>CM056197.1:31937324-36737324 GCA_029692085.1 Gymnothorax javanicus
ATTCATTTATTTTAGTATTCTGTGATTTGTGGCAGGGATCGGAAAGCAAACAAGCAAGACACCCAGAACAGGGGGAGTGAGAGCTGTCAGACTCTGAATTAAGGGCTTTACAGCCTGCAAAAATAGTGTGATTGGCTAAAAGTAGACTACTGAATGATAAAGATCCCCAAGAATTTGCCGATATTGATGCTTGTGGGCGGATACAGATTTCTCACTGATCTGACAGTGATAAAACTCTTCTGCTCTGCATACCGTCATGCCTTCTATCAATTGGAAATGCATCATTTCAAAAGCAAAATTACAGGGCTTATCCTTCTTGCCTGCCAGAACCATGACTTCCAAATTACATTAATAAAACAAGCATATCTCATTCTGGCATAACAAGCTATGTGCAGCATTCGCCATCTGCAATTGTCATATTTTCTAAAACTAACAGTGATGACTTCAACACTTTCTTGCCTCCCCTTAAATTGTTTGAGACACAGATAGAATATGCTCTATATTTTTCGGCACTATTATATATTGTCTCGATATGGCTCTGCATCTACAACGTACAATTTTCGATTAACAGTCATTCAAATGTGCTTAAAGTTTTGACTCTTCATGCTATTCTGAACATGTTATTTTTCTCAAAATGTTTTGTTTTCTGACAAAAGACTCCGCAGATATTTTTGATTAATCAGGTGTATTAGATTGCTTTCACGGTGAAGGCACATTTAAGAGAGCTGTCAGTATCTAGTCTGTATTCCAGGCTATTGATTGGCCTTCATGTCCATTATTAGCCTTTCTCAACACAAGGAATAGACCAGCGACAATCATAATGAAGTCAGCCACAATGAGGCAAAACTTAGCCTCAAAACTTAGGCTAAAATCAACTGTTTGGAAATGGACTCAGAGCACAGCTCGGCTCAGAGCCAGGCAGGCAAAAAGAGCCCCCAACACTGATGGCAGAATTAATTTGGCCAAAATGAAGAAACGCCCCAAACGCCTACCCTGCTGTGAAAAAGTATGCCTCACTTGAATATTTCAGATCATGAAACTAATTTTAATACCAGACAAAGATAACCAGAGAAAGGATGGATGGTCTGCTTTGTCTCTTCGAAGACTCTAACACTGACATATTCTCATCTATAAAGCTGTTCTTGGTCTGCTCCCTGCTTACTTACGATCCTACATCCTTCAAAAAAGTAACGGAAATTATTGTCTTCGTTCCAAGGATTTATTTCTTTTGTCTATCCCCAACATCCGTACTGAGCTGGGGGAAAAAACATTTAAATATGCTGCTCCTTCTGCTTGGAATCTGCTGCAAAATCATCTGAATCTGAAGGAACTGGTTTCTTTAAATGAATTTAAGGATATGTTGAACTCATTAGAGGCAGGTTTGGCTGTCTGTAAATGTTTTAACTGACTATATTGTCCTTGTTTGGCCTGCATTGACTGTGGTGACTAAATTTTCTGAGGACTTTGTTTTTATAAGAATTTTATAAGCTGTTAATATCTAAGATTGTATTATATCTAATTCCTAGGATATTTTATATGTATATTTATTATTTGTACAGTGAGTGTGTACGTGTGTAACTTTTGCTGACCTGAGCTGCTGCTTATCTTGATCAGGACACTCTCAAAAAAGAGATTTTAAGCCTCCAGAGTTTTTATTCCAGGTTAAATAAAGGGTAATAATTTAAATAAATGATTTCATTTTTGAAAGAAAAACGCTATTCAGCCCTACCTGCCTCCAAGGTGAAAAAGTAATTTCCCCTTAGTCACTAAATCAGCCAATGAAACATATTTAATTGATAAGAGGGTTCAATTTTACAAGCCACACCCAGGCATGATTACTGCCAGCCCTCCAAAATCTAAACATCACTTAAATAGAATTCATCTGGCAATGTGAAGTAGGCAAAAAGCAGCACTTTATGCCATCATCTTAAGAAATTTAAGAACAGCTAAGAAACAAAGTAGTTGACATACAGCAATCTGAAAAAGGTTACAAAGCCATTTCTAAGGCTCTGGGACTCCAGCAAACCACAGCAAGAGCCATTAACTACAAATGGAGAAAATTTGGAACAATGGTGAACCTTCCCAGGAGTGGCTGGCCGATGAAAATTCCCCTAAGAGTGCATCAACGACTCATCCAGAAGGTCACAATAGAGGCCAGACTAACATCTAATGACCTGCAGGCCTCATTGGCCTCAGTTAAGCCCATAAAACCTCTGGACCCATGTATATGTCTGTCAAATGCAGCTTCAGACCAGTAGAATTTCAGGCCTATTTCAATTTCAAATGAAGATCCCAAGGTTTGCAAAAATCCCAAATATGTCCTGCTGAATATCAGGGAAATGTGTGTAAAATGATGTACAAGATCTAACCATTTTCCATGAGACATAATGCTGTGGCCATAAAAACATGGTATCCTGGGTTTGAATATTTTTCTCAAAATAAGGGTGATATAGCTTCGGTGAAGTGCTGCAACCAACAGATACAGAGTATGCAAGTGAAATTGTCCAACAATATTAAAAAAAAAGATGCTTTTTATATCTTTTAACCTATTTATGGGCAAACTTGTATAAAGAGAGAATTTAAAGGAACATTTCACCCAGAAATTAAATTTTGTCATTACCTTCTCACCTCTGTTCCACTTGAAACATGGATAAAGTTTATAAATCCAAAAGACAAATTTTGAGTATACCAGCAAAACCCCATAGCCCTCTTAAAAACAGCTGAGGTCAATAAAGACTCAGTCATTAGCACTCTTTAAAGTCCAAAAAACAGCCAAAAATGTCCATGAAATTACTCTATACAGCTTGTGCCACATAATCCACGACTCCTGAAGCCCAACATTCGCATTGTGACTGGAAAAGACCTGCATTTCACCATTATTTAGTGTAAATTTTTACCACAGCCATTATTTTTTTGAGAGGTCTTTTCCAGTCACAATGTGATCATTTGGCTTCAGAAAACCTGGATGATGCTGCATAAGCTGTATGGAGTAGTCTTATGGTCATCTTTGACTGATTTTTTATTTTATTTCAAGAATACTAATGACAGGGTCTCTATTGATTTCAGTTGTTATGGAGAAGGATGCTACTGAATTTTGATGCTATACACAAAATCTGTTTTTTAGATTAACAAACTTTACCTGTGTTTCAACTGGAATAAAGGTGGATAGATAATAACAGAATTTTAATTTTTGGGTGAACTGTTCCTTTAGGGGTTTAAGGTCAGTGATCACAACTCTGCAATAAGAAAGAGATGGCAAAAAGACATCAGTGGAATAGCTGCAAGGTGAGAGCCACTACTGACCAAAAAACACATCTGGCTCTTTATTAGAAAATCCTGAAGGAGAATGTCTGGCCATGAGTTTGTGACCTAAAGCTCAAGCGGAGTTGGGTTCTGCAGCAGGAGAATGATCTGAAGCGCACATGTAAGTACACCTCTGAATGGCTTAAACAAAAAATGATGATTTTGAAGGTTGCTGGCCAAAGTCCTGACTTGAATCTGATTGAAATGCTGTGGTATGACCTTAAACAGGCAGTTTATGCTTGAAAACCCTCTAAGGAGGCTCAAAATAAACCAGAGGTGGACATTCCAGGGGTCAGAAAGTAAAAGTTCCACCATGTTTTATTTCCACCCATCAACTCAACCAGCTGATTTTCTTGACTAGTCCAACCTCTGATTTGAAGGGCTGTTTTATTTAGCAAATCCAGGAGGTTGGAACTAAATACTGGGGAGGACTTTTACTTTCTCAACCTGGATTGTCCACCTCTGAAATAAACAATACTGCAAAATGGACCCAGAAAAAAACTAAATCTTACCAAGCATTTTAATCTTGTATTTAGACATAAATACTTATATCTATTTCCATTTTTCGTTTTCTTAGAAAAAGAAATTCTGCCACGGATTTGAAGTCATTTTTACTCGTTTCTAGATTTGCCGATGGGTTAAGTGAAATTATCTCACCCTATGAACAAATCTAGAATGAGTCAAAATTACTTCCAATCAGTGGCAGAATTTCTTTTTCTAAGCAAAGGGGTAGTTGAAATAATTGTTTATGTCTAGGTACATGATTAAAATGCTGGTAAGATTTTGTTTATGCAGTGGAGTGAGAGAAAATTTGTCCATCGTGATATAAAAGATTCTTATCCCCAACATTTGACTGCAGTTATTACCACCAGGGGTGGCATGACCAGTTATAAGGTTTAGGGAGGAAGTAATTTTTTCACATAGATGATATAGATCTTGAATAACTCTTTACCTTCAGAAAATAATATGATCATACAAAAGCTGCATTGCGTATTTACTCACATTTTCTAGTCTTATATTAAAATTAGTTGAATGATCTGAAACATTTAAATATGACAAAAAATAGCAAATAAAGAAAAAAAATCAGGAGGGAGCTAATACTTTTCCACAGCACTGTAACCTACAGACCAGAAACACATTATGATAGACTGCAATGGATCTATCAGTGACCATTCCCAGTAGAATAATTTACAAACAGAAATACTACGCACAAGTGCAAGGTCTTGATGCAGTATATAAATAATTTCTATGCCTTCTTTTTCACCTTTTCACCTTTTAATTTTTCTCAAGATGTGAGATTCATGATCTCAAGTAGAGGCAGAAAGCGGTTTCCATCAAATGACTTCTGACTCACTGACTCCTCGCTTGAAAAGGCAGTAATATCAGTATAAGATCATACTTCCCTGTGAAATGTTTTCAAAGGCTAGCTGACAGCTAAGTACTTTCATCCGCGTGAACAAAGCTGATGTTCGGTGAGCTGACACTGATATTAAGTCTGGCAAATCTGTCTGTTCATGAAACGGATCTGAACTGGGGACCTTGAATTCTCTCACTGAAACTTGGGCTTTGCTAATATCTTTCACCTACCACTACCAGTGCAGTTATCATAGCCGTCCTCACCTGTGCTGCCTGTAGATGATGTGATAAACAGCACCTCATCCAGCTGTTCAGCCAGATGTGGCCACTGCTGCTGGTGAGCGCCCTGAGTTAGCAGCTCCCAGTGAAAAATGACACCTGCAGTGTTGATCCCTGTCATTTTACTACCACAGACATGCCAGGAAAGGGGATTGTCATGCCTGACTTTGCATGAGTGACACATGACTGGGGTGAACTCCTGGCTGGAGAGTCCCGAATTCAGCATCTGACTGTCATTTACTAATGGGTGCTGAATTGAATTAAATTGAATTGTTTCTCCCTCCCTTGGTTCTGAATTCCCAATTTTATTTGAGGGACCTTCTCAGTCTCAAATTGTTATTTTTAGGCTTCTCTTAAGAAAACTCTATCATAATACGTCACAGACCCCTGCCAAAAAGCTTTCACTCAGACCACAATTATCATTCTATAAATAACCCTGACAGAAATACCGCAGGGGAAAAAAATCAAGCGTTAAGTGTTCTGATCTTATCATGCCCATATTAATATATGATGAGATGACAAAACTGCATTCACTGATATATTGTATATCAATACAAGAAAGCCAAAGTAAGCTCATCATGCCTGCACTGTTTTTGGAAGCCCTACATAGCTGAGACACAGATATAACAGTAACAATAAACATGCTGTGTGAGCACATCCTAAATGCCCTTCATGCTGGTGAAGGACAGGTCATATTTTTTTCTGCCGAAGTGCAAATGCATGTCCCGGTCTTCACCAGCAGAGGGGGCTCTGCCTCAAAGGCACTGAGGAGAAGCCTGATGGCCAAAAGAAGACCAGAGGGTTTCTCTTGTTGGCCCCTTCCCCCACCAGCTAGCACAACCATTTTAATTCTTGTGCTCACTGGTGTTTATTATAGGCCAGTGACCCCTATGGCAACACTGTGACTCTCTAAATTACAGTTTAATAAAAGAAGAGACACCGTCCCTTTCACTTAAAGACAAACTGCCTGCAAATCCTCAAATTATCCCCCAATGAAACAAACTATTCTCACTCAGAAGATTTTTTTTTTTTTCTTTTCTCCGGACAAATGAGTTGAACCTTGTGTAAAACTTCAATAAAAAAAGAAAAGATTCAAAATATGGGGTGGGCCTGTAGTACTTCCTTATATTTCACATCCCAAATTACCTTCTCTCTTCTGCGAGAGGTATTCTGTGTGTAGTTTTCTATCTTTTTTTTAAAGGTTATCTTCACTAGCCTGAAGCTTTCAGATGGCAATTATCACTGATTAGGGTCACCAAGCTGGATGAGGGAGGTCAGTGTTGGTGGATGAACAAAACAAATGCAGGACCACCCAAAAGCAGGATATTGCTTACGCATGAAATACTGCAGGCAATCAGCATGCTTCATAAAGCACAGAATTTGCTGCATACACACATGACTCAGAGTCAGGTGAAGATGGCTGTTTTAATCGAACCGGCGAGTCAAAAATACAATTCCAGGCTGCCTCCTTAAATCAGAATCGAAGCAAAGCAAATCATTCACTTGTCATCTCAGGTAAGCCGAATGCCTACCATACACTAAAAAAACTTTGAAAAGACTTTCATAAAACTTTAAAAAGATTAATGTCTGATGCCCTCTCACATCTAAAGATAACGTGTCATGAAGTCACAAAGCTTTTATGCAAAGAGCACAAGATTTTACAGAGACTGGATCAAGCGGAGCGCGCCTATTGGTAGTTGACAATGTTCGTTATTGAGCTTCCCTACAAAGTTATAAAATGACTGAATTTAACAGTTAACGCATTGTTTCCTGGTTATTTTACCTGTACGTGGAGTCCTGCGCGCATTTAATGAGGTTTACACTTAACATACACGGAACTCTGTTGTAAACCTATTGTAAAATTACATTTAAAATAACTGGCAAAAAAGGTGCCAGTTTAATTAACTGGCAAAGAAGGTGCCAGTTTATAACAGTGTGTGCGCATGAGCCAAGACAAAAGACTTCTCATAATATTAAACAGGTATGATTTTATCAGAATGTTAAGAGGAGAAAACGACTGACTTGGACTGAGTTTTAAGACCACATTAAAACAAACGATTGAGATGATGGGAGTGCGCCCCAGGTCGAGCAAAACTCTCAAGATTTAATTCTGATGTAGGAAATTTGTCTGTGACAGTGAAATGACTTCACAAGCCATTCGATGTAAGAGCGGCTTTAAGAGAGAGATTTCGAGGGTGTCCTTTAGAAACTTCCAGCTACATGGACCTGAAATCACAGGGTACCAGTGGATCCATGGCAACAGACTCAGGTCTTTCTTCAACCAATAAGAGCACGCTAGACCATGAGGTGAGCAGCAGAAAAATCAGAATGAAGAACCGAGAAACACACAACAGCTAAGACTAATTGAGAAATCTCATGCTTGTCCTACAATCCAAAACTCATAACCAGCACTGAATTTAAATATTCAGAATTACACTGCCACTGAAAGAACACATTTCACAAAAACAGATGTATATTCCTGTGTAGTCATATTAATGTGCAGACATACAGTACAAAACATAGATTGGCATAAAATATAAATATACATGTAATTGTATGTTACATTTATATATTATGTATGTAAATTGTACAGTTCTGTGAAGAAGCATTTGCCCCCATTCCAATTTATATTATCTTTGCATATTTGTCACCAGTTTCAGATCATCCAACTAATTTTAATATTAGACAAAGATAAAACAAGTAAACACAAAATGATGTTTTTTTTTTATGATGATTTAATTTATTGAAGAAAATTTTCCGACCCTACCAGGTCCTACGTGCAAAATCTCTCCACCAGTAAATCCTGCAGGAGAATGTTCCACTGCCATGCAGTTTGTGACCTGAAGCTCAAATGCAGTTGTGTTATGCTGTACGACACTGATCTGAAGAACACAAGAGAGCCACCCCTGAATGAAACAAAAAGAAGGTTTTTGAGAAGCCGAGTCGAAGTCCTGATTTGAATCCGAGATGCTGTGGCTACTTTAAATGAGCAATTCATGCTCTAAAACCCTCCATTGTGGCTGAATTAAACAATTCTGCAAAAAGAGTGGGCCAAAATTTCACCGCAGTGATGTTAAAGACTCATTGCTAATTCCTAAAAAATGCTTGACTGCAGTTGCTGCCGCTAAGGGTGGCACAAACAGTTATTACATACATATGGGGGCAATTATTTTTTCATATGGGTGACATAGGTTTTGAATTACTCTTTACCTTCTATAAATGAAATAATCATTTAAAAGCTGTATTTTGTGTTTTTTTACTCACGTTGTCTTCTTCTCATATTAAAATTAGTTGGATGATCTGAGATATTTAAATATGACAAATGCGTGAAACTACAAGAAATCAGGAAGGGGGCAAATACTTTTTCACAGCACAGCATGGGAGGAAAGAGTGATGCTCTTAAAAGGGAAAAATAAGCAAAATTATGAGGAGAAATTCATTTTTCAGGAGAGAGAGAGAGGCATTTCAATAAGCTGTGAAGACTGGATTGACATTTCGTCCGTGACGTTTGATGGCATCCTTCCCTTCAGCTTTAAAGAAAGAGCAGAAGCCAATCCTCTGTGACACTGACTGTTGCCATGGCTTACAGAGACGTTGATGAAATAACCTAGTGGGATCTTTCTCACCTGTCTTTCTGTTTCCACAGCTCTGTCTATTTTAATAAACCCCCAAATCACAAATGCGCTAAGGGATTTGAGAACCTACCACTATAATAAAAAATGCATATCTAAAATACAGAGAGCTGTTTCATTATGGAGCCTGAGAAATAATCTACAATGACACTCCACAACTCCCTACTCACACCATGACCTCGCCAGTTGAAGTTTCATTTATTCACCAAATACACTTTGTACACTTTCGGCCAATCGGAATGCTGCGTTAGCACCTACAGGACATCGGAGTGTCGTCACATCAGATTATTTTGCTGATACTTTCTCCCCGAGGGGTAAGGGGGGGAGGGGGGGCGGGGGATTGAATGAGTAACCACTTCTAACCTCTTTAGAGCTGGGCTAAAGATGGAAACATAATCCTATTAATGACAATTATCCTGGTATGTCCTCTCGCACAGATCATCCAGGGTTCTGCGCCGGGGCGGAATCACCTCTCTCCGCTCCCCTCTGAGAGCCGAGGGGGTTGGGGTTTTTTGGCAGACCCTCATGAGAAATAAACACATGCATTTCACCATCGCAGTTTTGCCACTGCCTCTGAGAAAATAGAGTGCATCATTCTACCTGATAGGGAACAATGGCTTGTCACTGGGACAGTACCTTATAAGGTATGCCTGTTGTACCCTTGACAATGTGTAAGTGCCTTTTTAGCCCTGAAAGGGTACACATGGTTATCTTAAGGTCCAAAAATTGGCCCTTGGGGTACATTAGTGAAGACTGCACCTAGAGGGACTCATGTGGACTCCTACCGTCCCCCTATTTCTGAGAGTGTGTTCACCGTTGTGACCCCAGGTGTCCGTTTGAGTTCATTTTAAGCACTGTGGCCTAAATCTCAGGTGTGGGTGACTCACAGGTGTAAACCCGGAGCGGAAGGGAAAGGATGAGTCTCAGATTGGTAAAGTGCACAGTCAGGTAATCCAAGATCAATAACACATCTCAGACTGTGCGTCTGAAACCCTGCTTCTCCTCCACACAGCCTGTCCAGACGGGTTTTTACATAACGAAAGGATAATATCTGTTTTTTTTCTGTCTTTGCTCTTTCTCTGGCTCATTCTTAAAACTGATGCATTAAAAACAGCAAAAAATGTGTTTTCAACACATACCTGTGTCTGTTCAAGGACAATGCAATCTGTAGTACCTTTAACTCAATCACCGTGTTATCCCACAGCCCTCTTTAACACATAGTAAACAAAAAACTGACAAATGACTCAGAAAGCACAAAACTACTCACAATATGTCACACCTTGCCCTTCCATCCATTAATGCATAGGTACTGAAGTATTCTACGGTTTCCTGCCTGGTGTTTCTCTTGCAATGTGACACCAGTGTTTATGTGCAATTTCTATGCAGACAGTGAGCTTTCAGCTGTAGGCAATGCCAAGCATAGATCTGTGTTTTTATGTGATCTGATCAATGAGAAAGAGGCTTTGGCAGCATGCCCTGCTCTGGGGCGCATACTGATCGGCAAAACCATAAATGGGAATGTACTTTCACCATCTGTTTTTATTTTATTTTCCACTATTTTTCTTTCTAGCTCTACTCTGTGAGAGGCTGTGCTAGAATTTTCCGCACACATCTCCAGGCGAATCAAAGCACAATTTAAAGAGTCTGGTGCGGACAAGTGGATTTGATTTATTTCGCAATTATGATTTTTGTTTGAACAAACGGGAGGTCAGAGGTGAAGAGTAACACAGCACGGAATTCTCCGGAGACTCTGATGTATAAAAAAAATAATAAAAACAACTTGTAAACTTGTGTCTGGTATATAGCTGTTTGTGGAAAGAAAGCCCGAAAGCACCATAAAGAGACTCGTAGAGTAGCCTACCAAGGCAGCAATAAGGCCAAAAAATTATTTGTAATCCTTCAAAGATGTTTTTATACTTCTGAAAAAAAGATTATTGCTTCGATGTTTTCCTTTTTAAAAAAAGTAAAGAATGAACTGCATAACTAGAGAGAAGTCTTTTTATCTTCCTTTTTCATTGAAAAAAAATGTGAAAAAAGCAGCCCAGGATGAAAAACCTTCACCAGCGTCATAATAATTACTCATGACGCTTGAATCTTGAATGCATCTCATATTGGCGGCAGGGTTGCCATTAATATGAAGCAATTAATTTGGCAGGATATTACTGTGGTCAAAGGGGCACCTGAGCCCTGTCAACGCACAAATACAGTCCCGCGAGACCCCCAGTGACGGCACGGCTCGACAGGTGCGAACTGAGTGAAAAGAGCAGTTAGCATGCATGTCAGCAGAGACAGCCTCGACTACGGTCTCTCACACTAGCTCAGAATGCTGCAGCTGGGGGAATACTTTAGGAACACAATTAGTCAAAGGGAGGGGACACTCTCATTATAAAAATAGTTGAAAACAGGCTTAAAGTCCAACCATAACAATGCAAACGTGCCTTCACAGAAAATTTCCTGAAAGCATGGATTCTGCCTTGTTACTTTCAGAACGTTATGCATGTAAGTATCACATATTATGATTGCTGGTCCATTCAAACAATAATCCCATGAATTTATTCAGCGATGATTATTATAGGAACGTATGCACAGGCCAGCACTCTGGCAACTTTTATGTATGCTGTGCTATTATTGCATACAATAGGTCTGTGTAACAATTGTTATGAAAGGGTGCAAACTGAATGTTTGTTAATCTTTCCATCATAGCATGGTAGGATATGGTAGCGGCAATGTCTGCCTGAATTACCTTCCAAACATAAAGATGAAAACGGACTGAGTATTTAATCTCAGAGCTTTTAAAGCAAAGTCTACACAGTACGCTATTCCCAACGGCACCGCATTAGCAAGCTTTCCCAGCACTCGTTATGCATTAGGCTTTTCCAATTATTCGCCGGCAATTTCTCTGCAATTCTGACCAGTCGCTCTGATTTGGGGAGAATAAAAGCAAAAAAAAAAAAAAAAAAAAACACTTTAAAAAAAAAGTCCACCGTTAAGTGCAAAGCAAACATTTTTGGAAATATTTAATCAGAGTACTGTCATCACAGACTGAACCTTTGGAGAACTTAATCCCCAGTGAAGTCTGTTCTTGCGCGCACTCGTGGGCTGAGTCTGAGCGAGAGTTGTTGTGAGCAGCTCTGATTGGGTGCGTCATGGCGACTGTTCCAGCAGTGGCGCATCATGTCCTCTCCGACGCAGCTCCCCGGCGAGCCCGGCGAACGCGTCTCCTGTGGGTGTCGCCCGGAAAATCTGCTGTTCTGTGACGCGGAGGGGGGATCAGAAATAGTCTTCAGGTCACAGCTGTCAATCACACACCGTCGGGATCATGAGGAGCAGCGAGGGATGAAGACACTGTTTGGAAGGGTCCCTGTGCTTTAGGGACGTTATGGAGACCGCAGGTCACACACTCATTCTGTGTACTCGCCCCCTCTTAACCCCTTAAACTCTCATTTTTACTTAAGATTTCCCTTAAGTAAGTACAAAGTCAGAAATACTGTGGGACAATGCCACCTATATATTCTGTATCGGCTGGTTTCACTGCTTCACTGAAGCTACATCACTCTTATACTGAGAAAAACATTCAGACCAAGGATGCTCTGTTTTTATGGCCACTGCATTACATCAAATAGAAAATCTCTAGCTCATGTACATCATTTTATACACATTTCCCTTTAATTCAGCGGCACATTATTGGGATCGTTGGAAACCTTGGGATCTCTACTACATTGTAAACCCTGTCGCGTGGTGAACTGAAATGTTTTGTGGAAACCGATTACCTCAAAAAAAAAAAAAATTTTGTAGGCCAACTAAATTGCACTGAACTTAAAGAAAATAAGGGTTTTTTTTTTTTTTTTTTTTTTTTTTTTACATGTTTTTAAGTACTGTGAATACAAGATCATTAAGTTGGCATACACAATTTTTTTGAGGTAATGGGTTTCCACAAAACAATTGAGTTCACCACACTTACCACACTTATTTACAGTGTAGAATTTAAAATAGGCCATGATGTTCCATAGGTATGAATACAGCAGCTGTAATACGTACTTGTGTCCATATGAGTCTAATGAGTTTAATTGTGCAGGAGTTAGTGAAGCTTTCATGGGCCTGGACAGGGGCTAAAAGAGGCAGCAATATCGGCAAAATACGTTTTTTTTTTTTTTTTTTTAACCACCTTTCTAAGTCTCTCATGACAAGCAAACCCCCACCAAGTCCTCCCTCCTCGCCCTCCTGTCGCCTCTCCTGACACCATCAGCTTTGTGTCCCCCAAGGTGTGTATGTCACCTGGGTGTATGCGTGAATGTTTCTGCATGGTTGTGAGTTTTAACAGGTATCATGAGATTGTGAAATTCAAGCATTTTAGAGAGAAACAAAGTGTGTGTTTGTGTTTATTTTATGACATAATTTCTGAGTGTGTATGTGTGTGTGTGTGTGTGTGTGTGTGAGAGAGAGAGAGAGAGAAAGAGAAAGAGAAAGAGAGGGAAACAAAAAAGGGAGACAGTATTTCTGTGTACCCTTGTGTGCCTACTAGACTATGTACTTGCTTGGGTGCAAGCATGCATATTTGAGTATTCACCTGCCACACATGCCATAAAGAAAATAAGGTCAGTCCAACGGTGTACGACCACTCAGCTGAATCCCAGAGGAGCCAACGATATTGACTTCATCTATAAACTCCATACCCCAATTACATTTCCTTCATCCCACTGACACCCCATCACAGAACCTGTGTGCGTGTGTACGTGCGTGTGTGTGTGTGTGTGTGTGTGTGTGTCTGTATATGCGTGAAGGAGATAGAGCGAAAAAGACAGGCAGAGATATGCAGTTCCCATGTCTGCTGCTCCATCCAATCAGTCACTTCATCGTCAACCTTCTATCAATGTCACATCCACACTCATAACCCCTTGTCCCCATAGTTTGTTTTTTTGTGTGTGTGTGTGTGTGTGTGCCTGAGTGCATACATGTTTGTGTGTGTCTGTGTGTGCGCGCACATGCGTGTATGTGTGTGTACATCCACTAGAATGGGTGTGTCTGCATCCATGAGCCTTTTCACTGAGAGAGAGTGTGTGTTCTGACCGTGTGTCTCTGTGCACTAATGCCAGTATGCGCATGCTGGTGCAATGATATTTGTATCTGTGTATCTGGATGAGAATAGTGCAGTTTGAGTACCAGTGCTCCACAGATGTGATGAATCTCACACTCACCCGGTTGGCTTTACTATTATTCAGCAGCAGATGGAGAGCTTCCAGCCCTACCTGCCAGAGGCATTCATCTCCCTGCACACACAAATTCCACTGAGCTGGACAGTGAGCACTGACCCACAAACCTCAAATTCACAAAAATCAATATCCACATTATTGCTCAGAGCAGACAAAACTGAAATACGCAAGGTCTGAATCTGCAGTTCCAGCCACTTCGTTCTAAGAGAGTGAGCGTGTGACGGCTTGTGAAACATCCGAACACAATTAAAACCGTTGAAGCGGAGTATCGAGGGTTAGCCAAACAGAGAGCTCACAGCGAAAAGGAGCAGTTACTATTGGGGTCAGATTGCAAGCAATTCGGAAATGAGTCAAAACCCATCAATCAAGATTGGATGGAGGATTCTGGGGGGTTGTCAGGATCTGTGGAATCAAATGGACGAGCCAAGGACATCAACAGGTGTGTGAGAGGGCTTATATGTGAGGGAGTCAACACGTTTTTAAAACATTGATCTGACTTTGAAGAGAAACACTGCTTAACGCAGGGGTCTCAAACTGTTCCATAAAAGAGCGAAGGAGCCGCAGGTTTTCTAACCAACCAAAGTAGACCTGATACAACCAATTTAATCAACTGATCTCAGCCTGCACAGTCGATTAGTTGCATCAGGTTTCCTTCTGCATGGTTGGGATGAAAACCTGTAGCCCCCTGGAACTTCTACAGATCAGTTTAAGACCCCTGGCTTACAGCTTAATTCATGAGATTTCAGTCAGAGCAACTCATGTTTAGATTACATACATTAATGAATATATTGCACAAGAAAAATATATTTAGAATATAAGAATAAACAGTACAGGAGCTGAGGCAGGGGTGGAGGGAGAGTGTAAATCTTTGAGCAGCAGGCGCTCGTGCAAACAAAGAGAGCAGTCCAGGAGCAGCACTGAAGATGCCCAAGCATCAGTTTAAACAAGTCACTCCATCGTAGTGAGCATGTGACACGTAGTGATCTGTTTCCAATAAGAGTATCCTGATCACATTTGTTCTACGAGTGTCAAGAGCATCGCTCATTTATAGTTATTTTGTCCATGATTGAAAAAAAATCACTTTATTTCTTCTATGCTGAAAAAATCAATCCTGATGGAGGAGCTTGACCTGCTCAGACAGAAAATCTATTGCAACGGGCGCAAACGCACAACACACACACACACACACACACACTCACACACCACGCACTCACCCACAGACACGCACACATACACACGCACATACACACAAACACATACGCACACGCATACACACACACACACACACGCACATGCACACACACACGCCACGCAATCACCCACAAACACACACACACATACTGTCAGTCAAACATACAGAGACAGGCCCGAGCATGTGCTCTCACAGAGAAGCAAATGTTGTTTTTGACACAATCTGTCCACACAAAAAAATACCACAAGTGATCTCCTGGTTCTCATCGCTATGTTTTGCTGTCGCCTCCCTATATTGGGTTTAGTACACTAATGCCTCATTTGTGCTAACAGACAATCTGCTGATGCAGAGACACACACAGCACAGAGCAGGCCACTCGCCAGACCGGGGTCCTCCCATGCAGACAGTCCAGAGAAAATTTGTACGCATTTTAAGGTATACAGTCTCATTTCCAAAGCAGCTAATGAGAGTTGCAAACTCTTGGCTGGTTTAAATTCAATTTTTAAAACCTAAATAAACCAGTGAAGGATTCTAACAAAGCCAGGAGTCATAGGCACCCTTAATCCTTTTCATTATCTTTTTAAGGTGGAAATTCTACGTTTAAGCAAGCGCAGCCCCCAGAAGCATGTAAAATGTTGCTCGCGTTTAACCCGAATCAATCTTTGGGATGCCTATAAGTGTGTAAGACCTATGGAGTACAATGTTAACTGATCTAAATTTTGATCAAAAAGTACCGTAATATCGAAGCTATGATTAGAGCTTTTTCATTTTTCTGCCTTTCTCTCCTGAGTAATGTACTTTTTTATTCAGATTCATGGATTTTACAACTGAAGCCAGTATCGTTAACTAGAGTAACTCCTGGGGGTAGTCTACCCAAAATAACAACAACAACAACAACAACAACAAAATCACAGATATTTGAGGAGTGGGTTTGGAATGACATTTTTGATTATGAATTTCATTTGTTCTTGGAACACCGCTGCTTTCAGCTCTTAGCCGTGATTTGTACATGCCTTTTCCGTTAATAAAACTCTGATGACACCGTGTGCTGTATACTCGCACAAGCATACAGTCACGTGTACAACCGCACAGGCACACACGCACAGGGGCACATAAATATTGATTTCTCCAGTGCGAGCCTGCATTATGAAGACATTTAATATTGTTCCTGCAGGGCCGTAGAAGAAGAGGACACTAATCTCCATGAAATGTGCTGCTTTAGGGGAGCCACACAGGTTACCTGTTTCTCTACAAGGAACTGAGTTCAGCGAGAAAGCAGTGAGGTTTCTGTCAACTACAGCACTGTTAATCAAATATGTCACTTCCTTTTGGGGATACAGCTCTCCCTCGCTATAAATTAACTTCACATTTATATTTTTCCGACAACTGTACAAGCTCAGGGAGCCGAATACAATTTGAAGATCATTCCCAATGGTTCATTTGAAACACAGACTGTATTTTGAGGACGTCTGAAGTCTAACATCCTATGATGAATACAAATACAAAATCTGTCTGCGCAGCAAAATCCCACAAGTAATCTCCTGGTCTTATCCACCTATCTGTCTGTACATGCATTTAGAATAGTTAGGATTTATTGTTGTTGTGGTGGTACTGCATAGACAGGCCCTTTAAAATGTATTCCGTGGATATTTCAAGAAGATTAAGAAAACAGCTAACAGTATTTCCGGAAAAGAGTACAGAGTCAACTCTCCCTCTGTCAGTGTGATACGATCACAACTGGTCCAAGCCTACATATGCAGTGCGACAATAAAAGGGCCATATGGTAATATCTATGTCCAGTTAAATCAATAATTATCTGCCATTGTTAAACAAGCAAGGCATGATGGTGTAGTGGGTAGCACTTGCCTTACAGCAAGAAGGTTGTGGGTTTGAATACCACCAGGAGCCTTTCTCTGTGGAGTTTGCAAGCTCTTCTCAAAGGCATGTGGGTTTTCTATGGGTACTCCAGTTTCCTCCCACAGTCCAAAATCATGCATGCCAGGCTAATTACTCTCTAAACTCTAAATTGCTTGTAGGAATGAGAGTGTGAGCAAATGGTGCGTGATCCCAGTGATGGGTTAACAATCTGTCCAGTGCGTGTCCAGTCCTCACACCCACTATATGCTCTATCCCCATCCCTAAAATGCAGCAGGGTTTCCCCTCTATGCATGTCATCGGTGCTGAATGATAAGCGCCGCTGCTGAAATATCTCACTGTGCATAATAATCACGCCATATGCAATCCGCTTGCTCTTTCTCCTCTTCACGCAGCTGACTGCAGCAAATGGTGAGCAAATGAAACCACACACACGTGTACAAACACACATAGGCATGCATAATGTCAGTACAGCCTGAAAGAGCACGCAGCTGTCTATTTCCTCTGCGCGCAAGCAAATTTATCAAGAAAACACACTGAAAATACACTAGAAATGGTTAAATCTGCACATAGCACCTGCCAGCTCTTCTGATTTTCCTGCCTTGCTCTCTCTGTTCCCATTAAGTTTCCGATTTTCTCCCACAGTTTCATGAAATTGAAAAATCTGCTCATCTGCTGTGTTTGTTAAAAACAGTATTGCGCTGTTTCTGAACGGTTGACAGAATACATTAAAAAAAAAATCTGCATGGTTACTGTACTGGCAGTTCTCTCCTCCAATTACTTCAGTCTCCACTGAAAACACAGAGCTTTCTGTCAAAAACAAAGCAGGCTTGTGTTTAGATAACTGTGATGGATAACAATCACTGCAATTTGACTTTGCCTCATCTGGCCATGAGAACTACATAGACTCAACCATAAAATTTGTCACACTGCAGCAGTAAAAAAATCACAGGGGACCAGCTGATTAAATAATGGATGGAAAGAACAGACAGTAAATAATAATTTAAAAAACACAAACAAAATTTTTAACTGGAGATGAGAAAATGGCAATGGATATCCTCCTCTACTGGCTTTAAAACAGTGAGAAATTGGCCAACATGAGCAGTATAATTTTTGAAAGTGCTGGGTAACAGAGGTTCTTAGCCCTGGTCCTGGGGGGCTGTGCATCCCCACTCTCGGCTTAATCTTGTTACTCGCTCGTTTCCTAATGAGCGAGTGATGGGTATTTAAGCCTTCCAGTGCATGTACTTGTTACTGGATTGCAAAGTCACATTCGTACTGAAATTCCAGTTACATATCTGGTTAGTAAAACTTCTACGTCTTTGTCATATGCAACCAGAATTTTAGTTGCAGCTAAAATCTCTTGGAAATCTTTATTGCCATAAGTTAATTAAATTAAGATTCCAATCTTAATCAGGCTCCAGGACTGGTACGGTGCTCTTGTTAACCCCTGCAAGTCTGCTCTCATTATCAAGTTTGTCAGGAACAAGTTTCCAACCCTGACCAAGGTCCAGGACTGGGACCTGGTTCAACAACCCTCCTCTTCATGGGCAGTCCAGCGCTAGCAAGTGCCTCAATTTCTAGCAGCACACCGAAAGCCACTGGCCGGCAACAGCAGCCAAGCATTGCCTATTACACCTGAGCTGAACTGTTCCTCATTCTCTTCGTGATTCCTTCCCCTCTTATCGTTTTTGGGGTTCTGTCCCCATTATTACCGTATTGCTGCCAATAAATTACCAGTTGTATTGCAAATCTGTCTCCGCACTTGATTCCTGGCCTGGACCATGACACAAAGTGGAGGTTTCGGGGTCACCAATTCAAAGTCTTGAACTGAATCTCATTGAGATGCTGTGGCATGACCTTCAACAGGCAAGTCCTGCTGAAAAACCCTCAAATGTGACTGAATTAAAACTATTCGGCAAAGAAGAGTAGCCCAAAATTCTTCCACAGCAATGTAAAAAACTCACCGCCAGTCATTGAAAACGTTTGACTCCCGTTGTTGCCATGAAGAGTGGCATGAACGGCCATTAGTTTTAGGGGTGCAAATTTATTTATTTTTTCAGATGTAGGCTTGATGTAGGTGATATAGGTCTGAATAAGTCTTTACCTTCAATAAAGGTAATGACCATTTTGTGTTTACTCGAGTTGTCTTTATCTAATATTAAAATTAGTCGGATGATATGAAACATTTAAATGTGACAAAAAGCCAAAAAGTGAAGAAATCAGGAAGGGGACGAACACCTTTTCACAGCACTGTAAATATGTTGATTAGCAAATATACAATAAGTCACAAGGGAGTAATTTGTAGTTTGCTTAGTGCGCATAATTTCCCCTGTAGTGATAACCTGTTTCAGTGAGTCTACTGCAGTAAAAGGGGTAGAAAATAAACCACTCTTTTTTTTAAGAGTTCAAGAGTTCACAAATAAGCAGTAGCATGTCAATGACTAAAAGAGGAAAACAGACGCAGCTGGTCAGACGAAATAAAAGAGGCAAAGTGGAGGGGGAGAATGGTACTCTTTCCAAAACTGTCAAAGAACAAAATCCAGCCTGCAGATGGACAGATTGAAAGAGGATAACTGGCAGGTGGCTGGCAGGCGCAGCAGTGTGTGTTTGTGAGTGTGTGTGTGCACATTTGTGAGTGCGTGTCTGCACACGCGCGAGCGTGTGCGAGTTTTCTTTTGTCGACTTTTTTTTTGGAAGGTCACCCTTTGCGCAAAACAGTCATTAAGCCCAACCATTCTGGTGACCAGGGGGTGACACGGCGGTCCCCTGAACATCTGGCTTCTGACTGCTAAGCTGATTATGGGGAAGAGATCAGGATTTGTCTCGTTCGGATTTTCTGCCTGCTGGGCTCCTCGGTGCCAGCGTAACTTTGCAAAGAAATCAGGAAAAAATAAATAAATATAAAAAGCTGAGGAAAATAATAGCCAGGAAGGATTTTAGATGGAACAATCCAGCTGGAGACGGGATTGTGCCTTATAATCGCGGTAGAGAGGAACTGAGAAGATCATGCAGCTTCAAAACATGGCTGGGAGTGGTCCGGCTCGGTAACTCTAATGCAAAGCATCCAAACCCGTCAATGGCATCGCTGACATCACGCAAAGCATCCAGACCTGTTAACACCATCGCTGACATCACTGACAGTCCATTTCAGCTTCCTTTTTCAGCTAGCCTAGCATCAAACCAGAAGTGCTCAAGTCTTTAATCCAATAATGTATCACTACTGCTTGGGTTGGTGTTTGTGTGTCTAAAATCAAGTGGCAACATGATGTTTCTTAAAAAAATTTGACCAGCGTTGGGGTTGCTTGAATTTCGTAAGCTGTAAATTGATTTTTTTTTTCAGCTGATGGGATTACCTGAGAAACCTCAGAAAAGAAGTCAGACTGAGCAGGAAATAAAAATATGTTGTGAGGCTCATCTTGTTAAGGCATCGTTCTATTGCTTCAATGGGCTCTACCAGAAGCTGCTGGTGGGGTTTCACTGACTCACTTCCATCTGAGCTCGATAAGTCAACTACAGCAAACTGCTGCACATACAAGTAAACCACTGCAAACTGCTGCACTAACATGTAAACTGCAGAAAACTGCTGCTCTTACATGTTAACTGCAGGAAACTGGTGGACTTACAGTACATTTGAACCGCAGCAAACTGCTGCACGTACATGTAAACTGCAGCAAACTGCTAGACTTACAGTACCAGTAAAAAGTTTGGACACACTGTGCTAATATCACAGTGTTTCTAGAGAAATTTAAATGGTTAACTTATCTATATAATCTCAAATGGAATCTTGTAAGAGGTAAACAGTAAGAAATCTAAAAAAAATAATAATTTACTTGTATGAATAGTGTCCCAAATTTTGGAATGCTCAAAGAAACCATACTTTTCGAAGTAAACAGACAAACAAGCTCCTTCCATTTTCCAATGTGCAAATAAAGTCAAGCTGTTTTGGAACATATTGGGCAAAAAGGTTGATGAAAAGCACACCACAAGTGTAGCACATTTTTGGGAAGATAGACAGCCATTCAGCTTTAATATTTTTTGTAAAAAAAAAAATATGGGTACGGCTCTTACCAGTGAATTGCAGCAAACTGCTACTCTCACAGGTGAACTGAAGCGTGATGAAATGCCTCAGGTGACAGCGCATACTCCCAATCTGACATTACGATCGAACATATTGATTGAACATCAGAGTTGTGGAGATAGAGGAGAAAGCAAGAAAAAATTAATACTGTAACCCAAGGCAAAAAAATTCAGTTGCACATACTAAGTGATTAAAAAATTATTGCTTCGATATTGATCACATTCTATGTCAACATGAACCTTTTAACATATGATTAACCAATATGTAAGATATACTCTGAGTAACGAAAACACATTCACACACCCCGAGAATGACTCACACTGCCAATAGCCACTGATCTTTTTCAATTACACGTTAAGGAACTCATTGACTCATGCTTAATGAGTGTTGGTATGAACAAGCCTCCCAACAGACCAAGACACATCTGCAATGAACCTTATGGACATAGTCATCTGAAGTCTTACTCAGAAATAGAAGAATTAGAGAGAAGAGAAACATTTCATTAAAGGCTATAAACTATGGTAAATAAATAGCTTGAATTAAATCATACCACAGCTTGCCAGTTACAGATTCAAGATGTCTTTGAAATTTGTCTGCTCAATTTAAATTGTCTCATAAGCTGAAAAGTGCAAACACGCAAAATATTCGAGTGGAATTATGATATTAATTAAGCTCTGATTGATTTGCCTGTAGCCAAAGGATATTTTGAACCTCTCCAGAGTACAACATCTGAACAACGCAAGGTGACTGTACATCTAATAACAATGATCGTGCCAGATCAATCAGTGAGCTGATTATGGAATCAGAATTCAGATTGGCTGGGCTTCTTTAGGAGATCAGTATACCAGACGGCTTCATTCACAGGAGATTGTAAAATTCTGATAGTGTTCCGGCAGGCCCTCAGCAAATTAAATCATATATCCCTTTGCTGTCTGCTTCACATCAATCAGACACAAAATTAAAACCACCTGCCTAATATTGTGTAGATCCCCTCTCATGCCGCCAAAACTGCTCCATCAAACTGATCTGCACTTGAATTCTCAGACCCAGGGTTTCCAAGCAGAACATCTCCCGGAGTATCACACTCCCTCCCCTGGCTTGTCTTCCTCTCAAAGTGCATCCTGGTCCCAGGTCTTCCCAAGGAAAATGGTTCACACATACCCAGCCGGTGCAAAGGATGCAAAAAAACAAGGCTCGAGCATTGACCCTGTAGTGCACATTTTAGGAGCTCTCGCTGGTTCCCCAGGGATAAAATGGGCACACTGATGGGTCTGCAGCTACAAACCGATGTGCGCAGCAAGGTGCAATGCATAGTGTGTTGTGACACATTCCTCACGTAAGTATCCTTAACATTTTCAGTGCCTTGCACCACAGTAAAACTTCTGTTCGGGTAAAACGGGATGGCCTTTGTCGCCCTTGTGTATCGATAAGCTGTGGTCACCCAACACCTTGTCGCCAGTTCATAGCTTGTCCCTTCTTGAACAACAGCTGGTTGGTACTCAAACTGCTGACTGGGACACTCCAGAAGTCCTGCTGCGTTGGAGATGCTCTGACCCACTTGTCTTGCAAATTTGGCCCTCAGGTCAAAGTCGCTTAGGTCCCATTTCTCCCACACTAAACATGTCAACGACAAGCACCGACTGTTTGGTCTGTCCACAGACCTTCACATGCGCTGTTGCTGCAAGATAATGAACGTTATTTGCTTTCTCCTTATGTGGTTTCACTGTTTTGGCTCATTAATTTATGTCACATGGAACTGCCGCCCCTCATTGCTCAGACAAACCTGCAGGTTTCCACCTGAGGGCAAAGTCTATAGAGCTTGTGAGGGAGCAGTGCCACTGCCAAGAAGACACAGGCCAACGGATGTGCACGCAGCCTCTGGGAAGTAGAACCATCCTGTTTTAAAACTAATGGGCAACCTGTTACCTCCCTCGCTGACCATGTGTAGCTAGTTGCTAATGCAATTCCATAAATAGACATGAATGGATACCGATATTGGAAATTAGTTTGATGCTGACTTAAATAGCTCGATCAGATGTCGGCAACAATCTAGTACCGAATACCAAATCAGCACATTTATATCCATGCATTTATTTGTTACATTTTGTTTTAAAAAGTTAGGAAAGCAAAGTTTAAGTCTAGCCTGATGTTGCCGTTCAGATAAAGGAATGATCCTAGTCCCTTCCACACAGCGAGGCATCAGATTGGTATTCAGTATCGGCCAATACCAAAGCCGTTATTGGTATTGGTATTGGTATTGGGGCAGAAAATGTTGGATCAGTGCATTCCTAGCCATAACCACAACCTGGCACAGGCTACAGAGCTCATGTCACATGAGCAGGTAAATCCCTTTATCTCTGAAGAACCTCTGCTCCGCTCATTTTAGATATCTCCCTGATTTCAGAGTTTGGCTCAGTCAGAGAAGTTGGATTCAGCAGATCAGCTCATTAATGGAGTACTTAATGAGCTGAACTGGGCGTGTCGGATTAGGGAGACGTCGAAAATATGCACAGTAGGGGTAGTCCAAGAGTAGGTTTGATAAATACTGATCGAATCGCTCCAAAGCCACGGAAGCTACACTGTATGTTTAGGATGTAAAGAGATGGAACCATCAACAGTGGTCAAGCAGCCTGTTTCTGGTCAGAAGATATTATTGGATTCTGACAGTATTACCCCAGGTGGCTTACTTACAGTAGTGTAATATTTGATATCTTATGTAAAATACGCCTCTCCTTCTCAAATCACCCAACCTCAGAGATCAGCTCCTCTGTAGTATTGATCTCACTGGTGGCTTGTTAGCCTTTCTACTCCTCTGCCTCTTATATAATACTGTTGTACCAGACTGGAGTTTGTGAGAAATTGAGTGTTCATAGCACAAACCCTATAAACTTTCAGTGAGATTCCCGTCTGTCTGAATTCTTGTTTATTGACCTCAGCTTGTTTTTTCAGTCACCACCACCCGACTGGTAGGAGGGGGACTATTGATTTGGGCCCAGTATGTGGAAGTGTGCGAGCGTCTGTCCGAATGTATTACTCTGATACTATATGCAGCAGCCTTACCATTTTGCACTGACTTTATGACCTTTCAGAGGTCGCGTTAACCGAATATTTTCCGTCATTGATGGATTTTTTTTAACAATGACGGAATATTTTGAAGGCCGTCCCTCATTTTGACAGAATGTAATTCACACCCCCGTCCAATTGGTGGTGGGTGTCATATTGTCTCGAGCATTGTCTTTGATCTGTATGACAGAGATGCCAAGTCTCACGCACTCGGCATAGGTTTCATGCATTTTTTAGGCTTATTCACCGTAGTCCGCAATTATTAAATGAACGCTTATTAATGAGATTCTCACGCGGAATTAAAATCCTTGTGCATTGAAGTTTCAGTTTCACTTGCGTGAAAGGTGGACCTCACCATGGAAAGCGATTATGACTCCGGACTTCTCGTGCTTCTCTTTACTCAGGGATTGGAAACAATGCATGTGTTTCATGATCGTTTAAATTGTTTAAATGAAATACGACCATTTGAAACGTCTTTATGCAATTCCATTGCATTAATCCTTCAGTAAAGACAAGCGTGAGAATGCCCGAGTCATAATCAATTTCCCTGTCTCTAGTGGGGAAATCCACCGTAATGCACGTGAAACTGATTAACTTAATGCAAATGACTTGAATTCTGTGAGTGAATTTCTTCAGTTCGCGTTGATTGAATAATTGCTGACTACGGCACAGGAACGTCAATGCCACTAAGAGGCGAGAGACTCAAGCCGAATGCGTCAGACTTGGCATCTCTGGTATGATCCTGTATACCTCATATTTTTGTAATATGATCATTTGCTCTTCATTTGCAAAATATGCTGCTCTGCTGCCGGTAGACGATTGCTACAAACGCCATCTCTGTTATGTGAACACGCGGATATCTAGGTGGGAAAGCCGCGGTTGACATAACGAGTTGATAAGCAGCTTCATAGGACCGCTTAGCGAGACTGCGGTTGTTAGGCTTTGTGAAGCCCAGCAATAACTGAAAGCATTGTTCATTTGCACACTGTTACTGTGTGGGGAGAGAAATCATTTGTGATGTTTTATAAAGTTCATACAGCAGTATTCAAAAATCCACACAGTGCTGTATTTAACAGTGTGCAATGTGTGTCTACATGAATCACTGTCGGCATCAGCTAATGCGTAATCTATAAATTATTCTGTTTATTTTATTAAAAAAAAGGATTATCATTTAAAAAAAAAAAATTACAATGACAAATAATAATTAATTATGACGGAATTTTCATGCCCGCCCGTCACAATGACGGACAATCAGAAAGTGTAACGCGACCTCTGTGACCTTTACCAAAGCTTATCTGTTACCTTCTGTTTTTCATTTCATTTTATCTGGTCGCATATGCACATGTACAGTGTTTGATTGCACAATTCCCCTGCCAATTCCTTACATAAGATGGCGGACGCGTCCCACGTTTTCTGGTTGGTTCAGCCAATGACGTTGTCCACTCTAGTGTTTTCTTTAGCTCTGGCATTTTGAAATTGGTTGTTTTGGTTTGCTGTATCCACTCGCTGTGCCTTTTGAATGTATTGTTCGCCTGTGACCTTTGCCCCTTTCCCCATGACCTTGAACTTTTTTTCTGCAATTTTAAACTTTCTAAAAAGTCATCTACATCATCTTTTGATGTAGCGCATCAAAACTTACTAAGTTTAGGTCATGTTAACCAATGCAAAAATTAAAATTGACCTCCGACCTCTATAGGACAGTTTATGAGACGTTTGACTTCTGACCTTGAACTTTGTTTTGTTTCTGGAGAATATCTCACAAACAACTTGCTGTGGCCTTTCAAAATAGCTTTTCAGTCCCCCGCCACCTGACAGGTACATCAGGGGTTGTTGATTTAGACCGTTTTTGTCCATCCATTCATCCGTCCAGTGGTCCGTGCATCTCTAGGCGGGGGACTTCTACGGTCTCAGACTAGCTTTTTTTTTTTTTTTTGGACCACCTGTATCCAATTCTTTTAGATTTTTCTACCAGTATTTTTTACCACTAGTATCTGACACTTGCCTGTCATTTGACTTTGATTTTCAGATTGTCCTTTGTATATTTTCAGCTACTTCAGTAAAGGTTTACGGAAATTTACTGAGTTGCACTGCAACTCCCTATTCTCTCAATACATATTTACCATTCTTACAGTATAATATTTATCATGCATGAGGTGACCAGTAAATGGCTTCGCTTTAGTTTATTCAATAAGGGACAAAGAAAATAAACAAAACAAAAGACAAAAAATGCCAGACTTAGTCAAAAGACTACGTTCCATCTGCAGTCCTTGGAAATCATTAGAATCATTGGAATATGGAATCATTGGCCCCTAAAACAACATGGGTGAGCAACAGGATGCTATGAAATGCTCAGAATTTCTTCTATCAGGAATGCAAAATAACTGTATAACATTTAGAGGAGACTGCACACATTATTGGGCCCAGTCAGGGAAGCTTGATTAAGCCATGAATGCAGACAGATCTATGAATCTGTTATTTCCACAGAGGCCTGACCCATAAGGGGGTGTGAAAATCACTGAAAACACTAGCATAACTATCACCTTTGTGAAGCTCACGAGATGCTCTTCTTTTTGAGATTGGCTCAGGCACTGAATTTTAGAGCTATAGTCCTGTCATTATTAGCAATGTAACTATCCTACCCGTGTCTATCTGTGCCTGTAGGAGGGCTTTGACTCTTGGTTGCAGTCCCCCCCCCTTTTTTGGTGTTTAGAATATGATTTCATAATATTAGATACAGTTCCTCTCGTCATCTTAATTTTTTTCAGTCTCTGTGACTGATGCATGTGCAGTACCAGTCATTTAGCCCCTTTTGAACTCTGTCAGACTATCATAGCAAAGTGCTGCTTAGACCACTTCAAGGCAGATGCTTGCTTTCAATTAGCATGCAAATTAATTGGAATTATTGGTGTTAATGCTTTTATGATTGAAGACCCGAGTACTGAAAGTACTTGAGTCATAAAATGCCCATTTTGAGAAAAAACGGTCGAAATACAAATTGAATCCATAAAATCTGCAAATTGAAAACCCCAGTGCTAAAGGTACTAAAGTCACAAAATGTCACAAAAATTGAAAAAACTGACTAACTAAAAGATGTTTTCCCATCCTGACCTCACTGTAAGTGAAAATGTGACTTTTACCACTAGGCTCCTCTTTTTAGCACTAGACTCTTCAATTAGGGTTTAGATATTCCTAAAAGCCATTTTTCAGGAGTGCATCTAACACTTTATATTCCCGTGAACCGTCATGCCCACAGCTGCCATGATGACTGCATTGAGTCAGTCATCACAGCATAAGACAGCTCCCAACCAATATCCACACGGGCAAAATTTAACCATGATCATGAAAAATGGGGAATTTTGAACACTTCAAATACGATATCAAATTACACTAATAAGTTTCTGTCACTATCTAAACCCATCACTGGACTATTGTTTGTAAGAAAGCTCACACACCAGAACAAGCCACTTAAGTATTTTGAGAGGAAACCCATATAATATCTAAGAGTTGGAATATTTCGGACATTTCATTTCAAGCAATAGAATGGATAGCAAATCATATCGAAAATGTATTTCCAGCAGAAAAACCTGTATTAATACTGATAGCTGAAATGATTTTGCTGAACACTGCAAAAAAAAATCAGTATAAGAGTAAATGTCCTTAAAGAGCTGAATGTGATGATAGTTGAATAGTTTTTATCCCTTAAGTTATGCAGAAGTAGTAGTCAAACAAAAATAATAAGAATAATTAGAAGTCAGAATAATAAAGCTCGGATTCAGCATTCACACAATAATAAAAAAAAATCACCATTCACACAAATGACAAAACAAATAATCCAGTTACTCAATATATAAAGGTTTCTATGACACATTGCCCATTCAGGTGAAGTCATAGGCACAATACAAACAAAGCACATTTTCACTTTTCTATTGACATTTGGTGACTATAGCTGTGCAACTGCAATCACAGATAAAATATCTTTAATAAATGGAAAAGAGCAGCCGTGTTTTGGTCATTAAGCTCTGTAAGATCTTCTGCATTGTGAGTGAGTTCTCACATTGTTAAGTGTTCACACTGTTTCTACCCCAATACCACAGGCACTGCCTTATAAAATGAATGGCTATTTTGTGTGACTCTATGTTTGACCTGTTTACATGTGGTCATAGGCATAGTAATCTCAAATGTAATCAATAACATAATTATATAATCAAACTTCTTTTTGGCATTAGTGTTCAAAGTTATGTTTTTGTATTGAAAAATGGAGAGAAAAAAGTGTGTAGTGATATTTTAGCTGCACTAGAGATAAAAGCTAAACTTGACATATAGCCGGCATTAGCACACATGTCAGTTTGGGGCAAGTAGACTCAATGGCTTAAGGCACAATGTCATACATTCTATACTGTAAACAATGGACACGCTATAAATTGACACAAAGATCAAGTGCAATAATTGCCTTTTCCAACAATATCAGTTTATATTGAAATGACAGACCAACTATCTCCGTTCCTTACTGCTGTTACACCTTTCCCAGCAGACAGCCAAAGGAGATAAACCAACATGTATACGTAAAACCAGCATTTAAGGGGCTTACGCATATCTCCAGGAGCCGTGGGATAATCCATAGTCTGTTGGCAGGTTCATAGCTTAAAACACATTAATACACATTAATACAAAACCTTTAACTCTCAACAAAGCTTGTATGGGATATGTTCAAATATCTCATACAAATATCTCAAATATGGGATATGATCAAATATCTGAAATATCAAATATCACTCTTCTCACCCCCAGGTGAATTGCTGTAATAAAGAAAAATACACTGTTTACCTTGCCAAGCCACCTTTGACAATAACAAGTAATAACAAATTGCATTTCAATGCTTTACATCTCCATCATCTTTAAACGCTCATCTGGGTGACACACGGCAATCATTTTGTGCCCGAATTCCCACCAAACGACACAACTACAGTTCAATACACTTTCAATTTGGCAAACAACTACAGGAGAAACACAGAGCACGTAGCACAGAGCCGCTTCTTAACCAACCCGTTATCAGCAGACAAAACCAGACCCTTTGGTCAGGCCGCTGGACATGGAAGAGGCAAAGACCAGCAGAAAATAAGCAGAAGAGAGATGAAAAGCACTAAGTCCAATTCTCTTTCATTTTCAACCCTCCAGAGACCCAAGAGTGGACCAAATCGTCTTCAGTGAGTTTTTACATTGAGAGTGTAGGATATCAAACAAACTGCCTCCATTTTAAAAATAAGCAACAGGCCTGATCTGACAAGGTTTTGATTTATGGTGCAGGTTCCGCAGAAGCTGATTAACGGTGCTGTATTAACTATTTATAACATAGGTAATGAAACATTAATTAAAACCTGGTCTTAAAAATGCCTTCAGCCACAAATTTGTGGAGAAAATATTGCTTTTCAAACCTTAAGACACACGTTATAAAGCACAACCACTGCCACTGCATACTCATGCAGAGGAGCATAAGCTTTGGCCAGTTCAGGCATTTCATTTTGTTTGAGAAAATATTGCAAATATTCAGACATTGAACATCTATGCAAACATAATACAAGTTTAGTACTGTGTTTGAATTATGACTGTTTGCAAACAGCCTTTCCGTTAATAATAGCTTCCGGAAATATCCTTAAAATCTGTATAAGAAGATGGTGGAACTTCCATTTCCCATCTGAAAGCGACTGATAATGCTTCACAAATGAAAAAGAAAAATGCTGCTTTTCAAATCCTGTAAGCATAATCAAAACAAAAGACATAAGAAGATTAAGGTATTGTATTCCCCTACACAGAGTGCAGAGATGGACACTGACATGGCTGGACTGAACATCTGTCCTGTTTATGCCTGTATGCCAGGACTTTACTATCGTCCACTTACATGTGAATGCACACACACATGCCAATACCGCACCCTACTAGCGCATGTGCAATGTGCAGATACACAGGCTTATGTACATATAAGAACCTGCGCACACACCCCGCAAAGAGCCAAATCTGTGTATGCATTTGTATAGTGGAAACGACGAAGAATGCAAAACAGCTGTACGTACGGGCACATTCACTTAGACGCCCTTGCAGATTTACACGTGGATAGAGTATATATGCCAGCAAACACACACACACACACACACACAGGTCACTAATGAGTGGCCTTTTGAGTACGCTTCTGGTCTTTTCCGGTGTTCCCCCAGTAAAACACCTTTCACGCAGTTGCTGCATTGTGCTAATGGACTGTATCTATGGATATGTGTGCATGGCAACAGTTGCCTGGGGCGACAGCAGCTATGAATAACTATGTAGAACAGAGGGCATGGAAACCCATTCATAAGAGTCTCAGCAGAATGGCCACTAACTTTCCCGAGAGAAACCACCTGAATCACATGGCACTTTTCCCTGTGCGCATAATGCTATTATTACACCACATTCATATTCACACTGCAGCTCTTCAAACAGGGAAATTGATATCGAGACTGCAATTAGCTTTTCAAACATTTCTAATCATATTAGCGTCAACTAATATGACAGAAATAATTACGAAATTAACTAAAAGGCGAATTAACAATGAACACTATTCAAAAAGTGTAGATTTGACAATTTTTCATATTTTGAAAAGGGTCATTTTTTCCCCCCCCTTCTGTTGTACATTCATTATATTTTTCAATGCACGATTTTATATGCAGAAAATGGCTGACAGACGTTCAAAACCGCCTTTACACTTTCACCACACCAGGTACTACTCGCCCTGGGATGACTGAAGGTTATTGGAAGAGGTCAACAGGCTGCCGCCCATCACATTAATAGAAAGCAGTTTTTCCTCACTCTCCTGGGAGATCCCCGTCTGATTGACTGGGCTGGTGGCACAAACAGCCAGCCCTAGCATGGAAATGATACAAGCCTCAACACTGTCGGTTTCATTCATCACGCATTATTCATTTCGGAGCTGATTTGGGGTTAGGAGAGGGATGCCGGATCAAAACTGAATCGGGATCACGAAGTAGCCCTAATGTCATTAGCCCTGATAATCAATGGTGTCGTCTTCATCAAATAAGGCCTCTGCTCGGCTAACTCTGAATTAAGCTGCTTTCACACAGGACGCGTGTATTCGCGTCTTTGCATTGACTTTGAATGTAATCTGTCCTGCGAAAAATTCATTTCGCGTCCGGTGTGAAAGCAGCTTTAAAAAGGTTTGGCTCAGCTGGCTGGACAAACTGAAGAAGACAGCGCAATACAACGAAAAGCCAGAGATATGTATCCATACATTTCACAGTGGCCTAAACAAATTGGGGAAAAATTACATCAGACGTGGTGAGTTTGCACAAGCTGCAGCAATTTATCTAGCAGTGCTTGCAAGTGATCTTTTATGACCATCAAAAGAATCAGTCACTTTAAACCCCACTTGACACAGCCGTTCAGTGACCAGATCAGAGGTAAGGCATCGCATTCATGAAGCCGTATTTTGAATGAAATCATTGGACTCCAGCAAGAGTCACATTATATCTGCCACTGTCCAAATGCTGCCTTTGCGAATCTGAGCTTTGATCGTCCCATACAATAAATATGCGTTTTGTGTTTTTTTTTTATAGACCCCCTTCCCATCCCACCAGATTAAATACAAATCCCCTTATTTTCCTTAATCTTGGCCTGATTATGCGGAATCATCCTGGGACACTTCCTCGTTGCTGGCAAACAGCCAACTGGACCATAACTGAGGAGCAGAGATGACCATGCCCACTTCAAAGAGAGCGTGCCACACCCACTCCCCGCCCCCCACATCTGGGCTCTCACTTCACACATCTACCCCCAATAAACAATAAATGCTCTCTCACAAACGCAGGAAATAACAACGAATGTTCGCAAACACAGCGTGTTTTACATCACAGCGTGACCTATGTTATAAAATTGTTTGGTAAAGAGAATGGCTTGATCTCTAAGTGATCAAAAAGCAGCAAATGCAAAAACTAAGAATGAAGAAAGAGACGAGTTCTCTTCATCCAAAACACCAATCAAGGATCAGGCCTTTTGCCATGGAACATTTGAAAAAATAAAAATTACCAGAGCTCTTTAAAGATTGAGAAAACAAAAAAAAACAGCTGTTTTTTTAAAAAAAAAAAAAAGAACATTAAAGTTAGAAATTCTGCCATGCGGCATGACAACAAACAAAAAAAAAATTGTAAAGGCGACTGGTGTGGTCTCAGCATTGTTTTTATACGATTGGCCGATTGACCCCCACTCTCTTGCATAAGCTGAAATGCCATTCTGCCCAGGGCTGTCGGATGGCTGGTCTCTGGCTTGTTCTTAAAGCACAGGCTTTCATTGTATTGACCTGACCCATGGTCTGGTATCGATTACCTGACTGTGTCAATGCCGACTGTGCCTGGAAGCCCTGGAAGATGCAACATGATTGGATGCAACATCAGCCAGTGAGGAAGCCACACCATTTCAGCATGATTCTTCCAGAACACAAAGTGAAAGCACAGCTATGCTCCTCAACTGCACTTTTGTGTATTCGCATAAACCAGAACACTCTCTGAAAATGAAGTGCATCATTGTTCCTTTAAGGCTACAATGGCTTGTAACTGGGGCAGTACCCTCTATGGAACACCCATTGTACCCTTTAAAATGTATTTGCACCTTTTTGGCCCCTGAAGGAATACACGTAGTTACCTTGAGGTCCAGTAATTAGCCCTCGGGAGTATATTAGTGTAGATTGCACCCTGAGGGACAGAAAAGGACTTCTATTGTAACTGTATTTCTGAGAGTGAATATACTCCTTCTCTCTTCCTCTTGTAAATGTAAATAGAGAAGGTAATAGCACCACTAATTCAGAAGCAGGTCTAACTGAGAGCAGAGATCCTATAGGAACTGAACTTACCCATATGGAATGAGGGGTAAAATGATCTCAGTATGCCTTTGTTTCATTTCTCCAGACTGAATCAACATGACAAGTCAGGAAGCCTCCTGGCATCACAAAGACTGAGCCGCTCTGCAGATACCATTAGACCAGTAGCCTGAGGCTGTTTGCACTGCCAGCATTTGATTAGAGGTGGAAAGCCCACTAACCCAGGAGCGAAAGTCCCGACGTGTGGTTTCCATTGATGAATTCAGCAAGCTAGTTTCACAAGATTAGTTTACATATCATGACTGAAGAATTCAACAAATTAGCAGACCCAAGTGATAGAATGAAAATACTGGGAAAGCCCATTACGTTCTGAACTTGGATTCTCCACCTCAGCATTTGAGGAACCACAATATTAGCATATCTGCAACCGGCACAATTCCCTTAAAACCATCAAATGTGAATGATAGATTGCCCCGCTCTAACTGAGCTTCACGCTCGGGCCGCTTCTGATCTCCATCATCCTCCACTTCCAGGGAAGGGAAAAGGTTCCAATTCCCCTATGGAACATAAATTATATTGCCCCCAGGGAGGCGGCCTTTTCATTGCTGTCACATTCTCCTGCAGTAACTCCCGTAGCAGGCCATCTGCATACCATATACAGTATATAACCCCTCAACCCTTTCAGCCATCTCAAAGCGCTTCACAGCGGACTGAGGCTGCGGACGTCTTGGCTCAGCCACCACGGTTTTACAAGTTCCCCACCCCCATCCCTCCACCTGACTGTCCACAGCGGCCATTTCGTGCCGTGCACTCAGCATTCATTGGTCCAGGTCTGAGAGGGAGGGTTCTCCTCAACCAATTACGCTGGAGAAAAAAATCAGTGGGACAGCAGGAGGTAGACTGGGCAGCTCCTTTGCTCTTCTTCACTGAAGGTATGATGGTCTCATACACCACTATTGTAATAACATCACACAAACGCAAAATACCAAGGACACAACAATAATATGCAGTTTTCAATATAATAATCCCAAAGAGGTAATAAGTTTCCAGAAAACATAATACCAGTTGCCGACTTTGATATAAAATTTCCCAAAAATATAAGAATTAAAACGTTTGTGGGGACTTGCTACTTTGTTGTGGGCACCCAGTGTCACATTTGTGAGACTTTTATTATGTTTATGGGATTATTATTTAAAAGCTATAGATTTGTGTTAAGTTTATTTTGTTTTTAGGACTTTATTACACTTGTGGGAGTCACATGTTGTCTCCAAAGAAAATCCATAAGCATTATAATCATGTTAAGGAAGAGAATGATGGTAAGGGAGACAAGCAAACACCACAAACAGGCAGATGACTTAGTAAAGAGCAGAAGGGAAAAGAAAAGGCAGCACAGACATATTCCAGTGGAGGATCTCTCACTTACCCATGGCCATATCACAGACCTCATCTAACATGCAATCTTGTAGCACATCATCTCAGTTCATCTCTGTCCCAGACTCATATGCTCATCATCATACTCAGTCATGGCTAATGCTATGCACATTATAGGGAATAGAGCATGCTATCGTCAATCATATTGCCGTCAAACGAGTGCGTGCAATCACATGCCAGAGCATTTTTGTATATATTTACATGAACCTGCGATTCCATCTCCACTATAGTCAGCACAGTCGTGCACTGTTGTTCAATCTAAACCATGTCTTGTCTACTTTCTGCCTTTTTTAAAAGTAGTCATCAATACTTTGTGTAATTACTTATAGTAGTTCCTTAACTTTAATTTGTTTCTTTAAATTAGTCTGTAAATGGCCTTCTAAAACTCCTTTACCTAATCAACAACCACCAAAAATCAATTAGCGGCAGACTACTTAATGCTGAGATGCATTGTTCCGTCTGAACAACTGGGATATTGTTATTCAGGAATAAAACAGGGCAAACAGTCCGTGCAGACTTTTCTATCATGTCCCAGGCATGAGAGCACTTCTGATAACAACCTCAATCTAAGCTGAGACAACCCACTCAAAAGATGATCAATGAAAATAAATGGGTTATTCACCAACCTAATCAGTCAGCGCTTATTGTATTGATTCTTACCGTATAAGCTTCAGTGTTCCTCTGTACACTTGGTGGAGGTTTGTGTATATTTACTCCTGATAATCTTGTGGCTGCAATCACTCAGATCATACACAGAGGTGACTGGAAGAGGAGCAGCCATTTCTGTTAAGCCAATGAACTTCATAACTAGAATTTACCACCAGAAGTGCACCTTAAAATTCTGAGCAACAACTTGGAAGGCAGAATGCACTGAGCTAAGAGCAGGCCAACCAAAGAAAATGGCCGAGCTGTAGCAAAAGTTCGTCAGATGTTTACCTTTTCAAATAACCAGCAACACCATATTGAAAACATGCCACATTCCCGCAAAACTTTGCACCACAACACTTTAAAGTCGATACATTTTAACCAGAACCAAACTCATTTAAATCGCACGGCCTGTAACAAACCCAGAGACGCACCAACTGTGCATGCGCACTCGCGTAAGTGTGCATGCTTTTGTTACAGCTTGGCCGTTTTCTTTGGTAGGCCTGTATAGGAAAGAGTTAACATTTTAGCATCACACAAGCCAAGAGCATACAGCTCAATCTCAAAAGGTCCACAGATATGTTAAAGACCATTGCTCATTCATGCACGAATGTACATTGTACGTTTCAGAATGACATTCCGTCTATTCTGGAAAATGCCTTTTTGACAGGTGGCCAATTGTTACTTTACAGTGTGGGATCGAGAAGGCATTTAGAGAGCGGTCTATGCTTTTTAGATTGCTCCATCAAGAATATTGTTGAAACACTGCGGGCTAAGTTAAAGTGGCTTTAATGTAGGAGACATCTATCACCCTGAATTTCACCACAATGGCTGTGTGAGGCTAGTGGCAACATTAAACTATGCAAATGTATTCAAAATCAATAGCGTCTAAAATGCAAAACTTCTGGGGCATTATCGAAGCAGTGGAAAGTTCAGGAATCAAAAAAGTAAGTCTTCCTATGCAATACCTTCAGCTGTGAAATTGGAATGTACTTTTCTCTAATCAGCTATACATGATGAAGGTAAATGGAAAATAATTGGAAAATCCAAGTGATCAGAATAACATGGCACTAACATACCAGCACCAAGTCACCAATACATTTGTCGATGTTTAAAAGCACAAAACCTAAGGCCCACTTCAAAGTAGATACCATCACTACACTGCACAAGTAGTCACGTGCACCCGCATCTGCTCTTAAAATTATGATACTTCCATATGCATTAGCTTACATACAGATAAACCAAAAATAAAATTGCCACTGAGACACTCCGGATCCCAATGATTGCTGTCGTAAAATAGGCCACTTTTGTCTTAAACTGAATTTATAGCTCAGAGCATACCATCCGTTCAGGTCCATAAAATAAGGAATGAAAGAGAGACAAATGAAGGCAAATAAAATGAGCAAGACAGTCAGGGATGGTCTCAAAAGGGACATTTCATTTTAGCTTGTAAATGTTGCAAGGCAGTATATTCTTGCTCAACGCCAAAGGCAGACTACTGGAAGGGCTGTGCTTGAACTAGCCCTATATTGTGTCCTTCATGTGTATGTGACTAAGCATATCAAGTGCAGTTCAGTGTTTTTTTTTAGAATCCAACTATTTTCCAGCCTCGCTGTGGATGTATCAAAAGACTTCCCATCATAGCATCCATGCTCACATTTTATCATTGTGACTGAAAGAAAATACGAAAGAGGCTGTAACTTTTCTTTATGCAGAGCTGCTTGTTGTGTTTATGAGACCAAAATGTTAGTTCACTTCCTGGACAGTATATTTTAGAATATACCTAATGAAGCCCTGGAACAAAGTATTCCACCCTGAAATTTTAAGAATGCAACATTCCCGCAAAATTTCAACTAGTAAACCCTTCCACCTCATCCATTGTCCTCAACAGGTATACTGAAAAGTAGGCACATGCACTGATTCAGACATAGGTCAGGTTTAGGCTTTCTGCTGCTGTGTCCTTCCAACCATTTCCCTGAGGTTTCTGAGTAACCATCAGTAAAATTGGCACACTGCTTGAAATCAGAGGAGCACAAAGCTCGAACGAGCGCCAGTCCATCACAGTACTGACTGACCGCGGTGCAAAGGCATGTACAGGCGAATGGACAGAGCTTCTCCGTGGCAGATTATGCCCTGCAGCCTTTGCTAAGACAGTGCCAATAGTGCTACAGGCAGAAACGGATGCTTCTGTCGAGTTGGGGGTGTACCTGAATAAAAATGCTGGCAATCGATGTGGTCAGTGTGCAAAAACCTTGCAGGTAGGGACCAGAGCCAGCAGAGTTATGACTTTAGGCCAGCAATGCACAGGAATCTCCTAATAAAATCATTTAACAAATCTTTGAAACCACTATACATGCTTGACAATTCCTTTTATTAATTCCCGTACTTGATCAATGATTTATTATATTTTTGAACATAGTTGTAATTTTTTCTGTTGTCTCTTTACAGTCTAAAAACACACGGTTAGCACTTAAGGTAAATACAAGGTAATGCAAAAGTGAGGCACTGCATTCTTGAAAATGGCAGAAGAGAGAGATCAGCCAGCGTTCTGTCCCACTAAAGGGCTGCACAGTGGACTGTAGAAGGGAAACCCTGGAGGCGTCTAGCTCTTATTGAACACACAGTAGAGGCCACAGTTACACAGCATGGGGTAGATAGACGTTTATGGTTCAGTCCGCCTCTCCTCTCTCGGCCTCCATTACATTGAGGGATTGCTGCGCTTTTTGCCATTGTGAATTGGAACTGCTGTCCCTTCAAGGCATAAATGCTGGGGGGTGGTGGGTGGGCGGGGGGTCATCCCAAGCGATATCGTGCACTGTGACCCCTCTCCCTTAACCATCATGATGAAATCTTATACTCATAGTTTTCCCATAAATGAGGTTCAGATTGCTCAGTACCATGTCCTCCATTAACTGGACAGTCAACTCAGTGATGTTATTTGATGTCTTTCAGAGGAGTGTATGCAATGGCCTTGAAGGGTGTGAGACAAATTTTATGAGCAGACACATCTGGGGCGAGACACTGGTAACAGAGGAGAGAACCTTACGATGTACTGATGGGAACACTATGCTTTGTCATTTGCTTGAATTTAATGAACCAGTAATAATGACAAATTTTTCAAATTGAATTTGCCAAATGATTAAATTAGCAAATGAAATGAAAACTCAAAAGTAATTGAATCCCAGGCCTGTAATTAGTTTGCATCAGTGATCGATAACAGGGAGATTAGTCTGCTCCCCTTTTCTTTTGAGTGACACAAGAACCACCACAAAGTCTAGGGCTGTGTCTCATTTGCAAGGAGACTTCCTATAACATCGGTGCATAGTTAGAACACCGCCTTATTAGGACCCATTCGTTAAAAAAGGTTACGTGAATAGAAACACTCTAACTAGGAAGCATCATATGACTAGCGCGGTTTATGTTGCAGCGCGGGGACAGCGGTTTCCATGGGAAACGTAAACGTTGGCTTTCTGTCAGCCTAGTTCATGGAGCTTCATCGCTTCGAAAATGTTGGCGCAAGTTTTTAATTCAATGTCCTTTCCTACAAAAGAGCCGATATTCGTAATCTACGCAGTCAATTTCTCACCTCAAAAATGATCAGAAGCAAATTTTATGATGAAACGGTACGTGAACTCGATCAAACACTGACCATTGCCGTCCCTCGTCTGTGATCTGAACGGTGAATCCCCAGCTTGTCGCAAGGCACTTTGGGATTTCCTTCGCTGAGAGGGGACCACTTGATGTTTCCTTAAAATTTCACCGAAACGAGGTACCTAACTAGGTTGTTTCCTATGCTTCCTATTGAGTTGAGACAGTCCTAAGCAGCCATATTTCCTAAAAATGCCACCTACTTAGGATGTTTCATTGCAAATGAGACACAGCCTATGTTTCTGTTCCAGATCTTTCTACTCAGGAGGCCTCTGACCTGAAAGCCAGTTGCCGCGTAAGTAATGCGCAGTTTAGCCGTCTGTAGTGCTACCCACAGGCAGAATAAGAAGGGGATGATATTGTAGTTGAACAACCAAGCAAGGCAAGTTATTTAAGAATCATATCTTTAGCTCAGAAAACAGTCGTGTGGCACTGCCCCCCCGCCCCCAAATCCTTAATATGACACCGAGTTGGTGTTTGAAACCTGATGGAAAATGGCCACCAGCAGTCTGTAGACAAGTCTGTACAGAATGAATCACTGAAATCACTCAGGTAATATATCTAATGTAAATAAAATGAAAACAATGATGAATTATTTACAATGGAGCACAACAGCAGGAGAATCGCCTTCATTTAATCAGAGCAGGTGGAATGGAACAGCCCAATAAATTTAGATCATTCTGGTATTACTTATGGATTTTGAAATGCACGTCCCACCACACCCCCAGAGAGCTAATTTCCCTAAAACACAATTCAACATGAGCTCCAGCTGGCTAGGAATACTGTCACCTCCTGTTCGGGTTGGAATACTATCACCCCTTGTTCATGCCACGAGACACACAGCCCTGTACTCCTAACTCCTTTTACTTTAGAGAGCAAAACATTCAAACTGACAGCTCTCATTAAAACCTCTGGACAAGCACAATGGAGACCAAGTGTTACCAACTGGAGGCTTTGGGAAGTCAGAGAGAATGCAGGTAGCTGACCATCTGGTGAGTGTGCAGAATCCGTCTACACCCTAATGCCGGGATTTAATCCTGAACTTTGCCCATTTTGCCTATCATGCCCCTGCGCACAAGAATAACATAAGCTATAGTCCATCCTCATCTTTGAGCAAATGCTAGAGACAACGACATTATGTCTATGACATTGACTGCTTGAAACTGAGATGACCCGTTTTCTGTTACTTTCATTCCCTAAGATAAAAAAAAATCCTCCAATGACTGCTTTTTGGTGCAGTTATTTGCTAGTGGCTCAACAAAAAAGTCCAACGCTCCATGCTCATGAATGTAGCTGTACCACGCATCCACTGATAGATGAAGAGCCGACAGGGGGATGAGGCGCTAGCGGTGTGCTAGCAGGAGATATCTATAACAAACAGGTTTCACTGGAAACAGTGCTAAAATAGCCTGCTATGTTTACAAGGGATTAAAGCAGGCACACCTCTCTCGCTCGCTAATTTCCCTAAGACGACTTAACCGTGGCAACCAAGGAGGCTTTGTGACTCAAGTCGAGCAAATGTGCCGAAGACCTGGAGAGATAAGAAAGACAAAGAGAGAGAAAAGGAGAAAGAGGGAAAGAGAAAAAGACAGGAGGGGGGGAACAGAGACAACACAATGGGTGGAGGCAGAGGAGGATGGAAACTGAGTTAAGGGTGGGGGAAAGTGGACAGCAGGTTAAACTGGTGCAATGAAGCAAAATAAATTGAAGAATTCTGTTAACAACCATGAAACTGCATAGACCCATGGTGCGTAATGCACCCATTAAACGTCCCTAATAAATGAGTGAACAAGCCAGCAAGTGACCACAATTTGCAACGCTAAGCCCACGGCGGCAGTTTGCAGCACTGCGGGAGGAAGTAACTCCACTGATTCCTCAGTCAGCAGCTCTTAGACTTATGGCAGAAACAGGCATCCCCGAGTCCCCATGTTCAGGTCTGACTTAGGAACCTACCCAGGTTCGGGGATCAAACGCATGACCTTCAAATCCAGTGAGGCTTAGGATTACCCTGTGTCACTGCTAGGGCCGTAATTAGACTGCAGCCATCAGGCGACAGCAGCAAACAGCTAGCTAGTATTTGCAACAATTGAGCGTGCGATTTCTTAAAGCGCTGGATTATTGTACATCTTTATATCCCATCAATGATAGATCGATCCAAACTACTTGTTAAAAGTAAAACAAAAAAACTGATTGTAGAATTTTGTCTCTAGATAACCTTAATAGTTACCGAATGAAAATAAAAGAGGTTAGCTAAGAGAACATTAATCATAACAAAAGGCCAATAGACTATGCATCTGTATTTAAATAAAAATAGGAGGGGCTTCGCTACAGAACAGGGAGGTGTATTTCGCTTTTGAAAAGTACGATGAAGCTTTTTTAGTTTCTTAACAGCTCAAACTATGCTTCTCTTTCTTATGGTTTCAGCAGAATCTCTCTCTGACGAATCAGAACAGTACTCTTGCAACTCAAGATAGCCACATGGGATTTTTCAGCTGGAATTAAGATGGCTCATTTGCACATGACAATACATATTCCCAGCTGCAGGCAAGGACTGTGGATTGGAAAAATATGCAAATACCAGGAGGCACTGTAGTTTTTCCACAGACCCCATACCAACACTCCCTCACAGTCAACTGACATTGACAACTGCCATATATCCTTGAAACTCTGAGTGCTGGGCCTCTCCTGTGCAGTGAGCCACAGTATCTATCTTTGCTTTTGCCATTGCTGATCTGTGCTGTTCCTCACTGTCATTTACAATAACTTTCCTATCTTGTTCCCATGATCGAGCTACTCTGATCTTGTTACTTCCTTTCTGCAGCACTTTATAAACAATTTTTCCTGAAACTGTCAGTTTCCTGTCAGTTATCTGTACTGTTCCAATGACTTCCAGTGCTTCAGAGGCCAATGGGTTCAACCACTCACAACATCCCTAAGCTTAGCTAAGCAGCAGCCTCGCATGTTTGCGTTTGAAATACTGGAAATGTGGGACTCAGCGGGAAAGGTGAGAGACTGCGGCCGCAGACTGGCTTAGAGTTGTGAGGCGGAGAAGATGTGCTAATTGTGCTCTGTGGGAGTAACGTTCACGACGCCTGACACCAGAGGACATGGTGCCGGGACCTTCGGCGACAGCTTGTTTGTGGCAGGGGGCCCCACAGAGCCATCAATGGAAATTAAGTCTTCCTCATCCAGACTACAGCATATCACCACAGGATTTGGAACATTTCGGTGAAGATGTATTTTATATTTTAACAAGCACACACAGAGGCTCAAACGCATGGGCGATCTAACATAAACACTCACAAAGGTACGGGAAACGCAGCCAGAAAGACTTCATCTGTCATGGTTCTGGATGTTTGTGCGCGTGTTTTGGACTTTTCTTTGTGGCTCTCATTCTGGGATGATATCGTATTCCTGTTCAATCAGATTCTTTACCCAGCTGGCTGATTGAACTGGGGCGGCGCTTCCCCGGATTCTATATAAGCCGGATGTTCGCCACGCCTCTTTGCTAGAGTGTCTGTTTGTAGCTAAGCACTATAGCCGAAAATATCTGTAGTCACGTTTTGTTTAACTTTCTATCTTCTAATTATTGGAGTTTCTGCTCCCTTTTTCTATCTGACTTTGCTTCCATGGTTCGGACTATATATGTCCTTTGGAAGCGCGAGTACTTTCGTTTGATCTGTATTATTCTCTGTGTTTGTACTGCGTCCGTGCTACTCTCCTTCTCTCTGGTTGTTGCACCTGGCCTCCGTATCCCACCGGCCATTACATCATCTTTGCTCAGCGACCCACTCACGCATAGATCTTTATACTCGACGAGACGATCCATTTCATTGATCGTTCATCAGCACCAAATTACATCATAAATATCACCATCATCGTTATCATTTTCATCAACATCATCCCATAATAGCGGCTATTATCTGCTAAAACAGATTAACGGGTTAAAGCGGCTGCTGATTGCATGCCACCTTTCAGAGGTTAGTGGTGGGAGTATTTTTAAAAAATTAGGAGCCGGGCCAGCCGCCAACGCCAAAAGCACTGAGTCAAATATGTCAGAGAGGAGAGGAACTGCATGCTGTACTTCACACCGTGCGATGGTTTAGCCTCTGATGGAGAAGAGCAGAAGGGAGGCTTCATCTCTCTCTCTATCTCTATTCCTCAGGTTCAACTTGTACTGAGCAAGCAGTTTCCGATTTACAAAAAATTATATTGCACAAAACACGCTTAAAATCCTTCCACCACTTTAGTTGTTTCCTGCGCACTGCTTGCCTGAGCGCTCATTGCCGACAGGAAGAGGAAGAATACTGCAGTGCAGAAATGCGATAAATGTGATAAAACTGCCTGAAGTCATGCTCATTCACCGTCAGCAGATGCGATAACACAGTGCATTGCTCTCAGGAACGATTTGCTGAAATGAGGAGAAAAAAACAAAAAACAAAACCTGTTTTTTTACGTCATCTACAAAGAGAATTACTTTCAATGGCTTGAGCCCTGAACATTAGTTTGAGCTTATGAACTGGATCACACATGGCAGTGTTTAACCCCCATCTAAGTGATGCACGACAGTCATTTCAAACTAGAATGTCTCACCTCATCAGTTTATGTGGAGGAGAGGCAATGACTTATCTAGCTAATTAAAAGTTGGGGGCAGGGGAGTTTGGCTTGGGTTGATGGTCAGACTGAAAAAAACAAAGTTTGCTCCAAATGGAAAACTGCTGTTGACATACTTCAGTTAGTAAGTCCCATGAAACTGGCTATTTTTAAATAAATTGGCTATTTTTAGCAAGTAAAATTCATATTGCCTGTAATATCATTACAAACAATATCACGTTGTGTCGGGGTAACAAGAAGGCCTGCGTCTCACTCACCACACCACCCTTTCCTCCCGCATAAGAGACATTGTCCTTAATTGGTCAGTTCACCTCCATAATCTGATTAGCCCCACCCATCTCACATGCACAGGGCTTTTGCAACCTCTTCCCTCACCAGACTGATGGATACAAAATGTCTGCCTGTGGGTGGAGCCAAAAAATGTGCTGGCCAGGTCCTGTGATGTCATGGCAAAGTGGGAGGAACATCAGGGGAAGGAGCTTCATAATCATTGGCTAGCAGACATGGCAAGAGCTGGCTAATTCTAACTCCTTAGCCCTTTTACTGAGTTTATCTTGAATACTGAGTGTGGCACATTACATTATTCATTTATCCTCCGGGCATCCTTATTTGGAGCAACTTGCAAAGCAAAAACAGTCAATTCTATGACAATTTATGGAGGCAGGTCTGGCTAAGTGCCTTGATTGCTCTGGGGTACATTAGCAGAGCCCTCACGTGGGATCTACTCCTCACAACTTCAGGTTAAAAGTCTGGGTCTCTAACAGCTTTCCCTATTCTGTTGCCAGCTTCCCAAATCACGTCCTGACAAATGGGCCCTGACTGAGCTTTTAAATTCAAAAGCCATGTTTTGGTAATGAAGCCATTAAGAGCCAGAGGGATACGACATTCACACAACCAGCTGGGAGGTTAAGAGCTTACAGAAAAATTGCCGGTGCGGGGACCAATGTGCCTTAGTGCTCTCTATCGCATTCTGTCACACACTCGCAAACAAAAACTAAACCAACAAAAACTAAAGCAACTCACCCCCACCTAAAATGAATGTCTTCCGTTTTAAACAGAAAAGGTGAAGGCACAGTTACTGAAATCAGGCAAGTCCGTTACATAAGGGTAATGAGGGTGGAAGAATGGTACCTAAACAACATTACATGTCAGGACAGGTTAAACTTCACGGTCGTATGTGAAAAATATGCTCAATAAAGCACTTACAAATACAGTCCAGTACTTCCACCCAGGTTATTTTTTCTGATGTGTGTTCTATTGCGAGAGTGATACCGTTGAATTAGCCATGACAGAAAAGGAAACTCACACTTCATTACGCTACATCCACTTAGCAGATGTTATTACCGAGAGAGACTCAAAAAATGAAGCACATAATTGCATTAGAGTCGAAGTATGTAAACTATACTCACTGCACACTGCAAGTACACTGATTAGACTGAATCCGAACCACCGCTTATGATAAGGAGGCTCTCTACTGTCCCACAAGTGCTCTCATCATAATTTTGTGGCATAATTTTCCTAAATATTATGCGCTGTCATCATATTTTGCAATCTGAAGGCAAATACTTACATGATTACTTAAATGGAATAACATCATTGTAGATCATTCATAAGCGATTAAATGAACACTGAATATGGAATTTCACTCAGTTTCACAATTTTCTCATGTGCCACTGTACTGCTTGCTCATCATGTCAAAGTCTTCTAGTCAAACACCCAATACGAATGCACGTGACCGGCCGAAAATATCACCTTGTTAAAAAAGCATTACATGCTCTTCATGAAAGATTTTGTTCTACACACTTTGCGATGTCAAATGATGTTTTGTGAAAGAACACTTTGTGATTTAAAAAAATGTTTGAGTGCACACAACGAGAAAGGTCTCAGTTTATAATCAAGGATGATTTTTGCCTTTTCTTTTTAATCATGTAATTGACCTCTCTGTATTCAGGTCAATAATTTACTAGGTTCACCAAACATATCCTACACAGCCCAATCACCCACAAAAATCCTTTCAGCAGTGGCTAATGGCGGCATTAGCAATAACAACCAAGCAGGGGTTGTGCCCATTGGCCAATTTGCAAACCTGACTCGCAGTTAACCTGATTCTACAGCTCCATTGATTAGACAGAGCCACACCTCACAAGCTGAAGATCAAAGTAGCAAGAACTGTGGTCTCAATAAATCATCATCAATTGAAACTGGGTATGGATGAGTCTCCGGGAGCGGAGATATGACATCATCATGTTGCCGCCCACTGCGGTCTCTGCTTCCCCCATAGGTCCACAGCCAAGAGTTCAAATCTCACATATTCGGTTAACATCGCCCATCACCAACCTGGGAATAAGAAGATTGCCGTATTTAAAATCCCATATATCCTGTCCACTGAGGTCAGTGATACAGAGCCTTTCTGTGGGGTCAGTCTCTGATGGCCTTTCAGAGTTAGTGCACAGTCATTAGTGCGCACTGAGAAGACTCTCTGCCCAGAGCAAACAGCTCCCACCCCAGCCTACAGCCCCCCAGCCCAACCACAGCTCCCATCCCTTTGTCCATCCATTTTAACTCTGTGACTCCCCCTGTCTTGGCGGTTTGGAGATTCCATTAAATGATGTAGACTCTGTCCACAAAATGGCTGGATTCTCACACAGGGGAATTCAGCTGGTCCATTATTCTGCCCTCCCCGCCTACACTGTTCTGAAAAAATACGAATAAACATAAAAGGCTTTTTTTCTGATGAAACAGCGCGCTTCTTGGAAGAGGGTGTGGTAGACCCATTAGAGACAGTGTGGGCTGTGTAAGGCGATGTCCAGCTTCCGATTTAAACGTCTTTATTTCAACCCATAATCCCACTCATTACACATTGCTCATCAGAGGACTGCCTGCAGCTCATTATTATCCACCTAATGCAGCCAATTAACCCTTTTTTTTCTGTAACCCCAATGAACTTCCTTCATTGGGGGAAATAAGCCTTGAAACCAAAATCAAATACCGAGATATCTGAGATGATTTTCAAATGTGCACAAAATAATGACAGCAAAACTAGTCTTTAACCTGAGCATTTTATCCAGACAGGGATCAGAGAGCTGAAAGATAATTACTAGTACTGAAGTACATTCATTGATGATATGGCTGTATTTCTCTTCAGTTTACTTTCCATGTTTCAGCCCACCATGTGACGTCTACCAGTCAACTCTTCTTTAAATTTTCCTTTTTTCTGGTTTCTATGTAGGGGATTTATTGTTATAAATATGCATGAATGGCAAGTACATCATATTTTAAAAGAAATACTAATTGGTACAGACACTGTCTTGTCCCATATTCAGTCAGGCTAACTCCTGTATGAATATGCTTCTGACTACACAGTTAAGACTGACACAGTTTAAATCTGGCCCTGAATGTATGTCGTTGATACTTTCAACCTGCAATTTTAAAATTACAAAGTTAATATACCAGAGACCAGCCTCAACAGGATCACTGATAATGTGAAGGACACAACGTGCACAGCAACCGTTCACATCTTCCGAAGAATACCGTCTCCACGGTTACCGTGGAGAATCACCATTAAACCTGATTACAACCTGTCCCAGAATTCAACATCTTTGCGACACTAATTACTCATGAGCTACTGAGCTTTCTAACCTTAATCCCAGGGTTTCCCCATTAGCATTATTTTGCTGGAAAATCTATGTGCAGTCAAGATGAAACAGCTACTGCTTGTGAATTGCACAGTGAATGACACTGAAAATACATTGTGATTCAAATATGGAACCCATTTTTATTTTAACTTTTTTACTCTGTTCTACTCCATGCTGTAGTAGCGGGATAAAATAGACTTGAGTGCTGGAGGTAAAAATTACAAATTAAAATAAAAACTCAGTACAAGAGCAAAATTAGTCTCAGCAGCAGAATAAATCATATTCATAAACCATGACCTCAGTATTTCAAGGTTTGATCTGCCCCAAGAGCATATGCCTGATAGAACCTTACAATACTGAAGTCACGCTATTCATCTACAGCACACAGGTTTGTGCTGCAATCTCATGGAGCAGCAGGGACAAAACAGTGTCCTTCAGAGCAGTGACGAAGCTCTGCCAGCCAATTAGGAGAGAGCACCGGGTGCCCAATCCTCACCTCTCCGCACTGTAGCTCCCAGGAGCGAAAGCAGCCACAGGACCACACATTACCCATAATCCTACAGGTCCTTTCTTATCTGATTACAGGCACTGGGGAGAAAGAGGATTTAAGATGCGGGAGCCTAAATGTTGGCCTGAACTGATTACGCCTCTTCGGAAAATATTATACAACCAGAGTCCCAGGTGAGACCAGGGATGGGAGGGGTGGAGCAGGGTCACAGGGAGGTACTGCATGACGTGGGCGGAGACAGCAGGGTAGAGTGGGAGGGGCTTGGAATTAAGGCGGGGCTTGACGCTCAGACAGTGGTGCCACATAGAGACAAAGAGAAAGACAAGGCGATCCTGCACGCTTGCGCTTCAGAGCACTGTTTCAATGACGCAACTCATCTATATTAACATGCACATGTTTGTGCTTCCAAAAGATTAAAAATTCTGAAGTCATTTTAGAAAATAAAGCATCCTGTTACATACCAGTCCCATTCTTATATTCAGCTTGGCCATTCAAAGGGACTGGGTCATTTTAAGACAATTATACACTTCTTAATAGGGCTCGACCAATTTATCGGCCGGCCAATTTAATCGGCCGATTATAGCCCTTTTGAAAATAATCATCATCGGCCGGAGTTTTGCCGATTAAACGCTGATATATTCTTAATTTCTCATAAAACAGTTTGCACTAATGAGAAGGACTCTAGGACTGAAAAGCAGATGAGACAAGATAGAGTTCATAATTCATCTATGTATTTACATTTTAAAATAAGGTTATTTATTTGATTTTGCAAAAATTTACTGCAGTTTTGCACATTATTTTGTTCTTGAAAGTTCTTTGTTCTTTAAAGTTGTAGAGTAGAAAAAAAGGAGGCTTGTGAAAAGAATGTTACCTTAGTGTTTTTGTTGCTTTCCTCTCACAATTACCTGTTTAAAACTTTTTTTTAAAGTTGTTCTACCTGTACTACAACCTACCTCTAATTTGCAGCAACAAGAAGTACAAGACAAGATGTATTTCATAACTCATTTATAGATTGACCCTTTTTACGGTTATATAATTTCCCAGAGGTTTTATGCTTTTTTGCATGTTTTTGCACTTGAAAATTCCTCTCTGTTGTAAAGTTAAACAAATACTAAAGGACAAAGTATTGTAAAACAGTAAAATGTTCTGCCTGTAATTCATATCTTTGTTGTTGTAAGTGTTAAGGGACCAAAAAAGAAGTTATTTTATTCATTATGTATTTTTTTAATTAATTGGTCGATTAATCGGTTATCAAAATTTTTTTCTGCCAAATATTGGAATCGGCATCGGCCTCAAAAAAATCCATATCGGTCGGGCCCTACTTCTTAATAAATCAAGACTAATGATCTTGCTCATAAAGTACTCAAATATAATCTTCAGTATTAAGGTACACGTTTGTATTGTATCTGAAAATGAGGTAGAGAGAGAATGAGCGAGTGAGAGAGAGAGAGAGAGGAGGGGAAAAGAAGAGAGCGGACATCAACAGACCGCAGGATTGAGAAATGAACATGGCAAATAAATACACTCACATTTGAAATCGGCGCAGAAATGCTTATGCTTTCAAACCGGTCTCATTTTAAATGCCATCATGGCAGAACCCAGGTCCTTTGTAAAATTTAATGGATAGGAGGTCAGAGGAACGTTGCTTTGCCGCTTTCCGATAAGCCGTCAGGCTGGTCAAAGTCTGACAGAAAAATGAATGGCATTTCTCAGTGTTTCATTAACTTTGTGCATTGTAAGGCGCCGCACAGCAAAATTGCTACAAGCAAAAGGTATCTTTTTTACAGAATCTTATTCGTATCTCTGAATTTTACCTTAACTTAAATCACAATGTAAATGGTTATTCATACATACCAAAAGCTACCGAATAAGAACACAGCACTGAGTTGCACAGTGCAGTCTTACATAAAATTTTACCTCATGGTGTGAATTAAAGAGAAAACTGACCTCATTATACACAAGACAAGGTCAAAACCCATGCGGCTAGGCCATTTATAGTCTATGTGCGAAATTGTGGGCAGCATTGTTCAGCAATAGTCAGTGGCATGATCTAAATAGTTAATTCCTGAATTATAAATGTTCATTGAATTCTCTCTACTGTCTTAGTGATAATAATTGTTGTTAAAATGTATTCATGTGGATCCCCTGTCAACGCCCCCTGATGACGTCATTGAAACTATTTACACCAAATCAGTTTGTAAAAGCAGTGGCCAAAGGTAAAAGTGCCCTCAACTGGTGTAACTTCATCATTTACCCACTCACTCACTCAATCACTCACTCACTCAGCCAAGGACATCCATGTATGCAGGGCCAGCCAAAAATGTAAAAAAAAAAAAAAAAAAGAAAAAATTGTAACCCATTCTTACAGAAACCCAGGCTGTTTTTTTCTTCACTCATACCATGATTATATATATATATATATTTTTTAAATACAGTAGCTGCGGGTTTTATCCAAAGAACTTATAGTTGGTGACAGGGGCCAATCCCTCCTGAAACATTGTAAAGGGAGGAGAATTCCTTAAGGACCCAACTGCTGCAAAGAGATTATTGGAGCTACACTGGGGCTTAAAGCAGCAACCATCGGGGTACGAGTCAACCACCTTAACTACTCAGCTACAGGCTGCCCCAAGATGACATTTGCCAGGTATATCACCCAAAAATCCATTCAATTTTAAATATTAATTCCCAAAAATCAGTAGCATTCTCAAGTTGATACATGAGGTCCGTATTATATGTCCACGAAAATGACCGCCAGTTTGCCAAAAGCTGCTTTTCATTGTGGCATTGTCATTTTCAAGACAATAAATGACATAGGACTGCCTCCTCATAATAAGTGGGCATCATGTCGTCCATTTGTAAGCTGAACACAGTATTTTGCTTCCTTTGTGATCTCAGAATTACTTCAGTAGCCTATGTCTGACAAAAAACGCCCAAAGAAGTATTATTTTCACCAGTATAAGTCTGAGCTGGTCTTATCAATTTATTATCGACTTTTCACAAGATCGAAAAGACAAATATTCTCAGTGCAGCCTCTAGAAGGCTCCTGAGATGCTGTGATTTAGCTCATAGAAAGACAGCATCAAGGATCTCTACTGAGGCTTTTCCAGGATCTTGACAGTTTGTATATTTGTGAGTCTTCAGTGATTAACTCCACATTGTTTTCTGTAAAATTATAGCACAAACAGGCACACTTCCTCCCATGGAAAGTTACAGACTGTTCCTCTCAGAGTTCACCTTGGCTCAGCAGCCTATTTCCCCTGTTCTTCAAATTGCTGTCATGATCAGAGGTTGTGTATTTATAGAGGTTCCCCCTGTGCTAAAATACGACTCCCCTACAAGTTTCTGCCTGCCCTCTACAGATATTAACTTTGTGAAGTCATATAAAATGAAACCCACAGCACCACTTACCTGCTGTGTAATAGGAGCATGGTGGGGACATGTCTCTGTTTTGAAGTATAAGCATTTATGTGAGTTTCCAATAAAGCTATCTTTTTCTGTCTCTTTATTACTTTCTAAGCTACACTGATCTCGCTGCTGATTTTCTTCTGACATCTTCAGTGAGGATGCTCACATATTACTAAAAAAAGCAAAATTGTGAATTTTTGCATTCAAGAATTATGAATCTCTTAAAATATTACTTCCACTTCAGCTGGGAGAGAACATTTAAAAATTTTTAACTGAGATAGAGGAGAGTACAATATTTCTTTGTAACGACCATTAAACACTCACATGTACACGTTAAAAACCAATCTTCTTTTCCACACTGATTTACAGTTGGATAATTCTCACTGCTGAGCCAATGCTTTTAGACAGTGTTGCTGTCCAGTATACTGTCCCAGGGGTGCTACACTGCATTTTGACAAGCTAAATCTCCACTCTTATTAGCATTTTCCACCACAGAGCAAATAGTGCAATCAATATGCTTTTTCACTCCTGCCTGGCATAGATATAAGATTACACTTTCAGGATCAGGTACAACTCTGCATCTTCATTTTACAATAGAGTTGGAATACTGAGTAAAATGTAAATAAAAACAGAATGCAGTGATTTGCAATTCATTTAAAGTTTGTATTTAATTGAAAATTGTACAAAGAAAACATATCTAATGTTGAACCTCAGAAATTGTATTATTTTATGAAAAATATATGCTTATTTTGAATCTTATGTCAGCAACACTTTTCAAAAAGTTGATACTGGGGCATTTTTACCACTGTGTTGCATCACCTCCTCTTTTAACAACACTCTGTAATAGGGCTGCACGATAAACGGAATCGCGATAATCGCAAGCGCAATAAAAGTAACTGCCTCTATGAGGCAGACAGACGTGCTTGCTTATTACCTTTTCGATGAAACATACCTAACGCGGTCATTTGAAATGCTTCCGGGAAGAAAACTGTGATTTTAAGTCCGCTAATTACCAGCGAGGTTGGACAGCCTCCATCGCCTTGGTATAATTAGTTTACCTTAAATCGATTCCCGTGTACTTTGCCTAACCTGCAATCAAGCCATTTATTCAGCCAACTGACCGATCAAAACCAAAGTGTGGCCAATTATGATTAAGCAGAGATAATGAGAAGCAGAGAGACTTAACTAGGCTGCCCTGTTTGATTGAATGTCAATAATCTGAATAAATAGCAAACCTCAGAATTCCACCTTTTTACATATCATTGAAAAGATTAAATAAAAAATAAACCATTTTAAGATGACCTTGGTTTTTGAGTGTTTCAAAATATACACAAAGTGGAAAAATTTTGTGAAATTTCTTAGTTTCAGCATTTGATATGTCGTCTTTGTACAATCTTCAATTAAATATAGGGTTTCAATTATTTGCAAATTATTGAATTGTTTTCATTCCCATTTTACTCAGCATCCCAAAAAAAGTTTTGATTAGTGAACTGTAACACAGCCTGGACAGCAATGAAACAGCCTGCAATGAGATAGACAAGGAATCAATTGTATGTTTTTTTTTTCTTTTTTTTGAGCGAAGCATTAAGGTCAATGTCAACCATTTGTGCCCCGTTTGGCCAGTGTAATTACTTTCAGTCCATTGCAGGATTTGTCAGGATTCTGGATAAAGTATCATGATCATCCGTTCCCAAAGGATAACAAGTCCATTAATTTTAATACTCCAAACTGAACTCTGCTGGCTACTGCAAATAATGCATATGCCTGCAGCAAATTATGTTTATACACAGTAGAAAATATAAAGCAGAATTATATTAAACTAACAAGGTCTTACCAAACATTTCAATAAACTTAACTTTAAATACATTGCAGCTCAAAATTTTGAAATCTTCAGAGATTTTCATGTATATAAATAGAAGACACTTTCTGTTACAGCAAGACAATGACCCAAAACAGAAGTCTTCACAGGGATATCAGAAAAGAAGATTACAAAATATGCAGCGGTTGGCTATTCCACCTAATTTAAATCCAATAGAGCCGATGTGGGATTACCTGGATTGTAAAGTTTGTGAGGTGTGCCCATCTTCAAAGACACACCTAAGGGAAATATTGCAGTCCTTAAGGAAATCCATTAAAAATGATATGTCAGTAAAATTAAATATCTAAAATCTCTAAACTTTTCAAAGCAGTGATAAAATCTCTCATTGAATGAGAAAATCTTTGATAAGAAATCACCAAAATTGGTAACTACGTTATTCACCATTTTAAAACTTTTTTTGCCCCAAATATTAAATAAAATCTCATAAAATACATTTTGTTGTTCATTTCATATAATTTACCATATGTTTAATAAAATAGCAAGAACAACCTCACAGAAAAGTGATTCCTGTCAGGTCCTAATTCTGTGTTAATTAGATTTCCCCACAATCTAGCTGTCTGTGTCAATTTGTCTCTCTGATTGACTTCAATTATACAATTATAGTCTTGCGGTTTCATGCCCCCCCCCCCATACTCTGTCCCAGCATTCTCACACACCAGATCCTCATTGTCATTTTGTGTCTCAGTGTATTTAAGTTCCTGGTTTTCATCTTCCCTTTGCTATACTGTGAACCTCATATATAAGTCCATCAAATGCAGCTGGTGTGTGATGTAGCTTCAGTGAAGCAGTCAAACCAGCAGATACAGATTATGTAAGTTACATTGTCCTACAATGTGGGAAAAAAAAACACTTTTTCTAACTTTGAACCGACTTAAGAATGTGAAAAATTAGAGTATGAGGGGTTAACCTCCATTCATGTAGTGTTATGCTCTCTCGGTCATTTAGTGTTCATTGTTATTCCCTTCTAGTCCTGTTTCTTGCTTCTTCCAGTCTTCCTGTTAGCTGTTTTCCCTGTCTATCGGTTTAATCATTACACGTCATTCCCCTATCTAATGTCTACTGCGCCCCCCGGCCTGACTCTGCAGTAATGATCTCGGACCAGTTCCTCGTACCCAATTCGCCGCAGCCCGACCTTGGGCCGTCCTGAGACAACACCCTGCCTGGCCCTATCTGTTTTGGCTGCCTGTCTTTTTAATAAGGCAACCTCTGGGTTTTCACTGATCCTGAATTTGGGTCATTTTTTTTCTGCCATCTCTGACAGATTCCAAACTTCTGAGCAGTAGAATATGTCGATTTAATTACTAAAACAACATTATTGAAATACATGTGCGTAATTACATTGTGCATCAAGTATTTCCAGGCCATACCACTGCTTTGTGATGAGGTCTACAAATGTCCAGCCATTTGAATAATGACAGAAAATTGAAAGATCAATATTTGGCCAATATTTAGGACCAAACTGGGACTGAGCCGAAAATAAAATCCTGATTAGCCCCACCCATCAACTATACGACACAAAGCAAGTATGTTCTGAGAAAAAAAAAAAGACTCCAGAATGGAGCTTTGCTGTGTTTCTCTAATGATTGTGCTTCACATGCTTGTGCTGGGACAGCAAGCGCTAATTCCCCATAGCTGCGAAACACATATGCGCAAGGATTCCCACGTGCATGCATTCACACACACAACCTTGCAAAAATTTGACCTCTATGGCAAATTTGGGGGTGGAGTTCACTCACACCACTGAAAAAGGAGCCTTTGCTGAGTCTAATGATGCTTTCCACAAGAGTCTAAATAGTTCATAAGTCATTAGAAGGGGCATAGGTTGGCAGGACAAAATGTCACTAGTGAAAAGTCAACTCTGCTTTGTCCAATGATGACTCCAAGAAGTGCCTAAAACAATTGGTTAATGAGATATAAGAGGGGGCATGGCTATCCACGCCTCAGACTGTTACAGAGATGGGACAACATGTCACCACATAGCAATGACAAAGATGGAAGGATTCTATAAAAAAATGTGCGTCCGTTGTTTAAATTAAGTTAAAGTCTTCAATGAGTTCCAGATATAATAGGAAGGCTGTGATTGAACTCCTCAAACGTTGCAATATTTCAATCTAGCATTTGCAGAGATCAAGAGAGATTCAGCTATGTCAGCTTACGTCTGTTTTCTATGTTCACGTTCACTTTCACATGACTTAACAATGGTACCATTCCAAACCACAGGAATTTCCCCAGGCCTAGGAATTATTTACGACTTGGCTGAGATGGGATGAGTGAAACTGTTTCACTTCAGCACACAGTACCTCTCTCGCATTCAGTGATTTTCTTTGATCAGGAAAGCCAAACACACCACACGGCGGCACAATGGAGAGCCATTAAAACAAATAATCGAAAAAACTGAGGTATCTCAGGTGCAACCTTACCAAATCGAAAAGAAAATCTCACTTCAACTTCATTTATTCTAACAATCATGACTGTATTAGAAGGGGTAGGAGGAAACTGAGCTGGTAGCATATATTTCCATTATAACCTTTGATCCCACAATGAGGGGAAATTGTAGAGAGAAAAGTCAGATGTAGGTGAAAGTGTCCCCAAAATGACCCAGCCCCATTACCTTGGCTGCAATGGAAGAGCTGGGCTTCTCCAGCAGGTCCCATAGTTTCCTCCTCTTGTCCGGGCAGCAGGTGGTGTCGAATTTGTCACAGTCCTTCTCCCGGAGCGACTCTGCCTCCCTCCGAAGCTCCTCGTTCATCTGCTCTTTCTTCTGGTGGTAGCGGGCCTGACAGCATGACTCCAGGTAGATCTCATCGATGCCCCAGTAGTCCAGCTCCTGACCGAAGGAGAGAGCACACATCTCCTCCATCATGTGCAGCTTGCCCGTCCGGTAGAAGTTGAGGATGGAGGTGAAGGCGCCTGGGTGCCGGTCGAAGAAGTACTCGTTCTCATTCAGGCAGTAGTCGTCGCAGATCTCCATTAAGGTGTCGTGGGTGTTGCAGTCTCTCAACTTGCCCAGGCGCGTGCGAGGGAGCCGGTCCAGAGTCCGCCACAGGACCTCATGGACGATGCCCCCCACGTTGACCCGAACTCGGCGGGACCGGGCTTTCACCCGAATTATTTCAATGGGTTCAGGGGAAGGGAGCCTACAGGGCGAGAGGAGGTCTTCGATGCCCCCGTCCCAACCTTCTCAGCCATGGCCAACACGGAGGGGGTGGGGCGGGGGAAGGATTAAAAGCTGATGGGAAATGAATATATAAAAGATCTGGAAGTGAAAAATGAGGCCTTTAGACAAATCCCTCCATGTTAGGAGACTAAAAGGGAAAGAAAGGATGAGAAACAGCATTTCAGACAGTCACCATCCAACTAAAATCGGGACATGCATGAAGTATGTGACAATGCAGTGATTTCTCAGTGACACAGCATCCTCATTGCTTTCCACATTATACATAATGGACCAGGAACATAATACTAGAATCAATGGCTTGTGGAGGTTCACTTCACTCGTGGCAATACCTGATACCCCCGCATGTACAAGTATTTCATTTATCGAGAACATGGTGACATATGAACATATGTTCTTTAAATATCCCGGTCCAAAACCCCAGTCTGTCATAGAACAAAATAAATAATTAAATCAATGAACAAATCGTTATGGCTTTTTAACGTGGACACGTTTCTTTGTGCATTGAGCGAAGTACTAACATTAAGGTGAAGACGTCCAAAGACAAGTAACTATAGAGGCCTTAAATGAGATTGTATGTCCAAGCTATAAATCCCGCCTGTGGGCGTTTAGCTGGTTTATATTTGTTGTGCTTAAAAGGCTGTAATCGCTTGGCTATTTAAAACTAAGGGCCAGAACAGAACTTGGGCCAACATCTTTGATTATACTGCATTCACGTCACGCAAAGTCATATAAATAATAAATAAATAAATAAAAATCCTAGTTTCACGCTTGGCTGCGCGCAAGGCCATACCTGTAATTTACACGGTATTACACCTGCTGTCTTGTTCAATTGATGTCATTAACCCGGCGTTTTATCTTCTGAAGGGGACGGTTGGTAAATAATTATGTTAACCTGAATAGCCATAGAAGCGTCAGTGGCCTTTAACAAAAGTTATTTTAATTAGTTAATTAATTGTGTCACCGAATAAATTCCGAATTAATAAACACCAAGCGAACCGACACCAGATTATGTATATCCCTGCAAATCATTTTCTGAATTTTAATTATTCCATTTTAAGAAAACATAATGGGACAACTATATGTCAAAATAAGTTAATTCTCTTGAGTTGTGGTTAAATGTGATTTACATGCTGTATAGGCCTACTATGTGTGTTATATATGGGCAACAGTGGTATAATATGCAATTATGTAACCATGCGATACATCCTGTCAGATCTATGAAATTGCCAAGAAAACTCTCGAAGATATGCATTTCTCAAGAAGGATCCATAGCTCCATGAATACTAATATATCACTTCACTTTAAGTAATACCGTAAATTAGTTAGCGCACATATCATGACTCTTTGTGAGATCGCAATAAATGCATTTCCTTTATAACGTTTAAAACTATCGGCAGCACATGACCGTACAAAGTATGTTTAATAATGAGCGATCATCTATGAAATACTTATGGGAAATGATATATCACAGTTTTATTAAAAAGATTGCTGATTTCTGTCTGTTCTACCCAAATATTTGAGAATAGTTTTACTACCAGGTACAAACGGCAAGCTACTTTGAAACGCTCAATAAATAATAGTGCAGCACCCCTAAGATTTCCACCTTACAACGGTTTGTCTCAGTCATAGGTTACTGAAACGTAGAATCACATTAAGTTCCGCGATTCTTCAATTCGGAAGTGCGTGGGTGAACACTTGCCTACTCGATCGCCCAGAACTACGCTGAATAAGTAGGCTACAAGTGCTCGGAAAACATACATCTGAAAAGCGTTGACTTAATCACACCCGCCCCTTTTAGATAAGGTAAAAAATACGAAAATGCGTTTGTGATTACCTTTGCAAGGTGGCTAAGACTCCAACCTCTCGGGGGAAGATGTGCAGTCAAGGTACATGTCCCACATTTGTATTTCGTATTATTATTTTCTTAAGTAATTCTAATAAATTAAAAAATCCCTCAGAAATCCAGACTAGCGTATTGGAACAAGCGACTACACAAGCCCACCGATCTTGCGGTAAGGAAAGCTGCTCCGGTAGAGTTTGTTCTCCATCGGTTGGTGATATGGTCAAATGGGATATCTGCGGATGTATCGAGCGCGTAAAAATAGCAGACCGAAGGGGATGAGCACACCATGGACCGAACTGCAGAGCAACACGCGCAGCATCGACTGAATGGAAGCGTGAAGCTTCACAGGCTGCATCACAGCCTAGAGGTGAAACCTAATTGGATTGCATTGTACATCACCAAGGACAGCAGCAGATCAGCCGGAACGAAGGGATATCTCGCAGTGTTTGAGACAGGAATCACCGTAGAGGACCGAGTTTCCCTTGTTTTCTTTCAAGTTCCTTTCGAGCGGACAACGCAACGCTGTTGAGATTTGTGAAGCTTTTGTGCACAATGAATTCAAAGAATTATCATGTCTTATATGTGACATTTCGTAAAGGCGCGAGTAACTAGTTTGTATTTTGAGGGAGTCCTTCGGGGTGCTTTTCATCCGTAGCTTCCCCCGAGGTTATAGCTGAGAACATTCAACAGTTGTGCTCTTAATTCCTGAGAGGCTCCCGGACGATGAAGCAATGCGTCGTGAATTACATGCATTCTAAAGCATTTTTTCTCCTCACTTTATCTTCTGTGCAGCTACTCTAATTGTATTTTATGCGATAGTCTTCGTTAAATTAATTACACGTGCAAAGTTCCGCTAAATATTTGCTTTCAACTTCGTTCTTTGAAATGCTGTTCCTAAGAAAAAAATGTTCCACGATACACAATTACATGCGTAAGCTCTCTCTCTCTCTCTCTCTCTCTCTCTCTCTCTCTCTCAGGATAATTCTAAGACCCCCTAACCGAGGGGGACCCTCAAAATCATGCTGTAATGGCCAGATACAGGGCACAAATCACTGTTGATACTGATTAATTTTATTTCCGGGTGGCTAACCTGTCAGTATGGGAATGCAGAAAAATGAGATAAGTGAATAAATGTTTAAAGCCTTGATAACAGGTCGGCTGATAGTAGAGGACGCCTACCACAGGCTCATAGTGAGAAACTTGGAGTGGTTCGTACTCGGGATATTGGTGAAGTGTTGTGTTCGGTTTCTGAGAACAGAGAGCTGGCCCTTGATTTTTGAGATATTGATCGTCTTTCTCGATATTCATCTCTCTCTCTCTCTCTCTCTCTCTCTCTCTCTCTCTCATTTGGGGTCATGAGGCCCAATTTTTGGGACCACAAATCCCTGGCATTTTCCTTGCGGTGGCTGTACGTTTTCAAGGAAAAATGCTGTGTGTGTATTCATTACCCTCACAACCAGTAGGTGGCCCAGGAAGTATGTTTCTGTGCCTGCCCGTGGTTTATCGAGTAAGGTGTCTGGGGGTTTATCGGCATCCACTGTGAATGCAAGTAGTAAAGAGCATGAAAGTAGTGAGTGTTATTTGGTGCAAGTTAGGACTTACAGTCTCCCTCGACCCTCTTAATGTATGCCTCTTTCATTTTTGTTTTCTCTCGGCGCTTCAATTATGGAACGGGAGGTGCTATTGCACCTCTAGTCCAGAGGTCGCGTTATACTTTCTGATTGCCCGTCATTGTGACGGACAGGGGCATAAAAATTCCGTCAAAATCAATTATTATCCGTCATTGTAATTTTATTTTTTAAAATGATAATCGTTTATTTTTTTTAAATAAAATAAACAGGATAATTTATAGATTACGCTTTAGCTGATGCAGACAGTGATTCATGTAGACACACATTGCGCACTGTGTTAAATACAGCACTGCGTGGATTTTCGAACTTACTGCTGTATGAACTTTATAAAACATCACAAATTATTTCTCCCCCCACACAGTAACAGTGCGCAAATGAACAATGCTTTCAGTTATGGTTGGGTTTCACTAAGCCTAACAACCGCAGTCTCGCTAAGCGGTCCTACGAAGCTGCTTATCAACTCGTTATGTCAACTGGGGCTTTTCCGACCTAGATATCTGCGTGTTCACATAACAGAGATGGCGTTTGTAGCATATGACCAATCGTCTACCGGCAGCAGAGCAGCATATTTTACAAATGAAGAGCAAATGATCATATTACAAAAATATGAGGAATACAGGATCATAGTCCAGAGATGCCAAGTCTCACGCATTTTCACCGTGAGTCTCTCGCCTCTTAATGGCATTCGCGTTCCTGTGCCATTGTCAGCAATTATTCAATCAAGGCGAACTGAAGAAATTCACTCGCGGAATTCAAGTCATTTGCATTAAGTTAATAAGTTTCACGTGCATTACGGTGGATTTCCCCACTAGTGACATGGAAATTGATTATGACTCGGGCATTCTCACGCTTGTCTTTACTGAGGGAATGAAAGCAATGGAATTGCATAAAGATGTTTCAAATGGTCTTATTTCATTTAAACAATTTAAACGATCATGAAACACATGCATTGTTTCCAATTCCTGAGTAAAGAGAAGCACGAGAAGTCCGGAGTCATAATCGCTTTCCATGGTGAGGTCCACCTTTCACGCAAGTGAAACTGAAACTTCAATGCACAAGATTTTAATTCCGCGTGACAATCTCATTAATTAGCGTTCATTGAATAATTGCGGACTACGGTGAATAAGCCTAAAAAATGCATGAAACCTACGCCGAATGCGTGAGACTTGGCATCTCTGTCATACAGATCAAAGACAATGCTCGAGACAATATGACACCCACCACCAATTGGACGGGGGTGTGAATTACATTCTGTCAAAATGAGGGACGGCCTTCAAAATTTTCCGTCATTGTTAAAAAAAATCTGTCAATGACGGAAAATATTCGGTTAACGCGACCTCTGCTCTGGTCATGATGCAATATGCTAAATGTTAGCTTGTTTTGTTTGCTCCACTTTCACTTGGGCCTTCTGTGCCTTGTTGATTGTATTGCACGTCTGTTTTACTCAAGCCATTGCAAAAACTTCTTAATGGTTTCTGTGAGAGTAATGCTAAGTAATAATTTCTGTTATATGGGATTACTGTAGATATTGGCCTGACATGAGGATGTGATTTGTACGGTAAACAGTCAGCCTCTATGGCCACTGAATGGACAGTTTGTTCCCTGCCATCTATAGGTCTTGTATGCATTTTTGTATTGCATCAGAATAAATCCAGAAAGCAGAATATTTTTTAAGCGCTTGGTGATTCTGCATTCTATGCATGTCCTCCCTGAAATAAACCCTAATAAAGTCATTCTTTTACTGTATCATACTGCAGTTCACCTTCTAAGATCTCTGCAGATTGCTCCAGTGTCACTCCCTGCAAGATCTGATTCAAACACAGAGCAGCTCTGTACCAAAACTGAAACATATTTTTACAACAATATTGTTCACAGGGAGGTAGTTTTCATGTACCAAGCCATCAGCATGCATATAGGTGAGAGATTTCTGGCAATGGCTTGTTTCTGATGCTTAAGAGCTGCAGTTATAGAGGATACCATTTAACCAGTGGGCACACCCCCTTCTTAGTCATCATGGCAATGATATAAAATGGCCACCAGGCCATTTATTTTAGCATGTCAATTCCAGTTTATTTTTTTCAAGATATTTTGCCCCTGGAGACTACACTGGTCTTCATTAGCAATTGACTGATGGTTTTGTGCTAGAAGGTAAGGGTGTGGGTTAGACAATGTGCGGGATCTATTCTTGCTGATTACTTGTTGCAATGCAGGGGTCGGAGCTGGGAATCATTCAGTTAAATTATCCATAATAGGCATCCATTAACACCCAACCACATATTTCTAAAAATACCACCATTCTAAAAAAAAATACATGCCTTTCTAAAAATATGCTTGAAACGCAGTTCAGAAAATGGTAGCGGGCAGAGGATTACAGAAGTAAACAGTGTTGCATTGGGTTGACTTCAGCTCCTGTATGATTTCTGTGAATGGTTTGAGTGAGCGAGGTACTTTAGAACAGGACACTCCAGAGTGTGCTGAAATACCACTGTTCACATTACATCATGTGTTGTCTGCCTAATTCTGTAGAAATATGATTTATATGGAAACATGCCAGGGCATGCACTGTTACAAACTTATGTTCACGCCATTCTTTACCATTATTATCCCCCCGGCATATAATGTGGGGGGATATAGTCATGGGTGCAGTTGTCTGTCCGTCCGTCCGTCTGTCTGTGAACCTTTCGTTTTCAGTGCATAACTTGAAAACCGTTCAATATTTTTCCACAAAACTTGGTGTGCACATCAATCATGACCTGACATGGTGCCTTTTGCTAATCCGAAGTTGATGACATGGGGCCGGGGGGATATGCCATCTCCTGATGGCTCTTGTTGTCATAGTTCTCGGTTTTGTTTAGTGTTTTTGTCTATTTTCTGATACAATATATATTATTTTGAAGGTTTATTTATTGCTTTGTTCAGTTTATTTCATTTAGATTTCCTTACCCCCTTTTCCCTTGTGTATTCTCGCTCTCTCTCACTCCCTGCTTTGTGCTTAATTACCTTCATTACCTAATTTGTTAACACACCCTTCCCTTGCTCCTCTGCCTGCCTACTCACCTGCTATGTGCTTCCCTTGATTGGCTCCCAGTGTTTTTGTACTTATTTGAGTCCATTTTACTGTTCTGCTCATCTCAGTTAGATTTTTTTTTCTCCTATGTCCTTGTCCCCCTTTGTATCTCCTGCCTCTCATTAATGGCTTCTCCCTGTTCTCTGTCTTCCTTTGATTTTTTTTTGTATCCTGTTTATTCTATTATGGTCTCACTCTACTCCCCTCCTCCTTCCCATGCCACACTCTCATTCCTCATCTGTCGCTCTCTATCCCTGTCTATTTAAGTTCTGTCCCACTGATCCTTTTTTGCAGGCTTGTCTGATGTTGTTACTTGTCTATCTACATGCCACCTGCAAGTGTTTGCTAGTTGTTCCATTTCTTGTTCTTTCAAATAAACGTAACACAAATCTTTGGTATCTGCAACTGGTTTCTCTCCCAAGTCCCTGTCAGGTACAGTGGTGATTCTGTCATTTTGTTCTAAGAGATCAATTTTCCTGGAAATTCATGGTCTTGTACTGGTCATAGCTTCAGTCTAAAAGCACTCAAACTACAAAGCTGGACTAATCTACCAGAGGCAATGAACAATACACTGCCAGTTGCTGTCCAATCAGAGAAGGGATGAGACATTTGACAGGGAAGGGCATTAATTTTCTGTTTCAGTGCTCATTTTTCACATGTTTGAACTATTCAACCATAGTGGGTTATTTTTCATAATGTCAAAGTCACAACAAATAATAATGGCAGACAAAAATGTCTTTCAGCAGATCATTTGCTGACTGTCACTTGCTGTCATCGTCCTTCAGCCATTTAAGTCAATGTGCTTGTAGTGACGCAAAAGACAAAGTGACCAGGAAAGTATTTAATGTCACTTGGTGAACAGCAGTAAAAACAGGCAATTTCATGCTGTTGTTCAGTACTCAAATTTCTGTGCATTCATGTCTGTCTTTAATAAGACAATGAAATGGTACCATTGCATTTTGGTTGAAGCTCTTGGTTGAATCAGCCCATTTAATTCTGAGAGAAAATCTTTTAACGGCAATTAATCGCACAAAAGAAAGGCGATAGAGGTGCTAAGGTTGCAATTAATGCAACTGCTCAGCGTACAACATATCCAGTACCCGAAATATTTGCACAATCTGATGTCGCTGAGTGAGTGTTATTCTGAGATAAACAAAATAATCCTTGTCCAGGAGCAGTGAATTGCAGCTCTGTCATGATGACGTCATAGAACCACAGACTTCACAATCATGCACTGCACACAGCGAGTGAGGAATTGTGACTAGAATTTCAAACAAGCTAAATCCCTATAGGTGTGCAATATAGGGAGAAAATGATGAGAAAATTATTTAAATTCAGAAGCCGTAAAGAATTTAGGATTTTCTTGATAGCATGCAAGTCTCAGCTCAACGGAATGAAAAGCTAGCTAACACCAGCTAGCTAATTTTAGACGACTAAAATGCATGACATTTGTAAGCACAGTTTAAAATTTTCAGGGCTGCCGTTCATTGGGGGACCATGCTGTTACTCCTGGACAATTTTGTTGATTCCGGAACGACACTTACATGGCAATTTAAGATTGTGCCTAAAGATACAATGAGTAAGATGACGTTTTTAAATGGCTGCACTTTTGTGAGATCATTTTTAAATACATTCCAATGTAAATAGCATTGTTTTTTCCTCTAGATTTTAGCTAGTGGGCCCACCAGTTTTAAGGTTTTGTCTTTGACTTTCAACAACTTCTGTGATGACTGCATTGCATTCTCTTGGAGCTGTCTGTCTAAAAAAGCTTCACCTGCAGGATGATGAAAATAAATTGCTCGGAAATATCCACCGTCAAAGTCAAGGCAGCTTAATTCATCTTCTTCAGTGTTAACAAAAAGCACCTACGTTTGTAAAAAGCCATATGTTTGCTGGGGTGGATGATTTTTGCAACAACAGCTGATTTCTGTGCCAGCACATTGCTGCTACGGTCAATAAACACTTGTAAGCTCAGCTGCTCCTTACAATGAGAAAAGGATCTTGTTATAATGTGAAACTTTTCTCATTACGAGAGAAAAATGTTGTAACAAGCCATCTGAGATTGCAAGCCTCAGCCAAGGCTGACCAGTACCCCATTTGCCAACACCCTCACAAAAGATTAGTTGTATTTTTTGTTCTTTTTAAATAGCAGGAATTTACACCCCCACCCCATTTTTCTCTCTTCAAATTAGTTTTTATTTGTGAAGATATGGCTCAAAATGTGAAACTTTGCTCTATCTTGTAATGGTGAAGCACCCTTCAAATAACCCTTGGCACCAGATCCGGATCTGGATCATTGCAAAAGTTGGGTCATAGTCCACCACTGGTAAAATATTCATGCAAAACCATCCATTATTTTTTGCATAATCTTGCCAATTAATAAACAAACAAATAAAAATGGCTCATAGAGTGACACTAGCAGAAACAGGAAAACAAGAAACAAGACTGAGGATGCTCAAATGTCAGCGATCATTTTCAGTGGTGCTTAATATTTCTTTCATTGCAATTTGAACATCTTAATGCTTTGTCAGATCGATCATTTGACAGATCAGCCGTTAGATGATGCGTGCAGGGCATTCATTGAAGAGGTTTGGTTAAAATGGAGGATTTTTCTGATTATCATTATTGATCATTATATGCGTCATTATAGGAGATATAGTAGGGATTTTAATCGCCATAGAAACTAACATTGCCTCAAAATAAGTACTCCAATTATTAAGAAATTTTGGGAAACTACTTAAGGCCCTAATATCAATCATCTCTGGAAATTTCCACAAAATTGGTTATTAAACAAAATAGTTGAAATTTGGCCTTGAACTTTGAAATTTTGATGTAAATTTTCGACCAGAAAATATTGTTGTAGGTGAATATGACCCATAACTACCAGAAAGGGCCACCTTCCAGACTACTCAGGCGTTGGTCCCATGTTTCTAGCTTTTCCCATTCTCGAGATATTAAACAAAATGTGATTTTCATCTTGTGGATGACCTTCACCTTCATCTTCACCTTCACCTTTGACCCATTTAAACAAAAGTGAAGGAATTTGTAGACGAATCCATGGTGAGTGAAGTGGTGATCAGAAGAACTCATTGCTGTGGATGTTTATTGAGACAGTTGATATTAAAAATAGGCAAAATATGCCCAATCATGAGAGAGGGATTTTCATTGCCACTGAAACGGCCATAGTGTCAAAACTGCCCCCGCCACCTAATTTTGTATTTGGTTATAAGTCTGGGGCATTTGAATTAAATACTGATTCACTTGATTTTGCTGAGCTAAATGTCTAAAACATCATGTTTATTGGCGCATTTTGTTTTGTTGATTTTCCACAGAGTCAATCCTATTAACAGTATATACTGCAACATTGTCATTTCTGATACTTGGTATGTTACTTCAGTTTCGGCGTCTCAGTTCTTTTACTTCTTCAGATCCACTTTGTGTTGTACATTACACCGGATAAGAGTGACTGCCAATGTCATATAATTTAATAACAAGCTCAGGATCTTGTTATGGCTAGAAACATTTCCTCTAATATGTGAAAAAAATTGTTGCTATAGCTACTGTGCCAACAATATGCTGCTACATTTTTATGGGAAAAAATGAATTTTTCTAGTACTACTCAGTAACTGGTTAGTTCTCTTTCTCCACAGTGCTCAATTTTATTTGATTATGCTCGTAAATACCTCGTTAAAATCCATATGTACTCAGCAGGCACTGCTGAAAGGTCATATAATCGGGTGCACAGCTACCACCATTTCTGTATAGCAATGAGTACAATATACACCTTTTCATAAGGAAAACATAATTCTAGCCGGTGCACCTCCTTACTCTTGTAAATCATGTGTCTTTGTACCTGGAGTTTTATTCAAATGCACTCTTGCAATTGTAACTGAGTCTACTTTCCTCACATGTATGCGAAGTATAATCACGGATGTGAGGTGTATGATCGGTATGATCACTGGTAGCAAGCCCACTGAAAGATCCTCATACACGTACTGTGCGCAAGCTGGGATGTCATTGATTTAACCCTTAGAGTGCTGAAAAATTTTTTCAAAAAATTGTAAATTAAATTATCTTGTGCTGTTGTAAACCTGTCATGAGCTGACTTGTTTAAAAGAGCTCCCCTGCCAGAGTCACCACGTGATAGGTTTTAAACAGCATTGAATTTGATATCTTACGTCATTGAGCAACACGATTTGTATTTAATGTTCTAAGGGTTAATGTGCATTTGATATTTATTGCGCTAATAAAATAACAGAAAATTGACGAGTTTCCAGCTTTAGCCATGAACAGCCTACACATGGTGGAAACGGCTAATGCTCAGCTTATCCGCAGTCACAGATATGACGGGGAAAACGATCTGATCTCGGCTCTCTCTGGTCTGACTCATTCCACTATCTGTCTTTGTCCAAAAAAAGCCACACGAGATAATTATACTGGCTGCGAGCAGGAGTTGAAACACACAGCTGTGGATGAAAAAAGCCACAGCGCCTAATGACCAATGTGAGAGACATTTAATGAGGCAGCTTGGCTGCGTAGTGCTGGGTTAGTGTGCTGGGCTCTCTCAGAGCGCCAACACTGTCGTAACTGCAGCACAACGGCCATGTAATAAATTAATAATTAATCACTTTCAAAGGCAATAATGTTCTGCTTACACCAAACGGCTGTCCATGTAATTATGCCATTATACCTTTTCCTAATGAAGCTAGAATCCAGAGAGGGGTGCTCTGCAATGATTTCTTGTAAAATTAAAAGTGTACATGAAACACATACGGTGAGAGACCAATTATTGCTGTTTTGTGGGGAAGCATGGTAGTGCAGTGGTTAGCGCTGATGACTGGCAGTTAGTAGGTCCCAGGTTCAAGTCCTGGCTCTCTGTGGAGTTTGTGTGTTCTCCCTGTGTATGAGGGGGTTTTCTCCATGTGCTGGTTTCCCATATCCAGAAATGCATGCTGGCTCTCAACCTTACCCCTGGGGGCCCTTTGTGTATGCAGCTTTCTGTTCCAGCCAGAGTTACAATTGAATGATTTTAACAAGCTGAAAATTTGTCTCAACCCAGATAGCAAAAAGTGATTGAATCAACATTGTGATGTTGTCAGGCTGAAGATTGCAATCAACTTTGATGTCAGATATTGAAAAAAACACTGAAAGTGCTCGCTATGATCAACATGGAAACAACGTTGAATTTCCAATCAATTCTGACAATGAATCAACCTTGATTCAACTATGATATGATCAACATTGAAAGAATGTAGAATTGCATCAACAGTGATTCAAATATATATATGCATTGCATTATACATTGAAACAATGTTACTATTAATGGGCCATTTCAACACTTTTCAACCCTCCTCTGTATGTTTTTTAATATGCCTCATTAAAAAATAATCACTTTATTACTCTATTTATGGTATAGTACAACAAGGAGCATGCCAAAGTAGTCTACTAGTCAGTGATATCACTGCCATATGCCTGAATGGCAGTGATGTCACTAATAGACAAGTTTGAAGCAACCCCCGCAGAACTTTAAAACACCAAATAAAGTAAAATGATTATTTTTTTTAAATGAGGCATATTAAAAACATACAGACGAAGGTTAAATTGCTGAAATGGTCCAATAAGTATGCTGTACTGCAGTGGTTCTCAACCTTTTTATACAAAGACCCCACTTTACAGGGACATGTTTTGGGGGACCCCATACTTGATTATAATTATTTCATAGGTGAATATTCGAAAATGTGTTATGAGCTTGTAGATTGGCTATTTCCATTTTTTTTTTTTTTTTAAGAAACCAAGGTTGAGAACAGCTGCTTTACTGCATGCTCTATTAACAAAAAACAATAAACCAGACCATTATTTATTTAGTTATTTATTAAAGATTCAAAAGAAATTACACTTTTGTACTTCTTTTGTACATTTTAGCACACACCTTTTCTTTTGATTTTTTATGGTCTCCTGCCTGGCTTAAGCTTGATACATACACCACAAGAACAGAGAAATTTGTTCTTGTTCTCAAAGCTGCGAGAACAAGAACAAAGTTCGTTTTGACCGGGACATTTCATACTTCACGAGAAACTCAAGTGCCAAACTCCTGGTAAGTCCTCAAAGGGCCAAGCCCACTCCATCTTTCTGACCAATCACACAACAGTTCTCGGACACCACACGAGAAAAAAGTTCTGCCCAGATGATGTGTCGAGAACAAGCTGCAAGAACTCCAAAACCAGGGCTGCCAGAGCAAAATGACGTCATTTTGTTCATGTAGCCTCGAGAACAAGAACAAATTTCTCTGTTCTTGTGGAGTATGTATCAGCCTTTAGGTGGAGGAAGCACCTGAGAGCCCCCCCCCATCAGCACCATTGAAACGATGTCAAATCATTGTAGGGCATTTCAACATTGAAACATCATCATCTACACTACATTGATTCAACAACAGTTTTTCAAAAGTTGAAATGGTAATTGTAATTAAACACTGAATCAACATAGATTTTTTTTCAACCTCAACCAAAAATAACCAATCTCACCAAAATCCAGCATTGAATTAATGTCTTTTGCTACCTGGGAATGGGGTGCATTTAATGAGAGCAGTTATATACGCTCTTAAACTTCATTTTGACAGACATTTCCAAGCAGAAGAAAAGACTCCAGTAAATATTGTTCTTTTTATTTTATATTGCAAGGTATTTGAGGTTACAGCATTTTTAAATTGATCAAATCAGACACTGAGAAAATCAGTAAACTAAATACAAGTGCTTTAAGTTATTTGAAAACACTTATTGTGAACTTTATCTTTAAAAATTACACAAAACTGGTCTGAATGTTTATCATTTGCTTGCCTAATAAATGCTTAGTCTGTGCAACCATGTATCAATTAGTTTTCGCTAATTAGGAGCCTGCTTATCAGTTATCAGTTTTTTTTTTCCCAGTCTGGATGCGGCTTTTTTTCCCCCAATACATCACAATGTGGCATGAATAGATATTTCTGTCAAGATGTGGCTTAAGAGGGTAGCTGCTCTAAGCATAAAACGCACCTAATAAAGACAAATTACCAGTATGGTAACATCATACAATTGCAATTCGAGCAATTGTCAATACAAAAAAAAAAAAAAATTGCCGGATCTAGCTTTTTCAACAAAATTTCTTACCCTTCCGGGACTACTACACTTCCGGTGCACAGTTTGCTAGTGCTTAGGTCTATTGCATGTGCATAAAATTGAACGATAGCAATCTTATCAGTGCTTATCAGCGCTTTTCAAACCTCTCCTGGAGTACCACTTCTCCTGCTTGTTTTAGAGCTCTATCTGCTCCTGCACAGGCGAGTCAAGTGATCAGCTCGTTACCCGTGAAGATGCTTGATAATGAGCGAATCATTAGAATCATCTATGCAAGCAGATGTCTCTCATCCAGGGGTATTTCTGAAGGTTTTTTCGCTTTATTGTTGTGCGACCAGAACAAGGCAGCTTCGCAGTAACAAATCATGGCCCTCCTGACAACAATTCAGCTAGACTTGAGAAACTGCAAACAATATAAACGCAAAAATCAAGCAAAGAAAAAGTACTGGATGCACAAAGAATTAATGCTGCTTCTACGCTTGGTATCGTTTGGCCAAGTATCCGTAACCACGCATGCTCAAAGTAACCTACCGCAGCTCTGCAAGACCGGAAGCGACTCAGCCACCGAACTATCCCATAAAGCATTGGAAATGGGGCGTGACTGCAATGATGGTTTTTTTTTGTTTGGTTTTTTTTTTTTTGTATTGATGATTACTCAAATTGTGGTGGGAACAAAAACCACCATACACAGAGAGGCCCCAAGAATGACATTGAGAACAACTGCTCTGCTGGAAAATCAGAGCCCTAGCCCAAGGCTTCAGCTTTAGAAGCGGAGTTCCTGCTGGACTTTGACTGCCCACTGCTCCTCAGTAAATAGGATGTAGCTTCTGGTTATTCATGTAGTTGATGAAAGTGTGCTTTTCTGATATTCCGCAAGATCCAGACAGACGGCTCACTTAACAGGGATCGAAAAGTCCAGGTGATAATTTGGATAATTTGTTTCAGCCAATCAAACTGTAGGTATAGATATACAGTATAAAACCCCTATTGAATAGTGTTTATTTCTCCATCACATTCTGTCCCCTCATGTTCCCTGTTATCAAAGAGAGAGCGTAATGGGGCAATCTGGGAGCCCCTGTGTGCGGTTTATGAGCTCATTTACCGTTCCGGATCCCTGACAATGTCATTGGCAACAGCGGAGGACAGATGGCCGCACAGTATGCAAATGAGATTCCGTCACGCACGTGAGCTTATGGCCACTGGTTTCACTTAATTTATCCCTCAGGAGTTGGTGCCCAGTACTTCTTGGAAACAGGGCTCAGGTAAAATAGCCTAAACTACGCAGCTAAAGGCACTTGTAAAACACATATGACTGGATTCCATGCCTGCATTCTCTAAAACAAAAAACAGAAATTTCTCCTTGAATTCACCTTGCACAGTGTTGGACATTGGATGTATACAAACCCCAATTCCAATGAAGTTGGGACATTGTGTAAAATGTGAATAAAAACAGAATACAATGATTTGCAAATCCTTTTTGACCTATATTCAATTGAGTACACAGCAAAGACAAGATATTTAATGTTCAAACTGATAAACTTTGTTTTTTTTTTTTTGGAAATATTCACTCATTTTGAATTTGATGCCTGCAACACGTTCCAAAAAAGCTGAGACAGGGGCATGTTTACCACTGTCTTGCATCACCTTTCCTTTTAACAACACTGAATAAGCGTTTGGGAACTGAGGACACTAATTGTAGAAGCTTTGTAGGTGGAATTCTTTCCCAGTCCTGCTACATTAACAGACAGACATTTTGTAAATATAAAGCTATGGTTGAGTTGAAGAGTGGCAATGATCAGGCTTTTTTTCCCCATAAACTTGGTCATTAATTGAATTATGAAAGTATCTGGGTTTGGGGATGTGTGCTATGAGTGATGTGGATCAGTAGTGTGAACACATGCGCACAACACACTATGAGTGAAAATAAACTCCAAAACTGGAGTAGTGTTCATTAATTGTCCACTGCACTGTAACCACGAGCTTGATGGATTTTTTTTTTTTTTTTTAATTTTTGGCAAAGGAATCTGGGGCGATCTATCCAATCCAGTCATCCATCATCTAATCCGCTTCTTCCTCACTAGAGTCACAGGGGAGCCGAACCTATCCCAGCAGGTTATGGGGGAAAGGCAGGAGCACACCCTGTACGGATTGCCAATCCATCACGGGGCGCACTTAAAATTCACTAACAAACTTTTATCTACAGGCAATTTAGAGTCTCCAATTAGCCTGACATGCATGATTTTGGACTGCAGGAGGAAATCGGAGTACCTGGAGGAATCCCTTGTGAACTGGGGGAGAACATGCAAAGTCCACTCTGACAGGCCCCAAGCTGGATTCAAACTAATGACCCTATCGCTGTGAGGCGACATTGCTGGCCACTGCCCCACCATGCCGTCTGGGGCAATCTCTTCATAATTTGCAACTGGATGGCAAATAGAAACTTTTTTATAAAGACAGGCAGTCTTTTTTTTATAAAGACAGGCAGCCTTTTTAACTGCCATTCAGAGAATTCAACATCTGAGAAGACCATGAGGGTTAGTTATCTGCTCCAAAGTACACAAGTTACCTTTCCGACAGGACAGGGGAGCCTGAGGCAATTGATGGTCAACAATTATGACCACGTCTCCCACTTCCAGATTGGTGGCCTCAGTACTCCGCTTCCTCCAGAAGTGGTTGATTTTCGTGGTTATGCCATCATCTTTCTCGTCCTAACACCTCACGGCCCTCATATGCACCCTGGGGTTGATACGCGTCCTGTTGCCCCAGGGGAAGACACCCGGACGTCACTGCACCTGGGCAATTGACGTTGAGGATCACCTCTATCTCAATGAGAACAGTCCTCAGCACCTCTTTGGTAGCTGTTTGCACTCCCTGGGTAACCTGAAGTGCAGCTTTGAGTGAGCAAATCTGTCTCTCCCAACAGCCTCTGAAATGAAGTGACCCATGAGGATTGAAAACAAATCTAATTTGTTTGCCGGTGAGCCAAGACTGGAGCTCTGTTTGGAGGGCAACAAAAGATTGGTGAACCTTTCTTTCTCATATGCTAGAATTTATACTTTGATTTCACAGGAAGTTGAATGGCTTTCCTCACCTGGCGATACAGTGTCTTATGGCCATCAGTAAAGAGTTGATATTTTTGCAACTGAGGAGTCCTACTCGGACAGTATTGAACAGTATTCCCCACCTCTTTTCATTCCTTCGTCCAAACTTGGTGACATTAGGCTCAAAACAATCCATGTCGGTTGAGTAGAAGGTGATCTTTGAATCTAGTCACCCTCACCATTTCTTGTGTTCAAACTTCCTCTGGTGTTGGCACATTGCTTCACTCCCATGTAGCTCTCAGTTCTGAAAACACCCTCTCAGGCTCAGGGATGATGCAGCTCATCATCATAATCGTTTATGATCAACCAGGTGAGATGATGCTTGGGATCGAGGATGATTGGGTGCCTCACATCTACTTTGAGGTCCCTGCTGTAGCAGAGAACCCCCCAGGCAATGTTATATTGGGAATATGTTTCAAATCCATCTCCCATAAGCACAATGAATGCAACAGGTCCTCAGGTAGCTGTGAGTTGTCCTACTCCATTTTTCTGGCCCACAAATGTCGCACAGATTTTTGTCCTTGTGGCGTATGGCACTATGTAGCCAAGAAGATCATATTGGAAGGATAAAACCTTGTATATGTTTGTCATTGTGGCTACCGAACAATCAACTGGGCCAAGCTTGTAAGGCAGGGTGTCAGACTGGCAGTCCCAGGGCAGACTCCGGAGTGTCTGGCTGACCTCTGCTGAGCCATAGCTCACAGCTGTCTCATCTGGCTTCAGAGGGAAGGTGGTTAATGACCGTTGGATCATTACTCACGAGCTGAAATCCCCCCTTCAGCCAGGAGTTTGCACAGCTTGTCTACTGGAGTCCTGGTAGCTTCGTTGGATGTGAGACTCTGTAAAGTCATTCACATACTTCTGAATGGAGATTCTGACATCCTCTCCTGGTTGGCTGTTGGCTAGTATGTCTTTTTACAGTGCGAATGTCACACAGTATGGATAATAAGTTGTTCTGAAGGGGAGAACTTGCCAATCAAGCAGGCATGGAGGGCTGTCTTGTATCATACTATATGTCTCCACAGGAAATGCAATGGAGCCTGTCACCAGGGAGAAGCCACACCTGATGAGACATTCCCTGAATAACACTGCCGAATGAGAGAGAGTGCTCACGGAAGTGAAGCAGAACAGCCACTAATGAGGGACCTGAGGTGAGGCCTGGCAGCAGGACCTCATTAAGATTGTGGCCGTGGTATTGGAGGGAGCAATTCTACAACCCTGCTCCTTTCCACTGTACTGCATTATATGAGGTGGTATATTCCACGCTTCCTTTGACTTCATCTGTTGTGACTCCAGCTCCACTGCATTAGTTTCCTCCTCTAGCTTTCGAATCTCCTAGTTGGCTGCAGTTTTCTCTGGGGCCTGAACTTAGGTCCATAAATATTCGGTCAGTGACACAATTTTCATTGTTTTAGGTTGTATGCACATCACAGATCCCAAAGCAGAGTTTTATTGCAAACAGCACAACAGAAACGTTGTCCAACAATCTTTGTCATGCTGAGCGGGCCGTTATTGGGCAGGTGAACTGCAGCAGAAACACCAAATCCGGTGAAGTGGTTCAACAGGCAGGAATTTGAAGGCAGGAAGTAGATAGCAATACACAAGCAGAATCCATGAACATGGTCAGGAGCCACAGCCGAGTCAGAAAACCAGGAGATTAGAACAATAGCTGAATCAAGGATTATTAAACACAGACAAATTTCTCAAGAGAGACCTGAGGTAGGCAGTAAATGGGGGCACAGCAAGCAACAACTGAGGACAGACTGAGCAGAAAGGGGAGCATATTGTATATACACGCAGACTCAACAAATCCAACAGGAATAATACATGGGCAAAAGAACAGTGGAGGCGGAGTAAGAAACGAGACAGCATGAGGAATACTTAGAGCCCTGGTCCTCAAATCACGGTCCTCGAGGTCCGAGAACTGCTGGTCATCCACCCTCCCCTTCCCTGGGAGTTAGGTGTAAAGACAGTCTGGCCAATCAGGGGTGCTAGATGTTCATTTACTTACCTGGGATAAAAGAAAACCTGGACTGAATTTGGATTTGAGGTCCAGATTTGAAGATCCCTGACTTAGAGTATAACAAGTTACAATTAAGGGGCACAGGAAATGCACACATAGAGAAAGGAAGATAAAAGCGTCTGCACATGCCACACCTGTGTTATGGGTGGAATCAATGCATCACTGAGCAAGTGCTCACTGGCAGAGATGAACACAAATGTTGTATACAAATCAAGACAAATAACCATTTTGCACAATTAAGACATTATCAGCTCATTTGAGGTAACACATTTCATGTTACATAAATAATTTACATGGCGCGTTTATATTTTTGTTAAGTGTAGATGTTTTACTTTTTTTTGAGCCTCACCAATGGTTTACATCTTGCGATAAACATTCTGCGCTTATTCTTGTAAAGACTTCTCTTGACTGCAGATTTTGGCACTGATACGCCTGCTTCCTGAAGAGTGTTTTTGATCTGGCCAACTGTTGTGAAGTGGTTTTTCCAAACCAGGGCAAGAATTCTTTTGCCATCCACCACTGTTGTTATCCCTGTTCCTCTAAGCCTTTTGTACTCCTGACCACACCAATGCCCTCTGTCTTTTTGAGGTTATATCAAATAAGTTCATGTGGCTACCCCTTATAGTTTAACTTTTTCTGCGGTGGATTTAATTTGATTCTTCTGCTTAATAATGGCTTACTTCACTGGCAGTGACAGCTCTTGTCATGCTGTGTAAGGGTTGTGCTTCGTACACAGTTCAGGTGCACAGAGGACAGGAAGTTCAGGACTGGACTCAGGTGCAAGGATGGACTTAGTTTTTTATTATGCCTACCGCGCAGCAGAAGGCACACACAAAGCAATACAAAATAACGGGGGTCACAGTTTAGATGAACTGTTGCTCATAAAGACTTTATACAGCATGTATAAAGCCTTAGTAAATGAGAAATAAGGTCTTCATAAATCATACATAAGCAAATGTCATGCTTTGTAAAGGCTGAAATAACACATCCTTATTCAGTGTGTAATGCCAGATGTCATATAACTGACAGTGTCACTTAGTGGCTAAATACTTTAAAGGGTGACATTGTCAGCTAAGTGATATTGTCATTGTCACATCTGGCATCACATGCTGAATAAGGATGTGTTATTTCACCCTTTACAAAGCATGACATTTGCTTACGTATAATTTATGAAGACATTATGTCTCATTTATGAGACATGCTGTTTAAAGCCTTTATGAGCAACACTTCATCTAAAGTGTGACCAAAATAGAAATCGAAGTTCCTTAATATAAGCACTATTGGTAAAACAAACACTGAGCATAGACTGCAATAACAATGTATTACAAATAGAAACCAAACAGGAAGCGAGGTTCCTTAATATAAAGCACTGGTATAAACAATACACCACACTAAGTTGAAGGTACAGCAAATATACATGCGAAACGCGGGGACTATGTCTATACAAGACTAGGAATGTATCACAGGTATGCAGTTACGAGACTTCACAATGACTAACTGCGAAGTTCAGTCTTAAATAGCGTACTGCTACCACACAGAGGAAATGAGAAGCAGGTGCAGGTAATAATTGAATGACGAGGAATGCAGTTTGAGTTTCAGTAGACCGGCATGGTCTTACATACTGAAACTTAACATGAACAAATTCCAAATGCAAATTCAACTGGAAATCAACTGTAGACCTTTTATCTGTTCACTTTTGAATTAAATTACATAAATAAATAAAACAGGCCATAAAAACAACAGGCCATATCACAGGCGAGCAGCTAACTGTCAAAAAAGGAGGGACCTCTTACAAAAGTATTGCAATTGTTACACCATTCACCCAAGAGTGATGTGCATACCCTCAAACTGAAGCAGAATATTTGCAGTTTGAATTTATATCAATTATTTACTGGAAACTATCATATTCCCTGGTCGACAGGCCCTAAATGTGTATATATTCCACCTTCAAGAGCACGAGTGAACACTACCATGCCTGAAAAAGGAACCGTTTGTTCATGTATTTATTCAGACTTTTTTCTTTAAGTTGTCACCTGTCCATATTTACTGATATTCTACAGCTCACAATGAACCTAGATATGAAGGGTGAATGAAAAAACTTTTTTCAACTGAATGTATTTTGATTTTGTTGCACATACAGCCACACTGCAGCTGGGGCATACATTCTCACATAATTAAGGTACAGTGGAAATCCAGTTTTGCTCTTCGGGGAGCGAATTCTCTAAAATGTAACCTGAATGTACGCGCATGTTTTGACACCAGTAAGTATAAGTTTTTCAAGCTGAAATAAAGGCAAAATTAATTACCTTTTACCTGCTGAGCATACAATTTTATTTTGGACCAACAGTGAAAATGAGAAGCAGTTATAACGGACTATACCTTTATAAGGTCTGCAAAACACTGCAGACTACCAATTAGAGATGAGCCTTAATTTGCCTTCAATGACATAGTACAAGAATCTGTCAGTACAACAATTTCAGAGGGCAAAACAAAGTGACATGAGATTGTGCTGATGATTGAAAGCTTAAATGACCCTGCTGGAAATTAGAAGTTTAAAAATAAGATTAAAACTGAAGGACACAGATAGTGCATTGCAGCAGGCCAGCTTTACAAAACCTCCTCAGGGTAGCTTGTAATTATGACATTGCAATTCATAAATAATAAATATCTGCCGTCCTCCCTGCACCAAGTAAATGCATTCTGTTCCCTGAGGTTCATGCGACACAGTTGGTATGCAGAAATAACTTAACCTACCCTTGGTCATCTGAAAAGAGCACTTTCAACTGTTTCCATGCATTTTAAGTTTATAATACATTTTCAGGCAAACGTCACCCAAAAAAAATCTCAGTATCAACGTGTTTTTAATTCTCCTAATCAAAGTCAACCGGCAAGAACCATATCATGAAAAAAGCCTTTGTGCAACTACAAGAAAAGTAATATTTTATACTGTTAAAATATTTACAGTTGATTTTTGATCAGTATTTGGATTAAACCTTGGTCTGGAATGGAATGACCAGTGTACTCAAATTCCATGGTGAATATTTCACCATGCAATAGCAGGACATTTTTGAGATTGTTTTCATGAAGATTACCAAAATTAAAAAAAAAAAAAAAAAACCAAAAAAAACACCATTTTATTTGTGGACCCAGGAGCAGAAATTTCTCGCAATGGCTGTTTTGACTTGAATTCTATGCACGACTCACCTCTTTCACAGCTTTCTCCACAATACATTATGTATGTGCTGAGTTTTATTTAAAAGTGCAGTGTCTGCCAGCTAGGTGCCCAATAAAGAAAATGGTGAGGACTGATTTTATGCTTTTTTGCCTGAAGGAAAAAAGATGAGTGTCCTGCAAACACTCTGATTTGGCAAAAATGAGAACAGATAATACATATATTACTCTTTAACTACCCAAAGATCAGCAGACCTCCAGATATTCTAAAGCCACAGACATTAACCTCCATCTAGGTTTACTCACCAGCTTCCTTGTCCTCGGAGTCGCCTGTTGTGCACCTTCAAACCAGTGAATAAGATTAACAAAAAACAACTTTTATCCAAGTTCCCAGCCTCTGTGCATACAGTTCAATCACAACCCTTATATGAATGTCTGCTGTGCCTCCTCCCATTCAGCAATTTGCGTGTCTGTTAGAAATAATGTCTCCTTTGATTGGTTTGCATCTTATGTGCTTCCTTTCCCCCGGCTATGTCTTATTTCATAGTTCTCACCCCTTGTATCTGTGACATGTATAAATACCCCCTCCTTTGAGTTGTAAGTTGCTGGATTTTAATTTGCTATATATGCATAAAACCAGTCAGTATTCACTTATTCAACTCTTTGTCTTTTGAAAGTAAAACATAACCTTTATGAACACTAATTTACAGAAGATATCTTCTTTACTTAGTTGAAAAGAACAAGCTCCCTAGCCTTTCTCAAAATGTCCAGGCTCGGGACCACTTTCTAGCTAATTCTGTCCATGTCTGTTCCTCTGTCCAGTTTATAAGGAACAAGATCCCAATCCTTCTATGGTCATCAGGATTAGAGCCGAATTCCTCCTAAGCTACTCCTTTCTGCCCTGGAACAACATGGCTCTGGTTAAGTTTGAATTCCACCTGCCAGTCATCCCGGAAAGCCACTGGCCGGAAATTGGCAACATCCCCTCACTTTGCCCGCAACATCTGGACTGAACTGTGCTTTCCTCTTCTGGGTTCTATCCCTCTGTCACTGTATAATTATCAATAAACCCTGCAATTTGGTTGCAATCTGCCTCCACACTTGATTCCTGGACTGAATCATAACAAGTCTGGTGACAGTTTGATTTAAAGATTTGAACGTTTATTTTTGATATGTTTGATTTTTTTGTAATGTAGCAGCTGCATTTCATGCCGTTGATTCCACTAAAACATATTTAATTGCCACCACCTAGTATGTACTGCATTGTGCAAGACTTTCACTGTAAAGGTGCTTAACTTCATTCAAAATAATGCCCAAGTGTTGGATTTTCACACGTTTCACTGAATAGAGTCATTTAAATAATGGTTTGGGTTTTTTCAGAGTGAAACACTGTGCTCAATGTTTCAATGCCATATGATCAGAGGCAGTTCCATAGTTCAAGTCAAAGGACAGCTGCGGTGACTGTTTGTGTCAGGAGATGTGAAATACCGATGTCCTGCATTCATCAATAACTGCAGAATTATGCTGATGCACGGGCAAGGAAACAGGGACCATGAAGGACTGTTTCACTCATGCATTAATTTGACAGTGAGAGCATATGACAGGATATTTTCAAGGTACAGTCATCATCTATATGTTGCAGAGTCCTTGGGGGGGGGCTAATAATAACATTATAGTGTTTTAGTTTTTATGCAGAACCTCTATTAATGTCTTGGACAGTACATTTATTATTATTATTATTATTATTATTATTATTATGTTTTCAGTCAGTTTAAACTTACCTTTTCACACATGCAGTTAAACTGAAAGTTTTTGTCAGCCTCATCTAGTGCTGTATTGATGTACTTGTAGGACTGCAGGACTGGTCAACCATAGGAATCTCTCTCCCACAGGAAACGTTTACAAGAAGAGAAAAAAACAAGGAAAATTCCAGAATTTGTAAGTCTTCCTTTCCTGGGTGAGGTCAAGCGAAATTAGATGAACCCTCTCAGAGCAGCTGATCACAGCTGTCTGTCACAGTCACCATATATTTCCGCAACAGAGGCACTATCAAATTCTGAAATACAAAGACGCCATTGGGTTCCATAACACACGGGCATCATTAGGCATCATAAACCAGGGCATCTTTATGTTCCATAAAATACAGACATCATTAGGATCTGTAACGCACTGGCGCCATCAGGCTCCATAAAACGTAGGCACCGTCAGGTTCTGTGAAACCCAGGCACCGTCAGGTTCCATGATACACGGGCATCGCTCTCGAGGGACACCATGGCAGAGGGAATCAATAGCGGGTCCTAGAGATAACATTTACCAGACTTTATTCACAGCCCAGGGTCGAAAACCAGCAGTCAGGGCAATGCAGGACAAACAGTGAGTTAAGGGACAAGCAGAGGTCAGCCGGCAGGGATCAAGATTCTGGTGGACGAGCAGAGAGAAGTCAGTCGTCAAAGCCAGAGAGTCGGTCCAGGAGGGAACGAGAACAGAGAGGCAAAATTCATAAACACATGGGACTGAGGCAAGGAACAAGGAGGTTGGAAACTCAGGACTGAAGAAAAATGCACGAGAGCTATACAAGCACAAAAAATAGGGATAATCTGGAAATGAACAAAGAAATAGGAAAACGCAGAGACAAAGAGCAAGACAAGAAATGAGGGCAAGCGAGAAAACGGGAAAATAAATCAATTAAGCCTTTATCAAACTTTTGGTCCAAGGGTGGGCCGCTAAGCATGAGTGTGTCTCTATACCGTAAAATATGGTGTTATGTTGAAGAACTAGATATCGTTTGAAAGTGTTAAGATTCAGCATTCTATCTGCATCAGCCATTTTACGATGTCAGTTCTACAAAAAACAGTAGTATTACAAATTGAGTCAGAATGACCTTCAGCCTGACGATGCAGTCTCATGCGGTAGGTTTGATTGTATAGCTGTGAACAAAAGAAGTGCACCCACTGACTATCATGTGCCAGTCTAACGCTGTCAAATTCTTTCAGCCCTCACTCCAATATGTCAGGAAAATCAACTTATTTTAGTGCCAGTGCCACTCATAAATTGTGAATTGATGATTTTTTATGGAAACTAGTTTTGAATCAAGTTTACAAACGTTAAGAATACATATTACAATTAAAGCTGTGTACTGTACAGTAGGTGAAGTATCACTTATAAGAGGGCTCAACCAGTCTGAGTAAATCCTTTAGTAATGCTAAATAATGCTTAGTTAACAATAGATCTCACGTGACACTACCTCTTTATAAATAGTATGCCCATTTTAACGTGATCCTCCGAGCAACTTGCTTGATAATGGCTCTGATTATGTTACTTTGCCCCGTCGAACCACAGTTTATTTTTTCTAAACATTGGTGATATACAGGAGTACATGGTTTGCTCTCATTCTGAAATTGTTATCTTGAACTCATTTTTTTCTTTCTTTTTTTTCCCCAACTCAAAATGATGGCATTTTGCTGTTGGAAAGTCATGGCTCAACTGCCATAGTGTCACAGGCTGTATTTTAACTGTCATAGGATGGTGGGATAAGCTGGAGAAAAATTGTATATTGTTTTAAATATTGTTGCCTAATGCCTATATGTTTTTTTTTTTTTTTTTTTTTTAATGTTTGAAGATGAAAAGTTATTGAAAACATTGTAAACATGTATATGGTTTCTCTGTTCTTATCGTGGAAAACCAAAAGCAGCCAAAGTCTATGACTGAGATGAAGTGTAACACAAGGTAAAAAACAAGAGAAACATGCAGAGTGAAATAAATGTCCCATTCAATTGCCATTCATCATAAATGATCATTGACTACTAGCTCCAGTGCAGCACCGTCCAATCATAGACTTTAAAAGTTTGGTGACATTGAATCATTCACAGCCGCATGGTTAACTTTGCTGAGCCACAAGGCGACGATTAGCGGCCTTGGGCTGACAAGCTCAGTCCCTCAAATTCAGCACAAAGGGAGAGAAGGAGAATACAAAGTAGGAGCTCTTCAATGAATCATTTCTAGAGATGTGGACATTTTGACATGGTATAAACACTGCCAAAAAAGTCACACAATTTAGTTTATTGGACCTACTCTTGCTTTGATCAAGGTGTGCATTTGTTGCAGCAATATTTCGACAATCTAAAGCAATATAACAGCATGCATTGCAATGTTTCTGACCAGAGTCACATTAATTTGTGGAAGCAGCCAGAGTCATTTTGCAGCAAACCCTCCCACAGGGGCTAGCCCATTGGGAGCCAAACTTTGTGGTCCTGGACTTCGACGGCAGTGACCCCATCACCTGTCACTGTTTCCTGGCTCACTGCATGATGGTCTTCAAATTACAGCCATTTTAATTCTCCACTAAATGTTCCAGAGTTGCATTTCTGATCACTTGCCATTCTGGACGGGCCAGGGACTGGGCTGCCACTTGTTGGGAGGCAGGTTTTCCTGCAGTGTAATTGTTTGCTGCCTTTCCTGGAGAGATGAAGACAGAGTTTGATCAGTCCTGCTCTATCCATGCCGCTGGCCAGAGGCTATTCTAGCTATGTCAAGGCAACCTGTCAGCGTCCAAATATTTCATTAACTTCTGTACCCTGGCTGTCTCTATGCACTGGGATTCCTGGGTATTGTATGATACCTACGTGTTTGAGTTGGCTGAGTGGGTCTGGGACAAGTTAACCATCCTCATCTTTCCCCCGGATCTGGACCAGCTCATTGACCTAGAGCTCAGAATTAACATCTGGCTGCAAGAGCGGTGGTTGGACCAGCAGGTGAAGTTATGGGCGTCTTCCCTGCTCGCATCCCAGGATGCTCCACCTGGAGCTCATACCCACCTGTCTCCTCTGGTAACCATGGCTGTTGACCAGGCTCGGCTTCACATGCTGCCCCCTGAAGAAAGGCTGCACCAGATAAGGTGGAATGTATGCCTGTACTGTGGAGGTGCCACTCATACCATTGCTGAATGCCCTGTTTGCCAGGCGTGAGTGACATGGTTGAAAGGTGCTGTCGAGTGCTTCTGTCTTATCCACTCGTCCACTCCTTCCTATTTGCCTGACCTGGCAGGGTCGCCTTATTACTACCCTGGTTTTAGTTTACTCAGGCATTGATGGGAACTTTATCCATCCTGGACTTGTGCACCGCCTGAAGGTCCCAGCTGTACCATTGCCAGTACCTCTGGTCTCGGGGTCTCCCAGGAATTGCCATTCCCAACATCACAGAGGTACCTAAGCCAGTGCCCATGCTGACCTCCAGTAACCACACTAAAGAGTTGGTGTTTCTCATCATGGAGTCACAGCATGCCTAGGTGGCATTGGGGAGGCCCTGGCTTGAACATCATAACCCTCATGTGGACTGGCCTTCAGGATCTATCCTGGGGTAGAGTTTGTCATGTTTGCGGTCCTGTTTTTGTGCAGCCTACAGCCTCACTGCACCTCTATCCTCTGACCACCAGGAGGAGCTGCCAGACCTGAAGGGTGTTCCCCATCTATTACAACCTCCACATGGCATTCAGAAAAGCCAGTGCGATGTCACGTCCTCCATGCAGATCTTATGATTGTGCCATTGACTTACTGCCTATAACATCTCCCCCCCAGGGTCAGCTACACTTCCTAACCAACCTGGAGTCCCAAGGAATGAAGAGTTATATAAATCAGTCCCTGGCTTCTGGAATAATTTGGGCTTCTTCGTTACCAGCTGAAGCTGCTTTCTTCTTTGTCCCCAAAATAGATGGGTCTCTACATCTCTACATCGACTGTCGCGAACTTAATGCAATTACCATAAGAAATCATTATCCTTTACTCCTAATGAACTCAGTATTCTCCAATTTATAGGGGTTCCACTTTTTTACCAAGCTGGATTTGCACAAAACTTACCATCTGGTGTGCATGACAGAAGGAGAGGAGTGGAATACAGCATTCAATACCCCCTCGGCACGAAGAATACCTGGTGATGACATTTGTGCTTGCTAATGCCCCTGCTGTGTTCCAGAACCTCATAAATTATGTCCTTCAAGACATGGTTTCCTGGTTAGTCTATGTATACCTAGACAATATACTACTCTTATCTCAAACTCTGTAGGATCACACCCGCTATGTCGGCTAAATCCAAACAAGTGCAAATTCCATTACACTACCACTTTCTTCCTGGGTGTGATGGCTGCCGCCCCACATGGTAAAAACTGCCCAGTCAATACCTCTTCACCTTTTGGCTAATTTATCATTTCATTGCACCTTCATTAGTTTTTATCATTTCATTATCAGTTCATTTTCATCCCTCATGATTTACAGCCAACTAAACTAAGTTTATCTTAAATAAATCACACAAACACATTTGTTTCATTAAAATACTTTATTTAACTTTAACCTTACATTGTTTTATATGGAGTGCACACATTTTAACATTGTAAGGTTTCACAGGCAATATATTTGTTTCATTTCATTAATCGCTTGTTTCTTTGTCTTTGAGTTACCTGGAGCATTGGGGGCGGGTCCATGGCCACTTCCTGCTTTCGCGAAAGGCAGGCCTGTGGGCAGAGGAGGCCTAAATGCTGCAGCCACCTCATCCAGCCACACCAAGCTCGCCGTGTGCTAGAGGGGGGTTACGGGCTTAGTTATGGGTTTTTGAATTTGTTTCTAGTTAGTCTTCATTTTTGTTAGTCACCCTTTTTGGTGTCTTTTGGTTTGGCCAAGCCAGTTTAAATATCCCCCTTTGTGTCTCTGAGGGACGTCAGTTTTGTGCTCGAGTTTGTTCAGCTAACGTCTATGTCCAGTGTTTTTGTGAATTTGAGTTAAAGTTACATTTTGGTTGACCTCTTTTAATGGGCCTAGTGATTGTGTTTTGGCTCTTTGTAAGGCGAAACCTTTTTGGGCTAATAAAAAACCTAATTAATTGAACCAACAAACTCTTGTGTCCTCATGCCTTGGCTGTTTGGTCCGTTACACTGGAATTCATAGAAATGTGGGGCACTTCAGAAATGGATTGCCAGAAAGTTGAGGCTGTGCCTCATTAGCCGGACCCTAAATATAGCAAAGAGCTGCAAAGGTTCCTTGGGTTTTCCAGCTTCTACCGATGATTCATTCGAGGGTACTACACTGTTGTTGCCCCCCTAACAAAGCTGACATTCACCAAGGTACATTTTACCTGGATCTCCCAGGCAGCCTCCGCCTTAAACCATCTCAAAAGTTTGTTCACCACCACTCCTGTCCTCAAGCTCCGAGACCCCAAGCGCCAGTTCGCCATGGAAGTTGACACCTCTGATCTGGGTGCTGGGGTTGTCCTCTCACAGCAAGCTGACAATGGCTAATTGCATTCCTGTGCCTTCTTTTCTTGTCGGCTCTCTGCTGCTGAAGCCAACTATTCCATCGGTGACCGGGAGCTGTTGGCAGTGAAGCTGGCCTTTGTAAAGTGGAAACACTGGTCGGAGGGATCTAGGCGCTTTTCCAGCTGGACTATCGCAACTGGGGATACCTCTCCGCAACTAAGAGGCTGAATCCCAGGCAAGCTCTTTTGTCTCTCTTCTTTGTAAGCTTCAATGTCATCTTAACATACCAACTTGGGACTAAAAATACCAAGCCTGAGTCCCTGTCTCATCTGTGTCCTTCAGTGCTCGAAGATCCTCCAGATACCATCCTGTTCTCCTGGCTGTCACTAAGCTACAAGTGGAGACTGAGGTTGAAGAGGCGTAGGGGTCCTGCTCCTCTCCACCAGACACTTCTTCCAAAAATTCTATTTGTCTTTGAGAAAGTCAGAGGCATGTTCTTAGCCTGGGACCACACCTCTCAGCTGGCATGCCGTCCCAGACTTTCTCGCACTCTCACCCGTGTGCATTAGTGCTTTGGGTGGCTAACCATCTGCTAGGATACCCAGACATTTGTTGCAGCCTGTACTGAGTATGCACACTCCAAATGAAGTTACTAATGCCCCTGTGGTCTGCTGCAGCCATTGGAAGTTTCCAGCTGATTGTGGGGTTTCGCCATTGATTTTCTCACAGGACTGCCCCTTTTAGATGGGTTTATGGTCATCCTTACGATCATTGACCAGTTCTCTGAGTCTTCCCTCATTGTTCCATTAGCCAAGCTGCCCACTACCAATGAGACTACCGAACTATCCCTTGAACATGCAGTTCGCCTTCACGGTATGCCCCAAGAGGTGGTCTTTGACTGTGGTCCCAAATTTGCATGGTGCTTCTGGAAGGTCCTCTGCACCGACTCTCCGTGGGGTTCCACCCAGAAACCAATGGGTAGATGGAAAGGCTGATCCAGGAGCTGAGCAAGACTCTTCACTGCCTGTCCGTTAATTTGGGTGGAGCTCTCTCACAATTCATTACTGGTGGCTGGTTTTGGCATGTCTCCTTTTCAATGTTGTCAGGGTTACCAACTGCCGTATTTCAATCTGACAAAAGAGAAGTGGCTGTTCCCTCTGATCAGGTTCTGGTTTACCGTGTCTGCAGGGGCTAGAGAAGAATCTGTACTTTACTACTCTGGCATGTATCCACTTTCCAGAACCAGGGGAATCATTGTTGAAGGCCAGCTCCTGTCCACCAAGTGGGCAGAGGGTCTGGGTCACCACAAAGGATATCCCGCGCCGAGAGACATCAAAGAAGTTTATCACCCTGTTCATTGGCTCATTCACCAGCTCCCTGGTCCCCATTCCCTTCATAACATTCACCCTGTGTTTTCAGTCTCAAGAATGAATCTAGTGTCTTTGGTAACCTATAATCCTCCCTCCCCTTCCACTCCTCCACCCAGGGTCTTTGATGGTGGCCCTGTCTTCACTGTGCGCCGGATCCAGGATGTGCAGTAATGCCAATTTCTGGTGGACTGGGAGGGGTACGGGCCCGAGGAGCTTTCCTAAGTCCCAGAGCTGAACATCTTAGACTCCTCCTTGGTTCACAATTTCCTGCGCCAGTATCTGGGGTCCACCACTGGTCTACCAGGTAGCACTCACAAAGAGCGATACTGTCACAATCCTCATGTGAATGCCCTCTGTGTTTCCTCCCATTCAGCAACTTATGTGTCATCTTTGATTGGTTTGCATCTTGCATGCTCCCTAATCCCCAGCTGTGTCATTATAGTTACCCCATCTCTTGTATCAGAGACATATTTATACCCCCTCTTTTGAGCTGCAAGTTGCTGGATTATAATTTGCAATGTGTTATTAGAACCAGTCAGTATTTACAAGTAAAACTCTTTGTCTTTTGAAAGTAAAATGTAATCTTTAATGATAGTAATTCACAGAACCTTCCTTCCTGGTTAATAGGAATCCCAAGCCTTTCTCATGGTCTCCAGGATTGGAACTGTGTTCCTGTTAATCCTCTCGTAGTTTGTTCCTCTATCCAGTTTATTAGAGACAAGGTCCCACTCCTTCTACAGTCATCAGGATTGGAGCTGCATTCCTCCTAAGCTACTCCTTCTTGCCTTCGGACAGTTCGGCTCTGGCAAATTGTGCACTCCATCTTTTAGTCATCCCTGAAAGCCACTGGCTGGAGATTGGCAACGCCTACACCGCTTCATCCATAACATTCATGAACTGAATAGTGATATTCTCTTTTGGGATCTGTTCCACTATTACCATATTAATATCCATGAACCATACTATTGGATTGTATTCTGCCTCCACACTTGATTCCTGGTCTGGATCATAATAGGATTTGGATATTTTACCCTCAAAAATGCATAACTTAATAAAAAGATTCATGGAATCTGAAAGTATTTCTGAGCATACAGGGCAAGGCCGCAGGCCTAACTGAAGACCCGTGATATTCACTCAGATGGTACTGCATCAAGAATCGTCATTTATCTATGAGTGATATAACCACATGGGTTCAAGATTACCTTTGTGAAGTAGTACAATACGTAGTTACATCAACCCAATGCCAGTTAAAACTTTACTGTGTAATCGCATTCGACCTCTAAGTCAGCCACTGATGAAATAAAAAATAATAGCCGTTTTCTGTGAATTTAATAATATTTGTTTTCTTAATTGTTATTTTAATCTGCTACACAGCATAAAGTTCAGATTTAAATCAACTCATAAAGAGTCTTACTGGCACCACTCTGGCAAGAGTGGACTCAAATAGACTCCGTAAGAGATAATTTCACTTTATATGAGTTGAATGAACTTTGAAAATCTTGTAATGTACGACCAGTTCAAAGTGCAAGCTGAATATTTCCTGAGCCAGAGGGATCATAAGTGGTCAACTTTTTGGAATGTGCTTTGTACAGTAAACACAGGATTTTTTGGAAAACCAAAAAAAGTTTCAATACAATATAAGGTCAGGCACTTTCCAAGATCTATTTCTGATGAGCCGCAGCCTTACTCATGAATGGTGTTTAAAAAAAAAAAAAAAAAAAAACAAGAAATAAATTGAGGTTATTGGTCCAGAGGGATTTCTTGAGCAAGAAACTGAACTGGTAACCTTGTAGTGCAAGCTCAGTTTACCAATAAATTGAACAGAGAATAGAGTGCAGCCATTAGTTTTGTTTTCTTTTTTATTGACTATGCTGTCATTATTTGCTTACCAGTGCATTTTCAGCCATACAACACCAAGTATTTGTCGCAGGGAGAGGAGGAACAAAAACACGGCCCTAAACTGCAACGAACATATCACTTTACATCGTGTCATACATGAAATGTTAATGAGAATATGACTTGACTTTGAGTCACACATTAAAGTTAACAAAATTATGACTTTAAATTGTGTCACCCGTTGACATTAATGAAATTATGGCTTTACATTGTGTCACACACAGAAACAGCGGAAAGATGGTCACTTTACATTGCGTCACACATCACAGATAATGAAATGATTACATTACACTGTGTGACACAGAGGCTAATGGTAATGATCCTTGACTTAGCATTACTCATTGATGCTAATGAAATAATGACTTCACATCAAGTAACATAGAAGCTAAAAAAAATGTTGTCATTTTATATTGTGCCACACACTGAAAATGAAGAAGTGATCACTCCTCATCAGGTCACATACAGGACCTAATGGATGTATCACCTCACACTGTGTCACACACAGATGCTGTAATGAAATTATGACTGCTAGTTGCGCCACACATAGCAGGTGTTGTGTTGGTTCCACTTTAAGACCTAACCCAGGATAGACCCGACCTCTTATCAGAGCGATTGAAGCCTCCTGGAGAGAGGTGACAGCTGCGGTGAACTCCTAGTTGCATGATGTCTACCTCCTGCTTGGAGCACGACAACAAGCTTGCAGTTACTATTCCCTGCTCCAATAGGGCCACCAGCTGTCTGATTATAGTCACCGAGAAGCCGTTGAACAGTATAGAAGCGGACCCCTGCAGCTAGGTGCTGTTTATAGCTCTTCATAGCGGAGCAGTGCTTAACCTTGAAAGGCTCATTAGACGACTGTGTCCCCCCGTGCCAGAGATTAATTATGGCATTGGTGTCCTGTGCTCTTAATTGTCCCTGTATTTAATGGACCAAATATAAAGCAAGAACCCCCCCATGTGCAGAGTGATTTGAGGAGTCATTCAGACGACCGCACCTTTAAAGTGAGAGGTGAGGTAGTGACTTGAATTGTTATCGGTCTGAGTTACTTGGATGTGGACTGACAGGCAGCTGTATCTGTAAACCCAGATACTGTGGTGGGCTCAAATGCAAACCGATTACCCTAAAAAATTGCATAAACCAACTTAATAACCTTGTGTTCACAGCACTTAAAAACAGGATAAAATATTTTTTCAAAATACATTCCTAATTACATACATACAGTATTTTTTAAAGAACTGTCTACACAAGGCAATTAAGTTGGCTGACACACATTTTTAGGGTAATCAGTTTCCAAAAACAACATTTCCTAGGTTTACCATTTAATTCTGATTGATTTCCTGTGTCTTGGCTTTCTCACCTGCTCATCGTTTGTTCCTCCTTGGACCACTGTCAGCACGTACTCAATCTGCTGGCAGATAGCAGCCCAGAAGTTTTGCCACTTAAAATGCTCTAACCCTCTCTTCAGGCCATAATGATTTAGACCTTGTCAAAGCCATTCAGTTCTTATTTCTCCCACATGCAACACGTTAAATTTGAAAACTGACTTCTCGTTTACCATCTAAGATCTGTCTGCAGACCATGGCAGCTGCTGAGATAATGTTATGAGATAATCAACATTATTCGCTGCATCTGCGAGTGGTTTTAATGTTTCTGCTCACGGTGTGTTTTACTTGAGGTTTGTGAGCAATTTGTAAAGTGCATCTTGCTTGCAATGTTGCAAATGTATATGTAATGATGATTATCATCTTCATAATTGCTTCATATCAGCTTCACAATCCATCAGCACCAACACTGTAATCTCAACCATTTTTCTGAGATCAGCTGAGACTGAGATCAACATAAAATGATTGAACAAACCCAGCTGCACCTGCCTCTATGCAGAACAAGCCTGAAAACATTTCACTTATTCATCAAGAAAACAGGCTAAATTTATCAAAGGGATTGTCTATGTTTGCCTGTTGTTCGTAATATCTGCAATATTTCTGTCATTGACTGGGAAAGATTTTAGTATTAATTGCTTTGTCAATCTAAATATGGCTCTCATCAATCAATTTTAGCACACAATTTCAGAAACAAGCATCTACTGTATTGAGACTACATGAATTCATTTACTTTGCTTTGTTTCATAAATAATGGGATATTAAAATGTCTACTCATGACTGAATAAATGAATGCCAATCCGTTATTAATCAATTAATCAATACTACAGAGCCGAAGATTTCTAGTTTGCCAAAAGTCATTTATAAGTTAACAATATTATATTTTTAAAATGAGTCCTGCAGGAAAAATGTTAATGTTTTATTAATGCATTCATTAATAGTTGACTAATGGGATGCTGACACCCATTAAAATGTTGTTGTTTTGGTATAATACAGTATATTGCTGTTATAACATTGTATTACAACCCCAATTCTGAAATAGTTGGGACGAAGAGTAAATTATGAATAAAATCAAAATGACTTTCAGATCACATGAGACATTTAAAATTTTTATCCACAAAATGAGCTTATTTCAAATTTTCTGGCTGCAACAGGTCTCAAAAAAGTTGGGACACTGGCAAAAAAGAGCTGAAAAAGCAATTAATATATTAGAGAATCAGCTGAAAGACATTTAGCAAGTAATTACATTAACTGGCATCAGGTGTGTAACATAACTGGCTATAAAAGGGATGTCTTAGAGAGGCTGAGTCTCTCAGAAGTAAAGATGGCCAGAGGCTCTCCAACCCGTGAAGGCTTGCGTAAAAAAAACTGTGGAATACTTTAAAAACAATGTTCCTCAACGTCAAATTGCAAAGGCTTTGAAGGTCTCATCATCGACAGTGCATAACATCATCTAAAGATTCAGAAAAACTGGAAAAATCTCTGTGCGTAAGGGACAAGGCCGAAGACCTTTACTGGATGCCCGTGATCTTCGGGCTGGATGCCCATGATCTTCGGGCCCTCAGACGCCACTGCATCACTCACTGGCATGATTCTGTCATTGACATTACTAAATGGGCCCAGGAATACTTCAGGAAACCACTATCTGTAAACACAGTCCGCCGTGCCATCCACAGATGCTACCTAAAACTCTATCATGCAAAAAAGGAAGCCATTGTTGAGCATGATCCAGAAGCGCCACCGTGTTCTGTGGGCCAAGGCTCATTTAAAATGGGCTGTTGCAAAGTGGCAAAGTGTCCTGTGGTAAGACGAGTCCAAATTTGACATTCTTGTTGGAAATCATGGGCGTCGTGTCCTCCGGGCTGAAGAGGAGAAAGACCACCCCTCCTGTTATCAGCGTTCAGTTCAAAAGCCAGCATCTCTGATGGTATGGGGATGCATTAGTGCATATGGTGTGGGCCATTTGCATGTTTTAAAAAGCACCATGAATGCTGAAAGGTATATAAAGGTTTTAGAGCAACATATGCTCCCCTCCAGATGATATCCATTCCAGGGAAGGCCTTCTGTATCTCAGCGGGACAATGCAAAACCACATACTGCAGCTATTACAACAGCATGGCTTTGTAGTAGAAGAGCCCGTGTGCTGAACTGGCCTGCCTGCAGTCCTGATCTTTCACCGATTGAGAACTTTCGGTGCATAATTAAACGAAAAGTCTGTCAAAGGAACCCAAAACTCTCCAGCAGCTGGTACCCTGTAATAAACAAGAGTAGGATGAAATTCCAATGGCTAAACTCAAGAAACTTGTCTCCTCAATGCCCAGACGCCTCCACTCTGTGTTAAAAAGAAGAGGGAATGCTACACCATGGTAAACAGGCCCCTGTCCCAACTTTTTTGAGACCTGTAGCAGCCATTAAATTTGAAATGAGCTCAATTTGTGGATAAAATTGTGAAATTTCTCATTTTCAACATTTGCTATGTTATCTCTGTTCTATTGTGAATAAAATACTGGCTGACCTGATTAAAAGTCATTGCGTTCAGATTTTTTTCACAATTTATACTTTGTCCCAACTATTTCGGAATTTGGGTTGTAATTTAATTGTGGATTTAAAAAAATGGATGGGGAAACATAAGGCTTATTTTGTAAGTGGTCCCTAGATGAAGGCTATTACAAGAAATTCAGAGTTGAAATCCTGCTCTGGCTCATCATGACTGAATTTTCTATAGGCCTTCTAAGATAGCATCAATCCCTGCCATCATTTTCCTGCATTGCCCATATCAGGTGGTGTGAGACTGTTCATTGCTGACTTGATTCTCTTCATGCACCATTAAATGGCATCACAATTGCACAGCCCAGCAGTAGCCTGTAGCTACTCAGCATCCTACAGTAATGGTCAAGCTAGTGCTGTGAACTTGCATTCGAGTGGAAGACATCCTCATTGTCTATTAGGGAGCTCAACAAACCCTGGTGCATTGAGATCTCTTTATTGAATACCATGAATGTAATGTCTTCTGACACATTTCTGTGCTAAAGTGTAAACATATCATTGATTCTTTTGTATATAGCCTGCAATCAGTGCAAATCTGAGAGAAGACAGTTCCTAAGATGTACTTTTGCTTTGTGAATTACATGACATGATTTATTTTACAACCGCGGTGTTTAGTGGAGATCGACTCTACTGTTTTGTCTTCAAATTTTCACGAATCATGAACCAAATTAACCAGTTGGAATAATGCAACAGCCAGCATTTTCCAACAGACATTTACCGCATCAACAGCAAGATAAATGTTCAAATTTAACAACTGAAGCAAAAATCACTGAAAACAAATATGCAAATGGGACATCTCACACAACAATGTTAGAAGAACGAGCAGAACTACTGGATGCCTGCATGCTTTATGCGATCTGCACTAAGATAATCTAACAGAGCTAATGCGGAAGACTAATGTGAAATACTAGACTGCTTTAAATTTGCATAAACAGTTTTGTGTACAGCAGTGTTTTATTTTATGTCTTTCTCAGGAGCCTGAAACAAGGGTCTATTTTCTCAATTCTCCTCCACATAGTGATGATATATCTCCCAATCTAGGGCTTCAGCAATGGGTACTGTTGATGTTTGTGACAAAAGCAAAGATTTACTGGGGCTAAAAACTTGACTAGGATGTGTCATTTGTCATTCATGTCCAGTCTGGTTTAGGTAATGTTTGGTGGCTAAGCATTGTTCAGTGAGACGTCAATACAGATTAATTAATGACAATATTTTCAAAAACAGATAGGGAAAGGTTTGTTTCATTGTAGTTACTGAAAATCATGTGTTTATTTTACAAGAGTGAAAACCTTCCAATACATTTTTCATTCAAAATTAGACCAAATTACCTAAAATGTGAGCTGGAACAGTAACTAGCAAAGAGATCCAGAGATCTCTCATAAATAAATTATTTGGAAAGCATAGTATAGTATAGCTATGCTGTAAAATTACACCAGAATGAATCACATTTACATCATCGGTCATTTAGAAACTGATCAAATATGAAAGGTACTGAAACATTATCTTGGAGGAACTCTACTGTTCACATTTATACCAGCAGAGAGCAGTACAGTTCTAAAAATTTCCACAGGATCTCTTCATTTAAAGATGAGAGAATCTACTTCAGAATTTTTAAGTCTTGATTTGTATGAATACAGTACTGGTCAAGCTTGGACACGCCCACATAGTAATAAAATTTAATTATCAAAAAATAAATGGCACTTCTTATTTGCATATCTCAAATTCGTCAAACTAGCCACCATTTAAAACAATAAATTATTGCTGCACACACACATATATATATATATATAAAATGTCAGTCTTATGGTCCTACAGCACAGCTGTAGAAGTTCCCATCGGTGGACTGCATTTGTGCATTGCTTCTCTTAATCCTTTTTATCAAATAAGTCCCAAACTAGCTTGACTTTACTTCAAAAGTTGGAAAATTGAAAAAAAAATTGTCAGTTTATTTGGCCATATGTGGCTTCTTGAAGTTTTCTTAAATTCTGGTCACTATTCAATAAAATGAATATTCTTTTTTGTACTTATGTACCAATGTACCTTCAACCATGTGCCATTTGAGGTTATTCAGAGAAGTTAAACCACTTCAAGTTCACTAAAAATAGAGAGGTACGACACATGAAAAGAGTGAGCAAACCTTTGACAGGTACTGTATCTATTTGATCGCTTTATAGAACCAAAAAATTGTCTCATTCGTAAAACATAAATCAGAATGGAGCAGTATAAAGAAATCTTTACATACCATAATCATTAACCCGTGGCCAATGACCTTTGGCAATAGTATTACGTTTGTTTGCGTGTTCATAATTGCATTATTAGTGAAATACGTTCCATTTAAATAACAGACAGCACACGCATGCACGCACACAGAGCACACTAGCAAACACTCGCTTTCAGCGCAGTTGATGAGCACTTCTCCAGTTTGGCTTAGGGGACTCCCGCGAGCAATCATGTCATTCGTCGTTAAGGAAACACTATGGTCGCCATGGTAGCTATCTGTTCTCAGTCCAGGCAAGTTGGAAGGAATACTGTTGTAACCAGAGCTAAGTAGCCACATTCTGACTCCTCTCCTGTAGCACATTAACACACCGAACTTCTGAAATACGCTGCTTTATTTGCTTCTATCCGGTGCGCAGACGCCTTGGTGAATGATGGCTGGGAGCTTGGGGACTCCTTTAAAAGAGTGGCTGATGATTAATGAGCGTGCTCAGTACAACACAGATCCAGGGTCTGATTGGAGAAGCATGCTTCTTCAAAGCAGCCAAGTGCAAGTCTTAAGATAATACAATTTCTGATTTAATGCTTATGAATGATTGTGCAGCAAGAAATGACTTCATTTGGCTTAAGAAAAAAATTATTGGATTGATCCCAGGTATTAAAGCTATTAAACCTAACAGTGGTAATAATTTCTTTTGAATGTTTCTCATTGTCATTAAATCAATAATAATGCATCAATTTTGTCTTCTGTTGTCAACGTGTTTAATGTTAAACTATATGTCATTTTGAATCATTCGTCCTTTATGTCTCCCTCAACTGAACTTCAAAATGAAGTGGCCTGGCCCGCCATTGCAGCAGACCATGCAATGAGGCAGCCTCTATATGTCACCACAGGGGAAATCCGCTAAAATCGGGGGTGTCAGAGAATTCACAGTCCTTGTCAAAATGCACAGTCCTTGATTGAAGGATTATTCACATGTGCCGTAGGAAAGCCTTTATCCAGCTGATTCCTGCTTACCATGGAGTCCCTTATCTCAACAGGTGGGCCTGCTGTATGCATATGCGATTTTGTGCAGCATCCTTATGTAGAAGAGGAGCAGCTTCCAAGACACGAGAAACAAGTGGGCATTTTCCAGCCGACAAGCTATCCATCAGGAGTTTGGACCCTCAAAAGTTATTGCAGACAAGGTTGCATGTATGTAGTCATATACCTTATTTGCCTTGCTTTAAGATCAGTTTTCTAAGGGGAACGGCACTAAAGCTTTTTCATTTCTGAGCACACTCACACAGCCAGCAGCTCCTTCTGCAGTGACTAGGAGTAACCATAGTTTACCACTAGATGGTGTTCAATGAACAACACCCTTTTAGCAATGCTTACTTGACCCTTCAGCTGAAGTTCCTGAAAATGCAAATATACCACAAAGCCTAACTAATAAATAAAATATATAATACTTCATTTATACCGTCTTGCTGGTTGTATTAGCCAATTCCTGTCTCACAGTTGTCAGAACAATGAATCACTTTTCCATCACATTGCCAGTGCATTCTCTTTCTCTCTCTCTCGTTCTCTCTCCCTCTCACTCTCTCTCTTACTGAAAAATACATACTCAAAATTTCTTTAATAAAACTCACCAGAATTAACCTTTATTTCAGAGCGATAAATTTAATTTGCCCCTCTACCTTAACAGCACAACCGTTTTAAAGGGCTTTTATGGGTCTGTTTTTACTTCATTCTCTCATTAGACATGTTATGTACTACATCTTATAAGCCTGGTTGCGATACTCAGTTGAGCACTTTGGTAAATGTATTATTGATTTAATGAAATAGCTATTAGGAAGCAGAAAAACATGGTGGCACTTGAATTAGCTGTGGAAATTATTTCTTCACGCTAAGTGAAAATTCAGTCGCCAGCAGGAATATTTCTGCATTTTTTTTCACAATAATGTTCTTAATACAGATGTTATGCTTTGTCAGAGCTTCATATGGGGTGAATACTCCCAAAAATACATTATGCTTTCCAGCGTCCCCTGGAGGAATGAAGTTGCAAGGATTGAATCCAGTGTGTAAAAACACATTGTAAAACGAATGCAATTTGTCAAAGCAGATGAAAGAGCAGTAAAGTGGCAACCCTGCTATTCATATGAACAAGTATATTACTGTAACAGGCAATTTTTTTTCTCACACAAATCATGGTTAGGATGTGCATGTGTGCATATGTTAGGGTTATAAAGCTCAAGGGAATAATACATTTTTTGCAGAAATTTGAGGACATCAAGGATATTTTGAGCAAATATGACTTATATATACTGTTAAAAATATTTTTATAAATCAAAAGTACATTTCCCTTTTTATGCATTGGGCCTATTTGTGTGGAGTCTCCAGAAATACTTTTTTATGAAACCATGGATTTTAAGAATGGTAAGCAAACGTAACACTGCTTTCCCAAAATATGAACAGATGTATATGACAGCTCAATGGATGAGCATATTGTTATGACTTGAAAATCACAACAAAGAAAACCAGCAATGACAACTTAAACTAATTTATTCTTCACTAATTAGCTCCAAAAATTTCTACAAATAATCCACTGTGTAATCTTATAATAACACTCTAATGCCACTATGTAACTCTGATGCCAAAACAAAAACTCTCTCTAACTGAGCAAAATCACAGCATTTATAAAGACTAGGATTATTCCTAAGCAGGTATTTGACTTCTTGTTTAAGAGCCAGAGTCTGTAACTTTGGACCAGCTCATAGAAGGGGGTGATATATCACGTTCCAGTAGGCCACTGAAGTTTTTTGTGGGGATAGATATTTTTTCCAAACTGACAAAAATTACTTTTTTTATCAGAAGATCCCTTCGGGGTGGAAATTACAGCCCTTTTTGGGGTTGGGGTGAAAAGGGCCAAAATAGTGACATAGTTAAAATCTGGACATTGACCTTTGAATATTTTGGTGTGCCCTCAGTGACCACATGTTTTGATGGCATGTTCAGAGAGTGAATAGAGCCGTGGAAATCCTGCTTTATCACGAACATCTTCTGATTTTAAGTCCTGCGAGCAGTACATCGTTCCATCTTTACCTTGTGGGATATTGTGCTAACGATTAGTTTTGCTCCCAAGATATTAGATCATATATTTCTGATCACATTGTTGAATGGGTGTGGCCTGTGTGTATGCATAATGCATGCAGCAATGCAGAATGTAAAGACAGGGTCCTCAACCCCCTCTGAAAAGTACTATGGTTACCGCTATGGTTTGAAGTAATGCAGAATACTTTGCTGCATGACTCATTTGATGAATATGAATACCATAAGGACCCCCAAGGACCAAAAAGCTAGGTTTGCCTCTGCTTTGGTGCATACAGAGTTCACTAATACTTCATGTCTCTTCTTTTATTTTATTTCAGTTTTAACATTTTAAAAATTGTAGCTTTTTTGAATAAGTTCTCTTGCCTCAATGCTCTGAAAACACTCAAATAATTCTCCCCACTGGTTGGTGGGGACTAAAACAAAAATGGGCATTTTTCGGTGGTGGTGCTTGATTGTGACATACATCAAACTTTGGCATGTAAAGGGTTAATGAGGCAAAAAGCCTTCTTGAAATTTTTATAATGAATAGCAGAGATATAGACAAACATAATAAAACAAGTTTCACTGAAATCCATAGGGAGCGCACTGAGATATGGCCAAATGAAAATCGCCTAAAATCGCATTCTTGCCAAAAAAAGCACCACCTATGCAAAAGCGCCCTAACTCAGCCACAGCTATTTATGCAAATTTGGAAAGAACTCATCCCAATGTATCCAAATACACATAAGTAAGCAAGGTTTAATGAGGGCGCAGGCCCTGGGAGGGTCTCAAATGTAGCCCAAAATGCAGAAAGTCATGATTTGAAGGGCCACCTTTAGGCGGCGCCCTCAGTAAGCCTTGAAAATTATAATGCTAAATGAAAGAACTCTACCCATACATTCATATACCATAAGATCAAGGAGGTTTACAGAGGGCACACAAAGATATTAGAAGGACAAAGTCCAGATTTTGACCATGTCACTATTTTGGCCCTTTTGACCCCTACCCTAAAAAGGGCTGTAATATCCACCCCGAAGGGATCTTCTGATAAAAAAGTAATTTTTGTCAGTTTTGACGAGATATCTACGCCCACAAAAATCTTCAGTGGCCTACTGGAACATCATATATCACCCCCTGGTTCATACTTACAGACTCTGGCTCTTAAGGTATTTCTGCTTCTCTGGATTCATTCTGTAAGGATGCCGTTTTACAGGCTTGGCATTATCTTGTAGGATGACATCATGGTAAACCATATCAGTCCTTGATGGAACGTCAGGGAATTTGTGACTATATTCAAATATGAGCTGCTTTAGCTGTTGTTGTTGAAAAGGGTCCAGGGGGGACAACTTGCTGTCAATATTTTGAAGAATGTCTGAATTTTCAAGTTTGGCTGGACCAGGTTCATTTTCCAAGGGGCAGTCACAATCCTCTTCAGAATTTTCCAGTTCAATTGTATTTACCACATTGACCGGCTTTTGCTGAGTGTCTCTGTCAATGTATTCTTTCAGCACGTTGATGTGACACATTTGTTTTTGTTTCCTGGGTGATCCGGCCCCCTCCAGGCAAGAAGAAGCCAGAAACTTCCAGAAAGCACTAGTCTATTTCATCACGCACAAGTGGTATTGCATCAGATCATGTTTTGCTACAGACACACCACCAGAGGGTGCTAAATGATGAACAAAATAAACAAATAGCTGACCAGTAAGGCAGCACAAATAGTATGTAACAAATCTCCATTTACAAATGATATACAGTGCTTTACATAAAACACTCATACATAACAATATGTATTTTATACTTTGTTTAAGATGAGGTTAAACAAAACATGTTAACTTGACTATCTTGATCTAGGCTAATTATTTATCTCAAGCACAGTTAGCTTCATTTTCCAGAAGAGACAGGAGTGTGGACAATCCTCCATAAACTGAGTTAGTGTTGGTCTCAAATGGTTCTTAGTTTGATCAAATAGTGATTTAGTATCATAATATTAGTTAGGTTTGCTAACTTGTTATGTTCACATTTTAATTTGACCCATTGTTCACAAAAATGCATGCAATTTCACAGGAGGAACCTACCTGGGTCAGTGAAGGTCCATTACATCATGGTGAAGAAGCACCTGTGGAAAACCTAATCTATAAACCTCATGAAATCTCAGAAAAATAGTCTGTATGGACATACATACTCTTTATCAGCGGAACATTACTTTCATTCAGTCTTTGGATAAACCGCGATTTTTAAATATGCAAACACAAATTCCCAAATTGAACAAAAAGTTACTGAAAGTAACTTGGACAATTGTCTCTTTCTTTTAACCCAGTGGTGCGTGCCAACAAAAAATGACATCTCAACTGAAAAAAAAAATGCATATATTAAGCTTAAAATAATTCCTTCGAAACAAAGTCTGTGTGAAGAGCTTTTTTTAATGTAATGATGTCCTGAGCCGCTGGGTAAATATGCAGACATATCCTGTCATCTAAACTTGGTGCAAAGTGAGAATTCATTCTTTTTATGTCTTTTTTTTCAGAGCACCACCTCTGACATTGATAGATCACATTGTGAAATTGGGCCTTCCTATGATATATGACTCACTGTTTCTCATTGGCCTGGAAACATCAGACTGCAAAAACAGTCTGCAATATATCACAGACTTGGCACTTATTGTTTGAAATATTCTTCCCACAAAGCAGTGCCATTTTTATTGAATTTTTCATCAAAACACAGTACGTAAATTGAATCTTTGACTTTGGTCAATCAACATAGGTAGATATATGAGGCTCAAAAGTCAGACAGAGGTTTTGAATTCTAGCAATAGAGATCGTGTAAATCTAAATTAATGTATAAATATTGTTAAAAGTCTATTAAATTTTATAGAGTGAGAATAATAGGTATGGAGTCAGAGCGAAAATATTTAATGGTCTAATTTATTGTTGTCGGGGTGATAAATGCTGAGTGCTTTGAGGTGCTGTTGCTGCCATCTTAAATAATAAATCTATTGAGGAAATGTATCATTGGCGTTATCGTCACTGGTGCATCAGTATGTACTTGTAATACCAGTGACCATGACTAACACCAGTCACTTAGAGTAATTGCAAACCATTGAGAGGCAAGATTATGGGACATTAAAAAAGAATTCATTGCAGTTACAATCTCCAAACAGACACTAATTCATTATGTATCACAGGTATGGCAATGTCACGTGCAGCATAACTGATTACAAACATTCACAGAACACAAGCACATCAAGCCAAGCTGGGTTCATCTCATGTCAGAAAAAACAGCAAGATGAGGCAGCAATGAGAACATGACCAGCAGAACAGCCAGAATTAGGGTGAGAAAAAAATTTGGTTCAATGAAACTTGAAAGAACATAAATAAATAAATAATTTAGCTGTCCTGCATGATTTTTAGTCGAGCCCCCGTAGGGGTTTGCGAGACTATTGTAATCACCTTGTGAGTGAGTCGGTCTGTCTGTCTGTCTGTCTGTGTATGTGTGTTTCCGGGCAGATATCTCCACAACCACTTGACCGATTTCAATCATCTTTCACATGTATAAACACCTTGGGCTGACCTCACGGCATGACATAAATTTCGGGCTGTTGGGCAAGACTATGAATTCTCTGAATGCTTGTTGGTAATGCCAATGTGTTATGTAACATTAACTCTCGAGTATTAAAACACAAGTCAAAATTTCAGCATTTTATTAGTCAGTAAGTCACCATATTATATGAATCATCTAAATTTGCCTTAAAGTTGACAGCAAGGAAAATTTGTATTTTAGGGGTTTCATTGAATGACCCCTCCAAAGAGGTTCTTTGTTCTCAACAATATCTGGCCCAAGTGTCCATGAGAAAGAACACAAAATTTTTCATGTTAGTTCTATTTTGGAGTAAAACCTTTTTTTTTTGCATTCTTTCATACCAGCCACTGTGGGAATGCCATTGGCATGAAATTTTGGTACAAATAAAATATGGTTTGCCAGCATAAATCATCTTTATTTTTCCAGCTCAGTAAAACGTAGGCACAGTGACACTGAGAATAATGACCGAATTTCCAACAATGAAATAGAATGGAAAAATCAATTTGCCCATTGGATTTGAATGAAAATTGAAAGTTTTTTTGGGGGGGGGGCAAGAGAACCACACAAAATCAGCTGTAACATTTATGTAGGCTTTCCAGCAAATCTAAATGCAGCAAAACCAAGAAATTGATGCTGGTCATGGCAGCCAAAAACATAATAACGGTCATAAAAAAAATTTTTAAATGGGGCTTCATTTTGTTTTTTATGTTCAATATCAGTAACTTCACTCTTTAAATTTAGGTGAGAAACAAGAGGTGTCAGGGACAACATGCCCCATCCAAGGGGTGCAATGGGTGTTGAATAACCTGGAGCCCCCCTGAGATTCTGACATTGGGCCCCTACTGCTCACAAGCCTAGTGATGTTGCACCAAAGTGTAGCACATGGTTGGGAGCAGAACTGAATAATACACAATTTACATCCAGTTAGACATTGATTGGAGCAGATTTACGGTAGTTATAGTGAAAAAAATTATTTTTGGTTTTCTTGTGACTCAAATCTGGACCCAATTAGGTTAGTTTAGATTCGTTTAATCGGGTGTTCCTTGGACCATTGCCCACCATTCCTGAGAGACAAACAAATGGTACTGAAAACAATACCCAAATCCTTTTGGGCCAGGTAAATAAAGGAACTTGGTGCAGTTTGTATGTGAACAGGAATTAATAAGAGAGAACAGCTGAACTTATTCAATAACATGAAATTTTAGAAATACTTAAAAGGCATACTGAGTAGAATTTGTAAGTTGTGGTTTGTAAACACAACATTCAAAGTTGGTCCAACCTCCCCAGCTCAACGTCACCAGAAGTCCGATGCAGCAGTTCAGCGCCATGTCCAGCCCACACACCCTGCACAGTGTTATTGACTGGGGGCTATACACCCACAGACCAAAGGCTGGGGCCCAGACATGTCCCGTCCAAAATAAAATAAGAAAGTACACAGGCAGAAGGCTGGCTGTGTTAATGCAAACACCATCACATACTTTGAGAGGTTCATAAGTGATGATTGAGAAGGAATATTTTTGTATTAGATTACATATTGTTTTTCAGGAAATCCTACTCAGTATATCTTTAAAATGTTATGTTAACTGATTCCACAGCTGAATAACATTTCATTAATTTGATTGATCAAATCAGCCTAAATTTTCTGGGCAAATTTTGAAATTATTTAAAACAGTTGCATCAAACCAGTTTGCATAACATTTTTAATTAAATCTAATGTTTCACTTTTTTATTGTGTACGTAACCTCTCACTCCAATAGTCATGAATGTCTTTAATTTTTCCAGCTAACGTTCAACAAAATACTTTGTAAAATTAAACAAAAAGTTAATGATTATCAATGAAGAATTACAACTGAATATTTTCCTCTTTCAGCGCTGAGTCATTTTCTTGACTGAATCAAACCAGAATTGTGCACAAAATCATGAATGGAGGTCTATGCCACACCAGTCTCCACATATACCTTTTACCTAACAGAGGCTTTCATGGAAATCCAAACAAAGAATGGAGAGACCTTACCAACCAGAGTACGGGAAGGACTCAGAGTGCCCACACCCCTACTGATGCAAAGAGCGCAAAAAATATAACCACAAATCCATGTTTGACCCTTGTGGAATAGACAATAACTGTTAGGCTTAAGCAGCTGTATTAATCTTCTGGGCGGGAAAGCACAGGAGTTGCAGCCAATTCCAAGGCGACAGCCAATGAGTGAACTTCCACAAAACAATGCAGGAAACGCACAGAGCAAATGACATTATCCCAATATAATGCTGAGGCAATTGGTGTACACACGGCCATATTTGCCTTCCCTGCTTAACAAAGAGTGCAGATTGAACATTTTCTTTCAGGATTGTGCAGTAGGCAATGCTCCACAGCTAATTGGTAGATTCAAAGCTTTTACATGTTTTCCAAGATGCTGGGACAAAAGTCTTTGAGAAGGTAGGGATGCATCAGAGCTCACTGAGTGATTAAATTCATATGCGTGTTTTTTCAGGTCCCACGGTCAAAGGGCTTTGACTTTGAACAGGAAACGGCGATGGGAAACACCTGAAGTTTTTGGGGTCAGAGCAAGTTTAAGAGCATACAGTAATATGGCTCACCCCACAGACAGTGCGCAACCAGGCCACAGAGTTACACTGCAAGAGATCCCTGTAAAATTGACATATATACACGCTGTCAGGTACAATATACATCCGCACGTCACAGGCACTGCTGTTTATCTTTTTTTAAAAAAATAATTTAAAAACTTCATACAATTTATGGGAAAGAAATTACTTTTTGTGCTTCATAATGAATGCAGCTGTTAATCAACCATAAGATGCTGAACATGTACAGTCAAATTTCTGGAATTAAATCAACTCTTATAGAGTCACACAAGCTCTTACGGAGTTGAGCCCACTCTTGTCAGACTGGGATCAAATAGAATCTTCAAGTTTAACTCAGCACATTTTACAGTGTGTCCAGGTTAAACAATAAAGATTTCCAAATGAATAAAAATTTAAATATTAATGAAGTTTTTGTGCTGTATCATTGGGGCAGCTGCAAGGGGGCAAGAGGGGGGGAAGGAGTACTGGATGCCAAGTACCCCTCCTAGTAACTTCCTGGCATATTTAGCATGGGGAATTCTAACAAATGTTCCATGATCGCTGGTTGCGCAGTAGCTGAGTTATTAGGACAAAGATTGATGGTGTAGCCGATCTATATTTCGCTGAGCAAGGGTCTGAGTGTTTGGGAGAGTGCCTTCATGATGACGTGGATTATAACAGGGAACAGTTTATAACTGCATGGGGATTTACTTGCATTTATGGACTTAATACTTTTGTACCTGTTTTAACAGTCTTCTTCTTTTCTGCCTATTTTGAACCAAAAAAAATGATTTTTGCCTCTACCCTAATCTCTTTGTTCCAATGTCCAATGTAATTGTCAGAGAGTCCATACAATATGCTCTATTGTGTAGTGAGAGAGAGAGAGAGAGAGAGAGAGAGAGAGAGAGAGAGAGAGAGAGAGAGCATGCACTGTTGCTGTCAATTTCACATGCCATTTCGAAGTAAATTTTAATAACAGTCCTCCCCATCCGGATTCTACAGCAAGATGGAGCTAGGAATACACTAACTGGAATTTTGAGTCTCAAGCAGCTTCAACTAACACCACAGGTGATGAGAGGTGCGAAGTCAGGAATTGTATGTAGCCAACTTCGCCAACTATTAATTTGCACTTTTAAAATTTCCAGCCTATCGAGAAAAAACTTCTTCTTGCTTGGAAACATACTTGTTTCTCTCTTGTTGAACTTCAGCTCAGAGTTTCCCGAAAATACTGAAGATCTTACTGATTTTAAATGGAGAAGTGAATTTAGCGGCTATTACCTTCCTGTATTGGTGATTGAGGGGATTCCATTTCGGCTACTCCTGTTGAACAATGGGAATATGCTCAGAACTTTTAATCCTTGAAATTAGCGTATGATAAAGGACGAGAGAACGCGGAATACCGTGGCACATCCCTCCAAGATCCATTGCGAGCGAGGCAAAGCAATATTGGTTGTGCGCACTGACTGTATAAAATAGGTCGTGCGTCTCTCTCTCTCTCTCTCTCTCTCTCTCTCTCTGTCAGTAGCTAGTAACTGGGCTTTTTCGGCGACTTAGTGACAGACTTCGGAAATACCACACGGGGGGCATCTGGTGCTTAAACGCTGGAAAAACTCATGCAAAAAGAAAAGGTGGATTGTACGAGAAGGTTAAATAACGCAGAAACTCGACCGATAGCTGGATTTTCATCGGGGTGCTGCGTTGAACTGTTCAGAAGAGGAAGTGTGGAATAGAGACTTTTGTGAGTAGGTTATGGTCCGTGCTCCATAAGTAGCCTTAGTTTTTCTTCCTCACTCTAAAAAACTGGCGCGTTGCTTTAATACATGCGCTTGTTTAATTTTCATGAGAAAATGCTGAAAGAGGAAAATACTTTGTTTCGGAATTTATCTTTTTATGTAGGTTGTTACTTGTCAAAAATTTGCGCTCTAATCGATTAATTTCTCATTTGCTTTCTTTTTTAATTTTTGGATTAAAATGAGCTATGGTTGGAAAACTTTTATGGAAAAAAAAAGATGATTCAGTTCGTAAGTAAGCCTAATTCTTTGGGTATAAAGGTTGATCACTTACTGTTAATTATCGAGTTTCATTTTAAATCGGATCAGAGCGCTCGCACTATTTTATAGTTTAGTCGGCTTATGGCCCCCAAAGTAGCATACTGGTTTTATGAAAGTAAATAAATCAATCAACAAATAGGCTGCACTCTCCACGGCTGGATGTGTGCAGAGTGACATAATTTCCCGTGTAGCCTATACTGAAAATCCCCAAGCTGCTTAACTCCTTAAGTTTTGCTGATTGTAAGGTCCAAACGACAAGACCTAAATTTGACCTGCCCGAATAAGGACCAGAAACAATGTTATCGGTTCTAAAATGAGTAATTTCTGCACGTAGGCCTAGTCCTTTCTTAAATAGATTTATCTTGTACACGAGCGAAATGAAGGTTGGATTGCTGAGTACTGTTTCGCACTGTATGAGCCCTCCATGAGGCGCTGTCATCGAAAACGCCGGTAACAGATAGGGGCTGCGGGTTAAGTGTATAGGCCTATTCCCCTCAATGCAGCCAAGGCCTTGGGCGCTGCAGTATGGCAGGCAGTCGCGTGTTTTGTTAGAGAGGGCCATCGAGGAAGAGGAACGGCAAATCGACAGCTTACTTAGGTGAACTGTTTACCAAATATAGGAAGATGTTGTTTTGCGAACACAGGTATGTTTCTCACGCGTCCCTGCAAGCGAATGATGGGGATGGCTGTCGAGAAGTGCTTCGACTGTCATATTCGGCAATTTTTAAAAATTTACTTATTTGTTTGTTTATTTATTTTGCCTGGTGTCGCTTGGGTTGTTTGCCGTTTTGCGATCTGCCTGGACAAAAAAAAAAAAAACGGACGAGTTTTCATTTTTGTTTGGGTTTATATTACATTTGCTGATTCGACGTTTATGGAAAAAGTAGTTGAGCATATTTGCATCTTCACATGATAGTCATTTTAAATGGCGATTGCTAAGACGTAATTTGGCTTAAAACTGAGGACCATACTAAAATAATTAGGCTTGGGGCAACCCCCTTAGTTGTGGTTAAGGGGGCCCTCGCTCCAACAGTTAAATTGCGCTAATGTATTAGGTGCCAGGCCTTGCTCAGGAACAAAATGGATCATAAATTTAACAATAATGTAGTGCATTTTAGAAAGATAACATAACCTTCCATTCAATTTTATTTTATATGCAAGCCTCAGAGCGATAGAAGTGACAACGGGGAAGAGGCCCAGAGAGAAGCTAATAATTAACAGTATCAAAATAATAACTGCTGTTGTTTTTTTGTTTTTTTTTTTTCTTATTATCGGTAGGTCTGGGAATAAATTTCACAAATTGGTATTTCAGATGTCTCTCCTTTGTTTATTCAATATCTTTCAGCTTTTGGATTTGTTATGAAGCCATTCATTGTATTCAAGTTACTCAATTTTAATATTTTTTAACTGATTTAGATAAGATGTTTTAAGTAAAAATAATGCTTAATTTTGGGCAATAGTTTTTTTAATGCAATAATTGATTTTGTGTATACATAACAATGGTAAAATGTGTAAAAATAGGGGATAAGAAGCCTCACTAGAGGGGGTAGATGCTCCAGTGGGGTATTTTGCCCCTGATAGAGGGGCGTCTTGCCTTGATCGTAGGGAAAGATGCCCCTTTAGTCATCATTTAATTTTGTGTGAATAGAGCAATAGTGATAATTTTTCAAATCTACTTCCTCTGATAATTTGTTGGTGTATATATAATGACCCTGTCCATTCAACCTTAATATCCATATATCTTTTAATTTTACAGAAATTAACTTAGTTCTTAAGGGTGGCGTCTTCCCCATCTTACCCTGTTCAATTTAGTTAGCAATATCTTTCACTCGCCCTCGAATTTGTGCTCCCCCTTAGGATATATCAAAAAAAAAAAAAAACAAGTCACATTACAGCTTTGAAGTAAAAAAGTAACCTTTAGCATGCAGAAAATGGGAAAATAGCATTTAATTAGAATATTTTAACGACAAAGTAACAGATATGAAAATATGGCTGATAGTCAGCAGTAGGCCTATTTGTAATTTAGTAACCTACAAGAAAATCTAAGCTTCTTCACTGGAAAATTTGTTACTGAACTGTATTTAAATGCTTTTGGTAAAGGCTGGGTGTCCACACTTTGACCAATATGGTATGTGCTGATTCATATCTCCCCATAAATTTGATCTGTTACAATCCCAGTGTTGTTTGTTTTCATTTTGGTGCAATGAACACTGCGCAAATATGGAATTTTAATTGTTCATGGCTTGAATATCTATTTTGACATGTGGTTTACGAGGGTAAACAATCCCTCAAAACAAGCATATAATTCAGAAAATTGAACTTAATTTTAAAATGCTGTGTTGCAATTGTGGTTGCCAGTAAAGTCAGAATACTGTATACTGGGGGGCCTGAAGGATTTATTTTGATTGAGAGCTCTGCAGAAAGTTCCTCTGGAAACAGAAGGACAAAGGGAAATTTTGGGTGCTAGGGGATTGAGGGATGATGAAAACATGTTTTAAATGCAATTAAGTCTTTGAAGGCTTCAGTGACTCAATTTCCTTTGGGTCTTCCCGGCTTTTATATTTCAATACTAATTTCAGACATTATAACCGTATCACATACACTGAAATAGGAGTTGATCTATAATTACATGCTTGAGTGCTGTCTTCATGAACATTTCTAAATCTTGACATACTGGTGATAGCTTAATGCGTGAAATACTGATAATTCTTAATTTTTCACTTATCGACCACTGGGTGTGAAGACTCTGTTATGATGGGTCGTAACATCTGTAATCTAAAAGAGAAAAAATCAACTGCCTTGCAGTGAAGTGGACTGGGAACCCTGGTTTGGAAACAGCACTGATGATGTCACTATTGTTAAAATCATTGAGGAAATGCTCCCTTTGAGCAGGACCTGTCCGTGACTGAGTAAACGCGTGGCAAATGCTTTTGACGATTGACACGGGGAATGTCTCATCTCACCTGCCTTTGTTGTTTGAACTTGAAAGAGAAGTTCGTTTTAGATGAATTGAAATGGACATCAAAGATGCTGAGCGTAATGTTGTTGAACAAAGAACCTGGAGCCGTATGAGAATAAGGCCTGTACAGTGAGAGAAACCAACTGCTTCATTCAGGATGTGTGCAATAAGCAACAGGCCTTGGCTCATTTTATCTTACACTGCACCATCAGTTGTAGAGGTGTAATTGCTACAGTTTTGTATTGTTTTTTTGTTTTATATGGGCTTAAGTATAAAGATTAATGAATGAATGTAGTCTGTTTTTGCACATTCAAGAGTCATCCTTTTGTAAGTTACAAAGAATTTCAGTTTTCTGCTGAGAAACTGGCTGTTGTTCAGTCTATTTATTTATCTATATAAAATTTGGTAGTACTGTTCGTTGGTATTGAATGTGGAGGTACTCTGACATGTTTGCAGAGCTGTGTTTTTATTGCACTGTAATGTGGTTGAAAATCAATGTTTATGAAAATGGTTTTTACGATGAAGATGATGATTATGATAATGATGGTGATTATTGTTGTTATTACTATTATTACTAATATTAGTTAATCAGAGTTGTAGTGGTGGTGATGGTGGTAGTAGTAGTATCAATTATTTTTATTATTATTATTATTATTGGCTGATTCATGCCCCATGTCCTTTGCATTCCCAAATCCTCTCTCCTGGAGTGTGTGTGCTTGTGTGTGTGTGTGTGTGTGTGTTTGGGGGGGCAGGGTGGTTTGGGGAAGTGATGTCTCTGCGGAGGTTGTCAGTGCAGATGAAAGATTCCCTGAAGATGGGGGTGTGTCACACTTCAGTTGCTCCTTTTCAGCGAGTCCATTTTCCCAAGCCAAGTGTCGCCCCTCCCCCTGCTCTTCACCTGGGCTTAACTGCCTCCCTGCCTGAGTGAGGAAGGGGTAGCTGTACTCACAGCCGTCATAGGTCAAATGATGAATCACTTATCTGTCAAACTGCACTCCCTCTCTCCACCTGCTTTTCTTCCCTCAATTCTCAGAGTCTCTGCCTCTTGTGTGAGCTCTCTCGCTCTCTCTCGCTCTCTTTCTTTCATCCTCTCCCTCTTTGCTCCTCTCTTACCCTCTCTTTCTCTCATGATCTCACTTCATTCTGCTTCTTCCCTGCAGGGGACTGAAGAATCACTTTTATAAGACAGGCAGAGGGAGGTTGATGAGTCTAATCAATCCAAGCTCAGGTAAGAAGTTTTGTACTGTTTTTGCTGCTGGGTAGTTCGGGGTGCAGGAATGTTTTATTATTTTTGGACTGATTGTACTGTGATTTCTGTATTAAAGGTAGATGGAATGTGGACAAAATCAAGTGCAGATCTAGGTTGATATTGCAGATTGTTGCTTTTTTATATTGCTAATGGTGAGGAAAGTGTGTATGTTTGTGTTTGCACATATGATGTGCATTTCTGTGCATTCCGTTCAATCCAGAATATGAAAGAATAAGATAAATCATTTTTGAAGTGCAAAATAATTTCTGTCTGGATGCTTTCAAAGGTTACTGTAGCTTTTTTTGATACTAAAAATCGGCTCACCTGTTCATATTCCTATCAGAACAGAAATGTTTGTTCATGCATAAATAAGTTCAAATCACTAAATTCATAAAACAATATCAGTGTTAAGCAAATGTCACTTGCAAATAGCCTTTACATATCAAATTTAAATATGTTGATGTGTGGGTGTAGAACTATGGTTGATCCATTTCAGGATTTTGTGCCAACATCTGCCCCCAAATAACTGCTCAATTGTGTCTTGATTTGACATTAATATGAGCACCAGAGTGCATGTAGGCCCTAAAGTTTTTGTTGTCCTCAAGTTCAAGAATGAGCAAGCATAGTTTATAGAGCTGTCAGAAAGCAAACACTGAGGTAATTGGTCAGAACTGAAACCACAATGTAGCTCGGTATGCTCTCATCGTAAAACGCTGAAGCATTTTCCTTAACTACTGACTTGTATATAAATGCGAGATTTCAAGGTTGCCCTTGACATTTTCATTTGAACTTGGCAAATGCCAAAAGAACACTTTTATACTTTGATGAAAACCAGGCCTCAGTCAAAAGTTCCTTTGAGTCCACAGCCGCAATTACGGACTCCACCAGCAAAGATAATGGTTTGTTTGAATTTGCAAGTCTGTGGATGCATTGGAATGATACGAAATGGCCTAAGTATGAAAAGAGAGGTTGCTGAGGAGTTTGCCAAAGCAAACAATTGGCTTGTGAATTCCTTGTCATTAAGGCATAAGCTCCCACAGTTCCCGGGGGTTGGTCTTCCCATAAAAGTGAAATTTTTGTCGTCAGGAATTCCTCTCCCCAAGGAGTAAGAATTTGGATGCAAGACAAAGATTTTTCAAAGGAAAGTTTGATTGCTGTTCATACTTTCACCTAATTTCTCCTGTCAATTTGTGCATATGTACCCTTAGATGTGGCTTTCTGTTGAACATTTGTTTTGATATACACTGAGCATTGGCCCTTGATTTAGTGTGGCAAAAGGTCCAACCGGGTGGTTGTGTGTCCTGTGTTGCTACAATCAGCCCTATGGTGAAACAGTGGGTTCCACGGTGCACGGGTTGGTTCCATAGTGTAGCAATAGGCCATATGGTGGAACAGTGGGTTCCACAGTGCTGGAATTGGTTCTGCAGTGTAACAATAGGCCCTATGGTGGAACAATGGGTTCTATGATGCGGAGGTTGGTTCTGTAGTGTAACAATAGGCCCTATGGTGGAACAATGGGTTCCACGGTGCGGAGGTTAGTTCCATAGTGTAACAATAGGCCCTGTGGTGGAACAATGGGTTCCACAGTGCAGGGATTGGTTCTGAAGTGTAGCAATAGGCCCTATGGTGGAACAATGGGTTCCATGGTGCAGGGATTGGTTCTGTAGTGTAACAATAGGCCCTATGGAGGAACAGTGGGTTCCATGGTGCAGGGGTTGGTTCCATAGTGGAACAATAGGCCCTATGGTGGAACAGTGGGTTCCACAGTGCAGGGATTGGTTCTCTAGTGTAATAATAGGCCCTGTGGTTGAACAACAGGTTCCATGGTGCAGGGGTTGGTTCCATAGTGTAAAAATAGGCGCGATGGTGGAACAGTGGGTTCCACAGTGCAGGGATTGGTTCTCTAGTGTAATAATAGGCCCTGTGGTGGAACAACAGGTTTCGTGGTGCAGGGGTTGGTTCCACAGTGTAAAAATAGGCTCGATGGTGGAACAAATGGTTTCCATGGTGCAAGAATTGGTTCCATAGTGCAACAGTAGGTCTTATGGTGGAACAGTGGGTTCTATAATGCAGGAATTGGTTCCATAGTAAAGCAATGGGCTTGGTCATTTAGCAATAGGCCCTATGGGGGAACCATGGGTTCCATAGTGTAGCAGTGGGCCTTGCTGCATTGCGATAGGTCTTGTGATGTAATGTTCAGGCATATGTCCGGGTCAAAACCATTATAGTGCTCCGCCTGTAGCTCTGGTGTAGAGTAGAGTGAAGGGAAGGTGTAATTTAATACTGTGTCATGAGAGTGCTTTTTATTGGTCTCTTCTGAATTCACCAAGGACCTTAGGATAATGAGACAGGCCCAGGCAGGTTATTCTACCTTCCATTTTGGTAAAATAATAAAATAGCATTTTACCATTTACCATTCCATTTTGGCTAAAAATGCTGGTTTAAAAAATCATCGCCTAACCCATGGGCATGATATTTTGTGCTCTTGTGGGGTTCCCAGCACTGTCTGTGGTTTCAGGTCTGTGGAAATGCAGGATCTTGCCAACCCACATATTAAAGACTGTGGCAGCAGTAGTGAATGTCTCAATGGTCAAACCACCAACAGATCCCAGATCAGCAATGACCCCACAGTACCTAATGGCACAGAAGGTAGGATTCCCAAGCCTGATACATTCTTTCGTCTCTCTCCATTGCCATTAGCCATTTTTGAAACTCATGCTCTAACACTTTGTGACTATTTATCACAGTTAATACTATTTTGAGTTAGTTATCCTCCCATTCACAGTTAAAAAAGAAGGGATGAGCAGTGGTGACATCATCATCTCAGAACAGCGTCAGGACAGTCTAGCAGAATCAGGTAAGAGGAATACGGATGACCTCCAGCTGCCAATCAAAGCTCTCGTCTTCACTAAAGCCAATTACCTCGGCACACTTGCCTGAAAATCTGCGAATACCACTGTAGAAGATGGACATTGACCAATAAGAAGAATATGTCATTAATGTGCAACGTGCCAAACATCAAATGACCTCATTGTTGATATGTCACACATATTTATGCAAGGTTATCTCTATTACTGGGAGGAATAAGCACAATCAAAACTGCAGCAAACTGAAATTTTACAAGGCAGGAAGCAGCCCATGAAGGAACACAGGGATAATGTAATATTATTATATGTTATTGTAGTACAGTATTTTGGCAATATGAATAAAATGACGGCCAAGCATGATGTTTTTTGAGATTTTAAGTAATAATGCAGCACTGAACACAGTAATCCTTGCTTAATTAGTTTAATTAAAAGCTAGAAATTCTGCTGGGAGGAAAATGGCCTCATTCATGGTTTCAGTGTGTGCTTACCTTCGTTTCCGCCCTTCCTCTCTCCCCAGAAATTGAAAACAGTGGATTCAGCCCAAGACAAACACAACAGTTTCCTCCACAGAATCAGTCCTCAAAGTGAGTCTCATTTCATTTCTCTGAAAAAATAACCACTGGCCTCAGCCACGTTCAGGCCCCTAATCAGAGCCTTCTGTTTCTGCTAATTTAGTTAGCTTTGATATCAGCTGCTTGTGGTTCCCCAAATCTATTGAAATTACGGCTGTATAAGACTTTTGAAGACAATTTTTTGCCTTTCAGTGTTATGTGCTGATAACTCAGTGAATTATCCAAAAGTAAATGGATTTTCCTTGTTTATGTATATTGCTAACTAAACTGTGGAATTATTATTTCTTTGCATGGTATATAAAACAGTGGGCCCTACCCGCACATAGTTCCAACTCCAACGACCCAAACGATGGCAGTATACGGTCAGACGCAGTATCCCACAGGAATCCCGCCGTCCCCAGCATACCCCAACTATTCTCCAGTGGGACAGACCTATGGAGTCCCAGGTTATGGTAAAACATCAATGCTAGCAGTACTATTTTTTTCCTGCTTTCCCGCTCTTTCTTCCTGTTGCACCTATGATGGCACTACAGATTATATTGTTACAGTTCATACTATCAGTGATAACATAATTAATTTGTATTCACATTCACAACATTTTGATATATTATTATCACATTCTTCTTAAAACTTCATAGGGCCTGGATTTAAAATCTTGGCAGTTTATGTATTAGAGGTTGACATTAGTTTTAGCTCATATTATTGGATTGTGATTGTGACTGTGACTGTTTTTTTTTTTTCAATTCAATTCATCTTTATTGCAGACTCTAAGTCCATAGATGACTAAGAACGAATGACATATAAATTACATGACAACAACAATAATAATATTAATAGTCATAATAATAATGAAAAAAATGTTAATTAACCTGAAAGCAGACATTTATACCAATGCGCCCCCATTTTGGACTGATATTTTATTGCACTCACCCCAGGATTGGCAAAGGTCACGATTATCATGTTGCTAGATTCATTAATTTGATTCATAAATTTAAACATAGAATTTTGTAAAACAGCATTAAATGTTGGCATTCCATTAGACACAAATAATTGACTTGCACTTGCCCATCTAGGCCCCTTCAAAAAAATTTGCATGGCATCATTATAAGCAACTTTGAGCTTTTTTGATAATAGCTTTCCTATAGTTGCACCACAAATGGGCAGTATGTGAGGAGTCCACTTGCACAGCCTTCTAAGTCAAGTTGGTTCATTTTTTAGAAAAATCTGATTTTTTGGTAGGAATAGAAATTATCTTCCATAGATATCAATTTTCACTATACTGAAACTATTTGTCTTGCAGACATAATCCATGAGGCAATTCATTTTTTTTTTTTTTTTTAAGAAATGACTTGATTTTGCGACACAAAGTTTTTACTTAGCAGGTTTTGAAAGTGGAGTGGAAATTTAGCAGGTTTTGACAGTGTTTTAAACCAGCCCCGTTGCTCAATAGGTGAAGGTATATGACTCAGGACCCACTCTACATGCAACTCAATGCTACAGACAGCACAGTGGTTGAAAAGCTGCTATGACAATGATCCCCCTTTTATGGTATCGCTATCATCACACTTTTCTGAACTGCCCAAGCCAACAAACTAGAACTAGTTAGAGAAAGCAAAAGCTATAAAAGGCTATGAAAGCTTGACTGTGATTGGTTCCTTTTAGGGAACAAAAACGGAATCACGTTTCCACATTGGCTGATGACTTAGCAGAATTTGACAGAGTTTTCCTCCTTGACTTGGCGGGTTTTGACAGAGTTTCGTTTTTTCCGTTACAATTTATACATGATTTAGTAGGTTTTGAAAGTGGAGCTATCAGTGGGACATGCGCCGGTGCCTGAAAGAGAGGTTGAGGGAGATAACTCATTTATTTTAAAAACTTGACTTAGCAGGTTTTGCAAGTCGACTCCTCATATAAAGGTGTACAATAAGATGGAAACGATGACATGTCAGCAGGGCACGTGACACTTGCGTAACAGTGTGTTTGCTTGAACATACATTATCTTACACCGTCATGAAATGTCATCATCATGAAGACAGCTTGACGTTCAGACCCAGTATCGCTCACTGTTTTAGGTCCATTATGGACGGGCATCAAAACAGAAGGTTGTCCGTCACAAATCGCTCCTCCAGGACAAACTGGCCTCCTGAGCTATGGCTCCAGCTTCACCGCACCCCAGACAGGACAGGCCCCCTACAGCTATCAAATGCAAGGTCAGGATCACCCGTTTCTGCACAGCACATGGGGGAACTGGTGTCCCTTTTTTGTCAACTTACTTTGATTGGGGGAAAATGGAATGGCTGCCGAGGAAAAAAAAAAAGCTGTACATTAAGCCTGTGTCAGTTCAGCTGTATTGTGGGAAACGGGTATAATGAGAGTAGGAACTGTATGCTGCTCTGTTCTGACTGTTCTGCGTTCTGACTGCATTCGGGGCAATTCGTGCAGCGTTCGAGGCACCTTCCAACCAGACTTCGGGTGGAGTTCAGGCAGCAATTGAACCGCGCTCGTATGGCATTCGAAGTGCACTCTAAATATTCTGACTGCATTCTGACAGCATTCTAAATATTCCTACTGTGTTCCAACTACATTCAAGCTGCATTCGAGAGCCAATGCACCCAGAATGTGCAAGAATCATTTGAGGCGGGTTCGAAGTGCATTCTAAGTATTCGAACGGCATTCTTTCAAAGCTGTAAGAATTTTGGTCACTTTGAAATTCCCGCCCGAATGTTGCGCGAATTCTTCATTCCGGCTGGTTCTGCTTGATTCTTGCTGATTTTGAATAAGTGTGACAGGGGCTTTACATTTGAACTTCTCTGTCACCCCAGCAACTATGGAATGATTGGGATGTACATATGTTTTTTTTTTTTTAAATGAAGGAGTATAATGAGCCAGTCTGGTTCCATCTCTACGGTGGAAAATGGGCATGGGTCACTTGCAGAGGTCTTGGATTTTGTTTACCTCTGTAATTGGTTGGATTTTGGGTTTCCTGGAAAGCCCCATGAGAGAGCCTTGCGCAACACTCAGCACCTCCATCTTGCGCTCTCTGTATGAGGCACCGGAGGGTCAGGGAAGTGCACACAAATTCTGCTTCTGCTCGTCTGCTTCCCTGTCTGACAGCTCATGGCCCCGTAAAAACGGCAAATAAAACATATGCAAATACAAGTGGGAAGAGGAAGGTGTTTCTGTAAACATTGACTCAAATAGCATGATTTGTTTCCTCCAAGAGATGACAAGTCATGAAATGAGTCAATGTTTAAATAATTGTTTATTATTGTGTGGCTGTATGCCTTGTTTTGCATTATGTTATCTTAAGAGGGTGTACTAAGACAATTTAATTTGCAAATAAATACTAACTGCAGACTTCAGTTTGCTTAAGATACTAATGAGTACTTGGTTTGTCTTTATTCCTGATAGCTGCTGAAATGCAACAAAGTAGGCTGTGTCATTTTATGTAGCCAATAACAGCTACAATTTCTGTCAAAAAAGATTCATGTGAATTTGAGGTTTGCAGTCATTATGTCAGATGTACATGCTACAATTCAGGCCTACAATGATTTCTGTTGTATAAAATGTCTCCAGAAGCACACAAAACCAAAATCTTTATTATCCCCCACCGCAAAGAAGATTTGAAACATAGAAATGAGTGTTATCCTTCCGTATGTCTGTCCGTCCCTTACACTTCTTTTCTGGGCCAAAACTCCTAAACCATTCAATTTTTCTCAACTAAATTTCATATGTAAACACGTCTTATTTTGTTGATATAAGTTTTCATACTTCAGTCCATCCGTTTCTCTGTAACTCCACTGTTTATTGTTTCTTTTCTCCAGATATCAGCCTAACCATTTTTTTCCGGGCTAGAACTTACACCTTTCGATTTCTTTCCAACAAAATTTAATATGGCTGCATCTTATTGTGTAGGTGCACCTTATCATACTTTTGTCTGTCTCCCTTTCCATCTGATCTTCCTTCCACTCCACTGCATTTTTTTTTTTTTTGTCCAGGCCAGACATTAGCCACCCCGTGGCAGGAGATCTGACTATTTCATGGTTGTTTTATCTTTTATTTTTGGTTTGTATTTATTTTGATTTTGATATGGTTATCTTTAGAGTTTATTGAGTCCGGGAAACTGTCTGTAGTTTTGTTTTTTTCTAAAAAAATTATCTTATTTACTTTGAATGGAAAATAAACCAAGCTTGAAATTGCAAAAGCCAGTGATGACATGTCAGTGTTTGATGTTGTCTAAAAATAACCTCTGTAGATCGTGAAATATAATTGTTGCACTAAATATAAAACAATCTCCTTGATTAAGAAACAGAAAACTTTGTTAATCATGGTTTTTAAGCTTTGATTTGAACTACAAATACCAAGATGCTCTCGATGAACCTTTTAGTCAGGATGCTCCATCATCTTATAAGATGGTAGTGTGTAGTTTCTACATGCAGATCCTGCGTGTCTGATCTCATAGATTACTTAGTCCTCCAGCTTCAACCACAATTCAAAAAATATCTTGGCAGCCATCAACCAGTGCTGAGATTGAGGAAAGTAGACATTTACTTACTTTACTATAACTTGTTACTGAAGCTAGTTCCATCTGATTCAGGAAAAGTAACCTTTTAATCTTAACTTCTTAATTTTAATCTCCACTATATGTGCCTCACATGGCAAATGGTTGCATGCATGCTTCTTCTCGTTTCACTTGTAAGCTTTTCTGTCTGCATTAAGGCCCATCCCCACTAAGAACGTTAACTATCAGAAACAATTACAATATCGGTTAAGAGCCAGTTTTTATCAGTCAGGCTGGCGGTGAATCATGACCCCTTCGGATTTGTCCGAAATTTTTTTTATTGATAGATATTTGTTAGAAACGAACAAAAATCACATTTTCTATCCTTAATAGGGACCGCTTTTTTTAGGGGGTCCTGGAATATTGGGGTCAAAATCAGTCAAAATGGCAAAATCACCAAAATTAGGTTTTTGAATGCTTGTATTTCTGTGCGCCCTGAGTGAGCCAAATTGATTTTCATTTGTGCAAGTCTATCAGGTATAGTCTCTCCAAAAATGTGAAAATTTTGGCGGCTGACTTAGGGCGCAGACCATAGGTGGCGCTGCAAATCACTACTTTTTGTAATTATGCACACTTTCCCAGGGGTTGTGTGGCTTGCGCCCTAAGTCAGCCAAGGTATTTTATGCATGTCATTATAGGTTAGAACCCCTTACTTTGATTTGGATGAAAATTACGGCGGCTGACTTAAGGCGCACAAGTATAGGGGGCGCTTTTTGCTGCCGAAAGGTGAAATTACCACATTTGCACACTGCAATTTCTCCATGCGCCCTTAGTCAAAAGTGATGAAATATGGCTCATGTTGACACTCAGCATTGCTAGTGTCAGTGGTAAAGAGAGTTTCGTGACTGGTTTCGGTATTAACCCTTTTTGCACCGTTTTTCTTGGGCCACTTCACGAAAAAGCCGAATATGGTAAACTGGGAACTTTCTTCGATTTTCATGAAACTTGCAGGATTTGCTTCCTTAACTGGGAGAAAGGTGTTCTGTAAGTTTGAGTGCAGTGTGGCATGGCACTTTGTTTATAGGCCGCCACTTGGTGGCAAAATTGGAACTAAACTGCAAAAAGTAGCACTTTCAAATAACTTTATATCTCCTAAACCGTTTATTTGATTTTCATCGAATTTGTTGTACATTTTTCACAAGAACCCGTGAAGCTAAACCTGGCTTTAGTTTTTTTTGCGATGTATTCAAGGGATTTTCCAATCAAATCAAAAGTCAGTTCTAAGATTTGTATGATGAAATCAATGTTGGTGTAAGCGATCACCAATAGGTGTCCTTTGACTGGCGCTAGACGAGGGTGCCCTTTACACTAGGTGAGTAAAGGGCAAGGGTCCCCAGGAAACCGGTTGACCCGTCCGCTTCGGCAGTTGGCAACAGCTGCTGGACAGGGTAAGCCCGCGGTGGCTGCGGAATTGGTCCACAGCATGCTTACCATCAACAACAACAGCAGCCATTTGCATGACACAACTGTGACATGTGTGACAAAAAAATCTGTTTTAATCTGAAACATCTTGCATTCTGTGAGAATCAGGGATGAATTATGTAATTGATAAGATTGATATGTTTGCGTAAGTCATGCAAGTTTTTAAACTTGGGCCTTAAAAAACGATATAAGATGAATTTATGGGGAGATGGGTGTGGTATGTTGGACACGCTGTGCATGCATGCATGCAAGCATGGTGAGCCCAGTTCAGAATAAGTGGGATGTTTCTAACCCCACCCCTTTCACCAAATGATTTTGTCTCCCAGTAAAGGACGCTAATCCTGCAAGTTTCATGAAAATCAGAGAAAGTTCCCAGTTTACTATATTTGGCTTTTTCGTGAAGTAGCCTAACAAAAATGGTGCAAAAAGGGTTAATACCGAAACCAACCACGGAACTCTCTTTATCACTGACACTAGAGATGCTGAGTGACAACGTGAGCCATACTTAATTAATTTTTACTTAGGGCGCATGGAGAAATCGCTGTGCAACAATGTGGTAATTTCACCTTTCGGCAGCAAAAAGCGCCCCCTATACTTGTGCGCCCTAAGTCAGCCGCCGTAATTTTCATCCAAATCCAAATAAGAAGTGCTGATCTATCATGACATGCATAAAATACCTTGGCTGACTTAGGGCGCAAGCCACACAACCCCTGGGAAAGTGTGCATAATTACAAAAAGTAGTGATTTGCAGCGCCACCTATGGGCTGCGCCCTATGTCAGCCGCCAAAATTTTCACATTTTTGGAGAGTCCATACCTGATAGACTTACACAAATCGAAATCAATTTGGCTCACTCAGGGCACACAGAAATCCAAGCATTCAAAAACCTACTTTTAGTGATTTTGCCATTTTGGCTGATTTTGACCCTGATATTCCAGGACCCCCTTAAAAAAAAAAAGCAGAATCTATTAAGGATAGAAAATGTGATTTTTGTTCGTTTCTAACATATATCTATCAATAAAAAAAATTTGGGACAAATCCAAAGGGGTCATGAATCACCCTCTAATAGAAATCTGCCTGACTCTTATAAAAACTGGCTCTTAATAATAATCTTATGTAAACTCAAGGCTATATAATCTGCCCTTGTAAACGTGATTGGTGGATTTTGATTTGACATTATCATTCAGCTGGCTGAGAAAAACATTTCTGAAAGTGTTTTGCACTGATTGTGCTTGTCATGCAGTTATCATTGTAGTTGTAGTGACGAATCTGCTATCCATTTTATTTTGAGCAATATTTAAGACCATAAATTAATTGTTATTCTAATGTATTTATCATTCTAAGTGCGGGCGGCCATCTATGTGTCAATGAGGCTGTGTAGTTCAGGTCTCTGAGCGCCACTTTTGAGGAGTATCTGATGATTCTCTTCCCACAGGTGGGAGTTTTTCAGGACTGTATTCAGGAAGTGGCTGCCTCTCCAACTCGGCTGGATTCAACGGCACGCAGCAGGTGGCCGACCTTTAACTGCAGATGTGTGCTTGGCTGTGGCTGCTCACTGCAGTACATTGCACTTCAACTAGCATTTCCATGCAGTCAATGCCAAAGCAGTCAAGTTTAGCCAGGTGCTGATTAGGGTTTTGCTGAACTAAGTGTGATATAGTCCTGAAGTTAGTTACTTTCGATTAGTCATTAATACATCTCACCTCATGTTAGTGTGGGTCTTCCTCGTGCAAGGAAGGTGTGAGAGAATATTCCAGATGCTTGAGGATGGTGTTGCATTTGTTTACATTCATATATTCACACTCCATGCCAGGGAGGAGCAGGCCGGAGGGAGTTAATCACACCTTCTGTTGTCCCTGTTTGTACAGGACTACCCCTCATACTCCACCTTTAGCCAAGGCCAGTACTCCCACTATTACGGCAGTGGCTCCTTCTCCTCCCCCTACGTCACAGGGAGCATCAGCAGTCCCACCACCCCGTCCTCAACCTCCACCTACGCCCTGCCAGACACAGCACCCACCCTCAACGGCCAGGCCTCCACAGACAACCGCACAGGTACTGCACAGTCTGGAAATAAAATGCCGTCCCCTACCTGTATTGATTCTGGTGGAATGCTCGTGGGGTGAAAATGATGGTGGTCATGATTGATGATTGCAAAAAAAAATTACAGTTACAATTATGTGATTTCCGTTATTTCTGTGGATTGTGATTTTGATAATGACAGATAGACTGACAAGATCTGGGCTTTCCCCTGTGATTGCGGCCTTGAGCGGCCCAGTGGCCAGGAGCTCTAAGCCAACAAATGTGAAAGGTGCTGTCGACACTTTGAGTGGTTTACTTTTTGATGATGATTTTAATAAAAAGAAATCTACATCATTTTATATTGCTAAGCTGCTTTTAAAATCGTTTTAATCATTTATGCGATTATGCTGTATGTATTGTGTGTATGGTCTGGGTGAATACTCTTTTCTGATTGGCTGGCAGGTGTTGATTAAAACTGTGGAACCGCACAGGTAGTTCGGCCTACGGTAGTTTCACCGTTCGAAATTCATCCGCTAGCCAACTTGTAACCATAGCAACGTTAGAGCACTGGCATTTGGCTGGGTATAACAGAAGCCTAGCGGCTCATTTATCTCCAGTAAATTTGGCGACGTCAGAGAACTTATGTCCTGCGGGTGGTTAACTATAGGTGCTCCAGCGATAATGACCGTAAATATTAAACCAGCGAAGTAATCGCACTTTATTCATTAAACGATAGTAATTGTGTATGGTTACAAAGGAAGCTAATGTGTCCTCTTCATGTATCAGCAACTGCTGACAGGTCGCTAGCTACGTGCTGTGACAGACTGATTTCAGCTCGCTGGCTCTACGGAAACCATCGTAAGTTCATTGTAATTGCGGGTAGCAAGTTAGCAACAGTCTGCATAATTGCACATAATGTTGTGTTATGCATAATCTCAGTTTCCGTTACCAAATCATTAGCTGGTAAAAGGGTGTTAGCGTAGGCAAAAAACTATTTCTCAATGAAGGTAAGCCGAACTAAGTTAGCTGGTTCACTTTAGCTTGACCTATAGTATTGGCTATGAGAAGGTGCGGCGCCTATTTAATGATTACCAGCTCGTTTTTTTAAGTGCAAAACTTTCACCAAAAATTTCTGAATGCTTTGATTTGATATTGCTGGCAAATGACGATGGTATAAGCGGGATAATCAACTCGTAGGTGTGCATTACACAGTTTTAAGGCACTTCGCGGAGGCAACCACCCTCCGCTTTGCGCGGGTGGTGATTCGCCTCTGCGTCATGCCTTTGTTGATTATTCCGTACATATTATGGTGTGCTATGATTGATCTTATGTTTGTATACTGTGCATTCTCCAAAATGGAGGTCAATAAACTAAACTAAACTAAGCTAATGCTTGCAGTTTAATTTTTTAAACACTTTCAGCACATATCGTGTCTGGAACACATGTAGGAATTGAGTCACATACTGTTCACTCAGATACTCATATCTGTAGGCAATGTAGGGCCTCCAATCAGCCTAATATGCCTGTAGGTAAACTACAGCAGGAAACCGCAGGACCCTGAGTAAACCCACTGTGCTGCACCACAAAGATGGTAATTGTTGTGATCACGCTGTTGAGAGTCGTGATAATATCGATAATGGTGATGGTTGTACTATGTTGTGAAGCTAATTTTGATGATGATGTCAGGGGTATTGATGGCTATTGATTCATGTTGGTGATGATGATTTTAATGACGGCTGCTCATCCATTATAGCCCTTGCGTGGCGATCTTGTAAATACAGTCATGTGACATTAATATTTCCCAGAAAATATAATAGAAAATCTTCTTTCTGTTTCCTCCATATTATCAGAAATCTGGCTGGTTCTGTGGCTTCCCTGTTTGACCTACATTTCATTCACACTGTCTGCTGCCCTTTGGTGACATTTTAACATCTCAGACATGATTAACAGAGTGGTGTATGCTTTGTCTAGGCTCAGGGACAGAAACCAGGTCATATGATCATAACTACTGAGTATAAGCAAGCATGCACAAGTAAAGCTGTGCTCTTGCTGCAGTTTCAGCTGCAAAATAAATTATATACAAAAATATGCAAAAATTGTGTAAATTATATACAAAAATATAAAATGCAATATATATATATATATATATATATATATATATATATAAATTTTAAATGTAAAAGGTTGACATAAAGAAGAGGCTGTGCATTCAAAACAACTGAATGTAGTGGCTTTAAAGTGCAGCCCTGTCAAAGGGAGTGTGTGGGGGTCTTTTGAGAAATTTATTGTAATTGATTGAATTCAGTAGACCCCCAAAAATGGGGGGGTGGTGGAGGGATTAGAGGAAAAAAAAAAAGTGCATGATCCAGCTGGGGGCCACAGCCTAGTACGGTCAATATTGATGGCCATGTTTAATATTATATTAGTATTATTATTAATCTCATGTATTTTGGCAGGTGAGCACAGTGTAATCCAGAGTCCCTCCTCTCACATTACGGACTCAAGGACTATGGATTTAGATCACATTGGGCGGACACCAGATGGGAAGTCACGCGGGAGGGGCAGGAGGAACAATAACCCGTCTCCATCTCCGGACTCATCCCTGGAGGTAGGACCGCAAGTTCAGTCTCTACCATCCTGGTCTCTGGTGCTTTGTCCAAACACTGAGTGCTTCACAAGGACAGAAAATGTTCCATTAAAATAGACTTTTAGAAGCTGACTGTGAAGAACTGGCAATATTACTGATGTGAGACTAAGAAATTAATAATATGAAAATTTGAACTAGATATTTATTTGAATACATACAACCCCAATTCCGAAATAGTTGGGACAAAGTGTAAATTGTGAATAAAATCAAAACGCAATGACTTTCAAATCACACCAGCCAGTATTTTATTCACAATAGAACAGAGATAACATAGCAAATGTTGAAACTGAGAAATTTTACAATTTTATCCACAAAATGAGCTCATTTCAAATTTTATGCCTGCTACCGGTCTCAAAAAAGTTGGGACAGGGGCCTGTTTACCACGGTGTAGCATCCCCTCTTCCTTTTAACACAGAGTGGAGGCGTCTGGGCATTGAGGAGACAAGTTTCTTGAGTTTAGCCATTGGAATTTGATCCCAGTCTTGTTTAATACAGGCTTCCAGCTGCTGGAAAGTTTTGGGTCTCCTTTGACGGACATTTTGTTTAATTATGCGCCAAATGTTCTCAACCGGTGAAAGATCGGGACTGCAGGCAGGCCAGTTCAGCACACGAACTCTTCTACTACGAAGCCATGCTGTTGTAATAGCTGCAGTATGTGGTTTTGCATTGTCCTGCTGAAATACACAAGGCCTTCCCTGGAATAGATGTCGTCTGGAGGGGAGCATATGTTGCTCTAAAACCTTTATATACCTTTCAGCATTCATGGTGCTTTTTAAAACATGCAAGTGTCCCACACTATATGCACTAATGCATCCCCATACCATCAGAGATGCTGGCTTTTGAACTGAACGCTGATAACAGGAGAGGTGGTCTTTCTGTTCTTTAGCCCGGAGGACACGACGCCCATGATTTCCAACAAGAATGTCAAATTTGGACTCGTCTGACCACAGGACACTTTGCTACAGTCCATTTTAAATGAGCCTTGGCCCACAGAACATGGCGGCGCTTCAGGATCATACTCAACAATGGCTTCCTTTTTGCATGATAGAGTTTTAGGTGGCATCTGTGGATGGCATGGCGGACTGTGTTTACAGACAGTGGTTTCTTGAAGTATTCCTGGGCCCATTTAGTAATGTCAGTGACAGAATCATGCCGGTGAGTGATGCAGTGGCGTCTGAGGGCCCGAAGATCACGGGCATCCAATAAAGGTCTTCGGCCTTGTCCCTTACGCACAGAGATTTTTCCAGTTTCTCTGAATCTTTTGATAATGGTATGCACTGTCGATGATGAGACCTTCAAAGCCTTTGCAATTTGACGTTGAGGAACATTGTTTTTAAAGTATTCCACAGTTTTTTTACGCAAGCCTTTACGGGTTGGAGATCCTCTGGCCATCTTTACTTCTGAGAGACTCAGCCTCTCTAAGACGTCCCTTTTATAGCCAATCATGTTACACACCTGATGCCAGTTAACTTAATTACTAGCTAAATGTTCTTTCTGCTGATTCTCTTATATCTTAATAGCTTTTTCAGCCCTTTTTTGCCTGTGTCCAACTTTTTTGAGACCTGTTGCAGCCAGAAAATTTGAAATAAGCTAATTTTGTGGATAAAAATGTAAAATGTCTCAGTTTCAACATTTGAAATGTTATCTATGTTCTATTGTAAATAACATATTGGCTCATGTGATCTGAAAGTCACTGCATTTTGATTTTATTCACAATTTACTCTTCATCCCAACTATTTTGGAATTGGGGCTGTACATTCAAGGTATATGTTCAGCTAATGTTTTGAGATATATGCAATCATGATTGTTCAATTTCTCACAGGACCAGGCTAATATGTGCAGCATTTAACCTCATTAATGTGTAGGGTGAAATCAGACTGGTGGTGCATAACTGTCTGTTATTCTATGTTATCATCATGGGGCTGCAGTTGTCTGACAGCGGTAAAGTGGTGCATTATGGGACATTTCTGTTTTTTACAGCGCGTATTCATCTGGGACCTGGACGAGACGCTCATCGTTTTCCACTCCCTCCTCACCGGCTCCTACGCCAACAGATTTGGAAGAGTGAGTGACCACAGTGCTGTAGGGGCTGCTCGCTATTATACAGAACAGAGTTTGTATCTGTTTGAAGCACGCTAAAGGGAGCAGCTGATTATATGTGCACAGCAAAGAGTCATTAGTGATTTCTTTTAATGGGTCTGAAATTACTTTTTGATTATTTGAAGTTTATGGAAGAAACTTGCTGAAGTGCTGAAACATCCGTGTACCAAATTTTGTACGTATGGCCGTGAAATGTTCTGCTGTTTAAAATCTGCACTCTTTAATGTAACATAATTTTGAACTATAATAAAATAAGATTGTTTCTCATTTTAAAATATTTTAGCGATGTATCTGCAGAGAGAGCATGGGGAGCGAGATCGGGAGAGCTGGTATTAAGATATTTTGGAAGAAAACCCATGTTTTCTTTGCATCAAAGTAAACTGAAGTAAATTGAAGTTTTAAATTAAAGAGGTGTATCTGTAGGAGTCAGTGTTTTTGCTTTTAGCTGCTGGAGCGCTGCAGGAGTGTATACCAAATTTAACAAATTCTTTAGCCATTGCACTCTTTAGTATTGAGTTATAGCTAACAGGTTTCGTTGCTACTGAGACTAAAAGGCCAAAGGGATGCCTATGTACAGGCTATGATTGTCCTAGCTCTAGATATCAAAAAATGAACTTCCGACAGAAATATTCATGATAACATTAGTCTTTTTCTGGTTTTGTTTTTATTTTTTGATGAGGGCTTCAACTGATGGTATGGATCTATAAATACCTGTCTCCTGGGAGAAATGGGAGACATAGTGCTGTATTTATTTAAGATTGTGTGGACCAGAGGTCGCGTTAACCGAATATTTTCCGTTATTGACGGATTTTTTTTAACAATGACGGAACATTTTGAAGGCTGTCCGTCATTTTGACAGAATGTAATTCATACCCCCGTCCAATTGGTGGTGGGTGTCATATTGTCTCGAGCATTGTCTTTGATCTGTATGATCCTGTATTCCTCATATTTTTGTAATATGATCATTTGCTCTTCATTTGTAAAATATGCTGCTCTGCTGCCGGTAGACGATTGGTCATATGCTACAAACGCCGTCTCTGTTATGCGAACACAAAGATATCTAGGTCAGGAAAGCCGAAAGCCACGGTTGACATAACGAGTTGATGAACAGCTTTGTAGGACCGCTTAGCGAGACTGCGGTTGTTAGGCTTAGTGAAACCCAACTATAACTGAAAGCATTGTTCATTTGCGCGCTGTTACTGTGTGGGGGGAGAAATCATTTGTGATGTTTTATAAAGTTCATACAGCATTAAGTTCGAAAATCCACGCAGTGCTGTATTTAACACAGTGCTTAATGTGTGTCTACATGAATCACGGTCGGCATCATCAGCTAATGCGTAATCTGTAAATTATTCTGTTAATCGTTTATTTTTTAAAATAAAATAATCATTTTAAAAAATAAAATTACAATGACGGATAATAATTGATTATGACGGAATTTTTATGCCCCTGTCCATCACAATGACTGACAATCAGAAAGTGTAACGCGACCTCTGGTGTGGACATGCTTTTTAGCAGTGGTAAATTGAGAAAAACACTCTCTGGTTGTCCTGTAATGCATGAATGTTAGGAATTATTAAAATTATTAGTGTGCACAACCCCCTTCCCCCCCATACACACACACACACACACACACACACACTCACACACTGTGTAAGACAGGCATTGGTGAATCCTTGGAGCACTGCTGCGTATTCTTGTTTATGTTGTATTTGATCAGCGTTATGTTTCCTGTTCCATCTCCATATTAAAGCTGTCCAGAGGGATGTTCAGTAAAATTGCTGTGCACTTTGTGTGTAACTAAGGCAGAAGAAAGTAGTTTCTATAACACAGTCGTTCATTTTATTTGGTCAGGCTAGTCTGGGAATAATTTTCTGTTCTGAGTATTGATGAAGGCTTTGAATCCCCGAAATTACACGTTTTAAGATTAGTCTAAATGGGCTTCCTTGTAACTGTACCATGTTAAAATGAAAGTGGCTTTTGGAGGTGTGATTCTGGAAAGAAATCTCAGTGCGTGCCCTAAGGGGAAAATATGTGATTAATCCTGCAAAAGGACTAATACTTGTTCAGCCAGACTACCAATTATGTCATTTTATGGCCAGTTAAACATAATTTTCTTCTGAGGTATTTTGTCTTAACACAGTTTGAATGCAACTATTGTTCTCTCATTGCTTTCCTTAAAGTATGTTGCCAGAGACAAGATTTGAAAAGGTGCTGTAAGATTTAGCGTTTTCACAGATGTGTCTTGTATACTGTTGATTTATTCCTCTTGCTGCATGCAGAATACTATTTTTGTTTTATGCGTCATTTTGGCATGCGGTTGAAAACGAATCTACTTGTCTTTCCAATGCAGCAGGTTTCATATTGCCTTCATGTAATACAAAAATGTTGTGTGTGTAATGCATAAAAAAACTTTGCATTCCAGTTTCTTATTTTTTTTTTGTAATTGTGTTAATTTTTTTTTTGTAATTTTTATCCTTAGGATCCACCAACCTCTGTATCATTAGGACTGAGGATGGAAGAAATGATCTTTAACCTGGCCGACACGCATCTTTTCTTCAATGATTTAGAGGTGAGTTAGCTTGAATATTGACTCAGTAATGACGACCCGGGGAATTAAACTGATAACTGAAAGTCGTTGGGTTTTGGTTTCCCAAGCATTTTTTGGAGGGATTACTTGGTGGCCATACATATGAGCCAAGGACACTGGGATGCTGGGATTAACCCCCCAACTTTCTGTCATGGTCCTCTAAATAAAAAAAAATGATGTACATGCACAGGCAAAATCTCATTGTAGTGATTCTTTTGCTGATTGTAGAAAACGCCTATAGCTACACAATGCTCCAATCACTGCTCTCAAGCATTAAATGTTATTTGGCTCAGGCAGGAGAGTAACTCCAACTGGTACTCCTATGCCATTTAAAGAAGAAATTCTGTTTTTACCACATCTCAAATATTAACCATCTCCAACCCACTTAGCTTTAGCTGGTCAGTTGAAAAGAGTTACCACCACTCGGTGAAGAGGGCATGTCATACACATTCTGTTTACTTATGTTATCTGAAGCCAATTTCTTAGTTTTAGGTTTCTCTCTGAATAAATATGGAAAGGATAGGTTGAGTGGCTGGCTTTCCACATTATGTTTACACGTGTTTGCATGTTGGTATGTTTCCACCTAAAGCAGCAATAACCCTCATCTGCTTCCTGCTGCAGGGACGGGTTGCCTTCCCTGCACCCGGATACTGTACATGGCCGATCAGTCTTAACCGTACAGTTTGTATAACTGCGGTTATTTCAAGCCTCAGTGATCTTATCTCAGTTGAAATGCGGCCATCAAGGTAGCATTTCAACTCAATCCGTGCCACAAAATGCCAGAATATGTTGTTTAGGGAGCCAGTAGGTGCCCCTGGCACAGAGTGTGAGGAGGAGACATTGACTCTGACAGTGGCTTTGTGTGGTATTGGTTTCATGTAGCGATTCAGCGTCTGAGGAGATAAAGATGGAGGAACTTGTGAAGCAGGATGTGAGGTTGGCTTACAGCAACCTTCGAACTGTGCAGTGGAGCGAAGAGCAGCCAAGTCAAAGAGGTTCTTTTTGGGTGTATAATTATCAAACACTGTTACGGTGGTCTAATGGGAGCATTCAGCCTCGCTCTAGTCCTTTAAAGGCTGAGTGAGCAACTTAAGTGGTATTAAATTACTTGTGCTGCACAGGAACCTTTTACCTTCAAAATATACTTCTGAAATAGCGGTAAAAAAACAAACTTTTAAAAAATTTACCCTCACAATTTTCAAATTTTCACTGAAGCAAGTTTATTGCTTTAGTTATGAAACTTGGTAAGTACAAGCTAGAGCTGTTTTTACTGTCTCAGTCAACAGACCAGGCAAAAGAGTTAAGTTTTTTTCCAGTTCTATTTCCTTCAGTACAGCAATATTTTTACATTTTTCTGGTTTCATTGAATCAGGCTTCAGTTGTGGCCTGGAATCTATATGGGTTTGGATTGTAAATATCTGTCTCTTCGGACAAATGGGAAGAGTACATTGCCTTTGGTAAAAGCACTGGGAAACAGATACACTGATGGGGATGTAATTGATGATTGTTGATGATTGATGATTCCTCAAGCATATGATGTAAGAGGATATAGCTATCGCGATGTCTGTCCGGCCTTTCGTCTGTCCGTTTGTCTTTAAACATGTTTTACCTGGTACATAATTTGAAAACCGTTTGATATTTTCTCGTAAACCTTGGCACACACATCGAGTGCTAGGGCAGCGTCTTTTGCTATTTTGGAATTTTTATATTGATTGACCTCAAGGTGGCGTTATAACAACAAACTTTATGGTTTGGCCTGTAACATTTGAATCGTTGGTCTCAGAAACAAAATTATTGTATCCCCAGACGACGAGTCAGGGGTACTATGGATTAGTGATCATTGTGCCACGTCCGCCACCGCGTCCGTAGAATTTTGCTTGTGAGCGCTCTGCGGGCCACAGGTTTCAGTTGATTTGTTTCATATTTGGTGTGGACCGTTTATGTGGTGAGGTCACGAAGCCTGTCGATTTTCCGAACAATTGCTTTAGGGGAACCGGGGATACGCATCCACCAGCGGATGACCGTCTAGTTTTTTTTCTAGATTCTGTGGATCCACACAAATCTATCTATATATGCCCCGCCCATTTGTGCATGACCAGATTTTCCACAATTTTGAATTTTTAAAAAAACATTTAAACTTCACCTCCTCCCACACAGTGCAACCAATTTGCAGTAGATTTGGAAGGCAGCATCTTCAGACCAAGATCGTTTAGTGTTATAAACACAAAGTTGCTATGTTAAAAGATAAAAGATGTTGCCACCGTAAGCCAATAAATTTTGTGGGCGGGGCCTCTATTGCTATAATGAGCTCTTTTTCTTGAAAGCAATGTCCAATCATCACCAAACTTGTGATTTCTCATCAACAGGCCGTTTGACTTCAGCTTACCAAATTTAGTGTAAATCTTTCCATAGTTGGTGCTATAGTAAACAAGTGATCATTACTCCTAAAATTATTGCCCTATCAACCTAAAATTTTGAATGCCTCATGTTGTTCCAGAGGAGTCCAGTGGATATCTATAAGTACAAGGTAATTTATCAAACAAAATTGCTGCCATTAGCCAATGATCCCTTCTGTTCTCTGAGGTATCTTGTATTTGTCATCAAACTTTACAAGATTACTTGAGATCTGTGAAAGACCAATCAACCACATGCTGGAGTACTGCCTTTTGCTAGTTTGGAATTATTTACATTTAGCATTTTGCGGGGGCTAGGGGATATGCCATTTCCTGATGGCGCTTGTCTGTAGTTTCATAAACGGCCCAGATTTGGGTATAAGCAGTGTTTTCAGCTTTTACATATGTGTCATGGTGTTATTCGAAACCTGGAAAGCTCAACGTTAAACCTACATGCCCCACTAAAGGAGCTCATAAAAGATCGCCAATATGGCCAATAGTCAATAGTCATTAATAGTCTCTATGAAGTTGGTATGACAATCTCCAAGGTGTGCGTGCTCCTGAACCAGGTCTTGTATCAGTCTTGACTCTTTTGTTTCATACATGAGCTAAACATAATGGGCCTCATGTAAGAAGCAATATAAGAACAAATTTTCTCTTATTTTTGTTCGTGTCCCCGATTTTTTCTTATTTTGTTCTTACCCATTGATTTCTGGGATGCACCAGTGTTTTCTTATTTTTGCTCTTCTCTTAGGTAAGAGAAAGTTTTAAGAGTGGTCGAGAGCACTCTCACCGAGATAAGAGAAAACAGACAACTGTTATCTCTGTCCACAAATAGCTTGTCCAATGCACGGAAACACAAGTTTTAAAACCTAAACATTAAGAATGCATCATATAATCAAATTTTTATTGTTTTATGTTTTTGAGGAATTATAATGATTTTATTATTTAATTCTTGGGCTAAAGAGTTTGGGCCAGCTAATCCTAATTACGACTAAGCTATAAACACCCTCAGATACTTGTGTGCGTTCTGTTCTGAATGGCTTACCTATTGCTTTGGCCATCCAGGCCTTGCGCTGAGAGCGCTTTTTCAGAGCGGATCTGTTTGCTGAGACAGATGAATGGCTACTCGTACCAAATGTGAAAGCAACCATACTTGAGCACAGAAGATTACTGATATGTGTTACGGCTCTCTTGTTCTAACAAATGCAGCGGCAAAAAGATATCTCCATTCAAACGAAGAAATTCAATGCTTGCTCGAAATGTAGGCGGATGAAAACATACAATCACAACTGGATACTACTCACAAAAACCCGGAGATCTATGGAATAATTCGTGAGAAGTTGGTCATCACAGAATAATGGATCAGTGCCATGACGAACTAAAGAAAATGAGGCTGCGATATTTCAAAGTGCATGACGCGGTGCGAAAGTCTGGCAGCTCAAGTTATGAGATGGATAAATTTTTGTGGTATGAGGCAGTGGACAGCATAATCAGCCAAAAAGGCAATGGCGAAAGAATTCCATATGCAACATCCACCTTTCGGCTTACCTTGATGTTTGGGTACCCAGAGAAAGATTCGGATGTGCAAAAACATCAAGCATTCAAGTCAAGAAAATTTGGAGTTTAGTTTTTCGTGCTGCTATACGTGGTAATCCATGTTACAGATGACACACCGGGTTGCTAGGGCACGCGCAGCTTATGCCTTTGCGATTTTGATATTCGATACTAATATTCCAAACCCCCTTCTCAATAATAACCCCCCCCCCGAAATATATTGGCGCCTCCTTTTAAAATCGTTCCGCATTTAAAATCACCTAGGTGAATACTGCAACGCGCTGTACCAGAATTTTGACATGTATGCAAGTGTACTCGGGTACAGTACGATGTTGCTAGTGTGAAAACTGACCAGCGGGGGGAGAGGGGAGGGGGGGCAATCGTACTGTGGCATGGTACAGAACAATCGTACCTAGTGTGAAAGCGCCCTCGAGCAGCCACGAGCAGCCTGCTCTTTGCACACGGCACGTCACCTGCCCTTATATGGTGTTTAGTGGGTGTTATATATACTAATTTAAAACCACCGGGCACACGCTTCCAATTTACAATCAAGTGGGATTCAACGTTCAGCACACCTGGATAAGAGCAAATTTGGATGGTAAGAGCGTTTGGTGCATCCGGAGTTCATTTCTCATATTTTTTCTCTTAGCAAAAAAATAATAGAAAATATACAAGAAATTTAAGAGAATGTTGCTGCATGAGGCCCATTGTTTTGAAGTTGTTTTTTTCATGGAACGCAGAAGACGATGGTGTTAAAATCTTTACCATTGTTGTATATTGTGTTTTTATTTAATAGCTATCATTTTAAATCATTGCTGACATAGTACAATGCAAACTCAACTGTAGTACGTAATTTCCTTTCTGAAATCTCTCTTATTGAACAATCTGTTCCTCATTTGTACAATTATACCGGAGAGTTATCGGAATTTTACAGATACTTTAAGAATATAGCGGAATTTGAGAATAAGACATCAGTCTTGTTCACGTTCTGTTTTCACAATCGAGCTGCTGGAAGCAAGGCATTCAAACGTGTTTTATTTTTGAGGGAAAAGGGAGTGAGGGGGAAGGGAAAACGTGACCTCCATAAAGGATAAACTAATAACAGATTGCCTGGCTTCATCCGCAAGAATGCTATCGGTGTGTGGCAGCAATCAGGGGTCATTCACTGGCAGTTAGCATCAAGTTCAATTTTTCCTCTGTTACATTTTGCGGAAGGTCTGGTTTGTGTTATCGTGGATATGTGCAAATCCCCTCTGAGCCATGGGACGGGCGGGGGGAAATGGCGAGGGGCTCCTACGGCCTCTAAAGCCTGGAGTCCAGAATCTCTAAGTCCACTCCCCCGCACCATTTTACCTGGCTCTGTGGTGTTTGTTTCTGTATTTTACATTAAACTTATCAGAACAGTGGATGTATTTTCTTTCTACAGGAATCTGAATTCATTCAGCGAGTTCTCCTCACATCTGCGTGGGTTTCTTCCGTTTGCTCCTGTTTTCTGCTACAGTCATGTTAAAACATGCATTTTAAGCTGGTTAAAGAGTCTAAGCTGCCCATGTAGTGAAAGAGCATGTCCTGCGATGGATTCGCAAACCATCCAAGATATATTCCTGCCTTTATCCTATTGCATGCTGGGATACAAAAATGCAGCTTTAAAGATAACCATACACTTGAATAAATGCACGTCTGAACCAGTCCAACAAAAACAGTTCATTTGTCTTTTGAACAGGCTCTTGTATGAAGAGTCAGACTGAGATTATAGTGCCAATGCCATATGTAATGGCTTCCAAACCACACACCTATTATAAGTGCATAAGAGTAGCCTACGTGTGATGCCACTGAAATATTTTGTACGAGAGTGACCTGTGGGGTGATCAACATGATCAAGTGATCAATGCTGAAGTTTGTCTTTTTTTTTTCCTTTTAGGAGTGTGACCAGGTCCATATTGATGATGTATCCTCAGATGATAATGGCCAAGATCTGAGGTAATGTGTCAGTTAAATCTGTGCTACTGATTACTCCGGCTCAGTTGGGTTGAGGCACACAAAATGCACTCTCCGGCTCCATCGCTGTCTCCGTCTGCTCTTTCATAACAGTACCTATAACTTTGGCTCAGACGGCTTCCAAATGGCAGCTACGAGCACCAGCCTGTGTCTGGCCTCTGGAGTTAGGGGTGGGGTGGACTGGATGAGGAAGTTGGCTTTCCGCTACCGCCAAGTAAAAGAAATTTACACCACCTACAAAAACAACGTCGGCGGTGAGCTTACCCCTCTGGCCCATCGCACACATGCACTAGTTACCACCATGTGCTCAACAAAATTATCTTATTCCTTTGAAAAATCTAGAAGCGAGTTCAAATTATCTCACCTCATCGGCAAATTTTGGACTGCCTGAGAAAAAAAATTAAAAGAAACAAGTGTTTTAAATCTAAAAGGAGCTGTGTCACAATTATTGTTCATGCTCAGAACTTTGAAAACTGTTCAGCTTAACAAGAAATCAAACAAAGTGAATCCACTCGACTGCAAGTGAAAATCTGATTCCATGGTTGCTGATCGGTCTTCGTTTTGCATTGTATTTATGTATATTAGTTACTCAGGTATTATGCTTTTTATATTAAGGTGTTTTCTACAGACATTTGAGGATTCACAGTGTTATTTTAGCGCTGTAGCCGAAGGACATGAAGAATTTAAGCTGGTATGCCAACCGCCGTAAACATAGAAGAAGAAGTTTGCTTGATTTCTTGTTAGTTTTCAAAGCTCTGAGCAAGCACAGTAATCGTGACACACTCCTTTAAGACAAGACTGGAATGCTTGGTGAGGTGGACTTATCATTTTTTGCAGTGTACTCAGATCCATACACCCGTATCTCTACGCAAACATGTGCACATACACATAAGCGCACACAGACGCACTAAAGGCACACACATTCAAATAGACATAAAACTGACTAGTTTTTTTTTACTTTTTTAATAAGCACTGCATGTTTCGGAGCCCCTGGTAGAGAATGTTCTAGCGCGCAGCTGTTTTTCAGGGCTGCTGGGTCCGGCGAAAGGAGAGGCGTGGCTACAGCTGAGAGCGGAGATCGAAGCTCTGACAGACTCCTGGCTAACACTGGCACTCAAGGCTCTGGCTCTGATACACTCCAGGTAGACGGCCGTGCGAGAGATTCACAGGCATGAACAAGCTCAATCAAAATGATTCCATCATTCCATCTCTGATAAAAGGCAAAGAATCATGTGGGACAATATTCATGAGATCACGGGGAACAGGAGTGTTTATCTGTCATCACTTTTTCCTGCTTCATCATCTAACCTTGTCCTTATCTGATTTGAGATTATGCTGATATCATTTTCATGTGATATTTCCTTCACAGTTGTGGGGGATAAAAAGGTTTTGTGATACTGTCAGCAAAAAAAGCATATAACTTTCAAGGTGACAAATAAGATTTAAATGAAAAACAGTAAACTTAGGATAGAAATTGTGTCTCCTTCAGGGCAAACTGTGTGAATGTGTTAGTGACTACGACACAGCTGATTCCGGCCCTTGCGAAAGTCTTGCTCTATGGGCTTGGAGCTGTTTTTCCCATAGAAAACATTTACAGCGCCACCAAAATCGGTAAGCATGTTCTTCATTTGACCTGCTGGGAAGAGGTCAGGCTCATGACTGCTCTGATTACAGTATCAGGGGGTGAATGAATGAGGAGCAGTATTCAGACCTTAATCTACCTCTCAGAAAATTCATTTTTCAGCTTTAGCACATCTTTCCCACACATCAGTAAGACACTGAAGCAGTTTCACTGCTCTAATTAAATTCTTTCATGACATAATCACTGAAATTCTCCCACTCCGAGTAATTACTGAAAGTCACTGAAAATCTAGGTGCTTTGGGTCATCAGTTGTAAGCGAAACTTTATTGTACTTATTAAATTGCTTGGCAGCTACTGAACAACCTTAATAAATCATTAATGGATGGAATCTGCTCAGTATAGAATAACCCATTAAAGTTAATCAGGACTCCAAGCTCTTTGCAATTAGATAAACTAGACACCCAAGTTCTTCTCGTAAGCTACTCTCCTGATCATACCAAATGAGATTGTGATTTTCAGAGGGAAATCTAATGAACATGTGTGAAGACGCTGAGGCAGATCAATGTCTTTGCAGGTAAGGAAAGCTGCTTCGAGCGAGTGATCCACAGGTTCGGGAGAAAAGCTGTTTACATCGCCGTTGGAGACGGCGTGGAGGAGGAGCAGGGTTCAAAAAAGGTAAGTGGGGAGAAACAAAGCTGAACAAATCCTGTCTCACCCCTGCACGTCACAACAAATGCCCCCACTCCCCCCTCATGCACCTGATTAATGTTAGAAACCTCAATTGCTTAGTCCCATCACTTTCTACATTCCAGATTGCTGTTACAGGCGTGTTTGAGCTGGAATATGAGTGACAAGCCACTCCTCAAACAGAACGTCCAGTGACTTGACGAAACAGCTTAATAATACCCCGACTCTTCACGGCAATTAGCAGTCACGTAAATAAGCGTAACGTTACGCGTAATCCCTTTTTGACGAGCCAAATACGGCCTACCCATGAGCACGACATGTTCCTGAGAGGCTTTAGATATTCTTTGTTGTCAAAATGACTTGCATTTGCTGCATTGACATTCTAAGTAGAACAGCATCGACAGCGGGGTGTGGTCTGAACTGTCCTTTTATATTAGAGCTCTTGCTGGCGAGTGTGTTTATCCATTCTCGGTGCTCAAATAAAGATTACAAATACCTGATGTCTCGCTGACATTAACTTTGAGTTCAGCTTTGAAACAGAAAGCACACCCTCGGAATAAACCGCAAAAATGTAAGGAGAGTTTATACCAAAAACTATTTTCAGTCACCGCTGTTCTGTTCCTCCTGCAAAATGTAAATTTGTCTTGACTTTCTTCGACGAGAACAATGCTATCCATATAGTTTATTAGGTCGTCCTCAAATCAAAAGACGTAGCTTTTTGTTTGTATAAATTTCTCTAATCCTGGTCATCTTGTGTTGTCTTGAGTATTTTTGATGTTAATTGGCTGATTAAAGTCCTCAGCTTCACCTATTTCCCTCTGTATTCCAGCACAACATGCCGTTCTGGAGAATCTCCAGCCATTCAGACCTGGTGGCTCTCCATCATGCGCTGGAGCAGGATTACCTATAGCACCATGGCTGCCTTCTCCAACCTCATTCCTAACACGAGGGCTCGTTCCTTAAAAACCGTGGGAGCGGGATTACTGAGCTACCAGGATAATGCCCTTCTCTCCTTTGAGTCCCCAGGGCACCCAAAGCCCTAAACGAAGTGCCTCATCTTTCGGCTCATTTTAGCACCAAAGTCCTGCATAGACTCTAAATGGTCAGGTGGCTTTACGTAAGGGGCTTCCATGCCACCAGATGTCATGGCGACTCGATTGACCCCAGTTACGAACTCCCATTATATTTTGGTACCAAATATTGGGGGACAAGTTCCTTGGGAGGACCTGCTCCATGTGGGATAGAAGTGGTGAGACAGAAGCTTCTGGAGCCATTGCGGAGCTCCGCTCACCTGTCCTGTAGGAGGACGGACTATGGAGGAACCAGGGTGTTTCATGTTTCTGTGTAGCTGTGAAGCTCCTCTTCTCCTTTTGGCTCGTAGCCATCCTGTGAATCATGGATAAAAGGGGCAGACTCCCACATCTGTGAAGGTATTTGTGTAAAGATAGTTTTGCACCTTTTCATAAATGTAACCGCTGATGACACACTTCAAGAAGGATTTTTTTTTTTATGTGAAATAGTGACTCAATAATAATAATAATAATAATAATAATAATAATAATTTAATTGTAACAAACACTATTTGCTTTCTGTACAGAACAGATATTTGTATATTTGTACATTTCAGTCACTGAAGTATATGAACTGTTGGGTTGTCTCAGACTACAGAAATACCTTTTCACTTAAGTACAGAAGACAGAAATACTTGTGCACAATGCCTTGGGGTGTTATTTTGATATTAGTTTTGTTCATTGTTATATCAACAGATATTTGAATTTGGGGACTTATTTAAAACTCATTTTGTCACTCTAAAGTGCTAGGATGCCCAGTATCAATCAGTGTAATGTTACTTATTAGTCTCTCAGCCCACATCACCGCACCTGTCCCTCTGTTCACACTGTCCCTCACCCTTTCCCTCTGACTTCATTTTTAGTGTCATGGGCTGATATCCAAAAATGATTGCTTGCAAAGGTTAGATAAAGGATGTCCCAAAAAAAAAACTGAATTTTAAATACTGGAGAGAGAGGAATTTGTGTAGATTACACTGCTGATACTTTTCAAACACAATTTTGCCTCACTTCTTCCCAGATTTGGAATTTCTAGTTGCATTTACCTGCAGTTATTTCTACAATCACCTTTAACTGCACAGAAAAGCAATATTATCAGGTTTTATAGATTTTTGAATGGTTGAGTTTGCTTTAGATTATTAGTTTTACACAACATGTTTTGTAGTGGTAATTGAGAGAAAAAAATATGACACATTTTTGTCATGCACAGTGGTGTTATGTATATTAACAAATATTTGCTTTGTATTTTATGGGGGTTGTCTAGGCTAAGCGTTTCTATTATTTTGGTGATAGGAAAAATAGGTAATTTTTTAGCTGATTAAAAAAGTGGTATTTATAAATTATGTAATTTTGTATAAAAATAATAAATGTAATTTTTTGAGACAATAAAAAATTTCTTTTTATTTGTATTTTTTTTTATTGCTGTAACTCCCTTCAGGTGTTGTAATTTTTCATTGAAGTCCTCAGTTGTGAACTTTGAACCAAGAATTGCAATACTCAGAAGAGTCAATACCATTCCACTCCATTAGAGCCATAGTATCTGGTGGTTTCTGGTGACTTTCCTCACTAGTGAGTCATTCAAGTCCATTCGACTTGCTTTAGAGTCCACACAATGTTCTCAAGGCATAAATTTACTTCTAATTAAAAGGAGGCTACAAAAGCCTGCTGACTCTGTAGGCAGCTAAAACCTGAGTAGCTCTCCCACTGGTCTAAAGGAATCGCAATTTTTTTATTGCAACTGTTAGCCTGTCCTATATTATTAATGAATGTATTGGAGCACCGTGCATAATGTCGTATACATTTCCAATCAATGACCACTTGGAGCACTGTTAGAAAGTGCTCAAATTATGGGCCTTGTATATGGTGGAGCTGGACAAACTGGATGTATACAGGAATTTAATTTTGACATCCTTGCTTCTCTTCTTGAATCAAATACTTGTCACATGGAATTAGATGGTCAATGTAAAGAAAAGCCTTTTAATTCAAGTGAAAATGGAGTTGGATCCATGGAATATACTTGATTCTGGAGCTCTCTCTCTTATGACAAGGTGAAGGACATCTTCACCTGGAGGATCATTATTAGGAGGCTTTGTTAGGAAGGAGTACAGTTCTGCTGAAGTCTGCGTAATGAAATCCACCGAATGAGCCATTTGTGCATTTTATTACATAGGGGAATTGTAGCCATTTTGCAAAAAAAAAAAAAAAAAAACCATTAAATCTGAAAATATGATTTGTCAGAAATGGAAAGGCATTACGATTGCCCTTCTCCTGAACCCCAGTCGGTCTTATATCTGGCTGTCTCAATTCTGGAAGGAACATCAGCAAATCTGTGCTCCTTAATGAGCGCTGAAATTATGAAGACACATTGATATGTTACGTCGTCATTTATGTGCAGAAGACGCCTCATAATTTTGTGGTGCAATGCATAACAATGCGATCAAAATTAAATTAGACTGTCGTCGGTTTTTACCAATTAGTCTGAGCAACTGTGGCTAATCGGGAGATGTAAACTGCGAGAGGTTAAGGTTAAATAAGCATTTTCAAAGGTGAGGTTTCCGAAGATCAAATTCAAAATCAGAAGATTCCCCAAGTAAAAATGTCTGCCCCCTGGTATTGAAGCCAATTTGAAGACTCGCTGGTTTAAAAATGCGTCGCACTGGATCATTACCAAATTAAAATTTATAAAACTATGCGTTTTAGACACTTCAAGAATTCTACTTTCCGCTGAAATATACTTTGCCGAGGTGCTGTCTCCTCCTTTAAATCAAGGCCAGTTAATAAGATATAGCAAAATCTGCAAGATTTGGCACTGAGAATGCTTTTTTGGGCCTACTTGTCAACTCATCCAATGTGAAGAAATATTAGGTGATATACTACAATGTAGGCTGTAGCACGTACACATTTGGACCACTTGCACAATTTCAGGCGTCCTCATTTTTAGGAAGATGTCCGCAATGTTTCAACTTCACAGATCCAGTGGTTTCAGAGAAGATGGTTCCACATGACAGTCAACGCAAAACACACACTGGACAATGGACGAGGAGACCATGTCAGAAGCTTACTGGACTTGTTCAGGTGAGCTAAAAATGTGAAATGAGGGACCATCTTGCAGTGGGATGACTCCAGCTGCACTTCCAACCCCCTGTACTCCTGGGACCTTTGCTTTGAACCACCCCCACCTTCAGACTCAATCTTCATTTTGATCTCAGCTACACAACTGTATGGTTTCATGACTAAATTCTGCAGTCGTGACACTATTGTCGTGGCAAAATCTGTCCGCAGACTTACGGACAGACAGTCAGACCTGGCAAACACCGGGCAAAGTTCTCAAAACTGTTTCTGTTGTAGTTTCTGCAACAATAGGTGCCTCCAGGACCACATTTTGCCATGATGACACGCGCACAGACTCACTAGGTGAAAACAATACCATCCCACGCTGTTGCGGCTGGTGACCATCCCACGCTGTCACGACTGGTGGTAATCCTGTGAAAAGGTTCCTGTGTGTATTGCAGCAATAGTTGATGTTATGTTGTCCTTGGCAAAAAATAAGAATCCCAAAGCTGAGCATTAAGAGCTGTTTCATTGCCTTGTTGACCTAACATGTCATTTTTAATATCATGAATGTTTTTTATGGTTTTATGACCTTGGCAGAACATATTTGAGCAATACTTGCAGAAATATTTGTAGTTTGGACTGGGTCTGGGCCATCACAAAAGGAGTGGCAGTTAATGCCCAGAAGGAAGCTTTTTAGCAAACAGCCGTGACCAAATGAGGTCTACAGGGGACATCAGAGTGAGAGTCTCATCTAGCCAAACGGTCCATGGTGGCCAAATTACTCACAACTGTGCCCAGAGTGCCGAGCTGCCAGTAAGGCACTGCTAATCCAGCAAGGATACCCCTGAGCTTCAAAAGACTTTAAACAGCCATCTCATCACAGCCTGATTATAACTGTTATTAAGGGATTTTTGAAGCACCCCAGTTAAAATAAAGATCGCCAGTCATCAGCTCATTTACTTCATGCTTTAATCATGACCACAAAATTTTGGCAAGCTGTTCGTAAAGAATGTACGTGAGGGAAATTTTCTAAACGACATCCAACATAAACACTCCCGCTGAGTTGTTTTTTTTTTTTTCTACACTTGTAGCTTTTCAAATTTGGTCAGATTCAAAGCAAGTCAAAAAAGAAGTGGATGACTGTCCATAAAAGCACTCCTTTAGGAGTGTGGCAATGATGGCTTTGGCAGTAATTCTGTAGGCTACCTCTTTGCCAGAAAACATTAATAAAGCCAATGGTTACAAAGTGGTGGAAACCACCAACTTGGGGTTTAACAGAGTTTCTGTTGGAACTGAAAAGTGCTTACATACTTTGCCTCACATAAATGAATTTTTTAAACCTCCTCCTGCAACTCTACTGCCTGAAATGGCACTAGATTACTGGTGGCCACCCTTGCAGGTCATAAAGTAACTCTGGGATATGTGTTTTTGTTTTGATATGGCCATGATTTTCATTGCATAGGCTATTCTTATTTGTCAACACATTGCGCATGTGTTTGTGTGTATTACAGTATGTTTGTAGATGGAAGCATTAAATTACTTCAGTCTCAAACTTGAAAGAATTTGTCATTGGCATCATGCCATAATTATGTTTCTCAAATTAGCACTGCAGCTTAAGACTAGGAATCACAAGTAGTTCAAATTTTGCTATCTACATTATAACAATAGTGAATGTCTGGTGCATAGTAAGTGTATATGCACGATTTTTTTTTTTTTTTTAAATAGAAACTGTAAGATTAATACTTTCACATTCATGTTTTTGAGGTACATCATTCTTTCAGTGAAGACTACAAATAAATATCCCAAGTTCCCAAGCCCTTTCTTAAAGTAAGAAATTCCAACAGTTATCATAATTGAATTTGGTGTGGCAGAACGAATTAAGAAAAGCAAACCATAATTTCCTGTCATGCAGAAAAACAACATATTTTACCCTGTGGTTCAACTGCAAAAACAACTGGCAAATTCAGTCTGGATACAATTTGTTAAAATAATATTTTCTTATTTTCTTCCTGAGAGGAAAATTAAGGAAATTTAGATATTCTTGCAGAAATTGCCTTGCAATATTCTGACTCAAGTTAATGAAAGCAAACTGTTGAATCCAAACATCAGGTGGTAGTTGGTCAAGAACTCAACTCGATATACAGTGTTGATTGATTTTATGAATATTAAGAAAAATTCCATGAATAATTACCGAGTTTAAGGCCTATGCCATTAGTTGTCTGAGGGAAATGAAGAACTCTCAACTGCCATCATTCCAGGTGGAGTCGTCACAAGATGGCCGCCCAAGATAAAATTAGTTTGCGAGGCTGCGGGAATCCGTTCTTTATTTTGAATGTTGTCACAGCTAAAGGACGCTGTAAGGTTGCACAGCTGTGTGACCATTCCAAGGACGGCGAAAATAAATGCAGCAAAGTCAGCGAAAGTTTTGGATTTACGATGCCATATCAATTATATAAATGTAGGCAATGGGAATTCACCTTTCATTACCATTTCTAATTATAGGTCATGTATTGGTCTTGGTTGCCTGGTTGATAAATTGTTTGATTGTTAATCAGGCCAGCTTAAATAAAAACAGCTTGTGGGCAGCCAAACCGTTAAGGGAGAGCTTACTGAAGGCCCTTTGAACTACTCCATGGCCCGGATGAAAGGAAAGAGAACAACTGACGTCACGTAAGAGAATAACTGACGCACAAGCACCGCGGCACTGGCGTTTGATTGGATTTTGCGTTCAAAATGCACACTCACCCACTATATAGGGCACTGTGTAGTGAGTGTTCTACATTGAAAACAATATAGAGAGTGAGTGAGCGAGTGGACAAGTGTGCATTCCGAACTCAGCCTTAGATTCCCCAAGTAAAAATGTCTGCCCCCTGGTATTGACGCCGATTTGAAGACTTTCCGGTTTAAAAATGCATCGCACTGGGTCATTACCAAATTAAAATTGATAAAACTATGCGTTTTAGACACTTCAAGAATTCTACTTTCCGCTGAAATATACTTTGCCGAGGTGCTGTTTCCTCCTTTAACCAGTTAATAAGCATAGATTAATCCAGATGTTCAGGTGAGCGACAATGCAGTGGCATTTTTTTTCTTATTCGCTCATTTGATTAAAAAACAAATCAAGATGAAAGACTATTATTAAAGCATTCAACATTCCATTTCAGTTTACAGTACCTCACTAGTGTTCTGTATTCTTCTGTGATTAATAAAGAGAAGTTGTTTGAGATGTCATTACATATTTACCTATGAGTTGAACATATACAGCGTGTTGACACAGCATAATGTTTTTGTGAATATATTTTTATCTACATGCATGTTTGGTATTAAAACATATGCTTGCAACTTTTGACAAATAAAACCAAACTTTTCATAAGAACTCAGGTCTGGCATGCTACCAAGAGAGCATGTGTCACAACACTAAGTGGTGCTCAGAAAGCTAAGAACACGACTTCCTTAAACGCATAGGATTCTCCAGGGGAACTCCACAAAAACACAACAAAAAATTATTTCCAAGAAAATGCCCACTCTGTTTCTTTCAGGCTTCATGAACATGAATAACACAGGTGATACAGGAAACAATGGACCGATTTCTGCACTCAAACAAGGATATTCATTCCATAGGTCACACTGAAAATAAAGCAGGGAAGAACTGTGAGTAATTCCAGAAGCATAACAGAACTAGAGGCCATCTTGCAATGTGATCACGCCAGCCATTCTCCCTAGCCCCCAACTTCCAGTGACCTTGTCTGGACCACACTTGATCTCATTCTGATCTCAACTACACGCCTGTAAAGTTTTGTCACTGCATCTTGTACATTTGTGACACTATTGCATTGACAAAATCTGGCCACGGGCAGACAGACAGACAGACATAGAAACGCCAGGTAAAGTACACAGAATCACTTCTGTGGTAGCTCCCACCACAATAGGTGTCTCCAGGACAACATTTTTCAGTGATGACACACAAACACACATGGATTCACAAGGTGAAAACAATACTAGCCCACGCAGTTGCAACTGGTAACTGGAGACCATCTTGCGATGTGATCAGACCAGCAGCCATTCCACCCCCCCCAGCTTCCAGTGTTCATGCCCAGACCACACTCTCCTTCAAAATCAGCCTCCATTCTGATCTAAACTACACGCCTGTTAAGTTTTGCAGCTGCAATTTGTACAGTTGTGATGCAAATTGTGTTGCAAAAATCTGCAGCAAACAAACAGAAAGACAGAAAGACATGTCAACACCTTGGCAAAGTGCTCAAAACCACTTCTGTGGTAATAATTCCCACTAAAATAGATGTCTTTAGGACCACATTTTGCCAGGATGACATACACACACATACCTACTGCAGACTTACAAGGTGAAAACAATACCAGCCCACTCTGACAAGCTGGAAAACATATAACCCAACTATACACATGGTAATATACAGTACATACAATTTAAAACTAGAAAAATTAATCATCTTTGACCTGTATCACCTTGAAACAATACAACAGCATTATTTGATGTTCCACCCCGTGAATTGAATTGATTTTTTTAAATAAACACATTAAAATTTTAATATGTGCACCACATTTTTTTTAAGTTAGTACAGTAAAGTATGAGTAATTTTTTTTTAATGTTGCAATTCCTTTTCACCACACTTAATGATCATTTGGATTGAAGACAGCTGCAAGTGAGTAAGTGTATTAGATTTTCCCATTATTCCTACAAACAAGTCTGAAGGTGTGTAACAGTATAGGGTCCTTATTATCAAATTTTATATTTCTAAATGTGCCACACGTTCTCTCGTGGGGGCAAGTCGGGACTGCAGGCACGCCAGTCCAGCACCCAAATCCTCTTTTTACACAACCATGCCTTTGTAATGTGTGCAGAAAGCAGTTTTGTGTTGTTTTGTTGGAATATACATGGGCGCCCCAGGAAGAGATGCCATCTTGTAGGCAACATATGTGGCTCCAGATTATCAGAGTACTTTTCAGCATTAATGGCGGTTTCACAGAGGTGCAACTGGCCCTTGCCAAGAGCACTGACACAACGTTATACCATGACAGAGCATGACATTTGGACTTGTTGCTAGTAGGTCTGAATGGTCTTTTTCTTCTTTGATCCGGAGCACTCGACATCCATATCTTCAAAAAAAAACTTTAAATATTGACTCATCAGACCATGATACACTATTGCATATGCCTCCGAGCCCAGAGAAGTCAATAGCGCTTCTGGGCACGGTTAACATAAGGCTTCCTTTTTACTCAGTTTAAAAGGCATTTGTGGATATAACTTTGTATTTTAGGACTTGACCATGGCCTGCCAAAGTAATCCTGAGCCCATATTTTTATATTACTTATAGATAAATGAATGTTCTTAATGCAGCACCATAGACGTCATTTGAGGTAACGGGTATACAGCTAAGGCTTTGCACCCTTGCCCTTCAAACGCAGAAATTGTTCCAAATTCCTTGAATCTTTTAAGTATGTTATGCACCGTTGAGGGTGAAATATTCAAATCCCCGCCTATCGTTCTTTGAGGAACATTGTTCTTTCAATGATTTTGTCATGCATTCGCTGGAAAACCGGTGATCCTCAGCCCATCTTTGCTCATAAGGACTTAGCCATTCCTGGATGCTGCTTTTGTACCAGAACATGACTGCAATCATCTGCTGACAAAACACATCAATATAATTTTTTTTTTTTTTTTTTTACCTCAGTACTAGTTGCCTCCATCCCAACTTTTTCTGGAATGCACCACAGGCCTGGATTGCAGGAATGGTTGTATATTTATGAATGAAAATGAAGTTGACCAGATAAAATATTTAATATCTAGACTTCATTTTGCAATGAAATAGAAGTCAAAGTAAAGTTATAAATTAGTGCTATCTGATTTCATGTACATTTTCCATACTGTCCCTAAGAAGTTGGGGTTGTTCTTGAATGCCATCAACACACAATTCTTATTAATTGTTCAGACAGAATATTCTAGAATTTTGAAAAACTCAAATGGAGAGTTTCCTGTATATTAGCCTTAAAACAAATACTCTTGATTATAAATGGACATTTTTTTTTAAAAAGCCAATTATTTCCACCATTGCTATGCCCGACAGCATGAAAGTGCATTTTATCATGTTTCCTGTTGTACAGGTGGAACTATTTTCTCTGACCATAGTGACAGGAGCTGCAAAGAATAATTTGATCTGATATTCTGGCTGAGGGAAAGACCCTGTTTTTACATGCCAAATTCATGCTCACTGTATGGTTTTCACAGCTGGAAAGGCACTGAGACTTCGGGTGACATTTCCACTTTTCTGAGAGTGCGGCTACCCAGAAACAGATTTGTCTGGACAAAGCTGAAGGTCAGCTTTCATTTTGATGTTTAATCTTCTGTCTGGCTCCTCTTGAGTGTGCAGGGCTGTGAGTGCTCTAATAGGTGAGAGGGCTTGAATGAGCTCAGGATCATACCTTGCTGAGTCAACTGCTGATGAGCTAAAAAAGAGATGAACAAAGAAATTTCTTACCTTTGATATTTTGTAATAAAAAAAACAGTTTGAGGGTAAATCTGCGCTTGCTATTGTTAGCTCAGTGTGTCCGTGTTATAACCAAACTAGATCTGCGAGTCTGAAAGCATGTTTTTCTTCTCGAGCATTGCTTCAAAGATCTCAGTTCCTCAGCATTCAGCTTGCTTGCAATGTATTTTCCTCTCTTTGATCAGCTTGTGATGCTGTCAGTAAGACTTTGCCGGTAGCCATTTGATTCTATGGCTTTTGACGATTCCAACGAGCTCTAAAGCACCTTTATCGCACAAAGCTAGACTGAGCCAGAGCCTTAAATACTACTTAAATAGCGCGATGATATAAACACTTAACAGGTTTGTTTGTGGTATTTTCGGTATAATTATCCGCAAAATATTCAACCGTCTTCAAAGTCGTTTTCTGACAGAAACGCGTGAATACTGAGGGCACAACAGGATAAACAAGGTTAGTGACTTTTTTTTTTTTTTTACTCATTCTTTATATGGGCAATTTGAAAGTACAATAATCACTATATGGTGTAGCCTAGTGGTTAAGGTGTAGGACATCAGCGCAGGCGACCACGGTTTTAATTCCCGTCCAGTCGTTTTTTAGTAGGACCTGAGTATCATTTTGCTTGTAAATAATTTCTGGGGTTTTTATTCTTTTGACTTTTCCCCTTATTTTTTTAACCCTTTTTGTATTCATAATCTTATTAATTTGCTTCTTTTAAAAAATAAATCTGCTCCAGTGGAGCCAAACTTAATTTTCTTTGTATTTATTGTGTTTGAATGGGAAATTGTGTAGGCTATAGGATTGGCAGAAATAATTAAACAAATAATAATAAAAAAATTATAAATTCTAAAAATTAAAAACTGGTTGTATTTGAGTGGAATGTATGCCTGTAGTGACATATAAGTGAAATTAGATGAGTTTTACAGTTTAATATTTGAGAAATCTGATTTGGCACACAAGGTACCTGAATTGCCAATTTGGAGAAGCCACTTAGACATTCCTCTATAATTTTGTTCTGATTTACTTGATTAGAATAAACTTTGGCACAGATAATGGTGAGATTCTGTGCTGTAAATTTTTAGAGGTTTCAGACTGCAACTAATTAAGTTTACAAGGGATACACGTAAAACTTTGTTTGGTGCAAAATGAGGTCTTTGATTTATACTGTGTTCCATCTTCATTTATTCTGACTCAGTGACATATACACTGATTTTTACACCATGGCAGAAATCTCAAATGGTTTTACCTTTATTATGATACCAAGATCATTCAAATGGACCAAATAGTTGCAGAGATATACTCATTTCATTTTGGGCTAGCCATTTTCAAAAAAGAGGCTCAGGGCTTAAGGGGTTAAGAGAGACCATCCAGTCCCCACTTAATAATACTGGAAATCACAGAGCACCGTTCCTGAGTTTCCCATTATAGTGGTGTACAACTCCCACAGATGTACTCCATTTTCCTTCTTTGAGATTCTCTCATTACTAGTTTGTGCCATTCTACAGAACTAGCAGAGCTCTACCAGAGGTTATTGAATTATGCATGATGGAGGCTTTCATGTCGATATGCTTCCTGGAAAGATGGCCGTGCCAGACCACCTAGAGTTGACAATTCACATAAGTTTCATTCAATTTTCATGCCGACAGCTGACATTCCTCGACATGAAAAAATACCATTGCATCCTGCAAGAACTTGTGCCATCGTGACCATCACGATCATCGTCTCCCCGGGTGCTGCTCTGTGGCTGCCCACTGCTCCTAACTATAGGATGGGTCAAATGCAGAGGACAAATTACCCCACGGGGTTCAATAAAGTATATCTATATCAGCACAGCTATGACCATGATACTGCGTATTTCAACCCCTGTGCACTTCAGCCCTATCCAGATACCCATAACAAACATGCAAGCCAACTGCCATAGCTGAGGTTGACTACAGGCTATGGGGGTAACTTCACTTATGCTCGTATTGAACAACTACCTTGTCAAACTGGAGCCCCCCATAAAAGCCTCTTGGTATGACAACATATACATAAACAATGGAAATAGAATGATTTGAGACTTGGTTTTAAAAAGGAAATAAGAATGAATTTTTGTTCTTGTGTTGCATGAGGGCCATCTGCTGAAGCATTCAGTACACTGTATTGGCATGCAGCAGTTTCATGTATGTAGGTTGGATGCCCAGGAGTACACTTGTCTCCACATGTCCAAGCTTTCTGCAGTGGCTATAACAGGGCGTCTCACTATTAGGTCCTCAGCCTTTGAAAGTCTCTGTAAACTTCTGGTTAGATTGCCCGTTTCATTTGTGAACTATTTAAACCTTTTTCTGAGAAATTCTGGTTGATTGCCTAATTCATGTTAAGAACCATCTGCCATTTTAGGAAAAATAGATTTAATATTTTTATTCACTCTAGCTTGTTCTCGCCTTTTTGTGGTCTAATGCATGTTAAGTGGATCGATCATGGTTGGTGGGCAGCACGGTGGCGCTGAGGGTAGCGCTGTCGTCTCGCTGTAAAGAGGTTCCGGGTTCACGTCAGGACTAGTCAGCAAGGTGTGAGCGTGTTCCTCACATGTTTGTGTGGGTTTCCTCTTGGTGCACTGCTCACTCCCACCTTGAAAAACATGCACTTCAGAAACACTCCTACCAGTGCCCCTGACCAAGGCTGTGGTTTACAGATGGAGTTGGTCTCCAGGTGCTGCCCGATGGCTGCCCCCTGCACCGAAGTTATGAAGATAAGTCAAATGCAGGGGACAAATTTCCCTGGTGTTAATCCTTTGAGCGCTGAATACATTCTTAAGGAATTAAAAATGTAGTTATCCTGAGCTGTTGAAAACCTATCATGTGGCAACTTGTTGCCACATGATAGGTTTTCAACAGCATCTGACTTTGATATCTTACATCATTGGGAATCTATAGTTGCCCACAGTGCTGAAAGGGTTAAAAGAAGAGTATCTTTTCTAAATATTTATCTGGATTAGAATGAAGATGTCATAACTCCTTCATATAGCTTTCATCTAAAGCCATGGGCGTTTGCCTTTGAAAATAACTCTGGGTCAGAGCGAAGCATGAAGAATGTATTTTTCTGGCACTAATAGTGTCGTTCGTTGCTACAGAATACTTAAACTAACATTATATGCATATATTTAACCAACTAGTGTAAGGGTAGCTCCAGATATACATATTAGCATCTCATAAACAACTGAGTTGTAGGCAAGTCATCAACGAATCACTAATTTTAGAAGAAAATTGATTCAGACAGACATCTTTTTTTCCTCATTTTATAGTGGGATGTGCAAGCTCTTATGCATTCTTTATAAATGTCAAAGCTTCAGCATTGATGTGGAACTACTAGCCACATGAGGCTTTAAAATAACTGTGTGTATACATTAGAGCACTGGGAATCTCCCTTGTCATCCGGCATGTTTTGATATGTTCTGCCTCTGGTCTCTTTGATGTAGTTTTACAGCAGTATCAAAAGTCACCTGCACTAATCCTTCTCTCCTACGGTGCCCTTCTTTTCTGTTTTTCAAACATGCAAACTGCATTCACAGAACTCCGTTCTTCATAGGTTAATGACCACGGCAGTATGATAGAGAAATATTATTTCTGTCACATTTTTACAGAACATTTTATGCAGCCCAACAAATGGACACTAAATATTTTCCGAATGATTCCCATTTATATCTCGCGGTATTGAATTTGGACCTTGCCAGTGACAGACTTTAGGCAGAAGCCCTGTCGGTCAACACTCAAATAGCAAAGGAAGTGGTCAAGAGTGGGAAGTTTTGAGGCCTTCTTCCACCTCATGTTGACGCACCTCATCCTGACTTGCACACTGTTATGCAATACAATGTAGTCCATGAGTATTCAGATAGTGAAACAATATGTAAGCTTTAAAGCAATAGTTTCATGACATTGCATAGTTACCAATGTATACAATATATTTTGCAGTTAACTCAATATTTGACTCAATGCCTCTGTGATAATGAGGTGTTTAAAATTTACATTCATTGAAAACGCTACAAACTCACATGAATATGAAAAATGCGCTTCAAATCTGAAGTTTCCAACGTACCATGATATTTATACACTGAATAATAAAAGGGTCTGTTTCTGTTAATCATTTTCATGCTTGCACTTTGTGCCATTACCATTTTTATACGGTTTTTAACACAAATAGATTAGTCTTTGGAGCAGGAAATCTTTTCACCTCAGTCATGACCTCAATGCACCACTAGACGTGTTCCCATTGGTCAGACCTCCTAGCGGGGGTGGGTCTGTTCTGGAGTAAACATACTCAGCAATTCCAGGGTGAAATTATACAGTTTTTTAGTACAACTTTGAGCAACTCATCAAAAAAAAAAAATAGGACCAAACAAATAAAACACATTTCAGTAAAAACCTAACAGACCATTTCGAGGAAAGAAATAATATATCAAAAATTGGACAGGTTTTGTGAAGTATGCAAATTGTACGTTCTGCATTCAAAACTGGGGACAAAAATGTGGGGGTGGCATTAAAAAATGTTAAGCTCCTTTTTGTAAGAGCTGTGCAGCAAGATATAACAAAGGCCTTACCATAAAAGCAGATGTGTCATGTTTCCCAAGATTATTACTTGCGTTTTCATGTATTTCAAAATTCCTTGTAAAATAATACCCCCGTATTATTCTGATCAGACCCAAAAACTTTGACTAATGATGTGACATAGGCTATAACTTTATTTTAACTGAATGTAACTGGGAAATTGGATGTGTTTGCATGCACATTTGAATACAAAGCAGATATGGACATGGTTTTATGTTTTTGTCAGGGCCAGAAAAGGCAAAATCATGAAACCATTAAGACCCATGTGGGTCCATTTGCCCGATTCCTGATATCTCCACAAAAGTTTTGCAGGAGACACTTATAAGCTGTTTTGTAACATAGGTCCCATCTGTCATAGAGAGCAATACGCTTGTTTTTACAGGATTTTGAGAGAGAATGGAAGCAGAGCTTCAGAGACATTCCCAGAGCATCCCATGGGAAGCAAGGTAATGAAAAGAAAATGGCTTCTCTCCTCTTTAATAACCATGGAAGCAATAAAAGTAACATGACGTGGTGATTTAACAGACTTGGCTATATTGAGTGGGTGAATCATTTTCATGTTATGTCATAAATCTGCCAAAGTAGTATTCACACTCTTTCAAGTTTGCAGGGAATACTTCAGTGGTGGGAACACATTTTTATTGAGAGAAGTTTAATACTGTCAGAGGTAATTAATAGATTAAGATTAAGATTAAGAGTCTACCAAGATATTACCCTCGCAAATATAGACATCATACAATGTCACAAGAGAGCTGGTGTAAGTCATGAATATCAGAGCTACTCTTCCTACAGAATTTAGCTGACTTCTGAACATTCATATGTAATTTAATGGTGTGCTGTAAGAGATGCCCTGTTAAAGAGATCATTGATGGTAAAAAAAAAAAAAAAGGCATTTGCTCAGTGCAGTCATACAGCTTATTCAGATATTCTGTTTTCCGAGTTAGGTCCCTGTTCCATACGCCCACAGTAAAGTTGTGTTGGCGTGTCAGACACTGGGGGGCAGGGAGCGAAAATGCGAACATAGCTAAGGGGTGTGGCACAGAATTTTAAAAGCACAGCTGGACTGTCCCGTAGGTCACATGGATAGGGTGTCAGCGGGATTCCCCCAACAAGCACTTAACGAGTGGCTAAGTACCAATTTAAACTGAAGCTATCACACCTGTCTCAGGCAGAGAGCACTCTGGGACTACAGCACAAATGGCAACCCTGTGGGCTTTGAGTCGTGAGCTGAAGTTCCCTGAATAGCCTGCCAGAAACTCCAGCCATTTCTGGAATCTGCGGCTTCAGAAGTGCTTAAATAATTCATACGCATTCAGTGCCCAAAAAATGGACTCCGTCAGCTTTAGCCCAAGATTCAAATCATTTTTTGGCAACTTTTGTGATTAAAAAATAATAATCTGTCAAGGGCTCCCTTGTATACTTTTGTCAGGGGTCTGAAACGCTTCTAAAAAACTTCCAAACTAACATATGGAAAATGAAAACCAGACAGAATAAAAAGACAACTTTGTTCTCAGAGGTATGGAAAGGAAAACAAGGACAAACCCTTAAAGAAACGGTGCTGGCGAGATGAATCACTCCAGCTCGTAAAAGAACAATTTGATGGAAAATAAAAGCAGTGAGGAGGAGAAAGATGGGGGGGAGGGGGTCGGCAGAAAGACAAATAAAGATGAAAAGGCGGTGGTGGTCCCAGCAGACCGGCTGCGTCTGAGCACTGGGTCTAAGCCGCTTGAAGTTCCTGTCTGCCGGGATTTTTCCTCCTATGGCAGGAAGACTGAGAAATACAGCGGCCATTACAGAGATGACAACCATTCAACCTGCCCAAATCTGTCTGTGGGTCGGGGGCTTGGGTTCTGCTGAGCCCACAACACATGCAGTGGCGATTCAATGGCCATGTTTTCGCAATACAATGACCAAAACGACACATTGCCCTGAACCTCAAAACTAGTGACGCTCCTCCATTTCAGTGCAAAGTCAGATGAAGGGCCTTTGAAAAACCAGCTACGGGTATTCGAGACTGAGAACATTGAAGAACTGAGTGCAAAAAACCAAAACCCCGCTGACACCGCCTGTTGGTCAGTATAACCTTGTCTCTGTCCTGCATCAGTACACTCCAATCTGCACTGGGACAGCTCAGTGTCACAACCCTCGCGTGAATGCCTTCTGTTTCTCTACCGAATCAGCAACTTGTGTGTCTATTAGAAGTATTGTCTCCTTCGATTAGTTTACGTCTCGTGTGTATTCCCCTCCCTGGCAGTGTCTCGATTTATTATTACTTCCTGATGGCTCTGTGATGTGTATTTAAATCCCTTGCTCTGAGTTGCAAACTGCTGGATTGTAATCTGCCATCTCTGCTCAGAACCAGTCAGTATTCCCAGTAAAAACTCTTCATCTCTATTATGTGCAACGTAACCTTTAAAATGACAGCAATTTGCAGAAGCTTTCCTCTTTACTCAGTTAACTTGATCAAGCTTACAAATCTACTTGGGTCCCAGGATTGGGACTGTGTTCAAGTTAACGCAGCTCAAATTAGTTCTCTGTCTAGTTTAATAGAAACAAACTCCCAAGTCTAATCAGGGTTCAGGATTGTTAACTTTGTTAACTTCTCCAAGTTGTTCCTCTGTCCACTTTGTGAGGAACAAGCTCCCATTTTTTCAACAGTCATCAGGATTGGAACTAAGTTTCCTTCAAGCTACTCCATCCTCCTGTGAGATAGTTTGGCCCTGCCGAAGTGTGCACTCCTCCCGGCTGTTATACCGATAGCCACTGGCCGGCGACTGACAGCTCAGCTTCCGTCGCCTGTTATTACCATGTTGAACTGTCCTCTCCTCCTCTGAGGTTCCTTCCCCAATCATACCATACTGCTGCCAATAAACCTGTCTATTGGATTGTACTCTGCCTCTGCACTTGATTCCTGGTCTGGAACCTAACAGTTGAGGCCATTTTGTAGAATTTCTTTTAATTTGTTTCAAATGTTTAAAAAAAAAAAAAAAAAAAAAAAAAAACCCATAGTCAGCTACATTACAACATGCATTCATCAATATTTAATTTCTGTTCAATACATGTTTCCTAAACATGGAAATCATGATCTCAGATTTCCATGGAAATTACTTGAATGTTGTTGTGACGTTGATTTAAGCTGCCAACAGTGAAATTAACATGGAGTTCCTGTGTGTCGATGTAAGCATTCTCCCTCCCTCCTGAAGAATGCTTTCAGGAAAGCAATAGGACTGTAAAAACAATCTGAGATCAAGGGCTGGTAAAATTGAATGAGTCATTTTAAAACAAGCTTGCGACCTCAGTCTCCGCTGCCAAACGTCCGAAACAAAGAGTCTCTCAACTACTCTCAAAATAGTTGCTTCTCTCTCCGTACATGTAGAGAACATCAGGAGTAGTGCATCTATTTTTTTAGTAATTTAATTAATGGGACTCTACATTTGATAAGCATACTGCAGCTTTCAAGATTTGTGCTAAGAAAACATGACAATCTGGGATGTTCTATATGCATGGAAGCCTCTAAATATGACTGCAAAGGAGAAGACCTTAACCTTTGCACTGGATTACTCTGATTTCAAAAATGAGGAAATAATAATGTATTGGACATTGCCAAGATCCAATGCCTCTGTTGTTGTTAGACTCACCACCGGTATTTTCTGTCGTTGGTCAACTGCTAATTTTTATTTGACACTTTTGAGCTATTGTTCACCAGTTTATTATGGTGATACTGAGTATGTAGCAAATAATAATAAAAAAAATCATATCTTAAGCTTATTCAAAGTTCATGAAAACTTCAATTGAAGCCATTTCAACAGTAGGCTGGCTAATAATACAAATTAGGCTTGCTGATAATACAAACCTTTAAATGTGCTACTATTCCAAGTATCCAGCAGATTTTTTTTTTTTTTTTTTTGCAAATTAAAGCATATTTTTAACGTTTGATGAATTAGCATGAAAGTCAATGACAAGGACACATTTTCGAAGTGAATTTTAGACACTGTTAAAGTATACTGTTGCAGCTAGACATTTCAATTTGAGTTGACTAAGGGAAGAGAGGGAGAAAGGCTACTCTACATGCGCCCTATTTTTGTCAACTCTAGAGTGATAAAGTATGTTTTTACAATAAATTTAGGCAGTCGGGGCCAGCCTTGAACTCATGTTCAGAGACAGAACATTGCCAGCTTGGTAGGTGCTTTGCAAAAACATAGGTTCTGTGCTCCTCTCAGGTGAAGAGAAACAAAGGTGCCAGGTTGGCGCATATCCCACGTTTCCATTGTCTGCACCTGAACGCAGAGGTGTGAGAGAGAAAGCCTGACCTAATACAAAGCCCTCACAGGGGAAAGGGAGAGGCTCTTCATTGGACAAAACAAAAAAGTGACATCTTTATGACTGTACAGGTCTCAAGCCCTCAGCTGAAACAAGCCACACCCACCAGAGACAAAGAAAACCCCTCAGGAGGTAAAATTTCTGAGTAAAAATCTCTTAAGCTCAGGAGGGCGTCAAAGAGAAATGTCCATATTCTCACCTTATAAGTTTTCAATTAAAAGAATGGGGTTCCCTCTATACGTAACCTGTGGTTATTTCACATTTCTCCCTTTTGTTAGTAGACATATGGCTAACGGGTTTATTTTTTTAAATAGATCTGTTTTGAGTCCGTTGCTTGTCTCATTTACAGACTTGTACTTAAACTGCACCTGGAAGGTGAAAAGTCAGGAGTATAAACTGATTCTAAAGTTGCTGAAAGGCCCTGCCATGAACTTGTTAACATGTATGCCTGTCATGTGAAGATTACATAAAAATATCCAAAATGAATCTGTCCAAACTGAGAGTCGCAGGTGCTGAAGAGTATAACTAGATATGTAAACAAACAGTATGATAGCAAGTAGTCTGAAATACTAGATTTAAACGCGCTGAGGAGAGCTATGATATGGCTAGGAATTTACTACACTGTTAATTTGGCGATATGAAGCAGAACATCCCAACCTATGATGGCAAATGCATTTTCTTGGGTGTTTTCAGTCAGCCTGCTTTCACCTGGCAACCCCACTTGGCATGGCCAAGTCCATGGTCGACCTGTGGCTGCATACGAGAGGCCTCTGGGCAGGTTTGCTGATGGTACACAAGCAGAAATGGGAAGAGCCAAATGTTCTTAGACCTGCATATTGTGCTCAGTTGCTTCGGGAACAGGATCGCAAAGACGTTCGGACATTCCAGATTAGCGTGGAAATTGAAAATAATCACCCCCACTTTGGGCACCAATGAATCATTGAGGAAAAAAAAAATCACTCTGTCACTGCTTAAACTGATGAGATTTAGCAGCGGCTACGGATATTTGTGGCTTAAGCCCCTCAGCTCTGTGAGCTAAGAGCACAATAAATGTTAAGCATTAAATCAACTCAGAGAGGATAAGCGCTCAATACTGCTATGGGTTTTCTAGGCCCTTGTATGGGGAGGGGATACAGGGGTTTTGGGGGCTGGGAGGGTGGGAGGGTGGGTCTGTGAATCCATACAGCATTGAACAAAGCCCCACCCTCTTTTCCGACTCTGGCTGGGACCCCCTATTCACCAAGCCCCACAAAGCGGCTATTGACCTGTGGGGTTAGCGTGCAACAGTGCAGGTGAGTTTGGGAGATAAGGAACAAAGAGATGTTTCTCCAGCAGGGTAGGCAAAAAGAGCTGGATACTGGCCCACTGACAAACCTTCTGATTCCCCTCCGGGTTCTCACGGCCGTGGGTGGCCCTGCAAAAGTACCTGGGCTAAAGTGGGGGCCGCAGGGGGCCAAGAAGACAATGAACCCTGGGTATACTCATCAGAGCAGGTGGAGCTTCACCAATCATTTTTAGGCATTGTTTGTTCTGACGTGACCCCCTGGCGCCTCATTTTCTACCCTGTGTTGCAGACTAGTTTTCTTTTCCTTGTTATGGGATTTTTCATTTGTTAGTTTTTATTTAGATTTGCCTCATTTTTGGTTGTTTCTGGATCAGTCTTGTTGTTGATGTGTCAGTGTCTCTCTCCAGTTGTTCACTTCTGTGCACATACTTTCTTAAGGAAATAGGTAATCACATAAATATTAATACAAGCTCTTTACTTACAGTGAGGACTATTCACACGTGTTCACTAATTGCCAGGGTCAAATAACAGTGATGACAGAGGACTGTGCGGAAAGACAGAGTCAGCACTGGGAGAGATCCCTGGTTTATTCCAGGGTTCCCGTGGAAGGACATTTCAAGGGCAATATACTGTACATCATTCTTAATACATCACTTGTCAGAATTGTAACTACAATGAAATTTTAATGAAAAGATATAGTGACTTCTTTATAGTTATTAATTTGATTTGAAACCTACATTCAAAACTTGTAATAGTTCTCTTTATGTGGAGCTCAATGTATTGGTCAGCCATTTGGTCAGAAAATGCTTGGGCCAAAAAGATTCCAGCGTTTTTTTTTTTTTTTTTTTTTCATTAGAAAGGAACTGTTGGAACTTAGGCAATAGAACAGAAATTATTACTTGCAACAAATTTATTAAGATAACGTGTCTGGAAAAAGTGTAAGCAAATAGGTCAGAGGAAAGGGACGCAAAATAATGCAAGACTGCCCAAACCTGTTTCGAGAGATTTACGGGTACTGAAAGTTTTCACTCCAATGTAAACAAAGCACGCCCCGCGCACCAGCTAGAAATATTAAGTCGCTAATAACGGCATTGCAATACAACGCATTTTAGCAGAAACTTCCATCCTAAAAGTGACATGCGTCGAAGAAATATAGCCTACTCTCCGTGCCAGATTCGGACGGAAGATAAAACGGAACATCCTGAGGAAAAGATGGCAACCCTGGGCTAATATACTGACAAAATATTTTGATGTAATAGTAGTCATGTTAAAATGTGGGCATTTTTCATAATACTGACATAAAACTTCACCCATATAGTATGACTGTTTTAACTGGGAACCTGTTCTTCGGGATTGTGGAGGGGAATGCCCATTGCCGTAATCCTGTTACACGCTCTGTTCAGATCGCTCTGGATAGAGCCAAGTCTACTCCAGACTAGCTGGCTGTTCCCAGTGCAGCCTGCCAAATACCCTGTCTCTCTGCCTTCCTGCTTCAGAACTGGAATACCTTTGTGACTTCTTGTCCTCATGTCAGAGTGACTTACCGGAGTTCACAGGCTGATGACTCATATAGACGCACCATCCCTTGACTTACCAGTGCGGATGGTCAGATAAGCATCCTGTGTGAGTCTATTATATTCCCCCTCGTTTTCCACAGGTATGCCGATTTACACTAGCCCTGCTGTGCAAAGAATATGGGTGATCAGTCTGAATCAATGATTGCTGTTTTATTTTGCTATTTTATTTAATATTTCCGACTCAAGGTGCTTAAATGTTTTCAACTGAAAATAAATACATTGCAAAATGCAACTGCCTCATTGAAAACTGACATTAATCGGCTAATTATCCTGCAAACATGACGGCTTCTGTAAAGTGTCGGCTATGAGCCACGGGAAGTGCCTGCGCCTGAGGGGACAGCTATAAGGACTGTCGCATTAATAAATCTGACAGATATTTGTGACGATGAGAACATTTCTGCACTTGATCGTTGGTAATTTCAACTGATTAGTGAAAGCAGTAAACAATCCTCATTGCTCAGCCTTGGCTCTCCAGATGATTAGATATAGACCCAGTGCCACCTGCTGGTATATAAAGGTAGAACAGCTCACAGCATCAGAATTCAAAAAGGATGGGAATGGGATTCATTACTTAAAGCAGCACTATGTAGTTTTTTCACTCTCAAATATATATTTCCAAGACCATTCTGGCGATACATCACCTCACAATAGGTTGAATGACACCTTTGTCATGGCTCGATCGCGCCTGCATCGCCTTCACTGGCACTATGTAACTTCGGGTTTCGAGTAGGAACCCAGGCCACCCAGGCCCAAAAAGAACTACAAACTTACTTACTGCTTTATGGCATATGTCACACGATCCCCCGCCACGTCTCTCAAGACCAGCAAGCGAATGTAGAATGAAGCAGAGTTGGAAGTGGTTGTAATGGCTGAAGCGGCGAGGAAACCAACAAAGGCAACGGTGTTGTCAGAGGACACATTTAAGAGAAAAGGAGAAATCGATAAAATAAGATCCAGGACTAGGGTCAACATTGGACTGCCTTTCACTCGCTGGCGAGAGCTGAAAGAGTAGAGGATGAGGGATGTCCGACCGATGGCGACCTGGCGTTGTTACTTTTGGACAAGTAAGTACAAATTGTTAGCTTAATCCTTCATTCTAGATCTGGTTCTAGCACGTTTGAACTTGCTTTGTGTCAGGCTGTGTCATTGAAATCATCTAGTACCCCGTTTATGCTCAGTCAAATAATCGTCTCCAGCGATTTATCTAGCTAGCTGGTATCTGACATGCTAGCAAGTCGTCATGCTATCGCTAGCTGGCAAACATTACTAAACTACTCGCCAGTCGAAATGTGTGATCATAAACGTTGTAACGAGCATGATAAACCGGTATGCGCGTGTGACTGAATGATACAAGTTCGCTGGAATCAATGTGATGACAAGTATTTACATGCGACGTGATGAAATATAAGGATCTGGTGTTGTGCAGATTACTTGTGAGAGTGAGAATGAGAGTAGGAAAACGGTGAACCACTCGTTGGGCGTTACGCATGGCTATCGAGTGCCTTAATAAAGTTACTGTCTAACCGCCCCCAAGTTCGAGTCCGTCTCCTTTATGTACATGGATCGGGTTGCCTACCCCGCATTCTTGTCCCCTCACCACTTGGACGATCCAACCGGCGGAGCAGGAGCGAGCCCCTCCCGGTCATTGAACCCAGACGCACCCCCCTCAGCCACAGACGGATTCGTCACAAGGTGTACTTCAGTCCCGTATAGAGTACTAAAGGTAGAAGATTTGTCATGTTTTATTTCGGAAGGATAAGGTTATGATCTGAGTTGGCAAGTACTCATGTCGTTTCAGGGATTTTCTGTCAGCTCCCTGCCGCCCTCTTGTTTTATTGCACAAGCTAATCGGTTCTGTGCATGACGACTTTGTGGTCGGATTCTACAAAGGGACTGGCTATTCGAACAGCGACTCTGCATGTAAGTGACGTCCACTCATTTCTTAGCAGAGCAAAAATGAATTGATGCCGGTTAGGGCTAGGATTAGTAGCAGCTGTGCATGTAAGCGACGCCAACTTCCGTGTTAGGTTTTGTTCCTGACATTCAAAGTGCACGCATAAAATGCTATAAAGAGCCATCCACACTGAGAAAGATAACTATAATGATAGCCATAACCATAATGATTTGAGCATCAACACTGATGAACGATATTGCTGTGTAAACATTGATGTTGTGCGTTCCAGCTGTGTCAGAGCCCTTTTTTCTCTGCGATTTCATCTGCCATGTTGAATGAACGCGAAGCCCTGTAAATTCCGACTGATTTCGATGGTAGTCAGTTTTTCTAACGTGCATAAAATCGCTCTGAAAGTGACCACAACCATGTCGTTTGCCATTAACATTGTTGTTATAGTTGTAGTGTGGGCTTAGCCATCTATGTGAGTTAGACCGATTTTTAAGTCACCCTTAACTGGTCTGAAGACATGGTTGATCAGATCGCACATTACATGTCCTGCTTCAGAACGTTCGCTGGTGTAGTTGGCTTGTCAACAAATGCACGTGTTGACAGATTTTACGACAGTTGTTACAGACAATACCGTTTATCAACTGCAGGGGGACACCGTGAACGAATCCAGCGAAAACTACATAGTGCTGCTTTAACTCAGCGGACCATACCATAGTTCATTGGGTGGATGTCCTGGAAACTGTGCCTATTATCTCCTATCACTGAGATGACACAAAAGCATGGGAAAGAGGGATGAAACAAGTAGACATGGTCAACAACATCCCCCGCCAAAATGTCTTCTTTAAAGATACTATGAACAGAGGCTCCCAGAAGTGCCACAAGGGCAATAACTGTGGGAAAAATAATAGTGTGCTTCTTATTTTCGAACTCCATCAGGGTCTTTATGGTCTTAAGCTACACACCAAATTTGGTTATCCTATCTGGAATATTTCCCGTGAAAAGTAGTTCCCCTTTACATATACCGTGAACAGAGTTGAAAAAAGTGAATCAAGGGCAATAACTCCGGGAGAAATAATCACGCGTGTCTCATTTTCGAACTCGATCAAGGTCTTTATGGTCTTATGCTACACACTAAATTTGGTTATCCTATCTGGAATATTTCTTGTGAAAAGTTGTTCTCCTTTATAGACACCGTAGTCAGAGTTCAAAAATGCTAATCAAGGGCAATAACTCTGGAAAAATAATCGCGCTGGTCTCATTTTCGAACTCGATCAAGGCCTTCATGGTCTGAACCTATATGCCAAATTTGGTTATCCTATCTCGAATATTTCTTGTGAAAAGTTGTTCTCCTTTATCCCGGACGGACAAATCAATACGACCGTGTGGCGGGGATAATAAGACTGGGGATGGAGGTCAAAATCCTGGAATATCCCCTGCTAATTAGCTACTTAACAAGATGCTGGGCAATTAAGTAGGGGGATAACCTAATGGAGCCCTCCAGGGGGATGTTGACAGTTACATTAATAAATGTACAGGCCCCCAGTGGCCACAGGGAGCCGCAGAAATGATGGATTGTGTACTGTCTGCCACACAAGGCCTTTTCCAAGAGCCCTGGAGAATTCTGACAAACCAGGGGCACAATGCCACTCCCTCTCTGGCACCCCTGTTCCTGTAAAAGAGGGCACTGCAAACCCTGCTATTCATTTACCTGGCTCTTAGAGAGTTTCCAGAGAGTTGGTTATTTCAAACCCAAAAACCAGATTCGTTATGTAAACTAATTAGCTACTTAACAAGATCACTGCAAAAGCTGGGCAATTAAGTAGCATTGCAAAAAATTGGCACAGGGGTTGAATCAGGTGGGTGACCAATTTTAGAGATATAGCAGAAACCTACCGGATGGTAGCCCTCCAGGAACAGAGTTAGTGACCCCTGTTGAAAACTCAAGTTTACATGGACGGACCCCTGAGTCCTGCACTTTCAGTGCAGCGGAACTACAGGCCCCTGGGGAGGTGGTCTGACACAGGGAGCCAAAAAAACAAGAAATGATGGATTGCATCAGTCCAGGTTTTAGGAAGAGGGCTCTGTCTGCCATTGTAGAGTTTTAACACAAGCTACGCCTTTTCAATGGCAAGAGCCCTGGAGAATTCTGACAAGAGCCAAGGGGCACAATGCCACTCCCCTCTCTGGCACCACACATCACCAGCGGAAAGGCTGTAAAGATGGTGCAGGCACTGCAAACCCATCTGATAATCTATTCCCATTTACTTTACTGGCTCTTAGAGAGTTTCCAGAGAGTTGGTTATTTAATTGTTATCCATAAGCTTTCCCAGGCCATCCCTGCATTGGTCACAGTCAGTAGTCTGCTCCCAGAAAAAGCATTTCTGACCTAACAATGATTCAGCACCAAGTCCACCAGCAGAGAGAGCTAGTGTGGTCTCATTAACAGTGTTCTTTGCCTCTGTTTGTTGTTCCACTGCAGTATTTCAGCCACAGGACCCTGAACACTGTTGCTTGGGCTTAAATTCCTGCCTGGAAAGTCTGTACTCCTAAGGTCTGAGCAAAGTCTTGTTTGATTATAATTCCTCTATAATTTCTTTTCTGATATTTTTTTTCTTGGCAGGACACACTTAGCAGTCAAAATGGTGGAAGAGGAAATCATATTTTCCAAATTTTTCATGATTAAAAGGAAAGTCGGGAATCTTGACAGAAATTCAGAAAGTTATTACTCAATATTATTTTGAATTTATATTCATTGTAATTTTTATGGCAATCCAGCAGACATATTCAACTCTGCAGAGTACTGATTGGTTTCTGCTTAAATTTTGCGGGCCACACTCACCAGCATGGTAACTGCACTTCAGAGACTCCAAACCAATCTTTTGTGAAGTGATGTCGGGCTCAATATTTACGAGGTCTCGAGCATTAAAAGAGAGATTTCAATTTTTAATACAAAATGACCTGCCAAAGCATAAGAGGTAGCACAAATGTGAGGCCCACAATTCAGAACCGCATGTAAAACTTCAAGTTGTACTTCCTGTCATATAAATCAGCCTATTGGTACCATATACAGTCCCTGATTTGTATGAAACGCAGCCTTTCTTTGTGTGACACCCTTATTAGCTGCAATTTAATTTGGCCCTTTAGTACAAACATTCTTATTACTTCAACAAAGTAAGTGGCTGATAGTTTATTGGCGCTCCACCAATTTCTGTTTTAAATAGTCTGTTTCACCGTTCTTTCGCAGTCTTCACCTGAGTGTCGATCAAAAGACATTTTGTGTATTTTTCTCATTAAGTGAAGATGGAATGTGTATTACATCAAAGATGCTTTGATGTTTCGCAGTGTTTTGGTCTTTCACCACAGGTAACTACTGCAGACCTTCTGCCAGACTTTTACTGTAGATTTAATGCATCACAGCTAGTGTTAACGTTGGCTGCAGTTTATTGCGCAGTAAATTTCACCAAACCACTGCTAAAGATCGGTCTTTCATCACTGCTGCACCACACACCTGCTCTTTTTTTTTATTTCAAATAATTCATTAGTTGTTAACAGCTGAGTAAATGTTGTAGGAACAGAAATATGCTGTTAGGAATGTCAGAAGCTGAATTTGAGGAAAAAAATGTCTCTAAGCACTTCATAATGTTGTCACTACAGTTCTAGAGTAAGGAGTGGTATGGGCATGCATTTTAGTTCACTATCTGATCTGCGAGATGTATATGCGTTCAGTGTGGGGAAGGAGGGAGTACCAGCAAACTGCTGATTGTCCAGATATATTGCACAAGTAAGCTGGTTGGCATTATGACATTTGTTTTTATTGGAGAATAGAGAATTGAATATTTACACAGTCACAATGATAATACATTGCTCTGTAAACACCTCGCGGGGGGTGGCTCCCCACTGATGGGGCATCATTTCTCAGATATCTCAGATTGTGGATGAGGATATATACATATTATGGGATAGGATCAATCTGGAACTGCTACGGAGAAGAATGTTATGTTTTGGAACAAGCATATTTACTACCTCCGAGGCCTTGCTGTGTATCTGTAGCTCTGTGGGCTAGTATTGCTCATTTGTAGTTTCACAGCTTGTTCCTGAGAGCCACATCCCAGGGGCATTCACACATTCTAGTATGCCATATCCTTATGACAAGCCCAAATACATGGATAAATACAGTATGCCCTATAATCCACCATGTCAATCACTGTAGAAGCTGACCCAAGAGGAATGTGCGATACACCCATCATCCGGTGAAATGGATGGCCATGAAAGTATTCTTTGATAATCTAGTAGTCCCAGCGGCATGTAGTTTGGGCATCGCTGACACTGGTGTACGATTGATGCAAAAATTATAAATGTCTAAATGAATGTCACCGCTTACTTGTATTTGTATTTTATTTATTATCAGTGACATGTTCCATACAAGTATTACATAGTAATACATATTTATACCTAACGTACACAATATAGCGACTGGAACCCAGCCCAAACGGACTTATATGTCACTTTAAACAAGAGTACATTAAAATCATAGCAGATCAAGCAGAACTTACAACGATACTGAAAACGATACCAGTTTGCAGGAGTATAAAAAGCAAATAATATTACGTATTCTCATATAACAGGTCTCTTCTAATATCGTATATCTGAACCAGAAATTTTGCAACCTTCCTATTTTTGTGTTTTAACATTAAGATAAGTTTTTCTCAAAGCCCCATATCTTTAAACCCTGAATGACATTCACTTACTGACTTAAATAGATTTTCGTGCAATACACTGTAGGTTTGACATTCACATAAAAAATGAAACTCATCCTCAACAAAGTCTGTACTACAAACAGGGCACAATCTTTCCCGTACAGGTTTGCCTAACCAACGACCGGTTTCAATGTGTACTACTACTACTGTATTTCAAGAGTAAAAATACAATAGATATATTGGCTATGTGTCTTATTCTTGAGAAGGAAACCAACCACATTCCTTGGTAATGTGCAGAAATGCATGTTAATTTTGTTGGATGAGAAGGATCTCTCAACTGACTTGCTTTCAATTTAATATCGCAGCCAAATTTTAGGAATGCTGAACCCTGTTTGGACCTCATATACGCAAGATGTTTTAATGGTGATGGTCGTAAACAGGCTGTGTTTCGTGCAGAAAAGAAATGAGATATTTCCCAGAATTGAAGATGCAATTTCATGGACATATTTTACCCGCAGAAACCTCGCTGTCCTGCCGCATATGGACTTTATTTACAGGCCCGCTGTGGAGCGTGGTCGAGGCTTCCCTCAGTGATTGCGCTGAATTGTGTGTACCCTGCTTCTTTTTCCAGTCTGACATCACCACTTTTTTAATGAAAGGAATTTCCTTGATTAAAGCAGTCCATTGCTTACTTTGACTACTGCTCAAAATGAATGTGCAATCCTTGTTCAAATCAGGAAATTCTTTGCCATTGACCCAAAACCACAGGAACTGGTTACACATTACCAGTTGAGGTGGAATGATCAGATGCATGCTTCATCTCTTGCTTTGGTTATGGTCCTAATAATCTCAAGGCATCTTTGGCAAGATCAGAGATTTAAAACAGATCCCAGAAGTTGCCTTTTCATAAACATGTCTGAATTCATTATCATGCTAATTCATTAACCATCACTGAGGGTTTACATAGAAAGTCAGTTGATTATTTATTTGTTCGTTTGTTCATCAGTTTGTTGTAAGCTTACCGCATGGTATGGGGAGTATTATACCCTGAAGTGTGACACATTGAACATCCATTCGACAAAAGTATCCAACACAAAGGGCCCATTATTTGTGTTCATTGTGTGTAGTTGAAGAACGAGATGTAACTCAAGGTTTAATTGTAAAAATGTAGTGAAATTTTCTGTAGAATTGTTTCTTTATCCTTTGGAATTTTTCATCATGTTTTAAAACTCTTTTTGTGTAGGCTATTCCAAAGAGTCACTTCAATGCGATGTTTTTCATTGCTGTTTTTTCCTCTAAGTTGTTGTTATGATGACTTCTATCTAATGATCCGTGCGACTGAATACATGATATTTGTTGCGCGTTTCATTTGTCTACTGATTTTACGTTCAGGTCCTGAATCGTACCTAAGATTGTCTGAGAGTCCACCGGAGGGCGGTATTGTATTATTCTAAACCAGGGGTCTCCAACCCTGTTCCTGGAGCGCTACCATCCTGAAGGTTATCACTCCAACCAAAGCAAACCACTCCTGCTTTCCCAGTTAGAGATCCTGACGAGCTGCTAATGAGCTTAATCAAGTGAGTTGTATTAGGGTTGGAGTACAAATCTACAGGATGGTAGCTCTCCAGGAACAGGGTTGGAGACCCCTGTTCTAAACTGATTCCAAGCTGAGAAGTTTGCTTTTGTTTCTGAATGCATAGTATTATTGTAGCCCCCGGTGGAAGCAAGGGGGTAGGAATACACCCGGAAGTTGAGGCTCAATTGAATGCTCTAGAAGACAGCAGATGACCAACTAGCGGTAGCTTCTCCATTCACCCCCATTCATTTTGTCTGACTTTTGACATCAAATAACTTTACACTAAAAACATTATGAGCCTTCATGTCAGCGACAATATTTTCTACAGAGAAACTACATTTTGTAGCAGACGTCTTTACTTCGTATGTAGCATTATGGTCTAATAGTAAGCATTTTTAGCCGATGGCACCAGGCTAGGCTAAAAGTGACGTGAAATGCCGGCGACTTTCTGTCGCACAGGAGGTAAATAACCGTACTGTTTAGACCAGAAGCCCATAGACGAATGATAGACAGAAGATGATTGAGCCACATCGCTAACGAAGTGAAGTACCTATGAAGTAAGAATGCGCAAAACATAATAACATTGAACGGAATCAGACTATACTGACAGACGCAATCGCTTGCTCGCTGGGAAATGTGTAGGGTATATCTACCAGACGAGTTACCGCTTCTCAGGACGTTGGTTTACGTCAGCGAGCTGACTTCGAGCCTGCGCAGTAGGCGTGGTGCTCAACTGAAAACTCGTTCAATTGAGCTTCATCGCTCTCCCGTTGAGAACAGCGTCATCCCGCCATCCACTTCTTTTACTGTCTATGGGTGTATGTCGGGCGGCTACTATGGATTCAGACCTGTCGTCTCCGCTGCCGCTGCGTCTGCATCCGTGGACACTTCCTTGTGGACGGTGTACAGGCTGTAATTTTTGACCAGTTACCTTCATATTTGGTATGGACATGTGCTATACTTCACTTATGACACCTATCGATTTTGGTTGCCATGGCAACAGTATTAGCCGAATAATGCGCAAATTTGTGCTGAAACATAGGCACTTCCTTGTGGACGCTGTACAGGCTGTGATTTTTGAATAATTACTTTCATATTTGGTCTGGACATGTGTTATACTTCACTTATGACACCTATCGATTTTGGTTGCCATGGCGACAGTATTGGCCGAATAATATGCAAATTAGTGGCAAAACATAGAGATTTCTTTGTGGACGCAGTACTGGCTGCAATTTTTGACCAATTACTTTCATATTTGGTATTGACACCTTTCGATTTTGGTTGCCATGTCGACAGTATTGGCCTAATAATGCACACATTTGTGCTGAAACATGCACACTGCCATGTGAACACTGTACAGATGGTAATTTTTCACCTATTACTCTCATATTAGATTTGAACATGTGTTATACTTCACTTATGACACCAATTGATTTTGGTTGCCATGGCAACAGTATTGGCCAAATAATGCACATAAAAGGGGAGAAGCGGGCTTTTGGATGCTCCACCCATGCGATCTCGGCTTCATGTGTGCCTCTTTGCTGCACTGAGGGCATAATAAATACAACTAAGTCCATCCTTGCACGAGTCCAGTCCTCAACTTCCTGTCCTCCATGCACATAACCAGTGTGCAAAGCACAGCCCTTACAACCACACATATCTCTGCATCTTAAGACACTTCAAAGTTAGCCCTTTCAAGTTCTCAAGCTGAAGCAAGCACACATATTTGCTTCTGAAGATTTAGCCTTCTCGAGTCATTATTATTATTATAATTATTTAGATTTCACAGATGTATGAACTTAACAGAGTTTGAAACAGTGAAGGGAGAAATAAAAAAGGTATTTGAAAATGAAAAGGAAGGAGACAGACATGGAAAGGGAACTGAGTGTGGAAATGGAAGGATGGGAGGCAAACCTTGGCTTTTGTGTCACTCATGGGGCGTTGGGGTGCGTAGAAACTGAGATTGAGGATTCCAGGGCAGTATAAATAAATAGAAGTGGATGGGAAATTACAGAGTATTGGGTAAACAAACGGAGAATCTTTTCTTTTTTTTAATGAGTGATTGGGTACTAGTGAAAGGATTGTTAATGTGGTTCACCTGTCAGCAGGGATGAACATGTGTTTGGCGGTGGAGAGAGTTTGCGGAGCTAGGCTGCTACACAGTGACAGAAATGGAAAAGAATGAGAAAACCTGTCAGTGCTCAGAGAATTTTATGGAGAGCTTCCTCTAAGGGTGTATTTACCTTAAGTTGGCTATAAGGTGAGGGTATTAGGAATGTGGGCATGTGGCAGCAGTTTGTAAGAAAGGTATGCACAGGTATAAAATGTGTAGGAAAGATGGGTGTAATGAAGAAGAATGGTAGTCAACAAAATAACTGGCTGTATGTTTGCCTTGCAGGAGGAAGCATGAATAAACTCAGTGTTGAAGGGGAAAGGTGGAAAGTGAACTGGAACAGGCACAAGCAGAGGGTAAAGTGTTGAGGAAGTGGTTCGGAGAGAGGGCAGAAAAGGGAATCGTGAGAAAAAACCTCACACAGCTGGAATAGTGGGAAAGAAGCACTGAAGTGGTGAGGAAAAAAATCATAAGTATAGATTGAATAAGATTGTTTGAAAATTGTTTATTGCTTTGATTATAAATTTTGTGAATGAAAAGAGAACAAAGTCAGAGATGGTGGTGAATGTGGACGGGTAATTTATAAGTATATCGCAAGAGGAGGGAAATGACTTTGTAGGTATCTTGGCGAAAGAGTTTTGGGGCGTATGGTGCTCGGGAAATAGTGGTGAGAGACATAAGATGAGGTTAAGACAAAAAGAGGGCGAACATAAGTTAATGATATAGGCATCGTAATTCCTCAATATTAGGGGGAAAAAAATCTCGGTAGGTGGCGGTATATGCACCTTAAGTTTAATAAGATTTCCATGAAACCAAAAAAGAAGTAAGCAGTGAGTCGGTTCTGCAGAGTGCAAAGATAGTTTTTTTTTATCGTTTGTGCAAGGGACTGTAGGCCGAAATGACAGCAGTCATACCACGTATCGAACAACTATCGTCCAGAGTTGTGCGCATCCTTGGGTGTAATCCTGGACCCATGACACTTCAGGGAACGAATACGTACCTGGTCGGGACGGGGACAAGGTAAATAGCAACCTTAGCCACCTCAGCTTGCAAAGTTTATTTCCTGAGCTCGTTTGTGTTAATCTTAACATTACGTGATTTTATGTCGCTACTAATTTGGCACGTTTTGTATATTTCAGGCGGGTCTTGATAGATACGGGAGAACCTTCAGTACCAGAGTATATCAGCTGTTTAAAACAAGCATTGAACCAGTTTAACACCACGATTCAAGAAATCATTGTGACACACTGGCATCACGATCACACGGGAGGGGTGTCAGATATTCGTCGGAATGTCTCTGCAGGTGAGCTGGACAGGAATACTATATCTTCAGTTCTGTAATATAACATCAGATCATCGCTTTCTGCTATGTGCTGAATCACTGCGTCCAGCCTCGTGATCGTTCGTCTTGTTGGATCAGGTGTCTTATTCGGGCGAATGAAAATTGACAGAATTATTGGGGTTTCTCCTTCCCTTTCTCCCTCCAGATTCTGAGTTACGAGTTAGCAAACTTCCAAGAACTCCGCCCGTAGAAGAATTAACGACAGAAGGGAAAACATACTGCTACCTGAAGGATGGGGACATCATAGCAACAGAGGGGGCAACACTGAAGTGAGTGAGTGCGAACCTCAAAAACAAAGCTTTTCAGTCTGACTAAATGTCGCGACTGGCATGTTCGGAGTATTCTTCAACCATGCCCATATGTACACCTGCGATAGGGTGAAGCTGGTTGTGAGAAGTAGCACACGGTCGCTGCGGTGAAGTTAAATTATTATCATTGCTATGCTAAATATATGCCTGAAAGTAATAACACTATTTTAGCATTGAGAATGCAATGAAACAAGGTATAATCATGATACATGTTTCCAGTGGTTCCAAAACTTGGTATATGGGCCCCCCTGCGCTTGCTATGCTATTTAATTTTTTATAGTCAAGTAATTTCAGGTGGCGACATTTGTAGACAGGTCAAATTACGCACTGAGAAAATCCGTGAGTTCCAATTTAGGTTCCTGAACACTGGTTATTAGAGTTCTTTCAAAATAATTTGCTTGAACTTTTGAACATAAACATGACACTAAAAAACTTTGACTCTCATTTCTTTGCCTAATGAATTATTAGTTTTTGTGACCATGTGTCCATACTTTTACTGACAAAGAACCTGTTGATTCTTTTCTTTGATTTTTTTTTCTCTTTTTATGCAGTTATTTCTAATGTATCACACTGTGGATGTGGAAATTTTATTCTTCATGGCAAATGCAGATTTCTGGCAAAATGTGGTATAAGAGGATGAATGATTGCAGTTAACATGTATTCAATAAATCAAGATAAAGTAACAGCTTGTCAAGATCCGACAATCACTATACTGTGTTGGAACGAAAACCAGAATGCACAGATGCGAGTTTCAGAATCACTGCATTGGTCATATCAATATGTTTACTTACCTAAGACATTCTTTTTGTCGACACCTATTGGTGAAATTAGTAGTGAGTTGCGTTTTAGTTTAGATGTGGTCTTCGCAGGTCACGCGTTGCCAGTCTTGTTTTAGGAAGATGCCAAATACCATTTTATGCAACCTCATTTAAATGACACTCCCATAGGTGTCATCTAATTAACATGGAAAAGGCCCCTTGAAATAGAATTACACCCTTTATTCATCTTTCTGCCCTGTTGCATGTAGCACTGGCAGGAAATTGCGGGTTTGTCCTCGCGGCTTGAGGAAAATCGGAGTAGAGGTAGTGATCTGTCAGTGCGCACATTGTTAAAACAATCTCAGTATAAAATGCTCCTAACTAAGAAATGTTAGTTTAAGTTCAAAGATTGCACGGTAACACTTTACAATAAGGGCACATTAGTTAATGCAGTAGTAAGCATTAACTACCAATTACAACCCCAATTCCAAAATAGTTGGGACGAATAAAATCAAAATGACTTTCAGATCACATGGGCCAATATGTTATTTACAATAGAACATAGATAACATTTCAAATGTTGAAACTGAGACATTTTACATTTTCATTCACAAAATGAGCTTATTTCAAATTTTCTGACTGCAACAGGTCTCAAAGTTGGGACACAGGCAAAAAAAAGGGTTGAAAAAGCAAATAATATATAAAAGATTCAGCCGAAAGAACATTTAGCAAGTAATTAAGCTAGCTGGCATCATGATTGGCTATAAAAGGGATGTCTTAGAGAGGCTGGGTCTCTCAGAAGTAAAGATGGCCACAGGCTCTCCAACCTGTGAAGGCTTGCGTAAAAAAATAGTTGAATACTTTAAAAACAATGTTCCTCAACGTCAAATTGCAAAGGTTTTGAAGGTCTCGTCATCGACAGTGCATAACATCATCAAAAGATTCAGAGAAACTGGAAAAATCTCTGTGCGTAAGGGACAAGGCCGAAGACCTTTACTGGATGCCCGTGATCTTCGGGCCCTTAGACGCCACTGCATCACTCACCGGCATGATTCTGTCATTGACATTACTAAATGGGCCCAGGAATACTTCAAGAAACCACTGTCTATAAACACAGTCCGCCGTGCCATCCAGAGATGCCACCTAAAAACTCTATCATGCAAAAAAAGGAAGCCATTGTTGAGCATGATCCAGAAGCGCCAACGTGTTCTGTGGGCCAAGGCTCATTTAAAATGGACTGTAGCAAAGTGTCCTGTGGTCAGACGAGTCCAAATTTGACATTCTTGTTGGAAATCATGGACGTCGTGTCCTCCGGGCTGAAGAGGAGAAAGACCACCCCTCCTGTTATCAGCGTTCAGTTCAAAAGCCAGCATCTCTGATGGTATGGGTGATGCATTAGTGCATATGGTGTGGGACACTTGCATGTTTTAAAAAGCACCATGAATGCTGAAAGGTATATAAAGGTTTTAGAGCAACATATGCTTCCCTCCAGATGACATCTATTCCACAGGAAGGCCTTGTGTATTTCAGCAGGACAATGCAAAACCACATACAGCAGCTATTACAACAGCATGGCTTTGTAATAGAACAGTCCATGTGCTGAACTGGCCTGCCTGCAGTCCTGATCTTTCACCGATTGAGAACATTTGGCGCATAATTAAACGAAAAGTCCGTCAAAGGAGACCCAAAACTCTCCAGCAGCTGGAAGCCTGTATTAAACAAGAGTGGGATCAAATTCCAATGGCTAAACTCAAGAAACTTGTCTCCTCAATGCCCAGACGCCTCCACTCTGTGTTAAAAAGAAGTGGGGATGCTACACCATGGTAAACAGGCCCCTGTCCCAACTTCTTTTGAGACCTGTAGCAGCCATCAAATTTGAAATGAGCTCATTTTTGGATAAAATTGTAAAATTTCTCAGTTTCAACATTTGCTATGTTATCTCTGTTCTATTGTGAATAAAATACTGGCTGGTGTGATTTGAAAGTCATTGCTTTTTGATTTTTTTTTTTTGCAATTTACACTTTGTCCCAACTATTTTGGAATTGGGGTTGTAATTAACAGTTAACTAATGCATCAGAGAGCTAAATAAGCATTAGGTAACCTTAACTTACCATTTATTAATGCTCATGGACATCCTTATTATGAAGTTGAAAACATCCTTTAAGTATCCCTTAAGTAACACCTCAAACTATTCAATAATGTATAAATTAATACCTTACTTAACATGAACACTATTAGTAAATGATTGGTCGACCCGTTAGTTTACTGTTAATTAACTTATAGTTAATGCTTCTTACTGCTAATGTTAATTAATGTACCCTGTTGTAAAGTGTTAGTGATTGTTCAATGTTGGTGGTAAAACCAGCATACACAGGGGGTCCCCAGGATGGATGTGTCAATGTGATATGTCATTGTTCCTGTGACCGTGCCCAGGGAGGAAAGTTGAGATGAAAAAAATCGATTCAGTCACAAAAAAGGAATGGACTGGCAAGTTCCAGAGACGTCTGCACTGTCATGTCTGGCCTTTTTTTGTCCGCTTGTCCCTGCAGGGTCCTGTTCACCCCCGGCCACACAGACGACCACATGTCTCTGATGCTGGAGGAGGAGCGAGCCATTTTCTCTGGGGACTGCATTCTGGGCGAAGGGACTGCCGTGTTCGAGGACCTGTACGATTACATGAAATCCCTGCAGTTGCTGCTTGACTCCAGGGCAGACTTGATATATCCAGGTTTGCACTCTATTCTGGCATGTGTTGATTTACATGCTGGCATTTTTTCCAATGCACTTGTTCCAGATCAGTGTATATTTTTACATACACTAGGTTTATTCTGCTGGATAATTATAGCTGGGTGTGAACACCATTTTTGGGGAATAATTCTCCATTATTGCGATTTGATATTACTCAAATTATATTTGAAAGGTGGAAGAGGCAAAAGCTCAACAGGAAAGGAAGGACCTTGTTTTGTAAATTCATTTTGACCAGTTGGAATGAAGTGGAAAAAATCCTAACGAACAATGAGCTTCAATTGATGCAGAAGTGCAAAATTACCTCAGTAGCACAGTATGGTGGACATACTATGAATAAAGTTTGCACCTGTAAGGCACCAATGCCAGTGAACTTTGTGCAGATAGTACAACCACCTACAAACTGAATGCATTGCGGTGACAAAGCAAGCAGCAGCCAGTGCAGCATTGCCATACCTGGGGCCACACTTGTGCTAAGCTCTGTACACTAGGTCACGGGCCTGTGGTGCAGAACGCGGGCAGTAAAATCCAGGAGTACATCACTCACAGAAACCTCAGAGAGCAGCAGATACTGGGTGTCCTGCAGAGCAGTGCTGGAAAGGCATTCACTTCCATGGAGCTGGTGAAAGTGGTGTACAAGGTATTGTGCACGTGTTCACGCTGCTGTAAATCTGAGGGGTGTGCTACGAAGCAAGATGTGTGGGTTAGCGAGGGTTTGGGTTATATAGGGGTCATTCCATGTCAAATCACCCAATGAGCTAAACCTCACCATCTCCAATTTTGCTCAAAATTTGCGTGTGAATTGGTTGTGACCCAAAACCCCCAAATCTCAAATTTCAGCTCAATCGGACCTTCCAGTGCAAAGTTATGGCCTTATGGGGTTTTTTTTTCGATATTTCACAAAAAATGGTCGTGGCCGCCAAAATTCAAATGGCCGTATCTCCAAAACTACTTGACCGATTTTGACAAACAAGGTATTGTTGGAAAGGGAATCACACAAGCATTCCAAATCTGCCATTTTTAAACTCATTCTGGTAACTCTGGGTGTGATGAATTATTGACCTCAAAATTGACCTTGAGGGTTGCGTGACCTTGATTTTTTTTTTAACAACAAATTGTACCCAATACATAGACATAGCCATCTTGCATACCAAATTTGAAGAAAATCAATACAAGTGAGGTGTAGAATCCAATTTTTTTTGGGTGATTTGACATGGAATGACCCATAGACACCGACGTTAGGGTGGTCCAATGATGTGCCAATGAAATTGTTTTATATACAGTAGAAGTCAAGGCACCTTTCCAAAATGTTCCAATTATCACTTTAACATGCACAATTTCAAGTTGATATATGAACGTAAAGGCAGTGCTCACGATGGGTCAATTTCGCAAGCTATTTGCTATCATTGTGCCGTATTAGAGAACCTGCAAACTCTCGAGTGCATATATTATTCCATCCAACAAATAACACAAAGAGCTGTATTCAACTAAAACTAGATCATTTACTACTGTTTTAACATATCAAAAACAAAAGTAAACAAACGTAGGTCATTCACTTCTGATTTAAACAACATAAATTTCAAAAAGACAGCAACAACCACAAACAGCAGATCACTCAATACACTATGCATATTGTACATGTACATTGGACAGTTGTAAAAACTGGTACAATGCAGAACTCAAGAAGGAATATCATCTCAATAGTAAATCTAACTAAAAGTAGTGCTCTACCGAATTGCATTCGGCGTGAGATTTAGTGGCATGTTCATGTTCCCGTGCCGTAGTCAGCAATTATTCAATCAACGCAATGCATGTGTTTCATGATCGTTCAAATTGTTTAAATGAATAAGACCATTTGAAATGTTTTTATGCAATTCCATTGCTTTCAACCCCTACGTAAAGAAAAGCATGAGAAGTCCGGAGTCATAATTGTTTTCCATGTTACTAGTGGAGAAATCCACCGTGACGCATGTGAAACTGATAAACCTCCGTGCACACAGACTTCAATTATTACATCGTCTACGTGCTGATTAATGAAAACTGGCCACACCTGATGATGCTGAGTTTTGACCCGACGCTGAAGCCCTCCGCCACAGTTTCAGAAAATCCTGGAGGAAACCCTGGATATAGATGACCCCATGAGCACTGCTTTCTATGAACAATATCACTAAGATTTTTGGCATAATTACATAGTTCAGTAAAACAAACAAAATTAGGAGGGGCCTCGGTTAATACCATGAAGTTAATTTTTTTGAACCACCCTAACCGGCGTCCGTAAATTCCGAAATTTAATTCCTAAAGAATTATTTAATTGAATTTTCCAATGTCCTGCTTCACTGGAATAATTTTCCAGAGTCTCTGTGACATACACACTGAGTTATGAAGCCTAAAATGGCTCATGCATAGCTGCGAAAAAAATGGCAATATTTGTATTCTGCGCAAAGGGGTTAAGCAGACAGCCAGCTCTGTTTGAACCTGGCCATTGTAAGTTATAGTATCTCTGATTGCGAGTTTAGGGTTTGTCAGGCCAGCTCATGCAAATAAAGCCTGGCTTTATGAACTTGCTTTGTTGTAAACTCCTCTGGTGTCCTGAATGAGCGTACTGACTCATTTGTTGTCCATCTCCTGAAGAGAACACACATGCTTTCGGAGGTTGAAGGTACAGCTTTGTCTGCAAGTATTTGGTCTGCAACATAATTTTATAGGGCTGTAATCCTTGAAGTTTATGCCATTTGGATGTAAAAAAAAAAAAATAAACTTCTGGTGATATTAATTTAAGGGTGTTCATAACCGTATCCGTGATAATAGCGGCCCTTTGAAAAATATCACTTTTTGAACACTTATGGACCAAATTGTATTCGCAATGGAAATGGTTGTAGTTCAAATGCAATGTGAAATTCTCATATGTAACGCGTGCGCAATACACTCCTGGTGACATCTTGTTATTGCCCTTAACTTAAGCTAAAGTTCTGATGTTATTTTGAGCCTGATGATTGCATTGCCTGAGAGCGTTGTCACGGTAACATGTTGCAAATACTTGGGCTTTATTGCACCTCACTGTGTTTCCGAGCACGTCAGCCAAGCTACATTCATTGCACATAGGCCATGTTATAGCCACGTTAGCTTGTCTGTGTTGGAAATATTTTCTCCACAAGATTATCCCTCAAACTATGTTTTAGTACTTATATGCGCACAAAGCTCAAACATTGCAGAAAATTCTTTGTATTCATTTTCAAACTGAAATTAAAGATGAAAGGTTTCAGTACTAGTTTTTGGTGTGACTAAATAATATTTTGATTTGTGTATATCATTTGAAATTAGGACACGCCTGAACATCTGCACAGAGCAGCTGAGGTAAATCTTACGCATCACCTGAAGAAGCTGGACAAAGAGGGAAAAATCAGCTGTGGTATGTAGTAATGTTTGTTGTTCTAAAGTGAGAGGTCAGGAATATAATAAAGGGGCCAATTACGCAGACTACAGTCTGGGGAACTTGTTTCAGACAAAGAGAATTCTGATGTTACTTTATTGTTCAGTTAATGATCGATTTGTATACTTTTTTAGGGTACAAGCAAACCATCGATGTCTTGTTTAACCACAGATATTATACTAAGGTCGGACGCATTGCCACATATCTGTGGTGTGATTTGTCTTATGATTCATTCATGCTGTGATGCCAAATTTATGGACATGAGTCAGTTTTGAAATTTGTTTGGCCCTGAGCTTGATGGAGGCAGCAGTCCATTTTTTGAAAAGTCATGCCCACCCACACTTACAGCCACTTTACTTGGAGGAATCCCTTTAAGAATGCCGTGCTTTGGCATTTACAAAGAAATGCAAGTTAAAAATGCAGTATCAGCCCCTTGCCCTTCCTTCTGGCTGAAGGGAATGATTCTACAACACTGCAGACTGCACTGCACATTGGGGCTGCACTGCAGTATGTGAGCCAAAAACTGTTTAAAAGTATTCAGCTACCGTCTTCTCGGTCTCTGTGGGGAAATGGAGAGGGAAATTTTTATTCTAAAAATATTGTTTCAAATTTGAATTATTGAGAAAGCTGGAAATCACCGCTAATTTAGCTGTGCCACATGGTCACGTTAGAATCGATTCCTCTGGAATGTGCTTTTAATGACACACTTGGCTTACCATTGATTTGTGGTGCTTTAACTTAAAGATAGCTGACATTAGTTAGCCGCATAACCAGCTTCCAGCAGCTCAGGCAATCAACAGCAAGTTTACTAACTAGTAGTATGAGTTAGGAACAGTTGATTATTTCAAACCCATATTATGTAAAATGCTTCTTCCCTGATCAGTCCACCTGCACTGTGGTCCCCACTATATCCAACTGACCCGCAAAGGTTGACTTTGAAACGCCTATTTAGCTGTTGGACCCCGCTCTCACCAATTCAGTGTTTGAAATGTGCGATTTATAATTTTTGCGGTTTTTTTTTTTTTGGTCACAAGCTGACTTGCTTTACATGGTTCAGACCTACCAACTGTATCTGTGTACCTTGCTCCCTCCCTGAGCCTTGCTCAACTTCCCTACATCTCTCTTATTTCTAGAACTAATGTTACTTTTTTGCACTTTTCAGCAACACTGTTCAGGTTAAAAGTTACCCACATCTAGTCATATGTGCCCTTCATTTTACATCCAACTGCTTTTTGAATGAGGGTCAAAACGACAGAGATCAGTTAAATGTTATTGCTGAAGGATTGTTCCAATCCAAGTGTCCATCAATAAAATGCCACACTGGAATATGCAGCTACGCAAGTATTCCGAGTGACGATTAATATAGAGACTGAGTGCCAAGTGTAGTTAAACTTGTTTGGTGACTGTATGTCACGCATTGGTTGTTTATATATGTGCCATGCTCTGAGTTTCATAGGCTGCACACATTCTGTCCATGCTCATTGCTCGGCAAAATCAATGATTCGCCAATATGTTACTTTGTTACAGAATAATGTTTGTCTGTGAGCCCCACACTTAATAGCCTTTTGCCTTCACTTTTTCACTTCATGCCTGATACCACCTTATTCGGCTGTCTCCTAGCCAGAAGCCTACAATTTTCATGTTGATAGATCAAAGATCAAGGCCATCCGAAATTACAAAAACAAATCTTGGGACATAGCTTCTTTTGCAATTATGGTAAAAATCTCAAACCAATGCCATGTTTCTCGCTAATTGCGGTGGTTTTGATCCAAAAGAGTTGCATTTAAAGATATTGCCGCAGTGAGCCAATGAAGTTTGTGGGTGTGGCCTCTATTGATATATTGAGTTATAACTCCTGAATGCAATGTCCAATCATCACCAAACTTGAGATTCCTTATGTACAGGGTATTGGACTCAAGCCTACCAAATTTAGTGTAAATCTGTCCATAGGTGGGATTGTAGCAAACAAAGGATCATAACTCTTGAACTTATCGTCCGATCCACTCGAAATTTTGCATGCGTCATGTTGGTGAAGGCTGCGGTGGACATCTATAAGATCTCAAACAAGATGGCTGCCATCATCATGAAATTTAATATGATTTTTAAGGATGTGTAAAAAATGTGTTTGCTAATACCCTTGTTTGGCCAAAAGGTGGTGCTATAGAGGGCCAAAATGCATTTTGTGCTAGGCCAGTGGTTCTCAAACCTCTCCTGGAGGACCACTTGTCCTGCATGTTTAAGATCCCTCCCTGCTCTAGCACAGGTGATTCAAATGATCAGCTCATTATCAAGCAGCATTTGGGGTTGATAAAGACCTGGCCCGTATTCACAAAGCATCTTAGCGCTAAAAGTAGCTGCTAACTGTCGGATTTAGGAGGAACTCCTAAAAAAAATGGGCGTGTCAGTCATAAATTTAGGACTCCTAAATATTTTTACTAAGTGTTATTCACAAAGCATTTTAGGCCTAAAAGTAACTCCTAAGTCTGGGAGAGCTTAAATGTAGTCAAGAGGATTCCTAACTCGCTAAAGCCTATTCACAAAGAATCGGAAAATGGCTGCTGCTGTTGAAAGACGGAATGACTTGGAAATTCTGAATGATGCGCAGTTGTTGAAAAGCTATCGGATCGACCGTGAAGGGATTTTATTTGTTGTTGACTTGGTGATGGAGAGAATTACGTCTCCAACCATGAGAAAAAACCCAATAAGCCCCGAAATAAAATGTTTGGCAACACTTTGACACTTGGCCTCCAGAAAAATGCAATTTTGCAACGCGGACAATTTAGGGATTTCACAATCATCTGTCAGTCGCTCAATTCAACAAACAATCAATGCACTCTGTGAACCCCATATCATCCGACAGTTTATCCGGTTTCCAATGGAAATTCGCCAACAACACAGAATCAAACTTCAATACTTGCACATCTCAGGTACGCCCGGTATCATCGGTGCTATTGACGGGACCCATATTCTAATTATTTCTCCGACCCAAGATGAAGAAGTATTTGTAAACAGAAAAAAAGTTCACCCCATCAACACCCAGATAGTATTTGATGCCGAATACAATATTTTGGACATTGTTGCGAAATGGCCAGGATTCACGCACGACTCTCGCATTTTAATGGAAAGCAGCTTATGCCAATTATTTGACAGGCATTATGTGCCTGTGGGATGCCACTTGCTTGGGGACAGTGGCTTTGGTGCTGTACCTCCTCCTGCTATGCATGAATTATTTTATTAACCTATTGAGCGAGGGTTACATTTAATAGATCATCATAATCCCACGCATCCCGCTTGGATTTGCTGTTCACCCCCGAGCCAAATTTCCCTTTGATTACATGCTTTCGCTCCAGCACCAACTGGGCCAGCAGCAGTAACTGGTCGTGGCTCCAGTTGGGCTTTCGCGTCCTTTTTGAACTTTCATCCATGACAGTTTAGGGCAAACAAATTTGTACGGCCTGACATTTAAATGATCGCAACATATTCTCACTGGGTAATAAGTTGCTAATTATTGGGGCAAATGACGCGTTTTATTATTGCCTCGTTTTATGCTATTGGCGTTTTTACAACTATCTCTTTCCTATGTATGTTTATTTGCCTAGAGCGTGATATGTGGGGACTGCGCATCGTGCATTTTCAGGAGTGCTCAACATGTTATTATTTTATGGGACAGGCCAGCCGCTCGGACTATTTCCTCATTTTTTCCTCCATGGGTTGTATGTGTTTTTTTTTTTTTTTTTTTTTTTCCAATGGGCCACCCAGTCACCAAACAACCAATCACCGTACTCATTGTCCCAAGACTCGTGCATGAGAATTGACGTCATCCATAGCAACGGAGATTTACTCCCACCTATCTCAGAGCTACTCCTAGTCTAGGAGTTACCTGTTTTCTTAACTAATAGTTGCTGTCAGCGGCTTTGTGAATAACTTTTAAGATCTTACTCCTACATAAAATGTTTTAGGGCGACTTAGGAGTACTCCTAGCGGTAATATAAGATGCTTTGTGAATACGGGCCCTGGGCCTGTATTCGCAAAGCATCTTAGCGCTAAAAGTAGGTCCTAACTGCCGGATTTAGGAGAAACTCCTAAAAAAAAATGGGCGTGTCAGTCGTAAATTTAGGAGTCTTAATTATTTTTACTAAGTGTTATTCACAAAGCATTTTAGGCCTAAAAAGTAGCTCCTAAGTCTGGGAGAGCTTAAAGGTAGTCAAGAGGACTCCTAACTCGCTAAAGCCTATTCGCAAAGAATCGGAAAATGGCTGCTGCTGTTGAAAGACGGAATGACTTGAAAATTCTGAATGATGCGCAGTTGTTGAAAAGATATCGGATCGACCGTGAAGGGATTTTATTTGTTGTTGACTTGATGATGGAGAGAATTACGTCCCCAACCATGAGAAACGACCCAATAAGCCCCGAAATAAAATGTTTGACAACACTTTGTTACTTGGCCACTGGAAATGCAACTTTGCAACGCGGACAATTTAGGGATTTCACAATCATCTGTCAGTCGCTCAATTCGACAAACAATCGATGCGCTCTGTGAACTCCATATCATCCGACAGTTTATCCAGTTTCCAATGGACATTCGCCAACAACACAGAATCAAACCTAAATTCATGCACATCTCAGGTATGCCCGGTATCCTCGGTGCTGACGGGACCCATATACGAATTATTTCTCCAACCCAAGATGAAGAGGTATTTGTAAACAGAAAAAAAGTTCACCCCATCAACACCCAAATAGTATTTGATGCCGAATACAATATTTTGGACATTGTTGCGAAATAGCCAGGATCCATGCACGACTCTCGCATTTTAATGGAAAGCAGCTTATGCCAATTATTTGACAGGCATTATGTGCCTGTGGAATGCCACTTGCTCGGGGACAGTGGCCTTGGTGCTGTACCTCCTCCTGCTATGCATGAATTATTTCATTACGCTATTGAGCGAGGGTTACATTTAATAGATCTTCATAATAAAACCAGCCTATGTCATATTTTGTATGCATATATAAATTGTAGGCTATAAATTACAATCCCAACTTAGTATGCCTTCCTGTTTGAATGATAGCCCGTTTATAGGCTGCAATCTCGGACCACCCCTGCGATTGCAGCCCTATACCACCGCTTCTTGCAGTCGTCCGAGACACCAAGGGTAAAGTCATTGGATCTGTAGGCTGATATTATGCCACGCATCCCGCTTGGATTTGCTGTTCATCCCGGAGCCAAATTTCCCTTTGATTACATGCTTTCGCTCCAGCACCAACTGGGCCAGCAGCAGTAACTGGTCGTGGCTCCAGTTGGGCTTTCGCGTCCTTTTTGAACTTTCATCCATGACAGTTTAGGTCAAACAAACTTGAACGGCCTGACATTTCAATGATCGCAACATATTCTCATTGGATAATAAGTTGCTAATTATTGGGGCAAATGACGCGTTTTATTATTGCCTCGTTTTATGCTATTGGCGTTTTTACAACTATCTCTTTCCTATGTATGTTTATTTGCCTAGAGCGTGATATGTGGGGACTGCGCATCGTGCATTTTCAGGAGTGCTCAACATGTTATTATTTTATGGGACAAACCAGCCGCTTGGACTATTTCCTCTTTTTTTCCTCCATGGGTTGTATGTGTGATTTTTTTTTTTTTTTTTTTTTTTTTTTCAGTGGGCCACCCTGTCACCAAACAACCAATCACCGTGCTCATTGTCCCAAGACTCGTGCATGAGAATTGACGTCATCCATAGCAACAGAGATTTATGCTCCCACCTATCTCAGAGCTACTCCTAGTCTAGGAGTTACCAGTTTTCTTAACTAAAAGTTGCTCTCAGCGGCTTTGTGAATAACTTTTAAGATTTTACTCCTGCATAAAACGTTTTAGCGCGACTTAGGAGTACTCCTAGCAATAAGATAAGATGCTTTGTGAATATGGGCCCTGATCATTTCAATCACCTGTGCTGGAGTCAGGTGAGATATAAAACATGCAGGACAAGTGGTCCTCCAGGAGAGGTTTGGTAAGCACTGGGCAAGGCTATAACTCTTCAACCCTTTGGGCCAGATTCAAAATTCTTATTCCGTCCTGAATTCCTGGCTGTAGTTGAATAAAAACAAGTGTTTTGGACCAAAATAATTTGCTATATTGGATTTTCTGCCATTTTGAATTTCCATAAAACCTTTAAAATTGATCTCCACCCAGGTAGTACGACTGATTTGCTGGAAATGTTGTACACAGCATCTTCAGACCAAGATAAACTCCGATTCTTATATTCCAGCATGAAGAATACTGCTGCATTAAAAAATGGCTGCAGTAAGCAAAGGAAGTTTGTGGCATGGCCTGTATTGATATATTGGGGTTTAACTCCTGATTTCAACGTCATCACAAAACTTAAGAATTTTCTTCTTACGAAAAGAAGCTGAAAATGACTAAATTTGGTCGTAATTGGCCAATAGGTGGCGCTGTAATAAAAATGTGAAATGGCCTGTATCTTTTCAACCTTCTGACCATAATGGTTCTAATTATGCATAATGTATCTCTGAATAAGCATCAAATTGCAATCAGAAAAAGAAATCTTGAAAAACATGGTTGCTATTGTCCAATCAGGTAATTGCTGCTATTTGACAGGCATAGCAATGACCAGTCAACATGAAATTTGCTTGACTATGTACAACGTGTACAGTTATGTGGCATGAACTGGAAATTGTTTTGATAATTTGCACAATGTGGCTTTTCACTGCTTCAAAATTGATAATTAGCTGATGTTGCCTGGACCTTGTGATTAGTGCTTGCGATTGTACAGTAGTGCGCAGTGATGATTATACACCACCACTTTTGTCTAAAAGGGGTCCTAATATAATACTTCTGTATAATTTTTTGGTGAAAATGTATTGAAAAATTTTTTGGCCAATGAAAATGAAAAATCATTTGAAAATTAATTTAAAAATATGGGTAAAAAACAATGACAACGGAGACAAATAACATTTGAAAGGGTTGTAAATTTAATTTTTTTGACTCTTGCATAGCCTGAATGCATGTCAGAAGGCTCATTCCATGGTTATCGATGCAAAAAAAATTTTTTAAACTGGTTTGAGGCATCATTCTGCAAAATTACCACTGATGGGCACTTGTTCCAGTATATAATGTGATATGAACTTTGAGCAGTGTCACAACGTTGAACTTGATGGCACAATGGAAAGAACTCTATAACTTGTTAGCCCCATTGTGGCCTTACGTGATGCTGAAGATGTGAAATGCTGCCATGGCACTGTAAGAAACACCATCAAAGAGACAGGTTCACAGAAAACTGATGGCAATAGAAGGTGCAAAGCTGGAATTCCATATTTATCTGTGTATGACAAAAAAAAAAAAAATCAGTTTTAAACTGGATATTTTAGCACCAGATGGGATCATTCAAGATCCACCAAATTAAAACTGATTGGGCTGCCAAGAGCCGGCAACTTGTTTCCAGTATAGGATTGAACATCAATGGATGAACAAGTTTGAACTAATGAATCAAAATTCAAAACGTTGAAATTTATGGCAGAGTTGGAAAGGTTCCAAAAAACTAACCCTTCAGTAAAACATGGAGGTGGGAATATAATGGTTTGAGGTTCAGTCTTCGAAAGGAGCTGGAATCAACAGAATCATGGGTTAAAAGAAGTATCATAGCATCCTTGTGAGGTATGCATTGCTATGTTGAAAGAGACTGATTGGTCAGGAATTTTATTTTCAACAAGTTAATGACCCTAAACACTTCATCAAGAATTAAAGAAAGAAACAGGTTGACAGAAAACTGATGGCTTAATATGGGGAAAATCTGGTGACAAAGCTTTGGAATGAACTTCAAACCTCGGAATCATTTAGTTGAGGAATGGAAAAATATGTGAAAAATATGACTGGAAGATTAAATGCTGTAAAAAAAATCAAAGGTTGACTATATATTGACTTATCTCTCAAAAAAATGATTTTTTTTTTTTTTTACTGATATTTTTATCTGCAACCAGATGGGATAAAAGTGAATAAAACAGAATGCAATGATTTTCAAATCATTTGAACTTTATATTTATTTCAAAATAGTACAAAGACAATATACTAGATGTTGAAAGTGAGATATTTTATTGTTTTTTGAAAAATATTTGCTCATTTTGAATTTGATGCCAGCAACACATTTCAAAAAAAAAAGGGGGGCATGTTTACCACCATGTTGCATCACATCCTCTTCAATTAACACTCAAGGATTGAACATCAATGGACTGGGAAACAAAAGTCGTTTTTTGAACTAATTTGAATCAATACTTTGCAGCCTCCATTGTCATATTTTTTGTTTCAAATGCGCCAAATATTGTCAGTGGGTGAAAATTCCGGACTGCAGACAGACTGTTTTAGCACCCAGACTCTTTTTACTACTGAGCCATGTTGTAATACATGCAGATTATGGTGTTTGGCATGGTGTTGCTGAAATGAGCAAGACCTTCCCTTATAGAAGGCATCTGGATGGCAGTAAATGTTGCACCAAAACCTGTATATATGGTGACTTCACGGTTGTGCAAGTTACCCAAGTTATGTATACTGATGCACCCCCATACTATCATAGATGCTGGCTTTTGAATTTTTTACTGATAATAAGCAGGATGGCCCCTCTCCTCTTTAGTCCAGAAGATGTGGCATCCATATTTCCAAAAAGAATTTGATATTTTGAGTAGTCAAACCACAGGGTAGTTTTTCACTTTGCCTCAGTTCATTTTAAATGAGCTTGGGCCCAGAGAAGAAGGAAGTATGTCTGGATCTTTTTAGGTCACCTGAGACGAAGTCTCAAAGTGACCTATTCTAATCGCCTTTTGTCCGTTGTCGTCCATCGTGCGTCCATAAACAATTTACATTTTCCACTTCTTCTCAGAAACCGCTGATCCGATTTCAATAAAATTTTGCAGGAACCTTCCTTGGTCAAATATGCACCAAAATTGTGAATTATATGGTGCCCACCCCCAGGGGCTCTGAGGGGCAGGGCTAAAACTGGTCAATACATTTTTGACTTATTCTCAGAAACCTCTGATTCGATTTCAATTAAATTTTGCAGGAACCTTCCTTGGTCAAATATGCACCAAAATTGTGAATTATATGGTGCCCACCCCCAGGGACTCTGAGGGGCGGGGCTAAAAGTGGTCAATACATTTTCCACTTCTTCTCAGAAACTGCTGATCCGATTTCAATACAATTTTGCAGGAACCTTCCTTGGTCAAATATGCACCAAAATTGTGAGTTATATGGTGCCCACCCCCAGGTGCTCTGAGAGGCGGGGCTAAAAGTGTTCAAATTGGCTGAAATTTTAGAAATCTTCTTCACCAGACCCAGATATGCTGGAAAACAATACTAATTCTATAGATGGAAGGCTCTTGAGGTGCTTTCTCAAAATTGTGAACTTCATGACCCTCGGGCTCCATGTTTGCCCCTGGGGAGGGGGTGAAATTTACTATAGTTTATATAGGAAAATTATACTTTTGGGTATATTTTCTTCATTTTCTACTGGAAATCATTCAAACTTGATTGGCATTATAACCATGAGATGACAGTTTGATACTATGACATTTTTCACCCTGTCTCTTCCCCAGGGGCTGAGGGGTGGGGCCCCTAATGGGGTCATATTGGCAAAAATTTCAACAATCTTCTTCTCCAGACCGAGATAGGCTGGAAACCAATACTCTTCATAGATGGAAGGGTCTTGAGGTGCTTTATCAAAATTGTTAATTTCATGGCCCCCAGGCTCCATGTTTGCCCCTGGGGAGCGGTAGAAGTTTACTATACTTTATATAGGAAAATGATACTTTTGGGTATATTTGGTTCATTGACATCAATAACATCAGTTTTTATACAACTCAGGTGGCTGTTAAGGCCCATGGGCCTTGGGTTTACACGTGGTTTATTCTCTACATAGCAGAGTTTTAACTTGCATTTGTGGATGCAGTGACAAACTGTTTTTACTGACAATGGTTTACAGAAGTGTTCCTGAGTCCCTGCAGTGATTTCCAGGACAGAGTCCTGTCTGTTTTTAATTGCGTGCCACTTGAGGACCTGAAAATCACAGCCATTCAAAACTGGATTTTCGCTTTGTCCCATGAGTTCAGAGATTTTTCTGGATTCTTGGAATCTTTTAATGATATCATGTACCAAAGAGGTTAAAATCTCCAAATACTTTTCAATTTTAAGTTGAAAATGCTATTCTTAAATTGTTGAATTATTTCCCCATGCAGTCTTTCATAGACTGGTTAAGCCCTCACCATATTTACTTATGAAAGACTTTTTTACCCAATAATGCTATTGACCTGTTTCTAAATAATCTAATTAGCTTTGAGATGTTTTTTTTTTTCGCATCATGCAACTTTTCCAGTCTTTTATTGTCCCGTCCCAACTTTTTAGAAACAAGTTGCTGTTGTCCAACTCAAAATGAGCAGATGTTTTATCAAAAAAACAGTAAAATGTTATCATTTTCAACGATTGATATGTTGTCTTTGTCTTATTTTCAATTAAATATAAGGTTTTAATTGATTTGCAAATCATTGCATTCTGTTTTATTTACATTTAACACAGTGTCCCAGCTTTTTTGGAAATGGGGTTTTTCTGATTTTCATCTAAATGATCCAACTTTACATGAAATAAATACTTGAATAGTGCTTGGTTTCTGATTTACCGGTATCTTCATTTTGTTAAGTGTATAATCATCACTGCACACTACTGCATTTCTGCTTGTTTCTGGTGCTTAGGGACGGAGTCTATTTGATATTGGTCCCCCTCTGGCTACATTTTGTTGTGAAGATTCCTGGAGCCTAAAGTAGTTTTCCTGTTGATTTTCTGGGCCCTATACCCTTTCCTTTTGTGCAGCCACCAGGCCAAACTGTCGACTTTGCCTGTGGGGAGAATGCTATTGTTTCTGGTGTATACCCTGCTGTTGCACTGTAATGGCATTTGTCGGTCTTCAAGCAATTTCATTGTATAGTTTACCACACCAATCGGCTCGTGTATTAAGTCACTGGCTAGTTCACCCTGGTAATTTTAAAGCATTTTACTGTCCTATAGGAGAATCTCACTTCAATACCACCTGGGTGATGCACGGCATCCATTTTGGGCCAGAATGCGCAACGCTCATTAGCTGAGGTGGAGAGGGAGAGGGTAATTTTCATAGCCTAATCTAATCAGGGCACAAGGCGGCAATTTGAAAAGGCCAGGTTTGGGATTTAGCAGGGTCTCTGCGGAACCCTTGACTCTTGCCGAAAAGTGTCATGGGATCTTTAATGGCCACTCTGAGTCAGGACCACGGTTAAACGTCTCATCAAAAGACAGAATCTCGTACAGCACAGTGTCTTTATCACTTGATAGGGGCATTGGGGTTTATTTGACAACAGGGAAGACTGCCTCCTTCTGGCCCACCAGAACCACTTCCAGCAGCAATTTAATTTCCTAAGGTGGTTTCTCATCCAAGTAATAACCAAGCCCACACCTGCTTAGCATCAGCCATTTGGCTGCGGCCGGTTGAATGGTAGCATGGCTGCAGCAAACCTCCAGACACACTGGCACAAGCAATAGACACCTACAGAACTGCAAAGTTTAAGTGCTGTCCAATTTCTTAATTCCACTCTTTCCCCTTCTCCTCTCTTTACCTTGTACTTATGGGGCTGCTTCAGGCCCTCTGAAGGTCAGTTTGCGAGTGTAGATTTTGAAGGAGTGCATATTATGAGTTGAGCTGCTGCAAGGATTGTGACCCAGCAACTTCTGAAGCTGTCTCATTAGCTGATGTATGACCTAGGGAAACAACTGCTCTCAGTGACAATATGTCACAAGTGAGGGGTGCCATCAGAGTAGTCCCTGTGCATGTCCAGTGCTTAACCTTGCTGTTTTTTTAGAAATCTTGTTGCCCCAGAGTGATGTCATTTTCTTAATTTATTCTCGCTATGGCCTTTTGATATTTTTCATTGCTTGTCTCTTTCTACAGAGAGTGATTCACATCAGTACACCAGATGGAAGAACAAACTCTGAGAACACAGTCGGATTTTTCCAGCTACTGTTGGCCTTGATTTATTTGAATTATTTTTAATTAAAATTGAGATTTGTTTTTTTCTTTTCATGTCAAAAGAAAAAGTGATTCTGCTTACTTAAAGTCAGAAAAACTAAGACAAAACACTCAAGTTGAAAGAATAGACTAGCTGAAAAAAAATAGTCAAATTTATTATAATTCTGTCATACCTTAAGATGAAGGTGCCGGTGTATCCAAAAATTATTTTGTTATTTCTTCATCCTGGACTACTTTTTGAAATGGTGTGTTTGTCTTAGTTTTTTATATTATTTGCCATGTGAAGAATTTCTTTGTCCTATTTTACTGCAGTGTGATTTCTTGCACTGTAAATGCTGATATTCATCTGAGCACTAACTGCATCTTTTAATTTATTTTCATTTATTAGGTTTGATATGATACAAAAATACACACATTATGTGTGGAAATTTCCTTGATGTTTGCAGTGGCATATGGTTTATACGATTGAAGCACATTGTGCTCCAGTGGGAGATATGTGTGAGGTAAACTGTCAACACTCAAAGAACTCGTAAAGACGAGTTTTTTTTTTTTTTTTCCTTCACTGCTTTATTTCTCTTGGAAATAAATACTCACTCTGAATATTTTGCTTGCAACACGTTCCAGAAAAGTTAGGAGGGGGGTGTGTTTACTACTGTGTTATATCGCCTTGATCGATGTCTTCAGCTGCTCAGATGGTTTGGTCTTAATTACCTTATTTTGTACTTCTCTAAAATCTGAATTTTTCAAAGGGAGACAGGTCTGCACTGCTTTTTGGTCAGCTTAGCAGCCACACTCTTTGATTAGGAAGTTACGCTTTTTTCGAACACATGCAGAGTATGGTATGCTGTTGTTGAAATTAGCGACGGCGACGTCATCTAGAAGACCTCATTTGTTGCACCAAAATGATTTATGGCGGTCAGCGTTGATGGTACTGATGCAGATTGTCAAGATACCCGAGCCATGTGCATTAACACACCCACATATCATGACAGAGACGCTGGCCTTTGATCTTCACGTTTTAACAACTGGGGTGGTCCTTTTGTTCATGGATTTGCCGCACACATCCATAATTACCATTAAAAAAATTTGAAAGGTGAACTGGACACACTACAGCACTTTTCCTATGTGCATCAGTCCAATTCTTCTCAAGCCCTGAGAAGATGGCAGAGTTTCTTGATGTTTTTGATAAAAGGCTTCCATGGCTTGCTTGGTACAGTCTCCACTTGCATTTGTGAATGCAATGATGAATGGTATTTATTGGAAAACTTTTCCCAAAGTATTCCCAGGAATGCGGTTACATCCATCTCAAAAGCATGTCAGTTTCAGTGCAGTACCACCTGGAGGATTGAAGATCAGAGTCACTCAGCATTGATTTTACACCTCAACCTTTTTGCAGAGATTTCTCCAGATTTCTTGAATCTTAATAATAATATGCATAGTTGTTTTTAAACAGTTCAGTTATTCAGTCATGCAGTTTTTTACCGAGTGGCAAGCCGCAACTACTCATTGCTTGTAAACAACTGGGAGCTTTGCGGATGCTTCTATATCCAAGCATTGTGGCATCACCTATGTAACACTATTACACCCATTTCATTTTTAGCATTCCTACACTGTACGAATCTGTTACTGCCCATATGGCAAAATATTGAACTTGTAGTAAGCATCAAATTCAGAATGAGTGCATATGCCCTTAAAAATTATTTTTAGGTAGAAGATGATATTGTATAACAAGTAATATTTTGTCTTCCATTGTTTCTAATTGAATACAATGATCAGTTTCAAATCACTGTCTTCTTTCTTGAATTTTCCATACTGCCCCAACTTTTTCAGACATGGGGCTGTAAGATACTGTGTGTGAGATTTCAAGACACTGCTTGACTATGATGCGACCGCTTCCTGTAGGTGTCTTTTAAAAGTGTATATGCAATGCTGTCAGATTTTTGTTACCCTCTATGTTCAGGTGTCTTCTATTACTGGACGCTGCCTGATTGAGATTACTGCCATATTAAATAATTGACAGACAACATAAATAATGTATTGGTTTTTCCATGCATTGTTCAGGAAAAGGCGATGTCTTAATTGCATTTTCTGTACTTACTAATGAATAAATGAATTCTCAAGAAAATGTGTTTTTTTTTGTGTCAAAAATACTGTTACTCCAATAAAAGCATTTATTTTGTGTTTTGAGAAAGTGTTTTACGAGGGAGATATAGACCCTACGTGAATTTAGCATATGACTTTGGTGAAGAATAGGAAGCCTCAGCTGTATTTGGGATTATTTCTTATCTCGATAGAAGTGGGTAGAACTGTTGCCTCACAGACCTGGGGCCCTTCTGTGTAGAGTCTGCATTTTGTCCTAGTGTTTCTATGGGTCTCCTCCAGGTACTCTGGTTTCCTCCCCCAGCTCAAAATTATGTATGTGAGGGTGAGGCTAACTGGAGACAGAATTGCCCATAGGTATGAGTGTGCGAGCAAATGGTGTGTGAGCCCTATTATGGATTAGCGAACTGTCCAGGGTTTCTTTTGTAGGATGGGATAGGCCTCAGCTCCCCCACAACCCTGATTTGGAAGAAGCGGTTTAGATTATGGATGGATGGATGAAGTATGGCACATTTATGCTTTTCATATTGGGTAGCAAGCAAACAGCTGTTCGCAATTTAGTGCTGATGTAGAAATGGGACTTTCGCACACATTCACTCAACCAAAAGGACCAATTAGTTAGCAGCTCCTACTGAATACATGTATCCCCTTATGTCTGTCAACATGTCATCTGGCTGCACCTTGACCCCCCCCCAAATGGTTTTCTCCTGCATATGGAGAGGATGTGGGGAAGAACTCTGCTAGTGGACCCTTCCTGAGCAAGGCTTTTAATCACAAATTCACTCTGGCCTTACCTCAGTTGCTCTCTATCCCTCCTCACGTGCAACTGTTCTGTATGCTGTATCTCCCTGGGTATAATAAAAATGTAATCTCATTGAAACTTTCCTGGTTAAATAAAGGTCAAAAAAACTTCACACATCAAATTTTTTTTGTTTTTTTTTTTTTGGGAAGGGGGGAGGCTGAATAGTCAAAAAGCTATTATGCATGGAAAAAGTTTTGTTGGCATAGTATGTATGGTAGTACATACGGTTGTTGTCTAAAACAAAACCCCTTTCAGCATTATGTTATGGTTGTAAAAGCCAATAAAGAGAAGGCAACTGTCTAGTAATTATATTTCAATAACACTGAAAACACAGTAATGTGCAGTGATGATTATACACTTTGCAAAATGAAGACAAATCAGAAACCAAGTACTATTCAAGTATTTATTTTATGTAATACTGGATTATATAGATGAAAATAAGTAAACATAACAATATAAAGTAAATACAAAAATTTTTGAGAGAAAAAGTCAACATCTAGTGTGGCCACCCTTTGCTTTGATTACAGCATTTAATCTTTCAGGCAAAATTTTCACATATTTTTTTAATTTCCTTGCTCACTAAACAATTCCATATGGTTTGAAGTTCATTTCAAAGAGATTCTTTCGATGTTACAACAGATTTGCTCAGTCGGATTAAGGTCTGGACTTCGAGCAGGCCAAGGCACAACTTTTATGTCACCAGATGTTTCTCTCTGACTGAGATAATTCTTGCACAACTCAGAAGTGCGTTTAGGGTCATAATCTTGTTGAAAATAAAATCGCCAACCATTGCCGTCTCTTTCCAGGTGGCAATGCGTACCTCACAAGGATGCTGTGATACTTCTTTTGATCTATGATTCCATCAGTTTTCATGAGATCACTGGCTCCTTTTGAGCACACTGAACCCCAAACCTAAATATTACCACCTCCATGTTTTACTGAAGGGGTTGAACAGTCATTTTTGAAACAATCTCCAACTCTACAGCGCAAAGTTCTGTGTTTGCGTGAGAAAATTTCGAATTTTGATCACTTGGTCGATAGGACTTGTTCCCAGGCAACTGGTGTCCAATCCTTGAATTTCTTGGCAAACTCGAGTTTTTTTTTTTTTTTTTTTTTTGATGTTTCAAGCTGTTGGCAGCAACACGACCAATCAGACCATTTCCACTCAGGCATCTGGAAATAGATCTTGATACTTTAATTTCATTTCTGCACTAATATCGACACGGAGTTATCGTGCTTTCAACTGCCGATTTTTTTTTTTTTTTTTTTTTTTTTTTTTACTTGTCATACACAGATAACGAGCATCAGAGGCTCTTAACTTCCCATTTGCACCTCTATTGCCATTAGTTTTCAGCAAACTGGTCTCTTTGAAACGCTTGCTGGTGTTTCTTTCAGTGCCATTGCAGCATAACATCTTCAGAAATGTTTCTAAATGACTAACCATCATCATTTATGGCCACAATGCGGCTACGAACAATCTCAGAGAGCTCCCTCCATTGTGCCATCGCGTGTAACACTGTGACACTGCTCAAAGTTCATGTCACCTTACATATTGGAACAACTGAACATCGGAGGTAATTTTGCACAGTAATGTTGCCTCAAACCAGTTTAAACTATTTTTTTTTCATCAATAACCGTGGAATGAACCTTCAAACATGAATTCAAGCTGTGCCAGAGTCAAAAAAATTGAATTTGCGACACCTTTCAGTAGTTATGTAAACTAACCGTTATCGGTATTTTTTTATTTATTTATTTATTTTTTACTACCCTTATTTTTAATCTCAATACAGTTGTGGGAATGATTTTTTTCTCATTGCCTACAATAGTATTTTTCAATATATTTTCAGTAAAAAAATAATAGTGAAGTACTATATTAGGACCCCTTTTAGACGAAAGTGGTGGCGTATAATCATCACTGCACACTACTGTAACTGTTTATGCTTTTGTATTTTACAAACTTGCTTTGTTTCGGATTGATATCTGGGAAAATAAAATTAACCTCGTGGATTCACTGGTGAAAAACGAGACCAGTCATCTAAAACCTCCAAGGTATGGGGGGCGCTGTAACTGAGCGTGTGCTGTCATGCTGTCAAGAATATTTTCCCAAACACAAATCTCACGTGGCGGTCTCATACTGTGCAGCGGCTGGATGGTTTGCAAGCGAGCTGTCGGCAGCTCGTCGAGAGCAGAGTTGAGCTGGTCAAGTGGGTTGAAGATACATAGCTGGCTGTTGACGCATCCCTTTTCCCCAGGGGTGTGAAACGGTAACGGAAAGTTTCGATTCGCGCCGAATTAGCCAGCTGTGGGGGGGAAGATATGGGAGTTAGAAAAAAGAACAAGAACCCGCCGATTCTGAGCCACGAGTTTGTCATTCAGAATCATGCTGATATTGTCTCCGGCATTGCCTTATTCTTCGTTCTTGGGCTACTGTTTGAGGTAAGTTGATGCATTTGTAATATTCTGCATGAGTCGCTAAAGCCAGATATTCCGATTCGCATTGCTGCAAAAGCATCTCCTCTGATGCATTGTTCTGAAGTCTGATGGATTCAAATACAATAAATAAATGCATTAATGAATAAAAATTTGTTACTAACAACAGTATTAGCTGGGCAGGCTTCCTTATTACAATTCAATCTCACATAATTTCCTTCCAAGGAAATATTTTTTTCCTCACAATTTCTTATCGCATCGGTACTCTTTGTCCGCTATCAGCAGTGGTGGTTGCTAGGTTGACAGGCGTTATGGCATCTCTTCAGTACTGTGATCGACCTCACAGGACCCACTTGACTTGGTTCTGACGTGGGTTGCAGTACGTGCAAAAATAACTTGCTGTGTTTCGCACCCTGCATAATAACATCCGTCAAATGAATGATGCTGACTGACGTCACATGCAGTGCATTAGTTACGATGTGACTGCAGTTGCACCGTTGGTTTCGGGTAATGTCCTATCGGCGGGGTGCTGTCATTGTTAGCGTTGGTAGAGCATGGTTGCTAGGTAATGTTATTGCGTTTCTTTAAGGTTGTATGCATTGGATTACGTTTTACAATTTGTGCATTCAGCAGCCGCCCTTTTCCTAGTGATTTAGCTTTCATTCTTGTTACGATCCATTTGTATTGATTGTTGTAGTAGAGCCCCCCCACATCACCGTAATAACCCCAGCTTTATAACCGCTATGCCATCCAGACAGGCTATCGAGGATTGTAAAGCAAATGAGCACGTGAAATAGGGCTCGTCAGGATTCCCACTGTAAACCGCATGGTTTTACTTTCGTGTCCACTTAACAGGGCGGGGTCTTCAACCACTTAACTGTGTTAACTGCGAATTTTTGTGATACAGGTTACTGCTCCTGCGGCTGGCTTGTTCATAACTGTTCAACATAATGTCACCATCATAACAAATGGTGAGTGTCCTAGTAAAAAAAAAAAAAAAAAAAAAAAAAAAAAAGCTGGGTGGAATGGATGTTTGTGTACTGTGCTGCAATAACAACAGCTACAGCAATAATCATAATTATTCCATCTACTATACTAGTTGTGTTGATATACTTCTTCCCTAGATGGCCTGGGGCAGATTGCTGTAAATTACTTCCACCATGGCCCAAAGGACATGGCCACTGTGTTCTTCTATATGCTGATAGCCATAATTTTTCATGCAGTCATACAGGAATGTCTGCTCGATGTAAGTGTCAAAGATTCACGCTGTCCTGTTTTGTTGATTTCATTGCTTAGGTTAGTGTTTTGAGACTTGGAAAGCATTTTCTTGCCCATCCTGAGAAACTTGCTTGTCTGATAACTGTGCATTTACAAAATCAGAACGCATGTGTTTATAGAGATTTTTTTTTTATTATTTTGTATATGTGCGTCAATGTGAAGAAAGTGAACAGGAAGATGCATCTATCTAAGATCAAACACACCAAGTTTGATGAATCTGGTCAGCTGAGTGCCTTCTTTTTTCTGTCCTGTGGATGGGGAACTAGCATACTGTTCTCGGTGAGTACTACATTTAGGTAGTACGTCTGACTACATACTAGAATATACGTCCACATGCAGAATTGTATCAGAATTTTGAATTTTTTTAATGCAGAATTAAAGACAAAACATTGGCTTTTTGTTATATGTGCCCCCCTTGATGTCCTGATGTCATTCATATGATCTTTATTTATGCTTCAGGAAAATATTCTGCCGAGTCCTGTGAATTTATGGGAAGGCTACCCTCACACTTTAATGCCGTGAGTAGTTCAATCTGTCACCTTTGCAGGTGCAGAGGTGCTGTGAAGCACCACTAGTCTCAAATTTATATTTATAACAATTTGTTTTATATTTCGGAATATTTGATATTTCTGAGCATCTGTAGTTTGGGTACAACTCCTTGCTGAACGGTGTGAATCTACTGTTCTCCTCAAGGAACAGTCAAGTGTCGTAAATTTTGAGGAAGCATGCGATCTGTAATGAGTAAACACATTAAATCAAGTCTCCCAGGCTAAATTTACATGGATATTTTTGCATTGATAAGACATGTAATGAAGTGTTTGCATTTCATTCTCAAAACTAAATATGTTCAGGCTCCCCAGTGGCTGCATTTCAACATGTTTGTTTTCAGATTTACATGTTCGGCAATGTGTTGATATTTGTGTATTACAAAAGAGTTTAGTTTCAAGAGTGCATATGAGGCAATATTAAAGTATTATTTTCACTGCTCTGTATATAGGGCTTATTATGCAGTTGCCAATGTGTGCAACGCATGTTGCAGCTGACTCACCAAGATTCTCCATGATGAGGAGGTGTTTGAAATTTACCTCCGCGTTCACTTGCATTGAAAAAGCTACAGACTCGTAATCAACAAAGTGTTTCAAATCCGAAGTTTCCGACACATTGTGATATTTTTACACTCAGTAATGAAGGGGTCTGTTTCTGTTAGTCACTTCCATGCTTGGACTTTGTGTAATTATCATTTTTAAACCGTTTTTAACACCATGTACCATGATATTTATACACTCAGTAATAAAGGGGTCTGTTTCTGTTAGTCATTTCTGTGCTTGAACTTTGTGTAATTATAATTTTTAAACCATTTTTAACACAAAGAGATCCGTCTTTCGGACAGGAAGTCCTTTGAGCTCAGTCATAACCTCCATGCGCCACAAGACATTCTCCCATTGGTCCGATCACCTAGCGGGGGCGGGTCTGTTCCAGAATAAACAAATTTAGCAGTTCTGGGGTGTGATTATGTAGCTATAGCTTGTTAGCAACAACTTTGACCAGCACGGTGAATTAAACATTGGACCAAACTAATGAAACACTTTTCAGTAATAATTTAACCAATCATTTCGAGGGGAAAAAAAATCATGTAACAAACACATAGTATTGAATAGGTTCTTCGAGGTATACTTTGTGTGTATGCCGCAGTACTCTTAGTTGCAGTGCAAGTGAATGTGGAGGTAAATTTCAAGCACCTCTTCATCACAGAGGTATGGAATCTTGGGTAGTCAATTGCAAAATGTATTGTGCACATTGGTAACTATGCATTAAGCTCCATATTAAATGTCATGAAAATATTACTTTAAGTTTACATTGCATTTTGACAGCATGCCTTTCTCCCTGCCAGGTTCCAGATAAAGTTCTTCTACATTTGGCAGCTGGCCTACTGGTTTCATGCCCTGCCTGAGCTGTATTTTCAGAAAACTAAGAACGTGAGTGTCCTGACTGAGTGTGCCTGCCGAACTGTTGCCCATTGAATTCCCTGACCATCCAAAAATGACCACTCACACACTGGACACAGTCATGTGAAACCCAAGACTTGGTGATGTATTGATACGTGAATATAATATGCATAAGTATGTCCATTAATTATTGCAGTGCACACATATCTCATGATTGAACTATATGATGCCGTCTTCATTTTTTGCGCCACTGAATTTCAGATTTTTATTTTTTTTTTGGTAATGATGGTATGCAGTATACGTTTGTCATATGAAAATCTAGCTGTTGGGCTATTTTTATATATTTTATGCATGCCTTAATCACATTATGAGACAGGAAAAAAGAAATATGGTTCCCTCAAGAACATTTTTTTTTGATTGTTTGTTGTGTTGAATTCAGGAAGACATTCCTCGCCAGTTGTTGTCCATTGGCCTGTACCTTGTGCACATTGGAGGAGCCTACCTCCTGAAGTAAGCACTCTGCTGGCGGGGGGGGGTTGGGGGGGGGACAGGTGACAGGTGGTGCAGGTGGTGCAAGGGAGAAAGACATAGTCTCTGTAGCTGGGCTGGTGCTCAGGCCTGCTCCACCCGGAGAACTTGTTGAGCACATTGGGCTTCATTGTTATGGCATTGCTTAATTCTGTTGGTCGCACAGATTGTTGCTGCCCCTTAGGTTTACATTGGTTGCTGATTTTACTGTAGAACTACAGGCCATTTTGGATCACACCAGCTGCGACAGCGATGCTGATTTTGTTTTCAGTGTAGCAGTCCTCATTATAACTCAGTCAGTGAGTGCATACTCAGACCAGGCCCATCTGCGACCTCAGCCCTCTTTTCTTATCCCAACTACTCTCCTGTGATGTTTCGTGACTGCGTTGTAAAAGATTGCCATGTATTTGTGTTTACTAGAATTGCCCACTAACAGAAACAAGGACAGATAAAGAGACATATAAGGGTCAATAACGTGACATTGTCCGAGTGCACTGCATTGGTTTAAAATCATTTTAAATGATTCATAATAAGCATCATTTTATTCTATAAAACCTGTTTAATTTGAATTTATTTCCAGTTTATCATAAAAATGATATATATATTATGTTTTGCCATCTCAAACCCTCAAAATGTTAGGTGGCGCAACCGTCCAAGCAAGTTAACACGATGTGAAATGTATTAAATATGTGATTTAAAATATAAATGAATATAATATTAATATGTGGGCATAATTTTATATTGAAAATCTTTCAAATAAACAAAGTTTAATAGTTTAATTGTTCTTAAATTGTTTGGAAAACCAAAATACCCGCCCCCTACAATAAAGAATCCATAAATTACTTTTAATGCCCAGCTCAATTACAAAATAGTAATGTTTTAGGCAGAGTAGACACACCCAGGTATACTTATTAAAAAAATCACTTAGAAAAAAAAGAGGGAAGTGTGTTTTTTTTCAAGTAAATTTTGGTTGCACCACCTGACATTTTTTGGCTGGTGAAATTGCAAATACAGTCTAAAACTGTACTAAAACCCTGTAAATGTTGTGCAACCATTAAGACTTGTTTAAACACACTCTTCCAACTTCAAATAAATGTATTCTGTACATTTTTAAAGATTTATTTCAAAAAACATTTTTAAAAGGCTTAGTATTTGTCATTGACCCATAAACACCAACAAAAATACAGAAAAAAATCCCTCACAGGAGTTGTATAGTGGTTTCAGACTTGTCTTGTTGAAGATTGCCCTGATGACACACACACAGACCAAGTGAAAACAATACCAGCATCCAGGGTTGGGTTCAATTACTTTTTTCAACTATAATTGATTGTAACTCTAATTGTAATTACAATCCCTTAATTGTAATTACAATTACTATTACTTTCTGGACAGAATGTTCAATAACAATTACAATTACTTTCGATAAAGAATTCAATTAAAATTAAATTACAATTACGAAAGTAATTGATTACAATTACTGTAATTGTAATTGAAAAAAGTAATTGAACCCAACCCTGCCAGCATCGCTATCGCAGGTTACAGGAATAAAAAAAAGAAAAGACGATCTGGGAACTGATCTTGAGACTGGAAACCCTCTGATTTTGCGGTTGATTTTTGTATTTTTTGTTCAACAGTCTGAACCGACTGGGACTGGTGCTGATGGCCCTACACTACTTCGTGGAGCTTCTTTTCCACGTGTCTCGCCTTATCTACTTCACCAACGAGAACCGCCGGTTTGGGTGAGAGACCAAGTATGAACTCTTTTTCTGCGGTCAGTGTGAGGCCCCACCAGTCAGTCTTGGACATTTCAAGATTATGAACTTCATGAATTGCTCTCCATATGGAAGTTTTTGTATTCATAATATTAAAAACAGTATAAAAAAACATCAAATACATGTATTTTGAATAGTTAGAGCTATATTAAAAAGGTGTATTTCAAAGAGGCTTCCTGCGGTGGAACATACGGATGTTTTATTGTCTGAGAAGGCGCTAGTAAACACACATTTTAATTGACTGCTGAGGCAAAGAGATTCGGGCTCTACTCTGTGAGTCACATACAATAATGAGTCATTATCTATTGAATGTACCTGGGAAGCAGACAATATTGAGCCTGCTCTAAAAACAACTGGTTCCAATTGCTGAGAAGCCAGACCCAGGGGAAATGGTTTGTCCTCCTTTAGCAAGATGGATGTGCTACATGAGCCAGCGGTGATGGCGTGGCCTGGGAACGCACAGTAGCTAATCTGCCACTGTGTTGCTTTTTCTGTGTAAGAGTGGCTAACCTGCAGCCTAGCTTTTATTTGTTTTACAAGTTTCCATAAAACATCAAAACATTTCCCAATAAAAGCAATTAAAAAGTCTCAGCATATATCCATGAAGAACATCACACAAGAAATACAACCCCAATTCTGAAATAACTGGGACGAAGTGTAAATTGTGAATAAAATCAAAATGCAATGGCTTACAGATCACGTGAGCCAATATGTTATTTACAATAGGACATAGATAACATTTCAAATGTTGAAACTGAGACATTATACATTTTTATCCACAAAATGAGCTCACTTCAAATTTTCTGGCTGCAACAGGTCTCAAAAAAGTTGGGACACAGGCAAAAAAGGGCTGAAAAAGCAATTAATATAAAAGAGAATCAGCTGAAAGAACATTTAGCAAGTAATTACATTAACTGGCATCAGATTTGCAACATGATTGGCTATAAAAGGGATGTCTTAGAGAGGCTGAGTCTCTCAGAAGTAAAGATGGCTGGAGGCTCTCCAACAAGTGAAGGCTTGCGTAAAAAAAACTGTGGAATACTTTAAAAACAATGTTCCTCAACGTCAAATTGCAAAGGCTTTGAAGGTCTCATCATCGACAGTGCATAACATCATCAAAAGATTCAGAGAAACTGGAAAAATCTCTGTGCGTAAGAGACAAGATTGAAGACCTTTACTAGATACCTGTGATCTTCGGGCCCTCAGATGCCACTGCATCACTCACCGGCATGATTCTGTCATGACATTACTAAATGGGCCCAGGAATACTTAAAGAAACCACTGTCTGTAAACACAGTCCGCCGTGCCATCCACAGATGCCACCTAAAACTCTATCATGCAAAAAGGAAGCCATTGTTGAACATGACCCAGAAGTGCCGCCGTGTTCTGTGGGCCAAGGCTCATTTAAAATGGACTTAAGCAAAGTGTCCTGTGGTCAGACGAGTCCAAATTTGACATTCTTGTTGGAAATCATGGGCGTTGTGTCCTCCGGGCTAAAGAGGAGAAAGACCACCCCTCCTGTTATCAGTGTTCAGTTCAAAAGCCAGCATCTCTGATGGTATGGGGATGCATTAGTGCATATGGTGTGGGACACTTGCATGTTTTAAAAAGCACCTTGAATGCTGAAAGGTATATAAAGGTTTTAGAGCAACATATGCTTCCCTCCAGATGACATCTATTCCAAGGAAGGCCTTGTGTATTTCAGCAGGACAATGCAAAACCACATACTGCAGCTATTACAACAGCATGGCTTCGTAGTGGAGGAGTCCATGTGCTGAACTGGCCTGCCTGCAGTCCTGATCTTTCATCGATTGAGAACATATGGCACATAATTAAACGAAAGGTCTGTCAAAGGAGACCCAAAACTCTCCAGCAGCTGGAAGCCTGTATTAAACAGGAGTGGGATCAAATTCCAATGGCTGAACACAAGAAACTTGTCTCCTCAATGCCCAGACACCCTCCACTCTGTGTTAAAAAGAAGAGGGGATGCTACACCATGGTAAACAGGCCCCTGTCCCAACTTTTTTGAGACCTGTAGCAGCCATCAAATTTGAAATGAGCTCATTTTGTGGATAAAATTGTAAAATTTCTCAGTTTCAACATTTGCTATGTTATCTCTGTTCTATTGTGAATAAAATACTGGCTGGTGCGATTTGAAAGTCATTGCGTTTTGATTTTATTCACAATTTGCACTTGGTCTCAATTATTTCGGAATTGGGGTTGTAGTTTATAAATAGTCATAACAATTCAAAAAACAAAAAGTACGACAGTACAAGTTAACAGAATGAAAAAATAGTGGGAGTTTGAAGATACAGATCGTACCAAATAATGCGAGGACAAAGTAAAAGAGAAAAACATCACTCAGACAATGGTCACCAAAAAAACAGATTTACAAAGAGAGATTCTTAATGCAGGACTAATTCATTGTGCAAATGTATATCACTGAACAAATGGATAATCCAAAACTAATCCAAACAATGCGAATGGCAGCCTGGCAGCGTGGGCTTGGCTAGCATGTAGCAGCGTTGGAAGTGTTAGGTCCTGCTGTGTCGCGGCGCTAACATATGGCTATTGCAGGTTCGCGGTGTGGGCAGTGCTCTTCGTCATTGGTCGGCTCCTCACTCTGTCGTTAACTGTTCTCACTGTGGGATTCGGCCTTGCGGGGTCGGAGCTCCAGGGCCCAGATATGGCCACTGGCAACTTTAACATACCATTGATTCGGTAAGTACAATGAATAATGGGATGTGTGCAGATAATTAATCATTCACAAAAGAGAAAAGTTATACAGCTGAATTTAGCTTTGTTCTGGATTTAAAAGAATCTCAATTCAAAATTTAAATTGGCATTAGACTATGTTTCAGCATATTGGTTAAACTGAGCAATACTTTATTTATTTAATTTATTTATTTAACCTTTATTTAACCAGGGAAGTTCCGTTGAGATTGACATCTCTTTTTTGAGGGAGCCCTGAGGGGTTGAGGTGGGGAGGGAGAGGATAAGTTGCATCGCCAATTAGATCAGGGGATGATTAGGTGGCAGATTGAAAGAGCCAGGTTGGGAATTTAACCATGACACCGGGGAACCCCCTACTCTTATCGAAGAGTGTCATAGGATCTTAAATAACCACAGTGAGTCAGGACCTCGGTTTTACATCTCATCTTGTTTATGTTATTTTGCCCTCTTATTTTCACTCTTGTGTGTTTTGGCCAGGGTCACTGTGCTGGGAGGAATCTGCGTGACACAGGCCTTCATGGTGTGGAAGTTCATTAACTTTCAGCTCCGCAGGTGGCGGGAATCACAGCAGCAGCAGAGGATTACAGCTCCATTAAAGAGCAGGACCAGGAGAGACAGAGGTGAGTGCTGCCCAGAGCCATCACATCCCATCAGTGCTGTAAACCTTCCTGCCTTCAGCAGTCCAGCAGGATGATATTGGTTTCCTTGCACATTTGCAGGTTACGATTGTGACCACAGGGGGGAGGGGCACTGTAGTTGCATCTCTGCGCCTTGGCTTAAAGGAAGGTTTCACTCAGAAATTTAAATTCTATCATTATCTGTTCACCACCATGTCAGCTGAAGTTTGCTAGCCCATACAACACACTTGGAGAATGCCTGCACAACTCCCTAGCTGGCTTCTCGAAGACAACTGAAGTCCATGGGGACTTGCTCATTAGTTGTTTAGAGTCCAAAAAAACTGCTAGAAATGACCATAAAAGTACTCAGTACAGCTCTTGCAGTATAATCCAAGTCTCCTTTAGACAAATGCTTGCTCTATGACTGGAAAAGATCTGTAATACACCATTATTTAGCACAAATCTTCACATTCTGCTTGAAGAGAACTGACGACCTCTCCAGAATAGATACGTTATTTAGACTGCTACGCACGGCCGAAGATGGCAAAGTCATGGCCCACCTTGCTCTGCCTCTGATTGGCTATCACTCATTGCCTTTGTTGGTTTGGCGGGTTTGGTTTAGGTATGAGGAGTGAGATAGGTTGGAGTTCGGGTTAGAACATCAGGATAAGCCTGTCAGAGGCAGAATAGGCAGGTCATGACTTTGCCATCCTAGGGAAAAAAAATGGGTTATGCATAGCAATATTAATAAGTTCGCTGGACCAGTTGTGAGTTCTCGTCAAACATAACGTGAGGATTTGCACTAAATAATAATGTAATACAGATCTCCTTCACAGTGGCATGGGAGTGTGTAAATAATGAGAGAATTTAAATTTTTGGGTGAACAGTTCTTTTACATGATTGAGTAAATGTGTGGCAGTAAAAATGCATTTCATCCCATTCCTCCTGGGAAAAGGTAACTTGCACCTGTGAATAATTACATTATCCCTTGTACCCTGCCAGTGTTTGGTCACATTTTCTCTCTCACCTGAGGATTATAATAGGGGAGGGTGACTGAAGTTAGATTTTGTTTTTTTACTGTGTGTTCATTTGTCTGTCATTTGATTCAGTTTTTGTTTTTTCTATGACAGGAGGACCAAATGTGGTTAATGGAGCATTGGGCAATGGCCCAGATTCACCAAGAACCAGGAAAGAGAAGTCATCATAACTACCACTCCCTCCTGCACAACACAAAATGGCTGCCTAGACTGATGGTCCATCATCTTCAATGATACTGTTGCTTTAGTGTTTCAGAGAGCATACTTTCGCACGCTTTCACACTCTTTTGCTTTCTATCTCAGGTCATTGGAACTTCAGCATACATCTTTTCCCCCTCTTTTTGAGTCACAAACTGTACTTGCTGAAAAGGGAACATAAACAAAACTTAGTTTTTTTTTTTTTTTTTTTAAGTGCCTAAAAATGGTTTACCAATAGGTGATAAAATTACTTCCAGTTCTTATGGTTTTAACTTCCGGGCATTTGTCTTGGATGCTTGAGAATTGAAAAAGAGATTCGGATTTTACGCAAGCCGCATATTCACTATATTGCCAGAAGTGTGGACACTTTACTGAAACCTCATAAACAGACATGGAAAATGGGCATTTTTAAATTTTAAATTAATTCCGAATTCAGTGAAAATGTCCACTGTTTAAATTTAGAAATGTCCCATTTTCTGTGCATGTCAATATGGTTTCAGTGAAGTGTCCACAAACTATTGGCTACATGGTGTATCTTTGGGTACCATAATATACTTGAAACTTCAGGTCCATACAATGTAAATTCAAGTGATTTCAGTTGTTGTATCAATGAGTTTGAACTGCTTTTTGTAATTTGCATTTTGATCGCATGTGCGGTGGTAATGTTTGTGTAAATGTGCGTGACGTTACGCTGTTTCCCCCATAGTAATATGCTATAAGCTTCAATGAGACATCAGGGTTGAATACCATTGATTCCCTTACGGTCAGTTCAAAGCGTCATATAACTTGATGGGGAAAATGTATGTATATTTTTTTAAATGGTGGACCTAAATAGTGACACTTTCAGATGAATGGTGTTAGTCTAAAATGCTCAATTGACAGTGGCACAGCCTGGACTTGATTTCCTAAATCACTGACTGCATGAAGGTCACGCGCTTAAGATGGGCACACGTCCTTTTCAAATGCTGTTCTGTGTTTCATGTAGCCTTGTGCCTGTTTGGAGTGTAATGTTGTGTAAGTGTTATACTCAGGAATGGCAAGTCCTCTGCAACTGATTATGGACTATTAAGGTGAGAGGAACACTGTTGCCAATAGCCGATAAGTTTCTCTCATCTGCAGTTGTCCCCACAGATGTAAGTATTATTGTATTAAATAAATTATTTTGTATTATTGGTGGATATTCATCAATTGATTTATTTATTCTTCACATTTTATTGACCCCTTCATCGTGGAGGAGTATAGAAAATACCCATCAAGGCATCCACTTTGACGGACTGCTTTCTGACATGCATTTTGCTGTGAATTTTGCAGTCAAAAATGCGCAGATCAGAGTGGAATTGCAAAGCCTGAGGGTTCACGAGATGTGTGTGTCCAGTTCTGCAAGATCTGATCTACTTTGACAGTTTTTGCTTTCCTGTCTGTTCTAGCCATGCCTAGTTTTGCTCAGTTATTTGGATATGCCCTGTCTCTTTATGTGTCTGTGAACTGGATGATTTTGATAAGTATAAATATAAACTTGCTGGAACAATGGCTCTTGACGAAGTTGGAAGATGAGGTTAAAACAGAACTGCTGATTGAGCAAACTCATCATCCATTTTCAGAAAAGAAATTTTGTGATGTAGGGGACAGTAGGGAGGATTGAGCCATGGGGAGGAGTGAGCCATTTTGATTTTTTCTGTTGTTGACTTGAAATGACCTAAGGTTAAAGGTCATACAGAGTCACCTAGCAACCCTGCAGAGGTCAGGCCTAACAGAGATGCAACAACATCAACAAGTAAGTATGCCAAACAAACATTGTCGTTTTCATGGGGCTAAGTAAAATTTTTCTTGTAACAATCAATCACTGTCATTCTGTAACTTATCAAGATTTTGATGCATATGGTACTGTTGTGTAATCTGCATACACCAGGGAATGTTTTGAGTATATATACGAGACCATGCGCTTGAGCTGGGAAGCTGGCGAATGTTGAAATCTCTGGAAGTACACTGAGGCAGGAGTGGGCCACTTAGTTGGAAGGAGGACTGAGCTGTGGTTCAGTTCTCCCTACCCTTTGGCCCACTCCTGCTCCATGTAAAATGCACTCTAGGATGAAACTGTCATGGTGAAATACATGGTTGAGAAACCACAGAAGTTCAGTCATTGGTTTGTGTTCCCACAAAAGGAGGATATTGATACTGTGTCAATTGAAGATGTGGTCATGGTTCTTCCCCAACCAAATCCGGTTGGTGGCACGAAACGTGCTTCAATGCAGTTTGTGTTTGATGTTAATCTTGATAAGTACTTTCATGTTTAAACCATACCTCATTCATTGACAGTGCACTTTTATTCTCAGTGCCAGGATTGGCTAAGTTTAATTTGATAGACGGTGCTCTACAAATGTGATTTTGGACAACTATTTCTGTTGTTTTCATCTGTGTTTCAATAAAGCTTTTTGTTAACTGATTCTTTTGTCTGTCGTTTTCCCATCAAAACTAACAGCTCAGTCCTCCCCATGTGCTGGACCAGGTCTCCCACATATGGGGAGGACTGAGCCATTATTTTCCATAGTGGATTTTGACTTCACTGGCTCTTATTTCTGGTCAATACCTTGTGTCACCTGGGTTAAGAGCCTTCAAGATATGCTTCCATTTCCATATAGCCTTTTTATCTTCAAACCCAAAGCATGGGGAATATGATCCAAAAAGAAAAATGTGGCTCACTCCTTCCCAGTCTCCCCTACTCGAAACTCATTTATTTTGTCTGTATTTACCGCTACCCTCGTTATATTTGTAACTTAACAAACGGAGGTGATCCGTGTCTTCAGATCTGTTTCATTTGTTCTTACTTGCATGCAACTGTAAACCTATCGTGAGTTTACTATTATGCAGCAGGCCTACTGCCTGGGCCATAAGCTGACGTCAGTAATACTGTAATTCTGTGACTAAAGGTGAATTTCACGGGTTATCTTGTAGAATTAAGATGTGCGGACGTTTTCGAGGTGTTCAGAGTTTGGAGCAGGCCGATATACTACTACTCGGCATTAATCAGAAGGTGGCGCAATAGCATTAGTTTATTTCTAATTGCGTGCGCCTGCTGTGTAGACTAAAATACTACATATGGTTTCCTATTGAATCTTTCGCTTACGTATCTAGAGCGTATTTTCATAATCTTTCATTTAAAACAGGACCATAAGCAGTAGTATAGATTGTCGAGGAGGGCGAACTCAACATAAGCGGAAATCATAACCGACTTCATGCGAGTGATTTTTTTCCCCCCCGTGCTTTTGAAACCCACCAGTTGAACTCGGTCGTGACCGCGTTCAGTGCAACCTCTCCTTCGCTCTCCTGGTGGATATACAGTTGATTTGGTTGCCTGTATCGAGGGAAACGTCTTGTGCTACGTTGTAGCCGACTGATACCTATCAATTCAAAAATTGATATCACGATTCTGGTTCTGGTAATTAAGCGAAGTTAAAGCCTGGCTGCGGCGTGGTGTTGTTGTTTTATGACCTGCCATGTTAAATTTGGAATTTCGGAGTAAGCTAAAAGCAACCCGCGTTTGACCGGGAGAAGGAAACTGCAGAATTTTCAGAAAAGAGGGTAAGTAGCCTTGGGCCTGTCAGTTATTTGTGAAACAGAAATAGATGTAGTTACTTATTTGATGCACTGACGTTTCTGCTGTGTTGCGCGTTAGTTTATGGAGCGCTCCACCAGCACTAGTAAACAGCCAATCCATATCTCGTGTCATTTGGTAGAATTGGCTGCTATAACGCACGGGAATGTGAATCACTATTTTTACGCTCTAGTAACACATAAAACAAGTTAGAAATCAGTATCGGTACACTAAGAGAAATGACCTACTTTGCAATAGCTGACGCATCGGTCTGAAAACCGCCGCTGTACTTCTTGTACTTATGTAAGGCATTTTAGATGGAAAACCACGACACTATTTAGTTAATAGGTTCTTAAAATAGACAGCCAATGCCAAAATACTTCTGACTTTATATATGTCATGGTTTGTTTGTGAGTGAGTGAGATAAAAAGCTGCCCAGATCTCTATTCAGAAAGCCTCGGACAAACTTTGCTTTGCCACTTGTGACTTATTGATAGCTTTCTTGCCATTCAATAATTTTGCCGCCGACAAGGGTCTTTTTGAAATGCCCTTTGGATTTTTGACGCTCACTGCTTATTTGAATGTGCCTTTATTCAAAGTATATTGTTCCTCAGGATTTGGTTTGAAGTTGCCTATACTGCTGATAAAAGATAAAATTATGAAACTAAGTCTATTATAAGAATTATTATAATCCAGTTGTTAATAGCTCCTGATAAATGTCATAATGTAATTCCAGTAAATTGGTACCATGTTGTGGGCGAGTTCATTTTTGTTCCTGTGGTCAATCATTTAATATTCATATGATGGCACATATTACATTCAAGTTAAACCGGCTTTGTTAAATCAATATTTATCAGAGAAAATGTTTCTTTTATGAGGGTTGCAAACAATGGGCAGAATGAGTCAACATGTTTGCTCGGCTTAATGCAAGTGTTTCTCTTTTTGTCGTCAAGTTCAAAAACATTCTGTCGATTTTGCGGTTATGCCGAATGCCTGTGTTTACGTGCAATTCAGAGTGGAGGTCAAATGCTAATATAATCCGGTCGTGAGCATTTAAACCAAGTTCCAACTACAAAAGCGTTAACGTGGTCACCCAAAACACTCCAAATGTGCCAAAAGCTGAATTTCAGTGATCATCTCCCCATAGGCTAAAATATGCCCTATAATTTAAATACTCTTTATATAATAATATCTGAAATGTATACCTTATAGCATATAAGAACATTTTATATCAAGAACCTATTTACCCATTTTTGTATTAAAAATAAATAAGTAAATAAATAAATAAAAAGTAAAGAACTAAATTTGAACGAATTTAATGATGGATCTTCACTGCTATCTCATACTACTACCCCAGTGGCCATTGCATTTATTGGTGATAATATAATCACACTTCAACGCAGAAAAGGTTGGGACGGTATGGAAAATGCACATAAAAACAAAAACTATTATATTTAAATCTACTTTGACTTGCATTTTATTGCAGATAGTATGAAGACAAGATATTCAATGCTCTGTGTATTGAACTTCATTTTATTTGTAAATATACATCTGTGCTGCCACTCAGGCCTGCGACACACTCCAAAAAAGTTGGGATGGGGGCAGTTTACATCTAGTAGTGAGTTTAAAAAAAAAAAAAAAGGAATAATGATGTGGTTTGAAACTTCTGATGTCAGCAGGTGAATGTAACCATGATTTGGTTCAAAAGCAGCATCCAGGAAAGCCTTAGTCCCTCATAAGCAAGGTGGGCCAAAGATTGTCAATTCGTCCTCAATGCATAGGGAAATCATGAAAAGGCTTAAAAACAGTGCTCCTCTCAGAGAGATGGGAAGGGATTTGTATATTTCACCCTGCACAGTGCATAATGTGATTAAAAGATTCAAGGAATCTGGAGGATTTTTTTCTGTGTACAGGGCAAGGCCACACAAGCTGAATACCCATGATCTCTGATCACTGAGAGGGCAATGCATCTAGAACAGTCAGAACCATCATTTTTCTCTGAGTGATATTACCACATGGGCTCAGGACTACTCTGGCAGACCTTTGTGAAGTACTACAGTGTGAAATTGCGTCCACAAATGCCAGTTAAAACTTTACTGTGCAAGAAAGAAGCCTTATGTTAACAGTGTCCAGCAGCACTGTTGACTTGTTAGGGCTTGGCAGAATCTGCAATGGCCCATTACATAGAGGAAACGTGCATTGTAGTCAGACTGATCAACATTTTAGGTTTGTTTTTGGAAGAAATGGATGCCACCTGCTTTGTACAAAAGAAGACAGGACCATTCAGGCTGTTACCAGCAACAAGTGCAGAAGCTATGCTTTGTCATGGTATGAGGTTCTGTCAATGCCCTTGGCAAGGGTAACATGCATTTCTATGAAGGCATCAGTAATGCTGAGAAGGACACTGAGATTATGTCGCAAGATATGCTGGCTTAAAGATGACAGCTTTTCTAGGGGCTTCCACATCTCAAGAAGACAATGCAAAACCACATTCAGTATGCATTCCAAAGGCTTGGCTGCGGCAAAAAAGGGTCAAGGTGCTTGATTGGCCTGCCTACTGTCCCATCTCATCTCCAAAAGAAAACACGGCACATTTTTAAATGCAAATTGTGCAAATGAAGACCTCATACTGTTGCACAACTTTAGACTTGTTTGCAGGAAGAATAGGACAAACTGACACCTGAAACACTTAATCACTTGATGTCTTCAGTTCCTAAATGTTTAAATATTGTGAAAAGGAGTGCCAGCATTACAAAGTGGTAAATCCTACGTGTGCATTTTTGAAAAATCAGTAAAATTCATGTGATGAAACATTAAGTGGTGGTGTATTGTTTTCACTGTTATACAGGTCAAAGACAATTGACAAATCACTGCTTCCAGTTTTAAATTTAATTTCACATACCATCCAAACTTTATTCGATTTGGGGTTGTACACATGCTCAACATTCCACTTATAAAACAGTAACTTGACCGGCCACAATATTTCTGAAAAAATGAAAGGTGCCCTTTCACGTGTTTTACCGCTGGGACAGAAGTAATGAAAAGGCTTCTGAGTTCTTTGTTGCATCCATTTTGTAACCGTGGTCCAATTTATTACACAACAAGGGAAACCATATTAGAACAGATGATTTTGTTTTAGTCTCGACGCTGGCTTTTGTGCTCCTCGTGCATCATGAAAGGTAATGCTTGTCCTATCGCGGCTCTTCAGCTGTCAGGAGAATTCAGCGCGTGCGGTGGACTCTGGGGCGGCACGTTTTTAGGGCAGCAGTGCCGTCAAGATGCACCCATTGCCCCGGTGTAAATCCTGCCCCTGGCACTGTCAGCTGTAGAGCGCTGCCCTCCAGGGCCTCGCGTAAGTGCTCCAGCGTGTCTAACAGGGAGGGAGGGGTTTCAGTTCACAGGACTAGCCCCGTCCCATGATCACACAGGAGTGACTTCCTCTGGTAGATCAGGCTTTTTAAGTCTGCCGTTGTTAAACCGCGTACAGAGCAGCTACCTCTGCACTCCAATATTAGAGCTGCTTAGTCAACAGGGCAGAGAAGGAGCACCTGGTGACAACTTATGTTCCAGAGGAGAGGGAATGCCATCCTCTGCTTTCTAGAATGTACCGCCGGTGTGGAGGATGTCGCACTGATGGACATCAGCTCTGCGTGTAATTGTGTGTCCCAAATTGGGAGAGAGTTAGAAAAAATGTGAACAGAAATAATTTAGTATTCAAAAGTATAATAAAGTATGTACAAGTACTCATCCGGGATGATTCCTGTAAAATATTTTTTCACTCGATCATGCCGTGAGGAACTTAGTCAGTCATTTCTAGTGTTACTGCTGGACACTGGCTACTGGGTCAATAACTATCAGTGTGAAATTATTCTTCAGACCAGAACCATAACGACATGTAAATGTTACATAATTTTCAAAAATCTTATCATTTCTAGGCAATCAAATATTTTGGTGCTTATTTAGTTATTTACTTATCTATTATTTATTTAAAATATCTTCAACTAGAATGTAGAAAATATTTGTGTATCAAAAATTTTATTCGTTGCTTGAAAATGCAAATACTCTGCCTTAACTTGAAATTTTTTGAGCTTCAAACTCCTTAAGTACTGTAGAAATTCACATTAGCTTTAGGTCAAATTTTCCAAAGCTAATTTCAGTTCTGCTTCAAAATGAGCAATGCTTTCATCAGTTAATTCCAATTTCCAGTTCATAAAGCCACCATTAATGGTGTCAGCCAATTAATTCACAAGTACCAGATGCCCTGGAACTTGAATGATCAGTTCATCTCATGGGGTAAAATGTGCAGTAAGAGCATTTGTGCAGTACCATTAGTGATCACATTTTTTGGACTGATATTTACTTAAAGTATTTATTGTGTAATGTATTGGCATGAAGTTAAAGGTCATGTCACCAGGCGCACAGCCATTACAAGTAATGTCATAAACTGCTTCTTTGTGACGACAAATGGTGAAGTGACGGTGGGAGGCAACTTCGCCAACCAGTTAATCAGTTCCTTCATTATTCTGGGTAATCCCTCCCCTGTATGATGTCACAAAGGACAGATTTGAACTGATTTGTAATTGCTTGTAAGCTGTGCATGCGGTGACGTGATAAGGGACCTTTAATTCAGCGGTTCCCACACACAGTCCTTGGAGCCCTCGGTGTACGATGGTTTTTTTTCAACCGCTACGACCCCATAATGAACAAGCTGTGAATTTTCCATAAGTGGCTTGGCTGCTTTTTAGGCCAGAGAGACATTTCACCCTCTTAAACCTTGTTAACAGAAATGGCTGTGCATTCTATAATTTTTAGAAGCCCAACATTGATATTGTGTTTATTTTGCAATATTCCAAGTAAACTATGGTGCATAGCAATGAGTACTAAATGATCAAATTCAAGCCTGTTGAATCAATAAGCTGCTGGATAGCTTTCTGAAACTGGGTGTTTTAGATCTCTCCAAATGTTTTCCTGAAACCAGCCTCAAAAGAAACACTTGACTCATTAGAATATGCTTCGTCTTTGAATTCTTTTTTACCTAGCTGATAGTTAGTTTTAGTTACCATGTGTCCACAATTAGGGACTGAGACGTCAATTTGCTTTTCGGGGCATACATTGCCATATCTGACTCAATGTGGCCTAAATGGGGTGAATTATTAAATAATTAAAAGGGTAGCACAATTGTCATAAATGAGCAACCCTTTAAAATTCTGGGATTGCAATAATGGTTGGAAGAAAAACTAGCATTCAAAGTGGGTCCCCAGGGGCCTGTTCCACAAAGAAGGATTATTTGGTTAACTGGATAATTGCATGGAGTAATACCTAGAAACCTCTCAAATCTGGAACATGGACTGAAGTAAAAAGAACTGTCTTGGGTTTCACTTTGAGAAGCTCTCTGGCTAACTCAGCAATCCTGCTTTGTGGAACAGGCCCCAAGACTGAGTTTGGGAATCACAAAACAACCTAAACTGTGTTCCCATACTTCTTAAGAACTGCTCCGCATATTAGTGGTTCATTGTAATATATTGTATCGTATGATTTCAAATATGCATTAGCCGGCGTTAGTCAGCTTGCCCATTGATTCGAATGGTACTATGATAATGATCCTAATTGTTTTTTATTGATTTACTGGCCTTAGTTACTCAGCAGAGCGGCCCATTTGCAGTACAGCACTGCTTGGTTTCATGTTCTAACGTTTGTTCTTGTTACATCCCGTGCTAGCAGCCTATAAAAAGTAACCTGTGCATTTTATCATAGAATTGACTTCATAGACATTTGTCCTCGTCCCCCTTGTGTTACCCTTTGAGAAACTGTGGCTGTCGGATAGTTCCGTTGTGGGCACATTTGATCGCGGACAGTCTCTCTTGCGAGTCCTGTGCAATCACGCTCTTGCTGTATTGGTGAAGGGAGAACGGGGGGTGTGCGATTCTGGCTGAGTAAACAAGCAGGCGTAACGTTAGCCAACAGCACGGCTGGAAACATGGCGGATACTTACAGTGCGGTTTCATAGAACCCGAAGGTCAGAGCTGGACTAAACATAGGGAATTCATAAGGATTGCACCTATGGTAAGTTAGAAAAAGCGGTGAATCCTTATGAGCTTTTCATTTCGTCTTGTGAGGTGGTGGGGTCGGCGGGAGGGAGTTCATTCGTCTGAATAGCGATCCGTAACCTACTAAGACTGCAATGGATCATAGATCAGAGACGCCGCGGCTTGATAAGTTTCTCAGTGACTGGCCAATATTTTCAACAGCTTGGCGTTTGACTTGTTTCTTGAATATTTGTATTGCTGAGTTTCTGTTGCCTCAGTTTGTCTCTAGCTGTCAGGGGTGAGAGAGAGGGAGAGTAACATTTTCAGGTTTGGAACGATTCAGCCTCGTGGGATGGGATGAATGAATTCGGGCAAAGTTGATTTCACGGCGTTTAATTCTTTGTGGACGCATGCGAACCCGCTGTAGTTTCAGTGCAGAAGTTGCAGCCGTGGTCTGAAGCGCTGGGATTCTGTTACAAGGAAAACCGTGTTAAAACTGCGAAGAACAGTGATCGTTGTTCTGTGAGGTGGGTAACGATTCGCATATGTGTTTCTTTTCGACTTTGAACCTGTGACTTTAACCCCGGCTTAATCTGATGCAATTATGTTGCAGTTTGTGATGCCGGTTACTGTTGGCTTGACCTGCTGCTTTAACTTTGGCCGTTAAAATGCTTTATTTTACTCTTTGTTACATCTTTTAAAGTATACTGTTTCAATGAATTACCCCGTGATTTCTGCTCAGTCCATCAACCTTCAGAGGTGACGTCAGATCATGCTGATTTGCAAATAGAGGAGGGTTGTGGGTCGAACTTGTTTGTGGCGGCGTCCCACTGTTCAAGAGGAAACGTGAATGTGACCGCAGCGTTACATCTGAAATTGATGTTCTTGCTCATTTTCCTATTCATTGGAGTCCTTTCATTTGTGAAATTATCTTGCACTTGACGAAAATTATATTTTTAATTAGGGGAGGATGATAACCGACGAAGTCTCTATTTACAATGGCTGCTTTTGAACTCATACAATTTTAAAACCAGGAAAATCTTGATTTTGAAAACTATTAAAGCAGCTACGCCTACGCATATGATGTGGATGTGTTTAAGTTTACTTTGTTGAATAAATTGCGCTCCGCGGTTGCAGAACGAGCGGCAGGTCAGAGCCTCAGTGTCATGGCGTTGCATGTGTCTACGACGTGCCGTGCTATCACATTCTAACCAAGTGGAGAAAGATCAGGTTGTTCGCATGTCAAGCAGAATGATCAACTGGCCTGTTGGAATGCCCAGAGCCCGGTAATGTGATATGGCCGGGCCACTCAGCTCTACGCAACGCAATCATCTGGTAATACAGATTAATTTAGTCCGAAGACTACAGAATGTATTATCTCGAGTGCGCCTTTTGATCAGGGGATCTAATCACCGAGTTGACGAAATAGGTTTTCAGGGCTATCAGTTTATAATTGCCATTAAGTAATTTTAATGACATTTTGTAACAGGCCAAGTGTAAAACCATCCACAATACTAAAGCATCAGAGCAAACTTTTTGCTGTTCACGTGAGAGATTACCATTTTGGTTAGTGCACTATATGGACAGAAGTATTGGGACACCTGGCCATTACACCTACAGGAACTTTTATGACAACCCATACCAAATCCATGGGTGTTAATATGGAGTTGGTCCCGCCCTTTGCAGCTAATGCAGCTTCCACTTTTGTGGGAAGGGTTTCCACAAGATTTTGAAGTGTATCTGCTGGAATTTTTGCCCATTCATCCAGAGGTTTGTGAGGTCAGTCTCTGATGTTTGACGAGAAGGCCTGGCTTGCAGTCTCTGTTCTAGTTCATCCCAGCAGTGCTCGATAAGATTGAAGTCAGGGCTCTGTGCAGGCCAGTCAAGTTCTTCTGCACCAGCCTCACCACATCATGTCTATGGACCTTGCGTTGTGCACTGGGTCATGGTCATGCTGGAAGAGAAAAGCCAAACCCCCCCCCCGCAAACTGTTCCCGCAAAGTTGGAAGCATGGAATTGTCCAAAATGTCTTGGTATGATGAAGCATTAGGATTTTCCTCTGTAAATTTGTCTATAGACCCCACACCCACCCTTTGACTCCCATGACAGAACCCTACACCCATATGTACACATGCTGAAGTGAAAGGACAATATAAATGTATTCAAAAATAAACACATTGAAATAAGTATTACCTATACGTATGCATACCCATACACATGTATACACACATAGATCATAAGTATGTACATATACAGTGCTTAACAAATTTATTAGACCCCCACCCAATGTAAGGTTTATACCACAGCTGCCCTAAATTAACAGTGCTGGTAATTACCAAAATCATTTTTATGTTCCTGTAATGGTTAATCCACCAGTATGCGCAAGCTCTTTAACTGAAATGATATTTTTAATGCTAAAATATAATCATTGTTGTTATCCATGAATTTTTGAATTTACTGTTTTACAAAAAAAAGCAGAAAAATAGTTAAGCGCATTATTTTTTGATTAAGATGCCAAATAACATGTATTTTCTTGCATTCTTGAACATAAAAATTAGTTTTACTTGAATGCAAGCTGTTATCAAGGCCAAAGGAGGCCATACAAAATATAGGTTATTTTTTTGTTTTTTATGTGTGAATAAGGACTATTTAGTGGTTTCAGTTCGTCGTTTGCCAAAGAAATAACAAAATAATTTTTAGTTTTAAACAAGTTTTTGACAGATTTTTTAAGAATTTGTGTTTTCTCGTTTTTTTTTTTTATGACAGGTGGTCTAATAAATTTGTTAAGCACTGTATACATATATACGCAAGAACTGATTTATCATTTATTAATTGACTCGTACACATTTGCTCGTGTTGGTCTCATTCCCATCTTTCTTCCACTCTCAGTGCCTTCCATCTGTCCTTATATACAGTTAACCTACTGCTTTCCTGTTCCATGATACACTCAATCGTGCTGTGATGTTTTACAAAGGGATTGAATTGCTCTGTCCTCAAGGCCTCCACAGATTTTGATCTAAAAATGACAATTTTCCCGAGAAATACTATAATGTTAACCAACGTTTGGGAGTCATTTCTGAGATTACCCAGAAGTGCAGTGGGCAAATCTGGTGTAAAGGAGGTTTTGCAGGGTATAGGCAAATTTGCCCACAGCCCAATTTGAACCATCTTCTAGTTATATTTACCTACTTGTGGGACTGTCCAGAAAATAAATTTGAAATGTGATATTTGCATACAGGAATTGAACTGTGACCTATTTAGTGATTTCAAGATTTTTGTGGGGCAAGGCCTCGAAAAGTCCATATTTAAACCCATATATGATTGTTCTGAAAAACCTGATGATTTTTAATGGCTACACAACAACATGACGGACATTTTGGTACCAAACATATGTATATATGTGAAAAACTGAAGAAGTTTCAGACAATTTTCCATTGAAAAATGCATCTGTCTTGATGCAAAACGCAAAGTTCATCTTGAAAAACAACCAGGTTTTTATGAAAACACACCTAAGATATTTTCACAGAAGTTGCCTCATATAGTTGGCTAAATAATGTGCGAGTGTCGTTAAATTTCGAGACCGGTAACATGGTGTATTCAAGCCATTTTATTAAATACTACATATTTCTCAGAAAACCCATTTAGATGTTTTCCCTGCAAAACCTCCTTACCTCAATATGAAACCAGCCACCCCTGAACCCCTGTCCAAAAAAGAGCTACACAGGGGCAGTGCCAAAATAAATAATCCACTGACTCAACCTCATCATGACAGAATCTACACAGGTTTGACCCATCAATTACCCAAATATGAAGCAACTTTTTAGTGGCCAAAAATGTATGTGTTAATTTAAACTGAAAAAAATGTCTGATGAATCAATTGTTTTGTAAATTCAATTTAAAACCTGGTTTCATGGAATCAGAAAATCTAGCATATACTCCCAAAAATCTAACACATTATAAAGAGTGGCTATCAGTTTCCTTGATTTAAGATGAAACATATACATCATTCTATTAATGCTTGTCTTTTCAATCGAAAGACAAATCTTTTTCATTCTATAGAGTAAGTAATTGTAATTGAATTGATTCAGTTGACCCCCAAAATGAGGGGTTGGTGGAGGGATTAGATTTAAAAAAAAAAAAAAAAAAGATTTCCCTTCAATGGAACTAAGAGGCCTGGCCCAACTCCTTAAAAACAAACCCATTTCATTATCCCTCCTCCACCAAGCTTTACAGTTCGCACAATGCTGTCAGGCAGGCGACGTTCTCCAGGCATCCACCAAACCCAGACTTGTCCATCAGACTGTCAGACAGGGAAGTGTGATTTGTCGCTCCACAGAACATGTTTTTATAGCTCCAGAGTCCAGTGGCGGCGTGTTTTAAACCGCTGAATCAGACGCTTGGCATCGTGCATTGTGGCTTCCATGCAGCTGCTTGGCCATGGAGCTGAGCTCTTCAGAAAGACCCATTCTTTCATGTTTCTATATATAGACTGCATTCTAGTCGCTTCATTTTGTACGCCCGTGGCAATGGATCTGCATGAAACACCTGAATTCCATCATGAATGGGTGTGTCCCAATACTTTTGTCCACATAGTGTATTTTGGTCCATAAAATCGCAGTACCCTTTTTTCTGATCTTAGGATGGAAATATAGAGCTGTATCTTTTCTGAGTTGTTTGTGATTTACTGTATCCCCAGAATAGTGTTCTGGGTTATTATGGATTCACCTTTGCTGCCGCTGCAGGTCCTTTATGTGAGCACAATAATTATAACAGTTTTCATGGGCATTGCATGAAACGTCTTGTGTCCATTCCTGATGCACAGAAGAATGAAACCTGTTTTTCCTGTCACCCTATGATCTTTTCTGTAGTTCCATCACTTTACATGTCCAAATGCAATAACTCAAACAAGTACTGATCAAAATCATGACAGACTTCTCATGATTGTTTTTGTTGCGTATAGACGCACTGTTATTTAGGTTGGTCACCTTATGACCCTCTCTGTAAAACAGAGTTTCTCAAACCTCTCATGGATTACCACTTGTCCTGCACGTTTAAGATCTCTCCCTGCTCCAGCACAGGTGATTTCAATGATCAGGTCATTATCAACCCCTGAAGTTGCTTGATAATGAGCAAATGATTTGAATCACCTGTGCTGGAGCTGGGAGAGATCTAAAACATACAGGAAAAGTGGCTCTCCTGGGATGCTTTCATAATGACAACTCATGGTTCCTCACATCCCCACTGTATTCATGACCCGGAAACAGTTCCTCCTCTGCCATCATGAAGGATATTCCAGTCCTTTTAATGCAACTCAAAGAGATGCGCAGTGAGCTGACAGGAGGCTACCAGAGGAGCTTAAAGTGAGGGAACACGGGTGTATCCTGTGCAGCAGCTTTTTATCAACTGGCTATGTTTAAGTCCTGCACCTCTACATGTGATGTCCCTTAATGGAACGAAGGATTTCTCCTTCTGCAGCTTTTTTTTTCCCTCCTTCCCCGCTGCGCCTCCATGCATTTCTTTCTCACTCTCACTGGAAGGAGCTAAGATGTGACGCAGAGACACTGGCGAGGGAAGCGAAGAGACTGGTTATCGGCATAATGAAAAGCACCCCAGGAGAGGTTTGGAAAACACTACTGTTGAGCCATCACCAGGCTAAGCTTTTAATTTTTAGAAATTGCAATAAGTCTATCAGCATTAATGTGAATCATTTAAAAATATGCCTTCAACATTCATGGTGCATAGAGAAGAAAGTTGTTGATTATGGTGACACTGGTAAGTTTTCTTTTGCACCACCTTTGGAGTCAGACTTAATGTTTCCAAATGCAATAACTCTACCAGTTTGATGGGAATAATTTCACTCTTCTCAATATTGTTTCTGCTGCACAGAGAAGGGTTGTCATTGATGTTGGTCTCCCTGTGAAATTCGCTGTGGCACCACCATTTGGGCAACTTAATTTTTTTTTTTAATTTGATAACTCGAGCAGTTTTAAAAAAATCCTGTCAATTTTGCCACTAACATTCCGGGTGCGCAGAGGAAGAACCTCATTGATTCTTTGGGTGCTCTTACTTCTGCTGACATGCCACCATTGCGTGCAACTACATGTCCAATTTCAGGCCATCATAATGTACTCACAGAAATCAGAATAATTTCTGTGAACATCTTGGTGCATAAAAGAGCAATCCTATTGTTCTGGTGACATTGACCATTTCTGTTGTAACACTGGCTGAACTTCAGTCAAAAAATAAAATCCAATAAGTCAAACAGTTCAAATTGGAATTGTTTGCTGCAAGCATTCCTGGAGCCAGGAGCACTTCACCTGTTTATTTCCTGCCATCACCAGACCAAGCTATGCATTCTGCCTGTGAGGAAGAATGAGGATGCTGTAGATTCAAGGATATATTGACTGCGGTTATCTAGTTAATTTATTGATATTTCCGCTCAAATTCTGCTGACTTCCTTGAATAGCACTTGGAGATTTTATCATCATCCAAAGAACCATCTTACAATGGTCCGAGTTGTGGTAAGTTAGCATTGCTTGGCTCATTTAACATAATTGAAAATCTCCATACTTGCATACATGAATGTAAATTGTTTGTGTTCTGTCAATAGTTAAGGTTAAGTGGATGAGGAGTTCAACGAGCTGCTGCATAATAATTTGTTGAGCAGTAATTATTGTTTTTGGCTCACGCTGCGTGCGTTTTTATTACACTCCTACACTTTATCTACTTCATAATTATCATTGTTGTGTGAATACCCATCACCCCTGAAAATCCCAGATGGCCCTTAAAGCTTTTAGGTGGGATAAAAAAGGATTCAATGAGTTTGGAAACAACAAGAATTCTCTTGCTCTCCTAGGCCTCCCTCAGTCACTCCTCCAAACTTTGTAGAACACATTTCTCACCCAGATACATCGTGCATTTTTGTTAGACTCGGATCAGTGATTTACTTTCACTTTTGTGCATTCACACATGTATCGAATCTGCTATATTTTGTTTTGAATGGAGCAGGGCAAGTTTCTCATGGACCGAAATCTGCGCAACTATTAGCCCATTATGTATTCATCCATTTACTGCCTTGCCTGTTACTGCTCAGTGCCACTGGGTTGGAGCGCAGCTTAGTTTGTTACGGGTGAGAGGCCGGGTCTGGAGAGTGTGCCAATCCACAGCGGGAGATATACACCTTTGCAAAGTCATACATAAGGGAAATTTAGAGTCTCCAATGAGAGACTCCAGTGACCCAAACATTCATGTCTTTGGACAGTTGGAGCAAACTTGCACAGACATGGGCATGTCACATGTTATTATATGTCTGTAATTTGTGTTCTTATACTTTACTAGTGTTTGTTGTTCTTTTTTTTTTTTCTTGTCAGTCACATTTCTTGGTTTTGTTATTTTGTAAATGTTTTGTAATTCTAGTTCTGTTTTCTATGTTTGTCAAGTCATAAATAGGAGTACAATGGAAATAAGTGCTTGCACTTTTTTGTGCTTTCCTGATTTTAAATGTCTATTGTACTTGTCTGTACTTTTACATCTTTTATTGAATAAATCAAATCAAAAATCACAGAAAATGTATCCAGACCAAGATGCAAACCCTGAACCCTTCGGTACCACAGGATAATATACTCGAGGGTGGTGTCCCTCTGTGGTTCAATGTCTGACTGTTCTTGGAATTGTAAAATTTTCATTGTCTGTTTGGTTGCTTATAGAGGTATGGTTCTAGTCGTAGCCCTTCCTCTGTAATACTGTGGAATGTCAGAAGAAGAAACTGGTCACTGATGCATTAGCAAAGCTCATTCCTGGATCTTGGGAGTACTTCTCATGTTACTGCATCTCCCTTATCAGGCTTAGTGGTTTGCTAAGGTTAGAAGCGCAAGGAGTGAGTCAGTTAGGTTCCCATGGCATCCGGGACTGAGAGTGTCTCATCGCTGACCTCAGGAATCCTGATTGGTCAGAGAAACGGCTATTCGCAACTCTCGCGAGTCACGGCAGCCGCTGCAGTGTGCTCAGCCCTGCGGCACTAGATCTGCCGTGAAGGTGTAATTGCAGGCAGCAGGCTGGTCTGCAAAGAGAACATGTTGTCTGTTCTCTTGCGCAAGCTGTACTTTGTGAGGTGTTGCATCATACGCCAGCCTCTGTTTCTTTGTACACATCAGGCCTGCTTTCACCATGACATCATGTGCGCATTCGGAGGTTCCTAATGGCCTGGAGATCCATTTTAACACGTTTAACTTGATCTGTGATACCCGATAGCTGCATTCTCTGACAGGCTTGACTTCTGAATTTTAGCATATTGATCTTGAACTATGTTGGCTTGTTCATTGTTGCTGGATTATGTTTGGCTACAATTTTCTTTCTACTCTACAACTGTTTCTTTGGAAGATTTGTATTAAGCTGAGGTTCTCTTAAATTTCTGGTGATTATTTTGAACTTAGTGACTTTATTTTGATGGAAACTATCTGGGGAGTATTTTGTACTATCAGCAAAAAATAAGTATATGGAACAGGACTCCCAAAATCATAGTCCTCGAATGCCAAGAACTGGTTGTCTACTAACCCTTTTACTGGGAGTCAGGTTTGATGACAGTCTGGTCAATAAGTGGCAGTGATTGTTCACCTAATTGCCTGGAAGGAGAGAAAACCAGGGTAGGATTTGGATCGAGGAGCCAGATTTGGGGAGCCCTAATGGAATCCTCATGATTAGTAAGTGAGTGGCTTTTTAAATAGTTGAGAAACTTTGGCAAGTACTTCAAGCAGTCATGTTAGGTGAGTTCTAAATTTGTACTTCATAGCCATTCTTTTGTGAATTTTTTTTTTTTGTCTGTGCAGTGGTGCTGCTAAGTATTTTTAATATGTGTCATGTTGTGATGACTAATCTGTCGTCTATTCGTGTTCGGATTGGAATGGAATAAGGGTGTCAATATCAAATCCTGGAGATCCGCTGTTGGTTTATGATTTTATTCCACTACTTGAGTGCTTAATTTAAGTCATTGATTGGCTAAGCCTTGTTTATGAGGACTGGTTTACCTGCTGATTTAGTGGGAATCCAAAAAAACTGAGAAGCACTGGTCCTCAAGGAGTTTGAGACTTTTGGTGTCATAGGTGTTTGCAAGCATGGTTATTTCATCATGTACCATTTAGCTATAAATGTATTCTTTAACAAGACAAACGCTATTGGTGGACAACAGCAGGCTATATCCCCAAAACTATGGCATTCTCTCCATTGGCAAATTCATAGTTTGACCTAGTGATGCCACTACAGGAAACAGTATTGGGGTCAGAAAGTCAACAGGAAAATGACTCAAGGGTCCAGGAATGTTCACTGGAAATTGTGTCTAATTCGAATCAGCACCGTATTAGTTATTACATTTTGAGGAGGGCAAGTATGGCTTGAAGGTGGTGCTGCTGGAATGGTCATAGTATCATTAGAACAATAGGATTGCTCTTTTATATACCAGTACATTCACTGCAAAGTTGATCCCATTCTCATTTGAACAGTTTGACTAATTCCATGTAGAAATATTATTCAACCTAAAGGTGGCTCTACAGTGAAAATAAGAGACCAATAAGGTTCTTTGTTTATGCATTAATAATTTTGACTGCAGATTGAACAGGACTCCCATTGAAACGGTTTCATTTATTTCAATTTTTAAATATGACATGTTTGTCCAAATAGTGGTGCTGCATCAACAGACATTGGGTAAGCAACATCAATAAGTGGTAGTTAACTGGTGTAACTCCGGTTCTGTGAGGCTTACCTATCGGTTTACCCCTTACGAGGCTCTGCCTCAGTACCTGAGAAAGAAAGTTGTACTGGCTGCCCAATGGGGGAGCGTGTCGTCCACACAGCACCCACTCGCTTTATAACTGCAGTGCTTTCGCTGCTCATCTCCCCTTGAAACTCCGCAAAAAACGACTAGGTCAGGCTGGGCTTGTAAGAGGGTCAGGCATGTTCTCATAGAACTGGAGTTACATCCAAGTAACTATGATTTTCGTTGTACGGGCTTCGCCCTTTTTTACAGGATTCGCTGTTTGTTTGCACCGACGGTGAAAATGGTTGGGGATGCGATGCACTCCCAGCTGGACCCAAACAATACAAGTCCAATCCTAACCACTACTAAAAAGTTACAGCAGTTCAGCAGTCGAGCACTGCCCCACCTGAAGGTCTGACTCTGGTCTGTAAAAATGCAAACAATAGCTAAAAAAAATCCGAGAGCTAAAAACTGCAGTCCAGCAGTTGAGCACTGCCGTCTCAGTCTTGATCTGGACTGTAAAAACGCACTGAAACTTGTCAGAAAGGCCTAGTCTGTTCCAGACTACATCCCATCAGACGCACTTGACAATCCATCATCTCCCTAAGTTATGACTGCACAGTGGTTGAAGTAGAAGACCTGTAGGCAGCCAGACAGTCCTCCGCTGAGACACCCCATAAAGCATCATAGAGGATGCAATGCCCCTGGTGAACCTGCTGGTGGGAGGCGGCCCGCCACCTCATTACTTCTGTAGGTGGCATCACAGAACTAACAAGTGACCTGTTGCAGTAACATGGTTTACCTTTGAGCCCAACCTCTGAAGCAGACGAATAATTGATCGGGCTTCATGAAAGTTGTTGTGCTCTACAAATAACAGCGAAGTTCGTCCACGAGCCACAGAGTGTGGAGTCCCTCCTGCCTGCTGGCGGGGGGTGGAGGGTAAAAAGGCCCCCAGACAAAAGCACAGATGTTGCATGGGTCATCTGCCCTCTTGGCGGACACCAGGGCTTAGAGGATTGCTGTTTTGAGTGATGATATCTGTCGGTCTACCTGAGCCCATGGTTCAAACGGTGGACACACTAGGCCAGGCAGCACCATCTCAAGGTCCCACTGGCAAACAAAGTGCCGAAAGGGGGGGGGGTCAGCGTGCAGGGCCCCCTGCAGAAAACACTTTGCCATTGGCTTAGGCTTATGGCTGTGAAGTGGTCTAAATGTTGTGGCTCACCATAATCATTACAGCACTATCCAATAAGCCCTGCAGAGAATGTTGAATACCCTGCAATGGGGCATGAGCATTGATTGCTCCAGGTACTTAGCCTCACACTAGTCCAAGAACACCTGCCAGTGAGCCATGTAGGCCCTAGAGGTGGAAGCAGCCTTTAAATTGTGATTGTAATGACCACAGCCTTGAGACCCTAGGACGCTCAGTTTCAGCCTCTCAACCTCCAAGCCTTGAGGCGTTGTCCCAGAAACCGGCGAAGGAACATGGTGCTTCCTGGCCGGCATAGGGCCATGGGCCAATCTAGTTCTGGCCGTGGACCCGCTGCCATTAGTTGAACCAGCCCTGGGATCAACCTGGCATCAAGACTTTCTGGTCCCATGACTTTCATTAATAGATGCAACATCCGGGCCCTGTGGAGTAGCAGCAGCATCAATCGTAAGTGCTGGCTCTGCCTCTTGCCGAGATGGGGCCAGTTTATAAACTGCTGTCCCTGTCCGGAGATGGTAGACTCATCGTAGGTACCCAGTGCAGGCCACCAGCGCAAGATGGTATGCGGGAGAGAGAAGGCTGGGTGCCTACGTGAGGACGAGCCTGGCACTGAGGAGTCAGCCAGGGGCCTCTCTCTGTGACAGGGGGTTAGGGGGTCGCGTGGGGTTTGGCAGAGAAGTGGCACGGGCCCCACAAGTCCTGCCTCTCTCTTTGGGGACAGCACATTGGGCACCTTCGCACGAAAGGCTTGCAGGTGAATGTTACCAGTGATGCCGCTGCATCTCTTACCTCGTTGCCTGGCGAAGCGGATGTAGAGGACGGCGGGGCAGAGTTCATTCTTGAAGCGCTCATTATCACTCAAGTCCACTGTGTACAATTGGTGAAGAAAAATGCACCCACCTGTGGACTGTTTATTTTGGAAAAAGCTCTGCTGCTGCATTGCTTGGTCCCCATTCTCTTTTGGAAGCATAATGATAGCATGCATCTGGCTCTTGGCTTTGACTTCAAATGAAAATATGAATGCAACCAAACCATCTTGGCAGCAGTTTCCGCTAGCTCCTGCAGCCCCGCTCAGACCATGAGTGAGTGATGGCAACACATAGCCAAGCAATGAGATATAATTGCCTATTGGCAGAAACCAGGGAGCGCAGACTGGGAGTAGAGGGAGAGCAGACGCTGCGCTCCTGCGTTCCTTGGTCCCTGCTTGAAAAGGGACTGAAATGGGCTGCTAATTTGCCTAGAGCCCTGCCATGTAGCAATTTTGTTTTAGTGACCATATTACATCTGAACTGTAAAGATGACTGGAACGATAACAGGACTCCCACTTCCTTCCTCAAATGAAAGCATTCTAGTGGCCGGACCATAATGGTGGCCACTTGTAATACTAACAGTGATAATTGTGCTAACCATGAGCATCAAAAGGGTAGTGACTCAAACTTGGGCCACTTACTTTCTGGGGAGACTTGCAGGTCAGGACAGCATTTATAGCTGTACCACTGTATACACCCAGCTCGGGTTGTGTGTAATAAGGAATGTGACTATGGCTAGGCTGCTCGAGATGTGGAGGATGATGGAAGGCGGGCCTTGCGCATTGCCATCTCTTGCCCACTCGATGAAGAGGCTTTAGCGGGATGCAGGCTAGTTCACCTGGATTACTGCCTGGCTGCTGGAATGTTTTGTCGCCATCTTGACTTTAGCTGTAGTAGTTGCACACAGCACGCACTATGTAAACAGGAAAGTGGTTGAACTATGATGTTTGCTGCTAACCGTGTTAATAGTGCTAACGGGGTCACCGGAGGAGTAGTGGCTCAACCTATAGCTGCTTTCTCACCTTGCTTAGGGTCTACTAGGGGTTTGCTGGGAAAGTAGAAGTTGAGAGAGGGGAGTCCTCATGCAGTGCCATTCTCTTGTACCCACTCAATAAAAAAAACTCACTGAGCAGGGCGCAGGCTTGCTTTCCTGGAACACTGCCTGATTGCCATATTATTTGGGTCGCCATTGTGTGTCTGAACCTCAAAGATAGCTGGGAAGTTGCTCACGGCTCTCACTTCCGCCCTCGCGGAAGTGGCTAAGGTGTAATGGTGGTAACTAGTAATACTAATTGTAGCAAGGTACCGGAGGGATTAGCAGCTCAACCGCGGGCCACTTAGTCGCTGGAGCAACATGGAGACAGACCAAAGGGTGGGCGCTACACTTCCATAACAGTGCCAACCTGCCACCGTGGGTTGGAATGACCTTATTAGTGGTAACTAGTAGAAGAGCGGCATCTCTATGTACGCCTAGCTCAGGTCATGTGCAGCGAAGGCTGGTGGCAGTAGCTTGCTGCATCGGTTGAGAAAGAGCGGTCCTGTCCTGCCTTATCTGCTTTTCATGGCTAATGGCTCGACCTGTGTGTTAGAGTGACTAGTGCTGGAGAAAACTTGTAGGGACGATGTAATGGCATTAAAGGTAGCTGGGTTGGCAGTGGGGTTGCCATCCTGTTGATGGCTGAGACGAACGGGCTGGGCAAGTCATTCAGCTGAAGCAGTGCACTGTGGAGTGGATCTCCTCCAAGAAGACACAACATTCATCCTCTTGTTTGTTGTCGAGTTAGTGGCTCAACCTAGAACTGCTTAATCCATGGCTTTGACGGAGTCATCATTCACTCTGCCACCGGCAAATGGGCTAGCATGGTGGGGACGGATAGACTCTGAAATACTGCTGCCTTTCACGCTCCTCCCGAGGGAGTGTCAGGCAGGCTAGTAAATGTGATGATTTGCTAACAGACATGACAAATAAAGGTGAATTCTTTTGTAACACTGGATGGTGTAACAAAGTTTGCAGTTGATGTTCTCCTTAAGTGGCTTAGTGAAGAAGAGAGACCAGCAGATACAGGACCGTGGTTAGACACAGTTTGGTCCGGAAGTATTTGGACCATGACTCAATTTTTTTCATTGTTTCGCCGCTGTACACTACCACATTGGATTTGAAATTAATTTATAGAAATGTGATTGAAGTGTAGACTTCCAGCTTTAAGTGAAGGGGTTGCACAACAATCATGCTTCAACAATTGGGAATTTCAGCCATTTTTATGTGTAGTTTTTAATTTTCAGAGGCTCAAAAGTCATTGGACAACTGACTGACAATCAGTTTCGTCAACAGGTGTGGTCTGTCCCCTCATTTCATAACAAATTAAGCAGATAAAGGGTACAGAGTTCATTCTAAGTGTTGAATTTGCATTTGGCTGCTGTTCGTGGGAACTCTCAATATGTGCTCCAAAGAGGCACTGATGCCCATAAAGGAGGCCATCATGAAGTTGAAAAAACGAAACAAATCAATGAGACCCATAACGGGTCTAATCAACAATTTTGGTACATTCTTATGAAGAAGGAATGCGCTGGCGAGCTCAGCAACACCAGAAGTTCGTGAAAACCTCAGAAGACGGCTAAAATGGATGATCACAAAAGTTTTTCCTTAGAGAAGAAAAACCCCTTCACAACATCTGGCCAGGTGAAGAATACTCTCAAGCAGCTAGGTGTTTGCCGAAGTCTGCAATCAGAGATGCCTTCACGAATGTAAATACGGAGGGTTTACCACAAGGTGCAAACCGCTGTTAATGCCAAAGAACAGAGGGTAAAATTAAACCTTGCCAGAAAACATCTAAAAAAACTTGCTCTGGAACAAGATTCATTGGGCAAATTAGACCAACCTCAACTTTACCAGAAAGATGGGAAAAGAAGAGAATGGAGAAGGAAAGGAACGGCTCATGATCGCCTGCTTACCACATCATCGGTCAGACATGGTTCAGGCAGTATAATGGCGGGGCATGTGTAGCTGCCAATCTAAATGGGTCACTGGTTTTTATTGATAATGTGACTGTTGATAGAGGTAGCATGATGAGTTCTGTGGTGTACTGGGCTATACTAACTGTGCAGATCCAGCCAAATGCTGCAGAACTGACAGGATAGTGCTTCACAGTACGGATGGATAATGACCCAAAACATACTGCGAAAGCAACACAAGGTGAAGAAATTGAATATTTTTGAATGACCTAGTCAGTCATGTGACTTCATTTCAGTTGGGCAGCTTTTAACTTACTGAAGACAAAACTGAAGGTAAGATGACCCGCGTAGAAGCAGCAACTGAAGGCAGTTGCTGTAAAGGCCTGGCAAAGCATCTCAAGGGAGGAAACTCAGCATTTGGTGATTTACGTGGGCTCCAAACCTCAGGCAGTCATTTACTGCAAAGGATTTTCCTCCGACTATGAAAAAATAATCCTTAAATTTAAAATTATGCTAATTTGTGCAACTACTTTGGAGCTTCTGAAAATGGAGGACTATATGTAGAAAAATGGCTGTAATTCCTAACTGGTTAATGCAAAAATTGTTTGTGAAACCCCTTGATTTAAAACTGAAATTCTATACCTCAATCACTTCTTGATTCATTCCTTTCAAATCCATTGTGGTCATGTCCCGAGGAAAAATGATTAAAATTGTGTCACTGTCAAAATACGTCTGGACTGAACTGTAGAGGGCAGGGGCTTTGTGGATGCTACCCCCCTACTAGGTGGTGAGTACAAGTTTCTCTCTCAGGGGCCGAGACTGAGCCTCGTAAGGAGTAAACCAGTTGCGAAGCTTGTGTATAATTAGACTTGAAACTCCAGAAATAAGTTGAAAGTGGTCAAAATGATTTTTTTCATGTGTCTGGGCCAACTATGTACCTTGCGTGGGGCAATGGGGCAAGAAAGGAGCTTCTGGGATGAACTCTGCTTTCAGGTAGGATGGGGGAACAGAATTTGGGTGTCAGTGTTTTATCTAACATGGAAAGTGTAATGCTGTGATGGGATGACTGATTACAAAATTTATTTTATTCCTGAAGTGCTGCTGTTGCTTCAGTAAACTTTTAGAGAACCTTGAATGAAATGAATTGAACAGTCATGGGGTCCTGATAACACCCTGTGTGACATCAAAGGGTCCTTGCATACCACATTGGGACATCACCGGTGTAGTAGCCCAGATTAACCCCCTGCCGGACTGTACTTGGGTGTAATCTGGCCTATGCCAGTTTATTCCCCTGCAACATTTTGTGACAATGTCGGGGGTATGATCTTGCCTGGAGCGGTATATACTGAGCTGGCCCAGATTACACCCCTGGGTATAAACTGGGCTAGCCCACTTTAACCCTGGTTACACTCTGGGCTGTTACATTGGGTCCTGGAAAATTTCATGGCGACAGTAGAGTGTATAAGTATTTCCCTTCAAAAGTAACCTGGCTCTGGTTAACTTTTGTGTGAAGTTGTCGATGCGTTGATCTATTTATATGTAATCTGTTGATTTACTTATTTTATGGCGATCACACGCTTGCACGTACAGACGGTAGACTGCATTTTTCTGAGGTGCTAGAGGTGAATTTGAATTATATTAGAGCCCTTTTGAATGCAAATATTTTGCAAATACGCTGTTATTAAAATAAGAACATCTTATTCATTTAACCAAATATCATACATAATGCACCCATATATTACTGTTCACACTGCCCCTTCAACACGACTGACATGATTAAAATTTCAAATCATCTTGTAAAGAACATGGGGAATTACGTCCCACACTTGTACCAGAACCTTCTAAACATAGGCTTGGCTGTCAAGACTTTTTCACCATCTGTTTCTGTGCAAAAAGTTCCTCACTGCATCAATGACACAAAAGCCTGTAAGTTTCCCTCTGACTATAAAAATGCAAAGGTATGATACATTTACTTGGCAGTGCTCATCCACTTTAGCATTCTGTAAACTACCTAGTGGTCCTTCTCTGTGATCCATTCAAAATAAGCTAGAAATGTCAACTGAAGGGAATCCTCTTGCAGCCTCTGGCAGTAATTTAATGATGTTTACTACTGTGATTCTCTTTCGCATGAATGCAAATTAAGACAGCAAAAATATGCTTTGAAATGGTACTGCATGAATGTGTTGTGATGCTTTTGGGGGGTTGGGGGTGTTGCAGGGGAGGGGGAGGGTTCTAGTCACTAATTAGTTTTAATGTGGGTTGCCTTTATTGGCAGACTGGGTTTTGTCCAGTTGAGTTACGTCACCATGTAAGCACTTTTGCCAAATGGTTAAATGGATTAAAAATATGAAATCACTTTAAATGGAGATGTATTATTCTGAGGTAAAGGGGAAATTTAATTGAAAAACATTTTAAACGTTTGATTTAGCTGAGCATGCGTCAAAAAGCGGTGAGGAAACCTTTGAGTGCTTTTGTTGTTGTTGTCATTATCCCCCGCCATGGTACAAAGTGGGGGATATTACAGTTCTTTCATCCGTCTGTCTATCCAGATAAATGGGGACAAGTTTGCTCAGAAGCTGCTTTACCCACATGAATGAAATTTTGCATGTGTATTAGGGTGGTTCAAAAAATTTACTTCATGGTATTAACCAAGGCACCTCCTCATTTTGTTTGTTTTACTAAATTATGTAATTATGCCAAAAATCTTAGGGATATTGTTCATAGAAAGCAGTGCTCATGGGGTCATTCTAGGGCTGTAACAATTCTGAACCGTGGTTTTTTTAAGGCATAGTACCACCACCTGCTGCCATGGGACGAACATCCGAGCTTTCCCTTTTCCTTCGTTAAACCCGACGCAGGTTGAACGAAAGTGCCAAACATCAAAGGGCATGGGAAATGCTTCCGGAAAAAAAACTTGACTGACATCAGTATTTTTCGGCGACATGCTGCACGGAGCCAAGTAAAGGACTACAGAATCATCTCCTATTAACCAATTAGGCAACTCTAAGAAAAGTAAACCTGTTCCCGTTTACTTTGCTTGATTAGCAATCAAATGGTGGATTTGTTTACTAAGTTGAATGAATAGAGCTGTTTATTAAGACAGCATGTTTGATTGCTGCATTTTGAAATTTAAATGGCCATAGAACAGCACAGATTTGCATGAACACGATTGCCATTGCCACGCCATTTCGTGTGACTGTGATAATTCATATCTCGCATTCACGTTTCATCTGCTTTACAGAATGTTTTCCACCTTGTGTATTTTTTAGATGCATAAAATCCAGGGCGATCTGAAAACAAATCTCTTCATTTTTATTTTATCATCATAGATCTCCTAAAAATACTACAATGGGAGATGAAATGCAGAGTTGGGATGTGGCGGTGTTGAACGTGGATTTTTTTAAAGTGTGATGAGACCACTTGCTGTCATGGGGTATGTAGGCAGTCGCGTGTAATTTCTTGAAACACACCTGAAGCGGCTTAAACGATTTAAAATGCTGCCGGGAAGAAGCCTGAGTTTAGATTTCGCTAATTGCAGGTGCTCCGCCCTTCCCTAAATCTGCTCCCGTGTACTTGGCCTGAATAACAATCAAGCAATTTCAGTAGCCTATAACAATTAAGATGTGAAGGTGAAAAGCAGACAAACCTAACTGGGCTACGGTGTTTGATTGAAAGAATGCCAATAATTTGAATAATTAGAAAAAAATCATCCTCTGAATTATATCTCTAATTGTAGCATTTTAGGACATTATTAAGGGTTAATTTAAAACAGATTTGTTATCAGATCGCCCTGGATTTTAAGCGTCTAAAAAATACACAAGGAGGAAAACATTCTGTAAAGCAGATGAAACGTGAATGTGAGATATGAATTATCACAGTCGTACGAAATGGTATGGCAATGGCAATCGTGTTCTTGCAAATCTGTGCTGTTTTATGTCCATTTAAATTTCAAAATGCAGCAATCAAACATGTTGTCTTAATAAACAGCTCTACTCATTCAACTTAAAGAGTAAACGAATCCACCGTTTGATTGCTAATCAAGCAAAGTAAACGGGAACATGTTTACTTTTCTTAGAGTTGCCTAATTGGTTAATAGGAGGTGATACTGTAGTCCTTTACTTGGCTCCGTGCAGCATGTCGCCGAAAAATACTGGTGTCAGTCAAGTTTTTTTCTGGAAGCATTTCCCATGCCCTTTGATGTTTGGCACTTTCATTCAACCTGCGTCGGGTTTAATGAAGGAAAAGGGAAAGCTCGGATGTTCGCCCCATGGCAGCAGGTGGTGGTACTACGCCATTAAAAAAAAACCGCGGTTCATAATCGTTACAGCCCGACTCATCTATATCCAGGGTTTCCTCCAGGATTTTTTGAAACTGTGGTGGAGGGCTTCAGCGTCGTGTCAAAACTCAGCATTATCAGGTGTGGCCAGTTTTCATTAATCAGCACGTAGGCGATGTAATAATTGAAGTCTGTATGCACGGAGGTTTATCAGTTTCACATGCGTCACGGCGGATTTCACTACTAGTAACATGGAAAACAATTATGACTCTGGACTTCTCATGCTTTTCTTTACTCAGGGGTTGAAAGCAATGGAATTGCATAAAAACGTTTCAAATGGTCTTATTTTATTTAAACAATTTGAACGATCATGAAACAAATGCATTGTGGTTGTTGCTGTCTTTTTGAAATTTGTTTTGTTTCAATCAGAAGTGAATGACCTACTTTTGTTTATGATATGCTAAAACACTAGTAAATGATCTAGTTTTAGTTGAATACAGCTCTTTGTGTTATTTGTTGGATGGAATAATATATGCACTCGAAAGTTTGCAGGTTCTCTAATACGGCACAATGATAGCAAATAGCTTGCAAAATTGACCCATCATGAAATCTGCCTTTACATTCATATATCAACTTGAAATTGTGCATGTTGGATTAAAGTGATAATTGGAACATTTTGAAAAGGTGCCTTGACTTCTACCATATATAAAAAAAATTTCGGCACATTATTGGACCACCCTAATGTGTATGCTCCTAGTCCTGACCTGGATTGGGTTCCAAAACGGGACTCCATGGTGGCAGGGGATAGTATTATTATTAGTAGTTGTAGTAATAGTAGTAGTAGTAGTCGCCAAAAGAAAACATAAGCAGGAGTTACAAATAAAAGATGATCAATATTCGTTTTGTAGCCATTTTCTACATTTTGTCCTACTCAGTGCCCTGTGTTTTGTAGGCTGCTATTTATCATTTAGAAAAAAAAAATTATCATGCTCGTTGTTTGTTGCTTCATGCATTTTAAATCCTCAACCCTAACTTCCAGCAATGGTGACGTTATGAGATTCACAGTTCCACAGTCAGAGATTCAGAAACCCTTTACCTGTGATTGATCTCAACCTGTTTGTGTTTTAGATGGCCTGATAAACAATCTATGTATTTATGTATGTGCGTACCAAATAATGTATGTACCAAATAACCAAGACCAATACATAAGCCTATAATGATTTATAAATTATTAAGATATGACCAAGAGACCACCGATGGGCTGCGTTGAAAATGTAGGCCTACGTTTTACACGTGATATTGTGAGGATGGCAATTATGTAATTAATTGATCCAAAACTTTGTCTGAATTCTGTCTCCCATTGAAGCTTTTGTTCAGCTGTTAAATTTTGTTAAGATGGCACTTATTTGAAATGAACTCCAGAGTAAAAAAGGAAACATTAAAAATGAGAAACTTCTTCTTAGGCATATAGAACAAACACTAGGGAACATTGGCGCAGAATGGCGTCACTTGTAAGCTTAGCCATCAAATATGTCCCGTTTTATGAGCTACAGGAATTCAGAATGTTCAAAACACACATTGATGTTTTACTTCATCATTAATGTGGATAGGAAAATGCCTAATAACTTTGTGACGCAATCAAAAATGCCAGCTCAGAACAAATGACGGAAAATCTGGGGTTAAAGAGGATAAAAACAGTAGCTACCTAAGGTTAAGTTGTGAATCCAGTGTTGATGTCATAAGAACCGTGCGCAGCCGGCTATACCTAAAGTTAATCCTCTGAGGACTTTGCTAAAGGCTACTAGAGAGGCAGCCACCACTGGAATCTAATTCTACAAAAGTGTAATACTAATAATATTGGTATAGCATAATTGTTTTTAGTAACTGTGCGGAAATGCAGGGCAGAAACAAAAATACTGGGTGTTACCGAATGAATACACATTTAAAAAATGCTGAAACAATCCAATTTTGATGTAGAATTTGATCGTCAGCTTTATAAATGTAGCTTCAGACTATTGAAAAGCCTAATGCTGTCCAATGTGGACTGGACCGGGGGAAAGGGGGAAAAAACTACAGAACAAGTACTCAAGTACTCTAACATGCAATGGGACGAGTACTTGATTAGAGAAAATTTGAAATTTCTGCATCCCTAATCAGTAGTATTATTACTCCTGTGTGATCGTCATTGAGATGGGAAAGACTTATTTGTTGAAACAAAATGAGGCCTAGCATTGGTGTGCCATGTGAGTCATCAGTATGGTATTGTGATTGCATAAATGCGGCTCTTGAATGTTTTAAATGTGCGGAAGGACAGCAGTCAGCTTCTGTACGCAGAGCAGAGGCCATACGTTTTTCTTCTCATATAACGGCGTTGTCCTTTGACACCTGTGTAATGTTATGTGGTTCGCCTTAGTAATGTCACTTCATGAGCAGGTAGCTGGAAATGCGTCGTCATGTCTCAGGCAGAGTGCAAACAACATTATGGTGATCATGCATGATGGGAATGTTTCTCCTGCTCCAAAATGCCAGTTTCATAACATCTGAAATGAGCAGGGCACAGAGTGTTCAGTGGCTTTCGTGTTTGTTTTTTTATTTCTCAGGTTTGTGTTTTTCCCTTATATGAAATATCTTGTGAACTTTCCTCTTACATTCCTTGATATCGAACTCCCACAAATGGCACACCCCGATCTCACGGTGCCCTGCATTACCTGATGCTGATTGGATGTTTCGCATGCACACGACCGATCCTGTAAACTCGCATTCATTATTACTGAATTGCTCTGTTTTAAAGGTCAAGCTACTCCCAAACCAAAGTTCATCTGTAACCTGCTGCAGGCCTGAAATTGTACAGGCCGTCTGATCTGCAGTTTTGGAGCATGAGCAACTTGGTGCTGCTGCCGCCAGCAAAAAATAAAACCTACCCGTTGGCAGTGTGAACAATACTTGTGTGTTATTTTTACATTTTATTATTCAAGTTATAGTTTTGGCTGACCAAGTTCCTGTAGTTGCTAAAATTTCATATAAAAGGATTTTTTTTGTGGTCACAGCAAGGTTTTCAGTCTGTTCTGTTTAGCTGTTCAGTGTATCAAGACCCTTCACATCACTGCCCGCCTCAGGGCCCGAGCACAGGGGTGGGCCAGTGTGAAGGACTCATGAATGGGAGGACCAACCATGCACTACTGCCCCCCCGCTCCCCCTTCCGTCGGAGTCTTTTATCCAATGGAATATCTTCATTACAAACTTAAACGCTGCCATAGGTTCAGGTCATCTTGGACACCTGACCTCTACATCCATTTTGGAATTTTGAGAAGTTTCCTTCACCTATTACTAAGAACCTTTTTATGCTTAACATTTTGTTAATATTTGTTGCATTCTGCGGTATTTGCGACATGGCTCCAGAAATTTCTCTTTCAGTATTTTCATGAAATACCTGGTGGACATGTTAGTTGACATCCAAAAGTTTCTGAAAAATGTATTTTGGCTTCATGGATCATTGCACTCATAGCAATTATGTACCGTTGTCGATTTCATGACTGTGACGGGCATCAACATATGGAATTTTATTTAAATTTACATTTTTCAAGCTGGTAATGCCAGCCTTTGGGCTTAGATGCGTGATTTACGTTGTATAACAATTTTGTACGTGCGTATAGATATGAGGCTGTAAGTCTTGATATTTGAAATTGAAATGACATATTTCTTATTAAAAGATATGTAGCTGTCTCTCTCACAAACCAAATTTATCCATAATATTGATCAATACAAGTTTTAATGGTAATTAATTGATATTTATATGGAGTGACAAAAGTGTCATGTCCGTAACATTTTGCCCTGTCCTGTCTGTAATGCACATTGACACCCCTGTCAAATTCATCTGTTAAGATATTATTTTTTAAATTCCGGAGTGATATTCCTTTGATATAAGCGTACATCACTGGATGGCTGAATTTGATGAATATCACCTAAATGAAGAGAACTTTTGATTTAATCACTTTACAAAAAACCCATGTCGCAATGTGTCCTGTCCATAACAGTTTTTCTTTTATGTAATTAAGTGCATTAATTACCGTTGAGGACATTCATTTTTATATCGCCTGAAGTACTTCCAGAGTACTTCAAATTCAGCCATTCAAACTATTCAGAGGACCAACGCATTGGCAGCTGCAATGGAATATCTTCTCTAAATGTCCTGTCCGTAACAAAATGAATACCACGGAATGCCCCATTGTCGCCTGTGCTCAGTGGAGTGAAATACAGTTTCAGTTTATTTTCGAGTCTGTTCCGGGCATGGCTCTGGTAACTCAACAGGGCCCCCGAGTGAAAAATCATCTCCATTTTCCGCATGCTTAAGGTATTATCCCTCTAGTAGTAAATGGACGAGGGTACTGTAGAAGAATACGTAAAATTTTGTTCCTCTCATAAACTGAAGTGCAGCAGATGTCTTCATTCAGTTTTTAAGTGTATGTTTTTCGCCACTGTGGAGCGACACGTGGGTTATCTCTCCAGGCTCTGGGGGGAATTGCAGGACCGGACCACAGGAACCCTGAATCGGTCAAGCCCAGCATCTGTCTGTTAAAGAACCTTTAGTCCTGACGATACAACATGATTGATTCACTTATCACGCCCTTCTCTTTGAGCCCAAAATGGTTTTGCTTACCTAAGACAGGTAGTGTAATTTTGGTGTATTTTGGTATCCTTGAAAACTATATTTAATGAGGTTTAAGAATGTATGTTTCTTTAAGTAATGAATCTCTGTATGTCTCTACCACAGAGGTATTTTCTGATCATAATTATATAAACCAATCTAACCAGCCTGACATGGGGCTCCATTGCTTGTGATCATAGACCAGAGGAACTTAGAATGCCATGGCGACCTTTGACCTTTGCGTGTGATGAGGGCTACAGAGGGCTCGCGAGAGGGCTGGGTGGGTTTTTTTTGGGCCGAGTGCCAAACAAGCACGCGGAAAAAGTCCCTGGTGGGGACCCCCTCGCGTGCGGGCAATCAGAAAGATGAAATGAGAGGGCAAGAGGAGTGCATGGCAGTAGTAACACGAGCGCTGGCGTGTGTGTGTGTGTGTGTGTGTGTGGAGGGCTTGTCCTCAAAGACTAGAGGGCAAGAGGATGAGCTCCAGGACAGTTGGAGGCCAACGTGGGGGCCCCTCGCTGATCTCAGCCCCCCCCACCAAAAAAAACCCCCCGATCTCACTACAGAGGAACGAGTGCCGGTACACTGCTCTACTGCTCTCCTTCCTCTTCCCACTTTGTTTTTGCTCATTACTTTAAACCCATAGCCAGGAGCAACTGCGTCGCTGTAGCCAGTTTGTGTCGGTCTAGTCCTTAAAAGTGCCTGGTTTTCTGCTCTAGCCGGCAGTCTTTGTGTTTGTAAACAGTGCTCCTTGTTTGAGGAAGTGCTTTCTTGGTTTGGTGCGCTTTCTGTTCAGCTGTTTGTTGAAACCATTCCATGAAGGTGTCAAAAAAAAAATATGTGGGTCAGTACGTACGTACTTAGCGACTGGTGTTCAGTGGCCCTTCCACTGTGAAAGCCCCCTTCCCCACACATAAATGGGGATTTATGGTAAATGCGGTGCAGTGCAGGGGTGTGCACTTACTCCCTGTCAGAGCTGTGGGGTGCTAGTGCGGAGCCGGGATCGTTCCGCCTCGTGGTAATGAAGTGGGGTGTCAAGCAAGACCTGAGTTTGGGTTTCTTCTGCGGCGTGTGAAGTCTTGTGATTCAGTGAGTGTGGTAGCCCTGCACATTGTCACCTACATTATGAGAGCCCATGAACCCCTGTAGTAGCGTCTCGCTGCGAATCCTCCATTTCAGCCAGTCAAAGTGCATCGTCCTCAGATGTGGAGGAAGTCATTTTTTTGTTAAGAGTTATGGAATCCCCTGACTGCAGAGTTGGATGAAATTTGATTTCAGTAAAATAACATACAAGTCCAGTGAGGCCACTGCATTTCTGCTTTGTTATACATGTAGTATGACACTATCAGTGCAAATCTTTGAAAGGCACTGAGCCAAAATAAGCCATATTAGCTAGACTTGCAGCCACTGTGTCCGTGACTTGATTTATGGCCGGCTACAGCCTCATTTAATGGGAATGTATAGTTAATATATTAGATTATAGAGAAGAGTGGCAGCAGGTATGTGTGTGGTGAGTCTGGCTACCTAATGAGGAAAAATGCTGTCACTCCTCAGTCACGGCTCGCCAGCAGTGAGTCGGGGGAATTCTTACTGACTGGATCCCTCCCTTCTGGGTCAGAGCCATGGGCAGTAACACGTCTGCTCATAGGGTCGCGAGCCACAGTCATTACTGGTACGGACACGATTGAATAATGGACTGCAGGACATTATCGCTGTACTCAAAGCTCCGCGGTGGCTTCTCAGTCTTGCATTTCTGCTGAAACCTGAATGGCTACTAGTAGCTTTTAGCAATGCAGAATCGTGCCTGCATACATTTAGTATGGCTTTATTATTGTGGGTAGGGGGTATGGATGTTGTTATTCCTAAGCGGCGTGCAGTTCTATTGCTATGGCGACATGCTAACGTGCGCTAAAGCTGAAGCGGTATGTTTTTCCTGTAGGAAGAGGTCCCTGGGTTCACTCAGTTCCTGGGAGGTGGGGGGAGGGAGGGGGAGCAGAGGTCACAGAAAGGTCGTCTCTCTGGTACAGCTTGACGAGAAGGAGAGAGGGAGCGAGAGAAAGAAAGAGCGAGAGAGGCAGGGGGCGGGGCTGACACTTCAGTACACACCATTATATAACTGTTCCCTGCATGCATGTGCACGCGCATGCAGTGTGTCTCTGTGTGTGTGTGTATGTGTATGTGTGTGCCTGCACTTTGTATGTGTATTTTGTGTGTGTGAGAGCATGCATGCACAATTTCTTTATACCATGTGCGATTCTATTCATCATGCGTACGTGTGGGTTTTTGTCAAACATGCCGTTTAGAGACAATATTTTATTGCTCTGTGTGTTGTTTATATGACGTTTATATGTATATTTAGTCTGTGTGTTCGTGCAGCGTGTGGTTTTTGTTTACTCCTGCTTGTGTTTGTGTGTACGTGCACGCTTGCTACGTGCAGAGCTTGTAAGCTCTGTTTCTTGCTTGACTGAGTGTGCATCAACAGTGTTTGTATACAGTGTTGTGCATTATGTTCTGTACCACTTATCCTGCATATTTCATTTTTTTTCTCTCTTTTTAACCCTTGTTTTTGATTTCGATTTCCCGGCGGTACACCTGAAACATGTAAACCAAATAAATGTGAAAATGTTCTTTTGAAATAGAAGGTAGTCTTCCGGAGAATATGCAGCGGTGCGTGTTATTCCACGTGATCAGACAGGGCACTGCTTACTGACTATGACTCCCTCTTGCGCAAATTGGTGTTTACTGCAGCTGCGTCTGTGTGATTGCGTGAGTACAGACTGCACGATCATAAAGAAAACTATCCTGCTGTCTAAAAGTATTTGAAAACACGTTTCATGATGAACAGCAGGCGCTGTGGTATACAGTGAACGTCTCTTACGCTGTGAAAATAAGAATGATGGAATTCGGTACTTGAACAGTCACTAGAAGGTTGCCGGGTTGAATCCCAGGGTGGAAAATTTTGGCAATTTACTGGTCAAACGCAATTGGTAGTGACGTTGATTGGTTGTAGTAAAAGTCCTGCGGTGTTTAAGTATAACCTCCGTGGAAATTCTTAGCCGAGGTCACACTGGGTGACGACATCTGCTGACCAAACAAACTATATAAAATAATGAAGTACTCGAAACTTTCCAGAAATGGTAATATATTGATGGTTTAATTATGGAGGGGGCTTGTGCGTCAGTGTACCGCGCGCGAGCTTCTGCGTGAGCCAGGGCCGGAGTGGGACACCAAAATCCACCGGGAAAATTCTGACCCCACCGGCCCACCACTGGCCCAACCCATCCCCTCCACCATCTTTTTTTTTTTTTTAATCTGGATGAAGACCAGTATCAGTAAAATAACAACTGGTAGATTGCTGCGCCCACTGATCTGTACTGAGAGTGTTGTTATTCTGACGCGAGTTAAATGACAGCTGTGTGTGTGGAAAACCACTCTGGTCCGTAATCGCGGTGCAGATGCAGACGGGTTTGGAGCTGACGAGAGGAGAGAAAAAAGAGTGAGGGGCAACGCGGCCATAGTAGCCGCCGTGATGACACCGCCCCCGCTGAGGAGGAACTATGAAGAACTCAGCTGTAATGTTATGGAGGCTTTGCTCCGACCATTCTACATTAATTTTTGAACAAACAAATTTTATAGCAGTGAAATTAGTATTTGTGGTCATGAAAGTTATGTAACGTCTGAATAAAAAGAATTAGATCAAGATAGGAGGCTAAACAAAAATCAGTAGGCTGGATTGAAGACAGTGAGTCTGACACTCGAGCAACCATGAGTGAGATGTAGAGAGACACCAAGTGTTATAAATATTGGTCTTGAGTATTTTAAATGTGGAGTCGCTGTGCATCTTGAAGTCTTTTATGGGATCATGCTAGTTTTAACTCAGTGGGCCGACCATGAACGTCACACAGCCGTGCAGGGCAGTCTGTGGGCCGGTTCACTTGAGCTTATTAGCCGGCAGGCCGATATAGAAATTTCCCGGTCGTCCCGATGGCCACTCCGCCCCTGGCGAGAGCTGAGATGGAGTCGCTTGCGGCCGAGCCGCTCTCTGTCGTATTATACTACTCAGTGGTGCGCTTCCTTCAGATCAATGGCTGAGAGCTGGAATTGGAGCTCTCTGGGCCTTTGAAAGCCTGCCCACATAAACGTCTTTGTTGCCGCGGGAAACCACTATTAAGTTCTACTCTTCCGCACGCGGTCCTTTTTTATTTTTTATTTTAGATCTCAGAACTCTGTGTTCCAGAACACCGTGCCTGCGCAGAATCCGGAATTCTGGAGGTAGCACCGAGCAGTGAAGGAGCGTTATCCAGACCTCCAATCGTCTTGGAGAAAATGCGTTATTTGTAATAAAGTCTGGGAAAGGTCTGGTGTTTTATGGTTTGTAAGCGATACGGCCGCAGGGGTTGTTCCGAACGCAAATAAACTTTTAGAGCTGCAGTGAAAGTATTTTGTATCTGAACGGTGGCCCATTAAAGCTATAGCTAATAGTTAGAGGTGAACTACACGGAGAAATGGGTAAAAAACGGCTAAATAAATACTTGTTGCAGTTAATATGCTGTTTCCAGGAATGAAATTCGGCTATGCCAGGTCATTATGGTGTCATATTTATTACGTTATTTTGAGGTGGTGCCCGGGGAAAAACTGATGATTAGTGTTTGTTATTGTATGAATTTTTTTTTTTAGCTCTTGGTACAGAAGAGAAGCAAGTCTGATGGCAACCCAAACATTATTAATAATAATAATAATAATAATAATAATAATGGAACAACCTCTTGTTTAATTGGGAGATTTTCTCTCCCAGAATACCATCTTCTTGACAAGGCTGACATAAAAATTCCATTCCTCCTCAGGCATTTATTTATTATTTATATATTTTTTATTATTTTTTTTTTTTTAGTAAAATGTTAAAATCTTCAACATTGTTAGCCCTCTAGAAGTCACTATGGGAGGATTGTAAATGTTGGGCTGACAGCAGCACCGCCCTCTAACCCCTCCCTCGACAGGTAGAGCAGGAGCCATCGAGTGCACCGTGACCAACAGTGGGGCCGATCACGTGACGCCCCCCCGACATGCACACTCGCGCACACCCCGCCCCCCTCTCCCATGCTAACTCCTTTTCCTCCACACATGCTCTCCATATTCCAGAAACCACTGACAGATGTTACCCAACACCCATTTTAACAAGTCATCCTTTATTTCCTTGCTTTCTCGTTCCCCATCTTTGCCCCCCTCCTGAATTAGGGAGTGAGTGAGTGTAGAAATTATATTAAGGCCAGGTCACCTTGAACTTTTGTCGGCCGGGGCACCTTGTGCTATTCTTTCCCAACTTTCTGGGAATGCAGTAAGAGGACTCTGAAGTCTTCGTTTGGGAAACTCTGTACTCCTATTGGAAACTGTTGTGTGTTATAAAGTGCTGCTATAAAGTGGTGTGATTGGTAGCAGTGTTTTCCGTGACATCTGAACAGTAATTGCCAGCTAAAGTGTGGTTGGATTTTAAGTGAACACTTATCTTTAGGTCATAAACATAATTTCTCATAAACAGTCTGTAAAATGTTCATAAAGTTCATAAAAGTGGAGACATAGTTCTTATATCAAGTAATGGATCAAATTAGTCAGTTTTTTTAATACATGTGGGAAGCAAACTTGCGGTCCCCAGAGGGCCTGTTTGTTGAACGTCTACTGTACCTTAGCAGTGTTTTCATTTACAGCAGTGCACTCCATGACTGAGAAACAGTCTTCACAGTTGGACAGCACATAAGTAGCTTTGGTATCGTCCAGGGGGCTGAGGCACCGGTTTATTTCTGGTAGTTTGCTACCGGGTCTGTTAATAAAAAAAAGTCCTTCAGTAGCTCAAAAATGATTCTTCATTTTAATCCAGCTCTATGCTAGGATATATTCATGGTGTAATGAGCTGTCTATGAAGTGCTGTGACTTCATTATGAGTGACACGGTCTGTCTCTTCAGTGACAGAGAGAAGAGGAGGAGGCCATCGGGTGAGCTCCTGGAAGAGATGACCTGAAGGCTTACGTTTGCTGCCAAGGTGATGTGGTGTCTTGTATTTTCACTCGGCCTCTTGTGAGAGCACTTATCTGAGGGATACCACCAGATCTCTGAGAAGGGGACTTGAATTTGTCGAGTGCTCACATAAACCAGATTAAGCTCTTGGTTTGTCGTCAGCTATCTGACATTGAATCAAAATGGTGGCTGACGTTGTTTATACAAATTTTGAGGTTGTTCAGGCCTTGCGCCAATCTGTGGAAGTGTCTTTAATGTGGGTTTTATTTTACACTGGAATGCTACCAAGACGGGAACAGTGACAATTGTTTTGTTGATAGCAGTTTGTAGTATACCTTGTACTTTCTGGCTGACAGTGTTGCATGTAAGCTGTTCTCAAGAATGTAAACATGCTGCCTTTTTGGCAGCTGACTCACAGGTATGCAGTACTGTGGTGCCACTCAACTCCAAGTTATTTCTGTTGCAAGATCTCCTGGTATTCATACCGTCCATGTTCTGTATCAGCTGATCTCACTAACAAACGCACTTCTTGTTTCAGTGCAGTAAAATGCTAAGCAGAATCAGGGATATACCACAGCATGGTTTGGACTGAGTACCACAGTAAAGTAGATTGGCTGAATTCTGTCAAGCTTGGTCTTTAATAGTGGTGTAACGATACGCTAATACAGTATCGTATCGCGATACAAAGCCTCCGATACGATACATCGATTCGAAGGACGTGTATCGGGATTCACAAGGCTTTTTAAAATAGTCCATATATTTTCTTAAACCCAGAAATTGCAGCATTTTCTATCGCTTTAAATGAAAACGTAGTGACCTGCCTCATATTCCATGTGATTGCATCGCTCCAAGTGCAATTTGTTGAAGTGTTGTTTCAACTTGTTTGAGGTTAAGTTTCCAGACTTCAAGTTGGCTACTAATGATAAGTAGTTTGCATTATGACTGTTTCCTCTAATGAATAGTAGTGGAGACCTATTCAGCTTTTGTCAATTTTTTTAAGTTGAAGATATTGACCTGAGCAGTAAACACATAGTGGTACCTAAAGGTAAACTAACTGCATGTTAGTAGTCCTTTGTTTCAATAAACTTTGAAGGCCTTGTCTTGGGAAATCTTTCAGTGTTGCTGCTTACTTGTAAGCAGAAAGAAAATCTGCAGTAAAATAATTTGTAGTGTATCGGGATACGCATCGTATCGCGACCCCTGTATCGGGATATGTATCGTATCATGACCCCATCGTATTGTTACACCTCTAGTCTTTAACACCTGAAGTATCTACTAGTTGAGCTGGGCAGCTGCAGGGCGGAACATGATTTCTGCATAAATGTCTCCCACAGGAGCTGATATGCCCCGAAGATGAGCGCCTCGCGGGACAACATCTCTGACCCTGCTAAGACAGAGTCCCGGAAGCGGAGGGAAGATGGGCCCGAGCATCTGGGCCCCAGGTGAGGGGGGTCACACCCCTTTCTTACGGCCAGGGGTAGAGCTAGGTCTGGGGTTACAGAGAACTGGACTCAGGAGCTCTGGGTATCTGCTCTGCACTGGTCACCTGTGCTATCAGCGCTAATGAGGATTACGCCCATATGAAGGGCCAGGTTTACTTAGACCAGGGCTATTTAACATTATCCAGAAAGGGCCGGTGTGGGTGCAGGCTTTCATTCCAACCAAGCACTTACGCACCTGATTCCACTAATCAAGCTCTTTAGCAAAGTGTCTTGGGGTTGATTAGAAGAATCAGGTGTGTAACTGCTTGGTTGAAATGAAAACCTGCACCCACACTGGCCCTTTCTGGATAATGTTAAATAGCCCTGACTTAGACCCTGTAAAACCAGTAACGTGGCTAATGATTGGCGAAGAACAATCATTGGCCATTTTATTGGTTTCGCGAGTGAGAAATGTATTTGTGTGGAAGAACTTAATAAATCAGGCCCCAACTTACAATCCACATCAGTTCCTAAACTATTATTTACTAGGTGAAGTGTTTGTTGTGCAATATCAGTAACTGTATTTTAGGTCATCTGCTCCATTGCCGCTGTGCTCTGGCTTTTCTTTGAAGACACTTACCACTTCTCAGCTATATGACTACATATCCCAGCATCCTCTTATTTGAGCACACCTCCTGTTTTCACAGCCCAAAACGATGCTCGGACAAACGAAACCGCGAGCAAGAAAACAAGTACATCCAAGAACTGGCCGAGCTGATTTTCGCCAACCTTAACGACATTGACAACTTCAACGTTAAGCCTGACAAATGTGCCATCCTAAAGGAGACCGTGAAACAGATTCGTCAGATTAAAGCACAAGGTAAACATCAGCATCTTGGATTATGGAGTCATGAGCAGTGTTATGGTGACATAATAATGTATGATTATTTCTTAAGAAAAGATTTGTATTAAATACGTGTGTGCAGTAGAAGTCTCCATTACCTTCCCTATGGCAAGACTGCTGTTTATTCACCACCAAACTTACACTCATATGAAGTGAAACATGGTACTCGCATAGCTGTTCTTTCGAAGGCATCCCATCTACGTTGGCTCACTGAGAAGTGTGTTAGTCACCGTGTTTCATGAAGGAGTAAATCCAAAAACTGACTCAGCACTGTGATACAACTCTGAGGTAGCAACCCTCAGGCATTAAACGTGGTTGGCTGGAATTGTGGCACTGTGCCGTGCCAATTCTGTCTTCTGGGTACCATCCTGCTCCCTCCTGCTGGTATTCCCATTTACCCATTCTCCTAAACACTAATTCTGTGATTCATTATGAATTTGAATCTCAATTAAACCACTTTATTTTTCAGTCACTTGAATGAATCCATCAACTAATCTGTGTGTCACTCATTTTTATCCATGTCCATTTCCAAAAGGGCTGACGCACAACTGTTAGCCAACCATTCTTGTTCTTCTGCAGTTATTGTTAAAGAAGCCTAAATTGAGATTGTTTTGGTGGAAAAAAAATCAGAGAATTAGTCCCGCGCCTCCTCAAAAGGCACTCTGTTATTCTTTTTGTTTTTATCGCCAGATGGCCTCAGACAGGCGGATATACATAGCTTTAGCTTTACTTGTTCATTTATACTGCTGGATGTTTACTTAACAGAAGCTGTTCAAGTTAAGCACTTTGCCCAAAGTTACAGCTACAGTGACCCACCTGGAAATGGCACCTGTAGGTGACTGGCTCTAAGCCCAGATACAGGTTCTGCTGGATCAGTGTTAGGGATCTGGTGCTTCTCCGGGAGGCTGAAGAAGCCGCTAACTGATAGGTGGTTTACTCCTGCTTTAGCTCTGTTACTTCAACTCTTCCTCTGAGATTGCTGATCCTTAATTGTCATGTTAGTCGCTGCTCTGAAACATCATATAGTACAGGGCATGTCTCAGATATTTGCTGTGACACAGCTGATAGGCATGCGGTGGAGGTCTCTTGTATGACCAGACTAGGTCCACCTAGTATATGGCTGGGCCGCCTCTTCCCCGCCGGCCGACCAATCACTGAACTTCTTTCCCGCCGGCCAGCCAATCGTTGAACTTGATCACTCAGTCAGTCAGTCAGTCACTCACTCACTCACTCACTCACGCAGTAACTCAGACAGCAACATTCGCGTTTATAAGGTTCAGGAACAGGTTCAGGAAGAATGCGATACGGGATGTAAGGTGGGTTTTCTGTGTGCCTTTGTTGAACCCTAATGGCTTGTCTGCCTATAGACTGTGCAGTGAAAAAACCCTGCATTCTGTAATCACTCTGGGATTAGATCCTACTAGAGGCTGTAGGACTGTTTCAGGGCATTATGTACATGACATTTAATCAGTAATAATGTATTGGATATCCAGCTGTATGAACTGCTAAAATGTTGCTCAATTGGTTTTCCTAGAGAAGGATACTGGCGAAGGAGATCTATTTTTTATGGTGTGTTTTTCACTAGAAAACATCAGCCCTCAGTCTGCAACCGAACTTGTTGCTCCTTGTAATTTTGTGTTGTTGGACAGCAGTGGGCGAGTCCATTTTTGGGACCTGTTACAAGAGCCCCCCTCGCCCGCCCCCTCGCCCCACCCCTCGTGGCTGTCATTGTTATGCCTCCAGGACAGCAGCTGCGTGATGTCACACGGGCCGAGCAGCAGTGACCTTTCACCTCTGCCGTAGCTCTGCTCTTTTCTGAGGGCCATGGCAACGCTGATGAACAATGCACCGTCGTATGCGAGACGGCTTTGTGTCAATTTAAGATGCTGAAAAGCTCAACAATTCCCAGAGTTAAACGTTTACCACTTAGAAGTCACAGGCCCTTATTTCCATCACAAAGGGATGCTGCCTGTATTAAAAAGAACTAGCAGCTGCTTGAAAAGGCACCTTGTGCACACAATGCCTAGTGTAAGTAGTGTAGGCCATGACGGTTCATTCTCCGTCTGTTTGGAACGCTGCCCCGGCATAACACCGTTATCCTTTGCTAATATCTCTGTCATGTGCTATAGATTTCTTTAGCTGCACAGTGTGGTAAACAGTTTACACTCTGCGAACTGCCAAGAATTGTAGCAGTTCGCAGTCCATTTGCATTTGAACTGTGATTCTCTATAAAATGGGCTGAAGTTCTTACGCGGCTCTAGCGATAAGGCTGTGAATAAATTCACCAATTTAAATCTGCCAGTCTCAATTTTAACCCTCTGTTTCACTGATTCTTAATTCAGAGCGCTTTTGTTCACACCCAAAAAGCAAAAATTGTGACTGTCCAAGTAGATATGTACTGCACTACATGGTAGAAAGGACTTCAACTTGCTAGTGAGATCCCGCTCACACTTTGTCTTGTAAAAGTGTCATTCTTTAGGCAAACACAGGGGTGTGGCCTACATTCTTCCTGGGGGTACTCATCATGCACGTTTTGTCGGCGGTACTTTTTTTTTTTTGCAGGATTGGTGTGACTCTTGTCTAATGAACTCCCTCCACCTGTCGACCCCACCCTTTACCTCCTCACAGAAAATGCTACCTCAACCACTGCAGGGGAGGTACAGAAGTCTGATGTGTCCTCCACAGGCAAGGGTGTCATTGACAAGGATGACCTGGGGCCCATGATGCTTGAGGTGGGGGGGGCACGTCTTTCATTTAAAATAATTGAATATGCTGTTCATAAACTACACATGTGTAAACATTTGTTGTTGTGAGCAATATTTTTGTTACTGGTGCAGAGTGGCTGTGCTATTAGTATATTTGGAGGCATTTGTTTTGGGATGAAAGTGTTGCCTCCAAAGCAGACCAGTTTGAACCAGTCGAGGTTTTCCTGTAGGAAGATTCATGCTCTGAAATGAAATGACCATATGATGAGAACAGGACTGGCTGTAGCTACCATCCTTTGAATGTCATTTACATGGTCCTTGTACAAACTCTTGCATGTTCATGCGTGTGCCTGTTTTGTATGTTTGTCCCTCTTAGGCACTGGACGGGTTCCTGTTTGTTGTGAACATGGAGGGGAACATTGTGTACGTGTCTGAGAACGTGACACAGTACCTGCACTACCACCAAGAGGAGCTGATGAGCACCAGTGTGTACAGTGTCCTGCATGTAGGTGACCATGCTGAGTTCATCAGGAACCTGCTGCCTAAGGCCTTGGGTGAGTAGCTGGCTTAGCACAGCCTCCTGATGCAAGCAGCCTTCTGTTCTCTTGGGGCAGACATGGTGCCTGGCAGGTCATGGCACCTAAATCAAGGTTTTTTTTTAGTGTGTACACATCTGTCTCTGGTAATCTTTAACCAATGTTGGGAGCTTGACTGTCATTTGAAAACCATGTTATCTTGGTCTGCTGTCTGGCTGTTCTCGTTGGACAGTGTTCTCTTGTGCCGGCGTGCCCCATGGTCCAGTGCTGGGTCCCATGACTGGCTGGTCCTTGGTACCTCTCATATTAGTGACACTAGACGCATTTTGCTCCCACATCTGCAGTGAACGGTGTCCCTTGGTCCAGTGACCCTCCGAACAAGAGGAGTCACACCTTCACCTGTCGCATGCTGATGAAGCCCCAGAGTTCGCTCGGAGAGAGGTCTCCCACCAATCCCCAGCCCTCTGACCAACAGCCCCAGCAGAAGTATGAGACAATGCAGTGCTTTGCTGTGTCTGAGCCAAAGTCCATCAAGGAGGATGGTGAAGGTGAGAACCTTGCAGCCTCTGATTCTTCATCCTGGGTTTCCAGTTCGAAGGAGGTCCTCCTGCATTGCTGTAGGTTACCAGCTTAGTTGCACTTTTTATTCCCCTGTGTTTGCAGATCTGCAGTCCTGTCTGATCTTTGTGGCGAGGCGCATGCCCCTGAAGGACAGGCCTCTGGGTCCACCTGCACAGGAGAGCTTTACCACCCGGCAGGACCTGCAAGGTAATGTCAGCCTTTGTGTGTCTGCTTGATTATGTGTGAAGGAGTAATTTTTAGTCTATGCGTGTCTGAGTGTATGTTTCTGCGTGAGAAATCTCCAGAAGAAATCCCCTATTTATCCTTATAAATTGCCTTTCCTTATCCACGATTGGTCTCCACAGGTAAGATCACCTCTCTGGATACTAGCCAGCTTAGAGCCTCCATGAAGCCGGGCTGGGAGGACCTGGTCAGACGCTGTATCCAGAGGTTTCACCTGCAGAGTGACGGGGAGATGTCCTATGCTAAGCGGCACCAGCAAGAGGGTCAGTCCCGATGCATTCTGGGACATTCTCATTCATGTTTTATCCTTTTACTGAGTCCACCATCATGTTTTTGTGAGATGTGATGCATTTGCCCTTTCTTATGTCTGTGTTTTATCTATACAATTGTCCTGTGTGGAGAATTAGGGCAGATCTGAGCAAGATTCTGCCTGAAAATGAAACCAGAGCTTGCTTATTTTGTTATTTCTTTTATCCTCCATGTACAGTCTTGGCCAGAGTGTGGAAATGCCACATTTGCCATAGCAACTCTGGAAAATTATCTCTCTGTCCCTCTTGTTTTCTCTACATTCCTTCCATTTTCACCCTTACCTCTTCAATCACTCACTTGAAAACATTTGCACAACAAAGATTTATGTTTAAACACTGAAATGTTCACAATATGGCAATATAAACTGTGAAGGTAAGCGAATGAATTCTGAATATCCACCATTTATCACCATACACTTTGTTTTATGTTTATCTGGTTTCATGTGTTAATAAAAAATTCACTTTGATGTATTTGTAACTGTTATATCTCTTCCTCTCTCCCCCCTCCACTCCATCTCTTTTTCAGTCCTAAGAAATGGACATGCCTTCAGTCCAGTGTACCGATTCTCCCTGGCGGACGGTACCATGGTGTCCGCTCACACCAAGAGCAAACTGGTGCGGTCCCCTATCACCAAAGAACCACAGCTCTACCTGTCTCTACACATCCTGCAGAGGTACCTGCCCTGGCCCTACCCAGTGCCCCACAACCACAGGATACTTTAAAGGTTTGCCAGTTCAGAAAGCGAAGTCGAGGAGAAGATCAAGGGCTTGGATAGTCCGGCAGAATAAGTGCAGTTTTTTCAGAGAGCTAGAGATTTTTAATTAGCCTCTGCTGATTTTCCTGAGTTTTGTAATGATTCAAATGAAGGCAGACATAAATTCTAGATCATAATCCACGTCATGCTGTAAATTTTACAATTAAACTTTGAATTTAAACAAGTTTACGCTCATGGATATTGAGGGTGCGGAATTAGGGGTGCTGTGTTTTGAGAAACCCTTGAGCTGGCAGTATAGGTGAGTGGGGGAATGTGTCCGATCTTGCGCTCCGCCCCCAGTAAGTCAGTTCGTGCTCGTTGCCCTGCTGGAGGCATAAGTGAAGACTTCCGATTAGGCACCGTGGGGGAAATCGACAACACGGCTGTACTGAGCTCCTCACAATGCTGCCACTGTTAGCGTGGCCGCGGATAAGCCACAGGCGTGTTGTTTCTGGAGGAATTGTCAAACTCACAGCCCCGATCCAGAGCTGGCGAGGTCACGACGGACAACGGCGCCTTTGTTCTCCCGGCACGTTCGATGGCAGCCAGAGTGTCCGTGGCATTGGGACGGAGTTGGGCGCTCAGAAACGAGGCGGGTTTTGCGCAGAATGGTCGGAGGCGTGGGAACGCGAGTCTCTGGGTGTTTTTATTTGCAAACGCTCTTCTGCTAGAGCACTGGCCTTTGATGAACGGGCTTGTGTCAGATGGCTGCCTGGGATTTTCTTCAATGTGGGAACCACAGAAACTGTTTGGACAGGGCAGACATTAGCACGTCTTGTTGGTATGCGAATCTGTTTCTGTGCAGACCAGGGTGTCACAGCGCTGCCGTTTGACGGCAAAAAAATCTCATTTTCCAAAGAGCAAACGCATAATGCACGTGACAAAAATCCTGATCGTTTGAATCGAAAAACGGTGTTCAGTATTTTTGACTATGAAGCAGACTGAAATTTGGCCATCACCATTATGACTTTGCAGTGGTGTACTGCTCACCTGCTCACTTTGTGTGTGTCTGTCTGTGTGTTTGCTGGTCTCCAGGGAAACTGGCATCAGTGGAGTAACCCAGGGTTTCGGGAAGGCCATGATTTCAGGCTCCTGTACAATGCCTCCTGTCCAGAGTGGAGTTTTTCCCGGTGCACAGGTCCAGGATGGGCCTGCTATCGGACTCTCGCACACTCCGGCCAGCATGGCAGGGCAGGGGGGCAGGCTGGGGTGCCAGGGCCCATTGACCCAAGCCTCTCAGGGGGGTAACTACGCACTGAAAAGCCGCAGTCCCTCCCAGACCAGCCCTGTGTGCTCCCCCTTGCTCTCTCCTCGCCTGCTGTCCAGCCCAGGCGGCACCTCTGCCTCCTTCTCGCCCGGCGCGGGTGCAGAGTCCAGTCACAGCTTCTCCAGCAACTCCCTCTCCGCCCTCCAAGCCCTCAGCAAGGGTCACACGGTCGCCACGGAGACACCCCACACGCAGAGTTCACCGGGTAACACCACCTCGCCCCGTTGGTTCAGCAAGTCCGCTGACGCCGCAAATCCGGCCCAAGCCTCACGTAGGGACAAGGAGCCGGGAGTGGGGCCCCAAGGCGACAGCCAGAACTCACTGCCAAGCAGCAAGGGCCACACCAAACTACTGCAGCTGCTGACTACCAAGACAGAGCAGGTGGACCTGTCTGCGCCGGCCCCCGGCCCTGCTCCCCCTCCCCCAAGCACGGGGTCCAGCCACGGGACGTCCCTGAAGGAGAAGCACAAGATTCTGCACATGCTCCTGCAGAACAGCAGCTCCCCCGTGGACCTGGCCAAGATCACCGCCGAGGCCACCGGGAAGGAGCCCACCACCGGCACCAAGCAGGAGCCTGCTAGCCCCAAGAGGAAAGACAATGCGCTTCTGCGCCACCTTCTGGACAATGATGAAAACCCAACGTCCGAGACCGAGCAGGGGGAGAACAGGGAAAGCGGCGCGGAGCGAGCTAGCGTTGAGAATCGTGATCACGACTGCGTTCGGGGTCATGACCGACCATCACAGGTAAGCATGACGGCACATAGGCAGTGCTCATCTTCAAGGGGCCTTGTCCAACCATGTTCCTGGAGATTTACTGTCCTGATGGCAGGGTCTGGCCAATCATGTTCCTACAGATTTACTGTCCTGTTGGCAGGGGCTGCCCAATCATATTCCTGCAGATTTACTGTCCTGTTGGCAGGGGCTGCCCAACCATGTTCCCAGAGATTTACCATTCTGTTAGCCAGGGCTGCCCAACCATGCTCTTAGAGGTGAACTATCCTGTTGGTCAGAGCTGCCCAACCATGTTATTGGAGATTTACCATTCTGTAGTCCAGGGCTGCCGAACCATGTTCTTGGAGATTTACCGTCCTGTAGACCAGAGCTGCCTGACCATATTCCTGGAGGAATACCATCCTGTAGGCTAAGGCTTCCTGACCATATTCCTGGAGATTTACGATCATGCAGGCCAGGGCTGCCCAACTGTGTTCCTAGAGGTATATGATCCTTTCGGCCAGGGGGCGTGCTTATTTTTTCTAACCAATTTGTGGTACTACTTCCGCTCTAAGCCACACTTCAGCCAATCAAATTGTACCTAACAGGAATTGTAAGCCAGTCAGATTGTGCGTAACTGGAATTTTTCCCAAACGTGGTTCTGAGAAGTAATCCGGCAGCCTGACCGTGTTCCTGCAGATTTGAACTCTGTGTTGGACAGGGCTGCCGGATCATGTTCCTGAAAATTTACCATCCTGTAGTCCAGTGCAGCCCAAGCTTGTTCCTGAAGATTTACTTTCCTGTAGGCTAAGGCTGCCCAACCATGCTCTTAGAGGTGTAGTATCCTGTTTCCCAAGGTTCCCCTACCATGTTCCTGAAGATATCCCATCCTGTAGGCCAGGGCTGCCCAACCACTCTTGCCAGAGTGGCACCAAATACACTCTAAGAGTTCATTTAACTTTGAACATTTTGCTTCCTTTAGTCAAAGGTTGCCCAGTCATGTTCCTGGACACTTAGTGTCTTATAGGTCAGGGCTGCCCAATATTGTTCCTTTAGATTCACCAGCCTGTTGGCCAGGGCTGTTCAACCATATTTATGGAGGTGTACCAGCCTGTTAGCCTTGGCTGCCCAACCATGACGTTGATGGAGATTTACTATCCTGTTGGCCAGGGTTGCCCAATATTGTTCCTAAAGATTTACCGTCCTCTAGGCCAGGGCTGTTCAACTATGTTCATGTAGGTGTACCATCCTCTGGGCCAGGGCTGCAAACCATGTTCCTTTAGGTATACCATCCTGTAGGCTTTCATTTCAACCTCGAGTTAATACCTGATTTTACTGACGAGTTGATTACTGCAGATATCTGAATATTAAATGAGATGTGCTTTGTTGGGCTTGGATTTAAAACCTACTGGAAAAGCCATCTGCAGGATTAGAGTCGAACATCACTGACCTAATACATCAGGCGAGAATATATGGATATCTTATATAATCACACTCTTTAAATTTGCGGTACAGTTCTTTTTGAACTGAAGCAATTTACATCTAACTTTAAACAGAACACCTTACAACAGAATCCATTACTTACAGTGATGGTGCCTAGGATCTAAAGCTGATATTTTACAATCCCACGTGATCCATGAGATAATTTTCATATGCTGATAATTGGAAATTTTCCAGAGGGCAGGTTTGTTTTTCTTTTTTTGCTGGTTTTTTTTTTTTTTTAATTTCAATATTGGTTGGGGATCATGCTGTATAGCTACTTGTCTGTCAGTCTGCAAAGCAGATTACAGACTGGGCCCATTTACAGGCGTAGTTAGAGATGCATGCCGTACCACATTTAAATCGCTGTGATTGATTACCAGATTGTTCCATGCCCTTCTCTGTGCTGTATTTAGAATACCATTCCTCTCATGTATCAGCTGTAGAACTCGAGCTGGAAGCACATAAGCTGAAGAACTCTTATTTCTTTGCAGATTTTTGTGCATGTGCAGCTTTTCGACTGAACCCGGGCCATCCGTCAGATTGATGTTGCCTTCCCACTTGCGGGGCGTGGAGAGGCATTACCGGTTGATTAGAATTCGGAGCATGTTGGGACAGATAGCGCCCAGCCGCTATGTGGGGAATTCTCTGAATATTCGGTTGAAGATGCGGCAGCCAGTTAAGAGGGGAGGCATCGGTGGTGGTTGTGATGTCACAGAGGCATTCTGCAGAACACTCCGTTCCCTGGCTGGCAGTGCCTGAGGTTTTTTTTTTGTTATTTTTTTTAAATGGCTTCAGTGCTACATACATTCTCTGCATTTTCTTGGCCTAGTTACTGGTGGTGTTTCCAGTCAGTAACGTGACTTGAGCGACTAACTATTGAACTGGGAGGCGGAGGAGCTATAACGCGGTGGTCTGGGCCAGCGTGCAATCTCTCAGTGCCATGAGACAGAAGGAATTTAAGTGAGTTCTGAGTGGTGAAATTGCAGGCGGGGCAGAGCAGTATCTGAGCTGGGTTGGGCAGGTTTGGCTGGCTCTCCGGCCCCAGTGGCCGGCTCGGCTCGTGGGCGTGGCCGACAGAATGAGGCCTGGGTGATGAGGTGGTGGAGAGGGGGCGTTTGAAACAGCAGATGCCTGTGGTTGAACATTTGGGGTGGCTCTGGTATCTATCACTCTTATTGTTCATGTTATTTGAACCACCTGCCCTCAGTCAAAAAAAAAAAAAACAACAAAAAACACATTTTTTGTACCCCATATGATATGACGCATGTTAGAAAGCATGATGCTTTTTCACTGTATATAAATTCATATGTGCAACTAAGTGCATATAGCTCCAGTGCTTGGATGTACAACAGACATCCTCTTCAAACCTGCAGTAAGACATTCATTATTACTTAGCCAGGTAATCTGAGCTTCAGCCCTTAGTTAATTGCATTGTCTTAGCCGTTATGTGGAAAGACTGTAGGCAAACAAAGACGCAAATGTGGGGGAATTCAAATGGTGAAGTGGAACACAGAAATAACTCTCAGGTCTTAGGGGTAAATGACAATCACCCTGCCACTGAAATACAGTGCTACTAGTATAAACTGTGACACTGAAACTGGCCTTGCATCACCCGTGAACTCATTGCTCCTCATTGTAAGCTGTGCTTCTGTCGGTACGTGAAATCACTGGGTTCCTCTCTGCCCCCTTGTGGTGATTAGTTGAGCTGCTTGTGTCAATCCATTTTGCCCGAGGTCCTTTTTGCTGACAAAGATGAATGTCTCATCTTTTAATTAACATCACACTTTTGCTGTTACTCAAATATTTTCTAATCTCCTTTTAAGTTGTACACAATGTTCCCTGCTGGGGGTATTTTCTGTCTGTAAAAGTCAATACGTGCGCTATATCAACTACCTGCTATTTTGTAGCTGTGTGGTTAAGTTTGTGTGCTTGTGGTCATGACTGTGTTCCTAGCCACGTAAGCTTAGTGGCATAACTGGGCAGCCAGCTGAGCGACCAATCACGGCTGACCCCTGGGGCGTGGCCTCTCTCTCTCTCTCTCTCTCCCCCCCACACCCTGCAGATGGGCACTGAGGCCGGCCCGGCCTCCCGTCAGCAGAGGGCGCACTCAGGCAGTAGTATCCCCAGGACAGGGCAGTCTGTAAAAGCCACCACGGGCCGCAGCCTGTCCCTGGACATGCACGTCTCAGGGCAGGCCTCGCCCCAGCCTTTCCCCCCTCTCAGGAACAACAGCCCCTACTCCAGCATGCAGCCGCACGGCATGATGGGAAATCATGGCCCTACGGCCAGCCAGCCCAACATGGGCAGTGCAGGTGGGTCTGTGTGTTTCTGACTCGTATACAGAGTGTGGTATCATCACTGTAACTGGGTAGCTTGGGTGCTTAGAACTGCACATACACATCTATGTCTCATTCATGAAGGGCAAACATGTAAAAATTTTTTTTTTTTTTTTTAACTTTTAATCTCATACGTGTGTGTGAACACATTAATCATGTAGTGTATATATGCACTTGATCTTAAGCATTTGCACACAGACATGCACACATGGATATGCCCAAATGCAAACACTCCAAATCAGCATACTTGCCTGCTAGTGAGTGTACTGAAATTCTACATGACTTGTACACGTACACTACCAGTCAAAAGTTTTTGCACACCCTAACATCTTGTCAAGATCTTACATGTCTGTTTGCAACAAAGAAATCACTGGAACCCTATACTTGTTTATTACAAATAATGAATTCACAACAAAATCCACAAGGAATCCAGCACAGGTGATTAAAATGATCAGTTTGCTATCAACCCACTGAAGCTGCTTGATCATTTGAATCACCTGTGCTGGAGCAGGGAGAGATCTAACACATGCAGGACAGGTGGTTCTCCAGGAGAGGTTTGAGCAGCACTGGATTAGACCATTGTTACTGATCTGCTTAAATATTGACAAAATGACTGATCCTGGTTTGTTAGCTTACCGGCCCTATGGGCCGATAAGCTATTGTCATTGTGTGGCGTCCGTCGTCCGGAACATTTTTTACCTTTTTTTTGGCGTGATGAATTTTCTTGTAAATTTGTCATAACACACTAGACCATATCTCCAGACTTTTTTTTTTTTTTTTTCAGATTTTTGATTTAATTATTTTTGTCTATTTTATGGGCCCTTGAAATTTTGGCCCCAATGTTAAAGATAGGACTGAATAATTAAAAAAAATAATTTCTCAAAAACTGTGATAAATTTTTCTCTAAATTAGGCAATCAACTTTCCTTGGTACTGTCAATTTACAGTGCAAGCACTATTTTGATTGAATCGCCGGAAGTGGGTCTAGTGGGGGCGTTGTACTTTAGGAATATGCAAGATGGCCTGTGGAAGCCAAATGGTTGCAGATAGAGATTAAGTTTGTGTTATCAACATATAAGAAGTCATATATGACCTATATTTTGGCTATGTTAAAGCTGACCTCAGATGACTTTGAAAGGTCAAACTTGAGGTCAAGGAAAATATTAACAATGTTAAAAGATAGGACTTGAAATTTCAAAAAAATTATTTCTCAAAAACTGTCAAATTTTTTTCTAAATCTGGCTATCAACTCGCATTGATACACTTAATGTACAGTGCCAGTGCCATTTTAATTGAATCGACGGAAGTGGGTCAAGTGGGGGCGCAGTACATTAACATCGGGTCTTATGGAGAATGGCAAAATAGTCTGTGGAAGGTAAATGGTTGCAGATAGAGATTGAGTTTGTATTATCGACATATAGGAAGTCATATGTGACCTATATTTTGGATATGTTAAAGTTGACCTCAGATGACCTTGAAAGGTCAAACTGGATCTCAAGCAAAATGTTACCATTTTCAAAGGCTTCTAGGCTTGAAAATATTGAGGATTGAGAATATATGTGTATTGCACACTTATAGGAAGTCATATATGAACTTTTATTTGCTGGCATTGAACTTGACCTTCGGTGTCCCTTGAAGGTCAAACTTCACATAGTGGAATTTCAATGACTTCTGTCACCTGAACTATTAGGGATAGAGCTTAGGTTTGTATTGTGGGCGTACAGGAAGTCATGTATGAAGTTTCATTTGGTGACCTTGAACTTGACCTTCAGTAATTTTCGACAGCCAAACTTTACAGTGAAATTTCAATGACTTATATCAGCAAAATTGTTACAGATAGAGCGTAGGGTTTGTATTGGAGACGTATAGGAAGTCATACATGAACTTTCATTTGGTGACCTTCATAATGACCTTCGAAGGTCAAACCTGACCTACTAAAAATTCACTGACTTCTATCATTAAAAAGGCCACAGATGGAGCCTAGGTTTTTATCACAGACTAAAAGGAAGTCACACATGAACTTTCATTTGGTGACATTCAACTTGACTGTTGGTGACCTTTGAAGGTCAGACTTGACATAATACAATTACAATGACTTGTATTGCCCAAATGGTCACAGATGGAGCCTAGGTTTGTATTGGAGACATATAAAGTCATGTATGAACTTTCATTTGGTGACCTTCGTATGGACATTCAAAGATCAAATGTGACCTAGTGAATATTAAATGACTTGTATCACTAATGTGGTTGCAGATGGAGCCTAGGTTTGTGTTACAGACATCTTGGAAGTCACATATGAACTTTCATTTGGTGACATTCAACTTGACTGTCAGTGACCTTTAAGGGTCAAACTCGACAGTGAAATTACAATGACTTGTATCACCAAAATGGTCACAAATTGAGCCAAGGTTTGTACAGAGACATTTAGAAGGTCATGTATGAAGTCCATTTGCTGACCTCAACTTGACCTTCTGTGACCTTTTAAAGTTCACAATTGACATATTGAGTTTTCAATGTCTTGTATCACCAAAACTGCTTCAGAGCTGAGGATTGTATTACAGGAGGTCTTATAAATGAGTGGGTTAGAACCAGAGTCTACTAACCCACAAATGAAAAGTTCTGAGACAAAGTGGTTCAAAGTTTCTGCTTTCTGTAAATTCTGATGTGTGCCAGACTGTTGATTTTTCTGGTTGAAAATACTTGTAACTGGTGTTAAATATTTATGATTTAAGTGTAGTCAGAGGGCGCTACATGCTCTTGACTCATTTTCCACCGAATGCTAGATAGTAGCCTCTGGTTCTGACCCACTCAAATGTATGAGAACTTTTTTATTTGGTGACCTTGACATTGACCTTCAATGATTCGAAGGTCAAACTTAACATGAAATTTTAATAACTTGTATCATCACTATAAGATTGCTTGCCAGTAAGCTACAGGACCCTTGGTCCTATTAATTTGTTTTGTTCTATACATGGTTTATACACTGGGCTTCAGTTTTCCTACCTTTCTGTTATACAACCAATATGAGACTATTACACAAGAACAAAATATAAAAAATTGTAATGTTTTCAGAAAATATTGGGGTGTGCAAAAACTTTTGATTTGTAGTGTAATAGATGAGCAGAACACAGATTTGGACTGGTAGTGTAATAGGTGAGCAGAACACACACACACACACGTGCACGCGCGGATACACCAGCACTCAGGTGGGGCAGTAGGGATGTGTGTGGTCCCATCACTGGCGGCTCCTCTCTCCTGCAGGCGTCCTGAGTGCGACGCCCCCTCGCATGAGCATGCAGCAGGAACAGTGGGGCGTGGCGAGGCCCGCCCCCAACCTTGCCAGGCCCACCATGCCCAACCAGCTCCTCCAACATGGGCCGGTACCTGGACAGCCCAGCCCTGTTCCCATGAGGCCGAGCGGCCAGCCGGGACCCAGGCAGATGATGTCATCGCAGATGGTCAGAAACGGTGAGACCTTGCCCTGGGTGGAGCTACAGCAAGGGGAACTGTGCCCTTTGTCACAGTGTTGCCCTGGAGACAGAGTGGAAACTTTCAAAAGCTGTGTAGTAGGCAGTTTGACGCAAGATGTTTTTCATAAAATCACTAATAAACACACACGTTGTGCACACAATACAATTCTAATTAGAGACCAGATTCTGGCCATTCTGAAATTATGCTGTTCATATCAAACTTACTGGTTATTTGTTTTATAGCAGTATTGAGTTTAAATGCTGTTTAATATGATGTATGTGTGTAGTCTTCAGTAATTCAACCCAGATGTTTCGTTCACTCTGCACCCTTATGTGACCTGTTATCATTCGCTGGTCACATGACAAGAGATTACGCCTAACTGATTATGGCCTCCCCCGATAGCAGCTCCACCGAACCTGGGGTTGGGCAGGGCTCAGGTCACCCAGCAACAAGCACCACCCAATCAGACTGTACCATGGCCCAGCCAAATGATGCCCATGGACCAGCATGCCTTTGGGGCCCAGGAAAGGTAAAGCACCACTCTCTCTAAGTCCCGCCTACTGAGGCTGCGACAGCAGGAAAGGTAAAGCACCACTCTCTCTAAGCCCCGCCTACTGAGGCTGCGACGGCAGGAAAGGTAAAGCACCACTCTCTCTAAGCCCCGCTTACTGAGGTTGCGACAGCAGGAAAGGTAAAGCACCACTCTCTCTAAGCCCCGCTTACTGAGGCTGCGACAGCAGGAAAGGTAAAGCACCTCTCTAAGTCCCTCCTACTGAGGCTGCGGCAGCAGGAAAGGTAAAGAACCACTCTCTCTGAGCCCCACCTACTGAGGCTGCAACAGCAGAAAAGGTAAAGCACCACTCTCTCTAAGCCCCGCCTACTGAGGCTGCGACAGCAGGAAAGGTAAAGCACCACTCTCTCTAAGCCCCGCCTACTGAGGCTGCGACAGCAGGAAAGGTAAAAGCACCACTCTCTCTAGCAGGAAAGGTAGCACCACTCTAAGCCCCACCTACTGAGGCTGCAGGAAAGGTAAAGCACAGCAGAAAAGGTAAAGCACCACTCTCTAAGCCCCGCCTACTGAGGCTGCGACAGCAGGAAAGGTAAAGCACCACTCTCTCTAAGCCCCGCCTACTGAGGCTGCGACAGCAGGAAAGGTAAAGCACCACTCTCTCTAAGCCCCGCTTACTGAGGTTGCGACAGCAGGAAAGGTAAAGCACCACTCTCTCTAAGCCCCGCCTACTGAGGCTGCGACAGCAGGAAAGGTAAAGCACCACTCTCTCTAAGCCCTGAGCCTACTGAGGCTAAGCCCCCCGCACTGACAGCAGGAAAGGTAAAGCACCTCTCTCTCTAAGCCCCGCCTACTGAGGCTGCGACAGCAGGAAAGGTAAAGCACCACTCTCTCTAAGCCCCGCTTACTGAGGCTGCGACAGCAGGAAAGGTAAAGCACCACTCTCTCTAAGTCCCGCCTACTGAGGCTGCGACAGCAGGAAAGGTAAAGCACCACTCTCTCTAAGCCCCGCCTACTGAGGCTGCGACAGCAGAAAAGGTAAAGAACCACGCCTCTAAGCCCCGCACTACTGAGGTTACTGAGGCGACAGCAGAAAAGGTAAAGCACCACTCTCTAAGCCCCCTACGAGGCGAACAGCAGGAAAGGTAAAGCACCACTCTCTAAGTCCCGCCTACTGAGGCTGCGACAGGAGGAAAGGTAAAGCACCACTCTCTCTAAGCCCCGCCTACTGAGGCTGCGACAGCAGAAAAGGTAAAGAACCACTCTCTCTAAGCCCCGCTTACTGAGGTTGCGACAGCAGAAAAGGTAAAGCACCACTCTCTCTAAGCCCCGCTTACTGAGGCTGCGACAGCAGGAAAGGTAAAGCACCACTCTCTCTAAGCCCCGCTTACTGAGGGTTGCGACAGCAGGAAAGGTAAAGCACCACTCTCTAAGCCCCACCTACTGAGGCTGCGACAAGAAAAGGTAAAGCACCTCTCTCTAAGCCCCGCCTTACTGAGGTTGCGACAGCAGGAAAGGTAAAGCACCACCTCTCTAAGCAGGAAAGGTAAAGCACCCGCCTACTGAGGCTGCGACAGCAGGAAAGGTAAAGCACCACTCTCTCTAAGCCCCGCTACTGAGGCCAAGCACAGCAGGAAAGGTAAAGCACCACCTCTCTCTAAGCCCCGCCTTACTGAGGCTGCGACAGCAGGAAAGGTAAAGCACCACTCTCTAAGCCCCGCTTACTGAGGCCGCAACAGCAGGAAAGGTAAAGCACCTCTCTCTCTAAGTCCCGCCTACTGAGGCTGCGACAGCAGGAAAGGTAAAGCACCACTCTCTCTAAGCCCCGCCTACTGAGGCTGCGACAGCAGGAAAGGTAAAGCACCACTCTCTCTAAGCCCCGCTTACTGAGGTTGCGACAGCAGGAAAGGTAAAGCACCACTCTCTAAGCCCCGCTTACTGAGGCTGCGACAGCAGGAAAGGTAAAGCACCACTCTCTCTAAGCCCCGCTTACTGAGGCTGCGACAGCAGGAAAGGTAAAGCACCACTCTCTAAGCCCCCCGCCTACTGAGGCTGCGACAGCAGGAAAGGTAAAGCACCACTCTCTAAGCCCCGCTTACTGAGGGTTGCAACAGCAGGAAAGGTAAAGCACCACTCTCTAAGCCCACTTACTGAGGCTCGACAGCAGGAAAGGTAAGCTCTCTAAGCCCCCTACTGAGGCTGCGACAGCAGGAAAGGCAAAAAGCACCACTCTCTCTAAGCCCCGCTTACTGAGGCCACGACAGCAGGAAAGGTAAAGCACCACTCTCTAAGCCCCGCTTACTGAGGTTGCGACAGCAGGAAAGGTAAAAAGCACCTCTCTCTAAGCCCCGCTTACTGAGGCTGCACAGCAGGAAAGGTAAAGCACCACCTCTCTCTAAGCCCCGCTTACTGAGGCTGCGACAGCAGGAAAGGTAAGCACACCTCTCTCTAAGCCCCGCTACTGAGGCTGCGACAGCAGGAAAGGTAAAGCACCACTCTCTCTAAGCCCCCGCTTACTGAGGTTACTGACAGCAGGAAAGGTAAAGCACCACTCTCTAAGGCTTACTGAGGCTGCGACAGCAGGAAAGGTAAAGCACCACTCTCTAAGCCCCGCTTACTGAGGCCGCCTACTGACAGCAGGAAAGGTAAAGCACCACTCTCTAAGCCCCCCTACTGAGGCTGCGACAGCAGGAGGGCACCACTCTTCTCTAAGCCCCGCACCATACTCTCTAAGAGGCTGAGGCGACAGCAGGAAAGGTAAAGCACCTCTCTCTCTAAGCCCCGCTTACTGAGGCCACAACAGCAGGAAAGGTAAAGCACCACTCTCTCTCTAAGCCCCAGGAAAGGTAAAGCACCTACTGAGGCTGCAGGAAACAGCAGGAAAGTAAAAGCACCACTCTCTCTAAGCCCCGCCTTACTGAGGTTGCGACAGCAGGAAAGGTAAAGCACCCTCTCTAAGCCCCCGCTTACTTGAGGCTTACTGAGGCGCACAGCAGGAAAGGTAAAGCACCACTCTCTAAGCCCCGCTTACTGAGGGTTGCACAGCAGGAAAGGTAAAGCACCTCTCAGGAAAGGTAAGCCCCGAGGCTTACTGAGGTTGCGACAGCAGGAAAGGTAAAGCACCACTCTCTCTAAGTCCCGCTTACTGAGGCTGCGACAGCAGGAAAGGTAAAAAGCACCACTGAGGCTCAGCAGGAAAGGTAAAGCACCCTCTAAGTCCCCCTTACTGAGGCTACTGAGGCCACGACAGCAGGAAAGGTAAAGCACCTCTCTCTAAGCCCCTGCCTACTGAGGCTGCGACAGCAGGAAAGGTAAAGCACCACTCTCTCTAAGCCCCGCCTACTGAGGCTGGGACAGCAGGAAAGGTAAAGCACCACTCTCTCTAAGCCCCGCTTACTGAGGTTGCGACAGCAGGAAAGGTAAAGCACCACTCTCTCTAAGCCCCGCCTACTGAGGCTCATACGGCAGGAAAGGTAAAGCACCTCTCTCTCTAAGCCCCGCTTACTGAGGCTGCGACAGCAGGAAAGGTAAAGCACCATTCTCTCTAAGCCCCGCTTACTGAGGCTGCGATAGCAGGAAAGGTAAAGCACCATTCTCTCTAAGCCCCGCTTACTGAGGCTGCGATAGCAGGAAAGGTAAAGCACCATTCTCTCTAAGTCCCGCCTACTGAGGCTGCGACAGCAGGAAAGGTAAAGCACCACTCTCTCTAAGCCCAACCTACTGAGGCTGTGACAGGCATCCACGAACATTGCCACGAGTATCAGTGAGGCCTCTTTTATACTCCACATTAGGAATGTGAGCAAGGTCACAAGAAGCGATGCTAGGGGCAGTTTTTGCCTGCATCCATAGCAAATTGTGAGGACCAAATTTTTTTTTTGCGCAGTGCAGACAGGGTGCAATTCCACCCATTTTTGCTGGAGACGCTATACAGCAATACCAAATAAAATCTGATGTGGGCAATTGCGGGTATAAAAGTAATAATTTCCACTCTAATGCAACTCAACTTAACTTCATTAGCCCAGACTTAGTGGAGTGGCTGTGCGTAGTCTGTCAGGGTTAATACAAGCCAGTAAACAAGTGAATGGTATGTTAGCGACGTGCTAGCTTGCATTGTGAATATGCATTTTCGTTCCTTGTGTAGTGTATAAACCTGGCCTAAATCCTTGTGGCTCCCTACAGTCAGTTCAGTGCCCTCATGGAGAGCGCCCCCTGCCTCCAGGAGCCCTCTGACGAGGGGGCACTGCTGAACCAGCTCTACTCGGCGCTGAGGGACTTCGACGGCTTGGAGGAGATAGACCGCGCCTTGGGCATCTCCACCATGGTGAGCCTGATATCCTCTATACGCCTACTGCCTCATAACAGTGTGTGGCAGGGCTGCCACCCCCCGTGAGCTTTTCCAGAGTGAGTGAGTGAGTGAGTGACTGAGTAAGTGAGTGATCTTTTACTTGCTACAAAGTGAGAACACCCATCTCTGTAACTCTATCTTCGTGAGGACATTACATTGACTTTCATTCATTCTTTGTGTGTTTCTACAGCCTTTTCTCTAATCTTAACAACAACGTATGCCTAACCAAAATCCTTTCTGTAACCCTAACCTGTACCTAGTTCTAACCTCACCCCTAACCATAACTATTAAGTCACAATTTGCCTTTTTAGTTATGAGGACAGCTGAAAATGTCCTCAGTTCCCAATAATGTCCCCACTCTGTTGGGGGGAAAAAAAACATTTTCTGGTTCTTGTGTGTGTGCGTGCGTACGCGTGCGTGCTTGCGTGTGTATGCATGTGTGCGCGCTTGTGTGTATGTGTGTGTGTGTGAGCGCGCTTACTGATTATGCTGGATGTGCGTGCATATATGAGGGAGATTCAGCCTGTGCTGGATCAGTTTTTTTTTATGTTAACAAAAGGGTTTCATTTAGACGAAAATGAAACTAAAAGCCTGAGCCAGAAACTAAACTGAAATTGAAACACTCTCCAGAGCTAATGGAAACAAAATTATAATAGGTGGAAGCAAATATTTATTAAAAATCTGGCTGAAGGCCAGTCTGTTATTAACCCAGCTAACTGCCATTCCTTTCTCGAATTTTGTGTAAAATGTCAGTGATCCCTTTTCACTTCTGGGGGGTCCTGAGTAGACTAATCGCCTTCAAAAATGTCAACTTTGATCCTCTGTATTTTATGTCCTCTTACCTTTTAAAGTTAAATGTGAATGGAGTAAAAAGTAAAGAACAGAGGTCTTCAGAAATATTAACTAAAATACAATGGTCAAAGTCTCATAAAACTAAACTAAACATGATTTTTGGAAAAAAATACAAAAGTAAAAACTCATTTTAAAATTGGGAGCTAAAATGGCCTTGGACAGTGTGCGGTGTGTATTATTTGTAGTGTGTAAGTGTGTTCTCTCTGAAGTAGTGTGGCTGTTCCTCTGCCATCAGACCCAGCCAGAGGAGCAGGACCTGTTTGTCTCCCAGAACCCGAATGCCACACCCCCTGTGTACAGCCAGCAGTACGCAGCCCCCCCTTCAGTGAGCCAGGACCCCACCTTTCACACTGCAGCCGGGCCGATGGGCATGCAGCAAGGCTACCCCATGCTCCACCCACATACTCAGACCCGCCCCAGTGTCCGGCCCCAAGACACCCGGCCCGGCCAGCCCAACGCCCTGCGGCTACAGCTGCAGCATCGGCTACAGACACAGCAGGTGTGACATCTGTTTACCTCTCTCCCTCCATCCCTCTCTCTATCTTCTCTCCTCCCTCTATCTCAGTGTCTGCACGTCTCTGTCCATCCTGTCCTGGTCCCACACTCTCCACTCAATCTCCGTGCCTCCTTTTCCCCATATTATCCATCCTTCCTTTCTCTCTCTCTCTCTCTCTCTCTCTCTCTCTCTCTCTCTCCTCTTCCTCCCTACCCACACACGTCCATCATGCCTCCAGACCCCACCCCTCCTACTCTGTCACTCCCTCTCTCTCCCTCTCCTAAATAATATATTTCTGTTAGTATTAACTTTTAGATCATTTAGTGTCTATATCTTTTGCTGATACATGTCCAAACATGCATGATTTATGTGGCACTATTTGGAAGAAGAGTGTACAGAGGTTAAAACAATTTGCTTCTTAGTTTGAATAGCTTGGCTCGCCTGTTCGTCTGTAATGCACGATTTCATTGGCAGGGGAATATTCTTCTCATGGCATCTTAGCATTGGGGTCTGAATCAGTGTTGACGGTTACGGACCCATGCTGCTACCCATCCTGTTTTGAGCCCGCACTCCTCATATTTCACTCTCTCTCACTCACACTCTTCCTCTCCCCCAGACTCCTCTATCCATCCTGCTCTCTTCCCCTCCTCCTCCTCCCTCACTCCCAGTGTGGGGCACTGAAAGAGTTCTGTACTCATGAGCCTGTTTTGCATGAAATGTAAACCCCTGTTCTAAAAACTCCTCCCCAGAACCGACAGCCAATCATGAATCAGATGGGGGGTGTGTCCACCATGAACCCGCCTCTAAGGCCCAACGTACCTGGCCAGGTTAGTCCACAGCTACAGTCAATAATATCTGTGTAAATAATTTCTGTAGTACTTTATAACAAGCAGGTACATGGGGTACCTCACAGTGACGATTACTTATGTAAAGTTCTGAAACATGTAAATAAGCCGAAAGTTCAAAGAAGTAATGTGCACTGTCCCTGCCTGTCTTTGTCCCTTTGTCACTGCTGAGTTAGTACGTCCACCTGTGTTTGCATTGCATGTTTTTATCATGCATGTCTGTTTGCTTTTTTTGGTCTGATTGCCTGTGTTTTCCGGCTACGTAATGCCCTCCTGTCTGACTGGTGGTCTCTGTCGTTACAGGGGGCCGTGAGTTCCCAGATGTTGGCTCAAAGACAGATGCTGCATCAGTGCCAGCTAGAGCAGGCCCAGCAGCAAAGGTCCATGATGATGCGAGCGCAAGGTGTCGGCCTCATGTCGGGCATGGGCGGAGCCTCGGGCGGGGTGCCGGGCATGGCCACCAGCCCACGATTGGGCCAGCAGAGCCCCCAGCACGCCCCCTTCACGCCCAGCTACGGTACAGGACTAGCATCCCCTCAGCCCTCCACCAGCCCCTTCTCTCCAACATCCCCTGGCCTCCCTGCCCCGCAGCTCCTCTCCCACAGCTCCACCCACATGGGTCCTGCTGCCCCGGGAATGATTGGAAATGTAGGCAGTGGGCAGTTCGGAGCTCAGATGCAACATAGTGCCTTCCAGTTTCCCAGCTCAGGTACTAACTTTTACCTTGTGCTATTTTGTGTGTCTGTCTGTCTGTGTCTGCGTCTGCATGTTTTTATTGACCATTTACTCAGTAATGTAATGGGGCCCTGCAGGATGGAGCAATGACCAGCAGGTGGCAGTAGTTGTATGGTTTTTGGTGTGCTCTCTCTGTTGGTAACTTTCGTTTCAGAATTAATGGATTAATAATTGTGATAACTAGTCTGATGTTACAACTTCAGTTTCCTTTGAGCATGAGAAATTTTAAGCTTAGTAATGCCTGTATATTTTTCAATATGGCTCATGCAGTACATTTTCTGGACACATTGCAAATGTAAACTGAGGATAATTGAACTGAATATAAATTCCATGTCTTTGCCAAAGTATGTTGACTGCTTTCGAACGTGGTTGGAGCTGTTGGTTTTTAAGCTGTCATGGGAGCCATTTGACCCCATTTTAATCCTTTCCTCTCCCTCCCAGTTGTATGACAGAACCCTTCTGACTCGCATACTGTAACACGTTTGTTAGTTGCCAAGTGCTGCCAAGAACATTCCATAATATTCATACATGTGCTCTAGTCCATTTGCAATGCAAAAGTGAGAAACTTGTTTTCAAACTTGGGCAACAGAGAGATGATTTTTCCCTTTTAAAAAATACTGAATGAAAATCTTGTGGGTTAGAAGTTCATAGTGCGTAGATTATTAGTTTAGACCATAGATTTTATAAAACTAACAGACCAATTTGCTGTGAAGTCAGCCATCAGCATTCTGCAGACCTGATGAAAAATTATTTTGGGGGATTTTGTATTTTTACATGAAAATTGATTCGAACTGAGGGCACGATCTTGCAGAAGGCCTGTACTGGAGCCAACCATCTGCAGTGGTGCTAGCAAGCAACATCTCTGACCCTGAGTAGGAAATCGGCCTCAAAACCGAAGCTTGCTCATAGCCGCTTATTTAGGAGTAGTGTCTGATCACCTGGGGTATCGCTGGTCTCTCTCAGGTATGGCCCAGCAGCCGGACATGGCCTTCCCAGGAACCGCCCCTCCTCCTCAGAGCCCCATGCTGTCTCCCCGACAGAACCACACCCAGAGCCAAATGATGCAGCAGCCCCAGGCCGGCCCCACCTTTCAGACCTCCTCCGACATCAACGGCTGGATGCAGGGAGGCAGTAGGTGAGGCCCAGGCTTCAGGCCTACTGCCGGATCTATATGACCTGTAGTAAGAGTTACCAATGCTTACAGTGCACAGAGTGGAAACCATTTTATTTTGCAAGTTCTCATCATTTGTTTTTAAGTCACCATGAAATGGATGCCAGAGCAGGGCAGACTTACTCAATTTGGCGTACATCCAGTGGGCAAAAAAACTTCAAAATAATGTAAAGGATGTTGATTGGTAAGACCTGTTCAATCATCAGCGTGCCTGCTGATACCTCATTATATCACACTAATAATAAAATCACTTTCTAAAATCTGGCTGGGATACTATCATAGGATAGAAAATGCAGTTTAACAATCTCATTGTATTTATCTTATATATGTTTGAGAGGTTTCATATACTTATTCATAAGTGACCAAAATTGTGGGGCAGAAAGTGAATTTTGATTTCAGGTTGTCTTTAGAAGAAGCAGGCTTACCAGCATAGGGATATTTTAAATACGTACTTTACTTAAGGACATACAGATCCATAATTAGTATACTGCACTGACACATTATGGTAAAGACTGGTATAACATTTCGATGTGGAATAGTTTGCCTGACCATATTGTTGAGGCAGAAACCTTGGGAGTTTTCAAGAGCAGGCTTGACTTAAAGCTAGATACCATTGAGTCATTGAGTATCTGAAGTGATATATTCACAGTAGTTAAAAGAAACTGGCGAGCCTTGTTGGGCTGAACGGCCTGTTCTCGCCACTCATGTCATGTCATGTCATGTCATGTTATGTTATGTCATGTTATGTTAACTTCCGTGTTTCTCTTTGCAGCATGATGACACAACAGGCCCAGTTTATGCATCAGACCAATGGAGGGATGTACAACCCCAGCATCAGCATGCATGGCAACATGAACATGAGTGTGAACATGTCCACCATCGCCGGTCCCAACGCCATCAACAATCTCAACCAGTGCTCAGGGCAGATGGGAGTGTCCTCTGCTAACTCCATGCCTCCGTCTGGCCTGCCCCCTATGGGAAATGAGCAGGTACTGAACTCTGCCCACAAGGGGGGGGCATTTGATGGTTTTATAAGTTTTCTCTAACCAGGTAGTCATGTTTGCTAAAAATGCAGTTTTTTTTTTTTTTTTTTTTTTTTTTCCAGAAGTATTGTTGAACCTCATCTCCAGTGGACCCGTGATGAAGCAGCATATCGGGAAGCAGTTAGCAACCAATGAAATTGCAGCATCTCACTACAGTCAAGTTGACATCCTGTGATAATTCTCTCACCTGACACGGATTTACAAGTCCCACCGACGACTCATCGAGCTCTGGCTGCTGCTAGCTGCGTCCTCTCATAAACGGATCAGGAACTTCCTGCTAAGTCCATTTCGCTGCGGAAACATCTCATTCCTGTGACAGGAAGTCATTTGATGTTGTCTCAGCTCACCCTGAAAGGCAAACACTTTGGCACCAGGACTCTTATCAGAATGAATGTTATACTCTCTGGGAACCATGATCACTTCAGTTACCTCTTTGAAACAAAGCACTGTGTGTGTCGGACTATTTAGACTTCTCTCTCTATATTCTCAGCGGGGGGTTCACACCCACCATTTCCATCCAGCCTCATGGAAGATCGTTGAATGTATTCGCCGGGATAAGCCAGGGATTTGAAGGGAGAAGATTAGTTGAATATTAGTGAATTAATCGCGAGGGTTATCGAGTAAATGCATGGTCTGAAGAGCAAACTCTATTTAGTGAAATTACTGTGATGTTTTATATTATTAAATCCATTTAATATAGTTTACCAAGAGGATAATAATAGATTAAATTAAATGTTATTTTGTGCATAGACCTTTTTAAAGGAATAATTTAAAGAGTTTCAGTCAGTACTTTGTAATTAAACATTTAAACTAAGCAAAAAAAAAAAAAAAAAAAAGAGCTTTTTTTTTTTCCGAGTGACTTGAGGATTTATTTAAAGTAGCAGCTGTTATATTTTAATTCTGCCAAAATAATTCTATTGCAAATTCATATGCCGTTTTTGAAATCCGGTTAAGTCAAGTAGGTTCTGATTTTAAAATAATAATAACAATGTATCCAGTATTGTTATACTGACTAAGAAAATTGCAATTGGTTATTCTTTACATTCTGTAAGTTTTTCAGGTCTTGTCTTAATAGTTGTTTCTGAATTGAGAAGGCAAGGCATAGTGCCCTCATAATTACCTCATTTGTCCTGAGGAACAGGGAGACATTGCTGTGTTTCTTCGTCAAAACAGTTTTACGCAGTCGGGAGCATAACACATGTAGATTGTCCCTTTGCTCCATAGATACTGTGATTTAAATAAATAAATAAATAACCAAGAGCCATTACATGAACTAAACAGGGATTTCACCATTGCCAGGTGTGACCATAGTCTCTAAGGTTGAGGATCTAGCACCAATTAACACTATTGCTCAAGGACCTCCGCCACAACCAGACGGGCCATTTTGTTGAATGTTTTTAACAGCTTTTCATAAGTTCTTTTGTTTCTTGATAACAGAGTATTTTATTTTTCTATTGCTGAGTGTTTTTAAAGATACAATATTATGCTCCCCTTTTTTTCCCCCCTGGAAGACGTTGCAATGTATGGAAGGGTTGAGTAGGGTATTTAACTGTTGGTTTGAACCATCTTACTCTGAGAAGTGTGGAGTACAGCTCAGGACCATACCAGTCCTCTAGAGGGCACATGAGCCTGACTTAGTAAGAGGGAGATGTATTTCATTTACATTCAATCCCTTCCATCTATCTCAACCAACCTTACCAAAAAGAATAGTGGGTGGGCAGTGCAGTATCGGATGAGGTAGTTGGAAAATGTAGATTTATTTCAACTTCAGTTTTCGTGAGAGCTAATTCAACATCGCTCCTTTGTTGACTTTATTTGTTTCAGGGGTTTCTTTAAATAAATATATCTATCATTGGTCGCCGACTCTCTCAAACACAATCTGCGATTAGCGTGTTGGCAATATGTTCTAGTAGGGGTTTTAGTTTCGTCAGCGGGTATTGCTTCTCTGACTTTCCACTAAAGCTGTAAAGTGGCTTTTCTTATTTCAACTGGGTTTGTGAATGTCGTTTTGGGAATATGAATATGATACCCTGATACAAATCTGTACTTCACGTACTGTTCATTACATCCTCTACAGCTTTCCTCTAAAGCAAGTATCTACTGACCAAAATTTTCATAGTGACAGACTAACTTCAAACAATTCACTTACAATTCAGGTGATATTTACCGTCTGTATACATCACATTCTGAAATCTTTTTTTTTTTTTTTTTTTTACTATTGTGATTAGTATTATTATTGGGGGTGGATATGGTCATTTTGAATCACAGTTAAGTGTTTTGAGAGTGGCCTATCATAAGCACTCTGTTCATTTAGCAAAATCCAAAGATTTATTGCAATGTTTTATAAAATGCGGTATTTCGGTGTAAGAGGTTGGTATTGCATTTAGAATTGGTAATATACCGCTGTTAGCGAAAACTAACCAATTTAAATAAGAAAATGTGCTTGTTTTCTCCTTTTGTTATGACTGCTGTTAGATGGGTAAAGCACATTGTTGGCCTCAAAAGGATAAAATGTAGCTCCTAATGCCTTGGGTCTTTTCATCTTGTAAATTGCTATAAAATTCTGTTGTATAATAATTGTATAGTGAATTATGTACAGTGTTGAATGAGGGTGTCATTGCTCATGTCTTTGTTGCTGGAAACATGATTGTCCTCGGCAGATTCACCTCATTACCTCTTAGTTTTCCTGTATAGTATTTGAACTGGTGTAAAATACTATTATTTGCACAAGTGTTTTCATGGACTGTTTGACAACTGTTATGTTGGTAAGTCTAAGAAGTAGGCTTTGTAAAATGTGTAATGTTGATAACTGGGAAGGAGCCAGATCCCAGATAAATATGTTTCCCCTACACATTCACACCAAATAATCACCTCATTGCTGTTTGCGGTCATCGTGTGGGTACATAATGTAAAGACTGATATTTCGTGAAGGAAACCCGAGCGCATATGCAAGTTGTTCACTAATATCGCACTGTGTATGCCAGGCAGTGTTCGATGCCTATTTGTAAATAAATAATTCAGTGATTTTTGAAATGAAAAATTGGTGATTCTTAATGTTAATTGAACAGGATTCATATGAAGACCTACTATGAGGATTTAGCAACTGGCTGTTTCACTGGGACCAATGCATTGCTTTGTTGTTTTTAGCTAGATGCTACAAGTGTTTGTCCTTGAGTAATAATACAGTATTTAACTCTTTTATATCATTTTATTTGCTTTGGTCAGTTAGTCAGTTATTGTCGATGATAATGATGATTATTACTATCATTATTATTTTTATTAATGATAATAATATCTTTCTTCCTCCCTTCTCTTCCTCTACAGTATCCTAGTTTTAGTCTGGTCATAATGACAGTGTGCCTTTTCTAATTGCCTAGATGGCAGTGTTCTGTCTTTGCACTCCTGTGTTGAGAAGTAATGATGACCCTCCTGTTCATTATCCCCCTGTTCCTGCCGCACAGCCGTTACGGATTCCCTAACGATAGATGAACACTAGGATATCCTGATGCAGACACTCATATTATTGTTTCTCTTCAGTGCCCATTTTGCTGTCATTTTTGTTGCCTCAATCCCTCCTGCCCCAGCAGTAGGGACCCCAGAAGAAACCCCTCCAAGCTTCCAGCCTGAGCAGTTCGGGCCCTAAACTTGTTCTTTCAGTGTTATTAGACCTGAGTTTGAGTCTGAGCATATGACTGCCCTGCTCAGCATAACCTCCTCTACCCACTGTAGTGCCCATATTGTAGCCATTGGCTCGGCTGTATACACAGATAACCCTCTTGGACAGTTGTTCAGTGTTTACAGTCTCAAAGTTTGGGATGCAATATGTAAAGCCTAATTCTCCTGTTTGGGAATTTGGTGCTCCATCTGTATAAATTTGGAGACCATGTACTCAGTTGTTTTTTTTTTTTTTTTTTTGGCCTTTCCTGAACCATGCCTGGATTTGCTGGACTTAAGCTGCTTTCACACCGGACGCGAAACGAATTTTTTGCACGACAGATTACATTCAAAGTCGATGCAAAGACGCGAATACACGCAAAACGCGTGTATTCGCGTCTTTGCATTGACTTTGAATGTAATCTGTCGCGCGAAGAATTCGTTTCGCGTCCAGTGTGAAAGCGGCTTTAGCACAATGAAATAGCTGTGTGCACAATCTGCATTTAGGTCAGGTGCAGGACTAAAATATAAAGGAGAATTAAAAGCAGTAAATGTCCACTCTGGATTGCAGCTCCTAATACTTTATTGACTGTGAAGCAATGTTTCACCCTCACAAACTTTAATGGTTTTCATCTGGATTTGCAGCACTACTATGTGTTCTTTTCTTTTTAATTGGCTGAAGTTTGTCTGCAGTGTGGGTACAATCCAGGGTGGTACAATTGACCCCAGTGTATATGTGGGGCCACCTCTAGCTGTCCTTATGCCATGCAGCTTCTCTACCTCTTCACTCATATCGAAAATGAAATGCTCTCCTTTTTCCTCCCCTCCACTCTCAAATATTACCCAACACGACTTTCGCTGACTGCTCTCCTTTGATGTCCTCTCAGTTTAACTACTCTTCGGTCTGTAAATATTTGTACAGTGACAAAAATGTCATTAATTTACTCTTGTATGCCACCACTATGGATTTGAAAAGAAACAATTTGTACTTGAAGTACAGACTTAATCCAACACTACTTTTACTGACTGCTCTTTTTTGATGGCCCCTTGGTTTAACTACTGTTAAGTCTGTAAATATTTAGACAGTGACACAATTTTCATTCATTTACTCTTGTACACCACCACTGGATTTGAAAAGAAACAATCGAGATGTACTCGAAGCATGGACTTTCAGCTTCAATTTAAAGGTTTTGGAAAAATGCGGTGTGAAACATTACACCACCCATTTCATGCACAGCCCTCTCAGTTTTATGGAAAGTTATTGGACAACTGACAGTCATCAATGAAACCGTCCTTTTTAATACTTGGTGGCAAACCCTCTGCAGTCTGATTGCCTAGAGTCTGGAGACTACAAACATCACCGGATGCTGGGTTTCTTCCCAGCATTTCCAGACTTTCACTGCAGCTGTCGTTCAATTCCTGCCCCGTTGGTGGTGTGTTTTTCCTTCAGAAATTGAAATGCATATGCTATTGGATTCAGGTCATATGTCTGACTTCTGTGTTGTAGAGCATTCCACTTATTTGTTTTTAAAAAATTTTGGTTTGGCAGAATGTTTCCTAATCATTGTATATCTACACTGTGTGGCGTGGTCCAAATGAGTTCTGAAGCATTTGACTGAATCTAAGCTTATTAAAAAGCCCTATTCAATTCACAACCAATTTTCCAACTTTTGTCAGCAATCACACCACCAGTAACTTTAAAGGCACCTGCACCATTGGCAGCCATGCGCATAAGCACACGACAGCTCTCATAGATGAGGTGGTATGCTTCAGATTGTGAGTAGTCCCTTTCCTTCTGTATATTCTCTACCCATCATTCTGGTTCCTGTGGATCTTTGTTACATCGGTCTATAAGATATTCTAGAACTATAGATGCTCTTACAGATGTTTTTGGCAAATTTTCTGTTTCTGAGCCTTATTCATGGTTTAAATCTTGAGATAAACCCTTTGTATTTGCTTTCATAAAGTCTTCCCTAGATTGCTGACTTTGGTACTGATACACCTGCCTCCTAAAACGTGTTCTTGACCTAGCTAACTATTGTGACAGGTTTTTTTTTCTGAACCGTTTAAGAATTCTTCTGGACTCTTCGGGGACTCTTAAAAAGTGTGTTTTAATTCCTATACCTTCCACCCAGTTTTGACAAACTTCAAAATGAACCTGAAAGTCTGCATTTTGAACTCATAATCATTATTTAATAATCATTATTTAATTTCAACTCCAATATTCTATGGTTGACTATTAGGGTCACAACAAAGTTGCCACTGTCCAAATCATTAAGGACCAAACTGTATGTACTTCATTGCCAACTTGACGCACTGAATTGCAAGTAACATTTCTCCCATCTCTACAAGCAAAGCCGTGATTTTGATAATCTCGCTCTGCGCTGTTGAATAATAGAGTTTCGAAGCTTACATAGACGACTTCTGAAATTAGGGAATAAGGAATAAATGCATGTTGTGGGGCAGCCAATAGTTCTAAACGATGGGGGCCTCCAAATCCTCTGATGGGTTGACCTTCTTCCCTTATGGACGAGAACTGAAAATACTTTGGCCGGTAGAGCTATGACAAGGAGCACCAAATAGTCAACAGGTAAACTTCAATTCTCAATCTGCATTCACATAGCCCTCACGTATGCCTTTTCCTTGCATCTTAGTCCCACCCACCAGGGATGCATGGGGAGACACAAGGAAACCATGTGAGGAGAGAAGAAAGAAGTAATGAGGAAATATGTGTTTTGAGAAATGAGATGTCTTTTCCTCTGAAGCGTTACGCAAAGCAACAGCCGTTTTTGATGACAGCTTCTGTCTTTACCGATTGACGTCATGGCTTTCAGCTGAAAGTCTTCCAATAAGGCTGCTCTTGTGTATCATCGCTCATGGCTCCTCTGAGCTCCCTTCTTGCTCCTTGCTCCTCACCGCAGAAATAAGAGCTGAAAGACAGCCTGCAAGAGGATAGAACCAGAACAACTTCCAGTCGGTTCAAGCGAGGAGGGATGGATTAGCAAGTAAGAGAATTGAGATGTCCTGTATTTCTTGAAGGAAAGGAGGGAATTAGCTTCTTTGTTGCTTCCGTCCAATAAGAGAACAGGACCAACCTGGAAGAAAGGAAAGATAGATCATGGACCACAATCCTTTGCAGCTATAGTGATTGTATACGTCAGTCATATCCCAAAGTTTTCCAATAAATTGCAAGTGCTATCTTCGGCATCAAGCTCGTGATGTATCAAAGAGTAGGCGATTGTTCTCAAACGTGTCCCATAGTACTTCTATAATCTCCTTGTAACTTTCACTCGGCTCATGTGACATTTTCTAGTGAGGTCAAGGAAAGGTGGAGATGAACAGAAAAAGACTGCCTTTTTTTGGACAATTCGGATGCACCCACTGACTAGTTTCAGCTCTGAAACCCATTCATTTTCAGTATTTCTTGAGCATGTTGGCTGATAAGTTAGTGAAAGGACTGCATTTTTTTTTTAAATACATTAAAACGCATTGGCTGACCACTCATGAATCCAGTCAGTAGTGGTATTTTATGTTGCCATCTTTAATTAATGTACGTCATATTTACATGATAACAGCCACCATAGGGTCTAAATGCAGTTAGTGTGATTAACACTTCAGTACAAACCATAACCAGGGCTGTAGTCGATTAGTCTTTTTTGCTTAGGAAAGTTTCTAACTCCTTGGAAATGACCTGGATGTATTTATATGGTAGCCATGATAAGAACTGTTTCAATTCTCTACATGCAAAGGAAAGAGGCTTCAGTGCTCCCATACTTCTCTCCCTCAACATAGGATACACTGAACCATTCGTTGAAGCAGCAATACTTAGTGACAAACCTTCCATCCGTCCGTTCACCTGAAGATGATGGACAAGGGACCGTGGCAGATGCACGTCAATAACGTCTGCTGTTGTGTGATGATGTCCTCTTGGGTAAAAGCAATCAGATTCTCTTAGCCGAGCAGTTGTCTTCTCCTAAGTCCTTATGAATTTTCCTTCACATATCTCCTTGATGTCATGACATTTTCCATCAAGGCCGAGAAAAGGAGTCAAGGAATTAGACAATAGCAGGTAATTTATTTATTTATTTATTTACTATTTTTGACTTTCATTGGCAAGATAGTATGGGTCATGCCTTCAGCATCCAACGAAAAAAACTTGCAAATGATGATGTGCATCCCAGTGTGACTGGCAGAGACTGCACAGCCATCAGCCACCACTGGAGGCAAAAAAATTCCTATTGCCACCGATCACTGGGCCAAACCCATTAATCGGTCCACTTCTAGCTCTCAACTCAGCTTTGTTGACCACAGCTGGGTTGACAGAGAGAATTTGTGATTATTGTCTATTAATTTGCACATCTTAGAACAAAGAACGGCTGATGAGTCAGCAGACACTGCACCTGTTATTGAATCACGTAACTCTGCAAAGACATGACAGTGTATTGCGGCACATACTTGTGGAATAATAGTCAGAAGAAAGGTTAATAAAGTTGAACCCAACTATAATCTTTACATGACAGTGATCAGACATACAGGGCTGTCTGATTTCAAGAAATTAAAATCTGATGAGGGTGCATGTGACCTTCAAAATCACCAAATTTACAATTTTACTGAATTGAGTGCCACCTATGCTCTTGAGCGGTCCTCATCCCACTTTCATTTCAAGCACCACTGAATTTGACTTGCTAATGGAATCATGCATTGCAAAAACTATACTCAGAGGCAATGAAAACGCAACGCTCTAAATTTTGGTTTAGTTTTGCTCAGGACCTGAGTAGTCCAATTTGAGTTCTGAAGTGACCATTGGGTTCACAATGTGTGCCTCGTTACACATGAATGATCATCATGTAACTCAGCAGTGTGAGTTGGACTCTCATCAATCCGTACTGAGTACAACACATGGGATTAGGAGTTGTGCAAGTACAGTGGTTGAAATGAAGGAGGGGTTGTCTTCCCTATATAAAGGCATGATAAAAGCCACACAAAAAACATTTTTAAGCGTCATAATGCCACGTCTGTCGACTGAACAACAGAACAGGGCCCTGGGTATGCTAGAGGCGGGGAGCCTGGTTTGGGGTGTTTTTGGGTGTAGTACGTCCAGCATCAGTACGTTTTGGGTGTAGTACGTCCAACTGGGACGAGCTCTTTCATCAAGATTACCCAGGCCTCAAACCAGGCAGCAACTCCAGAATGCACTACAGGCAGAGTGGCGACAGCTTCCCCAAGACAACCTAAGACGCTTAGTCAGGTCCATGAGGAGACGTTGAACTGCCTGTGTGGATGTTCGTGGGGGTCACACCCAATACTGACTGTTCTTTTGAGTTCATTTTTAAATGTGTGTTCCGTTCAGTCTTGTTGTGATTTTTCATTTTCAACTTGTGCTCGTTATGTTTAATGCATCTGTTTATTATTGTCCAAATCGGCCCATTAACACATTTAATTCATCAAAGTCAACCCACCCAACATATTTGAATTGTTAAAATAAGAAAATAAATTTGAGTCACAAAATTATTTGAATCCAAACTGGTGTTGCATTTTCATTGCCTCTGAGTATAGTTAGGGATGTTGAGGGCGCAGTCCAGGAATGCCTAAAATATGTGTCACTTATAGGTGGCGCCATCAACTAGCCACTGAAATTTTGCAATTTTCCAGAACCCCTTCCATCATAGATTGACTTTAATCAAAATGAAGCTGGGTAACCATTGGCACATTGAGAAATTTCAATTTTGAAAGCTAATTTGTTGAAGAAATTGAATATTGACCCACAAGAAACTGAGCCTCCAAGAGGCCTCAGAAAAACAAAATTTTAGTTTGAGGCCAATAATTTATTCTTTTTTATTCCACCCACACACCTTTCCAACAAATAAAACAAAAACCAAAAAAGAAAAAATCATTTATTAAAAAATTATGGAAATCTGTGGGGTCATATATCACCATCTAATAGGAATTTGCCTGAATCTTTAAAAAATCTGCAGTTAGATAGTCTTTTGGCTAAAGAAAAGGGAGAATTTACTCAACACAAAAAGGGACTGTTATTCTTTCAATGTATCAAAAAAACAAAAAAATCTAATTCACCATCACCAAATTTAGATATACATGGTTTTCACTGGACAGGAAAACTATGGAAAGTTTTAATCTGAAAAAACAAACAAACAAACAAAGAAACAAACAAACAAGAGGCTAAACCTGGGAGACAAATTTAGTGGATTAAAAATTACAATAATTGTCTATGAGATAAACTGAAATAGAAGCATAAAGTTGCACAAAATTGAAATTCTCAAGTAAACTCATGTACCTCAAATTTGTAGTTCAGTACAGTACTTGAGAAAGTATACTTAGTTACATTCCAGCACTGCAGACTGTAAACGTATTCCACATTATGGGAGCAGTCATCTTCCCTCCAAAATAAAACACAAAAAAACTCACTGATGTGATCTCTCAGCCACTCCCCAGAAAAATGCTATTATATATTGAATATAACTGTAGACAATGGGGCAATCAATGCATATGCAAATATAATTATTGTTGGTGTCTGTTCCTCTTGAAATCATTCAAACAAGTTGACCGAGCGGATTTGTTTGGAACTACTGGGCCACATGAACCACATGACTGTGTGACAACATGATCAATACCTTTGTTCTTGATGTGCACCTACAACTTGGCCATGCATTTTAAAAATTTATTTTTATTTATTTATTTATTTATTTATTGCAAAAAGCCTTCTGTGATGTTGGTAATCCTAACTTTAGTTGCTTTATGGAGAATGCTGCTACTCCGAGTGTTTTTGCTCAAAGGAAATTGTGGGATTTTTTATGTTCTTCTCTCAGAAGGGAAATTTACTAATTTCGGGGGGGAAAACAATAATCCAGCTGGCAACTGAATCAATGAGCAGAACAGGAGCAAATGTTCAGACATGAGAAAAAAGAGAAAATGATCTATGAGCAGGAGTGATGTAATGCATGTCTTTCATCTTTTAAAGCATTCTAAGTTGTATTTTAGGCAGTATCTCTCTGTGAAACTAGAATCCCTTGATGCACAGTTTTCTTTGCCTTGATTTGCAATTATACACCGTCAATTGTTTACAGGTAATTTTTATCTATGCATTAGTATTGTAGCCCCCGGATGAAGTCGGGCGGCGACCATGGATTCATGCTTTCATGCATGAAACATAGAGATTTCTTTGTGGACGCAGTACAGGCCGGAGAAGGGCTTTCGGGGGCTACATCCATGCGGTTGTGGGCGACCAGACTGTCTAGTTGACAAAGAACTGTCACTCAACATGTAAGAAATAGGAATATGAAGGTTCTTAAGTTGAGAAAATATAACAATAGTTCCAAAGGACAGGGCCGTCTGATGGCAAATAAGGTAAAGCAGTGAAATATATTCCAAATATAGTGTACAGTTAAACTGATCTTGATTTAGGTGGTGTCCTAGGAAAAAAACTTAGTCTGAGTAGGTGGACCAAGTGTTCTTCTGACCCTTGTAAACCCTTGTAAAAGGAATGGACACATTCTCCAGCGTCTGATGCGATTGGGTTTGTTGTAAGCAGTGGTTCTCAAACTCGGTCCTGGCGCCCCACAGCGTATGCTGGTGTTTGTTCCGACCACAATCGCAATCTTAGGATTTTAAAAAACTGTCGATTTGCCTTAATTAGGTGCATTTATGTTTAGAGCAGTTCTTTATCCTCTTAAGCCACATTTGACAAATCTAGATACGCCATGAAGAATTAAAATTCCATATCCAAGTTGAGATATATTAAAAACTAGTACAAATAACTGCTGAGGGAAACAATTTAACCAAACATTTAATCAATGTAAACAATTGGTTAATCAACAAACAATAGGTTTCTCATCGGTGAAGCTGTTGACACATGGATGCAAACACTAATTATTTAATGGCTAACAATAGAGTCACACCAGTTTTGTGTCACGTTTATTAAGTTCAGGCAAATTGTTTTGAGGGAACACAAAACAATCACTGTCAGCAACCTAATTTGGAGCTTACTGATTTTGTAAGTCTGATTTGATCTGTTTAATGTTTTCACCTGAAAATCCTCACAATATAGAAAATAAGCACAATGTGTTCAAGGGTTTTTATTCTTCATGGCACAATGGATATGTCCATCAAAACGTGGTTTAAGATGGTAATTAACTGCTCTTAACAAGGAATACAACTAATTAAGACAATAAACAGATAGTTAAAATCCTACGAATGCAATTTTGGTTGGAACAAAAACCAGCATATACAGTGGGGCGCCAGGACTGAGTTTGAGAACCACTGGTTGTGAGTAAATCCAGGTGAAGTACAAAAACCCAGGCTGGTCTGCGCAACCACGTAGCATTCATTCTTCATCAATCACCCCACGCCGACTGACCACTGATTGTCCGAACCCTCATATATATTAGCCTTTTGGCAGGTTCCTTTAGGTGGGATCAAATGTGACTCTTTCTACCTTATCCAAAATTATTGATTCTGAATGGTGCATTGTCATATAGCAACCCTCCACCCTTAGTCACAAGTTTGCCATTACATCATAGTGCAAATTCATTTTAGGCCACCAGGGACGCTCGAAGACTGCATAGGAGCTTCCCAAACCTTGGGTTCACCTGAGGGTCAGAAAATTAACTTAGTTCATGGATTATTCCAGAATATTGGAGCACGCATGCTCAAATAATGAGGACCGCCTACTGACATGGTCATTCCAGAAGACTTGCTCATCTAGCCGGCCTTGAGCGGCTTGCAGGAGCTTCTTTATCAGAATTTTTAACAGATTTATGAGTTTTTGCCTCTTCTCAGCTCCACACTCCTACAGCAGTTTAAAAGGCCCAGCTCAGTTCTTTCTGTTGAACTGTGATTATGGTAATACCTCAATTTTAGAGTATTTAAGAATATTTTTCCCACCACATTGAGCCTTAATAGATGGCTAAAATACATTTTGCAGCTAGCCCTGTCCACAGCATTACATTGTGTAGCTTCCATCCTGCTTATACCCCCTGCTTCTCCGAACTAGGGGCATTCCGATAGCCGTCTACTGTAGGTAATACACTGACTATGGGCAAGTACCATAGAAAACCTGACTGTAGAAAATCCAAACTAACCCTTTAGAGAGCTAGCTAGCCAGAGTAAATGCTTGCTAGTTTCGGTATGCCTTCTTTTTTGTGAAAAACAGTTGACAATGATAGGGACAAATCATGGAAGTGGATTGATTGTAGCCGATAACTCAAAGTCTGACTTGATGTGATTGAGCTGTCACTAAGGCTCACAGAGACAGTTCGATGGATGGTAGAATGTATTTTGTGATATGTAACATCTATCTTTTAACTATCACCAGTCTTGGTGAGCTGTAGCATGTGGTCTACATTCAAGTATCGGAAAAGCATTTGTTTAATTTAGTTTTATCTGAGACAGAGATCGCACGTATCCCCACAGCTGAAGAAAATGAATGATGAGAGGAAGGACTTGATTCCCATAGAAATAGTGACAACTTTATTTTCATCCTTCACAATGTATTTTAATAGCCATCATTTTAGTTCTTTCTGGATCGACAGGGAACATGTACATTTTGAGGCCTTTTTCTTCCCTATTGCTGCTCCCATAGGCGCAGTAACCCATCCAGTAAACAATTTTTTGTATTTTCAAAATTATGGACTCATTCATGAATACACTCATTCACATTGACACAGTGCCTGATAACTTGATAGAAACAAAATGGCTTTGTATGTCATGTGACCAGATTTTTTGGTACCCTCATCAGCCCTCATGTTTCAACTCTTTCTATAGCAAACGTAATTCAAATTGTTCTGTACTCAAACAAAAGAGTCTTATATTCCTCTCAGGAGAACCCCGCACTTCTTTTTTTTCTCACATTTTTCACATTTCCTGCTCAGAGGTGCTTGTCAAATACAACTGAGCAGGCAGAATCACAAAGCAGTGTCACAATACAATGTGAAGCTCAAATCTTCAAAGCGAAAAACGCTCGTTGCTATGACGCTAAGCACCTTGATTTCATACCTGCTTCGTGATATTTACGGCATTGTCGTTGCGACTTGCACAGACTTTGACGTTCATGTAATGTTCTCTGCGCTTCAAGACAGCACAGCACATGAAATGTTGTCACAGGATTTACCCTGGGATTTTCGAATCACCGGAACTCCATCACTGCTCTACGAACAACTCGGCCTTGGGCGCCGGGAGGCCGGATTATTTTTCATAACCAAGTTAAGGAAAAATTCCAGTGACGTACAATGAGATTGGCTTACAATTCCAGTTAAGTACAATCTGATTGGATAACATGTGGCACAGCGCGGAAGCGTTGCCACAACTTGGTTGGGGAAAATAAGCACGCTGCCTGGGGTGTTATCTCTCCCTTAGTTACGGAGTCAGCAGTGCTCACGTATCTCTCTGCTGTAGAATCTCTGCTCTCATTTCGGTCGTATATACGTGGTGACGTTGCTAGCTTCCTTCCAACATGGCGGAGATAGGTGGCAAGAAAATCAAGGGATTTCCGTATTGATGCACCCCCCTTGTACACTTATGTCTTTCTACTTACAGTTGCAGCGGTAGCGCCGATTAAAAGCAGGAGTTAATCGGAGGTGAAATTGCCCACGGGACTGGTACACGCTGATTCTGTCGAGTCATGCATGAAGGGAAGAAGACAAAAAACATGTTTCTGACACGAGCTCTGGAGAAGATTTTAGCCGATAAGGAGGTGAAAAAGACGCACCATTCCCAGCTGCGGAAAGCCTGCGAGGTGGCATTAGGTGAGTTTTATTGTGACAGTTAATGCAACTGGATGGTCACGACAATATAGCACGGGGTTGATGGCTAGCCTACCTAAGAATTAAAATCATTTGTAGATAACGTTCATTCTCCTGTAGCAGCATCGTAACACGATGTCCTTCTAGTTGAATGAATATGTATTCAACATTAATTTGATACTCTATATTGCTTTGAAGAAGCAACACAATGAAAATGATGTCAAGAGTGGGAACTAGCTGTTCCCTGTCAAACGAACTGAGCCGTCAATTGGCTAGCTACTCAGTAAACCCTATTCCAAGACGGTTTATCTGGTATGCATTTTGGTCATGATTGCCGTAGCTGAGTAATTTGTTGAATATTGACGTTAGATGGAGTGTGAGAGCTGCATCGTGTCAGAATCTCATATTAAATGACTATATTGGGCGGTCGATGAGGACCGATGCATTTAGATTACGAATTAGGTTGGGTACTAAAACGAATGACTGCATTGTTGCAAACTTGGAGCTGGCGATTGATCTCCTTCCGGGCTTTGAAGTCGTTGGTTGTTTATCCCCTTAAATTCACATACACCTCTGTTCGATTGATCTGGTGCTGCTGTTTGACTTGGATGGCCAGGCTGTCATGACGGTGCTCTGGGACTAAGGAGCAACTTCGTCTCGCGAGTGACGAGCAGACAAGTCATGCAGCCTTTGCGAGGAAGTATGGGGAATGGGGAGGTGACATGTGGTTTCTCTGGAAGAACGAGTCCGTCTGGAGGGAGCAGGGCGGAGATACTTGGACATCCTTCCTCTGTAGTTGCTGTGCCCTCCAAATTTATGGGAACGGTGGAATGAAATTTATTAATATTATTTTAGACCGTTCACTTTTGAGATCAACATACGAATTTTAGGGTGAAGTACGCAGTCCGCTTTATGAAATTGTATTACTATGCGTTTATATTTGCGTATTACTGCACAGTTGAAAAGAAGGAGCTCTTATCTGTCATTTTATGTCCGGTAGAAATGCCTAATACCAAAACATAGACAACGATTATCACTGTACTATTTCCGTAATTTTGGAGGGCAATGTCCATTTTGCCTGAGGCACAATGTCGTGCTATAAGCAAGGTGGGCAACGTGCATGGGCTGTATTACCTTACGAACAGAGACTGTGCCCTAAAGATTTGTATAGTCATCTTTTGGCTGAGCTGAATCGTACACACCCACATCAGCTCGTGCAGTTGTATCTGAGTGAATGAACACCATCAGGAGGATGTGTCCAGCTCTGACATGGAACTGAGGACCATGAGCAATGCCGATTGTGTGTGTAGTGAGACTTTCTGGGAAGATGGTAGAGTTTAGTATTTTCAAACAAAGCTGAGGAAAAGCCATTTAATTGCTTATTGGACCAAAGCAATTTACTCGCCAGTTATTTACTTTAGGAGCACAGTGATATTATAATGTAATTAGTTTGGGTATTTTTGAAGGCAGGTGAATGTAATTCCAAAATATGACGCCCTTTAGAACTGCGAGGTTGGCAAAAACTTCTTTATCACTGATGTACCTCTAATTTAATTTGTTGTGCACCAATTCAACAGCATCCTCTACTAACACTTTAGAGAGAGAATATTGTATCCCTAACATGGTGTGATAACACAAACATTTTGTAGTCCCTTGAATTTGTCTGTTAGCATGTTCATTCTCCGGAGTGTCCTCGAAGGTCCTGCTGAGTCATAATTTAAGAATACTCACCTCCTCTATTTGCTTGGATATCTAAAATAAGCGATATCAGTGCTATAAGGTTGCCGTGCTCCTGTAGTTTTGCTGAAGTTCTTTCATCTTAAGCTCACCATGTTGTTCTCATTTGGGGTTGCAATACCAAAGTATGAAGGAGTGTCTCCTTTAAAAATAAACACAGGAACCGGATGTTCTCCCTTGATTCCTGGCCTTGCAAGTGTGCAAACATTAAGGATGTTCATAATGAGGAAGAAATATTTTTGCTTCTGTACATGTTTTGCTGAAATTTCACCAGCTCTCACGATGCCTCTGTTTTACTTAGAAGTCACTGCATTTGTAGCTTCCATTGTAAAATGGTCCAGGTCATGTTTTTTTCCCCTGCTCAATACAAAACCAGAAGAGCTGGTTTATTTTAATTAAGGCTGCATCCATTGACTGCAGCTTGTTGATGCCCTATATACTGAGATTCTCTCACAGCTGCCATTTTTGCAGCTTCACACAACTGGGTTGACACTGCATTTAGTGGACTCTGTGTTGGAAACTCCTCCTTGCGGGGCTACTGGGTTGGCTTACTCAGTTAAGGTGCTGCACTGAGGAGCGGTAATGACCCATGCCCAGGGTCGAAACGGAGCTGTGCCGGCGCCGGCTGTGGCCGGTAGCCTTTTCAGTGCAGCGCATAATTGGCTTTGCGCTGCCAGGATACGAGAAGGATACAGCTGGTCTGGGTTAACATTGTTTGTTGCTCAAGCGCACCCTGCTGGCCAGCCGGGCGCTCATCAGTAAAATTCTAAACTAGCACTTGTTTGGGTTTCCTCTGACCTTGTTCTGAGCTTGCGAAGTTTTGAGCTATGAGTGTAAAGAGGTGGCGGCTGACAGGCGCATGTTTCGGAGGATAGCCGTGAACTGTCTGCGCTCTCCCTAGATGGCAGTATGAGTCGCATACGAGCGCGCTTGTGTACACAGTTCACCGATTGGACATTCCAGATTTGAGTGGGATTGGAGATGCCACATTAAAAAAAGGGAAAAAAAGAAACTGCTCCTGGCTCTGATTGGTTCATTTTGCTCAGGCGCATTGGAGTCTAGTCCATGCCATTAGAAGCACTGAAAGGAGCCAAATGCGCCTGATTTTTTTTAATTTATTTTTTTTTTACAGATTACCCGTCTTGTGTACTACTGTCAGTTAAAACACAGTTTCAGCAAAAACAAAAAACCAAAAACACAGTTTAAAACAGTTTTTTGTATTTTTTTTTAAATACTATGTCCATAAAGGTTACCTACTGCGGCTTCACGGTATACACAAATTATGCATTTTTTACCATTGTATAAGATATTGTCGCATGTGGATTTTGGTTTGGAAGTCAGTTGGCTGATGCTGATTTGGATGTCGACTTGCTGCTCAAACTGCTGTTGATGTTTTATTTGGGATGAATTGCCTGAGGAATATAAATTATTTTGGCAATTATGGATTGATGGATTTGACCTTTGGAAACAAAATGAGAAAAACAAATTTCTCAGAAAAATTATTCATCCTGTCTGATAAGAAACTAGTACTGCATGTTGTCATAGCACCCACTTGAATGAGTGGAAAGGCAAAGAAAGTAATTACGGAACTATTTTTTTAGTTTGGGTGGGTGGGGAGATTATCCTGCGTTACTAATGTGACTCAGAAAGACCTGGCATTTTTTGGAGATTATATACTTTCTAAGAATTCTGTGGACTTTAAAGTCCGTATTGCAGAAAGTTTGACAACTATTGAATGTTGGAGGACTGCTTGAATAGAAGATGGCATGTTTAATTATTTGTATTTTCATTTTTATTTTTATTTGGAAAAAGTTGCATTATGAATAAGACACAATGTAGAAATGTCACTTTGTATCCTACGCTGTAATGGTAGTAACATGCTACTTTTTAATGTTTTAGCTGCTCATATTGGTTTGATATCTAAAAGTTTGGAATAATTACTATTTGTATTTCATGGTTTAAAAAGACTGACCCCTGAAATCCTTCTGTGTTGCTTTACGAGTGGCTTCATCATAACTACTATCTCATGAAACGCATTTGTAACCCCAGCCCGGTACTTTTCATATCTGCTATTGTGCAGATGCGGTCACTCAAGGGTATTTTTCCTGGTAGTCAGAATCATAACAAATGTTAAAACGCATGACTTCCTGCTCTAATCACAGGTTTGAGATTTTTTTAAAAATATATTTTTCATTGCACATTGATGTTACTAATTGACCACTATTTGGGAAAGTTTCTGTTATAGTTGAAATTTCCACACTACAATGTTGATTTACTGAACTACCAATGAACAGTGCTTTCAAATGAGATTATTCTTTGCTCACTTCATGAGTAACTAATTTCAAGCATAGCACATTAAACTTAGCTGTGAAAACCAACGACAATGCATTACTTATGGGACACATGCCCTGATAACATTTATTGCACATCTGACTCACTGAATCAACATACCTCTGTCACAAGAATACAGAAACACTTGTGTGAACTGTAACTGCTCTTTGCAATACAATATGAATTACAAACAAGATATCCATGCAGGACAATACAAGAATTTGACAACCAAACCAAACTTCATTTTGACTCTTAAAGGCTAGGCAGTTTTAGCTGGACGCTGGGCTTGCGCAAGTTCTACAAGCAGAAATGACAGAAAAGGGTACGGACCAACTTTAGTCAAGAATAGAGCAGGTATAGGTTATTGAACATGTATTAATACTGTATGTCATCAATATTGCTGAAATAAGCCATCTTTATTCCAGATGCTTTGAAGTTATAGTTCTGGCCGTTGAATTGCATGCAACTACAAGCAGACTAGCAGGTAACCACCAAAACCACTCAGGATTTATGAGACCTATGAGCAGTGTAGACTGTAGGTGTATTAGTGTGTATATTATTGGATAAACACCAGTGATTTCTTGACAAAGAGCTGGTTCACCTGATAAAGAAGTATACAAGATGTTAGCCTACCAAGGCCACATCCACACTAATTTGTTTTCATTTGGCATTTTAAAATGATAACAATCTTTATCCACATGTATATTGTGGCATATCAGCTGGTGTCAAGGCTGCTATTGGCTGTTTGTTTTCTTCCTGAAAATTGTCACATCATGGAGGCGAGACAAATAAGGGAAGGACTTGTGACTGATGAGACCCAACCCGGAGGTGAATGTGGGTGTTTGCATCATTTTTTTCACAAGTCTCCGTTTATGCCCGTCCACACTACAACACAGTCCTGGAGTTTAAAAAGTAAAGCAGTCGGGCAATTCCAAATGAGAGTTGCTAAAAAAGCTATTTTTAAAAAGCGTTTTATATTAGAAATATATGTTTTCATGTAGATGACTCATTACCAAATCAGACACTGAAAACCGTTTTGAAATATATTCGACGGTCTTCTCAAAATTTAGATTTGAATTTTGTAATATTTTCTTAGCTCCAGGACAAGGATCAAAGGTTATTTTTCCAAAGCTGACAACTCCTTAAAGATATTTGGCTATTTCCTGATATTTACTGTATTTCCATACATTGGTAGCCAAAGTATTTGAGACTGTGAGTCATTGCAAGAAATTGAAACGCACAATTTCAGTGGCTCATTGTGAAATTTGTCATTTTTCAACGCAATTCCGTTACCGAAATTGCAGTATAGTCCTCTTCATCATCTTATTTCTGCATTCATTTTTATTGTTATTAAGAATTCTCTTCCTTCTTATGTCTATACTGAATTTCAGACATTAACCTCTCTAATGCTTAGCTGTAATCCTGGAAAGTTTGTGGTAACGGAATTACATGGTAACGGAATTACACCAGTAATGGAATTACAGAATCATTCTGAAAGCCAGTGAAAAACAGAAGATGGCACAAGGTGGCATGAGGATTTTATGGACCATAGTGGTTCATTGTTTTGGACATCTATAGTTGAGTGTTTCTTCCTGTGAGTTAAGTTTCCATAACCAGCGCATGAATTATACCACAGCCTAGCGGCAATTGCCGTGGTTGCCCCCCTGTGTGGCTGTCATGGCCGACTACCCAAACGGCCAGTTTGTCTCGCCCTTTTTTCAAGTGGCCATGGTGCCCAAAAATGACCTAAAGTGGCGATTTTTGACACAACGACTGAGCTGTGCGGCTCCTATCGTCACGCTGCGCTGGACTTCTGAGCACAAAGAGCCACAGATGGATAGAAGGGACAGGATTACATTTGTATAAACAGTGTTTGTCTTCTGCCAATAATGGATAATACTTATGGTTCATTTACTAATGTTTAATGTTAACATCTTCATTTTGAGCTTTGAAAGTTTCAGGATGTATATTTTATACACTTTCTTTTGTGTGAAGAGACTGCCACTCATGACTGAGAAAAGTTAGAAAGAATATAGATATTGCAAGCAATGACACATTTGAGATTTGCACAGCGCTTTTGACATTGGCTGTGTTGCCGTAATTCCGTTACCGACTTCATTACTCACAATATTTACCCATTGAATGATGCTGGAACACTGATACAAAGTAAAAACAAATGTTTCAGGATCCAGTCAGTGAAAGAACAACAATTTTCATGCATGTGACCTTGATATTCATTATAAGCTCACATTTTGGTTCAGAAATGAGTTATTTTCATCAATATCATGTATTGCCTTCCTTCTGCCCGGACTTTTTGATCAAAATTTTGGTTCAACAGGTCAGCAACACAAACATCATTTATGATACCAATTTTCAATTGCTTTGTTATTTTGAGTATAATAAATTTGGTAGAGCATCAGAAAATGTAATTCCGTTACAATTTTATAATTCCGTTACCACTGTCTCTTTTTCATAAAATCCTACAAAATATCTGTGAACATACCAGTCAATATAAACTTACCCTGGCCTGGTCAACCTCCTAGGCCACCAACTTAAGCTTAAACCTACTGCCTATCATTGCCAGATTTCAGAGAAATGCCTGTCGAAGTAAAGGCTAAAATAATGGCATTTTTTCTGCCATAATTCCATTACCAACACTTTCACCTTCGTATAGCCTTCTACAAAATAGATTACCCCAAACTTTGCGTTATACAGCTCAATAGACATGCCAGTGGAACTGATAAAAGCACAGGCAAGTAGCTACTGCATTAGAGTAATAGATGGCAGGTAAAAATGACATGAAAATTACTCTTGATCGTAATTCCGTTACCGTGGAATTGCCCAGTCTCAGCAGCATTTTCAAAAGTCTTCTTTCAGGGGTTTGAAAATGAGACTTTCTGGGACATATGGAATTGCCCGTTGGTGTAAAATGACGAAAAGTCTGGGAACGTGAGGTGTGGTTACTTTGGTTAACATTTTAAACACTTGTAGAGCAAGCAGCTCCTGTTTTGGATCACATTCCTTCCTTTGAATGCCGCATAGGAAGCTGATTGCGATGTGATCTTTGTGTTCCATAAATGTCATCTTCCACAATAGTGGGCTGGGCTGCTGTGTAAAATTACACTGGGGTACTTTGAGGCTGAGCTGTTGCAGTTCTGATACTCTAACCTGGGTCCTGGTGTGATGGGTTGGAATCCTCAATGTGGCATTTCTGCTACACCAAAGACTCCTGAATCAAATTTTACCTGTGTAGGGCAGATCATGTGACAAATTACTTTTAGAATGACATTTAGTTGATTTGTAGAGACACTAGCACACACAAATTAATCTCGAGGCACTCCGAGAGTGCAAACCTCCTCCAACGCAGCAGTCAAAATCTTGCTGAGTGAACGTGGCTCATAAGAAATTTAAGGTGTCTGCAACATAGGATTTTGGAATGGTTGCTGTGATGGCCATATTTTTTAGCCGATTGCGGTCAAAATCAATAGGATCTGTCCCTGATGTAATGGCAACCCACTCACAAAATTTCAGAGATATCTGTTCATTACTTGTTGAGTTGTCGTGTTCACTAACAAACAGACAAACAAACGGCACCGATCACATGATCTCCTCCTGCCGACTTCGTTGTTGGTGGAGGTAACAACATAAAATGTGAGACGCTGTCAATTTATGACATACTTCCAGTAAGAGGTAGTGCATTTGACCTGTAGTGGTTATACTGGGGTGTGTGTGGAAGTATCCTCGGACAGTGAAAAGCACCTCTGTGAGAAATAAGATATAAATCAGCAGACGGTCCCTCCTATGACAGGCTGGGCAACAGCCTGAGATGGAGTAGCGGGGGCTGAGCTCTGCCCCCAGCCCCAGCCCCGCCCCCAGCACTCTGCTGTGTGTTATTCTGTCTTTCTGTGTATGTGCGAGCACAGCCTGAACAGAGTTTCTATTGTATGTTTTCTTCTTCTTGGGTGATTTGTAAGTTGCTGAGTCAAGGTTGGAACTGCAGGAGAGGCCTGGGCTCGCTCGGCATTTAGTGCATCAGAGCATCCAGTCATGGCACTATCTGTGCGTCCCAGTGCCTTTTTCCAATGAAGTCTGCTTTGTTTATGCCTGATTTGTGAGGTTTAAAAAACGCTGCTATCTCAGGCACCTGATGCTGAGATTTAACCTGCTTTTATTTAGAATTTATTGGCTGTTAGAAAGCCCGAAGGCACTGTGCTGATCCCCTGTGATCTGGCACATATTGCTAGTGACACAAAAATAAATATTTGTTGGTGACGCTGAGAGTATAGCGCTGCACTTTCATTGGAACCAGGCATATTAACCGTGAATTTACAACTCTCCTTAACAGCTATCTGCACGCTACTCTAATAGTGTTCTGGAGTGAATGAAGCGCAGTTATTTGTATTCAGTGATTATATACATTATTGGGATACAAAACAGGCTTTACTTTGACTTGGCATAAATTGTAGCATTGAATAACTGCCTTTAATTTAATCTTTATGAAATGTGTCTCTGAATTAGTGATAGTTGAGGCCATGAATAGAATTGGAAAGCAGGACGTAAAGAGCACACATGGTCATACAAGCACTGTCTTTGCAGCTGGCCGCCAGTGAACAATAACGGTGATAATTGTCTGGCCTTGTGCTGTGCATTCGTTGTCTTGCCTGACAGTTTATATGGTCTCTATGGTCTCTGCTCTGTGCTCAGCTGCTGTCCATTTACAAGGCCTTCTGGGATTACTGGCCCTCTTAATGGCCAATAGGATTTTGTCAGCCAGGTTCTTCCTCCTCAGTGTGGTTTGTGTATAGTTTGTCTGATAAAACAGAACTGCTTTTCCCATCTGTTCAAGATTGGAATTGTTTTTTTTTGTATCATAAATAATTACGTATTTTTATGTGGTTGTTTTGATTAGTTTTTTTTTTTTTGTCCATTGCACATTTAGAGTAGTCATCAATTCATTGGGTGCGATTTTTGCTGGGTTTCATTTGTATGTATACCTACCATAATTTGTGCATGCGTATGTCTCACTTTGTTTCTTTGTGTGATTGTGTGAATGCTTGTCAGATTCTGCGTATAAGTGTGGTTTGTTGGCGGGCTGTTCAGTGAATATGTAGCAGAGCCTGTGTTCTTTTGCACTTGTGCCTGAAGGTTATCCTACACAATTCGAGGCCATCAGAAATGGCACCTCAAATGCAGCCCTTCATTTTTGCTGCTGTATCACAGCTAGGTTATGAGTCTCTGATGATGAAATATCCATGCAGTGCATTTCCTGTCTAGAATTGCATCGAACAGTTTGAAGACAACAGAAGAAAGGCTGTAGTCACGGTACCGGTCATGTAGCTTAGAGTAAATTTAATTACTTCTGTGCCAGGCTCTCGCAAAATCACTCAAAAGCACCCAAGAGGGATTCTCTGAGGGCAAAGCACCATGTACTACCTTTGATTTAGGGGACAGCCAAAGACTAAATTATATAAAATGGAAGCTATTTATATTCTCTGGCTTCTCTGGAAATCATTCTGGCTGGATAGAGGGGCAAAAGTGGCTTGGATTTTTTTTGGTTTTTTTATTGAAAGACTTTATTTTCCTCTGGTGCCTCTTGGCAGATGGAGACCAATAAAAACACTCCTGTCTACTGAAGCTCGATGATGGCTGTACAGTTAAACTGGCCATATAAGGAGGCCACCTTGTTGTTTATGCCTGTGTAGTTCCTTTGCTTAAGTCACTGCAGGAAAGGTTTGCAGGTCACCTGATCAGTACTGAATGGATTTATTCCCTTTTGACTTAATGTACCATCCAGTCTGATGTATACACAACCCATATGCAACATATGTTCTTTATTCTGGGTGTCTCTCTTACTTGCACCCATGCATGCATACACACACAGACACAGGCACAGGCACATGCACATGCGTGCACACATGCAGCGCCAGCGGTGATTTTGTTACAGTGGCCCCATGACCCTTTCTTCTTCGCTGGTGCGGGATGCTTGCAGTGTTGGTCGCATAATCAGGCTGAGGAGTGCAATTGGATGAAATCCAGCATCTGCCTTCAGCCTCACCTTCAGGCTGTGTACATTGTGTGCGGACTCTGACTTCCAGATAAAGCGCTCTGCACATTTCGCCTCCCTTTCAGTGCTGTACCTTTTGTAGATTTAGCAGCAAGCCAATTGATACCACGAGCAGCCAATGAGAATCAGGGCTGAACAAAGCAGTTTTATTTTGCAGGATACTATTTTTTGTTTTTTGTTTTTTCTACAGAATTTACATGGTTTTCTAAGCACAAGGCATGATGTGTTTGTCATACCTGAATAAAATGAACCAACAGTGAGCATTTAGGGGATTCTAGTTTGAATGGTTTGTTTGAATTTTCCTTTATCAAGTTAAGGCTTCCAAGATTCACACTATCTAATTATATGTCCCGTATTCTCATACATGGGTAGGATCGTAGTGCATGCATATAGGGTGCACAAAATATTGGGAAACAAAGATAACTTTATTCTCTTCGACAGTAACAGACTGTCTCTAGTTTGGATATTTGCTCATAACCACAGAATTACAACTCTTAAAAACGACCACAGAATTGAATCAGTCTACTGGGCCATGAAAAAGGATTTTCCCCTCCCCCAGTTTTTTTCTATTTTTGCATATTTGTCACACTTAAATGTTTCAGATCATCAAACTAATTTTGATAATGGATAAACATAACCCGAGTAAACAAAACCTGTTGTTTTTAAACAATGAATTCAGTTTTTGAAAGGAAACCTCTTCGACCCTAACTGGCCGTATATGGAAAAAGTACTTGCTCCTTTAAATTGTAAATGAACCAATGAAGCAAATTGAGCTGATCGTTGATTTCAATTTAATTAACATCACACAAGTGTGATTAGTACCAGCCCTTGTTGAATGAAAACGTCATTTAAAGAGAACCTCTCTGGCGATACGAAGTAGGCAAAAAGCAGCATATTACGCCACAATCTAAAGAAACTCGTCTACAGACGAGAGACAAAGTTTTCGACATTTAGTAGTCTGAAAAGGGTTACAGAGCCATATCTAAGGTTCTGAGACTCCAACGAATCACAGTGAGAGCCATTGTCTTCAAATTCAGAAAATTTTTCTAGCAGTGGTGAATCTTCCCAGGTCAGCCTACCAAAATTCCTCTAAGAGTGCATCCAGGATGTCGCAAAAGAACGCAAACTTACATCTGTGTTAGGATTGTCTAACGTTTGCCAAAAAAAAAAAAAACCTCTTGATCCCCAAGACTTTTGGGATGATATTTGGTGGACTGATAATTCAAAGGTGGAATCTTTTGGATTAGATTGGTTGAGTTACATCTGGCGTAAAGCTAACGCAGCATTTTACAATAAGAACATCATACCAACCGTTAAACACGGTGGTGGTAGTATTATGGTCTAGGGCTGTGTTGCTGCTTCAGGACCTGGGAAGCTTGCCACAGTTGGTCAATTGATAAATTCTTAAAGTGCACCTATTATGGCTTTTCATTATTTTAATGTTGTAGTGTGAATCATATTGGTTTTAGGCGCATTTAAAAGGTCTGTGTCAGAAAACAACTTAAAGTCGCCTCCGGAGGAAGCGCTCTCTGCCGCAAAACTCACTGCTCCACCAGTTGGTGATGTCACCATTTTCATTTTTGCGCCAAGCAGATGGTTTGGCACGCCCTTGAATCAAGTGGGTTACGCCCACAAGGCTACACCGTTATTTGTTTTTAAAGCTCATTTGCACTCTGGAGCGGAAATCCATGTATGTTATGGGGCGTGACATTTCCCGATACATGTGCAAATGGTAGACCAATCACAAGTGAGTGATCAAGTTGACCAATCACAGAACACGGGTTTTCGGGAGGGCGGGGTCAGGACCTCAATGGAGCGTTTTACAGACAGGTACTGCAGAAATGGTCAGCATGAGAAAATTTGTTTTTTTTTTTTTTTTTTTGTTTTTTACAATGACGCATTTAACCTTTTTTTAATAGACTTCAAGAATACAAGAATGATCAATGAAAAGTCACATAATGGGGACACTTTAGGGAGAATGTTCTGCCTTCAGTTTGTGACCTAAACGTCAAGCACAATCGGGTTTTGCAGCAGGACAGTGATCCAAAGCAGACAAGCAATTTCACCTCAGAATGCCTCAAAAGAAACAAAATGAAGGTTTCGGAGTGGCCAAGTGAAAGTCCTGACTTGAATCTGATCCAATATGGCTGCATTAAAACAATTCTGCAATGAAGAGTGGACCAAAATTCCTCCTCAGCGATGTAGAAGACTCATTGTTAGGAATCACAAACTTCTGACTGCAGTTGTTGTTGCCAAGGGTAGGATAAACATAAATTGGGTTTAGGGGGCAATTATTTTTTTCACTTGAATAATGTAGGTTTTGAATAACTCTTTACTTTCTCTAAAAGATATTATTATATGCTGCACACGTTTATGCGCATTTTCTTTTTCTTATGTTAAAATTAGTTTGATGATCTGAAGCCTTTAAATACGACCAGTTGGCAAAAACAGAGGAAATCAGGAAGGGGCAAATTCTTTTTCACAACACTCAATGCTGTTAGTTTTGCGATGGAGCCTTCTTTTGGCTGTGTGCTTTTGGCAGTAAAGCTGTCTTTCTGATTATGTATTTGGCATTACATTTAATCAGAGACCAGTTTTTAAATTCACTGTTATGGTGAAGAATTAGCAGTCCAAATATTTGGATGGTGATACAAAGGTCCGATGCCTGACTTGAGCCTGATCATAAAATTACAGGCTCCAGCGTGGAAAAAGTTGGGACTGTGTGGAAAATGCATATAAACACGGAAAGCAGTGATTTCTAAATTTCTTTTGACTTGTATTTCATTGCAGACAGTATGAAGACAAGGTATCTAACTTCATTTTATTTGTAAAGAGCCAATCCTGCTATTCAGGCCTGCAGTGTATTCCAAAAAAAGTCAGAATGGGGAAATTTATGACTAGTAATGAGGAGAAACATTTGAAAAATGATGCATTTGAAAATAGCTTTTGTCATAAAGTGATTTGTATCTTGATTTGGCACAAAAGCTGCACCCAGGAAAGACACAGTTCTTCAGGAGCAAAGATGGGCCTAGGATCGACAATGTTCTCACAATGCGTGAGAATATCATTAAAAGGTTTAATGTTAGCGATATCCCTTAGCGATATCCCTCAAAGAAAGACTGGAAGCGATTTAGATATTTCATCCTCCATGGTGCATAACTTAATGAAAAGATTTAAGGAATCTGGAGGAATTTTTGTGCGTAATCAGCAAGGACAAAAACTTAAAGGAGCTGTGTCATGATTACTGGGCCTGCTCAGAACTTGCATCCTAAAAAAGTGCTTAACTGCAAGTCATAATCTGATTCCATCTTTGCCAATCCGTCTTTGTTTTGCATTGTACTTAATTTTAGTAACTCCAGCAGTATGCTTTTTATATTAAGGAGCTTTCTATGGAATTTTGAGGATTCAAAGTGCTATTTTAAGGTTTAATCTGAATACCAGTCATCTCCTGCGGCACTCAGACAGCACTACATCAAGAACCATCATTTATCTATAACTGAAATGACCACATAGGCTCAGGGTTACTATGGCAAACCTTTGTCAAATACTACAAATACAATACTTCATTACATCCACAAATGCCAGTTAAAATTTAACCGCGCAAAAAGAGAACCTTATGTTAACAGTGCTCAAAAGCGCGATCGATTTCTCTGATTGGATGCATTTGCGATGGACCATTGCACAGTGGAAATTTGTATTATGGTCAGACAAATTAATATTTTTGATCTTTTTGGAGGGAATTGATGTTGTGCGCTCTGCACCAAAGGAGGAAAGGACCATTCAGACTGTTGCCAGCGACTGATTCAGAAGATGACTGTCATGGGATGGGATTGTGTCATTGGCCTCGGTAACTGTAAATTGCACTCATCTGAAGGCACCATTAATGCTGAAAAATACCCTGTGATTTTAGAGCAACATGTGCTGCCTTCAAGACTTCATTTTTTCCAAGGCTGTCCATGCATATTTCCATTTCCAACGGCATTCTGCATGTATTGCAAAGGCATGGCTGCATCAGAGGTGGGTGCTGATGATGGACTGGCCTGCCTCAAGTCCCAACTAGTCCCCTATGGAGAACACAAGGTGCATTTTGAAGCCCAAAATGCGACAACAAAGACCCCATATGGTTGCACACATTAAGATTTGTTTGCGGGAAGAATGGGACAAAATGACACTTAAAACTCTGTTTTTATTTACATTTTACACAGCATCCCAACTTTTTTGGAATTGGGGTTGTATATGAATCTAGCCATCCACTCCAAACAAAGTTCCCACTTGAGTAAGAAACATGAGTGGTGTTTCCCCTTCTATTTGGCCACATATTCAACCTGCCCTTGGTTGGGTTCATTGGCAGTCTGAGGTTCTGCTGTCATTCTGCTTTGCATGTACTGTGTTTGGTTAGCCTTCTCTCGGTTCATTTCGCGGATTATGTGATTTTATTCCTCTATTCCATATGGCCTTAGGTAGCCATTTGTCATTGTAATTGGTGCAAAATGTTAGTGAAAGTACCGGCCTGTGTTGAATTGCTTATTTATGTCATTTTAACAGGAGGCATAAAAACAGGCCTACAGCTAGCCTGGTTTCCAATTTGTAAGGTGTATAATGACCTAGCCTGGTTTCAGCTCCAGTGCGAAAGTGGCATAGTGGGCCAGGCTAGATTCTTTATGACCCAGTCTTTATCCAGATCTGGAGTTGGTGAGAGGAGTGTAATGAACTAGCCAGGTTCCAGCTCTTCTGTGGGAAAGGGTATAATGAGCCAATCTGGTTCCACCTGTGCTGTAGGAAAGGTGTACAGTTAGCCATCCTGCTTTCAGCTCTACAGTGTGAAATGGGCAGAAGGAGCCAGCCTGGTTCCAGCTCTACTGTCCGAATGAGCTGTAATGAGCCAGGGTGGTTCTTGCTCTGTAGTAGGAAAGGAGTATTTTCACTGGTCTAGTTCCAGATTTGGAGTGGGTGAGGGGTATCATGAGCTAGCCTGGTTTAAGCTGTACTGTGTAAAAGGGATTTAATCTGTCCAAGTGGTTCCAGCATTACTCTAGGCTTTGCTCTCAGTGTTTTAACATGACGAGTCAGTTGAAAATTGCAGGCCCTGTTTGAAAGAGATTGAAAGTCAACTGTCAGAAATGTCAGAACTGTCATTGTTGCCTTTACATACAGTGATGTTTTTTTTCAAAAGCTGTTTAAGTTACAGATTAACTGTAAGAATGCATTACCTGAAGAACTATGAGAGTAACTCGTCATCGCAAATAACTTGCCCACTATTCTGGGTGGGGGTGATAGTAGTATAAAATATTGACTGTGATGTTTATAGCCTTTCTCCACCTATGCATGTGTCTCTTGAACAAAAATAAAAAGACTTTGGCTCTGGATGACGTTTATCAAAGCATGAGATATTAACACTAATGCTGTCTCGCAGTGCAGTCGCCCTCAATGCCCTGCAGCTGCTTAAATTGAAGGGTCTTTTTCAAAATTGGCACTGAGTTACGCTATGTTAGGCTGTGCTTTAAATTACTTTCCTGACTGTGGAGGAGATTGTTCTCTTAGCAGGCCTAGGAATTCAGATCAGACACTTAATTATGTTGCTGATAACAAAAACAATGCAGTTGCCAGTATTTTGTGCTGCGGCCTGAATTAATTGTGTAGACAATGTCGCTTTATTTTTTGTTAAGTGTTCCTTGTTTCATTGCGGCGAGTGTGTATGGGCTGGTTCATGTGTGTGCGTGTGTGTGTGTCTATACGTGCGCATGAGTGTGTGTGTACCTGAGTGTGTGTGTGTGTGTGTGTGTTTGTGTGTGTGTACATGTGAGTGAGTGTTAACGTGCATGCATACGAGTGTAATGTGCAGCCTACACGTTTCTGCTGCAAGGTGCCTTTTTCCCTTGGTGCCAGGTGTGAACTCCTCAGGTTTAATGTGAGTGAGCAGCTTACCTTAGGCATTTCCATTGCTCCTTCTGTTGTGCCAAAGTAATTGTGTTCGAGCAGACTGAGAACATAATCCTTTTCAAGGGCACGATAGTGGAGGTGAGGGTGGAGGTGGAGGTGGAGGGGTGAGGAATTTTCTACCCCCCTTGGCAGCGGAAAAGCTAATTCCGTCTGTGGCAGCGAAGTGCTTCGTCCACCCAATGCCTTTGATGACGTCTCTGTCCGATTTTAAATGTAGGGTTGCCTTCTCCCTCAGATTCGATTCCAGACCCCTGTGGTTTTTGAAGTGGAGGTGTGTAATGGGATCTTTGAAAGCGTCCAGGTGTTGCGTTACAGTGACGCTCAGTGAGAACAGTAGCAGATGAGGTAGGCTTTTACGATGAAGCACTAAAAACAAAGTCCTCAGGCTACAGTAACTTTCAGACGTTATGCGGAAGTGGTGAACGGTCATCTCCTGCTAAATAGTGTGAAACTGGTGTCTGTCACCATTTATTCATATTATAAGTCATATATACTCAGCATGTTAACTGCCATGAATAGTACTGTGTATACTGGGAGCCCCACCACCGCCAGCCTAATGGTTGGGGCCGGCTGTGCGGACTAGGGTAAGGTGGTGCTGGTGCTGGTGATCTTTGTAACCTAAACTTTCTCAAACTGATTTGCCAGCTTGGAAATGAGAAGTAGTAAGGTTTTGGTATTCTGTGTTTATTTGTTTGTTTGTTTGTCGAATTTATTGAATTAGGACAGCGCTCATTAACCAACATATCAGCAATATGCGTCAATGTAAATATGCTGGAATTGGCACAGTAGGTAAATTTCATCCATAATCCCAAGGCAAGTACTGTACTTACAAAAACTTAAATCAAGTTTTCCAATTACGGGACACCTCACTGAACCATCCACAACACTGCACACAAAAAAGCCCACCAACAGTTTTACATACAAAATGGACACATCTGTAACATTTTTGACTGTGAAATGTGATTTGTGGGGTTATGTCTCGCAATACATATGTTTATTAAGTCGGCCTAATGGGACTTGTGTATCTCAAGGAGGGGCAGTTGAGCAGATATTGGAAATTATCCTTTGGCTGTGATTTATCTCAAAATTTTGTTTATTGCAACCAATGCTTTTAACTACTGTGTGTCCCAAACAAACCAAAAATTGACAAACACATTTTTGTGTGGTCTATCAGTGGTTGGCATTGTCTCTCAGTATAATTAATAATTACCAGCATGCTTAAAGTGTACTGTGAATAAACATAAAACATACTGACATGAATATAAAAATGTTGTTCAAAACCCATCGTCAGCAGGTGTGCTTGGGTCTGCTACGGCTTTCGGTATTAAGCTGCTTTCCGAATTTGCAGTCTATCCACACTGCAAGAAAAAGGTTTTTTCCCTGTCAATCCAGACCTGTTCTTTGCTCCAAGAAGCGCCTCTTCCTCCAGTGAAGATTCACCCATCATAGCACTGTCTGCCTGGGCACTGCAAGCAAACACACCGTGTTAAGCATATTTCTAATGTCTGTCCCATTCTGTGTTATCTGCTTTAAACAGCAGTTCAGCTCTGTGTAAAAGTGTGGCCATCGTAGATAAATCATTTTTACTGAGATTGGTAGATGATAAGCTGTGCTGCCCTTTGGGATCTGCTCTGTTTATTCAGTGTAGTGAGTGGAATGAAAGGAGAGCTGGAACCTGATGTGACTCCATTCATAATGGTCTGATCCAGGCCTAACGAGTTCAGATGGAGTGCAGTGCCGCTGCAGTTATTTTATCTTCAGCTTATTGCTTCAATGTTTTCACCTCGGCTTGGCAGCTTTGTAGCATTCTGGGCAGCCTGTTTCCCGCTGGTGAAGTTAATTGACTGGCACCTGAAAGGTTCCTAATTAAACCCTCAGTGTAGCCTCAGTAAGATCAAGCTTTTGTAGCTTTTGATCCTCGAGCAAGGCCCTTTACCCCACGTTCTTTAGGGTAGTTAAATCTGCCTGAAGTTCCTTTGGTTGCACAAGGTGACGCAGTGGGTAGCACTGCAGTCTCACTACAAGAAGGTCGTGGGTTTGAATTAGGCCTGGGGCCTTTCTGTGCGGAGTTTGCACGTTGTCCTCAAGTTAGCGCTTGTTTCCTCCAGGTACTCTGGCTTCCTCCCGCAGTCCAAAGACATGCATATCAGGCTAATTGGAGGCATTAAATTGCCTGTAGGTATGAATGTGTGAGTTAATGGCATTATGAATGGTGTGTGCACTTTGCGATGGATTGGAGAGCTGTCCAGCGGATGTCCCTGCCTTTTGCCCATACTCATCTGGGTTAGGCTCCAGCTCCTCCACAACCCTAGTTTGGAAGAAGAGGTTTAGATAGTAGATGGATGTGCCTAGCTGTCACTGCCAGACTGCAGGCATTTCATTGGTCAGGACTCGCAGGTTCTTATTTTATTTTTTATTTTTACTTAACCCTTATTTAACCAGGGAAGTCCTGTTGAGATTGAAATCTCTTTTTCAAGGGAGCCCTGGGGGTTGAGGTGGGGAGGGAGGGGACGATTTGCACAGCCAATTAGATCAGGGGCTGATTAAGTGGCAGGTTGAAAGAGCCAGGTTGGGACTTTAGCCATGACACCGGGGAACCCCCTGCTCTTGTTGGTAAGCATCATAGGATCTTTAATGGCCACAGTGAGTCAGGACTTCGGTTGAATGTCTCATCTGAAAGACGGCGTCTCCTTCAGCACAGTGTCCCCATCACTGCACTGGGGCATTGGGGATTATTCCACCAGAGGGAAAATCGCAACCTACTGGCCCACCAACACCTCTTCTAGCAGCAAATTGGTTTTCCCAGGTGGTCTCCCATCCAAGTCCTGACCAAGCCCACACCTGCTTAGCTTCAGCCACGCGGCCGGAGCAGATCAAATAGTGGTATGGCTGCTGGAGCTGTGAGACCAGTTCCATTCAACTCGCTGAAAACTGTCCCTCCCTCAGCCACAAAATAGAGGATCATATGCAGCCTCGTGAGTTTGGCGGCCACGCTAAGCACAGATGTGGTCAAGTATCAGACTGCAGGATGCGATATTGTCCTGAAACCTGTTCAAGGGACCCAACGGCTGGCCACAAATGGATCCTCTGAGTCAAGAACAGCACATTCAGAATGGTCCGGAAAAGTTAGCAGCAATATGCTCAAAAGATCCAGTCTTGTAATTAATCCGTAATCCGCCCATTTCATAACTGATACCATTTGACTTGAAATATTTTCCTGTGCGATGAATATGTGAGAAACTATCTCGGGCTTGTCGCCCAGTGACAGTCATTCTTTCGCTGTGTTGACGTGCGGCAGAAACACAGATGGTCAGCTGTTTCCGCCCTTTGAGTCAGCCCTGCGAGATGCGCACAGATGGTTGAGAGGCGGTCATGAGTGGTCCATAAATTTGTGCGAATCGTGGCTTCAACGTAGTGTGACGGGGATAGTGGGTCTTTACCCCCAGCAATCCATTTACCAGCTCACTACCACTTACTGTTGCATTTGTGTATCATCTGTCTCAAGCTCTGGCTGACAAGAAGCTTCGGGAAATATTTTTCCCCCCGAATGAAGCCAAGAGACTACTGGGCAGTAAAGCATAGTGAATCAGAGTGCAGGGCTTATGCACTGCGTTGGTTCATTGGATTTAAGGCTTATTTAGATGGCAGTGCCAGGGTCTGGCAGCCAGTTTATCACAGTACAATATATTTCCCTGCACTGTCATTGAGACTGTCTGTCACTTGTGTTCAGTCGCTGTAAGTAGAATTCAGCTTCTGCTTCAGAGTACAGATGATGGGAATATTGACATACTTCTTTCTTATTTGCAGAGGAGATAAAAGAAGAATCAAAGAAATTAAGGTAGGTTGAATTTTTTTTGACTGAAGCACTGTACTTACGCATAAACTGGGCAAACAATGCTTATCTGTAGAGGCCGCAGAATTATTGGTGAGCAGCTGTTTTTGGCATGTGTGGACGGCCTGAGTACAATGATGCAGTGTCCTCTCTCTGCTTTCAGTCCACCCTCTGAGGAAAACAAGGCGAGCTCCAGTGCTCTACCACCCGTCAAATCAAAAGCCAGCTTCATCGAGGCCGATCGCTACTTCCTGCCCTTTGAGTTGGCCTGCCAATCAAAATGTCCTCGCATCGTCATTACGTCCCTGGACTGCTTACAGGTCAGGAGATACACTGACTTTATAATATCGCCATTTGCTGATATTATAAATAGGCCACTCTGACATTAAATGAAGTGAGAGTCTGCATTCACTTATGTAGCCACGTCTTTAAAACCGAATCCAAGTAACTTGAAGCTCTCTGTGCAGAAACTCATTGCCTATGGACACCTGACGGGGAGCAGTCCGGACAGCACTGCTCCAGGGAAGAAACTGATCGACAGGATCATCGAGACGATCTGCGGCTGCTTCCAGGGACCGCAGACCGATGAAGGAGTTCAGTTGCAGATTATAAAGGTGCCCCATCCATCCAGTGCATCCACTCTCCTGTGTTTGTCCTGTCTGGGGGGGGGGGAGGGGGCACATATCATTCCCTTCAGACACTATAGGACATGGACGACCAACTGTGCGCCCAGGGGGCCGGCGATGTGTCTTCCGTGTCTGTGTCTTCCGTGTCTTACCTTTTGGCAGAAGGTTGACATGGGACTTGGAAACAAAGTGAGCTGCCTCTAGAGAATTAAAGGTGACCTAGAATGGTTGAACGGGGTATTTATCCTTGTTCAGTGAAGTGACATATACACAACAAAATTTTGGTTGGGTCTGTAATGCCTCAGAAGCTTCCTAAAAACCTCTCTCAAAAAGCTATGTTAGGGTGGGGGATTTTGAACGCGTTGTTTTGCACCTATCTGGCGACCTTTCGGGCTTAACTGGCAACCTCATTATGAAATGCAAGCACTTGACGCTGATTGGCTGGCTTTGCTGCCTAAAGCGAAGCAAGTCATAATCGCTTTCCATGTTACTTGTGCAAGTGAAACTGAAACTTCAAGGCTCAAGGATGTCAATTCCGCGTGAGAATCTCATTAATAAGCATTCATTGAATAATTGCGGACTACGGCGAATAATCCTAAAAAATACGCTAGACCCCTGCCGAATGTGTGAGACTTGGCATCTCTGCTACTTTCATGTTTTGGTGTTGACGCACCAGGCCAAACATCTTCACAAACTAAAGGCGCAGATGCCGACCTCCCATCGTCTTAATGTGAGCATGGCAGGATCATTGGCGACAATAATCTTCACGGATTTATTTCAGATCTCGTTTCAAAGCTGTTGTTGCGTGACCATCACGTCATACGACATGGGCTAGACTAGCAAAAAGAATAAATTCTATTTTTAACGTTTAAAAACAATCTAACAACACCGTGATACTTACAGTTTGTACTGGTTGTTGAGGTAGAAGCATAAAAGTCGGAACTGCTCCGCCTTCGTAGCACCAAACGCTGCGAGAAGCCGGCTTGAAATTGCGCCAGGTTAGTAAAACTGTCAGAGGTGAAACGGGCTGAGCAAAGTAACAGTCTGTGGTTGAATGTAGTGGGAATCCGATTAAAAATGAACAGCAGCCACGCATCTCGTGCATTTCTTTCGGTTGGAAGGTTATGGAACGTTTGCACACTGCTTCCACAGCCTGGAGGAGCACACCTCGGTACCTGACTCGCCATTTCGCCATGAACTGCACGAACACTGCGGCAATTTCATTTCCGTAGGGGGAGGGAGAGCAGGTGTATGCAAATTATTTTGAAGGGGGAAATGGAATGAGAGTTGGTGGTGTGGTGGTGGGGGGGGCAGCAGTGAAATGCATATGACATCATATGTATGAGGAATTTCTATGAAACGGAGATGTTCAGAATGTCTAGCACTTTTCTTATGTTCTTGAATGCGGGTAGACTACCGTTATTCAACATAGACTAGGTAAAAACGGTTTTTGATTCTATGTCACCTTTAAGCTGAGGACTGTGTGTCCCACATTGTACACAAGATGGCCTGCTGATTCAAAGTAGACCACAAAAACCACAGTAACCTTCTGAGAGTGAAGTCACTCATCCCTGTCGACTGTTCTTCTTCTCTTCCTATTTACGTTTGTATTTTCGTCCATGAAAATACACATACGGTACCTAAACGCAGACACGGATACATACACAAACAAGCCCAACTTCCCACACCTTTGTCAGGCTTGACTGGCAGGCTGTCTCACAGTTGACTCGCTGCTGTGTTTTAGGTGAGATTTGGGTGAGTGCTGTATGCTGTCACAGTTCATTCTCTAATCCCATCAGGGTTTAATCTGTGGTCATTGCCTGTGTGATCGTCCTGCTTGTCATTTTAGAAACACGGCTGGACTGCAGGAAATCCCAAAGTTGGCAGGAAATGGATTCTCCCTGCCTTTGAGCACAGATGGATGTGGTAGCATTTAATTTACCGTGGAATGGAAAATCTGTTGTTTAATTTAATCTAAACAGAGGGATTTATCACACTGGTGAAGTCATAGATTCTGGCAATGTGCTACCAGTCTGCTAGGCTACAGAATGAAGTATCTTCCAACCTGTGTTTAGAAGTGGGGGAGCCCTCATAACCTGAATGCAAAACCTGTCTTTGTGAGTCTCGCACCATGTTTTGAGAGGCTGGTAAAGGCTGATTTCTGCTCCCTACTCTCAACTGCGCAAACGGTGCAAATGGCAAAATGATGTTATTACTGCCTGAACGGTACTGAACGGTTGTTAAAATAGAGCTCCATAGCCCTGCCGTGCTAGTTGCAGTTTTTGTAACAATGCAGCGTGGCGCTGTGGAGGCTGTATTGGATAAACACACTGATGTTTGGTTGAAGTGGTTACCAGGAAGAGGCCGTATCCCCTACTGTACTGGAGCGTGCACGATGCTCTCTGTTTGTTCAAGTCATTTCAGCTGAAAGAACCATGAATGGCCTGCCGTTTGCAGACATGTTAGTTTGCTCTGTTCATTCCGTGAGCACTGTGAGTGCAAAATGGAGCATGAACCAGCCTTTAGCCTTCATGACCTGGTGAATATATCATGGTGAAAAGGTCACAGAAAGAAACTACACTGACAATAATGAAATGTTATTTTGTATGTTTGTGTGTGTGTGTGTGTGTGTGTTTTGTGTGTGCATCTGTGCTTATCTCTGTTCCCAGGCCCTGCTTACAGCTGTGACTTCCCAGCACATCGAGATCCATGAAGGAACAGTCCTGCAGGCAGTCAGAACCTGTTACAACATTTATCTGGCAAGCAAGAACCTCATCAACCAGACCACTGCCAAAGCCACTCTCACACAGATGCTCAACGTCATCTTCGCCCGGATGGAGAACCAAGCTGTAAGCACCTCTGTCTCTCTGTTTCGCCTTCTCTCTCGATCCCTCCCTCTTGCACACTCTCATTCTCATGCGTGCAGCATACATTTGGCTAGTTCACCTAGAAGCACCTTACCTGACCTGATGAGAGCGATGAAACTTGCTTGTTTAACCGGCGTAACCCCTGTTATCCCTGGCGAGGCTGAGCCAGGTGCTGCCTCGCCCTACGGACCTCCGGCCAGCGCTGGTAATGGGTTCGAACAGCCGGCCACAGGTCTCCCAGATTGACTTCTTAAGGCTGTGAGCCACTTTAAGGTTCTCTCTTTCATTCTCTTTCACTCTCCTGTTTCTCTCGCTCTCTGTACCTCTCCCATTCTCTTTCACTCTTTTCTCTCTCTAATTCTCTGGCTTTTTGCATCTGTCTCATTCTCTCACTCTATCTCTCTTTTTATCGGTCTCATTCTGTCCATCTCTTGCTGTCTCTTACTCTTCTCTCCCTGTCCCTCCTCTTTGCCACTCTCTCATATACACACACACACACACACACACACACACACACACACACGTGTTCTTGTCCAGCAGTGGTTCTGGAAGGATCCGCTCTGCACTTATCTCTCTCCTATGTTATTTGGGTGCTTGCTGCAAGTCTTTTGAAGCTCCTCTGACCTCATCCGTCTCCAGTGTTGCCATAGCAGAAAATTGAGTTTACTCTGCCCAATTTGGCGGCTGGCTTGCGCTGATGCTTTGAGCAGCTATTATCCAGAAGTCTTGTTTTTATGGCCCTGATGGAATGGCCTGGTGTGGCCTGATCGTGCTGTGCATCACAACTGGGTGCGAACCTCTGTGCTGAAGTGCAGTGTTGGGAGGGCTGTGTCCTTCAGGGTGAGGTAGTGTTTGTACCTCACAGTGCAGAGCTCGTCTGAGCCCTTGGCTAAATTATCGGACTCTGGTTTCTCGTAGGTTGCATGCGAATCACCGTCTCTGCAAGTTAAACAAGGTTGTACTGTGGCGTCTGGGTTTATGCCCAGAAATGTCAACATGGATTCAGCTAAATCATGGCCTCCTTTCTGGCTTCTTGTACAGAAACTGAGCAGCATATTGTGTAACCAAATATGTGGTTTATAGATGAACAGTTATATCCCCAAAATTGAGTTTTAGGGAATATTATGGATTTGCCTTCACCACTGCCACCGTCGGAGCTGATCCTTCATGTTAGTGCGATAACTAGAGGAGTTTTAAAGGGAATCGCCTGTAACATCTTGTGTCCTGGTACACAGAGGAGGAAGCATGTTGTACTGCGTAACCCTAAGACTTTTTCTGTCATGCCATCATCACCTCAAATTTTACATTTCCAAATGCAGTAACTCAAACAGTTCTGATGGGAGTCATGTCACACTTCTTTTGATTGTTTCTGGTACGTAAAGTCAGGCTGTTATTGATGCTGGTCACCCTATGACCTTTCCTGTAGCGTCACCACCAAGCCTAACTTTGTATTTTTTTAAATCACAATAACTCATACAGCTTTAATGCAAATCATGTCAAATCTGCTTTCAAAATTCCTGGGGCATATAGCAGGTAGTTAGTGGCTCTGAAATGTTTCCTGTAGTGGCACCACTCAGCCAAATGTAACATTTCCTCATGCAGTAACTCAAACAGATTTTGATTGGAATCATATCTCTCCTCTTGTGATCATTTCTGGTGCATTGAGAAGGGTTGTTATTGATGTTGGTCACACTATGACTAAATGCATTAACTCGGACAGCTGTAATGGGAATCCTGTCTGATCTGCTGCCAGCATTCCTGGTGCACACAGTAGGAACCTTATCGATTTTTATGGCTCTGTTACTTTTACTGTAGTGCTACCATCAGGTGAAACAAAATTTTTAAATGCCAAACTGTTTTGATTGCAGTTGACCGTTTTGATGTATAGGCTTAGCTTCTGAGGCTCCTTTCCCTTTTAGACTAAAGCCTTGCTGAATTGAACGTGTGTGTGTGTGTGTCAGCGTTTTTGTTTATGCATGTGTGTGTGTGTGTGTGTATGTGTGTGTGTGCGCGTGTGCGTGCGTGTGTGTGTGTGCGTGCGTGCGTGCGTGCGTGCGTGCGTGCGTGCGTGTGCATGTGTTCGTGAGGGGCAAGGAAGAGGGACAGTCAGAGAAGAGTAGACCAAGAGACCGCTAGAGATACAGAATGTGAGAGATAAAAAGAGAGACAAACAGTGAGAGAATGAGATAGGTGCAAAGAGAGAATTGGAGGGAAAAAAAAGAGTCAGAGAATGAGAGAGGCACAGAGAGTGAGAGAAATAGGAGTGAAAGAGAATAAAATAATATTTATAAAGTATATATCTCAGCTCCAGGAGGCCAGGCAGCTGGAGAAGGACAGACACCGGCAGCATATTCTGCAGCAGTCCCAGCCCAGCAGCCAAGCTGTAGAGCCCCAGTCTAATGGCACAGTGGAACAGCAGCCCAGCCAGAACGCAGCAGAACCCCAATCTAATGGCACAGTGGATCTGCAGCCCAGCCGGAACCCAGCAGAAGCCCAATCTAATGGCGCAGTGGATCCGCAGCTCAGCCAGAGCCCGGCAGAACCCCAGTCTAACGGCACAGTGGAACCCCAGCCCAGCCGGAACCCAGCAGAACCCCAGTCTAACGACACTGAGGAGTCCTCTAGCCTGGAAGACCCTGAGCCTGAGAACGGGTCCGTCTTCTGCTGCCCAGAGAATGAACAAACGGAGGCAGACCAGGCTACTGCCGCCTCACAGAGTAAGTCTGATTATTGAGATGGCTCACTGTTTAGTGAAGTGTTTAAAAATAAACAGTTAAAGTAAAACACATTTTTTCAAGTGTATTGAATGTGAATGTGACATATAAATGATTCTCAGGTTTGTACAAAATGGCCAAAAGTGCAGAAAACCTAGCTAGCACATTTACCAAAATCTGCGCCATTTCACGTGCATTCCATTTTCAGAAGCCCGTGAACACCATAGCTGTCAAAATATTAATTGCACTGTCTACTGGTTAGTCTCATTGATTGGGCGAGTCAATTGCTTGATTGCCAGTGAAGTAAAGTAAACTGGAGCAGGTTGATGGTACTCATTAGTGAAAAGGTGATAATTCTGCTGACCCTAACATGTTGCCTCAGATCAGCACATCACTGATAGAAAGGGCTGTTTTTTTTTTTTTTTTAATCTTTCTTTTCCCGGGAAGCTTTTCAGTTGACCTTTGAGGTTTGGTTGCTGTCGAACCCTATAGGCCGGTTTAGGGGCCACATAGAGAACTTGCAATAGCCCGAAATGCTGGAAAACCAGTGTCGTGTAAAATTTGGTCCCCCCACGTTACTTTTGGCGCATGTTGCATGTAATTTTGCGTCAAATCGCATCATTTGAGTGATTTACGTTATTTTTGCTGTAGAGAAGAATTCTTATAAATAAATAAGCCAACTCATGGCATTTAAACTCAACGATCAGTACAGAAATCACATTAGCGGATGTTATACAATTGTTCGCGTGACTGAAATGATTAGCTAACTAGCTTGCTAATAAGGTTACAGTTCGCTTCCACTGGATTAACAAAGTGGTAACAAACTCTTTAATGAATAGCTAGCAAACTAGTGTAGCGAGCTAGCTAGCTAGCATGCTGATAAGGTTACAGTTCGTTTCTACTGTAATGACCACTAGCTAGCTTGCTAGCTAGTTAAATTGATAACAATCTTTAATGAATAGCTAGCAAACTAGTGTTGCAAGCTAGCTAGCTAGCTTGCTAATAAGTCACAGTTCACTTCTACTGTAATAACCGCTAGCTAGCTAAATTGATAATGAACTCTTTAATAGCTGGCAAACTAGTGTAGCGTGCTAGCTAGCTAGCTTGCTAATAAGGTTACTGTTTGCTTCTACTGTAATAACCGCTAGCTAGCTAAATTGATAATGAACGCTTTAATTAATAGCTAGCAAACTAGTGTAGCGTGCTAGCTAGCTAGCTTGCTAATAAGTTTACTGTTCGCTTCTACTGTAATAGCCGCTAGCTGGCTAACTAAATTGATAACAAACTCTTTAATGAATAGCTAGCAAACTAGTGTAGCAAGCTAGCTAGTTAGCTTGCTAATAAGGTTAAAGTTAGCTCCTACTGTAATAATCGCAAGCTCACAATTAAAGTGATAACATACTCTATAATGTTATAGCCAGCACACCGGTGTGGCAAGCTAGCCAACTAGCTACCTAGTTTGCTAATAAGGCTAGAGCGTACCACATGCACGCAGCCGTAATTCAACTAATTCTACGCTATTTCAACAGTGAGCGATACAAAAATCTTGCAAGACTCATCATTTGATGGGCATTACGCGACGGAAGGCACGTGGGGGGACCGGATTTTACATGACACTTGCCTCCAAATATGTGACTTTGATCCATAGACTTTATAAAAAGGTGGACGAAGCAACCGTGATGTCACCCATTGGTTTCAGCATACCATTTGGCTTCGATTTTGGCAATTTAAATAGCGCCATTTTGTCCTTTTGAAACCGGGTGTGATTCCTATTGCACGAGAGCGTGAATTGAATGTCCTGGGAGGAGCGAGGGGTGGATCTACGGGTGGATCTGACCGTATCAGACGAGGACCAGAAGATGGCCACGCCCCTAAAACATATTCTGGCTTCATCCTTTATTCTAGTCTATTTGGGACCATATTTTACAAAAATGAACATCATGATATATTGAAAGAGACTTGAAACTTGCGATAGATACCATAAAGTAATGTGGAAAATCATTACTGAAATAATAAATCAAGTGGGAAAGTTGGGTCATTTTCTCTTAGACTTCTATAGGATTGAACTTCTTTCTGCAACCACTGACGTCGCCATCTGCCGGCTATTAAATAAATGCAAATTTTAGAGATTTCTGCATTGGCCTCAGTTTTCAGACCCGGGTGCTGCATCCATCTTTTTACACGGTCTATGCTTTGATCACATGACTTTTGGTTGTCCTGTGACTTTGTGTATGATCAGGCGGTTTCCCCATCGCATAAGCTGTGTTTTGGCGTAGGTGGGGGTCACGACTCTTTTATTTAACACAGGGTTAAAAGGGTAAAGATTGCATCAGGCATGATTCAGGAAAAGCAAAAGGTGCGAGTACGCCTGTTAACACTATGGTGGCAGTTATTCTTATTACGCTTAAACTGGTTGTGATTCTATGAATTGTTCATCCCTACTCGTCTGTTCATCTGTAACTGTATCTCTCTACTTGTGTTCATATCTCCATCCTGCTCTTTTTCTCAGTCTCTGTGTCTCTCTTCATGTCTCCATTTCTCTGTCCAGCTCTCTTTATCAGTCTCTGTATCTCTCTACATGTCTCTAAATCTCCACACATACGCCCTGCCGTGTCTCTTGGTCTCTACATCTGTGGCAGTAGGTCTTTCCTGCACCATTGCACCATTATTGTCCATCCATCTCCATGTATCTGGCCCTCATCTCCTCATTCTCTCCATCTCCCTCAGTCCCTCTCCATCTGTTCTGCTGTCTCTGTGTCTCTGCATTACATCACCTGCATCCAGCTGCTTTTCTGCATCTCTGATGTGGCTTTAATGGGCTTCTGTTTTGGTATCAGATTTATCCCAGCAGGACACTGAAATTACAGAAGACGACTCTCCAAACTATGAAGAAAAAGCACAGGAGATTGTACAGAGCATTATACAAGAAGTAGTCCGCACTGTTATTATGGGTAATGTATCGCACTTTTGTGTATCCTCTGTATTTATCTCACCTTATTTGTCCTCAGTTGTAAAATGATGCAAACTCTTCACTCCGCGTGAAGTAAACAGCAATAATAGTCAGTATACTGTGGCCATGCTACAGTTTCCACAGTTACAGGCCATACACTTCTTTGGAAATGGGAAGCTAAAATGCAAATGTTGACTTTCTAGTTGCGAGCAAATGCAGGATATTTCACTCCCCATCCCTCAGCCGAGCAGAAATGGACTCGTCTAAAATTGCCCCCATGCAAAAAAAAGGACTATTACGAAATCGCCCCCTATCTCTTGTAAAATAGACTTCTTTGTGAAAATAACGGACATAAAAAAACATTAAATATGACATTTTTAATCAAAGCAAAATGTTTGCCTTCAAATGGTAAGGTTATAGCATAACTGTGCTACTATCTAATAATTTCCCACCGTACAGGAGCCTGAATAAGATTTTTTTGGGAAAGGAAACAAAAACTGAAAAAAGAAAGAAACAAAACAAAATTAAAATCGCAGAATTAAAATGATTTAAACCTTTGGAAAATGGTGGGAAAATTTTAATAATTTGGACTCAAACAATACAGGTTTCATTTTAATGACATAGTGCGCTTCGCGATGAATTGAGCTAGACTTCTTTTCAACTGTATGAGTCGCCAAAATCTTAGTTCAATTATTGTACGCTTTTAAAAGAAAAAAACTGATATTGTAGAATTTAATTCAGCTGCAAATGAATTATTTTGAATTCATTAATACAGCGGTGATTGTAGATGTGATCTGCCGTGGAATGTGACATGCAGTAACAAGATGACATCGCAATGCCAGCCATACTGATTGCAAATTATGCAGTGTGTGAGCTTTTAGTGAAAGGAAGCAAAAAAGTACTAGCTATCTCCATGCCAAATTTTAGGTCATTTGGCCTGACCATAATGGCACAGGAGGCAAAAATATACATTTTTGGCTATTATTACCCCAAAAAAGCTTTTTTAAATCATTTCTAAGGCCAGCATCCAAAAAATGAAAAAATGTCTGGGCGTACTGTATGTCACTAAGCTACCCCTGTTCCAAATTTCAGGTCATTTGGCCTTGAAATGAAAGCATGGCGCCCATTTGATCAAAAAGCCAGGAGAAGAACAAGAAACGAAGCTAAAACAGCATATTTCTCTTGCCCTATAGGGGAGTGAAATATATGCATTAGTTCTTTGGAGATTATCTACAGTGCACCAGTTTTGTCTGGGTTACTATGCATTGAAATCTATATTCTCTCCCTCTTTCTGGAAAGGAAACTACCTTGAGTGAGAGAATTGAAATTTGTTATATTGTGTATTGCATCCCAGTTTGTCTTTTCATTTGTCACTGATTATAATTTTTTGTTTTTGCCCCAAAGAAACATTTGAATATTGATCGAGATAATGAATTGTTACTCTCAGGGAGGTATTTGAATAATGGAGTGATGAACCTCATCCCTCTAAAGCTTGTTTTGGCTTCCTCGTTTTGTCACTTGCTGCCTAGAAGATGGATCTCTCCATTTTTAGCTTGCTTGTTGGAAATGGTGGCATGAATATTCATGACGGTACTTTTGAAGGGCTAGAAAGGCTGTTAGTCACAGGGTTGGGGCATCAAAACCCGAGAATGAGTCTCTCTCCCTACAACAGATGCAAGTGCGCTTTGACACTTAATTATTGTGAAACATTTTCGAGCAGAAAACCAATGAGGTGCTATTGTGTGCGTCTCTGTTTGTTTGTGTGTGCGCACGCGCGCATGTGTGTGTGTTTGCATATAGATTCCACGGCCGGCCCAGAAGAGACGGAGGGTGTAGTCATAACGCCATGCTCTGTAGATGAAGAGGTGGGCCTGGGCAACAATGGAGAGAAAGTACAAGCCAACGGCATTCCAGAAACGCCCATATCACCGAACTACACGCCGTCCATGACTGATGACAGGCTGTCAATCTGCTCCAGTGACACTCAGGTGCACTGCCTGGCACCGCCCCCACATGAGCCTGGCACCGCCCCCATATTAACCTTGTGCCGCCCCCAGACTCACCTTTCACCTTCAGTAAAAAATATAAGAGCTGCTTCAGCCACTTCAGCGAAACGAAATTTTATCATCACGCATAGAGAAATGTGCAGTATATTTGCTATTTCACGCCCTTACAAAAGTATGTACTTACATAAAGTGCCAGTAATTTAAAAAGACCTCATTTGCGAAAGCCCTTGTTTTTTTCCCCATTATGGAGCTCTATTGTTTAATAAAATCGTACTTTTACCTTCTTTATTTTGATTGTTGTTTTGTTTTGTTATTGGATTGCGTGAGTCCTCCATTTTCCTTGCACTCATTCCCAACTCAGTCATGGGTAATAAAAGGCCTCTTTACAAACTGCACACACAAAATAACATGGGAGTTCGGCCGCTCCATATTACACAAATTACTGCACATGCCCATATGCAAAGAAATGGGAACTGACAGAACCCAGTGCGATTAATGACCCTCAGGTAATGTTTGTATAATTCTGTCAGTATCTCCCGGGGCAAGGTTTATTTTACATTGGTCAAAAGTGTTTGTTTAAATGGATAGTACTTCTGATGATTTTGTTCTCCCGGCTTATAAAAAAAAATCTTTAACTTGATTGATTACTTTCAGTTGCTGATTTTAAACACGGTTCAGGACTCGGTGACTGAAGTATGTTTTAGTTTTTAACTGCTCCTGCTCTGCTGTCTGATATCTGTCACTTTGCGGTCTCACTCTTTGTTTATTTTTTCTAAACAAACAGTCTTTTAGGGCGAGTCTACGTCTGCGTGAAGTCCTCCTTTGTTAGAGATTTCAGTCTCAGTGGGGTATTTCTGCTTAAAGACAGGCAAAATAAATTAACCCATTTGCGCAGAATACAAATAATGCCAAATTTTCCTGTTGTGCATGAGCCTATTTAGGCTTTATAACTCCGTATTTGTGTCGCAGAGACTCTGTAAAATTATTCCGTGAAGTAAGACATTTGGAAATTCAATTACAGAGTTATTTAGGAATTAAATTTCTGAATTTACAGACGCCGACGTCTATATCTGCGCAAAGGGGCTAAAAACAAAAATATTGGCATTCACTAGCCAATTCTTGCCTCTGTCTCTCCTCAGGACTCTGGGACCCCTACTGGGCTGTGTCCTGTGGCCAAATTCTCCCACATCCTGCAGAAGGATGCATTTCTGGTCTTCCGCTCCCTGTGCAAGCTGTCCATGAAGCCGCTGTCGGACGGCCCGCCCGACCCAAAGTAAGACCTCATCGCGCTGAGGAGGCCGTAAGGCTGTTAGACGTGCCCTCCCAGACCTGGTCCCACACACTGCTGCAAGATCTGCCGGCTTTTGCTATCACCTTAAAGCCAGCCACCGATTTTTGACCCAAGAAACCCATTCACTGGTTCATAAACTGCTATGATTGCTCTGACAGTGAAAACCAGCAGACCCTTTCCATCTCCATGAGCAGTCTTGTTGGGGGATGTTTTCAGTGTGCAATCTTCCCTGACCACTCGGGCATTTGGTAGTATTGCTGCTGCTGCCTGGGTTATAAATAAATGTCACAAGCCCAACATTTAAGCGGTGAAGCATTCAGTCAACAGCTAAAATAAAAGAAGAAGGAAGAAATGAGGTGGCAAATGTAGAAAAGTGATAGTTCTTTGAGGACCAAACCAAGAGCCTTCAAATGATTATTTTCTTCTGCTAAAAGTTTAAGATGCCCGGTGTGATTGGTTTGTCATCGGTCTGTCTGTGATGGAGCAGGGCGGGGAGGAGATGGTGAAGAGGAAGCAAGTTTTGATGAGGAAGAGCATTTATTCCATCAGGCTGTTTCTGTCTTGCAGGCAGCCAGCCTGTACCATAGGGGCCTGTTTAACAGGCGAATCGTGAGCTCCTTTGAAGGTTTATCAGCTGAGCACCTGAGCGTTTGGCTGAGGTTCTCCCAAAGGACCCGCTGAATTTTCATCAGCGTCTCATTTTATGTTTTATTGGAAGAAGATTGGCTTTTGAAGCGTTAATATGGTATGTGAGAGCAGGCGTGCTGGTTATTTTACATGAAAAAACTGCACTGTGGGAACTCTTTGATCCAGGATCGATCTGTGTGTCCATGGTGCTGGGGGTTGCCGTGGTGATGGTTACTCTGAAGCACGGTGCGTGTGTTCAGAGCTGTGGCTCTGTGAAGATGTTTAATGCAGCGTGCAGTGCGCGTCTCTGGGCAGCGTTACTGACGCAAGGCTGTAAATCAAGTGTCATTATGACAATCGCAGGGAATAAGCGCTGTATGTTCCCAAGAATAACAGACGCTGTGGCTAAGACTTTGATTTTCTGTGAACAAGCGGGGTCTTTACCTGGAATCCCCTGTTTTTCTTTTCTGTTATGGTCAGGTCAGGTCAGGTCAGGTTACTTTATTGATACCCATAGGCAGATTTGTGTTGCAGTATCAGAGAGCATCCAACTTATTAAACATATGGGACTACACTGACATATACAAAGATGACACAGACATGAAAGTGCTCAGAGCCACACTAGACCACAGCCTGGTTTAGACCACCTAAAATGACAATAAATAAAATCTAACAATAGATATAACCTTAAATGTTAAAAACCACTCATGTTAAAAGAATTAAATTAAAAAAAAAAAAAAAAAATACTCCCTAAAAACCCAACGGGCACATAAATAAGTACATTAAAAAAAAAAAAAATTAGTATTTGAATAAATAAATAAGTAGACGTGCAAAAAATTGCTATGATGATTTGTTCATCTGAATAATAGCGGCTGGAATAAAACTGTTCCTGTAGCGCTTTGTTCTGCACTTCTGGACTATAAACCTCTGACCAGAGGGAAGAAGCTGAAATTCCCCGTGTAGAGGGTGTGAGTGGTCGTTTATAATAGACTTTGTGATCCTCTGTAACTGCCTGGTATACAGAGACTTGGGGCTAAGCTGTGGTTCACCAATCAGCTTCCCTGACCATTTCACAATCTGCATCAGTTTGTTTCTCTCCTTCACTGATAAAGCACCACACCATGACACCAAGGAATAAGACAGAACTGATTCTATAAAAGATCGATAAAACAATGTCATGATGGTTTTAAGATGACAGCTTTCTTAAGCAAAACAAACGCTGATGCCCTTTTTTGCATACAGCTTCACAATTGGTTTCAAAGTTAAGTTTAGAATCTATCGTAGTCCCAAGGTACTTATATGACTGCACAAGTTCTACCCTCTGACCCTTGATGACTGTGGCCTCAGGTGTACAGGGATTTTTTCTGAAATCCACAATCATATCTTTAGTTTTTAAAATATTCAACTGAAGGTAAGGTCATGTATTGCTCTATTGCCCCCTCCCCCACCCCAAACAATGAACAACACAGTCAAAAAGGAAGTTCAGCAATGAGTCTGCATCACTAACATTCATGTTAATCTTCCTAAATTATTTGTTTTGTACAAGTATAGAAGTATAAACACCGCGTATCTGCTCTGCATCAGATTGTGGCTACTCAAACTTTCTCCAATAGCATGAATCAGTAATGTATTGCATGATTTTTTTTTTTTTTTTGCCCTTCTGTCATAGGTCTCATGAACTTCGGTCGAAGGTCCTGTCTCTGCAGCTGCTCCTGTCCATACTGCAGAATGCTGGCCCGGTCTTCAAGACCAACGAGATGTTCATCAACGCCATCAAGCAGTACCTGTGTGTTGCATTGTCCAAAAATGGTGTCTCCTCGGTCCCGGAGGTCTTCGACCTGTCACTGTCCATATTCCTCACCCTGCTGTCGAACTTCAAGACCCATCTGAAGATGCAGATTGAGGTACCACCAGCAAAGATATTGTATTTACTGGGCAGATATTCAACTTCTCTGTTCAGTAATGACCGATGAGGAAGCTGAAATGGGCTTGAATGACCTTACGTTTGGTGTATGTTTGTCCTTGTAGGTGTTTTTCAGGGAGATTTTTCTGTACATTTTGGAGACGTCAACTAGCTCTTTCGACCATAAATGGATGGTGATTCAGACTTTGAGCAGGATATGTGCCGGTGAGTTACTTTCAGCTACGTGTTAGCAGGAGGGTGATGATTATGATGACAACGATGATGATGATGATGAAAGTTTTATCGTAGCCTTGAGATGCTCCATTGTCATCATACTGGCCTAGTTTTTTTTTTTTTTTTTACAATTATTTGTTTTTGCAGATGCACAGAGCGTGGTGGATATTTATGTGAACTACGATTGTGACCTGAATGCTGCTAACATATTCGAGAGGCTGGTGAATGACCTCTCTAAGATTGCACAGGGACGAGGCGGCCAGGAACTGGGCATGACCCTGGGTCAGGTGAGAACATTATTAAACCTCTACCTCAGCGGCTACTGATAACTGGTTGCCACCTGTCAATTCACTAGCCCATACCAATGGATGAATGGTATACATAGTTTTACAAGTGTGGAATTTGCATTAATTGTACCTTTGATAATGCTTTTTGATTTTTGTAGAAATGCAGTGATGATGTGTGTGTGCATTAGTCTGCAGTGGGGAACTCTGTCCGTTTCTCTGTTTTCAGGAGCTCAGTTTGAGGAAGAAGGGATTGGAGTGCCTGGTGTCCATTCTCAAGTGCATGGTGGAGTGGAGCAAAGACCAGTACATTAACCCCAACTCTCAGGCCAGCCTCGGTAAACTCCTCCTTCTCTATTACTTGAGCGCTACGGCCAAATTTCAGTCTCAGGCCACTATTTCTCCTCCCGTCGTCCTGCTCATCAGATAGATGTCACCTCTTTCACTTTGTCTCTCTGAACTGAGGGCCAAAATTTTTAGGCCTTGTTTACCTGCAATCCAGAAATGACAAGCTATGGAGCAACAAGTTATGGGATTGTCCCATTTAGACTGCAGATACTTCAGCAAATTCTGCAAGTGCCGTAATATTGATTTTACCGATCTTTTGTTTTGAGTCGTGCTTACTGATTTTAATTTGCCTGCTAAATGAGTTTGTTCTTAGTCCTGCTGATTGTTGTTTTGTTATTTTCTCTTTGGGTAACCTCCGCAGGAAGGGCAGCGAAAAGTATGTACTAAAAGGGAATGAGTGTAGTTTTATCTCCGTAGAAACTATAGGAGAAGATTGATGTCCCTTGGTGATTGTTCTTCTGTAAATTTATTTACCTTAAGCATGTGCTTCCTTTTTTTTGGTAGCTATGTTTTTCCCCTGACAATAATACCATCAATGTTGTGCCAGCTCTACGCATACACTCACTGAAGTGTTAGATGTTTATATGGGCAGTCTGGAGTAGTGCAATTAATTCCCTGTCACCCTGCTGTGAGTGTCAAACCGCTCTTTTTTTAATTTTTTTTCCCTGAGCTAATCCACAGACCACCCCTCTCCCTCCCTTCTATTTTTCACTGTACACTCAAAAGGGGGATCCTTGTACTTCCATGTCCATGTCGGTTGTAAATATTTCAGACACTTTCCAGTGTGTAAGATGATCTGATTCCATCGGCTGTTTGTTTCCCCAGGGCATATTAAGATAGTGTTACCACTCTCTACAGGTGTAGATCTACTTGCCTGCTTTTGTTTGTGATGCAGTCATGTCCAGGGTTCATCATGAAGGATTGAATAAGCGCATGAATTTGAAGTCAGAAGGAACCAAAGCAGAAATGCATTTTAGTTATCTTATACCTTTACCTGTTTTGTGTGAACACAGATTAAGCTTAGAGTTGGCGCCACGCGATGTCATCACAAACCTGTTTGCTGTGAGAAAAAACTCAAAATTGTCTCTGGCAATGTACTACATGAAATGAACCATCTGTCCCTGTTTACTGTAAATAAGAACAAACTTTTTCTGGGATCCGTAATGCATAAGATGACACGCTTTCAAAAATACACTGTACACTTTTTATAGCCGGGAGAGTACCATTTCACAAGGCTCCCCAAATCACAGTCCTTGAGGGCTGAGAACTATTGGTTTTCCACCCTCCCTTTACCTGAGAATCAGGTGTGACGACAGTCTGGCCAATCAGTGGCAATAATCATTCACTTAGTTGCCTGAAAACCAGGGCTGGATTTGGATTCTAGGGTCAGATTTGGGGAGCCCTGTATCGCTTTACACTCCTTCTACCTGTTATTATCAAGCGCAACTGAGATTTTTGGCCACATAAAATTGTTCTTCCTTACTTATTCACAACAAGATGACTGTGTCATCAATATCCCCCGTCACGATCAAGGGCCATAACTCAGTAAAAAAATTATGCTTCGACATCCATTTTCAAACTCAGCACAGATCATGACTAGCTTATTAAGCATACAAAATTTCACACATCTACAGTGCCTGACAAAAGTCTTGTCGCATAAGGACATAGCAACTAAAAATAGCATATAACTTTATTTCTAACCAATCAATTGTTATAATAAATGGTCCATTTTAATGTCAAGGGCTTTCACATTAATAATTTGGTGCAAAATGAAACCGTCAAAAAGTGTTCTGATGTTCACAGCTTGGCTAAGCCCATAACATCTGTGTTTGCTTGGACAAAAGTCTTGTCGTCTCTTCAGATGATGCAACAAATCACAGACTAGAGTTTAACCTATGACAAATACTGTGATTAACACATTCCCAGATGTGTATAGAAATAACCCCAGCACACCAGACTTTCATATGAGGTGCAACTAGACCTCTGACAACATACCAAAGATTCAACCACAGACCAAAGTGCTGATCATCAAGAGCCTGAAGACTGAGTCTGCTGCTGAGGTGGCAGACATCTTTAATGTATCCAAATGTCAAGTGGAGGGGATAAGAAAAAGATTTGAAGAAACTGATGACGTTCATGGCAAGCGCAGGTCAGACCCCGGTATGACAACTGTTTGAAAGGACCGTTTGTTGCTTCAACTGTACAAGGCTAGCCCTTCTTCAACTACAGCCAAGCTACATGAGGAAATGTCACCAAAAATCCCGGTATCTACAAGAAGAGTTTGTCAAATTCTCTCTCAAAGTGGTTTTCATAGCCAAATTAGTACACAGACGTCTGCATTAAACAGAAAACAAAAAACCTGCATTGCATTTGCCTAGGCCCACAGCTCGCAGAAAGGGTTGATACTGGAAAAGTGGCTGAAAGTTTATTTTTCTGGTGAATCATCCATTGAACTGCATGCCAGTCGCCGTACAAGACCTGTTGGAACCCTCATGGACCCGAGATTCTCCCAGAAAACAATCATGTTTGGTGGAGGAAAAATCATGGTTTGTTGTTACATCCAGCATGGGGGCGTGAGAAACATCTGCAGAGTGGATGGCAACATCAACAGCCTGAAATATCAAGAAGTTCTTGCTGCCCTACTTATACTGCTGCTCCTTCTCATTCTTCTGCCTCCATGTCACAGTTCCTGAAAGCGAAGAAGGTGAAGGTACTCCAGGATTGGCCAACCCAGTCACCTGACGTGAACATTATTGAGCATTTCAGGGGTAAGATGAAGGAGGAGGCTTGGAAGATGAAACCATAGAATCTTGATGAACTCTAGGAGTCCTGCAAGACTGCTTTATGCCATTCCAGATGATTTCATCATCAAGTTATTTCAGTCATTGCCAAGACGTATGGATGCAGTCCTCCAAGCTCATGGGAGTCATATGCAATATTAATTCTTTTTTCCAAGGCACCATGGCTTTATGTTCTGATATTATAGTGGCATATTTGTGTATTCAAAATAAAGTGTATGTATAATTTCCACATTTTTTTTCAATGTGACAAGACTTTTGTCCAAGCAAAATCTGACCTTTCTGTACAAATTAAATTATAAAACTCAATCAATGACACAAAACTCTATTTTGGTATATTCAAGATAATCTAGAGGGCTTTGCCTTTCATATAAGCCATTTTTGATTCCAATTGATCAACTACAAATCAGGTTATTATTTGTTGTTCCTACAACTTGGATAAGTGACAAGACTTTTGTCAGGCACTGTAGGTATAATAGTTTCAGAGAAATTTTGTCTCCATTGTTGCCCGGACGGACGCAAGGACGGTCGCACTTAGCGGCGGGGGACAATAACCACAACTGGCTAATATTATGCTAATAGTGGGTGCTTTACAGTACTGCAGCACTTAGTGTTTCATTGGTTTGAGTACTTGATTTCATTTATGGTCATTTTGCCAGTACTCTTTTGTCTACCAAGGGATGCTTTAGAATGGAAGCCGCGGTTGAGCGGTCCACCCTGTTGTGTTACAGTAGGGCACGTCCTCCATTTTCCTGCTTGCAGGCCAGGAGAAGTCCTCCGATCAGGACTCTGGCGAGCCCAGACCGAGCGACAGCATGAACCACTACGGCAGCGCCAACTCCCTGGACTCGGCCTCCTCGGGCATTGGCAGCTACAGCACGCAGACGTCCGGGACGGACAACCCTGAGCAGTTTGAGGTCCTTAAGCAGCAGAAGGAGATAATTGAGCAAGGCATTGACCTGTGAGTGACCCCTCACTCCTGAACTCTGACGCCCTTCCTATAACTCGCCTCAAGTTGTTAGTTGTTGTGTTGCCCTCGGATGAAACTTGAACCTGTGACATTTTAACATGCGTTTTCGTCGAATTAAGAGTGGTTGTATTATTCTTCAGCTGAGTATCCCATAACAGCTCTGCATTGAGTAAAGTGCTGTTTCAGTGTCTCAGAGTAGCATCCCCCTCTCTTGCATTCAGGTTCAACAAAAAACCAAAGAGGGGAATCCAGTATCTACAGGAGCAAGGCATGCTGGGTACCAGCTCAGAAGATATTGCTCAGTTTCTGCACCAGGAGGAGCGACTAGATTCTGTGAGATTCTGCATTAAACCACTTTACAAATGTTCTGAATTCACATTAAAGTGAACAGAATTTCAGTGTCAGTTTGGCTCAGTGTCTTGGAGCAGCCAATCAGTGTGCCACTACCGGAGTTAAAATGGTAATCAAATCCTCTCTAAGCATGTTGATGAGGTTTTTTTTTTTTTTTTTTTTTTTTTTTTAATGCATCAGCGCCTCTACTGGCAGTATGTTGTAAATGTAACACCATGTCATCGCCCAGTCACCTGGGTGTTGAGTTCCTTGTTAAAGAACCTGTCCATGTACACTTTGAGGTCCATTTGTATTTGGACAGAAACACAATTTAAAGGGCTTTAACTTTGCTATGGTTTGCTTGATGTTACATACGCTTATAGCAAAGTGCAGATAGTCAGCTGTAATTGTATCTCCCCGACGACGATAGTCGGGAGGTACTATGGTTTAGTTCCGGGGCCGCCACCACGCCCACTGCCCCCGCGCCCGCAGAGATTTTCTGTTCCGGGCTCTGGAAGCGACAATTATTACAGGAATCTTTTCTAATTTTGCACAGGCGAAGATATTTATTTGACAATGTTCAAGACTGATTTTCGGCAATTTTGGACGTCCAATATGGCTGCAGGCGGCCATTTTGTCCAAAATTTGGGGATCGGGGAGATACAAGACTCGGTCCCTATGGCGATGGAGTTATCTAGTTTGAAGATGGTCATCCATATGATCTCAGTCATCTTGGAATACAACCCTTCAAAGGTAGGGTGGCACACTGGAGCCGTTAGTCTTGTACAGTGGATAGTTGTGGGTTTGAATCCAGCCTGTGGCCTTTTTGTGTGGAGTTAGCACGGCCTCCCTGTGTTTACATAGGTTTCCTCTGTAATATTTCAGGGTTTTTCCTCCGTGTGTCCTCAGAATTTCTGGCATGACTGTTTTTCTGCTTCACATGGCTGGACATGTGTCAAGGCCATCAGTTGATTGCTGCGGCCAGACTGCTGATGGTAGTTTAATGGCTTTCTCTGGCAAAAATGGGTAGATCAATAGGGAGCCTTAGTCACGGCCATTTTCCGAAATTAGGCCCAGCCAACCCAGACATTCTGAAAGCAGAAAGATTGCTATATTGTTGCAGGTGCTCAGGTAGGCCTGGACGTCCCGTGAGGAGCGCGTTTAGACTAGGGTTGCCTTTGAATATTATGGATGGACTGCCGGGCCAGATGTTAATTGTCACCATCTCGCACTATGTCAGCAGTCGGTGTTTCTTTTTCAGCGTGTGATGTTGACCTCTCCATGAGCGCGACCATTTTCCATAAAGTGCTTCATGTGTCTCGTCATTCCAAGTCTTCATGTCCTTTCCACTTTGAAGCCAACAGTAAATGAGACAGCTGATTTTCAAAACGTCGAATTGGAAGCAACTAAACAATTAAGGAAGTAACAAAAAAACCAACATTGTCTTCCCTGCCCACAGTCCAAAGACATGCATGCCAGGATAATTGGAGACTCTGTTTTGCCTGTTCATAGGATAGTGCGAGTGAACGGTGTGTGATACGGGATTTGTGGACTGCCCGGGGTGTATTCCTGCCATTGGCCTTCTCGCCCTTTGAAAGTGTGTCACTGTCCAGTTACTAGTGGTCCTCACTGTATGACATGGCTCAACTGCAGCCAGGTGTTAATATTCAACCTCTTTCCCCGGCTTATTCAGCATCATGCATCCAGGTTATGTGTGAAAATAAAGTTCGAGGCGATGAAAACAATGTTAGATCTCAAATTATTCTGATCCCCTGAGACGCGCTGAGTGCTCCCAGAGCAGGCTGTGAAGCTGTCTGTTACATACGCCTGAAACAAAGCTTTATCCATTTGCACAGATGGATATTTGCAGAAACAACATATTAAGCACTTGGCTCGGTGCCTTCTGGAAATCAAACCTGTGACCTTGTGATTCAAGCTGAAACGTCTAACCATCACCGAGCTCTAAAGCTAATATTATTCCAAACAAGCAGCGCATTTACACCGAAGTTTAAAAATTTAGTAGCACATTAATACATGGTAATTAGCCGGCAGGCGCATAAATTTTTTCATTAGCAGGCATTAATTTTCATGAGAAAGTGCTTCCTGTAATGGGCGCAGTGTAGAGCCCTGCATTACACCACTGTTTAATTGATTTTTTTTTGGTTTTAATTGGTTATCTAATGCTGAGGAGATGGCTGTGAATTAGAACATCCTTCTTCTTTTAATGATGGGGGATTGCAGTTTAATTAAGATTTGCTCAGACAGAGAGCTCCCACTGGCCTGTCCCACTCGCCTCACGGGTGACTGTACTCCCCCCGTCTGCAGACTCAGGTGGGAGAGTTCCTCGGGGACAATGACCGCTTCAACAAAGAGGTGATGTACGCCTACGTGGACCAGATGGACTATCTGGGGAAGGATTTTGTGTCGGCGCTCCGTTTGTTCCTAGAGGGCTTCCGTTTGCCCGGCGAGGCGCAGAAGATCGACCGGCTGATGGAGAAATTCGCCGCCAGATATTTGGAATGTAACCAAGGGTGAGTGGACAAGTCTCGTCAAAAAAAAAAAAAAATCAATTCCGACACCCTGAAACCTTCAAGCCTTGAAACTCTAGGTGCTGGCATCTCAGAACCCTCTATAACCGTCCTGCTCTTATCCCCAGAGCACCCACATGTGCTGACGCCCCAAATTCCTGTAACACTTGCCCTGGTCCCCAATGCACCGCCAAATATGCTGACACCCTAACACTATGTAAGTCTTTATCCCTGGTCCCCAATACACCCCCGTGTTCTGATGGCCGGAAAACCCATAATCCTCCTGCCCTGGTCTCAAAACACCCTGATATATCTGATTCTACCCGACATCTCAACACCCAAACACCTCAACCCAGTGCTACCTCAAGCCCTCACAAACAAGCATGCTAACATCCAGCAGCCTCATATCGTCCACCTCTCTATCCCTGGCTCTGTCTGGTTTATTTAGATTGGAAGCACATCAGTGTGACATTTGTATCCCCCACATCGATAACACTTCCACACCCCCACGCTCTCATTGCCTGTCTCCTTTATTGTTTTCACCTGATTGCTATTCCTGTTTGCTTTGTGAAAGTGGTATTTGCACCTGTCTCTTCCCAGGCAAACGCTCTTTGCCAGTGCAGACACAGCATACGTGCTGGCCTACTCCATCATCATGCTGACGACCGACCTGCACAGCCCCCAGGTGAGCTGACGGGAAACGCGCTCTCCCGCCCTCCCAACTCACAACCACTTATCAATGGAGCGATGAAGCTCGCGGGCAGAGCCACCCCCACGCAATTTATATTTCTACCCGGCCCCAGTGACTGTCACTGCTTCCCCGTGAGAATATTAAATGGATGTGCATATGAAATGTACATTCAAAACTACAAAAGTACCCTGCTTTGTGGCTTTCCTGCTCAAATTTGCCATTTATTTATCTGGCAAGTTATACGCATGTGTGAATCCGGATTTATTATAGCATTCGGGGGAAAAAAAAATATCTAAATATGCGCAAGTAATCCAATGAGATTAACTATTTTGTGTTATCATTATTGATTTGCGCTTGACACATTAATCAATGCTGAGCCGTTTACATTATTTTCACGGTTATACCCTATCCGCCTAAATAGCTTGATTTAACATTATTCATGTGATCCCATTTGCGCATCTCGCACATTTAAATGTATCTCTCGGGAATCGTGGGTATTCAGACGGCTCCCCACCATAGCACACAGGTGCCTGAGGTGAGTTATTATCTCTGTGAATCTGAGCGCTATGTGTCTTTGTTTCTTGCACACGCAGGTGAAACACAAAATGTCTAAGGAACAGTACATTAAAATGAACAGAGGAATAAATGACAGTAAGGATTTGCCGGAGGAGTATCTCTCGGCCATCTATGACGAAATTGCTGGGAAGAAAATTGCCATGAAGGAAACTAAAGAGCTGACTATGAAATCAAATAAACAAAGTAGGTTATGTACCTGTTCTTAGAAGTGAATGTGTGTGGCCACAGTATGGCATCTCTCCCCTGGTCTATATGTGTGGAGTGCCTGTGTGTCTGTGTGTTTGTGTGTGTTTTGGTTTTTGAGTTCATGTTTGTATATCAGCAGGTGTGTTTGTGTGCACGTTTGTATGTGCATGTGTGTTTGTATGTGTGTTTGTGTGTGCGTGTGTGTGTGTGTGTGAGTTTTGGAGAGAGTAGTGAGTGCAGTACCTCAGTGTCTCCTGTTTCTGGTTGCCAGGTGTGGCCAGTGAGAAACAGAGAAGGCTGCTCTATAATGTGGAGATGGAGCAGATGGCAAAGACAGCCAAGGCTCTGATGGAAGCTGTGAGCCACGTACAGGCACCCTTCACCAGTGCTACACACCTGGACCATGTCAGGCCAATGTTTAAGGTGCTGAACTCAAACACTTTACCTTCTGTAACACCTCACAGTCTTAAGTTAAGTTGCAGAGCTAGAGCATTCTACTGCTATTACGGCACACATTCCAGTGACTAAGGTACTGAGCTAGAACATTCTACAACTATAATGCCACCCAATTCTACTGCTGTAACGCCAGACATTCTCACATATAAGATACTGATTTGAAACATTCTATCGCTTAAACACCACACATTCCAATGTTTAGGTTCTGAATTACAGCATCCTGCCTCTATAACACCACAGAAGCCCATGTTTACGATACTGAACTAGAACATTGTACCACAATAATCTCAAACTCTCATGGCTGTGACACTGAATTACAGCATTCCTCTGCTATAACACTACACAGTCCTAGGTTTAAGGTTCTGAACTTGAATATTCTACCACTGTAAATGCTACACATTACTGAACTTTAAAGTTCTACCACCATAAAACTACACATGCCCATGTTGAAGGAGCTGAACTAGAATATCAAACCACGATAATACCACACAGTCTAATGTTTAGGGTGCTTAACTAGAACAGTCTACCACTATAAATGCCGCACATTCCCATGCTAAGGAACTGAGCTAGAGAACTCTACCGCCACGGCGCCACACCTGCCCATGTTGAAAGAGCTTGAATTGAAAATTCAATCACAGTAACACCCCACAGTAACATGTTTAGGATGCTTAACTAGAACATTCTACCATAATAACGCCTCACATGTCAAAGCTGGAGGTAATTAACACAAACATTTAAACCACTTTAACTGAATTATAAAATCTACTACTATAGCACCACACAGACCCATGATGAAGATGCTGGACAAGAATATTCTACCTATATAACCGCATACAGTCTAGTGCTTAAACTTCTGACATTTTCAATTCAACCGAAAATATCCCATTGAGATCAAATTCTCTTTAGCTAGGGGAACTTGATGTCAATCTAAAGTTACACAACAAAATAGATGATTAACAAACAATAAAACTAGTAAATTCTACTTCTGTGAAACTGAATAAACCCATGTTTAAGTGTTGAACTGGTGCATTCTGCCTATGACACCACACGTGCGTGGCTCAGGTACTGAATGGCGTATACTCACAAGACTCCTCATTGGGGGGAAAAAAAATTCCAGGCTCTTGCTCAAACATCTGAGATAGTCACAGCACAAGACTTAATGGTTAAGGGAGTGGTCGTGTATCCAGGGACCTTATTACCGAAGTAGCTTTTGCAGATGAGAATCTAAATAGTGCTGTAGAACATTTCTCAGGACGTTAGCCATTACATAAGATGGCAATTAGTACTACAGAGGGGCCCATGCTCCTTCATGTCCCTAATTATTTTGCTTACTTGTAGGTTTGGGTTTAAGATCTCCCCTGCTTCCAATTAATTTCATTTTTCAGCTGCTACTTGAGTTCGTCGGGATAAGATTTTTTCTGGCCCCAGGGGCTTTCATTAAAGCCCATCTGGGTAGTTTGCATCAGTGTCCTTCAGTAATCAACATATTTGTTCACCAAGTGTCAGTTCATATAAATTTGTGAGGGAAAATCCATGTACGTTGCCCTTGATGTCACGCGGAGGTGCTGAAAATATAAATGATTAGCACTGAGCAGTGCTGTGATGCCTCTATATGAGCGCCATGCCTGAAGAAAGGCACTCAAATTGGATGACTTGGTCTGCCTATCTGTCTTAAAATGCTTGTTGAAATTCTGCTTGAAATTGCATCTTTGCTTTCCTATATAGCCTCGAAAAAGTGAATGTGGTGTTTGATTATTAAGTGTGTTTCTGCAAGAATGGACTGCACAAGATGTGTTGAAAATGAACATAGATCAGTTTTAATTAGTTTTTCCTGTCATGAGCCAAGTGTCCTTAGGGCCCTTAGTTAGGGACTGTGGGCAGTGTGTGAGCTTTATCACGATAGCGCATTTTCCCCTCGCAGATTGTGACGTTAATGTTTCTCTGCAGTTGGCGTGGACACCTTTCCTGGCAGCGTTCAGCGTGGGATTGCAGGACTGTGATGATGTTGAGGTGGCTTCTCTCTGTCTCGAGGGCATTCGCTGTGCCATCAGAATCGCCTGCATTTTCGCCATCCAGGTGGGCCCTGAGCATTGTGGGAGATTTTTCGTAATTACATGCTCAGAAATTTCATTGTGTTTTGTTGAATTGCTTTTTGAATGTCGCCTCTGTTGTCCATGTTCTGTATCATGGTTGTTGCCTCCTCTGTCAATATGTTGGCAGGCAAACGCACTACCTCCTCTGAGACCCACAATATCGAGTGGCTGATAGTTTTCACTTCGCTGTTCACCAGAGAGGCCCATGCAGTGGTTGAGTTAGCGAAGGCCATTTCATGTACAGCTCATGTAGACAGTATGTGGGTGTCAGATTGAAAGGAGAGTGTCTCGGGGATTTGATGAGAGGCAAGAATCCTGTCTTAAGTCATTCTGTTACCTAGGCGACAGGGGTAGCTATTTAGGCGCTGCCCTGTGGGGCTTTAAAAAATGTGTGGGATGTTGAATGAAAGGACAAGTGGGCATTGCCCGCCAAGCCTGACGGTGGCGCTGTTCCTGCAGCTGGAGCGGGACGCGTATGTGCAGGCGCTGGCCCGCTTCACCCTGCTGACCGCCAGCTCTGGCATCGGCGAGATGAAGCAGAAGAACATCAACACCATCAAGACCCTGATCACCGTGGCTCACACCGACGGGAACTATCTGGGCAACTCCTGGCACGAGGTACCACCAATCAGTCGCCCAGCAACCGCCAGCTGACACCTTCATACAGCATTGAATTCACATACGCTCGTCTGTGTAAAGTGTGCCTTATGGAGTCAGCTGAAAGAATGATTAGCCGAGGAGAGTGTTTTGTTTCTGATGGTTTAATTAGCCTGAGGAGGATTGGCTCTGCACCTGACTCTAGTTCCTCCTGCGGTTTCTTCCTCTCTGCATTCAGGAACCTTTTATCTTCAACACTGGTGCATTAGGCTTGCTTTTTTTGGCGGGGGGTTAGGCCAGGGTTCTCTGTGAAGCATGTTTTAACAATTCTTTGAGAAATTTACCGTGAAATAATATTTGATTTGAGATGGCTAACAAAAATGTTAATTTGTGTATTGAGATTTTCACTTGCTTTATTATTGGTCATAGATGTACTGTATCTATTTTCTACAAAAGTTTTCATTAATTTCAAGCGCAGGTGTGCTGCTCATAATTGCGTTAATTATCAAGTGTGGGGTTGTGTATGAACTTCTTTGAAGCATTTGAATTAGCTTACTTGCTTCAACCAGTCTGATTCATGTTTTGTTCTAATAAGCTGTGAGATTTGACTATATTAGACAGTTCCCTCTGCGAGAGGTGGAAAAATGGACTGGATGAAATCCTGCTGGACTGAGATTGGTGTGTGTGTGTGAGAGCTGCTTGTGCTACCCACCCGTGCAGATCATGAAGTGCATCAGCCAGCTGGAGCTGGCACAGTTAATTGGCACAGGTGTGAAGGCTCGCTACATCTCTGGAACTGTGAGGGGCAAGGACGGCTTTCTCACCAGCGGCCGCGAGCAGACCTCTGATGAATATTTAGGCCTGGGTGAGTCATGGTTTACTCCAGTTGCATCCAACCCTTTTCATGGAGATCTGCCATCCTGTCAGGTTTCACTTCAGCCCTGGTCATACCATACTTGATTCTTCCAATTAGCTGTTCAGTGTGGATCTATTGAGTACCGAGGCGTCTACCTGGCGCAGGTGTTTGGAAATAAAAATTCCCGTTCATTTCACCCATACACTTTTTTAAGAATCACTTTTCAAGTATTTCCTGCTGTTTCTAAGCCTCTATTGATTTTGAGATTTTGCACCATACTTCATGGTAACGACCCCTCATTTGTCTTGAGTGTAGTCAACTATAATTTACATTGTTTTAATTTTTTGCCAACAAGCTAATGCCCTTTTTAGTTTAAAAGCTACATGTACCATGATCCACCTGGTTGCCAAAGCAAAAAAAGCAGTGAGTTCAGAGGTGTGTTCAAGATGGTGGGTTCCAGCGAGACGTTCCATTCTCGCCTCACTTTTTAAGATGGCGGCTAATAAATTTGACGTTAAACCTTTCAGGCTGCCATGTTGAAAAGCCTGCAAGAACTCGTGGCCATTCAAAACTTCTATGTCTTTGCCTCATTCAACCTAGAGCAAGAACTTTTGGTCTTGAACACTTCTCAGATTTGTGGTGGAGAGCTGTCTCCATCTTGCCATCTTTGAATGCCTAGCTATCAAGCCAGACATAAAAAGCAAAACAGCCTGTTGAGGGAGCTATCTGGCTTATAAGGAAGCTATTGCATGTTATACTTAGTTAAGCTAACTTAGCTAGTTATCAAGTTATGTGGCTTGGGCCAATTTGAATTATTAGCTAGTTACGTTTGGCCAACGGTGGTCAGCATATAAATTTTGGTAGCCAGATAACATCAATCTCCTCAATGCGTCACTGACCTAGTTAGTTTCATTGCTCAATAATTGCAACTTGCTTACCTAACATTAATTGAGTATTGAAATAATCGATATTTACTGTTTCCCCTTGATTTCTATATATCCAATGTAGCTAGCTAGTTGCGGCCAGTGAACTCTAATCTAGTTAGCCAACTAATCAACGTCGCCAACGCGCCACTGACCTAGCTGGCTGCCTAGTGAAATAATCATTACTTGCTGTTCTCACTGACCTGTTGGAGAAAACAGGGCTTATGTGTTGCTTGCTTGCCATTGGCCATCTTCAGAAAACTGTAGAAGCTGTGACCAAAATAACTTTTTTCACAGCTGGCTACTATTAGCTAGCTTACTTATGGCACCTAGAAGTCAATATAGATCAGTGAATAGTGATTATTTTGCTGCTTATTTAATGTCAGGTCAGTGAGTTGTAATTATTTTGCTGTATAGCTAGCTAGGTCCATAACGCATTGACGAGATTGAAAAGTTTTGCCATCTAGTTCACTGGCTGCTATTTTTTTCTTTACGCTGTCTAACACTGGCCGGTGATAATTGGCTAATTTTAATTGGTGCTGGCTAAATAACTTGGTAAGTAGCAAGGATAGCTTAACTAAGTAGATCTAGAGATGATTTAAATGTAGATTTAGAATGTCACTAATGGAACATACAGTAACTAACCAACTAGCTAGCTAGCTGCCCCTACAGGCTGTCTCGCTTTTTTTGCCTCGCTTGATAGTTTGGCCATCAATGATGCAAGATGTTGACAGCTTTCTGACCCAAATCTGAACTCTTTTTCTATTTTGCCATCAGGAAATGGGTGGATCATTGGATGTGTAGTTTTTGAACTAAAAAGGGGGTTAGGATGTCGGCAAAAAATTAAAACGATGTACATTATAGTTGACTATGGCCAAGAAAAACAGCATGTGCAGTTACTTGAAAATATGATGCAAGATCTTGAAATCGATGGAGGCTAAAAAATAATGGGTAGTACTTCAAAAGTGATTTTTTTAAAGTCTATGGTTAAAAAAAATGGGAAATTTTGCTTCTAACACTAGCATGACGTAGTCCCCTTCGTACTCCATTGCAGTTGAATTGGGTGTGCTTTTTTAGGGTTTAGGTGAAAATCTACAGGATAGTGGGTCTCCAGAAACATGGTTGGTTACTGCTGAATTACTCCATAAAGCAGAGGTGTAAGGTTCAGGGGTCAAGAAATCCTGCCATGCATTTCCTCCACCAGTGAAGTCTGCTAACTAATTTCCCTGATGTGCCAACTGCCTGAAGAATTGCGCTAGTTGGTGAATTCGCTGACCAAATACTGGCAAGGACTTTGACTTTCTGAATCTTGATTTTCCACTCCTTTAAACCTTGAAGTTCACTCTTTGGAAACAAAAGATGGATGGTTGTATGTTGAGCACTACATCTGTGTGTTTTCTTTGCCTGGTTTGATTGGCAGTCGGGGGGACCGTAGACCGGAAGCAGATAGCAAGCATACAGGAGTCCATCGGAGAGACCAGCTCGCAGAGTGTGGTGGTTGCAGTGGATAGGTACGCTGAATGTTAATTTTTATCTCCAACATTGATAATCTGAGCTTGTTTACTTATTGTTGTTGACATGTCTTTCATGAATTCTGTGATTGCTTAACTTGTTCGTTGCTAATTCATTTGTTTTATTTTCATTCTTAGGATATTTACTGGGTCCATCAGGCTGGATGGCAATGCAATTGGTGCGTATAATAATAATAATAATAATAATAATAATAATAATCATAATAATAATAGTAATAAGTTTTATTTATATAGTGCCTTTCTTAGACCCAAGGTCGCTTTACATGCCACATAGAGAAGAAACCTTAAAACAGGGAAATACAAAAATGGTATATAATGAGAGGACAAATAGATCAATATAAAATGAGGGAGGAAAAAAAATTAATCAATAAAATCAATAATCATTAATAAAATTTAAGAGGGTCGAGAAGATTGATAGTTCTGTCTGAAGAGGTGGGTTTTCAGTCATGATTTGAATTCAGATATTGAATATACAACATGGAGAGTTTGAGGTAATGAGTTCCAAAGTTTAGGAGCCATCACATTGAATGCCCTGCCACCCATGCTGGAGAGCCTAAATCTGGGGACAGCAAGTGAACTGGAAGCTGAGGACCTAAGTGCACGGACAGGAGTATATGGTTGTAAGAGCTCAGTGTGATATTGAGGGGCAAGGTTATGGAGGGCTTTGAATGGTGAGAGAAGTATTTTATAATGAATTCTGGATGATATAGATGGCATCTGCTGAGTATTTGTATTTAAACATCCAGGAATCAATGTCTTATTGTGAGTCTGATTTATTGCGATATCCATGTTTGCTGAAACAAATGTATTCACTTCTCATATTTCATGCTGGCATTCGTTGGGGCACAAAGCCATTTCCACTGAGTCTATCAGCATGGAAATTGTTGCTATTAGTATCTCCACATTCCTGCCTAAATACCTCCTGCTCAGCAAGCGAAGCTTTTTTTGGCTGTGAGGTTAAAGATTGGCGTTTGTTCCCGCAGTTGATTTTGTGCGGTGGCTGTGCGCCGTGTCAATGGACGAGCTGGCCTCTCCCACCCACCCTCGCATGTTCAGTCTGCAGAAGATCGTGGAGATCTCCTACTACAACATGGGCCGCATTCGTCTGCAGTGGTCCCGCATCTGGGAGGTCATCGGAGATCATTTCAACAAGGTCCGCTGCTCGCACACTCTGTTTTGAGGGTTATTTTCTATACCGTCATGATGGCGTCATGATGCAGCACATACATCTTCGTCCCCAACCTTGTCTCAAATAGCACCTCCCCCTTCCTCCCCAGATCTCGACTGTTCAGTGTTGCAGTGATAAGATAAACAGCTAACAAAATATACATTGATTTTTTAATGTGACATATCTTCTACATGTTAAATTGATGCAGTCCTCAGTACTGATTGAGGCTCCACCTGAATTTCTGTTTAAGTTTGTTGTTGGAATTGGCGACACCGTTCCTCATTTCTGACACAGTGGCCTTGGCTTTGTTTATTGCGCTGTGGACAGTTCTAGCTTGACCTCATATTGAAAGTAATCCAACCACTCTGTGATTTACGACACTGCTCACACATTCTTACTGAGTCACCATGTGATGCAAGAGTTCCTCCTCAAATCTAATGGGGATCAGTCTCGCACAGGACTATAGCATTAGTTAAAATAATTTGTAATTTTATTGTTATGACAATTTTTTAAAGTATTTTACACACCTTGAAAAGTGCACATTTGCCTTTTGAATACGCATCAATTACATTATGAATCATCAATAATGAACAGAAATGCTGTGGAATTCTGTTCATTGTTATTGACCATTAACGAGTAGATTATTTGCGAAAGACAAATCATTGCAGTTATTGATACTTTATAGTCTTCATTTATTTTGTTTGAGTGTGTTATTCTGTACGCGTATCAATCAGGCGGGCTGTAATCCCAATGAGGATGTGGCCATATTTGCTGTGGACTCCTTGAGGCAGCTGTCCATGAAGTTTCTGGAGAAGGGGGAGCTGGCCAACTTCAGGTTCCAGAAGGATTTCCTGCGACCTTTCGAGCACATCATGAAGAAAAACAGGTGCAGGGCTGTGGTTACTCATTAGCACTGCTTTCTCTTACCGCGTGTGCCTCTCCATTGTGTTTGACTAAGCCCTGGGCGAGGTGACGCAGGGGGGCGATTCATCAGCCGGGTCATCAGGCTAATAGCATGTAAAGCCCTGAGGCTAAAAACTCCAGGCTCTCGGTTCATTAAGCTGAGTGGGAGGCGTGGGTCAGGGCGCGATGAAGCGACAGTCAGCTTTAACACCGATGATTTATTCTATTCCATTTGCATCACAGAGGCCCTCATCTTGTGTGACTGCCCTTACTGACGTCCCATGTATATTCTGCTCATGCCGCCTCAATCAGTGCTCAAGCAGTTTGAGAGAATAGTTATTTGCTTGTGTTATACATCTGTGCTTCTATTACTTTGGGTTGTTTATGCTGCTGATATTCATGAATATATGATTTGATGGTTCTTAGCCGAACATTCTGATGCTGATGTGGTGGTCACGACTGGAAATTGAAAGAAATTGATTTCTCTTGAGCTTATTTTTGAAAAAACAAAAAAATCCTAAAATGTGAAAGGTTAAAAGGCAGTTTAAGGACTGAAGCAACACGGATGCAAACCTATTCCTCTCCAGGGGCAACTTCCCACTGGCTGCTTCATTTTTACTTTTGCACATTAGCAGTTTGATGACCATGTCTTGGCAGCACAACAAGGGCTAATGTGCTACATGACTTTGCTGAAGCTGCTACGCTAACTATTAATTAGCTCACCCTCATCTTGCTCAGAGATTTTGTGTAAGCACCACCTACTGCAGCAAACCGCGAGCACTGTTGTATCATGGTAATTGAATTGGATTGAATAAAACCAGCGTGCATGTAGCCTCATGTAGACTCATGTAGCCTTGTACCTATGTGCTTGTATATACCTGTTTGATACATATGTAGTCATGTGTACAATCATACAATGTAGCCTCGTGTGCCCATTTGCTGAGTAACCTGGTATATACACATTCAATATGTAGCCATGTGTACAATCATGTTCTGCAGCCTAGTGTACCCACTTGCAATTTAGCCTTGTGTACCCATGTGCAGTTTGGCTGTGTATGTACTCACCAGCTATCTTAGACCATGAGGCCCATGTATGGTTTGACCAGTCATCTGCCTCTTGACTGTTGAGTTATTGAGGATGGAACATATCTGTTGTGGGAATTTTAATTTTCATTCCTGAAAGAAAACACACTGAGACAAGATGAGAGTAAATAGGATCCACTTACTATGTGCCACATAGGGTCTTCGTTACTGGCAAGAACATAGACAAAGAAATCTCTCCTTTGCTTTGGATATATGTAAAAGCAGAACGTCATGATGTACGCCCTCTGCGTCAGCTGCGTGCGTGCGCATCCCACGTAAGTCTGGCTCCAGTAGTCCTAAAAAGTTTCTCCCCCCGCAGAAATTTACGTTTCCTTGGGTCTTATCTAGAACTCTCCAGGCTCAGAAGGAACACACTGTTTCAGTAACACACTTCATGACACTTCTACATAGGAACAAACTAGATTATAAAAGTTGCAATCACACTTGGCCTAGGTCACCTAGGCCACTCGAGAACAAGCAAGGATAAACACTTAATGACTGAATAAACAAGTAAATCAATACTAAATGAAGAGCAAGCAAGGATAAACAATTAATAACCAAATAAGCAATAATAAGGAATTTTTGACTGAATTCCACCAACAATATCTGTGTTTTGTTCCACCAGGTCTCCCACGATCAGGGACATGGTGGTGCGCTGCATCGCTCAGATGGTCAACTCCCAGGCGGGGAACATCCGCTCAGGGTGGAAGAACATTTTCTCTGTGTTTCACTTGGCTGCCTCCGACCAGGACGAGAGCATCGTGGAGCTGGCCTTCCAGACCACCGGCCACATCGTCAGTGAGTCATGCCTTATTCTCTGCCTCCGAGTCTGGGAATGTGGATTTATTATCCCTCTAAACTTGTGCAAACAAGTTTCATGAGAATTTGATGCAGAGCTTTAGCCCCAACGTGTGACCACAGTGTTTATTACTTGCTCGTGCTGATGTTCACCATGGTATTTGGAAATGGTCAAGGCCTGCGGCACTTTTTGCTGAACCTCTCAGGTAGACTGCGGTGCAAGAGATGACAGTGTATTAACAAGACTAGGTGCACCTAGTATATGGCTGGGCTGCCTCTTCCCCACTGGCCGACCAATCGCTGAACTTCTTCCCCGCGGGCCAGCCAATCGTTGAGCTTGATCACTCAGTCAGTCAGTCACTCACGCAGTAACTCAGACAGCGACATTCGCGTTTATAAAAAGTATTCTGAATGAAACGCTGTTGTTCGAACTTCCAGCAAACGTGTTCGAGAAGTTCTTCCCCGCCTCCATCGACTCCTTCCAAGACGCCGTGAAGTGCCTGTCAGAGTTTGCCTGCAATGCCTCATTCCCCGACACCAGCATGGAGTCCATTCGGCTCATCCGCCATTGCGCCAAATACGTATCGGAGAGACCTCAGGTGAGACGAACGCCATTGGTTAAACAGGCGCTGCTGAGTCGATCCTATGCAAGATATTCAATCATTAAGAGCAGGGTGAGGAGTGATTGTTGCTTAACTCCCATGGGTTGACTCCCCTCTCTGTTTGTGTTGTGCAAGATTTACTGATCCTGGGTCAAGTCGTCTCCACTGAGGATTTGTGCAATTACAATTAAGCTTAATTCAATGCTGTAATCTTGGATAAATACGTACATATGTCCCATACAGGATTGCCCTCAGGATTACCACTATTCCTTTATTTTAGTTTCTTCTGCATTTGTTGATTCCTGCTTCTCAGCTAGCGCTCTCCTAGCTGTCATCTCGATTAAATGGTCTCCTAATTGTTGAAATGTAAATGTTGTGTGAAAAGTTGAATTCTACAGAACAGTGACTGACAGCCCATGATAGCTGTTGCAATGTGAGGGTTCTACAAGCCTCCATGTCTCGCGTTAGCAGGAGGAGCTTTTGTTGTGGTTTGATTTTATAGAAAAGCCCCGCTGTGCTCTCGTCCCAATGCAGGCTTTTAAAGATTACACCAGTGATGATATGAACGTGGCCCCGGAGGACAGGGTGTGGGTGCGAGGCTGGTTCCCCATCCTGTTCGAGCTCTCCTGCATCATCAACAGGTGTAAACTGGATGTGAGAACGAGGTGAGAGAGGGGTTCTCATCTATCAAAATAAAAGCTTAAAAAAATGCTGTTCTACCTCTATGGCTGACACAAGAATGAACTAATATAAGTATATAGCTCCCAGACTTCCTGTTCTGGAAGTACTGTTAGAAAATGTACTGTATGTCACTGGGATCAGTACGTGGTATTTTTACATACATGCTGTTGCTACATTTGTTAGTGTGTTATTTATGTTGCCGCAGAAATTGCAGAATGAATGGTAAAAGGCAGAAAGAGAGAATAAAACAGCAGAGAAGGTTGTGAAGCGGTCTGAGATTGATGGACCAGGTTTCACGGGGTGGTCTGTGGTGTTGGGTTGTGGCAGGGGTCTCACAGTGATGTTCGAGATCATGAAGACATACGGACACATGTACCAGGAGCACTGGTGGCAGGACCTCTTCCGCATCATCTTCAGGATCTTCGACAACATGAAGCTCCCAGAGCAGCAGACGGAGGTGAATGGTTTCCCATGTACTGAAGCATGGTGTAGCTGGCAAATCCTAAACTTACTTTTGATACCAAAATAGATTTAACTCGATAAAACGCACTGGATCACTGGCACATCTGGCAAAAAAAAAAGGTCAATTTTTTTAGTTGATGTAGTGTTGCTTGTGTTTTATTTGCATACTACATGGTGCATTTCCAGAAACTTTAGGTGGTAGAATTTCAAATAAGCCCTGATACTGTACATGCATTTTGGGCATACAGTTTGTTTATAAGTTTTTTTGTTTTTGTTTTTTTTTTTTTAAATTTGGGATCATCAAAAAAGACCAAAAAAGAAAAAAATTGGGCTTTAAAGGGTAAAAAGTCAGTATTTACGTTCTCTAACTGAAGCTGAAATTTGCAGGGCAGCATGGTGGTGCGATCGGTTGCCTCACAGCAAGAACTTTGTTGATTCAAATCCAACCGAGAGCCTTCCTGTGTAGAGTTTGAACGCTCGTCCCCTGTTCAGTTGGGTTTCCTCCCACAGCCCAAACACATGCATACTAGGCTGATTGGAAACTGTAGATTGCTCATAAGTATGATTAGGTTTTGATAAGAGTATGAAGGCTGGCTCAGTGTGACCCTGGATGTCAAAGTACCATTAAATACATAATAAATCAGTCAAGTAGAAATTTAAATGGAGGAGGGGTATTTTTTTTCGGCAAACAAGGGGATTTCTGCACTTCATCACCAATGCTATCACACACACACACACACACACACACACACACACACAAAATTTGCAGAGCATTTTGTTTGTTTGCATATGTTCTATTGTGGAAAAATTGCTGGAAGTTGGCCACAAAAAAAAAAAAACACACAAAGAACAGAGCAGTAATGCTTGCTGTAACTTTGTTTCATGGTTGCAGAAAGCCGAGTGGATGACAACCACATGCAACCATGCACTTTACGCCATCTGCGACGTGTTTACCCAGCACTTTGAGTCACTCAACAATGTACTCTTGGAAGATATCCTCTCCCAGCTCTACTGGTGTGTTCAGCAAGGTGAATATGGAGCTAACCATTCGATTGCACTTGATTTATACCTCATTAACTCCGCTAGATGGTTCCCTTAAACAAATTAGATATATTACATTGATTGGAGCTCAAGGGAGTTGGCAAATCTACCCTTTTAGCATTTTGTTAGCTGTGCCACATGGCATTATTCTCTCTTACTTTACCTCTTGGTCTCTTTTTCCTCCCTTCTCTTCGTCCCCTGTCACTCTTTCTGTCTTTATGGCCACAGCAAGACATCAAATAGAAAATATCTAGATCTGATGCATCATTTTTTACACATTTCCCTACAATTCAACGGGACATATTTGGGATCATTGCAAACCTTAGGATCTCCGCTAGAATTTAAAATGGGCCTGAAGTTCTACAGGTTCGAATACAGCAGCTGCATTTATGGACCCAGATGAGGGTCCTTAGGTTTTGTGGGGTTAATCTTTCTCAGAATGGTGATTGGCATGTTGTGTGCTACAGTAATTACTCTCATTAAAATACTGGCCGTATGCTCTCCCTCTGCCCGATTCTCAGACAATGAACAGCTGGCCCGATCAGGCACGAACTGCCTAGAGAACGTGGTCATTCTCAACGGGGAGAAGTTAAATCACGACATGTGGGAAAAAGTCTGCAACTGCATGGTGGACATCTTTAAAACTACCATCCCACACACGTAAGAGGGAGACTTTACTTTATCTCTGCTCATTACAGCCCCTTGCAGACACTCATTAACTGAAATTTTGTTATTCTTTGTTTTACTTTGCATGTCTCCGGGCCTTTCCTGTCAGACATTTTACATGTCTTACTAGACTGCAGGCATTTCCTATCAGACATGTCTGTTTGATCTGAGGGCTGCATTTTCCTGTTTGTGCTGAACCTGTGTGGGAGGTGGAGGCTGATTTGATATGAAGTTTGAATAAAGAATTCCATCGTTGGCTGTAAAATGTATTACTTCTGTTTCCAGGTTATTGACGTGGAGGCCAGCAGGATCAGATGGGGACTCTACAGCTCGGCCAGATGCGATTGACAGACAGCTGGTACTCACAGGGGCCCCAGACAGTGCTCTTTGTTCTTTTCAGTCATAATATAGGAGGGGGCTTGCATCTGCAGTAATGGCTGGACTAACTATGTGCTTGTAGTAACATATGTGTTTGAAGAACTAAAGGACATGACAGGTCGATACCCATGAGATTTTAATCACTCCCATTCTAAAAGCTCACGGAGCCTCACTCTGATTACTTGGCTATCTAAAATGGAATTATTACTGGCCCTGTGTTATAAAGGAAAGATGGTAGATTTGTTGTGAAATGACTTATTCATTAGGATTACACATAATTGGGGTTACCTATGCATTGAGTCCTAAAGGCATGAAACTCACAAGCTGCCTTCTGACTCGTATCCTCAGGACTCCATTTCCCAGAAGTCCTTGGACATCCAAGGATTTGGAGAGGACCCACAGTCTCCCAGCAGCATTGGGGGGTTGTCTTTGGAGGGCCAGGGGCAGAGTGCAGGATCAGGCACATATGAGGACAGTCACCCTGCCAGTGAGTTTCAGGACTACAGTAAAACTCAGAATTGGTGCTTGCTTTGAAATTGCGTGGCATGTTTGGTACTCTTTTTAATGAATCTGTGTTGTGGTATTGCTGAGATACGTCTTCCTTGTCAATCAAATCAAAGCCTGTTCATGTGATATCTTGGAATGGGAGTCGAAACGATACGATGTGATACACTTTGTAGTCCAACATAAATTTCCCCGTGGGGACAATAAAGTGCTCTGCAGACATTTCTGTCTCAAGGAATCAATAAATACAACAACAAAACAGTACAAAACATGCATACCTATGAAAAATTCAACAACATATTGCACATTACCCATAGTCTAAGATACAGTTAAAACAAGCGTACTAAAAAGGGATAATAAGATTAAAATACACACTTTACATATACATATATGCACATGCACATACATACATATGTATGTACGTATGTGCATGTATGTATGAGTCACCTGTGTAATATTTGATCCTCTGAGGTGATTGGCTGGTCAGGGCCCTAAAGCCCTGATGTGTATGGTGTTGTGGCTTGAGGGTTTCATTTATGTACCTGTCTGTCTGTATAATGGCAGTGATCACTATGGGATTGACCTGACAACTTTATGGTGACTTTGCAGGCCCTTTAGTCACGCTATGTGTGTTCATGGCGCGGAGTCACGGTTGTTTAGGGTATTTACTCATCTCCTAATGGCAGTGATCCCTCTAAAACTTGAGCCTATAAGATTATGGTGACTTGGCTTTGCCCTAAAGACCCTCTCAAGTGGTTACAGTACAGAGCCTTGGTTGTTTCAATTATTTACCTACCCCAGAATGGCAGTTATTACTGTGGGATTTAAGCCTATAAGATTATGGTGATTTGGCTAGACCCTAAAGACCCTCTGTGAATGGTTACAGTACAGAGCCTTGGTTGTTTCAGAAATTTACTTATCCCAGAATGGCGGTTATTACTGTGGGATTTGAGCCTATAAGGTTATGGTGACTTGGCCAGACCCTAAAGACCCTCTCGAGTGGTTACAGTACAGAGCCTTAGTTGTTTCAGTAAGTCACTTATCCCAGAATGGTGGTTATTACTGTGGGATTTGAGCCTGTAAGGTTATGGTGACTTGACTGGGCACCTAATGCCCCTCTGTGTGGTGACAGTACAGAGACTTGGGGTCATTCCGTATGAGGTCAACCAGAGGTCCCCAGGTCACAGACTCAGATTTGGCTCAAATTTATTTTGGGACTTGTACTTTGGCTGAGTGCATATGGAATGACCCCTTGGTTGTTTCAGTAAATTACTTATCCCAGAATGGCAGTAATTACTGTGGGATTTGAGCCTATAAGGTTATGGTGACTTTGCGAGGCCCTAAAGCCCCTCTGTGTGTGGTTGTGGTGCAGAGGTCCAGGATGAGTGGCTGTTCTCTGCCCTGCTCATCAAGTGCGTGGTCCAGCTGGAGCTCATCCAGACCATCGACAACATCGTCTTCTACCCCACCACAAGTCGCAAGGAGGACGCCCAGAACTTGGCAGCTGCCCAGGTGACGTTCGTTTGATGGCCTTGTGTTTATGATGCCTGTAGAGCAGGGGTCTCCAACCTTGTTCCTGGAGAAATACCATCCGGAGGGTTTTCACTCCAACTGAAGAAAAACACACCTCATTTTCCAGTCAGTGATTTTAACAAATTGCCAATTAGCTGATTCAGGAGTGCTGAATTTGAGGTAGAGTGAAAGCTTGCAGGACGGTAGCCCTCCAGGAACCGGGTTAGGGACCACTTCTGTAGATGGATAATTGTACTTGTGTGGTCAGTGTTTACCAGTCAGTATATCCCCTGTAGATGAAATATTGCTCTTAATTATCCGGTCTGATGTTCTTGTTTTTAAATCTCTTATGTTTTTGTGCTGTGTTTCACCGGGGCGTGTGTGCGCGTGTCTGTTTTGGGCTCTTCAGAGGGATTTTCTGAACGCTGAGGTGAGTGTGGATCACCAGGACCAGGGCATGTATCGTCACCTCTCCTCACAGCAGCTGTTCAAGCTGCAGGACTGCCTGCTGGAGTCGCACCGCTTCGCCAAGGCCTTCAACTCCAACCACGTGCAGAGGACTGCTCTCTGGAGGGCTGGTGGGTCTCTACTCCAGCCCATGCATCTTTACACAGATTCGTTCCATAAAACCATTCCGACCACATACCGATCGGTTCCATTTGTCACACCATCCACGTACAGATCTGTTCCTTTAGCTACTTCAGGCACATACTGATCTGTCCTTCTACTCACTCAGTCAACTTTCAGCTGTGTCTCAGCATGACTCTACCCACATCCAGATCTGTTCTAATGAGCTGTACCTCCCGTAAAGTGATCTGTACAGATCTGTCCCACACGCCAGGTCACCTGTATCGATGTTTCTCACTAGCCGGTCCATCTGCTTTGGCTGTGTGTGTTTAAGGCTGTGTGAGAGTGTACCCCACTTCGGCAGTGTGGTTTGAGTGCTGTAGTTGAGTGTACCCCCTCTTTGTGGCTCCTCGTGTTCCAGGCTTCAAGGGCAAGTCCAAGCCCAACCTCCTGAAGCAGGAGACGGGGAGCCTGGCCTGCTGCCTCCGTATTCTGTTCCGCATGTACGCCGACGAGGAGCGCCGCCCTGCCTGGGAGGAGGTTCAAACGCGGCTGCTGAAGTAAGAGCCGCCGCCGCCATGCGATTGCTATGGAAACCAAGTGGGCTTCTGTATTCCTATCGCGGAAGCTGCGGAAGTGTTGCGTGCTTATCAGAGATTCCAGTGCTGCATTACGTCTCATGAGTATTCATGAGGGGTGGGGCTGGGGATACACTGTATCTGTATTGCATGATTATAAGCATTACTGGTCTTGTTAGTTAGACAAGTATCATTTGGACTGTTTTATCCTGTTTTGTGGAAACTGCTCACATTGGAGTCCCATTTTACTTGTTAATTTTTTAGTTAAAATAGTTTGTTTTGTGAGGAAAGGATATCCCTGAAGTTTGGCAGATTTTCTTGCCGAACTGTTAAGTAAGTAGCTCTGGAACCTCCTCATTGGTCAGTTGCTGCAAGGAGGAAAGGAGAGAAACATGACCTCAGCGGACTGTGGTCAGTAGTATGGCAGCACACAGACATGCACGTACAGAGACACACCATGTAATTGCAGCGCAAGTTTTATCAAGAGGCTACATTATCAAGTAGCCCTAGAATGGGGACAAGGATTCTAGGAGGAAAATCTAGCTACAGGAAGTTAAAAGTTCATCCTGCAATTTAGTTCCAACCATCTGGATTTGTAAATCCCCCCCACCCCCCATTCTTATGGCATAAACTACTCCTTTTCACTCGTGGTGTGGAATTGAGACTGAGTGAGGTAAAGCAGTCAGGCTGACCTTGAAGTAGTCTCTGAAGGGCCAGGAACCTCACATTTTGAAGAAGGTGAGGTAGTAGGTCGTAGACATCCTTGCCCACATCGTCGTTGGGTTTGCAGCCAGATGGGATGCACATCTGTGTGTTGGCCGCACGGCAAAAGCGGGCCATTGGGTGGGAGGAGTTGGAGTTCAGGGAGAGGGGTTTAAACTGTGCTGAGGTAAACTCATCCTTACTTAGGAGTCGATCTGGAGCCTGATGGGTGTGTTTAGATGAATCGTGTCCAAACTCTGCACTATCTGTCCCTAACCCCTCCCTCTCCTCATCAGCGTGTGCTCCGAGGCCCTTCAGTAACTCTGCACTCTCTGTCCCTAACCCCTCCCTCTCCCCATCAGCGTGTGCTCCAAGGCCCTTCAGTAACTCTGCTCTCTCTGTCCCTAACCCCTCCCTCTCCCCATCAGCGTGTGCGCTGAGGCCCTTCAGTAACTCTGCACTTTCTGTCCCTAACCCCTCCCTCTCCCCATCAGCGTGTGCTCCGAGGCCCTTCAGTACTTCCTGGTTCTGTCCTCCGAGAGCCACCGAGAGGCCTGGACCAACCTCCTCCTCCTCTTCCTCACCAAGCTCATGAAGATCAGTGATGACAGGGTAAGCTTAGCTAATTGAGAAAAAAAAAAAACTTATATTCAGCCATTCATAAAAATAACTGTTTACCGCTTGTCTGTCAATTCTCATGTTTCCTCCATGGTTAGAAGCTTTTTAATTTTACACCTGAAAAGCATGCATCCAATCTTCGTTCCACTGTACCCATCTCTTTATGCCACCTAGTGGTACACCTGGGCATTTTAACTGCCTGACAGGAAGTGACATCATTGTTTATAGTCTGGTCATATATATTAGTTCCACATAGCAAATGGGAGAAAACGTATAAAACTAGTGTTAATCGGCTTTTATTGTCCTAGCAACACAAAGAACTGCGGCATTCTGTCAGTTTTGTGGTAGAGGTCGATTAACTGATGATACCTCTCAGGCCTTTTGAACTTGAAACAGCTTTTATTTGTTTGAAACCGGAGAAAAAAAAAAAAACCCTTGAAATTGTAGGTTTTTTTTTTTTTTTTTTTTTTTTTAGGAGGCAGTTTGACAATCTCTTGAGAGTGAAATCCACAAGTATTTTTTTTCGCATATTTGTTGGGACCCCTGCCCTGGAAAAATATCCGCAATTAATGCGGTAACTGACCCAGATTGTTTGTCTATCAATCTCTCTGTCCGTTTGTGTGTAGTTCAAGGTCCATGCCAGCAGATACTACCCACTGATGTGTGAGGTCATGCAGTTCGACCTCATTCCAGAGCTACGAGCCGCCCTGCGAAAGTTCTACCTGCGCGTTGGGACCCTTTTCAATGTCTGTCAGCCAGCCAATCAGGAGAGAGGGGCTGAGAGTCAGTGATGATGGATAACCAATCAGGAGGGAAAATCAAAGAGCAAGTGGTGGCCATTGTTTGTGCTTTTTTTTTTTTTCTTTATTAGCAATTTTTATTTACAACTTTTTCTTGATTTCAGAAAATTTTCTGCACTTACCAATTGCACTGGGAATTTAAGAGTTACTCCGTTAGGGTGTGACTGAGGGCTGCTATTGGCTGGTGTGATACAGGTGGCTAGTATAAATTATTCATTTTATATGTACAGAAGCTTTTATTTAAAACTGGTATTGAATCATCTCCCACTAATCTGAATTACACCTCTAGGGGCACCGATCAGTCTCTGATGTTTGATGTAGCTTTCACTGCAAGTGTAAAAAATTGTGACTGTAATTATGGATGTATAAATTAAATGGGTGTGGGATCTTGGGGGAATGTACTGAAGATAAGTGAATGTTTGTGTTTCTGAAGGAGAAATGATGACCTGGAGCACCCTGGCTTATGTTAATGCAGAAAACCAACAGGTCAAATGTATATGGTACAGTAATGTAAAGTTTTCTATGTAAAAAAAATTATGTACAACTGTACAAATACCGGATATCATGCAGCATACTAATGGCGATGAAGGTCAATAAAGTTTTTGAACTTTATTAATTCTTGCTTTTCAAACCAGTTCTCCTGTGAAGTTTCAGTCAGTAACACTATATATCTGTGTATGTTTGGTAGCCAAATGATGCTGCTTTAAGTCTTGTTAATTCCAAAAAACTTTCTCAGGAAAATCTTTGACCCCATTACATCCACAAAAAAGTCAGTTTTGCAGGATGTTCAATGAACCATATGTACCCTAGAATGAACATTTGTAGCATAGCGGAATTGATGTCCAGAAACCAGTTTATTTTTACTTGTTCATACGTTAACTTTAACTTCACAGCAATTGTTCAGAGCAACGCCAGAAAATAAAGGGACACGGTTTCATTTGTTACAAAAGTATAATTTATTAAATACTACATCCACAGCAAAATATCCACACTTTATATTAAAATCTTTTGCCTTCTGAGGATACGTAACTTGCAGGAAATGGGTGGACTGAGCTGCATGTACAATCATGCTTCTTGCCAAATTAAATAAAGAAAAACCACACTCCAGACAAACACTTAAAATTGCCATTTTGGGCTATGGAGAGCCAACAAGCAACACTGAGTGAATCGATATTCAGCTGAGGGTAGATGGGCTGGGCTACACTTGTGGTTACAGGCACTTCATGCTTATGACCCTCATAGGCTTTCTCCGGCCGTGTCGGCCCCGAGTCCATTTATGGCTATTAAACTGCCTGGCTAGCTGATCCAATTGACTCTTCCCACCAAACCAGCTGGAATTACATGGACTGAGCCAGAAGCCGGCACCGAAAGCACTTCGCATCAACCTGTATGTAAAACACGGACTTAGTCCTCCTCTATACCCTTTGACAGGGGTCCCAAACACTGCTCTTTTAACATTATCTGGCTATTTCAGAATCTGTTCCAAATTATTTTTGATTGCTGGTTTGCAAACAATATTCTTCAAGACCATCCTGGTTCTATTCGTCCAAGTAGTATCCTACTATTTAATAGGCAGCATCAGTCTGTCTGGGCATGCAAGGCAACACCATTGCTCCAATCACCTCCAAACTGTGCCAAAACACTGCTCAGGGGTCTGGCGTAAGTTTGGTTGAACCAAAAAAAATTGTTGCGCATTCATCACCCCACTGACTACTATATTCAAAAGTAAACCAAGAGGTAGAATATATTGATACAAGTGTGCACACTTTAATAATTAAGAGTGCAACGAAGTCATGGAAGAAAGTTGCCGAAAGCACATACTGTAGGAGATCAACTCAGGATCATCACACATCACCCAAACAGACTGAAGTCCAAGTATTGTCTTCCACTCCTTACAGGCTGAGCCAGGATCAGCCATTCCACTCGTTAAATCCAACTGAAGCCACAAGGTCAGAGAAGCCAAAGCTGGCTCCAAGACAGCACCATCAGGCAGGGACTTCTGACTGAACTGTTCTTTCTGTCCAAAGTGACAACTGTTTAAGTTCATTGGCCTAGGAGACTGGCGTTAAGACTATTCTCAGCCGTGATAGGTGGAAGGGCCATCCCAGCCATGTACCAGAGCCTCCCCATTGGACGGCCTGTCCGCATGGGTGGGGTCGGCATAGAGGCGCTTCAGGGCATCGGAGGAAACGGGCCTCGTCCAGGTCTCCACAGCACTGGTATCTGAGGAGACTTTTCTGCAGGGGTCCGACTGCTCTTCAGCTGTAGATAGCAGAGATAGCCACACCTTCATTACCATGACAACTACAGCCCACACACACTCCCCCCCCATACTGTAAAGTATGACTTCATCAAGCACGTTACTGAGCGTAACACTAACACGGCACCCAGCATGATCACAGGAACTGCAGAGAAGGACGTTTGGATTTGGACAAGGACAACAGTTCAGGGCTCATATACATGTTGAAAGCCCACACTTTGAAGGCATCTATAAGGAGGGTATCATATCAGAACTACCACCCATTAATATTTTTCATCTCACAATACAATCTACCATCATGCAACCCATTCACGGCCAACACATTCAGCAGGAGCAGTAAACAACAAAAAAAACTAGCATTTTGCTTTTCAGCGGTAGCCCTACGTAAGACTGAGCAGTTCTTTGGCACAACTACTCCCACCCACATGCTCTCCAGTCACTGCGGTCGGGATCATTGGACTCCTCTCCTCTCTGATCCTGATGACCATTGACCTGCTTCAGTTGGAGTCCAGCCAATCGTTCATCTCCTCCCTCGACCCCCCTCTCCTGCACAGGGAACAAGGAGATTCTACAAAGGCCGGGAAGTGCACATATTTGGCCGGGTGAATGTGTGCACATGTGAGGGAGGAACATGTGATGCAGAGCAGTGGTCGCCAACTCAGTTTCTGGAGATCTACGAGCCTGTAGGTTTTCATTGTAACCTTAATCTGGCACACCTGACTCCACTAATCAGGAGCAGTAGAGGATCTCCTGCTTTTGTGAGAGGTGTGCTTTACCAGAGATGGACTGAACACCTCGACGATGGGGAAGATGCTGAACAATGGTTCATGGTCACAGAAATCAGGACAAACATGGTATCGTCCTCCATTTTGATACAATGCTGCAGTGAATTCTGGGAAATGTAGGAGTGAAAAATTTGGACCAGCTGAGACAGAAAGGCCGTGTGTTAGGCTGTGGGCTCTGTCGGAAAAGGGAGGAGTGAGGGTGTGAGGTCATCACTCACACTGCGAGCCTCGGTCTTCTTCATCCTCCGCCTCTCTCGGGCCGAGAGCTGTCGGGGTCGGAGGTCGGGCTCAGGGGACACGGGGAAGGCCTCGCCGTTTGGATCTAAAACAGCGAGATAAACACTTCACAGTTTAGCCCATGCAGCCTCCCAAATAACCATTCAAAGGCTGATTTATGCTTCGCTTGCCAAACCGTTCACTCAAGTTTGCTCACAAACCGTGACCTTTCCAGGCGCTTTTTTTCTAACACTGTGCTGAGCCAGTCAAAATACGCCTATTCATCCACATCACTCAAATTCTTCACCCACATAAACAATGTCAATGATTGGTCAAAACTATGATTTGTCATGGGATGTTAACGGTTTACAATCACAATAGAATACAATAAAAATCAACAAACACATTTTGAAAAGAAGTCAAGCATACAATAAAGAGTATAAATGCAAAATTTAGATGTCTGGACTGTTGCAGTTCACCCAGGTGAGAAGAAAAAAAATTGCCTTCTTCCAAAGTGCAACTCAGGCTAATGGCTCAAAAGTAACAGAGCTTTTTTCCCATGACACATTTCATTTTGATTGGATGTAACAACCTGGGGGGGCTGGATATTCAATTGGTTGGACACACCAATCACAGACTGTAAAGTGGAATTAACATGGTTCTGAATGGGAAGCTACTGAGCAGGATATTAGCACTACTAGCCTGCATCTTCAGCTCACCGATGAAAGCGCTTTCTGACTCCAGCAGAGATCCACCAGGAGATCCATCCTCATCATACTTCCTCTGAAGGGAGAAGGAGGAAGTGATGTCACAGTGGGTCACTACAGACACAAAACACTATGCAAACCTGCTGATAATTCCACACCAGGGCTGCTAAACCCAGCTCTAGGGTGATCTACTCTACCAGAGGCTTTCTTTCCAATCTAAATTTGACTCCCAATTCCCCTAATTAGCAGCCAAGCGAGATCTCTGGCAGTTGAAAGATGTGCACTTAGGAAGGACTGAAATTGAATCCTCCATGAAGATCACAGTCAGGGCTCGGTAGCCCTGTTCTTCAGTCTTTGCAATAAATAAAAAGTAAAATGGCCGCATTCAATCTGGGGTGTGAAGACCTCAGCGAATCCATCTCATCAGGACAAGTTCACTCACCGTGTGTTGTGCGTGGTGCAGCCGAGACGACAGGTCAAAATAATCTGAGCAGAGGGAGAAAGGGGGAGAGTGTTTACAGCAGGTCCCGGTAAGCATGCTCAGTGAGAACCACCAGTTAGAGCACACCTATTACTGCACAGCAGGCCATCATGGCTGATGAGTCAGCACAGCTCCTCCTCATTATATACTCTTATCCAAACCCTCTCTCTGGTGGGAATACAGTGTATTGGCCTAAAAGCAACTAGGGTTCAGTTCACGAGTCTGGGCTCAAAATACCCGCATTAGTGTGTTTACATCGAGTCTGAATCTGCTGGGTGTCGAACACTATGCAGTGGGAGGGGAGGTGGACACTGACCATCGGCTCCACCCGTCCTCCAATCAGCAGCCCGTCTCTGATGCAAGGCTCCTCCCCCTGCACTGGAGGGGTTCCGGTATGCAGGCTGTACCGTATCATCTACAGAGTCCCTGTCTGATTCACACAAGCACACAGAGACACACATTTAGGTGTAAAATTCTGGAGTAAGTAGTTCAACAGCAGTCATTTTGTTGGCATCAGATCAAAGGCTGGCCACTGCATTAAGACACAATTGATTAAAGATGGGGTGGTCAATATCTTTTTTCTGTTTTTTGATTGGTGGAGTAGCAGCTCTTATTCAGCAGTGGGGAGGCGTGGCCCGCGCACTTGCCTCTGTATCCCAGCTGCTTGAGGTCACAGCTGTTCCGGGCACTGATTGGCTCAGAGGTTCTGGTGCTGGGCCTCCTGACGGGGGCCTGAATGCGCAGTCGAGCCATGTCGAACACGTCCACCGGGGGGCGCTCCCTGCACCTGAGACACAGCAGAACTCTGCCTAAACAGGGCTGCATGCACAATCCACAGGTTTCCACATCACAGAGCACTTAGGTATTTAAAAGCAGGGATGAGACAGAAATAAAAACCTTTACACTTTAGCTAGTGACACTACTGAAACTTTTTTTTTTTTAAAAGCTAAAACCAATTGTCGATAGTCTTCACCCCCACAATACGCATACAAAGGAAATCTCTGAAGGCCTAATTCATAACAGCAAGGCTGCAAATGTCCTATGATAGAGAGCTTTCAGCGCATAACAGTGACGTGACCAGAACTGAAAACAGCATGGGCAAAAAGCATCCCTTTGAACTGATAAAAAAATCATAACCAGTTCTCAATTATTTTCCTTTATTAAGCACTTTTCCAATTATATGAATAATCCATTAGTAATTAAAAACACAGCTTCTTTCTTAATGCAATAATCTAAGAGCGACTAAATAGAACAAATAAACTACAGGCCAAAAGTTTGGAAGCAAGATCAAATTTGTACTAAAAAAAATCATAGTTTAATTGGCATACTTTGCAAGAAAATAAACATGATTATTATATAAAGAGTCACTTATCAGAATACATTTTACGCAAATTGTCAGGCCCATATTACTAGGCCCCTAATCCTAGTGCCCGCCGGATTGCTGTTGGCATCCGGTGGGCTGTAAACCATGACATAAAATGAATAATGCAAACTGTGATTTATTTTTTACTTTTTCACTGAAGTTGTGACTCTTGCAAATCTTCTCAACCCAAAAACTAAGCCCCTCCTTTCTTGTCTTGAACTTCCTTCAACTAAATGCAGCGAAAACTGAGGTGCTGATCATTGCGAGTGACAACACTGCCTCCAGAGTGGCTAACCACTTGGGGTCCCTGATGGGAAATTTTCACCCTTTAAGAAATTTGGGGGTTATATTTGATCAGTCAATGCACTAGGACAAGCATGTCAAATCGCTTACCCGCTCCTGTTTCTTTCATCTTAGGAATATTGCCAAATTACTGTCCATTTTATCACATGCTGAATTGGAAATCTGTATTCATGCATTTATTTCATCAAGACTTGACTACTGTAATTCTCTGTTTACCTGCCTCAACAAATCATCCGTAGATCAGCTTCAACTTGTCCACAATGCTGCAGCGAGATTACTCACCAAGTCAAAAAAGTCATGCCACATCACCCCAATCCTAGCCTCTCTTCACTGGCTCCCAGTGCATTTCTGAATCCAGTTCAAGGTCCTGGTTTTTGCAAACAGAGCCATGGTCAAACCCCAGTTTACATCTCAGAATTACTCCAGCCATACTCGCCTAGCCGACATCTGAGGTCGACTGACCAGTTGCTCCTGGCGGTGCCTCGGACCAGGTTAAAACCCAAGGCTGACAATGCTCTCCCCCAGGACCTGAGAGCGTAGTCCTCAGAACTTTTGTTCAAGAAACTTTTAAAAACACACCTGTTCAGGCAGGCTTTCAGCCATACGTAGCCAATGTTCATAATTTTTTCCCTGCTTTCGTTCTCTTTGCTGTTTCATTGTGCCCCACGGGGAACTTTCTGTATGTTTTTACTTATGTTTCTTTTTATTAATTTTACCTCTGTGAAGCACTCTATGCTCTCGTGCTGTGAACTGTCTGTATGTTTATATTTTATTTATTTTTTATTTATTCTTTTTACCATTGTGAAGCACTCTGTGCATCCATGCTGTGAAGAGCGCTATATAAATAAAGTTTTACTTACTTTTTTTTTTTAATACTTCTTTTGCTAACATTTATTCAGCAATGGTCTGGTAAAATCAATGTATACAGTACCTAAAGGTAAACAGAGGTAAATGGTGCATATCAATGAAAGAAAAGTCTAATCATGCAGTAAATACATCCCAAAATCCGAAGATTTCATGCTGGTTTTTAAGAAAGGCATTGTGAACAGAAACTTGAAGTCGCTTGCAAATTTTTGACCTGTATTGGCCTTGCTTCCAAACTTCTGGCCTGCAGTGTATATTCATCAGAAAAATGACATAGTCATAAACAGGCCTATGCTTTATGAAAGGTAAACCGCACTTCATGATTGTTAAAATTAAATCAAAGGCAAAGATCTGAAATGTTTTGCTCAATTTTGAATAGTGCTGATTGGAATGCAACAAATTGCTCGTCAAAATAAATGGCTGTCGCCTCACCTTGACAAGGAGAACTAGTGACACCTGATTGTGTGGAGTGTTTTTGGAGTGAATGTTTTGTTAACGGAGAAAAATGATTGAGAAAGTCAGGCCCAATAATTGGTGTGAAGGGGTGTTCTGCACCCACCCTATGTTCAGCTCCAGCTACGCCACTGGCACATAATGCAAGGCTGTGTCTATTACCTTGAAGCCCCGCATCCACAGTGAAACCAACACAAAGATCAGACTTGAAACGGGTGTAATCTGTGACAGACTCCCCCCTACCTGTCACTGAGCGGCGTGACCAGGCCCTCGCGCTCCGCCTGCATCTGCAGCTGCTGCCCCAGGCGCCTCTGTTCACTGCGCAGCTGCCTGCGCAGAGCCGAGAGCTCGCTCATCACACCCTGCTGCTCGGCTGATACACCGACACACACATACAGACGGGGACGGACACAGCCAAAGACCAGTACAGACACACACGTACATAAATGAGGTCTCTAACACTTAAAAAAATGCCATGACTGCAAATTCACAACACTGCTTGTTAAACCAAGTCAGATCATCATAAAGACGCACACGCGCATTTGAAAATGAAAGCGCAAAAAAGGAAAAGCATTTCCAAGAATGGATTTTTATTTGAACATTTGCATTTTTTTTTTTTTTTTTTTGTTAGCGATGAGGTAGGACACCATCTGAAAATTACGACGAAAATGGGGAATGCAATTTAATTTTAAATTCTTTATAAGAAGTGCATACATGGACTTGAAAATGAAAAAGCATTTCTGAGTAATGCATTTTCACTTCAGTATTGTTGGCTACATGCTTCCATAGTAGTTTACGGTGTTATTTATGAGTCTATTCTGATATTAGGGCTGCATCAAATAGTTGAAGCTTCATTAATAACATTGACAAATTTCTAAATAAACATTGATAAGCTTCAGCTTTTTTGTTGTATGTGATCATTCTGTTTAAAAACAGTATTTCTGTTTAAACCCAGAATATCTGCATACAAAGCTTAGGCTATACTAATATTATTAGTAAGCCAATTACACTTCTTGAATTTTATTCCAATGGTGGCTGCGAAGAGTAGTTCTTGTCGCTCCTGATCCAAACATTTCCAATTTGAGCGTTGGAGACTGAAGTCCAATTCAAAAATTAAAAATTTATTGAACAAAGATGGATGTGATCACTTCCAAAAGCCATGTTTTTATCTAACAAAATATTCTGCTTGAGTCCGTCCATATTTAATGACGATAACATTTCAAAGCCAATTTTTTTCGCAGCAGTCAATGACAGCTCTTCTGCTTGCCTCACGTACACAGATGTATTAATCGGGCAGTCTAGCCGCAATCGAACAACACCATAAATTACGTTCATATAACCACAGTAACAAAAATTTTTAATTATTTCACCATTTCGGCACTAGCACCATTTTGATAAATACCTCAAGTCCTTGCAAAAATATCATGTTATGTACCTGCATTTGCTTGGCGCTGGGTGCTCCATCACAACGTCACTTACCAACAACCGCTGTGGAAAGATGTCAAAGAAATCGCCGCTTTGGAGGCATTTTAAGAATGGTGATGATGATTCCGAAGGTTGCGATTATTAGGCCATCATGATTTCATGCCTTTTATTGGACTAGCCTGCTGCCAGCTTGTATTTATGTTGACTAAACTGACAAGGTACTATCATTACAGTTGATTTAATTAAAAAAAACAACTCATTAAATGCCATTAATCACCTCATTCAAATCAAGGATTTTTTTATTTTTTTATTTTTTGGGGTGACGTCCTGTAACTCATAAAACAGCATGTAATAGGTCAGCTTGTAAGTGACGCCGTTCTGTGCCAATGTTTCAAAGAGTTCAATAAGAAGACATTTCCATTTTTAATGTGAAAAAAATGCTGAAATGGGAGATGTAATTCAGAGAAAGTTTCGGATTGATTAATTACATTCATAATTGTCATCCTTACAATACCCGCGTCTATATGTACATTTTCAATGTAGCCCATCAATAGTCTCTTAGTAATTTCCTAATTAATAATTAATTTCTTAATCATTAAACACCAATGTTTGGTCTTGGCGATTCAGTAAATACATTTTTTGCTCGTTTATCGGGCAAACTGAAACGAGTTGTGGTCCATCATGCGTAAAAGGTGGGAGGCTTCTATCTGACAGCTCACAACTGATAATCCCATAACACAGGCATTACCAGGAGTCGGGGTTGAAGAGGGTGAGACAAATAAACTAAGCAACAAGCATGATAGCTTTTTAAATGACACATATAGGCCACATAGCAAAGGAACTTACTGGGATGAACTGAAGAAAAATATAGGACCACAAAACAATGACTATCACCACTTATTATTTCTATGACGAGTACTCATTTATTCGAAAACTTGTAAGCACCCCTCCTAGTCAGGAACAGACCTGAGCAGCCGTGCTCTCTACCATTCTTACACGGAGCGCACACAGCATGACAAAGTGAAAATAATATACAGAGAGACTGCTATCAACCCACAGGGATATGGAGCGGAAAAATATTGAGCAGACTGTAGAAACATACAAGACTGAAGTGTAGAGACGGGGCTAACAGACAGGCGTACCTGCAGCTCTGAGCTGGTTTCTTCGGGCTGGAACGGGAGGAGACTGGGAGCCGGACAAACAGCGGTCCTGGTGGGGGCCATAATTCATATCATAATGCCTGCCATTCATTACTCAAAAAAAATATCACTTCTTTGAAAGTACAGATGTAGTGCAATCACTAATTTTCCATTTCAAATGAGAATGAAAAGCAAGGGAAAATTTGGGAACCCCAGGACTGCAAAGCCCAGAATTCCACTCCCGGGCTAAGTCCTAAACTACTCAGACCAGCTCAATGCGGGAGCATGAAGACGCACAAATCCTTGAGGTGAAGACCAGAGATGCAGGTTTCCAAACCACATGACCACGGTATGAGAACTAACAATTTATCTGGACGAGATGTCAGACAATTTACCGTCTGATCTCCATATCACACACTGTACTCATTTCATAGATCATATATCCCACACTCACGGGAAGGGTGACGGTGGAGTTCCTGCTGGCCACGGAGGGGGGGCGGGGCGTGTGGTGGGAGCTCCACCTCTTCTGCAGCGTCGGGATTGGAGGGGATGGTGCCCTGACAGCCTGAGTGGGTGGGTGGGGGGGGTGAGAAGATAACCATTTAGAGGTTACTCATCACATGTATATTTTTCCCCCAGCAGAATCAACTCCACACTGCATGTGTGCAGAAATATTACCACTCTAATAATAGCTCAAATTACCAGTGTTAATTTTAAAAACTTCCAGCAGAGGAGTCATTAATTCAGCAGCATTGTGAGTCCCAGTGCTTCACCACTGCTCTCTGTCAGCAGCAGCATAAACTGCCATAAGTAAACATTTCCTCAGTCTGCATCACTCCCTCAAAGCCCTCAGAGAAACCGCACGGTACACAAACAGGCCCGGGAAGCGCACCTCCTGCAGCCGTGCCTGCACCTCCTGCTCATACTGCCTCCTGCGCGCCTCCTTCTCCTTCTCCTCCTGCTCCGTCTTCTTCCTCTCCGCCTCCTTCCGCCGCTCCTCCGCCTGCCTCACCAGCTCCTCATTCTTGGCCTTTTGCTGCGTGCAAAACAGGCATGAAACAGCATATCGCCTGTGTGTAACGTCTCATTACAACACCCCACCTGTGTATAACATCTCACACCAACACCCCACCTGTGTATAACATCTCAAACCAACACCCCACCTGTGTATAACATCTCAAACCAACACCCCACCTGTGTATAACATCTCAAACCAACACCCCACCTGTGTATAACATCTCAAACCAACACCCCACCTGTGTATAACATCTCAAACCAACACCCCACCTGTGTATAACATCTCAAACCAACACCCCACCTGTGTATAACATCTCAAACCAACACCCCACCTGTGTATAACATCTCAAACCAACACCCCACCTGTGTATAACATCTCAAACCAACACCCCACCTGTGTATAACATCTCAAACCAACACCCCACCTGTGTATAACATCTCAAACCAACACCCCACCTGTGTATAACATCTCACACCAACACCTCACCTGTGAATAACATCTCAAACTAACACCCCACCTGTGTATAACATCTCATTACAACACCCCACCTGTATATAACATCTCAAACCAACACCCCACCTGTGTATAACATCTCAAACCAACACCCCACCTGTGTATAACATCTCACACCAACACCTCACCTGTGAATAACATCTCAAACTAACACCCCACCTGTGTATAACATCTCATTACAACACCCCACCCACGTATAACATGTCAAACCAACACCCCACCTGCGTATAACATCTCAAACTAACACCCCACCTGTGTATAACATCTCATTACTACACCCCACCTGTGTATAACATCTCAAACCAACAACCCACCTGTGTATAACATCTCATTACAACACCCCACCCGCGCGTAACGTATCACACCAACACCCCACCAACATAGGCCAGAAATCCATTACATTTCATTCTACATGTCCAGCAGAAGTACCTGGAGTACTGTTAGGAAGGAGCAGGAAGTCCACACTCACCTCCATCTCCTTGCGCCTCCTCTTCTCCTGTTCCTCCTCGTACTCCCGCACAATCCGAGCCCTCTGCTCCGCCAGCCTCCTCTCCTCCTTCTCCTCCTCCTGCCGCAGTCGCTCGCGCTCCTCCGCCTCCCTGCGACGCTTCTCCTCAATCTGGCTCCCAAAATGCACCAGGACACTTAAAACGTTGCAGCCTCTCATAGAGAATGAATATGTGACAAACAAACACACGCTTAAAATGTCACGGGTGCACAACATGCCTGCTGTCTGAGGTAGGCCTTGTATTTGTCTTGCTGCAGAACCTGATGAGGGGTGGGGACTTCAGTAAAAACGTTGCCTCGCGCGAAAGGCGATGTTTCCCCGTACGCAAAACCTAGACGGAAAAAACAAGATCCAAGTCCAAAGAAGGGCTGGACACTAAACCATACTCAATACACGCTTCAGAGTGGCCTGAGGAAACGGTCACACCACACCGAATACCGTTAACCTCTGAAGAGATTTTTGTATTGGAATGTATTTTATCCTAAAATTCAAACTCAGAGTTCGATAACTTCCAAATTACCACAAGTGATAGTTCCATGAGCATTAAAATGTTCACTTTAGAAGAGGATTCTAAATGCACACATTTGTAACATCACACTTTATAGAGGGTGTCTCAAACTGGTTCGTAAAAGGGCCGAAGGTTTTCAATCAAACCAAGAAGAAGCAGACCTGAAACAACCAATTTAAAAGTGCCCCTATTATGTGACTTTTCACTGGTCATTCCTGTATTCGTGAACTCTGCATAAAAAGGTTTGAATGGGTTATTGTAAAAAAAACACTTGAGTTTTCTCATCCTTGCCAATTCTGCAGTACCTGTCTGTGAAACGCTCCATTGAAAGTCCTGCCCCCGCCCTCCCGAAAAAACCCCAGTGCGCTATGATTAGTCAACTTGATCACTCACTTGTGATTGGTCCATCGTTTGCACCCCTTGTCATGCCCCTTACCATAAATGGACTTCCACTTTAGAAACAAATACCAGTTAAGCCTTGTGGGCAAAACCCACTTGATTCATGGGCGTGCCAAACAATCTGCTTGGCGCGAAAATTCAAATGGTGACATCACCAATTGATGAAAAAAATGGCCAGAAGCGCTTGAGGATTTCAGTTAGCTGTGGAGCAGTGAGTTTTGTAGCAGAGAGCACTTCCTCTGGAGGTGACTTTGAGTTGTCTTCCGACACAGACCTTTTAAATGCGCATAGAAACGATATGGTTCACCCTACGACATTAAAATCATGAAAAACCAGCATAGGTGCACTTTAATCAACTCTGACCTCAGTCTGAACAGTTGATTAGTAGCATTAGGTGTACTTCTGCTGGGTTGGATTGAAAACCTGCAGCCCTTTGGCCCCTTTATAGACCAGTTTGAGACCCCTGCTCAAGAGGGTTCAAAAAAAAGAATCTCTAGTGGCAGTGAGGGAGGGCAAATTTACCAGAGACTCTGACAGAAGACACGGGTCTCTCTCCCACGGGGTCAGAGGTCTCTTTCCCATCAGCGAGCCCCGACTCCCTCTTCTCCCGGGACGGGGGGTTCCGGTACGCCTCCTCATTAGTTTTGTGCATTTGATTCAGGTCACCTGCGGACACATGACCCTTGTCACGCAGGAAGTGCAGAGGAAGAGCTAGATCGTCAAAAGGTCGAAGGGGTGGCAATGGAGGTCAGCGGTGCACGTACTGATGAGGTTGCCCTGGTCGTCTCTGATGGGGGCTCCGCCCCCGCCCCGCCCCCAGGGGTCGTAGGTCTTCATGTCCGCCTCCAGCCGGGCCTCGGCTCGTTCGCGCTCTTCCTTCTCCTTCCGCCGACGCTCCTGCCGCTCAAGGATCTGCAGCCAATCAGTCAACAGTTACTTGCACCACACCACCCATAGGTTCAATCAAAACTGGGTAACAAATGCAACATCACGCTCAACAAAAAGTAGAGCTGCAAAAATTATATTTTTGGGGGTCATGTGAGGGAGTGGTTTGCAATAGACTTTCTTGAATGACAAATAAAAATACTCCACCCAATGCTCAACCCTTCCTTAAATGAACCTGCCTAACACCCAAAAAATACTACAGCAAAGCTTGAGTAAATACTAAAGCACAGCTCCCCATAATGGCTCCATGAGTTAGAGCCATTTCAAAAAAACCCTTCTAATTTTTTATCATTTTCAATTATTTGGCAGTACCTGGTGGTAGTTCTTGGTGGTAAACCAAGCACACTGAATCACCTGACCTCACATCTCAGGAGCCTCTCAATCAAGGCAGGTGCATGGAAATGTGAAATGGTGGAGGTGCCGAGGGAATACAGTCTACAACCGCCACATGTTTGGTTCTTTATTTGATTTAAATTTTAGTGTCATTTGATGAATTGTTTATTTCCCCACTGATTTTGATTTCTAGAAGGCCTGTTGATTTCAGGGAATGTTTGTCTGGGGCTCCTGACTTTGTTTAAGATGCGACATTGAGCCAAAGCTGTTTGTAGCCCAACTCATCAACCAAACAACATTCCTACACCATTCAAACAAACCTTGGACTACCGGAATCATTGTGAATCATCAAATAATGAGCAACAAACCAAACAAGTAGACATGGTCAACAACATCCCCCGCCAAAATGTCTTCTTTAAAGATACTATGAACAGAGGCTCCCAGAAGTGCCACAAGGGCAATAACTGTGGGAAAAATAATAGTTTGCTTCTTATTTTCGAACTCCATCAGGGCCTTTATGGTCTTAAGCTACACACCAAATTTGGTTATCCTATCTGGAATATTTCCCGTGAAAAGTAGTTCCCCTTTACATATACCGTGAACAGAGTTGAAAAAAGTGAATCAAGGGCAATAACTCCGGGAGAAATAATCACGCGTGTCTCATTTTCGAACTCGATCAAGGTCTTTATGGTCTTAAGGTACACACCAAATTTGGTTATCCTATCTGGAATATTTCTTGTGAAAAGTTGTTCTCCTTTATAGACACCGTAGTCAGAGTTCAAAAATGCGAATCAAGGGCAATAACTCTGGAGAAAATAATCGCGCTGGTCTCATTTTCGAACTCGATCAAGGCCTTCATGGTCTGAACCTATACGCCAAATTTGGTTATCCTATCTCGAATATTTCTTGTGAAAAGTTGTTCTCCTTTATCCCGGACGGACGGACGGACGGACGGAAGGACGCACGCACGGACGGACGGAGGTCAAATCAATATCCCCCGGCCACTTCGTGTGGCGGGGGATAATAATTAACCAAGACAGCGGGTTAATCATGTCTAAGCTTGTAGCGTTTGTGGGCAGCTATTTTGAGCCGGTTCCACTTTAACTTAGAAGCCACATTACTTTGTCTATATTACGGACATACAGGAGGTAGCAGGGGTTGGGTGCGTACCTGTTGCCTGAGGGCTTCCTGATAGCTCCTCAGGCTCTCTTTAGCCACCGACTCATCTTTCGCTGGTGGAAAAACACCCACCGGGGGTCTTAAAGGGCCAGCTTCCCTGTGACTGGAGAGTGTACATTGATACAGACATTATTCAAGCAACACCTGAGCATCAGAAACTATAGTGCGGGTGATAAATTAAACACAGCGAAGGTACATTCTGCTAATCTTTCACTGTCCTATAAGCAGGGGCAGCACAGGTATATGCAGGGCACTGACAGATTGTGTTTATTGGTTAAAAGTCGATTCCTGAGCGAGTATGCTCTGTATGTGCCGGCATGTGTGTACACGAGAGTGTGTGTGTGTGTGTGTGTGTGTGTGTGTGTGAGTGAGAGAGAGAGATGCCCATGCGCTAAAGGTTTAGGTGCTGGCTGGTTTAAACACCTCAGTTTGAATTTTTCAAGAGCTCCCTCTTCTGGTACCCCAGTGAATGCACTTTGGGAGGTGCACTTCAAAAATGGCACAAGTCCATAATCTGACAGACTAAATTATAATGAGACTCCTTGTGTATTTCAGGCTGCCACAGAGTCAAACATAAAATATTATATAAAAATTAAGCTGAACTCACGGCGGGTGGGGCCCCAGTCGGCCTGGCAGGCCCAGAGATGACATCCCAGAGGGCAGAGCTGCTGTGCCAGGTCCATCTGCCAGTAAAAAAAGGAAAAAAAGAATCAGAGCAGCACAGCTCACGCTACAGCATTTTAAATAGCAGGACATCCATTGACATACATCCTCATTCTCCAATGTAATACAAATTTGTAGGTGAACTATACTTAGCAGTTTCTATGGAGCATCTGCAGTATTTGTACATTAATGCATAGATGTATTTCTGGTGAATCATCTTGTTCAAATGCACCAAGGCCAGTGAACTTTTGGCATATCCAGGAGTCAAACCAATAATCTTCTGGTTATTTGGGCTGTTCCTTTAAGGAACTGTGCCACGGTTACTGCGCAAGCTCAGATGCTACATCCCAAGAAAGCGATTCTGCTCGACTACAAGCCATAATCTGATTCCATCCTTGCCAATTGGTTTTCATTTTAAACGCCAATTTAGCCATTAAACCAAAGACTATGAGGAATGTAAGCTTGTTTGCCAACCCCCAATAAACATAGAAGAATAGCTCTTCTTCATGGATATCTGCATAGCTGGTTCTGCGGCATAGCTACAATGGCTACGTAGCTAACATTTTCTAGCAATTCGGCTAGTCTTCTGATGAAGTTTTAAATGAAGTCCCTAGCTCAGTAAATACTTAACCAACAAGATTTGCAAGTAAAATAAAAAGTTATTGTGGATATCGTTGTAGCTAGAAACGTAGCATAGCCACAATAGCTACGAAGCTAATGTTGGCAAGCTATTCGGCTTGTTGTCTGATGATGCTGTCTATACGAAGCGAGTTCAGTGACTAGCTACTTAGCTAGCAAAATTTGTGTGTGAAATGACAGGTTATTGAGGAGATCTGCATTTGTCTGCTACTTTAACTTGATATTTGGTAGCAGCTTCCAAATCATTCACCAAGTAAGCTGCATGCTTCCAGTCTGGTACACCTCCCAGTCATTTTGACATGAAAACGCTCATAAGCAGCCAGCGGCTGAGAGTATCTTTTCAAAGTTCTGAGCATGGGCAGTAATCTTGACAAAGTGCCTTTCAACTCAATGCCAACTGCAGGTCAAGGGCATTAAACAATATCTGCCCAAGGGTGCTAAACTCCACTTCAGAGGAGTTTGAATTTTAATAATGACTGCTCTCTACAACTTAATTACAATTAATTGCAATTTCAATACCTACTGTTAGTAAGCTTGATTTTGTCAGCTTGATTTAATGCTCCTGAGGTTTAATAACTCTAGGGACTCAGCACAGTAAAGTACTATAACTGAGAGAACCAGCAGGTTTGTGATCCCGCACTCACAGTGGGCTGTGCCAGGGTCCAGTGGGTCTCGAGTACTGCAGTATGAATATGCCTCGTCATATGGAGTTCTATACATGTCACTCAGAGTGGACGGTGGGGGCGGAGGGACACCTGAGAGTCTAAACCAAAACACGACACAGAATCAGCATCATCATCATCTTTTCCAATAGCAACATTAAACACAGCCATTTTAGAAAGAGCGCTGTGGTCATTTCACCAAGCAGGATTACTGAGCGAGCTGAATGGCAACTGTCTAAGTAGAAGAGTAAAACCTTACTGAATTAACTCCTTTTACTATCGTCTATAAGAAAGGTTTCCGAAATTTATTTTAAACACAATTAGAGGCTTGATTTGCCATTTGCCCAGGTACGAATACTAATGTAAAAGGGCAATGGAACTCCGAGCAGTAACACAGCTAACAGTAGTTATGTTTTGTGAAATATCCCCCAATTCAGGATCAGTTCCTATAGGCTTAATGTACATGACCTGAAGTCATTTATTCAATCACCAACACCTATTAAAAAATGGTTCCGCAATATTAAAACTCCGCTCATTTAATTTTGGCATTGGAATTATCAGTACCATTTTTTTTGTTGTTTTTATGCAAAATATACAAAATGCTCACGCCACTTTTAAGGAGAGTAGGACAGAGTGTCAGGCGTACCTAGCAGCACTGATGTCTCCCAGGTTACTGAAAGGGCCGCGGTGGTAGTCCTCGTGAACAGGGGTTAGCCCGCTAGCTGAGCTACCGTCGAGCACCCCCAGGGCGGAGCCAGTGTCCAGGAGAGGGGACTGGAAGGCCACACGCGGCCGTTCAGGGGGCAGTCTCTCGCCATGTGACCCTCCCACGACATCCACCCTGCTAGGTGCATCAAAGCCACACGCCATCTGGGAGGAGTTACGCCCCATTGGTCCTAAGTACCGGAAGCGATCAGGCTGTGACCAGCAAACAAGAAGTCAAAGTACATCGATATTAATACTTAAATAATATGAAAAAAAATAATCCGCAAAAATTTGCAAAACTATTATAAAATATTATAATCATTATGCAATAATCATTAAAGCGCAATTTTTACTCACCGGCTTTTCTGGGTCTAAAGCTCCAGTGACAGCAACTTTAAGCTCCAGTTCTTTCTCTCTGACACCAAAAAATTTGAAAAATCTTAAGAAACACGCCACTGGCTACAAACTGTATTAGATGTTTCATGTCTCAAGCTATTCTCAGGCAGAATCATTGAGGGAGACCGTCTCCTACCAAAATAGGACAAATGGAATTTGTCATGCATTAACTTTGGTATGTATATTGATCTTGTTCATCCGGTGGTGAGGCTATTGTGATACAAAGCTTTGTCATCATCTCCATGCTTTTCTTAATCTACATAAACACCATTACCAAAAGATAACCACAAGATAAAAGTGAAAAACATTTTCTAAACAGAATTGATACATGATGCAATTTCCCAGCTGTTCATAAGGCCAGTTACTACAGGAAGTAGAGCCCCACAGAGGGCAATAAACAGGTTAGCACTGGTTATACTGCCTCGTTACCCAACGCCGTTGAAGTTTTCCACTGCAGTTCCAGATGCACAATTCAGGAATGAGTGCTTTAAATGTTACCCTTGGGAGAGCTACGCAGCCAGAACTGCACTCACTAAAACATGAAATATAAAGCTGGAAGCGTTAACCTCCCCCATAAGGCTATCGCTGAAACACGGCCAATCGGAGAGAGGGGAGCAGCGACTGACAAGCTCACCTCCTCCTGTTTCTCCTCTGCTCGGCCATCTGGTCCTGCAACTCCTGTCTGTACAGCTCCTTCCTCCTCTGCGCAGCTGAATCTGCATCTGCAGCGCCTGCGCAGTGTTACATCATCTCTGACTCATTAAGCCACACCCTTCATTGCCATACTCAGACCACTGTCCATCTAACAACACATAACACTCAGTTCAGCTAATATAATGGTGGGATCTGCTGCCAGGATTTTGTAATAGGATAGAGCAGTAATGCAAACTAATGTGAAATAAAAATGATTTTAAACTCGCTCAGCTTTACTGGTGCCCAGCAAGGTGAAGTGGCACTTTACTAATTGTGAATTTGCAAAACATTCCAAGCGAATTGTCCACACAGGCGCAAAGGTATTCTCACCAATCATCAGTCCGGTGGCAAATTCTGGCTCCTCCTTCCTCAAGGCGGACCCGGATTTCTCATTCAGCTTCCCAAGCCCCGCCTCCTGCAGCCTAAAGACAGATCTGCATTTCACCCACAATCCTACAAGACTCGGCGATCTCCACATCCCAGTACCAGGAGAGCAGGGATTTACAACATCCCGGTAGCCAGCAAAGTCCAGTAATCAACAAATGTGCTGTAGACTAAGTGCCAGAAGCCTATTCCACCATCAAAACAAACATTCCACAACGGCAAAATAACTTAATTTTTGTGTATTTCTGTCAAATAAAAGAAATAGGTTTGTTACACAAAACCATTTTGACAAAGCTACATGAGCTTCCCGTAAAATTAAAGTGTGGATGCTGCTCTGGTGCCAAAAAAAAAAACACAATACTAAAAGGACCGTCTCCATGCATTGGTGTCTTGCACCACCTCAGCTCTCGTAGGAATCTATGGATCCTGTAAGCTGAGGCATCTCCTGAGCTTCATACATCCATCCCCAGTACACACTAGCTGAAAGACCATTATGTGGCCAGCTGGCTACTGGACAAGAACAGAGGAAAAGTACTGCCTGTTAGCCCAGCAACTACAGATTAACAGACTGCCTGTAAAGCCAGAGCGCTCTCATCTGGATAAACACAGCTGGACGGGCAGATCAGCTAACTGGACATAACACGCATTCAATACGTTCATTTGTGATAAAATCTCATGGGAAACACCAGCAGCTCAGTGTGCCACTAAACAGCAAACAGACACACAGTGTCAATTTACACCAACACAAGCTGGGTCTGCAAAAGTCCTTGAAAATACATTTGGGAAACCAATAGGAAGCACTTAATTCATTAGATTAATTATGCACACACTGCTGTCCAGAGCAGCTTGCGAACATGACTGCAAAGAGGAGCCCCTCTACACAGTAGGCAGTGTAAGGACAGATGAATACCTGGGTTTTACGGTGGTTGACTGTGTAACCCCGCCCCCCACTCTGCGATCACCATCACGCTCTGATGGAGGCTCCGCCCCCATCCTCTCCCTCAAAAGCCTGGAAAACAAGGACATCTTCCTCTCATCATCGGCTATATGCTCATCGTGTCACATCCCTGCTGCCAAAGCATGCTGGCAATGCGCACAGCTGTCCCCACCGAGACCAAGACAGTCATCTCATCACAGTATGACACACAGCAGGGCTCCCTATGTCACAGTAACACCAGGTCCCATTAGTGGAGTTGGGAGAGTGATAACCGGCAGTAAGAGCTACCTGTTCTCATTCTTCAGTCTTTGGACATAACGGAGCATTTCCGGGAAATCGTCCAACTCTCTCACACCCCTCTCCCGGAGTCTCAGAGCATCCCTATAACACAGATGGGCCGACACTTCACCCCTTGCACTTGTGAGAGCACTCACTTCCAAGCTGATTAACAAACATAACTTTTCATTCCAAATTGAGACAAATGTGGATTTTAAATTACTATTAAAAGCCAGGGTAAAAGGTTGCAAAAGGAAACAACGCCCATCAGGCCTAACAGCATTTAATATGGAGATCTCCCCCAGTACTGACATGCTTCATTTGCTGCCTTCATCTGCTGATCTGACCGAACCACTTCAAGTTCCAAAATCAAAATTACAACATGCCAAGTGCTCTTTTCGCAAATAAAAAGCAAAACCAGATGGCCAATCAAAGCCCCTCTTTTTCTGGTTTGCGACTTCAACAAAAGTTGAATTGCAGAACAACAACAACAAAAAAAAAAGTAAAATATTAACAACTAAATTGCCAAAAAATGAATATTACTGCCATGAATTAATTCTATATCCGGTACTACTGTTAAATGTGGTGCTTTTTACCATAGTACTGTGACGACTCGCCACAAAAATATCATGACATCGGGATCAGAGAAAAGTTCCACTGGTAATTACGACTCTGTTGGGCCATAATCCTGCGAAAAACCTGTACATTAGGAATCTCTAACTGTACGCAAAAGCAGAATTAGAGCCGTGTGCAGGGATGGGCTCTGATCCAACCTGTTAGCCCTGCAGGGCCGCCCACTTCTCTCCATGTGCTCCGCCTCCAGGTCTCCTCTGATTGGCCTCCTGTCCAGACCAGCCAGCTCCTCTTCCTCCTCCTCCTCAAGATCCAAAGAGTCCCGCCTCCAGCCAGGCTCCACCCTCGAGCCCCTGGGCCTTTCCCATTGGTCTGGCTCCCTGTCCAATCGGGAGCTCCTCTCCTCATGGTATCTCCGCCCCCGGGGTGCTGCAGGCCCAGCCTCCGTTGTCAGTGTGGCCGCATCTTTCTTGGGGAGGGGCTGGTCTTTGAGGGAGGGGGGTCTGGAACTGGCAGCAATTTCTGGAGGATCTGAGGGCTCTTTGGACAGAGCCTGCAGATGTGGGGCACAGTGGGTGGGGTCAAATGAGCTGGCAAGACCCCTCAATTTCCAAAACATACAGTTATCACAACACTTAATCACCACAGTCTTAGTGAGTTATATGTAGAACATGCCACAGTGAAGTCCATGAAGTGTTACAGATTGAACACATGCAGAAATGCCTGTCGTACCGGAGCATCTCTCTTCTCAGCGAAGGGCAGGGACAGACTGTGCTGGGAATGTCCTGCCTCCCCTGCAGCTACATTCACCAGCCTTCCCTAAAACACGAGAGCTCATGTTCATTAACCCCCTTACAGCAGGAGCAGTGAGAGAAGATTCCTCTTCCTTAGCAGAAACTAATACAGTTACCTCTGCCAAGGAGGGTGTTGTTTTCGCTTGAGTTTGTCTGTATGTCCATTGGTCTGCTTGTCTGTCAGTTAGCAATTTTACGCAAAAAGTTATGGACGGATTTTGATTAATTTTTTGGAGGAATAGGGCAAGGCCTAAGGAACAATCCATTAAAATTTGATGGCAATCCAAATGACAACCCAGATCTGGGAATTTTTTTTCAAGGATTCTTCGTCATTGTGGGATTGCAAGATAGGGCCACAAATGCCATTCATCTTAAAAGCTAAAGATGGTAGTAATGCTCAGTGCAACAGAGCACAGCCAACTATAGAATTACAAAGGTTACACTTGTAGATTTGTGTATCATAGAAGAGAGAACTATTGGCTCTGGCAGAGGTCTACGCTCTCCCAGTGCCACTCTGGTTTCTTTATCTTCGAGAAGATCAAACAAACCCCAGATCAACAGTATTTTAGAATATGGACAAAAACAATCAAGAGAAAACCCAGATCCACACACTCAGAATTTAAACTGCAGATGGGCATCAATGCTGTACACTAATACAATACTATCAAACATCATTACTTCAGTAAAAATTCAATCACCTATACAGATTGGCAGCAGCGCCACGACTGTTCTGCCCATAAAAGGAATATCTGCCGTTTTCTACGTGAAGCACCTGCAGTAGGGGAGACTGGGGTCCAATGAGCTATGGGGACTGATGAGCCACATCGCGTATTTGTAATCACCAGATGTCAGAGCTGCTAAAAATTGGCAAAATTGGCTCATTGGTCCCCGTGACTCATCGAACCCAAGTCTCCGCTACATCATGCAGTGCACTGGTAGAAGGGTTTGGTCATTAGAAGCACACCTGAGACATGTAGCGCCTGTAGTCCAAGCGCAGCTCCTGCTGCAGCCGGAGTTTCTTCCGCTCATAGTCCTCTCCCAGCTGCAAACTCAGGCCACCACTCTCCTCTGGCGTGAGATAATGAGCGCACACTAATGCAAGGCTCATAATGTAATAACAAACCAAACACCAAGCACAACACATCATGCAAACGCCGCTAGATGTTACCTACGACATTCAAGGACAAAAAACGAGAATAAATGGGTATAAACTGAAGCACAGCGCCGGAAGAGAAGAGAATTAACAGCAGCACAAAGCAAACAAGCACACAAAAGCAAAAAGACAGTCATATTAGATAGTGCTGATGGACTAAATAAGTGGCATTCTACTCTGACTTCATGAACAGTGATCATAATACCTAAAATGACAGAGACTGGGCAGTTGGGATGTCTGATCTTACTTGAGTTGTTCTGAAGTCCCTGGGCTGAGGACCACTTGGATGGGGGGATGTTTTCTTTCATGGCAGAATTGTAGGCATCTCTACCTTTTGTCTTCATAGAAAACAAGAACAATCACCAATAAATCAGAACAATAAGCTCTACTAAAATGACTACATTTGGGTCATTCCATGTCAGATCATCAAATGGGTCTCACCATCACCTTCTCAATTTTGCTATTTTTTTGCATGCAGCTGTATAAATATATATCATTGACAAATCCGAAATTTCAGCTCATTCGGACCAAAAATGAATTTTTGGTGAATTATTTTCTACGGGTATTGTCCGTCAGTTTTTTTGTCAATTGTCATTAGGGGCCAGGCAGCGAAAGCTGCCGGGAATCTATTGTTTTCGCCAGTATTATTATTTTTATTCTTATTCTTATTATTCTTATTCTTCTTCCTAGGAAATCCTACTTCCCAAAGATGAAAAATCACCAAACTTTGCACAAAGGTCCAGTCCCATGCCAGATTGCCTCAGCTGCAAAAGCAGGCCAATAGTCCTGATGGTGGAGCTACAGCAAGCCTGTAAAATTCAAAATTTTGAAAATTCACAACAAATCAATCATATGTGCTACAGATTTGCAACTTTCACCAAAATGTAGCCCCAATACTTAAGAAACTTTTGTCCACTTAAACTTAGTACAAATTATGAAGTCTATCACTCTGTTTTTTTTTTCAAAAACTGTAAAATTTACAAAACCTTTCTTGCCCCACAATTTTTGCTCAATTGTCACCAAATTTGCCGTACTGCATCTTCAGATTGTCCTCCACAAAAATACCACCCGGCATTTCGATATTTGAAAAATTGAGGCTTCAGTGCATGAAAATGTTTGACTGTAAACAGTACTGTAAACATATACCAGCCAATTCTTGACATTTTCAATCTTCCTGAAAAAAATGGATAATATTTTAGAGTCATGGTCGATGAAGTTTGCCAAATATCAGAATTTTTTCTCAAAAACTGAATTTTTGAAACCATTTTGAATTCTGCTCTCATGGAACAATTGGAGTCAATGTAAGAATGGCATTTTTAAACATTAGATTTTCTCTTATGAAGCAAAACACTTATTGCTAAAAACAAATCACCAACATTTCTATGCTGTCAAGCTGCAATTTATGTATTATCAGATTTTTGTCTTGATAACAGAAATTTTGGCAATTTGACAATTTTTGAAATCTTCCTTGACAACTGCTGCCTGGCTCGTGACTCCCTGAGTCGATTAATAAAGCCACACACCTACTCTCATTTCCAGCCAATTAGCTCAATGAGGTAGGAGTTGGTTCTTGGTGTCAAAGATTGAGAGTTCAAGCCCCAGCTACGGTAGAATGGATATTGTAATGTTGATGTTCTTGTTATTTGCCTATTTAGGAACTTATTGTTTTCCTCAATAAGCATTTAAATTTAAAAACTTTGAAAATTCCTACCAAACCAACCATACGTGCTACAGTTTTGCAACTTTCACCAATATTTAGCCCCAACACTGTAGAAACTTTTGTCAACTTAAACTCACTACAAACCTTCAGACCCAGCAACAAGAAATATTATTTTCTGATTGGCTGATAGCTCGCTACTTCAAGACAGCTGTATGGATGGACTAAGCAGAAAAACCTGTCTTGGCCTCTGAGGTTTCATCACTTCTTAAAGTGAGAAATGTCATGTGAGCTGTGTGAGCGTGTGTCTCATGCCCAATGCACGAGACCAGAGAGCCCTTTGTTGTTGCAGCACGTCTGCAGCAGGCATCTTCCTGTCATGTTGACGTCAAAGAGAGGGATATCCTCAACTGAGAATATTCATGCCTGAAATAATCAATCCATTATGAGAATAGTTGTATATTAACTATTATGTATTTAAATAACTGATTTATTCACAAATCGTCGCTGCTTTATTTCTTATTTTAGTCCTAAAATGCGCTAGAAGTTTGAAATGCATGTAACTCTTAAAAATTTCTTGCTAATTAGCTCAGTGATATGAAGGATACTAGGCTATTTGGTGTCAGAGATTATTAGTTCAAATGTCAACCAATGCAAAATGTACGATGTAATCCCACCTTTCTTGTTATCCTCCATTTTCTGCCTCTTTTTGCTCAGAATTGTCTAAATTTGCCTGGCCCCAATATTGCTGCAAAGCAGCTTTAATTTTTCTTGTATTTAACATGGCATAACTTTTTTAGTATTACGCCTATAGCTTTGAAACTTTGCATCTAAGCTAATGTTATACTGCTTAATCAGAAAATGCAGTCCATTTTACTTTATCTTTCTTGGTTGTGGAGCTGTGAGGACACCAAAAGTGCCTTTTGTTCAGGCAGTTCCATGTTTAGGTCCCCAAAGCACCCCCAATATAAACCCTAGCATAGGCTCTCTGGAATTTTTTTCATTCATTTGTGTCTGCTGAATATAAATCAGGCTGAACTCACCATGAATTCATCACCAACTGCAGTCAGTACCTTGCCAAATGTGAGAAAAACGCAAAAATACCACCTGTTCAAACCCCCGTATCTCCAGGGGCACACCTTGGATTTTCTTTTAGTTTTTTTTCTGATTCCTCTATTATAGTAGAAAGACCACTCCAAAAATTGTTGATGTCTTTTGACCAATATAAATTTTGCAGGTGTCTGAACAGGGGTGGGGTAATCTCAAGAATCGCTTGGCATTTTCAGCTTCTTATACAATGTTAATAATGATTGAATCAAAATAATTGTAAGTTCTCAATTCATCAATGCATGACACATTCACAGAAAGGTCAGTATATACAGGTTGGTAGATCATGATGTCAAGGAGAAACCCGAACCAGTTATTGATCAATAATTTCTGATTATTGCTGTTGTTTTTCATGAAGCTAGACAAGAGGACACAAGCATTAACATGGACTTCTGAAAAATGCTGGGTACCACTCAATAACATTCTCCGAACTGTTCCAACTCCGGACGTCACTGGACACACAGCCCGGCAGTATTAGTTGGACAAAACTGGGACAGATAAAACTGTTGTGCTCTTTGCTGCATTAAGGAAGCAAAAACACTGTTAACATAGCATGGAAAACAAAGTTTCAATTTAACAGTCAGTTTACAAGAATTAGTGTCAGTAAATTTTTTTGATGCAAAGAAGTGTGATTCTCAAAAATTGCCTGACCCCTTTTTAGACAGTTCTGAAATGTATGTCGTTCAAGTCACATCAACAATTTTTGCTTTGTTATGTCTACTATAATACAGGAATTAGTAAAACCCCAATTCCGAAATAAATGGGACGAAGTGTAAATTGTGAATAAAATCAAAATGCAATGACTTTCAGATCACGAGTCAATATGTTATTTACAATAGAACACAGATAACATTTCAAATGTTGAAACTGAGACATTTTACATTTTTATCCACAAAATGAGCTGATTTCAAATTTTCTGGCTGCAACAGATCTCAAAAAAGTTGGGACACAGGCAAAAAAGGGCAGAAAAAGCAATTAATATATAAGCGAATCAGCTGAAAGAACATTTAGCAAGTAATTAAGTTAACTGGCATCAGGTGTGTAACATGATTGGCTATAAAAGGGGTGTCTTAGAGAGGCCGAGTCTCTCAGAAATAAAGATGGCCAGAGGCTCTCCAACCTGTGAAGCCTTGTATAAAAAAAATTGTGGAATACTTTAAAAACAATGTTCCTCAACGTCAAATTGCAAAGGCTTTGAAGGTCTCATCATCCACAGTGCATAATATCATCAAAAGACTCAGAGAAAATGGAAAAATCTCCATGCGTAAGGGACAAGGCCGAAGACCTTTACCGGATGCCTGTGATCTTCGGGCCCTCAGATGCCACTGCATCACTCACCGGCATGATTTTGTCATTGACATTATTAAATTGACCCAGGAATAGTTCAAGAAACCACTGTCTGTAAATACAGTCCGCTGTGTCATCCACAGATGCCACCTAAACCTCTGTCATGCAAAAAGGAAGCCATTGTTGAGCATGATCCAGAAGCGCCGCTGTGTTCTGTGGGCCAAGGCTCATTTAAAATGGACTGTAGCAAAGTGGCAAAGTGTCCTGTGGTCAGACGAGTCCAAATTTGACAGTCTTGTTGGAAATCATGGGCGTTGTGTCCTCTGGGCTAAAGAGAAGAAAGACCACCCCTCCTGTTATCAGCGTTCAGTTCAAAAGCCAGCATCTCTGATGGTATGGGGATGCATTAGTGCATATGGTGTGGGACACTTGCATGTTTTAAAAAGCACCATGAATGCTGAAAGGTATATAAAGGTTTTAGAGCAACATATGCTCCCCTCCAGACGACATCTATTCCAGGGAAGGCCTTGTGTATTTCAGCAGGACAATGCAAAACCAAATACTGCAGCTATTACAACAGCATGGCTTCGTAGTAGAAGAGTCTGTGTGCTGAACTGGCCTGCCTGCAGTCCTGATCTTTCACCGATTGAGAACATTTGGCGCATAATTAAACAAAAAGTTTGTCAAAGGACACCTAAAACTCTCCAGGAGCTGGAAGCCTGTATTAAACAAGAGTGGGATCAAATTCCAATGGCTAAACTCAAGAAACTTGTCTCCTCAATGCCCAGACGCCTCCACTCAATGCTAAAAAGAAGAGGGGATGCTACACCATGATAAACAGGCCCCTGTCCAAACTTTTTTGAGACCTGTAGCAGCCATCAAATTTGAAATGAGCTCATTTTGTGGATAAAATTGTAAAATTTCTCAGTTTCAACATTTGCTATGTTATCTCTGTTCTATTGTGAATAAAATACTGGCTGGTGTGATTTGAAAGTCATTGCGTTTTGATTTTATTCACAATTTACAATTTGTCCCAACTATTTTGGAATTGGGGCTGTACAATTTAGTATGTGATTGCCTAATGATTGAAAACATTTAAAATGTTGCATAGTTACATGTGTAAGAATCTTAAAGTGCCACGCGATTCTCAAGATTACCCCACCCCTGTTCAGACACCTGCAAAATTTATATTGCTCAAAACACATCAACAATTTTAAGAGTGGTCTTTCTACTATAATAGAGGAATCAGTTAAAAAAAAAAAAATAGAAGAAAATCCAAGGCGTGCCCCTGGAGATACGGGGGTTTTAACAGGTTTCATTTTCGCGTTTTTCTCACATTTGGCAAGATACTGACTGCAGTTGGTGATGAATTCATGGTGAATTCAGCCCGATTTATATTCAGCAGACACAAATGAATGGAAAAATTGCCAGAGAGCCTATGCTAGGGTTTATATTGGAGGTGCTTTGGGGACCTAAACATGGAACTGCCTGAACAAAAGGCACTTTTGGTGTCCTCATAGCTCCACAACCAAGAAAGAAAAAGTAAAATGGACTGCATTTTCTGATTAAGCAGTATAACATTAGCTTAGATGCAAAGTTTCAAAGCTATAGGTGTAATAATAAAAAATGCCATGTTAAATACAAGAAAAATGTCAACTGACAAAAAAACTGACGGACAGTACCCTTTGAAAATAAATCACAAAAAATTCATTTTTGGTCCGAATGGGCTGAAATTTCGATTTGCTCATCATTAATACATCTTTATCTAATGTGAAAATATGGAAGCAATCTATGACTACATGGTGACAAATGTTTTGTGTATCTAATGATTTGACACGGAATGACCCATTTTCATGCAGAAAATACTGCCTGTATTCTGAAAAAGACAACTTTCCTACAAAGCTGTTCATGGCCACTGAAAATTTATATTCTACTAAATGTTAGCATTTACGTGCAGCTGTGCATACTCTGAATAAATTTTTTTCAAAGTTTTCCACTGATTACAGACCTGTTCAACCGTATAAACACAGCCTCCCTCTCATTTGTTCATTCACCACCTTGAAAAGGTTGGCATTGTGATATTTGCGCATATCTAAAGACGTTTTGATATTCATGTCTTTCACACTGTATAAAAGTAGGCATTTCTCTCCTTCCGACCAGAAATGTGGGCTTTGCTGACTGCAAACAGGTGGCTGTGAGTTGCAAACTGTGATAAAGACCCCATTTGAGCGGCAGCTAAGACGCATATTCTAAATTCACTGCATACATGACCAAAGCATATTCCTAAAACCCGAATAATATTGGCATATCCCACACAAGGCCCAATTCAGAATTTCTAGCGGTTCACAAGATCTGTATCACATTCAGAATATTGTCATATTCAATATAATGGAGAAAAATTTGTGTGCATATAACCATAGTTAGTGTCAATGCAACATCAAACTCTGGATTGTTACAAAACACAGAGGCATAGACAAACACAGTGGCAAAAACATCCCATCCCATCCCATCCCCCCCCCCCCCTCCCCAAGCCCAGCCCAGTATTTGGAGACAAAAAACACATGATATTTTCACTTTCCATTACAGGCCCATAACTCAAATGAAACTCAAAGGTTTGCCGTTTTGCTGCACTCCCTGTAATGAGTTTAAAAGCAATTTTACTTTCTATGAATGATGGCATTTACAAAAAAAAAAAAAATAATGAAATGAACTTGATCCGATTTAAATGAATTTACTGAGAGACTCATTTACCTGCTGCCATTTAGTCCCTGGTTAAATATACTAAAATGGAATAACCATTAACCCCCACAAAAATAGGTCACTGAGCTTCCCTGTTACAGTTTGATTAAGGCTGCACACAACAGAAATAAAGGCAACATAACACAAGCGTATATCAAGGCAGCATACAGAGACTGACAGCGAAAAAGAAGAAAATGCATGACAAACCCTCATTTCCAGATAGGGAGGGTCCTGAGCCAAAATGGCCTTCTCTTCAGCCACTTTAGCCTTCTGCTCAGCAAGAAATCTATCCAAGTCATCGTCCATCTTCCGTCAGCACCTACAACAAACCCCCAAAGCAAGGCCTAACAAAGCGCTTCAATAACTAGCCAGAAAGCAATATGCCAATTAATTTTACTGAAGAGCAATGTCTGGCTGATCAGCCTATTTAAAACGAAATGTCAGACACCCAAGGCAAACACTTAAAGGTGGTTTATAAGCTGCAAGGGAACAATATATCACACATTATTGAAGGAGGAAAGGTTTTGGTTTATTTTGCTCGCAAATGCTCCAGTCTTCAGTGTCCTAGCAGTGAAAACCACGCATTCAGCTCCGTATCATTTCCAACGTCAGTATAATTTGGCTCCATGTCTAGACCTCCCCAGCAAATCAAAGCGTTTCCTTTACCCTCAGTCAGATCTCCTCTGTCCCAGCTCCTCTCAGCAATCACTCTCTCCACAAATAATGATCCCTATTCACTTAAAAGTAATCGACAAACGGTGTACCTAAACACATTACAGAGACGACCACATGGCTCATTGATCTAATCATTTTTAAAATCGTCACTGCTGGCCATCAAATTAAATGACTTAATACACGGCTTTAAGAGACCGTTTTAGGATATCCTTCTACGCCCCAACTCTACCTCGCAGATTACATTCTGAACACAGTTAAAACAATGAACATACTCCAGAGGGGTGAGGCAGAAATACATGAAGCATTATCCCAAAATTGGCAAAGTAGATTTCTAATGCGTTGTCCTACCTCCACTTTGATGACATTTCAAAGCTTAAAAATTGGTAAAGACAGCCATCTGCTCTAGATTGTAACACTTACGCATATTTATGTGAATGACTCAAGATTCGGTAACATTGTCAGACTTAAGGACAGTTTTAGTGTTAAGTTTGCGCCCTAAAACGTTTTAAGTAGGCTGATCAATAACCATTTCAACACATTATTCGTGTGAAAAATTTCTCACTGCTACCATCCAAAAAGATTCCGGCTTGCATGATTCGCGGATATAAAACAATGGTCATTGCATTCACGACCGACACTTTAAAACAGCAAGTGTTGCACGATGCTTACTGTAACAGTAACCGTACCTGCTGCAGCATGATAATCAGATAAGTTGGTGAGAACGGTAATCGTGCTCTGTCTCTTTAATATCCGTTGTCAGGCAACCACCGCGTTCACAGTGAACGTTAATTTCAGGCCGGGTTAATTCAGCCAGCTAACTACGTTCCGTTTAATCTACAAACATTTGCCTTAACGTGAACCGTTTGCGAACTAAACAATCTGCCACTCCCAACCCAGTTTTAGCTCATTTTTCCATAACCCAACGCACAAGAAACGGACACTTTGGGCGAAGTGTGGTATAGCGTCAGTAAGCCGGTGTTCAAGCTCGCCACATTCTGCGGAATCTTTAAGTTCATATTAAAGCTGCTTTCACACCGGACGCGAAACGAATTTTTCGCACTACAGATTATACATTCAAAGTCAATGCAAAGACGCGAATATTCGCGAAACGTGTGTATTCGCGTCTTTGCATTGACTTTGAATGTAATCTGTCGTGCGAAAAAAATCGTTTGGCGTCCGGTGTGAAAGCGGCTTTATTCTTAAGAGAAGAAGCTGAATAGCTTACACAGGCAGCAAGCGGTTTTATTTTGAACGGTTTTCTTGATTTTCCATTGATACCCCTGCAAACATGCCACTGCCACATAACATCAATAACATTGGGGAAAAAAAATCAATGTACCTCGTCAGCTCACGCAAATGAATATAGCTAGCTGGCTAAAATTTGTAGCCCAACATTCTTCGCCCAATAGTGGGCTCCATCCAAGTGCAATTCCCCACGGATCTTTTCAGTGAACTAGCTAGCTAGCTAAATTGCTAGGCAGCTACTGACGTGTAAACGTCCGATTATTATTTATTTTTCCTGGAGCGCAAACAACAGTAAACACAGCAGCAACCTAGACAGGAGCTGGTTAATATACCGAGCCTTCTTTACAAACAGCTAAATATGTCAAGTATCTTACTCACAATGCCTGAAAGGTGTTCATGTGTCGCAGCTAATTACTACAATCGGCGACGCTCAATCCCAGCAGTCTATGAAAAAGTTGCTCAGAGAGGAACAAGTTGTCAAAGGAAATGACTATCCGTTAGCTACCAGCTGCAACAACCGGGCAACATCACCGATCATCGGTCGTGCAGGCTAGCTTGCTAGCCAATTCAGAGACAAACTTGGGTCCAAAGCAGCTGGAGAACTGATACCAATGGTAACGAAACACCAAATTACATGTATGGCGGCCTCTATTGGAATGGAGTGAAAAAAATGTTAATGCTGATTTTACTCTCTTCATGCATGCAAGTAATTGCGAGAGGGCTGCATAAGTAACGTTAGTGAAGAATAAATCGACAAGACTTAACAGGGAACAAGCATAGGACCGAACACCATCCTCTTTCTCTGGGGAACTATGATTTGTAAATTCACGGTATTCAGGATAGCCCGAGATTTCGTGTTTCAAAATACATTTCAGCCTTTGCCAGGGAGGTGGTGGGATCATTTTTTCCCGTGTCTATCATAAATATGTCTCAAAGAGTTTAAAAAAGAACGGGATTTATCCTAAATATCATTTTGTAAAAATAGTGATCAAGAGCCAAGACAGAGTTGATTAAGTTTCGCACCAATCGGCCAAAAGGTACAGTTATCTGCGTTAGCTATGGTACATCGAATAATTTACTTGCATTCTGAGCAGAGGTCTGTTATCTACTGAATGTATATTCTAGTTTGCAGTTTAATAGTCACTACACAAATCATCAATTTAGGTGCCCAAAATAAATAAATAAATAAAAAATCTGAGCTTGCTCTAGCTGTCCGATGGAGGCCGCTGCGACTTATTTTACCACCTCACCCACCTGCGTGTCCATGCGGTGACATCTGAGATTGAACCATTCAGTTTGAATCGGGGTGTAAAACAAAATATTTGCAATAAAAACGTATCATTATATACGTGCGGGTACAAATTATTAATAATCAAGATTTATATATATTTTGAGGGATTGAAATGCAAATATTGTTTTTTATGGAAATTTTACTTTTTTTTCTGAGGACTTACAACGTTACTGTAGTCTACCTTTTCCATTTTTATGGTTCGGTCTTCTAACATGGTTGTTTTGGTTGTGAATCGGCAAATCGAAGCTAGCCAGCTTGCTAGCGATTCAAAATAATTTAGATTTTTAGACCTCCCCTGTTGCGGTTTAGCCTGTTATCTGCCTTCATGGCGCATTGACCCGCGTACAACCTGCTGTTTACTTATACTTTTAAACATAAGCGTGCAGAAGAGTTTATTGAACATTGGGGAAAATGGCCGGTAGCAGTATGGCCCAGAAGACCTGGGAGCTTTCCAACAGTATGCAAGAAGTGCAGAGTATAGATGAAATTTATAAATACGACAAAAAACAACAGCAAGAAATTCTTGCGGCGAAGCCATGGACAAAGGAGTGAGTGTGCATTTATAAAGGCGAGATTTCCATATACAGCCAATGGAGCATTTTAGTCGTTGATTAGCATGTTGCCAAGGCCTTCACAACTTTAGGTGACTGGTTAGCGAGCGAAGTATTCTCTCAAGAAAGCTAACGGAAGACCATCTGATTCTGCAAGCACGTCTATGTGCTTAGCTTATGAGACGGTTTTAAGCCGCTTTCACATTGGACGCGAAACGAATTTTTCGCACGGCAGATTACATTCAAAGTCAATGCAAAGACGCGAATAAATTTGCGTCTTTGCATTGACTTTGACTGTAATCTGTCGTGCGAAAAATTCGTTTCTCGTCCGGTGTGAAAGAAGCTTTAATGTTAATTTAGGTGTGTGACTTAAATGAATAGCTACTGCGGTTATTTGCTTGTTATGTGCTAACTTTCTAGCCTAGTACTCAGTAATTTAGCAGCAATGCTCGCTCCCAACTCATCACTCTAACTTCAGCGTGCCTTGCGTTGAATTTCAGATTAGCTCAGAATAATCATGTCGTGATTGGTGAATGAATGATGAAATATTGCTGTTTATGATTTTTTTTTTTTTTTTAAATGTCAGCCACCACTACTTCAAGTACTGCAAAATCTCCGCCCTTGCACTGCTGAAAATGGTGATGCACGCTAGGTCCGGGGGTAATCTTGAGGTAATGGGGTTGATGCTGGGCAAAGTCGACGGGGAAACCATGATGATCATGGACAGCTTTGCGCTACCGGTGGAGGGCACAGAGACCCGCGTCAACGCACAAGCAGCGGCCTACGAGTACATGGCTGCCTATATCGAGAATGCTAAACAGGTGAAGCCTCTCTGTCTTTAGCCGCTCGCGTCTTTGCATTTACTTTGAATGTAATCTGTCGTGCAAAAAATTCGTTTCGCGTCCGGTGTGAAAGCAGCTTTTGAAGTATTTATGTTTCACGCCGCAACCTCTTCCCTCGTCTGAATTTGAGTGCGGGCATGTGTAACACTTTTGCTAATAGAATATGTCAGTCGTTGCTCTAGGTCTTTGGGCATGCATTTGCCTTTACTTCATATTTTTGTCGGAGTTATTATTGGCTGGGGCCTGGAAACCAATGTAGTTATACCACGTTTTTGATATTGATGTGTAAACGACTTAATGAAGGGTTATTCATTTAATTAATAAACAACTGCTTTACTTTTCAGATTGTTTCTCAAAGGCTGTATCTTCAAGTCCTTGAGTGTGCCATCTTTTGTCCATGTTCACTCCTTTTCTTACCTGCATCATCAGGTCGGACGTCTTGAAAACGCCATTGGCTGGTACCACAGTCACCCCGGTTATGGCTGCTGGCTGTCGGGCATTGATGTCAGTACACAGATGCTCAATCAGCAGTTTCAGGAGCCCTTTGTGGCAGTCGTTGTAAGTACTCTCAAGTCACGTATCAAACAGTTACTTTCGGCAAATGCAAGATGGCCTCTAAACTCAGAGCTCTTCCCATTATTGCGTTTGCAGATTGACCCAACCCGAACCATCTCCGCTGGAAAAGTCAATCTTGGGGCATTCAGAACATATCCCAAGGTATCAATGCTGTAGGGTATTTGCAATTTGATTATGATGGCAAAGAAGTTGTTTGAGAAGTCCAAGTAGTAGTGTGTGCCTTACCTTAATTGAACCTCAGGATTGTTTCTTTTTTTGTTGTTGTTGTGGGAAAAGATTAATTACATGAAATAGATTGAGAATTCAGTTGTTTTATGTAGCCCTCACTAAGGTCCTATTTTAAACTCCTAATTTGAGATACTGTATCCAATTATCTTTGTATTATTGCGGCGACAAAAAGTCTGCAAATGTGGCTAAACCTACCAGGTTCTGAGGAGGAAAAAAATGTTTAAAAAGGGTGAATCTTATATTTTCATGTTTGATTTCAGGGCTACAAGCCCCCTGATGAGGGCCCTTCAGAGTACCAGACCATTCCACTGAACAAGATAGAAGACTTTGGTGTTCACTGCAAACAGTGAGGCTCACTCTCCACCTGACATCTCACAAACTCAGGATCAAGCCTTTCTTTTCTGCCCCAGGGCATTTGCATTACATCATACTCTAACTTTGTCTCAAGTATCTTGCATTTCAATTCCTGCTGTACCATCTCTGTCCTCACCAAGCTCTTTGTATGTAGGTACTACGCCTTGGAAGTGACTTACTTCAAATCATCGCTTGACCGCAAACTGCTAGAACTCCTTTGGAACAAGTACTGGGTGAACACCCTCAGCTCTTCCAGCCTGCTGACTGTAAGTGAATCCTAACGTGGTCACTGTTTGTCCTCCTCGTTCTCTGTATGCCACCTTTGTGGCAGCTTCTGAGGACGTTTGATGCAAGTCTGTCAGTGTCTGTCTCTCTTTGCCTTGTAGAATTCAGATTACACCACGGGCCAGGTGTTTGACCTATCAGAGAAGCTCGAGCAGTCGGAAGCCCAGCTGGGGCGGGGCAGCTTCATGTTAGGGCTGGACACCCACGACAGGAAGTCAGAAGACAAACTAGCCAAGGCCACGCGAGACAGGTGAGGCAGTGGGGAGTGACAACCTATAGGCCAGTGTGTTGTGTGTGTGCTCTCACAACTGTCATTATAATTAGCTTTACTGTGGTAAATTCAGTTTATGTCATAGAAAAAAAAAAAAATCTACTTTATCGATATGGGAACTTATTCCCTGCAAATCAAGCCTTTAAGAATGCAGTGTATGAAGGAAAATGTGAATAATGGTAATAATGGGTTTATGATGCATTGTACCTGCGTTCAACCCTTCAAGATTATGGTTTGAATGTTTCATTCTTGATTGCACATGGTTTTCATTTAGAATTTCTTATCTCCACAATGAGAGGAACAATAATTTTTTTAGGTTTTGCACTGTCAGTGAAAAGGGGACAGATACTGTAGATGGAAAAAATGAAATTCTGCTCAGGTTTGAGGAGGATTTTGTTCTCGGAGAATAATCGCTGTTTAAAACCATCAGCTAGGTCATGCAGTTGAGGCAGCAATGCCTGGGCTTAAAGAACAGGCTTCATGCAGTTGTAGACACTGTCTAATGTGTGTGAAAGCCACAAATGCTATGTATTTTTAAGTGGTAGGGAAAATGGTAAGCATTGTTGAGCCGAATATTGTTATCCCATGGTAAGCGTATTCAAATTTTCACAATGGTCAGTGTTTGCCAAGGTTAAGTGTTCTTCTTCCTCTAATGGGTTTTTGGCAGGCTGTACACGGAGTGATGTAATGCTGCCCCCCACAAATTATAATTCTACAGATTAAAAAAAATTATCTGCATCTTAAAAAAAATAAAAATAAAAAAAACCCACGCACACACCTCAAGGACCTAATCTACCCCTATTCCAAAACCCTCTGTCCTAAACTTTACATTCTTGTCACCTGACCTCTGCCAAATCCTCTTATCAAAATTCTTTGAATATCTTCCCCTCTGACATCCATTACTCTCAGAAATTCCCATGCTGCATCAACCACCACTTTATTTCTCTCTGATTTGCTTGTAGTGTCTCGGGAACAAATCACCACCATTGCAATAAAAGCCAAGCATTGTTTCCTGTCCATTATAATGATATTCTTGTTTTCCAACTTCCTCAACCCTATCCTGCTCTTCCCCACCTTTTCTTTTTCCACCTGCACCCTCTTTATTGCCTCTGCATACAGTATTCTCTCCTGTGTTCTTATTCTTTCCACCTCCTGTTCCTTTTTTCCTACTTTTACATTACAATGCTCCAATTTCATGGTTTCCCCCACAGTGATAACACACCACCTGTTCTTTGGAAATGTGTTGATCCTCCAGACATCCTTCTTTCCCACATCTTTCACATCTGTGTGTCTGCCTCCTACATACTGCTGCCTCGTGCCCATACTCTTCACACCAGTAACATCTAAGTGGAGCCCTTTCAATTTCCCAAACCCAATAACTGACGTAATCTAAAAATATCCTTCAGGTAACTCAGTTTGATATTCCAGCAAAATTGAAAGGCTTTCCTGCTCCATTCCTTCCCTTCGGCTTTTCAGCTATCTTGCCTCGCAAACTCCCTCCACATCCAAAAAAATCACTAGCGTCTACAGATGGCGGAATGCCGCTTATAACCCCCTTGAAGTGTTTGTTTATTTTTACTGGAAAACAGATGACACTCGCTAAATCAAACTGTGTAATTTTCAGCATCTTACTATACTGCTTCTTATTTCTACATTCCACTACTACCGTTTCACCCCGTGTTACTCTCGCAGCCTTTACATCTCCGATATCAATTTTTATTAGTCTTCCAACTTCATGCATATCTTTAAAGAGACCGTTTGCATGACCACCAATTACCGCTGCCTTCATTCCCACAACATATTCTGCCTCTTCGCTATCATTCCCACTTCCTTTTTTTCTTCTCTTTTTAGAAACCTCTGTCCCGTCGCACTCCATTTTTTCCCAAAGCCGTTCGCCCGTAATATAAACTCAAAATCCTGTGACTGATATCAGACACGCAAATCTCCCAGTCAGAAAAAAATAAAATTAAAATAAATAACTCACCTCGTTGCTCTAGCTGGTCGACTCGGCGTTCTTTATCTTTGGCTGCCGCCGTTATATGCTACCACCGCATATAACAGCACTAGAAATTAAACTCAATTTTCTTGACTGGATGTACGCTTGAGGCTTTTACACACTCGAGTATTACTCTGGGTTCCCAAACATTAAGGTTAGCTGGAAAAGCGCTGATTTCATTTGATACTGGTTGAGGTTGAATACAGAATTCTGTCCTTGTCAGGGTCCACAAAATCGGGCCATCCGGACACAAAATGTACGCTGTACACCCTAGAATGTTCCTTGGGAACAAAATTTCTTCCTGTTTATAGCCTGAATCCAAGCTGTTTGCTGTCTTTTACCATGGGGAAAGCTTCCCCTCAAGGTTAAGTGTCATACTGTTATGTTGTATGACAAAGAATGTGAATTTAGATTGCAGTCTGTTAATATGAAATTCCTACATTATCTGCCTTAAAAATTTGAATATTAACCTTTTCTTTTCAGCTGCAAGACTACCATAGAAGCAATCCATGGTCTAATGTCACAAGTCATCAAGGATAAACTCTTCAATCAAATCAACACCTCTGCCAACTGAGCCTATATGAAACAGGAACTCATTGACTTGCTTTGTTGTGAATGAATTCTGTTTGTGAGGAGTTTCAGGAAAAATGGGGAAAAAAACTTCCTGTATGGTTTCAATGTATTATCTTTTTGTTGAAATATATGACCTAAAATACATATTACTGCTGTTTGTCATTAAAAAATAAGTGAGCCTGTGTTTCATTGTCATCTTTGTTATTTAGATATAAAAATACAAAAAATATCTATGGTCTGCAAAGAGAACGTACTTGCACTTTGCTGAAATTATTTAGGCGAGAAAAAGATGCAGATGGCTCCAACTTCTCCAGTTTGGAGTCAACTCTCTGCAAATATCAATACAGGGCTGATATTTCCGCACTTCAACTAGGAAAATCCCAATTCATAAAAAGGCACCCAGGTGTCTGAGGTGGAGACTCAGGTTTTCCACAACAACTGGTTGCGCTAACAAAGACAATGCAGCTGCACTTAAGCATCTGAAGGATTACTCCAGCCACCCACTCTTATCTGGAGGGCGTAGAAAAATTGATACAAATCTCTGATCAGTGGCTGCGCTCCATGTAAACCCACAACGTTCGTTCCTTCCTGATAGCATCACAGAAAAAAATGGGACCAAGGATCCTGTAGCTTACCGGCAAGTAATCTTATAGTGATACAAGTTATGACAATTTCATGTGAAGTTTGACATTCGAATCATTAAAAGTCAATGCCAAGGTCACCAAATAAAAGTTCACAACATTTATAAGACCTAAATATAATCCTAAGCTCTGAATCAGTTTTGGTGATACAAGTCATTGAAAATTCACTACGTCAATAGTGAACTTCAAAGGTCACAGAAGGTAAAGTATAGGTCAGTAAATGGACTTCATATAAGACTTTCTAAATGTCTCTATACAAACCTTGGCTCAATCTGTGACCATTTTGGTGATAGAAGTCATTGTAATTTCACTGTCGAGTTTGAACCTCAAAGGTCACTGACAGTCAAGTTGAATGTCACCAAATGAAAGTTCATATGTGACTTCCTAGATGTCAGTAACACAAACCTAGGCTCCATCTGTGACCATGTTAGTGTTACAAGTCACTGACTCTTCCCTAAGTCACATTTGACCTTCAAAGGTCAATATGAAGGTCACCAAATGAAAGCTCATATATGACTTCCTATACATCTCTAATACAAACCTAGGCTCCATCTGTGACCGTTTTGGAAATACAAGTCATTGTAATTGTATTATGTCAAGTATGACCTTCAAAGGTCACCAAGTCAAGTTGAATGTCACAAAATGAAAGTTCATGTGCGACTTCCTTTAAGTCTGTGATACAAGCTTAGGCTCTATCGGTGACCTTTTTAGTGATAGAAGTCATAGAATTTTCACTCTGTCAAGTCTGACCTTCAAAGGTCAATATGAAGGTCACCAAATGAAAGTTCATATTTGACTTCCTATATGTCTCCAATACAAACCTACACTCTATCTGTAACGATTTTGATGATATAAATCATTGAAATTTCACTGTAAAGTTTGGCCGTTGAAGGTCACTGAAGGTCAAGTTCAAGGTCACCAAATTAAACTTCATACATGACTTCCAATATGCTCACAATACAAAGCTCTATAATAGTTTTGGTGATAGAAGTCATTATAATTTTGCTATGTGAAATTTGACCTTCAAAGGTCACCCAAGGTCAAGTTCAAGGCCACCAAAAGAAATTTAATATATGCCCCTATAAGGGTTTAATACACATATGTTCCCAATCTTCAATATTTTCAAGCCTAGAAGCCTTTGAAAATTGTAACATTTTGCTTTGACCTCAAGTTTGACCTTTCAAGATCATCTGAGGTCAACTTTAACATAGCCAATATATAGGTCATATATGACTTCCTATATGTCAATAACACAAACTTAACCTCTATCTGCAACCATTTGGCCTCCACAGGCCATCTTGCTTATTCATAAAGTACAGCGCCCCCACTAGACCCACTTCTGTCGATTCAATCAAAGTGGCGCTTGCACTGTACATTGACGGTACCAAGGGAAGTTGATTGCCTGATTTGGAAAAAAATTTATCACACGGTTTTTGAGAAATAATTTTTTGAAATTTCAAGTCCTATCTTTTAACATTGGTAGTATCTTCCTTAACCTCAAGTTTGACCTTTCAAAGTCATCTGAGTTCAACTTTAACATAGCCAATGTATAGGTCATATATGACTTCCTATATGTCGATAATGCAAACTTCATCTCTGTGCAACCATTTGGCCTCCACAGGCCATCTTGCTTATTCATAATGTACAGCGCCCCCACTAGACCCACTTCCTTCAATTCAATCAAAATGGCACTCGCACTGTACATTGATGGTACCAAGGGAAGTTGATTGCCTGATTTGGAAACAAAAATTTATCACGTGGTTTTTGAGAAATAATTTTTTAAAATTTCTCAGTCCTATCTTTAACATTGGGGGCAAAATTTCAAGGGCCCATAAAACGGACAAAAATGATTCAATCAAAAATCCGAAAAAAACGTCTGGAGATATGTCCTAGTAGTATGTTATGGCAAATTTACACAAAAATTCATCAGGCCGAAAAAAAGATAAAAAATGTTCCGGACGACGGACGCCACACCACGACAATAGCTTATCGGCCCATAGGGCCGGTAAGCTAAAAAGAAGGCAAATGGGAACGTACTTAGAAATTTATTCTGAAACTTCCAAAGGCACTAATCAGGGGACAAAACTGGAAGATAAAAAAGATAGTAAAATCGCACCCCCTAGTGACATTACACTTCGCTACATTTCTTTAAGTCGGAGATAATGAAATCAGTCCTCGAGGTGCAGATACTGCAAAAACTGCTGGTTTTCCACCCTCCATTTACCTGACTCCGGTGTAAAGACAGTCAGGCCAATCAGAAGCACTAACTATTGATTTAATTGGTAAATTACATAGGAAGTAAGGATTGATTTAATCGGTAAATAAGAAGTAAGGAAAGCTAAGGCAATGTTTCAATTTGATACACAAATTTGGGCCTGCAATATAGTGTTCCTTCATTTCACTGTTATGTCTTCAGTAGCACCTGCATACATGGATAGCAGATACCAGACACTTATGAAGGAGACATGGCAATTTCATATCATAATGCGCATGCAGTCATGGAGCAACTGTCACTGCATGGTTCTGTTATGTATTGTAATACAATAGTCCGTTTTGTGAAATTGAGGTATACACATATCATGACACCTTACATGAGAGTTAAATGTCTTTGCGGTAATATTTGTTGAGTTATATTAATCTGTGTCCATCAAATAACTTTGCACAACTACAAAGCTTGTAAGCACTGTGACATATTTAACTGTGGCTGAGACAACTGACATTGACAAACAGAACTTGGAGCTTTTAGTCTTTCAGTTTGCACTGCACATCATTCACTCAATGCACTTGCAATTGATACATTTCAAGAATTGTTTTACATTTCCATGACAATGACATGGAAAAAAGACTGCCATACTTTTTTTTTTCCAAGTTCCATTTACAACATTTTCATAAAGGGACATTATACATGCCATAACAAATTAATCAAACAGCTTACCTGGGCCGAAGAAAGATAAAATTAAGCTTCATGATACCAATCTTTGAAAAAGAAAATACTTTGGACTGAAGTAAACAGACATAAACTCTTTTTTCCTAAAACAAGCAGAAAAACAAGACACTGAATAGCAAATGAGCTTTTGCAAAAAGCTTAGCAGTCCAAAAGTTTACGGAATCATTGTTTCCCTTTATGTGTCATATAGGAGTGACAAATTAATGTTACAACACAGGCTGGATTTTCTGGCCTTACATATTCATGCAGTAATTACACACATCAACAAAAATATATTTTTCTCTTCCTAAAAGCTGCAAACATACCACACTGCAGCAGTTAGTTTAGCTAACAACAATGAAACGGGTGCATTCAGCTGCTTTATCACGGCAGAATTTTCTGAGGGCTTTGCTCTGAAAGGGCCAGCTCACTTTGAGGCTATTACCATATGTTATGACTTGAAAATCATAACAAAGAAAACCAGCAATGACAACTTAAACAAATTTATTCTTCACTGATTAGGTCAAAAAATTTCTACAAATAATCCACTGCGTAATCTTATAATAACACTCTAATGCCACTATGTAACTCTGATGCCAAAACAAAAACCTCTTTAACTGACCAAAATCACAGCATTTATATAGACTAGGAACATTCTGGAAAGATCTACAGGAGTCCTGGGCAATCCGGCCCCCTCCAGGCAAGAAGATGCCAGAAACCTCTAGAAAGCACTAGTCTATTTCGTCACAAACAAGTGGTATTGCATCAGATCATGTTTTGCTACAGACACACCACCAGAGGGTGCTACATGATGAACAAAATAAACAAATAGCTGACCAGTAAAGCAGCACAACAAATCTCCATTTATACATGATATACAGTGCTGTACTTAACCCTTTCGCAGGCAAATTTTGGCCCAGATGCATACCCCCACGGACGGATTAATTTTGGGTTTTTACCAAAATATGATTGTTATTCAAAATAACAATAAAATAACACCAAATCTCATAATAAGTTTCCCATAACTGATGTTTTTATGTTTTAATCCTCTCCAGAATCGCTAAAATCGTTTGGATCCAAGTCACTCCCGCTCTCTGGATATTCAAACTCATCGTCAGAGTCATTCAATAAAGCAAAAACTTCATCCACGTTGTATTTACGTTTAGAAAACACGGCTACAATGCGGCTATTTGTACTCGTCGATGCCATGTTCACATGTCCCACAATTTGACCGGGAAGTAGTCTCGTATTTAGCGTTTTAGGAAATCCCATGCCTCGTTCACGGCTAAAAAATACAGTGCTGGGTGACCTGAGAGACAGCCAATGGTAATGAGTGTAACTAACAAGGGTGCAAATAAAATTTAAAGAAGACTTTATAAAACACGTTGGTTAAAACGACAAAAAATGTCGCTGTGCCTGCGAAAGGGTTAAAATACTCATACATAACATATAACATGCCAAAGGTGGAGCGCTGTCACCTCTGTGAGTATGTCAGGAATAAATAGTAATATCACTCACACCAAACCATTTCAATTATCTTTTTGCAGCAAAAAAAAAAAAAAAAAAACACATTTCCTGCAGAGCAACACATTCAGCTGCAAATGAGGACACTTTACATTTGTTTGTTGATGGTGCGTAAGTGGTTTTTAATCTGCAAGGAATTTACATGTATTTAGTTTGCGACTAGACAGTATATATAGGATAACTACGGGTACTGTATATTGTTAATAGATAGACATCTGCTGTCAGAGAAATTGTCCAGCAAAGTTCTGAGACAGCATTTTATTTGGTGTGGTTTCCACCAGAATCGTTTCATTGTGTATTGTAGGCACTCCATCTGAACCTTGTCATTGCTCAGTATAGAAGCTCATTTCTTTGCTCCATCCTTCACGAGCTTCGGCCCACCCCTGAGCTGCTCATATGAGCTCAGTCTGGTTCAAACGCCTCATTGATGTTGCCATTGAGGTCCACTATGCACTCGCTTCTGTGCCGACACCTGGGCAGGATGCGATTTAAGAGGCTGGTACAGCCGTGGGCTGGACCATCACTAGGGGGCGCTGGAGCATCTGGGGTTGATTCTCGAAGCACGCTTTCTTTCCTGGTCTTGGGAAACTTCAGATTCAAACTGCAAAGGAGGGATGGGGTAAAGCGAAGACAAAAAAGCTTTGCGTTAAACCCTGTGACTTCTATAGGAACCAGAACTGCCAAACTTCTAGGCTTAAGCTGACTCGACTGCAGTACTAAACAGCAGACTTTCCGAGGATGAAAAAAGGACAATCTCTGCGATTCTAATCAGCTTATGATTGTGAGAGGGGATTGGTGGAGGTCAGTATAGTGGTTTAGGGGGAGGGCAGTGTTTGCTCACCTTGCACAAACCCCCAAAACTGCAGCAGGCACAACTTGGGCTGAACCCCTATTTAATGAGCTTGGAGGGGCTTCCACAGTATCATCTTTCTGCAAGACACAAAAGCAGGATTCAGGCTCTGGATCTCCAGCCTGACACACCTGGGTACAGCATTAGGGCCCCACATATTGCATGAAATGCCCATTTCACCCTGGTGTTCTCTTGGAATTGGCTTTTATGGCTGCCATATAGGCTCTGGGGTTTGTGGGACCCCAAATACAACATAAGAGTTAAGGGTACAGCACTGACAGCATTCTTCAGCATCTCTCGCTGGAAACTGGATAATTTTATGCCTAGCACTCAAGAAATTCACAATTAGTATGATACTGACTCCGAAAAGAACTAGTAAAATGCTCTTCCTTAGTTTAATGTCATAATACAACTTGAATATAGTTTTTAAAAAGGACACATAAAACTTACAATATTTTTAGGGGAGACTGAAGTCTGATTAGCCATGGTAACCAATGAGCCATATCACATATTTGTAATGTATAGATGTCAGAGCTGCTTAAAATAGGCAAAATAGTGATACGGCTCATTGGTTCCCAAGGTTCATTGGATCCCAGTCTCCCCAAATTATTTTTAAACAGGAAAACAATATTGAGAATAATTAATCACTCTGACGAATATTCCATGTTTCCTGACTGTAAAAGATCATGTCTCTGTAGCCCTTGTTTTCTTCCTCGATTATAAACACTAAAAAATAGTGCCCTGGACTGTAGCGCACCTGGATATCAGAATATCAGGATTAATCAATGCGCAGGATATCAATGAGATTAAATCAAAGCCAGTTAAAAAATATAGCAAAATGTGCAAGATTTGACATTAAGCTTTTTTATATATACCCTTGACCCATAAGGGGCGGAGGTATACAGTATATGCCAAAGAATTCCATTTGTCTGCCCTTCTGTCGGTTTGTCCATCCGCACCAGTTTGTCCGGCCGATTTCTCAAAAATCGCTCATCAGGTTGTTTTCAAGTTGCAGTCATGCATTCTACACTTCATGGAGAGGTGCAGTGACAAGTTTCAGAAAATGTGATGATTTTTTCAAGAATTACTTTTGTCTTCCATATTTTGAACTTAGAAAATTTACCACTGCAAATGTTGTGTGACCAAATTCTCAAAAACTGCTGATCAGATTGTTCTAAAATTTCAGTCATGCATTCTGTACTTCATGCAGAGGGGCAGTGCCCATCTATATGAAAATATGCCATAATCTCTTCAGTGCACAAGGGTCGGGGGTATTAGTGAGCTGTGCTCACTTTTTCACTAGTTTTCTTTTATCTACCCGTCAACTCATCCAATCTGAAGCAACAATACACCTAAAGTCAGTTTTGCAATATGGCCACCATATTGCACCATATTGTATATGTAAGCCCATCAATTTTTACTGCTAACAAAAGACCCTAAATGACATTTTCAAGATGACCATCATGGCAATGGCATAGTTGAATCAGATTTTAATGGCGCAAACAAATTGTAGAGCGCCCCCTGCTCTAACTCTTCTAATTCCAAATATTTTTGGCATCCACACACAGGCAAAAAATACGAGATTGAATTATTCATAAACCGCAGTACCACTCATTTCGTTTACATTCTTAAATGTCCTTGTGGATTGGTCTACGTTGGTCAAACTAAACGCCCCCTGGAACTCGACATCGCCAAACACGAGGCTGCTATTTGTAATCAAAACATGGACTGTGCAATAGAAAACATTATGCCTAAGTGAATAATGGTTCAGCAGCATTACTAAAATTCTGGAAAATTGAGAAAATTGTTTCCTCCCAGACATTATGTTATAGACTGCTCAAAGGAGAATCTTACTGGATTACACACTGAATATAGTTGAGCCACATGGACTAAATGAAGAATTAAACCTTTCCTGCTTCATGGTTCATTATTATGGGTTCCTTTCTATTTGTCTGGATATCGTCATATTTTTGTTTTTACTTTTGATCATGTGGATTAATGGTGATTCTCGGGGTAACACCTCCTTGTTGTATGCTGTCACAGTATTGGTATGGTATGCATACCCCCTCAGCTCCCTTCTTTTCAAATGGGAAGATTTTCTCTGCGAAGGAGGCTATTTAGCTGTCCCAGCTTCACCAATACTAGTTTGACTCCGAGGAAGATGCAGTGCATCGAAACGTAAGTCTTGGCACCTAAATAAATTGTTGCAAGTGTTTTGAGTGCTCCAGTCTCGTCCCTTATCTATATTGTCCTTTCTGCGAGCACCGATCTCCGTCGAATTGAGGGGCTGAAGTACGAGGGGATCCTTCAATTCGTTTACTTGTATTTGTTTAATTATATATCTGGCCTGCTAATTTATAGTGCAAAATTTCAGGAAGCTATATTATATTGAGATATTTATCTTAGCCTACCTAAGGCAGAGACAGCGAATCAAAGAGGTTATGCACTTTGTGCCATACCTAATGCGCAAAGTGAGTCAGCATTAATATGCGGCAACTCATGGGATTGGATCAGGTGCGTATTTTGCGAATGAGTGGATTTGGGGGCCCAAAAATACTTCTTGCACCCAGATCCATCATCACACGAGTCCAACACCGGGTCCTGGTGAGCTAAAAACTTAAAAACTAAAAACTAAAAAAAAACGGTCAAACTGAAAGCACAGACCTGGCTCAATTTGGTCACGTATGAAGCAGGGAAGTATCCCTCCTGCCCGTTCTCTCGGCGCCCAAACCACCAGCACTCGTCATCTTTGAAAAGAACATGAACTATGTCGCCATAGTGCAATTCCAGCTCATCGGGCCAGTGGGGCTTGTAGTTCACCCCTACCATCATCTGGAGGAACAAATATGAACATTAGTGCTGTTAACTTTGTTGAACTGAGGAACAATTCTATGAATTTCTTCTAAATCCCCCAAAGTCCAACCTGCAACATGCATGACCAGACAATGCAAAACCACTCTTCACACATCATAATCTGTATTTCATTCTCATTTCATTAACAAGTAAATATTTCAATAAATATTCATTTCAATAAAAAATGCATAAATATTTGTCTTTTTCCCTAATTCTGAATCAACAAGACATTCAGAAATTGAAACATGCCATTCCTTCCCTTCTACATGTGCACAAATGAATTGAGTTTGGTTATCAAACCTGTGACATGGTCCGATAGCAAACTATTTGCTCCATTTCAGACAGGCAGCATTCACTCATGATACTCCACAGACATTTTACAGGCTATGTCACTGCAGCCACCAGATTGTGCAGGAGACAAGATTCTGGTATTTTGAGCATTGACCATTGCAGCATAAAGCTGCTTTCACACCGGACGCGAAACAAATTTTTCGCACGACAGATTACATTCAAAGTCAATGCAAAGACGCAAATATTCACGTCTTCGCATTGACTTTGAATGTAATCTGTCGTGCAAAAAATTTGTTGAACGTCCGGTGTGAAAGCGGCTGAAAGCTAAAACTGAGGCGGGGAGGATGTGAATGGCTCACAGTACGTGATTAAGCATAAGTAACTGAGTTCATGGAAAAGCAGTGCTGCCTGGTGACACAGATTCTGAGGAGTTTATCCTTAACTGAAATAACCTGCGCAAGGTAATTACTAATGCTGTCAGTGTCAACATCAGAGAGGAGGGTTTGGTCGAGCTGCACAGAGCTTAGGCCTGGCTGAACATTAGACAGGAGTCTGTGTCTCTGGGTCGGTGCAACAGCATTGTAGCCTTTTCACTGACCCCAGACAAAAATTCTCCTTCTGTTCTGCCTCTCTTACCTCAGCCTCTCCCTCCATCTCCCTCTCTCTCCTCCTCTTTAACTTTCTGCCTCTCTGAACTCGCTAGACATCAGACAAAGTGTGGTACGTACAACCACAGCATCCATCATATATGCAAAAGGAGGACTCCGAGCTGCAATCTGAGCAGCTAGTACAAGTATATTGAATTATAACATTGTAATGGAACATGAAGCCAATTCCTGATCTGAGTCATACTGAATTTTAATTTTACATTCTTTTTCAACTGAGTATTTGCACATCCCATTCTATCTTGCAAACACATCATGTAAGTACCACAACAGCAATATGTAAAATTGCACAAAGTTTAGAAAAAAGAAGTGATGCTCACTTTTTCTATTTCTGGATGCCTGTGTCTGCCTCTTGATCTGCACACTGAGGAAATAAGAGAATATCATGAATAAAAAAAGTACATTATGCACAGTGGCAAATGTAAATGTTTAAATGTAGCTACCTTGGCTGTACTTTTTACCCGTAAACTTCTTAATTGAATCTCATAGTGACAGCTTTTGGAGTTCGACAATTCCCAACTTTTAGTTAAATAAGCCTTTCTCTTTGTCATCTAATGCAAAAACACATCCAGTCATTTAGACCTTGTAATGCGTAGTTTGCTAGGTATGCAATATAAAATATGCCCGCAGGTTTTAAAATGGCATATCTGCCCTGCAAATAAATAAAAACTGCCAACCCTGAGGAAGATGTCCAACCCAATCTAAACCAGCATTCACCCACAGCTGACTCTCCTGCACCCCAGAACAGCCACAGTACAGTACACTCACCTTGTGGGAAGAAGACCGTGGTGAAGACTTCAAAATGCTCATTACTCTGCGTGTAAATCTGCTGCATTGTCCTTGGGTCACCCTGCTGTCCTACAGAGACTGGCAGACCTGTGGCCTCTGTTCTGCCTTATATATGCCGGTGCAGCTAATCTGCTGCATCTCTCTCTCTCTCTCTCTCTCTCCTCTCTCTCTTATAGTATTCCCAAACAGTCACACACATGCATCTCCCCCTATCTGTCACGCACTTGCTTTCTCAAACACACACCCTTTCTGTCTAGCCCTCCTGTCTCACACACTCACTTGTATGTGCTCAAATACAGTTGTTCATTTTACTGGCCAGCACCCAATGGTAAGTTTTCATCCATGCTTCATACGCAACAGAGGTAGAAACATCACATGCAAACTGATCACAGGTCTTGGAAGGAACAGTGCAACTCATAAAGCAAACCGTATAAAGATTTGATCACAGAAAATGTCAACAAAATGCAGAAACCCTGGAACTCATTTCAGCTAATTTGATGACACTGCGGGATAGAGAGGGCTCAAGGTCAGTAGCAGAGAGAATTTCAATTGATCAGGGACTGATTTGTCGCTCTGTGCTATAACCAGGCCAGCAGCCTAGCATGCAATTGACAGCTAAAAACACAAACCTAAACACGGCTGCCCTCATTTCAAACATTTACACTTATATAATCAGTAGATATATCCAGAGTGATTTGAATGGATGAAGCGCAGATCAAGACCAGTACAGATTTCAAAAATTTGCAACTGTAGCGCAAGCGAAATGGCAGCAGAAGAATGTGCAATCATGTATCCAGTCCTATTAATGCTGCAAAGGAAATAACAAACATCCATGAATGATGATACATACTTCAAATATTACATGAGAATAAATGTTACTGTATATGGCATGTATTATTCTCTGTGACTTCAACTGTAATTTCATTCCTTTGCTTGCATTGTTGGTTCATTGTAGTCCATCATGTGCTGTGTATTGTACTACTGCTAATACTGCACTCTCAGTCTCTCTCACCCACTTTACAAGAGTCATAAATGGAAGTTAGCAAAATAACATTTTGTACAGATATTAGGAAGTATACATTGTAAAATAGCTTGCTGGGTCATGTAGAATCCGAAAGGAAGGTTGTCAAGTCCAGGCTTGACATAGCAGTAGATTCCAACTAGTTCTTCAGCATCGTAAATGTTAGGTACACTTTCCTGGTGGGAAAATAGTGACATTATTAGCTTAAAAGCCTGTTGTATTACATTATGCTATGATATTTCAATATTCTCCTGGCCTTTCCATTCACAGCATAGACTACTGGGAGGTAAACCACTTAAATGCAGTAAGATACCTTCAGGAATTCTTAGCCCCAAATCCTCTCTTTACATAAGGGGTATCGTCCCATAATCTGCAAACCAGATTAGGGAGCCAACAGTTCCCTGAATACCACAGGTTGTACTTGGGCTGTTCCTTCTCAGAAAAGTGCAGCATGAACATACACATTTGCAAGGTAGCTGACGACCGTCAAAGCACTTCCATAGGCAGAAGACATTTCAATCAAATCCCTGCTTTGACTCTATAAGAATGATAAGCAGCTTTTAAGGGAGGCCGGACTGTTACTATTGGTGACTTCAATTACCCAGCTATCAACTGGGAAATGGTAAAAAGACAGGGTAAAGGAGAGGAAGAATTTCTAGATGTTATAAATGACAGTTTTTTTTTTTTTTTTTTTTGGTGCAGTAGGTCAGTAAACCTGCAAGACAGAAAGCAATTTTAGATTTAGTGTTCTGTAATGACCATGAGGTAATGTAGCCATTAAGGACTAGTGATCATTCCACTGCTAGTTTGGACGTATTATGACAAGTTAAAAGGGTCTTCTCGAAAACCAAAAATTTGATTTTAGGCAAGCAAACTTTAACAAGATGCGCTCATATGTGACTGCAATTGATTGGATGAAACTCCTCGATAGCAAGACTGAAGGAATTTTGGGGTAAATTCAAGGGAGTTATATATCATGCACAGTGGTATGCAAAGAGTGTACAAAAGGTATAATAAAGTAATTTTAAAAAGCAGAATCCTCAGTGGATGAATACAGTTATTGGGATGAGTTTGAAGGAAAAGAGTGTTCTGTGCAATACAAACATAAAGGACAGTAATGAGAATACTAAGGTTGAAAATTGTAAAATGCATATTAAGGTCAAAAAATAACTCAGGAAAGCTAGAGGACGCCATGAAAGGCAAATTGTGGAAGGTGAAAAAAATAATCCTAAGTGTTATTTTCAGTACTGAAGTAGAATTAGGAAAGTTAAGGAGGTTGAGAGTATCAAGAATAAAGATGGATCATAGCTGTATGAGAGCAAGGATATTGCTGCTGCCTTAAACAGTTACTTTGTCGAGAGTTTTACCAAGGAGCAGATATCTAATTGACCTGAGGCCATTTCAAATGCTCAAAATCTTTTAGCAGAAATTGAGGTTGAGGATAAAGTATTTGACAAATTGCATAACGGCAAATAAGGCAGCTGGACCAGCTGGCTTATACCTAAGAGTAGGTAAGATAATCTCTAAACCACTGTCAGTTATTTTTAGCCTGTCCTTTAGAGACTGGAGAAATACCAAATGATTGGTCGCAAGGCAACATAATACCAATACACCGTATAAGAAAGGGGACTATTCTGAGCCAGGAAACCACAAGCCTATCAGTTCAACTTGCACTGCTTGTAAAATACTAGAATATATTATTATAGACAAGTTGGAATTACTTCTTGAAGGTAATAACATCCTGAGGGGTAGCCAACACGGTTTCCATAATGGAAGGTTATGCCTGACAAACCTTTTGGAATTCTTTGAAGAGGCAACTCAATTTATGATTGGAGCAGGACCACATCAGTGACTAATTTTTAACATAAGGGCAATAGGAGTTACAGCAGGTATTTTGGAGAGGGTTCAGAACTGGTTACGGGACAGAACATACAGAGTTCTGGTCAGAGAAATCTCATCTGAGTTAGGCGTTCTGAGAATTGGAGTCCCTCAGGGATTAGTGTTTGGACCCCTGCTCTTCATCTTCTACATTAATGACCTTGACAGGAACATTGAAAGAAAATTAGACCAATTTGCAGATGATACTAAATTGGGTGGCTTGGTGAACAGTTAAGTGATTCAGGATGATTATTTAGATAGAGTTCAGAAGTGGGCAGAAACGTGGCAAATGAAATTCAACATGGCCAAATTTAAAGTTCTACATGTCGAAAATAAAAATATTGGACAGAATTGCTTTATGGGAGGTTTAAAACAGGATAAAGATCTGGAAGTGATCATTGAACAAACCATTACAGTTCCAGGCACTGTGCCATAGCAACTAAAAGGGCTAATAGGATGCTGGGATACATAGCCAAAAGTATTGAGTATAACTTTTAGGAGGGTACACATTTCTTGTACAATGCATTTGTCTGAACACACTTAGATCATTGTGTGCAGTTCTGGGTACCATACTTCAAGAAAGATATAGAGGCTTTAGAAATGGTTCAAAGAAGATCCAAAAAGTTAATTCCTGGAATAAGAGCTACGAGAAGAAGCTGAAGAATCTTAATCTGTTCAGTCTTAGTCAAAGGAGACTTCAGGACAATCTGATTGAGGTTATTAAATATGATAAAGGAATTAACAAAGTTAATTATGTTGGTTTAACGTTTCGTCCATAGTGCAGAGTGCAGTGGAGGACTGGACTCAAGTGCAGAGGTGGATTTGGTTGTAGTTTTAATAAACGTAATAGTATAAAACAGAAAAAGGAACAGAGGTTCCTAAGTCGCACACTATAGTAATACACAATTACAAATAGGAAAGCAAATAGGCAATCAATGTTGCTTTAAAAATTAAACGTGCTGAATAAAACAAAAAACAGCACGAATTCTAGGTTATAATGTAAAGTTTGCAAATTCGGAGAATGAGCCTATACAAGACTGCAATGTCAAACAGGCAAGAGGTTACACAAACTTCACAAAGAGGCTGAGATAAGCTCAGCCTTAAATATGCTCTGCTACCACTCAGAGACAATAGGGAGCAGGTGCAAATGATGATGGAATAATGACACATGATAACTGAATAATGACAGAAGTGCGCTCCGGGATTTAGTAGACTGGTGGGATGACGGCTGGAGGCATGGGCTTACAGTCGGATCACGCAGAGAGTGATAGCGTGAAATAGCTTGCATGGCCATAACGTAGAGGCAGACACTCTGGGAGTCTTCAAGTCCAGGCTTAATATAGTGCTGGATATCATTTAGTCCGTGAGTATCTGGAGTGTTAGGTTCTCTTTAATGAAGGGAAAATGGCAAGCCTTGTTGGGTTGAATGACTTTTTGTCTCCACTCATGTCATGTTATGTTATGCAATGTTACGTTATGTCATGACATGAGCTTTCCTGAAGTATACAAATGCAATGCGCACACTGACAACAATGCCAATGCAACAGACACCTGAATTTTCCATAATTTATAGGTTCTCATACAGCTTTGTATTCAATTAAAACATTTGCTTGAGGGACACCACTGCTGGGGGATTTGACCCAGCAATCTACTGAGTACTAGCCTGGGTTCAATGTAATTTTCCTCCGAAGTGCTGCAGGGCTACTGTATGAAATTCAACAAGGGTAAGTAAAAGCATGCATTCAATTTCTAATCTAATACTCAAAAATAAAAAAAAAAAAAACACATAAATAGGCTCTTTTAGGATTATAAGAATTTAAATCAGTTAAACCCTGGTGCAGCAGGAACAGACCCTAGGGGGATGCAGTAGATTTTCAGTGTCAAATCAAATCTAGGGCTCAGGCATCATGATCATTCAGTATAAATTACAGCCCCGGGCTGCTGGGTTGGCTCATGCAGTAAAGGCACCACTTACGGTGCAACAGTGACCACCATGGCAGTGGATCAAATCCAGACATGCCAGTACTGACTGTAGCGAGCAGCCTTGTTTGATCAGCGCATAATTAACTTTGCACTGCTCTGGGATATGGAAGGGATACAGTCGTTTTGGGTTAGCACCGTTCATTGCTCAAGCGCCATCTGAGCGCTCGTCAGTCACATTTTAAGTGATGACTTGTTCGGGTTTTGGCGGCTGACAAGCTCAAGTTTTCAAGGAGAAATGCAAACTAGCTGCGCTCTCCCAAGATGGCAGCATGATTCGTGTATGAGCATGCTGGTACATAGTTTTGTCACAACCCTCATATAAATCCCTTGTGTTCCTCCTCCTATCCAGCAACTTGCATGTCTTTCAGGTGCACTGTCTCCTTTGATTTGTTTAGCATCTTATGTGCCTCCCCCACCAGCTGAAATGCATTTGTGTTTCCCCACTCCCCTTTGTCTCTGAGGCTTGTATAAACCTAACTTTGAGGTTTTCAATTTGCTGGATTGACACTTGTTAGCTTCCAGTCAGTGTCTTCCTAGTCTGTGACTTCACCATCTTCAGAAATGACCATAATCTTCAATGACAGTGAAATACATACATTTTCTTCTTTGTCTTATTAATAGGAACAAGCTCCAAAACTAATTTCCTGGTTGCCTGGATTGGGATTGCGTTCCTGTTAACCCCCCTCTTCAGTCTGTTCTTATGCCCAGTTTATTAGGAACACCTCACAAACCTTTTGCGGTCATCCATACTGGGACTGTGTTCTTGCTAAACTCTCTGAACCTGCCATCTAACAGGTCTGCTCTAGCGCGGATGATCTCCATATGGCTTCTGCCCCAGGATGCCACTGGCTGGGTGTGCTCACGCCCCTTAACTAAACTCATGACCATCTGAACTGAACAGTCCCATTCTACTCAGGGATTCATCCTAACCTGTGATTACCACATGCCTATCAATAAACCTTAAAATTGGATGGTACTCTTCCTCTGCACCTGGTTCCTTGACTGGATCATAGCATAGACTGCTGATTTGACATTAGGGATTCGGGTGGTTTCAGATACCAAAAAAAAAGAACTGCAACCCCAAGCCTCTCCCACACTGAACAGTTAATTACACTTAAACTGTGACTTCAGGTCTCCAGGCAATATTACTATCAGGGACAAGTGGTAAAAATGGGAGATCAAGAGAGATTAGAGAGAGCCAATCACGCTGCAGGGGCAGCTGCCTCTTCAGTACAGCTTCATAGACGCCTCAAACAGATTTGTAAGATCCTCTTCCGTGTGTGACCTAGGTGAAATTTTAGTCACCCTTTCCTGCAAACAGCAAGAGCAGAACAGAAATTAACTGGCAAATTAATGACACCTCTGAACAATCTCTCTACTGCTCCAGACAGCAGTTAAACATCCACTGTTCAAAGCAAGTAACAACAATACAAAGTCTAAAATTGTAATATTTGTCACCTAATAAGATGTAATTTAGCCCATTAAGGTATTTTATCAGACATTTGCGATCAGACTCTTCCGAACTGATCATTCCAATACTCATCTGCCATGGGTAATCAAAAGCAATCGAGTTCAAGACCACAGGCTTAGCATGTTGAAAAATTTCATTAAAAAACATATCCATCAAAGGGTTAAATATCAATTGAAACCTCAAATGAATAAAGCCGGAAAAATCATTGAACTTACTCCCATGCTGCTTTCTATTCCCACAGTAAAAACAATAAGACAGATCCTAATTCAATGACCATATGTTTGTCCTGGGCATCTTTCGTTTAAAAATGGTGTCTGATCGCAGCTTGGTCTGGCTTGCCATTGAAGCAAGCAGGTTTTTTTAAAGAGAATTATTCAGAACAGGTTAGTGAGTGGGGATAACGGATTTACTACTGTGAATTTAGTATAATCACGAATTGTATAGGCTAACCAGATGCTAAAAATTCTCTTTCCATTTCCACGATAACATATTCCATAGGCTAACCAGATGAGTAGCTCCTACATTCATTCCACTCTTTGCATTCCTAACAACAGGAAGTTTACCTGAGGCAAAGTTCCTTTCACCAGGGCAGGAATGTCCTCCTTAGTGTATCCAATCGCAGCCAGGCCATCGTCCACCTGAAGGTCATACAGGAACTGGCGCAAAGTTTCGGCCAGCACCAGCCCTGCATCCTCTCTCTTAGCTGTGCTCACATCCGCTCCTGAGGAAAGGGTCATTACTGTGTCATTACAGGCGGGGTCAAAGTTCAGAGGGCACACACATAATGGCCCTCATTTATCAAACGTGCGTACACCAAAAAAAAAATGGGTGTACGCCAAATCTCCCGCAAGGATCGGCATTTATCAATCTGAACATGAGCATACGGCATGCAAAAATCTCACGCCAGGTCTGACCAGGCGTACGCACATTTGAAACCAGCATAGGCCTACAACATGCAGGAACGAGTGCAGCTGTCAAAATGATTAATAAACCATTTGCAGCGATGCGAACGTTATGCTGTTGTTCTTATTAGTAAAATGAAAAAATAGGCTAAATAAATAAATAAAACACCTGTGTTGAGAAATTGATTAACTCATTCCCCGGCGGTGCCAACGGCGCGCCGGTGCCAGCAGCGGCGTGGATGACCATTTGCAGTCCGATGAAAACATGAAGTCCGTCGACGATCGCGGTCATGGGCCACCTGTACTTCAATACTTTATACTGTGTAATTTTTGGGAAAAGTATTCTGTACAAACGTGACAATTTTATATAAAAGTATTCCGTAGGGAATGAGTTAAACTTATATTTTGAGACAACCTGCTTGTCAGGCCAGACGGCTGACAATTACAATCAATTTGATTAAGCACAATGCCCTTACTAATAAAAGTACAATGAACTGAAGACTGTATTTTACCAAAATTACCCTCATGCAGCTCCGATCGAGGCAGTGGGGACTCATCCGTGTCCCCAAAACCTCGTATTCCCACGATGCTGGGGAGCCTATCACTGCTGCCACGCGCTCCTCGAACGGTGACAGCTGGAGGTTTGAGCCTGGTTGGCCTCCACCGGTCCGTGCGCTGCTGTGTCTGAGCGCCGCAACCCGTTTTTTGGTGGCGATCTTTAAATCGGACCACTTTTTTTAACATACATGTAAAGCATTTGAATTGTCAGTTACTGTATGTAGGCTATATAACATGAAATATCATGGATCTATAAATTGAATTTATTAATGAATTAAATCAAACCTCTGCTGCACTCCGGTTTTCCACCTCAAACACCCCTGTGTTTACCGCAGCAGCAATAGTTTTCCAAACTGCAGCCTTCTGGGCTCTCTTGATGCCACTCTTAAGGCTTCCAAATAAAATTATTTTGTTTTTCTCCGCCTCGGACGTGATAATTTCTATTTCCTCCTCAGTGAAGTTCTTCTTCTTTGCCGTATTTCGAGAGTCCATGTTGTAAAGTGGGCAGGACTATGCCTCCCGGGGCATGAATTTATAGGGGTGTGTCATGTAAATTACGGTTGGTTTCAGCCGCCAGATTTATCAACACCACGCTAGTTCTCCACCGAAATTAGCAACACACACACTTTTCGTAAATCAGACCTGACACCTGGAGAACGCTGATATTTACACCAGAATCTACACCAGATCCTACGCAAGTTTGATAAATGAGGGCCAATGTGAATATTAGCGGCCAACTCTTAATTCTTGAGTGTCCATCATCCAATGTGATAAATGAAGAGGGGGAGTCGCCTACTAGCTCACCAAGCTCATAGACTAAGAACTGTTATACTCAATCAGTCCACTTTAAGGAAGAAAAGCCAGACCAGGGGCCTCCTTTTCAAAAAAATTAGAGAGATTTCATACAGAAATGCTGTATATGCATGAAATAAGAAGTGACGAAATGTCAAAAATATTTCTAATATTTTTGGTACACTTAACTGCCTGAAATGTTTACGTAATATATCAAAATCAGCTTAAATCTTGCAAAAATGCAAAGCCAATTAAATGAATGTGTTTTTCCTCCGGCATGCAAACTGCAGCTGTGGTCCATGCATTGTAAATTTTGTCACTCACTCACTCATGTTTCTGTATGTAGGGACATTGAGTGATGCATCATGCCTCATGGGTCTGTGCGGTTTTGAGCTCGTTTTTTAATCAACTTTATTTTATAAATCCCAATTCTCTGAATGTACGCACAGTAAATAAATGAGGCCCCAGGTCTATTCTGGGCCCAGGTGAAGAAAGCTGCCAAGATAAGGGCACATTGAAGAACTCTAGTGGACGTTTTATGTTTCAAAGGGAACAACAAGAAATTAGTTAAAGTAAGGGAGGTCGGTGGAGACTGTGGCTGCCAGTCAAACAGGGTGAATGAAGCCTGGCCTGTCGCTTAGCTGAGGGAGGAGGTGATTAGATCATCACAGCCTTCCTGTACACACTATTAAAAAGCCAACGGTTGACAGAGTGTGAAGCGTAGTCTTACCCAGTATCTCTGCAGCATCTAGGTGGCGCTCAGGACACATGGGAGCAGTGAAGGTGAAAACCGCAGGAGAGGTCAGCACGACTGACAGTCCGTGTGGCTGGGGATGGGCACACAATACACTAAAAGAGAATCATGCAACAGTTTCCCTTCAAACTTTACACTACCATGGTATACATGATTATCTGTGCATCACAGGCATTATATGACTCTGGCATCCTGTTGTGTAGAGTAACTCACAGTTATCTAAACTTCATTCCATTACTGACATTTAGCAGAGGCTCTACCCAATTCACACAAAATGCATTTAGCAGGACCATAAGTGCTGGAAACCCATGAAGGAAGTAAATATCTAAGGGTCAGTAGAGGCTCTATAGATTTGACTCAGACCCTGCAGTTTACCTCAAAAACCAAGCAAGACTAATACTGTTAGTGGACGACAGCAGAGTACATCCCCAAAACAACAGCATTCTTTTCATAAGTGAAGTTCATAGTTTGGCCTAGTGAATGCACAACAGGGAATGGTATACGGTGTACAAAATCAGCAAAACTACTCTGGGCTCCAGGAATGTTCACAGTCTATTTTGATCATAAGTAAAAGGTTAAAGGTAAAGTCTGTCCCAAGCCATGAGGCTTAACTCAGGTTTCCATAGCATGAAGCGACTAGGAGTGTTGCTACACCCCCTGGATGGGATGCCATCGCAGGCTGCCCCCCCCCAGCATATAGTCAGGCTTACCCAACAATTTGCCAGTACCCAATAGTACATCTGGGTGGAGTCAGGCGCTGTGGGAGTAAAGTGTTTTTGCCCAGGAACACACCGCAAAACCCGTGAGGACAAGGATTCAAACTCAGGACCTTTCAATCCCAAGTCTAGCAAGCTTTACCACTGTGCCACCACATCTCCCAGTATCACAAACACCCCTTCTCTTTGCACCATAAACAATGGCAAAGAATGCGACATGATGCTGATCAAAACTGTTTGAGTCACTGCATTTGGAAATGTTCAATTTGACCGAGTTGTGGCACTAGAGGGGACACTACAGAGCCACCACAATCAATAACTTCCTCATCTATGCACCAGGAATATTGACAGCAGATTTAAAATGATTCCCAACAAAACTGTTTGAGTTTATGCAACTCTAAAAATTCATAGATTGGCCTGGTGGTGGCGCCACAGCAAAGGTCACAGGATGACCAAAATCAATCACAGCCCTTCTTTATGCACCAGAAACAATCACAAGAGGTGTGACAAGATTCCCATCAACAATGTTTGAGTTACTAGGTGTAGAAATATGTTATGGCATGACAGGAAAGGTCGCAGGGTCAAACAAATCAAAAAGGTTTGTCCTCGATTTGCCAGGAATGAACACACAAAGTTTGAGTTATTGCGCCATTACAAAGAATTTTCGGCTCTGGTGGCCAAGGCGAAAACAGTTTGTTTCTGGGATACAATTAATCAATAAAACAATCCATCAGGTCACAGTAAAGTGGGGCAATATATGGGGAGGCTGTAGATTGGACAAGCTTCAGCATTCTGGATATACGTACTTCAGGGGTCAGATGGCAGACACTGAGAAAACCAGTCAAAAAAATTCCAGTAGCCCAGGAGGGACAGTGCCAAAACTTGGACCAGATAAAACCGGACTCAACCAATCCCCACCAGAACAATGAATGGCTGTGGGCGATGAGTTAACTGGCAATTATGGTAATGACAGAAAGTAATACTCTACCACAATGGCGTGGTCCACATCGTAGTCCTTGGCTTTATAGGTCTTCACATTTCCAGAAATCGGATAAGACATCCCATGGCTGAGTGTTTTAAAAGGAGAAAAGAAGGAGTAAACATTCCCACAATTTTTTGCAGCTAATTACCTCCAACAACAAAACTGAACAGAGGTTATGCTTTTGCCCACATTTGCTTATCTGTCTGTCTGTCTCTTTATAAGCAGGATCATGGAAAAAGGTTCTGACAAATTTTCAATGAATTTGTTGGAAAATTATTCATGACAAAAGTCAGAGGTGATTAGATTTTCACAGGTCTAGGTCAAAGGTCAAGGTTAACATTGCAGAATAGGTCAAAGACAATGAAGGAGGCCTTGGTATGTGCTCTATCAAGTGTGCATCTAGTTATCTTGGTGCAGACAATATTCTCCATTTCTCTCTTTTTTTGATGTTTTACCACAGGTGGACGCCAGCATTCCCAAATCCGATCCCAGCAAAGACGCTGGCCAAATGCATGCTGGACCGAGCCTCAAAGTCCTCAGGGTCCCGCACAGCCCTAAAGGGAGGCAGATGACATCACTCGGGGCAACAAGGTGGAATGTCCAATAAGCTGAAGCTCCAACAGCACATAGTTGCCACATGGTGTGACCTCCATGTTCTGTCAGCGAGCAAAGGCCTGCTGTGACTATCCTCTTTTCTTGTTTTAATTTACACCTTGCTTCACAAGTGAAACTTTGTTTCCCCACAGCCACATTTTTAAAAGAGTCAAATTTTAACCATAATGGCTGTATACAGCCTTATTCATCCAGAAAAGTAATACAATAATAACATTTTCTGTCTAAATATTGATTAAAATACTTTAAATTAGTTTTTTTTTTTTCCTATTCAGAAACAACACATTCAGCCAGGTAGAGGTCAACAGAGACAGGAAAGCAGGCCGGAGCCACACCGTTTGAAAAACTTGGATACGATGTGCAGGGCATGTCGGGCCCAGATATCGCTGAGTGGGTTACTGCCCTGGTAGGCCGGACGGTCGATGGGGTTGGAAGGGCAGGGGCTGCGCATGTTGTAGGGCAGTGCCGTGTAGGACTCCAGGGTGTGACTGAATGGGAAAACACACAGGCAAAACAGTAGTAACTGCTTCACCCCCACATTCATAAGCATAACTTCAATAAACAATTCTGGGCCTCGTGTGGTGATACAGCCCTGAGCACTACATCCTACTGAAATTTTTGTGGACCAATTGTGGACCCACCCTACCCCAAATGAGACAAATCACCTCCTTTCCATTAGCATATTTTAATGCAGGCATATGTTCCAGCTTAAGTGTGAAGATCAACCACTATCAAAAACTTCCTTTTATCGAAACCCTCATTTGCTCAGTCAGTTTTATTCATACCACAACACATCAAAGCCGCTGTTGGCTGCCACTCGCTCGGGCATGTGAAGAGTGTGCAGGGGATCCACTATCCCCAGGGTTGGTCTGATAGCCCTGCTTGCAATAGCTGCACATGGAACAGAAAAGACAGCAGTAAACCATCTGAACAGCACAATTTCTCGTGGAAAATGGACCTGTTTCATTGACCCTGTATTGTAAAGGACCCTCTTGGTCAATGAAAGTGGGGTTACTGCAGGGAAATGTTATACGTTTTATATATGTTAATATGCATATTCCATAAATTTCAGCCCATGGTGAATATTGCTATTATTTTTACACACCGGTTTTCGCCTTCATAGCTTCAAAATCAAAAATGGCCATTCCTGTGGTCTCACTTCCTGTTCCAGATGTCGTGGGCACTGGTGGTTGTGAGAAAAACAAAACATTCTAAACTAATGCATGCAAATGGGTAAAGCACACAGCTAATATAAATTAGATGGAGAAAGCATTTCCTCAAAACTAACAATAAAATCTAAATATCCACTGAGTAAGTGCTAATGCTTGTGTTTCGCTCAGTGGCCACTTGTTCTCATACTACTCTAATTCCATTTCATATAAAGAAGTGTTGACCAAACTGTGACACTTGGGGAACTACTTACAGAACATTGAAAAAAAGCAATGAATGTTCGATGGGGAGAGAGACACTGCCCTTTCCTACCTGCAATCAGAGGCTTCACCATCTTGGTAGCTTGCTTTCCCTTCCCAATGGGAGCGTTCACAAAATCCATAAAGTCTGCCTCTGGGTGGCTGGCATAGAGATTGGCTGCTTTGCAGGTGTCAATCACAGAGCCTCCTCCCACTGCCACATAAGCATCAAAAGCTCCTTCCTTTGCAAAAGATATGGCCTCCTTAAAACTGCAAAGACAAAGACATGCCAAGAAGGACAGCTACTGTATTCCCTTCATGTTCAAGATTTTCTTACTCCAGCAGGCTTTGTTTGGTAAGAGGTGTTTCCAATATCTTAACACTTCATGAATATTCCAAGAACATTTATTACAACTCCAACTGCCAACATTATGAATAGTTAACTGATGGAGAGGAAGAAAACTCTAACCTCTCATCCGTGGGCTCAACGCGCACCCTGTCGTAGAACTTGTACGTGACGCCATGCTTGGCCAGGGAGTCCAGCGCCGCTTTGACAGGAGGGAGGCGGGACAGGTTTCTGTCTGTCATTAGACACACATTCCTGGCTCCCATGTTCTGGAGATCCTGAATTTATATGATTGCCAATACAGAAACAGTGAGAAAGTATAAGCACACTAGTTGCTTGATTCGTGTGTGAAGCACAGGTTTTTCAAAGAGGAGTTGGTTTTTCAGAATGTTCTTTATTCTAAATACTGCTCTGTGTTCTTGAACTACATAGGTTTTAATAAATTGCTACATCAGCAATAATGTTTTAGTTGAGAAGATGCCAATCATGTTTCATGAAAGGGAATTTATTTCATTCTAAATGGTGAATACATCTTAAGTCATGAAGTCTATTCAGCCCAAATAGTTTTTTCCCCCCACAAAGAATGCTGTCAAATATTCAGAGAACAGTGCTTGCAATTCAAATTTGGAGGGTTCAATCACCACACAAGGCTGAATGTACCCTGAATAAACTGGGTTATATGCAAACAGCATAACTGAATATTCAGCCATGTATAATTTTGGACATGAATAATTATATTTTTTAAATACTAATGAAAGCTGTGTAATTAATTGCAATGAAGAAATGCTAAAAAACATTAACCAAGCTTACCATGCCTATCTCTCTGGTAACACCTTCGCCATATCTAATGTTTGAGCAAGCCGTCTGGAATACAAGGTTGGGAAAGATAAAAAAACATGTATAGCAGATACCGAAAGTAAATTAAATGGATGAATAGATGTGTTATCATCCATTTTAATTTCCACCTCATACCTCGAACGCATAGTCTGTTGTTTTTCCACAAGAAGCATGTCCTGGACCTAGAAAGCACATTAACTGATAAATGAATTTATTGATTTCGTTCCACACACCTATGAGACCACACCAGTTTCACAGCACACTACATTAAAGGTATACGGAGTAGTATTTTCCTAAAAAAAAAAAAAAAAGTAAGGACTCACGCAAAATAATCTCTCTCAATCATTGCTTATGACCCACCAGAGTGTATGGTGGTGTCTCTATCTCTGTGAGTATTTTCTTATTTTCACTTCTGCAGGATGTTTCTGGGCGTCAACCTTTGGCTAAGAGGTATGTAGCCCCCTGCCTACACAGCATGCAGGGTGTGAGGGCAGGACTCTGGAAATGTTAGTTGACCATAGCGCCCCACATGAAGCAACAAAAAAGGTGTACGCAGCACAGAAAAAGGAAATATAGCTAGGTGAAATGCCAAGTGGACAAAGCTTGTTCCACAACTGGAGTAAATCTGGGGTTGGCTTTCATCCCCCAGGAAGCACTAAAGTGGAGATAAAGTGTGACACAAAGTTGGCCTGTTTTCTGTTGGTCAGATAAGTGCCAGCACTTAGCTCAGTTAGCTAGCATACTAAAGCCTCAGCTTTTCCATTGCATCAAATGTAACATTCCAAAAATAGTAGCAAGCAAGCTAGCAGGCTACCTTTTACGTACAAGCAGTGTAAGCGCAAACTATCACAAATGTACACAACTTTTTGTTTTGAGAAAATGGCCCTCATGGTATTTAGTACTGAGTTTGATCTTAGAATCATTTCTAACATGCAAGCTCCACCAGGTTGCGGAAGTCCCAATCTAACATAGTAAGCTGATTGTCAGGCTCGGGGTAGTGTCCGTAATGACCTGAGTTAACATTAATAGTTAACATTACTGTTGGCATTGTATTTTTTCTATGACACTGGAGAACTAGTATAGCAGCATTGTCAAACACAGCACTGGTCTATAAGCACAAAACAGTAATTTTGGACTAACAAGCTAAATTTATGTAGGCACAACTACCAACTGCTTGCACAGGATGATAGCGTCTGTTGAGTTCTGCTTTGGCGCATAGCTCAAATTACAATCAGGGCTTGTGCGCTCCTAATGTGATTGAGTAGCAGTGGAGGGGGCAGACTTTGAATGTTGTGTTTACAAATAGCAATGGACCAATCCTATTCAGTCAATGTTTAGGTGATAAATAAAATTTGAGGATGTTTCCCTAGTTAATTTAAAGACCAGTCATCAGTTGATCTAGGAATTCCTGGAGCCTCAGAAAATTGTGGTAACTCAAGATTCTCAATGCACACTGGTGCTTTTACACTCCTGCTTAGGAGTTCAGCTCAAGTTGGAGAAGCAATGAATGAAGAGTTTGCATGCACCTACACCACCAAAAAATGTAATTGCTCTAAATAGATAAGTGCTCATACTAAGTGAAGTCAAAGTCCGCTTTATTGTCAATTTCTGTTGTATGTTCCAGTCATACACAGGAATCGAAACAGCGTCTCTCTCTCCTACCTATAGTGCAGACAAAAATTTGTAAAAAGATAACATAAATAATAAATTCGAAATATAAAAAAACAAATACACTATTTACACATAATATAAAATATACACAAATACACAAGCACAAATAGACAGCAGATAAATAAACACAGGGACAGCAAAGCAAAAGAATGTTCTTGCATATGCAATGTAGCAGCAGCAGAAAAGGGTTTGCAGTGCAAAAAAAAAAAAAAACAATACATGCAATCAAAACAGTATCAGATTTTTTAATAAAGTGGCTGAGTGTTGTTTTTTGTGCGTTAGGGGAGGGGTAGAGTCAGAGTCCAGAGTTGTGTGGGGCAGGGGGGAGGGGTGGAGGATAGGGGACAGAGTTCAGCTCCCTGACAGCCTGCTGAATGAAACTGTTGAGCAATCTGGTGGAACTGGCACAGAGGCTCTGGTCCCTTTGCCCAGAAGGCAGGAGACTGAAGAAACAGTGTAAAGGGTGGCTGGGGTCACCCACAATGCTGGTTGCTTTGCGGGTGAGTTGGGCAGTGTAAGTGTCCATGAGGGAGGGGAGCGAGACACCAATGATTTTCCCCTAAATCCATGTACGTACACATGTGTGTAGATGTGAATGTGTAGATTTACAGCGCCCTCAAGAATTATTGGGACCCTTAGTAGATAAGTGCAACACAGGCTGCGAAAAAAAGTCTTTGCTGTTTATCCTTCATGGTCTTTCACTCAAAATTTTCAGAAAAACCTTACCTTTCCATTGAAATAAAATGATTAAAATAAAAAAAATGTTGACATTAAAATCAATACTTTTCTCTAAAACATGCGTACCACAAATATTAACGCAAGTAGAAAATCCTCTGATTAAATCAGACTGATGTACATTTCCAGTCATATTTTACATTTTTAAGTTCATCTGTTTGATTGCAAACTCGTAAGCAGTCATCCATGAGTTCTTGTTTTCTTGTGGTATAAATATGAGATGACACAGGCCAAATTCACCAAGTCATTCCTAAGGATGGGAAGGACCTGCGTACACAATTACAATTCATCACAAAAAGTTGTTGAGCTGTGCAGATCAGGAAATGGATATAAGTAAATCTCTAAACAGTTGAAAGCACCAATCTCCACCATCAGGACATCAAATAAGAGGTTTACACTGACACGATATGGCAAAAATTAGCCAGGAAGAGGTTGTGTGTGTGTGTGCGTGTGTGTGTGTGTACTTTGACCCCATGCACTGTGAAAAGGACAGTCGAACTGGCAAAAGAATCGCGGGATAACAGCTGGAGAACTGCAGCGGGAAGTTGAGTCTTGGGGACAGAAAATCTCTAGAATTACCACCAGATGCCACCTACACACCATAAGTTGTTTGGGTGGGTAGCCAGAAAAAAAATTCTCTGCAGTCAATCAGCAATAAACTAAAGCACCTGCAGTATGCTGAAGCGTTACTGAGACTGTCAGTGAAACTGGGTTATATGGTCAGATAAGATCAAAATAAAGCCATTTTAGCAACAAACGTCCAACGCAAGTTTTGCTAAACTAGAATGACAGCTATAACAAAAAGCCCCTCATACCCACTGTGAAGTGTGGTGGTGGATCTTCCATGATATGGGTCTGTTTTTCTTCTAAAGGCCCTGGTCATCTTATTATGATACATGATATCTTGGGCTCCATCAAATGCGAGGAGACATTGAATGAAAACCTAACAGCCTCAGCGGAAGCTTAAAATGTGCGGGCCATGGTTGGATCTTCCAGCCGGACAATGATCTGAGGCACAACTCAAAATCTTAACAAAAGCGGTTCTAAGATCCCATGCCAAGTGTTAACCAACCTCAGCACACATTATAGGAGAAGACTCAGAGCTGTTGTCTTCGCAAAGGGAGGCAGCAGAAAACATTAAATGATGGGGTGCCAATAATAGTGACATATTTTAGAGAAAAAGAATGTAAGAATCATAAGAATGTAATGTTTCTTTCAATGATGTTACTTCAATTAAATATCAGATTTTCATTGACATTCAGAATGAAGGATCATGTGGATAAACAATAAAGACAGTTTCACATCTAGTTTCGCTCATATTTGCTAAAGGATGCCAATAATTGTAGAGGGCACTGTATGTATGCACACCATTGAGCCACAACTTATCAGTACTTTGCTTTATTTGTGAGTGGTTTTAATGTTTTGGCACGTCGGTGTAGGTATGTATGCAAATAAGAGAGTAAATACACCCTGCTATGAATGTTCTATAAGAATCCTATAGGACAGTTCAATAGCATTTCTATAGAACTTTAGTACCTCAAGTCCTATAGAAAACAAGTTTTATAGAAAATTTCTAGAGGAAACAGTTCCATAGAAAGTCTCAATCGAACTTTTTTACTCACGCCGTGATAGACACTGAATAAATTGTATTCAAATTAATTCTAAATCTGTATATGATCTGCAATCACATGCATGTAAATGGAAAGGAATAATTTGATTGAATTTTTAAAATTAAGGGAAAAGTTCAAAAGCTCAAACTTTCAACATAATTCTGTCTTCATAAGCAAAAGAGGAACATGAGTTTTCCATTATAGCATAATAAAGTTGTAATGCCTTACAAATGGAGAGAGGTCTTCATATACCGTAACTGAAATACTGCTAAGTTGTGTGGTCAGTCAGTCAATCAATCGTCTGATCAGAGAATCAATGAGTTGGTATGTGCTTGGTACCCCATGTGCTTAAGCACACCTTAAAATTAAAAGGGACAAGATTTCCTTGCTATTTCAGTATCGTGGATATCACTGCATATTGCACATTTTCATACCATTAGTCCGGTCTCTCACTTCTAGAGCCCAGGTACACATAAGGTAAATTGACCCTTCGACAGAGCATTGCAAGGAGTCATAAGATGTCTTTTCCATTAAGCTTTTGTTCTATTGGAAGGTCCTAAAGACCATCAAAGTCCTATAGAACAGGTTTTTCAACTAATATTATAGGACTTTCTTTTGAATAGAGGTGTTCTATAGGTTTCTAAAGCAAATTCCTATAGAATACACGGAGAATCCTATAAAACATGCTGTTCTATTAAAATGTTCTATAGAGTTCCACTGATGTTCTATAGAATTCTACAGAATTCCATAGAAGTCCTATAGAACTTTTTTTGCAGGGCATAAATACATACACTAATTAATAACGGCGGGCTCCAGCTGAATTTCACATTGTATGCAACACTCGTGTTCATGCCACTACAAAGACAACTAGAATTTGAAATATATATGGACAAGTATAGTTTTTATTTAGGCTACTGTACCTTGATGATAGGTCTGGGAATGTGCAGGGCAGCTGCACCTGAAATCAATAAACAACAGTAACGTCATATGCTTGCATTTCACTTTGTTCAATCGAATACGAAAAAAAGGACCCAAAGGTCACCAGTCCGTGCAGCGAATTCGGTGACCAGCACAGTTTTCCCTTATAAACAGCTTTGTCAGCAAACAAACAAAAGGCTTGACGCATCAAGAAATAAAAGTGACACAACCTACGTAAAAAAATGTAGATTAAATTTAACTGGGCTCGTTGTTGTTCACTTACGCAGCTTTTTCAAGTTGCCGTAACAACTGTACTACCCGCTTGCGTCCAGCCATTGCGTTCACGTATTACCATAGACGGAAAGGGAATAAGACACCCTCTGAAGAGTAGTAATATTTTATATCAGACAAGTGGGTGCCCCGCCCATGGGAGAGCTGCAGGTCCAGAGAATATTAACTCCCGCGGCAGAGATGAGGGAGAGCACGGAAAATAACCGTTTTGCCCCATCGTTATCGAAGTAAATATTGGACTTATTTTCATAAGCTAGGCCTACATGTTTTCCGGACATTCTGGCGCTGAAATGACATTTTTAAAACCGACAAATCAGGAGAAAATGTACTTTTTCCAAGACCTGTGTCTTCTACAACACACTCAAGTAAGATCTGGCAACAGATGCTTCTTCTCTTGCTCTGGGTTGATATCAGCGTGTAAACACGAGCGGAAAAATAACGCGCAAACGCTTCTTCTGAGTTCTATCGTTTTGACAGGGACCGCATCAGCGATGAAGTCATTCCAGGAGAAAAAAATATCGATGTGGCTTTAATAGTTCAGCTACAGAAGATCTTTGAAAGTAGCCCAGAATTATAGAAGTTTTTCTGCTGACTTACCACCCCCAGCAGGGGCCATAAATCATGAACCGACTTTCCGGGGAACTTTTTTTTTTTTTGTAAAATATCATAAAAATGGTTGTTCAACATATAGGTGAAGTTTAAATAAAATCGGAGGGGCGGAGTTTTCCGGACTCTATATATATATGGCCGGGGGTTCGCCACGCCTATCGCTAGAGTGTCTGTTTTTTTCTAGCACTTCGGCCAGAGAAAATCTCGTCAGATTTCCTAGTGATTTGTGATATTCCATTTATTGTTAGGAATTGCTTCTTTTAGAAAGTTTCTCTCCTCTCTCTTGTTGTTTATTCTCTCTCGCACTGCTTCCGTGTTGCGGACTTTTATTCGTCCTTGGAAGCGTGAGCTTTTACCGGAGGTGTGTACCTCTTTTGTGTTTGTCTCTTTTCTGGGCCGCTCTCAGTTCTTTCTCTCACTGGTCGCAGCACCTGGCGTCCTATCACCGCCCATTACAGTACACTCTAGCCAAACATGGAGTCATCAGCCGCGGCTACATTAGAGAAAGTTTTGGCTGATCAGCAAGCCACACTCTCAGGCTATGGCAAGGGCTTGTCTACCCTGAACAGTTGACAGGCTGAGTTGGCGGAGCGAGTCTGCCATCAGGGCGAGGCTTTACAAAAACAGGAGAGCGTCCTGTTAAGTCTCACTGAGAGTATTCGAGCCTTGTCCACTCAAATTACACAGAATGTTGCACAAACACTACACTCCCCTCGTGAGCCTAAGCTCCAGCTACCTCCACGATATGGAGGCGAGGCAGGGAAATGTAAAGACTTCATTTCCCAGTGTGAAATATTTTTCAAAGCTCAGCCTTCGCGTTTTGTAAATGAAGAGTCTCGGGTTTCATTTATTTTATCTCTGTTGACTGACACAGCCCTTACTTAGGTCGGGCCACTTATTCGATCTAATTCACCTGTCGTGAGTTCAGTGGAGACTCTCGTTAGGGAGATGGTGTCGGTGTTTGATCAAGATGTGTGTGGGCAAGACCCGGCTACGCGTCTAATGCATCTTAGGCAGGGTTCCAAGAGCATTGCTGAGTAATCTATAGCCTTTCGCTCTCTAGCTACAGAGACGGGCTGGCCAGAGGCGCCTCTAATGACTGTTTTTGTTCATGCCTTGGCGGAGGAGGTGAAGGATGCTCTGGCTACATTAGAACCCTGTACTTCTCTGGATTCGTTGGTTCGCACTGCTGTACGAATTGATAATCGAATTTGTGAACGCAACAGAGAAAAACGTACTGCTTTAGCTCTCGCTGACAACGGGGCTAATCTTCCTCGTAGTATGCTTATAGCTCCTATTCCACCCACTGCAATTTCCATTCCTGGGGAACCTATGCAGGTCGATAGCTCATATATGAGCCGGGCTCGTAAGCCCGTTCGTAATCCAATTATCTGCTATAACTGCTACAAACTGGGACATATTCGCCCACACTGCCCTGATCTTAAGGGAAATGGGAAGTCCCTCTAGCTGTATGGGGGGCGCTAGAGGGACAGACCCAAAATCCCTTCTGAACCTTGATTCCTGTAGAATTAACTGTGGGTAGACAGATCATTCCTGTGGAGGTTTTTTTGGACTCTGGGGCCGTGGATTGTTTTATGGATGCGAAGTAGGCTGAAAGGCATTCTATTCCTATACGCCCTCTGCTACACTCACGCACTGTTAAATCTTTGGACGGTCGCCCGCTAGGTTCTGGAGTTATAACTGAAGCACTAACCATGTTCATTCCCTTCGGTTGCCATTCTGAGGAGGTCTGATTTTTTATTATTTGTTCCCCTGTTTTTCCTGTTGTGTTAGGGCACTCGTGGTTACGGACACATAAGCCTCACATCCGTTGGGGTAGTCAGACTAGCCCTATTGTCCAGTGGGGCGCTAATTGTAGATCCCACTGTAGGCAGAGTTTGACGTGTAGTCCCAGGCATCAACCTAGGGGGGAGGCTGATGTCGCGAGTGATTCTGAGGAGTTTGTCTCATACAGCCCTCCTAGTCAGGAAGAGGAGGCGGAGGAGGGGTTGGAGTGGGATCCTCAATTTGACTGACAGCAGCCAGAGGATGATTGTGATTTGGAGGATCTCTTTGACTGTGATTCGGACATGGATACGGCGGGTCCCGAACAAGTGGAGAGTTTGGGGGCCGCTTTGAATTTTGATCTGCCTCCTAACGTTCCTAGTGATTATGCTGATCTCGCCGAGGTTTTTAGCAAACAACGAGCCTCGACTTTACCTCCTCATCGCCCGTACAATTGCGAGATCAATCTCCACCCTGGTACTACTCCTCCTAGGGGTTCGCTATACTCGCTGTCAGGGCCTGAGTATAAGGCCATGCAAGAATATATTCAGGAGGCTCTTGCTAATGGTTTTATTCGGCCATCCATGTCTCCTGCCGGAGCGAGGGTTTTTTTTGTGGGAAAAAAAGACGGCGGTCTGAGACCCTGTATTGATTATAGGGGTTTGAATAAAATCACCATTAAAAAACGATACCCCCTTCCGTTGATGAATTCCGCATTTGAACGTCTGCAGGAGGAGTCATTTTTTACCAAGCTAGATCTCCGAAATGCTTATAACTTAGTTCACATTCGGGAGGGGGACGAATGAAAAACGGCATTTAATACACATGACGGGTACTGGGAATATTTGGTCATGCCGTTCGGATTGGTTAACGCCCCCTCAGTGTTTCAAGCACTCGTTAATGATGTCCTCCGAGAGATGTTGGAGAAATTCATCTTCGTTTATCTTGACGACATTGATTTTTTTTCAATGCTCTCAGAGCATAAACAACACGTCAGACGTGCTTGAGGCCCTCCTTCATGCCAAGCTTTTTGTCAAGGCTGAGAAATGTGTTTTTCACGCCAAGACTGTCTCGTTTCTTGGTTTCATTGTGTCGGAGGGGTCGGTCCATATGGACCCTGTTAAGGTGGCAGCGGTCAGGAATTGGCCTGCCCCTCAAAACGTTAAGGAGGCGCAACGGTTTTTGGGGTTTGCCAATTTTTATCGGAGGTTTATCTGTAATTTTAGCGCAGTAGCTGCCCCTATTATTGCGCTTACCAAGAAGAATTCCTCCTCGCCGTTTGATTGGTCCCCTGCAGCTGAGGCTGCTTTTCAGGAGTTAAAGAAACGTTTTAGCTCAGAGCCCATTCTTGTTTTGCCCGATCCCTCCCTCCAGTTCGTTGTGGAGGTAGATGCCTCTGAAGTCGGGGTGGGTGCCATTTTGTCCCAGCGCCTCCTTCGGGACAATAAGCTACACCCGTACGCCTACTTCTCCCGGTCATTGTTAGCGGCCGAACGGAATTACAGTATTGGTGACCAAGAGTTGCTAGCCGTTAAGCTGGCGTTAGAGGAATGGAGCTATTGGTTGGAAGGGGCTGAGCATCCGTTTGTGGGTTGGACGGATCATAAAAATCTCCAATACATTCAACAGACTAAGCGACGTAATTCCCGGCAGGCGCGGTGGTCATTATTTTTTAATCGCTTTAACTTTACGTTAACCTACCACCCGGGGTCTAAAAACACCAAGCCTGACGCCTTGTCGCGGATTTACGACCACTCTGGTCACGACCCTATGCCGGAACCGGTTATCCCAACTGATCAGATTGTGGCTCCTGTTCAGTGGGATGTTGAGTCTGATGTGCGGGGGGCCTTAAGGTCCGATCCCAGTCTTGGTGGGGAACCACCGGGTTGTTTGTTTGTTCCGCCTTCGCTACGCGCCCAGGTTCTCCAGTGGGGGCACTCTTCCCGTCTGGCGGGTCACCCGGGGGTTCATCGGACCAAACAGTTCTTGGCCCAACGTTTTTGGTGGCCCAGCATGATGGAAGATATCCGGGAGTTTGTAGCAGCATGCGGCGTCTGTGCTAGAATTAAGACTTCCCACCTCCCTCCCTCTGGTTTGTTGCGGCCGTTACCCATCCCTAAACGCCCGTGGAGCCATATTGCTCTTGATTTTATTACGGGTTTGCCTAATTCTGAGGGCAACACTGTCATTTTGGTCGTGGTTGACAGTTTCTCTAAGGCTGCCCATTTTATCGCCGTGTCGAAGTTGCCTTCGGCGCGGGAGACGGCCATTCTTGTTGTGGACCATGTTTTCCGCCTGCATGGTCTCCCGCAAGATGTGGTTTCAGACAGGGGCCCTCAATTCACGGCTAAGTTCTGGCGGGCCTTTTGCAGTCTGTTGGGGGCCACTGTGAGCCTTTCTTCTGGCTTTCATCCAGAGACTAATGGACAGACAGAGCAGACCAACCAGTCTCTGGAGAATACCCGTCGATGTTTGGCGGCTGATGGAGTCGTTTTTTAGCTTGGGCTGAATATTCCCATAATTCTCTGGACCACTCCTCCACAGGCCTTTCACCATTTCAGGCTCAGTTGGGCTCTCAACCCCCCCTTTTTCCTGAGACTGAAAAGGATTCTGAAGCCCCCTCTGTCAATTATTTTATTCGATGCGGTCTCTTTGTCTGGGCCAGGGTTGGTCCTCTTTGTTGCGATCTAGGCAGAGATAGAAGACCACTGCCAATAGAAGGCGCCAGTTGACCCCATCTTATCGGGTTGACCAAAGAGTTTGGCTTTCTACTCGAGACCTTCCCTTAAAAGGTGGAGTCACGAAAGTTGGCTCCTCGCTTCATTGGCCCTTTTAAAATAGTGCGGAGGATCAACCCTGTTACTGTCAGGTTAAAACTCCCTAAGTCCTTGCGTATTCACCCCTCGTTTCATGTCTCAAGGCTAAAACCAATTAGCACTAGCGTCCTGGCTCCAGTTGACAAGCTTCCGCCTCCGTCACGGATAATTGAGGGGGGCCCGGTTTATACTGTGCGTCGCATTTTTGCCAAGAGGAGTGCGGGTCGCGAAGCCCATTTTTTGCTGGACTGGGAGGGTTATGGGCCTGAGGAGCGGTGCTGGGTCCCTTCTTGGGATATCCTCGATCCCAACCTCATCTCTGAGTTCTGTGCACGGGGTTCTCGGGGAACTTCTGGTGCCGTCCCTTAGAGGGGGTGGTCCTGTCATGGTTTAGACATGTGTTTGTTTGTTGGACCTTTCTTTGTTCTATCGTCCAGGACGATATCGGATTTCTTTTCCATTGAATTCTTGGCCCAGCTGGCTAATTGAGCTGGGGCGGAGTTTTCCGGACTCCACATATATGGCCGGGAATTCGCCAAACCTATCACTAGAGTGTCTGTTTGTTTCTAGCACGGCCGGAGAAAATCTCTAGTCAGATTTCCTAGTGATTTGTGATATTCCATTTATTGTTAGGAATTGCTTCTTTTAGAAATTTTCTCTCTTCTCTCTTGTTGTTTATTCTCTCTCGCACTGCTTCCATGTTGCGGACTTTTATTCGTCCTTGGAAGCGCGAGCTTTTACCGGAGGTGTGTACCTCCTTTGTGTTTGTCTCTTATCTGGGCTGCTCTCAGTTCTTTCTCTCACTGGTCGCGGCACCTGGCGTCTTATCACTGCCCATTACACTTCTGTGTGGAGTTTGTTTTCCCTGTGTTCGTGTGGGTTTCCTTCCACAGTTCACAGACATGCATGTCAGGCAAACATTAGACTTCTGTAAAGGTGTGAGTGTCCTGCAATGGATTGGTGAACTGTCCCTGTCTTTCACATATAATCAGGTGGGACAGGCTCTTACTCCCCTACTACCCTAGGGGGAGGAAGTGGTTTCGATGATGGATGGATGGATGGATGATTTATTTATCTTTCTTAAAATACTGAGTGAGGGCAGTGGTGTAGTGGTCCCTGGAGAAGTGGGTATTCTCTACTAGGTAGGTGGCAAAACAGCAAAGTCTGCCCCAAGCCAAGTGGCTCATCAGGCCAGTGCTGAACTCTGGTTTCAGTTGCATGAAGCAACTAGGAGTATTGCTACTCCCCCTAGAATGGGATGCTAGTCCATCGCAGGTTACACCCCCACCTCTTAGTCAGGTTTTCCTGAGAATTTGCTGGAATCCAATGATACACCTGGGTGGAGTGAGACAGTGTGGGAGTTCAGTGTTTTTTACACCACAAAAGCCATGGCAAGGACTCAAACTCAGGACTTTTCAATCTTTAGGCAAGCACGCTTAACCACTGCACCACCGCGTTCCCCTACTAGGTAGGGAACTGGAGTTACATCCAGGTAACCAGTAGTTTTCCATGCACCATTTACCTTTAAGTCAGGTGTGAAGACAGTCTGGCCAATCAGAAGCACAAATTGTTAAGATAATTGGTAAAAAAGTTTGAGGGGAAAAGAAAACCAGGGCTAGATTTGAATTTGATTAGCAGTTTTGGGCCTCCATTAGTATGGAACGCCATTTGGGTCAAAATTAAATAAATAAATACATAAATAATTAAATATGCCCATGAAATAAATCAATATGGAAATGAAATAAATCTTGAAATAAGTAAATGGGGCAATAAATATATTAAAATATAATAAATATAAACATTAATATATAAATCAGTTGGTATAGTTCAGGGAATAAATAAATATGTTTATACTTAAAAAATTTTTCAAGGGACTACTATTATTCATTTCAAGAGATTTTTATTTCATAATTCCGCATTTATTTATTTAACTTTTGACCAGTTTTCCATCATTTTGCGTGATCAAGTTTTTCAGTGATTAGAATAATCCATTGGCAGTTTAATTCACCTTCCTTCTGTCTGCAATGCCACGGCAATTACATTGTAAATTTAACCAAGAGCAATGTTTTAATTACATAATCAAAAAAGTAAAATTAATAATAACATTATTCCATTAACTTCTGACTATGTTGACTTTAAGTACATCCTGCAATGCAGGTGATCTCTCATAGAAATAAGGGACCAATTTGTTCAAAACTTTTCTTTTTGTTGTCATGTAAACACAGTAACAGCCTTCAGCTGCTTAATCACTGCTTATTGGTAAGACTTGCTTCAACCTTAGCAAATTCACCAGGGTGCTGTATTAGTGTTTCCTTGCCCTGTGCACTACTAGCTTGTAAACCACAGTCCTTGGGATAGTACTCCCACTTATTCTTCTCCATACCCCAAGACCACTGTGGTGCATTCGCTTTGCTCTCTTGCATCACTGTTTTAAACATGTGCATACACTTTTCTGAAATCCTGGCTACGCCCCTGTTGTCTGTCAAGTGCTGCAAACTGCATTAATGCTAATACTGCACTCTTTCACGGAGTCTCACTCCCACTCTGTAAGAAGTTATGAATGGAACTTAGCAAACAATGTATTTCGGAAAGATATTAGGAAGTATTTTTCACACAGAGTGGTCACAGTGTAGAACAGCTTGCTGGGCCACGTAGAAGCAGAAAGGGAGGTTTCAAGATCAGGCTTGATACAACAGTAGATACCCACTACTTCTTAATTATCATAAATGTCAGGTACTTTTGTGGTTAGAAAACAGCGACTTCGGCAGGCTGAATGGCCTATGTTGTTACATTATGCTATATTTCAATATCCTCTGGGACTTTCCATTCACAGCATAGACTACTGGGAGGTAAACCACTTAAATGCAGTAAGGTACCTTCAGGAATTCTTATCCCCAAATCCTCTCTTTACATAAGGGGTATCGTCCCATAATCTGCAAACCAGATTAGGGAGCCAACAATTCTCTGTATATGACAGGCTGTACTTGGGCTCTTCCTTCTCAGAAAAGTGCAGCATGAACATAGCAAGGTAGCTGATGACAATAGAAGCACCGTCAAAGACAAAAGTTCAATCAAATCTCTGACTTGACCCATTATGACATACTGCAGTATACAAATGCATTACACACAGACCACAATGCCAATGCAACAGACCTGTGAATTTTCCATAATTTATTGGTTCTAATACAGCTTTGTATTCAATTTCAACATTTGTTTGAGGGACACAGCAGCGGTGGGATTTGACCCAGCAATCTCCTGAATACAAGCCTCGGTTCAATATAATTTTCCTCCAAACTGCTTCAGGGATACTATATAAAATTCAACAAGGGTAAATTATAGCATGCATTTAATTTCTAATATAATCCACTGAATAACACAGAAGTTGGCACTGGTGGGATCAGAAGAATTTCATCAGTTAAACTCCGGTGCAGAAAGAACAGACCCAGGGGATACTGTTGATTTTCAGTGTTGAATCAAATCTGGGGTTCAGGCATGATGATAGTTCAGTATGAACTGCAGCCCCGGGCTGCTGGGTCGGCTCACCCAGTAAAGGCGTCTCTAACGGTACAAAAGTGACCACCACGGCATCGGATCCACTCCAGCTGTGCCAGTGCCGACTGCAACCAGCAGCCTCATGAGCCCAGTTCATAATTGGCTTTGCGTTCCTCAGGGATGTGGCAGGGATACAGTCAGCTTGGGTTAGCACTGTTCATTGCTCAAGCGCCTCCTGCTGGCAATCCGGGCACTCATTGGTAACATTCTAAGAAAGCACATGTTCGGGCTTCCTCCCCTCTCATTCTGTGCATATGTGGTTTGAAGCTGCAAGTGAACAGAAACAGTAGCTGATAGGAGCGCGTTTCAGAGGGGAACTGCAAACTGCGCTCTCCTGAGACAGTGGCATATGAGCACACCTGGACATGATTTGCTGATTTGGCATTCCAGATCTGGGTAAGATTAAAAAAAATTAAAATAAATAAAAATTATTATTTTTGGTGTAGCATTCAGCAATAATTGATTATGACTGAAAGAGTCAAATGGTAAAATTTTAAGGCGATATTAGTTACATTATCTGGCAATATGATGGCACTCAGGTGTTCCAGGAAATTATATTAATTAATTTATTATCATTAATAATACAAAGGCCAAAATCAATCCTGTTCTCCATCTTGATAAGATCTGAAGGAATATAAAATTTGAAAATATTCTATAAAATTGTTTTTTTTTCCTCAGTTATTGCATTCACACGATTAATCTGCGGCGGACACGGCGACGATGCTGATTCTGTGATATTGGTGAAACCGTTTCGATGATAAAAAAACTGCAGCCCCTAACTTCTCCCCCACTGAACTGTCAATCACACTTAACCAGTGACCTCAGGTCTCCAGTCATCATCACTATTAGGGACAAGTGGTAAAAACGGAAGATGGTAATTGGCTAGAGAGAGCCAATCATGCTGCAGGGGCAGCTCCCTCTTCAGTACAGCCTCATGGACGCCTCAAACAGGTGTGCAAGGTCCTCTTCCGTGTGTGACCTGGGTGACAGTTTCGTCACCCTTTCCTGCAAACAGCGAGAGTAAAACAGAAATTTACTGGCAAATAATAGACAACTCTGCTCTCTCTCTCTACTGCTCCAGACCACGGTTTACCAGCTACTGTTTAAAGCAAGTAACAAAAACACATCATCTAAAATGGAAATATTGATTTTGTAACAACCCTCGTGTGAATCCCTTGTGTCTCTTCGCAATTCAGCAACTCGCATGTCTATTAGGTGTATGTTTGTTGTGATTGGTTTGTGTCTTGTGCATCTTTCCCCAGCTGGCTGAATCTCACTACACTGTTGTCTATGGAAGCCCATAGTGGACAATATTCAAATGAAAATGTAATCCCACTATTGCATTATAATTGTCCACTTATGAATGAGTTATTTGAGACAATATTAAATTGAAAATGCATTAATCCAATTATTACTTTCATTTTCACATACACATATGGGAAATCTATGACTATATTCAAATGATAATGAAAAGCTGTTTGACATTTCATTTTCAAAGTCATGCTCCGCAATATAGCGGACAATATTCAAATGCAATGAGAAAAACAGCACCCCCAGCCTATTGCACTTACATTTACATGTCAACACGCTCTTTTAGGGTCAACATGGAAATGCAAATGCTATTTTCTGACTATTTGAAAATGATATTGAAAACGGCATTCAACATTTAATTTGCAAAGCCTTAATTTGTTCTACTGAGGACAATATTCAAATGCAATAAGATAAACAGCTCTCCCAGTCTATTGCATTTACATATACATATCATCACACTCTTTTAGGGTGAACATGATAATGAAAATGCTGTTTTCTACTCACTTGGAAATAATAATGATATTAAGTATAAATAAGTATAAAAATGATGACAAACATTTCCCCTAACTAGCGTCAGCAGGGTGGGAAGACGGATAGCACTTTATCTGGAGTAATGTAATACGCTATAGCATGCATGGAAGGATAATGCTGCTTTAACTAGCTATGAAATAACATGTCTCAGGCTGAACTGTCAGTTTGTTCTTCAGGGAAAAGAAGCTGCTGGTCAATGGTGAAAGAGGTTGTGTGTGCGAGATGGCGTTGAAAGTGACAAATCAGGGCTGTAAGAGCTTCTCCAGTAGGCATCATAGCTAACTAGCTGTACCTAAGCGATTGCTTTTAGACTCACTAGCTAGCAAGCTAGCTAACGTCTCTGAAATCTGCAAGCACACTCGGGTTGCAGTTGCACAACACTGCCGCGAAGCCTCAGATAAGTTCATGCTTATTACAGCTAGCTCAGTTAATAGAGTTGGGGCAAAATCAAATCATATCGCTTTAATGTGATGATCATTTACAAATATTTTCCTTAGTTAACGTTAGCTAGCATACTAGCTGCCAAGATCGCTACATCCAAACCGCAACGTAGCCTAATGCGTGATGGCACACAATACATAGCAGCTTAGCCATCATGACATTATCAGTAAGCCTCTGTGCTTAGAAGCGCTACCCAGAAGCTGATTGGTTGGTATTCAAATAAGGAACATGGTTTCCGTTCGCGCCCCTGATGAGTGACGTCCTAGCGGAAGACCCGCCTTGATGAGACGCTAACAGATTGCATTTTAATTTTCATTGTGTCCCAAAAAGAGCGTGGTGACATGTATTTGAAAATGCAATGGACTGGGAGGCGCTGTTTCCCTTACTGCATTTGAATATTGTCCCATGTATTGCAGGATAAGTCTTTGAAAATGAAATGTCAAATGTCGTCATCAATATTATGTCATTATTATTTCCAAGTGATTAGAAAACAGCATTTTCATTATCATGTTGACCCTAAAAGAGCGTGATGATATGTATATGTAAATGCAGTAGACTGGAAGAGCTGTTTATCTTATTGCATTTGAATATTGTCCTCAGTAGAGCAAGTTAAGGCTTTGCAAATTAAATGTTGAATGCCGTTTTCAATATCACTTTCAAATAGTCAGAAAAGAGCATTTGCCTTTTCATGTTGACCCTAAAAGAGCGTGTTGACATGTAAATGTAAATGCAATAGGCTAGGGGTGCTGTTTTGCTCATTGCATTCGAATATTGTCCACTGTATTGCGGAGCATGACTTTGAAAATGAAATGTCAAACAGCTTTTCATTATCATTTGAATATAGTCATAGATTTCCCATATGTGTATGTGAAAATGAAAGTGATAATTGGATTAATGCATTTTCAATTTAATATTGTCTCAAATAACTCATTCATAAGTGGAAAATTATAATGCAATAGTGGGATTACATTTTCATTAGAATATTGTCCACTATGGGCTTCCATAGTTGTCTCGTAATGAACACGTATTCAAGTATTCAAGCTCTCTAGTTTATTTGCAAGTAGCTGCATAGTCAAGTTACATTTGCCCTAGAATCCCAGTCACATCTTTATTAGTAAAACTTCTTCATCCTCGTTTAATGCAACAAGTATTTAAACGACAGCCTTTTATCTAAAAGACTTATTGTCATTTAGCTAACTCAAACAACCTTCCAATCCTAATCAGGACCCAGCATTGGAACTGAGCTCGAATAAACTCAACTCAAGCCTGTTGATCTACACAGGTTCTCAAGAACAAGCTTCCAATGCTAATCAGAGTCCAGGTCTGGGACTGCATTCTTGGTAACCCATCCAAGTTTGTTCTCCGTGTTCAGTTTGTTAGGAACAAGCTTTCAACCCTGATCCGGGTCCAGGACTGGGACCGCGGTCCTCTCAAGCAACCTCCTCATCGTTATTTCAGTGCTGGTGTAACACCTGGCAGCATCCCAGAAACCACTGGCCAGCGACTGCAGCCCAGCTGAGCCAATAACATCTGTGCTGAACAGTCTATTACTATTCTAGGGCTCCGCCCCCACTATTCTCTCAGGGGTTCCGTCCTCATCTTGAACTGAATTGGTCTTGATAAACTACCATTTTGATTGCATGTCTGACTCCACACTTGATTCTTGGTCTGAGCAATCACAGATTTCTCACCTGATGAGGTATAATTTCGCTCCTTAAGGTGTTTGATCAGATGTTTGTGATCAGATTCTTCCTCACTGATCATGCCAATGCAGATCAGCAATGGGTAATCAAAAGCAATGGAGTTCAAGACTGCAGGCTTAGAATAGGTGCATTCACACTGCAAAAAATCGTGTAATTTCACCCTGCTGTTCACTCTGGCACGAAAACTCGCGAAGTTAGCTCTGTTGGAAAAAATCGCGAAGTTTCAGGAAGTCGTGCGCATGCCCCGCGTACACCATTCAAGCATTCCCAGCATGCTGAGTAACACAAGTCACATGAGTAACTTCGCAAAGTTTCAGATGTAATGCGTTCACATTACAAAACTTCTTGAAGACAGCGCAGCTAAACCGCACTCTGGCTTGAGATTTTTTCTTGCGAAGTTTCAGACGGCTTTTGGCACGGTTGCTTGGCAACTTTCACCCTAACTTCGCAAAATTTTCTAACTTCGCGAAGTTTCACCTGCAGTTTGAATGCACCTAGAGTTGAAAAATTTCACAAAAAACATATAATTCAAAGGGTTAAATAACTGTTGAGGCGTCAGTTGAATAACCTGTAAAATGATTGAACTTACACACATGCTGCTTTATATTCAAACAGTAAATACAATAAGATGGATGCTAATGAAATGAGCACAAATTTGCCCTGGCCATCTTACATTACTGATGGTGTCTGATTGCAGCTTGGCCCGGCTCACCATTGAGGCAAGCATGTTCTTAAAGACAGCAATATTCACAAGAGGTCTATGAGTGAAGATAACTTATTTTCAACAGTGAATTTAGCATAATCACAAATTACATAGGCTAACAAGATACTGAAGTCCTCTTGTCATTCCCAGTATCATGCATTTCATAGGCTAACCTGATGATAAGCTCCAACGTTCATTCCATGCTTTTGTGTTCCTAACAACAGGAAGTTTACCTGAGGCAAAGTTCCTTTCACCAGGGCAGGAATGTCCTCATTAGTGTATCCAATCGCAGCCAGACCGTCGTCCACCTGCAGGTCATACAGGAACTGGCGCAGGGCATCAGCTAGCACCAGCCCCGCATCCTCTCTCTTAGCTGTGCTCACATCCGCACCTGAGGAAAGGGTCCTAACTGTGTCATGACAGGCGGATCAACGTTCAGTGGGCAAACAGGCAACTCTTAATTCTAGAGTGTGCATCGACCTAAGTACTGTTGTACTCAATCAGTCCTCCGACAGGTTGCAAATTCAGACCGTGGACCTCCTTTTCAAAAAAAAAAGGTAAATTTCATTCGGAAATGCTACACACGCGCAAATAAGTGGTGTAATGTCAAAAATATCCCAATTTCTAATTATGTGAGTACAATTAACAGCATGAAATGTTTATTCCACAAATTAAAATCAGCTTGAAATCCTGTAAAAATGCAAAGCCTTTTCAGTGAACTTGGTTTTCCCTCTGTGTACAAACTGCTGCCATCTTCCATGCATTGCTAATTGTGGTCACTCACTCACTCATGCACTCACTCATGGACGTTTAATAGGGACGCTTAGCAGGGATGTTTAGTGGGAGGCATGGACATTACGCACTGTGGGTCGGTGCAGTTTCAAGCTTGTTTCAAATCAAGTTATGTTTATAAATCCAAAATCCTCTGGTGAAAGTGGCAGACGCACTTTTTTTTTTTAGAACATACTCACTGTTCATAAATAAGGCCCAAAAACAGTAGCGACTGCGGATGCCAGTCAAACAGACTGAATGAAGCATAGCCAGTAGCTTAGCGGAGAGAGGGGACTAACAGATCATCACAGTCTTCCTGCACACACTGAATAACAGCCAACGGCTGACAGAGTGTGAAGCGTAGTCTTACCCAGTATCTCTGCAGCATCTAGGTGGCGCTCTGGACACATGGTGGCAGTGAAGGTGAAAACTGCAGGAGAGGTCAGCACAACTGACAGTCCATGTGGCTGCGGTGGGCACACAGTACATAAGGCAGAATTATCACTTCACACCACTGTGATGTAAATGATCATCTGTGTATCACAGGACTTGCATTATGTGACTGTGGGATTCTGTTGGGTAGAGAAACTCATAATTTATTAAATCACAAACCATTACTGACATTTAGCAGGCACTCTTATCCATAGAGGCACAAGGTCCATTTAGCAGAAACATAAGAATCCAAGTGTCAGGTGATATGAATTTGACTTTGACCTTGCAGTTTACCTCAAGAACCAAATTAGACAAATGCTGCCGGTGGACGACAGCAGGGAACATGCTGGAAAAGACAGAATTCACTTCATAGGCAAAGTTTATACTTTGGCAAAGTGGCCACTCAACGAGGAAGGGTATAATGTCCAGAAAAACAACAGGGAACTACTCTGGACTCCAGGAATGTTCACAGAAAATTTTGGCCATATGGTGACCAATATCAATAACATCCCCTCTCTATGCACCTGAAACAATCATAAAAAGTGTGATAATAATAATAAAAATAATAATAAATATAGCCGCAAGCGGCAATTCCGGGGTTCAAGCCACGAAAGACCATTAGTAGTTGAAAGCTCTAACAGCTTAATTAACAAGTGTTGCCACTAAACGTGGCCATGTCCCCCGCCAGGTGACGGAAATCGACTGGGGTCGGTGTATCACAAAATTACACATTGAAGCCAAAGATGAATTAAATTGGTCAAAGCGTTCTTGAGATTTCGCGTTCACAACAAATGGGGCGAGACGGACGGACGGCTGGACAGATGGACTGATGGAGCTGAATACTATGTCCCCCGGCCTTAATACTCCTTGACCCCAAGGATGAATGGAATCGGTCAAACCGTTCTTGAGATATCGCGTTCACAACAAACGGGATCGGACAGACGGACAGCCGGACGGATGGAGCTGAATTCTATATTCTCCGCCCCTAATACACCTTGACAACAAAGATGAATGGAACCGGTCAAACTGTTCTTGAGATATCATGTTGACAAGGTATTTAAAATGGTCAAATGGTCGTAATGACCTTGAGAATAATGGCAAGGTCACGTAAATCGAGTGAGTTGTGAGCACCCCCCTAATACACCTTGACACCAAAGATGAATGGAATCGGTCAAACCTTTCTTGAGATATCGTGTTCACAACAAATGGGACATGACGGACAGACAAACGGGCGGACCCCCACCCCTAATACACCTTGAAACCAAAGACGAATGGAATCGGTCAAACCGTTCTTGAGATATCACGTTCACAACAAACGGGACATGACGGACAGATGGACGCACGGACAGAGCTGAATACTATGTCCCCCTCCCCTAATACACCTTGACACCAAAGATGAATGGAATCGGTCGAACCGTTCTTGAGATATCGTGTTCACAACAAACGGGACGGGACAGACGGACGGACGGCTGGGTGGACGGATGGAGCTGAATACTATGTCCCCCGCCCCTAATACACCTTGACACCAAAGATGAATGGAATCGGTCGAACCGTTCTTGAGATATCACGTTTACAACAAACGGGACAGGACGGACAGACGGACGGGCGGACGGAGCTGAATACTATGTCCCCAACCCCTAAGACACCTTGACATCAAAGATGAATGGAATCGGTCGAACCGTTCTTGAGATATCACCTTCACAACAAACGGGACGGGACAGACGGACGGACGGCTGGGCGGATGGATGGAGCTGAATACTATGTCCCCACCCCTAATACACCTTGACATCAAAGATGAATGGAATCGGTCAAACCGTTCTTGAGATATCACGTTACAACAAATGGGACAGGACGGACGGACAGACGGCCGGGCGGATGGATGGAGCTGAATACTATGTCAAATACACCTTGACACCAAAGATGAATGGAATTGGTCAAACCGTTCTTGAGATATCATGTTGACAAGGAATTTGTAAGTGGTCAAATGATCGTAATGACCTTGAGAATAATGCCAAGGTCACGGAAATCTACTGGGGTCGGCGTATGACACAAATATACCTTAACACCAAAGATGAATGGGATCGGTCAAACCGTTCTTGAGATATCGCATTCAGAACAAACGGGACATGAAGGACGGCCGGACGGAGCTGAATGCAATGTCCCCTGCTCCGCTCGCTATTGTGGCGGCAGGGGACAAAAACCACTTTAAGAGTGTGTTGCAGGTTTTTATGTGGACCTATTTTGCCAGTGTAATGATTGGACTAACAACTAATGATGCATAATCTGATTTGTGTTATGTTAGGCTATTTTGTGCATTTATGGCACCCCCTACTGGTCAATTTGATTGAAACTTTCAGGCTATATTTCAGGTTCTTATGTGGACATATCCTGTGAGTTTTGTAATGATTGGAAAAACTATTTATGATTTATAGTCTGATTTTCAGAGTATGTTTCAACTACTTATATGAATATATCCTGTGAGTTTTATGGCTATAGGACAAACAATTGCTGATTTATAGTCGGATTTGTGTTATACCATGCTGCTTTGTTTTGCATTTATAGCGCCCCCTATCAGTCAATTTGAATGCAATTTTCTGGGTATGTTTCAGGTACTTATATGAATATATTCTGTGAGTTTTATGGCTATAGGACAAACAATTGCTGATTTATAGTCGGATTTGTGTTATACCATGCTGCTTTGTTTTGCAGTTATAGCGCCCCCTATCAGTCAATTTAAATGAAATTTGCTGGGTATTTTTCAGGTACTTATATGAATATATCCTGTGAGTTTTATGGCTATAGGACAAACAATTGCTGGTTTATAGTCTGATTTGTGTTATAGCGCCCCCTACGGGCCGATTTGCATGAAACTGTCAAGGTATGTTCCTGGTACTTATATGGACATATTCTGCAAGCTCTGTGATGATTGGCCCAATGGTTGTTGAATTTTGTCCATTTTTGTGCTAAGCCACGCCCCTGCTGAAGTTCATTGGTCAATATCTTGGAAACAAAATGAGATTTCAACAAGCTTTATGCAATCTTTGATAAGCTTGGTCCACTGATGATCCACAGCAAGTTTCGAAGGAATCGGACCTACGGCCTAGGAGGAGATGTCAAAAATGTGTTTTTCAAAGAATTCAAAATTTCGGAAAATCAAATATGGCGGATCTTAGAGGTCCTTATGGGAAAGTTGTAGAGAATGGACCAAAGAATGTCTGTACCAAGTTTCGTGTGAATCGGACTTACAGCCTAGGAGTTATGACCTTTAAAGTGAAAACCTGTTTTTCTTGAATTATAGCGCCACCATCAGGCCGACTGAGTTAAAAATGCCTTGGTCAGCATTTACACACAACTTCCAACCAATGTGCAAAATTTCAGGTCTCTACCATTTACCATCTCACGGGAATTTGCGAAAAACATTTCTGAAGAAGAAGAAAAATAATAATAATAATAATAATAATAATAATAATAAAATAAACCAGCACAAAAACAATAGGGTTTCAGCCCTACGGGCTTGAACCCCTAATAATAATAATAATAATAATAATAATAAAAATAAACCATTACAAAAACAATAGGGTTTCAGCCCTACGGGCTTGAACCCCTAATAATTTAATCATTTATATTGCAAAGATTACATTGGACATGATCAAATATGCATTACAATAAACTGTGGTAAACTAAAGGTAACTAACAATTAATGGTAAATAACTAATAATTTATTTAAATACAATATATACAGATACTAGTAAGATCCAATAATTATGTCCTTAAGTCATTAAGATTCCTGAAAACTGAAATATATTAATAGATGTATACTGTATATATAAAAAAATTCGAATAATTAGCCATAAGATTGCCCAAAAAGATATGCCTTAAAATGAAATTTGAATTTGTTAATAGACTGGATAAAACGTAATTCTTCTGGTAAACTATTCCACAATTTAGGAGCAGCAAACACAAAGGCCCTTTCGCCTAATGTGCTTTTAGATCGACCAGAGGGAACATTAAGAAGGAAAGTATCTGAGGATCTAAGGCCATAGGTACGAGACTTAATATTTCACAGATTACTTAAATACAATAGAGTGAAGCCATGGATAGCCTTAAATGTAATTCAAAGGATTTTAAAATTAATTCTCTATCTATAGGTAGACAATGTAGATCGCGCAGCATCAATGGCATTATGTGATAATATTTTGGTGCGAGGCAAATCAATCTTGCATCGGCATTAAGTACTCTTTGTAGCTTATTTAGTTGGCAATCTGGGAAACCATACAATAGACTGTTACAATAATGTACCCTACTTGTAATAAAAGTGTACTAAAATTTGCGTGGTCTCTACCGACAAATACTTGCATGTGCGCCAAATATTATGCAGATGGTAAAATGCAGAGCTGCAAATCTAACTAATATGACTAGACATTGAAAGATTAGAATCAAACCAGGATCTTAGATTCCAGAAAACAGACTTGGGGTGAATCTCAGATGATCCAACAACAATGTGACTAATATCAACTTTAGCTAACAGATGCTTTGTGCCTTTCACCAGAGTTCAGTTTTATCATCGTTCATCATAAGTCGGTCCTCAATCATCCACTTCCGTATGGCCTTGTCACAATAAGACATTGATAAAACAGCCCCCTCTGCTCCACTTTCCCTGTATCGGCTGAAAGACAAGTTAAGCTGGGTGTCATCCACATAATAGTGAATATTCTGCAAGTGTGACTCAGAAATCTACTGAAGCTTGCGCACATAAACCGTAAACAAAGCTGACCAAGACATGATCCTTGTGGGACTCCATGCTTGAGCAGGAACATATCAGATATCCCACCATTGATAGAAACACGCTGACACCGATCAGGGAGATAAGATGTAAACCACGCCAATGCGTCATCCCTTAAACCAAAAACAAGGTCCATACGGTTAATAAGAATATCATGATGTATAGTATCAAAGGCAGCAGTGAGGTCGAGAAGAACAAGTAACGTTACATGCTGCTCATTCATATACATAAGAATTCCGATCAAAACTGTATGCGTCATTACATTGTGGCGCTACAGGAAACCTTAAAGAGCCACTACAGTCAATAACTTCCTTCTCTATGCAGCAGGAATGTTCCAAGCAGATTTGCCATGATTACCATTAAAGCTGTTCAAGTTATGCAAATTTAAAAATTAATAGTTTGCCCAGGTGGCAGCGCCACAGCAAAGGCCACAGGGCGACCAGCTTTGATAACAGCCAGTCTCTATACACCGGAAACAATCGCAACAAGTACTACTTCATTCCCAAAAACTGTTTGTTATTACATTAGGAAATGTTAAACTTGACCCAGTAGTGGCGCTACAGGAAAGGATGTAAGATCACACAAAACAATTTGTTTTGTCCTGTACCTTAGAATGAACAAAGGAAGTTTCATGCAATTCCCACAAAAACTGTTTAAGTTATCGCACTAACACACAACCTCAGTGGCGGTGACGACAGGAGCCAAGGCAAATACAAATTATTCTCAATCAATTTGTTTTGGGGATATAATTATCAAGGTCACAGTGAAGTAGGGTGACATATGGGGAGGTTGTAAACCGGACGAGCTACAGCATTCTGGATGTACTTCAGAGGTCCGATGGCACACGCTGTAAGACCAGCCAAAAGCGAACTGCACCATCCCAGGAGAGACAGTGTCAAAACTTGGCCAAGAAATAACAGACTTAACCCATCCCCAACAGAGCAATAAAGGCCTGCGGGTAATGAGTTAACTGGCAATTATGGTAAATGACAGAAATCAGATACTCAAAGTAATACCCTACCACAATAGCGTGGTCCACATCGTAGTCCTTGGCTTTATAGGTCTTCACATTTCCGGCAATAGGGTAAGACATCCCATGGCTGAGTGTTTTAAAAGGAGAGAAGCAAGAGTAAACATAGCCATTATTTTTTTTCCAAAGCTAATTACCCCTGCCAACAAACATGCACAGAAATTATGCTTTTGCCCCCATTTGTCCTTCTGTCTGTATGTCCCTTTGTAAGCAGCATTATGGAAAAAATTCCAGACAGATTTTGCTTAAAATTGAGGGAAGTTAATAAAAATGATGACAGTAATAGGTGATTAGACTTTCACAGGTCAAGGTCAGAGGTCAAGTTCAACATTGCAGAACAGGTAAAAACAATGATGAAGGCATAGGTATGCACTCTATCAAGTGCCCATCTGTTTATCTTGCTGCAGGCAATACTCTCCATTTATCTCTTTTTTTTTTGGTATTTTACCACAGGTGGACGCCAGCATTCCCAAATCCAATCCCAGCAAAGACGCTGGCCAAATGCATGCTGGACCGGGCCTCAAGATCCTCGGGGTCCCGCACAGCCCTAAAGGGAGGCAGATGACATCACTCAGGGGTCTAGGTGGAACTTCCAAAAACCCGAAGCTCTAACAGCATGTAGTCGCCAAGCAGTGTAACCCCTGCATTCTTTCAGCTAGCAAAGTCCTGTTGTGACTGTCTTCTCTTCAGAAAGCAATCCTTTGTCTTAATTTCCACCTTGCTTGACAAGCAAACCATTGTTACCTCACAGCCAAATTTTGAAATGGGTTAAACTTAACACCCAAAAGCACAACGTCCCCTTAGAGGTAACGCCAGCGTTACAGGATTTTCAATGCCGTGAGCCTCTGACCATTAGAAGCATAGTTGCTTTCAAGCTATTCATGTTTTAGATCACTTGATTAGTAATCAGACAATTTTTTTTTTCTGAATAATCAAGACCAATACATAAGTCTAACAATTAAGAAGTTATTAAGAAATGACAGAGATCACCGATAGGCTACACAGAAAATATGCTAAAATGTTGTAGGGGTGGGGGAAAAAATATAATCAATCCAATGTATTCTCTGACTTCAAGCTCCCGTTTAGCATTGTTTTCAGCAGTGCAACCTAATTTATTTTAAAGTTACACTTAATCAAAATTTTTTCAGCGTTCGAAAGAACAAGCTACATTTGCAGGGAAGTGCGGTTGCAGACTGGTTGGTAATAATTTATTTATTTATTAAATTACCAGCGCTTCATACATTGAAGCATTGGTTATTGAATAATTCAGTAAATTGGTTATTAGTGCATGGTGGACGTTCGACGCATGGTATGCATTTAAAATCATTTACAATGCACGCCATACATCAAACTTTCATGGTAGTAAAATCATTGATGAGGTCTTAATAGTCCAGCTTCTGGGACAGTCGTAGGAGGGCTACAATATGTGATTGTATGAACGGCAATTATCTAATTAATTAATTAGAAATTAAATATCAATCTTATCTAAATAACATCTTCAGTAACATTTACAACATAACATCCCACAAAAAGATGGAATTTCAAGAAATTTCTGTTAACTGGCATCCATGCAATCACATATTGCAGCCTTCCTCTTTGAGGCAAAGCTATGTCTTAATCATTAATGGCAACACAGCTTATTGGTAGCCTATTTGCTCAATAAATAAATTCAATTCATTGTCTGATTCTTTATCAGAAACAGGTTGAGTGTAAACCTGCAAAATGGTTATGTCACTGGTTGTACACAGAGTTAAATTTTTACATCAGCAAACTTAACATGCGGACCTGACTCGGCAAAACTGCGTTTTTTAAAACGTTGTCTTAGGCGTATCAAGCCGACCAGACACTAACGCAGAAAAAATACACCATTTTGAGAGTTACAGGAATTCAGCACCTTTGAGAGACATTAATGTTTTATGTCACCTTTAATGTGGGTAGCTGAATGCTTGACAACTATTGGAATGAACAATAATGCAAGCCAAGTAGAAATGGACAGTATTTCTACCAACTGATCCTTGCAATTGAACCAATTAACTCTTAGTTGCCAGTTAGGAAATGTAAATGGGTATGGGTTTGGAGAAGTAATGCGTTTTAATGTGAGGAGAGAGCAGGACTATAATCCCTCCAATGGCAAGTCCGTAGTGAAAGGTTAAACCAAATTTATTGTAAATTGTCATATTCATCCAAAAACATAATAGAACAATAACATTTTCTGCCTAAATTTCCTGTGATCTGGAAAAACATAGTGAGATTTTCACTGGCAAGGAACTCGCAATTGAGCAAAAACTCTTGGTTTCTGGACCATTCCCCACCAAAAAAAAAGAAAAAAGAAATAGAAACTTGATTTTAACGGTTCAAATAACACTTAGAGCTTCAAGATTTTCACCACTCTTCATTACTGTAAATGTGGGTAGAACTCAATTTCTGCTCAAAGTGTCATTAAGTGCTGGGTTATTCCAAATTGCAGGAGAAATGCTGATTGTAATACTTCATTTTAATTATTTTTTAATTTTTCCCATTCAGACAACATATTCAGCCAGGTTAAGATTGAGAGAGAGGATAGGAGGCTGGAACTGCACCGTTTCATGAACTTGGCTACGACTCGCAAGGCATGTCGGGACCAGACGTCGCTAACCGGGTTACTGCCCTGGTAGGCCGGGCGGTTGATGGGGTTGGGAGGGCAGGGGCTGCGCATGTTGTAGGGCAGTGCCGTGTAGGACTCCAGGGCGTGACTGAATGGGAAAACACACAGGCAACAGTAACTGTAAAACTCCCACTCACCTCTATCAGGGCCAACAACAGACCTCCGATTCAACTCCTCTCTCCCATGGAGGGAATAAACCGCAGCTCTACCCCCACAGTCATAAACATGCCTTCAGCTAATAATTCAGGGCCAAGTCTGGGAATACAGCCCTAGGCCCCAATCCGACTGAAATTTTTGCATCCGAATTCCAACTGTGGATCCCCCTACCCCAAGCTAGATTCATCCCCACCTTGTTCATGTACAACCCCAATTCCGAAATAGTTGGGACGAAGTATAAATTGTGAATAAAATCAAAATGCAATGACTTTCAGATCACATGAGCCAATATGTTATTTACAATAGAACATAGATAATATTTCAAATGTTGAAACTAAGACAGTTTACATTTTTATCCACAAAATGAGCTTACTTCAAATTTTCTGGCTGCAACAGGTCTCAAAAAAGTTGGGACACAGGCAAAAAACGGGCTGAAAAAGCAATTAATATATAACAGAATCAGCTGAAATAACATTTAGTAAGTAATTAAGTTAACTGGCATCAGGTTAGTAAGATGATTGGATATAAAAGGGATGTCTTAGAGAGGCTGAGTCTCGGAAGTAAAGAGGAGAAAGACCACCCCTCCTGTCATCAGCGTTCAGTTCAAAAGCCAGCATCTCTGATGGTATGGGGATGCATTAGTGCATATGGTGTGGGACACTTGCGTGTTTTAAAAAGCACAATAATTGATATGAATGATGAAAGGTGAACTGGCCTGCCTGCAGTCCTGATCTTTCACCGATTGAGAACATTTGGCGCATAATTAAACGAAAAGTCCGTCAAAGGAGACCCAACCCAGCTGCTGGAAGCCTGTATTAAACAAGAGTGGGATCAAATTCCAATGGCTAAACTCAAAAAACTTGTCTCCTCAATGCCCAGACGCCTCCACTCTGTGTTAAAAAGAAGAGGGGATGCTACACCATGGTAAACAGGCCCCTGTCCCAACTTTTTTGAGACCTGTAGCAGCCATCAAATTTGGAATGAGCTTATTTTGTGGATAAAATTGTAAAATTTCTCAGTTTCAACATTTGCTATGTTATCTCTATTCTATTGTGAATAAAATACTGGCTGGTGTGATTTGAAAGTCATTGCTTTTTGATTTTATTCACAATTTACACTTTGTCCCAACTATTTCGGAATTGGGGTTGTACATTAATGCAGGCATATGTTTCCACTTAAATGTGAGGATCAGTCGCCATCAAAAACTTTGTTTTATCGAAACCCTCATTTGTTCAGTCAGTTTTATTCGTACCACAGCACATCAAAGCCGCTGTTGGCTGCCACTCGCCCAGGCATGTGAAGTGTGTGCAGGGGATCCACTATCCCCAGGAGTGGTCTGATAGCCCTGCTCGCAATACCTGCACATGTAACAGAAAAGAGAACTAATCCATCTGAACAGAACAATCTCTCACTGCAGATACACTATCTATCTGCAGTAATCCAGTATAGATATACACTCTGTCTTCCACATATTTCAGTTTATGTTGAAAAATTTTGTTATTTTTACACACCAGTTTTTGCCTTCAAAGCTTCAAAATCAAAAATGGCAACTCCTGTTGTTTCACTTCCTGTTCCAGCTGTGGTGGGCACTGGTGGATGGGAGAAAAACAAAACATTCAAAACTAATGCGCATTGAAATGGGTATGACACAGAGATAATTTACATTAAATTGAGTAAGCATGTCCTCAAAACTGACAATAAAATCTAAATGTTTTATAAAACTCAGAATCAAGTTCATATGAAGAAGTGTTGACCAAACTGAGACACTTGCGGAACTACTTTCTGAAAGAAACAACCGGCGCTTTTCCACTGCATGATACCAGCTCTACTCAACTCCACTCAACTCAGCGTTGGTACCAGGTGCTCGTTTTCCACACTCCACAGTGCCCGCTTGACTGTTGGCCGGATTGACCATAGAAAGTGTAGTGATATCATCCTCAACACAATACAAAGCACAACATCACTTCAAGCGACACTAACACAACACCAGTGGAAGACGTCGAAGGGCTAGTGTCCTTGGTTCTCGGAAATGACGTTAGGTGGCTATTTATCTGACTGCTTTCTCCATGTGGCCCAATTGATTCCGCGCCGTAAGCAGTCATATTCTGCATTTTCTGCTGGTGCCCAACACCCCTGTGTTTGGCTGCTAATTGTCAGCGAGCATTTGACAACAAAACATTTGCTACAAACAGCTACTCCCTTTATTCGTAAGGTTATGATAATATAATCATCTTGCTTTAAAGTTGCCATCTCGTTACGTGACCCCAAAACTTTTATTTTGTGTTAAATTAGCTTACAAGAAAGCTAGCAATGTTGTTAGTTTGAATATATATATATATATATATATATATATATATATATATACACACTGTATTTAAACATTTAAGTCACATCTTAATGTTCACACTTTAGATTGCACTGCTGTGAAAACCATCCTGTTCCACGGTAATATCGATTATGGGCCAGGGTCCACAGGCAGCATTTTTTGAGCTGGAAGCACCCATGACCTCATTTTCAGAGCGCTTCTCTGAAGGGCTTATTGTTGCAAGGTTACAAACACCATCCTCTAAGCACTTCCACAGTTCATTATTGCTAACGTTGACACTGTCAAGCTCTGAACTTCAAAGAATTTTTATGGAAAATGGTTGCTGCCAGTGCAAAAACTGCTGCCTGTGGACACATGGCCTACGTTATGTATAGCGTCGGCTTGTCCTGTGTTGCGCGAATGACAATTCCCTCTGACAACTCAGTCATCTGCAGTGCACTGACCTCAGGTTTAGGCCGCATACGAATTCTCTAAAGAGCAAGGAACCCTCGTCTCAAACGGACATGAACTGGAAACAGTTTGACATGGAATGCCGAATAGTCTATTTCATGATGGAAAGGAGGCAATTAGCTCCTTAGTTGCATCGTCCCAACAAGGACCAAAGGACCATCCTTGGAAGGAAGGTAAGTTCCAATGTAGACCACAATCCTCTGCCGCTATAATGACTGGAATCCCTAAGTTTCCCAAGAAGTTGTGAAGGCTATCTTTGCAGTCAAGGTCATGATGTATTGATGGAAAGGGCATCCGATTTTTCTCAAACGTCCCCAAGGTACCTTTAAAATCTCCCTGCAACTTTCCTATCACCTATGCAATGTTTTCTTGCCAGGTCAAGGAAAAGAAGAGAGGAAAGGAAAAAGGCAACCAACTTCAGAGAGTTTGGATGCAGCCATAGTATCGACCCAGCTCGCTTAGAACCTCAGCCGAGGTAGTACTAAAAAAAAAAAAGGACAGAATACCAGGTACTCACCACAATGGATATGCATGAGAAACCAAGCAGAGTGGAGTCAAGTAGAGTCATACCACACAGTGGAGAAGCAGCAAATGCATGCTTGATGGGGAGGCGAGAGAGAGCCCCTTCCTACCTGCAATCAGGGGCTTCAATGTCCCCGTAACCGGCTTTCCCTTCCCAATGGGAGCGTTCACAAAATCCAAGAAGTCCGCCTCTGGGTGGCTGGCGTAGAGATTGGCTGCTTTGCATGTGTCAATCACAGAGCCTCCTCCCACTGCCACATAAGCATCAAAAGCTCCTTCCTTTGCAAAAGATATGGCCTCCTTAAAACTGCAAAGACAAAAACCTGCCGTGAGGGAAAGCTACTGTAAACTTACTTACTCTAGGAGGTCTGTTTAGTGAAAGATGTTAGCGATGTCCTTAAAATTCATGAATATTCCAAGAACATAATATACAACTCCAATTGAAAATGATATGCATACTTAGCTGAAGGAAAGGGACAGAACTCTAACCTTTCATCCGTGGGCTCTACTCGCACCCTGTCGTAGAACTTGTACATGACGCCATGCTTTGCCAGGGAGTCCAGCGCCGCTTTGACAGGAGGGAGGTGGGACAGGTTCCTGTCCGTCATCAGACAAACATTCCTGGCTCCCATGTTCTGGAGATCCTGAATTTACATGATTGCCATCAAAGAAATACTGTGAGAAGGCATGAGCACACAAATTGCTTGATTTATGTGCGAAAAGTAGGTTTTTCAGAGGATAGTAGGTTTTTTCAGAATGTTCTTTGTTCTAAATACTAGTCAGTGTTCTTGAACTACATAGGTTTTAACCAATTATTACATCAGCAATAATATGTTCAATTGAGAACATTCAAAATGATGTTACTTCAACGGGAATTTATGTTTTACTAAATTATGCATATGTTGAGGTCTTGAAGTCTGTTTATTCCAGATAGTATTTTGATACAAGAATGACTGTTGTCTTTCCACATGTCCGTCTATTAGTCCATCTGTCACGCTTCTATTCCAGGCCAGAACTCCCAAACCATTCAACAGTTCTCCATGAAATTTCATATATGGATACATCTAACTGTGTAGATGTGCCCTTTCATACTTGCATCCATCGTCTTGTCCATTTGTCCGTCCCTCCACCACATTTGTTCCCGGGCCAGATATTAGTCATCCTCTTTTTTTCAGGCCAGAATTCCCAAACCATTAAATTTTTCTTGACAAAATGTCATATAGGGATACAGTTAATGGTGCACATAAGCCTTTTCAGACCTCTGTTCATCCTCCGGTCCATCCATCTGTCGCTCCACTACGTTTGGTTTCCAGGCCATGTGTCAGCCACTCAATATTTTTCCAGGCCAGACCTCCATTCAATATTCTCATCAAAATGCAATATATGCCTACATCTTATTGTGAAGATGTTCCTTTTCATCCATCCGTCCATCCCTCCCAACACCGCAATTTGTTTCCGGGCCAGAAATCGGCAATGCCGTGGTGGGCATCTGAGACTTTTGTGCTTATTTTTAAGGACTATAGACTAATGCCGAGAGAACTATTCTTAATTATATGCAAACTGCGTAACTAAATAGTCAGCTTTACATAAAGTTGGACTTAGGTGAATACATACAGTATGTTAAAATATTTTAAAATAATAATGTACGCGGTGTTATTAATTGTATCGTAGCAATGCTGAAAAACATCAACCAAGGCTTACCATGCCTATCTCTCTGGTAACACCTTCGCCATATCTAATGTTCGAGCAAGCCATCTGGAATACAAAATAGGGAAAGGTAAGAAATGTAAAGAGAAAAAAAGAAAATATATAAAAATTGAATGGCTATATTATCAGCCATTTTAATTTCCACCTAATACCTCAAATGCGTAGTCAGTTGTTCTTCCACAAGAGGCATGTCCTGAACCTAGAAAGCACATTTATAAGTAACTGAACTGATTTACTCCAGTACACCACTGACACCAGGCTAGTTTCATGGCACACTACACCAAGAGTATACTGAGCAGGATTTTCCTAAAAAAAAGTATACACGAAGACAGTCCCTCTGAATCATTACTTATGACCCCCTAAAAGTGTGAGGGGGTGTTTCTATCTCCAGAGACTCAGCCGTCTGCATGCACTTTCTTATTTTCACTTGAGTGGGACGTTTCTGGTTGTCAATGTTTGGCCAGTAGACGTAACCCCAGCTAATAGCAGTGCACCAGGCGTGAGGGCAGGATTCTGGAAATGTTTGGCAACCAAAGTGCCAAAGAGGAACATGGGCATAGGAACTGGCCCGGCAGACCCGGCAATCACCAGACCAATATTTTCCCGAATACGGTATGTAACAAGCAAACCCTACCAGCTGCGGCAATCCAAAACTAACGCAGCAAGCTGATTGTTAGCCTCAGGATGGCATCTTTAATGAGCTGATGATATCTAACAAAACTGAAAACAGATTATTTCTTGGAAAGACTTCTGCCTGTCCCCCCCCCTTTTTTTTCCCAGTCTATGAGGCCCAGTAAACATCCTAAAAAGGGCATTTCTATCCCTTGTCCGCTTCCTAACCCTGCCCTAACCCTAACCGCAATAACTTTTCAGAGGGGGGGACAGGCAGAGGTTTTGCCTATTTTTTTTTTAATGTGATGTTGCAGAACTGTTATGGCAATGAGTCAAATTCCGCACAGGACTAGAGGTACAATGAAGAGTAATTTTGGGCTAACTTGCCAAAATCCCGTTGGTGCCAGCTACCTAATGTTTGCGCAGGATGATACGGTCTGTCTAGCTCGGCTTCGGAACGTAACTCAAATTACGGTCAGGAGGCCAGCGAATCTGGTGTGGTTGAGCTGCGGAAGAAGGGGCCAACTTTGACTGTTATGTTTACAAATAGCAGCAGAAAACTCCTACTTGGTATGCCTTTAGGTACCGGTAATACCCCTGGAGATATAAAAGTTTTCATGTACGAACATAAACATTATTGACAGTTTTGCTTCAGAGGCATGCTACCATCTCTGCTCCTCATTTTTCACCTAAAAGAATGTTAAAAATGGATTCCTTGGGGTCCAATTAGTCTAAATACCCAGTTTCAAAGGTATATGATACATATTAATGATTTTATGGGGTGTTAAAAATTGTATTTGAATATATCATTGCACAAAAATGCCAGAAATTGGGTGAAAATTCTGAAACTTTAAACCTCTGCCAAAACCTAAATAATTGACTGATTAAGCTGAAATTTTCAGAATACACTAGTTTTAATGCATATTTTGACATATATATTTTTTTGCCAATTCTGAGATGGTGTGGTGGAAGCCACGTGTTGATCTGACATGGAATGACCCAATAATGTTACTTTAAATTAATGTTAGATATTAATGAATTTTGAATGAAAAATCATGAGGATTAAGTATGACATTTTTTGCCACATCTTTTTAGCTCATTTTTACTAAAGGGTTCCAATAATTCTGGAGGTCACTGTATGTACAAGCATTGATCAGCCATAACATTATGACCACTTACAAAGGTAAGTGAATAACATTGATTATCATTTCGTAATTGCACCTGTCAGTGGGTGGGATATTTGAGGCAGCGAGCGAGTATTTTGTCCACGAAGTTGATGTGCTGGACGCAGGATAAATGGGCAAGCACAAGGATGTGAGCGACTTTGACAAGAGCCAAATTGTGATGGCTCAATGCATCAGCATATCCAAAACTGCAGCTCTTGCGGGGTGTTCCTGGTCTGTAGTGGTCAGTGCCAACCAAAAGTGGTCCAAGGAAGGAAAAGTGAACTGGTGACAGGGTCATGGTCCTTTAAGGTTCATCGATGTGCTTGGGGAGCGAAGGCTAGCCCATGTGGTCCGATCCAACAGAAGAGCTACGGTAGCTCAAATTGCTGAAAAAGTTCACGCTGGTTCCGACAGAAAGGTGTCAGAGCATGCAGTGTGTCGCATTTTGTTGCATAGCATAGCTGCTGACTGGTCAGCGTGCCAATGCAGACCCCCGTCCACCACCTGAGCATTAGAATAGAGCAATGGAGGAAGGCGGCCCGGTCTGATGAATCACATTTTCTTTTACATCATGTGGATGGTCGGGTGTGTGTGCATCGCTCACCTGAGGGAGACACAGCACTGGGATACACTACGGGAAGAGGGAAAGCTGGCGAAACCATTGATGCTTTGGGCAATGTTCTGCTGGGCAACCCTGGGTCCTGCCATTCATGTGGATGCTACTTTGACAAGTACCACCTACCAAAACGCTGTTGCAGAGTAGACCAAGTACACCCCTTCATGGCAATGGTATTCCCTAATGGCTGTGGCCCCTTTCAGCAGGATAATGAGCCCTGCCACATGACAAAAATGGTTCAGGAATGATTTGTGGAACACAATGAGTTCGAGGTGTTAACTAGGCCTCCAAACTCCCCAGATCTCAATGCAATCGAGCATCTGTGGGGTGTGCTGGACAAAGAAGTCTGATCTTAGGAGGCCCAACTTCATAACTTAAAAGACTTCGAGGAGCTGCTGCGAACGTCTTGGTGCCAGATACCACAGCACGCCTTCAGAGACGTCACGTGAAGTCCATGCCTTGACTGGTCAGTGCTATTTTGGCGGCACAAGGGGGACCTACACAATATTAGGCAGGTGGTCATAGTGTTATGGCTGATGAGTGTATGTTCACTGATGAACCACAACAAACCGCCCGCCTAATTGTGAGTAAATCCCACCCTGTGCCAGAAAAATAACGCACATACACTGAATTCCTGGACCCAGGGTTCCCAAGCAGAACATTTCCCAGAGCACCATGCTCCCTCCACCAGCTTTTCTTCTTCCCCAAGTGAATCCTGGTGCTTAGTCTTCCCCAGGTAAATGGTGCACTCATGCCCAGTTGATGCACATGATGAAAAAGGAAAACTGGACTCACTAGACTAGGTAACCTTTTCTCATTGCTCTAAGGTGCAGTTTGATGCTTCAGTGGACCGGAGTTAGAATGGGCACCCTGACTGGTCTATCGCTAGAAAGTGTTAAACACAGTAGGATGTGATGCATGGTGTATTGTGACACATTCCTCATTCAAGTATCATAAAAATTCTCTGCAACTTATCCCACAGTAGCCCTCCTGTTGATCTGGATTAGATGGATCAGCCTTTGTCGCCCTAGTGCATTGATGAAGCTTAAGCGCCTAACATCTGATTGCCAGTTTGTGGTTTGTCATTCCTTTGAGAGACAAATTCATTCAAGCACTGGTTTTATTTGTGTTTAAATCATCACAATTATTTTTAGCTTTATTTGTTGCATCCTACTACAGGTATTTTGCTGTTGATCCGTTGCTGCTGTGATGACACAATTATCTATCTATTAGTAACCTACCTGGTGATGGCAAGCCCTCCTTCTCGAACCCACTCCATTTAAGGAATTTGGGGTGTCTTGCTCTGTTTGTGCTGATGAAGGTCAATTGCGACCAAAATATTTGCTGCCTCTGTTTTTTGTTTCTGTGGCAGATGCCATCTCTGGCTGTTTGCAGTGTGCTGGGCTTTTTCATATGCGCAGTTTTGTCTTTGCCTGCCTTAGTCACCAGTGATTTATACATCTGTTTTGGGGGCGCAACAGGTACCTTCTTCACATTTCGGCTTGTCCCTTCTTTGACTACTGTCAGTAGGTACTCGTGACTGTTGACCTGGAGAATCCCAGAATTTTTTCTCTGACCCACTCGTGTGGCCATTAGGATATGACCATAGTTGAAGTCGGTCAGGTCCCACTTCTCCAACTTCCTACACACCGACTACAATAACTGACTGTTGGTTTACCATGTAAGATCTGTCTGCATACCTAAACATGTACTGTTATTACAAGATAATCAATTATTTGCTTCATCTGCGGGTGGTTTTAATGTTTAGGCTCATCAGTGCATGTATGTGTGTACGTAGGTGCGTAAAATTAGAGAGTAAGTTAGTAAATAAACAAATAAACAAACAGCGGGAATCAATAGAATTTAACATTTAATGAGAGATCGGTGTTTATGTCACTACAAAGTCAGCTAGAATTTCAAAGACACGTGCAAGTACTTCTTACGTAAGCAACTGTACCTTGGTGATAGGTCTGGGAGTGTGCAGGGCAGCTACACCTGAAATCATGAAACGGGAGTATATGGTTGCATTATCACTTTTTTCAATTCAATATAAAGAACCGAGACATGAAAATCAACTGTCGGCGCAGCGAATTTGGTAACCAGCATGGTTTGGCCTTTAAAAGGGCTGCTGACTGTCAAAAAAAAAAAAATAAAATAAAAAATGCACATACAGTAAGAAATATAAGCAACAAATCCAACGTAAAAAATGTAGATTAGGTTTAACAGGTTGTAGTTGACTTACGCAGCTTTTTCAAGTTGCCTCAACAAATGCACAACTCTGTTGCGTCCAGCCATTGCATTCGCTAGTTACTAAACTTCAGACTGAGCAATTCCTCGAAACCGCGAAACGCCGAGTGAACCAGGAACGGAAAATGTTACGCAAGTGTGACCATAGTCTATGTGACTATCTTCTTCTTCTTCTTCTTTGGATTTTATGGAGATTGAGTACAAATTTTACAAGGTGCATACCGCCACCAACTGTGCTAGCGCATGTGTTATAATCAGCTGAAGCTGTTTAACCTTACTTAAAAAAAAGACACCTGTTAATTAATGAACCCACCCGTGTCCCTAGCTCCTAACTCCACATTTCTCAAATCTTATCTTCCTATTACCTAACTCCCACCAAATCCATGTTCCAAAATTCCCTGAATCTCCTCCTTTTACGTCTGCTGCCCACAAAAATTCTTTAGCTGCGTCTACCACCATTTTGATTCTTCCTTTTTAACTTTCAATATTCCTTTTTTTTTTTTTTTGCTCTCCTTGATCCCTCTGCATATGACGTTTCCCCCTGAATTCTAGTTTTATCTACTTCCCTCTCCATTTTCCATCTTTCACACTATAATGCACCATGTGTCCTCTCCTCCAGTGAAAACACACTGCCTGCTCTTTTAACAAACTGCATTTGTCCTCCTCGCATCTTTCTTTCCCACATCTTCAACACCTGTAAAGTTCTCTCCTACATACTGCGGCCATGTATCCATATTCCTGGCAGTAGAAATATCTGGAGCTCTTTCATATTCCCTCACCCTGTAGCTCACATAATCCAGAAAAAACTGTGACAATTTCAAATAATAACTTTTTTGACGAATCAGTATGCTGCATTCACTTCTTCATCTTTTGATTTTAAAACAAACAATGTGGTGAATTACTGCCCAGTGGGGTAGCCAGCGGGGGTGCTAAGACACGTCCCTTTTTGACTGCAATTAGTAGTTCTCAATCATTTTCCTTTATTGACGCATTTTCCAATTATCGTAATTGGCAACCGAAGACACGGATTCTCTCCATATGCGATCTAACAGCGATTAAATCATGGGCTAAATTCAGTACAGTTGCGGAACAAGAACAGAGAATTGGGTTGCACAAAACTTCCGTTTAAAACAATTATTAGTCCTGACCTGTTCTCAGTCATTTTCATAATTAACAGAAGGTTCACTCCGAGAGCACTCCACACTTAACAGGTGCTGCTTGTTCTCCCAGATTAGGTAAGACGACAATCATTCATCTGAACGCGTATTTGCTGTATTTCAATCAACGTCATTCAAAATTGCATACCTGTCGACTCTCATGCAAATAGCTTGAGCCGCAGGCTTTTTATAGCCTATTTAATTGCCGAATGCTACTCTTTTTTTCCCCATCCCACACAATACCGAGAATGAAAGTCTGCGTTTCATTGGAACGCGGACCAGTTCAATCATCGCAAAGCACTGGCCTATTAAGTAGCTAAATTATTTTTCTGTACTGAATTTAGCCCATGATTTCAGATCCGGAACTGCCATCAAAACAAATTTCTCTAGTGCAGCGTCTTCTCAATGGTATGCAGTTTCCTACATTTTCTACAGTATTAAGTTAATTATCACATGGTAATCACATGTCAATATAAAATAAAAAGTTAATTATTTAAAACATGGCTTGTCCAATGCAATTCTAGCTGTTAGATCGCATATGGAGAGAAACCATGTCTTCAGCTGCCAATTAAGATCATTGGAAAACACATCAATAAAGGAAAATGATTGAGAACTACTAATTGCAGTCAGAAAGGGATGTGTCTTAGCACCCCCGCTGGCTACCCCACTGTTACTGCCACCTAGTACTGAGTATATAATTCAATAATCATCCACTGTTATCTATATGCCATATTAGAAAAGTGTTCAAATTGCACCTACCCTTTCCGAAATATCCCTATTTGCTTAGTATTGTTATGTATGAGTATTTTATGTACAGCATTGTATATCATTTGTAAATTGAGATTTGTTACATGCTGTTTTTGCTGCCTTGCTGGTCAGCTATTTTTTTTGTTCATCAGCACCCTCTGGTGGTGTGTCTGTAGCAAAACATGATCTGATGCAATACCACTTCTTTGTAATGAAACAGACTAGTGCTTTCTAGAAGTTTCTGGCTTCTTCTTGCCTGGAGGGAGTGGGATCACCCAGGAATCCTGTAGATCTTTCCAGAATGTTGCTAGTCTATATAAATGCTGTGATTTTGGTCACCAGTAGCAGAGTTTTTGTTTTGGCAACAGAGTTACATAGTGGCATTAGTGTTATTATAAGATTGAACAGTGGATTATTTGTAGAAGTTTTTTTTTCTCTCAGTGAAGAATAAATTTGTTTAAGTTGTCATTGCTGGTTTTCTTTGTTGTGATTTTCAAGTCATAACAGTATCTGACCCTTTCCAAGCCCGCTTGCCAAAATTACCCGAATTTCATCACCCTTCTCATCCAAAACACAAATAAGTTCCTTTACGACGGCCGCCACCATCCTAATCCTCTTCAACTTTCAGTTTCGCAGTACAATTAATGGCCAAAAGTTTCCTTCTATCCATATTTACAATTTCCCTTTCATTATTCCCGTGTTCTTTTCCTTCTCTTACCACTCTATCAAGTTCAAACCCAACTGTCTCCTTTTCTGCCCTCACTGTCTTTACCAAGTCTGCATAAGGTGATGTGCCCTGTGCTTGTGTTCGTTTCGCCTCCCTCTCCATCTTCCTTCTCTCACACTGATCTGGCCCCACTTCATGATTTTGACCATAATGAAAACATTGAGCTCATACTATTCTTAATTACACCCTACTTTCCTACATCCTTCTCATCTGTGCACCCCTCTCCTACAAGCCACTGCTATATGTCTATTGTCTTGACATCAGTAACACCACATTGGAACCCTTTCATATGCTCCCATACAGTAACTGATATAATATAGATACACTTTGTGACAGTGCCCCATCAAACTCTAATAGCATTTGAATAACTCAACAATCTTACGGTGGCTTTTTAGATGCCTTGCCTCACAAACTCCTGCGACTTCCAGATAAAATGCTGCCTAGCTTCCCTATCTCACTTTTAACAAATTTCCCTACTCGATGAGACAAAGAGAATGCACGATCGGCTTTACATGCTTTTACATTGACCTTTAATCCAACCACATATGTCTTTCTTCCTCCTCATTTTCAATTCCCATTTGCCTTTTTTTATTTCCTTCCTCCACCAAATAATAATCAATTTTGAAAATTCATGCATCTGCAATCCAAAATCATAATCTCCCCAAAAAGAAACATGCATGATATTTTGCAAACCAAGCCTATCCAAACAAAATCAAATCTTTGATGCCTTTCCTCCTCAATTGGAAAAAATATGTCTTTACTGTATAAGGGAATACATTAAAAGTGAGAGGCAGTTACTCTGTAAATGCTAAGCACAAAAGTGAGACAGCAGCTTAAACTTCAAACTCATTATGCAACGATTAATGTGCTGTAAGAGCAGGATTGGCAAAATTTGAACACTTCCTGCTTTTGAAAGATAATTTAAATGACATAATGACTTCAATAACTTTTTAAAAGGAGAAATAAAAATGAGTATCCCATTATTCTTTATATTCTTGCAAATTCTAATAGGACTAAACCTAAGAACTCGTTTCAACCCGCAAATCTCCCAGTGCAATTAAACCGTCGATGCTCTTGGTTCACTCCCCTATAAGTTACACTTTTTAAGATACATTTCATCTGCAGTAGATGGCAGCAAAGTATAGACATTAATTATATAAAACACAATCCACGTTTTATTTTTTCTTGCAGGCTTGACACACTGAATAGTTTCAGTACCCAATTTAAATACAATACTAAACAATGACCAAATGAGTGAACACAAAACAAAACATACTTCTGTTAAAATCATTTAGTCACAGAAAAATTATTTTCCACATAATAATGCATAGAAATCCTGGCATTTTTAAAAATGAAATCATTTTGACTCATCCTGAATGGCCATATTTCAGTACAAACTCTCTAAATGACTATAGATGCAATGAAAATGAACACAATTAAATGGATGATGCAATACTCACTGTAAAAAAGTCAAAGATTTCTTGAGTGCTTGTGTAGGGACAGATCTATGGAAACAAAAATGTGAGGCAGGCAAACAAACAGACATTTGAAGAGTTCAGGTGACAAAAGCCAATAAATGCCACCAAAAAATGAAGTAACAACAGTAAGCATTAATGTGCAGAGCCAGGTGTACAAACACCAACTCAATTTTGCTGCGAAAGCCAATTACTACAATGTTGAATACCCCTGAAACTATTGCCATATTGCAGAAGCTGTTTAACACCACGCCAGTTTTCCCCCAAAAACCGCCAAGTGCATTCCACCAATCAGAGCTCCATGTTGATGCCACATGATCCAATATGGCAGCTTTCTTTGAGTGGTCAATTTGTAATTTCTCAACGATTTACTGTAAACACTCATGGAAAGCTTTCATTATGGCACGAGTTGATCTGCAAGGCAGTTCAGAGCTGTTAATAAAATGGTGTAGTTGATTTTTCAATGGTTTTTTGTATCAGTTGACTTTTCCTCATAGTTGGACGTGGACTTAGCAAGCACATTTTATGGGTTTTGCACACAACAGGTGTCAGGGTTTAAGAACAGTGTATGTCAGTTTTCATAATTTCATGCATTTGTGTTTATTATGTCGGCAATTTCCCAGAGTTATTGTATTTCTATGTCTTATACATTCATGTTCACATTCTACTCTTACGTGCTTTTGCTGTCATTCCCTCTCTGCACTTACCCTCCCCGACTGCTTCCTGCTCATTTGCTCGTTTGTAACCACACCTCCCTTCACGCTTCTTCTGCTCACTGTCTCCTGTTTTCCATGTAATTAGCCTCCCTCCTACCCTTTATATTCCACTTCCTCCCAGGCCCAAATCACACGTTTGTTTGCCCGCATCTCACTGAGCCTACTTGTTGGCATTCTTTGACTCCTAAGATTAACTGGTCATGGTTTATTTTCATCTTTGACTGCAATTCAGCCCAGTCACTTGTGTATGATTGCTTTTGTGTTTTAACTCTGATTGCTTCTAAGATTTTTGATTCCGCGCGTCTCCTGGTATTGGTATACCGACTTCCTGGCTTATGATTTTTGGACTGTATTTGGATCACAATTTGGATTACCCTTCCTGTACCTCATTCCTCCTGTGTGTTACCGAACTAGACTGTCTAACCAAGAGTTATAATAAAATCTGTGAACTGAACTTCCGCCTGCCTATGAGTTCTGACCCTGCCTGCTGTCAACAAGCACAGATAGGAAATGCATAGCAGCCTGCTGAGTGGATTAAACTGTTATCTGGTGGGAAAATTGTGATATGGAGGATATGGAGACGAGGATGTTGAAGCATTGACCAGTAATCGCTGCATTTGCCACCTTTACCTTGGGGGGCGCTGTTTCTTCCTCCTGACTGTAGGTGCAGGGGCAGGTCTTTTTCCAGGTGCAACACTCTGATGGTTGGAAGTGCCCCAGTTCTATGGGCTCCACCCCCTCGGTAGGCAGCTGGGTGGGGCCTCTGGGCTGGGCCCGCTGCCTCTCCTGCAGGATCTGGTCCAGGCTGATGGCCGCGCTGATGTATGCGGGCAGGGACATCTCCACATCCCTGCAGGCCATCTCTGCTTTTAGCTCTGGACACAGCCCTCTCCGGAATATGGCCAGGAGCACAGGCGCATTCCAGCCGCTGGCTGCAGCCAGGGTGTGGCACTCGAGGGCATACTCCGCAGCGGTGGTATTACCCTGGCTCAGGTCCAGCAGCTGGTCGCCAGCCTTCTCCGCGGGGAGATCGAAGACCAGGCAAAATTGTCGGAGGAAGTCAGCATAGGTGGTGAAAAGCGACTCCTCCCACACAGCCATTGCCCAGTCAAGCAAGGTCACCATGGCTGCGATCTTCTCAGCTTTGCTCAGGTGTGGATAGTATGTGATATACAGCGAGAATTGAAGGATGAATCTTTTGCATGCCGTGGGCTTGCCGGCATACGGCTCAGGGAGGCGCACTGGCGAATCACTGCGGGGAACAGCTGCGGGAGCCTGCAGTGCTGCAGGAGAGATGGAGGGAGGAGCTGGTGGTGATGCATGAGGGAGGGATAGCTCACGGATCCCACAAACCACTTCACCCAGGGTGGCCTCCAGACGGGCGATCTACCTCTGTTGCTCGCCTACCAGCTAGTAGAGGTCGGGAGGCTGGGTGCCGAACTCTCCCACCTCATGGGGTAAGGGAATTCCTGCCGAGTCCGTCATCTTGAGGTGATGTCATCTGTCACATCTGGAACCTCGTGCCAGAGACAGGAAGGAGACGGACTGGACTCAGGTGAAAGAATGGGTTTTGGTATATTTATTATAGTGCCCACATCGTGGCAGACGTTGCGAGACAAACAAAACTAACAGGGAACAGAGGTTCCACAAAGACAATGGGTTATACAGACAAAGGCTCTAAAACTATTGCTAAGTATTACACAAAAGAAGAAGGAAGCAAGGTTCCTTTAAATAAGTAAATGAAAGCGCTACATTAAAGGTAGCAGCGCTTAGCTTTGGAATAAGAGTTAAACACGCAAGATATGGATCAAGTTACAATACTTGCAGCACCGTTAGAGCGTGGCACTACGAAACATCACAAAAACATTCACAAATGAATATCTGTACAACTCTGCTACTACTCAGAGGAAGCAAAAAAACAGGTGCAAGTGATAGTTGAATAATGAGCAATGAGTGATCTGGGATTAGTAGACCGGTGAGCTGGATGGCAGGAGGCGTATCCATACAACTAGCTCTGCTTTGTTTACTTTTTCTTAAATTGCTTGTCAGACAGCAAATATTGCAATTGTTTTAAGTGGTATTAGTGCATGACTTAATTAATGTTAATGTAGTTATTCAATTATTTGGCGAAAGAGAAACATAGTACAATGCCTGACATCAACAAACTGACAGAGTAGAAAAGTAAAAGGAAAAAAAAACATGCAGAAGCATCACACACACACACACACACACACACACACAATCTGTACATTGTTCTTCAAGAAGAGTTTGGATTTCACAAAGTATATGTGTCACGCCGCGTCCACAATGGTCCTAATCACCCAAGTTCTGAGGACCAGCCTGCTTCCACACTATGCTCATCTGTCATCAGTCATTCAATCATCCAATTAAGCCTTTATATGCGAGAGCTTCACACCTCAACGGTGCAAAGTCTCGTACTACCTTGTATAGCGTGCTGATTGTGTCTGTTCACTTGTACATTTAGCAGACTTTGTTTGTAGTGCGAATTTTGTAAATATATGGGAATTGTTCCCAACAATATAATTATCGTTATAGAAATGAAAGAACTCATTTACTTTGATGCAATTAAATCCAATCGCCTTTCCCTTTATTTCAGTGCATACGCCATGGTGCACTGAATAAATGTTACAACATGGATTTAATCAGGCAGCATGTTGGCAAATGCTGTCCAGAATATGATAAAACCTAAAAAACTTTTAAATGTACTTTTTTCCCCCAATACCCTGATTTTTACTTGAATTTCCCCTTAAGTAGGTTTAAAGTCAGAAAAAGCATTTTTTTCCATATAGTAGGATCATGTCACATACAAATTCTGTATTTTCTGGTCGTAGTGCTTCACTGATTTGACATCACTCTTGTATTGAGAGAAATATTCAAACCCAGGATGCCTTGTTTCTATGGCCATAGCATTACATCAAATGGTAAATATCAAGATTTTTTACATCATTTTACAGCATTTTATTTCCCAGTAATACAGCGGGACATGTTTTGGACCATTTGACACCTTGGGATCTCCACTAGAATTTAAGATTGGTCTGGAGTTCCACAAGTTTGAAGAAAGCCACTGCATATGAGAATCTCAGAAATGGGTCCATAGATTTTATGGGGTTTATTTACATCTGTAGCAATAGCAGAAGAGAGATGGCTTAGGAGAAGAGTCTCGTCCCACTGGAAGTGAACTTGCTATAAGCTACATTGTGATATTAAAAACACAGGGAGAGGGTATTCAAACATCATCATTCTCATGGTGAGACTCACTTAGCGATTTGACAGAAGTCGTTTTTTGTGCCCCGCATGTCTTGCTTGCCCGTCATAATAACACAAGTGCAGACTTTATGTTTATGTGCATGACTGATAGCGGAGGCAGTTTCAGTGGTCAGAGAGGATAATACCCACAATACAATTTCCTGTTCTCATTTATGACTGTTACAAATTTCATTTATGTTGAAATTCATCATGTAGCAGACTGTTATAGCCACAGAGTCCAAAATTTTTCTATATATATATACACACAGTGTCCTCCATAATTATTGGCACCCCTGGTTAAGATGTGTTCTTTAGCTTCTAATAAATTCAGTTTTTTTCTAAATAATATAGGACCACAATGAAAAAAAGAGGAAAATCCAACCTTTAATTCAGGTGCATTTATTCAGTGGGAAAAAAATCCCACATTAAGAAATAATTCTTTTACATCAAATCATGTGTGCCACAATTATTAGCACCCCTGATGTTAATACTTTGTACAACCCCCTTTTGCCAATAAAACAGCATCTAATCTTCTCCTATAATGTTTCACAAGATGGGAGAATACAGAAAGAGGGATCTTCAACCATTCCTCTTTGCACAATCTCTCTAAATCATCCAGCGACCTGGGTCCTCTTCTCTGCACTCACTCTTCAGCTCACTCCACAGGTTTTCAATGGGGTTGAGGTCTGGGGACTGAGATGGCCATGGGAGGAGCTTGATTTTGTGTATGGTGAACCATTTCTGTGTAGATTTGGCCACATGTTTAGGGTCATTATCTTGCTGAAAGACCCAGTGACGACCCATCTTCAGCTTTTGGGCAGAGGCCACCAGATTTTGATTTAAAATGTCCTGGTATTTCAAAGCGTTCATGATGCCATGCACCCTAACAAGGTTCCCAGGGCCTCTGGAAGAGAAACAGGCCCACAGCATCACCGATCCTCCCCCATACTTCACAGTGGGCATGAGGTGCTTTTCTGCATACTCATCTTTTGTGTTCCGCCAGACCCACTTAGAGTGTTTGTTGCCAAAAAGCTCTATCTTGGTCTTATCTGACCAAAGCACACGGTCCCAGTTGAAGTCCCAGTACCGCTTAGCGAACTCCAGACGTTTGCGTTTATGATTGTGAGTGAGAAAAGGTTTTTTCCATGCATGCCTCCCAAACAGCTTGTTGGCATGTAGATAAGCGCCTGATGGTTGTTTTGGAGACTTTGTGACCCCAAGATGCTACCATTTGTTGCAATTCTTTAACAGTGAGCTTTGGAGAACTTTTTATTTCTCTTACCATCCTCCTCACTGTGCGCGGTGGCAAAATAACCTAGCGTCCTCGTCCAGGCTTGTTTGCCACTGTTCCAGTTGTTTTAAACTTCTTAATGATTCCTCTGACAGTAGATATGGGCAGGTGCAGGCGAGTGGCTATTTTCTTGTGGCCATTGCCTGACTTGTGACGGTCGACACACATCTGCCTTACTTGAATGGTGTGTTCCTTTGTCTTTCCCATGTTGAAGAGTTGATAAGAGAAATGGCCTCTGTGTCATGTCATATTTATACCCCAGGGAAACAGGAAGTGATGAATTACTAATTAAATGTTCCTAGATACTCTGATCAACTTTGTAAACTACTGTAGAAATGACAGAAATACTTCAATTACATTTATTTCCTAGGAATTGTTAGGGGTGCCAATAATTGTGGAACAGGTGATTTTATGAAAAATAATTATTTCTTAGTCAGGATTTTTTTTTTTTTCCCTTAAAATTCACTTGAGTTGAAGGTTACATTTTTCTACAATTTTCAGTGTGAGAGTATGCTTCTGCAATAAAAATTGAATTTATTTTAAGGCTTTTAACACATCTTAACCAGGGGTGTCAATAATTATGGAGGGCGCTGTATATATACTCAGTGCCATTAAAAACACACAGGTGAGGTATGTACTGTATTTGCGGCAAACTGAAGAATTGATTGATTTTTATTGCTTTTCCAGTGAGGCACAAGAGGAAATAAAGAAAAGCGCGTGGTATTGTAATCCTGACGCGCACCACGTGCACGCGCCAAGCACTTCAGTCATAACTAACATTGAGCTGTTCGTGATGTGTACAGTGACACTTGCTTGTTCCTTTTGGTGTGGTCAATAACCTACATAAAGCCAACAAAAAAAATGAAAAATGCTACTGCATCAAGAAAATGGAACGGCTTGTGACACAGGAGAGAGAAAAAGAGCCTTTGGCATGTTACGGGCAGATCTCAGCCGCCGAGAGGTGGTGCGTCATTTGCACTGTCACCGTTCAACAATCAGTCGGCTGTCTATCCGAGAATGGAACACAGGCACTGTCACTGACCGACCCCGCTGAGGGCAGCCACGAGTGACGATGGCAGCTCAAGAGCGCCACATTTGGTTACAGCCTGTACGTGACAGATTCCGGACAGCAACCAAAACTGATCATGAGATGAGGGGTCCGAGACGATTGAAGGTGAGCGCAAGTACCGTTTGACGCTGTCTATGTGAGCAACACATGCGTGCACACGGGCCCTACAGAAAACCCAGTTTTTGCCCATTTACGCATGGCTGCCCTTACTGTGGTCGGTCAGCGACAGTCCCTGTTTTCCATTCTCAGACAGAAACAGGGAGATAAAGTGCCAAAAAATTACACAGAGGCAGGTGACCACAGTCATAAGTGAAGAGTTCCTATTCCTGTTGATGGGCAAAAAATGGGTTTTCTGAGCCCATGCAGTAATTTCCACTTCTGAATCCTGACTGTTTTCAATGCAGTGCTGCCTGAGGGCCTGATGACCACGGCTATTCAATGTTGGTTTTTGGCCTTGTCTCTTATGCAAAAAGATTTCTCCGGATTCTTTAAATTTTTGAATGACATTATGTACCATAGAGAAAGAAATTCCCAAAATCTTTGCATTTTTACTGAGAGAAACATTATTCTTATATTGTCTAAATATTTCCCCATGTAGTCTTTCACAGACTAATGAAGCCCTCGCCATCTTTATCTTTGAAAGACTTGTAATTTTCTTAATGTTACCTGTTGCCAATTAACCTGATTAGCTCTGAGGTGTTCCACCAGGTGTATTTTTGGGCTGGGCCGAGCAGCGGCCAGGCCCCTATAAACGCGAATGTCGCTGAGTGAGTGAGTGAGTGATTGGCTGACTAGCTGCCTGAGTGATCAAGTTCAACGATTGGCTGGCCGGCAGGGAAGAAGTTCAGTGATTGGTCGGCCGGCGGGGAAGAACTTCAACGATTGATTGGCCGACGATTGGCTGGCCGGCTGTTCAGTGATTGGTCGGCCGGCGGGGAAGAACTTCAACAACTGGCTTGCTGACAATTGGCTGGCTGGCTGGCCGGGCGTTGACTTCACTCGTATTTACTGGTCTGTGTATTTGTATCATAAATACATGGGTCTCGGAATTTCGGCTTTGAGACATTGCAACAGAAACTGAAAACTTTGCTGTTGTTGGATCTTGGATTTGAGAGATTGCAGCAGAAACGGAAATTAAAAAGTGGAATTGAACGCGCCACACTCATTTATGCGTGTGATTATCCTGTCCTTTCTTGTTTTGTCTTTCAGATCGGTTGGTAACGTTACGTTAAACATCCCTCAGTCCAACATAGGAACTTACACGATGCTAGGAAAAATTGATAAACGCTGCTACTATGACTATAGCTGGACTATTTATGTACACGCTGGAAGTGGCACAGACACGATTATGTTTCATTATTTTCAAGAATACCGGTATGATGCCCCGACTGGTTTCCAAATGAACTAATACCCTTGCATGTTCATGAGTTGGTTCGCTTGAATGGAAGCAGTTGTGGTTGCCACTTTGATTGTGTCTATGAGAGCGACTTTAACCGACACCAATGAAACAAAAAATTTAAGAGAATATTAAGTTTAAAAGATCGCGCCAAGCTGGATTCAACACCCCATTGAGGTAGCTACTTCTGTCTTCTCCACTACGTTGTTGTACCCACTATGCCACTGCAACACGACCAGCATTTGAATCCAGTCTAGCAATGGACTGCAATAATCAGGCATTAATGTACTGTGAAATTAAAACACCATACATGCCAACTCTACCGCTTTTGGCGGTAGACAACCGCTTTTGGTGCGTTTTTTTTTTTCCAGAATGAAATGCCCCGAAAGCGGTAGTCTATTGCCAAAAGTGGTAGAGTTGGCATGTATGAAACATATTTTTGTACATACAGAACGTTCAGAATGTCCAATTTTTACGCCAATGAATGTTTCTTGGCGATATTGGTCGCCATTTTACAAAAATTAATGCATATTTTCTTCGAATGAACAGCAAAAGGTGGATAAAATATTAATATAGCAGATGCATATGCTGTGCTTGCCCTAGCTAGCATCCGGTCTTTTAAAAAATTCCATTTTGTTGCATTACGAGCACAATCCGACCATTATTAGGCTAATCTTCTTTCGCGCTGGATTGGTTCGGTTTGTTTCAGTCTTCCATGCTTGTTTTCTCTGGTACTGACTGCGAGATTCCATAGAGATAGAGGAATGTAACACATAGTACCAATCTAGCGTGAAAGAATCATAACAATGGTCGGAATGTGTTTTTAATTTCCCTATTCAATCTCGCAAATGATACAACAGTTAAAGGACAGTATTTCGCAGCCGGTACCAGGATTATTTCTTTAATCTTCCTATTGAATCTCGCTACCGATACGAGAGAAAACAGGTACAATGAAGGGACTTGGGATACATTATCATATTAGCTATGTGACAAAGTGCAATATTCGGTCAGGCTGTAACTGTCGCTTATGAAAATCGTTCATCCCAGCAAACACTACACGTGTATGACACGAGTAAAACACGTGAAGGGTAAGTGTATTTCTACACGTGAATCATTTCACGTAAAGATCAAGTGAAAAACACGTGAAGGGTCAGTGTATTTATACATGTGAATCATTTCACGTAAATATCACGTGAAAAACATGTGAAGGGTAAGTGTATTTCTACATGTGAATCATTTCACATAAATATCGCATGAAAAATGTGTAGGGTAAGTGTATTTTTACACGTGAATCATTTCACGTAAGTATCACGTGAAAAACATGTAGGGTAAGTGTATTTCTACATGTGAATCATTTCATGTAAATATCACGTGAAAAACACGTGAACGGTAAGTGTATTTCTACACGTGAAATCATTTCGTATGAAAACATGGAGGGTAAGTATTTCTACATGTGAATCATTTCAATAAATATCGCATGTGGAGGGTAAGTGTATTTTTCTGAACATAAGAATCATTTCTACATGTGAATCAAGTAAATATCACGTGAAAAAACGTGTAAGGGTGAATCATTTCACACAAGTATTTGAAAAACTATTTCTACGTGAATCATTTCACGTAAATATCACGTGAATAACACGTGAAGGCTGAGTGTCTTTCTACACGTGAATCATTTCGCGTAAGTATCATGAGAAAAACGTGTTTTTCTCGGGAGTATAATGCCCTGGGGTTGCTTTTCAGCGAATGGGCCCGGAAACCTTGTTAAAGTGAATGGCATTATGAAACAGGAGCAGTATATCCAGATCCTCAGTGAAAACATCAAGCAATCCGGCGAATAACTTGGTCTTGGGTAGGAATGGATCTTCCAACAGGATAATGATCCTAAACTCACGGCCAAATCTGTCAAGACATGGTTAGTGGACAACAACGTGAATGTTTTGGTGTGGCCAAGCCAGAGCACCGACCTCAATCCTATCGAGAATCTGTGGAGGGAGCTGAAGACCAAGGTCATGGCAAGGAAACCCTTAAACTTCAAGGACCTGGAGAAGTTTGCCAAAGAGGAGTGGGCCAAAATCCCTGTGGAAACGTGTAGAAACCTTGTGATCAACCACAGGAAGCATTTGGAGGCTTTAATCGTGAATAAAGGCTTTGCCATCAATTACTGAGAAAAGGGTATGAATAATTCTGGACATGGCATTTTTTGTAAATTTGTTAAATAAAATACCAAAAAGTATTGTATTTCTCGAAAAATTGTTTATTGTAATTCTTACAGCCTTATGTAAACTTACTGTGTCATTTGTGCAAGAATAAATTTGATTTGTCAAAAAATATCTCGAAAAAAACAAAAATTGGTAGGGTTATGAATAATTTTGGGCGCGACTGTATATATATGCACACGCCCATGCACTTTACCATTCCTTCACACTATGAATAGATGTGTGTTTAAATCAGCTGACTGCAGCCCAGCAAAAAATTTCATGGTTAAAACATGTGAAAAATGTGTCATAGCAAGTAATAAACACGTGTTCACAACATGTGTTGTGTACGTGAAAAGTGGCATATCGAAAACACGTGTGAAACACGTACAGAAAACATGGACAAAACATGTCAAACACGATTTACACGTGTACCTGACACGTGTAAAAACACGTGGCAAACACATGATTTCCACGTGTACCTTACACGTGTATAAAACACGTGTCAAACACATGATTTACACGTGTAAAAAACACGCGGCAAACACATGATTTGCACGTGTACCTTACACGTGTCAAACACAAGATTTACATGTGTACCTGACACGTGTACAAAACACGTGTCAAACACATGATTTACACGTGTACCTCACATGTGTAAAAAACACGTGTCAAACACATGATTTACACGTGTACCTTACACATGTCAAATACAAGATTTACACGTGTACCTGACACGTGTACAAAACATGTGTCAAACACATGATTTACACGTGTACCTGACACATGTACAAAACACGTGTCAAACACATGATTTACACGTGTACCTGACACGTGTACAACACGTGTCAAACACATGAGTTACACGTGTATTTGACACGTGTGGAAAACACTTATCAAACACATGTTTTACACGTGTACCTGACAGGTATACAAAACACGTGTCAAACACATGATTTACACGTGTACTTGACACGTGTAAAAAACACATATCAAACACATGATTTATACGTGTACCTAACACGTGTTAGGTACACGTGCAAATCATGTGTTTGACACGTGTTTTGTACACTTTTTTGTGTCAGGATGCTTTCTTTCCTGAATTCTTGTATTTTGTCTTTAATTTTTTAAAACATTGATTATATCCAGTGACGTCTCTAGTACTAATAATTCGTGGGGCCCAGACCATCATTGATTATTCCTGGCTTGTACTCAGTTATTTTCCGTTATTAGCGCATTTTCCAATTATGACAATAATCCTCTGGCAATCGAAGTTACGGTTTCTCTCTCCATGCGATCTATTGATGACTAAATAATGGGCTAAATTCAGATCAGAGAAATTATTTAGGCTACTCAGAAAATGGGCCAATGTTTTATGAAAGACAAATTGCTCTGAAACGTCTGCGGTACCTTTTCCACACATCAAGTGATTTAACTTGCGCTTCATGATCGTTTTATTTAAATAAATTAAAAGACCATTTGAAACGTCTGTGTGCAATTCTGAATAACGCTGATTTAAATGCACAAAATTACGCGTCCAGATTAATGATTGCCGCCGTACCGAAATGTACCGTACCGTACCGGCGTGTTCTCGGAGTGAATCTAATGCTCAGTCCCTCAAGGAAGTTGCATGTCGTGATTGCAACTATTAACGCAAATTCAACCGATCCCCGCAAATTTTTTGCGGACAAAAAAAAATCGCCAAGACATCGCAACTTTCACTGCCACTTTCTGAAAAAGCTACCGTGAAATCGGGCAAAAAATCAATAAAACAATAATAAAAGCCGGGAAAATCCCGGAAGGATTGTTTGTCAATTACGAGAATGATTGAGTGCAAGTCAGGGTTAATAATTGTTTTAAAGGGAAGCTCTGGGCCCCACCAATCTTCAGTCCTAGAGACGCCCCTGATTATATCTTTTTTTGACTGTCTACCATATTTGAGGTAAAATTGACCTAAATTGCTCACTTCGCAACACACTTTTTTTATCCACAGCGACTGAAATAAATACCAAACCAAATACCAAAATACCAAATTCGCTATGTGGGAGCACCATAAAATTCCAAAACTTTCTTCTTTCTCGGCCAATTCTTATGATCTTGTGTTACGTCCCTCAGCCTATTGTGGCTCCATTCTAAGGGGTGATTGTTGATTTTGGCTACCTCTGCTGGTAGTGGTCTGTCTTTTAATTTCCCCTTAAACTACAGGTAATGCGGGGTGCCCCGGTGGCTCATTGGACTAAGCGCGCATACCATAAAGGCTGTGTCCTTCCCGCAGCGACCTGGGTTCGATTCCAGCTCAGGTCATTTGCTGCATGTCTTCCTCCATTCTTCTCCCCAACTTTCCTGTCTCTCTACACTGTACAACTGTCAAATAAAGGAAAAATTCCCCAAAAAATAATCTTAAAAAAAAAAAAACTACAGGTAATGCAGAGCACCTGTGATGGTTAGGCCGTGCCCATAAAAACCCTCCTCCTGGACCCTGAGGTTGGCATTCACCGGGGCTGGCAGGGACGCACACAGATCCATGCGAGAACGGTTTCCTCTCTGTGCAAGACTGGTCGTCGGGCCAGGCTCGGCATGGCGTTATTGTTATAAGTTTTTTTCCTCTAGACCACATCCTCTGTTAAATGTGAGCAATAAAACTATTGTTGTACGTGCCAACCCGGTGTTGTCCACCCCTGTGTAGCGTTCGGAGGTGTCCGGGCATAACATTTTGGTGTCAACTACAAGGCCTTTTCGAGAGCTTTCAATAGGTCATAAATTCATTAAAATTCATTGCATTTCAATTTTTTTGTCACATAGTTAAACATGTTCAACCATCACCATATCGTCTAACACTTTATGTAAACACATGGCAATTCCTTCACCCGAACATATTTATTAAGCGGTGTTACTTGAAACTGTGGATTCTTTGTCCTTATACCATGGTCAGGGTGAATACTCTTTTCTTTTTGGCTGGCAGGCTTGGATTAAAACCGGAGCCGCACAGGTAGTTCGGCTACGGTAGTTTCACCATTCAAATTTTATCTACTAGCCAACTTGTAACCTCAGCAACGTTAGAGCACTGGCATTTGGCTGGGTATAACAGAAACCTAGCTGCTCATTTATCTCCAGTAAATTTGGCGGCGTCATAAGTTGTGTCCTGCGGGGCGGTTAACAATAGGTACTCCAGCAGTAATGACTGTGAATATTATAGCAGCGAAGTAATCAGGCTTTATTCATTAAACGATAGTAATTGTGTACGGTTACGAAGGAAGCTAACGTGTCCACTTCATGTATCTGCAGCAGCTGACAGCTCACTAGCTACGTGCTATGCCAACAGACTGATTTCAGCTCGCTGGCTGTATGGAAACTGTCATAAATTCATTGCGGGTAGCAAGTTAGCTACAGTCTGCATAATTGTGCATAATGTTGTGTTATGCATAATCTCCGTTTCAGTGGGAATCCGTTACCAAATCATCAGCTGGTAAACGGATGTAAGCGTGTGCAAAAAATTATTTCTCCATAAACGTGAGATGAACTAAGATAGCTGGTTCAATTTAGCTTGGCCTATAGTATTGGGTATGAGAAGGCATGGTGCCTGTTTAATGATTAACAGTTCGTTTTTTTACGTGCAAAACTTTCACAAAAATTTCTGAATGCTGTGATTTGATATTGCGGGCAAATGACCATGGTATAAGTGGGATGATCAACTCGTAGATGTGCATTACACAGTTTGAAGGCACTTCGCGGAGGCAACCATTCGCCACCGCGTCGTACCTTAAAACCATGTAATGCGCACCTATGAGTTGACTATCCCTTACATAACATGCCCAAAGACGAAACATGGGAGAAAAAGGAAACCTTGAAGTTCGTTCTTACACCCTCACTATATAGGAACTGCCATGTGTTCACGAAAGTGATGTCACATCCCCGATTAACACAACTGTAACGATAACTTTATTGTTTCATTACGATTCATGAACATACATACTTTAACTGCTATCGACATCTGCTGCTGCTGTCTCTCTCACATTGACATTCACAAAATCAATAACTGCTACCCTTACTCTAGCTCTTTGTCTGTTCAAATGTATAACTTGCTTTTGATATGTTTTCCTTACTCAAGACCCCCCCCCACCTCCCACTCCCTCACACACTCTCACTCTCATTCACTCCCACTACCTCACTCACACACTCTCACTCTCACACTCTCCCACTCTCCCCACCCACTTTGTAAATAATTTATTAGCTCCAGCTCATTACTAAACTTGCACTTCATATGATTGCGAGAGCTTTGCCTCATTTAGCACCCTTTTCTTGGGCACACATTCTCATACAGCACTTGGCGGCCCAGCCATATACTAGGTTGCACCTAGTCTTGTTTGAAGCATCATTCACCTTTTCCAGGCTTTTGTTGAACCTGTCCCAACGTCTTTGGAATATGTTGCCGGCATCAAATTGAAAATGAGCAGATAATTTTCAAAAACCAAAAAAAAATTTCAGTATCAACAGTTGATATGCTATGTACTATTTTTCAATTAAATATAAGGTTTTAGTGATTTTCAAATCATTGTATTCTGTCTTTCATCACATTTTACGCAGCGTCCCAACTTTTTGGGAAATGGGGTTGTATGTTTTCTTTCAAACAAAAGTCACTGTCAAGGCAGTGTCTGCTTTGTAATGACTACAAATAAGTCCACCCCCGCGACGCAAGTTCCTCAGCAGCAAGTCTTGCTCTGTACTCAACTTTCATACATTGGATTAGATTTTTTGAATGCAGCTTTGATAAAACAATATTTGACACCATGTTAAATACCACTCTGTAGCAACAGTAACTAGGCTTACAAACATGCTTGAGAAATATATTCAGCTGAATGCACTACATTTTTTAACTCAACTGTCCAACCGTTTAGTTGAGTTTGTCACATACTGACACCATCTGGTGTCTGGCATTGTCCCTCGTCCCTCATTTGTTAACGTTTCAACTTAAGGACTCTAGCGTCCCCAAATATGAAATGATTTTGGCAAAACTTCACATGCAGCATTATTAGGCCTACACCAAGGACCAGGTAGGCATTCCATTTCAGCCCAAGCAGGCTCCAGATGGCTGACATAGGCTACCATCTTGGATTTGGTTCTGACAACAGCTAAACAACTTGCTTGCTTACCTGATGGCTTTTGTACGTTCCGTACATACTACTGAGAGTTGACCAACTATAGTCCGCTTGAGTTCAGCTTCCCTGGAAGCTGAAGTTTATGTAGCTAATTAGCGAATGCATTTATTCCAAGTGTCTTACACTTGATTCAGCTGAGAAGGGGCCAATCCACCTGCCAGAATGTGCGGTTAAGGGCCTAATAGCTGTGCTGATGTTACTCTGGCTGCATTGGGGCTTGAAACACGCATCTTATGAGTCTCAGTCAAACAGCAGAATGACAGGACTATATAGGCTGCCCCCGTATAATATAATGAAAACATTTGCTTTCTATGGAGTAGGAAGGCAGGATGTTCGATTTGTTATTCAGTAAATAAAGCAAGTTGAACATGGTGGATAATCAAGATCCTTACAACTGTAGCGCATGCTCACATTAGTCAAACAGAAAAAAGGCATTCAGAGAGCTGTACCAGGGCCATTGAGATGGAGTGTTAACAAAAGGTGACCTTCGGGTGATGATGGACTCGACGCTCGTTCTCTGTTACTCCACCTATCTTGCTTTGCCATAGCAAAGGTTGATTCACAGAAACACTGCAGTGAAGCTATGGGCAGAGGTGATGGGTATTGGTAGAGACAGCATGTGGAAGCAGGTGGAGAATTGTCATGTATTTTCTCGCTGTTGAAAGAGCAGTATCTCCGATGCCCTTTCAGAACCAGCATGGGGCAGCCATCTTAAATTCGCTAGCTCTACAGTGTGAGGCCAGACATATCAGTGATCAGCTATGTCCCATGCACTGATGCGACAAAGAATCCAAAACAGACTGCAATCATTGTGCTGTTCTTTTTTCCATTCAAAACCAATTTTTTTTTTTTTGGCATAAAAATAAGCATTTCACATTTGTATGAATAAATGAAATCATCGCTGATAATATTAATAATGGGATAAAGTTACAATATATTAGGAAGGGTGGACAGTGCACATGCTCAGGTTGATGTTATGAAAAAATTTTAGCGCACATTTTTGAAAATGATTTTCATTGTTTGTGAGGAATTATAAAGTTTCTCATGTAGACATGTGCTCCACATCAATGCAGTAAAAAAAATAAAATAACAGACTACATTTATGGAATGTGTTATGTCACCGACAATTGTGTTTGTTTTGTGCCCCCTGGGGAATAAATTGCACTCCTGTCAGCGCTGAATAGCGTAGAAAACCACTCAGGCACTCATAGCAAGACACATGACGTGCATGTCACTCAATCTGAGCAAAGAAATTTGAAGATTCATGGCAGCATCATCAGCATTGTGGTCATATTTTCTCACTGTTTGAACCCAAGCTCTTGCGTTGCATAGCATTGCATCAATGTAAACGGCAACTGTTTAAAGTGTTAGAGGTTTCATATGATTAAAATGATTATTAACATCACAAATGATTTTATTGCTGCATCTCAAGATAGCTGGTATGTATTCAGATCGCCTTGCTTACTTCAGAGAGAAGTCTCCATATCATCTCTCCTCCACATTTGCTGTGGGGCAAAGCATGAATTAGACCAAAGAAGCACTTCAATATGCTAGCAGTTCATAACTGATACTTTGTCAAAATCTTAATTCCAAGGAACTTTTAGTTCTATTTATAGCACAGGTCTGTTGAATACTCAATTATGCTTGGCTGAAGGATATTCTAAGGGTGTGCATTATTACCTATACTGCACACCTATGATGTAGCTGAAAACATGTTAGCCTTCAGACACTTTTATCTTATGCCCCATACGAAATATGATGTACCGTCAGCTAAATGTTGCATTTAGCATCACAAGTTCCAAACGCTGATTGAATGTTGCTAAAAGGAAAGGTGATGTAACACTGTGGTAAACATGCCCCTGTCCCAGCTTTTTGGAACGTGTTGCAGGCATCAAATTCAAAATTAGCAAATATTTCCAAAAAAACAATAAAGTTTATCAGTTTGAACATGAAATATCTTGTCTTTGCAGAGTACTCAATTGACTATAGGTTGAAAATGATTTGCAAATCATAGTATTCCGTTTTTATTCACGTTTTACACAACGTACCAACTTCATTGGAATTGGGGTTTGTAATACAATAATGTTCAACAAATTATCATACCATGCTATGGTCATTTTAGTTTGCATTCAGTTTGCAACCAATCTCTGGGGACGGGGATTGCGCAAGCCGTACGTCAGTCATCATATCCTATGTTCTGCCGTCCAATAATTGGCTTGGCATAGAACTTACTCAGCAAATTTGTGAGAATTTCCTCATTAGTTCCTGGTCCTCTTGAATCTCAATGCCACTTGTGTGCCTGAGGCCATTACAGGTCCGCATATCTTTTCAAAGATAAATCTCATTATGCAATCACAATCAGATGTGGAAGAGGCTGTAACTTAAGGCAGAATGAGTCACCCAACTACAAAGATTTCATGTTAGGTCGTTGGCAGGAGACTTTGAAGTAGTAATTAATAAAGGTTCTCACTGCTGCATTTCAAGTTCAAACATGAGTGGTAAATGGGTGCATAGGGACACTGGCATTGCTTCAACATCACGTGGCAGTCGCTCCTAGCAGGGTCTTCAAGGAAAAAACTGAAGTACTCCTCTCAGGAATTGTGTGAGAGACTGACGTTCTCAGAAGAGTCACAATTGAGCACCTAACTGTACTGTGTATTGTTTTTTAAAAGATATTTTTGTAACTGCCTTTCCCTTCTCATGTCTGGCTCAACCATAAATGGTCAAGCACATTGCTGATTTCTTGGTCTGATAATTAAAGGGTTCATTTTTTAAAATCTGCAGTTTACTTTTGAAGACAGCCTCATTACTGCTTTCCATGTATGTAGGACCTGAAGATATGGCTGAGTTAGTCATTGCAAGAAAATGGAAAACCTTACCATCAGCTTTAATCAGCTTGACCCACTCCCCCCCCCCAAAAAAAAAAGGCAGAATTACTCAACTCTAGTAGTCACTCGGGCCAATGGAAAGTGGAATCCACTGATAGCCAAGTAATTCAATTTTCACAGTGATTATTTCAGCTCAGCCATCACGGCTCAAAGTTTACCCAACAGTTTATTTCAACAAAATCTTCAAATGGATCAAATGATTTATACTCAGCTCCTCTAAATTTCCATTAGTGGTGCGAGTCAGGGATATTTTTCAGTGAGCTGTCAGTGTATCTTTTCATGGACTGTAAAAAGTTATGGGGTTAAATTGTCTTAATGAATTAATGAATGAGTTAATGAAATGCAAAGCAACCAAATGAAGACGACATAAGTTCTGATAGGCCATGGAGTCAAGCCTGCTAACAGAGGAACACCTTCTACCTGCTGGGGAGTCACCTGAGTGCACATGGCTGTCATCTGACCTAGCTGCCTGATGATCGCTTGGCTGGTAATATGCTACTTTGCTAAAGCTCGCCATTGGGAAGCTGCTCCTCTGTACGCTTGCTCAACAATCGCTTGCATCTAAGCAGATCCACCTGCTATTAAGGTTCGTGGTATGCATTATGGCTGCAGACTTCCAGAACAATGTTTATTTTGGCTACTGCACCTCAGTGGAGTTCATGTTGCTCTTTGTCTATGATGTCATGCTAGCCCAAGCCATTCTGCTACGCTGGAAGTGCTCGGTTAAGAAAGCCGGCCTGCGCAAAGCTTACTTGTCTTAAAATGTGGCTTGTTTCGCAAACATTGCCCTCTGTGTTTGCTGAAGGAATCTTTGGTGTAATTGGTGTCATTTGTCAAACCGTAAATTTAGAGCAGCACATGCTAATCCGGATGCAACCATGAATGCTCGACAATTCCAGTTCTCGCTTGGCAAGGCAGCACTCTCATTGTCGATAGCTAAATGCTTTCTTCTATGGCAAGAATTGTGATCTGCTCACCGATCGCGAATCACCACTGTTCGAAAGCAGGTGCAGTATGCAAGTTTGTTTACTTTCTGCGCGATTATATTTTTGTCTGAATTCGCTGACATCTCTCCGTGATCCGCTAGCTGCCTGCCCCTAAATTCACTATAAAAAAACCCAGGCTCTGGAGACCGCACAGGCGTCACAAACTGCAAATAAACACAAGGGGCACAGGCTGTGCCCCATAGAGACGACCTGAATATCCGGGTACTTCGCCAAACGTCAAGGCCGCGCCCCTTTTTGGGGGATAGAAAACCTCAGATCCCATTGACCCTAATGTAATCTGATGTGTTTTCAGGTGTAAAATTTATCTGATTTATTTTACTAAATTTTCTGTCTATATTCATTTATTGATTTATTGATATGTCTAGCGTATATTTTGCTACCTTGCCCAAACCTGAGCGTTCGCGTGATGTCATCGCCGCCATGTTATCTCGAGTTCTACCCACCTCCCCACAGTGCTTCAACTCTGGTGTTAAAAAAAAAAAGCGTCAAATGACATCATTTGGGTAGTAAGCAGACTGCTCGTTGCTACCCGGATCGTTTGCGTGTACTTGGGTGGCAATAAAACTAAGCCCTTTGTATCTGTTGTCAGACGTGTAAGTGTCCAAATCAAATCATCTTGAGTTTCAAAATTGCCATCTCTTGAGGTATTTTTTTGTACATCAGTATAATGCACATTTCAGCTCACTAATGCTTTATCAATACTGTTTATCCGGTTCAGCTCGGTTTATCAGAACACTGGCGCTACATTTTATGGGCTGCTGCGGCCACATCATTGAACAGCAACCTGGGGTTTGTCATCTGATATTCCGCATGGTGCTTTGTGGCCTATTGTGTCTTGGTGCTTATGTACAAGTGTTAGTGTGAATTGAGCATTGCCTGCTATTTGATTTGTCTATTTATATATTTATTTTTTAAACAGCAATTTCTCACTTATGTTCTTTTAAAGCCGTTGGTTTCTCATTAATGCTTTCAGCAACGGTATGTTTGGCATAGGAAATTGTTTTTGTTAATTTTCATAATTCCATTATTTGAATAACCGCGGCTGAAAATGGATTAAGCATTATTCAGATGATGGTTGCTTTACTGCTGTTAAATGACTAGTTAGGCACGCTGTTAGTAGCCTCTGGTCTTTGGGTCATGCCTGCAGCATTGCTTTTGGGGGATTCTAGCAGCTTTCAGATTCATGAATGATCTTAATTTTGCAATCATGGCATTTTTACTTTGAGTGCACAACATCATTTCATGTTATATCCCCAGCACTGCTTCCACCTGCTGCTCTCCGCTAATTGCCTGGTTTTGTGTTCCCTCCATGTCTGCGGTGGGGTCCTGCCCTGAGCATGCTGCTGCTGGTCTTCGCCATCATCGCCATCTGACCCTCTGCCCAAGTGCGGCCCAGTCTCCACCATTGGAACAGTCTGGTCCATGGCATCTATCCAGCGACCTAAATCCATTCGTCACGGAAGCCGAGAGCCATCTCTCGGTCCTGGTTCGCAGCACAACTTTGCCTAGTTTGCCAGCCCTGCAGCCTCTCCCCTCAACTCTACACTCCCCACTCATTCCGTATTGGAGCAGCCACAACCGCCGCCTCCATTGCTTCTTTCCTGTCACTGAAGGCATTGGACGTTGGTCGTCTTCGGTGTATATTCAACACCTTTGCTCTGGATTCAAGGACATTATGGAGGCGCAGAAATTAATGAGCAAAATGGTGTAAGATATGTCTGGTATTTAACTGTTACAATGTTTGCATGTCCAAAACACTACACACTAAATCTCCACTCCTACACACACTCCTGCTCATGCGTCGTCTAGCATTTCATCTAGTCACACAGGGTATCAGCGTCACAACACCATCTCATTCATCACCACTCTCACTCTCATTGGAGGGAAAAAAAAGTAGCTTATCTCGTTTCAACATACTTGTACCAGCTTAGCTGTCGCGCTAGATTGTATTGTAGCATATTTCTCTTGAAATGGCTTCAAGAGAAATTGAGGTAGCCGCCGGGCTATCTCTACACATTGTATACTTCATATAGCATATTTCTCTTGTATCGGCATCAAGAGAAGTCGTACCAGCCGCCAGGATGTCACTGCACATAATCCGCAGCATATAGAATATTTCTCTTGTATCAGCATCAAGAAAAATTGTGCCAGCTGCCGGGCTGTCATGACACATAATACACTTCATATAGTATATTTCTCTTGTATCGGCATCAAGAGAAATCGTGGCAACCGATGGGCTGTCACGACACAGTACAATCATATAGTGTATTTCTCTTGTATCGGCTTCAAGAGAAAGTGTCAGCCGCCAGGTGGCCACTATGCATCTACTGCTTAACTTTTCTGCATTTCAGTTGGCCTTGCTGGCATGGTTCTGTTTGGGGGGGTAAGTAGCAGCTCCCTGCCTTTGGTTCCTCGTTCGGACGGGCAGGGATCTCTCATAACTGTGCCGTGTCGCTAAACTCAATGTATGATTGTATGCTGCCAATAAATATTTTCTTTTGACGAAATGGTCCTATCTGAAATGAAGACTTGACGTAAGTTCTGATAGGCCATCGAGTCAAGCCTGCTAACAGAGGAGCAGCTTCTACCTGCTGGGGAGTCACCTGCGTGCACATGACTGTCATCTGACCTTGCTGTCTGATGATTGCTTGGCTGGTAATATGGTATTTTACTTAAGCTCGCCGTCGGGAAGCTGCTCCTCTGTGCGCTCGCTCAACAACTATCCTCCACCCCAGCTCCACCGATCTATTGCATCCAGTAACCCGGCTCTTTGTCAAAATTTTCGTTCTATAGAAATGCCTCTTCCGTGAGGTCATTGTTGCTATTGGCTCTGTTCCTTGGAGGGGGGTTAGTAGCAGCTCCCTGCCTTCGGTTCCTCGTTCGAACGGGCAGGGATCTCTCATAACAGAGCCATGTTGCCAAACTCAATGTATGATTGTATGCTTGTATGCTGCCAATAAATATTTTCTTTTGTCGAAATGGTCCTATCAGAAGAGTTGGAAAAATTCTAAATCTGGGAGGACGTGCTACCATGAGGTTGACTTTAGTTTCTTTATGAAGAATTCTGCCAAGTTTACTTTGTTAATTATCAGTGTGACTAAGTCTGCTCTATGATCAAGACCAAAACAGTCACAGTAGGATGTACAGTCACAAAAGCTAGTTTTTCAAAGCATGATAAGTCGGTGCTTAATAATTATCCCTTGAGACCCATGACTTTCATGAATAATCAACTGTCCTTCGAGAAAAAGTGGTGGCTTTCTGAGTTTTGTGTTCAGAGGTTGAAAGCATTGACTTATTAGTTGTTAAGGGAAACATAATATCCATCAATGTCCTATTGCTCTACATGAAGTAAATATACCTCATCACTCACACTATGAATGATGGAAAACTATGATAATGAGAAAGACATAGCTTTTCCTCATTTGTACGATTTATGTTCAGTTTGGTGCACTGTTCTTACACTGAAAGAGCACTGATCTAACACTGTCAGTTTGCTCTGAATATGGATGTCATTTGCCATAATATCTAACAAGGACCATGCCTGAAACTTACCTTGGTTTGTACAATCAGCCCTCAAGAGTCATGAGCATGTGTACATTAACACTGTATACAACACCACATCAGAAAAAAAGTTAGGATTGTATGATACACAATTCAAAAATTAAAACTGAATGCAATGATTTGAAGATAATCTTTGACTTAATGTTGAATACAACACAACAGCACAATTTTAGGTTTCACCACATGAATTAGATTTTTCAAAACAAATGCATTTTAACTTTGATTCTTGCTAAATATTAAAAAAAAGAAGTAAAGTAGTCACTAATTTGTAATGCAGTTCTTTTCCTTCTCACAACTCTGAGTACGGATTTGTGGACTGAAGACACGAAGTGATTCAATTATTTTGGTGAAGTTTTGTTCCATTCCGTTAGCAAATAAGTCTTAACTCCTGAAACAGTATGGGTCTTTGTCATTGAATTTTGCATTTCAAAATGTACTACATGTTCTCTGCTGAGGATGAGTTGGGACTGCACCTTCTTCCTACACAGCTATACCTTTGTATTTTCTCTGAGAAGTTGATGGCACTTCTGGAAAATTTTATAATTAGGCTTCCTTTTTGCGCGCGGTGAAGTTTTTTTTTTTTTTTAATTCGGCATCTCCAATCCCACCCAAATCTGGAATGTCCAATTGGGGAACTATGTACAATGCTTTTTCGCATATGTGGCCCCCTATTGCCAACTCAGGAGAGTGAGACAGCTCGCGGCTCTCCTCCGAAGCACACGCTCGTCGCCACCGCTTCTTATACACTCATTGGTTGAAACTTCGCAAGCTCAGAACGAGGGTGGAGGATACCCGAACATGAACGAGCTTAGAATCTTCCTAAAGAGCGCCCGTCTGGCCAACAGGAGGAGCCTGAGAACTTATTATTTACAATACCCTATCCTGGCAGATCCTTCCTAATTTGCATCCCTGTAGCGCATTGGCCAATTGCACGCTACTCTGAAAAGGCACGGTGAAGTTTTAACTGATATTCATGGATCTACCTGTCACAACCCTCATGTGAATCCCCCGTGTGTCTCTTCACAATTAAGCAGCATACTGCACATACCTAATAGGTGTATGTATATGTGTGTTGTGATTGGTGTGTATCTTCGGTGGGTATCCCCTCTTAACTAAAATTTCGTTACTCGGTAATTTCCAAATGAGTGAGTGACGTGCATTTAAGTCGTCCAGTGCATGTGCCTGTTGCTGGATTGTTAAGTTGCATTTGTACTGAAATCAAGTCATATGTATATTAGCAGATCTACTTTGTCTTTGTCAAATACAACCAGTACTTTAGTGGCAGCCTAAATTTTTTGTGAAACCTTTATTGTCATTTGTTCATTCGAACAAGCTTCCATTCCTAATCAGGGTCCAGGATTGGGACCGCGCTCTTGTTAACCCTTGCAACTCTACTCTGTTTATCAGGTTTGTCAGGAACAAGCTTCCAACTGTGAGCTGGGGCCAGGACTGGGACAGAATTCCTCCCAAGCATCAACCTTTTCCTTCACAGGCAGTCCAGTGCTGACAAGCCCTTCATCATCTGGCAGCACACGGAAGCCACTGACCGGCAACAGCAGCCGAGCATTGCCTATGCTCGTGCTGGGGACATTCTAAAACGCTTAACGTGAAAAAAGCTTAACGCGGCTTAATGCACCAAAACAGCGACCAATAAGCGCCAAATACCAGCCCGCTAACTTCAGACTCGGATTGCTGAGGTTGCCATTTTGAGGCAGGATCCTGCAATGGTCTGACGGTCTGTTTATGACATGCTGAGGAGAGCAGAGATCTGTGTACAAAGGAATGGAGCCCATGTCGAAGACTGAAATTTGAATGCAATGTTCCTTGAACCATGGACTTAAGTACAGTCATGCTGTTGTAAGTGTGCTGAGAAAAGCAAAATGTGAGTCTGATATTAGTGGGCTGGTAGCGGACAAAGGGTTAATCCAATTTTCATGAAAATTTGTGAGGAAAACATTAAATGTCTTAACTTTCCAACCATTGTGTTTGTTTTGCTTTTAACCCTCTCAATTCTGTGCGCAAGCCAGTTTAAATCGGGTGAAAATAAACAACCCGTGTTGACTCATGCGGAACAGCAGGCGATTAACAAGGTGTCACTAGGAGCATGAGGGCATGGTCCATCAATACATCATAACAGTTTTTTGGAAAATGATATATTAATTTTGGAGACATTTTTCGAAGTGTACACTCTTTTTTTGATACACCCTGTAGATCAATAAAGAACCGAAAGTCGTCTACTTTGTAAGACATCTTCGTCAGGCGGGGTACATTGTGCCTGGCCCTACAAATAAAGTTGTCAAGACAAAGCATTAAATGTCTGGTCCTCTAACTGATTAGAATTAAACACAAGTCAAAGTCAATTTTGAAATCTCTGCTCTCTGTTTTTACCTGCATTTTTTACATCATCACAACTTTTTTCGTGTTTGAGTTGTAGAAAGTGCAACGATACCTTACACAGTTCACATCGTAAGAATGTAAGCACTGGCAAAGCAATGCAGACAAAGGTTTCTGCTTTGACCTTCCATTTATAGTTTTCAAATCCAGTGTCCTGGATTAAGTCACCAAGCTATTTGATCTATCAACTTTTGACTTCAACAAGAAAGTGTACGGGATAGAATTATCACTCGGATCAAAATTGAATTTGTGCACAGAGCTCTTAAACTAATTAAAATATTTGAGTAGTTCTTCAGCTTTCCTTTAATCTATTTCTGGTTTCCAAACCCGTTGGAGTTTTTTCAACTGTTTATAAATAGATTGCCAGGCTGAATTAATAGTTTTGTTATGCTGCACTTTATTTCTGACCATTATGACATATCTAATTCTTGTTCCTTAGACATAAAGAGGAGATAGACAACAACAGATAAACATGTTTATATAAGGTATGCAATGAAGACCCTACATGAATTTTGAAATGAAATTATAAAAGGCATTCGATTATGGGTTCTTTTCAAACCTGTCCTTCCAAGCACAAGTCACACAGAGATAATTATTCATAGATTATTGACCACAAAGAATGTGCAAAAACTGTGGTGCCATTTAAGACATTCACCTATGTTCTTTCAAATACTCTGTAATGACCTCTATACGACCGGCCCCTCATACTCAAATGTGCATACAGTAATTTACAGTCTGTGACAAAATGATTACAATTCATACTTTTACATGTTAATCATTCGACAGATGCTTTTAGTAAAAGTGACTGACAAATGATTCTATCTTCTAGCCTTTATTGAACAAAGCTGACAAGGTCTGAATCATTTGGTTTCTCATGTGGTTCTGGAGCGATGACGAGGACATTAAATCCATTAAAATATGGCAAAAAAAAAAACTGAAATAACTCCAGTGCATGTCTGGAGAGTTTATACGGCCCACAGTAATAAATGACCAACCATCATTTCTGAAATCCTTAACATTCCCCTCAGTGTCTGTGCAATGATGGTAAAGATATGGGAATATTTGGTCATAAGATAAGTGGAAAATGTATATCTATGATTATAAACATCTTATTGCATTTATAATTATACACATCTGTAGTTGGCAGCGGTCACCTGATTAAAATGCGTCACATCATGCAACTAATGTATGCAGGATGTTCTTCCTTATGATTAACATTTTGGCGTCACACAGTGTCAGTGTAATTGGCCATCACTTACCCCAGTGACCTTGCATGTCTCCTGAAAAGTAAATGATAGTCCTTCATTAATGAGTGGCATAGGCTAAAATGTTAAACCTGTCCAATTTACCTCAAGTATGACCAAAATGAATTCAGCGGCATGCCATCTGACGTTCACAGGGCCTTCAGTAACCTCACCCTGTCCGGCTCGATTGCCCTCAAGATGTTCTCGTTTAAGTTTGTCTGATTAAAAATCACACAATTTATCAACTGAAAAACCAAGATCAACAAATGACCGATAGTAAGAACTAATGAAAAAGTGAATGCCTATTGCCTACATTTCTATACGTAATTGATAAGGCATTATAAGAACTTGGCAGCATTTATTTTCGCCATCCTTACAATTCTAACTCAGCTGTGCATCGTGCGGATTCTCATGGCTTGTTGCTTAATGTGCCTCACAAACTATTTTACGCAAAACTGTGCTGATTCACTAGCTAGACGAGTGCAGAAATTATAAAGACATTGATATTTTACGTCGTCATTTATGTATGGAAGAAAAGGCCTCATAATTTTGTGTTGCAATGTAAAACAATCCTATCAAAAATGAATTAGACTGTCGTTGGTTCTACCAATTAGTCTGAGCAGCTGTTGCTAATTAGGAAAAGTAAACTATGAGAGGTTTAGGTTATTAAGCATTGAAGGGTGAGGATTCCGAGGGCCTTTGTTACTGCCAACAGACCGCTACTGAGTTAATTAGATATATCTCTTTTTTTTCCCCCAATTGTAACTTCAAAATTAATATCAGAAATTTTTAATTATGCTCAATGGTATTTCTTTGAACATTTATGAAAATTCATTTATAAATCTTATTGCTCACTTTAATGCAGATAATCAATATAATCTGATTTTCAAAGATGTTCTGGTGTAACACTTAGTCGTATTATCGTATAATAACAAGTTGTGTCTTCTTAATACCTGAAGTCCCACCTTGGTTCCATTAGCTTTTCTAGAGCCCTGGATAATGCACGCAGCAGCATTACTCTATTTTCTTTTTGAATTTGTGGTATTGACTCTCTCTCCCTATTCCACAAATACCAGTCTTTCTTCTCTACCAGATTTTCAATGAAGGCACCTAGTTTCTTTTCCATTTTTTTACTTAGAGTGATGACTTTAGTTGGTGATTAGTTCAGATACAGTATGTCACAGCAATCAAGTTTAACAATTATTGTGGAGGACTTTTCTGAGTTGGAATTTAGTAAAATATCTTATTGATATTGTGAAGTGTTCAGTTATGCAAAGATATACCATGCATTCAGTTGACTTCTTTGTTACCCCTTGTGATTGAAAAATCACTGAAATAGTTTTCATTCTGACAAGAACTCTTGGTGAGCCCTGTTTTACTTAAAGAATTGGTCTCCTGAAGGAATTCCTGTTTTAACTAGTCATTCAGATTTTGTAATTACATAATGCTGTCATAATTACATGAGCTGTCTCTGCCTAACTGATAAGCTAATGGGTCCCTTAAATAACCTCATTGAGGTACAGGCTCACAGAGAGACCTTCAAACTGCGGCATTGACTGCTAATGACGACCGATTAGAAAAGGATGTGACAAGTCAGTCTCTTTAATAGCTTCTTTCAAGACTACAAACATCTCGGCTTTTAGTGAACATTGGACTAACGTAAAACAGCGAGATGACTCAGTTCTTCATGAATTAACTCCAGTGACTGTGAGAAACCTCCATGCTTAGGCTGCGTAGCTTTCTAGTTAATGCCCCTCTCTTTAATGATGTATTTTCTCCCACTGGCAGTCAGTATATGCTACATGTGGACAGATCTCCATGTTTATATTGGGCTATCTCCTCAATTAAGTGTTCCCTCTTGAGAAAAACCTGGAGTACATGGAGAAGACACTTCCAAACCAAACTAACACGGGATTGAGTTATTAGGTAATACAGGTATTTACAAGGAATATGTACTGAGAATATAAAAAAGTAAAAGCCAACTTTTGCACAAAACCAATGTTAAATAAAAGAGTAACCCATATGTAGTCCAGGTATTGTTTCTTTGATTTTTTGCAAATTTTTGTAATGTTGCACAATGCTTAAAATAATGAGAATGAGACAACAACAAAAAAAAAAATACTGAAAGTTGCCAACTTTTCATCCGTCAAAAAGTTTTAGCCAATAAAACGTCGAGGAATGCTTCAGTGACACCGACAGACCCTAGCTTTATCAAAGTCTGTGTAAGCTTAACTCATTTTGTTCCCAAATTCCCACTCATTTTGAGCTGTTTTGTCGCATTAAATTGGTTAATGCACAAGCTAGTGCTCACCCTCCCTTTCTGCACTGGTTGTCCGGCAGCGGGAGATTTGTTTATGTTCTGTTTTTTCTCTCATGCTCTCTTTCTTTGCTACAAATTATGCGTCAATGAAACATGAGTTGTCTTTCATATTCTTTATATTGAGTGGATATTTACATTTGCACAGGTATTACCATTACAAGTTAAAATAATGTCAATCCTTTAAAAGTACTGAGATCTAGGAAGTTCGCTGAAGATTTGATCATTACACTCTGCAGGCATATTAAATGACTTAAGGTTTTAGCGTATGTGTTTAGCCTAGCTGGCATCACTGTTAGATTACTATGCATGTGCAATAGGTGAATTATGTCTTCACAAGACACTACTTCTTAGTCAAATCACTGTGGACTGTCTTCCTGGAACTGGCTAGTGATCATTAGTAAAACACTTTTAGCAGCCAATGTTTTAATGTGGCTTCTAATGCTCTGGGAATCAGACAAGAGCTCATTCAAACTATGTACACGAGTCCACACTTGGGGCTGTGTGAGTGCGCATGCCACAACAACGTGCGCACTTTAGGGGAGGCGACAACTTGCACAAAAACTCACTAAATTTGCTTGAAAACTGATTAAATTTCGGGAAAATGTGAAAACTGGCTTAGTCAGTCCCTGTCTAAGGAAATGGTCAATTCCCATTTGCAGGCTCAGACTGATTGGCTGACCCACTAAGAGCACATATGGATTCGGAAGAGTGGACAGATGGATGAATGGACAAATCATTTTAAGGCAGGACCCTTTCGAGCCATTAAAAAAAAAAACAGATTATCCCTGCTCAAAATATGTTTACCTGAAAAGATTTATGCATCCAAACTCCGAGCCAACCGGTTGTCTGTTTACCATTTTCTTTGAAACGGAATGTCCACAAAGCAGTCAACTGCAGAAATGTGGAGAGATTATGCAAATTATGCCCTAATCGATAAACTTGTGTGTTGCATTCTGAAACAGGATCATGGTATTGGCCATTTATGCTCAAGGGGTTTGTCACATGAGGGCATTTTTGAAATTCAAACACCAGCTGCCTCTTACTCAGTGTATCTTTGGTGCTTTTCTCAGGAGGTCTTAAAGAAAAAGCAACGGGCTCATTTCAAGCACTCCAAATGAGACATCCTCTGTCCTTTGCAATGCCTAATTTTCCTCACCACTGAATTTGTTTCTGTATTTTGGAATAAATTTAATCAATACTGTCCGCAAGGTCTAAATAAATGAGAACAAACAAAACGTTTGGCAAGCTTGCCGATCACTAAAATTAACCAAAATTTTGTTTTCAAAAGATTATTATTATAAATAAATAATTTGTTATGAAATAAAAACTCGGGAGAAATCGTGAGAGCCAATATGCAAATATTCTGTATTTTATATTATGTATTATGAAGTACTTGTTAGGTTTCAGGAATTGGACCCCAAGTGCAGACGCTGAAACACGATGCAGTGAAAATGAACAATTTATTGTGGAGAGAAAAAAGTCACAGAGCAGGCGTGGGGGCGAATGGTGGCTGGCTGGGCTGCGGATGGCTGACAGGTGAGTCCGACCCAAGGTGAAGCAGGAGGCTGTTCACTGCGAACACTGGAAGGCAGGTGAGCAGATAATCAGGGAAGCAGTGAGGCACACAGGTTGGTCTGGAAGAACTGAGAATCTGCTGAAGATGATTGCTTTGAATCAAAAATTGGCTAATGTATGATTTGTGGCCCTCTGTAGGCTACAATGTTAGATCATACGACCAATCAGTCTCAAGGAGGTCTATTTAGTAGAAGTTCTTGCAGACTCTAAACTCACCGTCACCTGGTGTACTGACAAATACGCAAAGTACTCCAGTAAAAAGGGGCTGCCAAACCCCTAATGAGCATCTTATAATACAAACACAACACATAGCAAGTTGACACAGTTGTTTCCAAAGCTAGCTAGCTAAAGATAAACTAAAGGTCTATTGACATTGCACGTGACATGCAACATGAGCATGATGAAGGTGAAGGTGACGTCATCACCTCAGTTCCAACAGCAGGAATTTATTAACCCTTTGCACAGAAGCCAAATCTGGCTATTTACACTACCGGTCAAAAGTTTTGGGACAGCCCAATGTTTCCAGTTTTTTTATAGAAAATTATTCAGTTTAATGTCTCATTGTACTCTGGAATGAAAGCATAGACATGATAGAACAAATTAACAATCAAAGTTAAAAAAGAAATCATGGAATCAATTTATAAACCAAAATGTATTTTAAACTTTTGACTCAAAGTAGCCACCTTTGGCAGATATAATGGCTTAATACACTCGTGGCATTCTTTCTACAATGGAAATCAAATATTCTTCAGAAAGTTCTTCCCAACTCTATTGCAGAAGTTCCCATAAATGTGCGGCACTTGTAGGTTGCTTTGCTTTCACTCTTCTGTCCAGTTCATCCCAAACCATCTCAATGGGGTTTAAGTCTGGAGACTGGGCTGGCCACTCCATATTTTCAAGCTTACCATCTTGTTCTTTTTTCCTAAGGTAGTTCTGGCAGAACTTGGACTTATGTTTTGGGTCATTATCTTGCTGTAGGATGAACCCCTGACCAACTAGGTGCATACCAGAGGGTACTGCTTGGCGCTGCAGAATGCTGTGGTAGCCGTTTTGGTTCAGGGTGCCTTTTACTCTATAACTCACTCACCCTGGATCCAGCAAAACAGCCCCAGACCATCACACTTCCTCCTCTATGTTTGACAGTTGATGCCACACACTGAGGAACCATCCTTTCACCTACTCGACGGTGTATGAAAAACCTGGGTAACCCCACTTTTTGTTTAAAACTTCTGACAGTTCACCACTTACCTTTGTACCATTTCAAGGTATGCATTGGACTGGAACTGCATAATTTTCAATAAAAAAGCTGGAAAAATTGGGGTGTCCCAAAACGTTTGACTGGTAGTGTATGTGTTACCTTATTTTAGGGTTTATAATTCAAGATTGCAGCTTCACAGAGAGGAAGGGAATGGCTCAACTGAGTCAAGACACTTGAAGCATTTAGAATTCCATGGTATTTCAGTTTATTTCCATGATGCAAACATAAAAAAAAAAATCTTCCTGAAAATTCAGCACTGAAGTTGTAAAGAAATTAATACTGAGAATTTAAAAATGGCAGGGGGTTAAAACTATACATCGCTGGGATCATAAACTCCTTGACGACAAGTATAGTTCATCAGAGCATTACATTTTAATTACCCAATCGCGAGGAGCCAAATAAGACAGCTATCCAGGTGGCTCCCCGAACTCTAAGATCCCTCAAAATGGTGCACTGTCAAATCATAAAATAATCATATATTTAACACAAATCAACTTTTGATGCATGAAATTAAATATGAATTAATGATTTTCAGGTTGAATTTCATATGAGTTTATCAATATAGGTGCAGTTGGACATCAGTGGTCACCAGTGACCTCTCCAAATATGAAACATGCCTTTTCTCCATGATAAAGTTCAGGGCCCTGATGAAGACCGTGTAGGTCAAAACATGTCGGCTTTTTAAATTGTTTCAGCCATGTTTTAATCAAGGCTTTTTTGTTCTAAGGCTTCATTTTGACCTTACTGTTTTTTTCTGAGTGCCTGGATCACCTTTGATAATTTCTTTACCTCCTACAACCTGGGACAGGAACTTCTCAAAAGAATGCTGACAATGATTGGAACCATTAGAAAAAACAAGACAGAGCTCCCACCTCAGCTTCTAACAGTGAAGAACAGGCCAGTCCATTCCTCCAACTTTCTGTTTATGGCCAACACTGCCCTGGTATCCTACATACCCAAAAAGGGCAAAAATGTGGTGCTCATGAGCTCTCTACACAGGGATGGAACGATCAGTGACCAGGAGGACCGTAAGCCAGAGGTCATACTTGATTATAATGCCACAAAAGGAGGGGTAGACAACTGTTGGCCTGGTACAGCTGTCAAAGAAGAACTTTACGGTGGCCACTCCTGATCTTTTACAATATTGTGAATGTGTCAGCCTATAATGTGTTTGTAATCTGGATAGCAATCAACCCAGACTGGAACCAAAGGAAGCTCCAAAGAAGACGGCTTTTTCTTGAGGAGCTAGGCAAGGCACTGGTGACAGCGTGCATTCAGAGGAGACAATATCAGTTCAAAAAAAAAAGTAATAACAATTGAAACAATGTTTCATTTCATTTTTTCGTAGATAGGCATTACTTATGCCACCTTCAATTATGCCAGTCTTTATTATAGTGGATTTTTTAGATGAATAATAAATTCACTATCACAAAAATGCCTGATGCGTCCATTGTTAACTGTGATAAATCAGAGATTAATAGCAAATATTAATTATATATGTTATCTATATTTTTTGGAATTGAGATAAAGACAATACATTTGAAGTATTTTTATAAACATTTTTATTTCTGTATTGCTTTTAAAATCCCAAAAAATGCCCCGGGTCAGATTGACCCGAACAATACATGAGGTACGTAAAAGTGAACCTAACACAAGGGTTAAAGGAACTGCTTATTTAATGGTCAGAACATTCACCCTGCAATGAAAAGCCAGCAGTTCCCACATCTGAGCTTTGAGCCTCATATATACACTTTCCACACCTTATAAAGAACGAGCATAACTCACTAACTCAGAAATATCTGAAATATACCTTATTATATCAGAACAGACATTCAACTACCAGGAAAAATCAGACGATATTCTACCATAGATTGAACAGAATGGTGCAATGAACATACCAGGGGGTCTACCAAAGTTTTCAAGCTGTTGGCATAATAAACAAGCCAAAACATCGACACTCAATTTCGTTGGATACGGTATAAATAAAAAAAAAGCCACACTGAGCAAAATAAAATCACTGTAGCAGTCACAGTATTTCTTCGTTGAATCCCTCCTCCCGAGACAGATGTATCCGGTAGAAGGAACCCTCCAGTCCTGTTTCATTTGGAATAATTCCCATTGACCATGTCTGTACCTCATTTAAATCCCGTATATGTAACTAAACACTTCAGGCCAGTTTTGGAAGTCTTTTTTTTCTTTAAAAAGTCATTTTCAGCTGCACAACTGTGCCCAACGTCAACAGAATACAACCTATCTTGCTGTTACGCAAAGGCTTTTATACTCATCTCATTGTCCAATCAGTGTCTTTCAGTTACTGTGGAAAGTTTATACATTCTGGCATTGGATAAGAAACGAGTCAATCAAGACATCATTACCGGGGAAGCTTCAAGTGGGCGTGAACCATAAGTGTGCAATTAGGCAGATGAGCCTAAGTAAATAATGGAGTGATTTGCTATCAACATGAGTACTTAGGAGGATATAAAGGAGTGCTGAATTTGTCGATGGAGGAATCTATGCGTAAATACACGGTAGGGAGCTAGGCATTTTTGATATGTGATGACTATAATTGATAGTAGAATGACATATTATTAATACTATGTCAAATTTTTGCTTCAGAAAACTTATTTTTCTTAACTACTAATTGGGATACTTGGCTCACTGTAGCTGAAGTGCTTGCTACAGAGGACAACAATTTTTCCTTTCGCAAGAGATCTTTTTTTTTTTGAACTGCTGGAAAGATACTATGGGCAAGTATATTGAGCAGTATGCACATCAGGCTTAGCTAAGGAATTTAATTCATCTAACTCCTGAAAAACAGGGATGGGACTGAACTCGTCCATATTCTAAACCATGTTCGAGCTCGGCTTGCTTGTGAATATTCAATAACTGATCTGGGTGTGCAATCCAGTGATAGAATATTGTAACTGCGTGCATAAATTTACAGCTCCATGTCTGCTGGCAGACACATCTGCACAAAGGGGTTAAAATCAGAGGTATAATTTCTAACCAAAAAAACAAAGCAAAGCTTGTCCCAAGCCAATTGGCTCATCAGGCTGGTGCTTAACCCTGGTTTCCATAGCATGAAGCAACTAGGAGAATTGCTACTCCCCCCTGGGTGGGATGCTAATCCATTGCAGGTTACACCCCACCCCACCCCCCAGCTCTTAGTCAGCTTTCCCAAACCATTTGCAGGTACCCACTTGTACACCTGGGTGGAGTGGTGCACTGTGGAAGTAAAGTGTTTTTGCCCAAGAACACACCATGAAAGCCATGGCAAGGACTTGAACTCAGGACCTCTTGATCCCAAGTCAAGCACACTTAACCTGCTTTAACTCATGAAATTTGACTAACTGCATTGTTCCCAATCTCAATTTCTGTAAAACAATTCCCTTATTTGAAATGTTCTCCGGGCTTTTCAGAAATTTGCCCCCTGGGAAAACTGTCTAAGAAATATAGTATTAAGGGCATACTCTCTTGTCTTTACCTCTACTGTCAGTCTGACGGTCACTGTAAAAAATATGATTGAGGATTTCCATGGGATACCGCAAAGCTGCAAAACACCCAACCAGTCTTCATGAGAACTGCATGCCATTCTCATGTTTAAATTCTGTCTGAAAACCCGACTATTTTCCCTGGCTATTGGATTCAAAATGGGGTGGAGGAGACCCCTGTTTTGAGTCATTTGGCCTTGTATCCATCAAGCAGTGTGGTTCAGTTCAGTTCAGATCAGTTTGTTACACGACTGAATGATTATTCTTGCGTTTCAAATGTCAAAAGTTGTGGACGTTACCAAAAGAACCAATCTGTCCAGTTTTTTTTTTTTTTTTTTTGTGACTGCTTTGTTGAGGTGCATAGCGCACTGATTCAGTACTAAACGGTGGAGCTAGAAAAACTACAGTCCAATGATTTGTAAAGAGAGAGTTGCACTCTTGCTCAACAAGGACTAAACTCATATCTGCCACTTACATGGTTGACACGTACCGTCTGGTAATAGCGCAGCCTACATTTGGGAGTACCGTCTGTGTTGGAAACACAAACCAAATATAAGATATGGGTACCAGTCCACACAGGTTATGTACCAATTCCAAGTGTACTATACCGGAAGTGTTTGGTGGAAATCCAGCTTAAATTTGTTTGTTTCATTTGGTTTACTTTTAGCTTTGCTCAACACTTTGGTTAAGTGCTGGTTGCTGGCCCTAGCTGCTCTCAGATCCTTTATGGAAGATGTATTGAAGGGGACAGAGATGCTTGTTTGCTATTTGTACTTAATGCAGAACTGACATGCCTTCATGGCCATGCAAGCAAGAGCATCATTCCCAGGATCTCTGGAATGTGTTCTTGTAATCCTCCAAGAACCAATTGCTCTTGATTTTGTCCCACAAAAAACCTGAATGGCTGGCATGAATTACTGAGAACACAATATAAGGAAAAGTTCAATTAAAAAATGCACTGATTTGGCTGTAAACAAGACCTTGAATGTCACAAAAAAGAGATGAGTAGTGGATTTGGTGTCACCGTAGGTCCATCTCATAATAAGAACAATGATGAGGGAATAGGCCCTCATTGCAATAAGCTCTTCACCACTAGGCTTCTCTGTACTATTGTAATTCCTTCTGGTGTAGCACTCCTTTTTTATCTACTCCTCGAAAAGAGTGAATTGGATACGAGCTTACTACACTGTCCTGCTGAAAAGCATGTGTAATTAATGTCACACAAATATGCCTTACGCAATTTTAAGTGGTTGGGTGGGAGTACAATCAGGCATCGGGACAACCAATGATTAATTCATTCATAATTAATATAATTCCTCCTGACGTGGTGCAGGATAAGCCTGTGAACAACATAAAGACAACTGTGAGAAAATAGTTGATTGTACTGTGATATGATTAGCGATGCAGGGGCAAGGAGCTCTACATGGAGCTTTACACGGATCTTACTTACTTATTTATTGCTTTAACTATTGACCGTTTTACCTTATTGTCTTGTCTTTTAATTATTGACTATGTTTTCAGTGCTTCCTTTAACTGTTGCTACTTTGACACCAGAATCTCCCAACGGGGAAAAATATAGGTTTCTCAAAGCTACATGGCTCACCCCATAAGGAGAGGACAGCTGCTCTCTGCCGTGTCCTTTACAAGGTTCCGACGCACTGAATTGTGTGCATAATCCCGCCAACGCGCTAGCACAAAGCCACTGTGGCGAGTTCGCATAAGTACTGCGGCAGGAATGAGCGGACTGCTTCTTTGAGCGTGACTCATTTTTATGGTATGAAACAAATACGCGAGAGAATGAGCTATTTTTATTTTAATCCCGATTGCTTTGGCAGCATCTATAACTTTCATATTGTGTTTATTTGCTGTGACATTCAGTGGCAATACCGTCTGCCTGCTGCTTCTGACGGTACTGAATACGGTTGGCCATGTCTACATACAGTTTAATTTTTGAAGGGATATACTGTATTTCCAAATGAAATCTATGACAAAATGGCGTGGTCGCAAAGCTGTTTCTCAACTTGAACATTTTGCGCTTTTAATGTTGGATGATTCTAACACCTGACACCCACAGATCAACATATAATTGGGACGAACCTCAGCCTCATGTGTCTTTCATTAAATGTTGCTAAGTAATGAACTAATACTTGGCTGGGAAGACAAGTCACTGGTCCCAGGAGATAGTGCAGCTTGCATTTAGCTATGGTTGCCCAAATTGCAAAAATGACTCACAAAAAACATACCAGATTTCCACTTGCAGCCCGTTGGCTTCAGTAGAGAACACACTACTTCTCAAAATGGTGCTATTTCTCTCCGTTAGTACAGTGAGCATTGAAATAATGGCAGAAGTCTTGGTCATGTCTTCTATGGTTAATGGAGACAGAACATACAGTCACTGCTATTGAGTTTTTGTGGATGGTTCAAGAATCACAACTTGCAATACAATGGAGGGAAATATCACCTCAATAGAGACTCTGAAAATTGAGAACAGGGTATTAATTCATAAGCGTTGTGGATCACTTCTTTGTACTTCTTGACACTAAATTTTATTGTTGCTATGTAATGTAATGCAGTTGATATTGGTGTGTAAAGTGCTTGTGGAGAGCAGGTGACACGGGTAACCTATGGGTAACTGCCAGAAAATACTTGATAAAGACAAATAATGGGTATACTAATTCAAACCCAAAACTTTGGCAATTTTAGATCCACCATACCAGGAAAACTGTTATATCCTGTAATATTGTCTGCTTATCCTAGCAGTAATAGGATGAAAATAGAATCTTATGGGAGGCCTTGAAAGAGAAAAGGACACTTGCCTATTCCTTATTTAGGGGCTGAGCATTGAATTGTTTCATCTTTGTGGTTCATACAGCACTGTATATTAGCAAATGCATTCAAAATTGTGTACATTTAATTCTTGTGTGCTTTTCACTGGTGTGGGGCACAGTTGACTTTCATAAAATTACAAACCCCTATTCCAATGAAGTTGGGATGTTGTGTGAAACCGTGAATGAAAACAGAATACAATGATTTGCAAATCCTTTTTGACCTATATTCAACTGAGTACACCACAAAGACAAGATGTTTAATGTTCAAACTGATAAACTTTATTGGTTTTTTGGGAAATATTCACTCATTTTGAATTTGATGTCTGCAACACTTTCCAAAAAAGCTGGGACAGGGGCATGTTTACCACTGTCTTACATTACCTCTCCTTTTAACAACACTCAATAAGCATTTGGGAACTGAGGACACTAATTGTAGAAGCTTTGTAGGTGCAAATCATTGCATTCTGTTTTTATTCATGTTTAACGCATTGGGCTCTAAATTCGTTGACCAGGCGCAGGCGCGGCAAATGGGGGGAGCGCCGCGCCAACGGGGTGTATCCAGGCGTATTTTGCAATTTCGTGCCCCGCGCAGCCCAGCGCAAGTATTCCTCTGTCCCACCTCTGTCCCTCCTGCTGGCGCAAGTGGCAAAGAGGGAGGAGAGAAGGCGTGAGTGGGTTTAACACAGCCGAGTCAAATCTTCACCAATCAAATGAGCTCCTCTCCTGACCTTTAAGATGTTGGAATAAAGAAGCCTCTGTCCTATATCTGCATGATGCATTAATGTTGCATTTTACTTTGCTGCTTCAGGCATGTTTTCTGTATCGCTTACGTCTATATATAAGCATTACGAATATGAGTTAACTGGCTAGCCAGGGCATTCGCGAATTATTACCATTTGAGAACTTGAATGCAATTTCAAAACGAAACTACGTCAGATCATTCAAACTTATGAAGTTGGAATGAAATACGACGGTTGCTCATTTATTTCTTCCGCCTGCATCATTGGGAAGAGAAACGATGGATAGCGTGTTCCTATTATTACACCCTGTTGCTGCTTAAAATTTTGGGATTAACATGCATGGACAACAATGCAAGATACGTTACACATTTATTTTCAATATGTGATCTTAACTCAGTTCGAGATCATAGCAATCAGGCTGTATTCCTTTCCCCCACTAAAAATGATAAAACCTAAGTGACAATCCATCCGTCCATCTTGCACACTGGGCCTTGAAACAAATTTTACCAAGACGACTGATTACATTCAAAGTCAATGCAAAGACGCGAATACGCGTGTATTCGCGTCTTTGCATTGACTTTGAATGTAGTCAGTCGTCTAAAAATTTGTATCGCGTCGTGTGAAAGCAGCTGAAGGACACATACCCACATAGCCTACACACGCACTCACGCGCCTATATGCACATCTCTCTCTCTCTCTCTCTCTCTCTCTCTCTCTCTCTCTCTAAATGCGTTGCAGACAGGGGTATTTGCGGTCAAAGCCACTGCCACAAAAAGCGGCTACGGCGCTCAAAGTAATTTAATATCTATACTCACGTACGTTTTATAACGAAGTTCAAAACTTTGACATAACATAGAAAACAAATATTTAGAAAAAGTCATGGACGGATGGACTCATATCTTTTACTGACATGAAATACCATGCATTACTAACATCAGTGCCGCGGTTCAAGTGTTAAGGACAGAGCTGTGCAGCCAGGTGGTCTCTCCTCTCCCGAGCGCGCTGCTGCTCTCTCTGCTGCTACGGCACATGCAGTTCGGCCTCTCTCTGTCTCAAGTCCTGTAATGTCTCCTGCGGGAGGTCAAAGTGACATCAATGGCGTACAGCTATGTTGTGTAGCACGCAAAATGCCACAGAGAATGCACTGACACTCTGAGGGCTGTCAGATCGAGTTTCCATTATGCGTGCCAACCGCCTTTGATCTGACATTAGGACAATCGATATAGATACTATAATTTTTGTGCTGATTCAGATAGTTACATTAAATAGTGGTTGCTGTAATTATTTATTGCATTGAAATGTGCCTGACATTCTGGAAACCTGCCTGTGAGGTTTTGGTGACATGTGCGCACTGTGCACCGGTCAGCCAAATTACCACTGCACAGAAAGTAAACCAGGTTGGAGCTGGCGAGCTTTCTCCGCAGTTTCAGCAGTGACTTTTGCTACGAAATTGTCACTGCATCATGATGAATATGTGACACCTCCCCTTACTACGCTGCCACACCCATCTCGGCGCACGTCCGTCTACCAAATTGCCAAAGTGGCTGCGCACGGTGTTGCACCGCACGAAATTACCACTGCGCGGGCTGCACCGGACGAAATTAGCACTGCGTGGGCTGCGCCACGCTACGCCACGCTGCGCCACCCTGCGCTGCGCCAAGAAATTAGAGCCCATTGTCCCAACTTTGTTGGAATTGGGGTTCGTATATCCATGGTTATTAAAAATCATATACACGCACCAAGAATTTTATTAGGAAACTTGTACACTTGCTCATTCATGCAATTACTCAGCCAGCCTATTGCATGGCAGCAGTGCAATGCATAAGATCATGCAGACACAGGTCAGTAAATTTTCATCAGAAAGGGGAGAAAATAAGATCTCAGTGACTTAGACTATTGCAAGTTTGTTCATGTCTTACAAGTTTTATGCACCATTTGCTTCAAAGAGTTCACAAAGAATAGTGTGAATTAAAAAAAATAAAATAAAAATCCAGCAAGCAGCAGTTCCTTGGACAGGAAGGTCTTGCCTTTGAGAGAGGTCAGCAGAGAATGGCCAAACTGGTTACCTCCGCCTCCAACGAAGTTGGTGCACGGAGGGTATGTTTTCATTTCCATTTCTTTGTTGGTTTGTTTGTTTGTTTGTGAACAGGAGAACTCAAAAACTTGGGGGTGGATTTGGATGAAACTTGGTGGAAGGATGAAGTATGGGTCAAGGTGTCATGGTCTGTTAGGTGTGCGTGTTGTTTGGACCTTTCTTTGCAGCTCTCGTCCCGGGACGATATCGAATTCCTGGGCCATCGAATTCTTTACCCAGCTGGTTGATTGAGCTGGGGCGGCTCTTCCCCAGAATCTATATTAGCAGGATGTCCGGCACGCCTCCTTCGCTAGAGTGTCTGTGTTTAGCTTCGCACTATAGCCGAAGGTATCTGTAGTCAGGTTTTGTATGGCTTTCTATCTTCTTATTGTTGGAGTTCTTCTCCCTTTTTCTATCTCGCTTTGCTTCTGTGGTTCGGACTATTATACGTCCTTTGGAAGCGCGAGTGCTTGTGTTTGGTCTATATTATTCTCCATGTTTGTACTGTGTTCGTGCTACTCTCTTTCCCTCTGTCGTTGCGCTTGGCCTCCGTATACTACCGGCCATTACACAAGGACAAACTGATTCACTTCTGGTGCATGTACATCAAAGGTCAAGGTCAGGGTGGCCCTTTTTAGTAGTGACCCTGGGTTTATGTGTTGCCAGCATAGCATTAGGACCCTGAAGTAAGCAGGAGAGGATGAAGACCATAGACATATAAACATATATTTTAGTGGTGGGACGCGATAAAAAAAATTTATCTAATTAATTAGAGGTTTTGTAATTAATTAATCTTGATTAATTGCATTTTTTTATCAAATGGCAATATTTGATACAATAAGCAAAGTTTTTCAATTCAAATAAATTTTGATTGACAACAGAATCAATGAAGAGATATATACGTTAACTTAAATAACAAAAATGTTTATTTTTCATCTATATTTATCTGTGCATTTTTCATTTGTCTACTAAATTCACAGATTAGTACAAACTCAAAGTGCAACTAGAGGCACTCGTAGAGTGCAAACCTCCGCCAAGGCAGCACAATCCAAATGTGCATGAGTGGGAGCAAAGTTGAGTTATTGCATGTGATAGGATTTCAAGATGGCTGCCGTGGCGGCCATATTGTTTCAGTGATCGTGGTCAAAATCAATGGGTTCCATCCTTGATGTAATAGCAATCCACTCTCAAAATTTCAGACAAATTCGTGCATTACTTTTTGAGTTATTGCGTGTGATAGGATTTCAACATGGCTACCATCGCGACCATATTGTTACAGTGATCGCGGTGAAAATCAATAGGGTCCATCCTTGATGTAATAGCAATCCACCCACAAAATTTCAGACAAATCCGTGCAGTACTTTTTGAGTTATGTTGTTCACAAACAGACAAACAGACAAACGGACAAACAGAGACAAACAAACAGGGGCGAAAACATAACCTCCGCCCCAACTTCGTTGGTGGAGGTAATTATAGCCATTTTATTCAACAGTTTACGACTTTCTGCCACCTACTGGGCTGAAGGGTGTGCATCAGTGTTACCGGGGTGCCAGAAAGTAGGGAACTGAGAAAGGTGTGATTAAATGCGTTATTTTTTTAACGCGTTATTTTTCCTGTAATTTATTTATCGAAATTAAAGTGTTAAAGTCCCAGCCTATAACCTATGTTTATGATAAAGACAGCGTGAGTTAATGGCGATCTGCTTGCATTGAGTGGATCGCGTGTATGGCTTTTAAGTTTTCGGTAGGTTTTTATTCATTTTTCATTTTTGAAATGTACTTGAACGCTACTGTGACTTTTTGGTATCGATTGTAAAACGCTGGTTGACGGAATTCGGGGATATTTTGTTACTTGCGTATTTTCCACTCTACACAGTTCCTGGGTTTCCGCAGCCCATTCGTCAACTCGTCAGAAGACCAAAATAAATCTGAAATGATGAATAAAAAGCTGTTGCTAATGGATTTTGATGAAATTTGGTGAAAGGACGAACTTTGGCCCCACACAAATTGATTTACATTATCATTGTACGATCACAGGTCGAACTGATGGTGGATGATTCAAGTTTGGCCAATACTGATAGCGCTATTGGCGGAGGTATGCGCTCTACTGAGTGCTCTCTGATTTTAACTGAATTTAGGACTGAAGTCGCACAGATACTGTAACCACTCTGCACAGCTGTGGTGAGCAGAAAAGTAGGCCATAGTGGGCAAAGGTTCACCAAAACTGGTCTGTTGAAGATTGTAAAAATGTAGATTGGTCTGATGAATCTCAATTTCAGATGGTAAGGCTAGATATGGTAAGGAGAACAGCACCAATCCAGGGACCCAACCCATCTTATGCCGACAATTTGAGTTGTAGTTGCTACAATGGCGCAGGGCTGTTATCTTGGCACATTTAAGTCCTTAAATCAATCATTGTTTGAATGCCACAGCCTATCTAAGTAATATTTCTGACCATGTGCGTCACTTTATCTACAATTATCCACAATTTATCTAACTTCTAATGGCTACTTCCAGCATGATGATGCACTATGTCACAAAGCAAATGTTGTCTCAAACTGGTTTCATGAGCTGGACAATTAATATAATGTACTTCAGTGACCTACCCTGTCACCTAATCTGAATTCACTAGAACACATTCGGGATTTGGTGGAATCGGAGGTTTGCAGCATGAATACGCAGCAGACAAATCTGCCGAAATTATGTGATGCAATCATATCAACCTGACCAGAATCTCATAGGAATGTCTCCAACATTTAATGGGATCCATGCCCAGCTATTCTAAGAGCAAATGGAGGCCCTACCTAATATTAGTATGTTCATAATAAAGTGCTTGGTGAGGGTATTTAGGATTCTAAAAATGGGAATAAGAATTGTCAGTGATTTGGGGCTAACAATAGCTTTCCTGGAGCCATATAAATGTATTAAATCACTAGCACGTAAAACAAGATGACATGTATGGCAGAATGGCTCTTTTGTGATTGTAGAGCTTAGAAAGTCCAACAGAGAAGGCAAAAATGCCTTCCGCATCTGATCTGCCATAAGAAATTAAAACAGGAAAGTCACAGCATAATCTGCATGCAGAGTATTTTCTTAATCTTGCTTGCAGCCTTGTGCATTATTCGCAATCGTGTTTCACAGTTTCTACTTCAAACAAGTCCAAACAAGCAATGTCAGATTAATCTTTACAGAAAAAAGACTTTTGTTTTCCTTGACATTTCCTCTCACAACAATCTCAGCCTAAAAAAGAACATCTCTGCTATATATATATAGTAGTGTGCAGTGATGATTTCACACCACCACTTCCATTGAAAATGGGTCCTAATATTACTTCTCTATAATATTTTGGCGAAAATGTTTTGAAAAATACTATTGTAGGCAATGAGAACAAAAATCATTCCCGCAAGTATATTGAGGTAAAAATGTGAGTAAAAAACAAGAACAGTAAAAACATTTTTTTTTAATAACAAATAGTAAAATTTGTTTATTTGTTTATTTACATTGATTTATTTATTTTGACTCCTGCATAGCCTGAATGCATGTTTGAAGGTGCATTCTGTGATGATTGATGCTAAAAAATTAGTTTAAAATGGTTTGAGGCAACATTATTCCCCAAAATTACCTCTGATGGTCAGTTGTTCCAGTATATTAAGTGACAGACACTTTGAGCAGTGCCACAGTGTTAAACCCGATGGCACGATGGAAGGAGCTCTCTGAGATTGTTTGTAGCTGCAATGTGGCCTTACATGATGCTGAAGACGTTAAATGCTGCCATGGTGCTGTAAGAAATACCATTAAGCATTTCAGAGAGAGTGGTTGGCTGAAAACTAGTGGCAATAGAGGTGCAAAATGGAAGTTAAGTGCCTCAGATGTTCATTATCTGTGTATGACAAGTAAAATGAAATCGGCGTTGACAGCATGACAACTCCGTGATGATATTAATAGCGCCAGACGTGAAGAGATGAAAGTATCAAGACCTTCTATATCCAGACAACTGTGTGAAAATGGCAAGATTGGTCATGTTGCTGCCAAGAGCTGACAACATCAAAAAAAAAAAAGACTTGAGTTTGCCAAGAAATTCAAGGATTGGACACCAATGGACTGGGAACGAGTCCTTTGGACCGATGAATAAAAATTAGAAATTTTCTCACCCAAACGCAGAACTTATGTGCGCCATAGAGTTGGAGAACGTTTCAAAAATGACTGTTTAACCCCTTCAGTAAAACATGGAGGTGGTAATATTATGGATTGGAGTTCAGTGTGCTCAAAAGGAGCCAGTGATCTCATAAAAGTTGACGCATTCATGGACCAAATAAGTATCACAGCATCCTTGTGAGGCATGCATTGCCATCTGGAAAGAGACTGATTGGTCAGAGACTTTATTTTCAACAAGATAATGACCCTAAGTACACTTCTAAGTTGTGCAAGGATTATCTCAGTCGGAAAGAAACATCTGGTGACATTGAAGTTATGACTTGGTCTGCTCGAAGTCCAAATCATAATTCAACTGGATACCTTGCTGCAAATCCAAACCAACCTACAAATTCATGAAAATTTAGATAGTAGTCCAGTCTTCTGTATTGTAATGTAAAGTACTATGTCAACCAAACAGAATGAGTCTCTATGGCACTGATTAGCAAATAACACTTAAAAACACCAACCCACAGAGCCCTAAACAGGCAGATATAATAATACCGAAGAGAACTATCAGCTCCTGTCAAAAATTTTAAATGTTAAATTTGCCAACTATTCCATTCTACTTGTACATTGAGGCACAGCTTTCTTGCTTTAGACACCTTACATCTTTGTATCTGCCACATATTCCTTCTATTAAATCTGCCATCTTTTTGAAGTTTATGAACTGTATCAAAGAGAGAGTTCTGACTGACTACTATAACATTGATGGCTTCTCTCTTCAAGTTGGACTGCAAAACAGTGCTTTTCAATGATCAGACATCTCAGTGATGAACTCGACTGAAAATGATATGTTGAGCAGAGTGGCCAACCTTCGTCACTTGCAGTCACTGACAGCGTACTATACTGCTTGTATCAGCATCAAGAGCATTAGAATGATGTTAATGAAAACCCCTTCCATCAGATTCCTCTCTGTGACACCTGCACTACAGTCACACTCAGCCTGGTTCCATTTAACTCAGGAATTCCCCCATGATTACTTTGGTTCAGCAATTCTGAGAAGCTGTGCAAACTTCCTGGAAAGGTGGTAGTATCTCAGTGATGAACATGCTAATTTCCCATGAAGAAGACTCTTGTGTAACATTGTCAAAAGTGCATGAAGATAGTTATGTCTGAAAGGTACAAAGTCTTGCCAAATTTGGTAATTCTGTTTGATTACATTTAAATTCAAAGCAAATTTGAGAAATTCATGCATCAGTAGTTTTTTCTAGGAGGCATCCTCTTTTCGTTTGAGCATTGTTACTCTTTGTTTAACTTGTGTTTGATTTCTGAAACTGCAGAGACTTCAGTGGTTCACAATTACATCACGCGATACCTTTGTTATCCTAGGCCAAGTATTTGGTAATACATGGAGTGGTTTATTTTCTCTTGCGGACAACAGTTGTCCATATCAGTGCAGCGTGTAAAACTATTAATTGGCAGTAAATTTTGTTTAGCAAAGTGTTGTTATCTTTTGAAACGCAATAGCATGGGGATAGGTTTCTTTAGCATTTTCGCTTTGCAATACTGTATATTGTGTAGCATGAGCCATATTGAACCAACCATTTCAAAGCAGTTTTTAACATTTACATTTCTTTTCAAGAGAAATATAAGATTTTTGATACAGATTATTGGGCTGTATCAAAGTGTGGTTTGTGATTTTACATGAACTCTTTCAAATTTGTTCGTTCAGATCTTAAAGTTAGAAAGTTAAAATGGCCGCTATCTCAAATTTCTTCCATGTGGATTGGGTCAGTCTGGCTGCAAGGTTTCCAGTTGGGCAAATCTGTTGTAACATTGAAAGAATCTCTTTGGAAGGAACGTAATACCACATGGAATTGTTTAGCGAGTGAGGGAAAAAAAATATGTGAAAACTATGCCTAAAAGATTACATGCTATAATCAAAGCAAAGGGTAGTCTCACTAGATATTGACCTTTTCTCTCAAAAAGACATTATTTTTGTTTTATATATTGATATTGGTTCACTTATTTCCATACATATGATCCAATATTACATGGAATAAATACTTGAGTGGCAATTGGTTTCTAATTTATCTTTATTTTGTTAAGTGTATAGTCATCATTCCACACTACTGTTTTCACTCATTCACTACCCCAGATGCTAATCTTGAGTGTTATGGAAAAACCTAGCAAGTCTAATTTTGGTCGAAACTAAGTTAGGACCATTTTTGTACTTATTAGGCTTTGCCTCCTCATAGGCCTATACAGTCAGACACATGAAAAATAATCATTGTTTTCCTGCGGCAAAACCAAGCAAGTCATCGATATTTAATCAGTTGTGAAGTAAAAATCAAGCAAGTTGATCTCCTTGGTTCTTCCACATAAATTTTTCTATTTTTTAATGATAAAACTTGGTCAGTGAATTAGCCAGTTATGAAGCAGCATACCTATATTATCTGATCTGTGAGGTAAGTACCTATGCAGAGCATTGGATTTGCAGGACATTCATGGTCATAATTCATAATTCATGCCATTCACGTGCCAATAACGACTGAAAAATGGCTTGAAGAGGGAAGCAGATGATGGAGTTAACACTGAAAAACTGTCAAATGCTACTGCAGCTGCATAATCGGTAGGTTTTTGTCCATCATTTTGAGATTTGACATTTTATATTTTAAGATGGAAAAATTCTTAAGACATATTGCCTGGGATACTAATAAAAAAGAAAAAAAATCCTCCATTAATATCTCTTATTATGTAATGAACAAATGACTACCATGTCAGTTTCATTGTCGGAGAAGAGCTTAACCCCAGAGGGATACAGTTTTGTCATTTTCTCGGAATCAGCTTTTTGTTACTTACTAGGTTTTTCCATAACACTCAAGTAATGCGGTAAGTTGCCAATTTGAAACAGTCTAAATGAAAGAAGTACCAAAAATTCAACATGCATGAATCATTCTGGGTATGAAACTCAAATTACGTAATATACATTTGCAATGCTGCATGTTCTCAGTTTTAAAATTTTTCTCAAAATAAAGCGCTTTGGTTTGTAAGATGACGTTGCCGGGACGAGTGACTCATCTATGTGACATGGGAAAGTGATAATTCCATTGTTCATTTCAAAGAATGTACTTTTATTGAGCATTCCACAGAGTCTTAAGGTGCTGGGATCTTCCGTCTGGGTTCACTCTGTTATCACAGCTCCGGCTTACTCCTGTATCAAAGGGTGCAACAAGACCTTTTCTTTCTCACAGTGTCGAGCTTTTTCATTTTTTTCCCCATTGTTGTGTCTGTCTTGAACAGATTTTTACCATACTTGTTTTGTCAGCTTCGGAGTGGCTGGTGTTCTGAAATATTCAGCAGAGGCAATGTCATCGGGAGAAAATGACGAAGGTGCTCCAATAATGACACGATACTTGATGTCCAGTCTCTGTGATAGATGGGCTCCATATTGGAATTAAGCTTGTCTAATTTCCAGATGAGCCCTTTGCTTCTTCATTGACATTACTGTAGGCAAATGACTTATTGATATTTCTGCCACCTTGGAGTCACAAAAACACTTTATTAATAAAACATGCTGCTCTATTGGGAATGACGAATATGCTTTTTTCATTCAAAGAAGCTGAATGTAAAAACTGCAGTATAGTACTGATTATTCAAATTTTTGTTCTGATCCTGTTCAAATTATTGGTAGTCCTTCATCAAATATAGTTTGCACTGCCAAAAAAAAAAAAAATTTCAGGTGTTAAGGAAGTCCAGCTAATAGTAAACAATGAGTTTATCCGATCCCACATATAGATTGTGTTTAATTGTTTGCATTTGCACATTTGAGATTGTAATGTGTTAAAAGAACAATCAAAAAGGGTACGGTGACCTGTAGATTAGAGACCTGTCCAAGGTGCATTCCAGAATCTCTTATCCAAGTGCATGCTGGGATATTTCCCAATCCCACATAGCCCTGAATAGGAAAAACTGGCCTTGATAACTAATGGATGGATGGAAGGATGTGACTTTTTTGAAGGAGGCACAGTCCTTGTTTGCACCTCTGAAATGGAAACAGAGTTAAAATTAAAAAAAAAAAAAACACACACACACACACACACACACAATATTCCCATCGGATGCCATCATGCCATCTTGAGTTGAAAAGACTCATCCAGTTTAGTATTTATTGTTAAAAAATAAGAAAAATGTTTTTTATGGCATGCTGCTGCCCAGAAGCTGTTAATGATGCTTGCTTGCGGCAAGGATGTGCGTTCAGAAAGGAAGTCTGATGAGCTGAAATCCTGCTTAAGTTTATTTCTTTTTTCCCCGATCCCAACAAGTCCTCAAATGACTGTCTCTGTTTCATTTTCTGATAATGCCACTAATACTCAGCAAGAACTATTTTTATAAATGTCAGGGAAGGCAAGGAAAGTACTGCCAGACTTCAATATATAGACACTGATCATTTCCCAAAACTTTACAATAAAAACAACACATATGCCCATAAAGTATTGCATTAAATAAGATCGACAGGGACCAGTACTTTCTGTAAAATAATTTCAGTAGGGTATGGGAGGTATTATACTGGGTGTATCAAAAAAAAAAGTTTACTCTTTGAAAAATGTCTCCAAAATTGATATAATATAATTTTCCAAAAAACTGTTATGATGTATTGATGGACCATGCCCTCATGCTCCTATTGACACCTTGTTAATCGCCTGCTGCTCCGCATGAGTCAATACGGGTTGTTTATTTTCACCCGATTTAAACTGGCTTGCGCACAGAAATAAGGGGGTTAAAAATGAAACAAACACAATGGTTGGCAAGTTTAGACATTTAATGTTTTCCTCACAAATTTTCATGAAAATTGGATTAACCCTTTGTCCGCTACCAGCCCACTAACATCGGACTCACATTTTGCTATTCTCAGCACACTTACAACAGCATGACTGTACTTAAGTTCATGGTTCAAGGAACATTGCATTCAAATTTCAGTCTTCGACATGGGCTCCATTCCTTTGTACACAGACCTCTGCTCTCCTCAGCATGTCAAAAACAGACCGTCGGACCATTGCAGGATCCTGCCTCAAAATGGCAACCTCGGCAATCCGAGTCTGAAGTTGGCGGGCTGGTAGCGAACAAAGGGTTAATCTAATTTTCATTAAAATTGGTGAGAAAGAAATTAAATGTCTGAACTTGCCAACCATCATGTTTGTTTCATTTTTAACCCTCTCAATTCTGTGCGCAAGCCAGTTTAAATTGGTTGAAAATAAACAACCTGTGTTCACTCATGCGGAACAGCAGGCGATTAACAAGGTGTCAATAGGAGCATGAGGGCATGGTCCATCAATAAATCATACCAGTTTTTTGGAAAATTATATTATATCAATTTTGGAGACATTTTTCAAAGTGTTAACTTTTTTTTTATACACCCAGTAGATACACAACGAGATCTTGGAAATTTATCGTAAACTTTTCACATCCATATGGAGTGAGTCACATAGGAATTACAATTAAAAGCTTTCTGCTGTCCAAATACAAGTGGTGCACAGAGGTTGAAAAATATCAGCATTCTAACGGGTGTGTGTATGTGTGTGCATGTGTGTGTGTGTGTGTGTGCGTGCATACGCAATCAAAGTCAACATGCCTAATCGCCATTTACCACCAAAATACTTTAAGATCAATGGAAAAGTGGTGATGATGATGACTAAATTATTTCTAACCATTATTTTGTAAGGCATTTTTTCATTACATTTCGTGACGCATTGACTCAGAAATCTCTCAGCAATCAGAGCTACTGGCAAGTCACTATGCTATTTTGCATGGAAATTACATGGCGTGGCAGGGTTCAGTTTGTAACGACGATGTTGGGCAACGTGGCCTCTTGTAAAGCAGGTAGAGGCACATAATTTGACTTACCAATCAGCTCAACTCTATAAAAGTCAGCCTCTTTCCCCAGTAGGTGGTTGAGCCTTGAGCAAGTAGAAGTGAAAGAATGAGAGTATGCAGTTGTTGAAGAACTAGCTGAGAGGTGATCTAAGTTTTTTTAAATCCATCATTTCAGTTTATTATTTTCCCTCAGACCCTTTTCCTCCTTGTCACAAGACAAGCTGAGCCACACATGGATAGCAATTTTAATCACAATGGACGGAGGAGGCATTTGCCAGTCGGTTATTCTATGAATCAAGAGTAAGATATAGATATTTGTTTTCACGATTTTTTCGCCCCCAAAGTTTCAGATTGTAATTCACTCTCATACGACCAGTTCACTCCCACGCCGCAGTCGTAAACACAAATCGTGATTTTTGATCACCCAAACCGACCCCCCATTGACTGCTGCACACATGTTTGTTGATATGCTAAAAGATTTGCAACCGGCAAAGACAACTTCTGAAGCCAAAAACCATTTTGACAGACAATTTAGGGTAAAATTATCGGATTTTGAATGTAATTCTGCATATTTTTATTTACTATGATTATTTCAGCCAACACCAGGCTATAACATGTAGGAATGCTGGGGGATACTAGTAAACAAAATAAAACTTTAAAAACTTAGATTTCCTGTGACAAAGTGATACAATCTTGGGGAGCAAGCTTGCCAACATAAAACCCCATTTCTGAAAAAGTTGCTCATTTTGAATTTGCCAGCAACATCATAATAATAAAAAAATTGGGAAGGAGGCAACAAACTACTGTAAAAGTTGTATGAAGCTAAAAAAATACACCGGGTGGAACATCTCTTAGGTAATTACGTTAATTGGTAAAAGGTCAGTATGGGTATGAAAACATTGGATATGAAAAGTATTTCAGAAGTAAAGATGGCAACAACTTCACCACTAAGCGAAAGACTACGCGGACAAATAGTTAAACAATTTAAAATAACATTTCTCAACATAATATCGCAAAGAATTCGGGGATTTCATCCTCTGTGGAGCATAATATCATCAAAAGATTCAGAGAATCTGGATAAATCTCTGTTCACAATAAACACGGCTGAAAACCTACATTGATAGGCCATGGTCCTCAGGTCCTCAGGCGGCAATGAATTAAATAGACACCACTGTCAATCAACACCATTTGTCGCTGCATCCACCAATGCAAGTTAAAACTTTGCGACGCAAAGATAAAACCATATATAAACAGGGTCCAGAAATGCTGTTGCCTTCTCTGGGCCTGAGCTCATTTAGGATGGACAAATAGCGCTTTCACACCAGGATAGTCGAGGGGACTCGTTTCGATTGGGCGGGGAATTCTGAAAAATTTCACACATTCATTCGGTTTGGTTCACTATCGCACTGCACTTTTGAAAGTGGACCAAACCACCTGGACAACGTCATGCAGTCACAACAGCTGCTTGTTTGGGGCGGTATTGCCCTAAATGAGCACTTACTAGGAAGAAAAAGAGCATGAGGAAGAAAAAAACCTGGCTCATTGATTAGCCAGGACCTCTCTTTGCTTCACTTCCTCTCTTTGGTTTGCTGGATAGTCCATTTGCATTTCCCACTGTAAGTAAACCGCACCAGGGTTCACTTGCAAGTGAACCGAGACCCACGTTTTCAGGCGGACCAGAGTTCGCTAGTTTGTCCCACACCAGAGTTTGGGTTAGCTTTCACACCTACCTAAATGATGCGGACTATCCGAGGAAACAAACTCTGGTCTGTTTGAAGCGGACCAAACAGCTCTGGTGTGAAAGCGCCCTAAGGCAAAGTGGAAAACTGTTCTGTGGTCTGTCCGGCCAAAATGCGAAATTCTTTTTGGGAATCATGGACATCCTGTCCCCTGGGCCAACGAGGAGAGGGACAATCTGGCTTATTATCAGTGCACAGTTCAACAGCCAGCATCCATGATATAATGGAGGTGCATTTGTGCACATGGCATGGATAACTTGCACATTTATGAAGACACCATTGATGCTGTACAATATATACAGGTTTTGGGGCAATATATAGTACCATCCAGATGTCTTTTTTAGGGAAGGCCAGGCGTATCTTTGCAAGATAATGCAAAGACCCCATTCTGCACGTTTTTCTACACAATAGCTCCATAGAAAAAAGAGGCTGCAAGCAAAACTGGCCAGCCTGCCGTCCAGACCTTTCACCTACTGAAAATATTTGGCATGTTATGAAATGGAAAATATGACAGAGGAAAGAGTTGAGCAAAGTACACAGCACTGAGCAGCTGAAATCCTATATCACACAAGAATGGGAAAACATTTTGCTTCCAAAACTACAGCAGTTGGTTTCCTCAGTTCCCAAACGCTGCCATCGTTACTCGTGGCTGCCCTCAGCGGGGTCGGTCAGCGACAGTGCCTGTGTTCCATTCTCGGATAGACAGCCAACTGATTGTTGAACGGTGACAGTGCAAATGAAGCACCACCTCTCGGCGGCTGACATCTGCCCGTAACATGCCAAAGGCCCTTTTTCTCTCTTCTGTGTCACAAGCCGCTCCATTTTCTTCATGCAGTAGCATTTTTCGTTTTTTTTTGTTGGCTTTATGTAGGCTATTGACCACACCAAAAAGAACAAGTCAAGTGTCACTGTACACATGAACAGCTCAATGTTTGTTATTACTGAAGTGCTTGGCGCGTGCACGTGGTGCGCGTAAGGATTACAATACCACGCGCTTTTCTTTATTTCCTCTCATGCCTCACTGGAAAAGCAATAAAAATCAATCGATTCTTCAATTTGCCGCAAATACAGTACATACCTCACCTGTGCATTTTTAATGGCGTTGAGTATATTTTCCAAAAAACTAATTTCTCAATATCGACATCTGATATGTTGTCTCTGGACTATTTTCAATTAAATATAGAGTAAAAATGGTTTGCAAATTATTGCATTCATTTTTTTTAAATTTACATTTGACACAGCCTCCCAACTCTTTTCGAAATAGGGTTGTCACCAGACAGCAACCAATGCATGAGTACTTATTACCAGTACTGATATCTGATAAATGTTTAGCTAACTGCCAAAGCTTTGTCGAAATGGGCTGACTTTATGATCAAAAACCAGAGATTCGTCAACTTTGCTAGCACAGCCAAACATCAAGTTAAGTGCAACAACACAAGGTATAGCAAGCCAGCTATTACTTACTAGTCCAGCAGCAAGATGGCTGGCTCGGAGTCTGCCTTGCAGCCTTTTTTTTTTTTAGCAAAGCTCTTGCCACCAGATTAAAGCCAGTGAGAAATGTACTCATGTTCAGCCTCTTGCTTGGTCACTTTCTCTTCTTCTTAAATGTTGGTCCTGCTGAGAATAAAGACCCATATGCTGTTTTTCCGTACACACGTGCTGACCTGGTTTCACTTGGTTCAACTCGGCATGTCAGCTCAGTGCAGCTGGGATTTGCGCTTGCATTAAAACAGGGCTACCCACTTGAAGGTGTGTCTTTAAGAGATGACGCACTTGTCTTAAGTCAATAATGAGCGCTATCTACTATTGCACGGTGTGTGTGCCTTAGCAAATGGAACTATGGCAGTAACCAGTGGGTACTCATTCTTGGGATTTCTCAGAGCATTGTACTGTCCTCACTGATTGTTAACTACCTATGGGCGCTTTTTCGCATCTTTATTCAGGAGTGTGGTCTTTAACTTTGAGAGCATGACTTATTGCTTAAACAAGGGTTCTCAAACTGGTCCATAAAAGGGCCAAGGGGCTGCAGGTTTTTAATCCAACCAAGCAGAAGCACACCTGATACACGTAATTTCATGAACTGCTCTCAGCCTGCACGGTTGATAAGTTGTATCAGGTGTGCTTGTGCTTGGTGAGAATGAAAACCTGCAGCCCCTTGGCCCTTTTACAGAACAGTTTGAAACTCCTGAGTCTTAAACAATCAGATTTTGTAATACTTTCTTTCGAAACCCTGCCCTTGCACTCAAGTAGGTCTTGCTTGTGCTCTGATTTTCTCTGCCTCTGCTCAAACTGTATGCTTGCACTCAGATATGTAGTTGTTTGCACAAATTTCCAGTGGCACTTCTCTTCACACTCAGGCTGCTTCTTTGCTCACATGAAACAGCTGCTCTCAGATTCCTGCTCTGCTCTTGGATTTTATTTAAATACAACAACCCTGTAAAAATTCCACAACCAAGAAAAATACCAGATGCAGTGTGGATCAATGAAATTACCCCTGCCTCGATGTGAGCACCTCCGCTTTACAGTTTACACTTTAACCGGGTTAACTCGCTCCTGCCCTCCAAGGCTTTATACTACCCTTAATTTCTTCATAGCCTTTGGACCAAAAAGGTGTATTTATACACCAGGGCCCATACTTTTTCTTTTACCATAGTGGCTACCTATTGTAATAGCTGTTCAGCACTACCAGCCTCCAGTCAGTATGTCACACAATGAGTGGTTTTGTGGATGGATCACAGAGGTGCACTGAGGTAACAGGTTTGAGGATGTGAATCTGATCAGGGCCTTTCTGTATGGAGTTTGGAGGTTCTTCCAGTGAATGCATGGGGTTTTTCTTCTTACTGCAAAGACATGTTTGAAGGCAAATTGAACACTGTAAATTTCCCATGGGTGTAATGGAATGGTGTGTGATCCCAGTAAGTTCCAGGCTTTCCCCAAAGACTGATGTGATGATAGTCGAGTCTGGCTCTGGGAGTCTATGCCCCCTGTGACCCTGACTGGGAATTAGAGGATTCGATAATGAATTGATGGGTTGTCATGATAAACATGTAGATTTTTCCAATAAGTGAAAATCAAATCTTGCATCTCATATGGTATGTGAGTTATATTATAATGCAATAAATAATACCATGTGATACAAAAATATGAATTTGATTTTGTTTGCACTCCGAACCAAACTCAAACAGGAAATTATTGTGCGCATTTCACTTTAATCAATGCAACTTGTTTCTTTTTCCATTCATAGTACCAAAAGAAATTCAACTGATCAATCAGCTCTGCCATTTGAAACCAACACCATTCTCCAGGGATATATGAATTAATAATACAAGCCCTTGCAAGTGTGGGGCATCCATGTTGTCACTTTGAGACTAACAGGCAGCCATGCGCGTCTCAACTCACACAACAAACTCACCAGTTAAACAGCATAGAATACAGTTGGTAAAATATAGCACCTGACAAATGATTACAGTGCATAGAAATATACCCACCTAGGAGCTTAACTCAAAAGACAATACGATCACATTCGTTGAGTGAGCACATCGACTCACAACAACCGCAAAATATCACACCGGTTTGTGCTGACGATTTGAACTTGAGATGTGACAGAGGGTGTTGCATCTTCATGACACAATGTGACAGTGAAATACTTTTAATTTTATTCTTTTACCAAAATAGCTGGCGCTTTTCCCATCGTGCGTAATTGCCCTCAGTGTTATTTGTTGATATTGCCATTTTGTATTCGTGAGACACACTGCTCTGTGTTTCTGTAAGCGTATTGCTAGTAAGTCATATCAATGCTTGTTTTACAACCCCAATTCCGAAATAGTTGGGACGAAGTGTAAATTGTGAATCAAATCAAAATGCAATGACTTTCAGATCACATGAGCCAATACGTTATTTACAATAGAACATATGTATATAACATTTCAGATGTTGAAACTGAGACAATTTACATTTTTATCCACAATATCAGCTTATTTCAAATTTTCTGGCTGCAACAGGTCACGAAATTTGGGACACAGGCGAAAAAGGGCTGAAAAAGCAATTAATATATAAGAGAATCAGCTGAAAGAACATTTAGCAAGTAATTAAGTTAACTGGCAACAGGTGTGTAACATGATTGGTTATAAAAGGGATGTCTTAGAGAGGCTGAGTCTCTCTGAAGTTCAGAAGTAAAGATGGCCAAAGGCTCTCCAACCTGTGAAGGCTTGCATAAAAAATTTTTTGGAATACTTTAAAACAATGTTCCTCCACGTCAAATTGCAAAGGCTTTGAAGGTCTCATCATCGACAGTGCATAACATCATCAAAAGATTCAGAGAAACTGGAAAAATCTCTGTGCGTAAAGGACAAGGCCGAAGACCTTTACTGGATGCCTGTGATCTTCGGGCCCTCAGACGCCACTGCATCACTCACCGGCATGATTCTGTCACTGACATTACTAAATGGGCCCAGGAATACAAAAGAAACCACTGTCTGTAAACACAGTCCGCCATGCCATCCACAGATGCCACCTAAAACTCTATCATGCAAAAAGGAAGCCATTGTTGAGCATGATCCAGAAGTGCCGCCGTGTTCTGTGAGCCAAGGCTCATTTAAAATGGACTGTAGCGAAGTGGCATAGTGTCCTGTGATCAGACGAGTCCAAATTTGTCATTCTTGTTTGAAATCATGGGCGTTGTATCCTCCGGGCTAAAGAGGAGAAAGACCACCCCTCCTGTTATCTGCGTTCAGTTCAAAAGCTAGCATCTCTGATGGTATGGGGATGCATTAGTGCATAGGGTGTGGGACACTTGTATGTTTTAAAAAGCACCATGAATGCTGAAAGGTATATAAAGGTTTTAGAGCAACATATGCTCCCGTCCAGGCAACATCTATTGCAGGGAAGGCCTTGTGTATTTCAGCAGGACAATGCAAAACCACATACTGCAGCTATTACAACAGCATGACTTCGTAGAAGAGTCTGTGTGCTGAACTTGCTTGCCTGCAGTCCTGATCTTTCACCGATTGAGAACATTTGGTGCATAATTAAACGAAGATTCCGTCAAAGGAGACCCAAAACTCTCCAGCAGCTGGAAGCCTGTATAAATCAAGAGTGGGATCAAATTCCAGTGGTCAAACTCAAGAAACTTGTCTCCTCAATGCCCAGACGCTCCCACTCTGTGTTATAAAGAAGAGGGGATGCTACACCATGGTAAACAAGCCCCTGTCCCAACTTTTTTGAGACCTGTAGCAGCCAACAAATTTGAAATGAGCTCATTTTGTGGATAAAATTGTTAAATTTATCAGTTTCAACATTTGCTATGTTATCTCTGTTCTATTGTGAATAAAATACTGGCTGGTGTGATTTGAAAGTCATTGCGTTTTGATTTTATTGACAATTTACACTTTGTCCCAACTATTTCGGCATTGGGGTTGTAAAAATAAACGGTGACTCATCAGAACCTGTAATTTCAGCAGGATGAATTGCTTGCTGGTTCTGGCAGTGCGCAAATTAAATGTAGAGAGGAATTTAATCTACAGCGTAACCCCAGATATTCATTCATATAAGTTTCCTGAAGAAGTCGCAAATCCTTTCCCTTGTGCAGTTGCGTCAATTAGAACGAGGCTTAAATTGAGAACGTGCTTTGTAATACTCTGAGGAAGTTGCATAACCACGCGCGGTCTCTCCATGGGCACATAGCAGCGGGAGATAAGTGATAAGTATATATTGTTCCGTGATAAAGATCGGACCGGGTTTTGAAACAGATTGAAAACAGGAATATGCTCACTTTTACCCATGCACTTTTTTGATCGTGCTCAATAATGTTTGGACGCTCTAATTTCTCACTGTTGACAGTACCATTTATAAAGTAGTTCTGATATCTGTGTGATAAATCAACATTATAATACTTGGTCTATCACTTCTAATATCAAATCTGAAGGGGCTGAGCAATCAACATTGCGTAGCCACTTTCATCCAAGCACTTCCGTCGGCACTGATCGAAAATTAACAGCAGACTCTCACAAAGCATTGTGCTCCCATTCATTTGCTTTTAATCTTTGATTATTAAGAAATTAAGAAATAGTTTCAGAGTACATTTAGGTGAACTAATTGGTGTGCTCTTTTTTTCCAAGTTAACAGTCCGATGGAGAAATACAGCGCTGAGCCTTTCGCCTTGCGCCTGTATGACATGTATTGTACTGACGGTATCTCCGTGGCAGCGGAGCGACCTACACGCGCGCAATGTGAAATGGTTCACTCCTGCCTGCGCGATCATGGATTTCAGCTACTTTCTTAAATACTGATATACTGCCTTTTCACATAGCGCCACATTAAATTTACGACACTGGAAAAAATAAGTTTCTTTTTTTTTGTGGTCCACAAAGAGTAGCCTACCTCCAAGTTCCACTCATCACAGGAGCCGCGCCAAGAACAAGCTCTCTGAGCGCAATATTCTCGCGCTATTGAAGTGGGACAACGATAAAAGCCCATATCACATCTGAGCGCATGGCCAAATTAATTTTGATTTGCTATTTACTCCTGAAAAGCAAGCCGATTTATTGTGCTAATTTTAAAATAACTATTTTTGAGCACAAACCATAGTCGCTGGACGGTAGCCAGGAAACTTCACTGGAAGATTTTTACAAATTGTGGCTCAGTTTCACGAAGCTGGCATTCTTGTAAAGGCAAACTACACAAATCCCGTCAGAACTATTCTACCGAGCAGGCGAGAGATTCCCCTGACCGTGCAGGTGTGGATTGAGTTCACGCGCTCCTACGCAAGCAACGAGGTACAATGACAGCCAATTCAGTCAGGTCCAGCCTATAAAAGTCCAGTAGCCTTCCAGTCTACAGATATCTTCAAGTGATCTGGAGAGACCGTGAACCAATACAACAGAGGAAAGCACTTCGCTGAATTTAAACCTTTTCCAGAAAACCGTCCGTCAGGTATGGAAATTTCATATTTTGTCTACAAATTTTGGTTTTGATGACATTATGTCATGATGATAATGACTCTGTCGTCGGCTGAAGTGTCATCAGTATCGTAAATTCAGTTAAAAAAATTGAAGTGCACGTGCACTGGCATCAAAACAAGATCTCTAGCCTATTATTTGAAAGACACTAACTATTCTAGAACATGATTGCTCAACATATTGATATTTGTCACTTGTATGGTTTAAAATCTGTGAAAAAAATCAGATAGTACTGAACAGAATTGTCCCCACAAGACGTCCAAATAAAATTATTTTATTCAAAGTAATTTTGAACATTTTTGAAAAATATTCTAACAAAACACTCTAAAATGCAAACAGTACAAAACAGAAAAATGTGCATTGCAAATGGTAATGCAATGGTACCAATTTATGATGTCTTGAACAGATATCTGAATAAGGCTCTAACGCCCTCTCCTACTCATAATCAAAAACGTATAATTAATGGTAACATCTAAACTTATATCCAACCAACACAAGAAAGAGAGCACAAATCTATATAACGAAATGGTCTCTTTCCTAGATCCCAGGCGATAAGAAATGAAGCAGGCATTGCTGGTCTTCACCACCCTTTTTCTTGCGACCGTCCTACCTCGTTACGAATGTAGACCTGTCGAAAACCCCGGCTCTGAGCAGGCAACTGTTTCTTATCCACAATCTGATCTACAGAGGCAATCTCTTCCCATTCTTTTGCGACTAGGAGAAGAGTACTTCTTCAGGCTTGGCAGCGCGAACCAGAACTCCCAAGTGTTCTTGCACCCAGATGCACCACCCACAACCATCAAAAGGGCGCTGCAGCTGCAGCTTACCCGACGCCTGCTGCAGGGCAAAGTTGGCAACATCCGTCGGCACGTGAGCAGCAGTGCCGACCTGCTCGACGACCCGATGGAAAGAGAAAAGCGGACCGAAGACAGCCCAATTTCTCTGGATCTGACGTTCCACTTGCTTCGAGAGGTACTTGAAATGGCTCGAGCCGAAAAGTTAGCTCAACAAGCACATAGCAACAGAAAAATGATGGATATCTTCGGCAAATAGTAATGGAACAAATCCATCAGCGAAAGGATATTTGTAACATTTAGCACATTACACGAATTCTATACCACCCATCTTTTTGCATTATTTGTTCATTCGTTTATTTATTTTTATATGTACTCATTTTTTATGTCTTATCCTCAGGTAAAGAAACGGGATAGCAAATTAGCCGGCTATAATCGATTGTTTCATAAAGCAAAGCAAATGTAATTTAAAAATGTGTAACTGTTGTAAAAAGCCATTCGCACGAGCTCCTATTTTTGTTAATCGGTGTTTTCTTAAACACCTGTCCACAATGATTGTTTGGAAATAGAAATCCATTGACCTATGATAAATTAACAACTTGACCTAAATTTATTTTCGATGTATTCTCAACAATTGACTTACGTCTGACAATAAATACATCATGAGCAATCAATTGTTTATGTGTATGAGAATCTCTGACACGTATATTTTTAAATAAAAATTCTGCTTTGCACTTTCCTGAGTGCGTTTTTGCGTGGTAAGTGTTTAATGCGCGTGAATGAGTCTTCAAAACAGTGTTCACGTTAGATCAAAGTAGAAAAGTGGAATAAACTACATATCCTGGATAACAGTCTCCACAACTGTGCTGAAAGAAATCGCGAATTTCTTCTTCGGCTCTCATGATTTCTAACCCTGAGACAACAGGTAGCGCGTAATAGGCGTGGGGAGGCAAGGGGACGCTATTTCAGAGAGTTTAGCCAAGAGAAAGAAAAAACATGACGAGGCCCTTCTCCACCTTTATCATCAGGATTTTGGTTGTTATCTCCCTGTCCGCTTGCAGATGTATCAGAAGACTCCTGAAAAAGAAAACAGAAAGAAAGATTTTTAAGGGCTTGTAAAATACCATGCAATGTGAGAAAAACACAATGTAACATAAGAACCCCCCCCAAACACACACACACACACAACAGAAAAGTCCATCTTCTTCAGGCGAGGAAAAAAATAACCACACAAATACCGATGAGAACACGGGATTGGAAAATTGCCATACAATTTTATCACGTTGTAAATCCGCGTTTACAGGGCAAAAGACAGTTTAAACAGGTAAAACTTGAAAGTGAAGAACAAAACAACATGAAACATCATGCAAATGCATCTCAGTTGCATCGAGTCATTAAGTTGGACAGCCATCGCTTCCCCTCATGCGCATCACTGAGCGAATCGCGAGGTTAGCAGATCGGAAAGCGGCCTTTTAACTGCAACCAGCAGCCATGCAATCACGTGCATTGCTCCCATAGACTGGCAGGACTGAGCTTCATTTGTGTTTCTATAGAACAGGCGTCCCCAATCTTTCCCAGAAAGGGCCGGTGTGGGTGCAGGCTTTCATTGCAACCAAGCAGCTACACACCTGATGCTACTAATCAAGCTTAATAGCAAAGAGTCCATGGGTTGATTAGTAGTATCAGGTGTGTAATTGCTTGGTTGCAATGAAAGCCAGCACCCACACTGGCCCTTTCTGGGAAAGATTGGGGACCCCTGCTATAGAAGATCTCCTGGCAAATTTCAATGGCAAATTACTGTTATACCAGTAGAGGGCGATCTTCCCACTGGTCAACATAAACCCAGGGCAGCTAAAGGGGGCACTACATCTCAGGGGTCAGGGGTGCCTTTCATTACACAAACAAGTCCCCTCGCTTCCTTCACTTGCAACTCTTCGTCGCGTCTTCGCTCCTCTCAGTAAAAATCTGAGAGAGCTGCGGGGAAGCGTCTCACTGCACATCTCCTCAAGCTGCCTACGGGCAAGAGGCAGGGACCCACCCTGGACAGCTCGCCAATCCATTGCAGGACGCACACACTATTCACTCTCATACCTATGGGCAATTTAGCATCTCTAATTAGCCTGGTGTGCATGTCTTTGGACTGTGGGAGGAAACCGGAGTACCCAGAGGAAACTCACTCGAACGCAGGGTTCGGGGAACATATGAACTCCACGCAGAAAGGCCCCACGTTGGATTCGAAACCACGACCCTTTTGCTGTGAGGCAACAGTGCTAACCACTGCGCTATTGTGTTGTCTAAGGACCTGCATTATTGTGGTTATTAAAGATCCCATGAGGCATATCACACTCCAGAGGATTCCATAGTCAGTCTCAGGGAAAGTAATTAACATGGCTGTAAGCCTGGGCTGCATCATTTCTATGACCCCCAATTTTATCATTAATTCCTCCATACCTCAGATGATGTGATATGAGCCTTTTGGAGCAAAACACACAGCATCGTCCCAGTGGACGTCCCAGTTTTCACCTAAATGTAAAGTACTTTGATAATGAAACAAAAGCACTGCAAATGTATTATTATTATTATTATTATTATTATTATTATTATCCATCCATACATTATCAATACTGCTTCTTCCCTCTAATGTCATGGGAAAGCTGAAGCCTATCTCAGCTGACTGTGGGCAAAGGGCAAGGACACACCCTGGACAGCTCGCCTATCCATCGCAGGACGCACACACCATTCACACACCATTCACTCCCACACTCATTCCTATGGGCAATGCAGCACCTCAAATTAGCCTGACATGCATGACTTTGGACTGCAGGAGGAAACTAAGGAACCCGGAGGAAAACCCAGTAAACATGGGGAGGACATATAAACTCCTCCCCGTATCATCATCTTCATCTTCATCATCATCATCATCGTTATAATTAGCCATACCCCCCGTAAACATCGCTTCAGGTTTTCAGCTGAATTCTGAAAAAGTGTAATTAATTACTTACTAAGTCCTCACAGAAAAATACACCAATCAGCCATAACACTATGACCACATGCCTAATATTCTGTAGGTCCCCCTTTTGCTGCCAAAACAACCCTGACCCATCCAGGCATGGATTTCACCAGAACTCTGAAGGGGTTCTTTGGTATCTGGCACCAAGACATTAGCAGCAGATCCTTGGAGTCCTGTGAGTTGTCCAGCTCATTCCACAGATGCTAGATCAGAGTGAGATCTGGGGAATTTGGAGGCCAAGTCAACAGCTTGAACTCATTGTTGTGTTCCTCAAACCATTACTGAACCATTTCTGAGGTGTGACAGGGCACATTATCCTGCTGAAAGAGGCCACTGCCATTCGGGATACCATTTCCATGAAGGGGTGCACTTGGTCTGCAACAACGTTCAGGTGAGGGGTAAGAGTCAAAGTAACATCCACATGAATGGCAGGACCCAAGGTTTCCCAGCAAAACATTACCCAAAGCATCACACTGACTCCGCTGGCTTGCCTTCTTCCCATAGTGCATCCTGCTGCCATGTCTTCCCCAGGTAAATGACGCACCTGGCCATCCACATGATGTAAAAGAGAACGTGATTCAGACCAGGCCACCTTCTTCCATTGCTCCGTGGACCAGCTCTGATGCTCACGTGCCCAATGTAGGTGCTTTCAGTGGTGGACAGCAGTCAGCACGGGAATCCTGAATGGTCTGCAGCAACGCAGCCCTCTATGCAACAAACGGGCCAGCCATCACCCCCCACGAGCATCAATGAACCTTGGCCGGTCATGACCCCGTCGCCAGCTCGCCAATTTTCATTCCTTGAACCACGTTTTGTAGGTACTGATCACTGCAGACCGGGAACACCCCACAAGAGCTGCAGTTTTGGAGATGCTCTGTTCCTGTCATCTAGCCATCACAATTTGGCTCTTATCAAAGTGGCTCACATCCTTATGCTTGCCCGTTTTTCCTGCTTCCTACAGATCAATTCTGAGGACAAAATATTCACTCGCTGCTTAATATATCCCACCCACTGACAGGTGTCATTATACGAGATACTCAATGTAATTCACTTCACTTGTCAGTGGTCATAATTTTATGGCTGATCAGTGTATTTCCAATTGTCAGTTTTATATTTACAACTTAAGGCGAACATTTTAACTTCTAATGTGGTTTTCTTAAAATTTTAATTGAGTGTAATGCTCACACCAGCTTATAAACACAATAAGAGCCAATTCCCTGAAAACAACAGAACCTCGCCAATGTGCTAAAGTCATATTAAACAAGCAGAAATAAAATCACGGTCATGATCACATCCCTATCCTATTCCTTAACGAGATTCAATTTCTTCCAGAAGAAATCACTCCGACTAAATAGGACTCAAGTGAAGGCAGTTCGAATTTTGTGCAATTTCAAATGAAAAACTATCAACTTCTACAGTGCCTGACAAAAGTTTTGTCACTTATCCAAGTTGTAGGAACAACAAATAATAACCTGACTTGTAGTTGATCAATTGGAATCAAAAATGGCTTATATGAAAGGCAAAGCCCTCTAGATTATGCAAAATATACCAAAATAGAGTTTTGTGGCATTGATTGAGTTTTATAATTTAATCTGTACAGATAGGTCAGATTTTGCTTGGACAAAAGTCTTGTCGACTTGTGGAAATTATACATACACTTTATTTTGAATACACAAATATGCCACTATAATATCAGAACATAAAGCCATGGTGCCTTGGAAAAAAGAATTAATATTGCGTATGACTCCCATGAGCTTGGAGGACTGCATCCATACGTCTTGGCAATGACTGAGATAACTTGATGATGAAATCATCTATAGAAAGCAGTCTTGCAGGACTCCCAGAGTTCATCAAGATTCTATGGTTTCATCTTCCAAGCCTCCTCCTTCATCTTACCCCTGAAATGCTCAATAATGTTCATGTCAGGTGACTGGGTTAGCCAATCCTAGAGTACCTTCACCTTCTTCGCTTTCAGGAACTGTGACATGGAGGCAGAAGAATGAGAAGGAGCAGCAGTACAAGTAGGGCAGCAAGAACTTCTTGATATTTCAGGCTGTTGATGTTGCCATCCACTCTGCAGATCTTTCTCACGCCCCCATGCTGGATGTAACAACAAACCATGATTTTTCCTCCACCAAACATGATTGTTTTCTGGGAGAATCTTGGGTCCATGAGGGTTCCAACAGGTCTTGTACGGCGACTGGCATGCAGTTCAATGGATGATTCACCAGAAAAATAAACTTTCAGCCACTTTTCCATTATCAATCCTTTCTGCGAGCTGTGGGCCTTGGCAAATGCATTGCAGGTTTTTTGTTTTCTGTTTAATGCAGACTTCTGTGTACTAATTTGGCTATGAAAACCACTTTGAGAGAGAATTTGACAAACTCTTCTTGTAGATACTGGGATTTTTTGGTGACATTTCCTCTTGTAGCTTCGCTGTAGTTGAAGAAGGGCTAGCCTTGTACAGTTGAAGCAACAAATGGTCCTTTCAAACAGTTGTCATACCGGGGTCTGTCTTACCTGCGCTTGCCATGAACGTCACCAGTTTCTTCAAATCTTTTTCTCATCCCCTTCACTTGACATTTGGATACATTAAAGATGTCTGCCACCTCAGCAGCAGACTCAGTCTTCAGGCTCTTGATGATCAGCACTTTGGTCTGTGGTTGAATCTTTGGTATGTTGTCAGAGGTCTAGTCGCACCTCATATGAAAGTCTGGTGTGCTGGGGTTATTTCTATACACATCTGGGAATGTGTTAATTACAGTATTTGTCATAGGTTAAACTCTAATCTGCGATTTGTTGCATCTTGCACCAAATTATTAATGTGAAAGCCCTTGACATTAAAATGGACCATTTATTATAACAATTGATTGGTTAGAAATAAAGTTATAAGCTATTTTTAGTTGCTATGTCCTTATGCGACAAGACTTTTGTCAGGCACTGTATATACAGCGGGGAAAAAAGTATTGAACGCGTCAACATTTTTCTCAGGAAATATAATTCTAATGGGGCTAGTGACATGAAATTTTCACCAGATGTCGGTAACAACCTAAGTAATCCACACATACAAAGAAATAAAAACAAATAAGTCTATAAATTGTTATGTGTAATAAAGTGGAATGACACAGGGCAAAAGTATTGAACAAGCTTACTGAAATTTATTTAAAACTTAGTAGAAAAGCCTTTGTTGGTAATGACAGCTTCAAGATGCCTCTTGTATGGAGAAACTAGTCACATAAATTGCTCAGGTGAGATTTTGGCCCATTCTTCCACACAAACTGTCTTCAAATCTTGAAGGTTCCGGGTGCTTTTATGAACTCTGATCTTCAGTTCTTTCCACAGATTTTCAGTTGGATTCAAGTCGGGTGATTGACCGGGCCATTCTAGCAGCTTTATTTTCTTTCTCTGAAACCATTTGAGAGTTTCCTTGGCTGTGTGTTTGGGATCATTGTCTTGCTGAAATGTCAACCTTTGTTTCATCTTCAGCATCCTGGTAGATGGCAGCAGATTCTAATCAAGAATGTCTCGGTCTATTTCTCCATTCATCCTTCCTTCCATTATATGAAGTCTCCCAGTACCATATGCTGAAAAACAGCCCCACACCATGATGTTCCCACCTCCAAACTTCACTGTTGATATGGTGTTTTGGGGGTGATGTGCAGTGCTGTTTGTCCTCCAAACATGGTGTGAACTATGACATCCAAAGATTTCAATTTTGGTCTCATCTGACCAGACTATACACACCCAGTATTTCATAGGCTTGTCCAAATATTCTGCAGCAAACTTTAAATGAGCTTCAACATGCTTTTTCTTCAGCAATGGAGTCTTGCACAGTGAGCGTGCATAAAGGCCATTGCAGTTGAGTGCATTACTTACTGTTTTCTTTGAAACAACTGTGCCTGCTAATTCAGGTCTTTCTGAAGCTCTCTGCGAGTGGTCCCTGGCTTTTAGACAACTCGTCTGATCATTGTCTTGACTCCTCTGTCAGAAATCTTGCAAGGCGCACCTGGCCGTGACTGGTTTATGGTGAATTGATGTTCTTTCCACTTCCGGATTATGGCCCCAACGGTGCTCACTGGAACATTCAGAAGTTTAGAAATACATCTGCAACCAATGCCATCAGTATGTTTTGCAACAGTAAGGTTGCAAAGGTCTTGAGAGAGCTCTTTGCTTTTACCCATCATGAGATGCTCCTTGTGTGACACCTTGGTAATGAGAAACCTTGTTATAGGCCATCAATTAGGACTAAACCAGCTGATATTAATTTGCACTGATGGGGGGCAGGATTGCTTTCTAAATACTGACAGATTTCAGCTGGTTTCTTGACTTTCCATACCTTTTTTGCACCTCCTTTTCTTCATGTGTTCAATACTTATTCCCTGTGTCATTCCACTTTACTACACAACTTAATTTATAACTTAATTTATGGATTTATTTGTTTTGATTTCTTTGTATGTGTGGATTACTTTGGTTGTTACTGATATCAGGTGAAAATTTAATGTCAGTAGCCCCATTAGAAATATACTTACTGACAAAAATGTTGACGCGTTCAATATTTATTTTCCCTGCTGTATTAAAGCTGAACTTGACTAACGCAAGAGACAGCACATCCCGGCTCTGGAATACAACTGATCTACACCTGCCACATTTCAAATAAAGCCTGGTTTTAACCTAACTCCAAATTTGGGATAGTCATTAATGTAAGCTGTAGGACAACATGCATGATATGCCCAAAAATTGTTATGCAATAATACAACATCATTTAACCAATGCCACTCAGTGTCCAAACAACTACATCTGGTAAACCACAAAATGTCCGGTGTCAGTTCAGCTCAAGAGTACATACATAAATGCCCAATAGGGCTTACGTACTATGCCAAGACTCGACTCATTTCACAGGGTTAACAGGTGTCACCACCAGTAAAGCTTTACCATATAAAACAACAATGAAAGTAGATAAATCTTTGATTATAGTTCTGTGAAAAGATTCCAACCAATCCACCAAAGACAAGTTAAACAATACAAGCATTATGTCGTTACATTTTATGTTTGACTGTACAGCGTATGCTTCATAAAGGATTAAGTATTTACAAAGATGGGATCGTTTTTCTCAGAGTCTTCAATTACATCAACTATTAACATCAACAAATGTATCAGTGCCTCTGAATTGTGCTAAATTTGTTAGAGAAGCTCTTAAAGTAAGGTCTGAAAGTAATAACTAATAACTTTGTTTTTATACTATGCAGTCTGTTTCACATGTATTTTGTTGTAACCATTTGTACAGCAAACCGAAATAAACATTAAAACATTAAGCATTATTTAAGACCCCCCGGGTTGGCTTTAACCAGCATAGATGAGGAGACCGTAAGGGACAACTCAAATTTAAGACTTAGGAAAACCACAAAGTGACTTATCGGCAAAGACTACAAAACATTTGCATTGCAGCCTGGCACACTGCTACTAATAAACTGGGAACTGAGCTGCCCAATATTTCACTGGAAATAAAATGACGCTTCAAGCAGCTTGTTTCTCTCACTGTCATGCGCAGGGACTTTCCATGTCGCCATGTTTAAAGTAGTGCATGCATCACCAAGCCAAAATATGCTGAGGGTTACACAACAATCCCTCATGATGTCACAATTTCAACTCAGCCGATCAGCTGCCTACACAGTCATGTAAACAAAATGTTCACCCTCCCTGCTGGAGAGCTAGACGACTGGATGACTGAGCTGCTTGACACATGCTACAAGATTTTTCTGGCATGAATTCAGACTTCAATATTTCAGAATTTTACAACAGAATTTGGCCAATTTCAGTTCTGTTCAAGGAATAAGATGACCCCCTCATAAAGTCCTGAAAACATTATGTTAGCACAATCTGAAATTTCAATTAAAATCCCAGATTAGCTACATTAAAACAAAATGAACTCTGAACTGTTACAAACACGCGTGTAATGGTTTGCTATCCGCATATCATCTGACAAGTTGGTAACTTTATATCCTCTGAAGTAACTATCATATTGCTGGCATTCTCTCAGATCTCATGTACTCCGTTTATCGTCCATGTTGTTTCTCTATATTCTTCCAGCCAAACCTTCCATCTAAAGTAAGTGTAATGATACAAGTTCAATAACATTTCTCTGAACAGTCACACATGCTTAAACCAAATATGTTTTCAAGATAAATTGACTGATTTATATTTATATTACTAAATCATGATTTACAATGGCTGCATATAATTGCCTACGTACTGACACTAAAGCCACTTCGTCATCGACGAGAGCACCCATGATTGAAACAGGCAACCCTTTTGTGTTTTATTACATTTGGGTGAGTATACTGTATGTACAATGCCTTTGCACAGAATTGTAGTTTCACAGCATGCCAGTATCTCTAGGAACAACATGTTAATAAGACTAGATCCACTGGAATATTCATTAAAGACGATAAAAAACTGCTTGGCATTTTTTTTAAAGATTTGTTTCCACTGACAAAAGAACACGGGGAAACTACATTTCTGATCAATTAGTCAATGCAGAAAACAAATAAAAAAATTAAAATCCTACCCAAAACTGTTAAAATCGCAGTCTGTACCAGACTCCAAAGCTGATGCAGAACAATAAACAAAGCCAGAACTGTCAGGCACAAAGCTAATTCCTGTGAAAAAACAACAAAAACATAAATAAATGTACACACCTAAAGCTGTTAATGTTTTAACCAGTGATCAGACAACAGGCAACATTAATAGTGGGAAAACCCTTATATGTAGTTACCACAGGGTAGCGTGAGCTAGAACTGCTAAGTTAGTCATAGCTGAGGTGTTATGACACATTTAGAAGTACGCTTTTAGTTTACTTAATCATTAGGCACTTCAAAATGCTTGCTAACCAAAGGAAAAAAATATGCTCACATGTTTAATTTTAGCTGCACATAATTTAATGTTTTGCCTGTTTAAACTGAATCACTAACAAGTGGGTTTGTTCCCAACACCAATTTGAGTAGATCATTCCACAGAACGTAGAAAGAAACGATGTGAGCACCATATTTCATTGGCCACTGACACTTTTTTTTAAAAATTTTGGTTCTGTATTTTAACAATTTGGGGTTTGAAAGGATACAATAACAAAGAGGTTGAAGTACAGACTGTCAACTTACATTTGTGTTTTCATTCATATCAGATTGACTCATTTACAAAAGACCGCGCCATTTGTCCACAGTCCCCCCTCCATATTTTGGTGCAAAAAAATAGGACATTTTAACTTAAAAGAGGATTTAGTAAAATTTGTAATAAGTGGTCGCATATCGTTTACATCCGATGACTGCTTAAAGTTCCTGATGCATGAGCATCACCAGACACTAGTTATCTTCCCAAGTGATGCTCTGTCAGGCCTGCACAGCAGCCATCTTCACTTCTTGCTTGTTTCAGGGACTTTTTGCCTTCAGTCACCTCTTCAGCATGTAAAATGCATGTAAAGTTAAGATTCAGACCCGGCGATGGACATGGGCAACAGAACCAAAATAACAAAAAAAACAGTGTCACTGTACAAAGAAATATGGTGCTCACTGTATTAAATAACACAAATGAGTGTGCGGGTCACGCTGGGATATGACGCGCCATACAAGACTGCCTCCCCAACCTGTTGCCAAGTGGTCACGTGCTGCGAGGTCACGGTTCAAGACAGAAATACTGCCCAGCTCCTGCCAAGTCTTCTATCCTCACTTTACAGATAACAGCAGATGTTCAATGTTTAAATAGCATTAGGCTAGTAATGAATTCGGTTTGAGCTGATGAGCAGACTGAAGGTGTCCTGTTCAGCGGGTAAACCACTGCCTATTGACTCATCTGTTTCAGTCCAAATACAAATTTAACTTTGATTTGTGTCTCCTCGGTGCTGAGCCTGTCGCGGTTGTGGAACGCCCTCCCGGAATGAAGCCACAGCGGGTTCACTGACCTGAGAGGATGGCGTGGAGGAGCTAGCCTCCTTTTTGGCAGAATCGGGGCCCCTGGTCTCTGTGGCCTTCTGCCCGAGCCCGACGCCCTCTCTTAGCGCCGGAGCCTCCGCCGGCGCCACGCCTTCCCCGAGCCGCACCGGCAGGACACCAGTCTGCCCCACTGGGAGTCGGTACCAGCTGGGGTACAGAGAGGGCTCCCCGGGGCCTCTCCCAAAGTCCTGAGAGTCAGGTGGCTTGGAGAGCCCCTTCAGGACAGCACAAGAGAACACACAGATACAACAGAGGAGGGGCTTCAGTACTGCTGCTCTGTGGCCACGCCCTCCTCTCGTAACCCGAAATACAGGTGGGAGGTGGGGCTAACGAGACACAAGCCGATAAGGGCCTGTGTCGTCTTTAAGATTTTGGGCTGTCAGTTGGACCTCAGTCAGTCAGTGAGGGTTCTCACTCTCTTAACCTTGTGGGGACTTAGTGACCAAGCTCATGCGTTCTGACAGCGATACTGCCATGCAGAGAAATGGAGAATGATGTGGCAAGGAATGGCGACTGAGGAATGGTGCATGGAATGAGTTCCCCTGTACAATATGAGCGAGCAAAAATAACTGCACCTCTGCAAAGCACAGCTTTTCAAATTCTTCAGTAAAAAAAAGAATAAGTTTCTGTCAGTTGGTATTGGTGGGTATCACCCACAGCACTACACTGCACAAGATATGAAATCCTGAATTCACTGGTACTAAGATGGTTTATTTACTTCCCAATGAAGGTCGTCAATCCAGGTTCATAAAGTAAAAGTCTCCCCCTCAGAATTTAGTCACAACCACCAGGATATGATAATTAACACACCTAACTTCAGCCTGGAGGTGGTATTCATTTGTGAAATGAGCTGGCTGAGTTCATGGGTTGAAGAAACAAAATGGCAACACATCTACTTCCACACCGCTGGATGTTCCGCCTCTGCTAATCCGTTTACTGCCCAGGCAAGTGATGCAGACAGCTATGAACTTTGTGATCATTCGCATAAGCAAACCCGCATGCAGATGACATCCAGCGCTAAAAAGATGTGAAGCACAATCACAGGGCTGAAACAGCACCTGCCTTGCCCCCCCACCCCCTCCGTCAAGCCCCAGGACCCATGCAGCGAACGAGCAGTTTAGACAGCTGGCTGGTGACTGACCCCTACTGCCATTACCCAGCTGGACCGACAATTACACTCCATTAATGCAATATCCAAGGTCATTTCGGAATGCACAGCCTGTCAAAAACCCTGGCAATCCGTCTCTGTGCTGTTTAGAGTTACCGGCTCCGCCTCCTTCAAAGTAAAGGGAGGGTTGTCTTCGGCAGGTTTGTTCTACAAAGCAGGGTGGAGCTGGAGCCTCATTTCAAAATAATGCTTCCCTTGAAATTTTAAAATACTATGTAATACATCATTATAATTCAGCTCTGACTGAGTACATTAATTCAGCTGGGACCATATACAGTATACGCTAAGAGTTCACGACACAAAAAATGTACGTTCATGTCAGAATCAAAACACTCTCCCAAAAACTCACAACAGCATGTGCTCTTGACAAATAAATGGATATGCGGACTATTTGGAGTACAGTCCAAATGTAAAGACATCACAAAAAGCCTATTATTGCAGAATTTATTAATCAATTTTAATGGGAATCAACTTCATCCAGAGAAAGACGTTAAGTCGTTATGTTAAAGTACAGCCTCAGTTCCAGACAATGTGTAAAATGTAAATAAATGCAAATCCCTTTGAGTCTGAATTCAAATGAAAAAGCACAAAGACAAAAATACATATTGTTTTAATTCATCAAGTTTATTGTTTTTGAAAACAATATCCTTTTTCAAATGTGATGTCAGCAAAATATTCCAGTTGATTTGGGACAGTTGCATGTTTACCACTGTATAACATCGCCTCTCCTTTTAATTACACTCAGTAGTGGCTATAAAACTGAGGACATTAATTCTTGGATTTTCAAAAGCAAAATTTGTTCCCATTCTTGCGTGATATAGGACTTCAGTTGGTCAAAAGTCCAGGGTCTCAGTTGTCATATTTGGCATTTCATAATCTACAGCACATTTTCAAGGGCAGACAGGACTGGGCTGCAGGCAGGCAAGTCAACTACCTACACTCTGTGAATACAAAGCCATGCTATTGATATACTTGCAGAACATGGATTGGTGATATCCTGCTGGAATAAGCAGAGGCGCCCCTGAAAAATACAACGTCTTGAAGGCAGCAGGTGTTGTTCCAAAATGCGTGTGCACCCTTCTGCATTGTGCTTTCAGATGTGCAAACTGCCAATGCCAAGAGCATTAATGCAGACCCAGACTATGACAGGCGCTTGCTCTTGAACATGTTGCCTGCAACAATCGGACTGGCTTTTCTCTTTGGCCCTGAGAACAAGACCTCCATCATTTCCAAAAATAATTTGAAAGATAGATTCATCAGACCACAGCACTCCTTTCCACTGCACATCAGTCCATTTCAGATGAGTTCAATCCCAGCAAAGTTGGCAGTAATTCAGGATGGGGTTGATAAATGGTTTCCTCTTTCTGTAGTGGAGTCCTTGCATTTGATGATCCGCCGACAGACAATGTTCTCTGAAACGGGTCTTCTGAACTATTTATAAGAATCAAAAGTGTTTTCTAACATTTAAGTAAGTCTAACTGTAATCTGGTGTGGGGGTTCTATCCTCAAATTAAATTAAGATACTGTCCCAACTTTTTCTGATTTGGGGTTGTAGGTAAAAGAGAATTTAGAAATCACTCAGTTCTGTTTTTATTTGCATTTTACATACGGTCCCGATTCTGGTGGAACTGAGCTTGCATGAATGTTTGTATATACAGTACATGAAGAACCCATAGCTAAAAGCACTTAACTCAAATTTGCACACACCATAAGGTAAGGATGGGAAAATGTCTTTGACAGTTACCCAAGTCAATTTTCTTAATTTTCTCAACATGGCCATTTTGTGACTTAAGTAGTTTTAGCACTGCGGTCTTCATTTACTGTATGCATACAGAGTAAGGAGTAGACCTGACGCAGCTAGCTAGATTTATACCAGAGGCTGAAGCGAGTGCATACAATTCAAAGAACAGCAAGGCGAGGTAAAATAAGCACCAGAAAGAGATTTGATGATTATAATGTACACGTTTAATAGGGGTGTTCTTTAGGCATAGGTCACAGCAAGAGGTCTCAGTACCCACACATGGAGAGAGCAGACTCCTGTGAGGTACCCTGGGGGTTTGGGGTATGAAGAGGGTTGGGCGGGAGGTGGTCAGAGTCTCACCTGTGCCAGCGTTTCGGCTGGCTGGGCTGATGGGGGCATGGCAGCAGTGGTAGTAATGGCAGCAGGGGTTGCAGCAGTGGTTGTAATGGCAGCAGGGGTTGCAGCAATGGTTGTAATGGCAGCAGGGGTTGCAGCGGCAGCAGTGGTTGCCGTGGCAGCGGTGGTTGTCGTAGCAGCGGTGGTTGCCGTGGCAGCGGTGGGCGGCTGTGGCTGGGGGGGAGGTTGCTGGGGGGCTGGAGGTTGCTTTGGCTGCAGTTTCACGCCCGGGGCGGCCCCTACCGGCGCCAGCGGCACCTCCATCCGGCTCCCCGCCGATGTCCCCCCGTCCTCTCCTCCTTCCTCTTCTTCCTCGTCATCATCTTCTTCCTCGTCTTCATCCTCTTCTGTGCAGGATAATCAGAAATGTAAAAAACTGCCCATCACTTGAACGAGAGTGACAGCAGAATCCACCTAGTATTAGTGTGTCCATGCATGTGCGTGCTTGTGTGTGTGTATGTGTGTTTATGAGCGAATAAGTGAGACCGTGATCAGTTTTTAAATTGTTAAATAATATTTCATTACATCAAATCTTCCTCACACAGTTTTAGACGCTACAAGTAGTGTGTTGAGTTGCCTCATCAGCCAAGAACAATCTGCTCTGGTTCTATCTGCACAAACATCCGTCTGTGTGAACCGACTGCGCTACCGCAGGTGTGTTTTTGTAAGATGCTTTGGCCAGCTTCAAAAACTGAGTGAACCAACGACAGTAAGATATGGAAATTCTGTTTGGCTGGCTGCATGAAGCTCTGAGGGAGAGCAGTAAAGTCAAGCACGTGCTCTCTCAAATTAATAAAGATTGAATGCCAAAGTAAAGCAGCTATACAGATTTTACAACCGTTTTTATAGGACTGGACACAGCTTATGAGCCAGTACTTCCACTACCAGCAAAGCACAACAGCAATCCAGAACTAGAGCTGCGCTCAGAGAGCGCAAGTACCTCCACCAAAGTACTCAATGTTATTTTTGCCAGGATTAGCTAGCAACCCCTGTGTTTATGCAGTCCTGTAGTCTTCGCGCAAATATATTTTTAATGCATTTTTGACCTTTTGCATGCCCTTGACCTTTGACCTTGACCTCCCAAAATCAAATCACCTCTTCCTTGCACAATACTTAATCATTCCACCAAATTTGAGGAAAATCCATCCATAACTTTTTGCGTAATCCTGATAACAAACAAACCAACAAACCAACCAACAGACAAACGGTAATGATCACATGACCTCCTCCAACTTCACTGGGTGGAGGTAATAATAATTTAACTCACAGAGATCTTTAAACTATGGAGGGTAGTTCAAATTGTTTTATTGCAGAGAAGCACACCATGAGGTTTAAGCAATATAGTGTGACCTCCTGTGCTATTTCTCTCTGTGGCAGGGGTTCAGCAATACAGTGTGACCTGTGCTATCCCCCTCTGTGGCAGGGGTTCAGCAATACAGTGTGACCTCCTGTGCTATCCCCCTCTGTGGCAGGGGTTCAGCAATACAGTGTGACCTCCTGTGCTATCCCCCTCTGTGGCAGGGGTTCAGCAATACAGTGTGACCTCCTGTGCTATCCCCCTCTGTGGCAGGGGTTCAGCAATACAGTGTGACCTCCTGTGCTATCCCCCTCTGTGGCAGGGGTTCAGCAATACAGTGTGACCTCCTGTGGGCAGGGGTTCAGCAATACAGTGTGACCTCCTGTGCTATCCCCCTCTGTGGCAGTGGTTCAGCAATACAGTGTGACCTCCTGTGCTATCTCTCTCTGTGGCAGGGGTTCAGCAATACAGTGTGACCTCCTGTGCTATCTCTCTCTGTGGCAGGGGTTCACACCCTTCACAAACTAGAAAACAGCAAGGCCCGCTGTTGACTGCTACACCTTGAAATCAACGTACATTTCAGACCAAAAATGCAGGGGTAGAGAAATGATCACAAGTGGCTTGCATGTATAAATTCAAGTGTCAATAACAAGAACTCAATGGGCCCTGTGGTTCTCTCTCCCGGAGGACCGTACCTTTGACAAAGTCAATGTTGCGCAAAGCCCTTGCTTGTCTTTGGAAATTTGCGGAATAGTGGTCCATGTTCTCGTACCCGCGCTCCACCTTGTCCAGGTGGGACGTGTTTGAGACCTGTCCAATCCTGCCAGAGGGAACACAGAGGTCAGAGGTCACTTGTAGAGCCCTTTTAGATAACCACCATCGTAAGGAGGGATGCTCTGATGGGCAAAACATATACTTACCTTTCTAGGAGAGGTTTTGCATTCTGTAATATAAGCAAAAGAGCGAGATTAACTGGGGTCATTGCAGATTGTGTAACTGGGGTGAATTCCGTCATGTCATTTCACAAATTAGCTTGACCATAAAGCTGAGGATATTAATTAGCAGACACGAGTGATTGCAACAACATATTTAGGACGGCACTTACTTCCTAAACCAGGACTTTGCATCTTTGCTGCATTAACCCTTTCAGCGCCGAGGGCAGCTATAGTTGCCCAATGATGTAAGATATCAAAGTCCTCCCTGTGGGAGCTCTTTTAAACAAGTTGCCACATGATAGGTATTCAACAGCTCAGGATAACTACATTTTTAATTCCTTGAAAATGTATTCAGCGCTCAAAGGGTTAAGTATGACTCAACTGCATAATTAGTGAACTAATTATCACTACTGCTGGTGCAAATGACCTCCGTATTGTGCATGTAGGTGCGGAGCACAACCTGCAGGAAGATGGCCATTTCAGGCTCTTCCATGTTCTGTATTCCCGTCTCCACCACCTTAGAACGGTCTCCAGGTGATCGCCGTACTTCCTCTGCAGGCCGCGGATGTAGTTCAGCTTCTCATCCTGCTCCAGTACAATCTTTGAGTTCATCTCCACTTTACGATCCTCCAGGATGGAGTACAGGTGGTCAAACTTCTCGCACACCTGAGACTTCTGCCTTCGCCCGTTCTCCTAAAGTTGTGAGGGGGATATTATGGAGGGAAAAAGCCTGGTGAGAAGGTTGTGGAGAAGGAGCATTGTTGAACAGGGGTGAAGGTCAGGATGAATTAAAGCTCTGGGATAACTATGAATTTATGGCCATGGTTGTGAAAGATGGAAAATATTCAGAAGCACACTGCTGACATGACTCCTCTAGACATTGATTTTTTTCGTACTAGAAATGCAGAACATTGAACATGCTGCCAATTTAAAAAAAAAAAAAACAGTATTTGTGCTATTTGTGTAGTATTTTTTTGTTCAACCTTGCAAGTGTCTGACTGGCCCAAAACTGCTGCCGATGAACCTGGTGACCAGTGATCTCACCTCGATTATTCTGCAGGTTTCCTCCAGCTGACTGATGATGCCCTGAACCCGGTCATTGTTTCCCACCAGCATAGCTATCCCATCGCTAAGCTCTGTCTGCACACACACACCCACACACACACACACACACACACACAGAACAAAACAGATGCATATGGTCACATTACTTACAAATTGACAAAAAAATTTTACAGAAAAGCTGCCCGGTATGTACAGTACTGTGCAAAGTTTTAGGCACATTTAAAGCAATTTCGTAGGGCAAATATGCTTGCAAAAATGATGAAATAAAAAGGTTCTAATAACTAGGAAATGTACTAAACAGAGCTATAAACTGTTACAAACTACTGTATATCAAACCAATATTTGATGTAACTACCTTTTGCCAAAAAATTTGGGACACTGTCCTGATGTGCTATAGTTTATAAGATGATCGGGTTTTTGCTTGTTCCAAGCAGAGTGGAAAACTTGCCAACATTCTTCTACAGACTGACTGTCTCTCTTGCGTCTGTCCCTCCAAGTAACTGTAGACAGCCATGATGATGTTGACATCAGGGCTCTGTCAAGACTATATTATATGTATCAAAAGTTTTTAATGAAACGCCAACATTTTTTTATAAAACTATTTTTTGATTTAGCATTTGGAATTTCAAATATACTTTCTATCTTCAGCGACGCAAATGTGGAAAACAAAAAATAAAAATCTAAAGCCAGATTTAAGTTTTAAAAAATGTGGGGTGCCTAAGAATTTTGCACAGTACTGTATACATATTTTTTTTACATCAAGATGTCTTTCTTTATGTACAGAATACATATGAAACATCGACATGAGTACAAAACTTTCCCTAAAATTTCCTAGATTAAGGGCAGCAGTTATGATGGGTAAATTATGAGAGCAGCACCAACGCTCAGACATGTCTCAGGCTGGTTACACAAATCCAGTGCTGCTGATAACTGTACACTCAACCGCCGACTGGGAACGCTACATAAACTCTGCGATAAATAAAAGCTACATTAACATTTTCAAATTAAAAGCTATGCAGAATTGACTTTAGAGAAAATATCTGTTTATCTAGACAAAAATATAAAACATTCAAGGCAAATATACATCCATGATGTTGATGAAAAGTCATTGATTAAAATGTTGAATGCACTGATGCACCCAGCTTCATATTCCAAAATTAGACACAATGGCCAAGACATTTTCTACAGTTCTAAATAGATAGATAGATAGATAGATAGATAGATAGATAGATAGATAGAAAACCCAATTCCAATGAAGTTTGGACGTTGTTTAAAACATGAATAAAACAGAATGCAATGATTTGCAAAGCTCATAAACCCACATTATATTCACAATAGAACATAGACAACATATCAGATGTTGAAAGTGAGACATTTTACCATTTCATAAAAAATATTAGCTCATTTTGAATTTGATGGCAGCAACACATCTCAAAAAAATTGGGATAAGGCCATGTGAACTATTGTGCAGGATCCCCTGTTCTTTTAACAACAGTCTGTAAACATCTGGGAAGTGAGGAGACCAGGTGTTGGAGTTTTGGAAGAGGGATGTTGTCCAACTCTTGTCTGATGCAGGATTCTAGCTGCTTAAAAGTCCTGGGTCTTCTAAGCCAGATTTTTTGTTTTATGATGCGTCAAATGTTTTCTATTGGTGAAAGGTCTGGACTGCAGGCAGACCATTTCAGCATCTGGACTCTTCTACAGTGAAGCCATGCTGTTGTGATGGATGCAGTATGTGGGTTAGCATTATCTTCCTGAAATATGCAAGGCCTTCCCTGAAAGAGACGTTGTTGTAAAACCTCTACAGGCTTTTCAGCATTGATAATGCCTATCCAGATGAGTAACCTGCCCACGCCATAGGCACTAAAGCAACCCCATACCATCAGAGATGTAGGCTTTTGAACTGAGCGCTGATAACAAGCTGGATGGTCCCTCTCCTCTTTAGTCCACACGACACGGTGTCTGTGGTTTCCAAAAAGAATTTCCAATTTTGATTCATCTGACCACAGAACAGTTTTCTAATTTCAGTCCATTTGAAATGAGCTTTTGCCCAGAGAACACGGCAGGATTTCTGGATCATGTTCACATAGGCTTCTTCTTTGCATGATACAGCTTTAACTTGCATTTGTGGATTGCACGGCAAACTGTGTTCACAGACAATGATTACTGGAAGTGTTCCTGAGCCCATGCAGTGTGTTCCAGTGCAGAATTATGCCTGTTTTTAATGCAGTGCTGCCTGAGGGCCCGAAGAGCACAAGCATCCAATATTAACCTTCGGCCTTGTCCCTTACGCACAGAGATTTCTCCAGATTCTCTGAACCTTTTGATGGTATCATGTACTGTAGATGGTGGGATATTCAAAATCTTTGCAATTTTACATTGAGGAACATTTTTCTGAAATTGTTCCACAATTTTTAGACTCAGTTTTTTGCAGATTGGTGAGTCTCTGCCCATCTTTGCTTCTGAGAGAATGCTAAAATGCTTTTTATACCCAGTCGTGTTATTGACCTGTTGCCAATTAACCTAATTAGTTGTAAAATGCTCCTCAAGCTGTTTTTTCTTAGTACCTTTTACTTTTCCAGCCTTTTGTTGCCCCTCTCCCAACTTTTTCGAGATATGTTACTGCCATCAAATTCAAAATGAGCTAATATTTTTCATGAAATGGTAAAATGTCTCACTTTCAACATCAGATATGTTGTCTATGTTCTGCTGTGAATAAAATATGGGTTTATGAGATATGCAAATCATTGCATTCTGTTTTTATTCACGTTTTACACAGCATCCCAACTTCATTGGAATTGGGGTTTGTAGGTAGATAGCTTTATTTTCATTATTCAGGATAATGAAATTCCACAGCCCTTCAGTGCACAGCACATGACAAAGTAAACATTAATCAATAAAAAAAAAAATCCATTAAATTCAAAATAAAGACAATACAAAGGACACGGTGAAGCAAAGGCTCAGAGATGAAGGGAGATTAAAGGCGTGAGGGAGATGTATCTCTGACTGAGAGGAGCAGAGGGAGGAGGGCGGGAGGTTGGCGGTAGCGTAACCCACCTTCTGTTTCTGGTAGACGCTGGTGAGCGGAGCCACCTCGCAGTCCTTGTGAGCCCCGAACACCTTGCAGAGGGAGCAGGTGGGGACGCTGCAGGTCACGCAGTAGATGTTGATCTTCTCATCCTCGTGTTCCTCACACATTGGCTGCTCCAGCTTCCGCTCCGGAGCAGGTTTGCTGCTGCTCACAGAGAGAGCAGAGCGGTCAGAGACAGGGGTCGTGGGGTCATAACGCAGCTCAGATACGTAAGGGCAGGGTCACAGATTGGATGTGGCTACAGTCTGGGGTCACAAACAGGATTGCGGACAGAGTGACCGTGCAGCTAAGATTTGGGGTCACAAAAACAATCGTAAGCCATGTCACCACGCAGTCACGGTCAGGTTTCTTGAGACTATACAATATTTTGGCTCACTGCTTGGCACTCACACAGCTACTGCAATACATAACAGAGGGAGACAGAACACCAACTCAGAACACACATCCATGTAATACTCAGAGTAAATCTTGTTAGTATCCAAAGAATGCCCTGACGCTCAAACTTTCAAATGGAGAGACCAGAAATTGAACTGCACAGTCCAGTAATCTATGGCTAGTCTGACAACTGGAGCAGATTTTGAAAAACTATATTTGTTATTACTCGTTACTGACCTTCTGTGGGAAAAGCTATGGGTGGCTGACCAAGAACAAGCGAGCCAGAATTTGAAATGACACAGTACACTGCTGTGTTCTGTATTTCAGTCAGTTTAAAGCCGTGATGGGTAAATCCACTGTAACTGACATTTCAAGTCTGAAGGTAACGCGAAAAAAAAAATGTACAGCTGCCAATGCCATTAATTATTTAGCTGCAATTTTTGTGGCTTGATATTCTTGGCCCTTGCTTGACATGGAAACATTATCAATTCATCATTAGCTCCATGTTTCTTTTGCATTGAGGTGGAAGTTTCAAGTGTGACTGACGTTAACTGACTGATGAAAAAAACTCATGGAAAAAATCTGGACAATTTTGATTCAAAACTGTCCTCAAACTAAAATAGAATGTTGTTGCTTATACCACGAAAAGGCCGCATCCCGCTGAAATACGCAGAATTGAAACCAAGAAAAATGCTAATTTATTTTCACCAATAATATACATGAATATTTTGAGACTGATGTTACATGTGACTGATGTTACAGATTTCAGCCCCTGACCTGTTAGCACAAATAGCTGAACTGGAGATTTTTTTAATTTTATTTATTTTTTTTTGCTATGAGTTACTCATAACTTCTAGTCTGAAAATTGTGAAAGACAATTTAAATCATGAAGGAAAGCATAGCCGTGAAATAAATATGTTTTCTGTGACTGAAATTAGACGTGTGCTACAGCTATCTTTGGAACCATGTGCTGAGAAAAATAACAGGGTTTTTTTTTTCTTCAAAGTTCAAAGCTATGTAAATTATTTGATTAACTGTAACCCAAATTAAAAATTACATACTGAAGGCCAGTCTATGTGTCACCATGTGTCACTATGTGTCACCATGTTAAATACAGGAAAATTTTACCGTTTCTGATGACAGGCGAGTGGTACTTCTTTGGGAAAGCCAAAAAAACTGAAAATATGAGACATCCCAGGAACCAGATTTATCATTTTTAGTAGCTTTGAAATCTGATAATGCAACTGCACTCGGTAAATCTTTTCTACAGTATTTTTTTTTAGTCCATGTCCACCTATTCACAAATTTTCCCCGAAAACTATTGGTCCCTAACTGCTTTTCTCCGTTTTTGCACATTAGTCATACTGAGTGTTTCAGATTCTCATACAAAGTGAAATACAAGACAAGGAGAACATCAGTGAACACAAAACAGAGCTTTGAAATTATCATTACATTTATAGAGAGAAAAAAAAGGCTTCCCAACACCAATATCACCACAAGGAAAAAAAAATCTTTGCCTTGAAACTTAAATGGTTTTGTCACCTACACTGCTAATTGCAATCAAATACTTCCAATAACTAATGATCAGTCCTCCGCGAGACTGTGGACGTATTCTGGCCCCCGAGGCTACCCAGAATTGCTTTAATTCAGCCACCTTAGTGGGTTTTCGAATACGAGCCCATTTAAGCCCCTGATACAGCATCTCAATAGAGTTTAAGACAGATCTTTGACTAGCCACTAAACTCTCCGTTTTGAGCCGTTCAGAAATGAATTTCCCTTGTGCTTAAGATCATAATCTTGTTGCATGATCTAATCCAGCATGTGCTTCAGAACACGGACTGATGACCAGACATTTCCCTTCAGGATTTTCTGGTAGAGAGCAGAATACATCACTCTGTCCCTTATGGCAAGTCATCCAGGTCCTGAAGCGGCAAAGCGTTGCTACACAATCTCACCATCACCAATGTGTTTCACTGCTGGTATGTTGTCCTTATTGTGGGATGCTGTCGGTGGCAGAGTAGCACAATGCTTGCAAGGAGGTTCTGAGTTTGAGTACCGACTTATCTGTGTGTGTTTCCACTGGGTATTCCAAATTCCCCTGTCCTGAACAACAAGCAGCAACACTGCTACTAATGCCCCAGACCAAGGCTCTGGCTTTAGAACTCAAGTTGTTCCCTGGGAACTGCACAGTGACTACCCACTGATCCTAAGAAACCAGATCAGGTCAAATCCAGAGAAAAAAACTTCTCCAGGGAGCTCATTACAGTGTATCTTATCTAGCTTTACATCAGATTTAACGGGATGTCTGTCTTCCAAGAAGTTTCACATTCCAGTAATCAGGTAATTAGTTGACTGAGTAACCAAGGGGGCAACAACTTTTCCTGCAAAGCCAGCTGGTATTGATTCACATTTTTCTTCAGTAAATGAAATTATCATTTAGAAATTAGATTTCGTGTTTACTCAAATTATCTTTCCGTAATATCACATTTTATTTCAAGACCTGATACAATTAAATGTGACAAATATGCTAAAATAAAATAAATCAGGAGGGGGGAAATAGTTGAATATTTTATTGTGTATGTGGGCCAGTGGCGGCTCATGGACTGGCGATGGGAGAAGCTCAAACAATCCCTTAAAATTAATGATTGGTCATGACCTGTTTTCAATCATTAATTTAAATTACCATAACAGAAACTCCGAAACCTATCAACATTATCAGATTTGGCCAGTTTTCATTTATAACGCATACCGATTATGACTCCAGACTTCTCACGCTTTTCTTTATTCAGGGGTTGGAAGCAATACATGTGTTGCATGATCGTTTAAATGAAATAAGATCATTTGAAACGTCTTTATGCAATTCCATTGCTTCCAACCCCTCCACGCACAAGGACTTCAGTTCCGCAAGAGAATCTCTTACATACGGGTTGATTGAATAATTGCTGACTACAGCAGAGGAACGTAAATATGCCATGTAAACTCACACCGAATGCGTGAGAGTTGACAGGTATGCGTTATAAATGAAAACTGGCCACACCTGATACTGTAGAGAGTTTTCGTAATGGTAATTTAAATGAATGATTCAAAACTGGTCGTGACCAATCATTATTTTTAAGGGATTGTTTGAGCTTCCCCTATCACCAGTTCACGAGCCGCCACTGATGTGGGCACTTCTCTCTTTGTATGTCCTGACCTCCGCGTGATGACAATGCAAGGGCCCCCTTTATTAGTCAGGTGGAGCAAACCAGCCCTCAGAAGATGCAAGGTAAGCAAGAGTCATCATAAGATGACATATCCCCCCGGCCCCTGCAACCTAATCTCAGAAATCCCAATATATCAAAAGGCACCAGTCTGGGATCTGATTAATATGCAAAGCAAATTTATTTAAAAAATACTGAATGGTATTTGAGTTCTTCCCCAGAAACGAAATGATTACAGACAGACGGACCGACGGAAGGACGGATGGGCATATTGATGACAATATACTCCTGCATTACAAATAAATAAAAAAGTGATACATAAAAGTGATAAATAAAAAAGGGATCAAAAGTGAGAGACAAAAAAATGCACAAAACCTGTAGATGACTTCACTATACCCCCCCCCCAAAAAAAAAAATTAATGATGCAGACGGACAGCCAAAAGTGAGCTCACTGAAGCTGCTGAATGGATTGCAATTCTGAAACCAATGCTTGGCGCACACTTGTACGAACAATAATGCAAAAACTGAGGCTATGTAAAACAAAGTCTCCATGTGGCAAACCACCATACCAATTCTCCCTTGATTCTACTGTACATCAGATGTGTCAAACACCAGACCTGGAGAACCATAGTGTCTACAGGTATTTGTGGTTTCTCCTCCATCAGCTAATTAAGGCCTTAGGGTAAGGTGGGTGCTTCAGCCAATCAATAACTTAAATTAATCACTCAGAGGGCGAAGACTGCTGCTCTTCAGTACTGGCATTCCTGACAAAATTGTATCAGCCATTTTAGGTGAGTCAAAAGGGAATGCGGCTCTCCTGCAGCACACATCCATTCCTTCAGCACCCACCTATTTTGTCTCAGATAATAAGCAATAGAAAATGCAGACACTCAAAGACAATTCTGTCCTACCCTCACAGTCAATACTACGCATATGACAAGATCTTATGGTTAATATACACGTGGAATATGACAGTACTTTCAAAAATGGAGGCAAGCACAATTTTGCAAACTACCTGGTGTTTTCCTTGAAATTCTGCTAAACTGGTGAGCTGCACATAACAGACAGGGTGAACGGAACTAAATTTAAAACTAAACAGAGACAAGCAACATTCAAAAGGAATGTTTCCTAAAAACAAATGGCAGAACAGCACCACCCATGTGAGAACCACAAGCTACTAGCTGCACAGTGCTTAAAGCCTATCCATTAAACCAATGGAAAGTCACATCAAAAAAATCAGGAGCAATTGAATCCTTGAGTTTCCAAAGGGCCCAACTCCAAGGAACACTCTTTTTCAAGAAAGGGAAAAATCGATATTTTTTTTTACCCATATGTTATGACCCATATATTTTTAGTTTATTTCTTTACAAGAGAGTGTCATTGGATTACTTTTGGCTGAAATTACAAGAAAGTTCCCCTTTTGTTTTAAGATACGCAGACCTCTAATTCATCGGAGTTGGGCCCTTTGGAAACTCAATGATTCAATTTATATTTGACTTCAATAATTCTGCAGGCTTGTAAATAACTTCTGGGTCTTGAAAGGTGAACATTACACACTAATTACCCATGCTGAACTAATGCACACTTCCAGTGCATTTTCAGTCAAATCCAAGCTTTTTTTTTTGTTTCAATTTAGTATCAGTTAATTCTGGAACCATGACCAAAGTTGCATATGAACACCTTGCAAATGTCTGACTGTGAAACACCAGTAGTAAAATCAATACAGTTAAAGAGGTGAATGGGATGCATTTGACTTACTGTATGTTGTTTCAAAAACATCATAATTTGTAAAAAAAAAAAAAACAAAAAGAATAAATAAAAAAAGAACTCCAAACACTCATAATTGCCAGCTTTCTAACACTGAGATATCTGCACTGATGTTGGCAGAATATCACTCACACTACTTCAGCCAAATATAAATAGTCTTCACCTCACAGTTGCTTCACTGGCCTACATATAAAAATAGTTCCACCGAACATGTCACTTCAAACCCTTCTGAAATGAACAATGTCGTCTAAATGATCAAGTGACTATGCTAATCTAAAATCTCAAAAGAAAGAAAGGAACAAATTGAATTGATCAGCTGGTCTGAAAGCACGCTGATTTTGCTTGGCTCATTATACCCTGAGAGAAAGTAATAACAATAGGCAGAGCACCATAATTTTAAAAATCTCTACCATGGATTGGGTATAATATTTATGCATTTAAAACCGTCTGAAAGTACAGCATTTTGTTGGCGATATTTTTTTTCCAAGCATATGGGCCTAACCAACTGAGCACACCATTTTCAAATGGTAAACTTCTCACTCTGTGGTTCTGCACTGTTGATGTTCCCTGAAGAATGTCACAACTGACTGGAGACCTTTATCATGGGTTTACATAGTTTCTGATAAAAACTACTGTGCGGGAGTAGCAGCCATTTCACAATAGGTTGAAACCACACACTGTTTCACCAGACCAGCACTTGCTTCCAATGTAGATCATTAGAGACAGCTGACTGTAATACAAGCTGTCTGAACATCACCTGACCAAAGGCACAGAAACAAAATAACAACAAAAATGGCCCCTTTGGTCTGCCACTAACCCTGAGAGAATTTCAAACTTTATTTACAACATCGGAAAAGCAAACTAGTTTAAACAAACTTGTTTACCACAGAGAAAAAGTATCGGTTCAACATTCATTCATTCATTCATTCATTCATTCACACTTTATCTTGAAAATACATTGAGGAACATACCTCATTTACGATATAGCCGAGTAAATGTAATGATATTATTCTTTACCCAAGTTCAGGTACACCATCGTTCAACACACAAAATCAGCTCTCTGGCAGCAAGCGAATTGGAGACTTTTGGCAGCAGTCTAAGTTATGAGGCAACACACACACACACACACACACACACACACACACACACACACGTTTTAAAACTGAAAGAAGTCTGCAATATTTCTCCACTTGACTTATTTGCTTACACTCTACAACAACTCATAAAGTAAGCAGGGGGGTATACTATAAAGCTGGCTTTGTGATTAAGCCTGACTTCAGCACTTAGTAAAACCAGGAAATTCTTCAAATCTGGAACATGGACTAATGTAAAAAGTGATTTTCCAGGTTTATTAATTAAGCTTGGAGTCAGGTTTAATCACAAAGGCAGCTTCGTAATATACCCCCCGGGTCTTTTTTCCACGTAAACAGAGTGGAGCCCGGGAAAATGTAAATGCACATGGTAGGGTGGTAGGAGGCACGGTTTAGGTTCAATTTCGCAGGACTTAAAACATCTCTTGCACCCCTCCTGGCGCACCCAGTCCAGTTCTTTTTTTTTTATTATTTATTTATTTCATACTTTTGTTTCTCACCTTGTGGACCCTTGCTTGTACATGTCAATGATGTTCTCCACCAGCAAGTTTCTCTGAAGCCCGTACACCCCATGTCTGTCCAAAACAACTTCGTGTCGACAGGACGGGCACCGGAAACGACCACCTGAGGTTACCGTTGTTCCCCCTCTGGTCGGCAAGTATGGATTTGAGGCCTACACAAAACACATATGCCTCATTGAAATTTCAAATTAGGGCGAAACAAAGAGCAACTAAAAACTGTTATTGTTTGTCGTCTCAGATGTAAACAGTATGTTGTGCGCGAGGCGACGCTTATGTTACTAGACATACACAACACGGATAGCCTAACACAAAAATTACAAAGTAGGTGTAATTGTACGTGTGATCTGAATTGAGTAAAACAAGTTTAGAGCTTAAAGAAGGAATTCGGGTACACGGAGCAATTTCAAGCGTAGTAATTTATTTGTTTTTCTTTTTTAAGACTTAAAGCGAATTACAGTACGTTTCAGGGATAAATAAGTCATCAGAGTTAAATAATGAAAATCTACACAATTCTTGAAGTGACATACCTGGAAAATATCATTGGCACACTTTCGACAAAGGTTGTGTTGACACGGCAGGATAACCACGGGTTTGGTAAACATTTCCAAACAGATGGGGCAAATAAGTTGCTTCTCCAGGCTGTCCATTGTGTCTGCGCTTTTGGAATACGAGTACTCGAAAGCGGTGCTCATTGCACACTTCAAAAACAAAAAAATGTGTTATCTAAATGTTTTAAGGGGGAGAAAAGTGTCTGCCCCCCCGAAGCAAAAACGGGGCAATTAATTAGTTATTTCCAAGAGATTATCCGGATTCGAGGGCCTTCCTCAGTAGCTGTGTCCAAAGATTTTCGTCTGAAGCATTGCTGTCTGCTTGGCAGTCCACTGAGTGTCGGTGCTGTTTTTAGAAACCACCACGTCAAACGTTGCCATGCTAACTTGTCCATATATGAAAATGACAGGAGGAAAGGTCCCGGCAGCTGTTGCGCCATGGTTGCCCCACCAAAGCAGGAAGAGAATCGTTTACTTTCAAAGAAATCTGCGCATCTGTGATGTTGCATTCTAGCCGTCTGTATCGCCGAAGGTTCCTTACAGTAGCCTACCTATAATTCAGGAGTGACAAGTAGCATCTTTTGCTACATGAAATTTTCACTAGCAGGACAACATTTGAAAAAAGTTTTCTTTTTGTCCGGCTAACCTATAGTTTTAATCAAACAAGAATTTGAATAGCTGTCAAACAAACAAGTAAACTGTAAATAAATAAACACAGTGTGCATGAAACGAAATTCCTAGAAATAATCAAACATAGTCTGCAAATGTTCTCTTCGTGCTAGGCATGTATTGCTATTCAATAATTTTTCAAAATGAGTACTATTCATAAGCTGAATATGAAAGCTTGGTGTTATTATGGACTATGTCTACCATAAAATTTAGAGAGACTCGAAAAGTGCAAAACAACCCAATTAATTAATTAATTAATACTCATTATTAGCCTCAGTGTGGGCAGCTGGGCTCTCGATTGAGGCAGAGCGACTGCAAGAAGTGAGCTCGAAGACACTATGGAATGGATTGCGGCTGTAAACGCAATGCATCACTCACGCATACAGTTGTAGTAATGCAAGACCTGGAACACAGTATAACAAAGTCCCTATTTGGCGAACCACAACCCGTTCTTCATCAGCCATTTATGATGGCCACATTCGTATCACATTCTGCTGCAAAGCACTTCCGAAGCAACTTGCTTGCTATTTATATTGCCTACTTTCCATATTTGGTTCAAATTATCTGGACCCTGTTGATCAGGTAAGTCAGGGAGAGTATGAAAATTGTCAACTGAATAATGTTGTCCATTGCTGAATTTGTCGAGGGGAAGATATCCCTAATAAAAAGGTAACTAATGTTTCCTCATAAATTTTGAATATGGTGGTACAGGAGGCTCAAGCAGGGCAAGAGGGACACAGCAAGAGAAACAATCTAGTGAGAAATGATTGCAGGCTAGGAACTTGAATGTACACCACGACAGTTGAAAATAGGAAAGAGGTGGGGTAGGGAGCACAAAGGGAAAGGTGATGCTCAAAACGATGGTTAAACAATGTGAACCAATTTGAGCAAACAAGAGAAAAAGAGACAAGGACTGCTGAATTGCAGACCTAAAAGTACCGTTCCCCCCAATCCCCCCCCCTCCACGGCTGACCCCAGACACCAACACAGGAAGGCATGGATCAGGGAGGGGTCCAGGATATTACACTCCAGCACCAAGGGATGTTCCTTAGGGCCATACCCTTCCCAGTCCATGAGGAACTGGTGGCCATGCCTCTTGCGCCAAGTATACAGGATGCAGCACATGGAGGTTGGACCACCATTGATGAGCCGAGGGGTGGGAAGGCGGAGAACGCAAACCGGGGTACATCCCAATAAGTGGGTCGGGTGAAAATCGGTTATTGTTGATTATTACTGTATCTCCAATTGATGTTACTCCTTTGGGTATCTAGGAATGTGATCTCAAGTATTGAAAAGCTGTTTGGTAAATTCATTTGGCATGGTAAGCCCAGGAAGAAGGCTAAGATTTTGCCAGTGCCAACTGGCATGGGTGGTCTTGGCCCGGCCAATGCAATTTTTTATAACTAGGCTTGTCATGCTCGCGTAATCTGTAGCTACATTCACATCATGAGTCAGCTGTCTGGATGGATTCCTGGGCTAGCTCACCTCTCTCTCAATCACGCCTGCTTAATTGTAAAAAAATATATAATATCACAAAAGTAGTTAAAGCCAACCCTACAGTATACTATTCTGTTAAGGTTTGGAGAGATGTTATTAAATTTTCTGAACGATGGGATCTGATTTAATGCCTGTTAACGCCTGTCTTGGGCAATGGCGATTTTATTCCAGAAAGTAGTAACTCAGTCTTTAATTTGTGGAAATCATGCGGCATTAAGGTTATTGGAGATCTATTCTAGGTCAGCATTTTTATGTCTTTTTTGCAAATCCAACAACAGTTTGATCTACTTAATGTGCATTTTTCAGGAATGTGCTAATTTGTAAATGTATTTATATGCACACTCCATCTTACACTCCATGTGCTCAGCCGGCTTGTATAACATCCAGTGCAAATGGGAGAGAGGTTTTGATTATGAATACATAGAGGATGATTGACAAGAAGCTGTTGACTGCATTTACACTGTTTTTGCAATAGGCTGAGGGTAATTCAGCATAAAATTCTGCAATGATTACATATAGCACCTTCTGTTCAGAACAAGATGGTTGATTGTTTATCACCTTCCTGTTTAAACTGTCACTGAGAAGAAAGGAATTAAATTCACCCCTGTTGGTTTAACTGTATTCTCAAAATCAAATTCAAAAAGATCCTTGGCTTTTCCTCTTGAGTCTACCATCTAAAGATGCATCACTTCCCTCTCTGAAATTGCAAATAGTTGGAAAAATTATTGCTTTTGACAAAACAGTGTATTTTGTTAAAAGCATCTAGGAAACCCCTCCCACTGTTTCTTTGTGTTATGAAGAGATTTTTAATATTTTACCATACGAGAGGATTATCTCGGTGCTTAAGGGGTCTTCAGGGTAAAAATTTCATTTTTTTTTTGTTGAAAATTTCAATATTTTTAATTTTCACTTAAAATAAATAAAGGAATGCAGTGAGATGCCAGTAAACACCAAGAATCTATGTTTTTCCTCTGCCTCAATTGTTACTTGTGACTTTAAATGCAAATTACCAAAAATCAATTTTGACAGATTTTCAACCATGTGGCATTCAAAAATCATTGATATTCATCTGATTGACTTGAAATTTGGTCTGAATTTGTATCTGTTGGAGATCTATGAAATGACATGGGATTTTAGATTGGTGCATCTCTAGGGGGCTAATTTTGAAAATCAAGCAAGTTGATGATAGCGATTTTTGTTATGGTTACAAAACAGAGCTCATTAAATATTCATGAATGTTCCAAACAAAAAAATCCGATGTCATTTCATAGAACTATCTTAAACCTTTCATATGAGACTAATTTGAGTAAAATCTGAATAGGGGTTATTGAAATATCAGTGCCACAAAATATTTTCAGATTTTGTCATTAACACGTTGACTGCCAACTACGAGATAACTCGTAATGGCGGGTCAGGGCCAGCGCCAGAAAAATTCGGGGCAAATTATCCATCCCTTTATTGACAACAATTGGTCCTGGCTAATTCTAGATGGTTTTCCTTTATAAGCACGTTTTCTAATTCAAGAATAATCAAGTGGCAATTGAAGACACGGCTTCTCTCCCCTATGCGATCTAACAGCAAATAATGGGCTACATTCAGTGCAGAAAAATAATTTAATTATAATTAGGTCTATGCACTGGCACTCAGCAATGGTAATTTTTTTTCCAGCGAGAGCGGAATTTCAGAACTCTTTTGCGAATGAAGGTAATTCTGGTGACAAGTATACGTGGTTTCCTCCGTTTTCATTTTCCAGTCTAACAGCTGGCTATTTTTTACAGCAAGTTGCGTGACCGTGCGGCAAAAACAGGTGTAGGTACTTGCCGTAATTACCTTCATTCGCAAATGAGTTCTGAAATGCCGCTCTTGCTGGAAAAAAAATTTACGTTGCTGAGTGCCTGTGCATAGACCTAATTATAATTAAATTATTTTTCTGCACTGAATGTAGCCCATGATTTGCTGTTAGATCGCTTGGGGGAGAGAAGCCGTGTCTTCAATTGCCACTTGATTATTCTTGAATTAGAAAACGTGCTTATAAAGGAAAACCATCTAGAATTAGCCAGGACCAATTGTTGTCAATAAAGGGATGGATAATTTCCCCCGAATTTTCAAGTCTGGCGCTGGCCCTGACCCGCCATTAGCTGGCAGTCAACGTGTTAAAGTGCCGTTTCCATGGCAACCATGTAAATTTTATACTATAGTGTGAGTCAAAAAAAACTATACACTTTTTAAATGTCCAATTATTATATTCTTTGGGAATGTATACAACATCTTTTTACATGTACGTTTTCAGCAGCTCTTTCTGCTTCTTTTGATACCAGTTTGCACCTTGTTAGATTAAACCCATGACTGCAGTGGAACAATTTAAGGAGTTAAGTGAAATTTCACTCGTGCCAACTGATCAGGCTCTGATACAAAGCAAACAAAACAGAATTCCCTCTGTGAAGTTTCAAGTCAACATAAAACATTTATGGCACGTTAGGAAACTGACGCCGAAAACTCCGCAGCACATTTGTAAAGTTCCGTGTCCTATGATAATCAGTGACTAAGAAGGCCCTTTGCCTGGGGGTAAACTGTGGACGCACCATGCTTGGCAGTGCCTGGTCATTACGACCAATGCACAGGCAAGATTCATATGCCTGTTTTTAAGTTCAAATGACTATGCAACCCATTATGACATGCATGGTCAATTTCATATCCAGCCCTGGTCAGTTGGCACAAGTCAGATTTCACTTGAGTCCCTTAATTGCCCTCTGTGCAGTCATGCCTGAAACCTAATGAGGTGTAACTGGTACCAATATCAGCGAAAAGATCTGAGGCAAAAGTACAAAATATGTTGTATACATGGATATTGCTACAGCATCACAAAATGACCCTTTGAAAAGTGTGTAGTTTTTTTTTCACTCACTCTGTACAAAATACTACATTTTATGAGGTTAAAATCATGTTAAGTATGTTTATTTCTTAGTTTTTACTTTATTATGGTTATACACTTTACCCTGAAGACCCCTTAAAAGACAAGACGAGTCATTTGTCAACATTTTGAAGCCACTCGTGGATTATCTGCCAGTAGAGCATGTCAATCTTCTGTTAAAGGGACATTTTTAACCTGAAAACCTTTAGGTTGGAGTATTGGTGCTGGAGACACCCAGTTGAATTAAGGTTTGGGCTGAGGTGACATGGCCAATGAGCTGTGAGATGGACTTGAGCTGTGGGATCTTTATGAGAAAGAAAGGGGGTGTTTTCTGATGTTCTTGTCTAGAATTGTTTGTTTACTTATTTATTTATTTATTTATTCATCTGCATGTTGCTTGTCTTTCTGTACATGCAGTATGTTATTGTAGCCCCCAGATGAAATCGCTTGAGGAGCATTCGCAAATTCCCTCAATGTCCTTTACATTTTCAAATCTTTTGTCCTCTGCAGAGCACAGCATCAATGTAAAAAAAAAAAAAAAAAGTTCCACTATTCAATAATTTATGGTGCTCAGGTATCATAGAAGTGAAGCCAAAGTTTCTTAAAACAAGAATATTTGTCAGTCAGTCAGTCAGTCAGTCAGTCAGGAAGCGTGCTTATTTTTGTCCTAGCCAAATTGTGGTACCGATTCCAATCAGATTGTATCTAACTGGAATTGTAATCCAATCAGATTGTACGTAACCGGAATTTTTCCCTAATTTGGATATGAAAAATAATCCGGCAGTTAGGAAGGGAAATAGCCCGACGTTGAAAATACTCCAGTCTGTCTTCGTCTGGCGGGAAAGATTGGAGAATGTCCACCGCTGTTTTTCGCTAATTTGGCTGGGATAGGGCAGCGAATGAATTGTGCTACGGCGGGCTCCCTTGAGATGTGGTTCTACAGGAGTTGCGTTACCCCTTGTCAGTGGAAAGACAGACTGATAGCGTTGCGTTGACAAGATTCTGGCCAATTGAAAAGAAGTTGACCAGTTGGAATAATCTGACCGTTAGACCGTGGCGGAACTGCGTATTCGGTATGTGGGTAATTAATTTAAAATGGCTGTTCAACCGTTTTATGTGAATATTTAAGTTTAGATATGGTGGTTTTCTCTGTAAGTGTAGGCCCTTCGATAGCTCAGTTGGTAGAGCGGAGGACTGTAGCGGACACACCGTAATCCTTAGGTCGCTGGTTCGAATCCGGCTCGAAGGAGGATTTCTTTTGATGTGTTGTGCCATGGTCTCTACTCAGTCTTAGTATGATCTGACCACTGCCACAGTGAAAGCAAGTTGCGAAGAAGGGGTCGTGGAATTTAACTATCATGGTGAAATGCACGACACAACGTCGCACGTTGTCTACTGCCTCCTGTTGGCAAAAAATCTTGATCTCAGGCTCATACCTCATTCTCATCAAAATGTGTCAGAAATCTGAATCGCTGTATAGTAGAGAGTGTAATCATATCATTAATTTGATGCAAGAAACTCACCATAATATTTACTTATTGTTTAATGCCATAAACATAGGCATACACTTCACGTTGGTGCCGAAACTGTGTGAATATTTCAATAATACCGACAGCATAATAATATGGTTAGAATAATACATAATTATAGCGCCTTTCGAAATACTCAGACGCTTTACAGAGGGAAACAGTACAACAAAAACAAATAAATAATAAGAAAGATGTTTGACTAGATGAAATGGAGAGAAAAAGTAAAAAAGATGAGTTGGAGATTAGTGTGCAGTTTTAAGGAGTGTGTTTTTTCCCTTGGGATCTTACGTGTTGAGGCGTTTCAGCACCTTGCTGGTGTTTCAGTGTCTCTCCCTCCCAGAAATTTAGAGCTCCAGTTTAACCTGCAGCTGATTGACTTCACCTGTCTTCACCCTACAAGAGAACCGGCTACAGTTTGAGAAAAGAGTCATTCTGTAGAAGGCTGTTGTGTGGCTCATTGTGGGCATGGGTTTCTTTGAGACTTTTGTTTGATTCCTATGTGTTTTGGTGTTTGGAAAGTTTTTGTTTGTCTCTTTTTGTGAACGTTTTTAGCTCAGGTTTAGGCTAGTGTAGGAAACCTGCGGAAGATTCACGCTAGTCTTGGTTTAGGCAGGTGAAAGAAATTCTTGGGACCTAGGGTTATCGAGTTCAGGGGACCCTGCATTGGTCAATCCAACACCCTTTGAGGTTTTTATGTATTTTTGCGCTTGTCTTTTAATTTGAAAGGCACTATAAAATTCCAACACATCCAGCATTGTTCTGCTCATCCCTTTACCCACATCCTTACCAGTGACCGCATCACTCCCGCGCTGAAAAACCTCCACTGGCTCCCTGTCCCTTAACGAATACACTCCTCTGTATCACCAATAATGCCCTCCAAAATCAGGCTGCCACTCACCTGACTGAGTTTCTCTACCCCCACGCTTCCACCACTTCCACCCATAGCCTCTAGTCAGTTACCCCATCAGGACCAAGCACCAGACCTGGGGGGGGCGTCAGGGCTTTCTCAATTGCAGCTCCCTCCCTCTGGAACTCTCTCCCAAAGACCATAAGAAGCTTCACTCTTCACTTTCAAAATGTCCCTGGTTGCCTTCCAAGATCTGTACATTACTTTATAACACAGACAGACAAATGAGATGCAATACTAGAAAGTCCCCTTGGCCCAAAAACATGTTTATTATCAAATTCTGGATGTATTGGAGTTTTTGAGGATTGCACTACAGAGGATGCTGTTGCAGGAATCCAGTCTGGAAATGATGAATTGATGAATTAAGGTCTGTTATGCTGAAAGGGGGAGGGATGGACGGAGACTGTTGGCAATAACTTAACCATTCAGTTTCAATATTTTATAACTAGCAAAGAGGTTGGCAACAAGGACCATGCTGGCTTTTGTGCGTTTTGGAACTGTAATTATTTATGCCTTATCATTTACAAAATCTTACATTTTAGACATTCGCTGAAGGATCCTCGAGGACGGAGTCATCGCCAAAGATAATATGGAATTCATTTCATTGTCAATAAATCTTTTCTCCTTAATTCCGGAGTCTTCGTGATTGAATTATTGCCAGCTGAAACATAGTAACCATCACTGAAATAATGATTCAATCATAGGCTTTGGAATATTTGCTAATACAGCGGCTTTTTTTTTTTTTTTTTTTTTTTTTTGAATGGGCAGTGGATATCGGGTCAGCGCTTACTACTGACCCCTGGCGTATCGCATTCACTGGGCGCAAGACTTTCTAATTCAAAATTAATGTTTTTCTAGTGGCGCTGTATGACCGTAAGATGGGGCTAAACACCATCTTATTCTGTGTTGCTGAGTCAGATGAAGGAAAGACGAAGCTCCTTTTGCAGTGCTCATTATATGCTATACCTCACACACCTCACGAGGAGCATTCCCCGTTGCAAGAAACACGCTAAATACTGGGACTTTGCAGATTAAACATTTATTGACTCCGCATGTATTTCCAGACATTAATAAAATGCAGACCTTTGATTTCTGGTTCATGGCATTCCAAGCAATGTTAGCTCTGCGTTGTGATGGTGACTTTAATCTACTGAGATTATCCTCTGCAAAAATCTATCGGCTCATGGTTTGATTTAATTGTGAGACGTTTAGTTTGATCTAACATGAAAAGTAATTTTGCTGATGTGGAGAGTCCCATTGTTTCAGGGAGCACTTGCTCGCGTCATAGGCTGCGCGTTGCTATGGCAATTTTTAACAGTGCGGTTGAAAGAGTAAGCTCTATGCAACACTTTAGACAGAAGCAATCGCTATCACCAGCAGGGCTGCTACGACTCACGACTCTCTCCAGGGAAATTCAGGTGTAACTCTGACTCTGAGTGCCCCCCCGCCATAGCGACTGCAGCCTCTCAAGAGGTCGTCCTGGGCACCGTTAAGTATAAAGACCTCATCCCTCGGGATCAGCATGTTGTGAAAACAGCAGGTTGGTGAATCTCTAATTGAATGCAAGGCCCCCTGTAATATCATCTCAGAGGAAAGAGGTTAAAAATATCGCATTCCTACACACAGTCATATTTGCGGAGGTACTCTGGTAATGTTTTCACAGCTTGCATCTGAAGAAAATATGCCGTGAATCTCACAAAACTGAATCTTTCAAGCCATTTAAGAGACTGACTCTCAGAAGATTTTTGAAAATCTTTCTGTGCTTATAGTTATCTGGGTGGTGATTCATTTATTTACATCATACCACTCTTTTAAAGGCATTCAGTAAGGACAAGGAGATAAAGGGACCATGAATCTTGTCACCAGATTGCTAAGAAAAGCCCAAGAACAGGTCCACTTATCCACAACTGTTCTGTTCATGAAGGTTACATTCTGATATGTATTCTGATATAACACATTACTTACATTGTTTGTGGCAGTGTAATTATTTGCCTTGTAGATCATGCCAATATTGTAATGTATTTGCAAATGTGCACTGTAAGTGCCCTTGATGATAGGACAGAACTCAGCTGACACAATGAAACCATTGTGTTTTGTGAGTGTGTGCATTAGGCAATATGTGGAGTGAAACTGACTAAGACATTTATTGACATTTCTCTCTATTACTTGCAATTCATGCTGGTCAAAAGGAAGATGAAGCTTGTGATTAAAATCTTGTAATAACACAATGCTATGACCAACTGTCGGTCAAGTAAAATTGCATATATTGACTATGATAACATAAAAATGATATTGATAATATTTATTACCACTCAGGTGTTTGGAATCATTTGTCAATAATGTAGTTCTTACTGTTTTATTCAATAAGAATTTGTATAATTGCAAATTACATTGACTTCACATCAAAGTAACCACTTTAAGATACAATCACTGTTTTGCTAGTCTTAGCAATTTGGGATATTGATTTTATTTAGGTATTATTCTTAGTGGATATTCTAGTGGATGGCAATATTCTCCATAGATGTGTCTTTGGCAATGGGAACACTTCATGAATTTTATGACCCAGATGATCCCACTACGGCTCTATAAGGTTTGATTTTTGATTTCTTTTCTCTTCTCTCTTGTCGTGTCATTTCCTCCAAGGACAGGTGGCGTGTCAAGTTCATCTGTCCTATGGATCACCATTCTCTCCACAAAAAACAAACTGTGGTTTCAAATTCAGTGATTAATATTTTTAATTGTCTGTGATCTTTCATCTCCAGGAAGTTCTGCTGAATTTGTATTTAAGTTTTGGCCCATTCTTATGGACTTCATTAGACTGCTTCTTGAAGATTTGTTGTTTTAAAAAAATCGACTTAGTACATGGAGCCAATTGACATAATTAGAATTTTTTTTTTTTTTTTGATTTACAAACCCTGTACAGCCAATATTCTGAGAGCCACAATATCAGTTATTTACCACTGTAAACTACAGTTCTGAATTGAGAATTGGAAGACTAAGTGTTGTGTCCCTTGTACGTTTTGTATTTCCTTTATTAGGGATCAGAGCAGGACATTTGAAACTTCTGACTATTGATTTTTGTCCATGCATCAGTACATTGCGATTTGATATTTTTCAACCAAGAGCTGGAAATAACTTCAAGTTTCAGGACAAGACCTTCAAGTTTGGGTTCAGTGTTTTCAAACATTGGATGCTTAATTTGTTGACGCAAGCCTTCACACTTGGTCATATTTGGGTAATGATAAGGCTACTGGTAGGCACACCCACCTGGAATAGAATTGTGGGTGTTTCCAGTAATTTTCTTGTCACATTCAGTTACACCTGCGGTCAAAACAAGGTACACGTGAGCTGAGCATTGGATGAAAAGCCCTCTGTTTCACACTGTGCCCTTCCCATACACCAGGATGCTATTGAAAGATGACCTAGTGAGCTCTTGTAGCGGAATGTTTTATATGCATAGCATTTGGCTGGCAAAACCTTCCCCATTCCTAAATGATAGCCTTGATTTCTTTGAAAATAAACTCCAGTAGCCCCAGTTTATGCGGCACTCAGGTATAAAGCTGCGTATTTTTCTTACAAAGTAGGACAATCTTTGGATTTTGATGCATGGTTTGCCGTTTCAGATTATTTGAAACAAAAATATATAAACTATTGTTGGTGGCGTTTCAGCTTTGTAAACAGATTGAACGAGACGAATTTGCTGGAAATGTCAATAATAAATAACAATTTGCAGTGCTCCGTACCAACGGAATGATGTTGAAGTGCTCCAAGTCCACAATCAAATTTTACGTCTTGAAATCACCATTTTCCTTGAGTAACCAATAGGAAACTTTGTAACTGACGTACGTAGTGTAATACTTCAACCAATGAAACGCGGCGCCACTTGGAATGGTATGCATCTGCGGGAGCTTGCGTTTCGGAAGAGACACTGGGGTAGTGACAGAAAATACGTGACTCAAGGTGGTTTACCCCCTGCGGTCGCCTCCCCTTTTATTTTTTGTTTAATTTTAATTTCGCTATAAATACATGTTTCGATGGCGCTAAATGGACCACTTATCCCCAGGCTGATCTCCCGTTGATCCAGAGTACCGAATTGCCAGATCGTGAAGTAGAAGCAGCACTCCAGGCTTTCAATGGGCAAGCGAAATAAGTATAATTTTGTTTGATATGGCGTGGGCATAGTGTGGAATCAGACGGTCCAGTGTAGTGGCAAATTCTTTGTTATTTTCAAAAGAATTCTCCAACGAAGAAACGTTTGTGGTTTGGATATCTACTCCTATCAGGGATCGCTATGAAGCGTCAGTAAGGGTTTTGTTTTTTGTGAAAATGAGGAAGCAAATTGTTAAAAAGATACACAGAAAGACGCAGGCCTCGTTATTCGTAGGCCTGGATTTGGGATAAAAACCGTACAAAGCCGAATAAAATGGAAGACAATAAAGCACGCGAGCAGAAGAAAATACCCTTTTATTTTTTACGATGGTGCATGCAAGCTTGAAGCGTCTCCGAACAAACCCTTTCTCTCTTTAACAAAAACTGTTGTTTTCTAAACACATCTCGTTTTGCTTAGAGTGGGAAAAAAGCAACTCGTCCTGCATTAAATTTTAAAAATAGATTTTTTTTTTTTTTACGTTTTTCATTCATTTTTGTTTTGGACCCACCGTTGGCTATTCAATGGAAGTATGCTATCAGTTGCCGATTTTGCCGCTGGATAGACCGGTGCCAAAGCACGTGCTTAGCCGAAGGGGGGCCATCAGTTTCAGCTCCAGCTCCTCTCTCTTCGGGGGACCCGCTCCCAGAAAGCTGTCTCAGGTATTGTGAAATGAATTTTCCCTTATTTCCCCTCGCTTATCTTTTTTGAGAAGTCTTACGTCCAATTATAAAGTAATTCTAACCGTATAAATGGTTTACAGACAGTCAAACCAACTGACGGTGATCAACTATGAAAATCTCTCCAGCAATGTATTCACGGGGTCCAAAAAAGCAAATTGATTTGATGTGGTCATCAGCATTTGAAGCTCAATGGGGTTTGGCAAGTGGGTCACTGCTTCGTGTCCAAGCTACAGTTGAGCTGGAGGCTCAGAAAGAAGTGTCCCCCCAGTTCATTCAGTGCTCCAAATCGATTAAGTTCAGTGTGCACAGCTTTTGTGTGGGGTAAATCACCATAAACAGATGTGGATATTAAAGTATGTCTCCAGAAAGAGCTTCGTTTTATGATTCCTCCCACTTGAATTAATATAGATTTATTTCAACTTTATTGCTGCGTAAGCATGAAGCTGTTTGTATGTGTCGCCTCGCGTGTCTTCTCGCAAATCGTGGGAGGTAAGCGTAACTGCTGGGCTGAATGTAAGGCTTGAGTTCCATTTGGAACTTGCTAAAGGTAAGACGTCGGAAGCTGCTTTCACACAGGACGCGAAACGAATTTTTCGCACGACAGATTACATTCAAAGTCAATGCAAAGACGCGAAACGCGTGTATTCGCGTCTTTGCATTGACTTTGAATGTAATCTGTCGTGCAAAAAATTCGGTTCGCGTCCAGCGTGAAAGCGGCTAAACTTTGGACATTTGATGGATCTGTTTGAAAGCGGCCTTAGATCGTTGTCGCGAGCGTAATTTGTCAGCAATGTAGAAGCGTTTACTGAGGGCCCCTGCAGTACCTCAGCAAGGGGCTCCTCGGGGTCAGATGACCCCTGTTTTAGGCCGCCCACGACACGAGACACCGTTCGTAAACGACTTATGTACAGTTTCGGTGTCCAATCCAGCCAGTTTTTGTGAGCAGCCAGAGTGTGCAGTGTTTTTGAGAGGTAACTTGAAACAGTTGGCATTCAGAAAGAGAATACTCTAAACGCGTGGCGAGATTCTGCATGGACAATAAACCGGTCCGGGTTGTCGCAATAATGCTTCGGAAACGCGACCCAGGTGCTTTTTCGAGGAGGAGGGATTTGACTTATTGTTTTATCGAATGCAATCTCAGCATGTTAAACAATGTAGCGTTGTACGGGAGAACCTTGAAGACAAACTCACAGCTGTCATAGAGACATTTAGATAAGCTTTGGATAACAGCTGCTCCCTTCTCAAAGTGTGATTCATGATCTGTGAGTGGTTGAACATAAACATGTATAGAATAAATCCAGAGCGACATTTCGGTGCTTGCCTCTCCTGTTAGTAAAGGGAGATGCAATAATTGTCATGTCCTACAAGACCATACTGTAGTGTGCACTTACCCCAGAAATCAATTGTTGCCATTGAATATAACAAATAAACTGTTCTTTGGTTAAGAAGTTCTTTACACTTTCACAGGTTCGTCTGTTTTACTATGGTGACGTCCTTGATGTGTTTAACACGGGGGTAAAACAAAAGCTCAGGAAAGATTGCAAGAGTCTGTATGAATCTAAATGTGTTCTAGTTTGTAAATACAATTCTGTAATGCTCTATTACATGTTTCATTAAATAAGTGCGTGGATGCGAAGTTCACTTTAAAAAAAAAACCAAAAAAAAAAAAACCTCATTGTCACTTGTGACTTGGATGGCCTTTCGTTCCAAAGTCACACAGAAGATGTCTGGGGTTTTGTGAATGAATCAAATTTCCCCTTTTGACACAGGCAGATGCTGCCTGGGTTTTGTTGCTCCACAAGTTGCTATGAGGTGCTTGAGATGTATTTCTATGATTTAGATGACCAAGCAAAGAAAATGTTTTAGAAGTGTTGCAGAAAATGATTTTTCAGTTATATTACACTGGCACAGCATTGCAGCAGTATTGTAAGATTGCTTTTTTGTTTAGCTCCCTTTCCCTTAATTCTTGCCACTGAAAGCTGGTCAAAAGAAACTTTAAGTTTGTAGAACGAGTGTGTTCTAATATTCCAGGAATCTTTAGCATTATCATGCTGAAATTACGGGCTAATTGTTCACAGTTCTCTGACTTGTGAATATACTGCAGTAAGGGCACTCTCTCTTTAAATCGTGCTAGTGAAGTCAGCAGTCATTGACACCTTGTGTAGAGATCCACTCTGTGGCTGTCTACAAAACATCACGTTTAGTATTCCCCCCACGTGAGCTCTTTCAGAGCATGAATTGGGGAGATGGCTGGACAGCTGAGACCCATCCCCCACCCCCTCTCTCTCCTCCCCTCGGGGCTCGTCAGTTTGGAAGTGTGTAATCTCTGACCAGCCTTCCTGTTACACTCTCGGCCTCTCTCCTGCAGGCTTCCTGTTAATTGATAGGTGCGTGCTAAATGAGGCCCTCCTTTTGACCGTTGGTGCTACCTGCCTAGGTGTGCAGCATTTCGCTTTTCTTTGGGAAGATCACATGAATGCAGGCTGAACCCTGTCATCAGTGGTCAGTGGTCTCCCCAGTACCCACATTTCTTTAGTGACACCAGCTGTAGCCTCTTGGGACCGTCTGTGAGGTCAGCGCTATGATGGTAGCTTCTTTGTTGTGCCGTTTTTGTGCTGCGTTTATGGGAAAGAGGAAGTGGAATAATCATGTGGCCAGTGAGATCAGAGTTGGATTTAGGCGAGAAAGGGGTGTGCTTCTGCCTTAATTCAGATTGACCCCCCCCGTTTAGTTGACTTGACGGGCAGACAGCTTGGCTCTGGGTTGACCCCACTGTCCTTCATCGCTTTAAGACAAGGCTCTCCAAATCTGGCCCTCATATCTAAATCCAGCTGTGGTTTTCTCTCCTTCCAGGCATTTTGGTGAACAATTATTGCCACTCGTTAGCCAGAGTGTCATCAAACCTGACTCTCAGGTGGAGGGACAGTGAAAAACCAGCGGTGCTCGGCCCTCGAGGCCCGTGATTTGGGGAGCCCTGTTGTAAGGTGTGATATCACAGTATGTGAAAGGAATGTCCTTGTAACTGAATTCAGTGGAGCTCTGGAGCACTGGCTAAGACTTCTGAACCAAGCGGTCTAAAAAAAAACAAAAAATCTTTATTTGGTCACAATGATATCATCCTCCATCTGTCTCCATGATCCCATATGTCGTTATTACCCTCCAACTCGGTCCAGGCAGATAAATGTTACAACAACTGAGTGAAGTTCTTGGAAGGAGCCGATGTAAGTACAGGAATGGTGTGGGGGGGGTGGATGGGGCTGGGGCATTGGGGTGCGGGGGACATTCAGTGTTGGTGCAGCTGCATTCTGGTCATAATCAGGTTTTGCCCGAGCTCTCGCATCTCGCCCGAGCAGGAAAGCCCCTGACTCACACCTCGGCCCAAACCCATTACACCGAGCTCTCAAATCTCCACTAATCTGTCGGGGATAGCTGTTTGGCGAGCACTTAAGCTGATGGAGATGGAGGTAAACCGCACATCACTGAGTAAGCTCCACTTTTTTGCCGGGAGCAGTCAGCTCTCAGCGCGCTCCCGGGGAAAACCTGTTTGCTCTGTCTCGAGGACCCGAGAAGCACATCCATGTATCGTGTTTGTTTTAACTCTGTAATTATTCTGTGGCCTCAGTTGTCACCTTGAGTAAACCTTAGTACGGTGACTAATAAAGCTCTGAACACTCTGGCTTTGCTGATCATATCGTGCCTATTTTGAAAGGAGTCTCTTTGTTAGCTTGTGTCTGTGTCTTGCGCTTCTGTTTAAAAATGTATGTGGACAAACCAGAGTGGCAAGAAGTTGTTTTTCTGTCCAATTTTTCAAATTGCTGATGTAATTAGAAACTGGCTGCCGTGACCTATTGACACGATGACCTTGCATGTAATTGAGTCACACTGATCTTGTACTAGGTCTTGTGTCGTTAATAATGTGAGCCATTGGGGGGTGGGCAGGTCTTGGGGATGCATCTATCTGTTCATTGACTCCCAGTTCTTGTCTTGCGCCGTGTGACAAGGCTTTTACCACACTATTGGCCATCTCAGCCTTGCAGTGCTGTCACTCAAACACTGGCATCCCCTGCCTCTTTCGCAATACATCTCTCAGACTCAGTCCTCTTTGCATAGCTTTCATCATCTGTTTGGAGATCTGGGCTTTTTTGGTAACTCTGTCTGTAATCATGCGGGTGCATTCATATCTAGTGCTTTGTGTCTTCACCTCTCTCCTACTGACCTACTTTTCTATTCTTCTCTTTCTTCCTGCCACCTATCTCACCCTGTTGTCTCTGCATCCCTTTCTTTGCTCCATCTACATTACATAGCCAAAAATATGTGGTCACCATCCCATTCAGCACCTCATTCCCAAGTCATGCGCATCAAAATGGAGCTGGTCTTTTTTCCTGCTGCTACGGCTTTGTCGCATCTAGGGGGAGCTTCCACTAAACATAAAGCATTGCTGTAGGGATTGCTCAGAATCCGGCCAGTAAAATGTACGTCAAGTTGGTCTGTGATGTTGGATGATTAAGCATGAAGTCGGCTGTCTGGTTGATCCCAGCAGTGTTTGATGGTATTAAGGTCAGCAGGGCTCTCAGCTGACCCATTTGGTCGGTCGACACTCGATCTCAGCAAACCGCATATGGAGCCTTAACTACACCTGGGAGCATTGTGATGCTGACCCAGGAAGAGGCCTTTCCTGAACTGTTAAAAACACAAAATCGTACAAATACACTCGTGTTCTGTAGCTTCTGGGTTAACCTTCAAACAGAGTGCGTTGGCTTGGCCCAACACCAAGGAGTGGCCTTATAGTTCTGATCATTCCGTGCATTTTCGTTCTATTTTCCCCTCAGTTTGTAAGTTATTTTCTTTCTCGCTTCGATTTTCTCTTGCTGTCTCCCTTTGTTTTTCTGATCTTTGTGATCACACAGCCCTTTACGTTCCTAGTGTCTCATTGCCGTTTGTGACACCATTTTGTGTCTGTGCTGGTACCCTTCAGATATGGAGTCCTCAGCTGTGATCTTGGGCTGTGGCAGCTGGTGAGTTAAAAATTAGTGAAGCACAGAATGTCCCTTGAAGCTAATGATTGGTCCTGACTTCTGCCTTGAATTATTCGTTTGAATTAATATTACATAAACTCCAAAAACACTCAACAATATCAGTTGTGGCCAGTTTTCATGGCATGGTAAAACGAGAATGAAAATGCATTATTTCGACACGTAACTGCATTTCAACCTATGTTATTAATTTGCGGATATTTGTTGATAATTTTCACTTTCTTTGTTGTAATTAAATGACATGAAGTCAAAATTAGATGGTGCAGGATGTGCTTGAAGGAAACACAGAAGTTAAGTTTGGAAAGTGAATAGAACATTTTCTATTTAAATGTTACAACAGTACATTAGGAAGGAAGCTGTGTTTTTAACTGCTCATGGCTTGTTCTTATCATCGGAGAATGATTGAAAACCGAGCAAGAATTAATAGCTCTCCTCTTACCTTGAGAACTGGCTGCACCTGATGGTCCCAAGTGTTTTTGGAGTTCACGTAATGTCTGTTCAAATAAATGATTGAGAACAGGTCAAGACCAGTGATTATTTTTCAAGGCAACTCGGTGCTTCACCAATTTTCAGTTCACCAACAGCCACCAGTATTGGGTCTTTATTTTTATGATGGAATGTTACTGATCATTTAAAGCAGTCGTTTACACAGATAGCACGGGTAACCTGAGTGCTTTGACCTTAGATGTTCGCTGATATAAGCTGAAAAGAATAACTCACTGGGAGGTAGTGGGTTACTGGTGTAGGGCCCTATGATTTCCGTGATCCCGGAATCGCAGACGGAATCGTGGAATTGGCCAATAAAAATGGAATCTGTTGATGAACGCGGAATTTCGCGGAAATCTGCATAATTTGACTGAAATGCTGTTCGTAAAGCCACGTTTCCACCGAACGCTAAACAAAATATTCGCGCATCCAGATTACATTCAAAGTCAATGTAAAGACGCGAATGTGCACGCGAAAATGTGAGCAGCCTTCGTCAAATTCACCTTCCCTGTGTGTTCGAGCAACACATCTCTTCGGTGCTACAAAAGATCTTTGGGAAGAAGTTTTTCGTTGTTGTGGACGAGACCAGTGATGCCAGGGATTGCAGGGTCCTAAACATCGCCATTTGTCATCTTATGTTAGCTTAACAACCTATATAACCGTTAAATAGCCTACAATATTTCTTTTCACAGTCTACTTAGTGAATTGTGTGCGTGCAAATTATGACGTAACGTCGTCCCCCAGTGGTGAAATAATAGCTGATGCATCTTTGTGTCAGTTTGTTCATGTTTAATCATTACTGTAGAACATTTTGTCCTAGGATGGAATGCACAGTATTGGGATTACTGAACAAAAGTTTCTTAAAAATAAAAAAATACATTAAATATAGCTGATGTATCGGAATCAGACAACTGTTGATTTGTGGGGGAAACTGAGTGTCATTACTGCTGCTCTCATACATTCATATATATACACAATGTATATACAATGAGATTATAAATGATTAAATGGGCAGTCAGAATAATACTTGTCAGTACGGCCGTTGTCTGCCTTTTTGACTGTAGCTTACACTTCCTTTAAAGAGACAATTTGATTTTGTAGTATTTTAGGTTAAAAAAAAATCTTTCATCACAGTGCAATGTTATATTGCGTCATTATGCAGTACTTGTTCTGACTTTAAGTACTGAGGAAAATGGAGGGTTGCATCAAGTAATTTAAGGTTATTTCTATTTAATTAGTGAACATTTTATTAACATAAATAGGACACTCTCTCTGATGGTAAAATTGGTGTAATTGGTAAAAAACGGAATTCCAAAAAATTAAAACGGAAAAAATAAAACGGATTTCATAGGGCCCTACTGATGCTTAGGGAGGGAATCGGTGGATCAGAGAACCAAGGCAGGCTGTGCAGAGCCCAAGGCTGTCCAGGAATGGTCACGTTACAGTCTCTCTCTCTCTCTCTCTCTCTCTCTCTCTCTCTCTCTCTCTCTCTCTCTCTCTCTCTCTCTCTCTCTCTCTCTCTCTCTCTCTCTCTGCTCGCTCTCTGTGCCGAATGCTTTTTCTCTTCTCCCCCTCCCCCTCTCTAGTTCCCTCTCTCTTTGTCTGCTACACACACACGCAAACACTCTCAAGGTATAATAGCCTGAATGTTGGCAGCATTTATCATTGGACTGATAACAAAAGGTTATAAATGGTTATCTCATTCTCTTTCGCAAAAGTGCTTTGCCTAGTTATAGTTCAACAATAGCAGTTACTTCGTAATCCCGCTGTCTTTCTCAAAAGTGCTTTGTTAGTTATATTTCCACAATAGTTGTTATTTCACGAGCTCCCTCTCTCACTGGCGTGCTTTGTTAGTCGCGGTTTGACGATGCGTGTTGGTATCGCTATCTCAAGGTCTAGTGCTGTCTCTGCTCTCACATCGGGCCGCCATTCAGCAGGAGCATTGTTCAGTCCGAAAGGCTGGAAGCAAAAAAAAAAAAAAAAAGTAGTGCAGTTTAATGTGAAGTCACTGCAGTGCCCTTGCAAACTGCTTTCTTTTGTCCAAAACTAGCTCCACAGCATTTTCAAAGGACAGGAGAGTTAATTCCCAGCAGCATCTCTGCAGTCACGTGCCTTTGATCAGGTTTCATGTTCTACACCCGTGACAAGAAGACTGTAGTTTTTTTTCCAGTGTTTTTAACGGATTAAGTGAGTTGCAGGTATTTGATTGACGTCAGTCTTTTATGCCTGTGGCGTGCTTCCTGAAAGCCACGGTTTACCAGTTAGTAAGTTTAGCTCGTTGTGCTTTTTTTTGCTCACTCGCTGCCTATGGTGTGAATCTATTTATCTGGAATGCTGTTAGCCACACAGCAGCTGTACAGTTTACACTGGGTCTCAGGCTCCTAGATACTGTCATTTCATGAAAAACCCATTAAATGATCACCATCTGGCTGACCTCCTTTCTCTCTTATTGATACCAAATGCAGCCTGCTGTGCAGTTGCCAGTTAACTCACTGATGCGTTTAACCGTATCTGAGGCATATTCTCCGTGTATCTTTGGCCATGTACATTATAAACTTTGAGCATGTACTCTTGTACATGTAAACACATTGGACAACCACTTGATGGGCTGCTCCTTAGCCCCCTAATGTGATATACATACGGTTATGTGCATATAACCTGCTCATTAATCTGCAGTGTGAAGATGACCGCCAGCCAAAGAAAAAGCTGTTTTTGGTACTTTTTTTTTGTTTTATTTGCATTAGTCCCATATTAATTGCATAATTTTTCAGATTTTGTTCCGCAAATCAGCGCATCTATTTGATATTTTGCTCAGGGTGCGTTTGGCACCCTGTTGAATCTTTGCAAAGGACTGTTGAGTAACTGAAAGGGCAGGTTCTCAAACCTTGAGTGTTTGATTTAGTTTGATTTAGCTAGTCAGTATAAGGTTGTGCTTTGATGTTGTAAGGTGCTGTATTGACATTGTACGCTTGGTGGGAGGTAGAGGGGGGGTTGGTTTCTGAGGGTCTCATCCCATTGTGTGAATTTTAACCTCTTTCCTGCCTCTCTGGCTGTGGCAGTTCATTTTAGTTCATGCAGGTTATTACCAAGTGCTCCCCCCCCCAGAGCTACTCTCTATTGGACTGTGTGCATTTTATTGATTCATAAAAGGTTAGAGATTACAGTGTTTATACAGCATATGGTGACTGAGGCAGATGGTTAGTGGATTTAAGCTGGTGGTCTTTCCTTGGTGGGGAACATTTTGAGAGCCCCTCTGCATTACTTGGATGTGACTGTCGGCCGAAGAGATGCTTTATATTGCAAAATGTTTTTTTTTTTTTTTTTTTTTTTTTTTTCCATGCTGTCATCAGGGCAATGGTTGGGCCTATAAATGATTGCATGTTTGGAGTCTCTTTTATTGACAGACTTAATGACACTGCCTGATGTCAGTTCGCAAGTGATCTTTGTTTTATTGGTGTGTGGTAATTAACGATGACATGATGGATTTCATCAGTCAATTTTTTTTTTTAACACTGCTGTCAGTAAATGACTCCAGGACTGTACTGCCTTGGCCTCTACTGAGGATGGATCGCTGTCTGGAGTTTCATTGCTTTGTGGAGCCTTAAATTGTGTGTGATTGCTTCATAAGAGCTTTTTGCATGTATGCCGTTTAATACTGATGGAAACCAGGGCTTTATTACAGCACAATTAGAGGTGTGTTGGTTTTTCTTGCTAGCCGTATGAAAGTTAGGGCTGGAACTAACCATTTTTCTCATTGCCGAATAGTCTGCTGATTATTTTGTAGATTTATCGATTGTTTTGTCTACAAAATGTCGGAAAATGCTGTAAATGTTGATCATTGCTTCTTTAAGGGCAAAGATTACGTCCTCAAATGTCTTGCTTTGTCTACAACCCTAACTTATTCAGTTCACTGAGGCTGGAATTTGAAAATTTTGACTCCAGTTTTTTTTTTTTAAGGAATTACTCCAACCAATTAATCGATCATCAAATTAGTTGCCAGTCAACTAGTTTACGAATAATTGTCACAGCTCTAATGGAAGGCCTAGCTCTTGAGCCTGTGCTCAGGGCTTCACTCATGGCTGCTAAGCTGGCACTGCATTGCTCTTAGTGTCCTGCGGCTTCTCCCCACGGTGCGACAGTTCGCAGGAGGGCTCCGAATTTCTGAAGCAGCGCTAAACTGCACTGGCCTCCAATCTATGTCCACTCTCTACATGTGTGTAGAGGGAGGACGTCTTCATTGGACTCCATACTGGCACTGAACCGGGATTTATTGGAAATGTCCACGTCTCATAGGTTTTTTCGTGTTCCATGTCTGTTTGCTTATCTTGAACAGGATTTTTTGTTCGGTTTGGGGCTGTACAGACCATGGGTCATGACTTAACAGACTCCCCACCGTGCAGGTCAAACGTAGGTGAATTTCGCCAGCCGCCGACGCTGCCTTTGTCCTGGAAGCTGGCTTTATTGTGGAGAGTGTGTGCACTGCCCCCCCCCCCTTTGCTACGGTAAACCGACACGATGAAATGCTCCATATTAACGGAGAAAGATAATGACCTCCATAAGCCAACAGCAGCGGGATTAGCTCCGCTGGGGTAAAGTGTACTTTTTATAAGAGTTTATTTAACACTCTGAACACTTAACTCAAGTTGCTTTGAAGAGGAGCACACTGAAGCAGAAGTAGTCGAGGGGTGAGGGGGATGGTGGTTTTAAAGCAAAACCTTGTGCCCAAAATGAGTGTAAAGAAGCTTAGACTGTGCACGGCTGAGTGGTGTTTTAGCTGCAGGGCAGCTGGCGGAGATAATTACACATGTGGAGCAGCAGCGCTGTGATCATGACTGCAGGAGAAGGGAACAGAGTAAACCCTTAATTCCACAGAACCACTCGCATAAAACTTTAAACCGTGTATGCTGCCTGAGGCCAGTTTTCTTTATGCAGGGGTGTTTCTGGGGTTTTAGATTTAGGATTCCTGATTTAAATTAGATTTACAAATGAATCGGCGGGCTCTTTGAGCATAAAACTTCTAAATTCCTATAAATATACAAATGACTTGTTTCGAACTCGTACAGCAGTTCTTAGAAACTATTTTATTGTGATTGGTAATCCCTTTCCTCTTGCTGTGATTCATCCTCCAAGGATTGCCAAAATACTTCCCCCTGTTACTGAATCTTAAGCAGATGTATTTTGTTTTTTTTTTTTTTTGTTTCTTGGTTTCAAAACTCATTGATGAACCTGAAAGTTTTTCTTGTCTGCTGAATTTCTGTTTTGGGGACCAAGCAGTGAGGGTGCTTTTACCTTAACTTGTACATCTTTGTCCTTAAACAACTTTTTTTTTTTTTTTTTTTTTTTTTTTTTTTTGGTTCGGTTGTCTGTGGCAGCCGCTACAACCATATGGTACAAAGTTTTGAAATTTGGCACACTGATTGGGGAGAGTCTGTGGATTTGTTTCACCGAGTTTCATGTCTCTGCTTTGAGCACTGTAGTGCCACCAGTGGGTCAAAGTTAGAGGTGCGTTTATGCATGTACTGGCAGATCCCCTTGACGAAGCAGAGTTCAACGCACCCAAAAATATTAGTTTCTGCCTTATTGAATTTTCTGCCATATTGGATTTTTTGAAAAAGTTTTCATGGGCCGCAAATTTTGTAAAATTTTTGCCATGATTGGCACAGATGATCTTCAAGCCAAGCCAAACAGAAGTTATTAGACAGATTTTTGATTTTTGAAAGCATTTGCCTATGATGGACAATTAAAATATGCAGCAAAGTAATCAGTTAGGAAGTCAGGTCATTTCTGAGCAAAACTTTGATACTTCAGAACCAATCTTGGTACATGGACTCAGGACCTCATTTTAAGCAAGTGCAACAAGGTTTGTCATTTGACCTCCAGGGGGCACTGCAATAATCCAAAATATGTTCTGACTTATAAATGTTAATTTATTTTCCTTAAAATAATTTTTGTGCTTGCTAATTCTGTGGGAGGTTCTTCAGCCGAGACATGGCGACTTGCTTGTTGTGTCAACCTAAATGATGTGGCCGCTATATTGCATTTTGCACGAAAGGTTTAAAAATTTGTCACTGGACATTAGGGGTGGGGGAAATAATCGATTCTACGATGCATCGCGATGCTTTGTTGAACGATTCAGCATCGATGCAGGAAAGTCTACAATCGATGATCAACGCAGTTTTCAATGGACTGCCTCTCCCGGAGTCTGGGAGTTTGGAGTTAAGCGTTATTATGGCACCCAAAGACATGCCCCTCCGGAGCATTCAAGTGCTATGATTGGCCAGTCAACCTAGGGCCAGGATTAGCCAGCCATTCAGCTCGAGGATTGGAATCCTACCGCTTGAACAGCTGGCTAATCCTACCGTTTGAATGCCCATGAGGGGCGTGTCTTAGAACGTGTGCGCCGTGTTTACAATTCGGATCGCGCGAAAGAGGTGCGGGTGTGAGAGAGAAAAGAGGTACAAGCACCACCGGCTTTTTCAAAAGCTGCTGTTTTGGAACACTTTGGATTTCCTGAAATCGATGGTAAAACAACAGAGCTAGACAAGACTTATGCAGTTTGCAAGACGTATAACGCAAAGATCAAGTACGTAGGCAACACGACAAATATGAGAAATGATCTTGCCCTTGCCACTCTGAGCTTACTTTAGCAGGGAAAAAAAAACGTTGCTGTATCCAACCAGCAAACTCTTGAGCAGACACTCGTATCAAAGCTGGCACCCAACTCTGACAGGGCCAAAAAGACTACAAAGGCTGTAGCAGTTTTACTGCTAAAGATCTGCGCCCTTAAGCTGCTTGCACGGACGGACGAAAGCGAATTTTTCGACGACAGATTACATTCAAAGTCAATGCAAAGACGCGAATACACGCCGTTTCGCGTCTTTGCATTGACTTTGAATGTAATCTGTCGTGGCGAAAAATTCGCTTCGCGTCCGGGTGTGCAAGCTGCTTTACTTGTCGTGGGAAGCGAAAGCTTTTGTTTTCTCCAGCATACCCTGGCACATGAACAACGTCCCGTGCAGGCGATACTTCACAGACGCGCTATCCTAACGCTTACCGGCACCAAAGCTCGGGTAATGAAGTCATTGAGAAGTGCGAGTCAAAGAGAGCGAAAGTGGAAGAGGAGCTGTTGCCATGTTTACTGAATGTTAGAAATGCGCATTACATAATACAGCCGCTAAATAATTATTTCCTCAACGTAAATCGGTTTTGTTTTGATGCATGAAAATGTAATGCACGATAAAAGAGGTTTATTTTTGTGAACTATTTTTGAACACTATGTTCAGTCTTATCTGGTGGATTGGAAGAAATGTTTTATTTAATTGAAAAGGGGCAGCTGTTCATGTTAAGTTATTTGTTACAACAATGTATAAATAAAAGGGTTTTGATTTCACCTGATAGTTTGTATTGTTGGGGAAAAATAAACCATGTACAGAAATCTGAAATTGAGATGCATTGACAATTGTTTAATAATCGAATCGCCACCCTCCGAATCGTAATCGAATTGTGAGATGACTGAAGATTCCCACCCCTACTGGACATACATTCTGTTGTTTTTGTCAAATCTGTCCGGATGGTCTTTAGACTAAGCCTCCAAAAGTTATCAACTGGATTTTATATTCTTGAAAGACTTTGCCCATGACAGCCAAATTAATGGCAAAGAGCCTAAAGAGGATGTGAGCAATATCTCAATTACACCCAATCCTTGCTCTGTTCACATAAAACTTCTGATCAGTATTTGCAGCCTTTTAAAATGATCACATCAAGTTGCCATGGTGATTCTGCTGGACTGCTTGGCCCCCTCATTGCTGCTTGCAGCTAAATTTAAATATAGAATTGGAATTGGGTTTGCACTGGGTTAGATGTGAAAAATTCTGCTTTTTTGCTGCACAAACATACCGCAATATATAATCAAGTAATAAAATTACTTGAGAATCTGCAACTTTGTCTTTCCAGTACATTGCAGCTGCATTGCATCTGTGAAATGTGCTACTCTGTCCAAAGAGTCCACATAGTCAAATGACTGCAGCCTCTGTCTTTGCGAGTGTGGGCACCATTTTCTGGCACTTTTCTTCTGATTTGAATGCGTGACAAAGTGGCCCTTGTGTTTCATTTTACTGTTTCTCTGTTTCGTGCGAATCCATAACAACGTGCAGAAATGCCTCTCTTGTGGTTCAGGGGATTGTCTGGAAGGCAGTGGGCCCTTCTTGGAAACGTGTCCTGAACCGTCCTGTGGCTGGTGCGCTGTGCAAGTGTTCAGCTGGGAAATGTGCTGTGTGTGACTCTGTTTGCCGTTTGACGCACTCAAGGTTGTGCAACCAGAGCAGGGTTTAACTGAATCATGCGAAGAAATGTTTCCAGAAGTTTCCTTTAAAGAGAAAAGTGAACAAATTTCCCTTAGAAGTTAAGTGTGTACTCATAAGGTTTTTTTTTTTTTTCCTTCACTCACGCCAGTGCTAGGACATGCATGCTCAATAAACTTCAGCTAAAAAGGCCTCAAAGACGTATTCCTGAACTCGCATTAGGGCCAAAGGGGCACTAGGGTGTCATGCCGCACTAGGGCACTAAGTACTTGTGACAGTATGCGCTTAAGGGTCGAGGGCAGATGAGCACTCTTCGCTTTTGAAATTTCTGGGGCAGTGGGTGGGGGATGGACTCTCTGTACAGTTATGTTACACCTCTGCAGCAGGAGATTAGTGGCGCTGATGATAAATTGTGACGCAGGAGATAAGACTGCCTCAGGCGTGTGGGTTGACATGGTGCTGCCAGCCCTGCTGCTTTGCATTTTGTGGTCTTGCATTGCGTGGCATCGCCTGTACTTCGTCCCTGCTGATCGAAAGAGGCCATGACATTTATGCGCAGTTTGAACTTTAAGGTTGCAGGTTGAAACAAAAAAAATCTAAATGTAATGTGTACAACAGAAGCTTCGTTTACACAAAAATTAATAAGCAGGGGTCTTATCTGTAAAAATTTGCTTGGATTTCAAAACTGAAACCATTGCATTTGCACAGAACAAAGAAAAGCAGCATATAGTAAAAGTATCCTTATCCATGGTTAAACAAATAAAATTATTTAATTAACCAGGATTAAATTGGAATTTTTTGTATGCGGAATCTTAGTAATTTCACCTTTTTTAACGGTAAATTATTTCCTAAATTGTAATTTTGCAAAGAAATTGGCATATGCATTATTTCTTTGTGGATTCACCGTTTATTAATGAGACCTCGAGGACACCAGCACATTTCATGATCTCAACTAATATGCCTCATCAGTGTTGGAATATTACAGGAATCACCATAGAGACCAAACTCCCATAATTCACTAAACGCGAAAGTAAACCAGATACAGATCCTGGATATTAGTGTTTCTCCAGAGATGAGCAGGCTTGTATTGTCTCGATCTGAAGTTTTACCACAGATTGTCGCGAACATAGACATATATACGTAGACGCCTCATTGAGCGGGTTGGCTCGTTGCTGCGATACGTCAGCGTGTCCGCCATATTGGATGTGGCAGATCTGCCCCGTAAACTAATGCAAGGAAATGGACCGAACTTCATAAAGCACCTTTCTACGAAGTGATTCAAGTTAATGCCTTTTATTCACCCATTCACACACACTCTAATATATTTGGGAAACAAATAGGCATCAAAAACAATGTATGTAACTTTTAATGTGATGACTTTAAATGTTTACTCCTTATGTGTTTAGGACATAGGTAAGCACCAAACCACTTTATGTATTTTTCTAATGTTTTTATGAGTTTTTACAGCTACCAAAGTATGTGACACTGTTCTTGTGACGATAAATATTGAAATATTAATATTAAACATCTGTATTAATATAAGTTCATTGTAGATGAAGATCAGCGTGCTGGCGAGTGGTTGTCATGCACCTGTTAGCTTAAAAATGACTGAGATGTCGGCAGAAGTATAACTATCGTCCATGAAAAAATGATTTTTTTCCAGCGGATATTCTAGTTACAACACGATTAGGCTAGCAAAGCAGTTTTGTGTTGCTATGTGCGGTATTTATTCAGTTTTGGGAAATCACAATGTCAAGAAAACATAAGCCCAAGTTGGCTGGCTGACAAGGACTAGTTAACATCAGATCTCATGTATTTCCACTGAAACGGGGAGAATACTGGCAAAAAAACTTTTATATTTTGAGAGCGAAATGCCCACAGTGTTAATACATTTTGATTATAAATTTTATTTTGTTGGTAATAGTTGTATAATTGCATTATTACTTTAGCGATGCTGGCCGCATCACTGTAGTGACAATAATGACGGTCAAGCACACCCTCGCATGTAATAATGCTTAAAATTATCTCGCAGTGTAAAACAAAATACTTCACTGATTCCTTCACATTCAGAAAGGGGAAAAAACATTTTCAGAATAGTGTGGTATTGAATTATCTTATAGGCCATTCCATCTCAAATGGACCAGTAGCCTGGGCATTTGTAACCACCATCTCTCAGATTGTCCTGATTTTTCCACCAGCAGTTGCTATATGTACATGGACAAAAATCCCAAAATTTTGGCTGCCAACTCCAACTGGCAGCCATTTTAAAAATCGCCTTTTACGCGCGTCACGACTTGCCCTCCCACTTTTTTCAAACCCTTTTTTCGCAATTAATCAAAAACTATAGCACCTATTGGCACCAACATTGGCACTCTTATGTAATTTTTCATGCTAATTCTGAATATGCAGTCAAATAAGTGATAGCTCCTATGGTTTGGAAACTATTGGATGAAAACCCTTTTTAAAAATTTAACTTTGGCCCCCTTATCTCAATTCTGCCACCTGATATCAAAATGGAACTTATTTTATGCTCATCACCATCACTTCAACTCTATAATATAAAAAAATTAGAGAGGTGTTCTGCTTTGTTTTGATGTAATCCTCCAAAACGTAAAATAGATATATTATGAAATCAATATCACCATGTATACACACATGTACAGAGCATATAGTAGTGTCTATAGGAATATTGCAAAACTATGGCAAAAGGTCAGCAGTTTGTAGCCTAGTAATCGAGCATGGATTTGATCTGCACAATCTGTACTCAGGTACCTTGCTGACTCTGTAAGAGCTCACATAAATGGCACTTGTTTACTGCCTTGAAACAAAAACAGCATCAGTTGAAGTGGGCTCTCTCATTCATTAAGCCATTGGTCTTCAACGTCGTTCCTGGGGACCCACTGTGTATGCTGGTTTTTGTTCCATCCACAATTGTAATCGCAGGACGCGCGTTAAAGGCAATTTTTAAAATGGCTGCCATTTTGTAACCAGTTGGAGTTGGCAGCCAAAATTTTGGGATTTTTGTCCATGTACATATAGCAACTATTGGAGCAAAAATCAACTAAATCTGTGACGGGGTGGTGTCACCCCCTGGTCCATTTGAGATGGAATGGCTCTAATCCTTACAGCCTATACACCTACCCTGTGGAGATGAGCTGGGAAACTGAATAGTGAAGGAACAGCTTCGTCTCTTATCCTGACTGTCTGATCTGTCCTGTCAAAATCCTCTGGTCTGAAGTGCTCACTGCAGAGCATGGATGACGGACTAGCAGAAAACCCCTCCCGTCTGACAGCTGTTTCCCAATGCTTTCTCAGCTCTTTATCTTTGGGAAACCTACATAGTATGTGAAAAGTTAGCTAAGCAACTAACAACAATCAGAGTAGTTACTTCGGACCAATTTAGTTAAATAGGAAAGACTTCTTTGTTGTTTGGAGGCTGGTTTCACCGTGGGAATCCAGTATTATGCGTGGGACTTCATGATATTAGCCACAAAGTCAGCAAATTCTGTTCGTAAAATTGTGTTATAATGGCCAAATACAATCACAAGTATTTTTTCAGTCTTACCTGGGAAAGGTAATCCCATGAGATCTGGTTTGGACTGTAAACCAATTGGCACAATTCCATGCAGCACATGAATGAGGCATCTTCTCCGTTCGCTCTTGCCACATCCAGTATGGCGGCGACGTTGACGTATGATTCAGCGCTCAATGCGGCGTCCACGTATATATGTCTATGGTCGCCAACTTATCGACCGCGCCCCTGACTATTCAACGCCATCAGGGATGGAGAGTACACACTCTGGACCAAGGAGCAGTGGTAAGATGGGCAGTTTTGTTCACTATAGGAAATGCTTGCACTTAGTGGTGAAGCCTAACTTGTAACCTCCAACCTCTGAAGTCTGGCGTTTTCCAATTGACGAAAATGTTGCACTGTGGCAAATAAATAATAATGTACAATGGGCTACAAGTCACCCATGACTGAAATATTCTGAAATTCACAGGGAAAAAAAGAGCCTGTTCTAAACGGTCAAATTCTTGTTGCTCAGTGGAGGCAACAATGGCTGTCAACATATCCATGGCAGTTTTGGATAATTTCCAGCCGGAATCAACCCCACAACGAAGGCGCTATTGTTCTGAAGTTGTCTGATATTGTTTCCCATGTCATTATTTGCTACGCTGTTAAATAGCTGGGAAGGCTGTAGAAAATGAACACAATTAATGTTCGTCGATGCTGCCAGTTATTGGGTGCCGTTTATTAAGAAATAGAAAGTTGGGCTGTGATCATAAGCTGCGGAAAGGATCCTTCCTTGGGGGATGGTTGCGGCTATTTGGTAAAATGGGACCCGACTAAGGCAGGCTCGCTAGAGCGCTATGGAGTGACGTTTAGAAACGTACTTTCTTGAACAGTAATTTGTCAAATTGCCAGGCAGCTACCACGCTGAGATCAGTGGTTCTCATATGCTTTAATTTTTTTTTTTCTTATTCAAACTTGGCATGTACCTCACAGTTAAGATTTGACTTGGTTTCTAACCTGAAGGAAGTAGCTACTTGACACTGTCGGCCTGAAGTGAGGTGAAGTTTCCCATACTTGCCGGACTGTGGATGATAATTTTCCAGTTAGCCATCCACCTAACTGTCGAAGTCTCAATGATCACTCGATGACAGTCACCCACGTTTGTAGTGATGAGCAGCGATTAAACCACTTCACTGGTTTGTCCCGATCATTGTCATCTACCATTTTTCACAAAACGGGTATACAGAAACTAGCAAGTGTTAATTTTGGCTAGGTAGCAAATTAAAAGGTTAGTTCAGACTTTTAAAGTGAGGTTGTATAAAATACTTGTCCATAGTCGGTGTATTAAGCCGCTTTCACACTGGACGCGAAACGAATTTTTCGCACGACAGATTACATTCAAAGTCTGTCGTGTCTTTGCATTGACTTTGAATGTAATCTGTCGTGCGAAAAATTGCGTCCGGTGTGGTAGCAGCTTTACCCTTGATCGGTAATAAACGCACACACTTTTCACAGAAGCTGACGGGAACAACAGCACAGAACCCAAGTTGTGTACTGCTGTTGACAGGCCAGCGGCAAAATTGTATTATGAACTTCCTGTAAAGACCTACCTAAAAAGTCAATATCAGTTTAAAGTTAACGCTATATTTAGAATATTTTCACTGCATTACCTTGCCATCAGACAGCCCTATCCGTTTGAACGAACGTTTCATGTTCTCAACTGTAGAACTTATTTAGGCTATTCCTGTTCCTTCCATGTTGCATGCTTATTAAATTTCCCTATCAAATGATTGTTTAATAGAAATAAAATTACCAAAAACCAAATGACAGAATTTTCAGTGAATGTAGAGAAAACTGCATATAAAAGAATCCTAGTTTCACACGGAGAGAAACTGCCTAAAATACAGCCGAATGCTTTTAAAGAAGAGTGTGAAATGTACTGCTCCTGTTCATTGATCAGTTTTTCTGTTTTCTCTCTCCTCGTGTCAGAACATTTTCCCCTCTTAGGCTCATCATTACCATTGCCAGCTGGTATATTGTTTTTACCCTGAAATTAATATTCTCCTTCCAAGAAAAGAAGGAAAAAAGCCAACAATTTCCGTTGTGCGAAACGTGTCATTTTTGCACAACGGATACTAAATGGAGTTGTTGCAAATGAATCTAGGGACTGTGCCCTGAGCAAATGCAAACTGCACCTGTGCTTGGCACACCTGGGAACAACTTTCGGTCTCTTCTGCAGCTTGCAGCATCTGCTGCTGCTTTGCAGTCTACCAGCTCTGGTGTGAACTTTGACTCTCCCTCTACACCTTGCAATGCCTCAGTTCTGCCGTTTCGGGCTCATGGTGGCTTGCGGTTCCACTGTGACGATGAGATTTTGGGTCTTTTGGATCCTCATCATTGGCTAAGCTGCTGGCTGATGTCACTGACTTCTTGAGAAGCTATCAGACGAAGCGCAGTTTCATTGCAATGCATTGTGAAAGAATTTAGCTGGCACATTAGTCACTATGTGTCGTAATTCCACAATGAGCTCATTGTTTACTGAATATTAGCGTAGCATACCTATTTGATGAATCTTACCTGCCTCTGTTTTGCACAAGTATAAGAGTACTGAAAAATAAAGCACTAGCCTTTTTTTAGTATTAATGGTCAAAATGCAGTACAATTACTTGCAACTGCTCCCTGGCCACACTTCAGAAAAATGCTTTGAATATCTGCTGTATGTATGAATTCTCTGTTCTAGACTTTTATAATCTTCTCAATGTTATTTGGCTATGAAGCTGACATATTTATGATCTACTGGATGCCATATGAAATTATAGACTCTGTTAGTGTGCAAACATATTTAAGTAGGACACTGTGTGCATGCGCATTTCTGTTTGTGTGTGTGAGTGAGAGTGCACGTCTCTGCCTGTGTGTGTGTGTGTGTGTGTGTGTGTGTGTGTGAGTGCGCGTCTCTGCCTCTGTGTGTGTGTGTGTGTGAGTGCGCGTCTCTGCCTGCGCGTGTGTGTGTGTGTGTGAGTGCGCGTCTCTGCCTGTGTGTGTGTGTGCGTATGTGTGAGTGCGCGTCTCTGCCTGTGTGTCTGTGTGCGCACGCGCGTCTCTGCCTGTCTGTATGTGTGTGTGTGTGTGCGTGCGCGTCTCTGCCTTGGTCTGTGTGTGTGTGCGTGTGTGTGTGAGTGCGAGTGTGCGTCTCTGCCTGTGTGTGTGAGAGTGCGCGTCTCTGCCTGTGTGTGTCAGTGTGTGTGTGCGTGTTTAAAACCTAAACAATGTGAGCCTGGCTTAAGCAGCTGCTTTTTTTCATCTGTGAATGTTGGCCGAGGCTCTCTGTATTATGGAGCTGGGCCCCCAGGGAAGATGGTGAAGCTATTAAAATTCCCCCACAGATCCACGTGACGTGACGGGGGGGTAAATCTCCAGCCACGTGAGCTGTCTGTGACACGCCGCAGTCTCTGAGAGTCGACCTAACGAGCAGGGGCTTGTCAAGTCGCAGCTCCGAGCCTGCCCTGCACCTGGTACCTCTGCCAAATAAGGGCCCTGCAGTCGAGTTAGGGCTCGGTAATGCACATCAGCCGCACCTGCTGCCTGCACACTACCGCTGCCAAATAAGGGCCTTGCAGACTCCATGCAGGCGATGTGTGAAGGTGCTGGCGCCCTGCTGTCCGCTTTTATGCAGGAATCTGACGCTGCAGAATCCGTGCTCCGCGGCCCTCGCTCTCTCTCTCGGTCAGGCTCGCCTGTCAGGCTACTGTTTCACAGGGCAGCTGCTATCGCTGGCCTCTGCACCTGTTTCTCAATACTCCTCTGTGTACTTCCGTGCCCCAGTGATTCTCTCTTTACCTCCCTGTATCCCAATGTTCATCGCTTCACTTCCCTGTGTCCTAGTATTCCTTTCCTTCCTTCCCTGTGTCCCAATATTCTTTTCTTTACTGCCCTGAGTGCCAGAATTCTCTGGTTTCCAGAAATTGAAGCAGCAATAGTCTGCCGTGGCCTGTCTTTATGTATTGAGATGTGTTGCAAAAAAGGCATGTATTTTTATTTCTGTGCGTTCGCACGACGTTTATACTGTACTCGATTCCAGCACCAAAATCCGAATGACTGTTCCCATACTCTATTTCGGTTTGGCTTCATTGGTTGATAAAATAATTTAATTGAGCGTTGCTGCATTTATTTTATGCGGTTAGTGTGAACTCAATAACATTTTTTACTGCTGAGTCAATAGAAGATTTATTTATATTGTGTGTGTGTGTGTGTGTGTGTGTGTGTTGCGTAGGGCTGTGTGTGTTCCAATGTGTTTTAAAATGATGCATGTCATCTAAATGTTGCGGTCTGTCACCGTGCCACCCATTAACTTCCCATTTTTTTTTCTCCTTTTAACTCTAACCTAGACAAATGATTTGACTTGGAAGGGTTTTTCTAATTAGATTTAAAACAATTGCTGACGTCAAACCGCTGAATGGCCTGACGTTAGCCACAGCTCTTGCTCATACTGTATAACCTGTTGCATGCTGAGGTTCTGTATTTTGATGAGTACACGCATATGTGATTGCAGTCTTATTGGCACCAGATGGCTTACGATTTGCTGTTTTTTCATTGTGAGACTTCCTCTTCCTTGAAGGCATCTTCTCTCTCAAGCATACCAGTAGTTACCGGAAGGTTAATTTCTTAGAATAAAGTAATTTACACGCAGCAATGAAGTCGCTGAATAATTGGCTGGGGAGTAGAACACATGGCAGAAATTATAGGGCGATTCCATATGAGAACAAGGAAAAATGGTAAAATTAAAAACTGCTTCAAATCGGCAACCATTGTTGCCATATCTTAGTTTAATGCCCAAAGCATCTAGAACCATTGAGTTTTATCACCTCTGTAACCTCAAAATTAGATTTTTAGGACAGAAGTCCCAAAATTTGAATTTTCGCTAATTTAGCCATTCTTGTCAAAGTAATATTGATGTGCATGGAATAACTGTAAAATGGTAACCCTCACATCTTTTAGCACTGTACATCACAGGAATGGATGGTCATTAATGCCTCAATACATCTTTAATAATATAATATAATAATAATAATATTTTTATTGACCCCCATGACTGGGGAAAGATAAAATACAGCACATAAAATAGGCTACATGTAGCATAAAATTGACAACAGATTTCATATTTATCAGAATTGAACTCTCAGCAGCTGGCACGCCATCAGGTGTGGGACAGACCCAGGGGCTTGGTAATCCTCGCGATGGAGCAGGTTAAAGAGTGAATCAACCACTCCGTCGTCACCATCACGCCGGCCACCCAGCCGCACCCGGGGCGCCCCACCCAATGCAATGCCAGCGGCCGAGAGATCATACCCAAGGACACGATCGAGAATAGTGCCCTTAACTCTTCAACCAGTAGACAGGTACTTAGATAGGGCAGCGATGTTGAACTGACGAGCCGGGGAATCATTAATAAAATTTTTCATGCCGGTGGGGATGGAAGGGATAGTGAAGGAAAGGGAGGAACTGTAGGATTGCTGAAGCGGGAAGGGTTGTGGGAGAAAATTTTTTTTTTTTTTTTTTTTTTGTCCCTCCATGATTTATTAGCAATATGAAACTTTACTTGCACATACATGCATTCATGTTGTCTTGTATAACACACTGTGTTCCGTGTGACACGTTTTCACATTGCTTTTTCCATCAAATTTCGCTACTTGTATTATCTTTATATGTTTCAAAATGGTTATATTTCATCGTTTCTCATGGATAATGTCTGAATAACAGAAGCACAGTGATTTTATTGATGTATCTTTAGGTATTTTAAACTAGTTTAAGAGACACTTCTGCATGTTCCGTACGACACATTGCTCCCAAAAAAAGTTTGTCACGCATATTTTCTATAAAGATCATTTCAAAGTTTCAACAGCATTTAAGTGTTCTTATGTGTTTACAGTGTTCATTAAGTAGAATTTAACAATATTTATCCACACAACTCGCAGTTTTTGGTGTAAGCTCAAATTTCCAGAAAGTCAATTATATCTGTGTCCCATACGACAAGCAACAATTTTCTCTTATTTACCACAAAGCAATAAATCTTTATTGGTTGTTATATTTTCATTGTCCATCCCCCTTGTACTCTATCATTACCATAAAACAAATCTTCATTGCAGTTGCATTTAATCAGAAAGCTAGGGAACATTCGCTTAATATCTCGTACGAAACATTCGGAATGACCCTGTACCGCATATATGCACCACTGCACAAGAGATGGGATTTCGGGCCAGTGTTGTAGCTGAGGTATTGACTCTCTGGGGTGCTGTAATTGCACCTTTCGGGATGGTGGTTCCTGTGAAGGTGCGGTTTATGTGTTGCCTTCTTCCTAACGTTCACTGCAGGGTCAGTACCGCTGATGGAGAGGGCATTTCAGCTCTCTGCCGCTCTGCTTTTTACACTAGAAGGGCAGCTGTGAAGGTAATGACCTATGTGCACACTTTGCAGTGGTGAATATGAGAGAATATTCCAGAACATCCCCTTAAGATGGGCCTGGCCCTTCAGCTGTGGGGATTTGAGCTCTTCTCCGTGGAGTGAAGGAGTGTGTGTTTGTGTGTGAGGGAGTTTGAACGCACGTGTGTGAGAGTGACTGTTTTCTAAGTTCAGTGTCCAAGTGCTTGCAGTGCCCCCCCACCACCACCACCACCACACTGCAATGACACTCCATTGTGGCGTAGATGTTAAGAAGAGGCCGTCCCATCATCAGTGCGGGTGGGGGTTGTCCTTGTTGTGTGCTCTCTGCCCCGGGGGGAGGGGGAGGGTGGGTAGAAAATGAAAGTGGTGTTTTTGTTGCTCCTCTGAACGTGGGAAAGCTGTTGCATTTATTTGGTTCATAAAGAAACGCGTGTCCCCGTGGCCACCTCACCGCCGCGGGTTCTCTCGGCCAATGACTGATGTGGAGCGGACGGTGGCTGAGACTGTGGTTAGCCAGCGACGGATAAAGCGGTTTTGTTCTCTCGGCTGGTGTCTCTGGGTGCAGCTGGGTCTATGAACGGCTCTCTGTTTATAGCATCCAGGCCTCCCTACCATGCAGACCAGGGGCTAATCAATAGCCCCAGCTCCAAACAGTGTGGCTCATCACGCTAATACAATCAAAGGGTACTGATTTGGGAAGTCCCCTCACCCACTGACTTTCGTGGAGTCTGCTGTAGTCCTCAGATTTGAAATAAGTGTGTATTTTCAATAAACGATTGAATTCACAAGTTAAGGCATCAAATATTGTCTTTGTATTTTCAGTACAGCAGTTTGAATGCGTTTTCCAAATCTCTCCTTTTTCATTTTATTAGCTTTTTTCACTGTGTGCCAACATTTTTGAAATTAGGGTTTTACATTGTGTGTGTGTGTGTGTGTGTGTGTGTGTGCACCTCTGCTGTGCGTGCATGGACATCTTTTTTTGGGAAATTGCATATCTGACCAATCAGCCTGAGGTGTTACCATTGCATGACTTCATGCAAATTCCAAGGTTACATTAACAGCGCAGTACCTGGGCCTTTTTGATTAGTTAAGCAAAGCTGGTGTGCTGTGTTGCAGAAGCACGTTGCCCTACCTGTTGACCTTCAAAACTTGCAAATATTATTCCCTAACTCCTGAACTGACTGATGAAGCAATTTGGACCATTTGCACGGAAAATTTGTGTTAAATTCAAATGGGGCATGTCGGGAGCGTTTGTCTGTAATCGCACAATGGCAGCTTTGTGCATCGGTACTACAGTCAATAAAAACTGAAACCTCAAAAGAATGATGCGCTTCTCAACACGTTGCAGTTGGAATAAATGCATCCTTCGGAGGTGTGTGTGTGTGCGTGGCAGGGAGCTCTTAACAGTGCCGAACTTTACTCTCTCTACTCCGAGCCGTTCCGACCCCCTGGCCCACCCCAGCGATCTGTAAATACCGTCATGTGTTGATACCAAAACACTGCAGTGTCACAGATGACTGGTGCAATGGTTCTCCAGATCCCTGGAATATCAGCCCTGGGCCTGGAAGGCAGGGGGAGGGAGGATGGGAGATGTTATCTCTCGGGCTGGCCTGCGGACACTGCTCATCTGTCATGGCGCGAAGAACTGTGCCTGGAGTGCCTCTAGTGACCGTTCTGGAGCTGCGGGGCCTGGACTGGTAATTACATGTCCAATCACCTAGGTGACCCCCACCTGCTCAGAATCTCACATGTAGCTGAATCTTTATCAGCTGATGTACTCTGATGAAAGAGGTATTCTTTAAACATTTTTTTGTTTTTTTAAAAAAAAAAAAAAAAAAAAAAGCTTATTGATTCCATAAATGATGTTTAACTTATATGGGCCAAGTCGCCCATTTTGAGCACAGATTTTTCAACTATCAGTAACTTAAAAGTTATGGCTCTGATTTGGACGAGCTTTGGCGGTATTATTGATTTAGGGACAAGGAATCGAAAACGGCAACCAAACTCCTCTCACTAAGTCTCTGAAGCCCATAATTTGAATATTACCTGGACTATATACAATACAATTGCATTATGTTGGACAAGACTTAAAGAACTGAACTTCTCAAATTATTTTCTCATAAATTTGGAGATTCTCCTGATGAGGGGAAAAAAATAACCATCCAGTTTCAATGAGAACAATCTACCAAGTGGACAGATTAATTTGAGAAGTTGAGCTCTATGTCTTGTCCCATGCGGTGCAGTTGTATACAGTTCATTATATCCCGAAATAGGCGTTTCGGGGATATCATGGTTTTGCCTCACCCGCTGCGTCCGCAGATTTTAGCCGTTAGCGCGATAACTCACAAAATACTTTACATTGGCTTCTCATTTTTAGCATATGGGTAGATATGGTAGAGAGGATGAACTTATTAGATTTTGGGCAAGTATGCACTCCTAGGTTTGCCACCAGGTGGCGCTATATATTGAAAAAATCAGTTTTTTACCATATCTCTGGAACAATTACTTACAGACCTCAAATTTGCCTCATATTGTAGGTCTAGTAAAGGGGAATCTAATAAAGGGGGCTTCGAGGATTGGGGGATATACCCCTCGCGGCCGCCGACAGCGTAGGTCTAGTTTGTCAATCAAATTATTGGGTGTAGAGGCTTAATGAGGGGGGTGGTTAGTTGTTGTTTTGGATTCCTTGTACATTAATCAGTAATTCTACCCAAGCTGGTCCAAATCAGAGTCAGAATTTGGAAGTTCTTTTGAGTAAAAAAGGAAAAGCATCAGTCAAAATGGCCAACTTGGTCCATATAAATGAACTATTATTTATGACACCAATCAATGTTCTTACAAAAAATGTTGAATTAAAATTTCTTTCATCAGCCTACACCAGGGGTGGGCAATTCCGGTCATGGAGGGCTGGTGTGTATGCAGGTTTTTATTTCTATCACTTACCCTGACTAATTGAGTGAATTGATTGCATGCACAAACAAAGACTTGTGCAAAGATGAGATCAAAGAAAAATGTTTTATGTAGGGAGACGAGAACAGTCTTTGGTGGTCATTCATGATAATTTAAAGAAATGCGCCCGAAATGTCAGATTTCATAAATAGTTTGGTTAATTCAGATAATCAATTAATTTAAGGCCAGAAGTTGGTGTGAAAACCAGGGACAGATACGGCCCTCGTTGCCCACCTCTGACCTACACCATCAGATAGAGCTTCAGCTACGCCTGAGATGGTGGGTTTCAAACCGAAGTTTCCTCAGCTGGCTTGACATGGATTACCTTGGCCCTGTCCTGCCACATTTGTCAGTTTTATGTTTTTTGAATGAAACAAATGGGTTGGTGGTCTCATCCAGGATGACAAACTGAAAATGACGGTGAACAGTTTGTACCGAAGAAATTACACCTGTTGATCTAGGTGTATTGCTTAGTTGGTTGAGCGTAAATTCACGTACAGCAGTTATAAATTGGCTGAATAATGGCCTTGGACTCAATAGATCTCAGTCAAACAGTTAATCAAAGGTCACTTTGTGAAGTACTGCCTCACTGATATTATCAGTATACAGCAGTCTATTGGGTCCATTTTATGTTTATGGAGTCACGGAGATTAGTGTGTGTTGTGTATGTGTAGAGCATGGCAACAAAACACATTATACAGGGTCATTCCATGTCAAATCATCAGATTTTCAAAACATCTGTCACCATGTAGTCATAGATTGCTTCCATATTTTCACATTAGATAAATATATATTAGTGATGAACAAATCCGAAATTTCAGCTCATTCGGACCAAAAATGAATTTTTGGTGAATTATTTTCTAAGGGTACTGTCTGCCAGTTTTTTTGTCAATTGACATTTTTCTTGTATTTAACATGGCATAGCTTTTTTATTATTACACCTGTAGCTTTGAAACTTTGCATCTAGGCTAATGTTATACTGCTTAATCAGAAAATGCAGTCCAGTTTACTTTATCTTTCTTGGTTGTGGAGCTATGAGGACACTAAAAGTGCCTTTTGTTCAGGCAGTTCCATGTTTAGGTCCCCAAAGCACCCCCAATATAAACCCTACCATAGGCTCTCTGGAATTTTTTTTCATTCATTTGTGTCTGCTGAATATAAATCAGGCTGAATTCACCATGAATTCATCACCAACTGCAGTCAGTACCTTGCCAAATGTGGAAAAACGCAAAAATGCCACCTGTTCAAACCCCTGTATCTCCAGGGGCACACCTTGGATTTTCTTCTATTTTTTTTAACTGATTCCTCTATTATAGTAGAAAGACCGCTCCAAAAATTGTTGATGTGTTTTTGTTGATGTCTTTCTGTGAATGTGTCATGCATTGATGAATTTAGAACTTACAATTATTGTGATTCAATAATCATTAACATTGTGTAAGAAGCTGAAAATGCCAAGTGATTCTTGAGATTACGCCACCCCTGTTCAGACACCTGCAAAATTTATATTGGTCAAAACACATAAACAATTTTTGGAGAGGTCTTTCTACTATAATAGAGGAATCAGTTAAAAAAATAGAAGAAAATCCAAGATGTGCCCCTGGAGATACAGGGGTTTGAACAGGTGGCATTTTTGCGTTTTTCCACATTTGGCAAGGTACTGACTGCAGTTGGAGATGAATTCATGGTGAATTCAGCCTGATTTATATTCAGCAGACACAAATGAATGGAAAAAATTGCCAGAGAACCTATGGTAGGGTTTATATTGGGGGTGCTTTGGAGACCTAAACATGGAACTTCCTGAACAAAAGGCACTTCTGGTGTTCTCATCGCTCCACAACCAAGAAAGATAAAGTAAATTGGACTGGATTTTCTGATTAAGCAGTATAACATTAGCCTAGATGCAAAGTTTCAAAGCTATAGGTGTAATAATAAAAAAGTTACGCCATGTTAAATACAAGAAAAATGTCAATTGACAAAAAACTGACGGACAGTACCCTTAGAAAATAATTCACCAAAAATTCATTTTTGGTCTGAATGAGCTGAAATTTCGGATTTAACAGTGATATATATTAATGGAGCTGCATACAAAAAAATTAGCAAAATTGAGAAGGTGGTGGTGAGACCCATTTGATGATCTGACATGGAATGACCCTACAGCAAAGCACAGTACATGGTTACGGGTTTATGGCGGACAGATCTTAAGAGCTGCCATTATGTCCATGATCTCTTCCTAGTCTTTTGTCTGTCCTGTCTGTGCAAATCAAAGAAAAAAAAATAAATGAGGGGAAAATGTTAGTCCTGTGGTTTAGCTTCTGCATTCTAGTTTATTCTATCCTGTTACGCCTCTCCACTTCAGTGTAGTACATTGGGTGCGGAGGGCTGGCTGTGCACAGATATGTTGATCAGAAGCGTTGTTTCCGTGGGAGCATTTCTGAAAGAGTTGAGGGAGACGTCTGGTGTGCAAATTGGTCTCACCAGTGGATGTCAGTGGGGAAATCCGATGGTGTTCGGAGACAGAGGCTGGAGAGGGACGCCAGGATAGTGTGGTGTCATTCGGGGTTACCTTACCAGCTGGGTGTCATTCGGGATTCCCAGTGCAATGCCAATCTGCCTTACCAACCGCTAGAGTGTAAACTTGATCAGAAGTAACCCCTTAATGTGGACCAGGTGTAATCTCAGCTTAATTTGCATCAGGAGTAACCATGTTAAAATTAACCTGGAGCAAACCCCTTAAATCTTGAGGAAGGGTAATGCCTTAATCTAAAGGTGGAACAGTCCAATAATTTTGAGTGGAGGTGGCCCCTTAAATTAGGACAGGAGTTGAGCCTGACTCCTAGACATGTAACATTAGTAAACCCCCTCACACCATACCAGGTGAAAACATCCTTAACCAGGAGCCCAAGTGTAACAGATTAGAGTAAAATTGATTGCTCAGGAGACATGGGACTCTCGTTTCTGCTGGCAAAGGTGAGCTGTTACACTGGCCTCTACTTTAAAGGTCCGTTTACATGTTAGGAATTAGCCTCAGCACTACCAAGCAAGGCCAACTGCAGGAGGTGATGAGATATCAGATGATGTCGGAGAGATGAAATGGGGAAAATCTGGGACAGGGTTAATCATGCAACTGCTCTTTGATGGTATGAGGAAAATCGACTGGCATCCATAACCTACGTCAGCGTGACGCGACAACTGCAGGAAACCGATGTGTAATTAATGGGTTTCTCAACTGGAAATTCTATGGTGGAAAAACCCATCTATTGACATGTTTTATGTGCGGTTGCTTGTTTATGTGCGCACGCACTCACGTGCGGAGAGAGAAAATGGGGCAGTCTGGCCTGATTGGCTGATTCAGGGCAGAATGTGATGGGATTTACTGTATGTACGGGTTTTTTTTTTTTTTTTTTTTTTTTTTTTTTTTGGCCCTTTCAGAGAACTGTCATGCAGGCACAAAATCGTTTGAAGCCAGGGGCTATAATCCTTAACAGCCTTCACAGGGTTTGACTGTAATTGTGTCAAGCTCAATTACGCCACTGTGTTCCACTGGTGAGCGAGGAGGCAGTCGGAGCGACAGCCTGGTGAAATCAGCCGCTCGTCATCTGCTCCAGTTTGCACGCGCCTATAGGGAATTCTGAAAGATCCTTTTATTTACTGTTTGTTTTCATGATCAGTTTGTGATGAGTTTGCTCAAGAGCACAGAGCGTGAACTATCATGTTCTGGGACTTTTGTGTCACATGAATTCTCGTGTTCTTTCTCTTTGACTCTCACGTGAGCGAATGGTGTGCATGTGGTTCCCACAATGGCGTAGTAGAACATTCTGGGCTTTATTCTGGTTCCCCGCTCTGTACATCATGCTCCTTATTATATAAACAAGATTTATGAAAGAAAAAGATTACTCTCTCATAACTCTTGTAATTTGCCTCCATTTGAAGTCAAGATGATCTTTTGTGTATTAAAGGAATTACAACACAAACTCTTTTTAGGAAGGAAAATTCTTTGAAAATGTCGAAGTGCCTGTTATTTTGGAATTGTTTGAAGACTTCAGCTATTTATTTTCATTCCGCTAAGGACACAACTTCAGGAGCTAATCTAAATCAGTGATTTTTTTCATTTGTTGCTAATGGTATTTTTTTTTTTTATGGTTATTTTTTTTCAAACACAACTAATCTCTGGGCGATTTTGTTTGTCTTTGACAGAGACGAGGGGCAATCTCCTATGACAGCTCGGATCAGGCTGCTCTCTACATTCGAATGCTTGGTATGTGTCATCTTCCTCTCGCTCCCTGCAGTTCTGCTGCGACGGTGAAAAATAGCGTTTCCTCACAGCCAAGAATCATTTCCAAAAATAAAGCCGTAAGCACTGTCTGCCCAGTGTCTGAATAGTGTCTCCTGTAAAAGATCTTATTTTGTCAAACACATTGGCGGTCATTTGTTTTGGTGTCCTTTGTAGATTTACCAAATCATTGAGAGTTTTGTCTACATTAATTGGAAGGCCTTGATATATGTATATTTTTGTCCACTTACTATAAGAACTCAAGGATAAGCCTCATTGAAAATGAGTGCCCTTTTACATAGATGCTCACTTTCCAGATAGCAGCACTTTACTCAAGTAGCTGTCTTGTGATGTAGCGCTTGATTGGCAATGTAATTATTACTGATTTCTGTAGTGTTGTGTGTCTGTAGTCAGATGCACTGGGTAAATGGATAAGCTTATGGTTTGATTGCTGTAGGTGTTATCATTTCATAGGGGGCTTCACTTGTGCTGGGCTGTTCGCCTTAATTGCCTCTGTAAATACTGCAACTAGCTATATTTAGGGATGGCCAATGTTTGAACTCCAGATAAATTGGTCCTCTAATGATACTTGACTCTTGGTAAGCTCCATTTTTGTTCCAGTGTGCTCTTCAACATACTAAGATTTAGGCAAGATGTTTTCTTACAACTGCCAACCATTGTGACATCTTTGACAATAATGCTAAACATGATAAGACCCCAAATTGCAACAGCAGCTACAAAAAGGCTACATCTCCCTCTGCCAGAGCCAAAATTGTGACATCACCAGTTGTGTAATTCTGAAATTGTGACACAACTGACCGTAAGACCCGAAATTGTGACACGTACCTCGTCATTGGCCAGAGGGCAGGCCAGTATTTTCACAAAAATAAAGGAGTGATAATGTCTACTGCTAACGGCTCCACCATTGTATTATCTAGTAATTTAGGAAACATAAACGTCTTTTAGCTACACAGGCCGACTTGCAGGTGTATACAGGGCACTTTTGTGACCTTCTTCACTGTTTGATGCCGTTACATTGTCAGAGAGCTACGGTTATTCAAGAGTCATATCCCTATCTAAAGCTGCACTGTCAGGAAGAGTATAAAATTACCAAATTAAAGAGTAGCCTGTTATTTGTTTGTGTTCTGTTGCCACGACACACTTCTGCCCGCTGTTGTCCTTTGCCATCACCCTTGACTATATCTGTGATCAAATTCTTCCCTACTATAGAGTACACAGGTTGTGTCCGTATTGGATGTGACTTGGTGTACTCAAAAAATGCAGGCATGCTTTTTGGTATGCAACCCTGGACTCCTGAAGTGATATTGTCTGACCCCAGATCAGTGCCCTTTACACGTATCTTGAGGACTTTGTTCTGTTGTATTTGTTGTTTTTGCTCTAGGAGATGTGAGAGTCAGGAGCCAAGCGGGGTTTCAGCCAGAACGAAGGGGCTCCCATCCCTACCTGAGCGTCGACTTTCGAATTTTGCACTGTAAGTAACGAGGACGCTTCACATTCGACCAAATAGTGCCTCCTCTAACCAGACGATACCCTGATTCAGCCAGCAAGGGATATAGGCTGGGTTTTGCAGTTTGCTTCATATCATTTCGTTCAGCTGTGACATCCGCCAGCTTCACGTCACCTTTTCATCTTTTTGTGGCCTTTTACCCGCTGTGCTTTGTTGTTTTACAAGTTTTGCATAGTTCAGAGTTTGTGTGAGCCAGGCTGGCCAGGTTGACGGCTGGATTTTATTTGTTGCCTGCAAAGTGAACTGGATGGCCACGCCCCATCCCCCCCAGGCCCAAACCTATAATAATGTTCTTACCAGCGCAGTTCCCAGAAGGATGGCCTCACAATCGCAATGTATTCCGCCACTTTCTTTCAAGGCCACTCACTACCCAGCTGCGATTAATCCGAAGTCTCGCTCGTCAAAGAAAACGATTTAAGTGACACATGCTCTCTGAAATGCGTGCTTACGTAGGCTTGGCTCCCAGCGTACAGCCTGAGGCGCTGAAACGAGCATAAGTGGAGTTCTCACAGGTGTAAAACATTCATGTGTTGGCACCACGCCAGCAGCCACAAAAAAACCAAACACGCAGATGCTCGGAAAAACCCGGAATTAATATTTCCCGCCTGTGCAGAGCCTAATTAGTGTCAGAGATCTCTGTTCTAGATTGGGAAAGGAGAGGCCAAGGAGGCACACGTGCCTCTCGGATGCATGGAGGGACATGGCGGGGTGTTCCTGCAGCGACATCGTCTGTCTGGGTGCGTCCTGTTAAGTGCCACCGCGATTAGTCAGCCCTACGAAAGCATTGTCTCTATGTCATCCTGCTTCTTTGGTATCTCTGCTGGAGGGCTCTGAGGTCACAAATTCAGTCAGGCTACTCATAACTGACTTCACCTTTCTGACCTCCTGACTGTTCCGGTAAGAGATGGCGATTATTCCGGCTCTTCCTTATCACAGATATTAAAACCGCAAGAAAGCGTCAAGCACTTTTTTCCTGTCTAATTTAACAAAGCCGGCTCTGGAAGGGTTGACTCTTACTCAGTTGAGTCACTATTAAAGCAGCAGAGAACTTTCCAGAAAGCTCAGTAGCTGGCTGCATTAGGCTGCTGCTGACGGCTGCGCTGTGTTCGCTGACGCAGCAGGACTTTTGGGCTTTCAAGTTTTCGGCCAGAGCAGAGTCAGCAGCAAACGCGAGCCCCTCAGGCTGCGGCAGGGGTGGCGGGGGGACGGACCCGAATCCCTTCTGCTGTGCAGCTGTGCTGCTCTCTCTCTACCTGAGTTTTCCTCTGCATTCAATTATCTTTGCACTGCCTCCATTTTTTGTTTAATAAAAATGGATTTCTCCATGGTCATTTTTTCATTCTGTCTTGCATGCATCAGCTCTTTGCCACACCTTTTTACTATGTCTCCAGCCTTGTGTCCATGATACACAAGATTCAGATTGCATGTATCTGAATGGAGTTTTGGAACGTAAGAACAGCTGTGATTAACAAAACACGCCAGTCAGTTTTTTTTTTTGTACGGCCATTTTTGTTTGGGACCTAATTCACAACAAAATAACCTTTATTAACATTTCCAGCTCTACTGTGGGAAAGAAGTACAATGAACCAGCATGATTCTAATTCCGCGGTGGAAAAGGGTTATATTGAACCAGTCTGGTTCCAGGTCTACAGTGGGAAAAGAGTATAATGGCCCAGTCTGGTTCCAGCTCTACAGTGGGAAAAGAGTATAATGGCCCAGTCTGGTTCCAGCTCTACAGTGGGAAAGGGGCATAATTGGCCTACCTGGTTTCAGCTCTACTGTGGGGAAATGGTATACTGGCCCAGTCTGGTTCCAGCTCTACAGTGGTAAAAGAGTATAATGGCCCTGTCTGGTTCCATTCTACAGTGGGAAAACAGTATAATGGCCCAGTCTGGTTCCAGCTCTACAGTGGGAAAGGGGCATAACTGGCCTATGTGGTTTCAGCTCTGCTGTGAGTAAATGGTATACTGGGCAGTCTGCTTCCAGATGTACAGTGGGAAAGGGGTATAATGAGCCAGTCTTGTTCCAGGTCCATGGTGTGAAAGACTGTGCAGAGACCAGAGTTGTATCATTGCTCTTATTTTGCCTGCAGCCCAAGCGGACGGAGCCGGGCCCGTATCCAGCCAGAACATCCGCAGGCTTCTGAGCTTTCAGAGGTACCACCAAACTTCCCGTCTGTCCCGCAGAATTTCCACCCACAACCCTCTCCACATCCTGGACAATGACTATACCGGACAAGCCAAGGTGCGCCCCTGACACCCATTGGGACCAAACTTTACACCCATTTAAAAAGAAAACCAGTGAGATGGACAATGCCTACACATGTCTAATTTACTTAAAGTGGTAATCCATAAGATTTGAATTGGTTTGTTTATATTGACATCTTTGGCAGTAAGCTGTAATTGCAGGTGCGCTTCTGGACCTCAGTTCCCATAACTCTTGTCGAGACCCAAAAGAGTCGCCTGTATGACGTCGGTAAATTGATGGCTCTTACCAGTTCCACGCCTCCTCAACTCTCGTGCAGACGGGAAAGATGCTCTTTGACACTGCAATTGAACTCAATAAAAGTAAAAATTATGTGACGTTAGTCATCCATTAGCGTCATCTCATTCCAGTAACATGTTGGGCTATTATGATAAATCGATTAACTTAAAGGGCTGCCAACTCTCTCGCATTCGCCGTGAGAATTTGTGCTTCATTCACGTTCCCGTGCTGTAGTCAGTAATTATTCAATCAACGAAATGCGTGTGTTTCACGATCGTTCGAATTGTTTAAATGAAATAAGACCATTTGAAACATTTTTATGCATTTCCACTGCTTCCAACCCCTGAGTGAAGAAAAGCATGAGAATTCCGGAATCATAATTGTTCTCATATTACTAGTGGCGAAATCCACCGTAACACATATGAAACTGATTAACTTCAATGCTCTAGGACTTCAATTCCACCTGAGAATCTTGACAAACGGCCTGATAGAATAATTTCTGACTACAGCACAGTAACGTGAATGTCATTTAAACTCAAGCCGAGAGTAGCCTCAACGGAGACTCAGCTAACGTTAGTTTCTATAGTGCACAGTATAGCTACAGTGTGGTATTTGCCATTGGGTAGACGTCAGAAGGGATCCAGTAGCGGTACTTTCCACTTCTTGGAAGGCTGCATTTTTAACGGTCCTCCCTTAATTCCATCTGTAAAACTGACACATAGTGTACGGGACAAGTTAGATTTAGGGTTAGGGGATAGAGCCAAGGTTCAGGTTAGGGAAAGTACTGCTACTGGATCCCTTCTGACGTCTACCTTGCCATTGCTTCTCCTAGGGTTCCTTACTTCCTTCAAGCTAGCTTGCCGCTCCTCCTACCTTCTGGACAGACCAAACACTGCTTACTGACGTAAAAAGCGTCACTAGATGTGCGCCTGTATTTGAATATAGCGCGGGAATGTCGCCACAGACACACTCATCGCTTTACCTGGCAAAGAATGAAATACAAGTGCTTTCATCAGTGGGTCATAGGCCCAATCACCGTTGTTTTATCCCCCCTCTCTGATAGACACCGACTTAACAGACAGTAACGAGACAGAAATCTTACGGATTACCACTTTAAACTACGTTTTCCCATGTACTGTATCTTATTTGTTTGAATAATATTTCCCCCTCCCTGTTCATTCTTTACTTTCTTTTAGTGCATGCTGGAAAAGGTTGGCAGCTGGAAGTTTGACATATTTATGTTTGACAGACTGACTAACGGTAAGTGTTATTTGTTCTGCAAGTACAAGATAACCACTCTGGATGTATTTGTGAATTACTAGAGGTCATTGTTAATTTTCTTCATTTTCTGTGGCTCAGTTTTATGGAGTTGGTCTTTGTACAGTTTCACCCTTAGATCGCTGAAATAATGTTTTTAAAAATATAAATTTAATTATCTTGTTTTCAACAGCTCTGATTTTTATATCTTGCATCACTGAGCAACAGTAGCTGCATTGAGCATTGAAGGGTTTGAAAGTATTCATCAAAAAATGAGAAACTGGCAGATGATATACCGGTACTACTTTTTGTATTCTGCCACTAATTTGTTCAGTTAATGATGGGTGGTATTGCCCCCTGCTGTTTATAATGGGTAACTGCACGTCAGACTGTGTGTTTTTGCATGATGAAGACAAGAGTGGATGAAAGGGAAAACCTGTTTTTCACTGCTCTCTCCATATCGCTGCAGGGAACGGTCTGATCTCCCTCACCTTCCATATAATAAACCATTATGGTCTCATCCAGCTCTTCCAGTTAGACATGGTTAAACTTCGCAGATTTCTGGGTATGATTTACATTTATTTTAATATTCAAGTGCAAGTAATAGTACAATGTTGCACATTTTTAAACAAATTACCTTAGATGTGAGGTGAAGCTCTACCCAATGATGTATTATGAACAACTTTTGAATATTTGTATATGTGCTATATTTTGGATTTATTTAGGATTCCAGTTTGTTTAGAAGAAGGGGCATGGTTGCATTTGGCATTCTCTGGCATTGTCAGTTCACCTGTACAATTCTTTATTTTTGTGTCGTCTGATTGGTGCCTTTGGTGGGAGGGTCCTCTAGTGATAGGCAAATGCACCTGTATCAATTCCCACACATTCCCCCCTGTGAATAGATAATGCGGGCAGGGTTTACCGTTTGCTCAGCAAGCATACTTACCCAGCCAGGTGCTGTGTACACAATCCCTGTTTTCACTAATGGTGTTTGTTTACGGCCGTGGTGATGCTATGCTAACAGCCTGTTCTCCCACTGCTTTTATTCTTTTGCCAGTAATGGTTCAGGAGGACTATCGCCATCCAAACCCTTACCACAATGCCGTGCATGCGGCTGATGTCACTCAGGCTATGCACTGCTTCCTACAGGAGAACAAGGTGAGTAGGCTCAGTCATTAAAGGGGCCATTTCAACCCACACATTACTTACCTTGAGTTTAATGAATGCTCAGCACAGGAATAGAGTGCTCTAGTGCTAGTTACTCATTGGGATCGTGAGACTCTCAAGGGGTTTTCAAGAAGCCATTCAGTCTTTATCTGTCAGGATTTTTTCTTTATTTTCAAACAAAATACAACCCCAATTCCGAAATAGTTGGGACAAAGTATAAATTGTGAACAAAATCAAAACGCAATGACTTTCAAATCACACCAGCCAGTATTTTATTCACAATAGAACAGAGATAACATAGCAAATGTTGAAACTGAGAAATTTTACAATTTTATCCACAAAATGAGCTCATTTCAAATTTGATGGCTGCTACAGGTCTCAAAAAAGTTGGGACAGGGGCCTGTTTACCTTGGTGTAGCATCCCCTCTTCTTTTTAACCCAGAGTGGAGGCGTCTGGGCATTGAGGAGACAAGTTTCTTGAGTTTAGCCATTGGAATTTGATCCCACTCTTGTTTAATACAGGCTTCCAGCTGCTGGAGAGTTTTGGGTCTCCTTTGACGGACTTTTTGTTTAATTGCACGCCCAATGTTCTCAATCGGTGAAAGATCAGGACTGCAGGCATACCAGTTCAGCACACGGACTCTTCTGCTACGAAGCCATGCTGTTGTAATAGCTGCAGTATGTGGTTTTGCATAGTCCTGCTGAAATACACAAGGCCTTCCCTGGAATACATATCATCTGGAGGGGAGCATATGCTGCTCTAAAACCTTTATATACCTTTCAGCGTTCATGGTGCTTTTTAAAACATGCAAGTGTCCCACACCATATGCACTAATGCATCCCCATACCATCAGAGATGCTGGCTTTTGAACTGAGCGCTGATAACAGGAGGGGTGGTCTTTCTCCTCTTTAGCCCGGAGGACACGACGCCCATGATTTCCAACAAGAATGTAAAATTTGGACTCGCCTGACCACAGGACACTTTGCTACAGTCCATTTTAAATGAGTCTTGGCCCGCAGAACATGGCAGCCCTTCTGGATCATGCTCAACAATGGCTTCCTTTTTGCATGATAGAGTTTTAGGTGGCATCTGTGGATGGCACGGCGGGCTGTGTTTACAGACAGTGGTTTCTTGAAGTATTCCTGGGCCCATTTGGTAATGTCAATGACAGAATCATGCCAGTGATTGATGCAGTGGCATCTGAGGGCCCGAAGATCACGGGCATCCAGTAAAGGTCTTCGGCCTTGTCCCTTACGCACAGAGATTTTGCCAGTTTCTCTGAATCTTTTGATGATGTTATGCACTGTCGATGATGAGACCTTCAAAGCCTTTGCAATTTGACGTTGAGGAACATTATTTTTAAAGTATTCCACAATTTTTTTTTTTTTTACGCAAGCCTTCACGGGTTGGAGAGCCTCTGGCCATCTTTACTTCTGAGAGACTCAGCCTCTCTAAGACATCCCTTTTATAGCCAATCATGTTGCACATCTGAGGCCAGGTAACTTACTTACTTGCGAAATGTTCTTTCAGCTGATTCTCTTATATATTAATTGCTTTTTCAGCCCTTTTTTGCCTGTGTCCCAACTTTTTTGAGACCTGTTGCAGCCAGAAAGGTTGAAATAAGCTCATTTTTTGGATAAAAATATAAAATGTCTCAGTTTCAACATTTGGAATGTTATCTATGTTCTAATGTAAATAAGATATTGGCTCATGTGATCTGAACGTCATTGCATTTTGATTTTATTCACAATTTTGATTTTATTCGGAATTGGGGTTGTACATATTCAGCTGTATAGAACTTTAGATTGTACCTTTTTGAAACATGGTATTAGTTTTTCTGTGTAATGGCACTTCTATAAAAGGTGAAAATGGCCAAAATAAGTTCCTTTGAATAAATACTTCCATGAAATTGGGAAAACTCTGTCCATGCGCCCTTCTGTCTGAATCCATGTTTCTCTCTGTCGGTTGTCCAGTCTGACACTGCTCACGGGTAATGAGCATTAGCATAAGCAGAGACTGACACACTGGATTTTTCCTTTTTTTTCCAATCTGAATCTGTTTACAAGCAAGTTTAAGTTTGTTACGAGCATTTTTGGCAAGACTGCGTGGAGTTGTAGTACGCGCATCCCTCGGAATCCGCATGTCCGTGTGGTTTGCACAGTAGTTACTGGGAGAGCAGAATGCAGTGATCAGTATTTTACTGCCACTTAAACCCCTGTACATGGACTGCCTGCTTTGTTTTCTGATTTCTGAGTGGGAGAATGATCTGCATGATGCTGAAAATGCTTTGTTGTGTTCAGCTCGCCAAGTCTCTCACATCCTGCGATATCCTCCTGGGCATCCTGGCAGCCGTCACGCACGACGTGGACCATCCCGGGGTCAACCAGCCCTTCCTCATCAAGACTAACCACCACCTGGCAGCTTTGTACAGGGTATGTCCCCCCCCCTCACCCCTGCAGTTTACGGACTGCTCAGATCCACTTTAGTTTGTAACTCTCAGCAATGGGTCATTTCCTCCATAGCACCTGACTGCTGCAAATTGTTACCCGAGGGCTGAAATTCATTAGTTGCTTGGCTGTGAAAATGTTCCAAACTCCTATATGAGCTGATTGGGAAATAGAGAAAAGTCAGATGCTGAAGGCAAAGGTCAAATGATGAGATTTGAGGGAAACTAATTTAAAACAGTCGAGCGGACAATGTTGGAGCGTCCAAAGTGCTAATAATGGGCACCATCTTGGGTAAGATCTAAATCATTATTGTAAATGGCAGTGATATCGGACCGTAAGACCATGGATTTCTACTCTGGCAGGTCAGCAGTGGCAGGCAGCAGAAGTCTTGCTTAATATGGCCAACAGTTTGACACATCCACACCACAGTCATATCCACTCTACTCCTTTACAACTCTATGGAAACTGCATAGATGGCTGATATCTGGATTCTGGTGGCCATGGATATGAATGGTGGTCTGTTGTGAATTCAAGTTATGTAGGTCACTTGCTTGTCAGTAGTTGTAACCAATTTTAAAAAAAAAAATCTATTTTCTTTAACTTTGTTGTAAATATTTCTGAAGGCTGCACTGAAAGAGGCTGTGCTAATTTGAACACCCTGGGGTTGTGCTCTCTCTAGAATACCTCGGTTCTGGAGAACCACCACTGGAGGTCAGCCGTGGGTCTGCTCAGGGAGTCTGGTCTGCTGTCTCACCTTCCCACAGAGGACAGGTCAGTTCCCAAACCAGCTCCCCTGCTTCATGAGGGACCGTCGTCCTGCCTTCATCCTGTCCTGTATGACTCTGTTCACTATCCCTGGTCATGGAGAGCTAACTTCCCGCTAGTTTTCACTCCAACCCTGATTTAGCTTGCCTCACTCCACTTACTTCCACTCAGCAGCCCAAATACACATCTTTAGCTGTTGAATGTGGAGGATGTACTTTTTGGAGTGAAAACCTACTGGGTATGAGATCTCCAGGGACAAGATTGGTGATCAGTGCTTTATAGTGCCAGACCAAAAAATGCAATTATATAACTACTTTAACTGAACATTCGAGGTGCTTTTACACCAGAGCTGTTTGGTCTGCTTTAAACAGACCAGAGTTTATCTCCTCGTATAGTCCGCTTCGTTTGGGCGGGTGTGAAAGCTCATCCGAACTCTGCTGCGGACCAAACAAGCGAACTCTGGTCCGCCTGAAAACGTGGGTCTCGGTTTGCTTGCAAGTGAACCCTGGTGCGGTTTGCTTACAGTGGGAAATGCAAACGGACTATCCAGAGAACCAAAGAGAGGAAGTGAATTAAAGAGACATGCTGGATAGCTCGCTGCCTCGCCTGCTGCTCATACTGTGCAGCTTCTGGTGAGAAGCCAATTAGGTTTGAGCACCAAAGTTATAACAGAAACCCCAAGGCATTATAAATTTGGTGTTGCTCCGTAGTTTTTGTTGTGAACAAGCCCGCTGAAGGCGATGGATTTCCATTTTCAGCCCTGGTCAATCGATGAGTTGGGTTTTTTTTCTTCCTCATGCTTTTGTTTCCTCCTGGTCAATGCTCGTCTCGGGCAATATTGCCCCAATCGAGCAGCTGTTGTAACTGCATGACGTTGTCCAAGCGGTTTGGTCTGCTTTCAAAAGTGCAGTGTGAGAGTGAACCAAACCAAATGAAGGCGTGAAATTTTTTGGCATTCCCCGCCCAATCGAACAGAGTCCCCCAGACTATCCTGGTGTGAAGGGGCTATCAAATGCTGTTGTACCAGTCAGCGCTGATGACCAAGGGCATTGGAGTTGTGGAGAAGTAACTTCAAATTTTGAAGAGAAAGAACTTTCCGTTAAATCTACTCTTCAAATATACAAGTGAATGATTGTGAATGATTCCAGCAGGACCCTCCGATAGGATCCATAGCATGAATTGTTGCGGTAAATGCCGTGTATGCAGTGGTCAAAAGTATAAGTTCTGTGAGCCCCTGGTCTGCTAGCCGATTACAAATGCAGTCCAGTGTGAAGTGAGCTTCTGCCCTGAACTGTGCCCCCGCAGGCTGAACCTGGAGCGACAGCTGGGCTCTCTCATTTTATCCACGGACATCAGCAGGCAAAACGATTACCTGTCCAAGTTCCGCACACACCTGGATAAGGAGGACCTCTGCCTGGGGAACGCCAACCACCGCCACTTCGTTCTGCAGGTGAGAGCGTTCTCTCGCCCCCTGGTGGTTGCTGTCTGTCATTTAAAAAAGTACGGTCTCTGCAGCCCAACCTGATTGCGCGTAACACTAACAGTTGTGCTCCTCTCCGCTGCCTGTAGATGGCGCTAAAGTGCGCTGATATCTGCAATCCCTGCCGGCCATGGAAGCTGTGCAAGAAGTGGAGCGAGAAAGTTACGGAGGAGTTCTTTCACCAGGGTAAGATGCTGACCTTATATCACCATCTTGGGATATTGGTTGGGCTGCATGGCAGCTGATCTTTTTTTTTTTTTTTTTTTTAACCAGTGTCTTTCCTCAACAAATTTTTACCCTCACTTTTTTCACTGCTAAATATCTCAATTCATTAACTTGGTCAGCTCCTGATGCCAGTCAAAGCATTTCTTTATGTTGGCCTTGGTACTAATGCCTTTTTTGTTTTTTTTACAGTCAATCCCTATAAGAGTTTTCTCACACATCAGCAAGGACTTAAAACGTCATGTGTTTTCCTGATTTCATTTACAGGGGACATTGAAAAGAAATTGAACCTTGAGGTCAGTCCATTGTGTGACAGCCAGGCAAACTCCATTGGAAATATTCAGATTGGTAAGAGTACCATCTCCATTTTTTTAACTGGGGATAAACATAGGCTGTAATCGAAATTATCACATACTTTGATAGTAGATCAGTTGATTTGAATTATAAATGGTAATCCTATTCAAACAATGTGTGAAAACCTTCCAATAATGTAGGTTTTGTGTCCACATGAGGGCTGGGCAATATATTGATATTATATCAACATCGTGATATAATATTCAATATCGTCTGGGATTTTGGGTATCATAATATTATATGACATAAGCATTGTCTGCCCTGCTTTTGAAGTCTGCTTTACTGTACATGGATGCAGTTTTCCGCACGTATTAGTTCTAGCTATTGCCACTGCCTGTTTGGTTGTCATAAATACATTACTAATTACTGTTTATCAAAAATGACACTGAGTAAATATTCTGTGAAAACATCACAGTTGTTCTTACCTCAATACCAATGTTTTAGTAATATTGTATTTGGTCAAAGATCTCCTGATATTTGATTTTCTCCATATTGCCCAGCTCTAGTCTACATTATTATTAACACAGGTGGTGCATGTGATGGTAAATGATGTATTTGGTGTCTGCAGGTTTAGTGATTGCCCATGTGTTACTGGTCTGTGCTCTTGTCTGTGATGTGTGTAGTGTTCTCAGTCATCCTCGCTGACCTGTGCGATTTATATCATGTTCCCCGCAGGCTTCATCACGTATATGGTGGAGCCCCTGTTCACAGAGTGGGCTCGCTTCAGCGACACACAGCTGTCCCGCTGCATGCTGGAACACCTGACCAGGAACAAGGCCCGCTGGAAGGGGATCGTACTGGAGCAGGGGCAGGGCACAGAGGAACAGAGCTCAGACTCCAGAACATTACCTCAGGGAAGCAGTGGGTCGTGACCCCGCCCCCGGGGGCCGGGGGTCAAGGGTCACAGGAGGACTGAAAAGCATCTTCCAGCGCAAATGCCTTCATCGCCTTCAGGCTGCCTGCCTCCCATCTCGACAAACCACTAATTTTTATTTATTTCATTTTATTTTACCTTATTTTACTCCCCTCCACCCCATATAGAGCAATACATAGATACCTCATTCTTGCTGTCTGCTGTATTTTTTTTTTTTTTGATTTGATAGAGTACTATTATTTATTATTTTAAATTTTTCCTTGTTCTTTTTTTATTGTTCTGCTATGAACTGCACAGAGTGTGGGTTGAGGCTCCATTTTAAGAGATGTTCTTGGTTTGCATTATTACTATTGCTATTATTGTGAAGTGAATTACCCGAGTATTCAGAGCAGAGGCTCTTGAATTCAGTGCAGCCTCCATCCGCTGAAACGAATCTTCCTTTTTTGTGTTCAGAGAGAGAACTGTTAAGTGAAAAGCCACTCCCTTTGATACCACTGAGGATGGTGTCTTTGCAGTGTCTTAACTTTGTGTGTGTTTGTGTGTGTGCGCGCTCGTGTGCATGTACGTGTTATGAACTCGCCTGAAGCTTCTCAGTTCTGTTGTTCAGCCTTTAAGAACAGACCTGAAAATCCACTGGCATTGGGTAGGGGGGGGGTTAGTCTTTCCTTATGAGGACACAGGAACAAATGTCTCAAATGCAGCTCAGACAAGCCAAATTGCCATAGATGCTGCCTGTGCTTCCATGCTTGCCGCCGTGCAGATGCGACTGACAGCCCATTGGGTCAGTTCTCCGCAGCAGTGACGACATTATTATATAGAATGTGGAGGAAATAAGCCCTGAATCACAGAAGAGAAATTGATCCTGTGTGTGGGCTGAGAGAAGCATGTGGACTTTGCTGCCTTGCAAACACTGGAATAACCACTCATTGCATACAGTTCAGCTAACCTGGATGAACACCGTTAGCTCAGGGTGTCTGTGAAATTGCAGATGGAGGTGGGTGAGAGTTATTTTAAGCTGTGGTCCTCACGGACTGTCACCGCACACAAACATTTGCACGCAAAGAAGAGTGATTTATTCTACAGCATATTTTCCATTGACATGCATTCAGCGACACTCAAATCTGCACTAGTTAAATACATTTTAAATTACTTCAGGGGGCTTCACTCCCCTTAAATACAGAACTGAAATGATCACCCTTTGAACAAAGCGGTAACTTGCTCTCTCAAGCACCCTGTCCGCTTCAAAAATGTTTGTGCTGCAAAGTTAGTCACAGGGATTGACCTCTAGATAAGAGACTTTCTTACAGTCTCATGCACTGGGATTGTACGCAACACGTTACGTCAGCCTTTGAAAAGCGTGGAATTTGGTTGTAAACCGTTGTTTGTGAAGAGTTAATAGTTAATGGTTTATTGGTTTCATGATGGCATACATTGTTCAAAGGGAGAGAAGGTTAACTTAAGCCCAATGTGGTCTTGGAGTGTGTTGCAAGACCCAACGTTTGAACTTCAACCAGTGAAGATGCAACTGATGCCCAAGCTATGCACAATGCTAAACGACCAAACTGGTTCTTAATGAGCGATGCATGGTCTTCACTGCACTGTCAAACTGCCTTTTGCGACTCCAACAATTGGTGTCCTCAGTTCCAAAATAACTATTGAGCATTATAAAAATGAGAGGTGATGTTACACAGTAGTGTAGATACCTGTCCCAACTGAATTGGAACATGCAGCAGTCATCACATTTTAAAATGGCTATTATTAAAACAAAACAAAAAATAAATGATACTGATGAGTTAAAACGTTACTCATATAGTTTTTATACTTCTCTTCAGTCCAACACAGATTAAAACGAATTTAAACTACTATAAACTACTGCATGCCGTTTTTAATTTACATTTTACACATTATCCCAACTGTTCTGAAATTGAGGTTGTAAAGTTGCTTACATCCCTATAAATATCATTTCTTTGCCTGTAATGACACTGCAAGTCATCAGAGAATCAATCTATACACTCTTCCATGTTTTACCTCCTACCTTCTCGAGACAAGGATATGTGAAAGGGTTGATTTCTGTGCGTTTTTTTTTTTTTAAGAGCGAGATGTATTTTAACAAGCATTCCATTTTTTTTTTTTTTTTTAATATTTGTTTTTGAGTGTGTGGGTGGTTCAGTTGTGTTTCGGGTTTGTATTATTCTTAATTATTAGACCCGGTGCTTTTCTAACTTCTATATTGCCCTTGTAATTACTCTTAAGACTGTTCGATAAAATTGTTTACAATTTATAACAGCCATTTTGGGGAGAAAATTTCAGCATCAGGCCATTTTTATAAGCTTTGATGTTTTGACTTTTTGATATGGGCCCACTGGAGTTAAAATTTGCGTAATAAAACTTGAAAATGCAGAGATGCGTCTATTTTATTGCCTCAATATTGAAGATTTGTTTAAAAGGTTACAACGGTTGGTAGGCTTTTCTAGTGATTCACAGTGCATGACTGGAAGCCGTTGAAATAGGTCAGTAAATATTTGTACATTGGAAAATGATTGTTGGTGCCAGACGGGGTGGTTTGAGTATCTCAGAACCTGCTGATCTTTTAGGATTTTCAGGATCAACAGTCTATAGACTTTGCAGTGAATGATACAAAAATAGTGTTCAAAATGCCTTGTTAATGACTGAGACCAGAGGGCAATGGCCAAACTGTTTCAGGCTTACAGGATGGAGACCAACTCAACCTCACATGTCAAACCTTCAAGTGGATGGACTTCAGCAGCAATGGACAGCCCCCAATCCTATCAGATTAAACTGGACTGTGGGGTATTGGGAAAATGTTGCTTGGTCTGACAAATCTCAGATTCTGCTCTGACCTAAAGATGGGATCAGAATTTGATGTATTTCAGGAATATTTTCCTGGCTCATTAATGTAAGTTGAGCATCATTTAAATATCTCAGCCCCCCCAAAAAAAGATGATGCACTCCCTGGAAAATAATTTATAAAGAGTACTTTTTTTTTTTTTCCCACAAAGTTGGATGGTGGAAATTAGTGCAGATGTGCTGTGAATTGAAAGCGGGACTGTGTCGAGGAAGTGGAGTTTAGTTGAACTGAGCAATTTTCAGATCTAGTAGTTTTAACAGTTGGACTCCCTCGCCTAATGTCTGGCACCAAACACGAGAACATCAACTGTTAAAACTCTTCACTAATCCAATATGTAAAATTAATTTCTTCATTCAATTTATCAGTTATCAGAGATCTGACAAATAAACTGAAATTTATTGATGGGTGGAGCAACCTGTTGGATCTAAATTTATTAAAAAGCACAACGCAATTTGATTCAGTTAGGAAATTTAAGATTCCTATCAGAATAAACAAGGTCTATAATTACAGCTGAGGGTCTACCATCTTAAACAACAATAAAATGGACATGAACAATCACAGAGGAAAAGCAAGAAAACAAAAAACCAAACCAAAGCTTGTATCTCATGATGGAGATCAATAGGTGGCCAAAAAGTTGGGAACCAAAAGACAGTTGAATTTGCAGATTGGAACAGCAGATATCAGCCCCTTGAAGTTCACTTCACAGATGTTGCTCCATTTTCTGCATGTCAAAAAACATCTACAGTTGCAAGAAAAAGTATGTGAACCCTTTGGAATTACCTGGATTTCTGCATAAATTGGTCATAAAATGTGATCTGATCTTCATCTAAGTCACAACAATAGACAAACACAGTCTTCTTAAACTAATACCTCAGAAACAATTATATGTTTTCATGTTTTTATTAAACACAACATGAAAACATTCACAGTGCAGGGTGGAAAAAGTATGTGAACCTTTGGATTTAATAACTGGTTGACCCTCTTTTGGCAGCAATAACCTCAACCAAACGTTTCCTGTAGTTGCAGATCAGAACTGCACAACGGTCAGGAGGAATTTTGGACCATTCCTCTTTACAAAACGGTTTCAGTTCAGCAATATCAGTGGCAGATCCCGGGGGCGGCGCACTGACGTTAAATTAATAGGCTATCGCAAGTATGCGTTCAGTTAAAATTTGCTTCAGCTTACTAAAGGACCCCACTGATGGACCAGTTGTTCATAGCCTACTATTTGATGTATATTGATTCGTTGTTTTACGGAGCCAAATAAAATTTTTCCTGGAATACCGGAAGACTTTCCAAATTTTCCATTCCAAAACCCCGTCTTGACGTTCAGAATCACCCATCAATAAACTTGTAATCAGCGAGTACTGCGGTTCTGAAGCTAGTAAGCTATTCTATGCCCCTTGGAGTCTGTAAGTAAGATACGTAAAGTTATTTTAAAAAGGTTATGTGTGAGTCAATCCAATTAGTCCATTGGTCTTATTGAAAAATTCTAAATGGCCCTAAAGTCTCATTTCTTTTTCACATTCATTCATGTAAATATAATAATATTTCCATAAAAAAAATAGTTTGTATGTTGACAATGTAATGTTTTAATATAGGACAGCATCATTGTATTAAATTTATTTCAGGGCATCTTTAGGATAAATAGGATCTTTAATATAAATAAGAGAGTTTGTTTTTGGACATTACCCACCCAACCACTGCCTCCAGATTAGTAAATTCACTCACGTGCAGTAATTCAATTTAATGGTGACTCGGATTATGTGTATGACAACACTTCCTACTCTCACAACACTTGGGAGTGTTTTGGAAGCATTAAAGCCTCGTCTTTTAGAACCATTTTGAAAAAAGGCAATCACAGCATTGTAATAACTTTTTACAAGCTGTTGAGGGTGGTATCTTTTACTAAACCTGGTTTAGGGACTTGGCGGAGAGGGGGGATTTGGTGATCTGTTAACATCTGCTAAAATCACAGATGCATATAGCCACTGGGTTTGCATGTTAGATATACACTACAATTATTTTGTTGGAGGCTATTTGGTGTAACATAAACTCAAAAACTAATAATATCAATGTTTTATGGGAAATATGGTCAAACCCTTTCACTGCTAGTGGTGATTTTGTCAACATTTCTGAAACGTCAAAACCTTTGAAAAATCGCTCAAACCATAGCACATTAGCTCATATTATATATATATATATATATATATATATATATATATATATATATATACATATATTAGCTCACAGAGCATATAGCTCTCATCAAGCACTTTCCGATGAATACCAACACAGTAGGGTTTGTACAATTTCAAAAGATTTTCTCCTCTTTGAAATTTTGATCAAGTCACCAACAGCAGTGAAAGGGTTTAGGTCGCGAACTTTGACAGTAAGATGAAAGTCTTAGGTAGAGGTAAAAGTTGTCTCCCAAGATACCAGGAAAATGTGTTTTCAGCACATTAATTTTTCAAATTTTTCTGGGGGAGGTTCCCCAGACCACCCCCTCCTTGTACGCGCCTTCAACGTGCATGGCGGGCTGCGCCCCCCCCCCCTTTCAGATATTCCTGGATCCACACCTGAACATTCCTGGGATGTCTGGTGTGAATCCTCTCTTGAGGTCATGCCACAGCATCTCAATCGGGTTGAGGTCAGGACTCCATCTGGGCCACTCCAGAAGGTGTATGTTCTTCTGTTGAAGACATTCTGTTGTTGGTTTACTTCTGTGCTTTGGGTCGTTGTCCTGTTGCATCACCCATCCTCTGTTGAGCTTCAATTGGCGGACAGATGGTCTTAAGTTCTCCTGCAAAATGTTTTGATAAAGTTGGGAATTAAATTTTCTGCTGATGATAGCAATCCTTCCAGGCCCTGAGGCAGCAAAGCAGCCCCAAACCACGATGTCCCCTCCACAATACTTCACAGCTGGGATGAGGTCTTGATGTTGATGTGCTGTGCCTTTTTTTCTCCACATATAGCGTTGTGTGTTCCTTCCAAACAACTCAACTTTGGTTTCACCTGTCCACAGAATATTTTGCCAGTAGTGCTGTGGAACATCCAGGTGCTCTTTTGCAAACATCAAATGTGCAGCAATGTTTTTTTGGACAGCAGTTGCTTCCTTCGTGGTGTCCTCCCAGGAACTCCATTCTTGTTTGAGGTTTTACATAGATTTATCAACAGGGATGTTAGCATGTGCCAGAGATTTCTGTAAGTCTTTAGCTGACGGTCTAGGATTCTTCTTCACCTCATTGAGCATTCTGCGCTGTGCTCTTGCAGTCATCTTTACATGATGGCCACTCCAAGGGAGAGTAGCAACGGTGCTGAACTGTCTCCATTTATAGACAATCTGTCTTACTGTGGACTGATGAACATCAAGGCTTTTAGAGATACTTTTGTAACCCTTTCCAGCTTCATGCAAGTCAACAATTCTTAATCGTAGGTCTTCTGAGAGCTCTTTTGTGCGAGGCACGGTTCACATCAGGCAATGCTTCTTGAGAGTAGCACACTCAAAACTGGTATGTGTTTTTTATAGGGCAGGGCAGCTTTAACCAACACCTTCAATCTCGTCACATTAGGAGCGTTCACACAGGAGAAAGAGTGCGATTTGGATCACGATCCAAAAATCAAATTTTTTTTTTTGCGCGCATTCACACACGGGCAAAAGAGTGCGATTTGGATCATGATCCAAAAATCTTTTTTTTTTTTTGGCGCACATTCACACACGAGGCAAATTCGCACTCGCACCACTGCGAAGCTTGGAGAACATCCGAACTGCTCATGCCTGAAACTCGACCGTAGAATGACCTCTGCATGGGGATTTCCCGTGCGCGAACATACAAGCCTACAAATAACTGCCGACGGTATTGCAACAGATTCCCGCATCCGAGCTCCTTGAAGTACAACCAAGCGACTATGCTACGCCTCAATCACGTAAAACTATAGACTGTTTGTCAACGTCAATTCCAAATTCAATGCCCGTACTGTATACTGCTTCCTTACGTGCACACACATGTGCCAGTCTGTACACAAACGAGCGAGAGCAGATAGACAGCCGATTGCGAAACACCGGATGTTGGCCTGCGCGAGAGAGAGAGAGAAAAAAAACAATTTTCAATTCGCGATTCCGTTCACACACATTGCATGAGCAAAAATCGCGCTGATTCCCGAAAAATCGCAAGAGCTACTGCGAATTCGATCGCGATCAGGATCTCGCTAATTAGTGAGATTTTGTGTCCACATACAGAAAAAAAAAAAAATAATCGAAAATCAATTTTTAAATCTCACTTTTTCCCGTTGGTCTATCCACCTTATTCCCACGTCCCATGATCCCTTGTGCGAATATTGGGCGTAACTTCCGCTGCATCCTGTCACTGAACTGTTTACCATGGTAGCGGCTCACGCGAATCCTCTTTTTTTAAGCGTTTGGAAAATAATATATGAGGGAACATCACCTTTTAGCCCTCAGACGGGATAAAGTTACCGTACCGCTGCCTTCTACAATCGAAGAATGGGAGAACGACCTGAAGCAGTGGCCACACTAGCGCATTTGGCAACATTAGCGACTCCGTTTGCCACAGACTGCGAAGCTATGAACAAGCTACAAAGCTCCGAAGCGTATGCAGTACTTCCACAGCAACAAGGTCAGTCGCGTTTTGTGAAAGGAGCTAGTATACAACCTTATGTACTTTAAAACAGATATACAAGTACTTTCTGAGAATATTAATGAAGGAAACACTATATTTCAGCGGTAAATATTGCTCTACGTATGAAATGTAATGGATTGTTATACAGAGTAAATTAAGCCATCCGACAGTACGAGTCAAATTAGATCTACTCCAGCCAACTACATCATACAGTATTAAGTTGCTAGCTAATCCAATACTATAACATGTAAAACACAGTGAATCCATTTTTCCCATACTTTTAATTTTAGTGAAATGAGGTTTGGAGTGCAAGACTATTGTTTGGAACAGAGAAGGCTGTTTTCAAATTGTAGTAGACTATTGCTACTTCTACAGCCTCATCTTAAACTGTATGAAACGTTAGTTACACTGACTGGCATTACCGGACGAATACAACAATTTTCTGTCCTCCCTACACGTGAAATCATACCTTGTGCTCTCCTGGCACTGCTGTCAAAATGCTTCTGAGGACCCACCGTCTCCTCTGCACCGGTCTGTCTGAGCCTAGCCATAAAGTAGGAATCGTTGTTTGTCGACATAATGAAATGAGCACCTAATGTTTTCGGGGGTCTTTTCAAATTCAGGTTTTTGTGCCAAATTCTGGCTTCCTCTTCTGTAGGTAGGCGATGGAAACCGTTTCGCTGAACACAAGGACAATCCCCTATGTTCTGGGTGCGTGTTCAAAACACTGTTGATCAAACCATAATTTAGCTTCCTCTGGTTGTTAGTTCAGCCTCGACCAGCACAATAGGTGCCGGAGCTCTAAAGGGACATTTTAAGAAAAGCAAGTTAATTTGTTAAAAAAACGAGCTGTAATCGCTAAGTTAACTGAAAGAAACGCCGCTGTTTTTGACTAGCCACTCGCTAAAAACTACTTCCACCGGAAGTTGCACCCCTCATCATATCTACAGTAGCACCGTCAGGAATAAGGTGGATTGATTGGACTCCAGGTTGGCTGACTCCTGACTCCGATTAGCTCTGATGAGAAGTCATAGGGGTTCACATACTTTTTCCACCCTGCACTCTGGATGTTTACATAATCAGATCACATTTTATGACCAATTTATGCAGAAATGCAGGTAATTACAAAGGGTTCACATACTTTTTCTTGCAACTGTAACTGAATTCAGGCCCACACTTTAATAGGTTAGAAGTTGGGGGGACGGATCAGAGGGCATGTGAGTCATTCCATGAAAATGGCACAATTTGAGTCCCTCTCACCTCTTTAGGGGTATTTTATCTATTAGGTCACCAAAATTTATATTTAAATAGCTTTACCTACACATTGAAATGTCTCCTTTAATACAGTGTAAAAAACATGAGTTAAATTTGATCTTTTTATGAGAATTAATATAGTTTTTTCAGTTGACACCACCTATTTTGTCATGTCCCCCATGGCCTCGATGCAAGTATACTTAAAAATACCAAATAAAACTATAAAAAAAGTCAATTAATTTTGATATCAACCTAAACCTCTGTTCGTGCTCTTTTGCTGGTGATGTTTTTTTTTCAAAATTAATTGATAATTATTCATTAAAATCACATTATTTAGTTCTGTACCTGAGTAACCCCTCAACCCCGTTACACGAATGATTCTGGCCCCATAATACAATGGTATGATCCATAATAGCATGCACATCAGGAATTTACATCACTGAAGTCTTTTGGACAACAGGACAAGAGAAACAGGCAAGTTGCTCCCTTCTTTTCCTTTATTTTGGTAATTTATCTTGTGATATTGTGGTCATCAAACTCAATGACTCTACACCGTAACATGAAAAAAAGATAGAAAACTTTCTTATGAAAAAGGTTTTTGTTATTTCAAGAATATACGCTAATTCTGAATCTCATGCATGCCATGTGCTCTTTCTCTGGTATTGACTACACAGAGCAGTGGCCATTTTGTGCAAAAATCACAACCCCGTCACACTCAACCCTGTTACGTGTTTGATTGTAACGGGGTTGTGAGATTGTGACAGGGTTGTGATTTTAATACTTTGGTTGTTAAGTTATCCAATTATTTAAATGAGTTGTTATTATATTCAATCAACATTCTTATACCACATGCATGCTGAATGTGATCTACACTGAACAAAAATATAAACGCACGAACCAAAAATGCTGAGTTAAATTGACCTATAATGAAATATGCCCACAAATAGTGTTTTTTGGTGTACTGAATGATTTGTTTTGATGAATTCTGGTGACCCACTTCTCACTGACCACTCCCCGTGAGATTACTCACTCATTGGGTTATTCCACCCCTCAGTTGCAAAGAGCGTAACATTGAGTTTGTCAGTCAGTGTGATCAATACACAGGCACTCCTTGCACCAGGGTCAATAAAAGGCCACCCCGAAATGTGCACTTTTGTCACAAGTCACAATGCCACAGATGTCACAAGTCATGAGGGAGCGTGCCATTGGCATGCTGAACGCTTGGAAATCTGTGACAGCGGTGTCAACACACTTGAATGTGCATCATTCCACCATCAGCCTGTTGAGAAGTCGATTCAGAGCGATTGGCAGCACTGTGAATCGTCCACATGCCCGATGACCACATGTGACCACGCCCGCACAGGATTGGCGCATGCGGCTCCAGCACCTCCGTGATCGGCTCCGACCAGCCACCAGTACATCTGACAAGACCGTCGGACTGCACAACAGGTGGATATCAGCTCAGACTGTCCGAAACCGCCTGAAGGAGGCGGACTTCCGAGTCCGCCGACCACACCGAGGTCTCGACCTGACCACCGTTCGTCGCTGGTACAGACTTGACTGGGCCAACAGTCACCTTCGCTGGACACTTGCACGGTGGAGAACGGTGTTATTCAGCGATGAATCGCGATTCCAACTGTATCGTGCTGATGGCAGACAACACGTAAGGCGACGTGTGGGCGACCGTTACGCTGACGCCAATATCGTGCATCGGGTGGCACATGGTGGTGCAAGAGTAATGGTATGGGCAGGCATATGCCATGGACAGCGTACCCGTCTGCATTTCATTGAGGGTAACTTGAACGGGCAGCGGCATCACGACGAGATCCTGAGGCCCATAGTCGTACCGTTCGTGCGACTCCATTACGTGACATTCCAGCATGATAATGCCCAGCCACACGCTGCCCGGATCTGCTCAGAGTTTCTTGATGAGGAGGATGTCCCTGTTCTCAATTGGACAGCATATTCACCCGATATGTCGCCAGTTGGACATCTTTGGGATGTTCTGGATCAGCGAGTCAGACAACGTGTTCCGGTTCCAGAAAACGTGCGCCAGCTCCGAGTTGCACTGCAGGAGGAATGGGACAACATTCCACAGGCCACTATTGACAATCTCGTGAACTCCATGCGCCGGAGGTGTTCCGCTTTACGTGATGCCGAGGGTGGACACACTTGTTACTGAGTGCTGTGAACTCTGCCCGCTGACCCCTGGTGGTTTCAGGCTGTGATAACTCATGAATTGCGTACAGTAAATTGTTAGTCATGTTTCTGTTGCTTGAATATTAAGGCAAGAATAAAATAATAATTGTTTTGTTGAAATATTTCCTGATTGATAAAAAAATTTGAAAAAAATTACTTTGTGCGTTCATATTTTTGTTCAGTGTATGTTCCATGTTTAAGCTGTGAGTAAGATGGCACTAACAACAACAGCAGAAAGGCAGAAGAAGTATTGGGCACGCCTTAAAGCTGATCCTGAAAGAAGGGAGAGATACCTGCAGTATAAAAGTATATTTGACTAGATGAGGGTTGGCTCTTATGCCTGAACACACACACACACACACACACACACACACACTCCACATTATGTTACATTTGAGCAATTCACTTTACAATGTTTGACAGATAATATGTTGTTGTAGTTGTTGTTTTTAATTTAGGTTAATAAAACTCAATTCAACTGCAATTTATATCTATTGTCCTTCTTATGGTTACATAATGAAATACAATGCTCATAGAAAATCCTATCCAGTGAATTTGAGAGTAAAAAGACAACTATTAATATGTAAAGTTGTATTTGTCCCTTCAACCCCGTTACCATCTTCAACCCCATTACCCTCATTTCAACCCCGTCACACCTTCATGTTCATACATAATTTTTTAAAAATGTGTAAAAAAAAAAATAAAAAATGTTTGTTGACTTCTGTCTAAAATGTGAAAGCTATCATAAGATCATTGATTTTGATGAAAATTCTTCAGTTAAACTACATTTTTGATGAAAAATGACGAGTGCTTTCACGCATAGGTACATTTCAGGCTTTAGTACAGCAAAAATGTGAGATTTTATGTCATTTTTGTATTTGCAATTATTGAATTAGTGTGGGGGACATCAGATTAATATAAAAATATTGCTTTCTTTAGAAATACATTTTATCATCATATTCAATGAGCTTCCATAGTGTACATAACGGGGTTGAAGAATAACAGTGCCCACATCTTGAAATAATGACCAATAATAATAGAAAGCTAATGCCTGAGATGGGAAAATATGTTTTTCTGATAGTTGAACATGTCCTTAATGCTGTGGGATATACATACAAATAATACATTTTGGTAGAAAATGTGAAAATGTCAAAGTCCAGTTTTAGCCATTCTCATGGAATGACTCATGTGCTGATTGGTGAACCTGTGGATGGGTGAAGGTGTGAGAAATGCCAGGAACTGAGCTGGTTCCTTTGAACCTGGCAATTCATGCATGAAAATTTACTTACGTTATTAGTTGCAGTGCTGAGCATCATGGAACTTATCAAGAGATTCATGACTTTAGCCTCTTTCAAATGAGTCAAAACATGAGTATTTAGGAGGTGGAGACACAAGGAGCATCTGAATAGCTGATTTCATGGAGAAAAGAATGCAATTAGCTCTTTTTTTTCTTCCCTCCAGCAAGGAAACGGAATCAATCTTGGAAGAAAGGAAAGATTGATCATGGACCACTGTTGCTTGCAGCTGTAATAGTTGTAAATGTTATTTTATCTCCCTTCAATCTTTTTTTAAGGAAGACTGCACTGGCTGAATGTTCTGGGTGGTGAGCTCACCGCAGGTCATTGTCTCGTGATCTCCAAAACCTTACACCTGAAGTTATTGAGAGTGCTTCTTGGAAGAAACAAAAGTCAGTATGATGCACCTAAGCAATCAAAAATAAGGCCTTTCTGTAACATTTATTTTTTTAGCCCCCAGGCATTTACAGATAACAAAGACATAGACACCATGAACTATATATAAACAACGAGTGAACCACAGAAATAAGCTAATATCACGGTATCCTCAACAAGATCACTGAAGATAACAACAAATGCCAACCAAAGACTGTATATAAAGATTTATATAAGTCTATGGTGCAAACAATAGAGCTAAAAATAATACTAGAGCGGATACTAGTGGCCCATTTCTTGCGCTGTTTCTGGCCACCATCTTACGATAGTAAACACCTGGTTTATAGTATTGACTTGTTCTATTTTCAGCCCTGGACAGTTTTCGATCCCCTTAATAAAAAATTTTGTTTCACGCTTCTGTGGTCAAATTAACTATTCAAGGATTTAACTGAAGCCGCAGATCCCACATTGTCATTTCAAGTGATTAAATATCTATCATTATTCCTGATGAGTACACATTGGCTGCATCTCAGCTGAGGACCAAGGAGAGAAAAGGTTTTTTTTTTAACTAGAAATACATTTATGAAAATCTAATTTTTGTTCTATATTGTTTGCTTAGGTTTGATGGAGAGTACAGGAATTCATCCACTAACTACATAATTATTTGCATTTTGTGAAACTAAATTGCTCTGCAACCAAGTTCCGTGATCGGTGCTCGGGGAGGTCGAACACTGTCTTTTGAGATGTAAAAAAATCAATACCCTACGTTTTAATGACAATGCAGATTCAGAATAGAGATGCACGCCCAGTCAATATTTGTTTGCTGGAGCTAGGCACATGATTAACATCGTAAGATGGTGGCCTCGCTGAACGTTTTACGGCGTAGTCGGTCCAAAGATCTTCATCTTTGGTCGGTCAAGAGCGGATCACTCTAATGTTATGTTAACTCTATGGTTCCAACAAACTGGAAGATCTCTACGGTATGCTCAACATACGACCTTTGAACTCTTATATGGCGAACGCTGAATGGATATTTGCCGAAGTTACTCGTCCAATCATAAACACGGTAGAAATGACGACATGTCCGAAGCATTGATTGTATGGAGGACCAATGTGATCGGACCGTGCCAGCTTGCAAAATTACTATTTTCTAAATTGACTCATTGACGAAGTAAGGGTGCAGTACTAGTCAGGAACCTTGTTCTTAGAAATGTATATCTAGTGTTAGTTTTACGTCAGTACCATGCAACACGCTTCACTTTATGTTTAAAGACACGTTGCTCAACCCAAGAAGGACTTTGAGGTACGTTGGCTTTTACAGGGTGTTTCCCGAAAGCGCTGGATTAAAGCAGCTCTGTGGTAAAATAATTAGCGGCCTCCGATCGCACTATCCCCTGTGTGTACCGCTTAATTTTTTTAATTGTGGAAGCAGGCAGTTTATCAAAAGTTTTCGTTTGACTCCGCAAACATCGAGGGCAAAGACAAAAGATTAGCTAACGTTAGCATGCCATTTCAGGGGCTGGTGATGGCAACGCTAACTAGCTTGTTGGCTAACTAGCTCAACTGCTATAATGGCCGGTCGATCAACTGTCATCGGACTCTGCCATCACGGCTCGTGAAAACATGCCCCGTTCGCCCAGTCTGCATTCGATTATCATTAATCCGCGGCATTGCATCAGGCTACGGATTTTTTACTATATTAGTCATGTATCATGCTACTAAATGGGGTACTATTAGCTAAAATGGAGTAGTATTTGATGCGCTGACTGGTTAGCGCCGAGATTTCAAACTAGGTAGCTATGTAGCTCGCTAGCTTGACTGGCTAATCTTGGCCAGAGCCGTCTCTGATCCTGGCAAGCTTGCACGCAAAACTCCGTGGCTACCCGGATTCTCAAACAAAACTTAGTTTTCCATCAGAACAAATACGTTGTGTCGTCATCTACTGGTACAATAAGATCCGGACATTTTGATTCGCTTAGTATAATGATTGCTTGGGTGCATAAATTAAGATCCTACTCCGAACGGTTATCCAGTGTCATATGAAATTCCACATCGACAGTTGTTGGCCAACTTGCGTAACGCACTGAATGCAGGCGACCAACTGGCGTGAAATTTTATTACCTAGTTACTTTGGTCAGCAAAATTCGCCTCAACCAGCTAGGTTTGAAATCACGGTGGTGCGACCACTGGAAAAAATGTAATAAAATCATCTGCGTGTCTCTATATTTGAATGAAATGGAGATTATATGAGTCTGGCCCGAAACTAAGCGGATGGTCAGATATCTAAAAACAACTTCACACGGTAACTCGTGTCATTATTACCGAGGGCTTGGTATTGTTGCTTTTCGAGAACTCACTGTAGCGTGGATCATGCCCATCGCCTTCCGATTATGCTTGTCCCTGATCTCACAAACTTCTCTTGGTCCCTGCAGCAGAAGCAGGCTGTTTGGACGTTCATGGCACACTGAGCCAAGAGCACCATGACCGCTGAGCCGGATGCGTTGGCAGTGGTCAACCAGCTGCGTGACTTGGCTGCCGACCCCCTCAATCGGCGAGCGATCGTACAGGACCAAGGCTGTCTGCCAGGCCTCATCCTCTTTTTAGACCATCCCAACCCTCAAGTGGTGTACTCTGCGCTACTGGTTAGTTCTGAATTCTCCACATGTATTTGCGAAGAAAATATGCCCTTCTGTTTGAAGTGGAAGAAGAGAATGAGGTGTTCTGTTTTCACCACGTAGGGACTCAATTAGCCTATGTCATGATTCTGTTTCTTTTGGTACGTCTCTCGCACTCGCACTTGCTCTTGCTTTCTCGTAGGTTTTTTCTCTCACTCTCTGTCGCTTGCTTTCTCTGTCTCACACTCTCATATTAATGGTGAAATACAATCAAAGAGTGCACCTATAATTTAGAGGTTCTGTTCCAGTATGACCCTATGGGATCACGAGGTTTTGTTTGTGTTGTTGCCTGTTTCTGAGATTACATGACACTGGTGTGTGAATTTGGCCCCTCCCCCCGCGATCATGTGTGTCACTGTCACCCGTAGGCCGTTCGTTACCTGGCAGAATGCCGTGCCAACCGGGAGAAGATGAAGGGGGAGCTGGGCATGATGCTGAGTCTGCAAAATGTCATGCAGAAGTAAGTGTGTCTGACAGGAAATGCATCTGACGCGGTTCTCTCACAGGGGAAGTCCTGTGTACTCCAGATTTTATTATCAGCGCCACCATATCCTAAAATTCTTATATTTAACCCTCACTCCAACCCTGCCTGGATGTCACTGTTGTGGCCCCAGCTGCGTCTGTTAGCTGTCTCCCATGTGCTTTCTGTTTTGTCAGAGGTCAGAAGATAGAGCTGGTTCTGTGTTTATTTTGCATCTTGTGGAACCACGTGACTTGTTTACCCATAAACATTAGCTAACGGAGTTGTAGGCGTATTCTGAAATTATTATCAATCCTGGGGGTGGGGTGGGGTTCATTTTAGGTATTCACGGTTTATTACATTTTCTGGGGAAAAATGTTTATTTAAAGAGTGAGGCAATTGGTCATGGCTACTTCCTGAAGCTTAGTTCCAGAGTGGTTGTGAGTATAGTCCAATGATGTAGGAGCCTTGTTTCTTGGTTTTTAGTTCGAGTGTACTCGCCAACAGAATATGACGAAGGTCTTTGCTTGTGTGTGCATCTGTGTATGTGTCTATTACGGTGTGTGTTTTTTCTAGAGTGGACAAACTGGTCTTGAAGCAGTGTTTTGTTTACTGTTGATTGTTCAGATAATGACCATGTGTTTTCCCTTGTTTTATGTTATGCCACTTTCTATGGAGTCTGAATGTTTGCTTTTCAGAGCAACTGTTCTTTAGGTGTTTAGATAAGGGTGAGGGTTTCAATCTTCTCACCAGTGTGTGATATCGTTCCTGAATTCCTGAAAGTGTGGGTCTGTTATTGAGAGGAAAAAAACACTGGTTTGTGAAAAGGAAAATGCTGTGAAAATGAATTTTTCCCCTTCCTAATTTTTTCTGTTTGCTTGTTTGTCATTTTTAAATGTTTCAGATCATCCAACTTATTTTATTACCAGTCAGAAAATGTGAGTAAGCACATAATACAGCTTTTCAATGATCGTTTTATTTATTGAAGGTAAAAAGGTATTCAAAACCTATATCACCCATGTGAAAAAATATTTGCCCCTCTAAACATAATAATTAGTTGTACCACCCTTTGCGGCAACAACTACAAGCAGAAGTTCATGATAACTCGCAATGAGTTAACTACATCACTGTGAAGGAATTTTGGCCCGTTCTTCTTCGCAGAGTTGTTTTAATTCAGTGACATTGGAGGCTTTTTGAACATGAACTGTCTGTATGCAATCATGCCATTGGGTTTTGTCAGGGTCAGGGTTTGACTTGGCCACTTTAAAACCTTCATCTATTTCTCATGATCCATTCAGAGGTGGCTTTGCTTGTGTGGTTTGCAGGGTGTGTGCTGGCCAAAAATTTCACTTGGCCACAGTAGCTAATCACCCTGAAGTCCAGTTAGCCACAGAGAAAACCATTTAGCCACACTTTTTGCCCCAAATATTAGTTTGAAAACTTAGAGAACTTTTAGACATTCAATGTGTCACAGTCACAGAATGAGTGTACAGACCACAGAGTTGCAGGAGTACTGGGTAAGGGCTAATAAGTCCATCCTCCAGTCTGCTTATCTGGCTGCTATTTTAGACAAATGGGAACTTGATTGATAGAAGTCCAATATCACTTTGCTGACAAATAGTTGAATTACTAACTTGATGGGGCCATCTTACCATGCCAAAGATGGTCATTTTGTAATCCCCACTTGTGGCCAAGTGATTATCACATGGATTACAACATGAACAGATCCAAGTTAGGCACGCTGGTTGCTGTGGTATTCAGGCTGTGGAATGGATTAAAAGTTTATTTTTTTATTTTATTTTATTTTATTTAAGCAGGGGGCCTTACTGAGACCATGTCTCCTTTTTAGCAGGGCCCTGCATTACAAACAATTAAAATAACAGTTTACAAGGACATTTGTAGTACCAAGAAGAAGAAGAAGGGGAAAAAAAATGCAGGTTATCCCAGGATATGGCCACTATACATTCACATCTACACACCTGGAGGTACAGTAAAATATGACTTGAATGCAATGAACCTACACTCAATTTAGCACTTATCTTCTTCCAATTGGTAATAATAATTGTTTGTCAGAATTATTTCACTAAAACTCATTAGAAATGTCAGATTGAAGTAACATGGAAAATCGTGCATATTTACATGATGTTATTACATTACATTGTGCATTATTACTTTCAGCTGTATACCGTGATAAAGGTCGATGTTGTATGTACTTTTTAGCTTAGGTTTTTACCCCACGGTCGACTTCGGCCGGAGGGGTATTGTCGTCACCTGCGTGTCTGTCGTCCGTCGTCCGTCCATGACTTTGTCCGGGCCAGTACTCAGCACCTAATGATCGCAGCTTCACCAAATTTGGTATGGTAACTCACTATGACCCATAGATGCGCAACGTCAGGTTTTTTGCTGGATTTGACCTTTGACCTTAGCGCTGTGACCTTGACCGTGGAAATATTGTCCGGGTCAGTACTCGGCAACTAATTATCACAGCTTCACCAAATTTGGTATGGTAACTCACTGTGACGCACAGATGCGCAGCATCACGTTTTTTTTGCTGGATTTGACCTTTGACCTTAGAGCTGTGACCTTGAGGCAGGAAATATTGTACGGGTCAGTACTCCGCAACTACTGATCGCAGCTTCATCAAATTTGGTATGGTAACTCACTGACACATAGATGTGCAACGTCACGTTTTTTGCTGGATTTGACCTTTGACCTTAGCGCTGTGACCTTGAGGCAGGAAATCTTGTACAGGTCAGTACTCAGCAACTACTGATCGCAGCTTCACCAAATTCGGTATGGTAACTCATTGTGACACATGTGCAACGTCACGTTTTTCGCTGGATTTCACCTTAGCGCTGTGACCTTGAGGCAGGAAATCTTGTACGGGTCAGTACTCAGCAACTACTGATCGCAGCTTCACCAAACTTAGTATGGTAACTCCATGTGACACATAGATGTGCAATGTCACGTTTTTCGCTGGATATCTCCTTTCACCTTAGTGCTGTGACCTTGAGGCAGGAAATCTTGTACGGGCCAAGGGTTATTCAGCAACGCGTTATGTTTGGAGTATAATATGTCTGGATGCATCATTCGCCTTAAAGCAAAACGAAGATGACTAACATTTTGTCGACAACACTGTTTGTAATGGCCAACTCACCTTATGGATTTGTTTCTGAAAGCAATAGCTTATAATGTAGAGCCCAGAGGCTCGATCATGTTCTGGATTAAGCTTAAACGATCATACTGATCGTTTGCATTTGCATCTTTCTGTCTCAACATCAGGAGCACGCAGTCGACTGCTTGGAGTTAGATTGTGAATGACTCCTTGCTAAGTCACAGGTAACCGACGGGCATAATATCAGTTTAAAGTCGCAAAAAATGCTATCATTGTTGTATAATTACTAACAGTTAGCAGGGTGGTCGACTGTAGTGGTTGCTCTGAACTCTGTTCTGATTGCATATGTGAAGAGTTGTCCTGTTCTGCCTCGAATGGGCAGTACGTTGGCTCGCTCAAGATAATAATCTCTGCTATATCACCGACTAATTTGCGAATCTATTTTCTGCAATTTCTGATCTGTGACTGGGTAGCGGCGTTTAGAATACTGGGCCATTCTGACAAATGGCTGGCATACCAACAAGTTTGCCATTTATTTAGTTAAAATGTTGCTCTAAGGGATGACGATTGCGTGTCGACTGCTTGTGTAAGGTGGCTCATGTCATATAGAATACCAAGGCAACGCACCTTATTATCAGCGCCGAAAAACAATAACTTCATGCGTGGCTCAGCATTGTATTTTACTCGCAACAAAACAAAGCTGAAGAACCCTAAGTAATGTAGCGTGATTTTGCCTCGGTTTCTCTAGAGCTTCTCGTAGTTACGGTAAACACAACCCATTATTTTCAACAAACTCAGAATATTTGTCCACATAGTGGAGGACGTCTTTATTGTTCAAAAAATACAAATAATTATGATCGATCATGAATGAATTCAAGGTCTTTTCCTTTGCTCTGCTGAGCTGAGCTTGAAGTCGCGCAGGTTTCAGTGCCGATCTTGTCCCACTGACATTAATGCGCTGCTTTAACGAGTGTTTGTTCAGTAAGATATGCACTCGCATGCTTACTTTCGTTTATTTGTGGCTGTCCCGTTAGATTCATAATTTAATATTATTGAGGTGATCGATCTCGAATCACTTGCATTGTTATGGTGGAGGTGAGTGAGGTTCCTAACCTGGAATTCCCTTTTTCGACATGTGAGTTACAACATGGAAAAGTCCCGAATGGAATGGTGAAATTGTCAGCCAGTCAGCGCGATAGGAATGAATGTTATAAAGATGATTTATGACTGATGTATGATAATGAAGTACGAACAAAATATGGAAGCGAGTGACAGCAGCGAAGTGGCGACTGGACTTGATGTACGCATTGGGCAGCTGTGGCACAAAGCCTTGAGTTATTACTTCGCCACTCTCTCCAAAATTAGGCTTTCGCTGGCATGGCGCTTTGTGGCCAATTTTCGGTCACCGCATGCCACACCAATTTGCCATTGGCGACGTGGCGAGCGGGTAGCGCGCACCTTGGGTTTGGATCAGTGTCCTGCTGCCTTGCCCAGCTGGGCTTGAGCATTTGGTCATTTCCGATGGCCAGGCATTTTCCAACAGGATTTTGAGGTATTGATGAGAATTCATGCTTTCATCAATAATGGCAAGTCGCTCTGGTCCTGATGCAGCAAAGCAGCCCCAGACCATCACGCTACCACCGCCTTGTTTGACCTATGGTATGCTGATTTTTATTGTGAGATTCTGTGTTGCCTTTGCGCGAGATGTAACGGGAACCATGTCTTCCAAAAAGCTCCTCTTTTCTTTTTTTGACTCATCAGTCCACAGAATATTATCCCAAAATTCCCGGGGCTTGTCAAGACGTTTTTTTGGCATGCGTGTGACGAGCCTTGGTGTTCTTTTTGGTCAGCAGTCATTTTTGCCGTATGGCTTTACCATGAATGCCATTTTTGCCTAGTCTTTATGGTATTGTGGAATCGTGAACACTGACCTGAACTGAGGCAAGTGAGGCCTGGATTTCATTTGATGTTAGTCTGGGTTCTTTGGTGACCTCTTGAATGAGGCGTCAATGCACCCTGGGAGAAACTTTGGTTGGCTGGTCTCTCCTGGGAGGGTTCACCACTGTTCCAAGTTTTCTCCTTTTGTAGATGATGGCTCTTACCATGGTTCACTGGAGTCCCAGAGCCTTAGAAATGGCTTTGTGACCCTTTCCAGCCCGATGTATCATCAGCTTTGTTCCTCATCTGTTCTTGAATTTCTTCATGTGCTGCTTTTTCTAACTTGACACTGTCAGACAGGTTTTATTTAAATGATATTTCAATTCAGCTTGGCTCACAGTAATCATGCCAGGGTGAATCTAGTGAAATTGGACCCAGTGATCAAATAAATTTGTTGAATTGATTGATTTAGTTACAAAGGAGCAAAACACATTGGGTCAGGTAGGATTGGGCCACTTTTTTCTTTCAGAAAATGGAAATATCATTTATAAACTGCATTTTGTGTTGTCTTTATCAAACATTAAAATAGGTTTGATCTGAAATATTCAAGTGTGACGAATGAGCAAAAATAGAAGAAAATGCAAAGGGGGAAATACTTTTCACAGCTTCATTTACTCTGTAAGTGTGTTACTAGCCAGAGCGCCTTGTCTTCACAGAACTTCCATGGTCTAATATATGAAATGTGACCATACAGCTGGAACTTGCAGCACAGCTGGAGCTTGCAGCACAGCCATACGGCAAAATTGTCCTGCATATTTTTCAATTGTTAATGTTGTGGATCAGCCTGTTCTTCCAGGAACAGAGAAGATATGCGTGGTATTTATATTGTAAAAGTGGGTTGATAAAGAATATTGTGAGCCTGTTCAGGGAAATGGTCTATTCACCATCAATGATTGCTTTGTCTTCATTTTTATCTGTCCGGAGTTGACCGATAGCATTGCCCTCAGAGGAGGAAGTATTACAAGCTGGAGGGCATTTTATTTTTTTTCCATGTCCACACACACATGCACACTTTCCTGTTCAGTGTTTATGATAAGGAAGGGTGTTCTGTTGCCAGGACGACGACCCCTGGCGAGACCAAGCTTCTGGCGTCCGAGGTGTACGAGCTCCTGCAGGCAGCCGGCACGGCGGCGGACGATCAGGCCGATGGCGGCGCTTCATGTCGGCGTAAGGCCCAGTTCTTCCTGGGCACCACCAACAAGCGCGCCAAAACTGTGGTGCTCCACATCGACGGCCTGGACGACCCTGTGAGTGCGACTCAACGCTCAAATGGGCACTATCAAAACATGGCCTTTGCCTTTCTGTGCATATCGATGGCCTCATGCAAGAAGGGTGTAAGTGACACTTCGGTCAAAATTGACTTTTTTGGTTGTTTTGGAATAACTGAGACTAGCCCATCTGACCAAGTATGGAGTCTCAATTCCTATCCTAAAGGGGTTAAAATGCCTTTTTAACATTGGTGCAGCTGTGATTGAAATGGTCATCTTCGCCCATGCTAAATGGGCCTAAGTGCATTTTGCTAATTATTTTCCAAAGTATGAAGAATTATGAAAATGTCTAGTAGGCATCCCAATAGGTTACCAAGTACTATACTTCTATCATGGATAGTTCAGCATATAGCGAACAGGTGGTGCTGTGGCAGTTTTTTGGCTCTCCTGTAAAATTTGTTAAATGTCACTTACACCCTTCTTGCATGAGGCCATCGATATGAAACATAGTCTTACAATCCACATGCTTCAAATGTAATGTTTCTCTGGATTGTGTCTAAATCGTGGCCTTTTCCAGTTGGTGCCTGCGAAACAAAGTTTTTTTTTTGTATCCGCGCTCACGATATGTGCTTGAAATTAGGCCTCTTGGTACATGCCAGTGGAATGAATGCAATTGGTGTGAGACACCCCTGGATGCATTCGTAATATGGTTTTGTGTCCGCCTGTCCCGTCCTGCCCTGTTTACAGAGCCGACGCAGTCTGTGTGAAGAGGCTCTGCTGAAGATCAGGGGCGTCATCAGCTTCACATTCCAGATGGCGGTGAAGCGCTGTATCGTGCGCATCCGCTCCGACCTGAAGGCTGAGGTGAGAGTCCGGCTGCTGCCCGCTCTCGCTGTGCCCTGCCTCTAAACTTTACCCCGTGCCCTAGCAAACTGTGCTTTGACTGGTCATCGGGGTTCATAGCAGTGTGTTTACTTTTGATATTTGATATTGAGACGCCGTATGACGCGAAGCCTGTTGGAGAAATGCTAACCTAAATTACCTTCTTTGAGTATTACGTGTTGAACTTCAGTGGCTCTGTTTTGCAGTAATCAAACTCTCCTTTATGATTTTTGACAGGCATGATGGGGCCTGATTTGGACAACATCCATTGAGCATAGTAATGTTGACCAGTGATCCTGTCTTCTTTAGTGAAATGTAGTGGTCTTTTAGATCTGTGACTCCTCTATTCAAGTAAAGAATGGTAGTATTGACCAGAAACCCTCTGTTCATGATTGGAATATAGTCGTCACTTAGACCTGTGACTCCTCTATTCACTTGTAGAGTAGTAATGTAGACCAGTGACCCTCTTCACTATAAGTATCATAGTCTTTCAGACCTATAATTCCCCAGTTTCCAATATGATTTGTTTTATAAGAATGTGGATCTGTGACATTCTCTTCACTGTAGGAGTTTAATATGATATTTTAGACATGCAGCTCCTCTATTCTCTATCGGATCCTGTAATGTGATTCCCATGATCCTTCTATTCATTAAAAGTAATGTTGTTTATATAGACTGATTACCCCCCCACCCCCCAGCTCATTGCAGGAATATATAATTAGTATCCCTGTGAGTCTTCTATGATTCACATAGGAATAAAGTATGGTTACATAGATCAGTGACTTCACTGTTAGCAAGGCAGTATTTTTAGGTAGACCAGTGATTGCTCTGTACAGTGTAGGAATACAGTATATTAAAGACTATGAAATTTTGATGACTAAGAGCAGTGTCAGTTAAAGTGTACCGTCTTGGAAAAGAGTGTTTGCTGTTGTGGAACAGTCAGTCATGGAGTGCAGTCTTCAAGCACTCGTATTCAGTGAGTGCACCATTAGAGCTATCAGTTTACAATCCTGGGGCAGTCACAGTCCGTTCTGAAGCAGGGTCCTTTTGACTGTCCTGAGGCAGTCACAATTGGTGAGTGCTCCATAGGGGCAGTTAATTTGCAATCCTGAGGAAGTCACAGTCAGTACAGTTCTGACTCCTGAGGCAGTCACAATTGGTGAGTGCACTATTGAAGCAGTCTGTCTACAATCCTGGGGCAGTCACAGTGAGTGCTCTTTGGGAGCAGTTAATTTGAAATCATTTGGCAGTCACAGTCGGTGAGAGCAGTACTGAAGCAGTCCATTTGCAAGCCTGGGGCAGTCTCAGAGAGTGAAGTCTTAGAACAGACACAGTCACATCCCTGCTGTGCAGTCTGGGAGCTCTAGCTAAGCTGTGCTAATGCATGGCGCTAAACATTCTCTGTTCCTGTCTTGCGGTCTACAGGCCCTGGGGTCGGCCATCGCCTCCACCAAAGTGATGAAAGCTCAGCAGGTTGTGAAGAACGAGGATGGAAAGGAGGTGAGTCAGTGGCCTAGTGAGGTCACCACATCCGTAATGACGTCAGGAAAGGTCACACCAGCCTCGCTGATGCGCACTGTCCCACGTGCAGCCCGCCTGGTTCATCTCTACTGAAACCATAAACAATCCAGATTCAGGTGCAGGTGTTCTATCTCCATTCTTCTTCTGTGGTTTGAGAGGCTGTGACTCACTCAGGAGTGGGCAGGGCAGGGCAGGGCAGCTATACTGGTTCTGTTGGCACATGAGCACAGGACAGTGCAGCGTGCTGATTCATGTGTAATTGTTCTCTGAGTCATGCGGTTTAGTGCCTGGCTGTGGAAGAGGATTGCAGGAAGTGTGGCTGTCTGGAATAATTTTCCTTCAGTGCTTCCCTTTTTCATATCTTTGCAGTTATGCCTTTTATTACAAGTGGCAGTCTACCTCTGACTCCATAAACTGTAGAAAGTCCCTTACATTATGTTATATCAGGGGTGGGGAACCGTGTTCCTGAAGAACCATAGCCCTGCGTGTTTTAGATGTTTCACTGCTCTGATACACCTGATTCAAGTGACACGAGGTTGCCAATGGCTTGACGCAGAGGCAGTCTTTTGAATTGGGTGTGCTTGAGAAGAGACATCTGAAACATGCACAGCTGTGACTCCCCAGCACCAGGGTTCCCTGCCCCTGTGTTAGATTAAAGCGAACGGCGAAAACCGGTGTGAATTTTTGTTGCTATGCAAAATGACGCCTCTAGGGGGCAGCAGATCCCAAACTGTGAAGGAAATTAATGGTAATATGAGAGAAATGCCATTTGCTTACAAATTCCATGAAAAGTATTTTAAAAAACTAGTAGAAGGTGCTCATTAGTTTCAGTTAAGCTCACGAGAGACTGCTTCCTGTTATTTTATTGTGCTTCATGTAGTCAAGGTTTCACATTTTGGTTGATTGACGTGACAAAGGCTGAACTTTCAGGACCGTTGCAATGTTTTGCTGGTGATACTGCATTTAAAGCACAGTCCCCATTGGCTGCAAATGATAAGCTTTACACCAGCGGTCTCCCACCCTGTTCCTGGACAATTACCATCCTGAAGAGTTTCTCTCCAACCAGTACAAAGCAGACCTCATTTCCTGGTCAGAGGTCTTGATCAGCTGCTAATTGTACAAATCAGGTGCGCTGATAGAGCGGTGGAGTGAAAACCTTCAGGATGCTGCCTGTCCAGGAGTGGGGCTGGAGATCCCTGCTTTACACCCTTTCAGGCTCGAGGATGGTCTAACTGGTCCGCCGCATTGTTCAGTTAATTACTTTGCAGGAAAGAACGGCATGATTGAACATGTCCTGTGCCTAACAAATTCTTTAGACCACTACCCAATGTAAGGTCTATGCCTCAGCTGCCCTAAATTAACATTGTTGGTAATTACCAAAATCATTTTTATGTAGCCTGCAGTGGTTAATCCACCAGTATGCGCGAGCGCTGTAACTGAAATTATATTTTTAATTCTAAAATATAATAATTATTGTTATCCATGGTGGTTTAATGCAAGAATGCAAGCTGCAAGCTGTTATCAAGGCCAAAGACCATACTCTATATATATATATATATATATATATATATATATATATATAAATAAAATATAGGTTTTTATGTGTGAATAAGGACCATTTAGTTGTTTCAGTTCATTATAATTTTTAATTTTAAACTAGTTCTTGGCATATTTTTTGAATATTTGTGTTTTCTCATTTTTTTATTGTAGGTGGTCTAATAAATTTTTTAAGCACTGTATCAGAGGGTGAGATTTGAGCATTTGGTCCGTACAGGCACTAGACAGCGGATGTCAAACTCCAGTCCGTTGAGACCTCGGTGCCTCCAGGCTTTTGTAGTTTTCATTCAAGCCATGGGCGAAGTTGGTGCCTTGGGGGGGGGAGGAGGCGAGGCGAGGCGAGGCGTGGCGAGGCGTTCAGGCCTTTAGCCAATCAGTTACCCTTTAGCCACTTGTGTGGAAATGCTCCAAGTGTCAGGAGGATTGTAGGCTGGATGCTGTTGCACTAAACCCACCTGACTGTGTTCCTGGCCCAGGTGCTGGTGCCGTTTCCTGAGGACGGGCCGGTGGATGTGGAGCAGAACACAGATCTTCCAGACTACCTCCCCGAGGAGGAGAGCCCCTCACAGGACCCAGACAAGGCGGTGTCTCGTGTCGGCTCCGCCCAGGAGGGCGTGGGCTGGCTGAGCACCGCAGCCAACTTTTTATCCCGCTCCTTCTACTGGTGACAAGCCAGTAGACTGCCCAGCTAACTGCGCACCCCGCCATTCACCAAAACTCCACCCACCTCCTCACTCCTCGCCCTATCACCCTACAACTGTTTAGCATTTGGCTTCCCGTCTGAGTGCATTTTGGTGGAGGGTTGCCAGGAACTACTCACAAAAAACTGATGGGCTGGAAAAAATGAGTTAGAACAGCCCACTGCACGTGCACACAAACACATCCCCTTCCAAGTGCATGTGCACAGTTTTATTCACTGCTAATGGAACTGAAGCCACTAACTGAAAAGGACTGAGTTCAGAAGTGGTTTCCTAATTTTTGTTTCTATTTTGTCCCCCTTTTTGTTGTTTTTTTGGGGAATGGGTGTAGAATTGATGTCCACATTCCACTCTGGTTCTGAAACGGGTCCTTAATTTACTGAAAACGGGAAGCAAGAGCAACCAAAAGGCGCAAAGCGAACTGCTTGGACTATTCCTGCGGGGACTCCGCCCCCCAGCCTGCCTGCAGGCTCCGCCCACGGGAACAAGCAGCTCTTGGCAAAGCTGCCATTAACTTTCCAACCTCCAGTTTCCTGTCTGTTATCGCCTCGGCATAGGAGTTTTGCTTGAACACATTCTTTTAGTTTTTCTATCCCTAAAATAAAGAGCAGTGACTGCACATCTTGTGGGTTTCTTTGCAGGTGCTGCTATCAAACTTAGAGTAAAATTCAAATGAAAGAAAATGGCACAACACTGCTAAGTTCATTAACTAAAGTTTTGATGAAACAACCTTCATCAGAGTGACTACATGCATAACTGAGGATGCAGGAAATAGAATTAACCTGCACAGGTTCAGTACTAATTTTTGTGACGTAAAAACGACCGTTGATGGTAACGTATGAATAACAATTTGGACAAGACTATTAAAATTGATGCAACTCAGTGATGGAGTAAATGTGGCATCCATGTTTAACAAATTGTCAAGCTAAAATGTACAAAATGGCACAGCTTTTTTTTTTTTCCCTTATGAAGTATAAAAACTAGTCACAATCATAATCAAAATGATAACCAAATTAATCAAATGGGTACTTAAGTAATAGACAGTCAAACTAAACTACATAAGGGGACATTCAAGTCAATCTAATGAAGGGAAAAGAAAACAAACTTTGGACATTGCAAATATTGCGGGTCATAATTAAGTGCTTCATTTTGAAGTTAGTAGTGTTGCGCTGTATTTTTTCATTTGAATTTTTAAATCAAATTAAGAATTTGTCTTCTTTTTTTGTGCAGCTGTGATTCTATTTTTAACTTTTTTCATCAATTCCTATTTTTTGTGATGTCAATGAAATCCACAATCGTCTCGTTGGCGTCGTCGCCTTACGGTTTTCACTGGGTTGTTTTGGGTGCCTTTGGACTCCTTAAATAACATCTTTGTCTCTTCTATTCCTTCTTTAAGATCCCTCTGCCCTTAACTGCGGGAGCATCACCGCAAGGATAATGGCAGCTGGCGTGAGATTATCTGAGTTCTGCACAGCTCTCCTGGGTGAATTTGCTATTGTGGATGCAGATTAGACTCGGTCTGTTGTGGGATTAGATGGAGATTCCCGTAGTTATCAGAATAAACGTGGCTTTTTTTTTTTTTTCCCCCTCAATTCACGGCCACTTTCAAGTTGCTTGGCTGTCTGTATTATGGTGCTTCTGTACACAGTTGTATGGGAAAACGGGTTTATTTACTGAGCAGTGAGTTAACCCAGAATGGTGAGGTGGTAACAAGTTAAGAGGCATATGCCTTGAGCAGTGTTTTTATAATTTACTTGACAAGTTGGCTGCTGCTCTTTTCTGTCTAGTGTTTTAAGACTTGAGTTTTGGCTTTACCACCAAATTTCTTTAACCTTTTTTTTGCATTCCAAAGGTCAGTAGTGCTCTAAAAGTATGCTCCTCTAGACCGTATGTTCAAAAATAAGCCCAGAGAAAAGCTTGAATATATGATATTTAAACATGTTCAAAGTATTCTTTTTTTTTTTTTTTCTGAATTTCCCTTAAGATTGACAATTTTGATCAAGATTGCTATTTGCCGATTCTTTGCATTCTGAGGTTTGCCAAATCTGCACATTTTTGAATGCCTGTATTATTCTTGACAGGCTCCAGAGCTTTGAATTCACATAGCCAACAGTGTCTTTAATATTTGCCCAAGTAATGGATCAGAATTATTTTGATCCATTACATTACAAGAGTACACTCTAAGTCAGGTTTGCTCACTCACTGTGCCTCTTCTGAATGATTTTGTAACATGCAGGATTCCAGCATGCACTCTAAGTCATGTCAAGTGTTTGTTACCAAACTGATTCTGAGTTGCTAATTGGCTGAGAATGGCTGTAGTGAAGGTCTCTGCATTTAATCAATGATATTGTTGCAGAACCGTGAGATGGTAACATTTTGATACCTGCCTGGACATGCTGTGGTTTTGCTTGCATTCTGGAGAGACTGTGTAGAGGCAGCATTATGAGAGCCCCTGAAACCCAGGGGTAGAGCTTGGTTGGACACCCCAGAAATGTATGAATCAAACTGGCAGGGCTCATTTGCTTGTGTGCTTGCCCATGTTCAACCAACAATTACCCCATTATGTCATTTTCAAGCATGTGTCTTGACCTTCTCCCCACAATATGGCATCACAAGTGTATCTGCCCCCAAGAATGGTTTTATTTTTATTTGGCTTGAAACAGTTAAATTTTGTGAAGCATAAACTGAAAATTGATGTTGACACTAATATTCTGAAATTTACCGTAGTGAGGAAAGTAAATACTAACCAAGAGTTGTTAATGTGGCGATTCCACTCTTTGCGACCGATTCTAAATATTATTCTATCAATGATGATTTTTATGGAGGTATCCGTAGTCTAGTTTGTTCCTGCACGCACAACATTATTCAACTGTTTAGAATTTCTTAAAAGAGTCAAAAGTTACATTTTCCCCCACCTGCTGTATATCACGCAACATCTCCTGATATGTACAGAGCCAATATTTACAATGTTTTATTTTTTACAGCGCTTCCAGCACCATTGTATTTCCATGATTTGTGCTTGGAATCTGTTGGTATGTCTGTATATAAATGTATATTTTATGTTCATCCTAAAGAAATGCTAGTCAAATGATGTCCGGGGCTGTGTCTGCTCTTTTGGCCATTTTCATTACCTAATGGTGAAAGCTGGGTACTGAAGCTGTAGTACAGTGGTGAACAACCCTGTTCTTGGAGTTATGCCATCCTTTAGTTTCCCCCTCTCAAATTTTGTACCTCAAGGGCCAAGAACTGCTGGTTTTCCGACTTCCCTTTAACTGAGACAGTGTGTGAAACCAGTCTGGCCAATCAACAGTGCAAATTGTTTAGTTGGTTAATCGAGGGGTTGGAAAACCTGGGCTGTATTTGGGATCAAGGGCAAGATTTGTGTAGGAGATTTTCACGACAACCCTAACAGAGCCCTCCTTATTCAATGGCTAGAAATCTGAGGGGTGTACAAGGAAGTCATTTTAGTGGTATGTTGAGCCTAAAGCTAGGATTTTCAATGTTTGAAAGATGATCGCTCTTTTTTAACCTACCGTGGTGTCTTATGGTAATACTATTAGCGAGTTTAGTTTGTTGAGCCAGCTCATGCAGAGGAATGCTGGTTAATGTTGAAATTGCTTTGTAGTACAGCCCTCTGCATTGAACTGCTAAAGAGTATTGTCAGGTGTGCCAAATTGGGATTAGTGAAAACCTCTGGGGTGGTAGATCTCCATGACCTGGGTTGGTCGCAGTTGCTTCAGGGGAGCCACTCTTAAACCAATGAGTGCGAGAAGCCATCATTTCTAGGGCTACTTGAGGCTGTACAGCCAAGTACCCCCTGGATTTGAGTGCAGACTTGGTTAACGGTTTTGCCAGCTTCTTGCTCTCTGTCTTTGCCTCCACCGTGTGTCTGTGCTGTACAGTATGTGATGTGTAATGAGATCTGGGATAACATTACCATTCTCTATGATGGGTACTTGCAGAGAATGTTGGATAATAAACTTTGAAACCGAGGGTTTATGTCCATTTTTCACCCTCTAAGGGCCCTGTTCCTCAAATTTTGGTCCTCGAGGGTTGAGAACTGCTGGAGGGTCCCTGCTCTAGGGTTTTGTGGAAATTTTTGCGGGAGTTGTATGAAATGCTTTGGGGTTGTCCTGAGCTTGGAATAGTGTATTGCCGTGACCGGTATCGGGGGTACTGTACTATATATTTAATTACTAGCAATAGCTGTCACTCTACAGGGGAAAAAAAAACATCAGTTTTCCTATCTACAAGGTAACAAACATGAGTGTGTAGTGGACTATCTGGCAATTTAGGCGTTTCCTTATTTAAGGCTTCATAATTCAAGATTTGAGCATCACAGAGAATGGAAAAATAACTTAAATGAAGCAAGACACTTGTAGCATTTAAAATACACCTAATTTCTGGGAAAGTTTCATGTGGGCGTGAACAGTAGCTGCGCTTTATGCAGATAATTCTCAGCAAGCACTAAAAGTTGAGAGAAATTATAAAATGGTGATATGAAGTGTTTCAGGCCTGTTTTATTTTTGTTTGTGGTTAAATGACCTGTATCGGAATTCTTAATCTTAAATTGACCAACTGATGAACGGCACTCTGATCTTTTATGACATAAAATTGACGTGAAGAGACAGAAAATATCAATATTGATTATCTCAAATAACCTGGCAACAGCTCAGTGAACTGTGATGAAACCAAAAAAATAGGAATGAAATGTGAGAAAAGCTATAAGACCATCAAAAGACAATATTCATAAACATATAGGTAGGGCCAGTTAAAATGAGCCAAAGTACATCATCGCTTCTCATATATTGGCGCCATTAAAAACACACCAGTGAGGTATGTACTGTATTTGCTGCAAATTGAAGAATCTATCGATTTTTATTGGTTTTCCCATCAGATACGAGTAGAAATGGAGAAAAGCGTGTGGGTTTTCTGTAGGAGCCGTGGGCACGCATGTTTTGCTCACGTAGACGGCGTTGAATGGTACTTGCAATCACCCACAGTCGTCTCGGACCCCTCGCCTCATGATCAGTTTGGGTTGCTGTCCGGAATCTGTCACGTACTGGCTGTAACCAGATGTGGCGCTCTTTAGCTACCATTGTCACTCGTGGCTGCCTTAAGCGGGGTCGGTCAGAGACGGTGCCTGTGTTCCATTCTCGTATAGACTGTGGACTGATTGTTGAACGGTGACAGTGCAAATGACGCACCACCTCTCGACGGCTGAGACCTGCCCGTAACATGCCCATGGCTCTTTTTCTCTCTCCCGCGCCACAAGCTGTTCCATTTTCTTGATGTTGTAACATTTTTCGTTTTTTTGGTTGGCCTTATGAAAGCTACTGAACGCACCCAAAAGAACAAGTCAAGCATCAGTGTACCCTTCAAACATAGCGTGTTGCTGAATACCCCTCGGCCCGTACAAGATTTCCTGCCTCAAGGTAACAGCGCTAAGGTGAAATCCAGCAAAAAACGTGACGTTGCACATCTATGTGTCACAGTGAGGTACCATACCAAATTTGGTGAAGCTGCGATCAGTAGTTGCTGAGTACTGACCCGTATAAGATTTCCTGCTTCAAGGTTACAGCGCGAAAGTCAAAGGTCAAATCCAGTAAAATAAACGTGACGTTGCACATCTATGTGTCACAGTGAGTTACCATACCAAATTTGGTGAGGCTGCGATAAATAGTTGCCAAGTACTGACCCAGACAAGATTTCCAGGGTCAAGGTCACAGCGCTAAGGTCAAAGGTCAAATCCAGCAAAAAACCTGACGTTGCACATCTATAGGTCATAGTGAGTTACCATACCAAATTTGGTGAAGCTGCGATCATTAGTTGCCAAGTACTGACCCAGAAAAGATTTCCAGGGTCAAGGTCACAGCGCTAAGGTCAAAGGTCAAATCCAGCAAAAAACCTGACGTTGCACATCTATGGGTCATAGTGAGTTACCATACCAAATTTGGTGATGCTGCGATCATTAGTTGCTGAGTACTGGCCCGGGCAAAATCATGGACGGACGACAGACGACGGACAAACACGCAGGTGGCAACAAAAACAACTCAATGTTAGTTATTACTGAAATGCTTGGCGCATCCACGTGGCAAACGTTGGGATTACAATACTACATGCTTTTTTCTATTTCTACTCGTATGTCACGAGAAAACCAATAAGAATCGATTGCTTCTTCAATTAGCAGCAAATACAGTACACCGGTATATATACAACCCCAATTCCGAAATAGTTGGGACGAAGTGTAAATTGTAAATAAAATCAAAATGCAATGACTAAGATCACATGAGCCAATGTTATTTACAACAGAACATAGATAACATTTCAAATGTTGAAACTGAGACATTTTTATCCACAAAATGAGCTCATTTTGAATTTTCTGGCTGCAACAGGTCTCAAAAAAGTTGGGACACAGGCAAAAAAGGGCTGAAAAAGCAATTAATATATAAGAGAATCAGCTGAAACAACATTTAGCCAGTACTTAAGTTAACTGGCATCAGATGTGCTACATGATTAGCTATAAAAGGGTTATCTTAGAGTGGCTGAGTCTCTTAGAAGTAAAGATGGCCAGAGGCTCTCCAAACCGTGAAGGCTTGCGTAAAAAAAATTGTGGAATACTTTAAAAACAATGTTCCTCAACGTCAAATTGCAATGGCTTTGAAGATCTCATCATCAACAGTGCATAACATCATCTAAAGATTCAGAGAAACTGACAAAATCTCTGTGCGTAAGGGACAAGGCCAAAGACCTTAACTGGATGTCCGTGATCTTTGGGCCCTCAGACGCCACTGCATCACTCACCGGCATGATTCTGTCATTGAAATTATTAAATGGGCCCAGGAATACTTAAAGAAACCACTGTCTGTAAACACAGTCCGCCGTGCCATCCACAGATGCCACCTAAAACTCTATCATGCAAAAAGGAAGCCATTGTTGAGCATGATCCAGAAGCGCCGCCGTGCTCTGTGGTCAGATGACTCATTTAAAATGGACTGTAGCAAAGTGGCAAAGTGTCCTGTGGTCAGACGAGTCCAAATTTGACATTCTTGTTGGAAATCATGGGTGTAGTGTCCTCTGGGCTAAAAAGGAGAAAGACCACCCCTCCTGTTATCAGTATTCAGTTCAAAAGCCAGCATCTCTGATGGTATGGGGACGCATTAGTGCATATGGTGTGGGACACTTGCATGTTTTAAAAAGCACCATGAATGCTGAAAGGTATATAAAGGTTTTAGAGCAACATATGCTCCCCTCCAGATGACATCTATCCCAAGGAAGGCCTTGTGTATTTCAGCAGAACAATGGAAAACCACATACTGCAGCTATTACAACAGCATGGCTTAGTAGTAGAAGAGTCCGTTTGCTGAACTGGCCTGCCTGCAGTCCTGATCTTTCGCCGATTGAGAACATTTGACGCATAATTACACGAAAAGTCCGTCAAAGGAGACCCAAAATTCTCCAGCAGCTGGAAGCTTGTATTAAACAAGAGTGGGATCAAAATCTAATGGCTAAACTCAAGAAACTTGTCTCCTCAATGCCCAGACACCCTTCACTCTGTGTTAAAAAGAGGGGATGCTATACCATGGTAAACAGGCCCCTTTCCCAACTTTTTTGAGACCTGTAGCAGCCATTAAATTTGAAATGAGCTCATTTTGTGGATAAAATTGCAAAATTTCTCAGTTTCAACATTTGCTATGTTATCTCTGTTCTATTGCGAATAAAATACTGGCTGGTGTGATTTGAAAGTCATTGGTCCTCATTTATCAAACTTGTGTAGGATCTGGTGTAGATTCAGGTGTAAATATCAGCGTTCGCCAGGTGTCACGTCTGATTTACTAAAAGTGTGTACGTCGCTGATTTCGGTGTAGAACTGGCATGGCGTTGATAAATCAGGCGGCTGAAACCATCGTAATTTACATGACACGCCCCTATAAATTCATGCTCCGGGAGGCATAGTCCTGCCCACTTTACGACATGGACTCTCGAAAGACGGCAAAGAAAAAAACTTCACTGAGGAGGAAATATAAATTATCACGTTCGAGGTGGAGAAAAACAAAATAATTTTATTTGGAAGCCTTAAGAGTGGCATAAAGGGAGCGCAGAAGGCTGCAGTTTGGAAAACTATTGCTGCTGCGGTAAACACTGTTGGGGTGGAAAACCGGAGTGCAGCAGAGGTTTGATTTAATTCATTAATAAATTTATAGATCCATGATATTTCATGTTTTATAGCCTACATAACTGACAATCCAAATGCTTTACATGTAGGTAAGAAAAAGTGGTCCGATTTTAAGATCGCCACCAAAAAACGGGTTGCTGCGCTCGGGCCATAGACTGTATAAAAAGATGGACGCAGCACCCTGGCCTGAAAAATGAAGTCGATGCGGAAGTACCGTAAAATGGCATTCTATTTAATGGCCAGCAGATGGCGACGTCGGTGGTTGCAGAAAGAAGTTCAATGCTATAGAAGTCTGAAAAAATGACTCTACTTTCCCACCTGATTTTTCATTTAAATAATGATTTTTCACATTATTTTATGGTAGCTATAGCAGGTTTCAAGTCTCCTTCAACTTATCATGATGTTCATTTCTGTAAATTATGGTCCCATATAGACTAGAATAAAGGATTAAGCCAGAATATGCTTTAGGGGCGTGGCTATCCTCTGGTCCTCGTCCGATACGGTCAGATCCAGAGCCACGGTCCTCCCCGGATCTTCAATGCACGCTCCCGTCCAATAGAAATCGCATCCGGTTTCAAAATGACAACATGGCGCCATTCAAATTGCCAAAATCGAGGCTTCCTTTATGGTATGCTGATACCAATGGGTGACGTCACGGTAGCTTCGTCCATCTTTTTATACAGTCTATGGCTCAGGCGCAGCAGCGCACAGACCGGTAGAGGCCAACTAGACTCGAACCTCCAGCTGTCACTATTCGAGGAGCGCATGGCAGCAGGGCTCCCCCGTACATCGTGGGAATACGCACCGCCTCGATCGGAGCTGCATGGGGGTAATTGTCAAAATACAGTCTGCAGAGATCACTCTTCATCGTACTTTTATTACTATTACTCCATGACATTTTATTGTGTGTCACATAAAACGAGCAGCCACGCTTTCCCCGAGGAGATCTTCTCTGTGCCGAAAGTTCCTCTCACGTCGGACAGAATCGTATTCCTCTAACAAGAGAAGAACTGCCATTGTCAAAATGTGATCACGGTAGTTACCCACTGAGCAAACGACGTCTGTGGACATTCAAGACAAGTTGATATCACGTCCGTCCGTGCAGGCCGTAATCTGGACGTCCATGTGACGGCCAGACTTAGTTGATAAATGACAATGACAAAGATGTTTGGTCTGGCCTGATTTTGGACGTCTACAGACAACCAGAACTAGTTGAAAATAGACGTTCCAATAGGCCACAATCTGGATGTCTATATGACACCTAGAATTAGTTGATAAATTACATTGAGAAAAGAGTTTGGCCTGGCCCGATTTTGAACGTCTAGAGACAACCAGAACTAGTTGAAAATAGACGTTCTAACAGGCCACAGTCTGGATGTCTATACGACACCCAGAATTAGTTGATAAATGACATTGAGGGAAGAGGTCGGCCTGGTCAAATTCTGGACGTCTACCAACAACAAAAATAAGTTGAAAGGAGACGTTCCGACAGGCCACAATCTGAACGTCTATATGACACTCGAAATTAGGTGAGAAATGACTTGGAGAAAGACGTTCGGCCTGGCCAAATTCTGGACGTCTCTGAACGACCAAAATTAGTCGAAAGTAGATGGTCAGACAGGCCACATTCTGAACGTCCAGTGGCAAACACAGCTGGTATAGAATTCTGACAAGATATCATTTGGACTTCCACTGACAACCAGAATCAGTTGGTAAATAATTAAATAACACTGAGAATTCAGCCAGGCCAACTAAGTCAACAACAAACATTCCGACAAGCCACAATATGAACATCTACTGACAACAGGCTAGTTGAGGAAGAGGACATCCATTTTGACCAAAAAGATCAAAGAATATGCCAGACTGGGCGTATGCCCTACCAGAGGGACAGAGACAGGCTGACTCGCTGATGAAATTGTCCTGTCAGCTTTAGTCACTGTCTCAGCCTCAGCATGTGATGTAGGGCCTGAACCCTTTATCCTATGCACCCTCCACCCTCAAGATAACCACAGGCTTGTTCCAGTCCTTCCGAACAATTACCAGGTCTAAATCAAGTCCATGTCATTTTGTCAGCTAAGGTTGTAAGACCTAATCTAGTAATATCTCAAAGAAAAAAATATTTCCAAGCAATGTATGATAACAACAAAGCGTTATGACTTTGATTGTGATAGTCACTTAAGGATGCTAAAGACAACACCCGAAGCCACAGTATGTTCTCCCTACTGGCACCCAACAAAAAATACAGAAGGATCCGTTACCATACAACCAAACTACTGTACAGAGCAGCTTTTTTGCCCCAGGCTGTGAGACTCCTCAATTCATTGCCTGCACTTCGCTCTACAAAATAGTCTGTTTTACTTATCCTAAAAGGAAAATGACAAATAAATGAACATTCTTTAACCCTAAATTCCTAAATGTAGATTAAGTTTAACAATTTTTTTTTTTCTGACAGTTCAGCGTACAGTTTTCAATTAATTTGTCTTATTTACAAAGTGCAGCGTTTCCCACCTAGGTAATTTGGTATGCAGATGAGTGAGCAGTTCAACTAAAAAACAAACAAACAAACAAACTCTAACAGACTGTTTTTCTACCCTACCCTACCCTTGAGGTTGCTGCATGATTGATATAAATTCATTTATAAGGGTCATGTGTCAATTGAACTGTTAACTGGACATTGAGAGGAAAAAAAGAGAATACTTTTTTTTATCTTGACATATTCCATAAAAAAGTGTGAATTAATTAATGTACTGTCACGTTTAGATTTTGCTATTTAACCCGTTCATGCATAGCGCATGGGTGCAAGACCTCCATCTACAGACGGATTTCCGTCAATAATGAATTCTTGGTTCCGTCAAAGTCCGTTATTCAGGGCTGTGCACGTGCGCAGTGGTGGTGAAAGAAAAATGACCTGCTCGTGCTCACGAAGTAATGTCTCACCATGGAACCTCCCAGATTTCCCATTGGAACACCTTAATTCATGTTGCCGCCACTAGGGGCAGTATTTCGAGGCTAGAAGTGTTTACTAATTGTGGACTCTAATGAGGAAGCCGAAGACGAAGACGCATGCATTACGGTCATTAAAGATGTGCACAAGCGTGGAATATAATGATATATCGCCATAACGTTTATATGTACGGGTATTTGTGATAACGTTGCGAAATTGTTGCTATGCATTGGGGTAAGAGTACCATAACTGCTAAGGTCTTCGAACTTGTTGTTAACCCTCTACCGCATTCAAAATTCGATCCGAAATAAACATCACACTAACATTCATGTACAGAGCACTTTTCATAAACGCGGATCTTTCTAAAAATAAACGGATGGGGAGATTTTCGATCGGACGGTTCGCGTGACGTTAACATCACTGTTACACACCCATGCATGGCCACTTTTCCATATTAGTTTTGTGTTTTTTCCGTACTAAGCATGGCAGGTCTAGCAAGACTTTTGGGTAAATGACAGCAAATAATTTATTAGGCTAAACTGAAAATATCAGGGAGATATTAGCTCAATGTTTTATCTATGACAGCCTTCCATACCAAAGTACACAGAAACTCGCATGAAAACAGCCAACTCAGATCAGTAGATCTTGATGCATAGCCAGCTATTCAATATGAAAGAAAAAGGGGGAAAAAAAACATTGGGCTTGAAAACACGAAATTGTTTTCTGTCATAAAAGATAAGCTTGAAGATCTTTCAAAAAGCACTGTTCTGAATTAAACAGAATGTTGGTTAATGTTAGACTTGATATAAGGTAACTTGATTTACATCTTAAACTGCAAGCTGAGTTCCTAACGCACTGTAAGAGATATAATTTGACGGCCTCATTTGATGATCCTGTGGCACACAGCAGACATCAAATTTGAATTGTCAACGCCAAACAACCAGCAGTGTTTTAGAAAAAAGTTATTTAGCCCCATTAATTTTCTATACATTTCTCTCTGAGTAATGTAATTCAGTATGAAAGGCCAACACCAGGGAACTAGCAGTATTTGGGGGAATTGTTGCTGTTTGTATTCAATACTCACATTCTTTTGCAGTGACACAAAAGACCTCAGTTGTACATGAGTACCCCTAATACACACAGACACATACATAAACACATGCAGCCTACCTGTTAAAAGCAACAACAAAAGACTCAGTCCACCCCCAACTTTACATCACTTTGTCCGTCTTTTTTCATGCATTACCGAAGTGTATTTTGTATTCAGAATAGCTAAATTTGCACTTAACTGATGAGAACAGTGTGTCCTCACGGGGTGCAGTGGTGGCAACCAGTGCTCTCAGATTTGTCGTAGCTTTTTATTCCTTTTAGCTCTCTTGAAAAAGGTGCTAGTTGTGCTGCACGAAAAATGGTTTCATCATTTTGTGTTTTTCCTTATGTGTTTGGGCCTTAAGCGTGAACGGTAGCATCTGTATTTATTTATTATACATGACTTTTGTGTTTTTTTATTTTAGCTGCTGTCATGCAGTGGGACAGTTCCACAACAGAGGCCCATGTAAGAACATGCAGCAGCTGACCACCTCAAACATGCCCCAGGGAGAGTGTGGGGAGGTGGATATAAGCAATAAAGATATTGTTAGCAGCTGCAATAGACTAATACTGCAACCAGTTCTTTTGCCATATAAATGAAGAGTTACAAATATTATATTCAACTGTGGTCAAGGGTCATTCCATGCCAAGTGAGTCAATGGCTCCCAGGTGATTGACTCGGGTTTTGTCGAAAAAAATCTTAAAAATTGCTTATCATGTATAATGAACACCTGCAAAATTTTAGGGCCTAATTCCTACCGGTTTTGGTTTTACAGGGGTTCAAAGTGCGGGACCCACAAATCCGCAAATGGCAACTTGCAATTTCTGTGGTTTTTGAAGGTCAATATCTCCTAGAGGGGAAGTCCCAGGAAGCTGAAAACTTGTAGTCTGGGTAATTCTGGACCAGAGATTCAGAATTTGGCATCGAATGAGTCCTATCTTTAACCACTTGGGTGTTGTGGATGTCACAAAATCGTCATTTTTATGGCGCTGTCATGAGGGCTTCTGGTATCGGGCAAGCCCCCAGACCTCAGCAGACAAGCCATAACTGGAATTTGCCATTCATTCAAATGTCTGGCACTAGTAGTATGCCTACAAGTAATTGCAGACCTCTGAGTGTTTATATGAGTGAATGGTGGGGATCTGAAAAGTGTTCCGAGGAACAAAACCCCCAAAATGGCCCCTATTGAGGGGGGTAAAAAGTCATGTGGGACTATAGCCAGGGTTACCAAACTTTTTCCCCTTGTACGTACACCCCTTGTTTTGCTTCAGTACATAAAATATAGGAAGCCAAAAGGTTTTGGGTGAGTTCCAGATCTCAGACCACATTTTAAAGCTGTCTTGAATGATTGATCACTGACCACAATGTTTTATAATTGAGTTCCAATGCCTTTGTGTTACATGATTTTATGTCACTAGGACATGAACAGTTAAATGCTGTATAAATTTTAGCTAGATCTTCTGTCAAAATATCTTGAGGTTGGTTTTTTCTGCACTATTTTAGCTAAATTTTTATGCTGGACCAAATGGCATCTAGATGTGATTGATCTGTATTGGAACTACAAAAAAAATCTAAATATAGTTCCAGGGAAGTGAAATAAATGAAGATATTAATTTAGGAAAAGTATATATTTTTATTTGGGTAAAATATTCATATTAAACTGATAAATAAACTATTCAGCAAGAACAATTTACATGAATACATGTTGCTATGTTGCAAATCGTCTGTGGGGCTTCTTGGATGTTCATGGAAACTAACCCAGTCTAGTGAAGAGCAATAGGTAAAGCTCAGGTTACACTTTCAATGAGTCTAAAAAATGATGAAATTTAGCTCCAAGGGCCAAATTTTGAGAATTCTTAACTAAGTGTATTGTGAAGAGAACTGTAGGATTTTGTGAGATCGCATTAATTTAACAGTTTTGACATTTTTTTTTTTTTTTAGGAGACAATCCATGACTTGAAACTAGGAAAAGTTCTGAATTCTAGGTGGATTGGCTGGGAATTACCATCTGTCCCACAGAGTGGACTTGAAACCTAGAGTTCAGGTATACAAAGATTGTTGATGTTAATTTTGAGCATGTCACAATTACATGTACATTTTACATGCTTAAAGTATATTTCTAATTATATCCCCAAAATACGAGTTTCGGGGATATCATGGTTTCGCCCCACCCGCCGCGTCCGCAGATTTTAGCCGTTAGCGCGATAACTCACAAAATACTTTACATTAGCTTCTCATTTTTAGCATATGGGTAGATATAGTAGAGAGGATGAACTGATTAGATTTTGGGCAAGTATGCACTCCTAGGTTTGCCACCAGGTGGCGCTATATATAGAAAAAATCAGTTTTTTAACCATATCTCTGGAACAATTATACAGTGCTGTGAAAAAGTATTTGCCCCCTTCATGATTTTTTATTTTTTTGCATATTTGTCGCAATTAAATGTTTCAGATCATCAACAAATTATAGTATTTGACAAAGATAACCTGAGTAAATACAAAATGCAGTTTTTAAATGATAATTTCATTTACTGAGGGAAAAAGCTATCCAAACCTATTTGGCCCGGTGTGAAAAAGTAATTGCCTCCCAAAACCTAATAACTAATTGTGCCACCCTCAGTGACAACAACTGCAATCAAACATTTGCGATAGCTGGCATTGAGTCTTTCACATCACTGTGGGGGAATTTTGGCCCACTCTCCTTTGCAGAATTGTTGTAATTCAGCCACATTGGAGGGTTTTTGAGCATGAACGGCCTGTTTAAGGTCATGCCACAGCATCTCAATCAGATTCAAGTCCGGACTTTGACTAGGCCACTCCAAAACCTTCAGTTTGTTTTTTTAAGCCATTCAGAGGTGGACTTTCTGATGTGTTTCCGATCATTGTCCTGCTGCATAACCCAACTGTCCTTGAGCTTGAGGTCACAAACTGAAGGTTGGACATTCTCCTTCAGGATTTTCTGGTGGAGAGCATAATTCATGGTTCCATCAATTACAGCAAGTCCTGAAGCAGTAAAGCAGCCCTAAACCATCACACTACCACCACCATGTTTGACTTTTGGTATGATGTTCTTTTTATGAAATGCTGTGTTAGTTTTACGCCAGATGTAATGGGACACACACCTTCCAAAAAGTTCAACTTTTGTCTCATCAGTCCACAGAATATTTTCCCAAAGGTCTTGGGGATCATCAAGATGTATTTTGGCAAATGTGAGATGAGTCTTCGTGTTCTTTTTGGTCAGCAGCGGTTTTTGCCGTGGAATTCTCCCATGGATTCCATTTTTGCCCAGTATCTTTCTTACTGTTGAATCATGAACCGTGACTTTAACTGAGGCAAGTAACACCTGCAGTTCTTTAGATGTTGTTCTGGGTTCTTTTTTGACCTCCGTGGATGAGTCGTCAATGCGCTCTTGGAGTAATTTTGATAGGCCAGCCACTTCTGGGAAGGTTCACCACTGTTCCAAGTTTTCTCTTTTTGTGGATAATGGCTCTCACCATGGTTCACTAGAGTCCCAAAGCCTTAGAAATGGCTTTGTAACTCTTTCCAGACTGATAGATGTCAATTACTTTGTTTCTCATCCGTTATTGAATTTCTTTAGTTTGCGGCATGATGTGTTGGTTTTTGAGATCTTTTAGCCACTTCACTTTATCAGACAGGTTCTTTTTAAGTGATTTCTTGATTCAACAGGTCTGGCAGTAATTAGGACTGGGTGTGGCTAGTGAAATTGAACTAAAAAATGTGGTTAATCACAGTTATTTCATAATTTAACAAGCGGGGGCAATTACTTTTTCACATAGGGCCAGGTAGGTTTGGATAGCTTTTTCTCCTTAATAAATGAAATCATCATTTAAAAACTACATTTTATATTTACTCAGGTTATCTTTGTCTAATATTAAAATTTGTTTGATGATCTGAAACATTTAAGTGTGACAAATATGCAAAAAAATAAGAGATCAGGAAGGGGGCAAATACTTTTTCACAGCACTGTATATCTAACAGGGTAAAAAGAATGAAGTGATTTGGTAGGGTGGTTAGGGAGTAAGGCTCGCCACAATTGAGACCATGATTTTGCTTAACGTCAATTGCATGGTAACAATGCAAATAAAAACCAATGGAATGGTACATTTTTGTGATAAAATAATAAACTGTAGTGTTATTACACCCATATCTTGTACCTGTGGAACAAGGTAAATCATATGAACCAGGAAAGGCCCCTTAATGTCTTGATTGATGTGAATATAACACTGCAGGGGTGGAACAAAAGCCTGGTCTCAGATCAGCCCTTCTCAGACCCCAGCTCAGTATGTACACGCCTTACCTCTGATCCAGGGGTGCACACGGCCCAATTTATTTCAGGATTTTATGCAAATGTCTGCTCATATCAATCACCTATCCATCATCTAACCAACTTCTTTCTCACCAGGATCACAGGGAAGCTGAAAACTTATCCATGCTGACTATGGGCAAAAGGTATGGATACACCCTAGACAACTCGCAAGATCATCACAAGGGCACACAAATCATATAGCACATACACCATTCACTCACACACTCATACTTACAGGCAGCTGAGGGTCTCCAGTTAGCTTGACATGTATGTCAATGGACTGGGAGCACACCAGAGCACCTAGGTGAAATCCACGTGAACACAGGTAATACATACGAATTCCACACAGAAAGGCCCCAGGCCAGATTCAAATCCATGACCTTCTTGCTGCAAGGTGACAGTGCTACCCACCAAACCACTGCTAGTTCAACCAAATATATTCAAAAAGCATGATGGTATGATTGCAACAATATAATGCATTTTTCACTTCAAGCTCACAGTGGTTGAGGTCATGACACAGAAGGGAAAAGCAACATTCCAAACCGAGACGACATGCCGTCCTATGCATGAAAATAAAATATAACTATCCCATTTATGCCAGGGATTAAATGAAATTGAGTAGTAAACTTATCTGCTCTAATTCAGTCTTTGACCTGTCAAGGTCAAACAGATAAATCAGACTTTGCATCTGTTAATGGAGGTCATTAGCATCCTGATTACCGAGCGAAACATCATCAGTCTTACAGAGCACCAGAATTTGTGCAATAAAATGGCTTTGTTCAACACCCAACTCCCTTCTGCCAAAGCGTCTCCCAGCATAACTTTCCTTTTTGAAGAGAAAATTTCCAGATGACATTTATTCAACTAAACCCATGCCCCATGAATAAGAAAGAAGGCAGCCACCCATTGAATTCACTGTTAAAGCAGGTTAGACAATGTAGTATAGACTAGCATGGTATTTTTACACCCATTTATAATACAGCCCCTCCTTAGTGGTTTACAGCAGCCGCAATCACTGTGTTTGTCAGAGGCATTTCCAGCTGCCTGTCCTATAAATATTACATAGGTAATTAATGTATTTGCAAATCAATAAACTAGGCCTACGCTGTCGGCGGCCGCCAGCAAGGGGTATATCCCCGAAATTCCCCAATCCTCGAAGCCCCCTTTATTAGATTCCCCTCTACTAGACCTACAATATGAGGCAAATTTGAGGTCTGTGTATAGTATCACACCTTGGTGAACCTTAAAGGGAAAAAAGAGAAAAAGAAAATTCATCTTAAACTTGGGAAGGCCCTTAATTAATGGAATCAGGAGGTTTATTTTATTTACCTAAGAACAAAATGCAACAAAAAGAGCCCTGTGATTACAGAGAATGGGACTCTTTGTTGCTGTTATTAAGCACTTAATTTATCAAGTGAAGCAGTTCATTTTACAGTTAACACACCTTTCCGGGTGACTTGGGTCCAAATTGACTTGATGAGGAGAAAACAAAAACGAGTAGACCCTGTGGATCTCCAAAACAGGCATGAAGACCACTGAAGTGGAAGAATCCTTCAACAATAGAAGTGTTTTGCCAAACAAAATGAATGCTGTTTGTCGGAGAGCTTCATACAACCCTGTTTCCAAAACATGAGGATGCTGTGTAAAATGTAAAAAAAAAGAAGAAGAAAAACAGAATAACAACAAACTCTTTATAGAATCTGCATGTACCTGTTTTCAGCCTTGATAACCATCATGTGGGATTGGGGAGGAAGTGGGTAAACACTGAAATGATCATATGGCTTATCTATACGATCCTTAATTGGTAGGAATGGTGGTGTTACAACTCTCCCAATGATGCAGCGTTCCCTAATGATGCATCAAATTAAAATCTAGGCCATAAATACAATAGAACTCAACAAAAACAATGGCAGACCCATTAGTGGCCTCTGCAATGGTCTGACTTCTGGAAAATATTGTTCGCTGATCACATCCAATCAGCGTTTATTTCATCGCTCCCCCTGAGAAATTACACTGCATGAGCCAATTCGCAAACAACCGTACCGTTCGAAATCACTGACAGTTTTAGCTTGGTTTTCCTCTGCGCCATCGGCTGGAAATGTTTGAGTATACATCGAGAGACTCTCACTATGTCTCCGGAACAAGATTGCAGACCATTTCATTCGGGGTTCGGCGCTCCTGTAATGGGGAGCGGCAAATTACCCTTTTGCGTCTAGGGAAATGATGTGATGATGCCGGTAATGTTTATAAAATGAGCCCCAGAGATTGCCTTCTGAAGCGACAATCAACCCAGTCGAAGAGGGTGGTTTTGTTATTTAATTTAAATGTGATAGTTCTCAGCCTTTAGGCGTGGGTGAGGAAATTGAGCACATGGACGATGTAAATGGTTATGTGGAGTTCCGGTGTGGTGCCACGGACTGCAGCCTACCAGACAAGCTTAAATGTGAACAATTGCCTCTCTGAGATAAAACTGGACTGTGTGATTCAGTGTTCTCACGGATAATGGGAGCTAAGCTGTGAAAGGCCCGCTTTTTTATTATGAGTAAAATGTAATAGACCCATCTGAGTCATATCAATTTCTCACCTCAACGCACAGTCTAAATGTGTGGTGTGTGCCTTCGTGAGAGAATTTTTCTTTAAGGTGTGAGTGTTTGTGCGTGTATGCGCGTGTATGTGATGAGTGAGGGAAAGTAAGAACAATTCCAAGGGCCCTTATGGAGCGGGCCCTAAAAAAATATTACATGTTCAGTGCTGACAGGGTTAGAAATGTGTCTAAGGGGGCCAAAATAGCAGGCGATGCCCAGTGTATGTGCATGTTTGAGCATGCATGTAGTATTTGAAAATAATTATCAGTAAGTATTTTGGCCTCTGCACTTCTCATGCTCCCTGTATTGATGGCAGGTTTGAGGGACCCCATCCAGGAATACGTGGAGATTTATATTTAGAGTTTATTTTGCTGTATAATTTTGAATAAATAAATAGGCATAAGTTTTAGATCACTGTGCTTATGTTGTTATACCACATTTCAGAGAAATATAAGAGATTGTAACTTGTGTAAATGACCTCAAATGGCAAGGCAAGATGTAAATTGTGAAAAGTCAAAACAATCTGTTATTTCACTGGATTGAAACCTAAAATTTGTAGTTAATAAAAATTGCATTTAGCAAGAAACAGATAAACTAAATAAAAAAATTTACCTGAGAAATCAAGAAGAAGCAATCCGCAAGTTCAGCACATCCTTGGGGACTCCATTGAGTAAAGTGTGCATCTTTAGAACCATATTACTCTCTTTATTAGGGAAGAAAATGAAGGAATCTGCTAAACAGGTATTACAGAAATAGGTGACCACATTCATCAATCTAAGATGTTGGCCTAGATAGTTTTTGTGAAACAAATAGGTTCAATGCTCAATTTTTACATACTGACTTCATGTAAATTGTTGGTGTCTTAAGACTCTAGTCTGGTAGCATCCATAAATCGCTATACTACAATATGAAACATGCAAAAAGGTTAACAGTAAGAAAAACGGTAATAAAGCCGCTTTCACACCGGACGCGAAACGAATTTTTCGCACGACAGATTATATTCAAAGTCAATGCAAAGACGCGACTTTGCATTGACTTTGAATGCAATCTGTCGTGTGAAAAATTCGTTTCGCGTCCGGTGTGAAAGCGGCTTAAGAGGTAGGCTATCTATTACCACATTGCAGAATTTCTAAGAAATTCAACTCATACTTCATATTCATTCTTTAAACATTGCAATACTGAGAAATAATGCTGCAATATGAAAACATCTGCAATGTTAGTCTGTCTGTCGGCTACTTTTCATCGCTCAGATTGCTCAGATTCTAGCGTTGTCTTTTTAAGAAGTCAGGTAGAGAGATCGCAGTTTTTAAAATTTGCGTGGTGTGGGTCATGTGAAAGGAGAGGGATATATTAATTAAAGTAATTAATTTGGCTTTGTTAAAACCTGGTAAAACGACCACTGGTGTCACGTAATTACTGTCCAGTGGTTTTCATTGTGGATACCGAGTTTTAAATCTAATTTTTCAGATGAACAGTTAATTTTTCACTCCATAAACTTAAGCCTGTGTCAGCCTCATTAGACTACCAGTCATGAAATGGAGACTTGACAGTAGGCAGATCCAATTTCCTGTTAATGGTTCTCTGTGTTGTTGACTGTTTTTATTTTCCCCTGGTAAGCAGACAGTGCCCTGGCATTGACCCTTGTAGTCATCAGAGCTCTGATTACTTTAATATAAGGAATGTTTTCATTTCGCAGGAGAGTGTGCTGTACGGGTGGAATTTTACAGCGTCCATCTTATGACCAGTCCCGAGACACCCGACAATGCTTGATTATTTTGTTGCGCATTGTTCAGTGGCTGTCCAGAGCGAATTTTTATGTGCAAAACATGCATGCATTGAACTTATGAGTGCATCAATGCAATCAAAAACAGAAGCTCAAGTTACTAGCTTTATGACATGTGTGAAGCTGAATTTTTACCTTCGCCAAGAAGGTTATGTTTTCACCCCTGTTTGTTTGTCTCTTCGTTAACAGGATAACTCAAAAGTTAGGAATGGATTGGCATGAAATTTTATAGGATGGTAGAAGGTATTCCAAGGGTGAGTTGATTCAATTTTGGAAGTGATCTGCACCATATTCTGGATTCTAGATCTGGAAGAACCAGTAATACTGACATAATAATATGTCAGTAATATTCCAATAATACTGGCGGAGGCTGTTTGCTTTTCATTTAATATCTGCTGAAGTTTGATTGAGTCCATGATAATATCAAAGCAAGATGTCCAGGGCCTTTGGAAGAAACAGCCCCACAACATCAAAGATCCCCCACCAGACTTCAAAGTGGACATGAGATGCTTTTTTGTATGGTTGTCTTTGATTTTAATTTCCAAAAAGCTCAATTGTAGTCTCAGCTGACCATTTTACCAAGTTCAATTGAAAGCCCTAATTGCATGAGGCAAACTGCATGGTTTTTTAGTTTCTTGTTGATTGACAGCTGTGGCTTTTTCTTCGGCTATCCTCCTAAACAACTTGCGGTGATGAAGATGGTGTCTGATGGTAGTTTTGAGAGAATCTTACCCCAACTCAACTAACCCCTGCAACTCTCCAGCTGTGATCCTAGAAGATTCTTTTGCCAGTCGAACCATCTTCCTCAAGATTTGAGGGGTCAATGAACACACATGCGTGTCCTCTTCCAGACTGATTCTTTACATCTCCTGTCACTTTTGACCCCTTCATTATTGCCCTGATGGTAAAAATAGGTATACTGAGAGGCATTAAAAATGCAAAGTGGTTTTTATTGTCTAATTTGAAAACTGATAGTTTTCCTTTTGCTGATTGACATGATGACCATCAGGTATGGTAAGCATTGCAAAATGTCAAGTGTCTGGGTTCGAATCCTTTCTTGGTTTAACACCTCATTATGATTGTCTAAATGCACCACAGCTCCCTGGATCATGGTTGTGAATCACATTGGAGAAATCAGTCATCAATGAAAAGGTAAGAATAAGTGAATATTTTGAGTTAAAGACCATGAGGGTAAAGAGCAAAGACAGTTTTGTCACTGTCTGTTTTGCTCAAATTAACAAATGGTGTGTCACAAACCGTGTGTCTGCTCAAGTAGTTCGTTCTCTGTTCCAGCAGTCTTGCGGGTTGCTCCTGATGAGTGATTGATTGGCTCACTATTCCCTTGATGCAATCATCTGTAGCCACTAATTGTCCTTTGCATATAGATTGTGGCTTTTGTCTCAGTTGGGACTGGATCATCTTACTAGAAGAGGTTACTGTAACCTCTTTCTCTAAATTTCTAGTAATTCTACCTGAAGTCTCTTCCAGGGAGGTAAGTTAGTGAGCAAATTATTAGGCACAGCAGGGTATTCAAGTCTTCTTCAATTTCTTCTCATTTCCCTGATTATATACGTGCCCTAGCAGCTCAGTGTCAACCCTGAAATTGCCTCCCCCTCTGCCTAGTTTGTAATAGGATGATCCAGCCAACAATCACTCGGATGTGACAATCAGCGGATCATTCCTGTTTTTTGTAGACCCTACTTGGATGCCGAGTTTTTAGTAGTAGTAGTAGTAGTAGTAGTAGTAGTAGTAGTAGTAGTAGTAGTAGTAGTAGTAGTAGTAGTAGTAGTAGTAGTAGTATCTTGATTCCGGTTGCCAGGTGAAGAGCGTAACAAACCGTGTGTCTGCAGTTCTTCCCTGTTCCAGCAGTCTTACGGTAATTAACTGATTGGCTTGTTATTCTCAGTGTGATCAGCTGTAACCACTGACTGTCCTGCGTATATACATAGGTAGTGGGTTTTGACTCAGCACTAGAAGGGGCTACTCTAACCTCTTTAAATTCTAGATTTCCTCCTTGGTGTCTCTTCCAGTGGGCTAAATTATTACTGGGTACATTATATGTGAGCAAATTACTAGGTACGGTGAGTTCAAGTGCTCTTCCATTTCTCCTTGTTCTCCTCATTATATACCCGCCCTAGTGGCACATTGTCAATCCTGCAATTGATTCCCTCGCTGTCCAGTTTGTAACAGGAAGCCAATGATTTTTTGAAGGTATGGCTCATTTTTAAAATGTTTAAAATAGAACTTCAGCTTAGATCTATCTATACATCCATCCTTTATCAAATCCTATAATTCCTGGTCAAGGTCACTGGGGGGCTGGAGTCCAGCATACCATCTACTGAGCAAAAAGCAGGAGAATACCCTGGACAGTTCACCAATCCTTCACAAGGATCTCAGACCATTTAAACCCATGACCTTCTTGCTGTGTGGCTACAGTGCAACCCACAGTATCCTAGTATCACAAATGGCAACTTACCACCTCACGCCTAAATCTACAGCCTCAGATTTATAAACCCAGCTCCCTGAACGTAGTGCTAAAGGTGAGTCACCTACTGCCTTGGATTTGCTATGATCTGACCAGTGTTTATCAGGATATCATTGATCTGTCTGGCCATCTTCTTAAATCCCTCTTTTGCCCTCCCCACTGGCAGGCAGCATGCAATCAATCACCATCAATTAGCCTCAATGTTGAATCATTAAACCCATTATCATTAATTAAGATAATTACCCTTCTCTGCCAGCGCTTTCCTTCCTGTGTAGCACCGTGGCACTGCACCAGATCAGGCCATTTTAAAACCACCTCTGCTTTAATTGGTGTAGAATGCATTGTACGGTAAATGTAACTAGATAATGAGACTAATTTTTCAGCGCTGTCAGTTTAAACTTACAAATGAATGAAAGGGTTGTTAATTGTACATAAAATAACTCCTTTTCATACTAAACATTCTTTTAAATTCTTTAATTTTGGAGCGAATGGTAGACAGCTCAGAAAAGGCCTGGCAGTCCTGTCTCATTGCATTATGGGATATGGAGCCATGCCAGAGCAGCAGTTGGAGTGTATCCAGTCTGTTGAATGGAAAATAATTCTGCGCTGATCTATAGCGGAGACCAGCTGTCAGCAGGCAGACCCCAACACCTGGCTAACGGGCAAAAGCACAGTGTGGATGCTTCAGCCTTAGCAGTGCAATTATACAGGGACACTGATGGAGCAAAGAAACACTTGTAATTTTTGGATTTCAGCATACACAGCTAATTGAGGACAAAATGATTATGCCACAGGAAACAACAAACACTCCAATGCAACACTGAATGAAAAGACTGTGATAACTGGCAACAATCTCACTAATTTGTGTTTATGAAACATACTGTGGGGACGGTTGGTCTTGATTGTGGAGTTTGCGATTTACCGTACACCGTATTGGCTTAATTAAAAAAAAAAAAACAAAAGAGTAAGCATGTAATAACAAGAGCACTGGGCCAGGGACTGTCTGAGGGCATATATATCCCCCCGATGTGTACCCTTCTCCCCTTCAGCAATCCCTACCCCCCTTCCCAAACACAACCAAAGAGGCCCAACCAGAGACCTGAATGACAAGCTGAGATGAGTTGTGGTTTGTGATCACCAAACAGAGCTGGCTATTATGCCAAATTAACATTTTTGAGTGTTTGAGCTTATTCAGCCTTCCATAAGCCCAAGAATAAGCATAAATTACCCAATTTATCATTCTTGTTCTGGTTTAGGTTCTCATCCAGGCATGAGCCAAAAATGAAAGAGAATTATTTCTTGCTTTTCTGAGATGACGTCAAAATCCCTGCAGTGGATGTGGCAGCTTTCTTCCAAAACCTTTGCATCCCCCAAACTACCTTCGGGAAGTTGAAAAAGTAAATAAATAAAAAAAAATGTACTGGTGGAAGGCTTATGTTGTTCTATTATTGGTCCTGTCTGAATGTCATCTTTGATTTATGTAAATATATCATGACACATTTCATATGGAATTGTTACATTATACTAATTGATTACTTCCTCCAGCCCAGTAGTCAGGATTTGAACTAGAAATGTCTTGTTCATTGCTTGAGTACAGCATTGACCAGCTATGACAAGATGTCAACATGGGTCAGGATGAAGTGAGATGCTGTAAGAAGTGATATGTTGATAAGCCATAAGAGTGATGATCGCGAGTCTGAATATCTGAAGAGGAGCAGTAACATACACAAGTCTCCAGTGAATTTAATTTTCGGCTGGTGAGTTGTCTAAGATGGTAAACCAAAGCAGACATTTACTAGATCACAACTGTGTACACAGAGATTAATAGTACTACAAAAGAATAATCAGCGAAACACGGCTAAGACTTGAGTTTGGTTAGACATGCGCTGCGAAAGATGAGGACACAGACGCTATATTTAGTTGGTAAAGGTGGTCCAGCTCTGAGATTTCTGGCTCAAGTCCAATTACTGTGATAGATTTAATGACCATTATGAGAATGTTTATTTCTCAAACATTTCTGCACAATGTACAAGATGGGAATTTTAATAATCACCCATAAAACCCCTCAGAGAGCAGCATTAATCGCTAATGTGGAAAACATCATAATTCATGCTTAGCTGTGGATTCATGATAGTATTAGCAGCTATGACTGTTTTCTGTGTTATTTAACTTTACGAGTAGGATTCAGATCTGCCATCTAGCTGAAGAAGAGATTGGTGAATCTGTGTAGTGCTCATCCAGTTAAAAAAAGTGTTGACTTGTACGTTGCATTGCGTTGTCAGTCTGTCTGTATATCTCTTCACTGCTCTCTTTCCAACATTAGCGGTAATCACTGATGCTCATTATTAGTATCCGCCTTCTCTGAGTTTTTTTATTGTTGCTCAGTGTATAATGGATAATTTAAGGGTGCTGATTACGGCTGATTCACATCACCTGCTTTCCCAGGTCAGACCCTGTGGATGTGTGGGTGCAGGGCTGGCCATCCTCTGTAATGAGGCGATAAATGAAAATTACCCTGCAATCTAATGAGTGCCCCGCACCTGGCAGCAGTGCGCACAATTAAAAAGCGTTTCCATCTGAGTGAGCATCACCTATCATGAATCAGGAACGAATTCCCTTATACCAGCATAGGACTACACTGTGCAGGCATTAGATCTTTGAAGAGCTGTTCTTTTTCACATTTTTCCCCCCTGAAAATACTCCTTATGAAAATATCCTTTAGTTATTTCTTAGTGCTACTATAGTGTGTATGGCATAACTATAGTATTACTATAGTTTTCATAGTATAACTAGAGTAGTACTATAGCCATAACATTGTAACTTTAGTATTACCACAGCCAACAGTACCATGGTATTACTATAGTCCAAACAACTGTATTGCTGTAGTTTAACTAACTATAGTATCACTATAGTAAATCTACACTATGATGGCAAAAATACCATCCATTTACTATAGGATCGCTATAGCTTGGAACTACCATAATTTTTCATAAGGGACTATTTTATTGTTCTAGAATTCAAGTGATTTAAAATACCAGTAGTAATCATTAGAATGCTTGGATAAGACTATTACTTGCAGTTTGCTATGTGAGTGAACTCATACATACTGCACAGCATCGTGATACACAGGGACACTGCAGAATATCTCTATATTGCAGGATAAAACAAAACGAGCAGTATTTCTCGGAGGTGGATGTTCACACTTCCCTGTCACACGCAGCAGATGGCCATGCAAATGCTGTGAAAAATGTGCAGCAAAGCCTCCTTACACACATCCTCCACAATGTCTCCCCTGGATGTCTTTGCCACATCGACTGCTCCTTTCCCAAAAGCGGCAAATGCAAGACGAGGGCAGCCGATAAGACTATCTGCAGTAACGTTTAGAATTTTCTAGCCTTCGAACCGTGGCACAGTAAGATTTTAAACAGCACTGGCAGGTGCGTGGTACGAAGGTGGAATCTAACAATGTCAAATAGACTCAGGCCCTCACAGATGGTATTCATTCCTTGTGAAGGAGACACTCACATTGGGAATGTCAGGTTGGATATACAGTGCGCAGTGAGCGGGCTTTGTGAGCCAAACAGCATTCAAATGAAACTAATCCACCTTAATGCTCCTCTGTATGCCAGAGAATTATTCTGGGGAAAATCTTTTTTGACAAACTCAGGGAACAGCTCGGCAATAGGCAGTTGCAGAAATATGAGGGAAAATGCAGTGAATCTGAATGCTAGGACTCCCAGTTCGAGTCATAGCAGATGGCTCCGGTTCAGTATAACTGCCTTTTTGGGGGTGATTATCAGTCAGTATTGTTCATGCGCCCCCATGGGTTCACCTCCTTTTCTTCTTCTGAATTAATTTTTTTTGGGTCTCTTTTATGGTCATTCACAAAATCCTATTTTCTGCTGTGAGTCACACTATTATTTGTCTTGTTTGAGATTGATGTGAAAATAAGCAGAATTTCGCACCCCCCCGAGTGGAGCGGGGAGAAGGACCTAATAAATGGCCTTTTTAATCAAAGTTGTTTTCATCATAATATTGTTAATATAGCCATTTGCAGTGAATTCTGTGATCGAGCCCAATAGCAGTCAGAAAAGACTTTTATTTGTGGGGTCCAGGTAAAATCCTTAGTTTGAATAATATTTCTGCAACAGAGAGAGGCACAGACTGCGTCTTTGACGGGTTGGTACACAATGGCATTGCCATCTGGTGTGGAGACAGTTGGGCTTATGAGCGATTCCTTACAGAGAAGCCATCCATCTGTTCGTGATTATGCCTCAGATGAGCTGGGACTTGGAGAGCGATGAGGAATGGTTTGGGGATTTGCCATCTTAAAAATACACTTCATTGGTAATGCAAAAGGTGACAAAAAAATACAGTATATATCCGATAATGATCTTAAATCTTGAACCTGAATTGAAGAATTCATCACCTAAAATCATAATCCTTTGGAGAGAAATATAGGCCATAGTCAGGGTAGGCTAGTGTGTGCCTTCACGTATTTAGAATCATAGCAGGACTTTTTAATAGGTTGCCCCTCTGGAACAGAAGCATGCCTTGCTATCAGGCAAACTGGCTTTTGACTGATTGGCCCAGCCAACGATCTTAGTTTCAGGGTCAATGAATTCAACGGGATTTGGTGCCGGCTGATGACTGAACAAAATGGATTATTAGATCACAAATACACCCAAAGATGCAATTTATGATTCAGCGTCGCAAAGAAATTCAGTTCTTTTTTTTAAATCGCTTATTTATTAACACTTGGAAAGTTTGTTGCCTTTGAAGGTTGTGTGAATCCCTAGGCTTCAGTCAGATTGAGTCAGTCAGAAGAACGGTAGTCTGTCTGCTCTAATTATGTGACTTCTGGCCCTCAGGTTTTTGGGAGGAAAAGTGAAGACAGAAATCTCATGGATAAAACTGGTCACACCTGCTTTCCATACTAGATTTAACCAGTTTCTTTCCTCCAGTAAATATAACAGCACGAAGACACTGATGACAATTTTTCTTGCGTTTTCTGTAATTTGAGGCCATTTCTGCGGCAGACTTCTGGCAGACTTCTGCTAATTCATTGTGCGGTTTAGAGCTTAGGGTTGTGAGTTTTTGCAGAGGATACAGGCTGAGTGTGTGATTGTGTTGGAGGAATGCTAATCTAGACAGCTAGCCTGAGGATTTGGACTGAGGCGAAAACACAGAGTAAATAAGTGTGATGCCATCTGGGAAAGAAGCAATGCTGTCGGAAATCAGTTTTTCTCGTGAATCAAGGACAGTGGTTCCAGTTCTGCTGGAGGTTCACAATGAGAAACATTCATGATGTCTCTTTTGCTCTTATTGAAAATAAATCAGTTCAGCAAATATAGAATAATGGTTTTAACCTTAAAGCTTCCCAGTTTGCCTGAAATCCATACAGTTTTGGGACCCAGTTTGGAACCTAAAGGCTTGGCAAAGGACTTTACCATGTCAGGATCTTTTGGCTCAACAATTTTCTTTCTTTTTTACGTTAGAGTTAATGATGGACACTGATTGAATCGCAAGAGACATGACATGGCTATTATATAGCACTGTTCAGACACAGTTAATTTATCTGATGAGTCTGTTAGTTTAATTGTTCTTGACAGGATGGAGTGCTTTAGCAGAGAAGTTTGCTGAAAGAGATATTTGTGACAAAGGGCAACCATCTCCCCTCCTCTCCCCCGTCTCCCCGCAGAGAACCCCACATGACCCCACTCTTTCCCCACAGCCTCATGGGAAATCAAGGATTCCCCCAGTGGTTGAAGTGGATGGAACAGCTCAGTCCTCGGGGGCTGAAGTGGTGCATATTCTAGACGCTGTCCTAAAATTTAGCTTTGAAAGAGTAAAGGGGACAGAATTAGATTTTTGAAAGGGGGGTGGACTTCATATACTCACCATTCCCCCTATCTGCGAGGCCGACCTTAAATGTATAACTGAAGAGGTGTTCCATGCCAAATCAACTGAAGAAACGTGGTTTTGACACTCAGAATCTCAGATCTTGCTGAAACTCATTCTGATGATGTACACTGGTGAAAGAAGGGTTCTTTAATCATCTTGTTGTAAAATATCAATTGGTTTCATAAATAATTGTTAATCTTATAAGGGCCAAGGCGGCCATTTTGACTGCAGATTTTTTTTTTTTTTTTTTTTTGAACTCTCAATAACATTAAAATTATGTCTCAGATTTAGACCAGCTTTGGCACTATAACTGATTGAGGCACAAGGAATCCGAAACAACAACTTAACACCCCTCATTAGGCCTCTGAACCCCACTGTATGAATATTTAACGGGACTGTTTACAATACAATTGCACCATACGGGACAAGACATGGAGCTGAACTCCGCAAATTAATTTCTCATAACTTGATAGATTGTCCACATTGAAAATTGTAATAGTTAAGTTTTTTTCTGTCAAGAGAATTAAACCTCTAAACTAACACTATATGATAGAGTTTCAGCAACATCTGAGATGGTGGGGGTCAGGCCTGGGTGATTTGACATGAAATTACTAAAATGACCCTGACTCAAGATATGAGTGAAAGAGACTGACAGTCAGAAAAGATGAGGCAGTGAGAGAGAAAGAGAGGTAAGGCGGACGAAAGGGAGAGAAACAGTTAGAAAATTGATGGAGCGAGGTGGAGAAAGAGGGGCACAGAGAGACGGTGGGAGGAGAGATATTTCAGAGAGTGAGAGAGAGAAGTGGAAATGGAGGGAGAGGGAGAGACCATGCACAACTGCTGTGGATGTGCCAGTTAGTTTCACATACTGCTTCTCCGCAACAAAGACATTTGCTGTGGCAGCATTCGGTCTGTGGAAGCACTGGGCAGTGTATGCTGCCCAAAACACTTACATCTCTCTGGTCCATGAATATTCCCCTCAAATTCAACTCTTTCATCCAGTTTTTGTCCTTTAGTTCAGATCCTTGTTCAATCAACACATATCTGATAAGGGGGCGGTGTATTGCGGGGTGAAGAACACTGGAATTTTTTTTTGCAAGCTTTATTCCTCAATGGAGTATGTCTATTGCACCATTTTGTAAAGTGCTTCACCAAAATGCTGCCAGCTTAATTTTATTTTGATCTGAAATGTACGCTGAACACGTTGGTCCACATAACCGCATCGGCTACATACAGTGCACCCAGACAGACTACAAAAGTAGCCTATGTATTCAGTTGCTTCCATCCCACAGAGTGAATACTTTCATCAAATGCAAATAAGATACTACTTTCTTGCTTGCGATACAACACTAAGAATCTATTTTTGTTTTCAGTAACACCAATTCCAAAAAAGATTTCATCCAGCCAGAATTTTTACCCCACCTGAAGGGATAGGGGTATTATTTTCAGTGGCATTTGTTTGTCTGTCTGTGTGTCTGTTAGCAGTTTAGCGCAAAATCAGTTTAATAAAATTACAGTAAATTTTCAGGAAAGGTGTGAGATGCTCCAAGGATCACCTGATTAAAGTTTGGACTGAACTGGGTCAAGGTATAGTTCACTGGAAAAGCAAAAATAGCTTAAAATGTCTCCCTCGGGTCGGGTAAGTCGTGCCTGGCATGTTATGTTCATTGAATTGTTTGCGATAACTGATGGACCCAGATATGTCATGGGCCATTAATTTCATAAAAAACTGCAAACAAAAGAGAATAAATGTGGTACTGTATTGTGCTGTTGCAAAGCCAAAATGATTCTCTCCTATTCAAGCCAGATCCATTTTAACAAATTTTCAAACTCAATTATTTTAGACTAACTGAAGTTCTTGTCAAAATGAAATAGAACAAAAGGCTGTGAGGGAATTAGCTCACATGAATATTTAAATTAGTTTGGATAAATATTTTGGAAAAACACAAGCAGAAAGATATTTTATATGGGCAGGACTATATTTAGCATATAAGCATAGGTTTAACTCTTAGTCAAAATTTTATTTAAGTTTATTGATTTGTTTCTTTTTTATTTCTTTACAATAGCTCCTATTATCACTGTATCTAACAAAATTTTAATGGAATCAACAACAGCCTATTGTCTTCTTTTTAAAAAAAAAAACACCAAGGGAGCAATCAAAAGAAAAAGTTCTGTACAAGGTATGAGATGTTTAATAAATTCTTTGAAAATCATGACACAGCAATTACAAACATTTCTGCCAGCTTCTCATTACAGGCCAATATACACTGAGGAGCCAAAACATTAAAACCACTCACAAATATGAAGCAAGTAACTGTTGATTATCTCATAATGTCACATGTCAAGTTCTGCAGAACAGACTTTAGACGGTGAGTGAATAGTGGGTTCTTGTGGTCGACGTGTTGGGGGGCCAAATCATAATGGCCAGACCAGCGGGTCAGAGCATCCCCGAAGTGGGAGGGTTTCTTGGGTGCTCCCAGTCAGCAGTTGTGAATACCTACTGACAGTGGTCCAAAGAGGGACGAATTATGAACCAGCAACAGAGTGTTAGACGCCCAATGCTCATTGATGCTCAAGGGCAACAGAGGCTATTCTGTCTTGTCCAAACTGACAGAAGGGCTGTTGTGGCACAAACCATAAAGAATTTGAGTAATACTGTAACAAGGAATATGTCACAACACATAGTGCATTGCTCCCTGCTGTTGATTGCATTTTGCAGCTGCAGAACACTTGGTCTGCCCATTCTCAGTGTCAAAAGCATCCATGATGGACATGTGAGCATTGGAATTGGACCTTGGAGTAATTGCAAAAGGTCACTGTATCCAATTAGTCCTGTTTCTTTTCACATCCAGGGCACTGGCAGGGCACGTGAGCACAATTTATCTCCGGAAGAGATGGGACCAGGATGCATTGGGGGAAGAAGACAAACTGGTGGAAGGAGTGTGATGCTCCGGGTCAGGTTCAGCTGAGAAACCCTGAGTCTGGGAATTCAAGTGGATGTGTTTTTGCGGCACGAGGAGGAACCCCACAATACTAGGCAGGTTGTTTCAATGCTGTGGCGTATTGTAGCCTGTTAATTTAATGCAAGTGACCCTGAAAAGCGCTAAATATATAAGAACCGCAACATCAAACATTAGCATCAATGCGAAAAACAGTTTTCCGTGGTCAGGGTGAACTTATTTCACAGGAAACAATTGATAAAGGCGCCAAATGGTACAAATCAGTGGACCCCGCCGTAAAAATAAAGCCTTTGAACAAAGGACATTTTTTCAAAACCGCAAAAGTCCCCCTCTGCAAACGGGACAGAGGAAATCTGTCAGAATCATTTATAATTTGCCAATTTAGGGTTCAAACTGTGGATCTCAGTGAAGGTTAATCTATCTGTCTTTTAATTGCCGTCATGACAAGAACATCGATTAAAATGATCAATTATGACTTTCCATTACAGTTACATTAACACAGAGGATGGAAAAAGAGCAATCGGCATATACACAGGCTTGCATTGAGCGTTGAAACTGAATTAATAACGAAAGAATAACACAAGCTAATGGAATATTACGATTGCATAATTCGAAGTTCAAAAACCTTCCATGTACAAGGTGGTGCTCCACCAGTTTTATATCCAACACAAATTTATTGTTCGCATTGGACACACGATCGTAATATCTACACGGATTCTTTTATTTATTTATTTTTTGTCGGACGCTTGCACTTGAGAAGAATTTGTAAATGTTTTTAGGTTTTCAAAGTATTGTTTCTTCTGGTAGCCTATCGAGAAGCTGGTTTCTGGCAACATATTTCCTCGGTTTTCCCTTAGAGTAGTTATTGAGTCTTTTTTTCTCTTTTTTGTCTTGTTTTTGTTTTTCATTTACGGCTTATCCAAACATTGGTTGTAGACGCTAGACGTGGGGTTACTGAAAAACGCACATTTCTCTGGATACGACGATGCTGTAACTCCCGCACTGAATGCGTAACCGCCTGATTTTTCATAGCTACCCAAGGCTGGACCAAGCGCAGGTGGGGCAGTCAAAGAAGTTGTAGAAATAGGTTGGTGTTGGTTAAGATAAGCCACCAACCGTCGCATTTCTTCCAATGCTTGCGATTGCATGAGGATGTAATTTTTGGCAAGGAGCAGAGTAGCAATTTTTGAGAGTTTTCTTACGGATGGGCTGTGCGCGTACGGGATCACTGACCTCAACTCGTCCAGCGCATCGTTCAAGTCGTGCATGCGCCTCCGCTCACGCGCGTTTATGTTCAGCCTCAACACCTTCTGCTCTCGGTTTTTCTTACAGATGTAAGGCGTGCCACTGCATGATGCCGTTTCTGTTTCATAGCACCTTTCTTCGCAGTCATCGTCCGGGCTCTGTTCCCCGCCGCTGCTCTCTGCAGCCATGGTCCTGTCTCCACTTTCCACGTACCTTTCCCTCATAGATCCAGCAGGTAGACTAAATGCCCCAGCTCGACCATCGACCAGTCTTCCTGATTGAAGAGACTGAGTGTCCGTTTGATCGAAACAGCTGACTGATGACAGCCGATTCTGAAATTGAAGATCCATGTCGGCAGTAGACTGAATTGCTTCAAATTTTCTGTCCAAACAAGCTCTTAGTTTTGGGAAAAAAAAAAAACTTCTAAGATCAAGTTTGTGGAAATTACAGTGCCTTCAATAGTCTTAACGGATATGCGTCTCCCGCTGTTTCCTCCACCGCTGGCCGCGTTTTGTTTTCAAATCAAATCCCCACGTACCCCGTGTCCATGTCAATCGATGTGGACAGGTGCTTGAACTGTGGCGCTGTCCACAAGCTTGTGCCCTATCTTGATTCACCCTTACTTGCGCAATTTGTCGCACAATTGATTGCAATGACATCGAATGACGGCCAAACGTTATTTGCCTCTCTCGGAATAGTCCAGTCATTAGAGGGGAATATAGCAGCACGCTGCTTTATAAAAGGCGGCGGTTATGTTAATCTCACTGCCATCTGCACTGGCAGCTGACTGCGTTTGCCAAGAGTCCGTTGGTTGGCTGACAAGTGCCTTTAGCGTTACACGTGGCGAAATTTCACCCCTCATTGAATACAAATAAATGCCTACGATAATATACAACAATTATCTGAAAACAAATTCAGTTGTTGCAACTTATTCATTCTAATGTCGAGTGAAACGCGTTTACCCGCATTTCTGCTTCACCGTTATTATTGTTTAATGGGCACCTCTGAACACTAGCGATTTCAATTGCAGACCCAGAAAATGAGTGTCCTGCTATTTTTTGATATATTGAGAATCGGACATACTGTCCAGAGGAGCAGAAAGTCTGTCACTTGTACTAATTTTACGCATAGACTGCACCCCAGACAGCTATTGCTTATATAGGAAATGTATTTTTTTTATTTGAAAAAGATGCTCATTAATACCCAAATGAATCACACCTCAGGTGAACATCTCCTGAGGCGTACTTACATTTCCAAGAGAGACAGCTACCATATCCAAGTCTATAAAGTCATTTGATCTCGACCATCCTAACCTACACCGATTTCTGTGAACACAAAAGTGAAGGTTTCATTAAAACCCTTCTCACTGTGATGCTTATGCAGCACCCCAGGTGCGAGATTCATTTCACGATAAACACTGATTGCTATTTAATCTGAACTAAATTAGATCATTTTTGAAAATTACAAATGTGAATTAAAATTATCTTTCCCCCACATGGTTAACCCATTCCACCAATCGCATAGAAGTGGACGAGCCCAAGCGCTGTAATTGATAATCACATTCAGTGTGGGTCAAAACTTTGGAATCATTTCAAATTTTTGTTCAAGGAAATTGATTTCTGTATTCACCATGGATGCATGGAATTGATCCATCCATCCATCCATCCATCCATCCATCAATTTTCCACCGCTTATTGGTTGTGGGGGTAACAGACTAAGCTGAGCATGGAATTGATGAAAAATAAAAACAAATAATAATTCCAGAAATTATATAGGCCTATATGGCACACAATCATTGTGGTATTGATTCAATAATCTTACACAATGTTACAACATTTATTTCCGACCAAATTTGCATTCATTTTTGGACGGGATATTGTATTTATGATGGGCGAGTCAAACCACTCCATTAAGCCTCCCCCAGCACATCTCGAAGACATGCAATTGGTTAAGGTCCAGAATCTGAGGAGGCGAATTCATGCGTGAAAGTGATTTTTCATGCTCAATGATCCACTTTTTCACATTCTGAGCCTGATTAATCTTAGCATTTTCATCCTGGAATATACCTGTGCCATCAGGGATTAAAAAGCCCATTGATGGGTTACTGGTCATTCAGTATATTCAGGTGGTCAGCTGAATTCATTTTATTGCTGCAGAACAGTGCTGAGCCTAGACCTGACCACTTCAAGCAACCTCAGATCATAACACCACCTCCAGAGGCTTGTACAGTGGACACTATGCATGACGGGTGCATCACTTCATGGGCTTCCTTTCTTACCCTGATGTGCCAATCACTAGAATAAGGAAAATTTGCACTTATCAGACCATATGATCCTTTTCCATTGGAACCTCACTCCAATCTGTACATATCATACATTACAGGCCTAAATATTACGAACACCCTGCATTTTTCAAAATTTGGCCGGTATTTCTTAACCTAAGGTATATCTTCAGCCACAACAAAAAACAGAATAACATAGGAACACATTAGCCTCCGTTGCAGATGTCTTATGTTGTTGGTGTGTGAGCGAAGCGAACAACATATGATGTCTGCAACGGAGGCTAGGAACACATATCTTAACAAGAAATTATTTGCTAAGAGATGTACATATTCAAATTCAACTTTCTACGAAAAACCCTCCCTTTGCCTTGATTACAGCCTGACATATCCTAGGCATTCTTTCCAGCAGTTTAAGAAGAGAACTTCCTAGTTAATCATTCCAGACTTTCAAGAGTTCCTTCATGAGCTATTTTGAACTTGATGGGCGCACTTCTCTGACTGCCCGGTCAAGGTCATCCCACAGCAACTCAAGTTGAATTTCAAGATGCACAGTTGTTAGCAAGCAACATTTTTAGTCCATACAAGTGTCCCTGTGGCATGTTATATGCCTTTGTTGCTCAAAATTAGACTTCAAGATGACAAAAACCAGCCAAATTCTGAAAAGTGCAGGGTGTTTGTGATAATTTGGCCTGTAGTGTGTAACTTCATTAATTCTATGACCACCCGGTTGATAGATACTAGTGTATGCCCGCTCTTGTGTTTGTGCACCTAGGCCTTCCATTTCACTTTGTCTGTTTTCGCTCTATAGTAAAAACACTATGCATGAATTCTTCAGTTTGTTGAATCACTTTCGTTTCTCTAAAGAACAATCTACTGACAAGTTTCGTGGGAAAGTTGTCTCAGTTTTGGAATCACCACAAAATCATTTTGGATTTGCAGTGAGGAAAACACGTTGAATTATCATGTGGAATGAACATCATCCTGGATGCTGTCCAAGCACATAGTTAGATTCAGAAAACAGCAAATGGTTTAGAGCAGGGCTATTCAACAAGGGCCAGTGTGGGTGCATGCTTTTATTCCTACCAAGCACTTACACACCTGAAACTATTAATCAATGTCTTTAGCCAAGACTCTTGGGTTTGATTAGTGGTGTCAGGTGTGTAAGTGCTGGGTTGGAATGAAAGCCTGCACCCACACTGGCCCTTGCAGGATAATGTTGAATAGCCCTGGTTTAGAAGATTGTATAGGACTCATCTTTTGTCTCTTATAGCATCCTAAGTTCTGCAGAGTCCGGCCTGGGAGGCTAGCTAAACGGCTGGTAAAGTGGGCTGGGTTGGTAACAATGGCTGTATTCACATAGCAGTGGCCAACAGCCTGACCAGCCCTCCCAGAAAGAAGGAATGACAGCGCATGAGGTCTGGAGACGGTAGGGTGGTATACTGTTGAGAAAGTGGAAACAAATTAAAGTAATCTAACGAGAGACAAGATTATAAATTGGAGTGAAGATATCCACTTAATTAGAATGCACATTGAACACAGGATCAAATTTCTTTCAATGCACCTCATGCACAGGCACAAGGACTGCTCGCTTTATCTGCAATGTGCTGATGATCATTAAACTGAAATCTACTTGACAGGAGGGCACAGGGATCAGGACTGAATTGAGTGATATTTCATGCAGCTCATGAATGCAGTTTCAGTCCACCCCCCTTCCCAAAGAAGTCTTTTTAGTCCAGGTCTTTTCATCCACCGATAAGGTTGGATCACAACATGGACTCTCAACATGAAGATTTGGAGAAAAATAATAATAATAATAATAATAATAATAATAATAATAATAATAATAATAATGGAGAAAGTACAAGAATCAAAAAAGGTCTGCAAAGACAGCTTCAAAGCCCTTTGTTCAACAAACAAATGCGAGTAAACAACATAAAAATATTAGTTATTGTTATCATGACATTCTTGCTACCATTAGTTTCTTTCTGTCCACATTCCAGCGCAATAGATGGCGACAATGTACGCACAAATTAAAACATTAATTGATATGCACATTAGGGAAGAAGAACCAGCGTGTCTCCCGTCCACTGACGAAAGGTAAGATGTTTAATCGTATTGTAGTCTGACCTCTTTAGTAAGATTTATTTTAGCAAAATAGAAGTGTACACTAAAATTACAACTGGGGCGTTTGTCCGTCCAGGGTGCGTGTCGACCATTTTCAACCTGGGGTTCCTGTCCATTCCATTTAAATTAACGCACTTTTAACTCAAGCAACAGTGGCAGGCGCCTCCACAGTCCAACTTTCCGTTTCTTGATTCTACTCTCATTCTCCCACGTGAAAGTGGTTTGGGGAAGTGAGGGAGGGCTACTGGCTATGGAAGTCATTATTTGACCTGAGAATTCATAACCCATTGAGCTCAATCCACAAATACGAACCATGATCCACAAGCATTTCACTATCCACAAACATGTATTATAAATTTTTTTCTTGTGAAGTCAAATGAACCCTTCAGAAGTATTGAGCGTTTTGCAGATACGCATAACTTACTCTGTATTCACGTATTTTAATTTCACATAGACATGATATTTGTTTTTACAAACATGGGGTGCGTTTCTCGAAACCTCAGATGCTTACTTGCAGCTGGAACCGATGACTGTGAATGGACGAATTATGTAAGTTGCTAAATAAGTTGGCAACTATGCTGTTGGGAAACGCACCCATTAATAGTTTCACCACAAAAAATAGATGTTGAGTGGTATTTACGGATTTGTGGATCCATCTGAACATATGATACGGCTTTTGTGCATTTGTGGATTGCTTCCTGCCGGTTTGTGGGCTATGTGATATTTGTGACTTCCCTCCTATTTATTTACAGATTTTTGTCCAGTTTGTACGTAAGAAATTTGTGGAAAAATTCCGCAAATGTGAGTTGCAGTTACTAAAGTCACCAGCAGGTGGTACATTCCCTCACATGAGCTGACAACTAGTCTGGGGTGCGTTTCCCAAAACCATAGTTGCTAACTAAGTTAGCAACTTACATAGTTCGTCCACTCACATTCAATGGTTCCAACTATGTAAGTTAGCATCTGTGCTTTCGGGACACGCACCTCTGGTAGAGGGCTGAAACATGAATCTACCTAGCTAGCGTCCTGCGACCGTACAACAGGGGAGTACAGCACTCTGGCTTCAACCAGGACGTGAAAAACAAAGTGGAGCATCTTTTTCCCAGGTTGGCTGCCTCGAGGGTCAAAGCAGCCTAGGTTCTATGTGTGATAAAAATAGTTTGGTGACAAAAAACATCTCAAATAAATCAGTCCTGCCTTTAAATATCCCTCCTCTTTTGTTCGTTTGGATTGTTTTCTGATGATTAACTGTATTTTAGAATTGAAATTCCCATCAATTGAAGACCCAAAAATATGTTTATGTTGACTATTTGAATTTAGCTCCTTTCCTTCATTTCCAATGGCGGATAACTGCAACTGTGCATGCGCATAGAAATCGCAAACTTTACCACCCTTATCACTGTTCTGGGGGGTTATAAATGTCTTAGAATCTTAGGTTCCTGTTGTTTGCGTCTGTGCTGTTGTCAAAGGTAGGCGTCAGGCCTCGCCTCCTGCAGTCCAGCACGCCGGCCAGTTAAGACATGGACCACTCCTCCACTCATCACTTAACTGTAATCATCTGTTCCTAGTTGCCACCGAGTGGTAGCAGCAGATATAAATACGAGAGCTTCACAGTCTCTCTTTGGAAATTCGCGTCAGCCTCACGCCTGTGCTGCTTAGTGCTTCGTTCGCGTATTAAAACTAAACCATTTGTAATAGTGCTGTGTAATTCCAGTACTTTATTTACAAGGAACCTAATTTCCTCACAATATTGCAATACGGTGTTGCTATTTCATAGCCTCTTGTTTATATTACCTATAGTTTGTCTGGAACTTGTTTCCAAGTTTGTTTCTGTGTTTTGTGTATGCCTCCCGCTTGTGCGGTCGGCAAAATTAAACATATAACTGAATCCATCTTGCCACTTGAGTGTAATCCTTACTTTCCTGTTCGCCTGGCAGTTGAACACGCACGTCGAACAAACCCTTACTGTAGGATTTTTCAAAATGGCTGAGTCGAACATTTTCTTGCATGCTGCAACTCTAAAATGGGATTGTGCATGTGTTGCAAACCACAGAATGTAGAAAGAGCTATCACTCTTTAAAGGAGTCCCAACAAAAATTTACATAGATGGACTGTGAACTGTCTTGTTACACAGAGACAGTTCCATGAGCACCAGCATCTTTATTTAACCCAATGATCGTGATTCAGGATCAGGTTCATCTCTGTCATCTTCAGGTGAGTTTGCTGTGTGGTGCTTACTCAGTTCCTGGTGGTATCAGCAGTTCTGCAGTAGTTGTGTACAAGCTAGCTCATATTAGATGATTTAGTTCAAGTAAAGTTCACGGTGATGCAGTGGTTAGCACTGTTGCCTCACAGCAAGAAAGTTGTGGGTTCAAATCTGGCCTGGGGCCTTTCTGTGTGGGGTTTGCATGTTCTCCCCGTGTTCGCGTGGGTTTCCTCCGGGTGCTCCAGTTTTCCCCACCCGCAAAAACATGCATTATAGGAACACTCCTGCTTGTACCCCTGACCAAGGAACTGGCTTCAGAACTGGAGTTGGTCCCCGGGCGCTGCTGTGTGGCTGCCCACTGCTCCTAACTATAGGATAGGTCACATGCAAAGGACAAATTACCCCACGGGGTTCAATAAAGTATATCTTATCTTAACTTGTTAATATTAGGTAAATGCAAGTAGTTTTGCTCGTCAAAATTAAGAATGAGCCATTCTGTTTTGGAGATTTTGCAGCACTGTGTAAGGTTAAGATATTATTTCACCCTATGTATTTGACACTTCAGCTGGAATTAACGTGACAATCATTTCCACTGCAGACATTTACCACTGTCAGGTCATTGGCGAACATTCTGGTTCCATTGTGATGGAATCAGAGGTTGGACCATCGGCCTGATCAATGCAAAATGATCATTATCCTAGTGGTGACAGTTACTTAAAGGTTAAATGCTTAGCAAGCCAAGATATCTGTAGTGTTTTTCTGCTACATGACTATGGGAATCAGGTGACTTGAGGATCTTCTCTGAGATATCGCTGATTCTTTCATCCCTGTCTTTCTCACCATCTTCTCAGCAGCACCTTCGCCTCATTTCTCCTGTCCAAGCTGAAACCATCTCTGGATTTCAAGCCACATCAGCACTGTATTCTACTGCTGCTGACTAGCTGGACTTTTCTCCCATTTTGATATCCATGATCTAAACCTTTCAGTATAACAATATTGTTTATTTTTTAATAGGGCTGGTGTATCTAGTAAGTGCAACTCACATTTGCAGATTTTTTTTCTACAGATTTCTCTCATACAGTACCAGTCAAAAGTTTGGACATACCCACATTTTTCTTACAAGACATGTTAAATAAAGAAATAGGTACCGTTTATTTAGCAAAAAAAAGGAGAGATCTAATTCTTAAATCCATCAAACTAACCAGCATTTTCTGTCATATGTACAGAGAATACTCACATTTTTAATTTATATTTTTTTTACAAGAGCAGTAATGAGTTTGCTGCTGAGCGGCCGTCTAAGTTCCCAAAGATGTGCTGCACTTGTGGTTTGCTTTTCATCGACTTTTTTGCCCAGTAAGTTCCAAAACAGCTTGTCTTTAATTTGGCTGTTGGAAAATGGAAAGAGCTTGTTTGTCTGCTTACTTTGCAAAATGTGGCTTCTTTGAGAATTTTAAAATTTTGGACCCTATAAGTAAATTATTCTCTTTTAACTTCTGACTGTTTATTTCTTACCAGATTCCATTTGAGATTATATAGAGAAGTTAAGTCATTTAAATTTCTCTAAAAACAGAGCACGTGACTTCAGCAAAATGTGTCCAAACTTTTGACTTGTACTGTACATCCTGGACAAACATCTGTCAGTTAATAGGAGGGAAGTCACAAATGTCATGCGGCCCAAAAACTGGCAGGAAGTGATCCACAAATGTGCAAGAGCCGTTTTATACATGTACAAATGGATGCACAAATGCATAACTATCACTTCACACCTATTTCTGTGGGGAAATTATTTACATTCGTAAAAACCTTTATCATTTTTATGTGATATTAAAATGCATGTTTACAAATGAAGTTATGCATATTTCCAAATCGCTGTATTTTCGTAGATTTGACTCTACAGAACACAAATAACATTAAAAAATTTAGTGAAATGTGAAATATTTGTGGATCATGGTACGCATTGTTGATTGCATTCTATGGGGCTTTAAATATTATAGTCTAATAAAAACTTCCATAATAGGCCTACATATATCGAATTGGACCACAACCTAGACAAAGTGTTGTGGAATCTGAGCAGCCAAAGATGATGAGCACAGCATGAAAGACTGCCGCTGATAACTGATTAAATTTGTCCACTTGCCAATATTATACTTACCATTCAAAACTTGGAATGGGCCCACTGGGAGAATATATCTCCACAACAATACTTAGGGCAGTTAATGTGGAAAATTAATCTCTCATCCAAAGCAGAATCTGAAAGCCTAACATGAAGATTTGCTCGTGCGGACAGTTTTAATTCCTGGACTCATTTACGAAACCTTATTCAATATTCAAAAAGGGAAATTAAAAAAGTAATGTTTTGGAAAGCGTTACAATTATTACATTTGAAGCAACGCTAGCAAACCCATTCTGCTTAAGAAACAATCCTGTTTTAGTAGCGATACGCTTTACTTCAAACAACATGGTATTTTTGGTGGCCAAGACAAAATTCATTTGACATTTTTGACAGTACGTCAGCTAATTTTGCGCCATTCTGTTTAATCCAAAGAATTAAAAAAAAAGGTCATCCAGTCTCATTTGTATGGAAGGAGATTCAAAATGAAAGAATTTACCTGTATCGACTGACCCAAGCAATGTTTTCAAAGCATTTACTCACCAAGTAAACCTCACTTTAAAAATGGAAGCAGAGGTGAAGACGCTAAAACATTTTTTTATGGCTTGCTGACCTTAACAACCCAGAAAAAACTCAATCTCTGAATGAGTTTTTTAAAAATCCATACTCTGTGGCTATAGCTACAAATCAGCTGGCTTAGATGACTGCCCAACAGAATTTCATACATGCTTATGTACCATCTTATTGCCTCTATATCGCTGATGTTTTTCACTCTTCATCTACACATTGCTCTTTAAACTCAGCAGTTATTCCTGTGTAAATAAAACAATTCTGTGGTTTAAGTCTGTCATAAATGAATTTTTTTTTGGTCTTATTTAAAGACCAGTGCTGTAATATTAGTACTGCATTGAGACTCAGAAACGGCTCATTCTTTAACTGTAATCCACTCCAATCAGACTAGATGCTAAATTCAGATCAGTATGTGAAAGGAAGACAAGCATCTGGTAATACTCGCATGATTCATTAGTCCTGAGACCAGTTATAATGTTTCCATGGGAAGCTTAGAACATTTCAGCATAAATTGAAATGAGGAAAAATGGCTTTGTCTGGGATTACAAATGGATGTAACTGAAGGAACCTTCCAATGGATTATGATACCAGACAAAGCTGCTGTTATTATTATTATTATTATTATTATTTTGGTTGCTCAGACTGTCTGTTCACAATATGGGTCAAAAGACGTATTCAGTGCTGCAAAAAGCATTTTTAATAAATCTTGATCAAAGTTTTCTCATTTAATCGTGTCTCTCAAAATGGTTAATATTGTCTGAAATCGCCATCTAGTGGCAGTAAGTACTTACTGCAAATGCCTCAGGACCTGTTTTAAAAATGCAAACTTATCAAAAGCCGGTCTGTCTCTCGACGTGACTTACTTCCAGTGAATATATCAAAAGCGGTTAAAGTTACTGTCAGCTTCAGCCCTGGGGTTTCCGTTTTGGCCAGGGGTAACGCAATAGAAGACAGCATGGCTTTGACAGGGTTGCTTCTCGGGTGGTTGTACTAAATTTTCTGCGCTCATAAAGCCCTGGTTTAGAATAAAGCCGTGCAGGTAGGAATTTGGTTTTCGCAACTGGAAACAAATAGACATTTATGAATATTTGATTTGGTTTTTTTCAAGGGACCTCTGGATAAAGGGTTACGGTACATTGCATTAAATGTCATTGAGCTACGTGGGAATAACAACCATAAATGATTTTTCGGATTATATTTGACCCAGGGCCATAATTTGGAGTCGACTGCATTGCAGGGATTATTAATTTATCTATTTTTAAATTTATTTTATGTAACATTAATTTATTAAAGAATGCCCCCATCAAGGTCAAATTTGCTTTTGAGTGGTGGGACGTTTCAATATTGATTTATTAATTTTGATATCATTTGAGGGTTTCTCCCTGTCCAAGCTGAGATTCCCCGGCTGTGCCGCTCATCATGCTGCCTTTACAAGAACCCCGAATTAGCCTGGAGGATCTCACTTTGTCTATGATGCTTTGCGCTTACCGCGAAAGTTGCTTGCCTTCGGAATGGAAAATATAGATATGGTTTTCATTGCAATTACTATATCAAGCCACAAGATGGCAGAAAAGCTGGTCACAGGCAAGCGAATCCCCAGCCTTCACACTGCGTATTGTGACGGACAAGCGAGTTGGTCTCATTAACAGAATATGCTTGCATTTAAAATGTAACTTACGTGCTGGCCTAGGCAGAAATGCACACGCAAGCAGTGACTTACAAAATCCCCCTGAGCACATGAAGATTGTGCTTTGTGTAAGTTAACCGCTGGTAATGTAGTGTGCATCTTTTAGGGCTCCCAAACAGCATTGTGTTTCTGTTTTGATTATGAAATTTATAACTAAACAATCCGTGATTCTGGTGACAAAAAACAACATTTTACGTTATACTATGTATGTTGTGTTTCTATTTCTATTGGCTAAAAGATGTCTACTCCTATGGTGTGAATATTTAATACCCCCTCCCCCATCTATGGGCCTAATAAGAATTCATATTAAGGACCGCAAGTCGCTCCTCAAGGACGCCGACATTATGAAACGATGCGACCACAATTGGGACATGCGCATCATATAAGACGAAAACCTGCCAGTGTATGCATTATATCCATAGAATAAACAGTGTTTGCTTTTTTTTCCCAACGTTTTGCTTTGGATCAGCATAAACAACGCTATTTTCCGATTTATGCTTAAATAGGGTGTCTTTTTTCCCACGCAACTGTGGCTAAATGCTACGCTATGGCTACAGGCAGTTACATAGTGCAGGGTCTGCTTATAAATTCAATTGTTTTCTGGGTAGGATGTTTTCCGATTGATGAACATGTTTCATTTTTTATATTTTGCTGGCTAACCCAATGCAATGAAGTTGGTTTATAAAGTGTTGGTCTTTCTGTGCTACGACGTGCTTGAGATTGCTTATAGCTAATGAGCCTTGGTTACTAAGTCACAGTTTTTCTTTGGAAAGTATCAATTATCTGATGCTGCTCAGAACAATACTTTTTGCATAATAAATGTAGCCTGACTAGCTTGCCTCTTAATTGTAGTCTGACATAGTTTTCTCAAATTATTCTCTGCCCTAGGCTACTTCTCTATTCTAGACAGAAAATCTACACCATACAATATTCGCTTGTTTTATGGTAATTTGTCACATTACCTGAAAGATGGCCTTAACTACTCCTGGGGACACATTTTCGGAAATTTTGTTTGGATCTTATGCTGAAATACTGTGTGCTCATGAAATAAGAAGTGGTACCTCGTCAAAATATCACACTTTGTAAAACCATAAGTGCACTTAACTGCATGCTATTTTTATTTTATAAATCACTATCATTTTGAATACTTGCACTTACGCGCAAGCTCATTGATTGAGCATGTTTTGACAATCAAGAGTATTATTATAATTGCTAGACCTGCGGGTGTTGGGGGCGTAGTAATCTTTTTGATCGTAGGCATTATTTATAAATGAGGCCCTTTTTTTTTTTTTTTTTAGGTGGGGGCGGCCGAGAGCCATTTTTACATCCAAGCCGATAGAGGCAGTGTTAAGCCGCTACATTAATATCCAAAGCACTTCTGCTGTAACCACGCCCCTCAGATATGACAACGGTTCAGGGCTGGTTAAGGGTTGGGCAGATTCGACTCCCTGTGCTGGTGCAGGGAACATGTACTCGAACGAGTCGAACAGCCGGGAACGGATTCGTGAACCTGTTCCTTTTCCCAAATCTCACATCACCTCGGCTGATGGTGCAGCGAGAATGCGCGGCATCCAACATGGCAGACAGTAAGCAAACTTGTTGCGAAGAGTACGTCAAGCTTTCTCTCTTATACTCAAATAAACTTATATCAAAGTGATATAAATGCATGTAACATTGGTATTTGAGCTCCAATAGTCATGATATTTTCAAAAAAGGAGTCAGATACTATCTGAATTGAGTATCTGTCAACAATAAGTGCCGTCTGTAGATACCTTGTATGGTCACAGTCCGTGTTTTTGAGGGTCTGTTGTCATAATTTAGGGGCGTGGTTTGTGCTCAGTTGCTTTGGGATTAACAAAGATTAACTCAAGACATTAGCAGTTTATTCTGTATTGGGTGTTTAATCTGTTGTGCAACATGTTGAAGAAATTCTCGGATAATTCCTGCAGGCATGCTTAATTCCTACTTTTAGGTGAGATGCGGGCAGTATCATTTGACTGCATTCATGTGACTGGATAACTAACTGCAAAGCATGTTTTCACTGAACCTGAAGTTCATCACAGAATAAGGCCCTTGGATCACTGATTAGACGAGGTGCTTTGTTATAATATTGCCATTCTCATCTTGACTTGGTTCAGTGGAAAAAAAAAAAGCTAAAGGGCACAGATAAACTAATAAACATTACAAGCTCAACGTGAACACAACATTACAAATCTGATGCGTTGAAAAGATTAAGTCAACTCAATCTTTTGATTTTATAACATCAGCATTTCAAATGCTCTTGTGTTACTCCAGGTAGTGTAAAAATGTCAAAAGGCTGCTGCCAAACTTCTACAGGGCGTAATCAGCGGTAGTGTCTCCTTAGTAAGAAAGGGATTTATTTGGTGGGATTACGATGTCTCTTTGTACGCTAGTGAATTGTAAGGTGCCTGGAGTCTGCATGCCCGAGCATGCACACGAACCACTCTCATCTGACACTGTGTGAGGGAAATTAATTTGTGGATTTGGCAGCATTCTCCGAAGTTGAAATATAGGGGGTTTACAGTACTGCATATAAAAATACCAGATCACTCCAAATTTAGGGAAAATATGTCATTCTGCCCAAAGTGATGCATGGATTTGTATGTGTGAGTGTGTCTTTATGTAACGCTCATATATATTGACGTTCTGTTTGCACAAAATAGTGGTTTTCATCGTCATATTCAAATCTTCTTCTTGAAAAAGCCTGAGACTCACGCATTCACACTCTAATTTTGAGCAGGCGGCTCCACAACAGGGAGGTATTGGCACCAGTGAAGTGCAAATGGGTGACATTTTCCTGAATGTGTTCGCTTGTGGTGCATTTTGCCCTCAAACCACTCTTTACTGTATTTGTTCTTCAAAGCTGGTTGCTACATCAGCATGTATGTTATCTCTGTTTCTTTTTCTGGATCAATCAAATTAATAATCGATTCTAATAATTTCCAACTACATAACAACAGGCGGAACATTTTTGCTCCTGTAAACTGAGGATTTAACAAGACGTTTAGAATGTTGACAGAATGGACGCATTCAAATTTTGTTGGTTTTTCTAGTGTCACTATTATTAAAAACAAACATATAATTGTTGATTAATATCAGCCCAAGTGTTAGAGAAATAAAAAAGTATAATGTATTTTTTTCAAGTGTCTTTAACTGTTGTTAAGACAGACATCACAGTCGCTTTTTGGAATGTATGAAGACACCATGGAACAAAACTGAAAGTGGCAATTAATTACGATCGCCAATTTGCTTATGTGCAAACCACAACTGAATGCATTACCTCATTACTGCAGGACCATGCATAATTTACATAATTACCAGGGTATATAAGTGCCATGAAAAAGCAGGCAAACTGATGAGGAGGAAATTGGATAGAGCACTTGCATATTCATTAATGTAATTTATGTGCACCCTTGTAAGATCACAGGCTCATGTGTTAGTCCCGTGTGGAGTGTATTCAGTCACTTTTTTAAATCTTTTTTCATTCCTTAGGTTGCAAAGCAATATTTCAACAGAAAATTGTAGATTTTATAAAAAGCTGCACAAGGCAGAACAGCCATTTGAGACATTCCCACGGCAGTGAATCGAAGGCATGCACAGTTTAGATGTTATTCAGAGCTGCTTGTTTTATATCCTCAATGTTTTACATTTGTTATTATGTATACATCTCTGCCTCTTACTGTGCTTCATATACTTTGATGTACTCTGCAGTGGTCCTGAACCAGTAGCTCTTTATACCTTCCTTTTAACATGCCATACAGTGGCACGAGAGCTGTTAGTGAGTGGGATGAAGAATACGGAACACCTCTGATTGGTGTTTATCATGCAAAGCTCAGATATAATAACCACATTAATCTACAGACAAGTTTCCCCATTACATGGTTAGTGGTCACTGAGGTGCTGCAGATTTCACTGCTGGTCTAGAGCCGGAGCTGTCCACGCTTTCTATTTTTGAAGATAAATGAATGAAGCGTCTGCACTGTGGCAAATTCAGTGCTATACGTGGCTTCTTGACCTGGCCACAACTAAGAGGACACATGGACATGCATAAGACAGGAGAATCTTTTATTGGGACCAGAAAATGGAGAATGAAGACTTGGCTATATTTTGTTGCATCACCTGGAATTCAAAAACTCAACTTCTCCAAAAACAGTCCAACCCTTATAACTTGCCTCAGACCACCCGCTGTCTTTACATTAGGCCTAATTCTTAACATACACAACTATAATAATAATAATAATAATAATAATAATAATGAGAAGAAGTATCATTGTCGTTGCTATTAACAGTTGAAATACTGGCAGTACTTGCGCTAGCGTCAATGACGAGAATTCGTATTTATATTTGAGTGATAACTGCCGCTAGGGGGCAGAAGACTAAAAAAATGTTACAAGAAATATATGTGGAGATCGGCATAACACAGACATATTACAATATTTTTTGTTTCATATAAATTGAATTTGTTGATTACTTGCCGGTCTACGTTATGCTACATTAATTTGAAAATTCTCATATTAAAATGCGTATATGATCTTATAAAATTACTAGGGTGAACAAATTAATATTTTTGTTTATGAAGGGAGTGATTCAGATCTTCAACGTCTCAAATAGCCAATGCAGGCTGAATTATGAAGACACATTTCATTTGAAGCTTTAATTTGCTACTTGTATTTTTCTTGTAATTTTGCAATGGTCAAACTCTTCTTTGTTTGAGTAGTCACTTTGAGCAAAATACAGATGTAAAAAATTATGAATCACACCCAAGTAGAATTTTAAGTTGTCGGTAAATGGTTTGCCTGTGGAAAAATCAGTTGTTTGCTCTAGTATACTGTCAACAAAGATCTTTGTGTTGTGGGATTTTAGCCATTCCTCTTAAAGGATCCCTTTCGTTTGACCTTATGTAAGGACTATTTAGCCATTTCCATAAAATCAGGCACACCCTCTGGTGATCTGTGAACACTGTTCCCTCGTCACGTGTGAAGCGCTCTTGCTCACGGTTCTGCGAATTGTTATTCGTCTTGGAAACCGTTCTTGGTGAAAGGGTATAAATTGTTCTACCAGCTTAGCGAAGCTCGCAGCGTAGTTTTAGACTAACTTACGCTTGTACTGCTGTTGGAATTCAACATAATAAACCCCGCATGCAGATATGATTTTGGAATTGTCATTTATTTATCTCAGTGTTCAGTAATGTTTTCATGTTCAACTGTTTCTGTTGCGCAGCGCATTGTCTCGCTATTACACCCGTCGTAGATTACGCAGTTGGTACAAAAAAAACAATTGCCTCGCAATGAAATTAGTTCAGCACCAAGAGAGACGGACAGCGCTTTCATGTCAGAACATAGCTGTACTGCTGATTTCAACCGATTGGCCGATTTTTTTTTCTTGCAAATTGTTTTAGTCTTCACAAGGCTACATTACATACGTTTAGGCTACATTATTTTCATTTATGTTTAAACAAGAGAATGCCGTTTGGAAGGACTTCATTCATATTTCGTTCACAAAATGTAACTCTTAATGAGGGCTATTTCGGTGAAAATTCTGTTTAAATGAGGAATGTATTTATGTGTGTTTCCCCTTGCTCTTGCTTTTATGTAGTCTTAGGATTAAGTGGTACGTGCTGGGCGTACAAGGCCTCGCTCTTGGCATTCACCGCGTGCCTTAATTGTATGACATTAAATCAAGGTCCGCTGTGAACACGGAGAGCGAGCCTCAGATCATGAGGTAAGCCGCGTAAATATAAAAGGCTGTAGCGTAGTCTCAGATTCATACTGTATTTTCATATGAGAGGCGAAACACTCAAAAATGGCTAATCCCTCGGCGTATTCTCCGCTTGCATTCCGTGACTGTTCTACGCTGTCTCTTAGTAATTCTTCGAGTTGAGGAGAGGCATCTTATTTCCATAGAGGTAGAACTTAATACCTTTGGCTATCCCAAGAGACCCTCGAAGTCCATCTGGTATTTGCAAAGACAGGTGAAATCTCCTCTGTGCGGCCTTTCAATCCCCAAAGCCGAATTCAGCCAACAGCATTCAAGTGTCCTTGCACTTTGGTCAATAATTAATTCACGCAACGGAATTTCAGCATAGAGGGTTAAAATTGTCCCCAACACTGGATTTTGGAGCTCGATTCAAAACAACTGCAAGCCAGAATCCAGCCTGGGTGAAAAAGGGGCGGTCCGTTTCTTCTCCTTCAAAGGATGTCTGTGCCGAGAGCGAAATATCAACGATAGCCTTCAGTCACGTCCATAATGTACCTACAGAGAAACAGACACACAAACGTATGGGTCAGATGCATAATGAACTACAATGAACCACATTACAAATGCTAATAAACTTGCTGTTATGCTTCGAATGCCTCGTCGACCATTCGTCGCTGAATTTAAAGGCGACGAATCTCATTTCAGAAGCTGGATTTTCGATGAACCGCCATCAAATTCCGTTCTAACATACATACGATCTGAAATGGCACCGTGAGAGGAAGAAAAAAAAAAGATAAACAGCGTTTTGAGAAAATTTCATTGTTTCGAATCGGTCCTCCTACGATACGAAATGAATCGGTAAATGTGGCTGCATAGCAGTGCAAATTCTTTCTCCAGAGTGGGCTCAGAAAATCAAGAACCGAGAATAGCGTCCAATTCCCACAAAATACCTCACGTCTACCGGCAGCATAGCGCATTCTCCTCGCTCTAGTTAATTTTGGGGACCGTCTCAAATGCGTAAATGCATATCGATGTCTTTAAATTGCACTAGGTTTACTCTGCAGTCTTTTCTTTTCGTGCGCCGAACCAGACTTTGAGATTAATGGCTCTCCAGCCAAACAAATACGGCATCTGCCTTCAGCAGAAAGAGGATTACATGGGGGGTCGATGACGTCACGAGGCAGACAGATGTTTGCTACCAAAGTCCTGATCATCTCCCTGTGTCCTTGAAACTAAAGCGCGTGCGTGCAGATCTTCATTTCGACCTGAGCAGGCAGCGCCTCACCTGTTCCGATAGCGCTTACCTATTCGGCTTAAGGAAATCTTCCATGTGACTTAATATCTAATAATGTTTTACATTGCAGATGACTTCTGTGCGCAAACAAATTCGTGACATCCATTTCTGTAATCCCTGTCATATTCATAATGGCTGCGTAACCGCAGATGAAACATGTCGCTACATATAACTGTACAATTTTTCTTTCATTTTACTCTGAGGCGACATAAGACCAAAGCTCGCAAATACCATCTTTCAATAGTGCCAGTGTGATAAGATAAGCATTCGTGTTGTCCATGTATATGCTGATCTCGTGCATGCATGCACTCACTTATGTGATGACTAAGTCGTGTGACCTACTTAGCCTCAATTTTGCCATACATTTCGCTGTCCAAGGTTTTGAAGAGGACTGTATTTTTACGAGCGCGCGCGCCGGCACTCATACATAGTCGCTAAGCTGTACTTCCAATTCCAAAACAAGGGAAAAAAACTGTATGCCTCTTCGCTATATTTTCATTTGAAATGACAAAAACAACTGTAATAATAGCAGTAGTAGTAATAATAATAAATCATCGTCATTATCACCGTAATAGCATTGAAATTAAAACATATTTGATATAGGCTAACTACTGACCAGCGTACTTAAGACTCAACCCTTGCACCACATTGCTGCCGAATTGCTTTAGTTTTATTTTACAAAGTCATGGCATTAGGGTCATTTGCCAATGGCATAGTCAAGATCCTAGAACAGTTGTTTAGAAATCGAACTCATTTGTGGATTACCTCGGCTGTTCGTAACATATGAATGCTCAATTATGTGAACGACAATGGAAATTCCAAGGACAAGTGAAGTGATAGTTACTGCGGTAGTGGCAGAGATTGCTGTAACAGTAATGTTACAAAACGGTCTATAAATTAGTTGCTCATGTGAATTGTTGTGAAGTATTGACATAGTCGAAAAAGGATTCATTTTAAGACGCTAGTAAATTGGTCCATAACACTAACGGGGCAGGGGGCTGGGGGATTTAGAAGCAGTTTAAAGCGGAATTACTGCGTAAAAACGCTACCCAAAGAACATGTTGCAACGTCCCAGTACATCTGCCACTGCTTTTTTTCAAACCTCAATTTTACCACAGAATTATGTAAATTAATTGGACGCGATCACAAAGACGTCGAAATCATCCAAAGGAATACGTAGGCTAGCTACTACCGTGCTGCAATGTCTCTGCATCTCAGCGGCCATGTCCTCGATATGAATTATGTAACTACTTTACCCCGCACGTGCGGAGACATTTGGTGGTTATTGCTAGATCTTTTGGGGGAAATATCCTTGCCCTTGCCCTTCAGACTTTTGGAGCACTACTGCCCACATTCCGTAGCCTACGGGCGTTTTGAGAGACGTGTTGTGTTACCCCCCTGGTGTTCTGAAAATGAGCAGCCACACAATCAAGCGCATCTGCTTCTTTATGGGTGAACAGAAACGAGAGAGCACTGTAGACAATGTGTTTAAATGATCAATTCTTATAAAAAATAATAAGTAAATAATATGTACTTACTGGCTGTAGCTTAATGAGTCGAAAGCACGTTAGCGTATCGTATCTGGCCCGAGTAACAGTCCGTACCAAACCGGCACCAGTTTTGTTTGAAGCAATTGCTCTGATTTCGATTGCAACCTGGACGTATTGTCTCAAACGGGAGTCAAAAAAGAACAGTCCGTCTTTCGCTGGCCGCAGATCCCATTTGCTTCTGAAGTAGCCTCTTCTGGTGTCGCGGCAAAGCATGACTGATTTTTTTTTTCTTTTTCAAAAGTGGGTGGGCTGGTCTCCTCTGCATAACAATGAGGTAGATTTCGCACTGCCACCACCTCTTCTAAAAGAAGCAACGCACACAATGCGGTAGCCTACAGTACCATCACCAGGAAACAAATAGCGCTTATTTTGTCGAGAGAAATCAACTATTAACAAATAGAATTGCGATAGCTTGCAAAGTTAAGTTGGATTCATTAAGTTATATTCATGATACAAACGTGCCACTGATTGGATATTCAGATATCGTGTGACGAATGACTGGCAGAGATCACTTAGCCTCCTACTCATTTACGCCATATCTCGTTTATTTTAACAAAACACATTTTTAAACTACAAAAAGCCCAATTGAATCTCAGATAGCTCCATTATACAGGCTATTGCATTTGATTTGTTATTGTTGGCTATTTGATGCGATGACACATTTCCTTAGCCTATACAACCCGTCATTATCCCTTTATGGTGTACGTCGCAAATACGTGATGAGATTGGTCTTATTGTGTTTAAACGAACACTGTAATACAGATTATATCAATTACTGGCGACTGGACACAGTGGAGATCAAGGAAACTGACCTAGTCCTGAAAGGGTTAACTCACAATTCTTCGTGTGAGGAGTTTAAATAATTGTATAGGCCTACATCAAATTAGAGAGTGCATGCTATTCACTATAATGTGCTTCTATAAGTTGTGGTTTCGGCACCTGTCCACGGAAGCATCTCCTCGCGAAAACCTCTTAACGCCGTTGCTGAAGTTGCCTATTTTGAGTTACCCGAATTTTTACATTTCAGGAGCGTGAAATCACTTTTTATCGACTATTTGGACCTTTATGATGTCTGGCCCATGGCAGAAATGCAGAAGCCAATCTCTTGATTTGCTTCAATAATGATAGGGTACAATATAGGGAGATATTCTGCGACAATAGATGACAGTTGCCCTTTCCATGCGCCCACGAGAAGACATGATGGGACTCGCCATAGCTGAGCAATGTTGGGAACGTTAGTTGACTACATAACGATGAACGTTGACGAGGCCAGTAAGCCCTTCACAGTTCGTCCGCTCCGTCCCTATCCCCGAGACAACAGTGCATATAGTACCGCCATTCCTGGCCTTTTATGAGTCTGCCTGTTTGCCATACCTTGGCACACACTGCTTGCATCTTGCATCTCGTTTGTTGCATCTCCGTTGACTGCATAAATGTTTAAAACATTACTTCTATATTTTGTAAAAGTGAAATCACTTTCTTTATTTCTGGACATTTATATTATGTCCAGCCTATGGTGGAAATACAAAAGCTTTTCACGTGATCTTTTAATCATAGAGCATAAACATGCTTTCTGTGTGCGTGCAATTGGGACACAGGATTCATGACGCTTCTTAGGCCTGTGCGGTGTTTCTGGCTGCCCGCGTTAAGTGAAGTCGCAGTGTGCTTAAATGAATGAGGATATGCAAGGCTTAGAAATTTCCAAGGTACATGTGGGGCTATTTCTTGTTGTGCTACGGTGCTTTACTATGGATTTTGAGCGTTAGCAAACTGCTATTCCATATGGATCGTGGAAGGTTGGCAATATGTGTCGAAAGATATTATGAATTGAAATGCTCCCCCGTGAAATCTAATGTATGAACAATTTAGATTGCAATATTAGCCTACTTTCCTCAGCTAAAATGCCGGCTACATTCGCCATTGTTTTGCAGCGAACGAATGACATTCAGTTTTGAATTTGAGTTCTATACAATAGCGAAATAAAATTAATTTTGCGTTGGGCCCTATGTTTGAAATCAAAATTCTATCTCAAATTAAAAATGTGACCAGTGTACGTAGCGGCAGCAATTCTAATACGGAGGGCCTACGGAAACGTTGAATTGGAAGTGAACATTGGTGGCTAAATGCTGGAAACGACAATAAAATAATTTATTTTTAAGGAGCTTACTTTCCTTGAGAAAAAAAAGCCATTGTTGCTGTTGAAACAATGGGAACTGCGGGGCGACTGCATTGGTCTGGGAATGAATGGGGAAACGGCGGGATGTGCGCGGGTCACTGCCCGAGGTCTCCATTCCAAAGCTCGATTCCCAGCCCGCCACAATAAAACCTGCGCGAGGTTGAGTCTCCACGGGGTCACAGGGCATCGCCCATTGTCCCATACCTCACAACAGAAAAACATTTGCTAATGAGCAATGACCGGAGGTTCCTTTTCAATGAAGACGAGAGGGAGGAGGGGAGAATTTGAAAGAAAAAAGGAGGAAAAACTGACCAGTCACTTCAGATGTAGCAAGATGACCACAACTGTAACTTGTAAAAAAAAAAAAAAAAGAAGAAACATTTAAATCATAGAAAAACCACAGGACTCTTGCCAGTGTGGTGAGTGACGCAAGCTTCAGGGCGGCTTCAAGTGAGAGTTATTCCAGCATAAATGATAATAGATTCACCATTGCTGTATGACCATAGGATTAATTTACATTATCCTTGTGGTGCCTGGAATTTGGGTGCATCGCCCAAGAAGGAGCATAGTGCATATTGCTGAAGTCCCTTTGAGATGCAGTTTTAAATGTTGCCTTAGTGTGCATAGGTTTAATTTAATGACATTATGCGGTATAATTACAATGATTTGCATGGAGTAATATTTTAAGCAAATTATTGATATGATATACCGTTGAAAATATCAATTTCGGTGCTTTATTTATATTTTTATTAGGAAAAATAGTTGTGAATATGAGTGTTCACATTTTTAAAATCATGCTCTGATTTATAACACATTCTTTTGTCATCAATTTAGATAGCTAAGTCGGTATATTTTACCTGGCTATTAATTGCAAGGAATATGTTTAAGAAAGAAATTAGCCGAAATATAATACTAAAAAAATCGCACAGAATTTTCGAATAATAATTTCTGCTGCAATTTTGCCTATTCGGATGATTATGTGTGAGGAGAATTGTGTGAGAAACATTGAAGAAATGACAAAAAGAAAGTACTGAGGATATTGACACATTTAGCCTACTTTAGTCAACCAGATCTGGAACTGTGATCGTTAGCGTCTCTGAAATATTACCCTAGTCGATTATTAGCCTAGTCCAGTTTATGTATATCTTGGGGAGGTTACTTCCCGTGAGAAGCGAATAAAGAATTATAATTACGGATTTTATGTGGCGTTTCTTTTGCAAGGAGCCAGAATAATATTACATTTTCCAAGCGACCACTCTTATTCTGTCATTTAAACGTCACTGCAGTTTTCTGAAATAGTCAACGTTTTCTGATATAGATCAATTCGATGGGGTTTTCTAGTTTTTTCCCTTGTCTTGTGTCGCGTAAATATGAAGGATATTAAACATCGCTTGATAATTTTGCTCTCCAGCCTATCTTACCAATTTAGGAATTTGTTTGGCAATGCAAAAAAAAAGCTCTCTCGGAGTCGAAACTGGTGGAAATGTCTTGATATCATCAGCTATTAATGTCATATATATGAAAGGAGGAAAACGACCTGAATTAAGTGAATGTAAGCATTTTACAAAAATTTTATGCTCGCAAACTTTTTTTCTCCCCTCTGATAATTAAAATACATCTGAAAGAGACTGTTTTGCATGTTCCTAAAAACAGAATGCGCGTGAGCGTTTCTCACAAGATCGGCGCAGCTTGAGCTTTCCTGCATTATTAATTTGCGTGGTGGATGCCCCTCTTGCACAAAAAGGAGAAAATGAAAACAAAGAATAAAAGACGTCAGTGCCATGCAACATTTAACGACGCTACTCGTGTTCTGTCACACACCATAGGTATGCTACAGCACGCACGGCCGCAGCTCTTAAATACCTATCTGTGGACGGGGCATTCCCCGTTCCTCTTTAATTTTCTTGTGTGCTGTTGTGGCGAGCCGCAGAACCTTTCTCGCATGTACACCGAACGCAGTTGATTTCTTTTAGCCTGACCAACCGGTTTCCCACAGATAAACTTCCTCCTTACTGCGCTGAAAAACGTCAATATTATATTGAATTTGCTAGCTCACTTATAACGGCTCACTATAGTAATCTTTCTAGGGATTCAATCACACCTGCAATCAGTATCTCTGCATCGTCTGTGGTGCTTCCTATAGGTGAGACACTGTACGTCTGCAGTATGGCTCTTTCGTGTTTTCCTGCGGAGTGATGGGTGCACGTTGAGCCCAAGTTTATTACCATCTGAGCGGCATCTTTCTTCATGCTAGTATTTTGCTTATATCACATTATATTGTTTTAATTTAGCTTATTTGGAGAACCCTTTGCACACCCTATATATGTAAACAGTAGCGACAAACCTGGTTGACCCTTTCCAGGCAAGAGAGTAAAGATTTACCTTCTCCGGAGCCCTTGTTAAAGTGAACTGCTTTCCAAAAAAGCAAAAGCGCTTAAGTGAAAATAAATAGCAAAGACTTGATCCATAAGAAGCCCTAAAGGTGATGAACTTGAAACCATGGAAACCGTGGTAATGGCAGGAGAGAGTTGGGAGGAGCAACACATGTGGGCTATTTTGTACTGTCCTCTCCAGTCGACTTTAAAACTTTGGCCTGGGGTTAGTTCTGAAACTAAGCAGCTTCTCTGACTTACCCATGTTTCAAATTGAAAAAAGCCACAACAGGTCAATTCTTTGTCATGACGGTTTTTTTTTTTTTTTTTTTTTTTCAAAATTTATTCTTGTACATCTAGCGCACAGTGAAACAAAATCTCAAATGTAGCTACTAGGGTGCAGAATGAGTCGTGCTGTTGATCGTATAATTCATGTAAATGTATTTTAATGACATTGTTTCCACTGTAGAAAAAATGGAGGTGTTGATGGCCGTTATTGAATGTTTTCTATGGGGTTCTATAGAGAATACTGAAGTGATGTGTGGGAGGAATGTAGCATGGATTCCCAGCAAGAGAAGAGACCAACCATTGGTTTGTTAAATACACAGTTTCTAGCTTGGGAAAACTGCATGACTGTCCACCTCCCAGAGTCAGGGGACAGATTTTGTGGCTCATTGTGGTCATGTGGTCTTGCCAAACCCACCCTCATGAGCTGATGACACTTGACCCTTAACTGAATGGTTACTGAAAAGGCCCATTCAGTTAAGGAAATGAAATACACTATCACACTAAAAAGTGAAATACACTGTTTTCTGTCAAAAAAACTGGGAAAAATCTCATCGGTTAAAAACCTCTCAAATGTCAGAAATGCCCTGTCATCAGTCAAATTTATTTTTTTTTCTTTTTTTGGGATGTCTGGAAATATGAGTCACTGAGTTCATTTATAGCTTATTTTGTTATTTATTCTACTAATTATCAATTCAGTTCACTTTCAATCAATTTTATTTGCAATTCTGTTAGACTGAATTTTATGGTACCATATTATTTGGTATTTGATTTAGAAAGAGCTGATAAAGGTTCAGGCATCCTTTCCATTGCATCATGCTTGCTAGTCTCTTGGTACCGTGCAAACAGTTAACAAATGACCAGGTTTACAGTTGGCATTATTTCTAAGCTTTGTTCACCTCAGAAAAAGAGCCACTTCCCCTTCTTACATATAAATAAAACATGGTGGCTGACCAGTGGACTAAAAGGCTTTCTTTCATTGTTATGGCAGTGCTCACACACAGGTAAAATAATATTGCCTCGGGCCATGTCTTTTTTTTTTTCTTTTTTTTTTAACTAAAATCAAAGAAATGTGTTCTGATTGGAAATGAGTACTCACTTTGCATTGTGCCTTTTGAGTATATTAATAATTTAAGTGATTTTCACATGAAAAATTTTTTCCACGCTTGGATATTGAGCGCTGTGAAAAGACTTGATTCGGCCCTTCAGTAAACGCTGTTGAGCACCCTGCAGTAGAACTCATTGGAATGCAGTTCTGGGTTTCTAGAGGCTTCTGCCAGAGTGTCCAACGGCGATGAATAAACACCTCCCTCCTTTTGGGCCACAAATGCTGACACAGCACACTGACCTCAGGTCAGTGCCGTAATCACATTCTCAAACATGGAATCGGAGAGCGAGATGAACCGCACTGTCGAGAGAGGCATATCTACCCTGCGAATTACAGTCCTCAGAACGTGTCTCAAATCAGAACCACCCCACCAAAAACAAAAAATAAAAATAAACAAACAAATACAATACATAAACAAAAGGCTACAGTGCCAGTATCAGCAATTCTGTATGAGGCTAACAATAACAATCTTTGTCTTTTTCAGTGGTGTTTTTATTTGGTTGTTTTTTTATTGATATAGAGATGTGAGTTTCATTTACAAAAACACACACAGTAGTGCAGATAGTGAGATCCATGGATTTAAGCTGACAGGTCAAATCAGTCTATTTTATCTCATCTTCGGATGGATAATCCTCAGGAAAGCCTGTAATATATTCAATAAAATAAACCAATTATGCTGTAGAACATTTAGGCATGTGTTTCAGAATGATATTTCTTTGTAGTCAACAGAGTAAAAAGTGACTGCATTCAGACAGAAATCCCTAGTTTTATAAATGTCTCTATCAGAAAATTTCTTGATATGAATTTAAATTAGAAGGTTATTGTGGCAATGTGCATGACTCCTGGCTGTGTATGGGCACTCAAGCATAGGGACAAATTTCCAATAAGTAAAGTCATATTTATGTCACAGCCTCTGTGGAAATTGTACACAATAATAAATGCAGTGCAATTTACACAATAATAAATACATTTACACCGGAAGAGAATTATCTGTCTGACTCTTAAGATGGTCGGAATCCATCATAATTAAATCATGTATTAAGATACAAAAAAAAAAAACGACAACAACAACAAAACCTGGCAGGCCACTCTTTCTGCCTTTTGCGAATTGAGTATTTTTTTTTAATGTGAGAAGATGGAGCTGCCAGATGGATTTAGCCTCTCAATCCACACTTATTCATCAGAGCGATTTGGATCTGAACTGAAATGTAGGTCAGCCGGTTCACTGGCTTTTATCTATCAGAGGACGACATTTCTCCCTGCATTACACTTGTTTTTTTGCTCCCTGCCTACTGTAGATGCATTCTGATTTCTGTATCACGTTTACAAAATGATTTTCTGACCAACTATTACTCCACAATTTTATGCAGCAACAGCAGTAGCAGTACATTGACAAAAAAAAAAAAAAAATCCTACAAAATGATTGGTAAGGTATACACATAGTATTTGTAAATGTTACCATATTCTCATTCACATTAGTGGCATTTTGCATGGAGTGTACCCCAAATGTGAATATTTAAAGAGCTTATCATGGAACACAATACTCTGTTATATTTTATTTTGATTTGATACATTGTTTCTTATCTATAATAATTTGTCATACAGTAATGCCATTATTATTGACCACATGACCACTAATGCATGTGGGGGCTTATTTACTGTCCTGTACGTTTATTTTGGACTTGGAACAGGCTACTTCATTGTGTCAGTTTACAAACCAATTCACTGAGCGTCGTGCGCCATTTTCCGTTTCCATAAATAGTTATTGTTTCTTATCGATAATTATCTGTTGTGCTGTAATATGAAATCGGCAAAGGGACGTGACTGATCGGCAGGGATAGATGTCCTTTCAATGATGGCCATCCTGCACTTCCTGTGCGCTGTAAAGTGCTGTCCCACTTACCGCAGTTTAAGTGTCGGAATGAAAAAGAGCTGTAATGCGCCTGGGGTTAACGCCGATCGCAGCCGCTGCCTACAAGTGAGTCTCCATGGCAACTATCACGGTTGCCAGGCAACCATGCGGGACCCTGAAAATGCCCAAAGGCTTACTAAAAATATAAGAGCATAAGACCCCCTTGTGCTGCTCGCGCGCAAACTGTAAACGCCGTCAAATTGCTTATCTCGCGTTCGGCACGGGGGACTGTGAATGCTTGAGAATTACTGTACGGCCATTCAGCTCAAATGTCCCCACTGGGTTGTAGTGGTGTTTGGGAACACTTATTGGGAAGGTGGTTGCAAATCAGATTGTAAAAGAGTGGACACCTGGGAAATGAACCCTCATTTCTGGAAAATGCCGTCATATACATAATGCATTCTGTAACCCATGTACAGTATCACATATATTTTTATTGCGCAATGTACCCTTAAGTGTCTTTGTGCTTCATCCTGTTTAGTCAATATTTCTGAGTGCATGACAACAGGCAAGCCAAGACACGCGCGGGCACACGTACAAAGAAGCGCCTGCACATACTGCTGAAATCACACCGCCCTCCTCCCACCAAAAAAATTATGTTTCCCTTTAAAAAACACTGTGCACTCCGGCAAAGAGTGTGGAGATACTGAGCTGAAACCATCTCTTTTGCTCAGGTCTTACCTATGGAGATGAGTGTTGCAACAAAGGGACTAGCATACAAGATAGTAAGGGCTGTACACCATACTTGCTGCTTTTGACCACTGGCCATTTTCTGCAGACCCAGGTAGACCTGCGCACACTGGCTCTCCGCGCACACACCAGCGGAACAAAGCATTCCTGCATGACATCACAGTATTCTGCCCAGCTGTTTCTGTTGGCATTCTAATAGCAGGGAGGGGCAGCAAGTGGAATAAATCATTTAACGGCTCTGACCATGTGGCAGCAAATGTGCGAAACACAGCCGAATGGAAGCTGCAGAAAAGAGGGGGTGTAAGGCCTGCTGGTTATGAAATGTTCTCCGTTCGCTTAAAAGCACTGCGTGACGATGTGTTTAAGTCATGCAGTTGCTACTGTATTGGGATTTGTGATGCAGACAACACAAATTTGCACAGGATTTAAGATCGGTAAAGGGGCAGTGGAAAGCAGTACCATTTTTCAAATGGTAAATCTACAGTAGATTCACAGTTCTAATCAACATGTCTGAGAATGAAGCTTGCTATTATTTTAACACGCTGGAAGTGGTACATATTGTTGTTTGGTAAATCAGGTTGCACTGCACCCTGATTATTGAGAGAGAGAGAGAGCGAGAGAGAGAGAGGAGAGAGCGAGCTCATTGCTGTATCAGCTGGCTGTGAGCCAGCGAGTCCTGTATCTCATGAATAATTCTGGATAACTGAAAACAGCTGAAAAATTCAAGATGATTGTCATTTACCCACAATGCCTCGGGAGCTTCTTGTTAAAGAATTGCACCTGCTTGCTGACTGATAAGACTCTCCTGTCACAGGCAGCAGGGGCATCTGCAACATCCTCGGCCAGCCTGTTCCCTCGCTGGGGGGAAGGGGAGAGGGGGAGGAGGGCAGTGCAGGAATCACAAACTGGGTCTGTGGGCTGTGTTTATCCGTCTTGTGCAGCAGGGATGGAGCTGCTGTAAGCTGCAAGGCTGGAGGTGGAGCAGGGTGGAAGAGGGTAGTCTGAAAATGGCTGTGAAGCCCCAGTAGAAGGGGGGTGAGGGGTGTGTTTGGGTTGGGTTGGTCGGGTGCCAGCGCCGGCGTGTGCCTGCAGTCCCGTCCCGCCACCAGTTCGCGGGCGGCGGAGTGCCATCGCACGTGGACCCCGGGCGACGCTGGCTGGGAGCCAAGACGTGTGTATGCGCGCGTGTGTGAATGCTCCTTTGTCTCTGTGATCTCCACGCTGGTGAGAGCATAATGAGGGCCATCTTTGTGGCTGGAGCGCGGCACATCGAGTGGGCCAGCGATGCTTATTAACCTGCCGGCCGCGCAGTGAAGGCAGGAGGCGTTACTCACCGCAAGGGAACAAGTGGATCCCAATCTATTTTCCCTCTTCCACACCCTATATATCTCTCTCATTGCCTTCCTTTCTCTGGGCCTCATTCCATTTCTCCTTTGCACACTCATTTTCTCTCTCCATCTTCCATTCACTTTCTCTGGCTCTTAATTTCCAACTCACTCACTTTCTTACTTCCCCTATAGAACCCTCTTTCTCTGTCCTCGCTTAATTTTTTTTCCTATTTTTCTGCTCTCTCCCTTTCTATCTCCAAATTTCTGTTATTTTCCTCTCTCCATCTCCCCCCTAATATCCCTCTTTCCTGCATTCCCTCCCTCCCCTGCTCCTCCTCCCCCTCCTTCCTCCGTTCTCCTCTGGCAGCAGTTAAGGGGAAGTGGTGATGGAGGCTGCTTGCATTAAGGAACTGGCGCTACCTCGTGTTTCCTTAACAGTCCCAGGGAGACTCTCAGAAGCCTTCGGGGAGAGACGTAAAGTAATTCACTACAAAGTGCACTTGCATAAGACTGTCTTCAGGTCAGTCAGGGTTTACTGCACCGTCCACTAAATTCAAACGCATTTAATCGCGGCCGTGCCTCTGACTCAGCACTTTTGTCTTATCTGACCCGCGTGTGAGTTCGGTGCTGCCCATGTAAAAATGTTGTGTTTAATTATGCCATTTCACTGCTCGTGAATTGAAGGCTAACTCCTATTAGCGACATGCCTGAACACATTCGAGGCCTTTTTGTCAAAGTGCCACCCTACAATGCTAGGAACTGTGCACATTCATTAAGGCCTTATAATAGAAGATAACTTTTAACTGTAATATCATTTTCAGTTGCAATACTATTTCAATGCAGTGCAGGTATCGCATTGCTACTGTTTCAGAGGGCAGAGTTTGCAAAAGGGTCAAACCTGAAGTAAGTTGCTGATTAACTCTGATGATTTGACTTTGAAATTGCAAAGAAGTCTGCTCAGCAATGCCCCCCGCAGGCTAAGGCGAGTTAGTACACACAAAGATGCCAACAATGACATCATCTCCTTCAGCAGTGCACACGTAAGTGTTTTAATGGTGCTTACTTAAAATAGTGAAACTAAAGAGCAGGGAAAATAATTGCTGACATGTGCTGTAAGTCTATAGTAATGCAAACAACAGAATTAATTGAGATTGTGCATTATGTATATTGAACGAAAAAAGTAGGCCGATTTAAAATTTGCAAAACAATAAATCAATAATAATATGCGTTGCTGCAGTACATTATCTAAAATCAACTGTACATGTGTTTCCCCTTTGATTTGTAATTTATCTTGAATTTCAAATGACTGAAGATGGAAATTCATTTACTGCCTTTCAAAATTTTAGATAGTGAAACTTAGAAATAACCAAATGTTTGTATTAAGATTGTATCCTAGCGTGTTTTCTGTAGTCAAAGGGTGAGAGAAGTCATTCATTTTCAGAACTTCATAATTTTCTACAAGATTTCTCATATTTTTGTTTTCTAAGCTACCTCATCCCAAATTAAAATATGTACATTTCGGCAGGAAATGATTAATTACATGATTATTGTTATTCGTTTTACGGTACGTTTAATTTGTTTCCCAGGCTGTGGTGCTAATTAAATCATGACCTTCGTTTAAAAATGGAGCAGCGTTGCCTTGTTTTCTGATCTGCTCACTGATCTTCGCTCTGATTGGACCTCTCTAATCAGATTCCTGTGCAGTTCAGCATCAGAGAAATGCACACTCTGAACTGCACGCCATCTGTTAAATATCCGCTGTAAACTTTGACTGCAAAATTAATTTAGCATCTAGTAACTGAGAAATGAACAGTATGATCTTGATTAAAAAAATTCTGAAATGCTAATTTTTCCCAGAATGATATGCCGCTTTAGAGAAACGCACCATCAGTATTCACTGAGTGAATCGTGTCTCACTGTGTGTTTGTACACTCTTATGATTTTCTCCTTTTTTTAGTGGACGATGCTTTCAATATTATACCAGCAGCTGTTTGTTTTATACTCCTGAAATACGGTGATATTTGCATGCCTAGTTCAGGTCAGGTGGGAGGTAATGGTAAAGAATAGCTCGCCTGAGCTATGGCTTTGTCACATCTCTGTAGACCAATTCCAGTGTTTTTTTGCAGGGCGGGACTCTCAAATATGTATTTCTCTTTGTATTGTGGGGTTTATGCACTGCAGTTCAGCTGTAATATCCCCCTCAATGTAGTTGTTGATGGACAGTTCTTGCTGACACAGTCTGGTCACGTCCCGCGTTGACATTACTAGTCACCAGAGGAAGATTCACTCCGCCGTTCTTCTTTGTATACCGCGCTAAGGCTCGACCATCTCGGTCATCAAACAATAGACCCTTACGACCGTAATTTATTTTTTCCTGATGTCCTCCCCATCAATCTTAATGCAGGTGTCACTTTAGTCGCTGCTCCGATTGACACATTGAGCAGTCTGTGTGACTGAAGCTCTTGCCATCCTTGTCCCAATAATAAACTCTCATTAAATGTCACTTATATCTTTTCCTTTTGCCATCTTGATCTGGAAACGAGGTCAACTGGACCTGCTTAGCATTTTCATCAATGCCACAGATCATGTTAGAACATTCTTTACTCAATTGTAGCCTGCAGTACACTGGTATGGAAGCACCTACACTTATATTTTTTTCCACACATTTACTCAGATTTTTCCTTTAATTTGTCACCTGCGCGTAGCTTAGCGGTAGCTACAATATTTGAACATTGTTTCCAGAGACTTCTTTACTCAGCACCCCCTGCCCCCAATTATGGCAGTTGCTGCCAGGAGACCTGTCTGGTAATTGCGCAGTGGTGCTACCTCTCTCCAGGGGTTAAATATGCACATTTGACAATTCGCCGCGACACGACTGGCACATCTGTTACAAACTGACGTGGAGTTTGTGAATAATGCATTTCCACCTCGGGCTATAGGTTGTGTGTGAATATTCAGTCGTCTGTTTGCCCTGTGTGAGACAGTGGACAGTGACACATGTGGAATCATCAAGCAAAATGCCCTGAATTTCCTGTCAACTTGTTCGTTGTTCATTTATTCATTTGTTTATCTATTTTGTGATGTCTGCATTGCTCGTGTGAATTAACCCCTTTTCGCAGATATAGACGCCGACATCCGTAAAGTCCGAAATATAATTCCTAAATAATTCTGTAATTGAATTTCCAAATGTCTTGTTTCACTGGAATAATTTCCACAGTCTCTGTGACACAAATATTGAGTTATAAAGCCTAAATAGGCACAAGCATAACAGGAAAAATTGGCATTATTCGTATTCTGCGCAAAGGGGTTAAGGTGCCCAGGAGAGTTTAGTGTGCAGTAGCAAACACTCATTGGATTTTTTTTCTTGATTTCATCAGAAATCCCAATTCCTCTTAACTTTTTTTAACCAAGTCTGTCCTTGATTGGGTGACTCCGTTGATGACGATCAGACTGCAGGCATATGCCATAAAGGCAGGAGTCACGCGTCATTAGACATCCTAATGAAATGAAAATGTTAATTTGCTGCAGTTTCATCCAGTGTGGTTTCTATTGTCTGGGGGTAGGGATGTGCTGGGAATGGGCAGTGGAATTCTCTTTATATTTCTGTAAGAAAAATGACAAGAATGAGAACTAAAAGTCCATTGCATTAAAGTGAAAGGATATTGGTAAGACAGGGGTCAGTGGGTGTTCATAAAGAAGTTATCTTGACTTCACTGAAATCTGTTAGGTAGCCATTTATTATGTGGTAGCTATTGATAAAAATTTTTCAAAATCATCATGATCACAAAGTGCTTTTGGCATCTGTTCAGCATTCTGAAACATCAGCGTGATTAAAATGGGCAGCTGAGGTGGTGTGTATTGTGTAATGATGTGTCATGAGACTTGTTTTTTTTTTCTCCCAAGTGTGTCCCTCAAAATTAAAAAAAAAAGCTGATTGATTGATTGATTGATCGATCAGTCGGTTGAATGACTGATTTGGATTGTGGTGCTTGGTATACAATGTTGCTAGGGGAACAGTGCGGCAGTGCAGCATGTAAGACTTTGGACGACGTGGAGGACGATGATTGGATGAAAGGCCTCTGCAGCAGACGCAGGCGAAGGGCCCATAGGGGCGAATGTAGGCCAAAGCACAGAGCCGTCTCATCTCGGCTTTAACGTCAGGAGTTTTTAGGCAAATCCCTTCTCCAGAGCTGTACACGGATGAGATTCCAAATGACAGTATAAGCTTTCTCTCAGTCTGAGACTGGTAGCCCTCACTTCATGATTCAGACTGCGCGTTTCATTTGCATAGTTACGCAACTGCTAGCCATGGCATTTGGGAAAAATATTTTTGATTAGCTTAAATGTTTTTGAAGAAGTGGTCAGGGAATGCAACATAATGTTTGTTTTTTGAAATATTTTTTCTAAAAAATATGGTTGCATGCTCTTGCTTTTTATTCCCCTAGAATGTAATAACATGGGGGTATAGCCATCTGCGTGTTTGTCCATCCATCCTTCTGGCCGTCTGTCTGCCTGTCTGTAATAATTTTCATTTTCTGACCATAACTCAAGAACCATTCAACAGTTTTACACGAAACTTTCTACAAGCAACAAAGACGTACTGGAGTGGTGCCTTTTGCTGATTTGGAATTTTTATATGGAATGACCACAGGGTAGCGCTGTAACAACAAACTTTATCATTTGGCCTATAACTGTTGGGATGGAAGGTTTCAGAAGCAGTGTTTTTTCTGGATTCTGTGGTCTCACACAAATTTATCTAAGTATAGTCACACCAATTTGCATATGTATACATTTTCCACCATTTTCAATTATTTGATAAACTTTAAAACTTCATCTTCTCCTTGGCACTGTGACCAGTTTAGGTGAAATTTGGTAGTAAGCGTCTTGAGACTGAGATCTTTCAATGCTACAAACACAAAATTGCCACGTTAGAATATGTGGCCACAGTAAGGCTATGACTTTTGTGGCTCTGACCTCTACTGCTAAAATGAGCTCTAACGCCTAACAATCTGTCCATGAGTGGCACTATAACAAAAAAAAAAAAATTATAACTCCAAAACCAAATTTCCAATCAACTTAAAGTTTTGCATGCCACCCGTTGGTCAAAGATTACATTGATATTTATATGTGCAAGGTTATTTGGTAAACATGGTCGCCACCATCATTTAATCACATGTCACCATCTAAGATCTGAGCCATCATGTATCACCATGAAACTTTTCTAGATTATTTAGGATAGGTGAAAGTCCAGTCAACAATGAGCTGGAGTACTGCCTTTTACAATTTAGAAATTTTTCACATTTCAAATGTTAGTGGGGCAGGGGGGATATGCCGTCTCCTAATGGCTCATGTTTTAACCCTAGTCCTGCCTCTAGGCTAATCCTTATTGAGGACGGGCGTACAGGGAAATGGCTACTGGGGAACAATATATTGATGACCGGCACACAGGGAAACGATGGTGGGTCCTCTATATATCGGCGACCGGCAGGACTAGGGTTAAAGGAGACGAGGTTAGTATCGTTGCTTGCAATATTTAGAACCTTCACGCCAGTAATTTTTCTCTTGGCTCTAAGATTTCTGCTCTATGTAGCGGAGGGTGAAGTAACTCAAAGTGACAATTCAGACGGGAAGCTGGGGATATACAGTACTGTGCAGAAGTTTTTAAAATTAAAATTTGCTTTAGATATTTACTTTTTGTTTTCCTCATTAGAGTTGCTGAATATAAAAAGTAAATTTGAAATTCCAAATACTAATTTAAAGAGAAGTTTTGTAAATAAATGCTTGTATTTCATTAAAAAACAGTTGATACAGATAATATAGCCTTGATAGAGCCCTGATGCCAACATAATCATGGCTGTCTGCAATTTCTTGGAGGGGCAGACCCAAGTGAGACAGTCAGTCAGCAGAGAAACGGTGGCAAGTTTTCCATTCTGCTTGGAACAAGCAAAAAGCCGATCATCTTATAAACTATAGCACAACAGGATAGTGTCGCAGATTTTTTGGCAAAAGGTAGTTACGCCAAATATTGGCTTGATATAGTTTATAACAGTTTACAGCTCTGTTTAGTACATTTCTCAGTTATTAGAACCTTTTTATTTCATAATTTTTTGCATTCATATTTGCCCTACGAAATTGATTTAAATTTTGCACATTACTGTACTCTGTAACTTTTTATTTGCATCCAATATGCCCTATACTGAGCACACAACAGATTCAATCTATCAACTGCAACATTTTTTTTAAGATTGCAGTACATAAGGTAATTACTTGTATGGCAACAAAAACGTTCAAATGATGCTAGCTAATAAATAGAGGCTACGTCACTTGCCTCCCATTTGGGGGGGGAAAAAAAAAACAAAACAAAAAACTGTACACTAAGCGATCATGACCAAGTTAACATTTCAGTTACCAATATATTAAAAATGCGTCCGAAAGACGAGGTGTCTCGAAGCACAATATAACTGTAAGAAACAAGTGTTTCTGGTGGGGTGCTCTCACATTGCTATTCACCAGATCAGGCGTAAGATATTCCAATGACTCAAAATCCACAGGTAAGCTCTGAAAATTCTCAAAAAAAAAAAAAAAAAGCACAGAAATCCATGACGGCGTCATTGAAGATTTTTTCTTCAGTCGAGCCATCTGATCAAGCCATTAGTGCATTTTTGCACAGACATTTTCAGCTCACTGATAAGATTCACAGACTTAAAATTGCTATTTTTGTGATCACAGACACTTAAGTCAGGAACTTAGGCTGAATGATAATGTTAATATTATCCATTTAAGCTTCTTTCCATCCATATACAGCACCCTTTATACCCATTCTATGTACATATACAGTGAGTATCTATTCATGTCCAGTATATACAGTATACAAGCAATTACACTGGAAGTGCTTCTTCCTGTGTACAGGGACGTATTTAGATGTACTTTCTTTTGCTTTTATCCCCCGTTCTTATATTGGACTGAATGCACAGCCTGTGTAATTACAGTGTAATTCTCATTGCTGGATGGGCTGCCTGTCTCAGTTAGTCTCTCTGTGGCTCTCCCTTCTCATCGCTTCACTAAAATCACTCAAATGGGGCAGTGAGGGGGGGAGCAGCGAGCCCAGCCACACTGGAGAAGAGCTCACACCGAAGCACTGAACAGGAAAAGAACCACAAACAGAAGGGGCAGAACACAAGAAATCAACTGAAGTTCAAAGAGGTTTACAGTGGGCTCCAAAATTCCTGGCACCCCTGACTGGAAATACATAAACAACACAAAAAAAAAAAAATGTAATAAACATTATAATTTTAGAGAAACGGAATATACCAACATGTGTGAAATACTTTATTAATGTTTCGATGGAAATAACAAAAATCATAACAATCATTCAATACAAAATAAATTTAAACAAAATCAAGGTTTGATAATTATTGGCACCCTTCATTTACTACCTAGTGCTACCAGTTCTGGCAAAAATAACAGCATGGAGTCTTCCTGTATTTTTTGACAAGGCTCAGGGACACATTTTGGGGGATTTTGGACCATTCCTCCAAGCTGATCCTTTCAAGATCTTTAACATTCTTGGGTTTGCATTTATCAACTGCCCTCTTCAACTCAGCCCACAGGTTTTCAATTGGATTGAAGTCCGGCGACTGATGTGGCCATTGCAGAACGTTGAATTTGTTTTCACAGAACCATTTCTGTGTGGATCTTGAGGTATGCTTTGGGTCATTGTCTTGTTGGAAAGTCCTCCTATGGCCATATTGCAGCGTTCTGGCGGAGGCAACCTGATTGTCAGCCAAATATCCTAGTACTTGGTGGAATTCATTATGCCATTAATCTTAACCAGTGCCCCTGGACCAGCCCTAAAACATGACTGACCCACCATCATATTTCATGGGGGGCATGAGTTGCTTCTCCTTGTACGCACCTCTGTTTCGACGCCAAACATGCCAGTGCTGTATCTGACTGAAACGTGCAAATTTGGCCTCATCTAACCAAAGCACCTTGTTCCAGGCATAATTTAAATGACTTTTGGCAAACTCCAAGGGCTTGCTTCTGAGTCCTCTGGTCAGAATAGGCTTTCTTCTGGCAATCTGTCCAAAGAGCGTATTATTGTGGAGGTGGCGCCTAATGGTGCTTTTTGAAACCTGGTGACCCCAAGATGCCACCAAGGCCTGCAATTCCTTCACAGTGATTCTTGGGGATTTTTTTCTTCTCTCACCATCCTCCTCAGTATCATGGGGGGCAAAATGCAGTTGCGTCCTGGACCCTTGAGGTTTTCAACAGTTCCATATCTTTGGAATTTTTAAATAATTGCCGTGACAGTGCTCAGTGGCAGATTCAGTCGTTTGTGAATCTTCCTGTGGCCATTACTAAATTTATGAAGGTCTATGAACATCTACCTCTTTTGAACTGACAGTTGTTTTGTTTCCTTCATGGTGTTGGATGACAAAGGGATATAGCTTGTGTGTTGCCTTATTTTTTTACCCTAGTGAAACAGGAAGTGATGTAATGGCTCAATATATTTCCTTAACACTTAGAAAAAACTTAAATAAGTGGAATTTAATACCTGGTTGAATTCTGGTAGATGTTATTCACAATAATCTTTGAGGGTGCCATTAATTGTGAAAACTTGATCTGGAGGAAATTGATATTTAACTAAATCAGTAAATGATTTTGGTTGGTTCCACCGAAACAATATCGTACAGTATTTCTCACATGTTGGTATTTTGAGTTTCTCTTTAAATATTTTTTTAGAATTTTTTTAAGGATTGCTTGTGCATTGCTAGTCAGGGGTTCCAGTAATTTTGGAGCCCACTGCATGTTTTTTTTTTTTTTTTTTGCTTTTATATGAGCTGGATATATGTGTGGGTATGGGCGTATGCATATATAATGTGTGTTTAGCTAAATGTGTGTTTAGTTACATAGTTTAGTGTGCATGTCCGTGTGAGAGCACGTACAAGTCTGTTTGCTCTCAAATGTGTTCTCATTGTGTGTGGAGGACACTCAGTCAAAATAAGCATTTGACGAGTGTCCTTTTCCTCTTTGGCAGGACGGTGATACATTCATATTAAGGTTATGGATGATGCTGTTATTATTCAGCAGGCCCCTTTAAATGAGCCGAACTCTGACCCTGTGTCTGTTGGAGGTGTTGGTGTCACTGCTCCCCCCTCCAGGGCACATGACATAGGTCCAATCCTTGGGGGTCAAAGGTGAAAGTGGCAGTGCGCTCCAAGCTGCTTCCTCCATTTAAACACACAGATGGTGCCTCCCAGTCTTATTACCAGAGACGCATATACAGGCAAGGGAGGGTAATATTTGGAGATAAAGTCTACAACGAAATCAGTGGTCGTCCATCGAGGTTCGCTTTTAAACTGATAATGGTTCCCAGATTTTTTTTTTTTTTTTTTTTTGATAATTTGAAAACAAATCAGTGTGGTGAAGATCACCCACCAGCACCTGGTTCCTGTTCATTTCATTATTTCCATGGCAACGTTTAATAGCACACAACAAATTTTAGTTCTAGTACATTTTGGGTGTATTAATTTAGAGTTTTAAACCAAGACCATTTCCTCCCATTTTGAAGTTATTTTTTTTGAAATTATTTTCTTGATTGTTCTAATCACTCCATATCTGCATTTAAAAAAAAAAAAAAAAAAAAAAATCGGGAATCATACATGGTGATCTACTCTCAAAAAAATTCAAAGGCAAAGTTCAAATGCAAGAGGCCAATTTTCTTAACTGAACGCGAGGGAGCCTGATGGAACCGAACAAGCTGCTTGTGGGTGACCCTTATGTAAATTTGTTAATCAGGAGAAACATTTTAAAATTCATTCAAGCCAATTAAAAATTTACAGGCATGAGCTCTTGGTCCCTTATCTCATTCCATTCGAAAAAAAACATCCTACGCAACAGAGACTCCGTGGGCTGCAAGCCCCCTGGTGGCTTGATGAAAAATTGCGCCTGCTTAAGAAAAGTCTGAAGACTGGAAAACGCTTACACGACAGAGGAGTGGTCTTCAATCCTAACCCTGGAGGAACGCTATAGGTTCGGCAATCTGTTTGTGGCTACTCAGCACCTTATTTTTTAAAACTGACGTCACCAGATTTCCTCGATCTGACGCGTTTGAAAAAAAATTGTCATTTTGAGACAAAAAACCATGCATGCAGTTTTTTAGGAGTGAGGTTATGTGGTACTGCCGTAGTCTCATTCTTTATTGCCTCGTTTGTTTTTGTGTAATCGAAAAGGCGAGGTTTTGCCGCATTTTAAGAGAAAAAATTCCGACAAGTAAATAAAGTCGAATTTGTATGGTTTCCGAGGAACAGAATGATTGACGCACACTTATTGGCAGGTGCCAAGCCATTCTCAACGGCAATTCGCACCTCATATTTTAACACATCATGCAGCTGGATTTTGTGAGTGAATCATACATTACACTACGTTGTACTGATAATGCTCGCACCAGGATTAGTCATCTGATTACCATGTCTAGCAACGGATGACCCAGTAACTGCACATTCAATTCAATTGCTACTGATAGTCATTTTAGAAACAACCTGATACATTTAATGCAGAATAATATTACTCTCGCAATACACTTGGTGGCACTGAAGCACTGTCAGTTTCTGAAACAGAGCCCAGAATAGCACTGGTTACCAGTGCTAGAATGCTTGTGGTGTCTTGTGCAGTATATCTATCTATTTTTCAAGTTGGCCATTATTATAATAAATCAACTGCAGCTTTCAGGCCCAAAGTAGTGAGGACAGAGACAGGCCGGGCGGATAAGCCATTTTGTGATACATTGCTTTTAATAAGGCTTTGAAGCAACTTGAACTTGACCCTCTCAATCAAAGTAGCATTTGTCTTAGTACCAATACTACCGTGTGGTGCTGAAGTTTGACAGTCAAATTTCACGTTAGAGGAAAATAAATAAAATGGTGTTTTAATCAGATCAGGCTAAGATCCTGAATTGGGGCTGAAGGGCAGTGCTCGAGGTTTCTGCGAGGCTCATGCTAAGACTGTCCCAGGGAAGTAATCTACTTTTAGAAGAAAACAAATCAACTGCACTGAGGGTGTAAGTCTGTCATTAGAGAGTGAGGATAAACATCTTCATGCACTCCCTACCCGGGGAAGACCATATGGGCTCTTTGTTCTGTAGATTCTTCAGAATTTGCTGAAGAACTGTCCCCCTGATTCACTGAGACACAAGTGTACATATAGATGCACTCATGCCCATGCACGGATGTATATTTGCAAAACACCCGCACACACTCATGCTTATACCTGTATGTACACACACATGCATCTGAGCGCATTGCAGAAATGTACTCACGCATGCTAACAAGCCAATGCAGGTTAATATTTTTATGCACTTGTGTCATTATGTATGAATGTATTGTATGTATGCACTTGCTAGCATGTACCAACAAGCATGCACATAAACTCACATATTCGCATGTATGAGTGCATATATGCACACAAATGCATTGAAATAATGTATGTGTGCCTGTGCACATAAACACATATTGACACAATGGATGAGAAGAGGAGGGTTGAGTTGAAGCTGATCCTGGGAGCACAGATTAGCGTGAGCTGTCTGGCTATTACCCCCTGCAGAGTAATCCCTGAGCTGCCTTCTCAGCCAATCCCTGCTCTGTAATGTCCCTACCTCCACCCAGCTCATCCAATCAGCACTCTCCATTTTAAGTGTGCTGTTTTTTTTTTTTTTTTTTTTCAGCTGTGCGTTTAGAGGCTTTGTGTGACTGATGGCTGCGATACAAAGAAATATATTTACTAGTTCTGTGTCTGGATCTGTGAACTGTGCCTCTGTATCACCATATATCTGTCTGTGCGAAGGACACAACCTTAACCTTTGCCCAAAACATTAGCACTCAGATCATCAAATGCATTGTGCTTCGCCAAAAACAAAGAAATACATCTTAAAGTGGGAGGAAGTGCCACCTTAATCAGCATTTCTTTTGAAACTGTAAAGTTTTGCAGTTTCAATTAAGTGGAAAAAAAAATAGCCCGTCAGTATATGAGATTTGCTCAGTAGCATCGATAATTTGGCAAAGAGTGGTTTATGGGAGGTTTTGTAAATATCGCCATGGAAACAGAACCATGTACACTTGCAGACAAGTTTAAGACAATTCATTTATTCTAGTGTAACTGTGATCTCATTGGACTCCGATGCATTTATCTGCACCTCTGATTCATTAAAGAGAATTTACAATGGTAATAGTATTGTACTACGGAGGTGGGTAAAAAAAAAAAAAAAAAAAGATCCATTAACCCCTCCCAAATTGGACATCTCAGAATTAAGAGAACCTTGGGCACTGTGGTTGGGCATTAACTTTAGGGGTACACTGTACATACAGTGGACCTTTTTCAGATCTTTAACCCTTATTGTTCCGTTTCTCAGCTCATAAGGTCTGTCTGCATCTGAAAGCTTGTCTCGTCTCTGCAGCCTCATCAATAATTCTGTTCATTCGGTAGGAAGGAAAACTCAAAAGTACAGGCTTCAGATTGTCTCTTCTTCTCTCTGTGCACTCCTTATTGAGCTGTGCACTCACGGCATCGCAGGGATACACTTTGTGCGCAGCCGACGCAGGCTGGCTGCAGGAATCCGATTGGTCATCGGAGCTACTCTCGCTCAATAGCGCAGTGAGAATTAGTCAATAAGACAATGCCTCCAACTGTAAGCTTTCTTCTCTTCCTGGGGAACCGCGCCCAATCACAATCTGGCTTACAGATCTGTCAGTCACAATGGCATGGTCGTAGTTACATACTAGTCCCTGAGGTGTCATTCACACACAGCAACCCTGCATCTCTAATGCATGAGGTAACCAGCTGCCTTGACCCTGACCATCCAAAGAGAATCCCACATACATCCTGAACACACACTGCTTCAGACAGACGTCCAATTTGATTTTTCTGCACAAGGATTCTCACATAATTGGCCTCTATGGTTGTAGGTGTCACTCCACTGAACCAGAAATCTAATTCTTAACTGCCCTCCCTCATTCTCAGTCATGGCAGTTTAATTAGGAATGACTTCTTGCTCTGAGTGCTTGTATTCCTCGTTCTTATAAATCCTAATTGAATATTGTAGCTGGGATATTGCATGTTGCAGTTTATGTATTTGCCGATCGATCGTTCGAAGCCGTTGGTGGATTGATCCAACTGACCCTGTTGGGAGATGATTTGAGACTCAGAAACTCATTCTGGAAGCTTCTCTGGGACAGTGACATTCAAAAGAGTTTGCTCTGTGCAAGGCAAGTGTAGGCAGGCCCATGTAACCAGGAAAATCGAATGTACTGTCATCTTCAGCCCATTGTTAGTCTTTTACGTTCCTATTTAAAATGTTGTCATTTATAATTCTGACCCTGGTTTTGGGCTGTTAAAGGTGTACAGAAACGGCTGTCTTCCTGAGATTACCGGACCATAAATTGACCTCTTGTCTAATTCTGTATTTGTTGATGAGATGTTGGCTCAAGGTCGGAAGTCACTGTTTTGACTTTACTCATTAATTTATCAAGGGATGCAACTAAGGGCTTGAGAGAATATTTTAATTGGTTGTGTCCTCTGGGTCTGTTGAGACCGCTGCACTCCCATTACGAACGGCTCGCTGCCGTTTGAGTACAACCATGAACACCATTAAACATGACAAAATCTTTACACAGCTGAACTACTGTTGAAGCAAGGTCAAATAAGTAAGGGTGCCATCAACTACACAGATATAATGGTCACATATTATTATATCCCCAAATTACTTTTGGGGGTATTATAGATTCACCCTGATTGCCTCTCCATCCACCGCCAGATCTTTCATGTCAACGCAATTACAGCAACAGTTTTAATTGGAGTCTTTAAGATTTAGTTTAGACATTTAAAACTACGAAAGGAATAACCCTATCAATTAGTGCAGTCTCAGTAATTGCTCATCGTGTTGTCACCTTTGAGTTTATTGGAAATCAAGGATTGGAGAATCCAGGGATAGGCTGTACCCTTGCTGTCGAGGCCAACAGCGTTGTCATATATGTATTTTAAAGGGCAATTAATGCTTTCATCAGGAGCTAATAATTAACTATGGCTCTTAAAAGAAAAGCTTGCAAATAAGGTAGCAAGTATTTATTACAGGAGGCTGTAATTAAATTCTTTGACTTGTGGTCAAGTTTGTTTTAATTAATTTCAGTAATTTCACTGGAACCACTAATTTTAGTTTTTCTGTTGAATGCGATGTAGTGGCTTCCTGATGAAGACTGCAACCAGTAATAATATTGAAAATACATTACTCATTACCTTTTTAAATGTGTTTTTTTCTGCCAGTAATTATTTTACTGATAGTAGAATGCGCAGAAAGATCTGTCTAAAATATTGAATTTTTTATCATTTTTACTGGTAGGACGTATGTGACGCCAAATTGGTATTTAATGACTGTTTCAATTTCAAAATAAAATTCCACAGTTTGCCTTTTACGGGAATGATCACAATTATGTATTTTTCTCGGGAAACACCCAAGCCAAGTCTATCTACCGGTATTTTAATTCCCTATAGTGTGTTAATGTATTGTCTGAGAGTTATGCATGTTTTCACTAAGATGTGTGAACAGGGGCAGTGAGTGCAACACGCAGATATATAATTGAAGAGGCGAAGAAGCACAGAAGCGGGTCAGACTGCGGCGTATCTGGATAACAGCTGCCTCTGTGGTGGCTCGCAGTGTTGTGGAATTTCTCATAAAACAGCTTTGGGCACTTCCGAAAGGTATTTGTTTTATTGCAAGGTATTCTTTTTAGTCCTGTGTCTTTTTGTGTTTTTATCTTTCTTTGTTACTTTGTGAAATCACCAAGTATGTTACTTCGTTCCATTTGTTTATCAGTTTTCGCAAGTTGATCGTCATCTTTGTTTGTTTGTCAGTCAGTCTGTGCTCAGTCTAGCATCCACAATTTCTGAGGTGTGGATATATTGTGAAATTTATATCACAAGAAGCCACAAGTCCAAAGAAGAGGGGGATCATTTTTGGTTGGTCAAGATCAAGGTTGGCAAAAAGGTGAAAAATGCCTTTTGGCAAATATCTTGCTTGAGAAAAATGATGGAGACATGAGACCAAATGCCAAAATGTTCCTTTACCGGTGGCCCATTGGAAAGGGGGTACCAAAACTGACAAACGACATCAAATTCTGGCACTTTTGGTGGGGGGATTCATATTGTTAAGGTAAAAAAGTTTTTTTTTTTTTTTTTTTTTGTTTTTGCATCGATTTCCTTGTAATTGTTGAGGATGGTCGATAACCTGACCCTAAGGGAACTTGCCAAATTTGGTAAAAATCAGACAAGCTGCTTTGATGCTATGGCCGTTTCCTTGGCAACAATAATCCCTATCTCTCATAATGGGACATTTTTTGTCTATATTCATGATCAAATATCTCAACAAACATCTGGAGCAATGAGTACTCCTGGACATCACTTCATTCAGCATGGATTTGTTCATCAAATTCTGCATTTGTGTTTAAATAGGCTAAGGTCAAATTCATCCAAAAGGTGAGCATCACAGTTTGGTCAATATCTTGTGAATGAGGCAAGCTAGAGACATCAGACTTAAACCTTCGGGTCGGCTGGACCTTTCTTATGCTAATAGATTATTTTAACCCACATCGACAACTTCTGATGGAAAATAAATAAAAAATTTCAAAGTTCAAGGTCATATTGCAAATCTTTTTTGTTTAATAACCAAATTTGTAACAATTATTAGAGATGATCGATAACAGGGCCCTAAGTAAATTCCTCATATTTCTTAAAATTATAACTAGGTGTGTTGACGCTAGGACTGTTTCTGTGGTGATGAATATCTTTATCTCCTACTGTTGTGTTAAAAAATAGCAGTGCAACATCATTAACCTGATGACCCATTGTTTTAGCGGTAGGGATATTTCTGCATGGCAAATAACTTACTTGTAGTTGTAGTAGTGTAATAGAAAAACAACAGACCCAACTGTAATGACATGCGCGCTGCTTGTTCTGAGAAATGGATTAATTCATTTATAGGGGTGTGTTCAAAATAATAGCAGTGTGGAGTTTAATTAGAAATTCATTCATTCTGTGAAGGAACAGGTGTCATTAATTGTCCATTATTAAGGAAGAAGGGACGCAAATGTTTCACACATTGTTATAAAATATATTTCCTTCTGAATTGCAAAGTAAAATGGGCCGTTCCAAAAATTGTTCAGAGGAACAAGGTAATTTGATTAAGAAGTTGATTGGAGAGGGGGAAATATGTAAAGAAGTGCAAGAAATTATAGGATGCTCAGATAAAATGATCTCAAATGCTTTAAAATGGCAACAAAAACCTGAAACATGCGGAAGGAAATGAACAGCTACTGTTAAAACAGATCAGAGAATAGTCAGTCAGAATGGCAAAGATTTAGCCCATCATCACCTGCAGAAAAATCAAAGATGATATAAAATTACCTGTAAGTGCTCTTACAGTCAGAAGATGTTTGATCGAAGCTAAGCTATCAGCAAGAAGCCCCCGTAAAGCAGCATTGTTGAAAAAACGCCATGTGCGGAATCGGTTAAAACACTGTCGACTGATCAGAGTAAAATAGTTCTTTTCGGGTCTAGTGGTTGTCGACAGTATGTCAGACGCCCCCCGGGTGCTGAATTCAAGCCACAGAACACTGTGAAGACAGTGAAACATGGTGGTGCAAGAGTCATGGTATGGAGATGTTTTTCATACCATTGTGTTGGGCCTATTTATCATGTACCAGGGATTTTGGATCAGTTTGAATGCATCAAAATACTTGAAGAGATTATGTTGCCATATGCCTAAAAGGAAATGCCCCAGAAATGGGTGTTTCAACAAGACAACGACCCCAAACACACGAGTAAGCGAGCAACATCTTGGTTCCAGACTAACAGGATTGAAGTAATGGGGTGGCCGGCTCAATCCCCTGACCTCGACCCCATTGAAAACTTGTGGGGTGACATTAAGAATGCAGTTTCTGAAGCAAAACCTAAAAATTCACAGGAACTGTGGAATGTAGTTTCTTCATCCTAGGCTGAAATATATGTCTCTAGGTGCCAGAGGTTGGTTGACTCGATGCAACGCAGATGCACAGCAGTTATCAAAAACAATTGTTATGTTACTAAATATTAGTCCAGCAATTTAAACTGAAGTTAAATCTTGAGTTAAATTTAGTGTTTGAGTATGAATAGAAAATTGTTGACACTGTTATTTTTTTTTAACAGATTAATATTCCTTTTCTTTGCTTCTTATAAAAGAATGACACAGACATGATCAAATGTGTTAACAGTTTAATTTGGAATTGCACGTGCAATGTTTACTACATTTGAAATATGGAATTGAAGGCAATTAAAACAATATTTGCACTTTTTTTCTCTTTTTTTTTAAGTCACTGCTATTTTTTTTTAACACAACAGTATAATGGTGCATCATATAACTTGATGAAATCTTCGATTTCAACCCTACCTCCCCAATAGATGCGTTATGTGGTATTATAAGTATTATCTAATGTTTCATCAGTCAGATCATTGGTCTGTCAAACGATAAGACCTTAAAATTGAAATGAGCAAAATATTAGGCCCCATTGGAAATAATCATTGATGAGTTGAGTATATTCAGTCCTGTCTCATGTTTTCTAGTTTTTGCTAGTATTGTTTCTTGAGCAATTTTTGTTCTTTGTTTGCCATTCTGTTCATGTGATAACAGCCACAATTTTTGTCCAATTGCAACAAAAAATGACATGCGCTGAGAACCCAGAACCATGGGCCGCATCCAGTATGGAGCAGGATTGGTGCTTGGGATCATGTTGAAATTTCTGAAATCTCAAAAATCCTTCTTTTAATATTTGTGAATTTTCAAATGTTCATATGTTTGTCAATAGTGATTCCACTGACTTGTAATTTGAAAGACACAAACATTGGCATGCTCTATGACCTGACCAAATATTACCCGGGTCTGTTGTGGATTGTTTATGCGGAGGCCAACTATGTCTATAATGGAAATCCCCATTTACATCTCAGTTACTTCTTTTGCTGCCGTGCGTCCATTTGACCTCTGTATGAGTAATGATAAAATAAGGTCACTGAAGAATTATTTGAGAAAAAATGTCAATATTATGCAGAGTTGTTGCTCTTCGAGAAATTTAATTTGTTTGTTAGTCAGCAACTGAGAGCCTACAATATTGCAGCAATCATTTCCAGACTTTTTACACAGGTCTGCCATGGGCCATGAGTACAAGCCATTTCATTTTGGAGAAAGTAGGTAAACGTTCAAGGAAAATATAGACCAAAGTTCAGAAATAATTTTTTGCCATAACTTCCATTGTGATAGTTAGAGTTCAAACCAAGCTGAAAATACGTACAAAACTATGTCATGCAGGGCACTCCCTCCTCAGTGGAAGGGGTGAATATCAAGGGGTTCGGTAAAACATTTAAAATGTCCATAAAATTGTTCATTTCCATCCGATTAAGTTAAAATGTGATGTGTGGCATCTTATTAGAGATATCTTGTAATTTATTAAATATGGAGAGAATAAGCCCATTAACCATCAGTTTCTATGGCAACACATTTTTCTCATTATAAGCAGTGGGACTTTTTTCCTCGGCAGTAAAATACCTGCTGCAGGTAGGAAATAACCAAAGTTTAGTGGTTGTTTTTCTTTTTTGTTAAAACTGAGTCAACAGAATTATGCTGTAATGCTTGCTGGGGCAAGATATGTCGAACCTGGCACGGCTTGTTAGCTTCATGGCTTCCTTACATTTGTTTTCACTAATGAAGGCGCAGCAATAGCTGCAGGGGTACATCTTCAGAATGTCGTACATCATAGGTACATCAGAATGGCTGCCCTCTCCCTGCCAGACTGTGTTTCATGCAGAGTGAGCAATCATGGGTTCCTCTTCCACTGTAATACCGGGCCTCAGGCAGTGTGATCCAGAATGGCTGCCTCTTCTACTGTCATGCCTGGCTTCAGGCAGTGTGATCCCGAATGGCTGCCTCTTCTACTGTAATGCCTGGCTTCAGGCAGTGTGAGCCAGAATGGCTGCCTCTTCCACTTTAATATCGAGCTTCAGCCAGTGTGAGGCAGAATGGCTGCCTCTTCCACTTTAATATCGAGCTTCAGGCAGTGTGAGGCAGAATGGCAGCCTCCTCTACTGTAATATTACGCTTCAGGCAGTGTGAGCCAGAATGGCTGCCTCTTCCTCGGTAATACCGGGCTTCAGGCAGTGTGAGCCAGAATGGCTGCCACTTCCACTATAATCTTGCACTTCAGGCACTTTGAGCCAGAATGGCTGCCCTTTCCACTGTATTGCTTAGCTTCAGGCTGCGTGAGCCAGAATGGATTCCTCTTCTATTATAAAATTGGGCTTCTGGCAATGTTAGCCAGAATAGCTACTACTGGAGATTTGGATTCTGAGTGAGAGAGCCAGAATGGCAATCCATTCGTATTCAGATTTTAGCGAAACCATAAAAACATGCAAGTCCTCCTCAAAAAGCTGTCTACAATATAATTCATTCAACATGTAAATGTCTTACACATGTAGGAAACGGCAAAAAAAAAAAAGCATTTCGTTTCTTTACTCACTATGATTAAATTATTTGAGACAATGTAATTGTTCCTCCAACAAGAAAGAAACTGTCTTCATGATGTTCATATCAAATGCATACTGTCAACCATTCCTTTTTTCATCAATTTAGTGCAGCAGGCTTTCTTACACTTACTGTGAATAAAATTATATATCATCAGATTAAGCCCATCTCTGATTATAATTTAAGTGAAATTCTTGTCGTTGAGGACTGCTTTATTTGCAGGAATATGTGCCTTTATTTAAATCAGCAACATATGAAGGATTTAAAAGCAGGGGGTGTGAGTTGTTTCCGAAAGACAGCTTAAGTGAAATACTGGATCTGATGCATAGTGAAAACCAGCAGACCACATTTTTTTTTCCAGAACTAGAATCTAAAATCCAGGAATGACACATTTATGAATAAATTATTGAACAGAACCCAACAGAACCGATGACTGGGAAAAAATAAAAATAGAGAAATGTAAAATATTGAAAAATGCTACTCTCTGTGTAATATGAGAGATTGCTGATGCTAGCACACTTCAATAAAAACAAACATTGCCCTTATTAAAAAGACAGAAGCCTCCAGCATTCCCTTCCAAACAAATGGAAAGGACAGATGCAAAATCTCTCACGGAACAATCATCCCCCTGCTTATTAATAGTCATCTTCTGAGAATGTGATTCCTAATTAGAAAGAGCGTCAGTGTTAATGATTTTATATAATCATGCAACCAGATAATTGTCACAGGCACATTTGAATTGAGGACAAACATTCTCCCGTGACAAAGATGCCTGTGAATGAATAATAAGATGCTATTACATTCGCAAAAAAATATGGTTTAAATGCGGTTTTCAAATAATATTTCAGTAATTTTGGGGAAGAAATACGCACAAAGATCCAATGCAACTTGTGTGTGTTTTGACATGACGTGGAATAAAACGGGCTCAATTTCAACATGGTTCACATGATCAGCATTTAAATACCTGTAAATTTAAGCAAACACATACCATATTTTTCTGTTAAATTATGCTGTTTGGTTGTGATTTGTATTCAGCTGTGGGTAGTGATGAGATCAAGAAATGCTTGGCCTGTCAAATGTGCTGACCTATATAGGAGTGCAAATGCACAACTGCCTGCATCTCTCAAGATGTGGTCAGTCCCTGGTGTATTTGAATTTCCCAAAGAAGTGGCCCAGAAATTCTAACACCCCTTCGCTTACTCCATGAATTGCGTGTATGCAGCTTTGCAGTTTTTTTAATGAAGTGTTATTTGCACTTGCAAATCAGTTGAATAGCTCAAATATTTGCTGAGTGCTTACCTGTCCTGACCTCACTGAGAATCTTTTACATTTGATTTTGAAGTTATTATTTGACCTCTTTAATCTATTGTTTTTTTATGCTGGTTGAAATTTGTGAATGCTTAGATGTATCACCAGCATGAATCACAGTTTTGTTCCTGTAGGGGTGGTATTATGAAGTGGCGGATATTTGTCTCAGTACCTTCATTTTGGGTTCATTCAAAAACCTCAAGCCCAAATCTCCTTTTTATCGGGCAATTATCATCCACAGTGGGGATTTCTGTGCTGAGTTCTGTTTGAAGGAGAGGGGTCACTCCTTTGATTGTGCTGATTAGAGAACTGCAGTGGCGCTGGGGCGAGTGGGATCGCAGACAGATGCTGATTTCCTGTGCCCCTCCATCCCGCCCCCTCTGATTGGAGGCCTGATGGAGCGGAATGGCGTTAATGGGAATTGAGGGCCATGCCGCAATATGCTGCACAGACTATGCACTGCCCAACGTCATTTAACACAGACGACGCGTCACTGGGCATCCGCTCATGAAACAACAAGCACTCACCTCTTCATTCATGATCATTCCTAATGAGACTGGACATGACTCCGCCTCTTCAGGACTGAATACAGTTGACTCCTTGAAAAGTGTGCTCCTGAACGCTCCGGCCATGGAAATATGCACGCAATCTGGAAATTTATAGAAAACTAGGAACTTTCACTATGTTAGCAATCATGTTATCCAGTCTATAAATCTTACTGTTGCTAGAAACGGTCTGTTTTCAGGTTTGCGTAGATGATTGGCGGTATGTTTATTAGACAGTACATTTTCCAAGGCCGCAGCAGATAAGAGGCCGTTTGAGACACGACATGGGCTGTGTCACACGCTGAAAAACTGACCTCTTCTGGTGTGAAGTCTGTGCTGCCATCCTGCTACACGAGCACTACGAGAAGCATCCCCTCATTTCCATCTGTGCCAGCATGTGTCCTGCTTAGCACTTGCACACCTCACTCAACAAATCAACCACTGAGGTCATTGCAAAACACCTCAAACAATAGGACTGTCCTGGCTGAAACCAAGCCCTGCACCCAACACCACCCTCTCTGGATTAGACTGAGGATGCCTTTTTAGGGTTGTGTAATGAATGTGTTTTGCAGGCCATGTGCATTTACATTTACTCTTACATGAACTTAATTGCGGCTTACACTATCATAATGTACATACATGTTTCACTATGTCACCCCACCCCCTCATAATTTACATAAATATTTCACAAGATATATTTTTAAAACAGCTTGCAGTAGTTTAAAAATTCATTTTAATCTGTATTTGATTGAAAAAAAAATACAAAGACTGTATAAGTAATGTTTTAACACATCAGTGTCATTAGTTTGTTTATTTATTTTTTGTTTTAATAATAGCCATTTTAAAATATGATAACTGCAGCACGTTCTAATTCAGTTGGGACAGGTATCTACACCACTGTGTAACATCACCTCTCATTTTAATAATGCTCAATAGTCATTTTGGAACTGAGGACACTAATTGTTGGAGTCTCAAAAGTGTAGCTTGTTCTCTTTCTTGCCTGATACAGAGCCTAGTTATTAAACAGTCTGGGGTGTCCATTGTCCAGGTGGCTAGTCTTTTCTGCACAGATATTGCTCCAGGTACTCTGAATTCTCTGGACCGTTTCACAGTGTTACGGACTGTGAATGGTGAGATCCCTAAATTCCATGCAATTGCATGTTTTAGTTAAGTGGCAAATCTCAAATCATCTTGCTGGTAAACAACTGTGCCTTTTGTGATTACTGGGCTTATACTCAGTGGTAATGGATTCACCTGTTACTTATTCCCCTGTCTACAAGTGAAATGTTCCAAATGGGTGTTTGTCTGTAGATTCCACTGCATTTTCACCAGTATATCTCTACATTCCCCTGTCCTAACCGTTTTGGAACATGTTACTGACATCAATTCAGAATTTGGGAATATTTACAAAATTAATGAAACGGTGAAACCTTAAATATATATTTTTTTATTTGTCCTGCTATGAACTAAATGCTTCTGGAATGTGATTAACAAATCACTTTATATGGTTTGTATTTGCATTTTAGAAACTCACAATTCTTGGGAAACTGATGTTGTAAATATTGCATTTTTAATGCCATTCGCTTGCCATAAATTGTAGCCATTTAACATCAACAATACTATTTAGATGTGGTGACCCCTCATTTTTTGTATTTAAGTTGAAATATTGGTTGGGGATGCAGCCAATTTTCCGTGAAATTAAATAAAAAATGGTGTGGCATGCAGTATGGCAAACTAAATGGAAAATATGCTGCAACAGTGTCATCTAGTGGGGTTTCAAATTAAATACGGCACAGACTTGAATGTCGTGATATTCTATTCTGGACAAAAAGTTCACTAGCTGCCCAAACCCAATACGTTAACCAACTTAAGGTTATCATTTCCGAATTTTAAGAAGATTAAAAGCGGTCGTAAACAGTTTTACCGGTCCTCCAAATGCTTCATTGCGGCCATTCAGTAAGACTGCAATTCTTGTATCATCACTGGAGATCCATACAAATTAATAACCTTAATAACAGCTGATATGTACGACATTTACACTCCATCTCCCAATTTCCAGGCTCCTTGATATTCTACTGGCAGCATTTTAAGTCATGCACCTTTCCTATCCTTGTAGGTCATTGGGAAACCTGCATATTAATCACTATTAAACATTCATTTTTGTTACAGAAAGCATAATGAATAATATTCCCCATATTATTTGCCAATGTTTCCATAGGTTCAGCCTACAGTATATCAGTTCAGATTTCCTCCCACATTTGAGCGCAAAAACGTTGTCAGGAAAACATTCGCCTGGCAAAGTTGATGGAACAGGGAATTCATCCAGTTTCTCAGCTCACGATTTAATAAACAACCTTTTGGGAAATGAAAATTGCTATGACAGCCTTTCATTTGAGTGGTACCTTTAAATGTACTTTTATTCTACTTTCAAATTGTATCTTGGAAAAATAAACAAAATCCCTCAATAAAAATGTCCAATCATTATTACATTTAATGTAACCAGCAATAATATTTACGGAGGACATGCAGTGAAAATATTTTATGCTACACTTGTTTAACATCATTGGTTGCAGTGTTCAATTGACTGGGAGCCATAATATTGTAGCCTGCACTGTATGTATAAGCCTATGCTGTACGTGTAAGCCTATGCTCTGATATTCCTCTTGTAGGAGTTAATTCATTTTACAATCAGGTAGTTTATTGGTTTATGATATACTCAAAAAAGATTGGATCCACGTATGCTGCGTATTGGATATCTTTGTTGTTTCCTGTTCACTCACTGGAACTCAATAAGGAACCACTGACGGAAAATAAAACGGGGAAACAAGAGAACTGCGGGTTATGTTGCTATGCTGAATTAAATTGTAGGTGATAGTCATCACATGGGATTTCAAAGCAAATGCAGGTTTTCCAGTTCCAGGTCTTTGTTCTCAGGAAAAAAAAAATTTTGCTTGGTAGGGTGGCAGTGTCGTTGTCAGTAGGAACACCAGTGCGTTTTGAGGGTGTCACAACATTAATTCCTCTGGACTGTCGATTGCTGCCCCGCCAGTAGGTTACAGTTCATACTGCGCTTTAGCAACATACGTGTACATTCTGACCTGAAACCTTATCCGGTTCCAACATGAAGTCTGGAGAGGAGGCTGAACATTGTGAAGAGCTGAACCATTTTCCCGACGATTCTTACTTTTTGAAACCGTATTTATTGAAACTGAGGCAAAGGGTGGAACAAGATGACTCGCTGCGTGAACTCCCACATCTATCAGATCATTTTTTAATCAGGTTCTTGAGAGCAAGGGATTTTGATGTTGATTTGTCGCTTAAGGTTAGTAACGTCACAGTTAACTCAAAGCAACAATGAATTCGAAATGTAGTTTATCGCAATTCGTCATGTAGGGCTGCACTGTTGAAGTTACTCACTAGTTTCAACTTTGTCTTGAAACTGTTCAGTGAAGGTGCTGAACTGATTGTTTACAAGTCGCTTTAAGAACGCGGGTGGGTTTCTTAATGGCTTCAGTGGCGTGATTAGTTTTTACGTAGGAGAAAATGCTGAAAAGAGACTATATTTCTTGCTTTCAAATGCAGGCGAATCATTATACTGCAAGGTTATTAATTAAGTTTCCGTACTATAAATGTATGGACCTATATATGGGCCAAATCTCGTCTAGCATACTTTTCATCGCTGTCCGGCGTCGCTTACATTGCGAAAACCTTAGCGAAATTGTGCCGAGAAACATTTTCACGTAAGAGGAAGTTGAAATTGCTGTTTTCTTCACTATTCCTATCACGACATATGAAATTGTTGAGTGGGTGAACGTTGCTTATCTGGATTGTTGATGTACCGAGTGCAGAGGCATTTAAAAAAAGAAAACTAATCAATAACTTGTGGGTGTTTTTCTGGCTGTGAGTTGAGAGTTATACTGCCATTCCTCCACAGCTACTGATTAACTACCATCGCTGGAAGAGAGAATGCCCAGAAATAAGCGCCGATCTAAACTCTTCCTCGGTCCTCGGCCTCCTCCAAAACGACTACCACGGAGTGCTGAAGTCCCGGGACGCCAGTGGCAGTAGGGTTCTGATATACAGGATCGGTTCGTCATCACCCTTTTTGGTCTATTTCTGAGTTTGGTCTATTGAGAGAAGGCCTTTAACCTCATGCGAAGGCGATGTCTTTCATTGCTTTGAATGCCTTAACCACGACAGGCATCATCTCTGAGATAGCGACTCTCACCGATCGGTTCACCTCTTGAATGAGATAATAAGTGACCGCTTTGCAAGTGTTTTTCTAACCTAGGGCACCTCTCAGGATATTGAATGTGCACTGTATAAAACTTTCCCACGTATCAGCAATGTAGAAAAACGCAGCCATGTGAGTAGCTACCGCACCGTTTTGCATGGTATGTTTGGTGATGCTCAAAGCTGATATGAACACCATAACAGTAACTGTCGATTTGCCTACTGTTTAGTTCAAGAGTCTTTGATTTTTTTCCCATAGCCTAGCTGGTTTCTACTAGTTTTAAACCATTTCAAATTGTAGTTGCCCCTTATTTGAGACATCGGACATAAGGGTAACTTAACACTGTCATATGCCTAATTTGACAGCTGCCAAAAATGGTTTGGCTGCTGAAGTCAGTTTTAGTGGCAGAACCGTGGCAAACTTCTTATGGGCCAATTTGTCAGATGTTACTGTCATAACATGTGACATAAGGTCTTTGACATTCGACATAAACAAATTTAAGTGGTAATGTCATCTTGCGGCTGCTTTAATGCCATGTAATTGAATGCATTATGTCAGCCTGACGGCGGCATTATCTCTCACACAAAAACACTTGTGTTTGAATATGGCCTGAGGTTTTTCTGTGCAGAGTTTGTATGTTCTCCCCGCGTTCACATATTCGTTCTCTCAAAGTACTCCAGTTCCTTGCCACGGTCCAGATCCTTGCTAACAGGAGACTAAATTGCTCATGGGTATCATGGTGTGAATGAATGGTGCCCGAGCCCTGCAATGATTTGATGAACTGTCTGAGGTCTGTTTCTGCCTCTCGCTTATGATATACTGAGATAACCTCTAGCCACTCAGGAACCCTGTCCAGGAAGAAATAGGTTTGATATTGCATAGATATCAGCCTTATGTTGGGTAAAGTGATCCAAAATCTTTTCATAGAGTATCTCACTGCAAAATACAATGTTTTGAAAAAGTATTTGCCCCCTTCCAGATTTCTTCTATTTTGGCATATTTGTTGCAATGAAATATTTCAGATTTTTAAACTAATTTTAATATTGGACAAAGATAACCCATAAAAAGAATGAAATACAGTTTTTAAATGATCTTTTTTTTTTAACTGAAAAGAAAAGGCTATCCAACTCCACCTGGCCCTATGTGAAAAAGTCAACCAATTAAACAAATGTAATTGATAACTGAGTTCAATTTCACTAAATAGGCCTAGGCATGGTTACTGCCAGCCCTGTGGAATCTAAGCATCACTTAAACAGAACTTGTCTGGACATGAAAAGTAGGCCAAAAGCAGCACATGATGCCACAATCTAAAGAAGATCAAGCACAGATGAGAAACAAAGTCGATGCCATCTATCAGTCTGTAAAAGGTTACAAAGCCATTTCTAAGGTCTGGGACTCCAGTGAGCCATTGTGAGAGCAATTGTCTAGCCTGAGTTTCCGGAGCGCACTGACAACTCATCTTGGAGTTCACAAAAGAACCCAGACTAACAACTAGAGAACAGCGGGCCTACAGCTCAAAAACAGTTGGATTATGCAGCAGGACAACGATCCAAATCACGCAATCAAGTCTGCCTCTGGCTCCAAAAGAAAAAAAAACAAAAAACAAAATTCAGCTTCCTCCACGGCAATGTTAAAGACTCATTCCCAGTTATTGCAAATGTGCAAATGTTTGATTACAGTTGTTTCCACCAAGGGTGGCACAACCAGTTATTGGGGGGGCAATTATATTTTAATGTCAGTGATATAGGTTTTGAATAATTGATGAGCCTAGTGCTAAAAGTACTTAAGTCTCATTTTCACACTCTGGGAGGTAAGGATGGGAAAATGTCTTGTAGTTACCTAGAAGTCAATTTTCCTCAATTTGCTCAGAATAGACATTTTATGACTTAATTACTATTAGCACTGAGGTCTTCAATGCTCTTTTTTCAAGAAATGATCATTTAAAAGCTGCATATTGTGTTTACTCTTGTTGTTTTTGGTCAATTCCAGTAATATGGATGTGACACGGGGACTCTAAACTACTAACAAAATGCAGCACGAAAGGCACTGGTTAGGCATAAATGAAACCGTACACAGATTCTTGGAACCTCCTAGGGGGAGAGTAGACACCTCACAGCATTTATGAAATATTTTCATCTTAGGGCAACATGAAATAATCTGCATTATGGTTTTGACATGGTATAACAGGCTTTTGTGACATCCTACATACTTCCTGCAAACTCTGTAAATTTTTTGTTGAATGTGAAAATGTTTTGATCCATCACTTGGTGGAGGATTACCTGGATATAAAAAGAACAATTTTGAAGATGTTCTTTCTTTAATTTCAATACTATTGCAGAAAAACTGGCATTATGGATCAGTAGCGGCTCGTGAACTGGGAACTGGGGAGTCTCGAAACAATCCCTTAAAATTAATGATTGACCACAACCTGCTTTCAATCATTCATTAAAATTACCATTACAGAAACTCTGAAAACTCTCAACATTATCCGGTGTGGCCAGTTTTCATTTATAACGCATACCGATTACGACCCAGGACTTCTCACGCTTTTCTTTACTCAGCGGTTGGAAGCAATGCATGTGTTTCGCGATTGTTTAAATTAAATTAGATCATTTGAAACGTCTTTATGCAATTACATTGCTTCCAACCCCTCCATGCGTAAGGACTTCAATTCCGCGCGAGAATCTCTTACATAGCCTACGCGTTGATTGAATAATTGCTGACTACAGCAGAGGAACGTAAATATGCATCTTTAACTCACACCGAATGCGTGAGAGTTGACAGGTATGCGTTATAAATGAAAACTGGCCACACCTGATACTGTTGAGTTTTCGTAGTTTCTGTAATGGTAATTTAAATGAATGATTGAAAACAGGTCGTGACCAATCATTAATTTTAAGGGATTGTTTTGAGCCTCCCCTATCGGCAGTTCACGATCCGCCACTGTTATGGATGTGACATCCTGGTATTATGAATGTGATGCATCTTCTTTTGGCTTACATAAAATACCTGCGCCCTAAACAATAGCAGTTTAAAATATGGAAATATTCAACTATTGGTCTGCCAAATTAAGCACACCAAAATATTATCCTAACTGATGTTTCCAGGTCTTTTTGTGCTCATGTCTAAAGCTTAATTTTTTCATGCTGAGTGTGACATTTGCATTCGGTCGCCCTATTGTCTTACACTAACCCTTTGGGCACCAAAACCAATTTTCAAACGCTTAAAAAATTTAAATGTCTTCTGCTTTTGAAAACCTATCATGTGGCGACTTGTTGAAAAGAGCTCCCGCAGGGGAGCTCTTTTCAACAAGTCGCCACATGATAGGTTTTCAAAAGCTTTGGTTTTATTTCACTGTATCAGCGAGCGGCAAATGCTGCCTTTGGAGCTTTAAGGGTTAAAATCAGCTGGATGACCTGACACATTTAAATATGTCAAATAACCAAAAATAGAAGAAATCAGGAAGGGGGCAAATACTGTATGCTGCTTTTACCTACCCCCTCCACCTAAAAATTGTAATCAGCACTCAGGTTTATCATATATTTGTGGAATTTACAGTCAGCTGTCACAATGATTTCTTTGTTTTGGAAGACTAAGATGTGTTCTTTTTCCCTGTCCAGGTCAGTGGAATCCAAAGGAGTATACAGCCTATGAGGTTTTCCGTGTGAGCCTTATAACCTCAGAGCTGATTGTTCAGGAAACGGACACCCAGAGGAACGGACTCAAGGCCATATTTGACCTCCAGGGCTGGTGTTTTGCTCACGCCCTCCAGATCAACGTCTCCCTGGCTAAAAAGATTTCAGCTGTGCTCACGGTATGAAATCTGCTCTCTATATTCACCCATATGTTGTCTTCAGGAGGGCTGAGTAGCTAAATCAAAGGCTGTGGAATATGATCCATAATGCTTCTTTCAGCAGGCATGAAAGTAAAAAAGGTACATGAGGTGTTGGGAAACTTGAATTCAAATGGATCAGGTGAGATTCAGCCCACTGAGCTGGAGACTGAGCTCAAAGCACTATAGCTCAACGCTTTTCAAGTAAGCTAGAGTAAATAATCCAGCAGAATTCAATAAGTTACTCTGACCACCTTCCTCCTAAAGATCAAAAATATAAATCAATTCCGGCAAAGCCTGAAGGCAATTCCCACAGTGAGAGAATTCCTCCATCTTTCTTAAACAAAGACTGCTTGAACTTTCATTTTCAATTATAAATCAATGACACAAATAACAAAACCACCTACAACTTTAGACACAAGAGGTTACATGAAAAGTCATGTAAAGGTTATTCAGTGTTGTATTACAGCCCTAATTCTGAAAAGGTTTGTACATCATGGAAAAATAGAAATTCAATCAAGGACTTATTTGAAAAGTTCATTTACCCCCTAACTGAAGACATTACAACAACACCTTATTTGGTGTTCTAACGTGAATTTAATTGTTTTGACAATATGCAATGTGATGACTGCAAGGGAGCCCAAAAAAGTTGGCAAAGTCAACTGTTTACCACTGTTTTGCATCACCATGTCTTTGAGTCACTTTGGGCACTGAGGACACCCACTTGTTAAAGTCTAGTAAGCAGAATTTTGCCCCTCTCCTCCATTATGCTGGTACTCAGTTGCACAATTATATGGCACCCTCTCCATGTGTTTGACTTCATAATGCACAATACAGCCTCAATCACTGACAGATCAGGACCACCGGCAGGCCAATTTAGTACTCGCACCCTGCGTGTGCACAACTGTAAGACTGTGGCTTGATGTTGAGAAATGTTAATTTCTTGTTGTCTATGGTCCGGAGAACAGGTGGCTGTTTTCTCCAAGTAGGATTTGAAATGTTGACTTGTTGGATCACCAAACACACTTCCAATGTGATGCTGTCAATTCCAGATGAAACCGAGCCCAGAGAAGTTGGCAGTGCTTTTGAACAGTGTTATTGTATGGCTTTGGCTTTCCAAAGTTGAGCTTTAACTTAGATCTGTGAATGCAGTAGCAGATGCTGTTGACTGATAAAGGTTTACCAAAGTATTTGGTTGTGATATCCATTACAGTTGTATGATGGTTCTTAAGACGGTGACATATGAGGGATCAGAGATCACATGCATTCAGACGCGATTTTTGACGTTGCCCTTTGCAATGAGGTAATACCAAATTCCATCCATCTTTTAACTAGATAACTCTGTCGCCACAGGGACTGAGTCGTGTGTCTCCCCGATCCCCAAATTTCGGACAGAATGGCCGCCGGCAGCCATATTGGATGTCTAAAATTGCTGAAAATTGGTCTTGAGCATTGTCAAATAAATATCTTCACCTGTGCAAAATTAGAAAAAATTCCTGTAATAATTGTCACTTCCCGGAACAGAAAATCTCTGTGGGCGCGGCGGTGGCCCCGGAACTAAACCATAGTATCTCCCGACTATCGTCGTCGGGAAGATACAATTATATTATGCTCTGCAGAGGGTGAAATTCCCCAAATCCCACTGATTTTTCTAGGCTTATTTCGCAGGGTCTTTTTGGGCTATAACACAATTTGCTCATTTGTTTAACATCACCTGTTCCACATCACCCAATTATTGCAACTTCTTGCACCATTATTAGTCCTCAATTGCCCCTACACCAACTTTTTGGAGTCTGATGCAGTTAACAGATTTGAAATAAGCAGATATTTTTAACAAACAACTCAATTTGCAAGTTAAAGCCCCAAATAATGTATTAGCATTGTGTTTTCAATATAGAGCAGGTGAATGGTCAAATCAGTCCTTTTATTTGCATTTTCCAATAAGTAATTAACTTCTCCAAATGGGGGTTGTACATTCTTGTATCATTTAATTTACTGAATGGGGCCTTTGCTGCTTAAAGGATGCCAAACAATGGTAACATATAATATGAATCTAACACATTATTGTTTTTTATTTGCACAATGAAGTCTTGACATTTTTTGATCATTGACACAAAATAAAAATGGCTGCAATCCAGCATGTTACAAATCACAAGGTTGCAGATTGAAGTAAAGCTGCCTGTCTCTCTCTTAACCTCAAGTGTTTTTAAATCCAATGTGCTGGAGTACAGCGCCAGAAACAAAAGTTGTATCCTTGTTCAAATAATTATGGACATCTCTCTGTATCTTTTTTCCTGTCTCCAGGACTCCTTCCCTCTGAAGGTGAGGGGAATTCACCTGCTCAATGAGCCGCTGCTCTTCCGTCCCGTGTTCGCCATGATCCGGCCCTTTCTGCCTGACAAGATCAAGCAGCGGGTGGGCTCACTTCACCTGAACACAGCAAAAAATGTCATTATGGTTTATCCTCTTGGTCTCTCTCTCAAATTATTTACAGAATCATTGCTTTTCATTGAAGTAAAAAAAAAAAATTGAAGAAAAAAAGTTATTTTAAATATTTTTCTCCAAAAGATGTGTCAAAATTGTTGGCACTCCTATAAAATCCAGTGACAAAAATCTAACTGAAGTATATTTCCAGTAATATTTTGCATTTTTAGTTCACTTGTTTGATGAGGAACACTTAAGTGGTCAATTATCAATTCCTTTTTCACTGGGGTGCAAGTCATTCATCACTATGGGAAAGACCCAAGAACACAGTGATTATGTGTGAGGCAAAGTTGTTGAGCTGCACAAACCAGGAAATGGATAAGAAAATCTCTGAACAGTTGAAGATACCCATTTATACTATCAGGGCAATAATTAGGATGTTTAAAGTGACAAGAGATTATAAGAATCAGCCTGGAAGAGGACGTGTGTGTAAATTGACCTCATGCACTGTGAGAAAGTTGGTTCGACTCGCTAAAGAAGCTGCAACGAACACAGATGGAGAATTGCAGAGGTTAGTTGAGTCTTGGGGTCAGAAAGTCTCAAAAATGTCTATCAGACACTGCCTACATCACAAGTCATTTGGGAGGGTTTCCAGAAAAAATACTCTTCTTTCAATCAACAACAATCTGAAGTGCCTACAGTTTGCCAAACCTTACTGGGACTTAACAATGAGACTGGATTATATAGTTTGATAACACTAGAGTAGAGCTTTTTGGCTACAAACATCAAAGGAGGGTTATGCATCGAGATAGTGTTACACAAAAGCACTTCATACCCACTGTGAAGTGTGGTGGTGAATCTTTGATGTTGTTGGGCTGTTTTTCGTCAAAAGGCCCTGGTCATCCTGTCAGAATACATAATATCATGGATTCCATCAAATACAAGCAGATATTAAATGAAAACCTTACAGCCTCGGCCAGGAAGCTTATAATGGACTGTGGTTGGACCTTCCAGCAGGACAATGATCCAAAGCACACCTCAAAATCTACCAAAAAAAAAAGATTCACCGACTGTAGATTCATGGTATTGCTGTGGCCATCACAGTCCCCAACCCAAACCCCATAGAAATCTACAGGATGAAGAGGATATTCCACAAGTGTGGACCTAGGAATCTGAAGTATCTGGAGAGATACTGTCTGGAGGAATGGTCTCAGATTTCGTGCCATCTGTTTGCCAACCTCATCACGCATTATAGGAGAAGGCTCAGAGCTGTTATCTTTGCAAAGGATGGCTGCACAAAATATGAAATGGAGGGGTACCAATAATTTTGGCACACATATTTTGCTGAAAAATATTTGAATCATGATATAAATTTAATGGTTCTTTCAATTATGTCACTTCAATTAATGGTTAGATTTTTCTGATTATTTTGAATGAAAGGTGATGAGGATGAACGATAAAGACTTTTTGCATCTGGTTTGTCATTTTTACTTAAGTGTGCTGATAATTCTGCAGGGCACTGTATTTCAGGACCTATCATGTGTTAAGCGAATACCTCTCGGATTTGAAGTCGCCCATGTTGTGACTTGTAGTGTCTGGAATGTTACTTATCTCCAGTGTTCACAGCACTTCTGTAGCTGCTGTTGCACTGTGCTTTGTACAGTGCGTCACTCCGAACAAAATCTCACGTTAAATGCCTGTAATGTAATGCTCTAGTTTATGCTGTAGCTTCATGTTTAAGGTTAGTTAACAGTTTGAAGGTTTGCTATGCACCTATGGGTCACGGTTCCATCCCTGCTTTGCCCCACAGGTGCACATGCATGGCAGCTCATTCCATCACAGCCTGTGTCAGCACTTCCCCCACACCATCCTTCCACCAGAGTATGGCGGCACTGGGCCCAGCTTGAGGGAGGTGTGCCAGGAATGGACCGAGTTTATCGTGCAGTCAGAGGAGCAGCTGCTACAGCTGCCCACTGCCGGCCTTCCTGAACCTCCATGACGACCCCTCCCGTTGCCTTTGTGACATCATCACCTGGCAATTCTGACCCTGTCTGCAGGTGACAGGACCTGAGGAGTGGCAGAGACCTCGCCTGCTTCCTGCACAAATAATTTTTTATTGTGCTTCAGAACGCAGTGCGTGAATTGCTTTTGTTTACATCGAGTGTGTGTGTGTGTGTGTGTGTGTGTGTCGTTGGTTGGTGCATACGCATGTAAGTATGGTTTTTTGTGCTGAAATTTCTTTTGGGTGACTCATAAGTAAATGGAAATTGATGACAAGGAGTAGTCAGGGCAAGGGATCAGTCAGTTCTGATGATGTCATTGATCTCCTGTGTTCCCTCTTGAATTTCTTTTAAGCGGTAGAACATAATTTTTAGAATTATCTTATTCGTGCAAGACTTATTCAAATTAAATGTTTTAGTTTGAATTACTTCCCATAGTTGGCCATGTTCAGATTTTATTATGAGATACCCAATCAAAAATGTAATATGCTGCGAGATGACTTTGCATTTCTCCTGGTATAATGTACAGTATTGATTTTGAAAATGCAGAAGTTTTTAGGTCTTTTCTGCTCTGCAAATGTAGGTCAACCTTTTAAAAATCTGTCGCAAACACTTTAAATAATTCTCTATTATCCATATATTATGATTTATGAGTTTAATTCAGTTTTTGAAGGCTCAATTTACAGTGGAGAGACTCAGGACACAAAACTGTGCGGTGGTCTCTCCGTTTCTAATGAATTTGAGTGTGGGGAAAAGATCAATTATGTCGGCCATTCTTTTTCATGGAGAAGCATTTAAATAAATGCGACACTATGCTGAAATATGAGTGGAACAATGTATCAGTCCTCCTTCCTCCCGATTGCAGAAAGAAACAATGAAGATACTTAATCATGTATTTGTCATTGATTATTTATGACACAGGACCTTCCTTCAGTCATCTTAATAACAAAATGCTAAATTGAGGATATTTGGCCCTAAGTAGTGATAGTGACTTAAATTGCTAGTGTCCATCCAGGATTTATAACATCAATTATGCCTGTTCTTATCAATTTTTTTTTTTTTTTTTTTTTGATCGGACATTTTCCAGGGTATGAAATCATATCCTGACGCCTCGTTTACATCGGACACGAAAGCGCGCCGAAGTGCAAATTCGTGTACTATCGGGCGCCTGGCCATTTACAACAGGCGCGCATTTCACCGCCCACCCCCTTTTCAACTCTCTCTCTCTCTCATTTAAGAAGCTGTTTTGTGGTTTGTTTCTGATATGCTTTTGTCTTCACTGTATTTATGCGAAGTTTTTTTTTTTTTTGTTTTCATATGATAAATTCCTTAAACCTGTAATAAGTCCACCTCTATTGTTTGCCGTCATCGCACATGTGCACACACACACACGCACGCATATATAACGTTTATAATAATATTTCCTATCATTTATAATCCCTTTTCAGTGTTTTCCTGTCAGATTCGCGCGCGGCGCACAGAAAAAATGGACCAGACGCCGAAACCATCGCTGCAGTTTGCGAGCCGTTTGTGGCGCTTCGCAGCTGATGTAAACGTTCTAATCGGTTAACATGGGCGCCAAATGGAAACTGCTTGCGCTTTGGAGCGCTTTCGCGTCCGATGTAAACGAGGGGTGAGTCTTTAAGAGGAGACCAAAACTTAACTAAGTGCACTTGTTTTTTTGAAGCAGGACTGAGAGAAATGCTTGGCTCTTTGCTCTATGCCGCCATGCAAATGGAGCTGAAGATATGTTTAGGGAATAGAGCATCTGTGGTGTAGCTCTGCTTCGCTCCTCGCTCGACCACTGAGCTAAAGATCTGTATCTTTGGTCGGGTCCATGGTGCTTTTTGCTCAAACACACAGAGCTGAAGATCTGTTGAGTGAATAGAGTATCTGTGGTGTAGCACTGAAATGTTCTCTCTTCTGTTGCCCTTTGTGCAGACAGTCGTTGAGTAAATATTATCCTTTGTCATGACCTGGCTCCTGACTTACCCTTTGCACTGGGGCAGAAGTTGCTCCATCTTCCCTTGTCTGTTGACTGAAATTGGCTTTCATATGAGCACTGCTGCAAAGTGGAATGATCTTTTTTTTCTTTAACCTGAGTTTCTTCCTATTTCAGTTTTAATTAACTGTTTTCATTGGTGACACAGAAACACGTTGTCCTCTTAGATATGCAGCACAGGCTATTTCCATAGATCACAAAGCATGACAGTCAGATGCAAATAAATAAATTCAGTTTAGCTTGAATCCCTTGATCCTTTAATACTTAAATGAGGGCATATTTTGTCATCAATGCCAGTTTACACACTTCAGCAGAAACTGCTTTGCTCAGTAAAAAAGGTGGCCATCTTCCACACATCAAAAACAGATTAGAAAACAAAACTTTTGTATCACATAAAATTATCCTGATTATGCATATACACAAGCTAATAAAGAATAGCACTGAATAATAATACTTTTTAAATAAAATGTTCAGACACTCATACAGTGCTGTGAAAAAGTATTTACCCCCTTCCTGATTTCTTTTTTTTTTTTTTTTTTTTGCATATTTGTCACACTTAAATGTTTCAGATCATCAAACAAATTTTAATATTGAACAAGGATAACCTGAGTAAATGCAAAATGCAGTTTTTAAATGATGATTTCATTTATTGAGGGAAAAACTTATCCCAACCTACCTGGCCCTATGTGAAAAAGTCATTGCCCCCTAAACTTAATAATTGGTTGTGCTACCCTTGGCGACAACTGCAATCAAGCGTTTGCGATAGCTGGCATTGAGTCTTTCACATCGCTGTGGGGGAATTTTGGCCTGCTCTTCTTTGCAGAATGTTTTAATTCAGCCACTTTGGAGGGTTTTCGAGCATGAATGGCCTGCTTAAGGTCATGCCACAGGATCTCAATCGAATTTGAGTCCGGACTTTGACAAGACCACTCCAACACCTCCATTTAGATTTTTTTAAGCCATTCAGAGGTGGACTTGCTGGTGTGTTTTGGATCATTGTCCTGCTGCATAACCCAAGTGCGCTTGAGCTTGAGGTCACCAACTGATGGTCAATAACTTTGTTTCTCATCTTTTCTTGAATTTCTTTAGATCACAGCATGATGTGTTGCTTTTTGAGATCTTTTAGCCTACTTCACATTGTCAGACAGGTTATATTTAAGCGATTTCTTGATCCAACAGGTCTGGCAGCAATCAGGCCTGGGTGTGGCTAGTGAAATTGAAATTGAAAAATTTGGTTAATCACGGTTAATCAATGATTTAACAGGGGGGGGGGTAATTACTTTTTTTCTCATAAGGCTTGGTAGATTTGGATAGCTTTTTCCCTTATTAAATGAAATCATCATTTTAAAAACTGAATTTTGTATTTACTTTGGTTATCTTTGTCTAATATTAAAATTTGTTTGATTATCTGAAAAATTTAAGAGTGACAAATATGCAAAAAAAAAAAAAAAAGAAATCTCAAAGGGGGCAAATTCTATTTCACAGCACTGTATATACCCTCTCACAATCATAGCCTGAATGAATACAGGCTTACACAGTCAAACACAGAATTAATTATTATATTTTCATCAACTTGGCAGTGTTCAAGAGTATGACAAAATGGACACTGAAACTATGGCATGTTTAAACAGAGTGGTGCAGATTATAGCATTGCAGTGGGTCTCTATCATTGAAATACTTCACCTGTGACGTTTTCATCAACGAAAAATGAAAAAGGCAGTCTGTACCTGGCTACACCTTGCATTTGTTGAACATAGTATTTTTTTGCAAACAAAATCACAGCTGTTAAACAAACCATCCATGCATGCAGTCTCGTGTCATATTTACATTAGAATATATTACAATGGCCTATATTACAATGGTTATTTGCTTTAATGAGCCATCATTAAATGTGGGATTTTCATTTGAGACTTTGAAATCTCAATATAATCAATGCACCTCCCCAGCTTCCACAAATGGCTAATGAACAAATAATGCATAACAGGGACGTGGTATGTGACACAAATGACCTGTAAACAATATGGCCCTGTCTGATTCATCACACATAACACTGCAGAGCACTGCCTCAGACACTGCAGTTTATTGCAGCCCTATCCTTCAGTATTCCCTGGGTCAGGATTCAGGCGTTTGGCACATTGCTAAATGAGGTAATAATGATGCTGACAATGTAAAGCAACATTTAAAGTGATGTGAATGTTCAGGAACATTCAACAATGTATTAACAATGCCTTCTATGACCACCAGATGGCATTATGAGGCTACAGCGCACTTGTGTTTGTCCTGAAGTGCTTCAAAACATCAGCGATCACTCTGCTATTCGAACTTTCCCCATCTCATATCTGCTCAAATTAATGTCAGCTTTTTGAATCTCATTTTCCAAATATTCCAATCTTTATAGGATGTCTTAACCACACAAGCTTGAGCGTACCATGAACATGTTCAGATTCTGCTAAAGTACAATGTAGCACCGTTAGAAACAGCTTCTTTGTACAATGTAATAATATAACATGATCTAGAATCGAGCTGTAGTCACAGCATTCTCATTTTGAAAATGGGCTCAATAGTTTTCTCCTATTGGTTGAAACACAGATACTAGGGACTGTTCAGATTGAAGGGAATCAAAACATGCAATTATTTCTGCAAAACTGATCTCCTACTGGCTGTTTTCTGTCAATTCATATTTCATATCACGCCTATTCAAACTTGCACATCTAACACACTTCCACAATAACTTGTCTACTTCTTACATGGCATTGACCGAACCATGTCCACCGGCTGAAATCAGACATGATCACCGACCAGAAATGTTTAATATTAATACAATCCAGTATAATATTAATTTAGTGTTAATATGATCATATTTTTTGCAGAGGTTCCTTTTAATTTTTATTTGTACTGTAATAATTTATACCTTGAATAGTACAACAACATTACTTTTTATAATTAGTCGAGCCCCCATAGGGGTTTGCGAGGCTATTGTAATCACTTTGTGAGTCTGTCTGTGTGTGTATGTGTGTTTCCGGGCAGATATCTCCAGAACCACTTGACCGATTTCAATCATCTTTCACATGTAAACACCTTGGGCTGACCTCACGGCATGATATAAATTTCCGGCTGTTGGGCGAGACTGTGAATTCTCTGAATGCTTGTTTATGTAATGCAGCAAATTTTGAGCATCCTTAAGCGAAAGACGAGAATATCAGGAGGTAAAAAATGCATTTGGCAAAAGAATGTAGTCACCAGTCATTAAAAATGTAACAACGAAAATGAAATAATCATAACCGTAAATGTAATAACCATAAATGCAAAAATGCAGTAAACAGTGGGAGAGCTATTAAATGCCAAGTTTGCCCTCTGGAGTTTTCTTCATATTCAGTTCTGTTCATGTTTTTGATTCAAGCTTGATTGGGGGGGGGGACATGAATTCAAAGTGTACAGAATGATGCAAAGTATTGCATTTGGGTTCCTGTTAGAAATTTCTCGCTTTTATCATTAGCAATAACAAGTTAAATTTGCTTGTGTTCAAGCCTTTAGTTTAATGTGAATTCATTAATGTTAATGAATGACCAAAACCCCGCATCCTGGATTTCGAGAACGGCCAACACCACTAAAAATGAGAGAAACCAGAAATACTGCAATCCCACAATGCTGTTTCTCTGCTCACAAGCAAGAGCCTCAGGATTTTTAAATAGAAATAGCTAACATAAAAATCTTGATGTGACATCCTCCATTTTCTCTGGATGGCAAATTCATGCTTTGAAGTTGGAAGTTGCAGGCGGAAAAAGAAATGTGTGCTCCATAGCGAATACTGGGCCATGGCATGAAGAGCCTTGAAATCCATGTGAAATGTACATTTGAACAGAGAGACACACCTGAAACACACCTCAGAACAGAAATGTACACCTGAAACACCTTCATACAGCTCTCACTGTTGACAGGGCTTGAAAGTGGCTTTGGTGTTTATAGTTTGGGTGGTTACACTTTTAACACCGTAATACATTAAATCTTTTCAGATAAACATGATTTAGGGCTGTTCACAGTCACAGTCACTTTAATTCAATTCAGTCCAAGGCGACTGTAGTTATCGCCTTAGTGTGATGGGTCCCGGGGAAAACCGAACCGCTAAGCTCCAATATGCGAACGACAGTCAATGCAGCGAGGTGTGTATCCTGTATGTAGTTGTGCGTCCCATTACCTCACAGGTTTTGCAATTGCACCCTGTGCATAAGGACAGCATATTTTCTGGATGAGTGAGAGAGGTAATGGAGCGGGTGTAAGGATAGTGGAACGCTGGCGGGACGTTACTGCAACATTAATGCAACCTTTGAAGGGTAGTGGAGACAAAAGCAGGACTCGAGAGGGCTCAGTACCGACAGCTGTCCCCGTCTTCTGTAAACACGCTGATGACATAGCAAGCAAACACAAATCCCACCAGCTGTGGAGACAGAGATGGAGGGAGAGAGAGAGCATGAGCCATACCCGAATAACAGCTTTTTATCACTTATCAATTATTCAAATTATGACTCATTTCATTACTGCAGACGTGCTTCTCCTTTTGGGTGTCATATCCTCGGTCTACAGAGCAATAAGATCTGCACATTTTCATTGTTATTGAGGGCATACTAACAGGCTGATAAAAATTTTCCAAGAGCTTAAGGTAAAAAAGTAATACAATACACTCACTGTCTCCATACTAGGGTTTGCCATCCTTTCTGGGTTTTTTTTTTTGTAACTTGAAACTCTGCCTATCGCAGCACGGCATAATTAATAAATTAATATCACTGCATCACTTTCATTGTGATACTCATAATTGACTATTAAATGACTAATTTGATGTTGTTTCCAAACTGACGGGTGTCTGCGCCAGCTCTTAAACTGAAATGAGAGAGAAAGAGCGAGCACGCTTGCACTAAACAGGGCCTCAGCAAATCCTAAACCCTGTACAGAAAATGGGTGAACACCCTTTGATGGCTCCCCGTTTACTCTTTAATTTGAATTCTAATTTGAAGAAAGTTTCTACTCGGCAGGGCATTCCAGTTACAGGCAGTACTAAGCTTTTACGCTAGTGTGCAGAGCTCGCTCTCGTTTCCCCAGTGTGTTTCAGAGTAAACCTCACTGACAACCATGACAGCCAACTCGGCAGCCCCTAAAAATGCGGCCGGAAAGTTTGCGCATTAAATCCTCTGGATTTAACTTCAGGGGGAGGGAAGAACTGATCCTCTGGTGAGTGCTCAGACTGTACTGCAGCGCTAAGCCCTGCCTTTAGAGGGTTTGCAGTTCATTACACCAATCTTGTGTGTGTGAGCGCACGTGTATGTGTGAAAGATGGCCGAAAACAATGTGCGTAAAGGTGGTAAGGAAGGGTATTAGATGATGTATGTGCACGTGAGAAAGAGAGACCATCTGCATGTAAGTGTGTTTGTGTTTCAGCGCAAGAATGCATGTAGCTATTAAGGTATGTCTCAGTCGTGGCTGGTGAGCTGAAAATTGAGGACGATGAGAACATGCTTTTAACCCCTCTGCGCAGAATACAAATAATGCCAATTTTTCCGGTTGCGCATGACCCTATATAGGCTTTATAACTCAGTATTTGTGTCACAGAGAAAATTATTCCAGTGAAGCAAGACATTTGGAAATTCAATTACAGAATTATTTAAGAATTAAATTTCGAAATTCACGGACGCCGGCGTCTATATCTGTGCAAAGGGGTACTAACGATGGTCTAGACCTGTTTTCAATCAGTTATTTAAATGAGCATTACGTGAACACGAACCTAGTTAAGGTAAAATGAGAAATATAACACATCATACGGACACAAAATTGCATTTCAATCAAAGTTAACATTGTTCAGTTGTGAATACTTGTCGCTAATCTTTGTTTTCTTTGTAATTTAATCAATTATGAGATTCAGGTTAGATGGCCTGTACTCAGGATTTGCTAAAAGCAAAGGTGGAAGTTAACAGAATCCTTTATTTTTCTTGTAAAGTGAATAACGCATTTATCTGAATTGAATTTTTAACCTATTTAATGGCCGCAGCATTGCCTTAAGAGGTAAGCTGGGCTTTTAAATTCCGATGGATAATTCTAATCATTGTAAAACTTGTTAACCAAGGAAAATAACTGAAAAAGTCAAACTACTTATTAGTTAAAAGGGATTTTTTTTATCCCCCTCTAATCTCAGCCGAGCAGACGTCACTGGTTTATGAGTAAGAGAGAAGAGAAAGATACAGTGATTGTGTGTTTTCATGAGAGTGTGACAGTCATGTAAATTGACTCACAGCCAGCAGTATACTGAGGGAGGAATGCATCACTTCCATATACTGAAACTCCACCAGGCAGCCGGTAACGGAGATGTAGGCGTGACCCTGCAGGTCAAGGGGGTCATGGGGTTCAGGGGGCGGGGCTTCCGTCATCACACAGCCCGGCCCGTGCTCTCGCCACCAGGAGCGGTGTACAGAGATGTTGAAGGTCATGATATCCATTTCCTGTCGAGAAATGGAAGTACGGGAGATGTGGTTTTATCCACATTACGTCGAGAGTGTTTTTTTTTACGGCGTGAAACGGCAGCATCCATTTTGACAAAGAGAAAATTTGAATCTCCACAAACCAGGCTGCCTCTCAGTGCTCAATGGTAACAGCGGTAAGGGAGGGAGAGGATTTGTGTGGCAAAAATAGGACAAGCTTGAATTCAGAGTCTGAGTGACAAGACAAAATGCACTTGACAAACAGTCTGCCCTCCTCTCATTTATCCCTGCATAAAGAACCAGCTCTTATAAACACATTCAGACAAACCCAAACAACTCCGTCTCAAATCTCATCTCCTTCGCGTTTAGGCACTTTGCCTCGTCTGCTTTTACCGGACCCGAAACTTGTCTGCAACAAGCATTCAATCACTCCCAATCTAATTCCCGCAAAGTGTGTGACATTTTACACTGAGCTTGTTCGTTTGTATAATAGACCAGAAAGAGCCATTGATTCTCATTAAACAAGCATGCCAGTCTGTACTGCTCTCACTTCAAGCTAAGCAGGAGTGGGATTACTTGGCACTTGAATGAGAAAAAGGCTTAGTGGCCTAGTCAGTTGCACTCTTGCCTCTGGACCACAAAAAAATCCCTTGCCCCAGCACAAATGATAGGGATACTGTGCTATGGAAGGTGCCAATCTACTGTGCATCAGAGAAATTAACACTGCAAAAATAAAAATCCTGCCAAGCATTTTAAGCTTGTATTAAGACATAAAACATTTAATTTTATTACCTTTTCGCTAAGAAAAGAATTCTGCCACTGATGTAAGATAATTTTGACTCATTTTTAGATTTGTCCACAGGATAAGCGAAAGTTGCTTCTCCCATGACAAATCTTGAAAAGAGTCAAAACTGTCTCACATCAATGGCATATTATTCTGAGAAAGAAGGTAATATAAATATGTTTTAAGTCTGAATACTAGGTCAAAATGATTGGCTAGATTTTATATTTGCAGTGTAGATAAATGAAGACCACAATGAAAAACGATCAGTCCAAAATTTGCATTTTTGTGTACTTTATATATTATATACTATTATAATATTTATAATATATAATAATAATATTTATTGTTATAATACTTTATATATTTTATATTTTTTCAGTGCTTTGTTTCTAACATCGTTTTGAATTTTTAATTCATTTCTCCGCAACATGAAAATGTGACTTTGATCATTTTACCATTGTGGTCTTCACATATATTAAAGCACTTAGTTGCACTGGCATATTTCCACTTAAAGACATCACAATATATTCCACTGCTGTGACATGTATTCTCATTATGATTCCTAAAAAGTCCACACTGAAGATCTATAAATACTCAGCGTATTCCATTTCAGTTAGGGGATAGTGTGCGCACTTTTGCTTAATTGCAGAGACAGATCGCAGGCTGGTCATATTGCCTTCTCCTTTGTAGTGCTCCGTAGAGGGAGAGGGATGAGCACACTATACCGGGGGACTTTAATTCCCATCCCTGAGTGGCAGTAGCTATAAACGGGGTTAATTAACATGCCATTAACTGAGCAAGAGTGTCAAAGAGTGACAATGGATATTAGCATCCCGTCCACAACAGTCATATTCATGCAGTCTCTTACAGCATATTAATGGAAAGGCTTTTGAAGTCATCTGCTCAGCACTGAAAAGGCCATGTTTTTATACTAAGTAAGACTGAAGTCAATTCTTTTTTTTCTCTGGGACATCCATTTTTAATATGAAAATGACTTCCGCCAGTTAGAAGCAAGATAAAATATAAATGTCTTGATGGACTTTCTCGTACATCTTCTCTGACAAACTTTTAAAACATGATAAGAATAAGAAATACCAAATTTTCATACACAAGTGGATGGTGCATATAAAATTTATGATGAATTAATATTTAGTGCTGCAGGATAGCGGGAGCATATTCGTCTCTTCCCCAGTACAAATTTCCTCTCCTCTTAACCCTGTTATGTTTAATGCAAACATTAATACTCATATGATCTCTCCACTAGACAAACTGAAAGAAATGAACAGGCTGTGCCTGTCGTAAAGGCTTAAAATATCTGACAAACAGGGTGGAAAAATTGTATGAACGAACTGTGTACTTTAGATTTGCAAGCACTGAAAACATTCAACATTCAGACTTGCAGTAATTTTTGTCCCTTTCTGTGAGATATGTGGTTAGTATAACGATTAGGGAACAGCACTCGTAATTCTGTGCCTGCAGGCCGGGTTCCCAGATGGCATACTATTGTGGTGCCCTTGAGCAAGACACTTAAAATTAATTGCTTCAGCAAATGTAGTTTTTGCCAGTTTTCTCGAAGAAGGCAGTGTAGTATGATGATGAGAGACGACTGTGTGTAATTCAGCAGTCGCAGGTTTGATTGCAAGATAGACCACTGCTGTATTACCCTAGAGCAAAGTATTTAATTGCATAAATGGATTGTTTGTAAGAACTGAAATCAGCAGATGTTGCCCTGAATAAAAGTGGTATATAATAAAGATGGCCTGTCATGTCACCAGAAGCACAGTAAATCATCCATTTCAAAATCTGCCCTTTGTGACCTCACAAAGGGGAGGAATCACCGAGAATGATGAAGGAAGTTGGAACAGAAAAACTGGTTGTCTGAAGTTGATCAATCCTTCATGCCTCTGGGCAGTCATTTCACCATGTGATGTCACAAAGAAACAGATTGTGTGATGGCTTGTAATAACTAATTGGCTGTGCACCTGGTGACATGACAGGGTACCTTTAAAATGAGAATGCAGCCTTTTGAAAAAGGGTCTGAGTAGATTATGAAAGTTTGGTGGTTCGAACTTATAGAGTAGCCTCTATAAGATCAGTGCAGCTGTTGGGCCGTAGCCCAATTGCCGCATTATGGAGGATAGGCTCCAGTGTAGCCTAATCAACAGTCAACCATCACTTTAGATAAAACAGTCAGCCTGACAGACTTAAAAACATAAGCAGAGAATTGTTGCAAGGATCCAGATTTAAATTCTGTGCAAGAGCCTGCTGTCTGTTTGAAAAATGTCTCTGAATGAGTGGTCACATTACAGCAAGGAGAAAGGCCCAATATGCTATCATTCACTGTGTAAAACTCAGATGGCACACTGCTAGGTTGCTCCCCACGTGTAATTCAGAACACTGAAGCAAAGCAAATAATGCATAAATATAAAATGGATGCCTGACTGACAGCTCTAAAGCATCTCTGCACAAAAATCTTACATGGTTTGGTGTTCTCCACTTTGACTATTTTGTTAATAGAGTTTCACTATGAACAACACATTTAAGAGCTCTGTCCCCTACATTTCCTGTTCTGGTGTTTATGTACACGTATTATAGAGTAACAAAGGAGCAAGAACATTGAGTCCCAGAGCACAGAATCCATATGGCTTTCATTACAGGCGAAGATTTGAGTGAGGAGGGGGTGGGAGGAGGAATGTTTTAAGTAGGGAAACGAGCTAATATCAGAGGCGAATTGAAGCTACTGGTTGTTAGGAAGGCTGGCTGTGCTCTTTCCATAGGCTCTTTCAAATGCAAATAACAGCCATTCAGGTTTTTCTCTTTGATGAATGAGAGAAGATAAAAAGTGTTCAGAATTTTCCATTTTCAGAGAACAGGTTTGACTCCAACTCATCAAAAATATTCAAATGCAAAAGCTCCTGCGAACTCTGATATCTGTGTGATGAGATACAAAAGCAAGGGCAAGCCAAAGATTATGGGTCCTGGTCATTCTTTTTTTTTTTTTTTTTTTTTTTTTAGCTCTGACTAGACTGACTCTGCCCGAGCACAACAGAATATTGACAAAGCAAAATTATTTTGAAATATATTACCAATATATTGCAATAATTCTCAGTTATATAGGCAAATTAACTAAATCTATCTTGTAGAACTTAGAAATACAGCAATATGTAATATACATTGTATATTCTGTAATAGGTACATACAGTAGATAATACATTTCTGTGAAATACTTGTTTGACTGTTATTTTCATTTACATATCAGCATAATATAGCATTATATCCTATTTGTGTGTTTTCAGATATTGTACATATGGAATAAGAACCCATCTGCTCTTTCATAATGATTATTCCCATACACTTCCTGTAGAGTTCTTCCTTTCCACTGTCCTTGTCTTGCTAATGAGAGTGACACAGCAGGCTAGTTTGGAAGCTCTATCTGTGCTGGCAAGAGAGAGTCCACTGCAGGATTACAGATGTCTGACTCCCAACAACATTATATTACACAGCGGCTGTGGCAGGTGTGCCATTCAGGTAAAACTGAGTACCCCAGTACTGAAGATTACCTTGGAATATATATTATCCCATAAATATTACACTACACTACTCTTATTTGTGAAAACTGGTAAAGCTCATATGGTGCAGACATTATTCTCTGTTGGTACCAGGGATATTTATTAATGTACACTACTTAAAAACCTTTTACAGCCTACCAATTTTAAAATTTTGTCCCCAATTTAAAAGCGTGTTCTCAAATTATATTCCCAAATAAAAAGCTTGCAACAGATAAACTGTACAGCCGAATCACGTGTAAGGCCTCATTTGAAGGCCCACATCCTCTAGTTTCTGCAAATGTGCTTATGGAGTATGTGACTAAAACACAAGCGAGTGAAGCTACACTACATCAGCTCAATAATGAAGGATTTTTTTTCTCCTTTTTTTGCCAGGAGTGATGGCGATTCAGTGAGTTTGATCAGGACAAATTAATTTGCTTTGCTGTATGTCAGGCAACCAAACCTCGAACCTACTGGTGATGAGAAATGGAGAAGACAGATCTCTTTACCAAAAAAGATGGACAAAGATTACTTGAGGCCACTACACTCTTGTTCGGACAAATCATGCTACATTTGATTTGCTAACCAAAATAGGTGCTTGGGTACCTACTACCTCATCCTACACTAAGTAACAGTTAAATGTTGCTCACAAGTTAAAAGTTATGTATGGGGAATTTGGCAGGGAGACGTAAGGGATGGAGAATCCTTTATTAAACCCTATATGTCAGATTACAGGGCTGCATATAGCACTTCATGAACTGAAGAAGACTGAGGAACTTCATTCAAAAACCATGCCCTATGGTACTATAAAGACATCAGTGACAAACAGGCTAAGCGGCATTTGATGAGCCATGTAAAGCGCATTTTGAGGAGAAAATCTAGGATGAAATTCTGCACCCAATAAGCTATGCAAATAAACACCAAACATAGGGCTATCTCACCTTGGTGAGTCCTGCTACTTCCAGGTAAAAGCAGATGATGAACACATTCCAGCCAACCCAGACTGCGGTCCAAACAGCATACTGCAGGTAAAGAGAAAATTACACATGACCATAAGGAACTGTGTACAGTAGTGTGCAGGGATGGTTATACACCACCACTTTCATCTAAAAAGGGGTCCTAAAATATTAGCGCTTCCCTATAACTTTTTGGTGAAAATCTGTTGAAACATACTACTGTAGGCATTGAGAACAAAAAAAAAATTATTCCCACAAGTATATTGAGGTAAAAATATGGGTAATGAACAAAAAACTGAAAACATCAATTTTTTACAACACTGGAAAGTGTCGCAAATTTTATTTTTTCTTGACTCTTGCATAGCCTGAATGCATGTTTGAAGGCTCAATTCATGATTATTGATGCTTAAAAAAATTGTTTAAACTGGTTTGAGGCAGCATTATTCGGCAAAATTACCTCTGATGGTCAGTTGTTCCAGTATATAAGGTATCATGAACTTTGACCAGTATCACAGTGTTAAGCACGTTGACACGACGGTTGGTAGCCGCATTGTGCCCTTGCATGATGCTGAAGATGTTACATGCTGCCATGGCACTGTGAGAAACACCATCAAGTGTTTAAAAGAGATTGGTTTGCTGAAAACTAGTGGCAATAGAGGTGCAAAATGGTAGTTCAATGCCTCGGACATTCATTATCTGTATATATAAAGTAAAAAAAAAAAAAATAATTGCCGTTTGACAGCATGACAACTCCATGATGACATTAATAGCGCCAGAAGTGAAGAGATGAAAGAAGTATCAAGATCTACTATATCCAGAAGCCTGTGTGAAAATGGTCTGATTGGTTGTGTTTCTGCCAAGAGCTGGCAAACAAAAAAAAAAAAAAGACTTGAGTTTGCTAAGAAATCAAGGATTGGACACTAATGGACAGGCAATAAGTCCTTTTGACCAATGAATCAAAATTCTAAATTTCCTCACCCAAACAGAACTTCTGTGCACCGTGGAGTTGGAAAATGTTTCAAAAATGACTGTTTAAACCCTTCAGTAAAACAAGATAATATGATGGTTTAGGGTTCAGCCTGCTCAAAAGGAGCCAGTGATCTCATAAAAATTGACGAAATCAGGAATTTAATGAAGTATCACAACATCCTTGTGAGGCACACACTGCCATCTGGAAAGAGACTGATTGGTCAGGAATTTTACTTTCAACATGATAATAACCCTAAACACACTTCTAAATTGTGCAAAAATGATCTCAGTCAGAAAGAAACATCGGGTGACAGAAAGTTATGACTTGGCCTGCACAAACTCCAGACCTTAATCCGATTGAGCAAATCTGTTGTAACACTGAAAGAATCTCTTTGGAATGAACTTCACACCATATGGAATGGTTTAGCGAGACAGGAAATAAAAACATGTGAAAACTGTGCCTGAAAGATTAAATGCTGTTATCAAATCAAAGGGTGGCTACACTAGATGTGGACTTTTTCTCTCAAAAAGACATTATAATTTTTGTTTTTATGAAATATTGTAATCGGTTCACTTATTTTCATCTACATGATCCAATATTGCATGAAATAAATACTTGAATAGCACTTGGTTTCTGATTTATCTTCACGTTGTTAGGTGTATACTCATCACTGCACACTACTGTACGCGATGACTTAATACACTTTACAGGTGCGCTGAATGCTGTTTAGGTCCCCTGGTGGCTCTGGTAAAGTGAGTGCACTGAAGAAAGCCACTGTGGACAAAGCACTATTTGTGAGATATGATGGCAGCACATAAGATAGAAAATATTTTTCCTGCAAGTGCTGGCCATTGATTTCTTTGAGAATTGTACACAGGAATAAGTGAATAAAAATATGAGGTATTCCCAATATTTATCTCTTGACTGATGGTTATGCCATTCCATTTTTGAGTTTTGAGGGCTAATTAATGTAATTGAATCGGCTGTACTCCATCATTGTAAGCGATGGCTGACCTCCGGAGTGAAAGGCAACCAGAGGGTAAGGCGTAAATCGCGGAGGTCGTAAATCACTCGGGTGCTCGGCACCCTTGTCCTTGATGTGGAGGAGGTCAAAGAGAGGACATGTAAGGGAGAGGGAGAGGGGGAGGGGTAGAGAGAGAGAGAGAGGTGGGGGTGTTACAGAGCTGGAGGTGGCATGGGAAGGGAGAGCATAAGTGGGAAGGGTAGTGAAAAAAGAGATGTAGGGGTGAGGTTAGACAGAGAGACAGAGAGAGAGAGGGAGAGCTAGGTCGTATAGTCAGAGAGAGTGTGCTTTTATATATAACAGAGACAGTCGTGCAAATGTCCATCCAATTAAACATACGTGTGACAGTGCATGTACTTACACCCAAAGAAGTGGAGGAACAGTATAGGTAAGGGTACATTGTGGTTCTTCAGGGATAACAATAACCCTGAGATTAACACAATGTTGCTTTTGACCAGTGTTGTAGTTTCAGCAGAGTTCTGCACCAGTGACCAACCTTTGCATCTCTGTATGGGTTTTTCATATGTTGTTTTCTGAGACGGCCCAAGAGAGAAAGAGTGAAATAAAATATCCAGTCCTGAAGAGCCGTGAATGCCCATGAGCTCACCCCTCATCCAGAATCAAAACAACGACCCGAAACATGGAGCCAACACCTCTGGCCAAGAGCAACAAACCCTGGTGTTCAACTTGGGGAAAAATAAAAACGAGGAACCGATCGAAACACCACACTGCAAAAAGTATCTGCCTCATCAAATAATTTCATCTTATTATGAGACGAAACTTCAGATTTTTTTCCCTCAAAAATTGAAAATGCCCTCAGAGTGCTAAATGCAGCTATTGTTGCTCAATGATGTAAGATATCAAAATCAAAGCTGTGAGAAAACCTCTCATGTGGTAAGTTGTTTAAAAGAGTTCCCGCAGGGCAGCTCTTTTAAACAAGTTGCCACATGATAGGTTTTCCACAGCATAAGATCATTTATTTACAATTTTTTGAAAATTTATTTCAGCGCTCTAAGGGTTAACTTACCACACGTGCTTGAAAAGTTAAATTCTCTTAACCCATAGAAAAATCTAGAAATGAGCCAACATGATCCCACTCACATGAGAATTTGTGTTTGGAGAGAAACGGTAACAGAAGTAAGTGCTGCCAGTGTAAATACAAGATTAAAATGCTCGGTAAGTTTTTTTGAAGTGCAGGACGTAGTCAAGACCAGGAGACCTTAAGTCACTGGGTCACTCAGTGTGCTTGTTTCTTCATTAATCCATTTATTTAGTTGTTGACTAATTCACACATTTTAAATCTCCATTTCCCTATTCCTTGGCAGTTGGAACACCCAGGCATTTCATTTGGCTCATGCCATCATCCTTATCTCATGGGAGGCTCAAGAATGATCAGGCATTTTTCAAATAGCGAGCAGCTGTCAGCATATTTTCAGTCTGCACCCTGGCAGCTGTCTGAGCCGCTGCTTTGGCGGAGGAGCGCAGCCGAAACGCAGCTGGTGTGGGCAGACCGCACGAGACCTTCTGAACAGGTGGGAGGTCGACTCGCGCTGGTGGAGGTGAGAAATGCACTGCAGAATAAAAATTTGCCTGGAGGACACTGCACATAATCAAAACACACGACACGGACGCAGCCCAGCAGGGCCGCAAGCTACAGTCGTCATCTACATTCTGTTCAATCTCCACTATGAGCCAATCACCAGATAAACTGCTCGCAATAAATGCTGCACACTTTATTTCCAGATAAACGAAAACCACTCAGTGCTTATACAGTCGTAGTTTAGCTCAGGACAGCGAGTCCTCACTCTTAGCTGACACTGAGGAGATGGAAAAACCCCTCAAAAACAAGAAGGACAGAACACTCATGCCGGTGTCCATAACAGCTGGTTTCTATTCCAGATCATTCCCTTCACAGGGGGCCCAGCAGAGTCCCCTGCACTGCATCTGCCCATACAGCACAGAGCTGGATACAATTACAGGATTTAGAGGGGGAATTTTCCCACCAATCATAACGTGACTTTTGAGGCCCTGTTTTTATGTGCCCTTTAGGTAGTGTTGAGCTTTCCCCTTCCCCCATCCAGACCTCCGCGCTATGGCAATCACAGGAATGTCTTTAAAGAGGAACTCAAACAAACCTGACTTTTTTGTGATTTTGGTAGTTTTATTATTATACTTTATATTACTCTTTCCTCGAGCACATTACTATCCAAGCTCAATCATCCTATTTGTGTTGCAAAAAGAAGATCAAAAACCAGCCCAGCTGAACTGCGATTTCCCGATTTCCGAAAAGCGAATTACGCATTAATTTATGCATGTGATGTCGTTCTGAGACTCGTTGCAGCTCAGTGTGAAATATCTGAGCTAAACCTTCGTCTTTGGGTTTGTTTTTTAATACATTTTATTCATCAAATATAGATTGCCTGGATCTTGTGTAGTTGGAGGCTTGGACGAGGAACGTTGTCAAAAATCTCACGATCAATGTCGGTGTGAGATTTTTGCTCACTCTGAAGACGTTTACTGTCCCAATGACTAACACAAGTGACATTACCATTGACCTGCAGAAACAGCGACATCTCCAAAAAGCCAAGAAACTCATATTGCATTCGTGAGTGAATGATGTAGAGCAGTGGTTCCCAAACTCAATCCTGGGGACCCACTGTGTTTGCTGGTTTTTGCCCCAACCACAGCTCAAATCCTAGAGTGCTAATGAGTCGTTAATTGTTCTTAATTGCATTACTCTTGTTCATCCTGATTATTTACCCTTTTAGACCATATGCCAAAAATAGATGGCGTCCATGGCGTCTAACATAAAAAAGTGGCTGATAACATGAAACTATGAATTGACTGCTAATTGATCTAATTGATGACACGTGGTCTTTAAATTAACTATTATTGGGTGATAATGAATTCAAGGACAAAGCATATTATAATGAGTCAAAGCTGTTAATGTTACCTGTGTGGTTTCAGGGCAGAACTTCAACACCTGCGTTTAGGCCACCCTAATCAGCAGCTTATTGATTGATCGCAGTCTTACATTTGATCCTTAACATACCTCCACCTTGGCTTGGTGTGATTACTTGGAATACATCAAAATAAACAATATAAATGTTGGGCTTTGAAACATCATGGAATGCATAGCCATTTCTATCATAGTGTGGTTTAGGGGGTATAACGTCCCACTAATCTGAAAAGCAACTAATAAAAAAAAAAAATTAACAGCCTGTTAAAATGCTGGTATTGTAATTCTGGTTGGAACAAAAACCAGCATACACAGTGGGTCCCCAGGACCGACTTTGGGAACCACTGATGTAGAGGACTTATCGAATATGGCTGGCTGGCTATAAAACCTGAGAGTTGTACAGAACTAAGTGCATGTCATAATTACATCCGTTCAGACGCCGTATTTCAGGAGACCGCAAAGAGAAGCTACTGGTGAGTCCCCACATTCTAAACTGCATATTTTCATGGTCATGTTAATAAGCATGTTCGTGAAATAATGCTAAAAACGCATTAGTTTTGTTTGCCAAATAGGCGGCAAGTTAGCTATCTAGCAAGCTAATTTGAGTTGGCTGTGATTGCCGATTCTGTCCCTGAATAGTTTGTCATCATCTAGTGATATGGTATTCTGAACCATGAGGCTATATACAGTGCCTGACAAAAGTCTTGTCACTTATCCAAGTTGTAGGAACAATAAATAATAACCTGACTTGTAGTTGATCAATTGGAATCAAAAAATGGCTTATATGAAAGGCAAAGCCCTCTAGATTATGCAAAATATACCAAAATAGAGTTTTGTGTCATTCATTGAGTTTTATTATTTAATTAGTACAGAAAGGTCAGATTTTGCTTGGACAAAAGTCTTGTCGCATTGAAAAAAAATGTGGAAATTATACATACACTTTATTTTGAATACACAAATACGCCACTATAATATCAGAACATAAAGTCATGGTGCCTTGGAAAAAAGGATTAATTTTGCGTATGACTCCCATGAGCTTGGAGGACTGCATCCATACGTCTTGGCAATGACTGAAATAACTTGATGATGAAATCATCTGGAATGGCAAAGAAAGCAGTCTTACAGGACTTCGAGAGTTCATCAAGATTCTATGGTTTCATCTTCCAAGCCTCTTCCTTCATCTTACCCCTGAAATGCTCAATAATGTTCATGTCAGGTGACTGGGTCGGCCAATCCTGGAGTACCTTCACCTTCTTCGCTTTCAGGAACTGTGATGTGGAGACAGAAGAATGAGAAGGAGCAGCAGTATAAGTAGGGCAGCAAGAACTTCTTGATATTTCAGGCTGTTGATGTTGCCATCCACTCTGCACATCTTTCTCACCCCCATGCTGGATGTAACAACAAACCATGATTTTTCCTCCACCAAACATGATTGTTTTCTGGGAGAATCTTGGGTCCATGAGGGTTCCAACAGGTCTTGTACGGCGACTGGGATGCAGTTCAATGGATGATTCATCAGAAAAATAAACTTTCAGCCACTTTTCCAGTATCAATCCTTTTCTGCAAGCTGTGGGCCTAGGCAAATGCAATGCAGGTTATTTGTTTTCTGTTTAATGCAGGCTTCTGTGCACTAATTTGGCCATGAAAACCACTTTGAGAGAGAATTTGACAAACTCTTCTTGTAGATACGGGATTTTTGGTGACATTTCCTAATGTAGCTTTGCTGTAGTTGAAGAAGGTCTAGCCTTGTACAGTTGAAGCAACAAAGCGGTCCTTTCAAACAGTTGTCATACCGGGGTCTGTCTGACCTGCACTTGCCACTTAACATCACCAGTTTCTTCAAATATTTTTCTTATCCCCTCCACTTGACATTTGGATACATTAAAGATGTCTGCCACCTCAGCAGCAGACTCAGTCTTCAGGCTCTTGATGATCAGCACTTTGGTCTGTGGTTGAATCTTTGGCATGTTGTCAGAGGTCTAGTCGCACCTCATATGAAAGTCTGGTGCGCTGGGGTTATTTCTATACACATCTGGAAATGTGTTAATTACAGTATTTGTCATAGGTTAAACTCTAATCTGTGATTTGTTGCATCATCTGAAGAGACGACAAGACTTTTGTCCCAGCAAAAACACATGTTATGGGCTTTGCCAGGCTGTGAACATCAGAACCCTTTTTGACGGTTTCATTTTGCACCAAATTATTAATGTGAAAGCCCTTGACATTAAAATGGACCATTTATTATAACAATTGATTGGTTAGAAATAACGTTATATGCTATTTTTAGTTACTATGTCTTTATGCGACAATACTTTTGTCAGGCACTGTATAGTCTATGCTCTGAACAGCTTTAATTCTTTCGTTTTTGACGGGCTAACATTGGTTATTGAGTTCTCTCTACCTCTCTGTATATCATTGTGCTTGTGTAAATAGAGAGCACCATCCCACAATTCGAACGCAGCCTCTACTTCTGACTCTGACTTGAGTAGCTACAGCGGCAACACAAACCTTACTTTGCATACAAAAATTGACATATTTTCAAGCTTTTGTTGCTATTGTGTTTTTGTGAAGACGAGACGAAGACACAATGTGAACGATCTGATAACAGCTCGATTTAAGCCAGCAGTTCTGTGACTGTATGTCGCACTATGGCATGCTTGCCACTGTAAAGCTAGAGCAGACAGTGCAACTGAGTCTCAGAATGACGTCAAGTGTTCACATATACGATCGTGCTTTTTGGATTTCTGAAAATGTAGGCGCAGAAATAAAGAACCACTAAAAACATATTTCTCATCCAAATCTCTCAAGTTGATTTTTTTTTTTAAATTATTTATTCCATAATCTATCACTAAAACTTAAAAATATCAAAACTTCAAACCCCTTTTTAGTTCCTCTTTAAAGAGGAGAGGGGGAGAGAATGGCAGCCATTTTGAGTCTTTTGGGGAGAAAGAGGTTGTGGGATCCAGAGAGGCAGGGGGGAGGGGATTGTTCCATTACAGAGCGCCAGTACACAGGAAATGAGCAGTGGCGAGCGAGTGAGAAACTTTCCAGCAACAGCAGGTAATGTTCTCATTGCACAAACCCCCAAATGTCTGCCAAACAACTCAAATCCAAGATGGAACGTTTTTTTATTTACCCTCTTCATTTTCAAGCCAGTGAGGAACAGGCCCCCAGCTGTTGGAATGAGGTCTGATGGTTGTCTCTGCCCAGTGGCAGGTTGCGGTATTGCAGCTGGTGACAGAAATGCAATTTTGCCAAAGGTATCCACTGCGAATCACGTCCTTGCGCTGGCCAAATATAAAAAGTTTTGAGAGCAAAGTAGGGTTCTAACATATATACACTGTTGCCCATAAAGCTAAAATAATTTTGTATTCAGATACTTTAACAATTATGAATGAATCACATTGTCACAATCATTTCATGAAAAGAGATAAAAAAGTTTTATTCCAACTTCAGATGCAACAGTATATTTGCCATACAAATTAATGTCCTCAGCATTGATTTTTTCCCACTCTAAAGCCTAATACCTATATTGGTCTGGTATTATAGTCTGTGCATGAGTCCAAGCCAGAGTGCATGTTAACTGTATAATCCATCATTTAATTAATGAAATGAAACATCATTGGAATAAGTGTGGCAAATTTAGTTAGATTAGTATACCAGACCAGCTGATGCAGATAAGGGTTTTCCTGTGTTTAAGTATGACCTTTTGAAAATGGCAGCAGCCACTAACAGTGAACTGAATTTGACAAGGCTGGTGAGAGTGCAACCGCCTGGGGTCAGCTCGAGTAAACCCCAATTAGTTTAAAATTTAAGCGAACGTGAAAAACAATGACTGTCCTAATCCCAAATCCTACTGCTGTTGGGATGCGTGAAATACCTGTACAGTAAATGTCAGAGGATGTCTAGCAAAACGTGTCTTGCATGAGGATTTATAGCATCTAGTAAAACAAGATTATATCGCCTTAATATGACCACAGTCCATAATGTAACTGACAAGCATACAGCAAAGTTAGTCCATCTTAATTTTTAGTAAATGTCTCACTGAATTTTTAGAAAGACACTCTGCCCATATTTTGTGATCATGTTAAAAACTTAATATTCAAAGTGGACAGTAGCGCCTTGTATTGAGACATTCCCAGAAAGACAACAAGCAGATGTTAGTGCCACTAGCTGAAAGGGCAAGCGGCTTAGCCAGTGAGGAATTCTGGGCAAGCTTTTTTGCAATGTACAATCTCAATCAAAATCAAAGAGTTTAAAAACAGGGGCTTTTTATCGGCTGTGATGATGGTCAAACTTCTTAGAGGTGATGCCACCTCAACTAAACAAATGCAGCTTCCGAACAAGACAGTAATGCAACGGAGAATTCTCTCTATCTAAACTCAGAGCGGAGTGTCTTCGTTCACCACTGTGCACCCCCACAGATATTCTAAAGGAGATGTCATCGTGTACAGTATGTCTCAGATTTTCTTTGAACCTCCCAGGTTTGGAACACCCAGTCATATTTTTATCACTGTGCGCCGCCTACACCTGCTCTCTTGATTCACAGTGCAGATGTATTCAACTCTGAAGCTCACAGTGACAGTATGTGCCTTTTGTCACACCAGAGTTTGAATCCAGGTCATACAGACTTAAGACTTAAGAAATGCAGGAAATACGTTGTATAAAACCAGAATAACAGGCACATTCCATGTGCCAAAATCAAGCAGAGATCACTGATTAACACCATTCCTCGACAATAGAGCAAATTTGGCTGGGCTCCAAGCCAAATTCAGCCCTGGAATAGTCTGCAGTCCAAACTAGACACTCGGATGTATCCTCCGAGTAAACTGCGCCAAAACCAAATTGGAAACTCCGAAGCCCTAAGCATCTTCTAGTTGTTTCATGGTCTAAAAAAAAAAAAAACCAATGGACTACTATGTACACTTAACAAAAATATAAACGCCCCATGTAAATTATTTATGTAACATGAAATGTGTTACCTCAAATGAGCTGATAATGTCTTAATTGTGTGAAATGGTTATTTGTCTTGATTTGTATACATTTGTGTTCATCTCTGCCAGTGAGTACTTGCTCAGTGATGCATTGATTCCACCCACAACACAGGTGTGGCATGTGCAGACGCTGCTCAAACAGCATGAACAGAACTCAGACACTCCCTAAAACTGGGGACAATAAAAGGCCACCCCAAAATGTCAAATTTCATCAAAAGTAACCATGCCACAAATGTCGCAAATCATGCGGGAACGCGCCATAGGAATGCTGGATGCAGGAACGTCCACCAGAGCGGTTGCTGCACAGATGAATGTTCACTATCGGACAATTGGGTGTTTAAGAGTGTGTTTTAGACAGACTGGCAGTACAGCAAATCGACCTCACCCTCGTCGTCCACGTGTGACCACACGAGCACAAGATTGTCACATCTGGCTTCTCCACTTGCGTGACCGCCTCAGACCAGCAACACGCACAGCAGATGAAACAGTTGGTCTGCACAACAGACGTATCACACCTCAAACTGTCCGGAACCGCCTGGGAGAAGCGAACCTACATGCTTGTCGTCCTCATCGTGATCCCAACCGTGTCTACGAGTATCCCTGATCGCCATACGCCACTATCTTGCTCTAATGCACAGTAATCTGTTGCATATTGAACAATAAAATGAATTGTGTATGACTTAATACACTGCTAATGCTACTTATCAAGATCTTGACTGAACACCATGGCACGCTAATCACTTGATTCAGGTGACTTAGCACAGGACTAAAACAATAACGTGAACCAACACCAGCCCCTTGCAGATAAAATTGGACAGCCCTGTCTAAATGAAAAATCGGAAACTTGTACTTGAAAGAAAACGCATACACTGATCACGACAGTCTTCATTTCAGATCCAGTAATAAGGAATAAACAGACTAACTAAAGGATCATCTAAAGTTGTGGATGAGTATTGAGCACTCCGTGGTTCTGTTATTCAGCAATATTTGACGAAGTCAAAAAATTGGCTACTCATGTGACAACATTACTGACTGGCTGACTTGTCCAGTTGAATTAAAGCTTTAGCTCATTGACCTGTTTGGTTTACAGGGTCAGTAATCAGCTCATATCAGTGTACGTTACATAAAAAGTAACTCACCAAGATGACGTATTTGGGTCGATACTGGATGGTTCCAAAGAGGCCGAGAATCACAATTATTATGTGCAGGAAGTTTGCAAGAATGGGGGCCCACTGGTATCCCAGGAAATCAAAGATCTGCCGCTCCAGTGCTGTGAGCTGAGGAGAAAGAATAAAGAACTGAAATAAGGGAGCCATCACTCAGAAAGAGGCATCAGTAGTATAGTAAATACTTTAGCTGAAGGATATGACTGAGGCATGGTCTCATTGGTTGACTAAGAGCTGTTAATTTATGAATTGTTACAACCCCAATTCCGAAATAGTTGGGACAAAGTGTAAATTGTGAATAAAATCAAAACACAATAACTTTGAAATCACACCAGCCAGTATTTTATTCACAATAGAACAGAGATAACATAGCAAGTGTTGAAACTGAGAAATTTTACAATTTTATCCACAAAATGAGCTCATTTCAAATTTGATGGCTGCTACAGGTCTCAAAAAGTTGGGACAGGGCCTGTTTACCATGGTGTAGCATCCCCTCTTCTTTTTAACACAGAGTGGAGGGTGTCTGGGCATTGAGGAGACAAGTTTCTTGAGTTTAGCCATTGGAATTTGATCCCACTCTTGTTTAATACAGGCTTCCAGCTGCTGGAGCGTTTTAGGTCTCCTTTGATGGACTTTTTGTTTAATCATGCTCCAATTGTTCTCAATCGGTGAAAGATCAGGACTGCAGGCAGGCCAGTTCAGCACACGGACTCATCTACTATGAAGCCATGCTGTTGTAATAGCTGCAGTATGTGGTTTTGCATTGTCCTGCTGAAATACACAAGGCCTTCCCTGGAATAGATGTCGTCTGGAGGGAAGCATATGTTGCTCTAAAACCTTTATATACATTTCAGTATTCATGGTGCTTTTTAAAGCATGCAACTGTCCCACACCATATGCACTAATGCATCCCCATACCATCAGAGATGCTGGCTTTTGAACTGAACGCTGATAACAGGAGGGGTGGTCTTGCTCCTCTTTAGCCCGGAGGACACGACGCCCATGATTTCCAACAAGACTGTCAAATTTGGACTCATCTGACCACAGGACACTTTGCCACTTTGCTACAGTCCATTTAAATGAGCCTTGGCCCACAGAACATGGCGTTGCTTCTGGATCATGCTCAACAATAGCTTCCTTTTTGCATGATAGAGTTTTAGGTGGCACCTGTGGATGGCACGGCGGACTGTGTTTACAGACAGTGGTTTCTTGAAGTATTCCTGGGCCCATTTAGTAATGTCAGTGACAGAATCATGCCGGTGAGTGATGCAGTGGTCTCTGAGGGCCCGAAGATCACGGGCATCCAGTAAAGGCCTTCGGCCTTGTGCCTTACGCACAGAGATTTTTCCAGTTTCTCTGAATCTTTTGATGATGTTATGCACTGTCGATGATTAGATGTTCAAAGCCTTTGCAATTTGACATTGAGGAACATTGTTTTTAAAGTATTCCGCAATTTTTTTACGCAAGCCTTCACAGGATGGAGAGCCTCTGGCCATCTTTACTTCAGAGAGACTCAGCCTCTCTAAGACATCCCTTTTATAGCCAATCATGTTACACACCTGATGCCAGTTAACTTAATTACTTGCTAAATGTTCTTTCAGCTGATTCTCTTATATATTAATTGCTTTTTCAGCCCCTTTTTGCCTGTGTCCCAACTTTTTGAGACCTGTTGCAGCCAGAAAATTTGAAATAAGCTCATTTTGGGGATAAAAATGTAAAATGTCTCAGTGTCAACATTTGAAATGTTAACTATGTTCTATTATAAATAACATATTGGCTCATGTGATCTGAAAGTCATTGCATTTTGATTTTAATCACAATTTACACTTCGTCCCAACTATTTCAGAATTGGGGTAGTAGAATACCCATCTGGAACTGGTAGCACGGAGCATGCACCAACGATGCCAGAGGGGCTAGTTACAGTCTTAGTCACCGGGGAGGTCCACATGATACTGGCAGCTAAGGGTAAGTAAATCCATGTGGAACTGGTGGCACTAAGCATGTATTTAAGTGCAGCTATTATTCTTTTTCATTATTTTAATGTCGTAGTGTGAATCATATTGTTTTTATGTGCGGTCAAAAGGTCTGTGTCGGAAAACAACTCGAAGTCACCTCCAGAAGAAGCGCTCTTTGCCGCAAAACTCACTGCTCCACAGCTAACTGAAACGCCCCTATAGCTTCTGGCCATTTTTTTTCATTAATTGGTGATGTCACCATTTGAATTTTCACGCCAAGCAGATAGTTTGGCACGCCCTTGAATCAAGTGGGTTAAGCCCACAAGGCTTAACCGGTATTTGTTTCTAAAGCTTAATTGCACTCTGGAACAGAAATCCATTAATGGTAAGGGTCGTGACATTTCTCAACACACGTGCGAACGGTGGACCAATCCCAAGTGAGTGATCAAGTTGACCAATCAATGCACACTGGGGTTTTCAGGAGGGCGAGGGCAGGACCTCAACGGAGCATTTCACAGACAGGTACAGCATAAATGGCCAGCATGAGAAAACTCAAGTGTTTTTTTTTTTTTTTTACAATGACGTATTAAACCTTTTTTAATAGAATTCAAGAATACAAGAATGACCAATGAAAAGTCACATAATAGGTGCACTTTAGTGGTGCGAGTGAGGCCAGTCCACGGTCTCAGCCAGTGAGGTGGACAGTGTGGTACTGCAGGTTTACAGGGTCGGTATTCCAGCTGTTTTTGAAATCCATACAGGATCAGTGGCACTGAGTGGCCTTAGTGATGCCAGTGCGGTCAGCTACAACCATAGTCACCGGCGAGGACCGTGTGGTGCTGGAGGGTGGGTAGGGTGTGCTGGGTGTCAGCTCTATAGGCTAGGCTGTGACACAGAAAGAGGAGGACATCTTGATCCAACCCATGTCTCAAGGTCAGAAACTCAATCTTAAGTGAAGTAGAGATACAGACATTGTATCATACTATGAGTTAATTTTCACAGTGCCTGACTTCAAGGGGCTCTTATCGCTGCCCGGCCCTGTGAAGAGGACAGTCAGTCCAAGGACGACTTCAGCCCCGTTCCTGGTGCCCATGCCTGGTCACACCCTGGAGCTGCAGATGCACCATCACTGCTCCTCCAACCACCTACACCATCTTCACCTTCTTTATTTATTTTTAAATCGACCACTTGATTTGTATTCACTTGTTTAGAAAAATTTGTCTGTGTACCAGGGTTCTAATGGGCTTTAATAGACTTAGATACCTAAAACCTGTATACATTCTCTTGGATGGTGGATGGGCTCCGCCACTATAGCCAGGCTCCTTCTGAGATTTCTTCCTATTAGGGAGTTTTCACTTACCACTGTTTGAGGATTTTTCTCCTTTATAGGAGTTTTTTTCCCCACATAAGCTATTTTGGGGACTTAGGTCAGGAATCTGCCTACTGCTATTCCATAAAGTGTCTTTGTGACAGTTCAACTGTGAAAACTACACAAATAAAACTTCATTGAATTGGAAACCTAAGAATGAGAGAAAGTGTAGAAGAATCAATCTGCTGGAACTTTAAAATGACTTCTAAAATGTTATTACCATTCGACTTAGTTATGTTACTCTAAAACAAGAGAATCATCAAAGCTCTCTGCAGTATTGAGGACCAAACACATGGCCTTCGTGGAGAAATGAAACATAAACGAAGTACGATGGCTAAAGAAACAGGTCAAATCAGGACAGCCTCGCTGATGATTACGACCAAATGTTCTTCGTCCGTCAGGAAATCCAACATCATGCAACATAAAGGCCCTAATGCCCTGGCATTTTCTATTTTTATCAATGCCTCTGTCTGAAGAGGTTAAAACGGCATGCATACTACAGCAGATTTTCCTGCAGAGTTTATATTCAGATACTTTAATGGCCTTGGCAACAAGATTTGACTCGATGTACAATACATATTGTTCGATTTTTATGCCTAGTCTTATCTTTTGAATGTAAACAGAGATAATAAAGAGACATTTGCAGAAGCATTTAGAAAAAAATGTGTTTCACAACAATCAATTGCAGTGTACGTGTGTGTGTGTGTGTGTGTGTGCTTCCATGTGTGCGTACGCGCACGTGTGTGTCTATGTTTGTCTGCGAAAGGAGCATTGAAGTGTAGGAGTTAAATGTTTCAATCTTTCACTATTGGCCCAGTGTATTTTTTAAATATTTGCACTTCACTCAGTCGGCCAGACAATGACCGTCTGGTGTCTGAGCTCTGACACGAACACACCCTGCAGCCTACTGAGCCTGAGGATGAGAGAGCAGGGAGCGTCAGGATACCAGGTAGGAGTGCAGATGGAACGTTAACGAGCATCAGGCTAGTGTGATACAGCACTACTAGTACTAGCTGCAGCGGATAGTGATGCAGCATGGCAGCAGACAGAGGCATGTTTTTGTGGCAGAGGCAGAGCAGGAGTGTAGCTTAAATAGTCCATGTTACAGAGGGCCAGGGCAGTGGCAGATAAGCATAAAATTGTGCAGAATACAAAACTCAAGATGGCGGGTATTTGCGGCCATACTGAACATCCAAGCGCCGTCATTATCGATGGGCTTCCGTAGGTACACAAGACCAAACAACACAGCAAAAATGACGTTAATTGACAAAGGCGTTCTCAAGTTATCATGCAGAATACAAAAGTATATGGGAAAGATGGATGGACGGACAACACACGTGACGACAATACCCCTCTGCCCCTTATTCAGGGCTGAAGGGTAAAAAGTTAGTATATCGTAGAACATCCAAATAAAATCAAAAAGAAGCGATCTGAAAAATCCATTCAACCTCTATAATGCTGAGAAACAACACAGAACACATTATTTGATGTTCTTATTTGTGAATTTAATTGCTTATTGAAAATAAACAATGTAATGACTGCAAGGGAGCCCATCATCATCACTGCGTTTCATTTTGCTTTTGGGCACTGGAGACTCCAGTCGAGACAACTCACGTATTAAAGAAAAAATCCATTTATTGAGTATCATACATTAATTTGGTTTGGGCGTCAAATAGATCTGCTTTGGGTACTCGGTGCACTTACTCGTGCAGACCCTGAATACAGGGAGAGGTGACATCTACCAAATAAGAAATGGCACCGAATCCCCCGAGTACATAAAGCAGATCTAAACACCAGGTGGAGGCTGGGATGGTGGAGGGTGAGCAGCAAGGCAAACAGCAGCAGCGAAGCATGAGGCAAGTAAACAGCAGCAAGCAGCACAGCAAAAGTTGAGCAATTTAAAAAGCGCTCCATAACAATGTAATGTCTGATTGGTGGGTGTGTGGCGTGATGTGTGCAAGTGTGATTGGTATGGGAGAGAACTTGTGGTCTACTTAAAGGGGACCTATTTTGCTATATTTCCAATGTTATAGTTTGATCTTGGACTCCCCTAGAGTACTCCTGATCGTTCAAAGTCCAAAACAGGGTCCTTATTTAGCTCATACTGCCATCCTCAAAAAACCCCATTTGTAGTCCATTGTAGTCTCTGCCTGAAACGCCTCACTGGGGTGGCTCTTCCACTATGGCCCCCCCCTCCCCGTGTGCCCACTTTCTTCTGATTGGCCAGCTCTGTGGAGGGCGGAGTTGGGCGGGACGAGGCTGCAGAACACAGTTTTCCGGGTCAGTCTCCCCAGAGTGAAACATGAGACACGGCTGCCATCAGATAAGGTAGCGGCAGGCAAATTCCGCAATCTAACGTTATACCTGAATATAGATCTAATAAAATGAACTTGTTCAATTAAACGCAGCGGCTCAAGCTCAAATTTGCTATCGGCTACAGTTTGCTACGGCAACAGTGGTGAGTACAGCGGTTTTTCTACTCTATAGCTAGCATGCAGGGAAAGGTAGAATCCACCCCATATAGACACATTTGTAGAACGGGTCGACATGCCCAAGTGTAGACCGGAGATCGTAGAAATCCGGTGGGTCTGAGTTTAGAGGGAAACACAGACAGTGAGGAGCAGCTAAAAGTGGACCAACAGCTTATGGACTGGTTCGGTGTGTATTATAAGGACCTTCTGGTTCGTGTGCATAACTGTGGTGTGTCGTTAGCGTGGAGAAACGAACAGCTTCTGCGCGGGTATATGACGGAGGGGCGAGAGCTCCAGGCTAAACGGCCTTTTCGGAAATGCCCTTGGTAATGGTTTACTTATTGCGTCGGAATGACAAGCGTTTCCTCGCGGAGAATGGGCGCGTTATGGATAGTGCGCGAGAGCTAGATATAGCTCCGGTTATGTTATGAGCATAATACAGGTTTTACAGACCATAAGTTCCATTTGCGTGAACCGTTGCTTATGTGGAGCTAACGAATCGATCACTTTTACAGGAAAGAATTTAATACTCAATCACCGATTTAATATTCAATCGACAGCAATGCAGAGAAATTGTTTGTGATACCAGACGCGTTATAGCCTGTGCGCTTCCCTATTGCTTTAACCGGTAGCATTAGAGAGCTTACCCAGATATTGGAGAAGTATCAGGCAGACCCCGGTCATGGATAAGTAAAGCGATCGTTCACAAGCACCCAAAACCGCACCCCAAGCTTTGCAAAACATACGTCTGGTCTAACTGCACCTCTCCAGTTAGCTTCAACTGTAGTGGCTACAATCAGGCAACGTTATGATGAAACTGTCACATTGATGCTTACCGAAGTAACACAAGCATACCGATGAGAATTGCTGCATATAAGTTAACCAGGAGCATTTTTAATTAGCAGAGCACGGGAACTAACATGCAGTAGCTGATAAGCGGTCATGACTTTGAATGTAATCTGTCGCGCAAAAAAATTTGTTTTCGCCTGGTGTCTGGTGTGATTCGGCTTCTTTTCTTTGCATTGACTTTGCGTGCCTAAAAAATTAGTTATTTGCGTCTTTGCATTGACTTTGAATGTAACCTGTCGCGCGAAAAATTAGTTTGCATTGCGTCTGTGCGAAAAATTAAGATCTGGTGGAAGCTTAACGCACCCATAACGCGTGTATTCGCCTCTTTGCATTGACTTTGAATGTAACCTGTCGCGTCCGGTGTGAAAGCTGCTTAACGCGCCCATAACGCGTGTATTCGCCTCTTTGCATTGACTTTGAATGTAACCGGTCGCGCGAAAAATTAGTTTCGCATCTGGTGTGAAAGCTGCTTAACGCGCCCATAACGCGTGTATTCGCCTCTTTGCATTGACTTTGAATGTAACCTGTCGCGTCCGGTGTGAAAGCTGCTTAACGCGCCCATAACGCGTGTATTCGCCTCTTTGCATTGACTTTGAATGTAATCTGTCCCGCGGAAAATTCGTTTCGCGTCCGATGTCCCTTTGGCCGTGGCTGTTTGCTGCCAGCAAACAAAAAAAAGCTACCCACTGATTTCTGGTGGCATCGTCCTTAGGATGAGAAGTAGGTGTTTTTCTTCGCATCCAAAAGTAAACGGACAAGCAGCTTTGGGAGAGATACTGACAAAACTGCACCTCAAATGATCTGCGATTCTTCTTTTGTATTTCCAAAAGTGTAGACGCTACTAAGGCATAGTATGACCTGCTGTTGTTAGTGCCGGCTAGAATAGTTTCCGGTGTGGGCAGGTCCAGCGCCGTGGTTGGCTCTGGCTAGGTCTGTATTAATTGGACGGCACAACCTGACATCAGGTTTTGCCCAGATCTCGCGAAGATCTCGGGAGGAGCTGTTCAGAGAGGAAATCACGTTCACGAAATCACGTTCTTGGATTACGGCAAAACCCCTATGTCTTATGTTTAGAAACTTTTCAGAGGTTGAGTATGGACAACCAACATTATAACATTACTAATATGTATTAAAAGAAGGATCAGCATAATAGGTCCCCTTTAAGTCAACCACGTGACTGCAGCAAGAGTTTCCTGACTGAACTGCAGCATTCATTTCATTCGTGCTATTCTAGCAAGCAGAATTTTCCCCCATTCATCCATTATGCAGGTCTTCAGCTGCACAACTATATTGGGCCTTCGTCGCCATATATTTCATTTCATTCTCAGAAGGAAACAGATTCCATTGTGGTTTGGCGCTGTCTAAATGGAGAATGCAGGGACATCCCTGGAACAAACTATATCCAGATGGCAGCATATTATGGAATGCCCAAATATGACATGCAAAAAATCCTATCAATTTCTTTTTGGGGAACTTTGTTTTCAAAGTGATGGATTATAAGACTATGCAACAGCAAACAAAGTAGCCTCAACTCATCTTTGCTCTTAAGGGACTAGGCTTGTTTTGAAAGCTCCTTTATACCATAACACAATTAGCTAACCAGTTTAACTTATTATCTCAACTTGTCATAATTGGTCCTAAATTGCCCCTGTGCCAACTTTTTTGGTGTCTGTAGCTGTCATCAGTTTTGAATTAAGCATACATTTTCAATAAACAATTGAATTCACATTTAAAGCATCAAATGAAGCAAAAGTGAAGGGACTTTCCACATCACTCATTTCTGATTTCATTTTGCTAACCTTTTCATAATTGAAGATTTCTTGGAATTGTAGTAGTAGTAGCACATTTTAATTAAAAAGGCTTGTGTGGTACCATACCTTTAGGTGCTGATTTCTTTTTCTGCTGATAGATGCTCAAAATAGTTGGAGCAGCTAATCCCCATAACCAACACTGCATAATCACAGTACAGGTTTCCATAGCTGTTTTAAAACTTGTTGCAAGGTTTACAATTTCCATTGATGTGGGTTCATGTTGTGCAAATGTGTTTAAAATGTAGCTAAACACAATTAGGATATATAACCAAGCTAAATGCTATGTACCTTAAATATCTAAAGTGTTCACTTTTTTTATAGTAGAAAAATGGCGAGCCGAGTTCATCTGCTTTCGCCACTCATGTTGTGTTATGATGTTTAAAAAAAGCCCACATGACAGTGACTGGTCAAAAAACAAACCTGATCAAAGCCTAATCAATACCTATGAAATTGTTTCACAAAACTATTTGAATGAACATAAATAATCATAGGCAAAGTGCACTATCTGACATGCACGTGGCTGTAAGACATGGTAGCTTAGCCAAAAAAACATGAGTACCAGTGCCAGTCAACCATTAATTTCAATAATCTCAAATAACTGCTGGTTGTGTGTAGCGGATGGGAGCGGGGCACACATATCTTTAACTGCAGAACAAATTTCACAGAATACCTTGTTTTTGTGGCATCATGGACTATCCTGTAGAATTTAACTCTCCAGCTAGCTTGGTATGTTCATCAAATACCGTCTCTGGTTCATCCTCTACTCTTCTGTGCCTCTGCTTCCCAGATGGGGCATGTTCAAGATCGCTGGTTCTAGTGAGTGCTCGCAAATTCTTGCCTCTCAAGCGATTAAACTACATTTGTTACAGCATAGACATGTGAGAACATCTGCGAGCAGTTTCGCCTTGCTTTTCAAGATGACATCCAGCATTCTCAGCATCTGTATCCACGCTTTTGCACAGCTTGTTCATTAGAATTTGACGAAAAACTTGTAGGCAGCCATCATGCATAACGTGCAAGAGCTTGAATTCATTCAAAATTTGGCCGCCCTTCCCTCGCAAGACCTAGCGCAAGACCGTTTGGTCTGGAATATGCGCCTGGTGTCTGTGGGTTGTATTCACAGATGTCACGGATTTAGGTGTACTTCCTCACAATGCACAACGCGCCACCATATTTCTTCCCTATGCTCCCTACGCCACTGCAATATTAAATAACATATTGTAACAGTAACAGAAAATATACACAACCATTTATTTGCGAGCATTTGTCCCTCATCATGTGACAACACTTTAATACCATGCCGTTACGAATAAGCACTACCTCTGATTTTTTTGTGGCAGCACGCAAAAAATTGGACTCACAATATGCAACAGATGTAATTCTTTCATGAAGCTAGCTCATACTCACACAGTTTCATCTGCCTCATCTCTCCCTGGGACCAGGGTCCCAACTCCTGTCAGAAAAAAGTAGGCTATGCTTTTTATTGTTGGTTATGTATTAACGTTCTCAACACAAACAATCAGTATAGCTAGGTAATGTTTCTTGCTAAAAGGCTATGGGATGACACCTCCTATGTCCATCAGCAAACAGGCCAAACATGATAGAAAAGGAGAGATCACAATGAAATCATTAGGCTACTTGAAATGGTTTATTTATAGAAAAATTTTACTTCAACTAAGCAGGATATGGCTCTTAAAATCGATACTGCCCCAATTTTATCAGGACATCTCGTCACACTACATAGCACTGAACAGCCCTGATAACACTTCAAGTTAATTATTAATTAATAATTATCCAGATATTTAAGCTTGTTAACTATGGCATATTATATGTTTAAAAAGGAAAAGATAATTACCTTGACAAAAATGGTTTGTGCACGTAATTGCGTAATTTCACTTCAGAGACAGTATCTCTCTAATAATAACACATTTCCGCAACTGTCGTATTTCTTTGCTGAGCTAGAAAATTTCGTCACCCTGGTTAGAAATAATCCTCAAGGTTTTATAATAACTACGGTTCAGTGACCCCCGGTACAGTGAAAAAGAAATATTGTCACTATAAAAGAAACACAAGCAGGTAAGAAAAATGGCTAAATACTTTCTGTGGTTTGGCCAATGACGTCATAAGAATTCAACCCATATCATTAGCACTACTACAAACAAACTCATTTTTGCAGATTCTTTGGTTGGCTAGCAGTGCTTATTGCTGGCTAATAATAGATTTGCCAGAGCATTACACATTTACGGTTAAACTGACAAAGCTTTCAACTGGACAGTGCGTTGCGTGAGCTAATGTGATCAATCACATTAAATCAAAGGCATCCCCAAGACTGTTTGGCTGTTCCCCTGGGTACTCGGCAATTTCCGAGGGGGCCCGAGCCCTACAGCACCCACAGGCCCCGCGCTTATGGCCATACCACAGACTGATCAAGCAAAATATTTACCACAACATGGGGGTGAACAAAGTGCTTGAAGTGGCTCCTTTTAGCTAGTGGCTGGTGTCATGGAGTGGGACAAGTATTACACAGTTTTTCTGCATTGGGCTGCGGGACAGCAGCCAGATCTGGCTGTTCTAGCCATCCGAGACCACACAGACGAGGCCAGTCTGCATAAATTGGAAACAGCCCTCCTGCAGACATACACAGAGACCTCTCATTTCCTTTGTAGCCGGGGTCAGACCCGCCTTCTGAGACCTGCATGCAGACGGCTGTACCTCACCAGCCATGAATAATTCACGGAGGGGTTTCCCAGTACTCCTGTTTGTTATTCATTAGATGCCGTTAGATTAGATTTCTCTCTCTGAACCAAGGATCAGGCATCCCGCTGGGATATTTGTGGCTGCACCAGCACCGGTGCTCCCTCTATTGCAGAAGAACCTGACTGATGTCACGGGAACACAGAGACTGTTTAACACCAAAACATACTGGATGAAGAAAGAGAGGGGTTAAAACAGAGAGGTAAGAATAAAGACAGGGAGAGGGAGAGATGGAGAATGAAGGGCGAGGAAAGAAAGTGAGAGAGGCATAAAAGACTAGACAGGGAGAGATGAAGAAACTGGGTTGAGGACAGTGATAGAGGGATAACAAGAGAAAGAGGGAAAGGGAAATATGGATAAAGAGAGGGAGAGACAAAGAGAATGTGGAAGGAATGAAGTCTGAGAAAGGGGGGGATGGAGACAGAGAGAATGATGGAAGGATAGACAGACAAAGAGAGAGAGGGGGAAAGATCTCCCAGCCCCAGCTTCCAGAGGCTCCCCTGTGGATAAGGAGCTGAAGAAATAAAGCAGATGAAAGAGGGGCTTACAGCTCTGCCTCTTTAAGCACACTGACACCAGCCGCTTCCAGCTGCTCATGTAGCTCAGCTGATAGCCACCGCTAACGGCTCAGTCCATTTTCACTATAGGGGGCTACAGAAGGGCCTATACCATTAATGTGCTCAGTTCCAGTGCATGGATGTACCCTCAATCCAGAATAAGATTCAGACAGCCAGAACCTAAAATGACTGACAGACAAGTAGAGCAGTATGTATACTTTGCACCAAGGATGCATAATGGTGTCAACCAGGGATGAAGGAGCTCTAATTCATAAAAACTGACCTAAAATCATCACTCAAAAGTGACTATGGCCAATCAGACACTCACTTGCCTGCACAAGCTGTATGTGAAGTTTCTTCCTTCCTTATGTTAACTATGCATCGCAGCTCAGACAGGGGAAGTGCATGGCAGCAGGCGATACACACCATACAGTGCATAGATTCACCAGAGAAAAGATGAGATGTAGCCTAAAATAAACTACTCCCTATAAATGCAAAGTATTTGTAATTGCTCACTGGCTTTAGAAAATCCCTGATATGATTTCCTGTCAGGGAATTTTTTCAATTTCTGCTTTCAGTTACTGCTAAAGTTGACCAGGAAGTAATTAAAAAATATATGCCCAAAATATTACTGCAGTCACTTGCCTGCTCACTGGCCCAGTTGTGGATTCATCGTATGTAATACTAGCAAAGAAATCAGTATTTTAGGCGGCAATTGAAAATTATATTATTTCCGCACAATATAATTATAATATAGAACAAAATTAATAGCTTTGTCGTCCATGAGCATTTCATAAATTTAAGTAATTAGTAAGATGCAAATAGCATACAAAAAAAACAACTTACATTTTCAATTAACCAAATGAAGCTTGACATTTTTACTGAATAAAATTTGGTCAAGTGCCTCGCTCAAAGGTGCAACAGAGGCAACCCAGCTGGAACTCAATCCCACAAGCTTACAGCGAAAGGCTCAATTCTCTAAACATTGTAGAACATTTCCTAGCAAGTAAGCCTTGCAGAGATAAATTAAAAATTGAATGGAATTTTCCACTTGTATTCTCCTATTACAACTCCATTCCAGCAGTCCATATCTGTAAAAAGGGTCTAACACAGTGCAGATCATGGCTGTGTAACATTGCCCTCAAGATAATCTCCTCATAAATGCCCACTGTGGCTGTTTGCACAACTGTTAAAGTGAACAAACTACTTGATTTACTTCCCAAAGATAAAGCACAAAATCTCCATTAAAATCCAATTCATAAAAGCAAATAAACGCTGCCAGGGTGGCTGAAACCACTGTGCTGTTTCACCATGATAAATGCATTATTTCATTGTGCTTTTCAAGTTAAGATGCTCTTTTAAGATTGCACAGCTACACAGTTCTTTTACATGGTCACATTCATCTAACTACAAAAACATTACCACTGGCCATAAATTCTCAACCTCACTGCAGAGCAAGTGATTTCAGGTAAAAAAAAAAAAAAAAAAAACATTACAGCTGGAGTAGCCTTTTCTGTCAGTAATTACTGATTACTTAAAAATCATTGAAAAATGCACAAAATGCAGTAATCAGCTGCAAAAGATCAACTGAGAATGAACAAATTGCACAATGAAATGAGGTCACTTATATAAGAAAAAGCATTCAGAAAGGGTTCTGTCTAATCTCCTGAACCAGAGATACATGGTGCTTCACTTTTTGTGCATATTGCGAGCATTCATTCGTGAGGAATCCGCAAAGCTAAATCTGAAAATGGGGTTGTTTAATATTCATAAGTGAGCAGTTTAACTCTCCCTCAGGCAGTATTTATAATTCAGACACAAAGATGAGAGAGAGAGAGAGAGAGAGAGAGAGCTACTTCAACACACCAAAGCCTGGGTATGTCTCTGCTATCATGCATTGACAATAATTGTAAAGCACAATGATCCACCCTCTTAAAATTAATAAATAATCAAATCAAAATTTTGTTTAATCAGCGGAAGCCTTCATGAACACAACAGCCTCAATCTAATTAAATCTCATTTAATATATTTTCTTTTTATCTTTGATGCATAAATTATTAAACTACAGTGTGCTTCTTTTCTAAGGTAAATGGGTACAATAAATATCACTCAATGGCTCACAATACATGCTACCCTTCATCAATGCCGTTACAGTCAGTTCTATTGATCGTCATGAACAGATATGCACTTTCTTCAGCTCTGGATTCCTCCTGTGACACAGCATGACTAAAAGAGAGGGAGATGACAACGCAGAACATAATGCTGCAAAAAAAGTTGTGTTTCCACCCAAAAATACCTAGAACTTTTAGTCCCAGGGACTACTTTTCAAGGACCTAAAACGTTGCTTCAGCCCATTGTTGTCTGTGTTTCTACAGCAGTCTAAAGACCAGCGAAGTTTCCGCAAATTAGGCCTCTTGCTAATGAAAAAGTTACGGCTGTTTTACATGCCATTTTTGCGTCATCCTCTGCATAAAAGCTCAGTAAGGCCTGGACTTTGTCGTAGGTCCATCTGTCGTATGATTTCGTCTGATGCTCCATGTTGATGTCTCAAAGCACAACAAACAAAAAAGTTTCTAAAAATGGCAGTTTTAATAAAACACTGCAAGTACTCAATCAATCATAAACGTTCAGTTCCCCAAACCCAAATTTCCTGAACACTAGAAAGTGCAACCCCACAAACAGGGACTTTTTGGAGGGTACAATAATCTCCTCGGAACTTCATTTTGACCCTCGTTCCTGTGATGGAAAAGTACACAGAAGAACTCAGTTCCTCAAAAGGTTCCTTGTCCCTGGGGAAAGTTCCTGCAATCAAAACACGGCTCTAATAACGATATCACAATGCAACCGTGTTGCCTGTTTTACAATAAGTCTAACTGTACCATGCGACAGAATTGAACAATTATACAGCTTAATTACCAACCAAATAAAGTTTTGTTATAAAAAACTGCACATACAATTTCTTTACACTCGCCAGGGATCAACAGAGTTGGAAGATAGCCTTTGCACCAAGAGTTTTTTTTCCTCCTCAAGAATGTATTTGTTCATTATTTGTGAGAACAAATGGCCAATTTTACCGCTGTGTGAGGAAAGCTCGGAAGAACAGGTCTATATCTGAATTATTCATGATATGATTCCAACATTACTTAATTAAGGCCCACGTTAGCAGGATGTGCTATCCTCCAGTCTGGGGCCAGTACAACAGGAACTTCACAAATAACTGCAATAAAAACCAGCTTCTCAGGATAGCACTCGGTCTTGTAAATTAAGCATGACAGACACTAATTGCACCATCCCGCACCAACATGGGGTTTAGAGACAGGTGGCTCGGAATAGCTTTGCTAAACTGGGTTTCTGGACAAGAGCCTGATTGCAGTGTCAGGGTTGGTACAAGGTTATGCATTATGATGAACACAGCCAGAACTTCCCACCACATAACTCCAAGCCCACTACCTGAGACCATTTTTTCCCCGCCCCACCCGAAGGGTGAGAGAAGGGGTATTGTTTTTGCTTCGGTTTGTTTGTGTGTTTGTTTGTTAACACTCTAACGGCAAAACTAACAGCCAGATTCACCCCAAATTCGGTATAGGGATTGCCACTGACCCAGAATAGATCCCTATTGAATTTCGTACAAGTAGGTGAAAGTATGTGCGAGGAGCGGGGTTTGTTGTGCCTGGCACCACTTGTTTTGGGAAATGTTTTTGTTGTCCTTGTTTCTAGTTCTCCCAGTTGCGGAGAAAATATTCTTTCCATGTAAAACTGAAGCTAGTGATTAAAAACTATTAATATTAGAATGATGCAATCCACACAGCAGTGGAATGTTGTTTTTTTTTCCCCCACACACAGCAACTGACGAGTACAGGTCTGTATAATAGCCTTCTCTCGGTAACCTCTCCAATAAACTCAGTGCAATGCTTAGGATTCCCAGGGAAATATATGGCTAACAGAACAGCTATTCAGGATGGGAGAATAGGACCTCAAAAAAGCACAAAATGAAGTTTAGACTTACACTTTTACTCCACCCCACCCCACCCCTCTCAGACACACTCACTCTGTTTCTCTAGCCCTCTACTTCAAATCCTGACAGGGTACAAGCACAGTTCGTAATGTGTCACTGCTATAATGCCCCTGGGAGAACACACTGTTTACTGAAGTGGAAAAAGTCTACCCACTTCCTCCCTGTTATTTTTTTGTTCTTTTATCCCCATTTCCTCTCAAATAAACCAACTGCAGGGGAGCAGGGATATGAGCACATGCTTGATTAATTAGGGGTATTTATTAAAACTCTCCCAGTGTGGACTCTCCAGTAATGGACTGTCAGTCCAGTGTGCTTTAATTTTCTGTTTTGATGAGAAAGGGTGCTGGTGGCAGTAGAGGAATCTCTCAGTGGCTGTAATTGACTAGCTCTATAGCCTTTCGCCTGACAAACAGGCTTTGTCACAAGGTACATCAATATAGACAGGCTTGAGACTAGGCTTGGCTTCCTCTTCACATCCTAATCTACTCTAGCTTTTGGACTAACTGGGTAAGACGGCACCTGCCACTCTGAGATTGGTCGCCATGGTGAGAATGCATCATGATTTCAGCAATGGCCTAATTTCCATGATTTAGCCAGCCATCAAATGTGCCTTGCCTCCGTGCAACCCACACACACAGCTAGAGAGAATTTGAGCTGTACCAACCCCAGAGTAACTAAGATGGCTCAAATGCAGAGGACAAATGACCCCATGAGGTAAAATAATGAATATGTTCACTAAATTTAAGAAGTGCTGGAGCAAATCAGATGTCAACAGAACAACACAAAGGCATTATGTTTGTGAAGTGCACAGAAAAACAGTGAGGGTACGGTTAACTGTGATTCAATATTTTTTTAAACCAACAGAGTAAACTTGATCCCAATTAGGCTTTCAGAACTGTCAGTTTTGAATCAAAGAAAGTGTGGGCAGTTGATAGCCCTTTGAAAAAGGCAAAAAAAAAAAAACATGTTTCTGCACATAATGTCAGTGTTAATTCAACTCCAGGGGAGTTAGTATGGGTTCACTCTGGCTACGATGAACTTGTATAACCCTGGTAAGAGCTGATTTAACAGCAAACATTTTGCTGTGCGTGCAAACTCACTGGGCAGAAAAACACTCATCTCCACTGTACTGTTTCTCAACTGAATTCTGAGCAAGGGTTTGTAATACATGGAGGGCCATCTCACAGAAAATGCGATCTTGAAATGTAACATTTGTAAAACAAAAAAAAGTGATGTGAGCCTTTGATAAACTCCATCAGCATGACAGCAGGTACAGGATTTTCTGAGGAGCTCTCAGCCTGCATAATTTATAAGAGCTTCACTAGCCTCTCGTTCTCTTTTGAAAATTCCCACAGGCCCGCTCCTAGTTATTCACACCAACCTGTCTCTCTGTCCGATCTCCAGGGGACTACGCTGTCCCCTTTACCACTTTGCAAGCTCTTGAGGGCTTGACTGCACCTTTTGTGGGCCCTACATGAGCCCTATCTATTCAAGCAAATCTATCTCAAAACAAAATCAGTCAACCCGTAATCCTTTGTAGGAAAAGCAAAGTCCAGGGATAATTTTATCTTGTTTAATGTGATTTTGCAGCATTGCTCACTGAAAAATCACATTAAACAAGATAAAATTATAGCCAATCACTCACCTGTGTTAGTCGCTTTTCAATTTCATTATGTAGTAAAAATGGTTCAGAAACTGAAATGGAATGAGGCTCTACCAGGGCAAGCACAAGTAGGCTATAGTAACCACCCAGAAACAGGCTGTCACAATGGAGCACAAGGCTGATAAATCAATAAACTCAGTTCAAAGACTAGCGACTGCACACGAACAGAGTGAGCCAATTTAAAACAACACCCCAAACCTCAGAACATTTGAAGTGGGAAGACAATCACTAATGCAAATTGGCTCATTGGTAGTCTCACGCTTCTACCCACGATGCCTGAAAGAGGAGAAAATGGGCCATTTAGCTCCAATAGAATCTGTGCCCGGAGGATACTTTCTGTCCTCTTCTCTGGTGCCTTGTCCGTAACTGTGTTTATGAAGACACAAGAGCTCATACTGTTGTTTATTATTTTCTTATTATTTTTCTAGATCATATGTAAGAAAAAATCACTATCTTGCTGCATGTTTTCTTTTTTGTAATCTCAAAATGTCTGCTTCCCATCCATGCCAGGTTTAGTCAGGTGTAATGAAAACCAAGAATATAGTCGCTCAGTTTTGGATATCTGTAGGTAGATAAAGCACTTAATGATGAATTGATGGACTGTCACGCTGTCAGGCATTGCATACACGTACATATGTAGTAAAGGCAATCTACACTGTTTTTGAAAAGATCTGGGTGTCAGTCATCAGATTTTTGGAGGGTGAAAGTTTTGCTAAAGCCCTGCAATGCACCACAGCATGCTTTTTAAACGATAATCGTATTCTATCATAATATAAACAAAAATATTCTAGCCGCCTAATACCAGGGTCCACACATCTATCTTTTCCCTTTATCTTTTATATCCTGCAACTGTACCTGCCTCAGGTTTTATGTGCGCACATTTTACACTTTTTACTCATTATATTCCATATCAGACCTTTTCTTTGCACAGGCTATCATTTAACGACCAAATCCGTCATGAAACAATGGCGAAGTGTGACTTTGTTCAACTGCATTGTCCTTTTTGTACATGTTTACGTGTGCCTCTTCGTTCTACTTAATGTGTGTCATTGTATCTATATGGAAAATCTGGGAAATATATCTGTTGAAAATTACTGAAAGCCCAATGTACTGCCTTGAGCAGAAGCCACTCAGTACATTCAGGACCCACTGCAGTGATAAGTGAGGAGACACAGGAGCATCGTGGTAAAAGAGCTGGGCTTGTAGCCCTAAGGCGATGGGTCCATTCCCAGGCAGAGCACTAATGTGAGTGCTTCAGCAAAGGCACTTAGATGGCATCAGCGAATATCCATCTGTATAAATGAACTGTGTGTAAATAACACAAGCCGTATGATTCACTCTTAATACAGACACGTACAACCGTGAAAATGTAATGTGTGTAATAAAGTACATTATAGATTACATATGTCTTAGCGCGCTTATCTGTGCACATTATTGAATACAGCCTTCAGGAACCCATAAATTAAATTCATGAATGAATCTTCAATATTGGTAGTGGTACCCAGTGCAGTTTCTAATGTATGATGTCTATTTTAACATGCTGTGTTAATTTCTTAAATAGAATTTATTTCATGTCAGTGCAAGTTCTTTAATCAAGACCTGTCTGTGCTAAGTTAGGTGAGGCAGATTCCTCACCTTGAAACACATGGTTACTCTCAAAACAGTTCCCATTTACTTTACTTGATATCAAACAATTAATTGACTTATTATACCCCAGAAACTGAGTTTTTGGAGATATGGATTAATCTCAAACACCGTCACCCCAGAACCTTCTTGTTAGTGCAATAACAACAAAAGTTTTTATGGGAATCGAATGAACCTTCTTGTGTTCTTTTCTGATGCTAACAGGACAAACTTTGCATTTGAAAATCCAATAACTCAAAACCATTTGAGGTGAATCAAGTCACGCCTCTTTCAATCATTTCTGGTCCATAGAGAAAAGCTGTTATTGATGCTGGTCACCCTACGACTTTTGAAGTAGCGCCACCACCAAGTCAGAAAATTAATTTTTTAAAAGTTACAAAAGCTCCAACAGCTTTCATGGGAATAATGTAAAATATGCAAGCAAAATAATCCTAATGCACAGAGGAGGAACCTAGCTGATTTTTATGGCTCTATTACTTAAACCGTAGAGCTACCATTAGATGAAACTGCATTTCCAAATGCAATTAGTCAATCAGTTCTAATGGGAACTATAGCAACTTTGCAGTGAATGTCTTGGTGCAGAGAAAGCAAACCTATTGTTCTGATGACACCATGAACACTCCTCCAGCACAACCTTAAGGTCATCCTTTTTTCAAAAATGCAGTAAGTCAAACAGTTCTTATGGTAATTGCATAAAGTTTGCTGTGAACATTTCAGGGGCCAAGAGTAGTTCCCTGTTGATTTTTTGGACCCTGTACCTTTTCCTGTGGCACCAACAGTAAGACAAACTGAATTTCACCGATGGGAAGACTGCTGTAGTTCTGGGGAAATACCTTGCTGTTGTCCTCTGATAGCATTTGAATGATTTATTCATTCTAAATTTCAGAATAACTAGCCAATTTATGATTACATACAGCAATACTTCTCATTGCATCTGAACTTGCAATGCTCACGAGACAGCAGAGACTTTTCTTAGCTATGGGCTTACAATAGGCCACTGCAATGCCATTTCAAACAAATGTTAAAACCTTTTTCATATCGCGATCAATGCTTGATCAATATGTTTACGATAATGCTTTCCACTTTATAAATAAATACTCTTCACAGCAATTTAAAAAATTATGCTGAGTTTATTTTCATTCATCTTTCACAATCTGATGAACAAAAGGCCAACAACACAGAATTACAGAGGGAGTTGATATTTTTTTTACAAATAAATTGAGGCACTTTCATTACAAATCACCAGATTAAAAAAAAAAAATGTCCTGACTGACTACCTCAGATTTGCTTCAAATTTAGAGAACATGATGTTATTTTATCGAGGAGACTGCAAAATTTTAGACCAGTATCTTCATTCGTTTTTGAGATATTGAGACTTTTAAAAAGGGGGTGTGGCCCCCAATTTTGTGCAAAAACAAGCATTACTTTGCAATACACTAACTTCAATAAGTCATGACTTTTGAACTATCAGACATAGCTAAATGAAATTTGCAGGATTTGTTCTTTGGTACAATATGTCTCAGAATACTGAAAATCAGGTCCACAACTTGTATATTTGCCAATTAGTTGGTTTCCCAATATGACCAAAATGAAAAGTTTGGTTCTGTGTGTGGGGCCAGGTTTGGCCCTCAATACCTCTAGATGGAAACACACTACAGCTTTCTATTCTGAGAATTGATTTGTCATATTATAGTATTTTCATAGCAACTCAGTATTTATTCCAAGGAATTGGAACTTTCTGATTTATAGGCCTTTAACAATGGAACCAAACATGTCAGACGTGTATTTAAATTGTACTTTGCCAAGGTGTGACAAGGTGTACCGTAATACAAATTAAATTATTAGAAAGAGCATATTTTAATTGATATTTATACTAAATATCAAGTTGGTATCTTAAAGGGAACTGTTTTTCTCTAAGTGTCAAATCACACAATGTCTTACTGAAACAAATATGCTGGTACATAGGCATGCAATGAAATCAACAGTAATTGAAGAAAACCTATCATTGTACATAATACTTTTTGTTTAGATAACAGTATTGTAGAAGCATAGAAATTGTGTTTTTAACTTGCCAGACTGAATTGACGGCTGATCTCACCTGTTGCTGCATCTTTAAATACATTCCAAAATTGGTAGCTGATGTCATTTCATGCTGTTTACCCATCTACTTGCAAGACAGATTCTTAGCAGATGTCTACAATTCTTTAGTCATATATTTATAAGTAGTCACAGTCATGGTTTTACGATCACATTGCTTTTAGTTTTTCACTGTTGCACTTGCCTGATTGTGCATATAAAGTGGCTTGATCTTTGGCATCATGCTCTATTGGAGCACAGCTCAATTGTAGTGATGATTGTCACAAGCAGGAAGATGCAAAGAAACTCAGGAGGTAAGATTACTATGGGTTAACCTCCTGAACTGAATGTACATGGTACCAGGGGAAGCAGGGCATCTCACAAACACCATAAAAGGGCATAGTAACCCTGGAGCAACATATTTGTATTAGTTACCTGCTCAACTCAACTTGTATAGGTACATTCCTATAATGGTTAGCATGAAGCAGGGCTCTGCATATAACAAAAATCCAACATGGCAGCGTCCAGGCAACTGAGCGTCCAAGAAATACTAGACAGTATTCTTTATGAAGATACGGACAGTGACTTAGATGACGATGGCCATGACCATGACTATGAACCTGACGAAGGTGTGCATGACTGTGGTTAGCTGCAATACAATTTTGATGCTTTTACATATCTATCTAGGTAGGCTGATTTTAGATGATGGATGCAAGGCGGATGGGTGTGTAAGCAGGTAGGTACAAATCTGATAATGCCCCGCAAAACAGATCTCTTCGCCAGTAGGTTATTCATAAAGATACAACGTTTTCATGCCAAAATGTCCACTTGGTTTTTGATGAGGAAAGAAACTAGAGGTTCAATATTACTCCATGCTTAATTGTTAGGCAGTTAGTAGCCTATTGCACAACGACATATTGCTATCTAATGATTACTAACTGAAATGATGTTTACTTCCCGGTCATTTACCCCCGCAGGTAGTTACCCCCTCAGACAATTACCCCCGCGGACAGTTACCGCCACGGATATTACCCCCGCGGATGGGCACAACCACAGCCGCGGGGGTAACTATCCGCAAGGGTAACTGTCTGAGGGGGTAACTGCCCGCCGGGGTAAATGACCGGGGGTAAACATCATTTCAGTTAGTAATCATTAGATAGCAATATGTCATTGTGCAATAGGCTACTACCAAACTATTTAGGCCAGTGAATCTTTATTTCGGGAATAAATGACCTACTTATTTCAACACAATTTTCTGGAGTCATTCCGGTTATGAAAATATGCGTATTTTGTTTGTACAAAATAAAGTGATTTTTCTGTTCAAACAAAACTTCAAATCTAATTTTCTCAGAACTTGGAAAAAGTCAGATAGTAGACTTTTGCTCTCAGCCACTCACATAATACACTGGATACAAGAACATTATGTTCTGTAAATTCGAAGCAAATCTGAGGCTGTTAGTTGGAAGGCCTCTGGTGATTTCAGCTGGAATTGCCCATTTCATCCTTGCAGTCTTGCATTGAAACTGAACTCAACTAAACCTCTTTGACATTATCACACCTTAATCATTACTGGCAACAAATGGGACTTGATTAATTGGTGAATAAATTGCTAGATTGTTCATCAGGATATGTGCGTGGAAACAGTTTGAGAGTAATCTTGTGATAAAAGCTGAAGTCACGGCCTACCCTGACAGCATGTCTCTGATAGGAACTGATGAAAATAATAAATAGCAGCATAAAAACTGTGCTTCCTTTGGTTCTGATAAATATTAATGCTCACAAAGTGATATAGGTGATATGTCAGTTATGAGCCACATAATGGTGCTCAGTCTGCTTAAATTTGTTCACTGCTCCAAGGCATATTCAACTCCTCTCTCTCTACACACACACACACACACACACACACACACACACATTGGACAAACAAAAAGCACAGAGCCTAACTGCCAAACAGGGCATTAACTGCATGACATTAAATACCTGACCAATTAGATTCACACATGATGCTCCTATGTCTGCAGACTACAGTATGCAATGTGCTTCATCACAGCAGCTGGATAGAAAGGTGATCTCAGAGAAGACGCTTGCTGTGATACTGCTATGCAGGCTCCAGGAGACAATGTGGAGTCCGTTCCTGGTGCTATCACAGCAGGTGTGTTTATAATGCAAGGGTATTGCTCACATCAACGTTTGACCACACTGGCCCTCTGGTGCTTCAGTTCTCCACAATCAAGAGAGCAAGAGGGAGCACCAGCCAACCACAAGCCTCCAGCCCCTATGATCCCGCATTTGTTGGACTCTTGTCGTCAACTGTTGTTGCCACAGATTCTTGAAATTGGCATGACAACAGTTGACAAGTGGCTACACCATCCACCAACTATTTTGACTTCTTTTGACAACTGATCCTTGGCTCAACTCTGACTCCTGTAATGTCAGCTGTACTGACAAGGAATGTTTTCCTGACTCTGTATATTTGCTGGCCAGGATGGAACAACCCTCTTGACTGAGCAACCACAGCTTCAGAGGGACTTTATTAAGTTTGCAGCATTTTCAGGTGGCAGTCAGGGCTGAAATCAGCAGTGGGGTAACTTGCTTGAGGAGCATTCATGCCAGTGTTTTCAGAGGAACATCCGTATCATGCAGAGAGAAAGTGAGTAATTGTGTATAAATCTGTTGATTTGTGTCACACCAGGCAGAGCCCTGTGTATGTTGACACACAAGCAGTCAACGCATGTCCGCCCATCCACACACACACACACACACACACACACACACACACACACACACACACACACACACACACACACACACACACACAGATGTTCGCATTTGAAGACAAAAATAGTTACCAGGCAATGAGGGCAGGATTCAGGAAAACAAAGTCAAGATAAAATAAATAAAACATTTTATTTTAACTTTAGAAGTTACTCTATCATCTCCATATGTCATGTGCTCACAGCTCCATCAAGCCTGACAAACACACTGCACTGTTCCAGCTCCCACCACCAATAACGAAAACATAAATAGAGAAACAACACACACACATTTACAGAAACGATAAAGGACAAAATTAAAGAGAACTATTCCAAGTTGTACGCAAACATTAAACATCACATCACACACACACACACACACACACACACACGCACGCACAAACATACTCATACTATTTCTGCAGTAAACCAAGACTGAGACTTGAACTGTCCACCAGCTACACAGTAGCTTCACTTGGAACCTCTATTACTGTCTAATCTCTACCAACTTATGTTTCCACCAATTAAAATGAAGAGTCAGCAAACAGGCTCTGTCTCCGGGCGGAACTGAGGATGACACTCCGGGGACACAGCTCCTCTGGGATGCCTGACTCCTGGTTCCAGGAGTAATTGGCTCCTTTTTTCTTTTTTTCCCCAGCTGATTAGAAAGCGTGAGGCCTTGATTACTGCTGCACTGTCCTCCCTTTAACTGAACAGAGACCTCCAGCTCCACACAAAGGCCTGTGACACACAGGTCTGCTCTGATAAGAAGCCCATTGCAAGCAGACTGCAGACACCAGACGCAGATATGGTACAAAACATGGAGGCTCATTATGCAGTGAAAAAGCAATATTTTGGTACTGGGTTCAGCGCTGTGGTAGAAAATAGGAATTAGCTTCAAGGCACGGGGGAGTTGCTCTAAATGGGATTAAAGAGTTAGCTCACTAGCTTCCATGAATGTTCTGAAATAACTTGTGCTTTCCTCTAATTAGATTTCATTCCATTTAAAATATTTACTGAAGTTACTCTATTAACTGTCTAATCTTGTCCATACACTTCCTCTGCAGTCCGTGATATACTTATAAATGGACAGAACTGGCCTGGTTTATGCAGATACAGTGTATCCAATTCGAAGTTCCAATTGGAGATTGAAAGTTGAGCAATGCTTGATTTTCAATCAAAAGGCACAGCGAGCACCAGGTTCTGGTTCCCAAAGCTCATTATCGGGGGGCCATGTCACGTACCCCAGTCATGCAGTGGCAACCACACACAGTGGCAATGGCCCGGGAAACTTCCAGGTTGGCCATCAATGTAACAGGGTCAACCTAGGATACTCTAATAGGTCTGCAAAACAGCTCACAATTTCCCAGTCCACTTCGGTATTAAAGGCTCCTCCCAGGTAATTAATTCTGGATTTCAATTAAGGAACTTCATTGGTTATGATCAGACTTTTGCCGCAACGAATCATACATATTATGCACACTGTACATTGGAATTATGTGGTTTCAATAAACCATTGTTTGCAAACAGTTAACTGAAATTGATTGCAAATTAGTACAGTTTGTTTGCTCTTTATTGACAAAAGAGATAACCAAATTTTGCCAGGAACAATTCCTTAATACGGTGGACATTATGTGGCAATGGGGTTTTAGTGACTGTTGATTCTCTGTTATAACAGAATTTCATGTCATCTTTTTCATTTCCGTAGCCTTCTCCATGTCTTTTGTGTCATGAAATTTACTGGTGTTTTTTAATTAATTGCACACTTGTCACTGCACTTAGAGCCGCACAACCAAATACACCAGCATAAGTGTGCAGACGAATGCTATTACTGTAACACTCGCCCTCACCTATCAAGCACTTGCAGTCATTTTCACTCTTTCACCAACAGACGGAGAGATAAATGATCATGGTCCTGACTGTGAGCTAATGACTCAAAGGAATCACCAGTGGCGGAGCTATAAAGGGTTTTTATTTTAATTGCACAGTGTTCAAGGCATAACTTCAATGTTGCAAAAATCAAAAAGCCCACTTAATGACCACAAAATTGAATATAACACACAGCACACAAAATCCAGGGTACTCGGCTCCCAAAGAACTGTTATCCTTTGCTGGATAACGATAGCTACAGAGCTAACTATTGCTCAGAGGGCAAAGCTACACTCCCAACAGATCACAGTGAGTAAAAAGAAGCAATTAACTTCCAACCCCACAAGGACAGAAACACTTCAAAGGCTTTTTACACCATTGACGAGTTTTGTTGATTTGGAAAATAATCTACTGCAGCGTTACAGTAAGCGTAAACCACTGAAATAAGAAATAGCACAATAAACGGGTGATAAAATAGGACAGCAAGACTGCGCGCTTAGAGGAGGACGAGAACTTCCAGGGATAAAGCTGATTTTATATTTAAAAACAGAAACTTGCACAAAACAGGAAGGACGACATCCATTTTTTTAGCTCAGTATCCACAAATGAGGGAAGTCCCATTGCCGCCAGGACATCATTCTTGCATCATATGATGGGAAACTTTCCTAACCGAGCAATTCTGCACCACAGGCAGTACCAGCACAGACTATCTGCTACCCAGACTGCTGAATGCACCAACACACTGCCACTTCACATCTTAATAGGATGAGCAACCCCAGGGCCTATTATTGTCTGCTTTCATTTTCCCTTCTTTAATCTTTAAAATTTGCTCATAGAAAAAGAGAAAACTTGGTCCACAGCACTTCCAAAACTGAAATTTTGAAACGTCAGCACTGATACTACATAGAAACTCCATCCAAAATGCCAGTGATAATAACAGTGAGCAATCTTAACCATTCTACCCTGCTTTCACACACAGTGACTGCAGTGTTCTAGCCAGGATTTTTCCTCAGAGTGGTGCTATTCAAGTGTTCGAGCAGTCGCGACTCGCAAGCCCCGGTGGGGCGAAGCCATACCGAGGGGGTGGGGGGGTTTGGCAGGGTGGGATGTGGGATCCCCCCCAGGACATTTCGATACAATGGAAGTGATTTGGTGCGTTTTGGTGAAGTATTTTGCATGAAATCCTTTACCAGAATCTCCCTTTGTCAAATGAGTTTTTCCTGATACAGAAAATCAATCCGTGTTTACAGAAAGAGTCTCCATAATCTGCTTTGAATCAAGCCATATTTCAATCTAAATATTCAACTTACTTTAACTTTTTCGACGTCAGAGCGGGATTATCCGGCAAGAATCGCTGACCCATGAATTCTGCAGGAGCCAAATGTCCATTCTTGGCGCGCGTCAAGCATAAACAATATGTAGATTATATGAACAAAAAATTCAAACTCCGCCAATACCAGTGCAACTGGCACCACTGAAAAGCGCTTTAAAAACACTTTAAAATGACACCATAACCATTCATATTGGTAGAGTATAAAGAAAATGTTACGGGTTATAGTTAGATCGATGATATCCGTTATCGGCTAGTCAGACTGGACCATGGACATTACCCCTGATGTTGGCTGGCGCTCTGACCGGCATTCATACTCAGTTGAATAAAAAGCCTCCGCTGGACACGAGCGTCTGACATTCTTTGTAGTCTTCTGCTACAAACAGAAAAGCTCACACATTTTATAATAGATAATTAGACTTTATTTTTTGAATGGGAATGATTGATGATTTTGAGACCAAAATTGAACTTTTCCGTGGAAAATGTCTTATTTCCTTATAAATGGCCACTTATTCGAGCACTTGCCCACTATGGGATAGATATGCAAGTAGTGGGGACAGAATAGTCTCGTGTAATTCCATCGCACAATTCGCTACAAATCAGTGATTAAAACAAGCATGGTTGCCAGTCAAATACGGACTCTGATTGCTCTAATGTAAAGAACACACAGCCGTCAGTCTACGGACAGTGGATTGTGATTGGACGAAAATAACTTTTTTCAGCGTAGGAAATTAGATATACTGTAATATGTAACTTACGATGTTAGATATAACATTGCGGATTTATTATGTAAATTTCCATTAAGACACCTGAGTTTAAGGTTGGATTACGAAGCTTCTGAAAGGGATATGAACGCACCGGTGCGGTGCTATCGTTGAAAAGGGGCAACACTTAATTCAAAGTAAGCTATTCGCATGTAGCATCCCGGGGATTTTGAATATTTAATAGAGGCCAATGGTGAACTTTTATGTCTTGTATGACATCGTCAATCCTAGGTGTCCTTTTCAAAGTATCGTCTAGCTAGCTCATGCAATTTTTGCCACATTAAATTACCCACGAAAATAATGGTTTCGGGATTCGGTCACGGTTCGGTAGCCTCTGGAACAGAGTCGGTCAAAAACGTTTCTGATAAAATGCAATGAAATTTCACTGAATTTAAACTGAAATATTAAAGAGCACGTCTATTTAGTCTTTAATAGTGTCTGATTAGTAGCCTATTGAAAACGAACATATGCTTCCAACTGTTCATCGAAACGGATAATGCGCGCAGATCTTTAAAATTCAAAGATTAAGCTAAAAAGGCAGTTTTCAGCTACTCTATATCCAAGTAGTTCTGGGGAATACCCCGACAAAAGGGTGGAAACAGCATTTGGGAAGAAAATAACTGATGCGGACCATGCAGATTTTCACATAGCAAGCTACAATAAGGCAGCTTCCATGCCGTGTGGTCGTTTCGGGAAAGGCAGCGTGTTTTGGCCTAAAAAGTTCGTTTATGTTAATAGTAACCATATAACAAGTTACTGATCCTAGAAAGCAAACACCTGGACCCTATTTTGAGTTTTCTCAGTGCGGCGGATGAAATCTCAGCGCGGCAGAGCCCCGCGGGCACCGCGGCTGGCTAGAACCCTGCAGTGGAGAGTGCAATGCCCCTGCTCAGCTTCAGAATTATGAAAAGCTTTTTGAGTTGAAGGGCTAGAGAAAAACACATTAATGATTAAACTTTCAGAGACAAATTCTTGGTGCAGAGAAAGGGCTAATAGAGCATTTATTTATTTATTTATTTATTTATTTATTCATTCATTTATTTATTCATTGATTATTGTATTAACTGCCACTTCAACAGACTCTCTCACTAAAAAGTCATAGGACTGTTAGAGAGATACTGTCTTTGTACTTGTAAGGCCACGCCTCCAGACGTCAAACTCTCCGGTCTATTAAGACCTGGACCGCATTCTCAGCCCCTCAATCATTGTATGCAGCTGCTGTTCATTTCCAGAGTGTGGTAGTGTTTGGCTATTTAAGACTGAGCTTCGCACTTAGTCTTTGCAAAGTCTCGTAAGCCACATGCCTGTGTTGTATTTCTAGTCTTGTGTAGACTTATTCTCTGCATAACGCATGTATATATTCTAGCTCTTGAATTAAGTGCTGTTTGTTATTTACGTCAGCACTTTAACTTTATTAGAAGGAACCTTGCTTCCTTTTTCTTTTCCCCTGTTTGTAATACATTGTTACTGCAGCTAGAGCCCAGTGTTTGTATTACTAATAGTGTCTTTCTGGAACCTCATTTCCTGTTTATTTTGTATTGCTTTGTGTGTGCCTCTCTGCTGCACAGAAGGCATAATAAATACTACCAAGTCCTCAACTTCCTGTCCTCCGTGCACATCACCAGTGTGCGAAGCACAACCCTTACAGTATTTCACTGAAGGTCTTCAATTTTTTTGATGTCTTAATGCATAGGTAACAAATGAAGAGTTGGAATGCAAAAACCACAAAGTCCACTCAACCTCTTTTGTTTTAACAAATGCTGAGTCAAAAAAGAAAAAAAAACTCAATTTAAAACAAAAGAGGTTGAGTGGACTTTGTGGGTTTTGCGTTCCAACTCTTCAAATACTGTTTCTGGAGATCAATCACCCAGTACTGTACATTTTCATCCAAACCCTAGCAAAGCACAACTCACTCAGTATCGAGAGATCTTGTAGAGCACCGAATTAGCAGAGTCAAATGTGCCAAATTAGGGATGAAATGAACACCTTCAAGATGGTAAGATTCCCAAGGACAGGGATGGGTACCACAGTATTAAGACTTCAGTATCATGCAGCCAAAGGAAAGGGTTCACTTTACTCAGAGAGTTCAGTTTCTCGGAGTGCTCATTTGAATTTGCTGTCATAAAAATGAATAATGTCATCCACGACAACGCAACATAAAGAGCAGCCGCAAGCAGAAGTATTTCAAATCACCTTTTTGCAACTACCCCCAAGAGGCTGTTCAAAATAGTGGCATGATTCATTGCGTGCCATTTCGATGCATCACTAGCCTCTCCCTCTTGCCAATTAAAGCCTCTAAAATTTTAAAGTAAAACTCTCGTATGCATATTTTGTCATTTTATGGATTGTAAGATGTTATTCAGAGCATCATATTAGGGCTACAATGGCATACTATTCTCCATTATTTCACTATTTTGAGTCCTGCTAATACAATTTGGGATACCTCAATATTCCCAAGAAGCCAAACTCTGCGAGAGCTAAATGAACACTGTGTCAGTTTTCAGTCACCAGCCACCACACCCGATATGTATGAGAAACATTTAAGAATCAGAGCCCAGGAAACATTAATTTGAAAAGAGCATAAGCGAAATAGAAAACTGTAATTCAACGGACACTAATTTCATGTTCAGTTGACAATAAAATGGATTGGCTGGATTGGGTTTCTCTTCACAGCGCACATTGCATGTCTATAGTCTTTATGGGGTCTTGACAAGGGTCATGCCCACCTTCTTATTTAAACACAGCCCAAATAAGTTCAAGTTCAGGTTTTTCATTTGTCATAAATAACATAAAATACAAAGACCTCATGTATGAAAAATATAAGAATTCATTCACTATTTACCCATACAGGCCTTTCATTATCTTGTTAAGAAAGACCCCAACACTTTGTCAAGCATAGCTTTCAACACCCCGATAGATTGTCCCTCCACATTTTGACCATATAGGCATTTAGAACTTAGCCAACTCTCAGACAGTATTCCAGATGACAGTGCAAAACTAGAGGGCACTCGATAAAGCACATACCTCCGCCATGCCATATAGCTGTCTGTTCTTTTGGTTACTGAATATGTTCCGGATCACATCTAATCTTCCTCGGGCTACCACCTATCATCCTACCAAATTTCGTGCCAAACGGTTCATAACTTTTTAACTTATCCGGTCAGAACTATCACACCCCCATTAGACAGATATATTTTAATTCCGGTTCCAGAATCCAGAATATGTTCCTGTTCACTTCCAAAATTTAATCAACTCATCCTTGGACTACACCTTTCACCCCACTAAATTTCGTGCCAAACCGTCCATAACTTTTCGAGTTTTCCGATTAACAGACACGCAGACAGACGGACCAACAAACAAGCGGGTGAAAACATCACCTACTTGGCGGAGGTAATGAGAATTCCTACAGTTGTCCCCTCGCTCTGCTAACAGAACTTAACTTGAAACGCATGACAGCTGTCATGCGATCCCTTGCCCATCTGAAGTTTACACGGTAAGCCGGTATGAGCATGATTAGCATGGATGGGAGACCTCTGGGGGGAAACTAAAGCTCACAGAACTATCGGTGAATGGTGGACGGCAGCACTCTCAGCAAAATCATTCATGTTATGAGAGCAGTGATGCTGATGCTAGAGGAAGCTCTTACTTCACTCTGATTGTTTAACTGCACAGTCTATCTGACTAACGGCTCTTAAGGATCATAAGGCACTTCACAAAAGGTGGAGGATGTAACAGGTCGCCTAAAACTCTCCCTAAGACTGACCTTCCGAATGCAAACTCGTCACTCCCTCCGTCAAACGGGAAACATACTGCTTTAATTCCATGCATTGCCTTCGGAAAAAGTTGTATATTCCACAAAATGGTCTTTTTTGATGGTTCTTAGTATATTAGCATGCAGCCTATGTTAATCGATATACTTATAGATGAATCACAGTAATGTCCATCCCATTAAAAAAATAATAATCTTCATTTGTTTAATTGCACGCATTGAACTTCAGATTTTGTATCCATATATTTCATTTCTCTCGGCTCATTTCTGTATGTTTTAAAAGAATCTGAATTTGCTGTTACATTGTTCGTGTACGGCTGAACTGGTGTATTATAAAGTTAAAAGCACTGCCAAGTGGACTTATTTACACTTTCATAATAGTGCGCATGACCAATTTCTGATGGTCAATGTATGATCAATCAAAACTGAAAATGCGAAATAAACGGATAATGCGTACGACTAGATATAATACAGTTGACAGCTGTTATTTTCGCGATGTATAATGCCAAAAGTGTCGGCCCCTACAACATATTAGAGAGAACCTGGCAGATAAACCAGGGTGTATTTATGGATTTCAGCCAACCTCCGTCGACACCTCCACCGAACACTTAGACAACACAGTAATATATCCCAGAAAAAAAACATTAAAACAATGTAGGCTACTTACCAGCTGTAAAACGCAGATAAAGACAAGCGTGCACCGTCCGCTGCAACAGCCCATTTTCATTGCAAAAATATCAAGACGTTAAATGAAAAAATTCACTGCCCGGCATATGATAAGCAAATGCAAAGAGTTGAGACCTTCAGGTATTGTAACTTCGTGGAGGCTCCATGTATTGGCCACGGGTCGAGACAAATTCGGTAGATAAAATAAGTAAATATCAAATATCTCTGAAGCAACGCTGATAATAACTTGCTTCTCTACCAGCGTGCGTACGGGAGGGCGTAGCGACGGCTTTCGCCTATAGTTAAAGTGTGCGAACGGTCCGCTCTTTGACCATAACTCAATTACCCCAGTATAACGGAAAGCTAGGGTTCGTAGGGAAACTTGATGGCAGTATTGAGATTCTGGTGCGCTGTCTTCGGTGGGCGTGGCTGTGAAGCAAAACCATAAGAGCACAATGGAACTGGCAAGGCGCGAGTGTCGCCGCGCCCTGTAGCCTACAGCAGCAGAACATACGGTCTCGCATCATTTCCTATCGCTAATTTTACAATTCGGCATTGAAATCCATCTACCGGGTGGTCGAAATATTGCTGTTCTCTTCTTGGCACAGTAAAAGTCATGATGAATTATTTTACATTTCATGAATGCGCTCATGTGCATGAGTGGGCCACTGCGCTTCAGGTTGCAGAAATTAAGACTCATAGCCAATACTTGACCATCAAACGTTTGCATCCCCATATGCCTCTTCAGATTAGCAACAGAGAGCCGTAACACCAGTCACCGTTACACATCACTGGCCCGTGCAGCCTAATTGCGCGCATATAGCATGAATTCTTGCATTTGGAGTCCCACGTTCCGGCATCATTTTAAAGGTTGAGTCGCCCTCTTGTGGTAAAATAGCTTACATTCGACTCATCACCGGTCATTGCACAATCATGCACAATACTCACGTAATAACTGACGAATTAAAACAACTCTGGTCATAAAACTCGAGCAAAGGTTAATTCCACTCTTTAAATCTTAGATGAAGTGCATTCATTACGTCTAAATTAAATTGATCACAAATTAGATTTTGACAGTCCAGCTGTTTTCCGACGAAGGAGGTGACATGGCATTTTTGGAGTGTTAGGCAGGCATTTGACAGAAGGGCCATTCCACCGAATCGGTGCCTTTTCTGTCCCCAATAAATAACATTCAGAAATATGCATGAATATGCATAAAAAGTATCTGTATAATACATTATATTATCAATCAAAGTGTCCTTCTTATTGTCCTGGTTGCAATTTGAAGATGCATGATCTAAAAATCTCATAAAAGCTACATAGAACACTGAACAAATGGGATTTTTGCCTGTCCCCACTCTCTAACACTAAACTTAACTATGGAATATAATCACCAGAATCCTTTAAAAAAGTATTTATTTTTGCATTATTTTGTGGCCCAATTTGTAATTTAGACATAAAATACATTTTCCTCTCAAAAAATCATAAAACAATAGTTAAAAAACACAATTTTAGTGGTGTCCCCAGATTTTCACTAAGTCCTGTTACCCTGATACATTAACCCCCCTAAAGATTTTGGAACATTCCACATGTGACAGGATCAACAGGATATTGCATCATTTCAGTCCCGTGAAGGAAATGGGAAGACCAAAAGTAAGTTCTCTCACTCTCTTTTGTTTATTTTTGATCATATTGTAAATATGACTGGCAACGTAAATCATAACATACAGTCCTGTTACCTAAATAATTTTGTATGCTCTTATGATTTTATTTTTATTTTTTGAGTTTTGGTTGATCACTTAAAGGTGCTTAAGTGCCTCATATTACTAGCATGGTTTTCCATGTGTTAGCTTTAGCTACATAGCTAATTCTGTGCTAAAAACTCAGTCCTGTTACCCTCAGTCCTGTTACCCATAGAAAGGGTAACAGGACTGAATAAGAGTAACAGGAGTGAGAATTTTCATTGAAAGTGACATATTGAAGGGGAGTGGGGTTGAGGTAGAGAGAGGCGGGGCTAAGTAGGGAGGGGTTAGAGAGGGGGGGGGGGAGGTAGGGAGAGGAGGGACAGGAGTGGAGAAGTAGGGAAAGGAAGGGGAGGTAGGTAGGGGAAGAGATAGATCCAAGGAGGGGTGGGGTAAGATAGAGAGGGGCAGGAAGAGCAGTTTGTATTTAATTGTTTATATGGTATAACATGAATTCATTGATTTTAAGTTTTTCAGTTGGAATTACTATGGTGTTTTACAATGTCAACATATTATTGTCAGGGAGCCAATCGCTTAAGTGCTGCAGAGAAGCAGCGGCGCGATTGCGCTCGACGCGATGCCAATCCAGAAAGGAGAGACAGGTACTTAAAGAAGGAGCAGCAGAAATACAGGGAGGACATAACATCTGGCAGGAAGATGCAGAGCCCATACTGTACCTGAGGAGCGAGACACACATGCTGCCGGGGATACTCACACCTTCTCTCTCTGTCTCCACTGCCCCACTCCTTTACATACACACTCAAATATATACCATATACACATCCATACACATAAGCATACTACACACACCCACACTCTCGTGCACATACACTCTATAGTAGTATGGTATTTGTGTGTGTATGTATGAATTTATGACTATGTGTATAGAGTCTATACACATATTCATAAATGCATACATACACACACATGCAATTACACACTCTCACATTCTGTACACACACACACACACACACACACACACACACACACACACACACACACACTTACACAAAGACACATACTCACATACTGTCACACACACACACACACACACACACACCTGTTCTCCATTCTGTTCTGTTCAGAGACACTCAATCCTGTTACTCGGTTCTCATTCCTGTTACCTAATTGTTTTAATTGAAAAAATAAAGATGAAACTTTTTTCCCCAAATTTTCTTTGTCAATTATTTGAGCACTTGTTGGACAGATCACATAATAGATTTTTGATCAAATTGAGGTTAAGGTCCCCATTAAAAATTAAAAATGGCTTTGTATTTTTAAAAGTAATGCATTTCGCCTGCATACTTCTGACTTTTTTTACCGTAGTTATATATGTTTGGAACATGTATCAAATTATTTCTTATACATACCCACTTTATTGAGTGAAAAACAAATAAAATACTTGGAATGACTTTTAATTGATATATTAATAGTTATAATAGTATCAGTAACAGGACTGAAAAAATGCTACCATCTTCCATTTTGTAACCTTGTAAAAATAAAAATAAATGTACCTGAGATTGACCATTACATATTTTGAATAGTTAAACATGTGTGTTATCAGGTACAATGCTGAAAAAATTTGAAAAATGAAGTTTATTTTTGAAAAATTACAACATGCAAATGGCACCGATTCGGTGGAATGGCCCAGAAACAAATGAGAGTTCTGGGCCTAATAAGAACCTCCCTATCATGACACAAAGTTTCACAGGCAAATATCACTGGTGATGAAGAAACGTGGAAATCATCCAAGCTATTATTTCTTGTATTGTCACACAGCACCGAAACTGATGGATTCAAGGAGTTATTAACAAAAAGGTATATATCAGGCAGTCTGGGAAGTGTATTCCTAGCCCAGTCATCATTGTGTTCACTCTTCATTCCTCATGTAGTTGTAGTTAGGCAGAGTTTAGCCAGGGTTCAGAATTAAGCTTAAGTGATGTTACCAGTAACAGGGCAAAATCAGATAATTTGGAACTCTTTTTGGAAGATTGCCTAGAAAAGCACCTACAATACTGAAAACTAGGCTGACTTTAAATGTTACTTTTAAAAGTTGTCATGGATCTCTGCTATATTTCTATAAAGAAAATATGTTGCCAGGCAAAATAATTTAGAAATTCTGGACTTTAAAACACACCAGAAACCCCTTCCACACTCTAATGACATGTTCATGTGAAATGGAAGAGCTATACGGTAAAATGGGACATTAAAATATTCCCTTTCAAATTATTCCTCCCTCCCCCCATCTGGATGTGTGTGCGAGCATCAAAGAGAGGGAGAGAGAGATGCAAGTGTGCATTCATGCTGAAACATTTGCTTTGTGTGTGTATGTATGTGTGGTATGCAAAGACGTGTGTGTGAGTGTGTGTGCTTGCATGTGTGTAAGAAAAGTAGCTAATTCTAGGCAATTGCATCTGACATGGACACACTGCACCATTTTCAATATTTTTGCATGAAAAGGTACTAAAAATGTCAGTAATATGACAGGGTGGCACACAATAACATGGAAACTCATGATTTATGGCATCTGGTAGCCCCAAAACATGCAGGTTTTGCTTCAGAAAAGCGTCCCATTTTAGCTTAATTTTCTCCCAATTTTACCTTCTGTATTCAGGTAAAATGGGCCAGTCTCTTAAAACCCTTTCCTGAATATGTAAGGTCCATGATGAAAATATTTTAATTACAAGTTTTAACCCTTTGATGCATAGAGTACACACAAATGCCTTGGACCTTTTGTTGGGATTTGGTGCAATATTTTGTGCGTGTGTGTGTGTGTGTGTGTGTGTGTGTGTGGTGGGTGCAAGTGGGTAGTCTGTCTGTCCATTATTTTGGACATTATGCTTGTGGGATGCACACTGCCATCCAGTATTTTGGACATTATGCATGCAGAGTGACAGAAATAACGTGAAGTTGAAAAAACCTGGTCATTGGTATGCATGATGATCTATTTGTATTCTGGACATTGCTTATTTGAGCTATTTACTCAGCATGCATAATGTCCAATATTTTTGATAGAGCATAGACTCAGATGTATTCCAACAAATAGGCATGCATTACATAGGTTATGTGTTTTCAGTTTGTGTTATATAATGTATTTCCATCCCCCAACAGAAAAAAGTCTGATCAAAACTTGAACAATATTAGACTATTTCTGACTTTCGTCGACTTACCTCTTACTTGTGGATGCAGCCATTGTGATTGTTTGTAGTAAATCATGTGACTAATCAGAGAAGCACCTATTGAGGAAATTATTATCTGGAAATGTCCAGTAAAATGTACATTTTGTGAAATCAGGGTATCTTTGAGCCCAGAGAAAATAAACCCCACTTAACTTATGTCCAAAATATTGGACAACATGCAACAAAGGGTTAACTTGTAATTGTATTAACAGTTCATAAAATGAAACATCTGACAGCCATTTTGAGTGTTATAACCTTATTGTTTAGCTGCAGTACTCTTATTACGAAAAAAAAGAAAAAAAAACATGCCGCATGGCCTGCCTTACAAGTCCAGGGACCAGTGATTTTTTAAAATCTTTGCTCTGCCCATACTTGACATCTCAAACCAATAAAAATGATTGTATCATGTAAAGGACATTTGTAGCAACAATGCAGGTAAGGCCATGCCTCCAGCCTTCCAACTCACCAGTCTATTAAGACCCGGACAGCATTCTGCAATCATTGCATGCACCTGTTGTTCATTTCCACTGTGAGGTAGTGTTGTGCTATTTAAGACCGAGCCTCGCATTTAATCATTGTGAAGTCTCGTAAGCCACAACCCTGTATTAAATCTTTATTTTTGTATAGACTTATCTCCCGTGAATCGCGTGTATATAACTCTTGAACTAAGTGCTGTTTATTGTTTTGTTTCAGCACTTTAATATTATTATCAAGGAACCTCGCTTCCTCTTTTTTTTCTATGTGTAGTACATTGTTACTGTAACTAAAGCCCAGTGTTTGTATTACTAATAGTGTTATTCTGGAACCAGGATTCCTTATTAGTTCCGTATTGCTTCATACATGCCTTCTTGCTTCGCCAAAGGAATAATACATACAACCAAGTCCATCTTCGCACCTGAGGCCAGTCCTCAACTTCCTGTCCTCCGTGTACATCACCAGTGCTCAGAGCACAACCTATACAGAAGATTTCATTGTACCATGGACTCAGAGAGAATTCTTCTGCACCAAGAGGTGGAAGAGTTTGCTGCCCAGCTTCCTGACCTCTACCTCCTTGTGGCAGAACAGCAGAGGGAGATTGCATGTCTAAGGGCTGCCCCGGATGAACTCTCCATCTCCCATAGTCCACCACCACCACCACCAACCTCCATCTCTCCTGCAGGACCACAGGCTCCCTCAGCCATTCCCCAGGGTAAATCGCCAGTGCGCCTGCAAGAGCGCTATGATGGAAACCCCACTGCCTGCAAAGACTTCATTCTCCAGTGCGCACTTTATTTCACCTACCATCCTTCCCTGAGTGACGCTAAGAAGATTGCTGCAGTGGTGACCCACCTCTCTGGCAAGGCGCTTGACTGGGCGACAGCTGTCTGGGGGAAAATGGCTTTTCCCACCTATGCCAGCTTCCTCCAGCAGTTTCATTCAGTCTTCAACCTCCCTGAAAAGAAGCCTGGGGACCAGCTGCTGGACTTGCGCCAGGGAACGAAGACCATGGCTGACTATCCCCTCCAGTTCCACACCTTGGCCGCAGCCAGCGGCTGGAATAAGCCTGCCCCTCTGATGATCTTACGGAATGGGCTGTGTCCCGAGCTACAGGCAGAGACAGCCTGCTGGGATGGCCTGCAGGGACCTAGATCTGTCCCTGCCCTCCTACATCAATGTGGCCATCACCCTGGACCAGCTCCTGCAGTAGAGATGCCGGGTCCAGCCCAGAGTCCCAACCCAGCTGCCAATAGAGGGGGCAGAGTCTATGGAACTGGGTCTCTCCCGACCATTTGAGCATCGCCCCTGGAGGAGAACCGGCCCCTGCACCCAAAGTCAAGAAGGAAGACCAGCGCCCCCGAAGTAAAGGTGTCACCCACTGTCATCACTGGCAAGCATTTCAAGATCCCCATCAGGGTGGCTTTTAACGACATGACCCTTTACAGTGAGGCCCTGATTGATTCCGGTGCAGTGGGAAACTTTGTTTCCGCCCAGTTGGTGCCAAAGCCGAGCTCCCCAGTGTACCAGCTCCACACTGCCCTCGTCATGGCAGGTGTTGATGGGAAACCTCTGGGCAGTGGCAGCATGACCCACCAGATGGCACCAATGTCCCTTGCAGTCCAAGAACGCCATCTGGAGGATATACCGCTGCTACTCCTCAACAACTCAAGCCACCCACTCATCCTCGGCCTTCCATGGCTATTACAGCACAATCCCGCAATTTCCTGGCAACTCAGGCATCGCCACTTCTGCTTACCCACCTGTTGGAAGCACTGTGGCCCCCTCCCCATTGCCTCCACAACCGTTGAGAGCCCTGATCAAGGAGACCAGCCAGAATTTCCAAAAGAGTACTGGGACCTGCAGATGGTATTCAGCAAAACCAAAGCGACCCAGTTTACTCCGCATTGTCCGGTGGATTGTGCCATCGAGCTCCTGTCTGGCATTTCACCCCCCAGGAGCCATGTGTACCCCCTATTGGTGGCTGCAACTCAAGCAATGGAGCAGTATGTATAAGAAGCTCTACAACAGGGCTTCATTCATCCTTCCACTTCACCTGCATCTGCAAGTTTTTTTTTGTCCAGAAGAAGAATGGAGGTCTACGCCACTGTATAGACTACATAGGACTTAATGATGTAACAGTGAAGTACCGATATCCACTCCGCCTGGTCCCCAGCGCTGTGGAGTAACTTCGAGGTGTGAAGATTTCCACAAAACTCGACCTCTGCAGCGCAAACAATCTCATATGTATCAGGGAAGGAAACGAGTGGAAGACAGTCTTTAGCACCACCTCCGGGCACTACGAGTGCTAATGCAGCACGGCCTTGTTAACACTCCCTCTGTGTTCCAGTCCTTCATCTATGATGTGTTGCGAGAGATGGTGGGAAGCTTTGTCATCGCCTACCTTGACAACATCTTCATCTACTCAACCACTTATGAAGAACATGTGGAACACGTGAGGAGAGTACTCAAACGTCTGTTACATCAACTTAACCTCAAAGCAGAAAAGTACGTCTTCCATCAGTCCACCGTCTCCCTCATTAGCTACGTCATTGGACCAGAGGGAGTGGCTATGGAAGAGAAGAAGGTGAAGGTAGTAGCAGCCCCCTCAATCCCACAGACGATAAAGCAGCTCCAGCACTTCAAAGGGCTTGCAAACTTTTGAAGACTCCTCATTAAAAACTTCAGTGCGGTTGCCCACCCTCTGACGCGTATGTTCAAGAGAAAACCCTAAAACCTGGGATGGAATCCAAAAGCTCAACATGCCTTCGACACACTTAAAAGCCTGTTCGTCACTGCTCCTATACTCAAGTTACCAGACCCAGAAAAGCCCATTGTAGTGGAAATCGACGCCTCCAATGCGGGAGTGGGAGCGATTCTGTCCCAGAGGCACAGGGTGCCAGAGAAGCTGTACCCCTATGCCTATTTCTCCTACAAATTCACACCCGCAGAGGACAACTACAATGTGGGCAACCGGGAGCTACATATCAAACCTTATTTGCCCATTTTATCTGATGTTCCAAATTACCTGTCTTCACCCTATTACATAAACCAAATGGATCTGCCCACCATTGTTGCTACACTAAGAGAGGGCATTGGATAAAATATGAAACAATTTTCTCTTTATATGCATGACTCAATAGCTTTCCATGTTCCCCTAACCCCTTTGCTTGCTCCCTTCACTCTCTGCTGAGTGAATGCTTTGTTGAGGCCAAAGGGCTCCCAAGGCTGACAAGTAGCTGAAGAGTGGGAGGAGCCAAACTGCTGCAGCCTTGTCAGTCAGAGCCCAAGGTTGCTCCCTATCTTAACCCGTAATGGCTTCACTTATCTGTGAGTCAGGCCTGGAAACATGTCTGACGCCAACTGATGATATGACTTGATAAACCAATCTTTGATCATTGTATTTATTTTCTCTTTCACATCTGTGTGATTTTTGTATGAATTGTGTTTTTTTTTTTACATTGCAATGAACATAGCAACAAAGTTGCACTATCACACCTGAAGAATTACTTTGCTGTAAAAAAGAAAAAAAAAGTTTGCCTAAGATAAGCAATTTTCTCTCCAATGTTGATGGTAAAAAAAAATCTGTATGATCTAGGCATTTTGGTTAGTTGAAAAAAACAGGTATTTGGATATAAATTAAAATAGAAAATGCAGTTTGAGTCATACGAACATGAAACATCCACATATTCTACAAACCTTCATGATTTAGTCATGTAGATTATACCAAAGGATGTTTATTAAAACAAAAAAAAAAATCTTTAAATCTTTGGCAACTCATAGAGTACAGCTAGCTAACACAATAACCAATTAATTGCGTGGCAAGTTTTGAGGTTTGGGTGAGTTCCTCTATTAGTTGTGAGATTTGTCCTTGTAAAATTTGCTATATTATCAGGCTACACCACGTGTAACATTTTCCATGCCAAGGACGCCTCATTATGTTTGCAGTCATGAGTTTCATCTCTACTCTCATATTGATGTGGGAAAGCCACATATGGTCTCACTCCCTCAGGTGCACCTGGTCCTCACCTCTACCCTGGAAAACACGTATACTATATAATGTGAACACTACTCTATGCATTAAATCTGTGGCTCTCACTGCATGAACTGATTGGTTTCTATAATGCCATTGAGTAGAATGCAAGTAGTCATGTTATATCCTGTGTAGGGCTTGATGTTTTGCCTTTGTGTCTGTTGTTCATTTAAAAAAAAAAAAAAGTAAAAAATTTTTTCACAGATTTGAGAACAGGGACCCAGCAAATATCAAAGATAATACCAAAATTGGCCTTTCACTGATAGATGAAGAATAATTAGCAGGAGGGTTTTCAGAAGACTACCCATAATCAGGCAGGAGCAAGCAAGAGTAGTGATGGTCTGGTATAGGTATTGTTGAAGGGACTGTTCCAAGGTTGGTAATGAGGATGGCAACTCGAATGAACCAGAGGCACGCAGAGTGGGTGCACACCTTTGAACTGGTGTGGGGACTAGGAGAAGTTGCTCACCAGGACTGCAGACTCTGGGAAGACTTTCCCAAAAAAATAGTTTCTAGCTTTCTTTTAGATTAAACAAAATGAGAATCTAGCAAAGGGAAGACGTATGCCAGGCACTAATATACACAAGATGCCAAATAACCCTCTGAAGTGCAGTCCTGTTTTGAGAAAATTTCCCCCAAACTAAAATGCTTACTGAACTTGAACCACTTTGATTGCAGGCATAATTTTGGTCTTGTTTGAAAGGTGACACTCAGTAGATTGGTTTCAAATGGTCAGAATTGTTGAAAATATTACCTGAATTGAGTGACAATACTAGTCATACGCATAAGTTTTTGTCTGACAAAGATTTTGTTTCCTCTACCCATGTGGTGCTGTGACCAGGCCTCATCAGCCTGGAAACATAATACAGCCACAACCAGACATCTAAAGAACTGCAGGTTGAAATATTGTGATTTTGTGATTTAAAAAAAAGAGGATATTTCACAAATTTTTATCTTGATTATGTTTGTGAGTATTTCATCAAACAAATTTGATAAGTCCGAATTTCCCTGCGTTCCTGGCCGTGGTGCATTCGCTTTTATAATTATACTACAACTTCCTTCTTTCAGGTTTTATTCTCCATATAAAGCTACATTTTCACTCCATTATACCCTTACAATTCCCTGCGCTGGTGTGCAATTGTATATGCATGATAAAGTCGCTTCCAAAACTTCATTGATGAATCTCCCCTTGTCAGAAACCATTGAAACAATTCTTCCTCATAAAAGTTAGCCCCTTGGCTACCATACACATCTGTCTTTTGGAGGTTTCAAACCACTGGCTGACTAAACTAAAATAATTAGATTTTCCTGTCATATAGGAGTGTGGGCTGATAGGCAAAAACAATTGAAGGGGTTATTTCCATAAGTGCTCAAGTCCATATTCATAAAAAATCAGATAACACTACAAATCCATTCTCTCATTGATAAGGAATAAGCCACATAAGCTAATTTTAGCCAAGAAGCGCTCATGTACAAAATAAAATGAGCAATGAATTGGAAATTCCCCGAGAAGCTACTACTAGCAGTGACCAAGTCCAGTCTAAAACTTCCACAAGTACAAAAGTCCAGTCAGCCAATCAAAGCATCGCTTAGAGAATTGGTTGGCCAGTAGTAGCTTTCTTACCAAACCAAAATGGGTGACTCTGCAGGCCAGGATGTGTGTGGCTGGACTCAACCCAAAAGGGTCAAAAATTACCCAAGCAGCCAGAAACATGGGCTGAAAATATGCTAAACAGAAGTCTGGCAAAAGGTGATCTTTTTTCGCTCCTTCTTCTTTGGCTGAACTTTCTAATTACCACACCACATCCCTATCAATGACGAATTAAGTCTTTAACATTAGAACGGCCGTAAGGTCTTTTTGACCTCTCTCGCCAATTAAACTGCACTGAACTGTTTGAATAACAACCCCATGTCTCTCAGTCAGTGACTTTTCCTAAAATGGTGTTATTCATCAACTTATGAGTAATGGGGATTCTGAAATAAAAGAGAAAGAAAAAAAATCACTGAATATACCTAGAATGGCCACGAGGTCATTTTGACCTCCATTACTTCTAATGCAAAAAACTGTAACTGGACGATATAGCCAGGCTGTATAACCAGGCTTTATATAGCTAGTCAGACAGACAGCTCAAAGCACTTGACAATAGCCTAATACCTCACATATGCCCATTTATACAACACATTCATACACTGACAGCTATGCAAGGCAGTCAACTGCATCTTGGTTGCCTAGCAACGCATTTTGTTACCTTTTGAATAGTGTGCAGGTGCGCATAAAGACCAGTTACTGTCATGACCTCAGAATCAGTTTGTTCTCCCATCTTGCAGAGAGAAATTGTGATTGTCCCAGGGCTGTTCTCCTTGTGATTAAGTTTATTTAGTTAGTCAGTTAGGCTACCAGAAAAGGAAATGGATCAGAGGAAATGGATGAATGTAAGCCAGGCTTTGGCAAAGCTTCAGGACATGAGTTCTAGTGAGTCGGATGGAGAAGAAATATCAGGGCTCAGTGATTTGTCTTGGTCCAGTGAATCCGACTCTGATTTTGAACCTGAATGTCAAGGTGTTCAGTGTTTTTGCTGGTTGTGAGTAAACTGTGCATCAAAACAGTGTAGAGGAACTGGTTGTGGTTCCTAAACGTTTTGACCAAGGCTCTCTCTCATGAGCTCTGTGTTCATGTTCATTTTTTATGAGAGCGGAGGTGTATTGTTATTTTAATGTTCAATGTTTACGTGCAATGGTCTTTTCATCTGTTTGACAGCTTCAACAAATTGTATTTTTTTCCATTGTTCAATGATACACTCATTAAACAAAACAGAAATGAATTTACATTGTTATATTATTTAAAATAAAATAAAGCCTAATGTGGAGAAATTAATCAAATATGATGTTTTTTCATTTATTTTACATGCTATTTTTTAAAATAATTAACAACTGTTCCAGTAACAGACTTCCAATCTGCAATCGTAAAGCCCGTAGCGGTGGGAGGTCAAAATGACCTCACGGCCGTTCTAGGAGGTACTGCATTGTTGGCCGTTCAAGTGTTAAACCTGTCTGGATGGTGGTACTGCCCATTCATAATTTATAGAGATTTGTTTGTATTGTGACCTTTGTTCAGCTGCATTTACCTTCCATTTCACTGTATGTGTCTTCCATTCATTTTGTTCAAGAAGCTTTTTGACATCCATGACTATAGTATACTGTTATGACTATATTTGCTGTTCATTTTCATTAGAAAGTGGTGTGTTTTGTTTTCAAAAAGATGTTCTGTTTTAGTACTCTGAAAAAATAAAATTTCATGCTGTTATTTTTTAAATCAAATCCAATTTTCGTTATTTTGAGGCATTTGCTTCTAGAAGTACTCAAGTCCGCAGACTGGTGTTTGAAATATCTGGGCCAAGAATCAAGATAGAGGCTTGAAGGTCTTCTAATATGTTTTAAGACATCTTTTCTGATATATCATTATGTTTACATGAGCTTAACACATGTAGCATGATCCCCAGAAGTTGTCAAATTCTTAAAATCTTGTTTCTCTAAAAAGACGAAAACGGACTTGCGCATCTCTGGAAATCAACCCTTCAATTACTGTTTAGTTAGATCAGCACATAATAGCCTGTCAGTGAACTTATTTTGTTCCTAAAGGGCTGTTGTACAATCTACAACACTGCATCATGAAAAAATAAAATTTACTCATAGTGAAATTCTCAAAGACGTGCAGCTACTACCTCAATGTCAAAGTCAATTTAATGACATTTGTATAAGATTATTTGTTTTGCGGATTAAAACCTCTATCAGGTATTTACCTCTGGACCGCTACCAAGAAAACAACATTGATTTCAACAAATATATTTTTTTTTTTTCTTAAATTTGGCATCTCCAATCCCACCCGAATCTGGAAGGCCCGAGTAGAGAACTATGGACAAGCTTACTCGTATACAACCCCATGTTGGCATCTCTAGAGAGCGAAGACAGTTTGTGACTCTCCTCCGAAGCACACGCCTGTCAGCTACTGCTTCTTTGCACTCATAGCTCGACACTTCACAAGTTCAGAACGAGGGCGGAGGATACCCGCACACAAGCAAATGTAGAATCTTCCAGAAGAGCGCCCATCTGGTGCTTGAGCAATGAACAACTATTTTTAATATCCCAAGCTGACAGTCCCCAATTTATTTCCCAGCAGCGTGAAGCCAAGTGTGCACTGCTCTAAAAAAGCTGCCAATCACTGCTGGCTGGTACGACCAGGGATCAAACCCGCGTCATGGTGGTCACTACTGCTCCGCAATGCGGAGCCTTAACCAAGTGAGCCCACCCAGCAGTTGATTTTTAACATATTTTGACAAATCTGAAAAATGCTATACAATTGACCAGTGGCTGGCGGTGGACGGAAAACTGAGGGGGGCGGAAAACATCCCTTGAAATGGATGAGATTAGTGACTCGATTTCAATCATTGTTCTTGGTCAACATGTTAGTTTCCCTTACAATGAAATGTTTAGGCGAGTGAATAATAAATTCTATAAAATGTTTAATTCACATGCCTTAATCGGCAACTCTTCACGAAAAAACCACTGTGGATTTTCCGTGTTAAATTTTGTCACATCCTAAGCAAGCCGTCAAACCTGTGCGTAATGATTGTTTAATTGAAAAAGATTGAAATGCGCTCTTTTTTTGCGTTCAACTGGTGCGTTTAATTTCTCGTCTTAACGAAGACAATTAGCTATGCCTGAGAGGGGAGAGTTCAAGTGTCTTTTACCAGGGAAATTGACTGAAAACAGATCAAGACTAATAAGCAGTTAAAAGACATGTTTATCGCCCTCCTTGTTCTCTGTCCACCGCCCGCCACTGCAATTGACCCTGTCACACAGCATAATCAGGCTGAAAAATGTAATGAAACATTTTGTTTTCACTGTCATATTTGCATCATAAAATGGCTTATGCAGTTAAAATGCTGAGTTCTCAAACTTTCAATCAAAATATAGCTACTTCTATATCGTAGCACATTATTTCACGCTATAAAAATGCAGTTATGCCTAGCAGCCATCCTTGGTCCAATGCCCGCGAAAGGGTTAACAACAGAGAACAGTTGAGAGGGAGAGCACCATGGGAGGGGTGAAGAACAAGACAATAATCAAATAATGAGAACCAGTGGCGTAGCCAGCGGGGGTGCTAAGACACGTCCCTTTTTGACTGCAATTAGTAGTTCTCAATCATTTTCCTTTATTGACGCGTTTTCCAATTATCTTAATTGGCAACTGAAGACACGGTTTCTCTCTATATGCGATCTAACAGCGATGAAATCATGGGCTAAATTCAGTATAGAAAAATAGTTTAGCTACTTAATAGGCCAATGCTTCGCGATGATTGAACTGGTCCGCGTTCCAATGAAACGCGGACTTTCACTCTCGGTATTGTGTGGGTTGGAAAAAAAAAGTGGCATTCGGCAGTTAAATAGGCTATAAAAAGCCTGTGGCTCAAGCTATTTGCGTGAGAGTCGACAGGTATGCAATTTTGAATGACATTGATTTAAATACAGCAAATACGCGTCCAGATGAATGATTGTCATCTTACCTAATCGGGGAGAACAAGCAGCACCTGTTAACTGTGGAGTGCTCTCAGAGTGAACCTTCTGTTAATTATGAAAATGACTGAGAACAGGTCAGGACTAATAATTGTTTTAAACGTAAGTTTTGTGCAACCCAATTCTCTGTTCTTGTTCCACAACTGTATTGAATTTAGCCCATGATTTAATTGCTGTTAGATCGCATATGGAGGGAAACTGTATCTTCGGTTGCCAATTACGATAATTGGAAAACGCGTCGATAAAGGAAAATGATTGAGAACTACTAATTGCAGTCAAAAAGGGATGTGTCTTAGCACCCCCGCTGGCTACGCCACTGATGAGAACCAATGAGAGAAAACAGAAGAGAAGCTGACAAGGACAGCTGGATTGCAGGAGAAAACAATTAAGGAAAAGACTTACCACCCAATCAATCATTCATGGTAGAATTGGATCGATTTTGCCAATTTATCAAAACAATGGCAGGGATTGTCCTTCAATTAATAAAATTAAGTTCTGAAATGCAGCATACTAGTTTGACAGAACAATTGCTGAGATAATGTTGAATTGAGCTTAAATGAAAGTTCCATCTGCATTTCTATTTTAATTCAGAAGACATTTTTTCTCATGTCAGGATTAATAAGCTTTTTAATAAGACTTAATTGGGAAGGTATCATAGGTATAGTCTTGTTCCACAAATAGATCTAAAACAATTGTGTCTACTGATGTGGTGATCCCCTCCATCACTAAAAAACAGTATATGTTACAGTTAGATTGTGAAACCAGTCATTTTGGTAAATGACCAAAAATGTTTTAGTCATTTCGTGAAATGACTGAAGTTTAGCACTAGCCATTTCATGAAATGACTGACATTTTTAGTAATTTCATGAAATGACTGGTTTCACAATCTGACTGTAACATATATACAAGACTAAACTGTATGATGGACTAAGTTGTTTCCGGAATTTACAGTAGAGACCAGTGCAACAGTTGAGACCATCAGCAAGGCCCTTAACCACAGAGTGCTTCAGGGAGAATTGCCAACTGCTTAGTCTAATCAACTATGAGCCGCTTTGGATAAAAACACCAGTTGGATAACAAATGCAAATAACTGTATTAACAATAGTTAATTTTAATAAATTATTGTTAAACAAATCTTATTTAAATTTAAGCTGGACATGCTTGAGCAAATGATGCAGTATTAAAATTGTCATATAGCGCACACGGTCGACATCCTTCAAAAAATTTTCAGGAATCCAGAAGAGGAAAAAATTGGACATGGCAAAATGCACATACACACCAGGTTTTAACTTAGTTGAGAAAAAATGCCCAGAGATACTAATGCTTGGAAGTTGTTCTATATGGCCCACTAGTACCAACCATGAAAACAGCAGACAAGGCATTCAGAGTCCTTTTGCATGTTGAACATAATCCACATGGCAAACGGATATCATCGATATCGTAATCAGTCAAAATGTGTTCATGAATTTTATCAAGCAAATTTTCGGTGATCTTGAAATTTCCTTTTTGGAAACAAACCAGGCAAACTTTCTCTCGGCATTCAACGTGCAACATCTTCCAAGTAACTGGGCACTTGAAGTGGTTGACACCAAATTTCGTATACCTTTATTATGTAACATCATTACATCCTGTTGCAATCTATTGATTCCATGTCCTTACCATTACCTAATGCTTATTATGCAATTCAAAATAGGCCTTTTCAGATGAAATAAGTGTGGGTGGAATTTGTGGAATGCAGTTAGAACTTTCCTTGAAACCATTTATCCCAAACAGGTCACTGTCCTGCAATGAACTGTTATAGGTGTCAACTATTGGGTTCTTACATAATTATTTGATCATACAAACAAAATGGAGGGGGGTTTGAATTGATAAATAGGCAATGCTTGGGGAAAATTGTTAGTTACATTCCAAAAATAAAAGAAAAATATCTCAGAATTTATGATTTTCTAAAAATTCAGATTTCTCAAAAATTTGCTTTGGAAATCTCAAACAGTTTTCATGGTTGGTACTAGTGGGCCATATAGAACAACTTCCAAGCATTGGTTTCTCTGGGCAATTTTTCTCAACTTTCTTCAAGTTAAAACCTGGTGTGCATACAGTCAGAGAAAACCAACATGTGTGTTACCGTCTCCCCAATGGTAATAATGGGGAAAAATGTTAATTTTATCTGTTTGGAAATGTCTTTATTGAGAATTCAGGGAATCAAAGTGGGTAGGAAATGAAAAGAAGACATGTAGAGGGTCCGTTTTGTGAAAATTTGACGGCAAGATTGGCACCCTCAGACTTTATGCAGAGTTGGGCACATGTGGAAGCTTGAGAGCCGCTGCACCCTCAGTGATTTAGGACTATACAGTGAAACATAAGCCCCGTCCCAAGGACAGCACCTTCCGCAGCAGTGTCCTCATTGGAGCATTTAGATTTTTTAAATTTGGTGCAGACGTAAGCACGCCCCCATCTGGCACAACAAAACCTCCTCCAATAAAAACTTAGCTTCTCGCAGTGATTTCTCATCTATGTACTAACCAAGCAGGATCCTGCATGGAAGTGTGGAAATTGCACTTTGATTATTGGTATCAGACTAAAATCACTAGCACTCCCACCTTGCTTGAAAGAACCTGAAGAGAAGAAAAGCAAAGGTGAAATTCAACTAATTTAATCATGACCATGGTAATTATACTGACTGAGGGATTGGGGAGACAGGGTGCTAAACTGACTCACATATTTGACCAGAGGGCCAGTCCCGTTGGCGAGGGCCTTTCACTTCCTTTCAACCTTTTATCAAATTCAAATTAGTTCAAATGGGAAGCAACTGTCAATGCAAATGAGGATACATTGCAAACTGTCGACCATTTGTTCCTATGGCATAGCTGAAAGTAATTTGACATAAACTCAGCCATTTTGAGACTGCTTGCTTTAATAAAACAAGACTCTTATTTCTTTTAACCTGTCTTTGCTTTAACCTGCTATTGCCCATTAGAGTCTTCCACAGTAGCCTCAGCAATTTCTTCACAAGTTCTGCTGTAAGCATCTCATTCTGAGTTAGCAGCTCAAATGTAGCTTGCACTTTGCAGTACAACATCACTATTTCCGTTTGTGAATTAATTTGTATGCAGTAGTCACTGACACATCTATGCCCGCCTCCTGAAAAATACTCCTGGTTGATTGTATTGAAGTTTCTTAATTATGCTGAACAGTCCTCAGAAGTCAGCTGTCTTCCTTGGTCTATCAGGGTTTTTGATACTATTCAGCTCATAATCATATTTCAAGCATCAGGCTTTAACTACACCAAGATTGGCCAAAATATCTGGGTTTTTTTATATATATATATATATATATATATATATATATATATATGGTGCTCAACCCTGGGCCTGGAGATCCGCAGTGTCTGCTGGTTTTTGATGTTACTCAGCACTTAATTGATGAATGAAAGCAGTTGATTACATGCTTAACTCATCTCACCTGGTGTCTTAGGTTTAAACAGGGTGGAGAAAACCAAACTCAGCACACCCTGTGGGTCTCCAGGACCAGGGCTTGCTACCCCTGCCTATAAACTTTTATCTTTACTTTGTACTTCTATTTTGTCTGCATTACAACTATGCCAAATGTCCAACTACATTGACAAATATTGGTTTCCACGTAAACTGCTGTCACAACCTGCAAGTCTGTTTAATTGGCTCTATGAGTCTTGTGGGTAGTTCCTGGTAAGTGATTGATTGGCTTATTATTCCCTTAGTGCAGGAGTATACCTAACAGCACAGGGTGTGCCAAGTTTGGTTTTCTCCACCCTATTTAAACCTAAGACACAAGGTGAGATGAGTTAAGCGTGTAATCAACTGCTTTCATTCATCAATTAAGTGCTGAGTAACATCAAAAACCAGCAGATACTGCGGTTCTCCAGGACCAGGGTTGACGACCACTGATACACACACACACACAAACGCCTATGATGGCCTCCTCAACTTATACCAATCGAACCAAAATTTTATTTGTAAACAAGCCTGCAGAGACTAAACATTCTCTTCCCACAGACAATCCAATATATTGAGGGCTGACTGCAATAAACAGTTATGTCCAATGTAAAACATCTGGACATAACTGTTTATTGCAGTCAGCCCTCGATATGATCAAACCAATCTTCTTGTGATTTATCATTGCGAGCTATGGGTCCTTTATCCTGTTACTCTGCTTCTTTTGAAGGTGCAACTGTTCCACGTACAGCAAAAGTACAGTAATAAACATGTTTGATCAACTAAACAGCAATAGGAGAGATTCATTCAAATGCTCAGAACCCACACTAAACAAAAGTGTAGTATCTCACACACACACGCAAAATTGTGTTTTCATTCATCCCATAGACTCACATTCAAGCCTTTTACACTAACCATAACCATAAATAGTACACACCTAACACTAAACCCAAACCACAACCTTAACCTAACAACCTAACAATTGACCCCCAACCCTAAAATAGCTCAATTCCCTTGAGGAGATGAAATAATGTCCCCATATGAATGAAGAAATCTGGTGCTCCAACACTAGTGGAGGTATTTAGTCCCCACAAAGAGGTAGGAATACCCACACACACACACACACACACACACACACACACAAGCACACATGCACGCACGCAAAAGCACACGCAAATTCACACGCGCACACACACATTCCAAGCCAGTAATTAGATCACCTATGCAAAAGATAAAAGACAATAAGTTTATACAGGTGAATTGATCAGATCAAATCAGTCTCCTTTGTTCCTCGAATAGATTCATTGGAGATGGACCCCTGCCCGCTGTCGAGGACTGAAACTGCCATCATAAGTATTGTCGATCGATGCACTCAGATGTTGATCAAACAATAAAGCGAAAAGTCGACCCTAAGACGCACTTTGAATGACAACCTCCTCATTTGCGTAATAAAGCAGAAAAGTTAAAAGAAATCTAAAAAGAACATACAAAAAACTCGTTCATGGAAATAAATAATCGGAAAATTCAAAAGGAAAATAATACAGAAATAAATTCATTACATACATAAATACATTTTAAAATGAATAAAGTAATTTAAAAATGGAAAATTAAATGGGAGAGTGAATACAAAGCAAAATTAGCACGAAGCTAAATAAATATTGAAGCGAATTAAAACAGAAATATCAATTTATGTCTCATTACATCAATTAATGCACGCTTTGGATTTCCGACCAGCTGAAGACCCAAACTGGTTTACGATGGTCCATGCAGTGTTTTGGACACTTCTACCAGGTCATGACTGGTCAAAGCTGATTTCTTGCTGGGCAAAGCTGCTTAAACGGGTAAAGCAAGCAGGAGAGTAAGCTGGTGGACCCGTTGACTAATCAGACAAGCCAGCCAGTTGACCAACTTTACGTGTCCATAACAATGTAAACCAGCTTGACCAGATTACACCGGCTTTAGCCGGAATCTTCAGCAGGGTAAATTTAATTTGATATTTGGTGCATTTAATAGCATTTTAATTCATTTATTGGCTCATTTATTTATTTTTATTCTATAATCCCACAGTCTTTTTTCTTTTCACGAAAATATACACTGCGTTTTCATCAAGACCGGATTCTCCCCCACCCTGTCTTCTGGGCGACTGAAGTTCACAGTTCTCTGTGTTCCGTTTACATTTAAGCCCTGACGCATTTGTGGTTGCTAATGGATTTTGTCTCACCCTCAGTCAATCAATAGCAATGCAATAAACGAAGTTTATTAGCACTGAAGACGGGGGTTTGACTCGCTCATCTTGCACTAACTGGCTGGAAGCTCGCTTTTAACTGTGCCCACCATTTGATAGGAGTATAACAAGCTTTGGGGAAAAAAAATAACGTGGGATATTTTTGGAAATACTGCGCAACAATTCGCCGACCATAATTATTCTTAGACAATTTTATCATGAGAGCATTCTAACATTGGTTAAATTAAGTTGTTGCAAGCATTAGATATTTTATACTCTTCCTTTTTCTGTCGAGCAATCACATCAGATACGAATAACTGGGTTCATCCTGCGCGCGCGCGCCTTACTGACGTAATGAACAAGAGAACATCGCTACTTCTAATCAAACGAGCCATTTTTTCGAAACTTGGTTTTATCCTTCAGTAACACCATTTACAGAGGCAACAACAGCTGCACCAGTAACTATGTTTCCATCGATTTCGACAACAAAAGAGGAACCGATGTCCACGGCATTGTTATATAACCACTACTTTCACATCAAAAGGTCTCTCAACGGCCCCATTCTGTTCTCGCGATGAGCGAAACCTTCCATGTTGCCACGTTCCAACACTGGAAACAAATATGGAATAAGGAGGCGGTTCTAACCTGCGAGTATCCACACGATTCAATAAGGCATCCGCCACTTGGTGGTGATTGGCGAAAACTGTAGTTGTCCCCGCCTACAAGCTCTTTGAAAGATTTAAACTGGCCGATTAAGACGTCACTCAAAAGTGAACGAGTTGCTATGGGCTTCGGTTTATGAGGGCATAGGGATTTGATTTTGCTGGGGTTTCTCTAGTGTCTGCTTTGGGGACGACTGGATCGAGTGAATAGATCCACTCTTCTGACCTCCAAGAAAAAAAAGTTTCACTCGCAATGGCTGGAAAGAGAAATCCTAAACACGCGAAAAAAGGTTGGTGTAACTGTTTAATATTCTCAGTGATGCATGCAACGTTCAGTTGTAGACTCGCTTTCTCATAGCTGGCTTGCTGCTTTCCACGGTGGGCCTAATAAAGTTAGCTGGCTGGCTAGCTTTATCAGTGTTATAGGAAATGTTGCACAACCCTGTGATGAAAAACTTGATGCAAATCGATTATAAGACATGGTCATTACGCACTTTATTCACCTTGGTAAATTTAGCTAAAAAGTATGTGATTCAAATCACGGACACAGCAACTATGGGCTAAATCTTGTAGTTGGCAAACTGGCGAGCGGGTGAACTGAATCGTCTCAAAGAAAGCGAAGGGTTGAAACAATATTATTCCCTGCGTTGCATGAGTTGCTTGCTAACTTGAACTTCTTTACCTGGTGAAAGGGGAGACTCTACCGGCGTGCGCTATTGTACTTACGATTCTGATACTCTAAATCGGTTTCTGTACGTAAACGTATCATTTTTATTCCCTGATGAACGACGTTGGTAAAGTAAATTTGATAGAAATACAGTTGCGGACAGCCCTTGATGCATCAGAATTGTATTGTTCTAGTTCGGCGCCGATTCTTAAAGAAACGGAGGTGCTCAACATTGCAATCCGTATTGGTCGGAAAATTTGCAGGCAGTCAATACTTTGGAATGCTAGCAGGCCTGCCTTAATGAGCTGAATATCACAAGAAGTTCACTTCTTCCTTCTAGGGGTCAAACCCCTAGAGCATGAGAAGGTCCATCGCATTTTTGGCTTTTTTTGGTTTAAAATCACTCTGCTCACGTGTCAATCTGGGATAGACTGGTGGGAGTGGTTACACGTGGCCTTCATGGAATCCTCGCCCGAGACTTGGGAATAGAGGTGTTTAGTGATTGGTGGGGTTAGTGATTGGTAGTGAGTGGCGCTGGATCTACATTCTGCTTTCGCGCAATTTAATGAAAGCTCGGCTCCAGAATTTCGAAGAAAAAAGTACAGTTGTGAAGTAGCAAATATAAGTTCCTGCACAACACTCGGACGGGTCCGATTATGTAATAAAGTGTAACACTAGGGTGCCGTGCTACGCGCTCTCATCACTGCCGTCGAGCACGTATCTTAAGGATCGCCATGCAACTCGACCCGTTTAAGTATTCTAGTATCGCCCCTTATTTTATGTCGAATATGACGGTTAATGCAGTCGCTGGCTATGCCTTTCGAGAGCGTTTGTAGAGCTTCGTTCTTGTACAGTTCAGTAATGTTTTGATGCACGAAAATCCCAAAATCTTTGTACTGGTCAGAATACTCATAATTTCTCCATTTGAGTCCATTTTGTGTGCCCCAATGCTGGTCTGTCCTTTAATCCTGATTTTTTTTTTTTTTTTTAAATATGTGAATATTAACATGTACATTACAAGGTCTTCCACGGCGCCGGCTCCATGCAGAAATGATTGAGGGATATTTTTACATGCTTCATGTGACAAAGCTTTTCTCTCAGAATTCTGATGGCGAGAGATTGTAACGACTTGATATAGTTGCAATGTAGCTTTACCACTTGGTAGATGACGGTGAAATATGGAACTAAAGAGTAAATCTAAGAAGTGAGGTGTTAAAGGATAAAGAAAACTTCTTCGGAACCTTGGTTTCTGGCGTTTCAAAGATAAGACTCCACTCATTGCACTGTTGTATAATAAATCTGACCCCCTGCTCAGACCTGGAGATAATGTTAATGCTGACTCCTCTTTATTTTTCCAATATTTCAGAACAAAAGCCATCCTGAGAGTAGTGTTGAGGAAACGCAGGCTTCAAAATGGGTTGAGTTTTCCTCCGTTAATCAATGACTCTGATATTTAAAGTAATCATCGAGTCCTACAGTGCAAAGTCTATTGAAGTGCTAGTGCCTGATGACTCATGACTCCCAACTCGTATAGGCTCACTGTTGCAGAGTGTAGGAGGTGTGTTATAATTGCAAGTCCAAGCTTGGATCATACACAGTCATGTGTGAACACAAAAACAAATTATTTAAAAGAATGCTGTTGATTTCTTAGGAGTGCTACAACTGACATCCTTCAGTAATTTGTTTTTAAGAACCTGGTGCTGTCCTGAACTGGGCGAGTGGTTAAATGGAATATGTGGAGAGCCTGTGGTTTACTGAGCTGATTTTCTGATCAGGGAGCTTGAGTTGGCAGTTTTCAGAGCATTACTCAGCAGGAAAACGACCTGTTCTCCTTATGAGTGAATGAATCAAATTAATTTGAAATGCAAGGGATTGTAGGTTAATTTGATTCAGTGGAGGGCAGTGGTGGTGATAGAAATGCTTAATGATAAAATTGCCTCTCTGGCTACTTGCAGATTTCAAATCATCTTCAGATAGATTATGTGCCTCAGGAATGCACATACTTGGTTCTCCTGATTAGAAACAGAAGGCATGGTAACGTTACACTCTAGAGCGACGTGGCATTCTCTGGTTGGTCAGTGCTTTAGTAATGAATGCATTACCATGAAATTTGCCTTTAGGCCTGATTTGGAAAGTAAGCCTGAAGCTAATGGGCTGCTGACCTCTCTGCAAGTGCGGTTCTTTTTAAATGATGGGTGAATTGGTGCTGCCTTTTCCTGTGGTGCTGACATGTTTTGACAGTTACCATTTTGAGGTATTTTCTTTTGGATGTGTTTTGGTTGGACGGTACTGGGGGGGTGTTTCTCATGAGCTCGAATGTGCTACTTTCAGTGCCCCGCTCCTCAGAGGTGTCTGCCTGGTGGAAGATGGAGGATCTGGTAAAGCCGATGTGTTTTAGCCATGTGCTGGGTGGTGTTGCTGTGCAGTTTTGCATTCTGGAATGGTGTCGTGTGGAATAACCCTGCATGGAGCATGCCGTTTCCGGCCTCTGTTGAGCTTCGCTTCGGTGCCCTGCAGCAGTCTCTGTTTAAACACAGGCCAACACCCTTTGGTTTTTGTTTTACTCGGTACAGAGATGTGCAACCCGACAACAGCTTTTACATTCCAATGGCTTGGCGTTTGGCAGTTAGCCTGTGGGTTTTTTCTTTATTTATGCCGCACAGTAGAGCAGCTCTAAGTTGCGGCATATCAAACTAACCAGTTGGGCTTACGGTCTCATTAATAGTTTACTCATTGTCTTGGTGAGCATGGTTTTTTTTTTTTTTTTTTTTTTTTTTTTCCCTCATGATGGTTGTTATTGTGGTTGATGTGGGGTCCTTTCTTTTTTTCTCAGTTGACTAAGCAGCTTATGAATGTTAAGTGCATAAATCATAGGTTAGATTGCCGATACAGCTTTTTTGGCAGAGGTTTTGCGATCACTATGTAGAAATAAGACCACTTTTATTGGTTATTGGTGGAGATACAGGCACATTCCTGTAATTTTTTTGGTGGCGGCTGTATCTCCGCTGCCCATTCACTCGCCTCTGGGGGAGGGGAACTACAAGTTGAAATCTACTTAGGAGTTCACCTGACTTCGAAGGCACAAATGTAGATCACTTTTGTATGGACTTGGCTCAACTCTCCCCAGAGTGGCAACATGGGCCCCCGAGAGAAACAAAAGCAGGTGATTACATCTTAAGGGCTGCTGGGGGAGGGGAAAAAAGAGTGAGATTTGAGTAACAGAACACAACTATTACGTGTGTGTGTGTGTGTGTGTGTGTGTGTGTGTGTGTGTGTGTGGGGTTGCTTGCATACATGGTGGTGTGAGGTAGTGCGTTTGTCTGTGTGTATGTTTAAGTGAGCGCGAGTGGAGACCGAAGTTCTCTCGGCGCATTATGTAAGGCCAGCTTCCTGTACACTGTGTACCCACGGAAGACCACGGCTGCTTCCACTCCTAACAAATGGAAGCGCAGTCGACTCACTCGCAAGAGGTGTCGCGTTACCAGGGTCCAAGCCGCCCGCTTACTCTCTCTTGCCCGTTGCTCTGCATGCGCTGTCTCACTGCCTCAAATTGTCTTCTGAACCGGTCTCATGTTTGAGTTTGAATTTTGTTTGTATGGGGGTTTGAGGAGCGAGACAAAGGCTTCTTTCTCTGTGCCGGTGGTCCCAGCAGCCTTTGAAGAGATTCGGGGGGGGTGTGTGCGCGCGCATGTGTCGGAGGGGGAGTGGCTCTTTGTCGTGTCTCTAGCTGGTTGGTTAATCTCTTCAGTAAAAGGTGTCGATACTGGCAAATAAAAAGCCCCAGGGTCCTGCATGAAGACTAATTATTAGCATTCATAAATGCTTGCAGTATAGCTTCGTTATTTTTAGTTTCAAACTGTTTGTTTTATATACTCAGCATGATGTTTTTACATTTGTCCTGTTTGCCCCCAAAATTTAAAATTTATAAAAACTCACGATCTATAACGTAGCAGTCTGTTGGTGTGATTCTTGTTTGCCCTCCTCTTGGTTGTAACAGCTACTTAAAGATGAACTGACTTCAAAATATACTATTCGCCAATTCTGGATAATCATGTCGCAAAAAGATCTTGACGTTTATATTCCATCAAAATCATGAAATTGCGCAACATCTGTATTCCCGAAGTTTGCTTCCTATCACTTTCTGGAGAACAATTATATTTATAACTTCACTGCACGGCAAGGTTTTATTCAAGTACATCCACATTCAATGTCAATCAAATCATCTCTCCTCCCTTTGAGAATTTCCCAGAAATGCTTCAAGTCGTGGATGTCTGTTCAGCTGTAACTTTGATGGAGACTCTAAACCTGTGCTTCCCCTCTGAAGGGTCTGATCTAGGTGTGGCTGTTAGTGCTCTGTGGTCATGCTCACAAACAGCTGGTACAGCTTCACTGGAGGTACCCGTTTGAGTGGAAGGCTTGCTCAGGGTTACCCATCCTTGTTCCCCCAGGACCCACCATCCACTGAACAATTGAATGAGGTGTGCTCTGTCAGGGCTGGGAATCTCATTCAGTTGCTGATGAGCGGAATTGGGTGTGTCAGTTTGGGGTGTAAACGAGGACTGGTTCTCCAGCGTTGCGGTGGGCAAGCCTGCCTGGTCATGAGCTTAAAACCCAGCTGAAACTGTCCCTTAGGGGTTGATGCTACGGCTAATTCTATAACTCCCTCTTTGCCACTTTTGGCACTTCCCCCTGTGAGGTGAGGGCAGTGTTATCGCAGAACTCGTGTCTGGGAGAGGTTGGCTTGCTAACTTCATGCTGCTCTACCTCAGACTCTGAAATATAAGTATTTGTATAGCGTATAAAGGTGAACGTCTTGGAGATGGCGAAAGGCAGCTGCTGCTATCTGTCCCAGTACAGGAGGGACATTGATGTCAGCAGCCTGAAGCACTGAGTGTTTGCCAGCTTCTCTTAAATTACACCCTGAGGGTGTATTCAGCTCGCCTGCGATTCTTCAGTGTGTGACGTCTTTACCGCAAACATTCCTCCTGCCATTCGAGTGAACGTGACCTAATAATGCATTCAACCAGCCACCATTCAGGCCTTTGTCTGTTACTCCATTAGAGCGTAGATTGAAACGGGCTGTCCGTCTGCTATTGGACTTCCCGGTATCCCACAATGCCCCATGGCACAGCTGTGAGGTGCCATGAAGGGCCCCCCTCCCACCCCATTCCTGACTAGTGCATTTGGCCGGAGTGGAGGACGGCTCTAAAAATACAGGCGGCGAGCGGGCGTACCCCCCATATCGAGTTCGAGCTGAGCTAAGCTGTGCAGGGCTGTTGGGCTTTGCCATAGAGGACCGGGGGAGACTCCATTGCCGTTTGAGTGCCTGTGAGGCTCTGAGACAGAGCGGCAAGATGGGGGAACCCAGCGCCGAGGCAAGCGGGACGACCGAGGAATCGGGTAGGCTCACCATGGCGACAGGTCGAGGTGTAATTCCGGCAGTTTCGTTGACTGTTTTAGATCTCTCTGCATGCCTGGATATTTGATTCCTCCAGGGTAGCCGGTGTGTGCAAAAGGCCATTGGTCACAGATAAGTAATGGCAAGAGGTTAACCTTCCTCGTCTCATTTCAAGGACTTGTTGGCAATATGATTGTAAAGAGAACTTGAGATGATGGATGCACACACGCAACTTCAGTGGCCGTAGACTGGGCAGTGAGCTCTGTAGTAATGGCCTCCCGTTTCATTTAAAGCATTCGATGCAGTGGTCATTAGGACTGATTTAAAAATAATTGGAGATCAGCTGTGGTGTTATTAATAGATTCAGTGCCGGATTTGTCAGATGTATGAGTGTATTTATGTGTTTGGGGCTTGGAGGGCAGCAGGTGTTGTAAAAAAAAAAAAAAAAAAAAAAAACACAAGTACAGAATGTATTCCCCTCCCCACTGCTGCTGCTCTCACCAGGAATATGTCATGGTGCCGCAAAATTGGATGGAACTTATTTCTAAAGCGAACATCGTCGGCATTCTGCCACTCTCCTCGCCCGCCCATACCAACCACGAGACCTCACGTGTGCTAAAGACTGAGAAAACAGACTTGAGGACCTTTTTTTTCGGTCCTGAGAAGGAAAAGGTCAAAGGATTAAATCTGGGTTGAGGGTTAGGTTTTGGTCTAGGGTTATAATGGAACAGTAATCAGGTCTAGTTTCTAGGTTTGGTATCAGAATTGGGCTGTTTGGGGTCACGTTAATTTTAAGGTTAAATTTGGGGCCAGTTTGTGTGATTTGTAGGATATGATTAAGATTAGAGTCAAGGTCTGGATTAGGGTCAGGAACACTAAGATTATGGGTTGACTTTAGATTTTGGGGGTGGGGAGGCAGTATGTTGGTACTGAAACAGTTCTTCGGTCCTGACAAGTTCAGTGTGTGTGTGTGAGTGTGTGTGTGTGTGTGCGCGCGTAACAATTGCAGTCTCCTGGGGAGATGATGGTGTCTGGGGTTTTAGCTCACTCATTGTGAAGGGCTCCTCTGCTTTTGTTGACCCAAAGTGGAGCTGTTGGATCTTTGTAGCAACACACAGAACCAGTCCTTCAGAAAATGATCCTGTTCTTGCGGAAAGAATCATCATTTTGGAGATGCTCATAGTGCCTCTTGTAAATGAATGGCTGCATTGCTAGCATGTAAGTTACTTCTCTCTTGGTGGTCAGTAAGTTCATTAAAGAAAATGACTTGATTTGTCGACTGTAAATTCCTAAAACTGCTGACTGGGTGGTTCTGCATCCCTTTTTACATGTCATTGGTGTCAAAAGCTGCGTGACTGGCTCACCCCTGGCTATTTTTTTTTGTCCGTTTTTAAGTTTGAATTTTCCTTCTTTAAATAAACAAATGAAGATTTCCTCCGTCTTTTAATGTTGAAGTCAGGGGAGGTAGCTGCATAGGTTTTTGTTAGTCTAACAATGGCAGAACGAGTGCAGAACGCTGGCGCTCCAACAGCCTTGCAGGGGGATTGTGTGAGTATGTATTTTGTTTGATGTTCAACATTGCAACATTACGTTAATTGTTATTTGGCTAATGCTCATCCAGACTGACATACAAAAAGTGCATTCGAAGGAACATAAGTACTGAGAACCCTTGAGGGGAGGTAACATTCTAGGCGCGTGAAGTGACTCGAATGTACTGTATCGATGGGACGGGCTCTGTAGAATGCTTGTGGATTAAAATGCATCAATGTTGGCAATCCACCACACTATTGTCGGCTGGGCGTTGTGTGAACACAAGTCCAGTGTGATGTTAATGGTCGCTTCTCTCCCTCCCCGGACTCCAGGAGGAGCAGAAGCCAAGCCACAGATGGCCAGTAAGAATGGGAAGAAGTCTGAGGCTGGGACCGGGGGCTCCTACTTCACCTGGTTCATGGTTCTGGCCCTGCTGGGAGTTTGGACCTCGGTGGCCGTGGTTTGGTTCGACCTGGTCGACTACCAGGGTGTCGTGGGTAAGACCAGTCAGGCCGTCTCAACTGGGGAGGCACCTGCCCTGAAACCTGATTCTAATTTGTTTCATTTTCTGAAATAATGAAAATGTTAACAACTGTCACACAGTTCTATGTCAATTGCATGTTGTAATTTTGTAATTTTTTTTTTTTTTCCCCCCATGAATGTAATTACAATTGGTTTTTGCATGCTGGTCAGAATCAATTTAAAGCTCTAAACTCGCATTGATGTCCTCTCTCGGATTAATTTGATAATTGGTCTACTTATTTTGAGTACATTGGACTTGTTTTTTTTCCTTAATCTTGCATGCAGCCAAAGCAAAGGACCTCCATTCTAACCTTTCAGAAGTAATACAAGGTATGGTTGGGCACAATGGGTCATCACAGAACCTACTAACCATCATGAGTTTCATGACCATTCAAACTTTGCCAACTCACCACCTCTTTTTTTCCATCCCCTCCTGTCCTCTCATTCCTAAGAAAAGGAGAAATTCTGGTTGCCATCTTGTCTGTCATCTTCGTGGTTATAATGCAGTCTGACATTTCCCACTTTCCATTGGTTATATGTATTCCTGCGAGTGATGCTAAATGACTACAGAATGAGTAAAAATAAACTCAAGGCTCATCCTGTATAAGCATGGCAAAGGCTTGGACATTCCAGTAAACGTTGTTTTTGCCCGTAGAGTTAGCTGTATGTCCATTAGATGTTACAGTTGTGCCCATTTTATGTTTAATTTATGTAATTATGCCGACTAGTACCTGATTTTCACCTTTGATCTCTCCACATGTCAGGAGTACGTTTCCTTTAAGCTGAGTAGCCGAGTTACATAGTTGGAATCATAGTTTGACTGCATAATCAATGTTGGTTGCTAACATAGTTTGCGATTACACTTTTGGGAAACGTGCCCCAGGTCGATACCTTTTCCCAGTGACCGCACTAACCTGACATCCTCTTCCAGGAAAACTCGGATTATACGACGCGGACAATGATGGGGACTTCGATATGGAGGACGTCCAAGTTCTGCTGGGCAAGTCTATGATTTTGTTTGTCTACCAGAGTGGAAATGTAGATTAGACTTGTATTGTGCGCGGTTGTGTTTGGTTTACTTTTGCCCTGTGAACGGCCACAAAAATTCCCCGTTTATCTTGGCTTGATGCCCAAATAAGGTGTTATTTTTTTGATTAATGATTGCACATGCATGGCTTCCAATATTTGTGGTATTTGGAGCCAATATTTCCCCATCAAAGAGACGGTCATATATTTGATGGCACAAGGATTTGTGAAGCATTTTTTTGGTAGCTTTTAGTCTACTCCAGTATGTCTAAATAAAATCTTGATTAGTGGTTTGCTAATGATCGCTAAGTACATGAAATCTATGAAGTTGCATTGTTTCAACTTTACACTCACTGTTTGTCACAGTGAAGTATTGGACTTTAGTGTTAATGGGTCAGTTTCCAGCTATAATGCATACATTGTAATCTGCACTCTGTGCATGCTTCCCATAGAAATGCGCTTTCTGTTCTTGTCACTCCCTTGGCTCTTCCGAATTGCGTTCTTCCTTCATATGTCTGTCTCTTGCATTCTGTCCTTGTGCCTTGCTTCACCTGTCAGGGCAAGCTAGGAAATGAAAACTAGAATGTTTGAATTGGGCAACTGGAATGACCTTGCATAATAAGTAACTTGATTTATGCATTGCAGATTGGGGAAATTCAATCCACAGGTCAATTTTTAAATTGCATGTGCATCAACAAAATTCCCCTAAGGATGAGCTTCTGTGTCCTTGCTCAAGAAATCTTTAAGCCTCCTAGCTGCTGGCTCCTAGCTCCTTGAAAGACTAATTCATTGGTTAAAAGTACTTGAAAGAGTGTTGACCTGTAATGAATTCTGGGGCAGGTGAGAAACAAGGTCAGAATTAAGTATGAAATGAGCAAACTAAATGGCTATTTGGAATGAGCCTCCTCTCTGTCTTCCATTTCACAAATATTTGGTACATTGCTCATCTTTTTTTCCCATTTCATTGCAACTGTTTTTTTTTTTTTTTTTTTTTTTTTTTTAAACACCATTGCCTCTTCTGCTTTACCTGTGTGTCTATTTTTTTTCCACCTTGTTTATATGGACATAAATTTAGATGCCGATAGTGACAGTTCCATTCCTGAAACCTTCGGTAATTTATCTGAGGAGGCCTCTGGTTGGGTCTATGGCTTCTTCTCCTTTGTCTATGAAATAATGACTCCCTTCGAGATAGAGGAGACTGAGGAGGAAGTGAGCGTGGCCACAGAGGATCTCACCGGTACGTTGCAGGCATCGTGGTCTAACTCCCACAATCCATCTGGGAAATGCACAGGTCCATTTATATGATCCGTTCTTCTCAAAAGTTCTTGAAGCGGAACCTTCCGGTTCTTTCAGAGAGTTGGGGGGGAGAAAGGGAGGATGGGGTTGAAGTTGGAAATCCTCCCTGGCCCCCTTTGCTCTCTGCCCCTCTGTTCTCAGAGCTTGCCCTGCACACTGTAATGTCTGAAGAAAGGTGCATGCTGTCAAAGCTTTACTCAAGCCGGGGAGAGGTGTGTGTGTGTGTGTGTGTGTGTGTGTGTGTGTGTGTGTGTGTGTGTCTGTGTCTTGTGTGTCTTTGTGTGTCATGCTCGTATTATGTACTGGTGTGCTTTCGAGATTCTAAACTGATTTTTCCTCCATACACACTCATGCAGTTGAAGTGAATGTGTAATGGGGATTCACTCATCCTTTCTTTCCATGTAGTTCTCTTTACCATCTTCCTTGGACATATATTTTTTTTTTGCATTTTTGTCTGTCCTGTATTGGAACTAACTTTGGTGTTATGTGAGTTCGTTAGTTAATGAATGTGGGCACCCCCCTCGAGTGCGGATGTTAATGGGTGGATGCCTGTAAGGCGTGAAACTGAGGAGGGGCTGGTGAGCCCTTGCTTTCGGCTCTCTGATCGCAGTCGCAATTGCTGAAGAGGGCGGTTTTTAATCGAGGAATGTCGCAGAATGACTTGGCTTTGTGCTGCCTTTAGGCTAGGAGCTGCGTCTGAAGGAGCTCTCAGAAGCCGCCAGCTCCCTCTGAAGACCAGCTGATGCTTCCTCTGGGACAATCCTGCGGACGCGTTCCCTAGCGACAGCATATACCCGCCGGTGCACTTGTTGGCAAGCCCAGCTTGCTTAATGCGCATCCCATGATATAAGGCCTCTAATGCCTTTTTTGCTTTGCGCTGCAGCAAGCACATCGCTCACCACAAAAAATTCCAGAGAACCTGCAGGTTTCTGTTTTCATCTTAAAATGCTGTTGTCAAAAATGGAGTTGTGGCAGTGTTGTATTATGGTTAGAGAACTGTATGTAATTCGAGTTTTGGGCTTTATTCCCATCTGGGATGCTTCCATTGCAAGACTGAGGTACTTTCCTCAAATTTTCCCTGTAAAATGGTGTTCTGGTTTCATTATATGCAACAGTGTGATATTTTGGGTGGGTCAGGAGTGTCCAAAGGTGCTGACGTGTGCATCAGACCTAAACCATTCCTGTTGTTCACCAGGACCATGGATGGGGTCCTATGGTCCAGCTTAGGGAAGAAAGAGCCTTGGGGAGGGGCTTGTTCTTAGTGTTTTTGAGGCCCTTGGAGAAATGCCTGGCTGTAGCCTTCAGACGTCATGGATCTCTACAAAGCCATCATGGGTCGGTGCTCTGGCGAAGTCGTATCGAAGGAGCTTGCATAGTCTCTCTCTCCCCTTAAATGTTGTTATACTTGCACACAGCGTGTAGACCACACTCATTTTGGAACAGATTGTTCTGAGTTGAAATATGAGGATTTGAATGCTCTGAAACGCGCACTTGTGTGCGATGTTTGAGAATACAAACACAATGCTGTGCAATAATCCCATTGCACACTTAAGAAATGTGAGCTTGATACAGAGTAATTCTGGCAAATGGATGAATTCCTCGCCTATAGAGTCAGATGTGCTTGCATAAACACCCCCTCTGGGGGCTGTAAACCTGCAGGCTGTGTGCAGATTGGCTGGATGGGTCTCTATTGTTTAAAAGATGTCTCCAGGAGAATGGGCAGACGCTGAGGTGTTGACTTCGTGTGTTATGGGTTGGGACACCAGCTCGTCTACAACAGTTTCAACTCCGTCCTCCCTCTGCATGAGGTCAATAGTTTCTTTGTAGCTCAGTTATCACCTCGCCCCTCCCCAGTAATCCACTTCAATCACCTCCCGTTAAGCATGGGTGAGAATTGACTGCATTGTTCACGCACTACCACCTGCAGCTTTTATAAACCTCTGCCACACAACCAACCATTTTATAGTGCTGAACAGTAAGTGTTTTAGTAATGAGAATGAAGTGTTCAGGTACAGTGTTAGAAAATGTACAGATATGTTTGGTTAGTCAGAAAAGTCACTGATTTATGGAGTGTAGAGTTAAACTGAAGGCCTATTATAGATCAAACTCAAATGAAGTGATGAAATTTAAAGGTCTTCTGCCACGGAATTACAAGTCGAACTTATTTTATGTAAATTTTCTTTCTGAATTCGAATATGACCATGTTTTTGCCTAAAATCATTCTAAACAAATCTAAGATCTAATCTAAGCAGAAATCTAAACAAAACGACTATGTTTGGGAACACCCCTAAAAATTCGTATTTTTTTCCCACAACTGTTCGGCAGTTTGGGTGCGACGTATACTCGGGAACGCTCAGCCCTGCCCCCAACCCGGCATTCATAGATCCTGCATACAATCCTGACCTATACCCATCCCGCTTCCTTTCAAATCTACCAGCATTGTTCACAAAAAAAAAAACTCCTGTCTACAATTATGTATGACGAATACGAACAGTCAGAATAAGAGAATATTTCAGGTGCCTATGAGAATCTAAACGATTTCATAGCTATTCATTAGTGCAAGGCAGTCACTCAGTTGTGAGGTGTGTACGTCGCTGGTTTTCATAGTAGCTGCAGGTTTAGCCTAGCCGATGTCAGTAGCTGAGTTTCCATTTCCCTGTTTTAATGCGTATTTTGAAGTTACGCATCAAAAAAGGTAGCCTAATGGAAACACCATTATTCAAAAAATCTTCTGATTAAAAAAAAAAAAAAAAAAAAAACCGTTATGCTCGCTTTAGGTGGATTCTCACTTTTGCGAAATAGACTTATTGCGCATAATCTGAAATGGATCAACTTCCGCATATACTTAGCGGTGAAGTGCCTTTTTTGGTATTATCCAAGATCAGTAGCTCGATCGAGGGGTGAAGTCATGAACAGTAGGCAATGCCAGACTGAAAACACAGTCTGACCGTTCTCCATTTTCGCATTTGAGGTTGCCTAGCAAGGAAGTTGGTATGTGTTTATCTGACATAGGTACGCACGCACATCACCGCCTACTTAGAGTTGTTTATTTGCTCTCAACCGCTTGAGGGAAACATATGGGAACGCACTTAATTCGCATTTAGTTTTAGCGAATTTTCACAAGATTCGCTTCAAATTTAAATGGAAACATCGCTAGTGACTGCTGTCGAAAATATATTGGCGATGATGATGATGATGACGATGATGATGATGATGATATTATTATTTAATAATAATAATATTATTATTTAATAATAATAATAATCATCATCATCCAATACACTATCCAGTAGCAAATTTCGAAACAAACATCTAGTATGTTGTATGACAGTTTCTTTCCGACTTCGGGCTTGCATTGATAAACTTTTTCTGCGGCATTAACAGGGAGTGAATGCCGATTTTAAAAAAAAGAGTGTGCGCTTGTATATTCAAAGCGCTGTAGATCCGCTGTCGAAGTCGGTATCCTGGAAGTGGTCACTGCAAATTACGCTAGACTCGCTCGGTCCATGCCACTTGGCTCATGATAGCCTCACTTTCGCGGCCCAAAGTTGTCTTCGAGCCTTATCCTTCGGGAAAGTGTGTAGGCTTACCGCGTCTTTGGTTATTTTTCTACAACCCCCCACGATGCACCGACCTGGCATTTCAAGTATTGAAGCAAATTTTAGATAAAAAAATATTGCACGAATACGCACCACCGAGCTTAAAAAATGTCCGGTGCGTTCCCGAGTGTACGTCACGGGTGCACGTGATCATGCATACTCGTTTTTTTCCCGATTTTTGGAGGCTGGCCTAAGAACTGGCAAAGTGGCTAAAATGGTAACTCCGAAAATGTTGTTTTTTTATTTAAATTTTTTTTTTTTAATTGTCGAAACGCTGTTCACAGAACTAATGTTTAAAATGTTTATCAAAAGCAGTCCCTAGAACATATATCAAATTTAATTTTTTGGTGGCTGAAGACCTTTAAACCTTGGTGAAATTTTGCTATATTTTAGGATTTTCACATTATCATTGATTATTTGCACTTTGGGGGTAATGTGTGGTAAGGTGATTCCTTCCAATCATAAGACTCAGTTGGTTCCCCCCGCGTAGTAAATGACTTATTTTACTGCTCTGCCCCAAGGATAAATGCATAAGCTAGTTGTTGTGCAAATTATTTTATTAGTTGTCGTGTTGGACATAAGTTCACTGCTGAAAAAAACCCCCCCTTCCATTAATTATGGTGTCAAAAATGACTAAATTCCAAAAATCTAATAGAAGTTTGTAGTGATGTTGGCCCAGAAAAAGTCTCAGGGCAGAGTGCCATTTTCCATAGTGTTTCAGAAATTGTGTAGTTTATTCTCTAAAAATATTCTTTGAGCATAAACCAGTCAGTAGCAAGAACATGCCTTCAGCGCAGTAGCCTTGCAGTGCAGTTTTCAGCTCGCACATCCGCGCTCGCACATTTCAGCCATGCTAAGGTGAGCAATGCCAGCTGCTCGATGCGCGAGAGTATCCATGCTAACAGCAGCTCGCATGTGCTAGTGTGGTTATGCTAACACCTGTATTAGTTACCACCGCAGCATGGCACTCGGTCCTAAACACAACTTCCTGTGCTCAGTGAAGGTGAAAATGGAGACTTTGAAATGCACCAAAATAAATATATGTAATGAAGGAGACTTTTTGAAGTTTCAAAAAGCAGGGTTTTTTTTTTTTTTTTTTTTTTTCCCTTCCTTGTTGATTGCAGTTATGGTGGAGATGTTTTCTTAAGCTGTCAATATGGGCTCTGAAAGAAAGCCGGAAGGTCTGTTAATTTCCTGTTGTGCGTTATGACAGGAGGGGAATAGGCCAGACTCTGAGACTTTGAACTTCCACTGTCCCTGTTGGGCTCCTTGGTTGGCTTGTCTCATGTAAAGTGCTCCATACATAACGTAAATGGATGAGACTCATTGGTCTGTGGACTGAAACATTTCCAGAATGCAGTATGATGCTGTTGCCTTCAAAGAATTTATTACTCAAACATGTTGATACGGTTCAGAAAATGTTTTTAAAGCATGAATGTGTTTTTCACTTGGACTAAATTTTGTCTCTCTCCTTCCTCCAAACCAGAAGAACAGGTGATTAAGACTGTTGCACCTAAAGGTACAGTCTAGTGTGGGACTTCGATTTCATATAGAGAATAAAATGTTGCGGATTCAGCATGTTGTGTGGTTTGCTTTGCACAGTAGCGAGGGACCTGTGTCCCTGTCGAGGCTTAATGTGGCACTGGCCACAGTTTGCTTCCTAAGCAGCTTTCTGTATCGCTGTAATTTCCATTACTTTGCATAGCTCTCTGTGTCCCTCTTTATTGCATCAGTCGTTAATTGTGTGAGCTCATTATACCTCTACCAGGAGGTCACGTCTTTGCCGGTGTTTGTTTGTTTGTTTGTCAATTAACGGGATGTCTCAGAATTCTGGGGGGATATCGATGTAATTTTTAGTGTTGATAGATACTTTGTTAAGGAGAAAGTGATTAAATTTTGAAGATTCGACATGTATTCTTGATGTAGGATCTGAAGTCATTTCTTTGCATGTAAAGGCGGCAGTGTCGAGCACCGGTGCCGCGTGACACAAGCACCCACATTAGCGGTCAGATTACTACTTTGTGCAAATATTTTGTTTGGATGAGTCTGAATCAGACCTCCTCCGCCAACAAGTTTTTACGATGGCGGAGGTCATGCACTCTCCGGGTGCCCTCTAGTAAAGTTGTTAATTTTCTTCAGTGGAAAAAACCATTCATATCAAGAATATGATCCATGTTTTAAATGTTAGAGCTACTTTTTGTTGCCTCAAATTCACTCTACTGGCTGCATATCTGTAAATTTAGACTTTGTTTGGAAGTTCTTTAACCATTTCCTGCTGGAAACTCATTTCTGTGGGCCCAAAAAATAAATATATATTTTTTTAATTGCCTGGTCATTGTTACCATGGTTAGATCAGAGACTGTCTATACAGTCAGTGTGTTTGGCAGGTTGGTCAAATGACGACGTGGATTGGCACGTGTGTTAATTAAACTTGATCTCTAATTTTTGTAGTGGGTGCACACCTTCAGAATAAAGTTTCTCAGGAAGACTTGGGAGGGAAGGGTTAAACTGGTGCTACTGCAGGACTGTGGTTATTGGACATTCATCAGCATAGGTTCGGTTTATCAAAGAAGGCGATGCTCCAAAACATTTGAATCTTTGTTTCATCTTTACTGAAAGCTGTGCGTTGTGTCCAGCTGTCTGCAGTGTGCGTACAGTGCAGTCTGCCTCGTGCAGCTCCGCCAAAAATATTCTTCCCCTGATCTGTGCAATGAAGCATTTAATTGCAGAGAGGTCTTCATTACTGAGGCCGTGTAAAAAGGGCTGACTCATGGTAACGGTGTTAGGAGACTGAACTGTGTTTTGCAAAGAGGAAGAGGTCTGTGAGACTGTAAAATAACTGACCTTGGTGAAATGGAGTGCAACATGGATCATGAAACACAATGAGCATTTTGGCCATTTGATAGACATCCTGTTAGTCCCTCACACTGCTGTTTAGCAGGACCCCATTATACCCCTAAACTACATTTGCTGGACTTGCCCATTTCTGCAATGAAGCAGGATATTGTGGAGTTGAATCCCATTTTGGGGCATACATTTTGGGCTTTTGACTTGGGGAACGGTGGTAGCGATATTATTTGAAACTTTAGGTTTATGAATGAGTAACATGGCATGGGAAGTGAACATGGTGTTTAGTTTGTTCATATCACAAACTGTTAATGGCATGTGGTCTGCCGATCCGATTTTCCTGTGGTCGTCCTTTTGAACTGTTTTTCATTTCGGCACTTCAGACGAGAAGCCAGAAGAGGTTGCTGAAGAACCCAAACGCAGAGGTATCGATGTTTATTCCCATTGCTTGGTTCTTGGGAATGATGTGTTCTGATTTACTGGTTGATTTGATTGCTGTGGTGCCCTGCTTACTGGTTTGGCACGGTGTGTTTTGGTTGGGGGCTCACTAATGCACATGAACTTAAGGCCCGTACATGAGGCAAACATGTTTTTGGAACCTGATCATGAGCAGCTCACTGGGTTCATAGCTGCATCCATCCATGTGCTTCCAGAGTGCTTCTTGATAATTAATGCCTGATTGTAGTTGTAGGTTTTTTTGCTTCTGATAATGGTTTGTCGGTTTTTACTTTGATTTGCGCTTTAAGAAAATGACTTTGGTCTGATTGTAAGCATTAAATAAAAGCCCTTTTGTGCTTTTGGATGTTGATAGCCGTGACTATGGTCAGTAGAGCAGCATTTATGTCGCATATTGACACTAAAAACTAACATTTAGTTCTTGTGTTTGTATTTCAGAGGTGTCAGGTGTGTTTCTCCTGAAGGATTTGTTTTTTGCCCTGCAGACTAATAGAAGCATGCGCTCATGTTTACTGTTGGATGGTGGGTGTATGATTATTTAGGTAAACCATCAAAAGCACGTGTGTATTTGCCCTGAACTAGCCTCTCACATGAGGAGTGGATGGAGTGTTTGCTGGAATGTACTCCCAGCACGTGGCGAGAAATTGCGCTATGGTTCCAGCTTAACCAGACTAATGGAGACTGGCATTGCTGGTGTGAATTTGACACTGTTGGGAGTTGGATGGCTTTTCTCACCATTACGTAAATGGAAATGATTGTGTGGATGGCGTCTGCTGTTGTGCCCCTCGACTCCAGAACGATCGGTTTACCGGGACCCCACCAGGAAGCTGAAAGAGGCTCTAAAGAGGCAGCTGGCCATGATCCATGAGAGGGTCGAAGCCAAGAAGATCGCCCGGCTGGCCGTCGCCGAGCTCAAGAGCGCCGTCATGAAGGAGGAAGAGGAGCGGAAGGCGGGACGAGCTGCCGAGGCGAAGCTGGAGAAGCCCGTGGTGAAGGCCGGGGAGAGGACGGAGGCCAAACTCCACAAGGTGGTGGAGAGGATGGAGAGGGGGGAATGGGAGGAGATGAAGGCCAAGGCCAGGAGAGAGAAGGAGAAGTTGGAGAGGAGGCAGGAGGAAGAGGGGAGAAAGGCCAAGAAAGGGAGGGACAAGGCCGAGGAGGACAAAAAGGGTGCCAGTAAAGGAAAGAAGAAATCTGATGAGGATGATGGTGAGGACGATGACGATAAAACCAGCAAGAAACTGGGAAAGCTCTTCAAAGACCACGGGGCCAAGGAGAAGAAGCCGTCTCTCAAGGACTTGGGTAAGGGGGGTGAAAAATGAGCCAGTGCTCTGGCTGGTGACAGTGTCCCATCCACACCTCCTGAAAGAAAAGAAAAATGAGAAGAGCGACGGACTCGAGCCAAAGATCGAGGCTGTGTCTGGGTTCTGAAGGTCTGACGTCCAGTTGCAGGGATGTAGCTTTTCTCCTGGACGACCTGTTGGTACAGTTATCCTCTCAAAAGCTGTCCTCTGAGCTACATCGTCTCGGCAGGATGAAAATCAGAATTTCGCTCATCGCTGAACTTAGTTGTCCTTTATAGAAGCCCTTTGTTTTATTTTTAGGAACCATAGTTTCTGACGAAGTGTTTTGTAGATTTTATTCCTTTGTTTCATAAATTGCAGTCTCACAGTTTTTGGTGTAAAAATTCTGACTGGGTTACGATTGTTTATATTAATAGCAGCTATGTTTTGGTAACATTGTCATTTTAAAGCTTGAAAGGCCCTTGTAAGGCATGCCGACGCTAAATGGTGCACTAATGCAAAATAAAATATTTCATTTCCCTCTGTACATTTTATTCTTTTAGTTGATGTGGCAAAACATTTTTCCACCATATTGAATTTATGCTGAGCTTTAAGTTTTAAAGTAAATTTAAATGTATACATCATTGATCACTGTTAATGCTAGTCCTATTGCTTGTTATTTTTTTTTTTATGTGGTATTCACATTTTTCTGAGTGAACCCATTACCTTTCACATTTCAAACTATGCTGCCAGATTCTTTCGGGGTTGGAGGCCGGCCAATGAATGCCGTTAAATGGTGCAGAAAAACACGCTCGGTGTATTTGCTGATGATTCACTGAAATGCCTCCTCAGTGATTAAACCGATGTGAAAATTATACAATCTCCAGGATGCAACACGTTCCTTTGTGTGGTCAATAGGGCTGGGTGAGAGGAACCAATACAAGTAAGTTTTGGCAAGTGACAAGTCCTAACCTGTTGCTTTAGAAATCCATTTCTGAAGCTGCAGGCAAAGCCAGTTATGTTATCTGCTGATCTGTGACTTGCGCCTGGGCTCCTGGGCTATGGCAGCTGGGTGTGAGCATGGCTGAAAGTTGGGGGATGCCGGTAGCCATGCTGGCTCAAAGAAGGGTTTGTTTCTCCCAAGATGACAGTGTAGCAATCCTGGGTTCTGAGCTGAGCTCATGACCAATAGGTCCCTGATTCTGAGGTATCACTCTGTTTTACATCTGTATGAGGTCCTGCCCTTTGCGGCTGTGAGTGTCCTGCTCTTCTGATTATTTATTATTTTTTCATAATCTGTGAGCAGTGCTGTAATTGTGTTCGACTGCTGAGACCCGACCTCCTCCATCGTGGGATGTCCTTACTCTCTCACTCTCACCCTCTTGCTGATCTCAATTTGAAGATGGCCGAAGTTCAAGGGTTTCAAAAAGACTAGCAAAAGTAAACCAAATTCAACTTGTATGCTGTGCCTCCATTGCATTCTGTGGTGTGACTTTTGTCTACCTAAAACAGATTTACTGCTGTTCTCTCCCTCCCTTATTTGAATGTTCTGTTTCAGTGATTACATTTTAGTTCTTACACACAGTGCTCCTAGTGTACCCTGCCAGTGTTAAGAATATTTATATGCTATTTTTTAAGATGTTAGAATCTGTGGTCACGGTCTCAATTTGTGTACCAGATTTCATGGGCGCACACTTCCCTGATTTATCAGGTTACAAGTTTATGGCTCCACACATTTATGAAATTGCGCAGAAATCTGTTGGTATTGCAGATCTTTACAAAGCACAAATGACTCTACAATGAGGATGAGGCTTTAAGTGGTCACATACACTTCATCGGTGGCGGCCAAAGGTCTTGGAAATTTGCCTCACAATGAATTCGTTTTTCCTAGCTTCATTCTCGGCTCTCTATTTGTGTACCATTTGCCTACACTCAAAACGCCTCATGCCAGTACCGATTAACACCAAAATGAGAGGCCTTGTGATGGAAAAATTAGCTTTCCTGAAGCACATTTCCAAGAACTGCTTGTCAAATGATGATTATCAAATCAGACTCAAACTTATGACCTGCATGCCGATGTCAACACGTTCAGGCCTGAAGGACAAGCCGGCCGTCGTGGTGCGAACAGAGGCGGTGAAAGAGGAGGCTCCAGCCCCACCAGTGGAACCAGGTGAGGCCAAAGTTATATGAAAAACGGTGACCATAACACCTGTGTACAAGATCACAGATATGACTTGTGTTTCACCTTAGATTTTAATGCTAATGTCATAGTCACTAGTATAATACCTATGAGGGGAATAAAGTATTTAGAACTACCAATAGCACTTCAGAGTAGGCTTGCCGAAGAGGCACTGGGACATGTTACCAAGGTTTTAAAGAAACTCTACGATAAAATGAGGAAATGTCTGTGCATCAGTCCATTTGTCTGAATGCATGTTTATCCTCCATGGGTTAATGAGTGAGTCTGAAACTGCTTACTACTTATGCGCGTGGAGCAAGGCAGAGACTAAGCTGATTTCCCTCAATTATTGCCGTTTATGAGCATAGTTTTTGGGCTTGCGCAAGTCTGCTCAAAGTTGTGGTGCCCACATCCACCTAGAGTATGGACTAGTTCTACCTTTAAAAGCAAGGTGTTTGTTAATTGGTTTAATTTGGACATCATAGTTTTGCTGCTGGGGTTGGTGGACCTACAGAAGCTATTGTGAAATTGTTGCATTCGGCCTGTCATATTGAACTGTGGCAGATCCCATATTTTCCCCCACATGCGGTCCTGTCTGTCAGCTTCATTTCTTTGATGTTCAATACACCCCAGCCCCCGCCCCCGTAGTCCAGTCAGTGTTGGGAACTGCCATTATCTGACCTGAGCTTAACTATTAACCCACGATGTAGGGAAGAGTCATTGATTGTACATGTATGTCGCTGGCATGAGTAGAATGTTACGCTGCAGAGGGCCCTCATTGGTTGACATGACATGGGGAGTTAATCACTCCTTAACTGGACTGTAGATAAGCTTGTATTGCTTCATCAGGGGGTGGGCTTTTGTTGAAATCCCTTGAAAAAAAGTAGCCCAGTGTTGACTTGGCCAAGTAACGAATAACTTGGTTTTTGTCAAAACTGTCCTAATAGTTTGTTCATTAGTGCACCAATGCCAGGGGGAATGAAAAAATAAATTATAAAGCTGGTACTATGTAATTTCCATGGTTACTATGTACAAGGGGGGGGGGGCGGGGGGCGGGGAGGGGAGGAATTTTTTTAAAAATCCTTATTGATCATTCTGAAATGCTTAAGCGAAGTTCTAGTGTGTTCATATTTTGTTCCAATAAACGGCACTGTGTACTGTCATACAACATGAGGTCAGAGTATTTATTCAACCATGCGTGGCATAAAAATAATTTGATAAACCCAGAACACACTCGTATCAGTTATGTTAAGGTAGTTGCCGAACACTCAAGCTAGTTCAACAAATGACCTTCATCGATTTGACTTGTGTGAGCACATTAGAGCTGTGGTTACACTTCTCTGTGCAATGTGACTTTTGTGATTGGATGTGCCCGATCGAAACTCAGCCGTGTTTGCACATGTGTGTCCACACGACACTGCAGTGCTACCAGGCTGATTGGATGTATTCCTGCCCAAATATATTCCCATGCAGCTGGTGCACCCTAAATGGCTCATGGTGGAAGGAAGAGCCGCCTTAATATTTTGTTTATTTTATGGTGGTGGCAGAGTCGGTATGAGACGCGCTTTGTTGAAAGAAGAGCAGCGGAGAGGAGCGAATAACACAACTATTGTTGTCCTCAGTGCTGGAATGTCTGCAATTTTTCAAAATATTACTTAATATCTGTAACTGCTGTCAAGTGTAGCTTGCACAGTGATGTCAGACCACAGTATTAGAAAACAGCCGGTCTTAGCTGTGCTTTAGCCCCAGTTTTCCCTCCATCTTTGATTATCTTCCCCTTGCTTTATGTGTTCCCGAGAGGAATTCCTGTGTGGAAGGAATATGTTGTGGGACCAATGTTTGGTAAATTGTCCAGATTATGCCCAGACGCAGTCCAAAACTACCTGAGATCCCAATTCTGTGTGAGCCAGGCCACTTCAGCATGTAATCTGGCTGATGGGATCTCAGTGCAAGCGCGATGCGATCTCGGATCGTGCAGACTTGACAGTTAATGCGTCGTGGCATGATCGGATGACAAAAGTTACACTGAAAAGACCAACCCCATGACGGCCTTTGTTAGAAATCCCTCTGATGTATTCTCCCATGGTGGAAAGCAGCGAAATGTCTGAGCTTTATTGTGTTGGATCACAACCAGTGTGTTTTTTAGGCAGGGCTGTGCAGTCGCGTTTCTGTGGATGTGCCGCTGTACTGTTACTCAGCTGATGGCTAGCTTTCTCCTGGCAGCCCATAATCTTCTCAGGGCTGGCACATTGGTCTGGGGGCCACGGTCTCACTTCAGGGTTCTTTGTTGTTCTCTAGTGCCTGCTGCGACCACTTATTGGGTATGCTTTTGTCCATGGTCAACATTTTGTTGGTTTTCTGGGATTATGTTCCTGGATCCCTTGGATTCCAAGCAGCCATGCTGCTGGCTCAGTCTGTTTCCTGACTGGTGTTTTTATCCATTTGCAGAACCCGAGCCTGAACCGGAACCAGAACCTGAGGCAGAACCGAACCAGAACCAGAACCAGAACCGGAGCCAGAGCCGGAGCCGGAGCCAGTTGTGGAGGAGCCTCCTTCGGGTATGTTCATGATTTGTCAACTTGCATTTGTGGCTCGACTGTCAACCTTTGTGAAGAAAATCCTGGTGGTGGCTGGCCAGAGTCCACATCCTGGTGCTTGTGCTTCCGTTATACTTTATATGAACATTGTCCGCATTTTGTAGCCTGGAATTGATTAGTGTCAGTGGCCACCAACCAGATGTCATTTATGCTGCCAATAACACCATGTGTTGAGCAGTCATGAAGTCATCCTGCTGCGTTCTCTTTCAGTTAATTCTGATACTGTCTGCCCTCGATTCTTCAAGCAGTGATCTAGGCTTTTGACATTCATCTTCAATTCGTAGTGCATAGTGAATTCTATGGTATTCAAGTTCAGGGGTGTTACTTTCAACCAGTAACAGGATTTCATTTGGCAGTTGGTTATTTTAACTTCAAGGGAGAAAATTCTGAAATAAAAATTTTGATGGGATTTTGGCTCAGGAAATTGAAAGCCTTGTTTTGGCATCATAGCTTTTTTTTTTTTTTTTTTTTTTTTTTAACCCATTGCCAAATGACTTCGCTTTGTGTCAATTGTTGATGTTCAACATTTTACCGTATTGACACATTTGACTCATTGTTTATAGAACCAGAGGTGGAGGAAGAGATCGAGGCTGTAGACATGGAGGTGGTGGAAGAGCAAGTGGTGGAGGAGGAACCAGTTGGAGATGAAGTCGCCCCGGCTGAAGAGGAAGTAGCAGATGTTTGGGGAGAGGAAGTGGCTGACACGGCTGAAGAGGAAGCAGCTGATGCTCATGTTGAAGCAGCAGAGGCTGCCCCTGTGGAAGAGGAAGTGGCTGCTCCTGTAGAAGAGGAAGTGGCTGCTTCGGTTGAAGAGGAAGAGGCTGCCCCAGTTGAAGAGGAAGTGGCTTCTCCTGTGGAAGAGGCTGCCCCAGTTGAAGAGGAAGTGTCTGCTCCTGTAGAAGAGGAAGTGGCTGCCTCAGTCGAAGAAGAGGTGGCTGCCCCAGAGGAAGAGGAAACGGCGGCTCCAGTAGAAGAGGAAGTGGCTGCTCCAGAGGAAGAAGAGGCCACATCTCTTGAAGAGGAAGTGGCTGCTTCTCCCGAAGAGGAAGTAGCTGCATCTGAAGAGGAGGAGGAGCCTGCTCCTGTGGAAGAGGAAGTTGAAGCCCCAGTTGAAGAAACAAATCTTTGGGAAGAGGAAGTTGCTGCTCCTGTGGAAGAGGAGGTTGCTGCTCCTGTGGAAGAGGAGGTTGCTGCCCCTGTTGAGGAGGAGGAGGAGGAGGCTGCACCTGCAGAAGAGGAGGCTGGTGAGGAGGTCCCTGAAGAGGCTGCTCCCGCTGAAGCTGTTGAAGAGGAGGAAGCGGCTCAGGAATGGCCGGAGCCTGAGGAGGGTAAGCTCTCTTGAAATTCAGCGATTAATTTCTGGTTTTCTTTTGATTCAGATAACTTGGTATGATCACACTGTTGGTTAGGGACTTGTCATATATCTGAGTATAGCCTGAAATAAAATATTTTGTGTTCCATAAAATTTTAGTAACTTTCCCAAAAGGAGTGTGCGCTTACCAGTAACAACTGGTGTGCTTCAGAATTTCCCAAAAAACCTTGCAAATAAGCTATAATTTCACTAACGTAGGTTGCGAACCCTTATTACCCACTGCCCTCAAATCTTTTCTTCAGTTTTCAAGGACCTGTAGTTTGCTGACAGTAATCTTCCTGACCTTTTTTTTTCCCTCAAAAACGTGCACTGCTGAACACCTGTGACCAAAAGGACAAGCAAGGCTAATCTTATCTCTTTCAGATAGGCAGTAGTGTGTGTACTTTAGTGAGGTCCATGTTCACTTTTCATCCTCCATTTGAAGCTGAGATGGGACTGAAATTTTTTCATGAGGGTTGTCTGTGGTGTATGTACGTGTAGTTCTTAACGAGAATAGGGACATTCCCATTTAAATCATTCAAGGCTGAGCATTAGCATAGTCTTGGATTTTCTTCAAACTTTGACAGAATGTTGCTTGAGATGCCAGATAGAAGGAAAAAAAAAAATAAACAGCAAGTTTCAGCTCAGCCTACTAGTTTTTAATTTTCTTGGGGTCAGCGTGAAAGTCAGCGTGACACCTTGAGGGGCCATTTCTTGATTACCCCCCCATTTTGACCAGGCCAAACGCTGAAACTAATGATACTGATAAAATTAGATGTTTCAGGAACTATTCCCCAGGCACTGTTCTAGCTTTTAAAGCCAATCAAATTGGTTTTAAACCTTTCATTGCAGTTTAATAGGCTGCCCAAAATGCTGTGTTTATGCACCGAGGACGGAATATATGCATTTCGAGGTACCGTTTTCTTGTCCTCTTGAAGGCATATGTGGATTTATGTTGATATTGGAGATTAGTAATTATTGTCCGCATAGATTGACACAACAGCTTGAATAGACTACTTTTAAGATGCTTTCGCTTTTGTTTCAATGCTGTCATAATTTTTTTTGCAGAAGGAATGGCAAAGGCCTGAAGTGGCTCATTGTTGATCATTACATCATGTGCTGAAATCAAAGTAGGAGGAGTAGTTGGTAAATTCTGTATTAACTGCAAGTATCGACATGTTGAAAAACACCAGTTTGCACCGGCTGCGAGAAGTTATTAATGTGGAGGGTCTGTGAGTGATTGTGGTTGTATTTGCCCATCAGAAGTTCCTGAAGCAGAAGAAATACTTGAGGAGGAAACGGAAGGTTAATACAGGAGAAGCTTTTCTCTCTCTTTTTGATACTAACCTCACCCCTGAGTGATTGTTGAGCCCTGCACTCCTGTATCAGACGCTGATGGATCTCTCTCCCACATGAACACTCCTTTATTTGCGTACTAACCCACATTCCTCACTAATTTCCTCCTTTACTACACTTTCTCTGTTTGCACTTGAGTTTTGGCGTACAACAAGTCCAATGCTGTCGATTCAGGCGGAAGTTGATCAGCTCCACTCCAGAATGTAGTTTTGACTGTCAGAGGCTTATTTTTAGTTATTTGTCAGTAGTATATTATGAAGAGGGGAAAAGAATTGTGCTCAAGTTTAGCATTAAATTCTGGGGATGACTGAACCCCTTCTGGGGATGACTGAACCCCCACAGATGAGTACATGAAGCGATTTGAATCCGACACTGCGGACGTTTGACACATTAAAACCAGTATTCATCATTTTATGTGCAACTTCGGTTATTCATTGTCCCTCCATCTCTCAGAACCACTATTTTGGTATCCCTTAGCTTGGTCTTTTTTACTTACCCCTTTCTGAACTAACTGCATGTAAAAGTCCTAGCAGGATGATTTATTCTCAGTTGTAGGCATTGTCTCGCAAATTAACTGCGGGGCATTTGACTGACTGAGCTCTTCTATCATAGCTGAAGAATCCATTCCAGCTGAGGAACAGGCCGCAGCAGAGTCCTCAGGTAAGTGTTTTCCCTTGGTTTGGTTTATGGTCATGTGTGGGCATTTATTCTAGAGAGGGAGTGCGTGTGAGTGTTTGTTTGGCAGTTTAGTGAAGGCAGTGCTTTTTGTTTGGTGTTGTGCCCTGTTAATCGTTTTGTCTTTGGTGGCGTTTGTTAAACAGAAGAACCTGTTTCAACGGAACAACTCGAAGAAGAGCCCACCAGTAAGTGTGTGTGTGTGTGTGTGTGTGTGTGTGTGTGTGTGTGTGTGTGTGCGCGCGTGCATGGCGAATGTCTTTTGATCCCTGGCTTTGTCGAGTAGGGTGTCTGAGGCAGGAACAAAGTCTAAGCACTCATAGTGACAGTGTTTTGGGTCTTCATACACTGGGCAGTGGTTTAATATAAATAAATGGTGAACGATGGCAGTAAAGAAAGGTGCTCAGTGACTGCTTTCTGGCAAGCAGATACTCTCGCTCGCTCAGGCAGTCTTGCGTGCACACAGGAAGTGCTTGCGTTTATGTTTGAATTGAGAGGTGTTGGCAGTGAACTTTGGACGTCAGCACCGTCCTGTAAGGGAAGGAGAGTGCAGCACATAGACCCCGATGCCAGAGACACCAGGCCATAGATAATCTCTGCGGCCTCCTCTTTCTGCCCCCCCTGTCTCTATCAAAGCCTTAGCCAGATACAGAATTGCTAATGCGCGTAAAGAGTTCTCTTCAGGTTGATAAAAGCAGGCTTATTTTTAGAACTTGTTTTGCAGAACTTGCATCAGATTGTGTGAGAGAGAGGGACTTGGCCTGAATTGTTCTCACAAAATGTTGAGATTTGCAATCTGAAAGTTAATTGCCCTTTAAGGTTGATGGGCATTTGCAGAGATTATTCCTACAGCTTGGTATATGTGCACTGAAATCTTATCTTTGCTTGCTGCCTTCAGCTGGGTTGTATATCAGGAGCTAATTGGTCCTCGATGTGCCAACAAAAATCACAGAAATTCACACCAGGTCTTTTTTTGGTGTTGGGCATTGAATGCGATGATGGAGAGTTGTTGACCAAGGAAATGCAAAATGTACTGTATGGAAACTGCTGTGAACCAAGAATGAACAGGCAGAAATGGGAAACACAATGGTGGTTAACTGCTCAAAATGCACTCTGGACTCCAACTTTGGAAAAAGGGGGTTTTATTTAATTTTTTAAGATGCAGTTACCACTACAAGCAGTGAGCATACCGTTCCTATTAATACACTGTTGCCACTATCAATGAATGTTTGCAAAGCTAGGTTCTTTCAACTTAAAAATATCATGCCCCCCCTGCAGTGTGAGACTGAACTCTAAACCGTGAATAACATGCTTCATGAGAACTCTGCCCCCTGGTGGTAGTTTCTTAAACCAAAACAAGGTGAATGTGTAGGCAACGGTATCATGCGAACAATCCTGACCGTCTTGTGTTTTCGCCCTGTGTGACCAGCTGTTAAAACCATGGAGTAAGGACAGAGGAAATGTTTAGGATAGGTTTTTTTTTCCTTTAATTTTTTTTCTAGTGGTGCTTCTTGGAAAAGCAAATTCTTAGTGGTTTCCTACAGTTTGTGGAGGATATTTGAAATTCTGCTGAAAAGACCAAACAGTTCCCTTTCACTTGGGGCAATTTTGTCAATGTTTACATCTGAAGCAGAGTTAAGGCTGTTTTATACTTTTGCGTGCATAGTTTCCGTATTCTGTGGTGTTTACGAGCGGGCTGAGTATTTATACTTACCGTATACGCACATAGCACAGGATCCACAGGCCGCCTAATCATATTTCTGGCATAATTTATAATTAAGTAATTATTACGCATTGATAAATTATTCCATTGTTATCAATCCTCTTTGGTTACCTTTGGGGGAAAAAAAAAAAATTGCTCAACATTTGTCATTGAAAATTTGTTACTGGAGTGACCATTATCATGTCAAATCACTAAACTACCAATCTTTGTCGGCGCATAGTACGCGACCACTATTTGTTATCAACGCACTTTTAATTTTTGAGTAAATGCTCAACATCTGTGTGTATGTAGTTTGTGACTTTGAAGACCTCTGCACATCCCGCACAGCCCCTGAACAGATCCATTTTTATGCAACCTATGCAGAAGTGTGAAACGGCCCTTAATGATGGACGTGTTTGGTTAGTCTGTATCCATAGCTGGAGTTAAGCATCCACTTGGATTTGGGACTACGGAAGATGCTTGTAATCTGAGTGCTATGGGGTTTCATTTTATAAACTTATAGTCCATTTATGCTGTAGGTAATTTCCTGAAATGAGTTTGAGGGACGGTGCCCCACCTGGGGCGTACCTGCAGCACCTTCAGGGCCATTTATTTCCCTAACAGTGTTTTCAGCCTGTTTGACTTGTTTGAGTCCATTCCTCAGAAATTTTGACTTGCCTCTTGTTGTGCCTTGTTTGCGGCCTGCCCCTCTGCCCCTCCCACAGATACGTAAAGCTTGAAGTGAGCACAGAAACCTGGGGATATCATAAGGACACACCCTTACAACATTCCACTGCGAGGGAGCGTCTGAAAAATCCCACCGCTGAGCAAGAACGGAAAAATGCAAAACAAACAAAAAAAAAAAAAAAAAATCATGGAGATTCCTGACCGGTGGAAAGGAGTCCAGGAGCCCAGCCCCTTCAGAACACATTCTCACTGTTAATCTCTCACCTTTTCTCCTTTTCCCTGGTAACTTTCAGTTCACGCAACTCTTCTTTTGTGAAGTATGATTATCATTTTTTTCCCAGCTGTGATAATCCCTCCCCCCCCCCTTGATTTTTTTATGTCACATTTTTATGAAAATTATGAATGACTCACATGGTTGTAGTTTAGAAAGTAGCATTGCAAATTGTGTCATTTTTTTTTTTTTTCTCCGATGACCCATTTCATTTTAGGTAGTTAAATTCAAGTTTTTACCTTTTCAAGTTGTAAGTGCAGTCAGTGGAAAGAGCAGAGGTACATGGCTTTGTTTGTCCCGGGTGGCCGTCGGTCTTGTAGTGGAGGACGACGGTTACTGATATCTTCTGTATTCCCCCCCCCCAATTTCTGTTGCAGTCATGTTTTGTGACGTTATGGCAAGTCATCTGTGAAGGATATGTATGCGAAGCTGAAATGGTCTGTCGCTGAGTCACTCAAGTGAAAGTTTTGTATTACAAGTTTGTATTTAGTGTTTTTGACAGTCTGTTGCACAGCTAATCTATGCTGGCAAGGTTTTTACAAGTCAATTGTTAGGGGATGGATGGCTGTGTTTTTGTGTGTTTGTGTGTGTGCACATGTAAGCTAATTCTTTCTTCTTTTTTTTTTTTTTCCTTTTTTTGAGCATTTGTGATGAGCTGCAATGTTGTTATCGGCAAATTGTCTGCTGTGATTAATTTTTCCTGCTTTTATTCAGTATTTTAACACCGTGTACCTCTGATAGCTGTTTGGAACAGCTTGACAAACACCTCACCTCAGATTGACCACAGCAGCTTTTACAGCAGGTGATGTATAGTGGACCAGTAAGTGGTGGCGTATTCTTTTAATCCAGCGTGCTGAGGTTTTGGTCTGGGATTCAGGATCAGTTAATATATACACCACTGCTTGAAATGAATATTGTGTTTAATTTTTACGAATGAACGAGTGCTTTTGCACACAGCTGTGAAACTTAAAGCTTTTTTCCCCTTTTTGGGATTTATGCACCCAACAAACGTATACCCAAATTTTTTAGACCCCCACCCGTTTTTTTTTTTTTTTTTTTTTTTTTAGGGGACATGTCTGATTCCTAATTTGACATTGCTGGCTTGGTCATAATTGGCGCTTGTAATGGTCATGCCACTGAAACACAGCCGGGGTCATGGAGCAGGTCCACTAGGGAATGGGTGGGGACTCTGCCTGTGGAGACACTGTGTGGGTGTGTGTGTGTGTGGGGGTGTATGTATGTTTGTGTGTGTGAGAGAGAGAGAGAGAGAGGGAGAGAGCGACCTTGAATATGAGTGACAGCAGACTTTAGGCTTTAAAGAGCTGTGCTCATCATGGAGTTTCTTCAACTTGGATTCTTTAGAATATCAACCGTCTAAAACCTAAAAAAGATAGAAAAAAACTGACAAAATTTAAAAAGCAAAAAAAAATGGGTGGGTGGGTTAGGGGGAGGGAAGGGGTGATGCATTAAAAAAGGTTCTGTCGGGGTGGGAAGGGGACAATGGGAAGTGAAAAGGGTCTAGTTAGTCTAAAGGGAATTTTGCCGATTTTTGAGGCTTGAATATGGGCCCAGTTTTTCTGATGTTGCAACTGTCTTCCTGCGTGTGGAGCTCGACTTGATTTCTTTTTTTTTTTCCTTTTCTTTCCCCCTCCCTTTCTTGCGTATATTGTTTCTGATGTCGTCATCAGTTGTTTTATCAAAAAGACACAAATTCTAATCTGCCTATGGACCAAGGCTTTGATTGATCAGAAAACCGAGTCGGATCTTTTGAAGGAAACTCAGTGATGTTTCTAGTCCCTTCTCTCACTGTGAATCTTTTTCCTCTGTGGGTCCATTATGTTGTTGTATTTGTAGTGTTTTACATATATCATGGTGATTTGGGACCTGCCGAAGCAGTGTGACAGACTTAAAGAAATTCTGTAATGCAATTTTTTTTTTTTTTTTTCTTCATTTCTGGGAGACTGCAGAGGTGTGTCAGAACTTCAGTAGAACCGGTTGTTGCATTTTTTGCAGTTTTGTAGAATTTTTTTTTTTTTTTTTTTTTTTCTATAACACCTAGTGGGTCTTTTCTACACCTATAAATAACACTATTGAAGTCTGTGGAATTTTTGAGGGTGTTATTTTTACATTTTCAGCTGAACAAGATAGAATCATTCTAGATTTTTAAAGACAATTTTAGATGAACATTTTTAATTCTGTGACTTTAAAGCAGTGTTTAACTTTTTTCAAAGCCATATGTGCAAGGTGGGTCCTGCTGCTTTGGGATATTGCATCAAGGAGAAAACATTGCGTTAATAGCAATAACTCATCACAACTGTCTAAAACAACAAAAAGGACTGATTTTTATTGCAGATTGCATTTGAACAGAAAGTTTATGCAGCACGTTTTGTCATGGTTTACATAGTCTTCTGCTGTAAAAGGGTAAACGGTTTTTAAATTATTGTGAAAATGCATTCCTGAGAAGTTTTGTGAAATGTCAATGGTTTTCTGTAAATTTTCTGTTTTAATGCTGCAATAAACATTTGGGACAACTTTCTTTGTTCACTCTTTCTCCCCTCACTCCCCTTTCCCCAGCTGAAATTCAAGTCTTGCGTCACCATGCTGATATGGTTTTGTGGATTCTGTTCAATATTATGTGCACCAGTTTCGTATTTTGATGTTCATAAATTCAGATCAGATGTATGCACGTACTCGCAACTTTCCCAAAAATAATTGGTATTAAAATGTTTGGTTAGTCCTGTACAAATTGGCTAATTTAATTCTGTATGGTTGGTCTTGAATTGCATTTTTACTTGAATATCTGCGTACGACAGGGTACAACTGAAACTTAACTCTGATCTGTTGAGCGGAGGGATGGCACAATTTTCCATTGTATTTTGCCAGTGTAACCCTTTGCAATGGAATCTGTTGGTAATTGCATGTAATTACTGATAATTGTTTATAACATTGCCTCTTCACATGTTGTTATAGAATGTAGTTGTGAAATGGCTGGACTCCACCATTCCAGCTGATTAATGTTCGCATTACTGGACACACAGCTGCGTGAACAGCTTGATGACTGTCACTTGCACTCATGACTGTAGTGCTGGCAAATTTCAATATTTGAGTGAACAGGGCTAAGATGTGAAATGGGTTTCACAGCTACATCAAAGCAATGTGCTGGGCCTCAATAATCGAGCTCAGAGCCAGAAACTGGTTTAATCCAGGCTGAGTCCAAGATGGTGTGACCGCCCTTGGGGGAGGGGTTTGAAACCATGGGAACTGTTACCAAGATTCCACTATGAGTGGTCATGATGGGCAGACTATCTGGCTTTATCAAAAACCTGTTGGTAATACTTAGATTTAACATTTGTTTTTTTCCATCAGCTTTGCTTGGAAAACATTTAATGTTTCCAGTATACATGGATATGATGCAGATTACATGTCCTTTGGGATAGTTCCCTTGCAGTTATAGCGCTCCTCCACATGAGCGTGCCTACAGTCATAATCCGAGAGATATTGTACTACAGAAGACAAATTCACATGCAGTAGTGTAACGAGCATTTACTAATGAAATAATTTTTAAAAATCCTCATTCATTGAAAAACCATCTTTTCTGAAAAGCAGGAGGTGGCTTGTCTAACTGTGTATACCCGAACTTAACTGGGATGCATATGATCTCTTTGGAAGTCTGATTGTGCCATTGTATGGCAACAAGGGAACTGAGAACAATTAATTGATAAAATGAGGCCTAAATCAGTGGTTTTAGTTCTATTTGTTGAATAAAGATGCATTTTTATGTGAATTTGTGGGAAATTTTGGTTCAGTTTTCATCCCCTGCCACGAAGTGGAAGGGATGAGTAATGTCCTTGCGCGCGTCCGTCCACATCATACATCACGCCCGTGACTCTTCTTTGCCCAGCCAGAACTTCCACATCGTTTATTTTTTTTAATGAAATCTAATATGGATACATCTTATTGTGTGGATGCACCTCTACATACTTCTGCCCGTCCTTTTGTATGTTTGTCCGTCCGTCCGTCTGTCTGTCCGTCCTCCACGTTTCGTTTTCAGGCCAGAGCTCCAAATCTGCCCAAGGTTTTCCAATGGAATTTTATATATATATATTGATCTTATTGTGTAGATCTACCTTTCTCACACGTCCGTCCATCCTTCAGTTCCAGAAAATTCTTTCTGCGGCTTCCTGAATTTTGCTGTGGTATCTCAGCCTTCCCATGGTGGGAGATCTGAGTATTTCTTGCCTTTTCAAACCTCCAACAGAAGTTCACCTAAGGTCTATTGTGCAGCTTAGGAAAATCATGACCCCGCAGAGCTGGCCTAGTGAAGGCTTTGTCACTGACTGACCAATCTCGCTGAACTGCCCATGCGCAAGAGGGCTCATGCAATATGCAAGTGAGATGATAACTTCTCTTGAAATAGCAGTACGTTAAATGTGAATAAAGTGCATTTTTTTTTTTTTTTTAAATAGCCTTCAGTTCTGTATTTCAAATGTAGTGGAAACATAACACATTCAATTCCAAATCAAAGCATTGACATATTTGATCAAGTCTACATTATTATTTTGCTGGAAGCAAAGAAAAGGAATAGTAAACTGTTTAAGAAAATGGTACTGAAAATTGCAATTTTCTCTTCAAACTCAAACACTAAATTTAACTCAAGACTTAACCTCACTTTAAAATGCTGAACAAATATGAAGTTGCATAAAAATTGTTTTTGATAACTGCTGCGCATCTGCGTTGCATCGAGTCAACCAACTTCTGGCTCTGAGAAACGGGTATCTGCCCAGGATGAACAAACTATAAACATTCAACAGTTCCAGTGAATTTTTAGCTCACCTGGACGAAGTCCATGAGCTTATGTCATGGCCTGCTTGTCTGTCGTCGTGCGTCGGCATCTGTAAACATCTTCTCCGAAACTACTGGGCCAATGAAGCTGAAACTTGGCATGCATGTTCCTACCCACGAGGACACCAAAGTTTGTTCGAGGCGTTCCGATCCAACTTCAAATATGGCGACTTTGGCAGCCATATTGAAAATGCTATGTTGGCTCATTAGTCACTCATTTCTGGAGCAATTCAGCTGAAATTTGCTGTGTATGTGCCAAATAGCAAGACTGAACATATACATGACGGGTTTAGCTGTGCATCGCATTTTATGGCGGCTTTGGCAGCCATATTGAAAATGCTATTTTGGCTCATTAGTCACTCATTTTTGGAGCAATTCAGCTGAATTTTGCTGTGTATGTGCCAAATAACAAGACTCAACATATATAACTGGTTTCGCTGTGCATGGCATTTTGACCTTCATTTGACCTCTGTCATGGGGCCATGCCCCTTAATTTCAGAAATATCTTTAAAATCATCTTCTCTGAAACTGTGTGACTGATCGAGCTGAACCTTTGTATATACCTTCCTGTAGCTAGGGAGATTAAAGTTTGTTCGAGGTGTTATGATTCGCTGTCAAATATGGCAACAGCGGCAGCCATATTGAAATTTCCTTTGTAGATGCTAAGCAGCAAGGCTGAACACGTTACAGGTTATGCTGTTCAATGCATTTTGACCTTCATTTCACCTCTTCATTTCACCATTCGGCCATACCTTTTTATAGAAAATACCAATAAAAGCACTTTTTCACTGATCATGCTGATACTTTTCATACAGTTGAACACTATATTATTGCTATTGGAAAATAGAGCTATCTACACTAAAATTCACTATGAAGCCAGCTGTTGTGGGAAGCCTCAGGAAAGAATATGTTGTGGTACAGTGAAGCATTAATTGATAAGTAAACTGTTGGATGCCTGTTGGAAATGATTACCACACAACATCCCATCTGTCCTCTTTCTTTTGATCCTGGACAGTATGAATCTAATAAATACACTTTTCCAAACTTGTCACATTTTTATTTTTTCCCAATGCATTGAAGGTTATTTTAAATAGATCTACAAACATGATCACTTACTTTTTAATTTAGATATATGGATCTGGGAACAGAAAATATTTGCAAAATAATTCTGATTGAATTTTTTTTTGTTTCCAAAACATTTTTATCAATTAAAAATTGTGCCCAGCTTATAATGTACGCTGTAAGTTTTTATTTCAAAAATATTTTCATTACCATATTAACCATGTTTGTGTTTAATTGGCAACTGAAATAATACAATTCAATGGTTGACTTAAACAAAAGGACTGAAAAACTTTGGTAGAGTGAATGTCCAAGTGAGCTACAGTGCCGTGACACTATTTTTAGGTTTTGCTTCAGAAACTGCATTCTTAATGTCATCCCACAAGTTTTCAGTGGGGTTGAGGTTGGGGGATTGAGATTGCTACTCCATTACTTCAATCCTGTTTGTCTGGAACCAAGATGTTGCTCGCTTACTCATGTGTTTGGGGTTGTTGTCTTGTTGAAACACCCATTTCAGGGGCATTTCCTCTTCGGCATATGGCAACATAATCATAATACATCTTTTGATGTATTCAAACTGATCCATAATCCCTGGTATGCGATAAATAGGCCAAACACCATAGTATGAAAAACATCCCCATACCATGATTTTTGCACCAGCCTGCTTCACTGTCTTTACAGTGTAAGTACTGTGGCTTGATTTCAGAACTCGGGGGTCGTCTGACAGGCTGTCAACAACCACTTGACCCAGAAAGAACTATTTTACTCCCATCAGTCCACAGGATGTTATGTCATTTCTCTTTAGGCCAATCAATGTGTTCCTTCTTTGGCAAATTTTAACCGATTCTGCACATGCCGGTTTTTCAACAATGGTGTTTTAGGGGGGGCTTTTGCTGAAAACTTGGCTTTGATCAAACATCTTCTGATTGTAACAGCACTTACAGGTAATTTTATGTCATCTTCGATTTTTCTGGAGGTGATGACCGGCTGAATCTTTGCCATTCTGACTGCACTATAGTCCATTTCAACAGCAGTTGCTTGTTTCCTTCCTTGAATTTCAGGTTTTTGTTGCCATTTTAAAGCATTTGAGATCATTTTAGCCAAGCATCCTATAATTTGCTGCACTTTTTTTATACTTTTTCCCCTCTCTAATTAACTTTTTAATCAAATTACATTGTTCCTCCTAACAATGCTTGGAATGGCCCATTTTACTTCGCAATTCAGAGGGCAATATATGGTAGAACAATGTGTGAAACATTTGCTTCCCTACTTCATTAATAAAGGACAATTAATGACTCCTGTTTCTTCAGAGAAGAAAACTCCACACTGCTAATTTTTTGAACACACCCCTTTCAATGAATGAGTCAATTACTCAAAACAAGCAGCATGCATGTCATGGCAGTTGGGTCTGATGTTTTTCTACTACACTCCTACATCTAGAAGTAAATTTGCCATGCAGAAATATCACTAATAACAGTGGTTCATCAGGTTATTGATGTTGCACTGATATTTTTTTTCAACACAACTGTATATTGTTTATTTGTTAAATATATCTGTCAATTCTCTGGCCCTCTCCAATCAAATTCTTAGCATGTTCAAATCCATGGAAGTGCTGAGTAGACATTCATCGTTGTAATGAAAAGATTGTCTCCCCCCTTTACTGAAACTGGCCATTTTACTCCAGTATACTTAATACAGCGGTTTGCCAGTTTGCTCTGCTGTGGCTGTCTTTCAACAATATCTGTAAGCGTGGAAATATTAATTATTATTTTTAGATTTGCTATGACTATGATTTATAAAGAATAGGATAGGTCTACTCATCTGGTAAAAGCGCACAAAGGTTGTTTTTCAGACCAATGTTATTAGCACTATCTAATGTTTGTCATGAATTAATGATGCACAACATTGACTTTCAGTCAAATCATTAGCAACTAAATTATTTAATGCCAATTTGCGTGGACTTGTGTTACTGACAAGTTTTGGGCCATTCCATGGCCAATCCACGGGGTTGCACAACAGACCTTCATGGATTTATTACATTACTTTGTTCAGAATTCCTGAAAATTTCAGGAACATGAAATTTGTGAATAGGTGGCATTGTTTTCATGAAGACTTCAGACAAGGCCTTAAAACACATTCATTTATTTTCCTTTTGGTGATATTTGCCCGCTATTATTCTACTCCTGTGACCAATTTCAGGGCATCATATATCCAAAAGTAATTGCATGTTACTGTTTTTTTTTTTTTTTTATTGGTAAATAAGGGCCATTTGAACTTATGATACCGTATAAAAGATGAACACTTTACTCAAAATAAGACCCATGGAAAATGTAATGTGACCATTTTTGCACATACAGTATCGTGAAAAAGTATTTGCCCCCTTCCTGATTTTTTTTTTTTTTTTTTTTGCATATTTGTCACACTTAAATGTTTCAGATCATCAAACAAATTTTATTATTTGACAAAGATAACCCGAGTAAATACAAAATGCAGTTTTTAAATGATGATTTCATTTATTAAGGGGAAAAAGCTATCCAAACCTACCTGGTTCAGTGTGAAAAAGTAATTGCCCCCTAAACCTAATTACTGGTTGTGCCACCCTTGGTGCCAACAACTGTAATCAAACATTTGCGATAACTGGCAATGAGTCTTTCACATCCCTCTGGAAGAATTTTGGCCTGCTCTTCTTTGCAGAATTGTTTTAATTCAGCCTCATTGGAGGGGTTTTGAGCATGAACGGCCTGTTAAAGGTCATGCGACAGCATCTCAATCAGATTTACATCCGGACTTTGACTAGACCACTCCAAAATCTTCATTTTGTTTTTTTTAAGCCATTCAGTGGTGGACTTGCTGGTGTGTTTCTAGTCATTGTCCTGCTACATAACCCAAGTGCGCTTGAGCTTGAGGTCACGAACTAATGGTCGGACATTCTCCTTCAGGATTTTCTGGTCGAGAGCAGAATTCATGGTTCCATCAATTATGGCAAGTCGTCCAGGTCCTGAAGCAGCAAAGCAGCCCCAGACCATCACACTACCACCACGTTTGACTGTTGGTATGATGTTCTTTTTATGAAATGCTGTGTTAGCTTTACGCCAGATGCAAGGGGACACACACCTTCCAAAAAGTTCAACTTTTGTCTTATCAGTCCGCAGAATATTTTCCCGAAAGTCTTGGGGATCATCAAGACGTTTTTTGGCAAATGTGTGGCAGGCCTGTGTGTTCTTTTTGGTCAGCAGTGGTTTTCGCCTTGGAACTCTCCAATGGATGATTTTTGCCCAGTCTCTTTCTTACTGTTGAATCATGAACTCTGACTTTAACTGAGGCAAGTGAGACCTGCAGCTCTTTAAATGTTGTTCTGGGTTCTTTTGTGACCTCCTGGATGAGCAGTTGATGCACTCTTTGAGTAATTTTGGTAGGCCGGCCACTCCTCGGAAGGTTCACCACTGTTCCGAGTTTTCTTCCTTTGTGGATAATGGCTTTCACCGTGGTTCACTGGAGTCCGAAAGCCTTAGAAATGGCTTTGTTGCCCTTTCCAGACTGATAGATGTCAATGACATTGTTTCTCATCTGTTCTTGAATTTCTTTAGATCATGGCATGATGTGTTACTTTTTGAGATTTTTTAGCCTACTTCACTTTTTGAGACAGGTTCTATTTCAGTGATTTCTCGATTCAAAAGGTCTGGCAGTAATCAGGCCTGGGTGTGGCTAGTGAAATTGAACTAAAAAAATGTGGTTAATCACAGTTAATTAATGATTAAACAAGGTAGGGGCAATTACAAGTACTTTTTCACATATGGCCAGATAGGTTTGGATAGATTTTTTCCCCTGATAAATGAAATCATCATTTAAAAACTGCATTTTGTATTTACTCGGGTTGTCTTTGTTTAATATTAAAATTTGTTTGATCTGAAACATTTAAGTGTGACAAATCTGCAAAAAAAAAAAAAAAAGAAAAATCAGGAAAGGGGCAAATACTTTTTCACAGCACTGTATATTGTGACCTAAGTGCATTAAGTAAACTTGTTTAGATTTCATTTTACCTGGCTTGTAAGCTTTTCAAACAGAACAACCTGTTACAGCTCTTTCCGGACCAGGTAGGCCGCAATGTTGGGTAAGTCTACCTAAATTCCAAAACTGATACGAGAAGGTCAGCATGTGCAGATATTTCAATTCTTGAGTAGCAGGCACTAAAATAAACTCAAAAACTATATCAGTATGCATACACAGGTAGAATTTTATGACCTTCATGACTGTTCTATTTCACCAACCTCTAGTTTTAACTCACATCATAATCACCTCACTATTACAATTCCTAATCCTACTTTAGTTGGCTAATTTCAATGTCATTTTAGCCTGCTGCCAAGCTCTACCGTTGTTATTCCCATAACCTACTAATTTAAGCGAGATAATCATTTATCATAAACATAAGGCAGACTTAAAAGAGAAAAATACTGCAGTGAAAGGGATTGACCTAACCTAGAGTACTGTGTACAGTTCTGGGGATCATACTCCAAGAATGACATAAAGGCTTTTTGAAAAGGTTCAAAGAGGACTCGCAAAGTTGATTCCTGGTATAAAAGAAAAGCTATGAGGAGAAGTGGAAGACTCTTAATCTCTTCAGTCTTAGTAAAGACAGGCCTCAGGGTGATCTGAGGTCTTTAAATATTTTAAAGGGATTAACAAAATTATGCAGAATTACTTAGGCTAAGTTGTGTTAGCAGAGCTCGGGGTCACAAATGGAAGTTAGCCACAGGTAAATTTAGCTGATCGTGGAGGCAGAAAGCTGGGAGTTTTCAAGATCAGGCTTTATTTTGTCTTAGATACCATTTAGTCCTCGAGTATCTGAAGTGTTAGGTTCACTCAAGTGATAGTATAATGGCGAGCCTAGTTAGGCTGAATGGCACTCGGCACTAAGTTATGAAATGAATGTGATAACTCCTGCAGTATATTTTTTCATTCACTGTCATGTATTATACTCCATTAAAACAGCTTTGACTGCCTCCCGCCCCCCCCGCCCCCACACACACAGGCATTACACACTACTCTGCCTCTCTAAAATCCCTGTTCAACAAGCAGTTACAGAGGCTAGCTGGGTCCATCCTAGAAGATGGTTCCCACCCACTACACAGAGAATTCCAGCCTCTTCCATCAGGCTGCAGGTACAAAATGCCGGTGTGTAAAACCAAAAGATACAGAGGCAGTTTTTTTCTCTCAGCCATTCCATTCCATTCCATCTTCTTCCGCTTATCCGGGGCCGGGTCGCGGGGGCAGCAGTCTAAGCAAGGATGCCCAGACTTCCCTCTCCCTGGACACTTCCTCCAGTTCTTCCGGGGGTATCCCGAGGCGTTCCCAGGCCAGCCGAGCGACATAGTCCCTCCAGCATGTCCTGGGTCTTCCCCGGGGCCTCCTCCCGGTGGGGCATGCCCGAACACCCTCCCAGGAAGGCGCGCCCAGGGGCATCCGATATAGATGCCCAAGCCACCCCAGCTGGCTCCTCTCGGCGTGGAGGAGCAGCGGCTCTACTCTGAGCTCCTCCCGGGTGACAGAGCTTCTCACCCCTATCTCTAAGGGAGCGCCCCGCCACCCCTGCGGAGGAAACCCATTTCAGCCGCTTGTATCCGAGATCTCGTTCTTTCGGTCATGACCCAAAGTTCCTGACCATAGGTGAGGGTAGGAACGTAGATTGACTGGTAAATTGAGAGCTTCGCCTTTCGGCTCAGCTCCTTCTTCACCACAACAGATCGGTACAATGACCGCATTACTGCTGCCGCTGCACCGATCCGCCTGTCAATTTCACGCTCCATCCTTCCTCACTCGTGAACAAGACCCCAAGATACTTAAACTCCTCCACTTGAGGCAGGAGCTCTCCTCCAACCCGGAGGGGGGCTAGCCACCTTTTTTTCGTCGAGAACCATGGCCTCGGACTTGGAGGTGCTGATTCTCATCCCAGCCGCCGCGACTTGGCTGCAAACAGCCCCAGTACATGCTGAAGGTCCTGGTTCGAAGGAGCCAACAGGACGACATCATCCCAAAAAGCAGAGATGAGATCCTCTGGTACCCAAACCGGACTCCTCCGCCCCTGGCTGCGCCTAGAAATTCTGTCCATAAAAATAATGAACAGAACCGGTGACAAAGGGCAGCCCTGCCGAGTCCAACATGCACCGGAAACAGGTCTGACTTACTGCTGGCAATCTGGACCAAGCTCCTGCTCCGGTCATACAGAGATCGCACAGCCCTTAGTAGAGGGCCCCGGACTCCATACTCCCGAAGCACCTCCCACAGAACGCCACGAGGGACAGGGTCAAATGCCTTCTCCAAGTCCACAAAACACATGTGAACTGGTTGGGCAAACTCCCATGAACCCTCAAGCACCCTGCGGAGGGTATAGAGCTGGTCCAGTGTTCCACGACCAGGACGAAAACCGCATTGTTCCTCCTGAATCCGAGGTTCGACTACCGGCCAATTCTCCTCTCCAGCACCCTGGAATAGACTTTTACCGGGAGGCTGAGGAGTGTGATCCCCTGTAGTTGGAGCACACCCTCCGTCCCCCTTCTTAAAAAGAGGGACCACCACCCCGGTCTGCCAATCCAGAGGCACTGTCCCTGACTGCCACGCGATGTTGCAGAGGCGTGTCAACCAAGACAGCCCCACAACATCCAGAGACTTGAGATACTCAGGGCGGATCTCATCCACCCCTGGTGCCTTGCCACCGAGGAGTTTCCGAACTACCTCAGTGACTTCAGCCCGAGTGATGGATGAATCAGCCTCAGGGTCCCCAGCCTCTGCTTCCTCTATGGGAGGCGTGTCAGTGGGATTGAGGAGATCCTCAAAGTATTCCTTCCACCGGCCGACAATATCCCCAGTCGAAGTCAACAGCTCCCCACCTCCACTGTAAACAGTGTTGGCAGGGCACTGCTTTCCCCTTCTGAGGCACCGGATGGTTTGCCAGAATCTCTTCGGGGCCGACCGATAATCCTCCTCCATGGCCTCCCCAAACTTTTCCCATACCCAAGTTTTTTGCTTCCGCCACCGCCCGGGCTGCAGCACGCTTAGCCTGCCGGTACCTGTCAGCTGCCTCAGGAGTCCCATGAGCCAGCCAAGCCCGATAGAACTCCTTCTTCAGCTTGACGGCATCCCTTCCTTCCGATGTCAACCACCGGGTTCGTGGGTTGCCGCTGCGACAGGCGCCGGAAACCTTACGGCCACAGCTCCGAACGGCCGCATCAACAATGGAGGTGGAGAACATGGTCCATTCAGACTCAATGTTTCCAGCCTCCCCTTGGGATCTGGTCAAAGCTCTCCCAGAGGTGAGAGTTGAAAACCCCTCTGACAGAGGGTTCCAGACGTTCCCAACAGACCCTCACAACACGTTTGGGCCTGCCAAGTCTGTCCAGCTTCCTCCTCCGCCAGCGAATCCAACTCACCACCAGGTGGTGATCAGTGGACAGCTCAGCCCCTCTCTTCACCCGAGTGTCCAAAACATACGGCCGAAGGTCAGATGACACGACCACAAAGTCGATCATTGACCTCCGGCCACGGGCGTCCTCGTGCCACGTGCACTGATGGACGTCCTTATGTTGAACATGGTGTTAGTTATGGACAAACTGTGACTAGCACAGAAGTCCAATAACAGAACACCACTCGGGTTCAGATCGGGAGGCCGTTCCTCCCAATCACGCCCCTCGAGGTAACACTGTCGCTGCCCACGTGGGCGTTGAAGTCCCCCAGCAGAACGATGGAGTCCCCAGTTGGAGCACTTTCCAGTACCCCTCCCAGGGACTCCAAGAAGGCCGGGTACTCTGCACTGCCATTCGGCCCATAAGCCGAAACGACAGTGAGGCACCTGTCCCCTGACCGAAGGCGCAGGGCAGCGACCCCTCTCGCTCACTGGGGAAAACTCCAACACATGGCGGCTATGCTGGGGGTCTAAAAGCAAACCCACACCAGCCCGCCACCTCTCTCTGGGCAACTCCAGAATAGAAGAGAGTCCAGCCTCTCTCGAGGAGTTGGGTTCCAGAGCCCAGACTGTGCGTGGAGGTGAGCCCGACTATCTCTAGCCGGTACCGCTCGACCTCCTGCACAAGCTCAGGCTCCTTCCCCCCCAGTGAGGTGACATTCCATGTCCCGAGAACCAGATTCAGTGTCCAGGGGTTGGGTCGTCGGGGCCCCTGCCCATGACTGTCACCCATACCACAATGCATCGGCCCCTTTTGAACCCTCCCGCGGGTGATGGGCCTACGAGAAGGCGGGCCCACGTCGCTCGTTCGGGCTGTGCCCAGCCGGGTCCTGTGGGTAGAGACCCGACCACCAGGCGCTCGTCTGCCAGCCCCAACCCCAGGCCTGGCTCCAGGGTGGGGCCCCGGTGACGCCAATCCGGGCGACGTAACTGTCCTTGATGTAATTGTACTCATTGGGGCTTTGGAACCGCTGTTAGTCTGACCCGTCACCTAGGACCTGTTTGCCCTGGGAGACCCTACCAGGGGCGAGAAGCCCCAGACAACATAGCTCCTAGGATCCTCCAGGTACTCAAACCCCTCCACCACGATAAGGTGGCGATTCAAGGATTCTCTCAGCCATCAAAACATTAAACAACACACAGTAATGACGCTATTGTTGGACTTTTGGTTTGGATTGAACTTTTAACTTATTGACTGCACTGTCTTCCTAATCTATTTATTTATTCATTTATTCTGACCTAGTTTCTGTATTTGCCGTGATAGCTTTTATTCTGTACTGCATCTTTTGCCCTTTTGATTTTGATTTTAATTTTTGTTTTTAACCATGTTTTTTATGTCTGAAGCACTGCTGTCTCTGTTATGCTACTGTCCGTTATAGTTGATTTAAATGATGTCTGTGTATGTGTGAGCAGCCAACTCACTGCAACCAAATCTACCCTCGGGTACAAATAAAGTTACCTAACCTAACCTAACCTAACCTAACCTAAAATGCTCTTTTTATACCCAGTCATGTTACTGACCTGTTGACAATTCACCTAATCAGTTGCAAAATGCTCCTCCAGCTGTTTTTTTATTAGTACTACATACTTTTCCAGCCTTTTGTTGCCCCATCCCAACTTTTTTGAGATGTGATGCTGCCGTCAAATTCAAAATCAGCTAATATTTTTCATGAAATGGTACAATGTCTCACTTTCAACATCTGATGAGTTATATATTTTCTATTGCGAATAAAATATGGGTTTATGGGATTTGCACATCATTGCATTCTGTTTTTATTTACATTTTACACGGTATCCCAACCTTTTTGGAGTTTGGGTTGTAGGTTTGACAAGCCCGCAGCAGCCATTGCACACATTTATTTCTTTTCAGTTGCAATCGTGGGAGGGCTCATGTACGTACATGCCATCTTGTACACTGAAAGATGCTATGCGCTACTTCCCAACAGTGCTGAATGTGTGAACAGACTGTAACTTGAACAATGAGACCTTCCCCAACTTTATCAGTTGCCTTTAACTGTCCATGGACTGATTTATAAGTGGAGATATCCGATTGGATTTTCTGCAAAAATTATGAATGTGACGTTCATGTGTGCTCTTAGGTGCCCTGTCTGCCACGCTTCAGCTCTGCTAACTTAAAAGTGGAGTTCACTAATGTCAACAGACAACCGGTGACAGTAACAGTGAAATGAACAGTGGTAAGCTGTAATGATACAGCAAGGTAAACTGCAATGACTCTTGAAATGATTAATATATGGACTTTGTTCCATGATTATGTGAAAAATGTCTGTTTTTAAGAACTTGTGACATTACTTTGTACATTTTGTGTATGTTACTTCCAGTCTAATACTATTCACTGCATTTTTATCATTGGTTTATAGTTGACACTAGTTTAGGATTAAGTTATCATCATTTCAACCCCTTACCAGGCCCATTCATCAGTTCATTAACATTAGTTGACAATAAAAAATGTCTATTTAATTATAGAAGAGCAGCACATTGATTCAGCAAAATGAGAATGGTGTTGGAAGCCATCACGTCAATACTGAAGTGTAGCAACACAACTCATTTATAATATTCCGCCTAGTTCATTATCCAGAAAATAAAGCCATGGATGCTGACGTGGCTGAGCCTCTCAGTGAAAGCTGACCAACCACGATTGATAAAGCTGGCAAGCTTGTCAATACTGACATGCCATATTAAATGCAGAATGTGGTCAATGTATCATCCTTTAATAATGAGAGTGGATTCGAAAAATGCCAATAGCCTATATCTTGCTATCTTACAATATTATGCGTTATAAAACAATTTCAAAGAAACGACATCAGTCAACCTATAATAACGGCAATTTAGATGGCTAACTCATTTATCACATTCAGCCTGCTGGCTGCAGTTAACTTGATGGCCACCGGTGTCAGTAATGGCGAAAAAGTTGCACATAGTATCTTTAATAAACAACTTGGCAGGTCTCTTCATCAGCTTATCCTCCATTCACGCCGAAAGCTGTCAATGGCTTAAAAGCAACTGGAATTCATTCATTTCCAATGAGAGCTGGCTATACTGAGCAGCAAGAGCAGCTTGGCAACACAAATAAGATGAGTCGCAGTTTACTTTATGCAAAAGAGAAGCGATGCAGCTTGCCAGCAAACCTATGGGGGAGGAGATCCAGACGCGTCATCCTCTTAAAAACCAAAGTCTGCATTTTCTACATTTGTCCAAGAATTAATTCAGGAATTAATTAAAGGTTTTTTTCCTTTCATTTGTGACCTGTCTATGTGATAGATGACCACTGAGTGATACACTGGGCTCATATACAGGATGCTATCATTTGCTGTTCTCTTAGGATTGGGCCTAAAAAAACACACTGGGGGGCACTGAGCAGAATTCAACACACTGGGCATGGGGGGTGGGGGGGGGGGGTGTGGGTGGACTTCAACATACTAGGCTTGGGGGGTTATTGGGCCCACTTCTGCACACTGGGCCTAGGGGGAGGATTGGGCCTACTTCTTCACAATGGGCCTGATATGGGGTATATGGCTTACTTCAACACACTGAGCCTAAGGAGGGCTTTGGACGGGCTTCAACTGGGCCTGGGGGGGGGCATTGTGCAGGCTTCAACACACTGGGCCTCGAGGGGGGGGCCTTGTGGTATTGGACCTACTTCAACACACTGGGCCTCAGGGGGGTATTGGGCTAACTTCTAACCACTGGGCCTAAGGGGGGGGGTTATTGTGCTATCTTCATCACACTGGGCCCAGGGCCGGTATTAGGAAAACTTCAAAAAACTGGGCCGTGGGGGTACTGGGTGAGCTATGACACACTGGGCCTAGGGGTGGATTGGGCCCACTTTAACACACTGGGCTGAGGGGGGGATATTGGGCAGTCTTCAACACATTGGGTCAGAAGTGGCATTGTATTGTGTGTACTTCAACATACTGGGGGGGGGGGGGTTTGCAGACTTCAACATACTGGGTCTGGAGTGATGGGGGGGTTTGCAGACTTCAATATACTGGGTCTGGAGTGGGGGGGAAGGGGGGCGGGGGTTTGCAGACTTCAACATACTGGGTCTGGGGGGAGTATTGGGCGGACTTCTACACACTGGGCACAGCACAAGTTGAAGCATTTGACATTAAATATTTTAGTAAACTGGTTACTTATGCATCATGAAAGTTTGACACATTGCGTGCATTTCAGGGCCTGAGTTAGTCTCAGCCCAGAGGGGGCAGAGCAGATGCTAATTGCAGTCAAATGTAAAATAACGGAGTGGCCTATATCTTATACTATCCTATCCAACACAAATCGTCACTTATTAAGCCAATCAAATTTATGTTTCTGAGGGGGAAACAAACACATCACACATCGCCTTGACAACACAACATGAAGCATTCACGCACACGTAAATGGGCGACTCAGGGACGTGTTTTCCGACGTTGCCACTAGGCGACAGCGAAAGCATACAGGGTATGGTTGCCAGACCTCTGCTAAACGAGATTAAGAATTTTCATTATTCTGAGGCTTCGGCGAGATGTAAATGAGAATTACTACTCGAGTTTCATAAATTTGATATCTCGGCGGAGCTCAATATTCCCATTTTTTGCCACTTGCCAGTCGGGCTTGTGACAGAAAAAAGTCATTAGCCCGCAGAAGATTTTACAAGCCCGACTGAAAAAGACTAGAATATCATGTGACATTTAATTGCACAAGTACAAACTTTATGTAAACACTTTATATGAATCAAACAGAAATTTAAATAAATAAAAAACACCAACAGTTGAAATGAAATGGATTAGTTCACACCGCCCAGCTGGAAAAAAAGTAATCTACTGGATTTAAACTAACCAAAATGGTAAGAGCCTTCCACTGGATAATTACTGCAGTGATTAACATGTTTCAGCTGACAATGAGTTATTTAACGCCAACTGATGCTGTTAGAAGCTTCTTATTTTTAAGCAACTATGTCAGATGATGTCCTGTGGTCGTGGAAAAGGCGTTACTCTGTTTCAGAAGGATCAAATTATTGGCCTGCATCAAACAAAGAAAACAACTGGGGAGATTGCAGAAACAACTGAAATTTTGTGAAGAACTGCTAAGCACTTCTATATTCATGCAAGGCACAAAATATACAAAGCAAAATTTTCATTGCATCAGGTAATTAGGTGATTGCTGTCATATATTCTGCATGGTCCTCTATTAATCTCTATCTGTGCTGTAATCCAAACAATCTGACCATTCAGTAGTTTAATTTTACAGTCTCTTAATTATGTATATTGAGCGGAAAGACGATACCCAGAGGAGAGCATTAAACAGAAATAAAAATACAAAACAACAAAATTATTGAAGCATCAATACTTCTGGGCCCCTGTTCTCTCTCTGTTGGGATTGTCTGGATAAACAGCTATCTAACTAAAATGGGAGTCTCTGTCTGTTTGTCTATTTGTCTGCATGAGTGTGTGCATGACTATCCTTCACTTTTCTCGACAATCATTCATACAATCAACTTTACACTAGGTAGGTGTAATGCCATGGACCCAAGGAAGTGCAGTGTTAGGTGTGGAGTTGTTTGGCTGAATGGATCTTGAGAAAGCTGTAATCGGCAGTATTGGAGGCCAAGCTATTGGCCTGTTCTGTTCATGCACGTTTCAAATACGCAGTGCACTAGTTAAGAAACATTGAAAATTCCATATTTTATTTGTCATAGATTTCCTTTAATAAATATTCAAGGTTAGCGTGGTCAGTCCTAATATAACACATTCTAAACTTGTATATTTTATTTGTTGATGACAATTGTGAAGACTGGACAGATATCGGACTTTGGAAACAACAGGTCACATAGTATCGTTAGCGTCATCGCGTAATTGCCTGTCATATTTTTGCAAAATTGAGAAATCAGCTACCCGTTCTTTCATGTTGGCAAAAAAATTTGTTTTTTTTTCTTGAAGCCTTAAAAAAATAAATAAAATCCATTCTCTTAAATAATAATAAGAATAAATAAATAGAAAAATAATAATAAATCTTAACCCTATATGGTATGCATTACGATGCCAGTTAGGGAAAAAAATGTGTAGTGTTTTTTTTTTTGTTATAAAACAAACTAAAAAACATAATCTAAAGAAATCAAAAAACATTTTTTTTTGGGAAGTTTTTGGGGTTCGTTGCCTAGGGGCAACATTATACCGTAGTGGTACATACGTAAAAAAGAGAGCTTTTGTTTCCAATCTGAACAAAATTTATTTCATAAACATATGGAAATTATTCAACAGCCTCAACAGGAAATAATTCATATCATTTTAAATTCCAAAAACATTCAAAAAGGAACTCTTTTCATATATTGCATGTCTGAATGTTGCCTGTCGGTAACACAGTACCATTGTGGAACAACCCACTGAAATGAATGTGTCAAAGAATTGAAGCATAATTTTTTTAACTTTACAGCTTCACAAACAAAATTATGATGAATGGTATGCTTTTGAACATTATTCATACCTAAACACACACTACCAAAATTTCAAGGCAGCATGCAATTTTCCATAATGGTATGTTGTTGCCTCAGGGCAACAATTGCATTTCAACAAGTTTCCATTATTTATTTAGCAAATGAGATACATTAAACTATCATAAATTAAGCTTTACTCTCCTACTATTGTTAAAATATTTTTTCCAGACTGAAATGGGCCAGGAATGATGTTTTCAGACCATTTTTGTGGAGCAAAATGGAAAACCTGTTTTCTCTGAGAAAGTCTGTAAAAAAAGGGTTCTATATGAACCATTCCAAAAAGTCATGTGACAAATTAAAGCATTGTCATTGGTTCCTTATGGTTTTCCCTCATTTTTTAAGAATTGCATCATTAAAGGTGATGCATAGTGGAGATACCCAGGCCAAAAATGGGTTTGTTGCCTGGGGGCAACACGGCACCATAGAGGGTTAAAAAATAAAATAGGCAATTATGCTATGAGGCTAACAATATGTGAATGTTTGACTGTTCACTAATTGTTTGATAGCTTGTATATTTTTTAGCTTGAACTGCCATGTAGTCTGAGTTTTTTGAACGTCTGTGTTTGAGTTATTGCCAGTTTCACGGACTGAATCTCTGACTGACGTTCAACCAACTGACTTGGTGAATTACATCCATGAGTCGCTGCCTTGGTCATGACGCAGGATGAAATTCCCAATCTCATTGAATGGTGTTGCACTAAACCAGAGACAGTTAAAATTGGTAAGCAGAGTTGGTGTGCGTGCGTTTGATTGATTAATTGATTACACTGTTATTAAATTTCCCACAACCACAGAACCATAGAGAGTTAGTTGGCAGCATCGTTTTGTGTGTGTGTGCGCGTGCGTGCGCGCGCGTTTAATTAATTGACTGATTTATCGATTACGCAATTATCCACAAATAAATACCGCCCGTTAAAATATATTTGCAAATTCTATTTCTTGGGAAAATTAAACGATTGCATATTCGTTTTGCAACAAGGATGTTTTATATTTGCAACGACTCAAATTCGCTTTCCGGCTAAATGACTACTTCCGAGACCTCTGTCCTCAGAAAATGTGATCCCGGAAGTACTTTATTCCGAAGACCATTTTCGTTTTCAATTTACTAAACACCGCCATGCAAGTTAAGCAATTGGTTACATGGTGAAGTGCTTTAATTTAACTGTTTGAGTCTAGATTGTATCGTTGCATTGAGATTGTTGATATATCAACACAGAGGCGAGATTTATCCGTAGGTAAAATGAAGAATCGTATCGCTTTTCAGACACAGTTTGCCTCAATATTGGAAGTACTAGCCCAAGCCGCTGTAGCAGAAATAAGCAAAATAGTTGAAGATGGTACCGGCGAGTTGTATTTGGAAGTATCCCGAAGCCAAAAAGAAATTGATGGTCTGAGGAGTAAACTGCGACAGGCCGAGAGCGAACTGAAGACTGTGCGAGAAACAGCGACGCGAGAGAGCCGCTCCGTTGGAGTTCAGGTTGAGGTCCAGTTTGGAGCTGCAGGAGGTAGCCATGCTAGCAAGATACGGATTAGGGGCATTCCGTGGTGTTCATATTGTTACGGAAAGGACATTTAGAGAAGTACTTCCATTGCAGCTACTAATGTGTTGGTCCTCTGAATTGTTTGAATGGCTGAATTTGAGAGGATTTAAAAATGAATGTCATCGACGGTAATAAATGCACTTAATTACATAAAAGAAAAACTGTTACAGCAGGACAGATTGCGATATGGATTTTTAAAAGTGGCTAGATAAAAATGTTCTCTTCATTTAGGTGATATTCTTCAAATTCAGCCATCCAGTGATGTATCCTTATAACAAAGGAATATTATTCAGGAATTTTCACAAAGAAATATCTGAACATATGAATTCAACAGGGGTGTCAATGTGCGTTATGGACAGGACAGGGCAAAATGTTATGGACAGGACACTTTTGTCACTCTATATAAATATCAATTATTACTACTAAAACTTGTTCTGATCAATATTATGGATACATTTGCTTTGTTAGAGAGACCGCTACATATCTTTTAATAAGAAATATGTCATTTTAATTTCAAATATCAAGACCTATGGCCTCATATCTATAAGCATGTACAAAATTGTTATACAATGTAAATGCACACATCTAAGTTAAATGCCTGGCATGACTAACTTGAAAAATGTAAATAAAAGCAAAATTCCATATTTTGATGCTGGTCACAGTCGTGAAATCGATAATGGTACATGATTGCCATGAGTGCAATGATCCATGAAGCCAAAACATATTTTTCAGAAACTTTTGGATGTCAACTAACATATTCACCAGGTATTTCATGAAAATACTGAAAAACAAAATTCTGGAGCCATGTTGCAGATACCACAGAATGCCCCCAATACCTGTCAATGGTTTGAGCGATGAAAGGTCTTTTTGTGCATTGAGTGAGGTCAAGTTTCAGAGTTAAGGATTCAGTTAGGATTAGTGTTAGTGTTAGAGTTAACCCAAACTGTAAACACTTGGATAATCCTTTGATGGGATTAACATATGAATAACACGGAGATGACACGAGTGTTACTTGGGTGTAATCCACCGTAACGCATGTGAAACTGATAAACCTCCCCCGGATAACACCTAAACTTGACCTCAGCAGGAAGATTTAGTCAACCTGGAGTTTACTGTGGGTTTACACCAAATTAACACAGGATTAACCCAACTTCTGTGCCAAAGTGTTATCTCAATCCCAGAAAGCTGCATAAACACCATGCATACTCGTTTAAAATGTACAGGGTGTTGAATTAACCTCTAGAGGTTAACACTTTACTGAGGTCAATTTTGAGGGTTAGTGCAGGGCTGCCAACTCTCACGCATTCGCCGTGAGATTTAGTGGCGTATTCACGTTCCCGTGTCGTAGTCAGCAATTATTCAATCAGCGTGTTTGTAAGAGATTCTCAGGCGGAATTGAAGTCCTTGTGCATGGAGGTTTATCAGTTTCACATGCGTTACGGTGGATTTCACCACTAGTAACACTCGTGTTATCTCAGTGTTATTCATATGCTAAGCCCATCAAAGGATTATCCAAGTGTTAACAGTTCAGGTTAACACTAACACTAATCCTCACTGAATCCTTAACTCTGAAACTTGACCTCACCCAATCTCCTACAAACGCGCTGATTGAATAATTGCTGACTACGGCACGGGAACATGAATATGCCACTAAATGGCGAATGCGTGAGAGTTGGCAGCCCTGCACTAACCCTCAAACTTGACCTCAGTAAACACCCTGTACATTTTAAATGAGTATGCATGGTGTTCATGCAGCTTTCTAGGATTGAGATAACACTTTGGCACAGAAGTTGGGTCAATCCTGTGTTAAATCGGTGTAAACCCTCAGTAAACACCAGGTTGACTAAATCTTCCTGTTGAGGCCAAGTTTAGGTGTTATCCGGGGGTTAGTGTTACACGGGTGTTAACTTTACTCGAGCTGTTTAGTTGATCCGAAAACTTGACCTCACCCATTGTGTGCATTGTGAAACTGACCTACTTGGGTAGATCTAACACGGTTGCATTAATGCTGTTGATATTCACTGTCCCTGTCATGTAATGTCAAACCAAAAATAATCAAATAAAATACAACCTCAATTATTAAAAAAAAAATAAATAAATAACCCAAAATAAAACTGCTGGCGCATCATGGAAAATGCAAATAAAATCGAAAAGGAAAAGTTAATTCATTTAATCAGCATATTTAAAACAGAACAATGGCACATTATACAATGTTTTAACGTGAATGTAATTGCTTGCTGACAATCTACATTGCTTTGACTGCAACTGAGTTCAAAATAAGTCGGCACAGTTGATGTTTTTTACCACTGCGTAACATCACCATGTCTTTTCATCTTCCTCATTAAACGTTTGGGCACTGAAGATACCAGTTGGTCAAGTTTATCAAGCACAGTTTTCCCCATTCCTCCGTCCTCAGCGGGCCAGTGTTGCTGTGTGTTTTGCTTTATAAATGTGCCAGGTATTCTCAATCAGAGACAGAGGAGAACTGCTGCCAAGCTAATTGTGCTCCTGCACTTTCTGCTTATGCAGCCACGCACTTGCAATCTGTGCAGAATGTGGGTTGGTGCTGGTTTGCTGGATAAAATGCTGCGGCTTCCTTTGAGAAGATGACATCTAGTTGGTAGTGTATGCTGCTCCTAAATTATTTTATATCATCTTGAATTAATGATGTCCTTGAAAATGTGCGAGTCAGCAATGTCATCTGCTCTGACAGACCTCCATACAATGACAGGCGCTGGCTGTTGATCTCAGGCTGATTATTATGGCTTTGGTTGTCCTTGTCAACCTTGGCCTGGAGACCACAGCGGAAGTTTTTTTTTTTCCCAAAAAAAACCATTTGAAATGTTGACTGGTCGGACCACAAAACACGTTTCGTTAACACTACTGTCCATCCCTGATGACACAGAGCCCGGAGAACTCGGCAGTGCTTCTGGCTGTCGTTGATGTACAGCCTGGACTTTGCATTGTAAAGTTTTAATTTGCATCGGTGGCTGCAGCGGCGAATGCTGTTGATTGACAAGGATTTACCAAAGTATTTTCAAGCCCTTATTATGATATCCAGTATATTCACATGATGGTTCTTAAAACAGGGATGTCTGAGGGATTGGGATTGGGAGATTAGAGGTTACCTGCGCAAGTATTGGGGATCACCCACATACTGAAGTGTTTCGTGGGCTTGCCCTTCATGGTCGGAAATTCGACTCTTTTCCTTCCACATTTTAGTTATGTACTGCGCACTGTGAAAAGCCGAGCATCCTGCAGATTTGTCTTTCGGGAGTGTTGTTCTCAACATGATGGATTATAAGATTACACATCTGTTGTCAAATGGGTGGGCTTCAACCCAACTTTACATTTGAGGAACTAGGCCTTTTTTTGGAGATTCCTTGTTTATTGTCACAAGATTAGTTCAGCTGTTTAAAGGTGCATTCGGCGATTCTCAATCAATTTCTATGGGTGCAGGGCAATTCCACGGTAACGGAATTACGATCAAGAGTAATTTTCATATCATTTTTACCTGCCATCTACTACTCTAATGGAGTAGCTACTTGCCTGTGCTTTTATCATTTCCACTGGCATGCCTACTGAGCTGTATAACACTAAGTTTGGGGTAATCTATTTTGTAGAAGGCTATACGAAGGTGTAAGTGTCGGTAACGGAATTACGGCAGAAAAAATGCCATTATTTTTGCCTTAACTTTGACAGGCATTTGTCTGAAATCTGGCAATGATGGGCAGTAGGTTTAAGCTTAAGTTGGTGGCCTGGGATGTTGACCAGGCCATGGTAAGTTTATATTGACTGGTATATTCACAGATATTTTGTAGGATGCCATTTATGAGAAAGAGACACCAGTAACGGAATGACAAAATGGTAACGGAATTACATTTTCTGAGAATCTACTAAATTTATTATACTCAGAACAACAAAGCAATTGAAAATTGGTATTATAAATGATGTTTGTGTTGCTGACCTCCTGTTGAACCAAAATTTTTTTCAACAAGTCTGGGCAAAAGGAAGGCAATACATGATATTGATGAGAATAACTAATTTTTCTAAAGAACAGTGTGTGTGTATATATATATATATATATATATATATATATATATAATGTTTCTTAAATAGCACAGAATGCAGTATGGGATGCCGCTCAATGCGCTTTACATAATTACACTGACAGCTGAGGCAGCCTGGGAACCCTCTGGGATTGGGTGAGTCTGATGTAACAGATGAGATTAATTTATATCAACCATCTTGAAGACTATTTTAATTTGCAAAACTAATATCAAAACTTAAAATATCAGTTTTATTCAGAAATGAAAAAGCAAGAAACTTACCTGCTAGTTGGAGGATTGCTGGCTTTCGATATTGAGCATGAACGAATGTCGGACATGGGATGTGTTGTAAAGGGTTGGTCCTTACAGCCCGTCCCCTTTCTAATTCTTTCACCTCCACCTTAGTGGGCCGCAGGTGGAACCCATTAGGGCGCAGGTGTTAGCAGAGTATAAAGGTATAAAGGGCTGGCAGGTGCCAGCCCTGTTGCTGCTACATTTTTTCTTTCTTTTCTCCTAGTTCGTTTGCTGCTCCCTGTTATTTTTAAACCTGCAGTTTTTGGATTTTGTTTTCATTAAATTCAGTTTCCTTACTCCGGTCTTGGCATTTGAGTTTCTCCTTTTTTTCTTTGCCCATGGTCTAAGTGCCTGCTGGATTGCTTTTGGCATCCGGCGGGAATAATCCCATGACATGTGTATTCTGAGCAAAGACTATCAACATTTTATCACACCTAGACTCAACAAGCCTGACTAAGTAACTGACCGTAAGGGCCACAAGCCATGCTTTCCCAATCTGAAACCCCTTATAACATTCACACATTATACATGTTATACAAAGAGATGCTGTCTTAGTAAAGCACAGTTCCAGGAGGAACAGGATGCTGGTAAAAGTGATGGTGAAGAAGACCCCATACTACAGAACAAACATTCATTCATACCCTTCCCCAGCAGATGCTACTCCTTAACCAAACTATACTATAAATTCCTGCTAATCCTTGAATGAATAGTTATGGAAACTTAACTCACAGGAAGAAACACTCAGCTATAGATATCCAAAACAATGAACCACTATGCTCCATAAAGTCCTCATGCCACCTTGTGCCATCTTCTGTTTTTCACTGGCTTTCAGAATAATTCTGTAATTCCGTTACTGGTGTAATTCCGTTATCATGTAATTCTGTTACCACAAATTTTCCAGGATTAAAGCTAAGTATTAGAGAGGTTAATGTCTGAAATTCAGTATAGACATAAGAAGGAAGAGAATTCTTAATAACAATAAAATAAATGCAGAAATAAGATGATGAAGAGAACTATACTGCAATTTCGGTAACGGAATTACGTTGAAAAATGACAAATTTCACAATGAGCCACTGGAATTGTGTGTTTCAATTTCCTGCAATGACTTACAGTCTCAAATACTTTGGCTACCAATGTATGGAAATACAGTAAAAACCAGGAAATGGCTAAATATCTTTTAGGAGTTGTCAGCTTTGGAAAAATAACCTTTGATCCTTGTTGTGGAGCTAAAAAAAATTACAAAATTCAAATCTAGATTTTGAGAAGACCGTCAAAGATATTTTTAAACGGTTTCAGTATCAGATTTGGTAATGAGTCATCTACATGAAAACCTATATATTTCTAATATAAAACACTTTTTAAAAATTGCTGTTTTAGCAACTCTCATGTGGGATTGCCCTGCATCCCAAAACCCGAAGGCTGCAATTTTAGGGTAGTCACTTACTTCCATCCGTCAAACATTTAGAGTTAGGGTCAGGTTTTGGGCTACGTTAAGAGTTAGGAGTTCGAATTAAGGTTAGGGTTAAGGAAAACAGTGATGACTCCCTTAAACCAAAGCTGTTTAACAGAGATAAAATAACGTCATGTCAGTTTGGCTGGTGGAGTTAAGTGACGAGCCCGAAAAATGCTGCCTTCGAAGGCTGCAGCCTACGCTTTTGAGATGCACCCAATGTGTTGCGCAACAGCCAAAATGGCTTATGGCTTCAGTGTGATGTAGAAATGGCTCTCTGCCACCACCTCCAGGACAGGAGTGGTTAGAGTTATCTTAGTGTTTGTGGTAATGTAACAAATTAACTGAATATTGTTGGATGTAGTCGGTCTGTCCTGAAGAGAGAAGTAGCCCAAGACAGAGATGGATTTCAGAAAAAACATGCCAGACACCAATTTGTAGGCAAGTTGGCTTTTCTTAAGTGAAAATCATTTTTCTGTGCTGGATGACATGATAAAAAAATTAGTGTGCTAAAGTAACCTAGGCCACTAGCTTTAACAAGCCTACCAAATTCAGATGTACTTTGTAGCCTCGGTAGGAAGATTTGCACATGATAAGGCAGCTTAACTGTATTGGATCGGCAAAGTAATATTTTAATAGAAATTATTTTGGGACTCCACATGCTGTAACTGAGACATCTAAGGTTGTCTGACTGAGGGCTGTTGCTACAGTTATGAAGGAAAAAGAAGGTACACAATTTCTATTTTGTCATAAATTGGACATCAGCATTATTTGTGCTGATCCCTCACAATGACTGGGAAACGCAAAGTAAATGATGTTCTAAGGAAACTACTAATATGCTGGTTTTCGTCTTCGATTGGAGACTATGGTATATCATGTTCACAGAGTTTTAAAATGTGGACGTCCAGAATGTGCATTCCGCACCCAAAATATTATTCCTGATAATGGATTAGAGGGACAAATCGTATCTACAGACCAAATGAGTAGACTTTCAGCCAATGAATATCATAGCACTAACAGTAATCAATTTTACATTGTATTCTGACCCCAGAATTAATTACTGCACCTTTAACATCACCTTTTTCTCATCACTTTATTATTGCAACTTGTCACATCATCCTGAACTGCTGCTCTTGTTGTCATCAGAGTAGGAAAAAAGCACTTAATTGTATCATTCTGAATTTCCCCTATTGCTATCCGCAGATTAGAAATAAGGAGATACTTTAAAAAACAATTGAATTCACAAAAAAATTACATAGTGTGTTGCTGTATTGTTTTCAGTATAGATTGTTGTGAATGGACTTTACAAATCAGTTCTTTTTATTTTATTTGCATTTTCCATGATGTGCCAACTACTTCAGAATTTCGATTGTAAAATTGTGTATTAATTCACTTATAATGATCTTCAGCCATGCCATTGACCAGTGGAATCAAGTGTCCTTGTGCTGGGCTGAAAAACAAATTGTGCATCCTTAGCATCCCTCTTCACACAGGATTAAACACCCTTGATCTAAACTCTGTGGTGTAATGACTTTTATTCCAATGTTCCCCACAGGAGCAGATAATGGTGATGCAGATGTTCCCTTGGTCGAACATTTCAGCAAGAAAAAGTGTGAAATCCAGACATGTGACACAGGACTTGACTTTGGATTTGCAGTGAAGGAAGAGCAAGAGGAAGAGTGTGTGGTCCAAATACTCCATCCGGCAGAGTCTGAACACATTGCAGAAAGGCTGAACGATGTGGGCCCTGAGTATGTAATGTTTGAGGGAGACCATCAGTTATGGAGTTCGTTTACTCAGGAGGGCAGCGACGAGACGGATGATCCTGTTTCAAATGCTACAGAACGATGCTCACGGAGCCAGACGATACCCTCACCCATACAGCACACTGCGGCCACCATGGAGATGTCTGGAAGCACACTGTCATCCTTGGAGAAAGATGACCATGTTATTGATGGAGGTGTTATGAAAGAGGAAGCAGGTGGGCAGTGTTTATACACTGAAGAGAGCAGATCTGAGATGGGTGACACACAGCAAATGGGACATGGACAGCCTCCACTCTGGACGAATGATGATCTAACCTTGCAAGTGCAGCAGCAGTTAGATTTGCAAATAGGAGTTACTGAGAACAACATGGATCCGATCTCGAGCTGCAACCAAAATATCAGTGTCTCTTGGAGACTTCACAAAGAGGAAAAACCTTACAGTTGCACACAGTGTCAGGAGAAATTTGATTGCTCTACCGACTTGGAGAAACACCAGCAAATCCATTCCGCGGAGAAACCACTCAGCTGCGCACATTGTGACAAGCAGTTCCGTTTCAAGTGCAACCTCATCAGACATGAGAGAGTTCACTCTGGGAACAAGCCCTACAGCTGTGTGCACTGTGGGAAAAGATTCTCTATGGAATGGAACCTGGATGCGCACAAACGAATTCACACGGGGGAGAGACCGTTCACCTGCTCATATTGTGAGAAGCAGTTCCGTTTCAGGTGCAACCTCATCAGGCACGAGAGGGCTCACACTGGGAGTAAGCCCTTCGGTTGTGTTCATTGTGGGAAGAGATTTGCTCTGGAATGGAATTTAGAGGCGCACAACAGAATTCACACAGGGGAGAGACCATATCACTGTGCCCAGTGTGGGAAGAATTTTATTCAGTTAAGCGCTCTTAAAGCTCACCAGAGGATCCACAGCAGAAATAAGATACCAGAGTTTGAAATGAATGGTATGTGATTATGCTGAACTCAGAGGAAATTCGGCTTATAGTCACAAATGAAACTTAAAAACCGAAAGACTGCCCACTAAATGCCTTGATTCTTAGGGCAATGTTTACATATAAGGACTGGATCCTTTTGGGGGCTTTTTAAAGCTATTTAGCCACACCCAAGCCGTGCTTTAGCCATAGTTACACAAAGCTAGTATATCTGCCTCACTCTCTCTGAAAGTTAGTGCATTCACTACATTCTCACTGAGGGCTAATGCTTATATGTTAACGCTTGTATCGACTCGGCTCACATCTGAAATCCATGGATTTCTTCTCTCCTTCATTAATTCTTCCTACTCCTTGAGTAGTAATAATCTTCATCGCAGAACTGAAGCTTACTTACTACTCACCACTTTTGCTTCTGCAATTTACTACAATTCCGAGAACTGTCCTGAAATTTCACACTTGATGACCATAATCTACAGGTTTATTTATGCTGGAGGGGTTCAAAGATGGCGGATAGGAACCATTGTCAATGTCTGTCATGTGAGTTAAAACCAGTTATTGACCCATCGTCTGTCCACATCACAGATTATGTCACGGGGAAGGGGTGACTGAGTGTGGGTTGATTCCACAGTAGTGTCCATACTTCTGTCCCTGACAATTTTGCAGTCCTTTTGCATGCTTTTTGGGTGGATCTCTGACAAACAAAATTGTGGAATTCATGAGTAGATGAACTCTGAATTAAAATTATAATGAAATTACAATGACATTTAACATTACTAATAAAAAATGTGCAGCCTGTTGGTCAGACCCACCAAAAATGTGGTGTCCCTCTGGCCAGGTTCTTAATTTCGAATTACAAAAAAACTGTAGTTCTCAAGAAAGCTCTGCCCTTTTAGTCTGATTAAGTTCAATTGACATGTTTTAAATGGATCCAACATAAAATTTCGATAAGTTCCCATCAGTTTTTGAAAAATCGCCCTCACTTGTTGAGAACTTTGTTGTCCCACTTATCTGGCATCATTTCCATCATTGGCCATTTTGTGCATCACAGCTGCCATCTGTCGGTCTGCTTGTGTACTGCATCATCATCTTTGTGACTTCACTCACAACTGCCACTTCCAATATGCCATGTATGCCGAAGTTCCACTTACTTTTTCTCCAAATTTCCTAAAACCATCCATTCAAAAGGTGAGTAGGTTTATTATGCGTCATCTATGAACATTCTAGAACTTGTTGGTGAAGCGATTCACGGCATATTTTGCCGATTTGGTGATGATATGCACATTTTCATATGGTGCATTGTGCTCATTTGGGCCTACTAAGATCAGTGTTCAATGTGTACGAGGCTTCCACGCGACAAATCGGTCATATCCGTCGTGATCATTTCCGTCATAGTAACTTAGTGACGGAGAAGACACAAGCGTGACGGAAATGATGCTCAATTTAGAGGTGATTATGTAGGCTCTCTATGAAGATTTGGGCATGTTCAAACAATGCCACAATGGACTGGTAAACTGCACAGAATTTTTTAGAGCCTGTCTTAAGCCTGTATCTTACTGCCGATAGCTACACACGTTGTTTGTTAAAGGTCCAGGACGGATGACGATGCCCCTCAATAGCTTCCTGAGCCATATAGTGTTTATACATGTACATGATTAAAGGGTGAAGTACTATTGTGTTAAAAAAAATGGCAGTACAACATCAATAACCTGAAGAATCACTGTTATTAGTAGTAGTGATATTGCTGCTGGGCAAATAATTGACATGTAGATGTAGCAGTGTAATATAAAAACAACAGACCCAACTGTCATGACATGCATGCTGCTTGTTCTTAGAAATACACATTCATTTAGAGGGACATGTTCAAAATAACTGCAGTGTGGAGTGAACTTAGAGAATTAATTCATTCTGTGCAGAAACAGGTGTCATTAATCATCTTTTATGAAGGAAAAAGGGAAGCAAATGTGTCACACATTCTTATAAAATATATTTCCTCCTGAATTGCGAAGTAAAGTGGGCCGTTCCAGACATTCTGAGGAACAACATAATTTCATTAAAAAGTTGAGTGGAGGGGGGAAAAAGTATAAAGAAGTGCAGCAAATTACAGGATGCTCAGCTAAAATTATTTCAAATTCTTTAAAATGGCAACAAAAACCTGAAACACGCGGACGAAAACGGGCAACTACTGTTAAAATGGATCGAAGAATAGTCAGAATGCCAAAGATTCAGTCAATCTTCACCTTCAGAAAAATCAAAGAGGATATAAAATTACCCGGAAGCGCTGTTACAGTCAGAAGACGTTTGATTGAAGCTATCAGCAATAAGCCCCCGTACAGCACAATTGCTGAAAAAAAATGGCATGTGCAGAATCCGTTAAAATTTGCCAAGGAACACATCGATTGGCCCAAAGAGAAATGGCGTAACATTCTGTGAACTGAAGAAACTCAGATTGTTCTTTTTGGGTCTAGTGGTTATTAGTTGGATGAGATTCATTATGTCTCTAATTTTAGAATGAAAATTTGACTTCTTTCATATCAGACAAGAAAGCGTAGTTCTGCATTCATACCTTGACATGTTTCGACGGGAACTCCCATCTTCCTCAGAAGTGTCACATGATGGTATTGTGACGTGTCTTATCAGCTGATTTTACTGAAGCGTGACCATCCTGCCAGGTTTGACAGGACGGTCACGCCTCCTGCTGTCAGTTCGCCTCTTCAGAACCGCGCTCCACGTGCGAGACAGCATGTACGCCCCGGCGTCCCTGTTCATCGTCCTTTGGGCTCGCTTCCGGATTTCTATTGCCTCCATAATCCAGCGTTGGTGTCGGTTTTCCTCAATGCGGATAACTTTGGCCTTTTCCCAGTCCATAATATGGTTTTCCCATCAGGTGACACTTCTGAGGAAGATGGGAGTTCCCGTCGAAACATGTCAAGGTATGAATGCAGAATTACGCTTTCTTGTCTGATATGAAAGAAGTCAAATTTTAATTCTAGTGGTTATTGTCAGAACAGTTGTGCTCAAAAGTTTGCATACTCTAGCCGAATTTGTGAAATGTTGACGACTCATGCATATAACTTGTCTTCTATTGAAGGATAGTGATCATGTGAACTCATTTATCATCACATAGGTGTTTGGCTCCTTTTTAAATCATAATGATAACTTAAATCACCCAAACAGCCCTGATCATAAGTTTACATACCCTTGAATGTTTGACCTTGTTATATAGACACAAGGTGACACACTCAGGTTTAAATGGCTATTAAGGGTTCCACACCTGTGACTTTTTAAATTGTTACTAGTGTCTGTATAGTCAAAACACACAAGCAAGTGAGCAACATCTTGGTTCCAGACGAGCAGGATTGAGGTAATGGAGTGGCCGGCTCAATCCACCAACCTCAACCCCATTGAAAGCGTGAGGTGACATTAAAAATGCAGTTTCTGAAGCAAAACAAAAAAAATTCACAGGAACTGTGGAATGTAGTTTGTTTTGGGCTGAAATATCTGTCTCTAGGTGCCAGAAGTTAGTTGACTCGATGCGACGCAGATGCACAGCAGTAATCAAAAACGATCATGACGCAATAAAATATTAGTTCAGTAATTTAAAGTGAAGTGAAATCTTGAGTTAAATTTAGTGTTTGCTGAGAAAATTGTTGGCACATTTTTTTTTGAACAGATTAATATTCCTTTTCTTTGCTTCCTGTGAAAGAATGACACAGACTTGATCAAATTTGTTAATGCTTTGATTTGGAATTGAATCTGTAATGTTTCCACTACATTTGAAATTTGGAACTGAAGGCTATTAAAAAATATTTGCACGCTACTCACATTTTTTTAACATACTGCTATTTTTTTTTTAACACAACTGTTATGCCGTTTTTAAAGCCTGGACCTTGGACTTGGCACAAAGTAGAGTGAGCAATATTTTATTCTGTCCAGAAAATACATGCCCTCGTTGAAGCTTGTGGGAATTGGTTCTTCCAAAGCATGAAATGGACTCCTTCAGTATGATGGTGGTTTTACTTTTTTCAGCCATGGCGTTGACAGCTGCTGAAAGGGCAAAAAGGTATCGAGAGAAGAAAAAAGCTAGCGCCGCTGCAGAAGAATACAAAAAGCTTGAAAGAGAGAGAAAAAAGGCTAGTTATGTCCCTGTTTCCAAACGGACAGAACGTGACAAGAGGAAACTCAGGAGGCAATGGTGCAGGAACCAAGCACGACTGCAGAGACGTAGAAAAGAAATCTCAAATATTGAAGCAGCAACACCCGATTCTGAACCCCATACTTTGAGACGGGCCTGAGGGGGCGAAAAAGTCAGGTGTGACTTTGCCAAGGCATATAGTGAAACTGGACGTCTTACCGCGAAATTAGCTGCAGCACAGAGACAAACCAACATTTGTTACAGAATAGCCCAAGTAGACCAACAAATGCAATGATGGCTGGTGATTGTGACCAAGTGCAGAAAACACTCATAATTCATAAATGGAGACAAAATATACTCATGTTTTGGATTTTTTCTTTGATATTTCCTGTACCTGTTTGATGTCCTTAGAAGAAAGCCCAATTCCTACTGGCAGAGGCTGCTGAAATTTCAATACTGGATTTGCCACAGTCTGACTTTTGCTTTAAAATGTCCATTTATGGAAAACTTGATGTTAATATGTTGGATTTGTGGTTTTAATTAGTTAAATTATGAGTTTGTTACATTTTGAAATGTTGATGTTTCTCCCAAGTCATTCTTATATGTTACATGTACCTGGAGAATAGGAAAAGCCAAGGACATGAAGGAGGCCTTCATTCCTGTTGGCAGAGACTGCTGAAATTTTGAGAAAAGATTTGCCAAAATCTGACTTTTGCTCTGGGATTTCATTTCGTGGACAATTACTGATGTTAATGTGTTGGATTTGTGGTTTGAAAGTTAAATTGTTACAAGTTTGTTACATTTTGAAATTTCATCATTAAAATAGTCATGTTTATACAATTCATTTTTATGGAATGTACTTCGAAAATGGGAAAACCCAAGATTTTCGGAGCAGTCCTGCTATCATTGAGAATTGGAAATATCATTTAACATGTTTTAAGTTGAGCCTCACTGTACAATGTCATATCTATCACAGACATGACGGAGGGTGTCATCTCTGTCACACTACAGTCATCTCCATTACACAGGCATCTTTGGTGAATTTAATTGCATTGCTCTGAAAAAAATCTTTGAACATAAAATGGGAGAGTACTTCCTGATGTGAAATTGGGACTAACTGGCAGTTATGAGGAGTGAGCCACTCTCAAATGGAATTAAGTTTGATTTTAAGATCTGGAGTCCTTCATTGAAGCCAAGTGCACTGTGAATTGCTTTTGAAAAATACCTCAAATAAACAGAATTAACCAAGTAACTAGGAATATGGTTGCGAAAAGTAACCAATTAATGGTTTTTGAATATTGAGTTCTAGGACAGTCAGTGTAATGGTTCCTAGATTTAATAGAATTCTTCTTCCATGATGTTAATCGACAGTTGACAAACCAGCTTACATTGCTCATATTCTTCGGCTAAAGCGCTAAAATAGCACTTTGAATCCTCCAATTTCCATAGAAAACTCCTTAATATAAAAAAGAATAATGCCTGAGTAACTAAAGTATGTAATTAAATGCAAAACAAGGCCAGATTAGCAACGATGGAATCAGATTCTGACTTGCAGTCCTGCGGATTTACTGAGTTTGATTTCTTGCAAGGTCTGAGCATGTGCAGTAATCATGAAACCGCTCCTAATCTTCTTCTTTTAGTTTTATGGCGGGTTGCAGTTACTTCTTTCATAGGTGCATACCGCCACCAACTGTACGGAATTATATACTTTATTCTATTGAGCTGCTTTACTTAATTGGAAAAAAAAAATTACTAAATCCTATTGTTTAACCTTATCTCCTTCAAATATTCCAGTAGAGCTTTCAATGTGTCCTTACTTCTCTAGAATCTGACTACCACTGAATTATCTTTCTAAAATTATCTGTATACCTTCCCTTCTAACATCTAATGCACCCAGAATCTCTTTTGCTGCATCCACCACCATCTTGATTCTCTCCGTTTTACTCTATCTTGCTTGCAAAGTTTAGGACCATTGAAATAAAAAGCCAAGGAACTACTTCTGCCCATCCTAATCTCATCTTCCTCATATTCCTTTTGTTTCTTTTCCACTGGCTGCACTCTGGCCTGCTCTTTCCCCACCATTTCCTTTTTGCTCATGACTCTCTTAGTTGCCTCCGCATGTGAAATATTACCCTGTGCTTTTGTCCTTTCCACCTCTCTTTCAATGTTTCTTCTTTCACATTGCAATGAGCCCATCTCATGATTTCCCCCAAAGTTTAAGCATGCTTTTGCCATTCTACAGTCATCCCTTTATACACCCATCCTGCCCACGCTGTCTACACCTGAGCACCGCTCTTCTACAAACTGCTGCCACGTGCCCGTACTCCTGACACCAGAAGCATCGCAATGGGGCCCTTTCATACACTCTTACCCTATAACGAACATAATCTAAAAATATTCTCTCTGGTAGCTCACAGTTGAACTCTAGTAGCATTGACCAACTTTCTTGGACCTTTCCCTCCCTGTAGCTTCTCAGCCGCTTTACCCCACACATTCCCTTCACCTTCAAAAAATCGTCTAATTGAATTTACAGAGGAACGCCACTGATCACGCTCTTAATGGTCAGTTTTTTCCTCAAAGGAAATCTAATTACCCTTGTAAAATCATATTCTTTAATTTTAAACGCTTTATCCCGCCGTTTCACTGTGCGACATTCGCAATAACTGACCCTCCTCGTGACACCCTTACTGCTTTCACATCACATCTCCGATTTCTTTTCTCGCAAACTTCCCAATCGCATGAGCATTGCTAAAGATACAATTTGCTTCACCACCCTTTACATCTGCCTTGATTCCCACAAATGTTTCTCCTTTGTTTTCTCTTTCTTCTTTCCTTTTCTTTTTCACTCCCTCTGCCACAATCCATTTTTCCAAAACCATTCATCCGTAATCCGAAAGCCGTGCCACTGAAATGTTCAAAAGCCTAACAATCTGTAAATCTACTTCAAATCTCACCTATAATTGATTCAGTTTATGCTCGTGAGACAGCTCCCTGAAGTTGTTCAGATCACAGAGCCAAAGAGAACAATAGAGTAAACAATGTCATTGGCTGAACTGACCAGAAAACGTGAGACCTGTCCGGCATCTTGTGTAAGGAATCGGCAGGGGAATTGCGCAGTCAAATGCCGTACGTGTGCATATGCGACTGGATGAAATGAAAAACTGAATTTCTTTCACAGTAAAAAATATTATGTATGATAAGTGATAAATCTGTTAATTGTAGTATCAGCATCAAGTTCACACTCGGGTCTATTTTATACAAACTTGACCTTGGTTAATACACCCTTATAAGCTTACTTCATGTAAGAATCATCAACGTAATCTCTGTATTCCACCTCTAAACTTCCTTGGTCGAAAGTTTCTCACAGTTCCAAACAGGAAGTTGTCCTTCAGTAAGATGGCGGACGCGAATCTTGCCGAAACTGGTTTCGTGTCCACTCTAGTGCTTTCTTTAGCTCTGCGGTTAAGATATGTAAAGTGACCACTTCCGAGGGCACTGTCCTCCGAAACTGTGACCCCGGAAGTACTTTCCTTTCGTAACTATATTTCCAGACTAACATGCACTAGTAGCTAACAGTTTCACAATTAAGTGCTCGACTTTAAGTGTTAACGTTTATATTGTATGATTGCATTGAGGTAGTTTATACATCAATAAAGAGGCGAGATTTAATCCTAAATAAAATGAAGAGTCGTGCCGCCTTTCAGGCACAGATTGCCTCAATATTGGAGGTACTTGCAAAAGCCGCTGTGGCGGAAATAAGCAAACTTGTTGAATGTGATACCGGCGTGTTGCGTTTGGAAATATCCCGAAGCCACAGAGAAATCGATAGTCTTAGGAAGAAACTACAGCTTGCTGAGAGCGACCTGAGATCGGCGCGAGAAGCAGCGACGGGAGAGAGTCGCTCCGTTGGAGCTGAGGCTGCGGATCAGTTTGGAGCAGTAGGAGGTGAGGTAACTGTACTTGTTTGGGACGGAAAGCGCTCCTCGCTGAATGGCTTGAACGTGAAAAGCACTCTTCATGAACTCTTGCTAGAGAGATGTGAAAACGGAAACTGGCCTTATTGGCCACCTTTAGCACAGTCGAATGAATTCTGTTCATGTGCGCTGTCCCTGAAAAATTATGTTCACCCAAAAATAATCCAGTAAAGTACAGCCATAATAATAATAATAATAATAATAAACAGTCTGGCACATAACGGAAAATGCAAAATCATGAGTAAACTCAATTACTGGTATATTGAAAATAGACGCACTGCACGCAATATGAAAATGAATTGTGATGTATAGTGGCTATGTGGTTCGAAAACGTTAGAATATCGGATGTGCATACCGCAGTAGTAATAATAATAATATTCCTTATTATGAATGGGGTAACGAACAGTAGTGGTTTGAAAATGTCAGAATATCGGATGTGCATGCCGCATTAATGATAATATTCCTTATGAATGGGTGGAACAAACAGAATCTTGACACCGTATGAGTAGACATCTTTGAGCCAATGAATATTGAAGCACAAGCTATATTCATTTTTAAATTATTTATATCTCCAAGATTAGTGAATTCTCCTTTTAAAGCACCTTTTTCAAATCATTTATTATTGCAACCTTTCACATCATCCTAAGTTGCACCTCTTGCAGTTATCAGATTAGAAATAAGCACAAAATTTCCCCAGTTGTAGTCTGCAGATTATAAATAAGCATGAATTTTCCATAAACTATTGAATTCAAGTAAGAGCCTTAAATAATATTTAACTGTATTGTTTTCAGTATAGGAGAAGGTGAATAGACTTATCATATCACTTTTTTGATTTTATTTGCATTTTCCGTAATGTACGAAATTTTTCATAATTTTGGTAGTGAAGTTGTGAATTAACTAATTATGATCATCAGCTGAGCCCTTGGTAAGTGCAATCAAGTGTTACAGTGCTGGTCTGGAGCAAAAGTGTACGTCCTAATCCTCCATTTTGGCATGGTATCAAACACCCTTGGTCTTGTTTTGAGAAGATAAATAATTTTATTCCATGTTCCCCACAGGAGCTGTTAAGCATGGTACGGATGCTCCCTTTGCAGAACAACTCAACAAGAAACAGTGTGAAGCACAGACCTGGGCCACAAAGCCTGATTTTGGATCTACAGTGAAGGAAGAGCAAGGGGAACAGCATGTGGACCAAGTACTCCATCAGACAGAATCGGAGCATAGTGAGGGAAGGCTGAACAATGTGGGTTCTGAGTACGTAATGCTTGAGAGAGACCATCTGCTACGGAGTTCCTTTACCCAAAAGGACAGTGATGTGAGCGATGATCCCGTTTCTTCTATTGCTACAGAACAGTGCTCACTGAGCCAGTCAATTTTCACACCAAAACAACATACCAATGTCACTACAGTGGTGTCTAGAAGCATGCTGTCATCCTTGGAGAAAGATGATCATGTTATTGATGGAGGTGTTCTGAAAGAGGAAGCAGTTGGACAGTGTTTATACACTGAAGAGAGCAGATCTGAGATGGGTGACGCACAGCAAATGAGACATGAGCTGCCTCCAGTCTCAAGAAATGATTATCTAACCTCTCAAGTTCACCAGCCAGTAGACTGGCAAAGAGCAGTTCATGAGATCAACATGGATCCAATCTCGAGCGGCAGCCAAAATATCAGTGTACCCTGGAGATGTCGTAAAGGGGAGAAGCCCTACATTTGTGGACAGTGTGAGAAAAGGTTTGATAGTTTTCCCGACTTACAGAAGCACCAGCAAATTCATACGGCGGAGAAACCGCACACCTGCGCACATTGTGAGAAGCAGTTCCGTTTCAGGTGCAACCTCATCAGACATGAGAGGATTCACTCTAGGAATAAGCCCTTCAGCTGTGTACATTGTGGAAAGAGATTCACTTTGGAACGGAATTTGGATGCGCACAAAAAAATTCACACGGAGGAGAGATCGTTCACCTGCGAATATTGCGATAAGCAGTTCCGTTTCAGGAGCAACCTCATCAGGCATGAGAGGGGTCACACTGGGAGTAAGCCCTTTGTTTGCCTCCATTGTGGGAAGAGATTTGCTGAGAAATCGAACCTTGGAGTACACAACAGAATTCACACAGGGGAGAGACCATATCACTGTGCCCAGTGTGGGAAGAATTTTGTTCAGTTAAGCGCTCTTAAAGCTCACCAGAGGATCCACAGCAGAAATAAGATACCAGAGTTTGAAATGAATGGTATGTGATTATGCTGAACTCAGAAGAAATTCTGCTTATAGTCACAAATGAAACTTAGAAACCGAAAGACTGGCAGCTAAATTCCTTGATTCTCCGTTGTTTACATATATTGTTATTGTTTACATATAAGGACTAGATCTTTTTGAGGGCTATTTGGAGCCACTTAGCCATACCCAAACTGTGCATTAGCCATAGTTACACAGAGCGGTAGTGCTAGTGTATTTGCCTCTCACTCTGAAGACTCATGCATTCGCTACATTCTCACTGAGGGCTAAAACCTGTATGTTATTAACCACACTCGCATGAAGGGCTAGTGCACCAGCAGCGCCTCAAACCCTAGGCCGCTGCAGGGGAAGACCACGTCCTCGATATACCTCACTACAAAGGCTATGAAGGCTTTTTATGAAAGCTTCTCTTTTGCAAGGGTTGAATAATGCCAGATGTTTGCATCAGTAGAAATGTATGTCTCCCGAAATGTTAATGTGTAAACCTCAGTGCTGCAAGCAATTTCAGTTGGAGAGCACATACTGTTGTATCTACCTTGTGCTTCAAATTATCAAGTTATTTGTAGGTAGCGTACTTAATGGAAAATGGTAGACTTAGCCAGCCAAAGAATATTTTCTTATTGTCTTTGTGCGTGTCTCTGGTAGGGTTTTCAACCTTGTACAAATGTTTCTGGCACAACGCGTGTAGAAATACTTGGGTTGTAAAAATAACTCGTCTATTTATATGAATCATTTTAAAAAGCATCAAAAATTAATACAGATTAATTACGCTCTTCTCTTGGATTACACCTGACATCACAGGCCATTTATCTGCCATGATTGTGCCCCTTAAACCAATATAATTGTTGGCGGTTTCTTGAGACTCATCACGCTGTCTGCTCTGTTCTGTTAATGTAAGATACAGTTATGCTCAGAACACAATTAACCCATTAAGACCTGATGCGACGTCTGCATCGCACTCGCTTTAAAAACGGAAGGGACATGAATATCATATATATATATATATCATTTTTAAGCAATGTGAATGAAGTGCATTATGAGGTGCCCTAGGTCTTAATGGGTTAGAGTGAGATGGAGAGATATTGTAGAGACATTCCTGTGCCTCTAATACTGTGTTTAAGATGTCCTGGGGACTGGGAATAGCCCAAATCCCGCGTAGGAAAAGTGCTCTGAACACCTCTCCGAGTGTAAATTCCTACTGGGGAGCTCCAGTATGATTACTGAACTCCTAGTTTGTTGAACTAAATAATTACTCAGACTACTGCGAGGTAGTTTGAATCTAGGTGTACTGTTTCATCAATCAATCCATCAATTCATCTCTATTTATCGATTTATCGATCGTCTACATCGAGAATCGGAAATTATCCAGAAGCTTTTGGGTGTCACGTCATGAAAATGAGGCTATGCACAAGGTGAGATCACGTGACTGAGTTGAATGTTTGAACTTGGTCACTACCCATGTCCATCTAGGTCAAGGGTACCCTGAGTGTAGGCATACCTGGCATCTCGTCTAGTTTGTTAATAATAAGGAGTTCAGTGTTATGATTTTGGGACCACAGTTAACGCGTAGCTACTGTTAATTAGAAATATAACAGCGACTAGATTGTTAAGTAGGATGCTTTAGCAATCTACATGATCTGCTGTTCACTGAAGTTAATATCAACACTAGCTAGCTTGCTGAACCACGGCTTGCAATGTTTACAGATATTTGTGGAGTGGGTAACAATAATATATTAAGTTGGCAAAGAAGACTGGTGCAACCAAACACCTTGTTTTTTTTCCAGGTGTAGGTCTTGAGCGCCCCTTGGTGGGAACTGGGCAGGTTAACTTCCCAGATTCCAGGATTACTCGAAAGCAGCATAATTACGCAGCTTCCTCTGAAAACCGCGTGAAGGTTTGATCTTTTCCAAAGATTTCTGTAGTTGGTATTGAGCTGATGCCCCAGGCGAGCAGCTAAACTATTGGCTAATGTTGGTTCTACGAACAAGTTAGCAATTAAACAACCATTTGGTTTTAGAACTACTGAAGTTTGGAAGCGTAGCTACAACCAAGAGGTTTCTAGATTAGCAGCTTCACTACCTAGAAAGGTAATTTCAGAGATGGCCAATTCAAAAATAATTTATCAATATGCAACATTATATCAAAATTGTGCTAATCCCAGATAGCTGCTGGTTTCCCCAAAATGACTTGACAACCGTAAACACAAAATTTCTTGGTAGAATTTGCATCATGTCAGTATCGACTCGGCTCAGGTCTGAAACCCATCGATTTCTTCTCTCCCTCATTGATTCTTCCCACTCCTTGAGTAGAAATGATCTTCATCATAGAACTGAAGCTCACTTTGCACTCACCACTTTTGCTCCCGCAAATTAATACAATACAGAGAACTGTCCTGAAGTTTCGCACTTGATGACGGTAATCTACCGGTTTGCTTATGCTTGCGGGGCACAAAGATGGCAGATAGCATCCGTTTTCAAGGTCCATGTCACATGGGTTAAAACCATTGATGGACCAATTGTCTGTAAAAATCACGGATTATGTCATGTGGGAGGGGTGACAGAGTGTGACATACAGTTGCATGCGGCTTTGTTAGCATTATTTTAGTTCCTGTTATAACATTCCAGTGTTTATGGAAAAAAACGAATGGAGTTTTTGAAAATTGGTGAAAATGAGGTGCATGATTAAATGTATGCGCTGAAAGCGTTACTGCTTTGTATAAAATTCGTTGAATACTCCAAACCTTTTTAACAATGAAAGGTTTTGACACCGTGAAACATAGATGTTGCAATCAACATGCAAAGGAACTATATCACCCACTGGTCTCAGATCATGAGCTCATTCAGTCATCCTAGCTTGTAGTTCAATTTTCCATGATAGCATATCGTTAGCTACATGTGCATTTTTATGGATATGGAGTGTTTAATTTTCATGCGGTTGTAAGATAATACATATTTTATCTCACTAGACAAAACTTAAACCATCTTGGATGACAAATTTACTCATGGATCTTTTTTTCATTCATTTTTGAAAATCCCATTTTTTCCACAGACACTAGACCAGCCGTATACAAAATAACGACAGGGCTGTGACTTTTTATAAAAAAGACAAGCAAGAGAGCAAGTAAAGAGGCATTATCATAATCAAGGTGTTACAGACACATTAATGTCGTGTTGTGCAGTTGGATGTCTGAATTGCAATGGCAGGAACCCAAGAATTAGTTTTGTTAAAAGAATCCAATAAATATAATTTTGAGACTACTGATGTGCTTGCTTTCCCTGTTCTGCCCATTGTCACAAAAAGCTGAACTTCCAAATATTAATGCAGCTCCTTGACTGTAGCATTAACCTCTGCTTGAACTGGTGAGGCACTTGAGTTAAAGGTGTGCTGAGTAGTATTTGTCTGTTGCCGTTTGTAAACACAATATTCAAAGTTGGCCCCTGTTCTACTACACCAGAGGCACACCTCCCCTGACGGTAATTAGAGCTGGGCTTTGAGGTGGATACATCCTGTACAAACCTTAAGTCACTAGCATTAAGGTAAGTTTAGCGAGTTAGTTCAAAAATACACTCTATATCAATGCTGACACAGTTGCTGTACAATGTTGAGATGTTATAAAAAATACTCTGCCAACAGCAATGGTAGCTACTGCGGGCTCCAAAATTACTGGCAGTGCACAAACACAATACAAAAAAAATAAACAATCTAACAATTATAGAGAAAAAGAATATACCAACATGTGTGAAATACTTTTTTAATGTTTTGATGGAAATGACTAAAATCATAATCATTTGATATAAAATTAAGTTTTTTAAAAAATCAAGGTTTCATAATTATTGACACCCTTCATTTAGTACTCAGTGCGGCCACCTCCGGCAAGGATTACTGCATGTACTCGTTTCCAGTAAGTTTTGACAAGGTTAACCCTCTATTAACCACCGTAGCATATCTGCTACATAAAGTGAAAGGGTTAACAGCCTGGACACCCTGCTGGTTTTGTTTCTTATTGCCAAATAAACATTTGAGAATAACTTGAATGGTCTGTCACTTTAATTTTTCCATTCGCATTATTACCCAATGTAGCAGATCTGCTACATTTTGGAAAGGTGGGCCAAAGAGTCAAATTTTTTTTTTTTTTTTTTTTTTTCCAAATGTTGGCCCATAATCAACATATTTGCCTAGGGAAATGATTTTTACACAGTTGGAAAGGTACTTGGTTAACAGAGGGTTAAGGAACACATTTTGGGGGATTTTGGACCATGCCTCAAAGCAGATCCTTATAAGGTCCTTCACAATCTTGGGTTTGTGTTTATCAACTGCCCTCTTCAACTTAGCCCACAGGTTTTCAATTTGAGGTCTGGCGACTGAGATGTCCATTGCAGAACATTGACTTTGTTGTCCCAGAACCATTTCTGTGTGGATCTTGAGGCAGGCTTTGGGTCATTGTCTTGTGGGAAAGTCCTCCTACGGCCAAGTCCCAACCTTCTGGCGGAGGCAACCAGATTGTCAGGCAAAGTATCCCGATACTTGGTGGAATTCATTATGCCACTAATCTTAACCAGTGCCCTTGGACTTTTTGAATTAAGCAGCCGCAAAACATGACTGACCCACCATCATTTTTCATTGTGGGTATGAGGTGCTTCTCCTCGTCTCCATTTATGTTTCAATGCCAAACATGCCGATGCATCTCACCGAAACATGCAATTTTGGTCTCATATGACCAAAGCATTTTGTTCCAGTCATAATGTATATGACGTTTGGCAAACTCCAAGCGCTTGTTTCTGCGTCTTCTGGTCTGAAAGGCTTTCTTCTGGCAGTCTGTCCAAAGAGCGTATTATTGTGAAGGTGGTGCCTGATGATGCTTTTTGAATCCTGGTGACCCCAAGATGCCACCAAGGCCTGCAATTCCTTCATAGTGATTCTTGGGGATTTTGTTGCTTCTCTCGCCATCCTTCTCGGTATCCTGGGGGCAAAATGCAGTTGCGTCCTCTACCCTTGAGGTTTTCAACAGTTCCATATCTTAGGATTTTTAAAAATAATTAATAACAGTTCTCAGTGGCATATTCAATCTTTTGTGAATCTTCTTGTAGCCATTACCAGATTTATGAAGGTCTACAATCATCTGCCTCTTTTGAACTGACAGTTGTTTTGTTTTCTTCACGGTGTTGGATGACAAAGGGATATTGCATATGTGTTACCTTGTCTTTTAACTGCTGCTTTTAATTGCGTGCACTTCATGTTGTCTTTATTTATTAATTTAATTACTTCTGTTTGCTTTTATATGTATATTCTTTTATTGATGGTGATTTTGTTTTACAGATTTTTTTTTTTACAGATTTATTGATTTTATAGATGTTTTAGTTTCCCCATTTTATTCTATGCCAATTACACCGCCATGCATTTTGAAACTTTTTCTCTGCTGATTTGATAAACTGTTGATTTTATATAATTCGAAGGCACTGATTTCAAATTTGCCCTAAAAAATTTGTGTATCACGTCAGGTTTTTTGACAAATCGCGAATTCTTTTTTTTCATATTGATATATCTAAGAATACACAATGAGGCAACAAGGGGTCGCAAACGAGCAAGCCTTGTACATAGTTCACCAATTGGGCATTCCAGATTCGGGTGGGATTGGAGATGTCAAATTTAAAAAAAAAAAAAGAATACACAATGATAAATGAAAGCAAAATGACACAGTTAGATTTTAAGCATTCTGCAAGATGTAATAAAATTAAATGCGGCTTACCAAAGGATTAAATTTTCTTTTCTTTGATTTACGGGAATAATTTTGTTTGGGGCAGTCTCTCTGTAGGCACCAACAGTAACACCACCCTGCATGTTGAAAAAAATTTTCTGCTGATTTCCCAAAAAGGCTTCATATTGCCTAATTTGAGGATGCTGAATTAAAAAATGCGAGTAAAAAGTTTCTATCACAGTTTTTTTACAAAATAAAAATGAAGATATTCCTTATTATATCATATAAATGGACTTTTATGCACCGATCAAAACAGCAACAAATGCTATTTGGGTGTAGTGAAACACCCACTGATGTAGCAGAAAACATCTGTATCATGTCTGCATTTTCCTCTGTCAGTGGCCATATTACTGCAACTGACATCAGGATTAAGCACAAAATAATGTCCTTAGAATCATTCTACATGTGAAAATCAGCCAAGAATTGAACAAATAGTTCTCACCTGGCTCAGAGGAGAATAGAAATCATTAATTGTGGCAGTTTTTCCGGTGGTTAACACGTTGACTGCCAGCTAATGGCGGGTCAGGGCCAGCGCCAGACTTGAAAATTCGGGGGAAATTATCCATCCCTTTATTGACAACAATTGGTCCTGGCTAATTCTAGATGGTTTTCCTTTATAAGCACGTTTTCTAATTCAAGAATAATCAAGTGGCAATTGAAGACCGGCTTCTCTCCCCATGCGATCTAACAGCAAATAATGGGCTACATTCAGTGCAGAAAAATAATTTAATTATAATTAGGTCTATGCACAGGCACTCAGCAACGTTAATTTTTTTTCCAGCAAGAGCGGCATTTCAGAACTCATTTGCGAATTACGGTAATTACGGCAAGTACCTACACCTGTTTTTGCAGCACGGTCACACAACTTGCTGTAAAAAATAGCCAGCTGTTAGACTGGAAAATGAAAACGGAGGAAACCATGTATACTTGTCACCAGAATTACCTTCATTCGAAGAAGAGTTCTGAAATTCGCTCTCGCTGGAAAAAAAAAAAAAATTACCATTGCTGAGTGCCAGTGCATTGACCTAATTATAATTAAATTATTTTTCTGCACTGAATGTAGCCCATTATTTGCTGTTAGATCGCATGGGGGAGAGAAGCCGTGTCTTCAATTGCCACTTGATTATTCTTGAATTAGAAAACGTGCTTATAAAGGAAAACCATCTAGAATTAGCCAGGACCAATTGTTGTCAATAAAGGGATGGATAATTTCCCCCGAATTTTTCTGGCGCTGGCCCTGACCCGCCATTACGAGTTATCTCGTAGTTGGCAGTCAACGTGTTAAGCACTTCTTAATCGTACAAGTGGTTGTCGAAAGTGACAATACTATGAAATGCTCATCATACATTGTGAGAAAATGTGACGTGCTAGAGCAAAACTGACACTATTTTTTGAATCGGCACCCTAAAGTTAGCAAGAAACAAGAATTGGATTTTATTCAGCAAAAATTACGCAGGGTGGTGTTATCATTGTACAGCACTTTTGTTCAACATTTGTTGTTTTAAATGTGCTTTATTAATAAACTTGACTTGCCTCATTTTTATGCCCTAGTGAAACAGAAAGTGATGTAATGGCTCCATAGTGTTCCTTAACACTTAGATAAAACTTGAATAAGTGGAATTTAATACCTGGTGCAATTTTGGTTGATTTTACTTACAACTATTTGAAACCATTTGGAGGAAATAGATTTTTGATTAAATCAGCAAATGACTTTTGTTGGTTCATTGGAACATCAATATTGTACAGTTTTTGTCTCATGCTGGTATTTATAGTTTCTCTATAAATGTATATTTTTTAAAGTATTGTTTGTGCATTGCCGGTCAGGGATGTCAATAACTTTGGAGCCCACTGTAGTTAAGTTTGCTTATAAGTCCGCTCATTATAGACTCTAGACATGAGCCACTTAAGATCAACTTACCTGGCTTTCGATTACCATTATGGTTGTGGCTTCTCTGTCAGACAGAAAATGATTTTAAGGTCAAACTCGGCACTACATGCCTCAAAAAAATGTATTTGTTTGCATTTTCTCAAGACAAAGTTATTTGCTTTGGTTGATTGTAGGATTAGTGTGTGTATAGTGTGAGGAAATTACCTCTTGTTACCCGGCGGTGCTCGTTAAGGGTGGAAGACAATTGAAATAAAGACTTGACCAGATTGTGATTGAAATATAGTAAATTTATGACAGACAAAGAGTAAATTACAAACCGCAACAGAGGAATGTTCTCAGCCACAGTTTGGAGAGCGCTCTGCCCAGGCATCAGTTCTTATAATCCACAGTCCTTTAGCTGTACATCAATTGGCTGTAGATCTGTCTATAACCGCTAGTCTAATCAGCTCCCGCCTTTCTACATAGTATTGTCCAGTCTACTTTAGACAGGTCACAGAAAGGCGGTTACGGGATACCTGATGCCACTTTGGACTGCGGTTAGGGCGTTTTCTTTTGGCTGGATTTCTGCATTCCTGAGCCACTATCTCTCCTGCATAGTTCTTCACACACACAGTCACACGCTCTGGGCGAATAGGTTTATAAGCTTTGGGGTATTGACATAAAAGATGTTTTAAGCAGTAAAAGATAATAATACAAAAGATGTTTTGATGGTAATACTGATGATAATAAGATGATAAGAATGCAGAAGATGTTTTATATTATTCCACAATAGACACAGCTTGTTCATAAAGTTACATGGCTAGCTAGCACTATTTTTTGGAACATTACATTTGTTGTAAAGTAAAAGCAAATAATTTAGTAAGCTAACTAATTGATAGCATTTACCTGTCCAAGAGAAAACAGTCCTACTCAGCGTTGCTCCTCCGGCCCATTCGCTCCTTTATGCCTGCCAGCAGATTTAAGCCAACCCTAGATTTACTGTCCTTTTGGAACAAGCTTGTTCACTTGGTGTTTCTCCGTGCGGTATTTCCTATTCCTCTGTGCTGTCAGATGTTATAGAGAGGAGACATACCACATGCAGCATTTTAAATAGAAAAGTCTGTAACCCCAAAGACTGGTTATATGGCACATATCCTGCCCTTCCCCATAAAAGCCAATCGTTTGCTTGATAACAACCAAACCAGGAAACATCTAGCCAATCACAACGTTGCACTTACGCAAGCACATCGTTGAGATTAACAGCAATTTTAGCTCCTATTGTTTCAACGGATTTGGTTTTTTTTTTTTTTTTTTGTTTGTTTAAGTGCTCTGTTAGGATGAGCCCATTCCATCTATGTCATTCAGTTCTGTGGGATGAGCTGACGACTTTGTCATTGCAAGCTGTAAAAGAATTTTGCATCGCAAAGCCTTACTCAGGCATACTAGATGTATAACCTGTGGGGGAAAACATGTTTTAATCCTTATTTTTGGCCTAAGTCACCAAACTCCTCCTGTGGTTTCTGTCAAATTTGACCGGGGATTCTGAAAAAGAAGTTTATAGGTGACCATTTGATGTAAAGTTATAGCTCTCTTTCCATTCATTTGATAGGGTCTTAATTTTGCTAGCCTGAAATAACTGCCTGAAGGTGTTGCCAGGAGCCGCTGACTAGACTTGTCTATTAGGACTTTGTGTGGTCACCCATTTTCTCAGCTACCCCTTGGGAACCCCAGGGTTGCCAAGCTGTTACAGCATCTTGTCGACTCACCCAGCATGCCGTTATTGGCTGGGGGCTTCACACCCACTGCCCGCTGGCTGTCGCCCTGAAATGTCCCATACAAAGTAAAATACAGGCAAAGAGTCTCTGGAGATACAAACACCACCACAGACTTCTTGTGGGTCATAATTGATAATTGAAAGGGATTATTTTAGTATGAGCCTATACAATTTTTTTTGTAAAGTCCAGCGTGGTTTTCCTTTAAATAAATATAGCTAACAGCCAGTTCCTGAACCTTTGTAAAAATGCATGCAACTCAGTCACAGCCATTACCTGCCTAACCTTATTAGCTAGGCTACAGAAAAGTAACTTGCTGGCTGGCTGGGCTTGCGCTCGCACTGGTCATATTTTAACAGCAAACAAAGAGAACTTACTCACCCTTGCAGGAACCATCTGCTATCAATATTTAGTTCAGCAATAATGAAGTGTGGCATCACATTTTGTTTATAATATTCCATATAGTTCCCTAGCCACTAACACTATCAATTAGAAAATACAGCATAGCTATGCTGAAATTGCTCAGCCTCTTTATAAAAGCCAGCCAAACAGCGATTTATATAGCTTGCTGGCCAGCTATCGCCAATGTATCATATAAATGCAGTTTGTGATGTTTACATGCGCAAAATATCCCAGTTTTTGCCTCTATTCCAGAATATACAGTATTCCTAAGCTTTTTACATGACTTATGAAAATGAATATGCCACAAATGTTCCTGTTTACATGCATCTGTGCACACTCAAATTAAATTAGGAATTTTGTCACAGTTCCACTGTTTGCAGACTTGTTCAATTAAGTAAACGCAGCCTCCCTCTTTTATTTTTTTCAACCTCCTCCTTGAAAAGGTTGACGTTGCGATATTTGTGAATATCCGAAAATCTGTTGATATCCATGCCTTTCATAATGTTTGGAAGTCGGTGCAACTCCTTCCAACCAGAAATGAGGGTTTCTCTTTTTATGCATCTCTACCCTGCCTTGCAGACTGTTTTCTAGTTTGTTTAAAAAGGCGCTGAGCTGACTATAAACAGAAAAGAGGTCTTGTGTTGCAAACTGCACTAAAAACTGTGATTGAGATGCATTCTGAATACGCTGAATATTTGTCCAAAGAATGCTCCTAAGACTTGAACAAAGCTGGCATGTCCCACCCTCAGATGTAGCACACTTCCTGTCAATCAGTTTGTGATCCAGGAAATGTATTGTTTTACCTCCAAACCATTTTTTGTGTCTCAGTATTTAATTGTGAAACAACTTCATTATTGAATATTCATGTTTCTTTGTATTTGCAGCACTTTTTATGTCCCAAAATCATGAAAATAAAAGGAAATATGTTATTTATTCCAAATGATGTGTATCTTGCATCTTTGAAATTTCTCTAGTCTCTGTGGTGCTAAAATCCTGAGTTACATAACCTCAAATAAGGGTCATGGACATGGACACAGGCTTAGAATGGCTAGACTTGGCATAAGTGTGAAGAGGATAAACTTTAATTTGCTTCCATCAAAGTCATGGCCTAAGTCATCACAATACAGGGCTGCATTCCATATATTCTGCTGAACTGCTGAAAATGATTTCCACAGCCACTAAGATTGTGGTATTCACCTGTTGATGTTTAATTAAAAAGGCACGAAACATAATGTAACCTCAGTCTCCATGAGTATTTCTGACCTGCCTTTTTCATCAGAGAGTAATATTTTTCAAAATATTCAGAATCTTTAGAAAGCATATGAGGAACAGTATAGGAAAATTACCAATTGCATCCATCCATTACCTAACCCAATGGTTATAGCAGCCAGTGCCACCTCTCTGCTCACCAGGTGTAACTCTTCTTGAGCCTGATTAGTTGCAGTAGGAGGAAACCATCAAATACCTGGTTCTTGCTGGTGTGCCCCAAGGGTAAGTTTTAGAACCACCAATCTTACCAACTTGCTCCTGCTCAGGGCTGGGACCAATCCTGGAAAGCCTCTGGGTGAGGGGCAGGAACACATCCTGGATTGGTTGTCAATCCATTGCTGGGCACGCATCATTCAGTCACACATTCGTTGAGCGCCTATAAGCAGTTTAGACCAAGGGCCTGAAACCGGTTCGTGAAAGGACCAAGGGGCTGCAGGTTCTCAATCCAGCTGAGCAGAAGCACACCTGGTACAACTTATTTTACCAACTGATCTCAGCCTGCACATTTGATTAGTTGTATCAGGTGTGTTTCTGCTAAGATGAAATGAAAACCTCCAGCCCCTTGGCCCTTTCATGGACTGGCTTGAGACCCCTGATTTAGACTTTAAAATTAGCAGGAACTGCATGTTTATGGACTGAGAGTGTAACTGGAGGAAATCCATGTGACCACAGAGATGGTATGCAAACTCCACACTGAATTCAAACCTGAGATCTTTCTTCCTTGAAACAGTGCTATTCTACCCAGTGGGCAAACCTCCCACCCTACAGGTGAAATGTATGAACACCGTAAATATTATTAAATTCTGATATTTACACATCTCATTGTCATGCAGCAATACTCAAAAAGGACAGATTATCTAGCCACTAATAGTAGGTTTCTTTCTCCACCCAACCTGTAGAAACAGACAAAAAGAAAAAAGCATTACCAAACACCAGTAACATACCGCATCTTAACACAGCAATAGCACAGCTGTACACATTAACATAAACAGCAATTGCACAGTTGTATACATTAACATGCAGCAGTTATTGCAATGATATTGCTAATATTTACCAGAATTGTCCAATAGTTAAAAATATAAGGTAATTTTGCCTCAGATTTGTATTGTGTTGTTTTTGATTTATATTAGTACTTTCGATCACCATAGGTAATGCCAGAGCTGTGATTTGCACATTAATCTGCTGACATGGGCCTTATACCATTTGGCAACCGAAACGGTAATTTTCGCAACGGTACATTGGCCATCATGACGACAGGTAAAGCGCCTTGGGATTTTGTGGTCCTCTGATGCAGTTTAAAAATTGTTCTGTGTCATCAAGAGGAAGAAATCTATGATTGGCAACAATGAAAATCAAGACTTTTTCATCCAAATACAGCTGTAAATTCATAGTGATAACTGAAATCTGATAACTCGGATAAAGACAAAATACAATAATATATTGTATGACAAAAAAGGAATGCTTTTAAAAATGGAAAAAACACCTTATCTATGTGTTCCTCTGTATACAGTTGTGAAGACTTGTGAACCGAAAGTTTACCTGTTTAAATGTGTGACTGCAAACTGATTTTCTGGCATCTTGTACAATTTTATGTCTAATCATCATGGAGTCTGAGGTTTTGAATGTCTGTTTGTTATGGCCAGCTTGACTGCCTGAATATTGAACTGACAATCAAACAACTAACAAGTAAGTTACATCAGTGACTCACCCCCTGGGTTACGACGCAGGATAAATTTACGAATCTCATCGTAGACGAAGATGAGGAGACTGTATGGGAATGCACAGAACCACCAGGAAACTCTGGGTGAGAGAAGGAGAGAATGAGTTGCTTAGCAGTGTGTGTGTGTGTGCATCTGTCAGCTCGATTGATTCCTTGGTGATATATTTCAACACTTCATCAGTAGAGATCACACACCATTCACTAATATGCTCCTACAGATGGGCTATTTAAAGTTTCCAATGGGAGCAACCTGATATACAATACGGCTCATCGCAAGGCGGATATGATCATTGATAATGACGGATCAAAGGTCAAAATGTAGACGACTGAACTTCCGCCCACATCCACGCGCAGTCGAACACTTATGTAATTGCAATTTATTCATAGCGTTTACTTCCAAGACGTGAACACAGGCTTAGATAACAATTTAGCGGTATTTTTTAAGTTCATATCCACGATGGTTTTCTTTTGCAAAGCTTCACACTGCTCATCGCATAGTGAGAATGCTAAATCAAATCACAGTCGAGTTCGAATACGATAGCACGGTGGCAGAGCTAGATCGAGCAAGAACAACAGTATACAGAACAGTGCAAACACCACCTCACCGAGTCATATTGTGAATATGTTATGGTCATTTAATTTTTAGTTTTATACTGTTTAAAAATATCGAAATTAAGACAATAATCCAAATAATGAATTACGTCTTAGATATTCACTTCATCACTTATACGCCACAGCGGCTGGGGCTTTAGCCTAGCCTGCGGCTGCATGCATTGGCTCGGCAAAGCTGGCCCTATTACCGAAAGTGTGGACGTCCACAAAAAATCCCCTTCAATCATCTCATCTCCCGATTTACGACAGTTTTGCGCTATATCAGGTCGGTCCTATTAGCCTGATGTGTGCCTATGGACTGGGAGGAAACCAGAATACACGGGGCGATGCGACTTCCATGCAGATGCAAACTTACAAACTTCTTGCTGTGGGGCAACAGCGCTGCCCACTGTGTTGCCTGCATTTGCTTGAGTGTGCATGCATGTGTGGAATGTGTGTGTGTGTGTGTGTCTGTCCTCATTCCTGTACTTGCTACACAGTGAGAACCAGAAAATTTATTTTCCCCACAGTGGGGAAATTACGGGGAAGTGAGGAAATTTTGATTGTCCTCACAAATAGAATGACAAATTGTGACTTTTTAGTTAAGGTTAAGGGTAAGGTTAGAATTAGGGATAGGTTAAGGTTAGGGTAAAGGTTTGGGATAGGCACACACTGTCTCTTGTTAAGATTAGGGAAAGACTGTGTAGACGCACAAAGAATGAATGGAATGAAACACACAAAGAATGAAAGTCAGTGTAATATCCTCACAAGGACAGATGTACAGGTTTGTGTGTATGCGTGTGAGGGAGGGGTACTGACTTCAGAGGGTACATGCGGAGGGCTACGTCCATGCCGGGGCAGTAAGATAGGAACGCAGCCAAAGCGGTCTCAGCAAACAGCCCGAAAATCAGAACACGATTCCTGCAGAGGGAAAGAGAGGGGTTCGTGTTTTGCATTCTTTATTCATATGAGGATGAAGTATGGACTGTCAGCTTTGATATAGACGGCATTTACATACATATCTTTGAAATCATGTAGGAATTGTAGCCTTTTGTGTAATTACACAGTCCAAAAACTAACAGACTGCTCTGTTTGTGCCACTTTGAGCTAGAGCTCCGCAGAGATTTATCCTCAGACTTCGTGTGCGCGCTCAAACACACACAACACACACACAAACCACACAAACAAACACACACACGCACACACACACACACACCACAAACACACACGTGCACACACACACACCACACACAAACACACACACACACACGTACAAACACCACACACCCCACACACACACACACACACACCACATGAACACACACACCACATATACACAAACACACACACACACACACACACACACACACACACACACACACACACACACACACACCTCACACCACACACACACACACTCATGCACACATGCGCGCACACACACACGCACTCACTCACTTCATCCCCTGCTGGAAGACGGAGTTGCGTCTAGTTTTGCAGATGATTAGATCGGCCCATTGCACAATCACAATACTGACAAAGAAGGAGGTGTGACAGGTGAACTCCACAATCTTCCTCTGCTCATATGTCTGAAAGAGAAAACGCAAACACACACAAATACACACATTAATACACAGACAAAAACCAATGTATTTCTATGTATGAGTGTGTCGCAAGGTCCTGTGAGAAAAAATCCACATTAATTCTCGTCCTTATGTACACAGTCATTAATACACACAGACAAATGAAGGCAGACACACACAAACCAATGCGTTTCTACACATTACATGTTACAGGGTTATATCAGAAAATATCCATGTAAACACAGTTATTCACTCAGTAACAAAGGCTCATACAAACATGCACAGAACGCATTTTAACTGACGGAAGCATTATACACAGAATGCGCTCATACTGAAGCATGATCACATTTGTTTTCGGCAAGTGCGGCCTCACCCACTCCTGTCCATAGCTATCCTCCAGGTCGTTCATGTTCCGGTCATCCCAGTTCAGCCGGATCCCCACGAGCCTGCTGGGCCAGAACCCATTCTCCGCCAGAATCACAAAATATGTGAAAAACCCACCCAGTGCCTGGATCATACCTGAGAGAGAGAGGGGGGGGGGGTGGACAGAGAGGGAGGGACAAAGACAGACAGAAAGTGACAGGGAGAGACAGAGAGAAATAGAATGAGAGAAACAGAGAGGAGTAGAGAGAGAGAGACAGAGGGGAATAGACAGGGAGAGAGAAAAAGGGGGTGCACAGAGAACCAGAGGGGAAGGAGAGAGAGGAACCAACAGAAAGAAAGAAGGAGAGAGAGAGAGAGAGAGAGAGAGAAACAGAAGGAGTACTGAATCAGATGGAATGGAACAGGTAGGTGGAATCCGTCCCCAGCCGTTGATAATCTCTATAAGCAGCACTGACCGATCTGTCCGTACGCCATGCTGATCAGCCGCTCGTTCACCAGTTTGTCGGTGCGGGGGTTCCGAGGTTGCCGCTTCATGATGTCGCTCTCGGCCGTCTCGTATGCCAGAGAGATCGCCGGGACCTGCGATGGAGAGAGCAGGAGCAGGAGAACAGAAGGACAGGGGAACAGAGGTTTACAGATCATGTGTGAGTGTACAGGGCATAGGCTGTGTGTAGGAGTAGGGTATAGAGGGGAGAGCACAGCAGTAGCTTGTAGTGGTCAGCTGCAGGGGTAGTGTCTTAAGCAGGAGACCTCAATCTTATTCAGAAAGGCCCTGTATGGGTGCAGGCTTTCATTCCAACCAAGCAGTTACACACCAGATTCTACTAATCAAGGCCTTCAGCAGATTCTACAGCCTGATTAGTTGTATCAGGTGTGTAGCTGCAACGTTGAAATGAAAGCCTGCACCCACACTGGCTCTTTCTGCATGAGATTGAGGATGCCTGGTCTAAAGACAGAGTGTAAAGACTGTCTTGTACTGCTGAGGGGTACACGCAGTTTGCACCATTTATATTCTGTGCAGCATTCACGAATGTGCAAAGCATTTACAGTCATGCACATATCACACTGGCCACGAAAGCCATATGTCAGATTTCTGGTGCAACTTATAATTTCTTATTAATTATCACGCATTGATGAAGTATTCCAGTGTCATCAAACCTCTTCGGTTAACCTCTCAAAAAAATTGCACAACATTTGCTGTTCAAAATTTCTTTCAGGAGAGACCGTTATCTGACATCAAAACACAAGACCACAGGTTGTTAACCACACGCTTTTAAATTCTCGAGGAGGTCCACGACATCTATGCAGACCTGGTTTGCAACCTTCCCACATCCCACACAATCCTTATGCAGACCCAATTTTACGTGAACTACGCAGAAGTATAGAACAGAATTAAGGGTAGTGTGTAGAGGTTATTCATAGGGGCCCTGTGAAGAGTTAAAATTGAGGGTACAAGTTGTGTGTAAGATTACATTGTGGCAGAAGTTTGTAGGGAGAGTGTGTTCAAGTTACATGTAGGGGTAGCGAGTAAAGTGTGTTGGGGTCACGTGTAAAGATGCACAATCTGATACTGCCAGGTAAGTCTTGATCCAGGATCAACAAAATAATGTTCATCCTGGAGTAACATTATCGTCTAACAATAAATACCGGCTCTGAGATTGTTATGCTGCTCTTACAAATGTCAAATGCCTAAGTTGTCTAACCTTCGCTGGCTAAGATTAGCGAGTTTTCATGCAGATGTGCAGAGACTGGCAGAAATACAGGCCATTAAAAAAAACCCATACAGTTTTTGCCCTGTACATTTTTTTTTTTATTTTCACACTCTTCAATTGCTAACTTTCGAGGATTTTGCTGGTTTGAAAGTCCTTGCTAGCCGCATACGATGCAAGGTATAGTAAGACTTTGCGGTTTCATGACAGAGAGTTAATATTGCAGAGTTGTTATTGGTGAACTATAATCCTGCTCCTGGACAAACACTGTTTTTTGATCCCAGAGCAAAACTTACACGGCAATATCAGATTGTGCAGTAAAGGTAGTGTGCACAGGTATGTGGACGATGACTGATCATTGTATTAGCATAGCGCTAACCGCTAGTTGGAGTGTGGAGGTATTATGCGGCAAATCCCTCACCATATCGGTCCCCAGATCAATGCAGAGGATGGTGACCGTGCCGAGCGGGAGGGGAATACTGGCGATGATGAAGAAGAGGAAGGGCGTGATCTCTGGGATGTTGCTGGTCAGGGTGTAGGCGATCGACTTCTTCAGGTTATCAAAGATCAGGCGCCCTGTTGGACAGGGTGAAAAGAAAGCTCACAAGAGCAGGCTTTGTCTGCGTTTTTTTAGTCTTTGGTGTTCTAGAACTCTATCTGTATGAAGAGTAGATTTTTATAATGTTTTGCCAACGTTCCATGTGAATGCTCCAAGAACTCAGTTGCTTAGAGTTACTAGTAGTGATTGCTTCATCAGCATTGGAATGTTCCGTTAAGCACATTCTAATCACCCGTTTGTGATGGATGAGATCACGCTCCTGAAAGGGTTAAGACAGAGACCCAAGGTTTCAGCCACTTACATTTTAAATACACCTGCTATACAATGTATTGAACAACAAAATTCTATGGAGTCAAATGTCATAAGGACACCTTTAAGAAAGCAAAGATTCTGAATTGCTTAACATTATTTAAAAAAGAAGAAAATCAATGATTAAAATAAATTAAATATTTCATTTCCAAAATTTCAGAAACAACTGCGCATTTCAATGGATCTTTTCTCTTGGAAGTATGAGATGTCATTCATTACTTTTACTGGATGCCTGACTACCAATTGCTTTTGAAATACAGCAATATTTGCTGTGAAACTTGGGCATGACTCATGTGTGAGAGCTAGTGGGTCAGTCTACCCATAAAATGCTATGCTTAGCTCTGATTCTCCTGGAGGGTATTTCATAAGCCTAAATTTTTTCAAGAGTTCGCTAAATAACTGCATTGAGTAAAATTAGGAAGTTTTTTTTTGTTCTTTATTACCCCCCACCACAAAGCGGGACGGGGGATATTGGATTGGGGTTTGTCTGTCCGTCCGTCCGTCCGGGCCACAATGGGGATAAGATTTCTCTGAAACTATTATACCTACATGCTTGAAGTTTTGTATACTAAATAAGCTACTCATGATCTACGTTGAGTTCGAAAATGAATGTTGAGGCATATTTTTTTACGGGGTTATGGCCCTTGATCGTGGCGGGGGATAGTGATGACAGATTTTGAAAGGTTCTAGGTTTTACTTAAATCTGATGACTCACTAATCCTGCTCTGAGAAACTGGGCTGCGGTTTTTTCACACTAACACTGAGGCAATTTCCTGCACACTCACCCTCCTCCACTCCTGTGACGATTGAGGCAAAATTGTCATCCAGCAGAATCATGTCTGCAGCCTGTTTTGAGACATCCGACCCCGCGATGCCCATCGCCACGCCGATGTCGGCCTTCTTCAGAGCTGGGGAGTCGTTCACCCCGTCTCCTGTCACTGCCACAATTGCACCCTAAGATACAGTAGAGCGTTTATCAGCGACCTACAGCGATCATTATGACAGGGTCCCAAGATCTTTGCCATGCAAGCCAACGAACAGCATATCTTCATAACTTGGGGAGAAAAATAGATAATGTACTTCATAAGTACAACAGTCTGAAATGGCAAAAAACATCCTGCAGTGAAAGTTCTTTCAAAAATATCATTACCTTTATATTTTATTGAACGTCTCTTGTAGTTTAAGTTGGGAGCATGCTAGAATACAGCATCATCACCGTTGAAAGACTTTTGAAACCCTTTCCTTGGAGAGTGTATTGATCATATAATTTATAGTGAATATGGCGGTTCCATCTGAAAATTTTGAGTCCAGAAAGTTTAACTTCACAAGAAGAAAATCAAAGTGAAGGGTACAAACCACCTCAAAACCACCAGTGTTCCTTGAGATTTTTCCGGTTCTAAGCTTTGTGAATTGAATAGTTCCACCAAGAATATTGATGGATGGATGGATGGATGGATGGATGGATGATGTATGGATGGATGGATGAAAGAGTCACTTCCCAGGACGGAAAACAAACAGGAAGTTCAAACTGTCTCATCAAGCATTTTGGATAACCCGAGATTCGGCCAGACTCACTTGTCGCTGGCAGCCCTCCACGATGATGAGTTTTTGCTGTGGGGAGGTGCGGGCGAAGACGATCTCTGTGTGGTTCTTCAGCACGTCGTCCAGGTGCTCCGGGCTCATTTCCTTCAGATCTGACCCATGCACCACACAGGCCTTTGCATCACTGGGAGAGGAAGGACAATACACTAACACTAAAACACACATTACACGCTGAACAAACATGCAAATACAAAAATATGCAGGAACTGCACATGTACAGACACACACACACACACACACACAAACACGGATGTAATACCGAGGGTTGACTTGGCTCAGTGGAATGTTCAGTCTCTCAGCGATATCCTCCACAGTTTCATTTCCCTCCGAAATTATACCCACACCTTTGGCAATGGCTTTGGCGGTGATTGGGTGGTCACCCGTCACCATTATCACCTGTCAGAGGCAAATGACAATGCAGGTAATTAGATGATGCATTTACACAAATGGACTTACATTTGATTACTTTAAATAGGGGCTAATGTGGGGTTAAGGGCCTTGATCAAGGGCCCAATATCTGCAATGAACTTATTTTGATTACTCCAGGAGTTCAACCAACTTTACAGATCCAGGCTAAGTGCTTAGTCACTAAGCATTATGCCACATCAAGGTGTTGCATTTACTATATCAGCATGTACACATCATGTGCAAATTGTCTCAATCCCTGGGTGTGTCCAAATACACAGAAAATAGATCCCCCTTTCCTTCTCTCCCCTCCTCTCTCCATATAACCAGACAGAAGAAAATGACAATTTGAGGATTTTCAATTCACGAGCCATGTTTCTATTGATGTGTTTTCATGTGCATTTTGAAACATGGCATTAGAAAAGGGTGAAGGAATGGCAAAGTTCTCACAAAATACATCCTCAATTTCATCAAAAAGTTTTTACACCTTCTTGAGCTGGTCTTTGCCATTTCAAAAAAAAAAGGTTAGTGCGCTAAATGGGAAACAGAAACAATTCCACCGATTGAATTCTGACGTAGCGAACATTTAACTCACATGACTGATGAGCTGTTTCCAGTTTGAAGCCTCTTCTTCTTGTACTATGTTTATTACAGCCATGCATAATGTCGCCTATACTGCCAACTTCTGACAAAATGATGCTTTGTAGAGACGAGTTCATTCACTCCAAATGAATTGATTGAAAAGATCCTACTTTGCATTTCCTTTTTTTCAACGTTTAACATTTGCTTAAAATTTGCTCGACAATACATGGAAATATGGCTACTTTTTTAAGTATTGGGATTCCCCCCCAACTCAATAAGTGAGCTGTGGCCCCGCCTACTTTGATCCCAGCGCTCCGACACTTCCCGACCGCATCGGGAACGGCGGCTCTCGGTGGGTCGATCATGGACATCAGACCCAGGAAGCACAGCTGCTCGGTCGGGAAGTTTGGATCGTCACAGTCAAACTCAAAGCCCCGCTGGAACTGGGAAGCAGGCAGCATGTAATGACAGAATCCTGCAGTAGAGGGGCACACATATGGCCAGTGTTGGCCAATCACAGAACTTTGGTAAAGACACATGACCACTGCTGGCCAATCACAGAGCTTCGACACAGACACACCGTATATGCTGACCAATCACAGACCTGTGACACAGAAATCTGATCATTTCCATGCAGTCACAGAGCACAGGGCATGTTCAAGGTCATGGGATCAAGCGAGAGCCCGCGAATTCTTCCCTCATAAATGATTAAACTACGTTTGGTCTTGTGAAGACAAACAAGAACATCTGCAAACAGTCTCGCCTTACTTTTCAGGATGGCGTCCAATACTGTCACAGCTTGTTCAATGGAATTAGATTCAAACCTTACTTGGCCGCCACGATGGAACATGCTCAAGGACTCATAAGTCGTTCAAAACTTCAGTCTTCCCTTGCGAGACTTAGGCATGAAACCCTTCGATCTTGAACATAACCCAGGTCGTTGACACAATGACACTCATCCAATCTCACTCAAAGCCCTGTATACAACTGTGATCAATTTTACCCAATCACAGAGCCTGGACACATACATGTGATGAATTTCACCCAATAGACCCTTTCAGTTTAAGAGCGTGAAAAAGCGAGATTTGGAGAACGCATGAGCTCTGGACATTGTGTATGGCAGAAGAAAACCAGGATATCGTTAACAAACCTGAAATCAGCTCGAGGAGAGCAATCTTTTGACTCAAGGTTTGTGACTTGAGATATGCAAAGATTTGGATGTACCACCCTCAAAACTCAAGAAGGGAGAATTAGTTGAAGCAATAATTGAAAAACGTCTGCTGTCAAAACAAACATTTGCACACGACAGGCTAACATCCCCATTTACAGCCTGTTCTTTCTCAACTACCACGATAATTGGGTCACTTAAAACGTCTGAAAACTAGGTTGACATGGCTTTCATTTCAGCTGTTTCAGCGGAGATTTCTTGCAATAATTATTTTGTTTCTTTGTGATTTCGACTACATAACTACTTGCTAAATATAGCCAAAAAAGTTGAGTTTGTTTGCCAGTTAATTCTGCAGAGGTGTCATTAACACCACTATGATTGGGTCCCACGCCATAAGTCAGCTAATAGCCACAGTGTTCCTGCGACGAATTCGCACTGTTCAAAACAACTGGCCAGCACACATGATCCTAATCGTCTCTCAACATGGATAAGTGCACAGGTACACATGAAAAATACAAGGCCAAGACATACCGAAACAACATCATTACTTTTTGAATGAACGCAACACATTTGATTTTGGATTTTCATTTGTGCTGAAAGTAACATTGTCGAGGACTTTCCTAGCCAATATCATCCCGATAGCCTTTCAAGTGGGCCAAAGAAGTCAATGGTTTTAGTTTGTAGGAGAAAAGAAAGTTAGTCTACATCGTCATGGGGAAATAATTCCGTATCCAACTTCCACTTTTTGTCTTTTTATTTGCAAGAACTATTTTAAAAGGGGGCGCCAATATATTTTGGGGGGGGAGGAGTTATCAGTGCGATGGGGGTTTAGAATTTAATATCACCACTTACGATTGTAAATGCATAAGCTGCACATGCCCTAGCAACCTGGTGTGTCATCACTAGGATGGCCGCTGCATATATACCATACATAGCAGCACTAGAAATTAAAATCTAAATTTTCTTGACTGGATGTAAGCTTGATGTTTTGACTCACCCGAATGTTTCTTTGGGTTCCCAAACATCAAGGTAAGCTGAAAAAATACCGATTTCATTCAATACTGGATTGGTGGAGGTTGAATACAGAATTCTTTCCTCGTCAGGGTCTACAAAATTGGGCCTTCCAGATGCAAAATGCACGCTGCACACCCTAGAATGTTCCTTAAGAACAATATTCTTCCTGTTTATAGCCCAAATTCGCTGCCTTTTACCCCGAGGAAAGCGAAAGATCTTAATATCATCCCCTTTTTCAATGCCAATTGTGAATCTTCTGCCATAAGCAGTCTGCAAAGAGCCTGCGCGCAACCCAAATCTCATTTAAGCCGAACTGGTCTATCACAGAGGCCAGAGCGTCCCCCCACCTAGAACTCTCTCGCCCAGGCCGCCGAGTTCCATGTAGGCGTTTTGGAATGCGTCTCTCCAGTCATCGTTCATGGGGATCTCCTGTCCCTGCATCATGATCGTGCTGCACCTGCAAAATCAATCACTCGCAATGATTCCAAAGGATTAACACATTATGCATCGCCATCGCCACAATGAAGCTGTAAAAACAACAACACATAATGTACCCCAATTACAGCATAAAGAGCCATGATCGCACCAAAGAAATAATGTTTCGCACTGTAATCACTCAACCAGACCATGATAATAACACATGATGGATTCGAATCCAATAATCCCAGCATAATATGCCAGAGTCGCATAACATTCCTTTATTACACAATCAAACCATTAAATACATGCCATCCACTCCAATGATAGGCAAATAAGCCTGAAGCACGTCCCACCAACCCATACTACACAGCACTATTACAATTACTAAGTGTAATAATGACAATGTAGCCTGATAATTCATACTCACTCTCTCCACAATAAACCAGTTACCTGTCCAGTATCCTTTCAGGAGCACCCTTCATCACCAGTAGGTGACCAGTGGGGGAGTCCTCCAGTTCATGGATGGACAACTGGGGGGGTATAAACAACAAGGGAGGATGGTCAAGGGAGCAAAAAAAATGGAGAGGGGTTAGGGTTGTGTTGGTGTTGTGTTAGTTTTGGATTCCGAGGCTGGGTTTAGCTGGTGCTTGTTTTGATGTAGTGCCAGTGTAGTGTCAGTGTTGTGTTAGAGTTGGATTCTGAGGTTGGGTGTCCCTGGTACTTGTGTTGGTGCTATGTAGGTATAGTGTTCGTGTTGGATTCTGAGGTTGGGTTTTCCTGGTTCTTGGTTTGGTATTGTGTGAGTATAGTGCCAGTGTAGTGTTGGTGTTGTATTCTGAAAATGGGTTTATCTGGTGTTTGTGCTGATGCAGTGTCAGTGTTGTGTTATTGTTGGAATTTTTAAGATGGGTTTCCCTGGTACTTGTCTTGATGTTGTGTCAGAAAAGCTTTAACGTCGTGTTAGTGTTAGATTCTGAGGCAGGGTTTACTTGGTACTTGTTTTGGTGTTTTGTCAGGGTAGTGTTAGTGTTGTGTTGGTGTTGTATATTGAGAATGGGTTTACCTGGTACTTGTTGACGGAGTTGAAGGGGATCTCAGCCACTTTCTGGTTCTTCTCTCTCATAGTGCGAACGCAGCCACAGGAGAGCTCAATGCACTTCAGAAGAGCTGACTCCGAGGCATCGCCTGCTGTCTCTCTCTGAAAGATTATCATCATCATCATCATCATCATCATCATTGTCTTCACCATCAACATCACCATCATAATACTCATCACCACCACCATCATCATCCTCATCACATCCACCATTATCGTCCTCAACACCACCACCATCATCATCCTCATCACTGCCACCATCGTCATCCTCATCACCACCACCATCATCATCCTCATCACCACCATCATCATCCTCATCACATCCACCATTATCGTCCTCAACACCACCACCATCATCATCCTCATCACTGCCACCATCGTCATCCTCATCACCACCACCATCATCATCCTCATCACCACCATCATCATCATCACCACCATTATCGTCCTCCAACACCACCACCATCATCATTCCATCATCGCCATCCCCATCTCATCACCATCCCATCATCATCATCCTCATCACTGCCACCATCATCATCCTCATCCTCATCACCACCATCATCATCCTCATCACCACCACCATCATCGTTCTCATCACCACCATCATCATACTCATCACCACCACCATCATCATCGTTATCATTATAGTCATCATCGTCATCATCACCACCATCATCTTCATCATTATCATCTAACTTCAGCACCTGCATCATCACCTTCATAATCTTCATAATTGTCATCATTATCATCATAATAATAATACTAATAATCAACATTATCATCATTATAATCATCATCATAACAATTATAGCCCTCCATGTAATCAGAGAGTCCCAGGTAGTTTTTGGAAGAGGGTGTGATCATAGCCACTGAAATTGTGCAATATGACATGACACAGACTTTTAGAATAGGGGTGTGGTCCTGTCCTGGCTTAAATACAGCTCGGTTGCAGAGTGCAGCCACTCGAGAAAGTGCCGTCCAAGTCAATGAGGTTTTATCGAAGGTCAAGCCTACAAGAGAATGAAAAAAGATGTTGCATCAAACAGAAACATTTTGTCAGAGTATGACGAGTACAGAGGATAACTCTCACATCAGTGTCACAGTGAGAAAGGAGATCACAGGATGTTGCCAAGGAAAGGGAGGGAGTGTAAAATTGAGATAGATAGAGAGGGATGAAAGAAGGAGGAGATAGATTCCACTGTCTGTCATTTTGTGAAACACAAGCTCCTCCCAACTCCTCATACTGGGACGATGTAGTGACATTCTGCACAAACGTCATTAAACAACGCAAAGCGCGTCCTCGGGCATTGTAATTTCAAACCATTGCAAAACAGGAATGGAGAAAGGGAACTGTAATTTAATGAATGTATTACATCCCATATGGGGTGGTCGATGGTGCACTATTTAGTGCTGCTGCCTCGCAAAACTAAGGTTCATAGTTCGGGCCCCTACTGGTATATTTTTTGTCATGTTTACTATTGTCGTCAAATAATGACATTCTTGACTTTGTATTAACATCTATGGGGATGCCTACAGCATCCAAAAGTGATACGAAAAGTGTCCTTTTTCGTCGTATAGTGACAGCCAGGGTATCTGCCCAAGGGTCTAAATGTGATGATTTGGGCGTTAGAATGGGCTCTTTTGCCCTGATCTGATTGATCCTCAGGAAACGGACCGAATTGAACCCCACGAAACAGGATTATGCTGTCAGCCATTTTTTAACAGATCTGATTGGTCCGCTATCATGTTTGCCCTGACCTGATTGGTCCTCGGTGGTGTCGGCCTCGTGGATCTGGTTGTCGAACCACATGTGGGCCACGGTCATGCGGTTTTGGGTCAGAGTGCCGGTCTTATCGGAGCAGATGGTGGAGGTGGAGCCCAGGGTCTCCACTGCCTCCAGGTTCTTCACAAGGCAATTCTTCTTAGCCATGCGCTTAGCAGTGAGCGTGAGGCACACCTGAGAGAGAGGGAGGGAAAGAGAGGGAGAGAGAGCATGAGGGAGAGAGACACAGACAGTGACAGAGTGAAACAAAGACAGAGGAAGAGGGGCGAGTGGAAATCCATCAGCTGGACCATGGAAAATCTTCAGTTGGTCAAACATGAAATGTCATAATATGATACACTTAAGTTAAATTTCTACCCAAATGATGTACAACTGTGAAAGGTACAAATTGTTATATTTGGCCAGAATTTTAGCTCAAAATATTTTTAAATTAGCTAAAATTATCAACAGAACCTGAAGAAATAAGTTCTGACATTATGTCATAGATGTCTGTGTACTGTTTTGTAGAGATATCTACTAAAGTTGGCATGCTAACCAGCTAGTCGAAGCCCCGTCTGGCTTATCCTGTCTCTTAATACGCCCTGGTACCTCAAGGAGAATAATGTGTCACAGACAACAGCAAACGGATTACTAAAATTCTTACGTTGGCGATTCAGCAAAACAGAGCTTAAGCACAACTAACAACAACAAAAACCATGCCAAAAAACATTCAAAGAGCATTGATGTTTTATATATGTTTTTGCTGTGGCTGTTTTCTTGCATGGCCTTGCTAACAAGTGAGCTATGCAAGCTGTAATGTAAACTACAGGCTGACGCCACACAAGAGGATAGCTGTGTTGTCTTGACTTGCTCTATGAGTTACATCAGTTTGATCAAATTTCACTTATTCTTGCCCTGCTGTTAGTTAGTAGTTGGTTTCTTTTACAATCCCAATTCCGAAATAGTTGGGACGAAGGGTAAATTGTGAATAAAATCAAAAATGCAATGACTTTCAGATCACATGAGCCAATATGTCATTTACAATAGAACATAGATAACATTTCAAATGTTGAAACTGAGACATTTTGCATTTTTATCCACAAAATGAGCTTATTTCAAATTTTCTGGCTGCAACAGGTCTCAATAAAGTTGGGACACAAAAAGGGCTGTAAAAGCAATTAATATGTAAGAGAATCAGCTGAAAGAACATTTAGCAAGTAATTACATTAACTGGCATCGGGTGTGTAACATGATTGGCTATAAAAGAGATGTCTTAGAGAAGCTGAGTCTCTCAAAAGTAAAGATGGCCAGAGGGTCTCCAACCCGTGAAGGCTTGCATAAAAAAAAGTGGAATACTTTAAAAACAATGTTCCTCAACGTCAAATTGCAAAGGCTTTGAAGGTCTCATCATCGACAGTCCATAACATCATCAAAAGACTCAGAAAAACTGGAAAAATCTCTGTGCGTAAGGGACAAGGCCGAAGACCTTTACTGAATGCCCGTGATCTCCGGGCCCTCAGATGCCACTGCATCACTCACGGGCATGATTCTGTCATTGACATTACTAAATGGGCCCAGGAATACTTCAAGGAACTACTGTCAGTAAACACAGTCAGCCGTGCCATCCACAGATGCCACCTAAAACTCTATCGTGCAAAAAGGAAGCCATTGTTGAGCATGATCCAGAAGCGCCGCCATGTTCTGTGAGCTAAGGCTCATTTAAAATGGACTGTAGTAAAGTGGCAAAGTGTCCTGTGGTCAGACGAGTCCAAATTTGACATTCTTGTTGGAAATCATGGGCGTCGTGTCCTCCGGGCTAAAGAGGAGAAAGACCACCCCTCCTGTTATCAGCGTTCAGTTCAAAAGCCAGCATCTCTGATGGTATGGGGATGCATTAGTACATATGGTGTGGGACACTTGCATGTTTTAAAAAGCACCATGAATGCTGAAAGGTATATAAAGGTTTTAGAGCAACATATGCTCCCTTTCAGACGACATCTATTCCAGGAAAGGCCTTGTGTATTTCAGCAGGACAATGCAAAACCACATACTGCAGCTATTACAACAGCATGGCTTCATAGTAGAAGAGTCTGTGTGCTGAACTAGCCTGCCTACAGTCCTGATCTTTTGCCGATTGAGAACATTTGGCGCATAATTAAACGAAAAGTCCATCAAAGGAGACCTAAAACTCTCCAGCAGCTGGAAGCCTGTATTAAACAAGAGTGGGATCAAATTCCAATGGCTAAACTCAAGAAACTTGTCTCCTCAATGCCCAGACGCCTCCACTCTGTGTTAAAAAGAAGAGGGGATGCTACACCATGGTAAACAGGCCCCTGTCCCAACTTTTTTGAGACCTGTAGCAGCCATCAAATTTGAAATGAGCTCATTTTGTGGATAATATTGTAAAATTTCTCAGTTTCAACATTTGCTATGTTATCTCTGTTCTATTGTGAATAAAATACTGGCTGGTGTGATTTGAAAGTCATTGCACTTTGATTTCATTCACAATTTACACTTTGTCCCAACTATTTCAGAATTGGGGTTGTATATTTGATGACAGTAAAGTTAGATTGTATAGACCTAGAAATGCCAATTAGCGTGAGTTTCAATAAATTATTGTTTGGCTAATAATCACAAGTGGGTTATGTAAAGATTACGTCGACAAAGGAGAGCCAGCTGCTCTTTCATGGCCTGTCTGGGACAAAAGCACATAAATCGCAGTCACGTCATCATTCATTAAAAAAAAATCTGCTTCCATCACCAGTTTTATTGCATTGTCTCTTATGTCAACATCTCCATTAAGACATAGAATGAAAAACAATTTTGCAATGTTTCTGTGTTCGATCAAATTTTAGGCATTTCGACTGAGGTTTTAGAATAAGCATATTAAAAATTTGCAAAGTGAACAGTTGGATTATAAAACCTCAATTCAGTCTTTATACGGCGGATGGCTTGGGCTCAAACAGACAACAAAACTTACAGTGACGGTGGCCAGCAGGCCCTCTGGAACGTTAGCGACAATGATGCCAATGAGGAAGATGACGGCCTCCAGCCAGGTGTAGCCCAGGATGAGGGAGAGGATGAAGAAGGACACGCCTAGAAAGACGGCCACGCCCGTGATGATGTGGATGAAGTGCTCGATCTCCATGTTGATGGGCGTCTGGCCCACCTCCAGCCCGGAGGCCAGCGTAGCTATGCGGCCCATCACAGTGTGATCACCCGTCGCGATAACGATACCGTGAGCCGTACCTGCGGTCGGGGGTGAGGGGTGAGCCAGGTTGGGACACAGAGAGATTATAATGAATTAATAATCATATCAAAGAAACCCCTTTACGGTCTTTGCATTTCATTCAGTCGGTGCATACATTTCATTACATTCCAGTTCTTTAATACATTGCACTGTCTGCAGGATGTTCCCCATCTCATACAACAACAGAATTAAGACTTAGATACTTGAATTTTTGAGGCAAAAAAAAAAAAATACTTTGGCTTGCAAGGGAGATGGAGGCAAATGGAGAGAGAGAATGACAGAAAGAATTATTGTCAACATCTGAAGTCATTTAATGTTTACCTTTGGCATATAATACATGTATGTTGTTATCAGCTGAGCCCCTCAGAACTAAAGTGGTCTGATTCCATATTTGTCCTTTTTAAGTTGAAATCTTAAAATTATTCCTGAGTGGTCAATCTGTTTAGTGCAATAATGCATTATCTCAGTGCAGTTCCAGTACTACACAATAGGTGGGTCATATGTTCCACACTTCAAGAACGCATAAAGTGTTCAGTGCAACTGAAGACATTAGTGCAACAAGGGAGTTCAGTGCTATTTCGATGAAATCAAGACAAAAGACAAAAACCAACAGTTTTTCCAAAATGCCAGAGACTTAATTATAGATGAACCCATTTCTTTTGAACCATCTTTATTAATAAGGCAAAAAGAGCTTTGCTTCAAAACCAATAAATTTATTCACCTTTTGATTGATTTTTCATTTTGTTAATCCAAGACAGGGGACAAGTCCGTGTAATGAAATGCTGGCACGTCTTTTCACTTTGATGCAAGTACTAGTCTACTAAACTAGCTGCATAGTTATTATGAATGATATAAACAAATCAGAAAGCTTTTACCTCCATACATTCTGTATGGTGAGGCAGAGTACTGTATGCATAGAAAAATCTAGACTTAATCATACACACAGTCATCTCCATCACTGTCATAATCAGATTCCTCGTCCCCATTTGGAATGCTATGTTTCGGCTCTACTCGAGGCCCATCATGACGTAGGTTGTCATAAAATGGCCAGTATTCTTCTGGAAGTACACCTTTGGACACAACCTTGCCATTTAAATGTCAACAGTGGACTTGACCCCCTAGTAGCAGTAGGAAAAACATTGAATATAGTGTATGTTCTATACTTTCTGAGACTGTGAAACGCTCAGGGAATGTGCAGAGAGCCCTCTAGTATTCAATAGTGATGCTAACTCATTTTTTCAAAATTGGCACTTTACCACCTTATTGCACTCGCGTCTTCAATTGTGGTCCAAAATGAAAAATGAAAAAAAAAAAAAAGAGTTCGACCACTCTTCTTCTAAGTGGCTCAATTATATGTCGCACATTTGCATAATACAAAAAAAATATTAGTTTTTCTCATTATTGTTACTCTTTGCTCCAATTGCCTTTGCAATAAAGTGGATGAGAGAAAGAGAGAGAAAGCAGAAAGTGCAAGATGAAGAGTGAGTGAGGGAGGGAGAGAAAGAGAAACAGTGATGAAGAGAGAAAGAGAGTGAGATAGACCTTCAACACAGTTTGTGGAGAAGAAGCAGATGTTCCGTGTCTCCAGTGGGTTCTCGTTGGTGAACTCAGGAGAACGAGTCTGAGGTTCCGATTCCCCTGTTAGGGATGAGTTATCCACCTGAGGAAACCAGAGAATTTTGTTTGCTTTTCGAGCAAAAAAAAATAAAAGAGACCGCAAAGTGTGGAAAAGCTGGAAGTGAAGACTGATGGAAGTTTTTTTTTTTTTTTTTTGAAAAATTTGTAAAGTTTGACTTTTAATTGCACGCTTGAGTGCCTTTATTTGAAGCTCAGATTACACATAGTTCATTTAGCCCCAATTACGAGTCTTGTATGCTAACACTCACAGGCTCACATTCACACTGATAGTGTTAGCATTTGTCCATAACCATGAGCATGTTTATTCATCGCAGGATAAGTCTTTAAAAAGTGCTATAGTTCCGAATGGCCGCAGATCTCTCATCCAATATGGGAGTGAAGATCCTCAAATGAAAGCGGACGGTTTTCACTTCAACCTCACATTCAGTTCCCAGACCTGATGTGCAGGGGTGCAGAATACAAGAGAAAAAATGTGCCATAATCCAAGCAATTACATAGATACTTCCGTACTTATTTACATATTCATGCACATATTTACCCATAAATGTTTGTATTTGCATATGAATGTGTATATTGACAAATCTGCAAGGAAACTGGCATATTTACACTTCTTTGTGCATACACAATATACCTGTGCAGATTTACACATATTTGAACTCATATCCCTTTGCAGGTGTACACATATTTGTGCACATATCCCTGTGCATATTAGCACATCTTGCTGCATATATTCCTGTGCATGTTCACACTTTTATGCATATACCTCTGTGCATACTGAGGCATCTTTGTGCATACATCTCTGTGCATATTTACACGCATATTCACACTTCTTTTTGCAAAAATCCCAGTGTGTATTTACACGTCTTTCCGTAAATATTCCTGCACAGTTTTGTACATCATCATGTACTGTATATAACCCCGTGCATATGACACCACGCAGTCTCGGTACCTTGCAGCTGTTGGAGGAAATGACCCTCAGGTCCGCGGGGACTCTGTCTCCCCCTTTAATCTCTACCAGATCCCCCAGCACCACATTCTCTGCATTAATCTGCATCTTCTCCCCCTCCCTGATCACCAGGGCTTGCTGTGCGACAATGAGGGGGAGACAGAGAGAGGGAGGGGGGAGCAGAAAATTGTGATTCCAAACCCACTTCATTAGGACTTTGTTCGCCGGAAAAAAACAACCCAAAAAAAAAAAATACAAAAACAGAAAAAACAAACCAAAATACCCTGACAGTCTTCGAACACAGACATTGAGAGGTAGGCGACAGCAAAAGCAAGAGAGGGGGAGAAATGGACAGAGTGAGAGAAAGAGACAGATAGAAGGAGGGAGACATACATTTGTTTTCTGTTTCACGTTTATTCTGTATTTCATTTTTTCATGCTTTGGTGATATGTCTATGCACATCATGTCAATAAAGCTGATTTGAACTGACTTGATGAGAAAAACAGAGAGAGAGAGAGAGAGAGGACTGAAATGAGAGAACCCCAGTCTCTTGTATACAAGTCCTTCTCCTGCCAGGAATGCCAACATTAACTAGACAGTTGGTCGCCCGCAGGACCACATCATGTCCCCTGAGGCCCTTAAGCAATCACTCCCAAAATCGATAGGCTTCGTGAACTCACCACACACAAGGCCCAAGCCAAATATGACATGAAACCATGCATCACAGTGGCCTGTAGCACCCTCACAAGAAATCTCTACAGAAGCAGCAGCAGACACGACTGATCCATGGTATTTGTGACTTGTCTTCCGGGGAGACAACAACAAAGCGCCAGTAACTGGCTAAATATTCAGCTAGCATGTCCAAACTTCAAACAAAGGCATGTGGAAACTTCCATGTGCCCTGCCTAGGCTCACCCTTACAGTAGCAGCAGAAAAACAACGTGTCACTGACACTTTGCTATTATTAGATTTCCTATAATCCTGCCACCTTCAACATGGAGTGAGTGACCAGGCCACAGCATAGTGCAGTCCTCCATTTAGCTCTTATTCACCCTTAAAATTGCATTTCCGTCTGCTGTTTACTTACTTATTTATTATTGACTATGTACTAGAGTTAAATATCCTCCATGTATGAGCCATCCACATTAATAGCTCCATTTTAATTAATTAGCATGCAAAACTAGACAGTCAGGTCACCCACGTCTGCATGGGTGTAACCCCTGAGTGCCCGCTAGAGATATCGTGAAAACTCTGACCCCACAGTAGTCACAAGCCATACAGCAAAACAGGCAAATTATCAGCGCAAAATTGTGCTTTATTCACTCAGTTCTGTTGACATGGCAACCAAAATCGATAATTTTCCTGACCCAACCATAAAGTATGCCCAAACCAAATATGAAAGGAATCGGTTGAAATTTGTGGCCTGCAGAGCATCCAAAAGAAAATATCTACGGACGCGGCGGAGATGACAATCACGAATCCATAGTGGCCACATGACTCCGTTCGGGAGCTACAATTAAATGCTCCTTATCTAAAGTTTGTCAACCCCCCAAAACTAAGTGCGCAGTATACTACAAACTTGTTTGTACACCCTGAATTATGGGTAATAATACTACTTATGAGTGCTCAGCCAATTACTGGCCATAATGGAAGTCAATATGGAACTTCTTCCCTGAGGGGACCTTCAAAGCGACAATGAATCCACTTTTTTTTCCATTATTTTCTTCTTGGTCTATAAAAGTAACCAGTTGTCTACTCTTATGTATGGGGAATCACGAGGCATGACAGCATATATTTACAGTGTCCAGCCAAAAAAGCCATTCCGTGGAGCATCAACTTCTGGTTCTGCTGAAACAATGAACAACAGAAGACCAGAGTGTACGCAGTCTCTGTGTCTCATCTATGCTATGCTAGTGTTGCCGAATGGTGTAACACTGTAACCCATTGTATTTTCCCCTGCTGATGTGTTTTGAGTATCACGTGAAAAAGGAGACCTTCACGGAGGGCAGTTGTCGGTCAATGCATAAACGCTCTTGGCCTTAGAAACGCCATGCTGCTACTAAACAGCACAGGACATACTTTAGCTTTGGAGGAACGTGATTTTACCTGCGGGACCATGTTTTTGAAGGAGTCCATGATCCTTGAGCTCTTGGCTTCTTGGTAATAGGAGAAGCAGCCAGTGATGATGACGACCGTGGCCAAGACCACACCCAGGTACAGCTGCAGAGAGAGGAGGAGACATTAGCAGTGAACTTCATCTCATTGGCTATCCTCATACTCCTCTGAGGATGAGGATAGTGATGGTGGCAAAGGCGTAATGAACGTTGGTGGTGATGATATGAAGACAAGGATGGAGGTGGTGGGGGCTGATGGTGATGTCGGTCATAAATACGGTGACAACAGTGACGATAATGATGATGATGATTTTGGCAATGGTGATTTTGCGAGTGATGTTAACACCATAAACCCTACGGACCCATATATGGGATCGTCAAATGCAGATGCTGTATTCAAACCTGTGGAATTTCAGGCTTATTTTAAATTACATTGGTGATCCCAAAGTTTCTGACAAGTTTCCAACAATCCCAATCATCTTGCTGAATTACAGGGAAATGTGTATTAAATGATGCACAAGATCTGGGTATTTTCCATTTGAAGTAATGCTGTGGCCATAAAAACATGGTGTCCTGAGTTTGAATATTTAACTCAATATAAGTGTGATGTAGCTTCAGTGAAGTGCTGACAACCAGCAGATACAGAATATGTATACGACATTGTCCCACAATATAAAAAAAAATGCTTTTCCTGACTTTGAACCTGCTTAAGGGAAACCGTCAGAGAAAAGTCAACAGTATAAGGGGCAGTAATGATTATAAAGAAAATTATATCCATAAAGGTGATGCCTGCGATGTAGCAATGTCAGAGTTAAGGATGAAGATCATGGTGAAGATGATGAATGTACTCACGTTGTCATTGGCCGGCTCGTCCTCAGTGGCCGCCTGGATGCTGTAGGCCAGGAAGCAGAGGATGGCTCCGATCCACAGCAGGATGGAGAACCCACCGAAGAGCTGCCGGCAGAACTTCACCCACTCCGGTGTGGTAGGAGGGGGTGTCAGCGCATTGGGACCATCTCGAGCAAGGATTTCAAGTGCCCGGGCATTTGTATGCCCCTAAGAAACAGTCACTGTTAGCAACATTCACCACTTCCAACAGTTACCATTACGAGCAGCCACTGTTTCCAACAGTCAGCAGTAGTGAGTTTCACAGTCATGATTGATAACAATAATCATTGGCAATGTTAACCATTGCAAACAGTTACCATTACCAGCAGTTGCTACTACCCAAAATCATTATTACAGACAGTGACTTTCCCCAACATTTACCATTACTAACAGACACTGAAACCAACGGTCAGCAGTAGCAAGTTTCGCCATTTCCTACAATTTCCATTGCCAACAGTCACTATTAGCAACATTATTTATTCAAAACAGTTACAATTATGAAGTATTCAGTCATCATTACCAAGTTTCACCAATTCCAACAGTTATAATTACCAATAGTGACTGTTAGCGACATTACCCATTCAAAACACTTACCATCACCAATAGTCACTACCAGCAATCACCATTATCAACAATGACTGGAACTGCCTGCTAGTTTGTACCACCCCAGCCATGACAGCCACTGTTTCATATAATCTACATTTGCATTTCTTATCATTTATAAATTTCCCCTTTTTTTGTATTTCTTCATTAAGTACTTTAATTGTTGCCTTTATATTGTCATTTGTATTTTGTTTGAGCAGCTCGTCCCCTGCTGCAACCCATATTATCCACACGGTAGCAGTCACACCCTTCTGTCATGGTCAATCTTCCATGTTGAAAAAATGAGAAACCCAGCTTTAAATGGTCAGCATTAGATTCCATCCACCAGAGCACAAGCCTGAGATAGATTTCTGAATAGAAAACTCGTGACACGAGATAATCAGAAATTTGACTGATCGCCTCACGTAACATAGATTATGAAAATAATCCCCTGATTATGATACCCTAACCCTTACCCTGACTAACTCTGTCCACTGAGGCTCTTATGATGGATGGAATCTATACTCGACCGCTTGAAATGAGCCAGGTCATTACCTGTAACGTCACTCTCACAACCACGCTATACAGGGAAGCGAACAGGTGTTGAAGGTAAGCATTAGATTCCATCTACCAAAAGAACCTCGGCCGACAGAGTCAGGGTTAGAGTTGGGGATCATAATCAGGGGGTTATTTTCATAATCTGTTTTAAGTGAGGCGACCCATTACATTTTTGATAATCTTGTGTCACCAGTTCTAATTTATTCAGAAATCTTTCTCAGGCTTGTGCTCTTGGTGTATGGAATCGAATGCAGACTGGTGCTGAAAACGCAAGCAGTAACCGAGAGGAAGGAGAGTTCAACAGATAAAATATAACCCCGAGATGAAAACTTGAGACCCAGAAACTTCAACGGGTCCTTCAAGGTCCCCTATTATGCCACCAGGTGCACAGCTAATTAGCCCTTATGAGCCAGTTCAAAGTCTCCCCTACCTGACATCACAAGGGGGAGTGACCACCCAGAATAATGAAATCCGATTGACTGCTTGGCTGAAGGTGATCAGTTCTCCTTGCCTCTGGTTGGTTACTTCCCCATGTGACGTCAAGAGGGAAAAGACTTGCAATGGCTTGTAATAATTAATTAGCTGTGCACCTGGTGACATAAGGACCTTCAAATGAGAGGAATAACCTAGTTTAACAGCCCCTTGGAAAGCGGATTGAGGTAAGATCGATTGCAGCAATTGTTTGATATGAGCACTGCGGGGCTGAGTTGCTCGCTCCTCTTTTTATTAATTTAAGAGAAATCTTGTTTGTTTGTTTGTATGATAATGGTTCAGTTTATTGATGTATTTTTTGTGTATGGATTTGCTCATGGGTAATTCAGTTGTGTATCGTGTTGAATGTATGTTGAATGTAGTTTAAACATCTTATAACCTCCTTGAGGTGCATTTAAATGAAGCATTCATGGGATATATCCAATATGTCCTAGTGGCAGTTTCAGTAATGTCAGTTACGGCTGTAGAATAATTATTTATGGTAAGATGACTTTCATGATTAATTGTAAAATCTTAATCGCAATATTTTGTATATTTTCTAGTTTCACGGTGATCAAGGTTTGAGATGCGGTGAGGAAAATAAAGATAAGGCCGTGGTGCATCAGTCAGGACTCTGTCACATGTTTTCCATACCAGGGGGCTGTTACAATGACCATCACTAATATTTACCGTTACCAGCAGACACTGTTACCAACAGTCAGCATTATATCAAGTATCACCATTTCCAACAATAAACATTAGCGACATCAACCATTCCAAACAGCCAACATTACCAGAGATCTCTGTTACCAACAATCACCATTACTAACAGTTATTATGACCAACAATGACCGTCATCAACAGTTACCATTACCAGCAGACACAGCTGCCAAGTCAGCATTAGCACATTTCACCAGTTTCTATAATTACTATTACCGATAGCCACTATTAGCAACATTAATTATTTTAAACAGTTACCATTTCTAACAGTGACTATTAGCAACATTCACCATTCCCAACAGTTGCCATTACCAGCAGTGACTGTTACCAACAATCACCATTACCCAAAATCACAAAGAATGACAAAGTTCACCAACTGGAAAATGCTTATCAAGATGGAGACCCACAAACTCAGCTTCAGTGGCTTTAGCTGGAGGGTGTGGTGTGTGTTTGTGACACAGGACAGCTGCTTACGTCATAATCTCACCTTGGCAAGGTCCACTCCATAACGGTCGCCCAACTCTGCAAGCGTGATCTTGTGGTCGTCCTAAAGAAATGCACATGCATATCACAATCTTACAAAAAATATCAGGCACATGAAATATCTTCCGCTCTGTCTCACACGCACATCTGCTCTGTCTCTCTCTCTCTCTCTCTCTCTCTCACACACACACACACACACACACACACACACACACACACACACACACACAAAATCTGTCTCTCATACAGTCTTACCAAAGCTACTTCTTTCTTCAGTTCATTTAAATCCCTCTCTTTCTTCTTCTTCTTCCCCACCTTCTCAGCGGCATTGTCGCTGTCCTCACGACCGGACTACAGAGGAAAAACATGTCCCCCATATAGGATAAGCACACAGACCCAGAACACACTCAATCACTTACACATCCCACAGGTCAACACACTGCTACATACTCAAAATACTAATCTCCCAATGTAAGAGACAGTGCTAAATAATCATAATACACACGCCTTTGCACTTTAGCAAACTGTGTCATAACTATTGGTTTAAGTCTTGTGCATCTTGGAATTTTACACTCAGTAAAAGACATAAAATATATTTGAATTCGCAATTAAGTGTGTAAGTGAGTTTTTTTATTTGTGAATGGATACGGGAGTTTGTGTGGTGCAGAGGTGTGTGGGAGTAATGAGTGTGTCTGTTTCTGGGGTGGGAGGGGGGATGTCTCATCACGGAAAAAAAAAATCATCTGCCCCTGTCAGTCTTTCTTTGGGAGTGAGTGAGAGAGAGAGAGAGAGAGAGAGAGAGAGAGAGAGAGCAACACTGATACACGAGAGGTGGGAAATAGCCAGATATAAGAAAGCTGAAAGCTTTGAAGCTGAAACTAAATTTGAAAAAAGAAGCGAAAAATAGGACGATGAAAAAGAGAAGGAAAAAGGAAGGGGGGTAGAAAGGAAAGAAAGAAAAAGAGGGAGAGAAATAAGGCATTTCAGGTGAAGGACATGACATGATGAGGGACATGATGTGGCACATTACATCTAAAAAAATCACCATACGATACCTGTGTATTATGTTCTCTATTCTCCATTCAGAAATAATCTACCTCTGTTTTTCTTTTTCTCCATCTCCCTCAGACACACACACACACACTTGCATTGCGGCCTCAAGCATTCATCTTAATCATTACAACACATTAATCATATAAACGTGATTAAATCACACAAAACTTGACGAAAAAAATGCATAATGCAGCCAGGTATTCCTGCCATCGCTTCACCCTGAAGGTATTTCCACAACATTCTGAGGCCCAGAAGCAGTCGGAGAAGTAAGAATACTCACCCCTATCGCCATGCTGTGCTGGAAAGACACCCGGATCGCTCCCTTTCACGGTTTTGCCCTCGTGAAGAACTTTGCACGTGTGACAGACTCTGGCTGCTTTTTTGGGATGGCCTGCCCTTCCCGGTCTGGGTAACCCTAAACGTCCCACAGTGAGGAGTGCCTTTTTACCCCCTCCCCCCCCCCACGCCCCCTCCCACCTGCTCTAGGTTGAGAGCAGCTGCATGTCCAAGCACAGCGGGCAAAACAACCACTCAATTCAACTCCACTGCCTGTACACACAGCATCTTCTGACTCACACTCTACTTCCTTCACACGCAGAATCCACCAAGTTAAACTGAACAGCCTTAACACACACAACATCCACTCAGTATAGCCCTACTGCCTTTGCACACAGTATGCACTCTTAACTGCCTTTACGCACAAAATCCTCTCAATTCAACTGTACTGTCTTCACAAACAACATGCAGGGAGTTTACCTACTGCCTTCACACATAACATTCCCTCAGTACAACTCCACTGCCTTTACACACAACATCCACTAAGTCTAGCTCTACTGCCTTTGCACAAAACATCCACTCTGTCCAACTCTGCTGCCTTAAGACAAAACAAAATTCAACCATGCTAAATTTATGCACAATGTCCACATAGTACAAGTCCACTGCCTTTACACACAACATCCATTAAGTCTAACTCTACTGCCTTTGCACAAAACATCCACTCTGTCCAACTCTGCTGCCTTAAGACAGAAGAAAATTCAACTATGCTAAATTTATGCACAATCTCCACATAGTACAACTCCACTGCCTTTACACACAACATCCACTCAATCCAACTCAACTGCTCTTTCACTCATCCACTCAATCCAACTTTATTACCCTCATACACAACTACTCAATCCAACTTTACTACCTTCATACACAACTACTCAATCCAACTTTACTACCCTCATACACAACTACTCAATCCAACTTTACTACCCTTATGCACAACTACTCAATCCAATTTTACTACCCTCATACACAACTACTCAATCCAACTTTACTACCTTCATACACAACTACTCAATCCAACTTTACTACCTTCATACACAACTACTCAATCCAACTTTACTACCCTCATACACAACTACTCAATTCAACTTTACCACCCTAATACACAACTACTCAAACCAACTTTACTACCCTCATATACAACTACTCAATCCAACTCAACTGCCTTTAGTTGCAACATCAGCATAGCCAAACATCATTGTTTTGACATAAAACATCCACTCAGTCCAACTTTACTGGCTTAAAACTGCATTCTGTAACTTTGAAGAGAAGAGCGAGAGAGAGAGAGAGAGAGAGAGAGAGAGATAGATCTTGATCATAAACACAACCGCCCTTCTCTCTCTGCTCCTTCTCCCGCCCCCCCATAATCCATCCCCCAGACTCGTTCAGATCAGTTCAAAAGTCATATAGCCCACAGAAACACATGAGGAGTTCTTGTGTATCTTACTGCGAAGTAAGAAACACTGGTAATAACAAGAAGGAAACATTAAGCATTTAGGCCACATGTTTCTTACAGACCCATACCACGCCATCTCAAAGTCATCGTAATTGTGCTTGGTAATCTGACGATTAGAGAATCGACGCCGTTTATCTGCCGAGCAAAAGAGTAGACGAACGTTACTTACACGACGACAACATTAGCTAACGAACTGCGAGAAGCCAGGCTGTATATTGACCTGGTCGAGATGACATCACAATCGTGTAATGTTTTTTGGCCAAAGGGGTAACGATGCATAGAAATGCATGTGCTACTGAATTGCTTTTGTGTATACTTGCTTTTATTGAATTCTGTCATTGAATTGGATTAGTTTATGGAGTCATTTCAGCTATAGTCAAACTTTTCTTACAATCATTGTTGATTTTTAACATTTTAGTGGATTTTCCTCTATTTTTGAGAGCTCAGCCATGCACATCTCCTCTCTGGTTCTGATGTGATTTGGTATCAAATAAAAATGACAAATTTGGACATTTGGACTTATCGGTGTACCATATACACAGCAAGACTTCACCATCTTCTTTTCATTAACCTAGATCCTCAACACCAAAGAATACTGTAAAACTGAATAAAGACAACGTACACTTCCCAGCTGCATATGCCGCCGCAAACTTTAATTTCCTCTTGCTAGTGTTTTCTTTGCCCCTTTGTGCTTCTTACCGCTCGAAAGTACTGGTACGAGCAAAGAAAATTCCCACATGACCAACCAAGGCTGCATTTCATTCCACGGGGTTAATCCCTACAACCTACACCCAGTAAAGTCACTTCCTTTCGCAGTGCAAACTCTGAAGGGCAGCAGGAAGTAGGGTTCCCAAGTAACGGTTGTTGGGAATGCCCTACGGCATCATATTTGAGGCCGTCACATTCTGTGAAGACAATTGCAAACAAAAGCAGCCTGTCAACAGGAGAACTGCCTTCACTGGCCGTCAGTTTCACAGTAGCTTAATAACCAACAGCACAGCTTTCATAAGCCAACAAATTGTTCAGGCCAAAAAAGAAAAACACTTGTAGATGTAACTAGCCTTAGCCAGTCGATGTTAGAAAGCAATCTAGCTTGGTTCTTCAGCTTTCTGTGCGCTCACTATTAGTTATTGTAATTTTCTTGAGTGTTACTGAGTCACGTCACTAGACACAGGTTGTCGCACAAAATTGGTGGAGCAGATCGAGTGACCGTCCGCAGCTCATTTTGGAAACGACCATTACGTAGGGCCCTTTGAAGGGATGAGTTTTATACACTTTGGATTGGAATACTCTTCAATATGGCTGCGATGGGCATGGCTCCCCTTATGTTCACTTGGAAGTGAACAACAACCCTGCCCTTAGAAATGCAGCCCATCCATCAGCCAAGCAAGTGAGGCGAACTAACGTTACCTGCACAACATTAGGATTTGCCACATAACTGAAAGAAGCTAGGCTGTGACATAATATCAGCCAAACAAGTAAGCACATTAATGTTACCTACCCGACTTTAGCATTAGCTACCGAAACGAGAGAAGCCAAGATGTATATCAGCGAAGCCAGTGAGCGAACAAATGTTAAGAGCCATTCCAATGAGAGATTGACATTTGGTGCACAATTGGCCCCCCTGGAATTGAATGAAACTATGCACATAGGTAGATATGGGAGTCTCTCGGAAAAAGGTCCGTATCTCACTTTGCCTGCCAATGGCGCCACCTGGAAGCCATTAAAGTGACTCAGTTTTGCTGGCGACATCACATTTTACATCAACTATCATGACTTAAGGGTAAAGAGTACCAAATATGTAGTACTTTTATCATGACCTGTGACACCTCCTGTCCGGTTGGACTTCAGTGCCACATCAGCACCAAGCTGGGTAACTACGTTATTGAGCCGGAATTATTTGAGAAATAATAATAAAAATGAAAATGGGAATAGGAATAAAATAATATCCCAGACATATGTATACCATTCTAGAGTGCTTTTTATGCGTTTACTCTCAACAAGAGTTAAGACGGTGCATGTTTGCGGTATATTTTCTCAGTAACCCAGATATGTACTGTGGTGGTAAATGCTGTTTGTTGTGCTTTTGGAACTCTATTTTCAGGAATTCCTAGCATTTCTTTGGTAGTATCTACACTTTCAAGCTCGACGGAGCCAAAGTTGGAGGAAAACTCAAAATGGCTATGTTTAGGTGGCATTATTTTGTTTACCCAGAAAGGCAGAGACATAGTCCCTTTGGGGTACATTACAGCATTAGTAAAATCTCAATGGTATTATTTTCAGTGTAGATGATATTCAACATCAAATGTCAGAAAATTTTGCCCCCAGGGGGCACTGTAGGCTTGATGCAAATACTGGCTATCCCCAGCAATGTACCAAAGAAATTATTTTTGAATTGTGATACACACAGGTAGTTTTCTCTGAAAATGAGGAGTTTAGCTTGGTAATATGTTGGGTGGATAGCTATCTGACCAAAGGTGGCGCTCTGAAGAGCTAATGTTCTACTGACCTAATATTCCATATTAGGTTGGCATTCCAGACATTCACCAAAGTTCTGTCTTTTGACATATATAAAGTACAATAGTTGATAATTTTATTGAGAGAGAGTAGTCGGCCCTGTAGTGAGCAAAGTCCATTTTTATGCCCTCATTAAAATGGTTACAAAACTACGGAATGATTTCACAATTAACTATTCACCAAAATAAGACAGAACAGCTAATTCCAGTTCAGAAAGTCGTAGTATCAGCAGTAGGATATTATTTTGATGAAACATTAATTTGAAGTTATTCAGGTTCAACTGACAACATACTGTATAATGTCCATCCATTCTGCACTCACAAAAGTCACAATTGAAGTACGAGCTCTTGAAGTACGAATATCCGAATAAGTAACCAGCTTTACTGCAGTCCCTACATGACATTGGCAGTCACAACCGAACCCAGAGAAACAAGACTGTAAATCAGCCAAGTGGGTGAGCGAACTAATATTAACAACACAATGTTAGCATTAGCTACCGAACCTAGCAACTAATAACATAAAAACTTTTTTTAATATTTTTAGAATGTAGTGGATGAGAGCCTTGGCTTCATTGAAAACTAACTTTCACTCCTGGACAAACCACAAGAAAAGGGAATAGGATAGACCACAAAAAGACAAGCAGGTTTGCATCCCTGTTCTCTTGAGTGAAGTTAGCTTCTTATCTGCTTGTTACCTAACTTCTGATCTGGCTTTATGTTGACTATTGTTTTCACCGCCTTACCAGGCTAGGCTATGGAAAGCTACAATGTTACGCTAGGCTAGCAAACACATGTAGGCACTGGTTATTTGAGCCACAAGCAACATACCCTCAATCTAACTCAACTATTTAAATACACAACAACTTCTCAATCTAACACGTCTGTCTTTACACATAACACCCACTCAATTCGACTCAACTGTCTTACACACAGCATACACTTAATTCAACTCAGTCACCTTTACGCACATCATCCGGTCAATCCAAATCTTTAGCCTTAACACACAACATCCACTCAATTCAACTCAACCTCTGTTACACACAGCAATTGCTCAGTCCGACACGGTTTCCTTTACACACAAAATCCAATTAGTCCAACTCTACTGCCTTTACACACAACATCCTCTCAATCTAATTCTACTCCCTAACTTTGTGACATCACACTAGGAAGTGACCATCCAGAAGCAGGAGTGACTGATCAACTTTAACCAACCTGTGAATTTATTTATTTTTTTAATTATTCTTGGTGATCCCTTCCCCTCATGATGTCACAATAGACAAATCTGAAATGGTTTGTAATGGCTAATTTGCAAATTGGCACCTCGGACGTGATAGGGGGACCTTCAATAAAAAAAATTGTGGCTTGTTGGACACTGACCTTCACAAATGTGTCAAAAAATATATTTGTGTCCTGTGGACTAAATTCTTTTGTCGCCCCTTCTCCCAACCTTTCAAAGCAGGGAGTAAAAACTGTAAAAAGGGTCAAAATGCTGTTTTTTCACCATAAATTACAAGAGAGTTGATGCTATTCCAGTAATTTCATCTTTGCACCAGTCATCTGCATGTTTTAGAATTTATTTTTCAAATTGCTATTTCATTTACTTAAAAGTCATCAATGTTGTAGTGCAGTGGCTCCAATTTTGTGAGAGGACAGTTTTGAGGCCCCCTCCCATTTAATCAGTTTCCACAAACCATCCAGCATGGTTTTGGAAATTTTAAACTTCGACATGCCCCCAGTGCACTGATGATGTATTTCTTCCTTTCTCCCGATAAGTTCAAAAGAGCATTTGAAGATTCCATTGCCTCTCATCATATTAAACTGTACTACGTGTCAAGATACTGGGACAGCTAGATCAGAGAAACCAATGGAGGCTAGTTGTAGAACCAAAGCAAAAACATCTTTTCCTTTAAACTTTTTTTGAATATTTCACGCTTCTATCACTCCTTCATTTTCAAACTTGTTCACATGCTTTCAGTTGTATTTGACTCTTTCGGTATTTCCAGCATTATAGTAGAACAAACGACATAGTTTCGCATATTCTTGGTTCTTCTGTTTTTTTTTTTTTTTTTTGCTGACATCTTTGTAACGCTTTCATGTCTTCAGTTTGGTCTTTCTTACCTCACCTGTGACCGAGTCAGCGGGGCAAGGTATTGTAATCATTACATTACATTGCATTTAGCAGACGCTTTTATCCAAAGTGACTTACAAAAAGGAGTAAATCAAGCATCAGTGGCAAAGTACAATAAGCAAAACATTATCAAGTGCACAAAAAAAATAACTGGATGAAGTTCAATTGGAGCAAAACAGCAGGACAGAACAAAATAAGTACCAGTGGGACTGGAGAGAGAGACAAGAGTGAGTTAGTTGGTTAGCTGGTTAGGAGAGAAGGTGGACCCAGAAGAGATGAGTCTTCAAGAGCTTCTTGAAGCTAGAGAGGGACGCCCCTACTCTGGTTGCGGCTGGCAGGTCATTCCACCAGCGTAGAACTGCCTGTGAGAACTGTCTAGCCTGAGAGTGCCTTGTGCGTAGGGATGGCACTGCTAGACGGTGTTCCTGGGATGAGTGCAGTAATCTGCCAGGTGTGTAAGCCTGTATGATGGGGTTGAGGTAGGAGGGAGCAGACCCAGATATCACTCTGTAGGACAGCATAAGTGATTTGTATTTGATTCGAGCTGCAACAGGAAGCCAGTGGAGGCTGATGAGTAATGGAGTGACATGACCCCTTTTGAGTTCATTGAATACCAGACGCGCTGCCACGTTCTGGACCATCTGTAGAGGTTTCGCAACACAGGCCGGGAGACCAGCCAGGAGGGCATCGCAGTAGTCAAGCCGAGAGATGACCATTGCTTGGACCAAGATTTGCGTAGCATAGTTGGTTAGGTATGGCCTGATTTTCTTTATGTTGTATAAAGCGAATCGGCACGACCGCGTAACAGAGGCAACATGAGTTGAGAGGGAGAGCTGGTCATCGATCATGACACCCAGATTCCTTACCACTTTGGATGGAGTGATTTCACTAGAGGCAATATTGATCTTGAGATCGTGATGGATTGATGGTTGGGCAGGAATGACCAAAAGCTCGGCCTTGGATTGGTTCAGCTGAAGGTGCTTCTCCTTCATCCATACAGAAATATCTGAGAGGCAGTCTTGGCAATCAGTGCGGTTTGTCTTTCTGTTTGTTTGTTTGCATGTCTGTGTGTTGACAATCTAGCGTCTACACGATTGCACTGATTGACTTCAAGCTTTCAAAGTAGGTGGGAAATGGTCTGAAGATTAACTGATGAAATCTTGGGGGTGTTGGGGTCAAGGTCAAGATCATTGAAAAAGTCAAAATAGTTTTTTTGCAAAAACTTTCTTGAACTTCATCACATTGACTTCAAACCAAAACCAAATGTGCATCTTTCAATTCTGCCTCCTCCCATATGCTGCACGATGGGGTAGCTTGATGGGGTCAAGGTCATCAGTGAAATTAATATATTTTCTATTATTATTCAAAAGGGTTGCAGATAGATGTTCACTATTATGAGCATATAGGAAGTCCTATTTGGACTTTTATTTGACACCATGACCTTTGACCTTTAGCGACCTTGAAAGGTCAAACTGAGGGTTTGTGATGAGTACTGTATTCTTTGACATTGTGTGCATCGGCTGGGTACGTGTGCACTGTTTACCTGCGTAAGAGGTGGCACCAGGAGGCACTGTGAGAAGACAGCAAGCGGGTGGAGAGTGTGATACTCTTGGAAATGTTCTGCTAACAATGTGTGTCCGGGAAGTCAAGTGGATGGCAACTGGATGGGGCCTTTTTGCTGGCTCATGGAGGACAGTTAGGCCGGTCACATTGTTTTAGCTCATCAATTAATAAGTTGCTGAATCAGGATGATTAAAAATATATGTTGTTGAATCTGGATGACTGTTGTGATTTTGGTAAGACTGAGGACCTGCAAGCAGCAAAACCGATTCTTTCAGGACATCTTTCCATAAATGCACGAGAGGTTGGATAAGTAAACACACCAGTCAAATCAAATTCTGTTCATCTGGGGTTTATTTAATTTTATTTTTACAACCAAGTTGAGCATTTGCTTTCATTTATTCGGATTTATTTTCTTTATACAACACATTTCATATCACAACAAATATTGGTTGGTACATTTCTCGTTAGAGCAAAAATAAATGTAAAAAAATTAAACTGTTAATGCGTATTTATTTTAAAGAATAAAGAAATGTTACGTTTGAATCAGATCCAATGAAGAATGCAGTACATAAACAACACTGATGTCTCAAGACATTTTAATGCATTTTCTCAAATGTCAAGAATCCATAAAGCTGGATTGAGGAAAGACCTAAGGCGATCGTGCTTCTTCAAACCAGTCTAAACTACTGCTGTTGTATAACCATGCTGTACACTAGAGCTATCATTAAAGCTAATTCTACATTAATGCAAGTGTAAAACTAAGCTCCACGCTAGCGCTAGCATAAAAACTCATTCCACAACAGCGCTAGTGTAAAACAATGTTCTACAGTACTACACTACCCACAACCACTCTGCTGCCGTGACCTCAAATCCTGCTGCACAACCTGTTATAGCAGTTTGACATTTCATATAAACAAGACTGAAGCGGGTGACACTGTCCAGAGGGAAATGTCTAAGAAGAGCCATTGGATGGATTACTTTCTTAAAAAATTGTCCACAGATGCTTCGCTTACACTGCTTTCACACCGGACGCGAAACAAATTTTTCGCACGACAGATTACATTCAAAGTCCGCGTCTTTGCATTGACTTTGAATGTAAGCTGTCCTGTTAAAAATTTGTTTCGCGTCCGGTGTGAAAGCGGCTTTACCAAGGATTTCTTCGAACAAATCCTCTCCTAGCCTTGTAACAGTGCTACCTAGGTGTTCAAGAGTACTTTGAGGCACTACGGTCCCCTAGCTGCATCTCGCAAAACAGCTCACTGGATCCTTGCATTACACCAGGGCAGAAACATCATTAAATATCATGAAATACTTTTACATTTCTGCCTCAAGAAACATGCTTACAATGTTTATTTTGTACACATGTAAAATGCCTGTCTAACACACACACACACACACGCTTGCACACACAAATACACACATGCTCACACGAATACACACACATACCAACATACAGAGCAGAGAGCTAGATGAATTTAGGCTTTTTTCTGTTTGGCATCTTTACGATGAGAAGAATTTGAGGGGCCACCAGGATGAGTGAGGGCACATTGCGTTGCTAAGCAACCTAAACCAGGTGGGTGAAGGTTGGGCCAATGAGCGAGAGAGGAGGGGAGAGAGGTATCTGAGCCAGCGAATCAGAGAGAGAGGGACAGGACAGTGACCAATCAGAAGCCAGCTAACAGCATGAGGTGCTAATACCTCATTTAACTACAGTATGCTGAAAGAAAACACTTTGGGCTTGAGTAGCTAGCGTTCAGTAGCAGAGTTCAAATCCATATTGCTTTTCTATTCTTGCTTCCTGTTTAGCTGAGATCGTTCTACTGGCCTCGGTTCTGTATCGACTTCATTCCGAATTTCTCAGTCGCTGAACTCGAAGCAGTGAAACGTCTCCGCGAGGATGAACTTTACTACATTCTAAAGGCTCTACTTTCAGTTGTCTCATTAGCTTTTAGAAACATTAGCGGCCAGTGAACCATCCAGCGAATTGCACTGTGATTATGGCACATTTGCTTTGCTTTAGCAAAAAGCTGACATATTCATGCAGGGGCCCACCGTAAATCAATATTTTATAACAAATACAAGTAGAAACTCACAAGGTGAAGGGCTGCACTGCACATTTGTTTCCATTTCTCTGTTCATAGATTTAATTTTAACATTTATAAAGAGTAGATGGATATCCATCAATCCAAAATGGGCAGATAATTGGGGATCTTTGCCATGATGTTTTGAGTTGGAACATAGTGCCTAAAGGGTAAACAGCTGAACAGACTGACTGTGCCCCTCAGCTACTGTAGTGCAGAGGGCTGCCAGTTCAAATACAGCCTGCACTCTCGTCTGTACAGACATTGACTGTAGTCTTGGGGGGGTGGAGCGACGTACAGCCTTTGTTGTGGGTGGAGTAGAGTCTCTGTTTGGGGGAACGTGTCGACTCACCAAGTGCAGACACGGGAGTGGGAGGGGCTGGTGTGGTGGGGGGCAGGCCTGGAGCTCGGTTGGAGTGACATGAGGCTACACCAGTAGTTTTTGTTGGGGGTGGTGGGGTGGGTGGGGCTTTAGGGTGAAGCAGCCAGAGCGTGGGTGAAAAGAGGACTCAGAACATCTAGGAGAGAGAGAAAGAGAGAGAAAGGGAGACAGGAAAAGAGGCAGGAGGGACAGGGGCAGAAAGAGAAAGATGGAGAGGGAGAGAAGTGATTTGGAGAGCCAAGGAATTTAATATTTGAATGTGCTTGCATATACAACTTAAATACGTGAAGATTGAGGCCAATTAAGAGATTTTATATTTAACAAGAAAAGTTTCCTTGTGAGAGTTTGTAGATGATCCCTAAGAGGAGTACAGTATCATTTCTGCCTGTTGCCACGCATCTCAGCCGGAAAGAGCACCTTTAAAGACAGCGACCGAACGGTAAAATTAAATATTTTTTCCCTGGCATTCCTTTTCAAAACAGCTTAACCCTAATGAACATATTTACACTCAACTTTATGGTTTTCCTGTCTGTGAAGAAGACAATATTGAAATTGAAGACGCAGAGTACAGACTACCCCCGCCAACCACTCAACACTGCCCTCTCCCTCTCTCCACCCTTCCTCCCACTCAGTCCTCCCTCGTTCCTCCTCTCCTTCCCTCATCCTTTACTTGATGGTGAGTTTGTTGGCGAGCTGGGACAGAAAACTGGGCGACTTTTTGGGCACTCCACCCTCCCCCTCTCCCTTGGTCATCTCCAGTTCGATAGTCATGAGTACCCTGTCCCCTTCCTTCCCCCCTCCCTTTTTTTCTTTCTTTTTCTGTGGTTTTGGCTTCCCCTTGCGGGGCTTGTCGCGGGGTTCTAGCTCTCTGCTGGCCGAATCCTATTTCTTATCCTTGCGAGACTCCTGCTTCTTCTTTTCGGAGGCCGAGGCCTTCAGTTTGGACTGGTCCAGGGCGGCGTAGAGGGTGGGACCCTAGGATTGGAGCGGGGGAAATGGGGAAGAGTCACATTAGAAGGAGAGGAAAGAGAAGGGAGCGCCTCTCCGGAGCTGCGGGAGACAAAGGGGGCAGTCAGTCAGTACGCTCACACGCACTCTGGGGCAAAGAATAATCACTCGCTTACACTCCAATTAAGGCAGCAATTCGGTAGATTAGCATGTCCAGTATACCTGAGCACACGTCTTACACTGGTAAGACTGAAGCTAGTCGATTGTGACGAGCAAAAGCGCAATTAAGAAGCCTAAATCTGAGCGAGGCGAAGTGCTGCTAGCGCCCCAAGACTGCGTATGTCGTTTGAGCTGCCGTGGCGTGTGTTATGCCTCCATCAGATGCGTTTCGATGTTCTTAGTCCAGATGCAACAAAATGGAGGGCATTCACAACCACCTGACGCAGAATAGAAGACGTGGACTCCTGGCAGGATACAATAAAAACACATGCACAGTGTGGGGAGAATTCGCCTGAGGCATATTCACTGTTACCCCATTGTGGTCACACATTTAGTTCTGTAAAGATTGATGAAAACCTATAGTTGCAAATGCGGCTCGATCGAACTGTTGCCTTAATCTGAGTATGGAAGAAAAGTGCATAATTATGTGCATGTAAACGTAGTCCGTCAGAAATAGAGAGCCACACCCCTCGACTTGAGCCACGCCCCGTCTCACCTGTCTAGAACTGAGACACTGAGCCAGGAGCATAGAAAATTCTTCCTGTTCAAATTCATTTGCGTTTTACAGCTATGACCTGCGTGACATATCTCAGAAAAGAAGTAGTCAAACTTTGAAAAAATGCCAATAATTAAAATAAATAAATTCAGGGGGACGTAAAATTAGAGGGCAAGGGAAAGAGGCAAAAGAAGAGAGAAAAAGAGAGCGAAAAAGAGAAGGAGGGTGAGCCCATGCCTCTGAACACTTCTGCAGTTGTCTCAAGCAGACAAACATCTACATTAATGAGGTAAGAAGATTACGTCATTCTGCTCTCCAGATGCAAGCGGGAGGTTAAGATAAAAAGAGGTGAAGAAGAATTAGATGACCAGATCTTGATTATCCCTGCGCAGCAGGCGAACTCAAGTGGTCATGGGCGGTACTGCAGCCTCTGGTGCCAAAACATCACTCAGAACTATCAATTCGCCGCAGCAAAGTTTTTATCATTTGGACGGCACTTTTGAATTCCAAAAATTCTTTGTCCTGACGCAATTACACTCCAGGGGCCATTTTCTTCAGAGCAAAACAGAGGAGGATTCTGACTCAATTTTCACTCTTTTTCTTCTGTCCTTCATTCCCAGTGTCTATGGTCTGGAGCGAAAAATCCCCAAATACCCATGCAATGGTGTTGAAAAGCCCCGAAATCCAAAATGGCTGCCTCCATGAATTGGCCTCATTCACCACTGAACAACTCCCATAGAAATTGATGAACTGGAAATAAGACATTGTCAATTCTTCCTGAGATGTCAATGAGGAAAAGTGAAGGCTAAAGAAGATGGTCAAAGAGATGACAGGACGTGGAGGAGAAATCAGTCGAATCAGCAGCTTATTTCCAAAGGCACAGAGAGATTTTAAAAAGGATCACGTGAAGTCTAGCTGCCGAAAACAGAATATTTTTATGAGAAACTGTTGTTTGTAACAGTATATGTTCTCTGAATGTTTTAATATAGCACGTGTTCCTATAGGGCCGGAGCGACTTCACTCTGAAACATTCATGTGATTGTCAGAAGCGGAAGGTCCAGGGGACAGAAAGTAAGAGTCCTGCCATGTATTTATTCTAACCCTGAACTCAGCCAACTGATTTCACTAATCACTTCTACCTCCTGGCACAACAAATCCACTAATTTTCTAATCCAGGTGATTGGAATACAAACACTGGAGAAGACTTTACTTCCTGAACCTGGAATTTCCATTGCATACGAGGCTGATAAGAGAACCCCAGTGCATGCTGGGACGACACCTGCGGAGAGAGCAAGGGCCGCAGAGGATCCTGGAAGAAGAACCAGACAGGGAGAGGGAATATGCAGAGTGAAAGAACTAATGTAAAGTGCAGAAGGGGACAAGGAGGAATGAGGTAGGATGCGGAAGAAAATAAGCAGAATACTGAGGTAGACACGAGGGTAGTCAAACTTTTAATCTTTAAACCAACACTAATCTTGACCGTTAACCGCAATCTCTGACCCCTTATCCTCTATGACATCACATGGATGCCACCACAAGCCCTTAATCTGATTGAGGGGCAGTGTGAAATTTGACTATCTAATCCAGATTGGGTCTGACGGACAATGGATCAAATTAATCGGAAATTAAACCTAATTCTGATATTAGGTTTTTAGTCTGAGTTTACATGAACACATGAATTTATGCCTGTATGTCATTTTAAATGTGTCACGACAGACAAGCCAAACATAGCCACTAAGAAAAGTTTTCGATTTTCCCCGTTAGTGCTCAAAGGTCTAACATTGACATAACAACATCCAGAGTACTTTTTATTAAAATATGGAGTTTACAAATATTCAACTGTTTTATAATGGAATAGTGTACAAACCTGACAGTATAATTCCTGGAATCAACTGTTTTAAGGTCCATTAAATGCTTTCAGCAGATTTTTCATTTTTTTATATTTGAAGGAAACTCACTTATTTTCTATAACACCATAACCCTATGTCTTGGCACACAAAAAAAAAAAAAAAGATTCAAAGTGTCTGCGTAACTGCCAAAATCTTACGATTGAGAACATAATTCTTATGATTACTGTGACTTTTGAAGCTCATTTTAGTAAAATTTTAGTAAATTTTCATGTCTGCCGTCCTGTTACCACATCCACTGACACTTTCAGAGCCATCTTTAGTTATTTGCCTAATAATTATACATTTTAGATAATGTGGAATAAAAGGCAGAGAACTCATTTTAAGGCAAGAAGTCTTACATCTGTGACAGATGAACTTTCACATTCGCAGTCATGTCACATTATTTTTCCAATTCAATATTTTGCTGTATTTGAAGAGGATAAAATAGTTATGGGTTGATTATACTAAATGCAGAGGTTTCTTATAATGATTATTAGAAATGATCATATTCCACCACAATGACCGGAGTGTGATTACTTTATCAAGGTAATAAGATTCCTGATGACAAGGGTACTCGCCTAAAAACATAAAATATTAATTGTAAATATTTTCCTATTTTCCATAAACTTTGGTGACCTTGATCTGTGTGACTGTATGCAGCTGGGTGCAGAGGTTTCTCGCAGTGTTAATTGGCACATTTGTGTACGGATGCACTGATGTGCAGCTCAGTGTGGTTGTTGCGAGTACTTGCATTTAATAATGTAACAGCGCCTGGCAGTGTATTTGTAGTCAGGCAGCAGTGCATGGTTCTCTGGTATGGGTGTAGTTGTGTGTCGTTGTCTGAGGGGTGTGAAGCTGTACATGGTTTGGTAGCAAAGCTGTTGTCAGGAGTTGGTGTGTGTGGATAGGAGTAGTTTAAGGTGGGGGTGGGCGTAGTTGAGGACTGACCTGTCTTTGCTGTGACCCTTCTTTGCCCTTTCCTTTCTTCCCATGTTTGCTGCAAGAACGAACAGACAGAGACATTGACATCAAGAACTGAGAATACATGCTACCTAGTGGCCAGAAAGCGCTACTGCACCTCAGCCACATACTAATTTCGAACCAAACCCATGCTTGCACGATGCTTGTTTGGCTGCGCTACGAGGAATTACAGTACAAGCAGCAACATAATCACAAGCTTATCTGGGCGCTCCCGATTGGCCGAGGGGGGTGGGGTTAGAATTTAGGAACACCGTCTAACAGTATGGTCTGTAAGTACTTGGACAATACGGCAACCTTTTATTGCATTTGCTCTACTCCAGGAAACAGGACAGAAGCAATTAATACGAGATTCACGCACCAACTGTCACTGTCAGCTTCTCTTTGTGGTTATTAACATAAAAATAGGCCAATCTTCTTTGAAATTAAAACCATTTTTATGCATTGTGACAGTCAAAATACTTACGGACCTTACCACACATACTCAAGTGGGCTTTCCCAGGATATAATATTTTTTCTTTGTAAAACATGATGAATTTAATGGAGATGAGTAAGACAAGCATAGACACCTGACACTGAGGCTGAAGACGCGACGGGCCACCAGGAACCTCATTAGGTAATAAATAACCACGATCAGCACCAGCAGTCCCAGAACTGCCCCGATGATGGCGCCAGTGATCACTCCGGCCTGTACGGGCACTGCATGAGAGAAAAGCAGAAGAAGAAAATTACTCCCTTGTTTATTGATTAGAAAAATGAAGTTTTTGTCTTCGGGACAAGCAACCAAAAACTCAGTTTCTTGTTGTTATTGTTCTTCTTTTTGGTGTGGGTACTAAGTTTGAGGCGCTTCTCCCTGGTTATTATGTGACACATCGTCGTGCAACTTAATGAGTGTATTGTACATGTCAGTGTACAGATATAATCTGAGCCAGATTTTGCAAAAAGGGCAGAGGATTCACGCACGTCCACTCTGCACAAGCACTCACTAATTACACGCCTTTGTTTCGAGGACGTAGTTAATTTGAACTTGTTCTTTACTGAATTTGGCAAGATGGGTCTCCGTATGAATGTATGAAGACAATATTTGGGGAGCTAAAACCAGTTGATTGATTAATTAAATGAATGTATATGCTATATGAATGTAAAGTTAGGATTAAAAAAAATAATAAACCAAAGCTTTACTCAACGGCCTGGACTGAAATGGGCACCATTTATAATGGATGTATTGAAATGGATTTAAGAACTCGATTAAATTCTGGAGACACTACAAACCAGTCAAATCCACACCCAGTATTACAAGGCCCTGAAATGCCAAGAATTGAGAACATAAAATCACCCGTTTGTGAGGCTGAATCAACAAACATGAATGGAGCACACATTTATAAGCTACTTGGCCCTGGTTCTGAAAAAGGCCTTGGCAGATTATCTGACCTCACAGAGAGAATTATAATCAAAGACAAACTGGAAAATTTGGTGGGCAAAGCCTGGTTTAAGCGGCCGATACCAACAGAACCAGTAGTCCAGTGAGGTGATGCTTTGTTTACACAGCAACAACCAACAAACCAAGACAAAGCCACACTTCCTTACAAAAGTCTATCTTGAGCATTTTTGTCCTGCAGTGAGAATTGTAATCTTATTCCTTTCCCCTCTCAAGTGGAAAATATTACCTAAGAGGGGAAAAATGTTTCATTTAATTTAGTGTGCGCTCCATAAGTTGCACGTTCTTGCCATACAGGCAAACATGAGTGAAAATATCTCACCTCATTGACAATATTCTTGTATTCCTTTGCAAAATAAATTAACAGAGGTATGACATAAAATCTAAATATAAGAATAAAATACTTGCTTAGCATCACTTTTTATTCCCCCCCAGTGTTTCTCACTAAAAAATTACCAGCCAAAACAGACCAGACAATGAGTCCTCTGGAGAGGGTGAACGTGATAAATGTTAGGTCGGCCATTTCCATGGTGACAGACGTGTCACAAAGAGAAAGGGCACGTGAGCTGTTCTCTCACTGCCTGAGGGGTGCGGGGAATGCGACGCAACGCAGGGCAGCCACTCACACTTGTCGAATACGAGCAGTCGCACGCTGGAGGGCCGGCCCACGATGTCGGGCGGGTTCTTGGCGTCGCAGGTGAAGGTCCCGTTGTCATTGTAGTCCAGGTTCTTGATTAGGATGGAGCCGTCGCGGCGCTGGGGGTTCCCCACGAACTCCAGCCGGTCGCGGAAAGGACCCTTATTGTCCACATAGGCCAGGCCCCCGGTGTAGTGGAATATCTGGGAGGAGAGAAGACTTTTGAGTACACACTTATTACCAGTACACAGACGTGTGTAATTAGGACAGAGAATATAAGAGGCAGCACACAGATATAAGTGGGATGGGGGCAAAATGCGGGAGAGAAGGGACTGAAGGGAGAGAGATAGTGTAGGATAGATAGATAGAGAAGATAGAGGCATTAGGAGAGAAGTAGAGAGACAGATGGACAGTGAGGGAAAGATATATAGAGGAGAAAGATGGAGATATAGAGAAAGGGAGGGATAGATAGCAGGGAAATTGATGGAAAGAGATGGAAAAGTGAAGAGTGAGGGAGAAAGTCACAGAAAGTTGGGCGCCATTACAAAAACCAAAAATACCTCATCCTCTCAGAACAAGTCCTCTCTCGACAAGCATTTAAGACCTACAGTGCCGTGAAAAAGTATTTGCCCCCTTCCTGATTTCTTTTTTTTTTGCATATTTGTCCGACTTAAATGTTTCAGATCATCAAACAAATTTTAATATTAGACAAAGACAACCCGAGTGAATACAAAATGCAGTTTTTAAATGATGATTTCATTTATTAAAGGGGAAAAAGCTATCCAAACCTACCTGGCCCTATGCGAAAAAGTAATTGCCCCCTACATCCTAATAACTGGTTGTGCCACCCTCGGCGACAAGAACTGCAATCAAACGTTTGCGATAACTGGAAATGAGTCTTTCACATCGCTGTGGAAGAATTTTAGCTCACTCTTCTTTGCAGAATTGTTTTAATTCAGCCACATTGGAGGGTATTCAAGCATGCCATGGTCATGCCACTGAATCTCAAGCGGATTTTAGTCCGGACTTTGACTAGGCAACTCCAAAATGTTCATTTTGTTTTTATTAAGCCATTCGGAGGTGGACTTGCTGGTGTGTTTCGGATCATTGTCCTGCTGCATAACCCAAGTGCGCTCAAGCTTGAGGTTACAACCTGATGGTTGGACATTCTCCTTCAGAATTTTCCAGTAGAGAGCAGAATTCATGGTTCCATCAATTACGATAAGTCATCCAGGCCCTGAAGCAGCAAAGCAGCCCCAAACCATCACACTACCACCACCATGTTTGACTTTAGGTATGATGTTCTTTTTCTGAAATGCTGTGTTAGTTTTGCGCCTGATGTAACGGGACGCGCACCTTCCAGAAAGTGCAAATTTTGTCTCGTCAGTCAACAGAATATTTTACCAAGAGTCTAGGGGATCATCAAGATGTATTTTGGCAAATGTGAGACGAGCCTTTGTGTTCTTTTTGGTCAGCAGTGGTTTTTAACTTGGAAATCTCCCATGGATGCCATTTTTGCCCAGTCTCTTTCTTATTGTTCAATCATGAACATTAATTTTAACTGAAGCAGGTGAGGCCTGCAGTTCTTTAGATGTTGTTCTGGGTTCTGTTGTGAGCTCCTAGATGAGTCGTCAATGTGCTCTTGGAGTAATTTTGGTGGGCTGGCCACTCCTGGGAAGGTTCACCACTGTTCCAAGTTTTCTCCATTTGTGGATAATGGCTCTCACTGTGATTCGCCGGAGTCCCAAAGCCTTAGAAATGGCTTTGCAAACCTTTCCAGACTGATAGATGTCAATTTATTTGTTTATCATCTGTTCTTGAATTTCTTTAGTTTGTGGCATGACATGTTGCTTTTTGAGATCCTTTAGCCTACTTCACTTTGTCAGACAGGTTCTATTAAAGTGATTTCTTGATTCAACAGGTCTGGCAGTAATCAGGCCTGGGTGTGGCTACCCAAATTGGACTCAAAAAATGTGGTTAATCGCAGTTCATTCATGATTTAAGAAGGGGGGGGGGGGCAATTACTTTTTCACAACGGGCCAGGTAGGTTTGGATGGCTTTTTCCCCTTAATAAATGAAATCATCATTCAAAAATTGCATTTTGCATTTACTCAGGTTATGTTTGTCTAATATTTAAATTTGTTTGATGATCTGAAACATTTAAATGTGAAAAATATGCAAAAAAGTAAGAAATCAGGAAGGGGGCAAATACTTTTTCACGACACTGTATATTGAGAATTTTTAAAAATCTGAATTAATAATTTTTTCGTTAAATAAGACAAACAATCTATCAATAAGGTGAAATAATTTGACGCTTTTCAAGAGTTGCCAAGAAGGGGTGCGAACATTACACTTGCCAAGTACACAGGGGCTTTAAACAAGGGACAAAAGACTATTCTGAGTGTTGTGAATAAGACTGGATGGCTGGTCGCGGCTGAGGTTACTGCACAGTCGGTGTCGTACAGAGATGCTGTCCCGGGATCCGTCTGGCCTGTAGCTCCAGGAGAAGGTCACGTCCTCGGAGGTCCATCGCCAGGAGAAGAAAGAGCAGGACAGCCTGATGTCCGTCCCCACCAGCGCATGCCGTTCCCAGCCGGTGTAGATCACAATGGCCTGAGACTGTGGCACTGCGGAGAGACCCAATCTACAGTTACAATACCGTAATCACGGTACAGTCAATAATTGCCATCACATTATTGTTACGTTCCAGTCAATATAAACACTGTTGTCATTACATCCACTGCAGTTACAGGGCAGTCATGATAATAATAATTAATCACACTACCATAAATATAATCTTATTACAGTCCTTGCAATCACAATGCAGTTATTTGACAGTCAATACAACTGGAATAATTACAGTCAACTCACCATTAATATTATCACATTACTATCATATTACTATCAAAGCAATCACATTACACTCAATAATTGCAATCATTAGTCACAATACAGTAAATGGGCATTATAGTCAATAATCCCACTGCAGTCACGTTACATTCGATAATCACAGTCACATTGTAGTCGGTACAGTCATATTATACAGTCATAAACAGTAACATTACACTTAAGTCCAGCTACACTTACAATGCAGCCATTTTAGTTACATAGCAGTATAATTAAATTAGTTTATACAGTCATAATACAGCAATTGAAGTCCAATTACACTCACATTTTTACATATTACAGTCACATTACACACATTAGTGATGTCATAGTCTCTACAGTCACATTACTTTGACTTCAATCCCAGTAAACTAGACAAATCACACACATTACGACCATTACATTCAGATTCGATTAGTTACAAAATGATTATGAATAGTACACTCCCTTTATGATTATAAATGTACAAATGATTGTACATTTCACAATTTCAGCATGTTGACAAATGTCAAGTGAATCAAAAGCCCACCTCAAATACTGTCATTTGTTCAGACAACAGTTTTAAGTTGAGACCACAATTTGAGTCATGTCTGGGATAACAAAAAGTACATTCTTTTTTTAAGACGCAACACAATGATAGTCATTCAACAAAAGCATCTGCCAGTGATTTCAGCTCCTATTCATTATTTCGAACACTTCTGAAAGATGACAATGCAAGAAACAAAACATAATGCCATTCTCCAAACTGAGTGGCTATTGTTATTACAGAACATCATTGCTGATCAGAAATCACTGGTCACACCTCTAATAGAGCCCATCCACTACAGTACACAATTTTTTATAAGAAATTTTTTATTAGGACGTTGATGGTGAAAAACGCGCAAAAACTAAGACTGTTTAGAGCATCAGTGAGGCTAAGCACGAGTGTTAAAGAAACGAACTTGCATCGAGATAACAGAATGAAAATACTCGTAACCGAACTGTGATGTTTGCGAGAGAGCTTCATCAGTTGCTTGAAAAGCTAATTACATAAAGAAATAAAATGTCTTAAGACATTATAATTTTTTGCAACAGATTTCTAAATAAAAAAATAAGAATATCTAAAGGACATTTGGGGCGAATCCTTCAAAACAAAATTTAAAATTCTCAGGCTCATCCATCAGAACAGGCGTTCAAACATAAAATGAGTGTATCACACCAGGAATGCAACAGGACCATGCACACACACCTTCAATAAGCTCTATCCTTCAGAATATGAGAGAAAATTATCGCACAAATTTTTGCAGTCTTGCTACAGTTCTCTATAGAGATAATTTAGCCCCTAGCGTGTCCTGAGCTGATGTTCCCTCTGGGTCAACAGGACAGTTGCGGTTTCCATTCCCCAATAGTAAACTCCTCCTTTGGGTCATTTTTACCCACGGAGTGTCATAGCATTACCACGTCTATGACACTGAGCTCTTTTTTTCTGACCCACTAAATGACGAACGGGCGGTGCGCGCTGGAGTCGACAGATTTGGAGTATTAATCAATACAGGACACCATCTACGGCACGCAAAGGGAGAAAGGATAACAAAGTTTTAACAAAGTTTTTAGCGAACAAGCGAAGACCTTGCAAACTAGTGGTCAAACTTCCATTTTCCAGGCCAGGTAATTCACGTCGGAACCGCCAACTGAACTTGTCATACAATTTGGATAGTCTGAAAACCGGAAAAAACCTGGAACCTGGCAACATTGTGCATAAAAGCACGACAGCCTGAATTATATTTCCAACAGCGGTGAGAAATGTCCACTTTAAGCTTAGTCAGGCAAAGACTTAGGAATCCATCTCTGCTGCGCCTCATTCCCCCCGTGACCTCCTTTCACCTTACAGTCCAGTGAGCAAAGCCAAACGTCAGAACGCTACAGCGGTAGGCTGACTGTGCAGATCGTTTCTCAGCAAGAACATCAGGAGTTTCCAAGGTTAGTTGCATATCACCTCCAATAGCCTCGTCACGGCCCATTATCCTTCACCTTCTATGACAAGCCGAAGAGTGGCGCGGCTACAAACATTACCACCTACTCGATTGTAGCTCGAATAGGTAGCCTCGCTGGCAAGATGCGCTGGTCCAAGCCACAAAAAAAAAGAGGCAGCAGTCATTAAAAAACTCTGACATCGCTTTTATGTATTTCCCTTTAATTTAGATTCACTTCAAAACTTCTCCGAGGAAGTTTTTAATAGACTATGTTGCTCGCAACTGTTGTATTCCCATTTTGCATAAACCGTTATTCAGTTGTATTCTACAGGTGTGTCCTGAAAAGTACTCGTAATAACGCAAAGATTGCGACAATGTGCAACCTACCGCTGAACACGTCTAACGTGCCTTTCACGTCCAGACTGCATCTTCAAAGCAATGCTTCCAGGCCAGGTAAAACAGAAATTCTAAAAGCAAGCATCAAGCCCCGTCATTTTGGAACCGGGCCAATTTGTACAGAGTTAGCAACTGACTAATTTTAAGCAGATAAAGAATCTAAATGCCGGAGAACAGCCATAGGCTCTCAATAGATTTTGCTGAAAAAGAAAGTATCATCTTATCAAAGCTTTTTCTTTCTTTGGTTTTATCTGATGATACAATCACACAATATGTCTGCTTGCAAATGTTTAGCATCAAAAAAAGAAAAGGATAATGAGCTTGAAAGGCATATGGAAATATTATATAAATGATCTTAAATGGTATATTTACACCACCTGAACATTCCCTTCTGTGCAGCTCAAGTTGCTTAATGCACAATGCACTTCATCACTGCAGTCTTACCATTGCATCCCATCCTTACTATTTTTTGGCATACAGAACATTGCTTCCTAATTCATACACTGCACTGTTTAAAATCACTGGATCTACGTTATGCACATTTCCACTGTGCATTTTACATTAATTAGCAAAAATTTGCAAGAACAACCCTATGAGTACATATTGGGATGAATAAGTTGGTCATTATTACTGTACACATTAAACAGATGCGCTTGACTGTGTATCGCTGAAGATCGCGGTGTCGACGGATGGCATGAACTGGCATGTATACAGTGATTACTCAGGACAGTATGACAATTTCTACTCTACTTTCCTGCACCCTTGTTGAAAAAGTGAAGAGCACAGGTGTTTGTAAAGACCAGGTGAGTGTACATTACCTATTGCCACCAGGCCCACGGACATTAGCGTGATGAAGAGCAACATTTCGGAGTCTCCAGAGGCCGACGGCAGTGATGGGGGTCCCCTCCGGCTGGATGAGTAGGTGAGTCCCAGAGAGAGAGAAAACGAGAGACACGCAGGATGCAAAAACTGCCGGTTTACCATCAGGGGCACCGTTGTTCCCAGAGTTTATACTCGACCACACCCTCAGGCTCACTCTCACTCTCACTCTCCCCCTCCCTTCTGTCTCTCTGTTCATCCCCCTTTCATTCTTAAAAAAAAAAACATGACCACAGAACCATATTTAAATTAATTTAAACAATGCGTTGTGACTTTGTGTAAATGAAGATAAAGGTTGTGTGTAACATTATATCGTGCCTGGTCAGAAACACGCTATTAGAATGTTTTTTAATTCACATACAGATGCTGAAGTAATCCTTACAGGTGACTAAATGCAATTGACTTATGGAACACTGATGTTAAATTTTGAAGAATTTAACAAAAAAAAAAAAAAAAAAAAAAAAACAAAAAAACAAAAACTTGCACTTCACACGGTTAATAGGTCAGCCTCTGTGACCGCAGAATGAGAAATCCTGTGAGATGATGTCATCATATGAACTAGTGGATCCCTTCAAAACATTGACTGCAATTGTATCCCAATATCTTGACTGATGTGTCTGTTTTAGAACTGACAAGGCCTGGTCCTAACAACAGTGCATTATATGAATTTATGCTATTTACTGCGCAATTTACAATTAAGTCACTCGGGTGGTGCTCTTAGCCAAAGCATTTCAACGTGAAGATACTTATAATGGCTCGGAAACACCAATAGAGGTAAAAGCACAATCAAACATGCATTACTGTGAAGGCTCGTGCTTCTAGGCCAGGGGTCACCAACCCTGTTCCTGGAGGGCTACCATCCTGTAGGTTTCTGCTCCATCTGATTCAACTAATTAGCTGCTTAATTGCCCAGCTCGTGATCTTGTTAAGTAGCTAATTAGTTGAATCAGGTGTGCTGAATAGGAGGCAGAGCAGAAACCTACAGGATGGTAGCCCTCCAGGAACAGGGTTGGTGACCCCTGTTCTAGGCCAACGTAATACAGAGGTGGGCTGGTGCAGTTTATTTCTGAGGGTTTAATTCACTGATATTTAATACATTCGTACAATCCACAGGACACGCAATAAAAAGCACAGGGCAGTCTATAGTTATTTGTGGACACTATGGAAAATTAGCTGCAATTTCTAAGCAGGGCACCTGACATGGATGTAAATACCCCCAAATTGATGCTGGCAGTTTAATCACATATTGATATGAGCGTAGTTTCATTTAAATTTTCTTGAGCACATAGCCAAAACAAAAAGATTCAGACAGAGACTGCATTGCAGATGGCAATGTAAATAATATTGTTACATGCAGCATATTGCATGAACTATAATGCAATTATGACTGTAATGTGCAGTACATAGACCATAAGGGAACTATGACTGTAATGTGCAGCATACAGACTGTGATGTCACAGTAACTGTAAAGTGCAGCTCATGAACTGTAATGTAACTATGACCGTAATGTGTTGTACAGATTGTTAAATAATTATGACTGCAATGTACAACTCATGGACTGTAATGTAATCATGACTCATGCACACTTATGGACGGTAATGCAACTATGATTAATGTGCTGCCACTTGACTGTAATGTAACTTGCTAATGTGCAGTACATAAACTGTAATGTAATGTACCAGTATGTACAGTGCATAAACTGTAATGTTCCTATAACTGTAATGTCAATATAGAGACTTTAATGTAACCATGACTGCAGTGTGCAGGACATAAGACTGTAATGTAACTGACTAATGTGCAGTCCATGATTGTAATGCAGCTGACTGTAATGTGCAGTGCATGAACTGTAATTCCAATGCGGCTGTAATGTGCATTATAGACTGTAATGCAATTATGATTAATGTACTGTAAACAGACTAATGCAACCATGACTGTAATGTGCTGCTCATCGACTAATGTAAATATGACGGGGGAGGGGGGTGGGCTCTCCCTTGGTTCACACTCTCACCTCATTTCTCCTCTCCCTCTGTCTGCCCTTTCTTCCTGTATGGAGAGAGGGATGAAAAACAAAGGGCCCATCTCTTCCATCTCTCTCTCCTCCTTCAGCCCAGATTCCTGTCATTTGCCAGCTTCTCTCCATCGAACAATGGAGAGAAGGGAGCGGTGGGTGACTGGTGTCTCTCTCCCCCTCTCTTTCAAAGGCCCCTTTCTCCCTCCCTCTCTCCTCCTCTCTTTCTCAAACTGGGAGACAATCACACCATTCTCTCTCGGTCTCCAGATCTCACCCACTCCCCTCATTCCTGCAGCATGCAGAAAGAGAGGGGGATGAAAAAGAGAGAGAGGGAAAATGTTTATAAATAGGAGGGGTGACACAAGGACAAATAGAGACCCCATCTTGCCGCTGGACCCTCACCTTAGGGGACTCAAGACTGTGAAAACAACTGCCTTCGCACACCCAGTGAGCCTTAACATTTTAAGGTGTGAAATCATCACACAAAACTTCTTCGCTAAATATTCTGCTGATATAGCAACAATCACAACTCGCGACCTTAAAATTACAGGGTTATAACTGACATTTTGGTCAAAATTGAGTTAACTATTGTACATATTTGGTAATAAATAGTTAAATCTAATGATAAAGTATGGCTATTCAGTTCATTTGTTAAATTGTGTTCAGATCAAATTTACAAAGTTCCAATTCCCGAAGTGTACACCGAGTCGCCAAACTTTGTAAGCAAATTCCTCAAAACTTTGTGAATGTTAGTTAGAACCCTGTAATTCTAAGGTCTCGAACTGGTGACTGAGAGCAGTGTTCTACAATATTTCTAGATTTAGCGAGTTTTCAAGAATGTTAGGGACTAAACTGCAAAAAAAGGCTCTCAACCTGTGTGATCACAACTATATAACTAGGCCTACGCTGTCAGCGGCCGACAGCAAGGGCTATATCCATGAAATTCCCCAATCCTCAAAGCCCCGATTATTAGATTCCCCTTTACTAGACCTACAATATGAGGCAAATTTGAGGTCTGTGTAAGTAATTGTTCCAGAGATATGGTTAAAAAACTGATTTTTTAAATATATAGCGCCACCTGGTGGCAAACCTAGGAGTGCATACTTGCCCAAAATCTAATCATTTTATCCTCTCTACCATATCTACCCATATGCTAAAAATGAGAAGCCAATGTAAAGTATTTTGTGAGTTATCGCGCTAACGGCTAAAATCTGCGGACGCAGCGGCAGCGGAGGCAAAACCATGATATCCCCGAAACTCGTATTTCGGGGATATAATTAGAGTGTTTTAAATGGAAAGTTTTTATGGCGATGTCACCGACCGACGACTAGGAAATGAAAACTTTTGGAGTTTTAAAACACAGATTTGGATTTTCAGGGAAAAATCCCTCACATGGTTAAAAGCACCATTGAGTATTATTATGCACTCCTAACTACCCATAATTACCCCACTGGTTCAGTGAGTGCTGTGAACAAACTATAACCCCCCGTGTGATTCAGTATAGGCACCACAAACGATCCTTAATCACCTCAGGAATAGCAGACAGAATCTTCACTGGGCAGGTGGATGAAAGACCTACAAATACACCCTTCTACATAAATTGATATCTTGGATGCAAGGTGCACAGCACCACAAAACATATCGCTGAAACGCTTACCATTTTTAACAGAATAATGACAAACGGCAGTGCTTGTTAATTGTGGCAGTTGAAGAGAAAAGAGACTAAAAAAATGTAATAACATGCGACTGACGACGCTTAAAAAAATGTATGCGCACTTCGCAGGAGCAAGACAAATCTATCAAACCAGGTTTGGAGTCGAGATCTGTAAAACTGTCGGAGGAGAAGCGGATACAAAATTGGATGTAATAATAATAATACGTTGTAATAATAATAATAGGAAAAAAGAATTTCAATAAGTGATTGCTTTCACAATGATCACTTAAGAAACTAGAGAACTCTGCATAAACTTGTGCCGCTCTCACCCGTAGGCGCATGCTGCGCCCACTGTCCTGAAAGGCATTGCTCTTCTTCTCCATGTACTTATGATAATAACAACATCACTCTTGATGTCATTTATATTTAACAGACACAACTTCAGTGTCACTGTAAGATATTATTAATATTTGGTAGGTATCACTGTAATATTACTGAAGATATTGCTCATATTCTACAATTATTTGTTATTACTTTCGTATTTGTGTAGACAGCAGAACTTCACAGGACATTATTAATTTATCCGCTGAGGTAAAATCAACTTGATTTTGTGGTTCTACAAAATGCAACAAAACAAGCACAGCCTGGCTATTGACAGAGGACAGAAACAGGCGACTTCGCTACCCGGAAAGGTCATACTGATCTCGCGCTGGAGGGCTGCACTTCTGCACAAAAAATAATCAAGACATTAACAGAATTTCCACCAAGAACTTCTACTAAAATGCTCAGAATACAAAACATTAACTGAGCAGCTAAAGCTCCATTTTTCTGGAATGCCAAAAATGTATTACTGGAAATGACAACTTTTCAGATAAAGAAGGACAACTGTAAACATATTAAGTAATAAGGCGGAGTTACTATTCAAATATGTTCCGTGTCTATTCATTCAATGCAAAGGGAGCACAATGATTTATTGGACAGCTAAACAGTTTTTTTTGTCATTTAGATTTTATTGGTTGAGTTGATTGCCAGATCTCAATCAAGACAAATGTGCACTTTACATGCTGAAGAGGAGTCTGAAGCCAAAGTCTCTGAAACAAGCAGGAACTGAAGATGTGTGCTGCACAGGCCAGGTTGAGAATCACCAGGATTGATAACCTGCGTCAGGTGATGTCCATGCTCCATTCAAGTGGCCATGGCATGCAAAGGATATACAACAAAATTTAGAAAAGAAATGTTTTTTGATGTGTCAAAAAATGTCGGGGAACTGTAAAAAAGGTGAAGCCATTTTTAAACACTTCATTCGATTTTAATGAAAACACCTTCAAATTTTAGCTGACAATCTGTACTTTGAACTGATTGACACTGTTTCCTATCAAACTGAAAGTTATTGAGTGTGGACCCAAATAAAGGGTCGCTGTCCAATGAATTTTGGGGCTCACTGTATGTCTTTTCTGCATGCTTTTTCGGCATAGGATGCTTCTCTTGCTAATAAAGATTGAGTATACATATTTACATTCAGCTGTGTGCCTCATCTTAGTAATGTGCTGATACTACATTTTCTGCAGGTTTGAAACTCACGCTTTGCCCCTTACTTATTAAAGGAATCCACCTTCTTCCTCTGTCCAAGCAACAAACCATGAGAATGAATAACTATAGCACCGCACTATTCACCACTGCCCCCCTGTATGAGCATGGGCAGGGGTGTCTGTCTGTAGCCTCCAATTGTGTTTGTGGGGGAGTCTGGGGTCAGTCAGAGCGTCACCTGACATATAATACTTCAACCACTCCCATCTGCACAGCATCTCCAGAACCCCTCAGCGGAAAAAGGCGCTTCCAACTTTTCTTACATATCTTGTAATTATGTATTTTATGATTTTTTTTGTCTTTTTATGACTGCTGTTGTATTTGAGAAGCACCAAACGTAATTTTGTTGTATGCCAACAATGATCAATAAAGTGTTTTATGTCTTACAAAAGAAAAAAAGATGTCTGCTGCAATAGCGCTCACAAAACAAAATAACTATCAGTGGAGACAATCGCGCACACTGTGTCTGCACCTGAGTGTTGTCATTGACGGTTGGATCACAGTGTTATCTTTTGGCACTCTTCTATACAGGGTCCTCGCACCTTTTCAAAAAAAAAGAATAAAAGAAGAAAAAAAAAAAAAGCTCCTGTCAGACAGCGATTTATTACCCCCGGTTGAGTAGACAGGGGCCAATTTCCCCTGTTGCAAATGTGGTGTTCAGGGCCTTGCTCAAGGGCCAACAGCCGGACTGATCTTATTTTCCTTGGGTCTTGAACGACCCACTTTCTGAGACCCAGTCGAATTCCCTCACCACTAAGCCAGAGTAGTCCATCTCCAGTCCTCGAGAGCCACAGTGTGTGCTGGTTTTTGACGCGATTCCATTCAAGTGATTCACTGATTGCCTAGAGAGTGCAAAAACCTTGTGCTCAAGGCATCAATTGGCTGCAGATTGAAAGAAAACCAAACAAGTCTGCAGACACTGCGACCCTCCAGGACTGGAGTTTGGGACCCCTGCAAAGTGGCAGAAGTTCCGGCAGTCCGAATTCCAATTTTCTGAGGGCTAATTTGTTTCACCGTTGTGTGCGAACTTTGTCGGGGAGCCAAATTAATTTTGTTTTATGCATCTTTTATCTCTGGATAGTGGCCCAATGCATTTTGTTGTCTTGTGTAATTTGTATGATTTTATTTTATCTTATGCATCTTTTAATTAACTGTACAAACGGCTCTTTAGTCAACGTACTGCTCTTCTAAATATGTTCCTTAAATAAAATTCACTTGACATCTGCTCTCAATGTGTGCAATTGCATACTAAACTGACACACGTAAGCATCGGTGAAAGTCGCCGACCACAAGTGCATCCTAAAGACTGAGCTGGATAAGAGGGGATAAACATCATAAATCTGAATCAGGTATCAGAAAACCAACATCAATCATTGTAACCAAAACCCAGGAACAGGCTGGACGGCCGGGACCAGTGTTTAACACGACACCCAAGCGGATGCTGGGGACAAACTACTGAAACTGCGATAATGTTCAGGAATTCTGGTGGTCGCAATCAGCCTGCAGTCCGAATTGGGGAAGGTATTCCGGGGGTTTGGACTGGGACAAAGGATGGGACTGTTGCCCTCCTCTCTCTCTCCCTCCCTCTCTGGCTCTCTCGCTCCCTCCCTTTCTGGCTCCGCAGAGATGTCACTCCGAGCACCAAATGAAGGGTGGGGACGGAGGGAGGAGAGAAGAGGATGGAGGGAAAAGAGGGATGGACAGAACAAATGCTTTGTTGCAAGCTGAGAAGGGGGCATTGTGTTCGGAAGCCCCGGGCAGTGGTGGGCGAGAGAGGAGAAAACGCACGGAGGGTGATTTTCCTTTCTCCAAAAGCAAAACATTTTGGTTTTCAGTGTTCTTGTTTTGCTCCTGAGTCCTGCACCACTGACAGAAAAATACAGTCAGTCAAAAAATAATTTTTATTGGAGTCTGCCGTGCTTATTTTATCAGCCTCCTATTCACCTCTTTAAAATGAGCAGATTCAATTTGGATAAAACACCCAAAATAAATAGCTTGTATGCTTGTCTGATAACCTGCATTTCCTGTGGTGTTCAGTTGGAAGACATGGTTACCGTTCCTTTTCAAATTTAAGGTTACGAGCAATTCTCGGTGGCTTTCAAATTTATCCAAAATACATGTTTGGAACACAGGTAAGTCACTGAAAACCAAGTACTCCGGTTAGCTTTTTATCGGAAATACAGCTGCATTTTACATAACTGTTTTTCTGGATTTTAAAAGATAACAATAAAATATGACCTATCACATTCTTCACTACATTTTTTGGCATGTGCAGAAGTGCCGCTGTCAGAAAACATTAATGTGGTAATGTTTCTGAGGGGGACTGACAAATATTTTTCATTATGCTTCCATGTCCGCTAAAAAGCCTCCGTTTCACAGCCTGTAATTCTTAGAGAATCTCCAGAGGCCTGTGTTGCAATGCAGGAAAACAAACTCGAAAAATCAATATACATCAGCTCATGTTCCTGAGATTTGGGAGGGACCCTGGAAGTGACCCTGTGATCCTGCTTTGTGACACAGACCCCAGACCAGCCACTAAATCAAGCTGGAAGAACACAGAGAAGGGATCATCAAGGTCCGAGAACTGCTGGACTTCTACCGTGCCCTGACCTTGGAATCAGGTGTGAAGACAGTATGGGGTACATTTCCCAAATGCATAGCGACTTACCGCACATACTTCTCTCTATAGCTCTGGTTCGAACTATGTAAGTTACTAATATAATTAGCTACTAATCTTTTGGGAAATGTACCCCTTGCCAGTCAGAAGCACTAATAATTCAGCTCATTTTCAAGGAAAAAAGTCAACCATTGGTGTATGTTTTACACCTTAATTTAACCAGGGAGGTTCCAGTGAGAACATGTTTCTCCATTTCAAGGATACCCTGGGAGAAATGCCAGATTCCACAGGTGCAAGTGAGCTGGGATAGAGAGGAACAGAGGTAAAGCCCCAGGAGCAGTTTTTAGGGTTAAGGCCCTCACACAAGGGCCCAGCGGTTATTCCCAACTTCATCTCTTCAGATATAAGTCAGACTCCCAAGCCCCACTGAGGGTTTAAACCTGCAACTCTTCAGTTACCAGTCTAGCAACCGACCACTAAGCTGCCCTTCCGCCCCAACATTTGAGGTCCAGATTTGGTGATCCCTACCAAAGAGTACTGCCTGTGTCCCTCCTGCCTCAGATCTCATCATGCACTCGGCAGACACCGCTGTGCCCTGATCTTCAACAGGAGGCGCTGTTGTGCAGGTGTGGCAGCTCCTCGGCGGCAGGAAGAGCTTCTGTCGAGCTGAGAGATACCATTCAACTCCCTCTCTAACAAACACAATCCCTGCTCAGTGCACACCGCCTACACACACTTCCATTGCATTGCGCGCATACGCACACACACGTGCAGTCACACTGCCAGTGCATAGCCCACGTACAAAAAGGCGCTCGGGGACTTCCATTTCATTTTATCGAACATAGACAGACATTCCAAATTCACATCCATCGCATTGCATCTCATACACAAATTCAAGGACACTCAAACGTGCACACACATACTTCCTGCGTTGCATCGCACGCACATGCACGCACGCACACACAAAAACACACTTGTGAGGTCTTTTGCTCCCTACCAGGATATAAAAACAGGCCCACATGCGCATACACACACAAACACACACAACTACATCTGCTTCACGCACACGCAAACAAATCTTCAAACTCCCAAGCACAAATGACATTGCACACACTGACGTATATACAGATGTAGAAAAGCTGTATTGACACAGCTGACATTTCCTCAATAGGAAAACATGGCTCTGTAGTCACAGACGGCAGCTCATCACCAGGAAAGAGCACACAACTAAAAACTATGCATGCGGCCACTACGCCACCAGCAAAGAGAACATCGACATCATGATCAACAGGATCTGGAAATAGGTGAGCTTCTATGACAGCAGCAACATATGCTGGTTGCGGTTTAGCAGGTTTCGCCAAATATCTGCCTCATTATATAAAATGACAAAGTCAAAAATATACACCGATCAGCCATAACATAATGACCACCTGCTTAACTTTGTGTAAGTCCCTCGTTTTGCAAGCGGAACAGCCCTGACCCTTTTGAGGCATGACACTCCACTAGCCCTTTGAAGGTGTGCTGTGGTGTCTGGTACTGAGACATTAGCGGGAGATCCTTTAAGTCCTGTAAGTTACAAGTTGGGCTTCCATGGATTGGTCTCGTTTGTCCCGCACATCCCACAGATGCTCGATTGCATTGAGAAGGACAAGTCAACCCTTTGATCTCGGTGTTACGTTCCTCAGACCATTCCTGAAACATTTTTGCAGTGTGGCAGGCCACATTATCCTGCTGAAAGACACCATTGTCATTAGGGAATACCGTTTCCTTGAAGGGGTGTACTTGGTCTGGATCAATGTTTGGGTATGTACAGTATGTGGTGCATGTCAAAGTAATATCCATATGAACCCGAGGTTTTCCAGCAGATCATTGCCCAAAGCATCAAACTGCCTCCACTGGCTTGCCTTCTTGCCATAGTGCATCCTGGTGCCACTTCTTCCCCAGGTAAGTGACGCACACACACTCGACCATCCACATAATGTAAAAGAAAACATGATTCATCAGACCAGGCCACCTTCTTCCATTGCTCTTCGATCCGCTGTGTTTTCTGACACCTTTCTTTCAGAACCAGGATGAACTTTTTCAGCAATTTGAGAGCTATAGTAGCTCTTCTGCTGATTTGGACCACATGGGCCTTCGCTCCCCATGTGCATGTAGATACCAACGATCAACTGACAGTTCCTACGTAAGTGACTACTCTCTTTAAGAACGTATGATGTCTCACCAAAAAGGTGTGAAGATTCCCTGCCCCTAATCAGGTTACAAAAAGGAGACCATCCAGTCTTCTCTCTCCCTGTGCCCACTCTTTCCTCCTCCACCGGCCAAGACATATTGTGGCAGGCCGAAGGACAGCACGGGCGGGGTCTGATTGAACCTCAGACTCTCGGGTAAGAGTCACATGCGCTGACTACATCGCCAAAGAGCCAGGCTCATTGGCAAGGTAGCCAGGGCACGTACTTATTAGGAGGCATTCCTAGTGACAAGACCCATCAACTGTCACAATATCAAGCGGAAGGATGGCGCTTGTGTCTGGAACTCTCGCGCACTGTGCAGTTCCATGTGGCTTAAGCAATTCCACAGTGCACACAACTCAGTGGAACTCTGATATAATTTGGGACCACAAGTCTCATTTAACTAGCTAGCCTGTGCCCAACACTGTTGCCAGTTAATCACGGAACGACTGCATGAAATAATTTTCCAAATAAAAAAAGAACATTAGTTTTGGCGACCAATACAGCGGAACAGCATCGCTACTCCACATGGACTCGGGACCTCGGATCTAGGCATCTCTGCCGAGTATCCCCACAGGACATCCAAGCCAGGACTGCATTGTCCTGGCGAGAGGCAATCAAGGCTTTATAACCCTCAGTAAGACTGACTAAACTTGCCATGTGGTTTCCAGGTTGTTTCCACTGAGACTGTATTGCATTTCAGTTTGCCCTCAACTGATGTAATTGTACAATCGCTGTTATGTCTGTTTTTTTTTTTATTTTAATGAGCCATTCACCGATTGAGTACAACTGCATTTATAAACTTTATGTCTCCCGTTTGCCAACTTTCTAGCACTGCACCTAACATGCTTGATATAGTATAGATGGTAGCAGATGAATAGCCAGATTAGTGATGCAAATTGCTTATGAGCTGAAGCTAGCTTCACCTTTTGGTTCTTTGCTGAAGCTAAAGTGAGTTACCCAGCCATGCACAGGCCTACCTATGCATTGCAAAATACAGTTGTGGCCCATCACATTGTCTGCCATTTCTTTCTTTGACTTGGGAAAAAAGAAACGCGTGCCCACAAACGCGCGCACACACGCACGCATGCATACATAACCATTGTTACCTTCCCATAGTTTGTATAGTCCTCCCATTACATTAGGCCCTGTATGTTCTGTGTTTAATAAATTCATTTATTAAACGAAGTGTCTCTTTTGGAATCTGAGTCAAAATGGCCTATTTAGAACTTTAAAAATCCCTGATTATTTCCTAGTTTTTTATTTCATTGTATTTTATGTAATTATAAATAGTGGTAATATTAGTTATGTATTAAATTCCATATTTTTAGTTAAAAGTAATTTTATGAGACCGATTACCAACCTTACAGGTTTTCTCTACAACAAATTGGCATCCCGCGGGAGGATTATTAGGATAAACACGTCATAATTATCCGTTCTTGCCGTTTCATATACCATAAAGGCATATCCCATCCACGTATCAGTGAGCCTTAGCCGCTAATGACCCTGTTGCTAGTTCACCGGTTTTCACTCTTTGAACCACCTTGGGTAGGTACTGACCAATGCTGACTGAACACCCCACAAGAGCAGCAGTTTTGGAGATGCTCTGACCCAGTTGTCTAGCCATCACAATTGAGCCCATGTAAAAGTCGCTCAATCCTAATGCTTGCCCATTTTTCCTCCATCTAACGCATCAACTTCGAAGACAAACTATTAACTTGCCGCCAATGCCAGTTGCAGTGTCAGCAGTCACATTCTTCGAGAGGTTTGAACCGTTGGTGGAAAAGGAGGGATGGCTCTTACTCCCCCAACCATCTTCGTGATGTCACGCTCCAGACAAGACTATTACAACGGCACAAAAAAGTTTCACTGAAAGATGTCGCTCGGGAAATATTCCAGGCATTTCATTGGCTGAGAATGGTTGGGTGAGTGACGAAACTAAAACAATTCGCCCAGCAGTTGGGGGAATAGCCTTTGTCTTTTCAATATTATACTGACATTGTGATGTAACCGGGGCAGCAGAAACCACTGAACCGTGACTGTTACATGGGGGGCGAGGGAAGCCAAACAGGGCCAGACTTTGGGGACTGGGCTACAGTGATTGGTTTCTGCCCCCTTCACAAAGTTTTTTTTTCCCCATATAAATCAAATTTGGGGGGGACACATCTCTCTGAACAGGGAATACAGAACATACAGACATAGACAAGTATACAGTAGGCAGGACATAAACTAATGTGGGGAAATGTACCAACATACACAGACATGGGCAGGAAAAAGGATGAAACAACTACATGGGGAAAAAAAGATATTTTTTTCCAATCAGAAGGTGGGCACAAACCTGGTATCGACAGAACACAGACATAGCAACAACAATAACAAAGAGTGGTGGCAAGAGTAGTGTATGAAGCTTGGGGTGATGGAGATGGGGTTGGGAGGAAGTGAGGTAATGTATACAGACACTTTCATGGATATGTTTGGATTTCTAAATGATAATAAACAAAATAAATAATAATCAAGATTTGTATTTGTGTGTATATAGGAAAAAAGGAGAGAAAAAAGAAAGAAAAAATACTGATATACAAAGTAAAACCAAAATACACTAAGTAAATAAATAATTATGTAAATATGCCTATGCGCATGAACGAGTCTATTGTTAAATTAAGAGGATGGTTATCATTGTAGGGAGCTGAGGTCCTGTATGTGGCATTGATCAAATGTGTCCTGTTTTTAGAGGGGATGGGTCATGAATGAGTGCCAAGTTTCATGAAAGACTAAACATTACTTTTCTGAGCAGCTAATAGTGAGTGATGCGAATAGAACTTTCAAATTTCCAGTTTTTGAAGATTATTTTCTTGGCTACAGTTAGAGAAATGAGTAATGGGATTTTGTCTTTGGGTGATAGGAGATACCACATGCATAGCCCTAACAGGCAGAGTGATGAGGACACTGGGATTCTGCAGCCCAGGACAGCGGTGAGTTATTCAGTGACTGCTGCCCAAAAGGAGTGAACTGGTTGACAGACCCTAGTGGCATGCAGATAACTGTCCACGCTACCCAGTGCGCATTGTTAGCAGGTGTGTGTCAGCCAGTCCCATTTTAAACAATTTACTCCAGGTGATGTGTAATCTGTGGATGGTTTTGTATTGTAGTAGTAGTAAATTTGTGTTAGCAGTCATACAGAAAGTGTTCTTATTGTTATGAATCCAGAATTTGGGGTTGAGAAGGAGAGCAAAGTCATTTTCCCATTTAATGACTGGGAGTGATATGGACGTAATGGACGTGGCAGACAGCACAGTGTAGACAGACTGGGACCATGGGGAGAGAGGAGACTGCCTTACAGAAGCCTCAAGGACAGAATAAAACTGCCGACTTGGCAGAGCATAACGAGTTAATGGACGGTCCTTTACAGGCAAAGCCATGAGACAACCCATCATCATGTTTTTTAAAATACATTTTTATTTCAGACCAAAGCTGATATCAAAATTATTTACATAAATTCAGAAAAGGCAAAGCACTTATGCAGCGCATCGTCCAGTAATGACCTTTACGGGAAGATAAACAGCGCTGCAATACTACACAGCTACTAAACAAACCAAACATTCATCATCAAAATTAAATCATTAAGACAGCTGGGGGAACAGATCTGAAGAGCCAATCAGATGGGATTCCAATTCCTCATGAGCCAATGAGGGGTCAGTATCTGAGGAGCCAATCGAAAAGGTGTCAGTAGTAGTCTTCCGGGTTATGTTTGGTGCTCCCCTGGTTCTGAATCTGCTGTTGTTTCCTGTACAGGTCAGCAACCTGAGATAGAGGGGAAACAGGAACGATCAAGCTCTCAAACACTGACTTAATGAAACTTTAAACGATCCCGCTGCACACAGTGGTTGGGTTCTCTCCAAGATTATCTCCAATACAAGCCAGAGAGGGGAGTTTTCCTTTCCACCGTGTCGATGGGTACATTCTTCGAGAGGTTTCAGGGCTTCATTCCAGTTGGGCTGTATTGCCACATTAAAATCAAAACTGAATACCCCCAGAGAAGTGCATGATTTCAGTGGTAACTGTGTTATGCTGGTGCGTGCTCTGATGGTAGGTACTTATATTTACTGAGTGCTGATATGAGTCCATTATACAACCAGAATTTAACTAAGCTTAATTGTGGGGCACCTACATGTATTTCAGTTTCTTCCTAGATGTAAAAAGTACACATTGTTAATCTTATAATTTATTAAACAGTCTTTTAATTTAAAGGCAGGGGAGGTAAGAGTTTTCTAAAGCATTTTTTCTGATATTTGTTGGAATTGAGTTCGTAGCCCAATAGCTATCAATAAATTAAATGGTTTAAAAGAAAATGAGGAAAAGTAGGTACTTGTAGCGGTTGTAGGACTGTAATAAGTCCGTCCACTCACTTCACTTGGCCTACCCACCCATATAATCTACATACCAGCGCGCATCCGAGTACCTGACTCATGCACTCACTGCACATGCGTGCACAACATCAGTGAAGCCAAAATCTTTACAGTCATCCCTGGCAAAGCCAGGGAGTCCATCGTACGTGAGTGGCTAACGAAGTCCAGGCCAAATTAGCAGTTTCAGCTTTACCTATAACAGCTTGCACTGCTTATAAAAGCAAAAAAATGCATTAAAAAAAGCAGAAAAGGTGACGAAAAAGAGTAATTTGGGTAGATAAATATCCTGGCTGTTCCACGCCCTCCTTCCCAAGCCTGTGTTCTCTGATCAGACCTGCTGGGTTCTAGAGCAGCTATAGTCAGGATAAGAGCCAATTGTTCGCACCCTGAAAGGTTTAATGAAACTGAGCCATTGTACAACACGCTATGAATTCTATGCACAATTCTGGCCCGTCAATATGTCTCCGATGAACTGACACAATCATCAGATGGCTTGCAAGTTAGTGATATAGCGAGGTAGCTACGTACAGTTGATTCACTGGAAACATTGGTGAAATGCACTATAAATGGGAAATAATCACTCAAAATGTTCTCGTGCTGTGTAATATCCTAACCTTGTTGAATATAGCTTTGCAATGAATGTAAAGTTACCGCTGCTAGTCACCGTGTGGTGGCCAGCATAGTGTTGCTGGCTGTAAGTTCATATTCTTTCCATTTTCCTAAGAAGCAATTACTCTCATGCTAGTTAGAGTGACCGCAATGATAAGGATGACAACTTCAGTCGTGTTTATTGCTTACGGTCATTGCATTCATATTGTTTACACTAACATTGTGTACATGCAGCTAATAATGCAACATTTTTGTCCGGCATGTAAAAGATATATTAACTCATTCCCTACGGCAAGCCGCTGCCAACGGCGCGGCAAATTCTACCATTCCCTACGGTAAGCCGGTGCCAGCGGCGTGGATGACCATTTGCAGTCCGATGAAAACACAAAATCAGTTGACGATCGTGGTCATGGGCCACCTGTACTACAATACTTTATATTGTGTAATTTTCGGGAAATGTATTCCGTACAAACGCGACAATTTTATATAAAAGTATTCCGTAGGGAATGAGTTAAAGGTCCCATGACGCCCAAAATTAAAAAAAAAAAATTGCTTTTAAGCCATTCTACTGTACTTTTTCCATGTGAAATTGAATCTTACACTGGTTTTCATTATTCCATTCATGGGAAGTGTGAAAAGCAAATAAAAACCAGGCTTGGGAACGCCCCAAAAAATTTGCTCAATCGCTCTGTGCAATTACATAATCCATGAAACTACAACGATAGAAGGACGATACTCTCAGCAGAGTCACCGGAAGTGAGTCTTGTCTGCAATACTCAGTACATTCACCTAGACTTAAAACTGAATGTTTGGATTTCTCACTCCGACATTCACTACAAATCATGTGCAACACTTCCAACAAGTGGTGAAGATGAGAGAGAAAATGCTTCGTTTTCGGATTCCGCTGAAATATCAGATTTGTCAGAAGATCGTGAAATTCAAGCTGGAATTTAGGCTGCTGGAATAGGTCTGCCATATCGTCATGAGCCCAAGGTGGAAGCAGGTTTTAGAAACTCAATGCAATGGCAATATGATGAAAAATAAATAATTATGAAGTCATTTTTGGTGCTACCCAGTTGGCAAAAGAGGGGGCTTATATAACAATGACCTGAAAATTGGTTAAGCACAGACAATTCAGTGAAAATAATGATTGGTCTTGATCTCTTTTCAATCATTTAATTAAATTAACTTAATTTACATGAACTCCAAAAACAGTCAGGACCATCAGGTGTGGCCAGGTGAACACGTTTTCCAACGATAAATATAGGGCACTGGCAGCCCCAGAAACTCCCGCTGTTAAGACAAACAAAATGTCGAAGTTTTTGTTGACGGATGCACGCATGGACGGACGGACGCATGCACGAAGCCCGATGCCATAGCTCCCGCACCGCAAAGAAGCGAAAAAGGACGGTGTCAGTGGAAGCCAGGATAAAAAAAAGGGAGAGTGACCGTGCACGGCACAAAACCAGAGTTAATATTGGACCGGCTTTTTCACAGTGGAGAGAGCTCATGGCAAAAGAGGGCTGCAAGTTGGACGCTGAGCTGGCAGTGTTGCTGATTGAGAGGTGAGTTATATGCTCGTGTTCATGCATTGTATTTATCACACATTGTTTTTGTTGGCTGTGTTATCGTGTGTAGTCACAGTCACTATTTGGGTTATCAAAACGTAACTGATTGTAAGCCCATTCAAATAATGTAGACAAGGTTAGCCAAGGTAGCATTAGCATTTCACCGGCAGAGTTAGCCCCTTTTTGGAGTGTTTTTTATAGCGATCTTTATGCTTCACGGTGAGAAAAGTTGATGACTTACCAGCAACTATTGTTTGAAAGCAAAGACAGGCCATATCAGCTTTGTAGGCTGGCGATGTACCGTCATTATATTGATATTGTCCCGTTTTGAGGTTACAATAGCTACTATGTCTGCTAACGTTACCCTTAGGAGCGGTGCTTGCGCATACTTTGTTGTAGAGCAATAGTTTTAATCCAACGCTGTTGAAGACTTCTATGTAAACACAATCATAACTAATAACTTTATTGATTCCAGCTCCACAAGTCTCAGGGTGTAAAAAAAAAATGCACGCTCTCACGGGGGACGTCAGCCAGCAACAGCGCTCTGTGTGTTTTTCGACAGTGGCGTTACGCTTCTACTTGCTCTAGTGGCCTTTAGTGGCCGCTAGAGCACACAAAACTGGGATTCCTACCTAGTGGGGCTCTATCAACTCTTGGCTTCATGATTGTTTTAATAACAATAATGAAAGCAAAAAATTAGGAAGAAAAATCCGCAAATGAATAACGCTGATAGAAATGGAATTTCATGTCGAAATAACATTTTCTTCGTGTTTAATTACTGAGCAACACTCATCAAATCTGATAATGTAAACTCCAAAAACACCCACCATTATTTTAAAATAAATTGATGATCGAAAACGGTTTAAAACCAATTATAATTTTCAAGGGATGTTCAGCACTTCACCATCCTGACGTACAGTACTCGCATGACCACAGCCGTGTCTGTGGCATAGCTAGCTGCAGCTTGCTTAGATTTACAAGGATACATTATTGACATTTGACATAGTTTATTCTAGCTGCCTGACATGTGATGGTGCATATTTTGACTTGTAAAGCTGCATAAACCTTAGGCATTACATGTAGACTGCAATGCTTGCCAACTGCCTCTCACTGCCCACTAATGTAAAATAAATGCGTAAGTACAGCATGCAGCAATGAGATGGTAGTTTCAGGCCACAATCTATGCAGCAAGTAAGCATGAAATGGCTACCATTTATGGTTTACAAAAAAAAGAAAAATCTATATCCAGATGAACTTTTTTCGATATGCAGGCTTTGGTAGAAATAATCTAGCCAATGCATTCAGGAAAATCTGTCACGTTTCATGGTCATATAAATTTCAAAATGTGAAAAACAAAAATAGCTAAATAAATTAGACTTTCTCCCAATTCAAATTGCTCGAGTGAATATACTGTTTGAGTGCAAATCGAGCAAAGTAAATGTGAAGGGGGTGAGAGCAATTGTCGGCTAGAAGGTGATGAATTTGCAGACCTTAATTTTGCTCCGTTCAGCACGTCACTGAACTACAGGACCTGCCGCCATGGGGCTTACAGACGAACTCGCCCCTTCTGTTTTCCACAAATCATACCTGATGTGGTCTTGAATGAACGGCTGCCAACAATCAGAGACCATATGAAACGCCTCCGGAAAAACACTTCACTGACTTCAGCATTTATCAGTGACGTCTTTTAAGTGGCTGGATAAGGTTTGCGATGTAAACTAATTATGTGCTGGGTGGTAACCCTCCTCGTTCTCAGTTACTCTTACATCAGCAGTATGCTGAGTGCGTTCGCACGTTTTCAGAGAGTGGCTTTGGAGCGATGAATCACACAAGGGGGCATTTATTTCCTGCTTGTGACATTCAAATTATACCTTACATTGTCTGGTTCATCCAAAGTGACCTACCCTACCCTTCACAATTTAGCAAACTTGCTCATTCACAGTGAATTAAACAGATTGCACTCACTTACACTGCCTTTTAATATCTAAGCCTGCAATCTGAGTCATCAGGGTAGTTGTGCAACTTCTGCAAGAAACCCTCTTGCCCCGCCCTTTGGCAGGCCCCTTGCTCCACTTACCCCACCCCTCACCCCGCCCCTCACCCCACCCCTCTTACCTGTGCGCTGCTGGTGGCATCTTCTGGCTTCTTATCGTCCCTCACCCTGAGGAAACGAGGGAACCGCAGAGACACGCCCTTCTCTGGGTCCACCTGAGAGAAAGGGGGAGACAGAGAGACAGGAGGGGAGGAAAGAGTGAAGGAAAGGTGAGGAGAGGGGAGAGATGGAGGGAGAGAGGAGGGGAAGGGAGAGAGCAATGAGAAAGAGATGGTCGAAAAGAGTGGGTGGGTAGAAAGGCAGAGGACAGATGGAGAAGGGAAAGAGGAAGAGATGGAGAGAGTGGAGAGAGAGAGAATGGAGAGAGTGAGAGAGGGAAGTGAGATCAAGGCAAAAGGAGAATGATAGAAGGGCACAAGATGGAGGGAGAGAGTGGAGAGGGAGGGGGAGGAGGTGTAAATTTATTATTCATGCATGGAAATCAAATTTGCGCATCTATAAGCACGTCTAGAAATTTGACATTTACTTGTACATTTAGCCAATAAGTTGTGATATTGATTTGCTGAATTTGCCATTTCATCAGAGAAATAAAGAACATCCAGAGCATGTACTCTAACATGACAGAGGGGGCGAGGCGTAACAAGTGACAGGCGAACTCACCAATCCCATGGCCGCCTTGTAAACCGGAGACAGTGATAGGTCAGCACACTTCACTTCCCAAACCTGCACCACCTCTAGCCAAACGTCAGGTTCAGCCGATTGGTCCACTCGGTAATAAGGGCGAGGTTTGGGCAAGACATGTTCCTGGATAGAAAATAGAGTAAAAATAACGCCAAACAATACAATCTTAACATGACAAGGATGTATTCCTGCCACACAACCTGTGCATGATAATGGAACAGGTTCCAACATATCTCTCCACAAATCTCAGCAGGGATAAACAGGTTAGATAAAGGCCATACTTGGACGGATAACCAACTCAAGAGCTTTATCGATAGATTTCATGATATTTCACTCTGGTGAATATCATTTAAGCGCAAGTACTCAGGTGAAACGCACTAGAGGGAGATCAGTGAGTAAAAAACTGAAATGGGTCCATACTTTTTACGATCATCAAAAGTTCAAAGACTTCCTCTGTGACAGGCGCCAGTCCACACAAAATGAGGTTTGTGGAGGTGTATAAAAATACAAATCATGTTCTAGCCCAGGAACAAGACATTTCTCCTCATCTTACGCCCGCGCTGTGAAAATACTGTCGAAATACGAGCTTCATCTCACACCGATCGGAACGAAAACGGACAGAAAAGCATTGCGAGAAGGTTGTAAAGAGTCTTTGCTTCATTAAGCCTTTAATTTGGAGTAAAACAAAACATTTCAAGATCAGAAATAGTAAAATTAAATGTTGCGTATACATTTCAAAACAAGTTGGATGCATTTATTTACAGCAAAAAGTAGCAGATTATACATAATGAGAGCAAATATTCAGAGACGCATGATCAGTTTGAATGTGAATCTTGGCAGAAGAGCGTGATTTGTAGAACCTGCTGTGTAACTGCTCAGCTGGAATGAAAGCCTGCACCCACAACAGCGCTTTCTGGAAAAGACTGAGGACCCCAAGGCAATGGAAAAACACAGAAAAATCCGCATTCGGGCAGAGGAGTCAATCAGCATGATAGGGAAATTTCCGTACGTGGGTGCAAAAGGGTTAATTAACACAGATTGAAGAAAGTCCCATGAGCTGCATGAGAATGGTTACTAATGTCTTTATAATGACAATGTGCCGTCACATTTCCCATTTCTGTTCAAGAGCTATTGGTGCAAAAAAAAAAAACAAAAAACAAAAAAAAAAATTCCTGTGATTCCGCAGCCCATTATTACTCGGGCCGGTAGGCCACGAGTCTAAGTTACGGCTCCGTTCTTCTTTTTTTTTTTGTGGTCGCGATTGTCCTGCTCATGCGTGCGCGCACGCGCGGTTTCACGATTGGCCCAGGCCTAGACCCGGCCCGAGTACAGGCTCTGAGGAGCCTCTGTTATATCCAAAATTACGTTCGAGGATGTTACGGATTCACCCTAACCACCGCCACAGGTCCTCCATGTCAATGCAATAACTCTAATAGTTTTGATTTTTTTAAAATTTGGTATGGACACCAATTACCACTAGAGGAGGAAACCTGTCAATCTAGGTCTATTTACAATTAATTTCAATACAATTAACCCTTAGAGCGCTAAATACAGCTGTTGCTGCTCAATGATGTAAGGTATCAAAATCAAAGCTGTGAGAAAACCTCTCATGTGGCGACTTGTTTAAAAGAGCTCCCGCATATGATAATAATTATGTAAATATATTTTTTATTTACTTCAGCGCTATAACCAATTCATTCATGATAATGTATTTTGACTAAAATCTCAGTAGCTGTGCATTATATTGTCACACTTGATTTAATTGGGCACCAAATACTGGGTAATTTGGGGATATACCCTTGCTGATGTGGCTGACTGCATTCTCCCATTTCTTCTGTTCGTGTCGTGTGTAAATGATGTTTTTCTGTTCCCAGGAAGTCACAACTAAGGTGAGAGGAAGGATTTGATGGCATTCGAGCCACCAAAAATACTGTAAAAACTGAACCTCACGGCATTACCCAACAGCTGATGAGTACCAGCATTGCTTAGGAAAATGGCAGCAACATTAGAACAACAGTGTAGCAGCTGGGGAAAGAGTACTTTAATGGGGAGAGCACACTTTTCTGAGGCATGAACACTACACTACTGAAAACAAGAAAACCCTTTGGATCAGACCTCGTAAGAGCCACGCATTCAAGTGACTGAACTGACGCAGCACATTTACGACACTGAAATGACTCGATACCTTAAAGAAGTTGAAATGCTGCTCCAAATCCTCATCCTTGAAGCCCGTTCCGATCTGCGGACCAGAGATACTAGGGTTACCAATAAAGCCTCGGCGTGTCACAAATTTACGCGCCACGGTGTCGAGTGCAAACAAGTCACCCGCGGTTGCCCCGGGCAACAAGAGACAGAAAACCAGCAGACAGAAAGACTGATCTTGCGTCAATACAAAGTCCTCCTAATAACACAGCCATCTTTCCCCTGATAGCAACAACAGACTGCGAGACAGACAGACAGAAAAACGGAGAAGCTAACACGAAGACACGTGCGCACCCAGACAGACAGACAGACTGACCTTGCATACAGACTGGAACTCCTCGTTCTCCTGGTCGTAACAGGCGAGCAGGAACCCCCCATATGCTCCTGCTCTCTTCCCCTTCCCCAGGTAGGCCCCGATCACACACAGGTCCACTGTGTCCCCTACACCCTCCAGGTAGTCTTTCTTCAGCTGAGGGACCAGGTGCCAGTTTAGATCACGATGTGTGCACTTGTGCGCATACAATTATCCGTGTGCGTGAGAGACAGTGTACCGTGTGCGCAAACATGTGCAAAAAAAGTGTGTGTGTGTGTGTGTGTGTGTGTGTGAGAAAGAGCGCATGAACGCACACACGTTTACCTTTAACCAGTTGTGAGAGCGTTTTGCAATTTCATAAGTTGCATCTTTCTCCAGAGTCTTAACCATGAGCCCCTCACATGAATCTGTGTGAGAACACGGCAGCTTTGCATTAGTCACATCACACTCCAAATACAAGACTCAAAAAATTTCATACAATTCACAAAACAACTACCACATACAACGAACATCAGCGATACATACTGGGCACATACAACAAACCTCAAACACGCAAAATACACAAAAGTCACACAGAAACCAAACCACACAAAAACAAATATAGAATATGCACAAGTTACAGACAAATCACAACACAATAACAGCCACATGACAAACACCTACAGTACGCACAAGTTAGACATAATACACAACACATATCAGCAATATAAGCAAACCAAAAACATGTAACACAACAGTCACACACAACAGGCCACAGTGAATGTGATGTATTAATACTATACACGGGCACTTGCATACACACACGCGCGCACCTCGGACGGACTGTTCCAGGAACTCCCCGATGGTCTCTGTATTGTTGGAGTCGAGCGCCTGAGCAAAGACGAACTCTCCCTCCTGCTCCTCAAAACTCTCTTTCAGCAGAGCCCTCCGGCGAGACAGGGGCTCCTTCACCAGGGACTACAGCGCAACGACCAATATCACTATGACCATCACCACTTCCGCATTCACCATCATCATCACGATCATTATCATCACCAACATCTTCATCACCATCACCACTCCCGCATTCACCATCATCATCACGATCATTATCATCACCATCACCACTCCCGCATTCACCATCATCATCACGATCATTATCATCACCAACATCATCATCACCACTCCCGCATTCACCATCATCGTCATCACACACAGTCTCATTTCATACACACACAACAGCTCATATCATACACACACACACCATCTCATCATTTACATACACCATCATCGATCATAGACATACTCCATCTCACATCATTCACACAGTCTTGCATCATAAACACACTATCTCCCATCATACACAGACTTCCGCATTCATCATCACCACATACACGATCGTCCTCATCAGTACAAATCACCGCAAGCATACCTCTCCGTTGAGGTACAGCAGGTCAAAGGCGTACACGCACACTTGCACCTTAATCTCCGACGCGTCCACATCCTGCAACACGTGAACAACTGAAAATTAAACCGCAGTTTTTCTACGACACAAATGCAAAAGCCCCACTAAGAGGCAATAAAGAGACTTAGTGGGTGTGGGGTGGCAGGTTATTTCCTAAAACTCAGATTTTTGTTTGAATTTCCCCTTAAAGTTCAAAGTAAGAAAAATCATTATTTTCACATTGTGGGGCAATGTCACGTGCATATTCTGTATCTGCTGGTTACAGTGCTTCACTGAAGCTACAGCACACATGTATTCAGTGAAGTATACAAAGCGACAATGTCATGTTTTTATGGCCACAGCATTACATCGAATAGAAAATATCAAGATCTTGTGCATCATTTTACACACATTTCCCTGTAATTCAGCAGGACATATTTGGGATCGTTGGAAACCTTGGGATCTCCACTAAAATTTACGTAAGACTTAAGTACCACAGGTTTGAATGAAGCAGCAGCATTTGACGAACCCACAGATGGGATCGGTGGAGTTCGAGAGGTCAGGCCAATATACACCCTTTGCCCCTTTAATAGTGATACAGGACTCATTCGATTTCACACTGAGTACCGGACGATTCCCCTCCTGAAAGAACAGTGGCTCGCACCGTGGTCTCGCAGAACGGTAACGCACGGCGGACGCACCTTTCTCTTTCGAGTGGTCAACACCTGGAAGGGCTGAATCTGTCTCTTCTCCCTGTCCCAGGCCACTGCTTCCGCATCCACAATACAGGAGCGCACGGACGCCTTCTTCACCTGGGACACGTGAGGCAGACGGCGGTCATTGGTACAACTCATGACTCAGATAAGGAATGCTGTTCCTGGAGATTTACACTTCTGTAGGATTTCACTCCAACTCTAATGAAAGTACACCTCATTCAACAACTAGTGCAGGACTGTGCAACCATTGCTGTCCCATAAGTTTTGATTATAACCCTACCATGGCAAAACTATTTTATCCAAATCAGTTTGACAGTCAGTTGTTGAATGACGTTAGTTTCTGCAGGACTCACAGAAGTCAAATTCATGTCTTATTAGCGAGTCGGGCCTGGGAATGTGAGGTTACTGTGTGCACACGGGCACAAGCGCGCCGGGGCTGCTTCACAAGAAACTGCAGGCCGAGAACCATCATCACAATCACGTATTTGTGTGTGTGTGCGCTCCGGCGCTAGCGTACCCGCGGTATCCTGGAGATGATGTCAGGGTATTTGGTGGTGTTGTCCTCCTGATTGCGGCTGAAGATGTGCACCTCTCCATTCTCCAGGATGTGGATCTGCGGGAACGTCAATACTGATCGATACAGAATCGCCACCGTGCAGGGGGAGACGAGCACTCGCGGGGGACACAACTTATAACGGAGAGCATAGACTGCGCTGTTAGTGCCCTCAAGTGGACACATGGGGAAGTGCTCAAAATGGGGAAAAGGGGGAGAGGCAGTGAATGGCATGTGGGGGAAACCGGGTGCTTTACAGAGGTTAAAAAACAGCCTCACAAAGCAGGCGCTACCCCTCAGCCTCTGGATTGTTTGGAATGAATATAAGTGGCGGCCGTACTGAACATCCAAGCACTGTCAAAATCGATAGTCTTCCATAGGTACACAAAACCAAGCAACGCAGCGAAAATGGCGCTGATTGACGAAGGCGTTTTCAAGTTATTGTGCGGAATACAAAAGTTTACGGGAAAGATGGACAAAAAACGGACGGACATTGCACCTGACGACAATGCTGCCCGACAAAGGCTAAGCGCAGTAACTGTAAAATTTAAGCAGTAAAAAATGGCTTCAGAATTTGTTTGCTGTCCCAACAAACACATAGTTAGCACATCTATGATAGATTATGGTTAACGGACTTGCTATGGTATGATTTCTATCCAATTAAATCCTGACCTCCATTTACTATCAGGCCCAGAACTGCACAACTCGCATTTTTACCAATGTGTAGTTACTGCACTTAGGCTTTGAAGGGCAGAATACCTCTCTGCCCCTTAGTCGGGGCTGAGGGGTAAAAGTGCCTCCCTGTCTTTTCCAAAAGTGCCTCTTACTCTCTGCAGCAACATTTGGGGCCGATCACACCGAACAAGCTTTTTCAGCGTGGAAACAAGAAGCGCCTCTGACCTGTTTTTTTTGAAGCCAAAGTTGTAAAAAGGCTCTGGACGCAGTCACTCATCTTTGCAAACATTCTGAAATTAACCGTTTCAACGAACTAGTCAAAAGTGAACTGATTTCAGGTTTTTCTGTGTTAATTGTGTTTTTAAAAACAATGTATGATCATGGGGCACTCACTTTTGCTCTTTTTGAGAGTGAAAGACAAGTAAAAAACAAAAGGAGATCAATCCAGCTCCATGAAACTCTGAGCAGGGGAATACCATCACCACACGAAACCCTGAGCAGGGGAATACCATCACCACACGAAACCCTGAGCAGGGGACTACCATCACCACACGAAACCCTGAGCAGGGGAATACCATCACCACATGAAACCCTGAGCAGGGGAATACCATCACCAGATTCATCACATGATTGGACAGCAGGGAAAAGACTGACAATGATGGGAAGAGCATTTTATCAAGGCGCCTCAAAAAAGGACTGTTTGATACAAAGAGCATCAAAAAACAGCGAGGCGCCTGAGGCGCTTAAACGCACGGCGCCCCACGCCGATACAGCGCGTTCAGTGTGATCGGCCCCTTATGGAGTAGATTAGTAGATGAAAGGAAGTCTAGGATGAGCCCAGAGAGAGAGATTCTTCAGGAAGGAGGGAGAGGGAGACAGAGAGAAAGAATGGGACGTCGAGAATGAGGGCTCCGATCCTATAAAGGAGTGAGATGGGGGGAAATGACCGAAGGGGTGTGAGAGAGAAAGAGAGGGAGGAAAGAGGCAGAGAGGTAGATAGAGAAAGCGAGAATGAGCAGAGCGCTGAGGTACACACACCTGAGCCCTCTCTCCGTCATATTTATATTCACAGGTGAACGCAGCCTCGTCAAACCGCTTCATCACCTCGGAAACGCCCTTTGTGGGCTGGGCCAACATGGGCTTCAGAGGAATGCCTGAGAAGAGAAAGACATCAACAAGGCATACACACGCCCAACATCACACGCAAACACCCATCGCTACACAACTCACATGACTCAAACACGTGCCATATTCAAGTCAAACAATACAAGACAAAGAAAATACATTGATTTGAATTTATGAGAATGATTGACCACAAAATTCACTGCGCATTTTAAAAATATTGGCTTTTTGCTCCCTCTGGGGTAATTTCAGTGGCTTGACAGACGGAAACATATTTGGGGCTGTACCTGGCGTGAGCTTGCAGTGCTTGGGCAGTTCCTTAATTCCCTCTTTCAGTAGGACAGGAATGATGACATCATAGTTGGGCATCTCGCTATGAAACAGACAATTACACAGAGAAGTGTCACGCCCACACTGGCAGGCCACACCCCATCGTTGGATACATCCAGGCAACTCAGTGCCACCCACAGTAGAATTCCATTGTTAGAGCAGAGCTCTGACTGGCTCACCAATAGGTCTGTTTCAGGATGAGGGCGTTCTCTTCCAGCCAACTCCGCCTACTCTCCGCAGACTTCCCTGCACTAGCATCCAGGACCTGGGGAGGAAAGTCTACCATGCCAATGACACATTATTAGTGGCACACACCCACACACCCAAGATGACTGCCAGCAATGCAATACTGCTGCACAATGATTAAACTCTGCTAGAGCCAACAAACAAGGGGAGGCATTTGACATTGACCAAAGAAGCGTAATCTAAATAGGATAAATGAACCAAGTTAAACAAGAACAGCTCTTCTTACTTCCATTCATGATCCAGATTTGGGAAGATTCTGAGTATTACTCAAGTTAATCAGGCTTGAGGGACTAATCCTGCTTTGTGACACAGGGCCCGGGTTTCTCGAGACTGACATAATCGCGAAAAGACACACGGTCCACAGTAGAAATCCTTGCAGCACACAAATGCAGAAGCACACCAAAACACAAAACGCACGCACAAACACATACACAAACGGCCACACAAACACAAAAGCACGCACCTTGACCTGGAGGTGTGAGTGACACAGCCTGGCTCAGTGCCATCAGCACGCTCTGTTCTGCCAGGCCGATGCGGAGCTTTCCCGCCAAAGACCTACGAGCAAAACAACCACCAACAGTTCAATACAGAGCTAACAATCCAATCAACAGCATTTAAAATGACCAAATCCCGCCCCTAAAAAAAACAGCATTTAGAACCACCTAAAATTAAGAAACACAACTTGATTTACGAGAATTTAGATCCTCTAAGAACCCAATGAACAGCATCCATAAATCATCATTTAGAATGACCAACAACCCAAGAAACATCACCTACAACCATCAACAACCCAACAAACGGCTTTGGAAGCACCTTAGAACCACCGACACTCCAATTAACAGCATTTAGAACTACCAACAACCCAAATGAACAGCAGTTTAACCACCAACAACCCATTTAACAGTATTCAGAATCGTTATCAACCCAATATACCATTTAGAACCACCAACAACCCAATAAATAGCATTAACAAGTACAAAAATAATCAAGAACTCAAGAAGCAACTGCAAGAAAAAAAAAAAAAAAATCCAACAACTAAAAGAGTTATAACCCCAGACAACAGCATCTAAATTGAACAAAAAAATCAGCAACAACCCAATAACCACAAAAACCTACTCAAGAGTTTCTAATTGAACTTGAAGTGTTGAAAAGGTGTACATTGCAAGCGAGTTAGACTAATGATGGGCAACTAACCTGACAATGAATCTGGCCTCTGAGTGTCTACAGGCCACAAAAAGCCCCTTTATGATGTCAATCTTCTTATTCATGGACTGGGGGAGAGAGAAAGGGAGAGAGAGACAGAGACAGAGACAGAAAGAGAGAGATGCATAGGAGAAACACATTATATCTTTTCACTTTGCTCTGTGGTCAGTCCTCAGTTATCTTCAACCTGTAGCTAAGAATATCCTTCAGCTAAAAGCCTTCACTGAGAGAGGGTCAGCTATTGACTAATCCGGCGATGGATTTGTGGATGCCGCCATCTTGTGGCGGCGCCATTACTGCGGTGACAGTTCTGATTAAATCGCCTGCTTGACAGGTTGTGCCGCTGGCAAAAGTGTCATTATTATGTCGATAGCATCAATAATTGCCGAAATAGCAGATTGTGTGGACGATGTCAGGCAGTGGCCTACCGTTACCAATAAAGGTATATATTATAAATTAATGTATTAAGTATTAATGGTCAGTTATTAGCTAAATGTTTCTGTTAATAATTAGCCTACAGCAATATAACTACAGATATGTAGGCATCGGTAACGTCGGCTAGCGGATATAACTCTTATCCTAGCCAGATTCAAATAAATACTCTATTTTTACAGGTAGCCGATTCCGGATCATTTTATATTGACGGTCATATTAGCTGTTCAGATGTTTGCGTTAATAATGCAGCTGTGTGTTTTACCACATTATTGGCACTAGCAGCTTTCGCAAACATTCACCTCAGCAGCTTCGGATCGCTATCTGCCAGCGAACGTCGTCCTCCTTTGCACGGAATCTGTGCAGTGAATATTGCGCTAAACTGGGGCAGTCACTATGTGCCAAAGGTGTGTGGATTTGGTATATGGGCCATTCTCAGTCACGTGTGTGACCAAAAATGTAACAAATAGTAGAAAAAATCTCCTCCAATTACAAAAGCATTGGAGGTTCATGATTGTGGACCTTGTATAAGAGTACTACTTATCCAAGTCTATCAAGTAAAAATGTTATTTGTTACATTAACTTTAACTACTTAAGGTCAGAGGTCAAATACGACTGGTCACGTGTGTGACTTCACACGGAAACAGGTTTTTCATAACTCTATTTGACTTCAAAAACTCTGAGGTTGAAAAATCTAGAATTTTCATAGTTTTGGGGTATGGAGAATAGCAAGGAATAAATTTGATACCTTTCATTAATTTTCAAAGTATTTCTTTATTTGATGACATCTGGTCATGTGTGTGACATTTTGGTTCACTTCTCAAAGAATGGCCCATATACTCTTATTCCAAATTTGAATTTTCCCACTGCTATTTGAGCAGCCGAACACAGAACAGTTTCTTCCCGGCATGTGAGTTCAGAAAAAGAAAAACTTATAAATAGAGAAGGCTAAAATATAGAGTGCCACCGGCGCTCGTCATAGACATCCGTTCATTTCCAATGACGTTTGGACCGCAGCAATGGCGGCAAACGCAACTTCCTGGTTACGCTGGATTAGTCAATAGCCTTCACTGAGAGAGGGTCAGCTATAGCAGGCCTCAAACTACAGGTGATAAGGGGCACGGCAAAAGTTGCTGTGGTCCATGCTGAAAATATAAGGGCACTACGGCAAATGTGCCTCCATATAAGGGGCACCACAGCAAAGTCTGCCGCTACCTTGGGGGCACAGCAGCAAATCCACCATGGAGCTTTAGGTCATCACTTTAGCTAATAAAAAAGTAAAGGTCCGTAGTCTCAGATGTTCCTCACATAAAGTGACCAATCAGCATCGCTTATGCAAATCAAAACCATTCTTGAAAGAAAAACGTTTCCCGTATTTTTTTCCCGCTTGCTGTCTTGGAAATTGGCTCAGTATTGCACTGGGACATCGTTTGGGCATTGCTATAATGCAAGTACAAGCAAAGGACATTCCAATCAAACGCCGGGTCACTGAAAAAATAATCATATTTAGCCATTTTGTCCATCTTCTGCCACCCGCGAAGTTCGGACTTTCTCCTGTCATTCCAACACTCACACTGACAACAGCGCTAGATACCGGCTATGGAGACCACTTTCCAAGCTTTATCAACACACAACACGCAACCTAAGATAATTTCAGTACCTCCATAACTTCGTCAATTTGCCACACTTTGCGGCTGCTGACTGTAATTCGGCATTTTTTTCTTTTTTTGTTCCTTTCACCTGTCGGCATCGTGATCGGAGTTAAAAATAGAGGAGATACATATATTATTCAAGAATAATTCTGCGCCCACGATCGCAAGAAAAGGGCGAAAAAGACAGCTGTAAAAACCAGTGGCGGTTCGTCGGCTGTAACAAAGGGAAACCAAAACCTCGCCCTTCAAAGCTTAAAGACTTAAACATTTCGCAGTTTATTTTTCTTGATCAGCAGTTGCTGATATGAACTGGTAGAAGGACAGTCAAATTTATTTTCCATAGCATTGTTATACATTGCACCACGAAATTATGAGGGGGTTTCTTTCACACATAAATTACGTCTTAATAAATTCCACACTCAAGTAGCTAATGAAACGGCATAGATTCGCAAATTGATTAGTGAGGCTCATTAAGGAATAAGCTGTGCAACATCGCATTCTTTACTTATATATTAAGATTGTAGAAAACGGATTGTCACGGCTTCTTGCGAAAGAAGCCTCGCAAACTAATTATAAAGACGTATTGATAATTTGCGTAGTCATTTGCTATCGAAAATAAATTTGACTGTCCTTCTACCAATTCGTATGAGCAACTGCTGATCAAGAAAAGTAAACTGCGAAAGGTTTAAGTCATTAAGCTTGAAGGGCGAGGTTTTGGCTAGCCTTTGACGAATCGCCACTGGTAAAAACGGGAAATGCAGTGCGATTCATTTATTTTGGGTAGGTTTTTTGGCTGAGGGGCACTTACGGCAATGCGGGGAAAGGGCACGGCATTCTGCTGCCGTGAACTGGGGCTTTTATAGGTGGGCAGCATGGCAAACAGGTAGGGCATCGTCGTGAAATTGGAGCCCAGTATAGCCTTCACTGAGAGAGGGTCAGCTATAGCCTTTCCTGTATACAGAACAGCCTTCACTGAGAGGGTCAGCAGCCCAGAGGTGAGGCTGCCGCTATAGCCCAGTCAGGTCACTGACAGTGAAAACTAGCGTAGCCCCAGGCTAAAAGCTCAGCGAGGAGAGACTGGCAGCCAATGGAGGAAGTTATCACCCAACTGGCACACCGGACGAGAGCTCTCTCTCCCCCTCTTCTGACTACAGAGTCCCAATTGGTGCAATACAAATTTCCCATCTCAGGAAAAGAATGACTAACATTTGGGAATCCCAGTCCATCGCGTGGATTTGTGCATCGCGCCACAGTTATGTATCCATGGCAACGCTGTGCCCAAAACATAAGGCTTCAGTTGATGGGGGGAGGAAGGGACCCAGTAAGCTGAAGAGAGCACATCACCAACATTCCCAGTTTTATAATCCCATTTTATATCATTAATATTTAAATATGACCCAGGTTTGGCATGGAGAGAGATTTCACAGCTAGTCCTTAAGTCAGTGACTATCAAATCATGGCCCTCAGGGTCCAATAACTGCTGGACTTCCTCCCTCTCTTTAGCTGGGAGTCAGATGTGATGGCGGTCTGGCTGAGCAAAGGCACCAGTTGTTCATTAATTAACTTGGTTACTTGCCTGGGAGAAAACAAAACCCTGGATGGATTTGGATTTAAGTGCTAGATTTGTAGATCCCCGTCTTAAGTATTTGGACAGTGAGAACTCAGAAGGATGTTACACTTAGTATTTTAACTGACAGCCCACAGTTGAACATGTAGTAACTTCCTCACAGAGCAAAATTCCAGCCATTTAGATATGACCCACTAGCCATATATTTCTCCATCTGTGAGGAGGAAACTGATGATACTGATTTCAACAGGTTAACTACGCATCTCAGCGGCTCTTAAATTTAAACGGCCACAGTTCAATCACAAGCAGCTGCCACACGACAGTCTCCATGGCAATGCGACTGCCATGGACATTGCCGTGGGGCGCTGGCGTTGGGGACGCTCACAGAATTGCCAGTCATCTTGGCGATGTCTTTCAGCTTTCCGAACACGCCTCCCGCCGTCAGGTTGGCTGGTGCAAACATCATTCTCTGGTTGCTGCGGGAACTCTCGGCCACCAATCCCAGGTCGCCCTTCTCCTGCGCCTCTGCCTTGATTTTGTCCAACTGTCGCCCTGGAGAAGAGACGCAGACACCCGTAAATCGAAAATGCAAGATGGAGGCAGTAGGAGGACAAGGCAGAGAGAGGGACAGATGGGAGGGGAGAGAGGAAACAGGGGGAGGACTCTTTCACGGGAATAAATCAGTGAGAGTTTAGACAATTCGGAGGTGAAAGACGTGGCAGTAGCATTGAAAGCGTCTTTTTTAGTGTAACTAGACATCAAGCAGTCGTACACTCGGGCTATGCTTGACCTAGGTGAAAACGGGTAGTGACCTCGTGCGTGGCCTCATTTTCATGATGTGATACGCAAATGCTTCTGGGTAATTTCAATTCTCAACGCAGACGATCGATAGACAGACAGACAGACCATTAGATAGATGGAACAATAGATTTAGACTCGAGATACGTAGAAACCACAGCACATAAAGTGGAGCGTGGCACAGCAGTCTAGAGGGCAGCCCTTACCTAACAGCCATACACTGGGACTCCAGGTACTACAGCAGGGGAGGGCAATAAGCTGTATGCCACACAGGGTCGAAGAGACTGGGATCTTTCTTTTATGTCTGAGACATTAGGCTCAACTTAAATATTGTTTTCCTAACTTAACACAACAAAATGAGGCAAATAAATATATCGGTATAAATATACTGAACTGCTATTTATTAAAATAATGGTATACAATACCAGATCGGACCATTATCACCAATACCAGATCCAGCCATTTGAAACAATATTGAACCAATATCTGATATCAGTATCTGTATCAGTATTGTTATCAGAGCATCCTTGAGTAGAATCGAGTGTGCGACTGCTGACTTGGAACAAATGTCTACTCTGACACTGGACACAATCTGGAGAAGGTGTTCAGCATACAGACCAGGAACTCCTGCATGGCGATGACTGATCAAAGCAAATGTCAAGTGGACAGGTAATCAGACACTTCATATAAAAAGGTGGATAAAACTGCCAAAAAAATAGTATCAAAAAGAACTAGATAACTCGGTCGCCAGAGGGACCGAGTCGTGTATCTCCCCGATCCGCAAATTTCGGACAAAATGGCCGCCGGCAGCCATATTGAACGTCCAAAATTGCCGAAAATCGGTCTTGAGCATTGTCAAATAAATTTCTTCACCTGTGCAAAATTAGAAAAAATTCCAGTAATAATTGTCGCTTCCAGAGCCCGGAACAGAAAATCTCTGTGGGCGCGGCGGCATCGGAACTAAACCATAGTAAAGTGGCAACGTATCCATTAATGTCAGTGTGCATCATATTTGGCCAAGTTCCACATAGTTGTTTTTGCAGGCACATATGCATGTCTTTCACCAGTCTCACCCGTCGCCTGGGCAACTGCCCTCATCAGCACCGTCTCGCCCACGCCAAGCTCCACCCCCATGTAGGCGGGGCCAAGCTGGTTCAGACACAGATATACGCAGCAAACCAGGTCATCTGGACAAAAAAAAAAAAAAAAAAAAAACCCAGTGAGAATTCACGACACAGACACAAACACAAACACGCTCGCGCGCACACCCAGTCATGCAGACAGAGGCATACTACAAAACAGATGACACAGTGCACAGAGTATGCCTGCACACAAACATATGCACAACACATCAACAGTACTCACACTAAACCGTGAGTGTGTGTGTGCAAACTCCCAAACAAACCCCCCGCAGCAGATGCACATTACATGCACAGACACACACACCTGGTGAGAGGACCAATACAGATCTGAAGAAGTTTGAGAGGGTTTCAATGTTTTTCAGCCTGAAGGGAAGAAACACCAAATAATTAAAGAGCTCATACAAACTACAGCCTTAAGCTTATACCCCAACTGCATCAACCTGATTATAAGCATTAAACTCTAACTACAGCTCACAGCTTCTAAGACTATGCCCCTTCAGTACCAACCAGGCATACAGCTTTTAAAACTACCATACCTCTTCTGTACAAACCAGTTTCTAAGTATGAACCCAGGGTTTCCCGCAGCGCTTTATAGTTAGGGCGGCCGCCTTGACAACAAATGCCCCCCGCCTTGACTACGTCCCCCCGAAAAAAAAAAAATTCTGCTGCATCCGCGCATGCATAGACAGTAAAATAAGGTCACATTGCGATGAGGCCGAATAGCGACCGGCATCTGTTGGTTAAATGTGTTACTGCGCCATCTATCACCTGTTGCTATGCCAACATTATTTTTTTTGTATCGGGAAGAAGCTAATTATCTGGATATACAATAACCTGCCGTCGTCGTGGGAAGGACATGTGGAGGTAAGATAATTATTCATCTGAACTAAACATTTGAATCGTGTCTCCTATCAACTGCTTGCCCACATATTCTGTTTCATTAAGATAGGCTATATGCAATTTGTTTAGTTTCTTATCAAGGCTACTGATGTGTTTGCGCGTGGCTTTCTGCTATGTTTGACAATTGTACATGGTTTTCTCTAGTGTACAGGAAAAAGCAGTCTAAAATATCTGGGTACTTTATTCAAAGAAGCCGGTGTTCTGTCAAATTTTGCTACCTATCAAAGTATGCTACCTCACGGTTCTGCGCTTGTGCAAACCTAAAATCTTGGGCTCCATTTCTTTGCTCACATCTCAAGTATCTTGAAATATCATAAATATACGTCTTTTTTCGATGCGCCTTTTGACCTGTAAGCGTATGCATATTTGCATGTACACGCTGGGTTTTCCTTAAAACGCACATTTTAGATGATAATGGCATGCGGCATATATCTTCAAACAACCCAACTCATTATAACATTTGCTTATTTTATAATAAGCTAACAAATAACAAAGTTACTACTGTAAACTGATTCATATTGCAATATTTAGGCGAAAACAAAGACTTTACGATCGCTTTGCATTACAGTAGCATTTTTTGACAAAGCAGCACAAGTTGTCAGAACACCGGCCTACTTCACCATCTGCGCCTCCTCCTCCTCCACCACCCCCCACCACCTCCACAGCCACAGCCCCAGTCCTCTAAACACCCGCCACAGCCACAGCCCCAGTCCTCTAAACACCCGCCACAGCCACAGACCCAGTCCTCTAAACACCCGCCACAGCCACAGACCCAGTCCTCTAAACACCCGCCACAGCCACAGACCCAGTCCTCTAAACACCCGCCACAGCCACAGCCACAGACCCAGTCCTCTAAACACCCGCCACAGCCACAGACCCAGTCCTCTAAACACCCGCCACAGCCACAGACCCAGTCCTCTAAACACCCGCCACAGCCACAGCCACAGCCACAGCCCCAGTCCTCTAAACATCGAGGTAGTGGGTGGAACCCGAGTGGGCTGTGGACCCGAAATATTCAGGTTGGCTATATCACACAGAACACGGTGAGTGTAGCATTAATCTTTTCTCAAGATCACGTAATTACGAGATAAGGTGTATTTTTTTTTTTTTTTAATCCTGTGAATGCAATGCGCTTCCGTACATAATGGCCTACCATTCTCCTCTCCCCAAACATAACCACAACCGCAAAGCATTTGGGGAATTGAAGTCAAAACAGATAACAAATACATTTTCCGTTCTGACATTAATTTTCGTTTAACCCTTAGGGACGGTTGTGCGCATTTTACGCGCTTTTCATTCTTTCTTTTTTTTTGATAATTTTGCCTGTGTTCATGCATGTAGCATGAATTTTGGTAAGATTGTGTGTTTTTATTTGATCTTGTTATTTCCAGCTCAGTTCTTACAGTAAGGGTTAGGCTAAAATACACTGTGTACAAGCAAGTGTTACACTATAAAAACTTTGTAAAAAGGTTACAAGACTGTTGACTCTGTCCCTTTGTTATTGCACTTTAACTGCTTTGTTAATTTATAAAGAGTAAATAAATGCTGGCTGTTGCCCCCCCCCTCACCAGCTTGACTAACCGATTTTCTGCGGGAAACCCTGGAACCCTTACCAAACCTCTCGGCTCCGAACACTATACCCCCTCTGAATAAAACTGTTTCTATTAGGGCTGCACGATAAACGGAATCGCGGTTATCGCAAGCGCAATAAAAGTAACTGCCACTATGAGGCAGACAGACGTGCTTGCTTATTACCTTTTCTATGACTCTTACCTAATGCGGTCATTTGAAATGCTTCCGGGAAGAAAACTGTGATTTGAAGTCCGCTAATTACCAGCGAGGTTGGACAGCCTCCTTCACCTTGGCATAATTATCTTACCTTAAATCAATTCCCGTGTACTTTGCCTAACTTGCAATCAAGCCATTTATGCAGCCAACTGACTGATCAAAACCAAAATATGGCCAATAATGATTAAGAAGAGACAATGAGAAGCAGACGGACCTAACCAGGCTGCCGTGTTAGATTCAAAGAATGTTAATAATCTGAATAAATAGCAGACCTCTAAATTCCACCTCTCGTAGAATTTTTTACATATTATTAAAAAGATTTCTTCAGAATAAATCATTTCAAGATGGCCTTGGTTTTTAAGCATTTCAAAACATACACAAAGTGGATAACATTTTGTGCAGCATCTCGAGCGTGAAAGAGAGAAATTATTTTCGCATTGCACGCTATAGACAAATACAGCACAGACTTGGCAAAGAAGTTCAGGCAAATCTGTGCCGCAAATTTCTTGCATTTTTTATATGATAATTGAACAAGATTAATTTAAAATAAAATAATTCATAGCTCTTGATTTTGGTGACTTTTGAGCGTCTAATAGCCAACAGTGAAGGTGGAAAACATTTTGTTAAAGCGTATCGAACGTCACATGTAAATTGTTAATGCATTTGCACGCATTTAGTCGAATGTAAAACTAGAAATAATCTAGCAAACAAATTCAGGCAAATCTGTCATGTTTCATGGTCATTTAAATTTCAAAATGTAATAAACACAACATATTCAAATAAATCAGACTGTCTACCAATTTAAATCGTTAATTGAGTGAATCAACTGTTTGATTGCAAATTGAGCAAAGCAAGTGGGAAGGGGGTGAGAGCAATTGTCGGGTAGAGGATGATGATTTTGCAGACCTTAACTTTGCTTTGTTCAGCACGTAATTTACCTGAATGTGTTTGCGGGACAATTTCTAGTTTTATGTTTGGTCGCGCTGCGTGCTAATGCAATTACAACTTCTACAAGTCACGTTCGATACGCTTGAACAAAATGTTTTCCACCTTCACTTTAGGCTATTTAGACGCTCAAAAACAACCAAAATAAACAGCCATTAATGACTTTATTTAAAATCTTGTTCAATTATCAAATAAAAAATGTTCTAAATTTGCGTTTGCCTGAATGTGTTTACCAAGTCTTCGCTGCATTTGTCTATTGCGTGCAATGCGAAAATAATTTCTCTCACTTTCACGTTCGATATGCTTTACAAAATTTTTCCACTTCATATATATTTTGAAACGCTTAAAAACCAAGGCCTTCTTAAAATGGTTTATTTTTGAGAAATCTGTATAATGATATGTAAAAATTCTACGAGAGGTGGAATTCAGAGGTCTGCTGTCTATTCAGATTATTGACATTCTTTCAATCTAAAACAGCAGCCTGGTTAGGTCTGTCTGCTTCTCATTATCTCTTCTTAATCATTATTGGCCACATTTTGGTTTTGATCAGTCAGTCGGCTGAATAAACGGCTCGATCGCAGGTTAGGCAAAGTACACGGGAATTGATTTAAGGTAAGCTAATTATGCCAAGGTGAAGGAGGCTGTCCAACCTCGCTGGTAATTAGCGGACTTCAAATCAGTTTTTCTTCCCGAAGCATTTCAAATGACCGCATTAGGTATGTGTCATAGAAAAGGTAATAAGCAAGCACGTCTGCCTGCCTCATAGTGGCAGTTACTTTTATTGCGCTTGCGATAACCGCAATGTCGTTTATCGTGCAGCCCTAGTTTCTATGCATTAAAACCTTAAAAAAAACACATTCCAACACTACACTCCTACTGTATCAAACGGTTAAATCCGATAGTGGCAAAAATAGCACAAACCATCTCAAAACCCCTGCCATATACCCTCACCCCCCCAGAGCTCATACCTGCCCATTTCCTCCTCAATCTTCTCCAAAGTACGAGCTACGGCCAGGTAAGGAACCCTGAGAGTGACATCAAAATATGTCGTAAATGCGTCATAATGCCTCGTAATGCATTACGAACACATTGTAAGACATAATAAACACATCATGACAACCTCATAATGCATCAGAAACATCATGATGAATCATACAAATACCATAATGATAAATATTTTTAAAATGTTTTACAAAACATCAAGATAACCACATCATAATGCATCATAAGCACATAAGACATCATTATAAAACATCACAATGCATAATAAACACTTTGTAAAGCATAAAAACATCAGGATAACCACATCAGAATGCATCATAAAACACACTGTAACACATTACATAGACAGATAGCCATATATATTGACAACACTAGATTGCTGATGATGTCATGTTTACACTACCCAAAGTGAAGCAACTGGCCGCCATATTACACCTCGACTTCATTGAAATCAATTGTTTCCAATGAAGCCATTTTCAAATAAGCTAATATAATCTTTTAAATGCCGAGATGCGCTGCTGCTTTTTGCCGCAATATTCATTCGAGGGGCTGTAATGAAACGTTTCACCAGTGAGTAATCGTGGAAACTCAAATTCAGTACTTCAATGGAGAAGATCACGTTAGCCATACCATTGACTGATGGACAGGTAGAAATATTGTTGCTATGCAAAGCAATAACAAATAACACCGACTCTCATGCAAATGTTTTTGAAAACGATGTTTGCAAGCGGCGAAAATGAACGGGAGTCTATGTGCGCCTTTCACTTCAGGGTGTGTATGATGCTGGAGCAGTTGCCTCAGTTGAGCGTACCCCATCAGCAAACTAGTGATCTACATCTGTGCAAAGACACTGCAATGCATCACAAATGCACCATAAGGACATTATGAATACATCATATTGAACAAGAAAAAAAAAAACTGCACACTTCATGAATACGTCGTATAAATATGCTACAATTAATTATTATTGCCCGGTACACCCAGTATTAACACATCACAATGAATTATAAATGTATTGTACACTTTTAAAAACGCATTCATAAATGCACTGCAAACATAAATACATCGTAATGCATTTTACTTGCTTTATAAATATGTCATACTAATTGCAAATTATAAACGTGTCACACGGTAAACATATATGCACCAATAATGGACATGAAGCACCGTTAACGACTCCTTTCGTCAACAACACTATATAGACACTGCAGGCACACATTAAACGCAAAGCAGGGAGGAAGCACAGTGCACACAGTAAACCATGAGAACATGTTCATGTAGGCGCTCAGAAAGAACAGTGACCAGTCTTCTCATCCAAGCACAAGTACACAATCATATATACACGCACCACACAACACAAAGCCACGACTGACCTTTGACCCCGGCTCCAGCAGGCATGCTCAATGGGGTGGTAACCAGATTGGGAGGGGTCATAGTCCACAGGGCTGCAACCAGCAGCGCCCTTTCTGAAACAATGATGACAGAAAACCAGTCAAAAATAAATGCGTATATAAAAATTGGCAGCATACTGAAATCCGCTCGACTGTTGAACTGTCTCCGACCAAAATCCATAGAACAGGGAAAGCACAGACAACCAAAACCCGACCGACTGTTGAACCGCAACAATCGGAAAAAGTCATACTGCGTTCATTGAGCCACTTCGTCAGAATTTGAGCAGTATCTGGACGGCGACAGTCTTTACTTTACAAGTCAGTGACTTCATTCACTTGATAAGAAAACAAGGAGTACGACCAAAGCAGTGACTGATGGCTTTATCTTGCGGATATTTATATCCATGCCATGTGAACCATGAGAAAACTGTGACTCCTCTTCATATACAGCATCGTAAAAAGGTATTTTCCCCTTCCCGATTTTAAATAATGTACAAGATCCAGATCATTTCCATTTGATATAACAATGCTGAGGCCATAAAAACATGGTGTCTTGGGTTTCAATGTCTCAAAATATAAGCGTCATGTAGCTTCAGTGAAGCGCTGCAACACTGTCCTACAAAATGAAAAAAATGTATTTTCCTGAATCTAATTATAGAAAAACAAAAACTTCAGCAAAAAGTTAGAGTTCAAGGGGTTAATACTTGAAATTGGGTTCAACTTCTCTGCATACACCCATGTATGATTACTGCCAGCCCTGTTGAATTTAACAATTGCTGAAAATAACCTATTGGGTAATGTGACGTAGGCAAAAAGCAGCACATAGTGCCACAACCTAAAGAAATTCAACAGACAAATGAGAAGCAGTCTTCGAAATTAATCAGTCTGGAAAGGGCTACAAAGCCATTTCTAAGGCTTTGAGACTCCAAAGAACCATGGCGAGAGCCATTATCGACCAATGGAGAAAACTTGGAACAGTGGTGAACCTTCCCAGTGTGACCGGCCAACCAAAGTTTCTCCAAGGGTGCACTGACGACTCATCCAGGGCGTCACCAAAGAACCCAGACGAACATCTGAAGAACTGCAGATCTCACTTGCCGCATTAAAAAAAAACCTCTCACTATTCCTGTAAATTTTCCCAAAACGGCTATCTAAAGCATACTCAAAATAAATAGAAAACTGTTCCTGAACTATTTGGAGAACATGCAAGGTTTTGGTCTCTTTTGAAAAGTAACACTTGAGGATGCCCAGGTAAATCAGTCAATATTCAGTAAAAATTAGCGATTACAGTATCATGTTTTCTAACCGCCGGCTGTGAAAACTGATCAATGGCACAAAAATCTGAGCCAATTCTCAGAGGAGTTGGAGTCATTATCTCGTGCCAACTAACCAAGAGGAACACTTCATCCCCGAACAATCTGTGTATCAATTAGCCAACTCCCATCACTTTGGCCTGAATTCCCGCACTTTCTTTCGCCTCGCATGCCAATCCCTCTTTACGAATGTAGAAAAAATCCAAAACGCGTTATCCAGACTTGTTGTTGAATATTCTATAAAAACCCACCTTTAATAATCACTAATTGCTACAAGGATTAAAAACTGAATTTTGCCATAAAATCATGATTTAAAAGCAACTGTCATGATGAAATTTATGCTTTCCACTCCAGGAAAGTGATAAACAGTTGAATAATAAGATTATACAGTCTGAAAAATGGGTGTAAGCCACAGACTAAGACTGAACTCAACTTTTCAATGCGGTCTAATGCATTTTCCATTGATTTCCTAAGGTATTACTTTTTCCACGTTTCTCATGTTTGTGGCAGCCATAACTTTTTTCTTTATCATTGAAAATCAATGAAATTTGGGCTGCAGGTACTTCACTTCATTAGAAATGCAATGACATAGGCAAAATTTCCCTATCTGTTACATACTTTGAATATTTTGAGTATTCGTCAGATTCTGCACAAAATAATTTCAAAATTTGAGTAAAATGCCCCAAAATCACAAAACTGATAAATTGGGCAAAGAATGGCTATGTCATTGCATTTTGATAAGCAATGGCTTTTAAATGATGAAAGAAACACTGAATTCTATCACTGAGTTACAGAGGAATGGTGCCAGAAGTTTTCTGCATATTTAACGAGCTTGCTCGGTTACCATGGCAACCGCATAAACAGAAAAATGCCAACCTGTATCTTTTTTGGTGGTTATTACATATACCTCTTTAAATTACTTCTGAGTTGTTTCTTGGTGTCATTTTTCATTTAACCCCAGATCACCCCTTAAGAACTGTGCAACGCAATATTAACACCAATAAGGATAGTGGTGAGACATCATCTTTGCTAAAGAAATGTGGCCGGAAAAAGACCTTGAATTTTTATGATCGGAGATCACTGAAACGTTTGGTGAAATCAAATCGTAAAAAAAAAAAAAAAAACCAACAATAGAGCTCACAGCTATGTTTAGTGAAGAAAGTAAGAGCATTTCCACATGCACAATGCGAAAAGAACTCAAGGGATTGGGACTTAACAGCTGTGTAGCCTTAAGAAAACCACTCATCAGGGAGGCTAATCTGAAAAAAAGGCATCAACTTGCTTGGGACTATAAAAACTAGACTGGAGCAATGGAAAAAGGTCATGCAGCCAGATGAGTCCAAATTTTCCCTGTCACAGAACAATAGGCGCATCGGGGGAAGAAGAGGCTGATGGAGTGATGCACCCATCATGCGCAGTGCCAACTGCACAAGCCTGTGGGGGCAGTGTCATGATCTGGGGTTGCTTCAGTTGGTCAGGTCCAGGTTCAGCAACAATACGTGCCCAAAAATTAGGTCAGACTAAGTTTTTCCCATCAATGGTTGTTTTCCATTCCCTGATGGCATGGGCATTTTCCAAGAGGACGATGCCAAGATTCATTGTGCTCAAATTGTGAAACGAGTGGTTCGTAGAGCATCAGACATCATTTTCTCACATGAATTGGAGACCGGAGTCCAGACCTTAACCCCACTGCCAACCCCTGGGATGCGTAGAAGACTTTACGCAGAGGTCCGACTCTCCCATCATCAATATAAGATCTCGGCGAAAAATTACTGCAACTCTGGATAGAGATAAATGTTGCGATACTGTGTCAGTACTACTGACACAGTATCTGGAGCATACACTTCTTACAGTGCTTTTTCCCTTATTGAAACTGAACTTTGTGCTTAAACAAGAGTCAAAACAAGTGCTACAGAGGAAAAGCAGTTTATTTAGACAGTCACTCACAGCAAATAATTTACATATACATGCAACTAGCTGCAAAGGCAAGGCTGGTATCGTTTTCAGTCGGTCTGTGTGTACGTCATCAGGGCAAACTTCAAAAAAACAACAAAAAAACAACAAAATCACTATACAACAGTTATAAAACATTTACAGTAATTTTGAAGATGTTTAATTGTCCATCTGTCTGTTTGTGGACAATTCTTGTGCACATCGCAACCTTTTAAGATTCAGTCAAGCGACACAACAGATGAGTACTTGGGATAAAAAAGGAAGGCTGAGTCTGAAGATGGGTTTGGTCTGAGAACGCACTGGCTAAAAGCGTTACAAGGACCGCTTTACTGAAAACAATACCAGCATTACTGTAGTGGATGGTGTTACAGCCCCTGGCCTTGGTGTTTTCCACTTTTCTTTTTGTTGCTGTTGTAGGGTCTGTGCCTGCTGTCACTTGTTTCAGGACCGGTAAAGTTTAGAGTGCTGCCCCTGCTCGTGATTGGCTGCCAGTGTACTGGTTGGTGGCTCCTCCCTTTTGCCTTTCCCTGGTGGCTGATTGGAGCAGCCCACCTTCCACCCCACCAATCAGCGTGTGACAGCTGGCCAGAAGAGTTTAAAAGCTGAGCTTGCCCATCAGTCGCTGGCAGACACCTTAGTTAGTATTCGTAACAGAGTTTGTGTTGATTGTTTGATTGTGTTTTGATGTCAGTGGCCTTTGCCAACTGTGTTACCCAGATTTGGGCCAGGGTAAGATCCAATACTGATTTTTGTTCTCCTGCACTCACGTTGAGGTTTTTATTCACTGTATTAGTACACACTAGGTTTGAGGGGTGCTGATCATTTTGTGTTTGTTTTATGCCCACAGCATAGTCAGCCAGGATTTTATTTTCTAAAGGTCAATTCTGTTGTTTATCACTTCACCTACTAAAATAAAGAAGCTAGTTATTTTTGTTTCAAAGTCCTCTTTTGTTTTATTTCTTTCTTTTATTTGACAGCACCCACCCCACCCCAGATGGTCTCTAGTTTACACTTACACATTTTTACACATTATTGACAATATGCCAGGCGTTGTAGCAGTCACGACTAGGGACAAAACACAAAGGCACATCGCAGGAGGAGCACTTTAGCGGAGTCTTTGCGTGGCAGTGCCTGCACTTCAACCGACCGACGGTGCTGTGCCCGCTGATGTAGGACGGCCTGTGATGCGCTCCGTGTGGGGAAGGAGATGGTCCAGTTCCAGTTGCAGAGGGAGACCCGGCCTCAGCCAGCTCCTCTGCGAGAGCCTCCCTGAATGCCTTCTGGTGCAGAGGCTCCTCTCCCTTACCCTTCGCCAAGTCCCTGTAGAGGAGGAAGGCATTCACTATTGCCATGTCCATGAAATGGTAAAAAAATGTCTTGTACCACTTCTGGGTCTTCCGGAGGACCTTATAGTAGCCTATCAGGGCACCCGAGAGGTCAGCTCCCCCCATGCACCTGGAGAAAACACAACATTGAAAAAAAATATAAAGGTATCAACCGCACAAAATATTACATTTCAAAAGGCCTAAACCAAAGTACAATACATAACAATTAAATATATGGTATATCCTATGGAATAGATAGTACATACTATTGAGTATGTAGTATATACTATTGAGTACACAGTACACACTACTGAATGTGTAAGACATACTATTGAATACAAATCATATTGACCACACAGTAGATACCACTGAATGTAAAGCACATACTATTGAATATGTAGTACTTACTGGTAGTACTCCTTCACTGCAGGCGGAATTGGGACGTCCTTCACCGCCCACAGTCCATCAGCCCCTTTGACCCTCCTTCGCACGGTGTCCCCAGCATAGGCCGTGTGGAGTGCTGAACACAGGGCAACGTCCCTCCTGTCTCGCCACCGGACGAAGAGGAGGGAGTCCTTCCTCATCCAGCGTATGCTGCCGCGGGGAGGTTTCGCGTCCAGACTGTTGACGCTAGTTTTCGAGAATCCGATTCTGTTCAAGCGGACGGGCCCGCACGCCCAGATCCTCTTCTGAAGGAGGTCAAGAAATAGGGTAGGACTTGTGGAAAAATTGCCCACGAAGAGCTTGTAGCCAGTGCCCAGCAAATTAATGTCAACTAGCTCCATCACCGACTCATAACTGAGCCCCTTGCCGCGAGTTCCTTGGCGCTTTCCCTCATCGACAAAGAAGTCCCACGTATAACCGCTTCTGGAATCTGCCAGAACGATGAGTTTATATCCCGAGCGGGCGGTCTTATTTTTCAAATTATGTTTGAGCCCCACGCGGGCTTTGGAGGCAATCATTCGCTCGTCAATGGAAATTTCCTGGCCAGGCTGATAGTTCCTTTTGCAGGCCTCCCTCATCTCGTCATAGAGCGGCCTTATTTGGCAAAGACGATCGAAACCCGCTGTGCCTCTCCTTCGCTCGTTAACTGCGTCCACCGCTGGGTTACTGAGGCGAAGGGACTGGCTGATCTTGAGGAACTTCTTGCCGGTCATCACCCGTCTCGGGAACGGCAAACCATACAGCTTACCTCCTCGCCAGTAATCGGTGAACTCTGAGCATTTCACGACGCCCATGTAGACGACCAAGGACATGTACGCAAACATGTCGTGCATCGTCAGGTCGATCCACGGGCTGGAGGGCGTCGAGTGGCGACTGCAGCCGAAGTCGTTGGTGTTTTGGATTATTGTCTGTAAAGCGGAGCTGGTGAAGAATAGCTGAAAGAGTTGCAGGGGCGAAAACGTAGCTGTGCGTATGAGTCGGGGTCCTGGCAAATGGGTGGGTTTGAAGATGGGCAGCGGTGGAGTTATGTCTGGAACGTCAATGTCATTCCATCTCCCTCCACACGTGCTGGACGACGACCGGACTTGACGGCTGTTGCCCTTTCTGCTAGCGGTACTGCTCTGGGGAGGCGAGAGATGGGCCTCCTCACCAGATGAGGAACCGTCCTGCTGCTCCGCTGCATGAGGCCGCTCGCTGCTGACCACAAGAGAAGTTTCCGGCTCCCAATCTTTATCAGAATCAGTATCCAATGACTGCCTGGTAAGTAAAAATAAAAAATAACAATCATTTACAAAACTAGCCAAAACTTAGCCATCTTTTCTGTACTCTACTTTTTTTTTTTTTTACAGCTTTTTGCCTTGTATGTAAGCAGTTCTCACAAAGACGCACCCCCAGAGGTCTCCCTCACACTCACACACACCTCTCCTCACACTCACACACACACCTACCTCTCCCTCACACTCACACACACCTCTACCTCGCACACCTCTCCTCACACACACACACACCTCCCTCCCTCACACACACACACACACACACACACACACCTCTCCTCACACACATACACATACATACCTACCTCTCCCTCACACTCACACACACCTCTCCCTCACACACTCAAACACACCTCTCCCTCAAACACACACACACACACACCTCTCCCTCACACTCACACACACACCTCTACCTCGCACACCTCTCCCTCACACTCACACACACCTCTCCCTCACACACACACACACACACACACACACACACCTCCTCACACACACACACACACATACACACCTACCTCTCCCTCACACACTCAAACAGACCTCTCCCTCACACACTCACACACCTCTCCCTCACACACACACACACCTCTCCCCACACACACTCACACACCTCTCCCTCACACTCACCTCTCCCTCCCCCCAACAGGTCAGCAGACTCAACGCCTTTATAAAATGTGTACCCATAATTCAAACCAAAACCTATTTACGTCAAAATATACAGTAGCCAATGTACAAGTTATCCAAAAATACTTACTTGTGAAGTGTAATGGCTCCTCCCTCCAGAAACATTGCCTCTGCCTCCACGTCAAAAAAAAAAGGATATTTTTTCTTCATCTGAGATTTCATCCCTAGACTATTGCTTTCGCACTGAGAGCACATTTCCATCGCTTCTAATACCGTACATTTTGTTTTCGTCGTCCGTTTTGCCATTGTTCACTTTAAAAAAAAAAAGTCCAATAACCTAACTTTTTGCTTTTCGCGCGCGGACATGTGCCACTTTGTTCCTGGGTTGTAAAGCTACCCAACAAAGCAGCATGTCAATGTTTTCAGACTTACGTAGGTTATAAGAAACACCAATCCCCTGCACGACAAGTTGCACTTCGTTCGGCCTTTATGAGACAGAAAAAGGGCGGGTACCTCCTTCCAACACAGAGGATTGCTGGTTGTTGTAGGCTGTGGAGAGGACGTGGAAGCCCCCCATTCGGTCAAGTTAGGCTTCAAACACAAGGCCAGCCTGCACCCATCATTTTAGGACCAAGATATTGGCAATGTTTACATGTGAACTCAAGTTATGGTGGAGAATACGTGGAAGATTAGGCACATATGCAAGCTAATTTGAAAGGAAGTAACAGCAGTCCATGGTTATTTATTGATCAAATCATTTGTTTTGCACTAAATATTTTTCTTTTCTCCTCCAAGACAGCCTTCTGGTCATTTTCTCACTTCTGTATCCCCTAAGCAGATGTGCAATGAATTCCTAATGGTGGAAACCAAACTAGTCAGTCTAACTGCCTAGCTGCTGAGCAGAAATGGATATGAAAATTTAAAAAAAATTTGATTCAACCCTTTCCGAACTTTGCAAAATTAGCTCTGTGACAAATCTAAAAGACCTAAAGCCTGTGTTTCTAGAATTTCATAAACCACCGAGATGTAATTGCCCATCTGCCTACAGGTTACAGTGTTTGGCAAAACACTCTGGACCTGACGGCGACTTAACACATAAGATATCAGGCCAAACACTTCAGCCCATTTGCAGATTTGGCAAATAAACTACAGTCTATTGCACAAGCAACCTCTATCAAGCTAGCTGACAGTAACATTAGCTAGCCAAGCCAGTCAAACTCAACAAGCTCAATAATGCCAGCAACTAACCACCAAATTTGTTGCACGTCTTTCGCTGAAATGAGAAAGAAGTCCATGTCCTGTGCAAGCGTTTCTGTCCAGTGTTTCCGAAGGGAATACACTTTCGCAAGCACTGTCATGATTGGTCGAATACACTTCCTGTACCAAGAGTTTTCACTGGAAGATGACAGCCTCCTCCTTCTCAAATTTTACATGTTGAACTGCAGACTTTTCTATGTAGCATTTGAAGTTTTTGTTTTTGCTTTTGCTGGTATCTTATCAATCAGTGGATTACCATGAGGTTACAGAAGTGAGGAGCCTCAGTTTTGTGCCTTTATGTTGTTGGCCTGACAGAAGCGTTGATTGTACCTGCTGTTGCGACTGTATTTTGAAACAGTTTGCATCAATCAGACCACAAGATTCTCAGTTTTTCACAAATACCCACTTAAGGTCTGACGCCCGGCCCATAGGCCGCGCGATTTTCAAGAGGTAAAGGTAAATATTCTCAATTCCACAATACAGAGAGAGAATGGGCAAAAATGGAATCCATCGGTGCTGCTACGCAAAAACCACTGCTGACAAAGAAGAGCACAAAGGCCACCCCCCCACCAAGGCTTTAGGGATAATATTCTGAGGACTGATGAGTCAAAAGTGGAAATTTTTGGAAAACATGAGTCCCATTACATCTGATGTAAAGCTAACACAGCATTCATAACACAATAAGAACATCATACCAGCAGTCAAACACAGTGTGGTAGTGTGATCGTCTTAGGCAGCTTTGCTGCTTCAGGACCTGAGTGACTTGCCATAATTTATGGAACCATTAATTCTGCTCTCTACCAGAAAATCCTGAAGGAAAATGTCAGGCCATCAGATTATGACCTAAAGCCCAAGCGCATTTGGCTTATGCAGCAGTACAATGATGCGACACACACAAGCAAGTTCACCCCTGAATGACCCAAAAGAAACAAAAAGAAGGTTTTGGAGTGTCCTTGTCAAAGTCCTGACCAAAATCTGACTAAGATGCTATGGTAGACCTCAAACAGGCAGTTAATGTTCAAAGACCCTTCAATGTGACCGAATTAAAACAATTCTGCGAAGAAGAGAGGGCCAAAATTTCTCCACAGTTAAAAAAAAAAAAAAAAAAAAAAACCTCACTGCCAGTTACGGCAAACATTTGACTGTAGTTGTTGCTGCCAAAGGTAGCACAACCAATTTAGAGCACTTATTTTCTTACACGGGTGATAAAGGTTTTGAATCACTTGACCTTTAATAAATAAAAGGATATTTCAAAAGCTGAATATTTTGTTTACTCATATTGTCTGTCTTATTTTAAAATTAGTTGGATGATCTGAAACACTTAAATGACCAATAAGCAAAAATAGAAGAAATCAGGAGGGGGGCAAAGATTTTTTTACAGCACTGTAATGTCACTGCAAATTTTCAAAACTGCATGGTACTCTCCTGATAAGCATTACAAACAGACTCCTACCGGCTCTGCTCCTTCCTGCCTCCCTCCACCTGCTCCTCCTTTGCACCACCTCCTCTCTCCTCCTGCGGCTCCAGCTTCACAGCGGCTTTCCTGGGTGCTGCGGGTGAGGGGGAGATGCATTCATTTACACTGATTGTTGCTTTCTCAATGAAAAGTATTTGTTGCCAACAATCATATTAGTCCAGAACAAGAGAAAAGTCCTCCTCTCTGCCTGCGACCTACAACATTAACCCAAAACGGTGCAATTGTACACATTACAAGTCATAAATGCACATAAGCAAGATCAAATTTGTAAAAAAATCATAGTTTCACTGGCATACTTTGCAACAAAATAAACATGATTATTATATAAAGAGTCACTTATTAGAATATATTTTTACTCAAATTATCAGGCCCATATTACGAAGTCCATGGTCCTAGTGCTCGCCGGATTGCCGTTGGCATCCAGTGGGGTGTAAACCATGACATAAAGTGAATAATGCAAACTGTGATTTGTTTTTTACTTTTTCACTGAAGTTGTGACTCTTGCAAATCTTCTCAACCCAAAAACTAAGCCCCTCCTTTCTATTGTTAACATTTATTAGGCAATGGTCTGGTAACATCAATGTAACAGTACCTAAAGGTAAATGGAGGAAAATAGTTCATATCAATGAAAGAAAAGTCTAATCATGCAGTAAATACATCCCAAAATCCATAGATTTCATACTGGTTTTTAAAAAAGGCACTGTGAACAGAAACTTGAAGTTGCTTCCAAATTTTTGGCCTGTATTGGCCTTGCTTACAAACTTCTGGCTTGTAATGTATATTCATTGGGGTATTAGCAGGCAATATACAGCGTTATACAAAACGGACATGTGGATATGTTCCATGTGAATACTGATAATAGGATTTCTCCAGACGGATTCTTATAGCAGACTGTTAATTTGAGCCTCATAGACAGTCGTGATGTTTTTGATCGGTCGATACGCGGACAGTCGTTCTGACATCATCAGAGCCCATTCTTACATTTTCTGATGATGACCTGAATCCAAACAAGTTTCCATAGCTCTTCAGTGCCAAAAAAAGTCCATAAAAGAGGCACGACGATCTGCAATGTCTGACACCACGGAATGCTGCTATATCCAATGCGTCTTCTCCCACTGAACACATTATGTACCAAATCATGTTGATCGAAACGGCACGTTTTAATTCGTTTCAAACATTAAAGAATACAGCTTCATATCGTGATCACATTACTGAAGAGTTAAGTAATTGTATCACCATTGCCATTCTTACAATCTCATATACATCTTGCTTGTTTTTAGAGGGCGTTTTCATTACAAATCAGAAATGCATGCATGTGGTAAAATATGCATTCTCAGGATACATCGGTAAAACAAGAGGCCTGTTGGACTTTGGACTTTCTAAGTCCAAAATGCTGAATTTCTCAAAAACCGGGACGTAAAATTTACTAATTTTCGCAAGGGATCATCAGAACATCATAAGCAAGGCTCGCACCAAATTAGAAAAAAAGTTATCAGACATTTTTTGTGATATTCAAATTTGAAGCGAAAAGTTGGCGCCGGACAGACGGACAGACAGATGGACGAACAGACGACTCGGCATTAGAAAAGCTCCGCTAACTATCGTCACAGCAGAGCTAAAAAAAATGTACTAACCCCAAAAATATAGGATTACATTGAATCTGAAAAAAATGTACTTCATAAAGCATTCATATTTTGACATACTCAGTATTCGTACTGCATCAACTGTAAATATTTGATATTTTCAGCATGGAAGGATAATACCACAGGAAAATAAAAATCATTTTTTGAAAATGTGGCCCTGCAAAAAAAAAAAAAAAAAAAAAAAAAAAAAAAAAAAAAATGCAGTTGAATAGCCCTGCTGCACCCCCCCGGACACAGGTTGCTGCATCCAGCCGGCATCAGGCTTGAGGGACACAAAGAAAGGGACAGAGACGGGTAACGAGAGGCGGGACAGACAAGGTGAAGAGTCTCACCAAAGAAGCTGTTGATGGGTTTCGCCTTGACAGACGGCTTTTCTTCCTCTATTACTGCAGTCGGCACGTCGTCACTCTTTTTCATCACTCCATCCTCCTCCTCCTCCTCCTCTCCTGTAGGCTCCGGCTTCGCTGCAGAGGCTTCCTCCACCTTAGCTTCCTGTATTTTCACTTCATCTACAAGAGGGGCGGGGGTGTGGGGGAAGCCAAATCGCTCAGAGCCAAGGTAAGCCACTGTGCCTTTCCTAAAAACACTGGCGGCATCCTTCGAAGGCCGCATTTATTTAGGCTGCTACGTCATCGCAGGCTGTCCTATTGTGAAGGCGCCTTAGAATACAGGAGAGAAACGTAGCCGTCATCTCGCCTGAGACCAGGGAGAATTGTGACCTTGTTCACACTCCGTGTCCACCTTGACAATACCGTATCATCTCAGGCCAGACGAAGGCTGCATTTCTCGGATGAACTCAAAGGCACCATTATGATGGAACCACCTGCAATAACACAGCGGCCTAGAAATGTAGCTGATGAAGAACATGGCCCACACTTTGAGAAACAGCCTTAGTGCATGTGTGTGTGCGTGTGTGTGTACACACATCAGTGCCTCCTGGTCATTTTGCGTGTGCATACCATTCAGTTCCTATACATGCATACACACAAACACACACAAATGCAGTATAGGGAGTTTTTACTCGCAAAAACAAATGTCCCCAGCCCCCCAGAAATAAAAATATGAAAAGGCACCAGTTTAGTGGACCAGATCAATGCCCCAACAAAATTAGATAAATGACTGTGAGGCAGTTTCGGAGTTATGGTCCAAGAACACTTTGCAAATGCACACACAGATACTGCAGTGGTGGGGTGGGGGTAAAGGATTGACAGAACTTAAATCTGCTCCCTCTCGCCCTCACCAGCGGTGACCGCAGCACTGTCGGTCTCCTCAGTGTCCAACTTCACCCTCTTCATCTTCTGCTCGTCTCCATCCTCTTCCTCCCCCTCGTCACGATTCGCGCATTCCAGCTTTCTCTTCGGAAACTGCTTCCGCGCTAAGAAGGGAGACAGGGAACTTCTATCCTGACACTGCCCTGACCATTTTATACCAAACACATACACACACACACACACCCCAACTTTTATTGACACTGCACTGATCATTTCATACTGACCACACCCACACCCACACCCACACCCACACACACACCCACACACACACCCACACACACACACACAGAGGCGCGCACACACGCAGACTGACCCGTTTTGCGTTTGGGAATCCCACTGGGAGAGATGGACGACGGGGTAGTGGGAGTGGTGGGGGTAGCCGCAGGAGTAGCAGTGGCAGTAACCGGGGTAACCACCACAGGCGGGGAAACTGGAGTAGAGGGAGTGGTTTTGGCAGGGCTTGTCACTACTGCCACCTGCAGGTGAGAAAGAGAGAGGAGTGTAGTCGTCCATTTTAGATCAAAGGTCGCAAATGCAGGGAGGTGGGCAAGTATTTGGACACAAACATAATTTTAAAGCATCGCAATACCATAAACCAGAGGTTTGAAACTGGTTTGTAAAAGGGTCAGGGGGCTACAGGTTTTCAATCCAAGAGCAGAGAAGCACATCTGACACAATTTATTTAATAAACTGATCTCAGCCTGCACAGTTGACTAGCCGTGTCAGGTGTGGTCAATTCCATTGTGACTTATGGGACATTTAATGAAAAACTGCAATGTAAGTGAAAATTTGAAGAAACTAGAGATGAGAATGCCTTGTAATTATACATGGTAAAAAAGAAGACTTAACTCTCCAAGAAACACACAAAAGCTTTATGTCAGGTTAAAGAGTCATTACTGGAGGGGGCAAACTGTCATTCTGTGACTTATGGGACATTTGTGGACTATGGTTTTTTGTATGGTTTAAAGGACCAGTGTGTAATATTTGGCATGGTTTATTGGCAAAATCTGAATATACTACCCATTAATATATTTATATAAGTGTATAATCGCTATAAAATAAAATTTGTTTGGTTTTCGTAGCCTTATTATTAAGCATTTACATATACATATAGCAAGGGCCTTGCTTTAGAGACGTCGCCATCTTGCACCGCCATGTTGGTACGGCAGCCCGACCAGACATTCCAGCCAGCTAGAGTACGCGTTTCGCGTGTATAAATCCCAGTCGTGGAAGACGCCATTTCTGCTAAAGTGTTTTGGTCCTCAGAGGCCACCGTCTTTTTGCCGACGGGAGGGGTGAGCGTCAGTGAGTGAGTGAGCGCTGCAGTCTAGAATCTGAACGCTGGATGTCACCGTTTCCCCCCCATTTTACACACTGGCCCTTTAAAGAAAGTTGAAAATCAATCTCAGTTTTAAAGGTATGGAATCAGTTTGTTGCCCAATGTTTGGCCACTTAGTGTATCTTGTTACTGGGGTCATGTTTAGGAAAGCATTTGTTTGATGCTCGGAAGAATGGCGTCACTTATGGGACATAGGAACGTGACTTATGGGACACTATCTCAAGGTCTACTTGCGTAGCGATTCTTTTTTTAGTCTGTAAATGTCCTATAATGTAATTTTTACATTTAAAAATGTATTCATCAATTTACCAAAGGATAAAACATTTATTGAATATCAACTACCTTAAATATAATTCAAAACATTTTGAACAAACACCAGAAAATCCATTGGGCTCAAGCAGTGAAATTTTAACTGGACACAGCATCAGCATCACATCAATTAATGACACTATATGATTGAAAGAACAACATGATCAAACAGTAAAACATCAAAAGCCTTCAAAAGAGAATATTTGAAATGTTTTAGGCAAATGGCTATATGTGATTTATGGGACAGAGATGTCCACCTTGTCCACAGTCATGTAAACCATGGCACTCTAGCTCCTGAGCTAGTTGCAACCGACTTTAAAGTCACAGGGAATACAAAGCTAGGTATTTATGCAAATTAAATCACATATATGCCTCTTACATTTATTAATCTTGTTTCCTTTGTCATATGGCCTCTAATTTTGTCGTTATTGTTTCATATGATGTGGTCATCTTGTTTAAACATATATGATTTCCCTGATCCACTGAGCCTAAGACAACCAAATTTATACTTTCAGTGGGCTCCAAAATTACTGGCACCCCTGAATAGCAATGCACAAAAATACTTATATTTATATAGAAACTATAAATGCCAACATGTAAGGAATACTGTATGATATTAATGTTCCAATGGAACCAAACTTTAATTAAAAATCAATTTCTGGTAGGGATTGTTGAAAAACAAGGATATTCATCGTCTTTTTATTATGAAAATATTGAAACTTCAAACTTTTCCATGGAATTGACCGTGTGTTTATGATAGGTTGGAATGAAAACCTGCAGACGCTTGGCCTATTTTGAGACCAGTTGGAGACCCCTGCCTCAAACTGTTCAAACCACGTGCACAAAAATCGCTACAATTGAAGTGCAGACTCTGCATTCATTTGAGTGAATCCTATGGAGTGGAAGTTGCAGAAAGAAAACCCCCTTTGAGTCATGCAAACTACCCACTGACCACGTCGTCCGCAATTACAGTGTTTTTATCTGACCAATCCAATGTCGACATTAGAACTACTGGTAACGGAAAGCAATGGGTCTCCGTTTCTGCAATTCAGAACTCTGCAATGAAACAACATTATTCAAAATAAGCATGAAACACTCAGATTCCCGCCACGGGGTGGCTGACATCCAGCCTAGAAACAAAATGCAGAGGAGGGACAGACAGGCGGACAGGAGGACAGACAGAGGTATATAAAGGCACATCTAACCGATAAGATGCATCCACAAATAAAAATCAGTCGAAAAATATTGAATGGCTTTGGAGTTCTGGCCCTGGTCCAGAACAGGATGGCTGATATCTGGCCTGAAAACAATACATGGTGGAGGGCCGGACAGACAGGAGGATGGACCGAAGTATGAAAAGCCACATCTAAACGATAAGATGTATCCAAATATGAAACTTTGTTCAGAAACATTGAACGGTTTAGGAGTTCTGGTCTGGAAAATGCGTGATGGATGGATGGACACGTGGAAGGACAACACTCATTCTTATATCCCCCTTCCACTTAGTGGCTGGGGATAAAAATAACTCCTTATAAATGATTAAACATCCACAACAACAGTGATAGTAATACCCATGAATAGCTTAGCAGTTCATCATGCTATCTGATTAGGAGATGCATCCTGGACCTGCACCAGTTGGGAACAGCTTTAACCCTTTACCTTCTCCTGAGTGGGTGGAGCCACCTCAGTCTCCATCTCCTCCTTCCCAACCGTTTCCTCATCATCGCTGTCTATGATTGGCCGACTGCGCTTGCTAGTTTTCTTCACTGGCGAATCAGTTTCCGGAAATCCATTTTGGGGTTTAAGCGGCGATTTGACAGGTCTGTAAAAAAAAACAAAACAAAATCATAAATAAATAAATGGCGTTAACTCAACATAACTCATCAGCAAAAGGACTGGGCACTTCATTACATGATCCAGCCCATAGCAATAACCGTGCCCAATCACAGTGATCACGTCCCACAGCAACATCCTATGAGCCATCTGATTGGCAGCAGGGTGAATCCATGTGATATCACTGAAGGCCTCCCAACTGACCATCTCAGATTTGCTTTAGGGCCAAGTCACAATCATGTTGACATGAGACTAAAAACACTTTTTTGATCCCAATATATTAATATTTACATTTTTGGAAAGGTATTAACATATATTTTCATGAATTGATAATATTTTTGTGAAATATCTTGCCTGGTAAAAAAAATTCGCGACTGAAGTTGGGCGCCGGGAACAGCGTCTCGTGAAAAAAAAAAATGGAAGAAAATGTTGCAAATATTCTGAGCTTGATATTTACGTATATTTCATTGATTTTGTATCAAATATCATTTTAGGAAAAGGTTAATGTACAACCCCAATTCCGAAATATTTGGGACAAAGTGTAAATTGTGAATAAAATCAAAACGCAATGACTTTCAAATCACACCAGCCGGTATTTTATTCACAATAGAACAGAGATAACATAGCAAATGTTGAAACTGAGAAATTTTACAATTTTGTCCACAAAATGAGCTTATTTCAAATTTGATGGCTGCTACAGGTCTCAAAAAAGTTGGGACAGGGGCCTGTTTACCATGGTGTAGCATCCCCTCTTCTTTTTAACACAGAGTGGAGGCGTCTGGGTATTGAGGAGACAAGTTTCTTGAGTTTAGCCATTGGAATTTGATCCCACTCTTGTTTAATACAGGCTTCCTGCTGCTGGAGAGTTTTGGGTCTCCTTTGACGGAATTTTCCTTTAATTATGCGCCAGATGTTCTCAATCGTTGAAAGATCAGGGCTGCAGGCAGGCCAGTTCAGCACATGGACTCTTCTACTACGAAACCATGCTGTTGTAATAGCAGCAGTATGCGGTTTTGCATTGTCCTGCTGAGATACACAAGGCCTTCCCTGAAATAGATGTTGTCTGGAGGGGAGCATATGTTGCTCTAAAACCTTTATATACCTTTCAGCATTAATGGTGCTTTTTTTAAACACGCAAGTGTCCCACACCATATGCACTAATGCATCCCCATACCATCAGAGATGCTGGCTTTTGAACTGAACACTGATAACAGGAGGGGTGGTCTTTCTCCTCTTTGGCCCGGAGGACACGACGCCCATGAATTCCAACAAAAATGTCAAATTTGGACTCGTCTGACCACAGGACACTTTGCCACTTTGCTACAGTCCATTTTAAATGAGCCTTGGCCTACAGAACACGGCGGCACTTCTGGATCATGCTCAACTATGGCTTCCTTTTAGCATGATAGAGTTTTAGGTGGCATCTGTGGATGGCACGGCGGACTGTGCTTACAAACAGTGGTTTCTTTAAGTAGTCCTGGGCTCATTTTGTAATGTCAATAACAGAATCATACTGGTTAGTGATGCAGTGGCGTCTGAGGGCCCGAAGATCACAGGCATCCAGTAAAGGTCTTCGGCCTTGTCCCTTACGCACAGAGATTTTTCCAGTTTCTCTGAATCTTTTATGATGTTTTGCACTGTCGATGATGAGACCTTCAAAGCCTTTGCAATTTGACGATTAGGAACATTGTTTTTACAGTATTCCAATTTTTTTTTTTTTTTTTACAAAACTTCACAGGTTGGAGAGCCTCTGGCCACCTTTACTTCTGAGAGACTCAGCCTCTCTAAGACTTCCCTTTAATAGCCAATCATGTTACACACCTGATGTCAGTTAACTCAATTACTTGCTAAATGTTCTTCCAGCTGATTCTCTTATATATAAATAGCTTTTTCAGCCCTTTTTTGCCTGTGTCCCAACTTTTTCGAGACCTGTTGCAGCGGGAAAATTTGAAATGAGCTCATTTTGTGGATAAAAATGTAAAATGTCTCAGTTTCAACATTTGAAATGTTATCTATGTTCTATTGTAAATAACATACTGGCTTATGTGATCTGAAAGTCCTTGTATTTTGATTTTATTCACAATTTACACTTCGTCCCAACTATTTCGGAATTGGGGTTGTATGTAAAAAAACAAAAAATAATTGTATATTGCATATTTTTGTATGGTATATAATCGTACAAATTGTATATTTTTGTGAATACATCCATGCAGTATGGTATGCCTAAATATATAGGTGATAGCATGTAAATATTGTAAATAAATACAGTAAGAAATCTACTTTTTGTGTCTCTGTCCATGTGTTACCAATTCAAAATATCCATGTGTTACCAGACATCACTTCAAAAAAAAGCCCCCATTTTTTTTTTCCCAAATAAATATTTTGATATCTCCACACCTGGACATCTTAATAAATCCTTCAAGACAAAGTATAAAATAATAACTTTTACTTTTCCTTTCAGGTTCCTATTTCGAATGGCTGGATCAGCACTCGCGGAAACACATTGATCAGTGTTCGAAATAAGGAAAAAACAAAGGTTGTCCGCAAGAATTTTTTTAGTTGTCCCGTGTACTATCATTAACAAAAAATTTACGCGCATACACGCATAATAAGTTGAATAACGCTAAATAATGCTTCAATTTGTCCTACAGGTGATATTCAGAACAATGCAATAAAATATAAAACGATTAATTCTTCTATCAAGCAAAACAACTATTAACCAAAACCACTCTCCAGCAACTCAATAGCTCGGTTCATTCGCGAGCCGTTTCTTTAATATTTCTGAGCCCCGTCTTCCATCAGAATCTCAGGCAAAGACCGGTCTTTATGACACTGCATTTCCCTTTCTTATCGGACTCGGCATTAGTTTGCTAAACACTAGCAAGAACAGAGTCAATCTGTTTGACATGGCTTGGGACGAGTGAGATATACAGGCTGCATGTACTTGAAAACAACATAGCCAAAACGCAATCTAAAGATTCCCGCTTCCTATGGGTGTTAGATTACCAATTATAAATAAATACTTATGAAATGTTCTATATGGCTGTACAATTTCAGATAACTTACCTCTCGGTGTCAGAGAGCAGTGAAGTTTCATGCTAGAAGAGAGCCAACTGCCACACGCACAGCAGTAATTTTGATTGAACTCTGAATATGCATACAATACGTTAAGGCTTATAATACGAGCATGTAGAATTCACCACAATAGAAGATGCATTTTTTCGCATTTTCGATTCTACATTCCCTTAGGTTGTTTACGGTTACATCTGGCTCGTTCGTGCCACGAGTTTTCCTTGACTAAATCACTCGAGCCTGAATTGAAGTGCGCGCCATGGTCTATTTCTTTGTCGTTGTTTGCCATGGTACTTTCTTAAAAAAAAAAAAAAGGACTCACGTTCTTGCCCGTACAAGATGCGTGAAAGTTACGCGCAGTGGGCCTACATATGACCAAAATTATCGCGTCCATAGCAGAGGGAAGTAAATAAAATTTTGACAAATTCAAATTAATAAAACTGCCGGGATATTTCGTTGTCCAACGGACAACCTCGTGAGAAGTTTAGGTTGTCCGGATCCATTTCAGGTTGTCTAGACAACCGGATAACCGCTTATTTCGAAAACTGTTGATGATGTCCTCCTCAGACTTGATGCACCACAGCTGGATCGACGAGGCCATTACTCTTATTTAAGAAAAGATGTGGTCATAATGAAGAAATTTAAAATACTCTGAACAGTGGATGGAATGCAGTTTCAGCTCTCTAGTAAAACGTAGCCAGAATGCCCTTTGGAAGTAGCTTATATTTCACATTACACATTTAAAGTTCAAAATCATCATTTAGTGGCTGCTAGTATCACGTGTCATATACTGCATTAAGTACTGAGGTGATAAAACCCTGCAATTCAGTGCACGATTTTGTAAACCTTTCTTACTCAGAGGGACTGTAAAAGGCTAATGCTGCAGAAACCCAGAGTAATCATCACATCAGTTAGTAGACATATAGGGCTACCCAACAGAAAAGGTTTTATCAAAATTGGATGAGGGCGTAAGGAGAATTTTGACCTCCCAAAATGCCAAATTTCACCTTTTCCCTGACTGAAGCGCCATCTATACCCTCGTGCCCTCAACATCCCACGCTTAATTTGCATTGAGTCTGTAAAGGACTTCCCAAGGTATCATATAATGAATAAACCATCTTGGGCTGTTGAGAGCACAGTCTGGAAATGCCCCGGATATTACTGCTCAAATGGCCAAAAATGGCATTTTGCAGCGCCCTCTATAGGACGCGCCTTCAACAGCCCACAAAAATTTTCAGATTACTGCGAGCCCTACACACAGTAGATTGACATATATGAAAATGAATGTGGGCTGTTGTCAGCGCAATGATATAACTGCATTTCAAAATAGAATTTTTTTCCGTGCTCATTTCTCATCACGGAACCTTTGGCCCTTCTGGTACCCCGAAAAAGAAACCGAAGGGTACTGGCACCTAAAAACTCGCAGTTTTTCCATTGAACCAACCATCTTTCACCAACAAAAATTTTAGGCAAATCTGAGACCATCTATCACCCTCTGCCTGATTCTTAGAAAAATTGGCTCTTAAATAAATGACTGTAACAGATCAAGACTGAGCATTAGTTTCAATGAGCATTCTGTGCCTCCTCAGTTTTCAGCTCACCAGCTGCCACTGTAGAACAGTGGCCTGAAAACTTCAGGGTCAGCATGGTAGGGTCAGGTGACTGGAAACACAGGACTTTTTTGTCACGCCTAAATAGCATGGCAATACACTGGAATGGCACATATGTTTGGAATAAAAACTGACATACACGGGGGCAGCCGGAGGCCTGATGGCCAAAGTGTCACAGCAGGACTCAGAAGGTTAGGGGTTCAAGCCCCAATGTAGCAACAATAAAGATCAGTGCAGCTGTTGGGCCCTCAAGCAAGGCTGTTTAACCCACAATTCTCCAGGGTGACTTGCCCCTGCTCTGATTAATCATTTACTTTGGTTAAGAGTTCCAGCTGAATAAAACGGGGGACACCCAGGGTTCTGAACACCATCATCCCAGGACACAGTGATTGCATCCCAAGTGTCCACCTCACTCACTCGTTTTTCACTTTTCCATCGCCAATGCTCCCCTCCTCTTTCTTCTTTCCCTTCATGGGCTGAAAGAAAGACCTGAGAGAGAAGAGATTTGGGTTCACTTCAGGGCTCAGTCAATCAGTCCCACCACTCCATTACTGTTTTCGGCAAGACTCCCTCCCGCCCCCCGATAATTATCAGGGTTGAAATAGCAGGGCTCCCCACATTTGGCCCTCGAATTCGAATCCAGCCCTCGTATCCTTTCCCTCCTAGCAAATATTGAACAATAAACTCACTTTTTCAGCAGAGCTTACCAACCCAATAATTGAAGTAAATGAGTGATTCCACATTTCTACTTTACTTGATTAAAAAAACATTTTTCCATTAATTAAAATAATTTAATCTAATTTGATTGAGGAAGGCTGAATGATAAGCTAATGAACGAAAATGGTTTTGTCTCATATCTGCAATTTGTTTATTTGCTACAAAGTAAAAAGCTACATGAACACCCTCTTTGTGTGGAGATTCCATAATTTTTGCCAGGAGTTCAATGCAGTTTTTATTACTGATATTGCTGCAGTTTTCTTCAGAACTTATTCAAGTTATTATTTGAATCTCCACATTGATATGATAACAAATGGCCAATAAATCAGTGCCAAAGAAAAAGCCAAAGACACTTATACGCAGACTTGATCATAAATAAGAATTGAAATGTTGAGATAAAAGTATAATTGTTAGCAAATGTGAAGTATTTTTTTACAGTTTGTTATACTACAGGATAAGAAAGGTTACCAATGCGAGATAAAGAATAAATAACAAAATAGCAGAAATGCTTGAAAGAAATAATTGCTATGGTGTTCAAGTTAATTTATGCTTGCATTTAGTACTAAATGTTTGGGTGTTTGTGGTGCTAGTTAGTATTGTGATTGAAATAGAGGTATGTTGCTGAATTAATTATGGAGTTTCAACTTTAAGAACAACTGAGATTTGACCATAAAATCCAAACATTTTACTCTGAAAATTACTGGCATTAAGCAGTAGAACACGCCTAAATGCACCTTTAAAAAAAATTTTCCGGGGGAGCATACCTAAAGACCCCCTACAGGCAGAGTAGCGGTGTGGCACCACATGTGTAGTCACTCAGCAATTAATCACAAGATCCGAACATGCTAATAATCTCCCCGACTGATTGCCATGGGAAATGGACTGTAACACATGGGTATGCACTATCAGTAAAGAGGTTTCCTCTCCTGAACGGTTTACAGTTCTCAGCTACCCCAAGCATCCCGACGGGTCATTCGGGGTCATAAGCACTCCACCAAACAAAACAGCGAAAGCCGACAAATACGCAGAAAATGACAACAGGAAGTGATACATTTTACCGTTTTATTGGTCATAAATACAAAAGACAAAAAGCACATGGTTCGAATACAGAAATCTTAAGTCACTGCATTCATACACGGAGAATCTTTGGAAGTTACTAAGCAATGCATTCGCCAAGCGACCTAGCCAGCTACAAGTTGAAAAATTACCGAAAACCAAAAGAAGTTGTGATAGTTATGGCCTCTCACACGTTCAACTGCATCAACACCTTACAACAGTTTAGTTAAGTTACTCCGATTCCTGAGAAAAAAACAAAATTCTAGCAACTCAACTCAAAAACAGCTCGCGTTAAACAAAACAAGGTGACCCAGTTCCCACGAATAACAGGCAACGTAACTGCGTGATTTGGCAAAAAAAAAATTAAATAAATAATCGGTGAACTCCTACGCCTTAATAGACATCCTCAATGAAACGACGCCATTTAGCTATATGGCTATCAGTTAGTGAGCTAGCTATCCAACTGCTATTAACGGGATGTTCGTAGAATCACAACTAGCCACAGTAATTACCTAACAATCAGCAGTCAGTATTGTGACCCTGAGACAATGTTTACATATGAACATATTAGCTGGCTAATCAAACAGCCAGAGAGATTCGAGTTTTCGATGCAGGAAACTTAAGAACTGCGAACAGCTGCAAGCAAACAGCCGAAGTTACACAGCAACCAGATCAATAACTAGACAGTGTGCAATGATGCAAATTCTTTTGGACCAACAGCATGAACGTTAAAGCACGGGCATAATACACGCACAAGGGTACGCCAACCCCAGTCTCGGGTTGAATAAAAATAATGCTAGAGCCGACTTTTCTTTGTTGGTTAGCTTATGATAACTTAGCTAACTAACAACAGTGAATGCTGCAAAAATGCACGATCTGTTTAGCAGGCGAAGTTCATGCACCTCTAATGTTCTCAGTTTGCTCACGTAAATTTTACTTACGAAATACTTCTCTGCATGATCCCGTTTGATTAAACTTCCAATAAATTACCGTAGCTTGCTCAGCACCAACAACACTACCCACCACCTAAAATTCCGCGCGCTTCGTACTCAAGCGCCAAAATAACGTCATAGCGTTCTAAAGCAACCCGCAGAAATGCGCTACTGTCCTCTACTGGAGTGGAGTGTTAATGGCTCAGAGGGCGACAGGATTTAGAATCATGTATATTCTTTGATCATGCTTTAATATTTCTTATGTCATTACTTCCGTCCAGGAGGTCATGCATTATCTTATGTTTGTAGACATGCTTGCTCGTTTGTTGGCAACATTGCGAAAAAGTGACGGACAAATTTTTCTGAAATTTTTACCAGAGGTGTGTCTTGACCGATCCTTGAGGAGATTTCATTTATGGAGCGATCCAGATTCAATTCCAGATCCAGAATTTTTTTTAGATGATTCTTCACCACTGCGAGATTGAAAGATTGGAATATTAAATGCCATACATCTACTAGATGATAGTAAAGTTCAAAATGCCTTGGCAGAGGCATGCGCTCTCCGAGTGCTCATGTTGAAAAATAATTTAAGTGACATTAAAAACAGTGGCGGTGAGCTATTATATCTTGGTATTATATAGACTATGTATTTCACCGTTTTCCAATCACGCTGTCAATCCAACCTTTTTCTTTTTCCTGATGGAAATCTGAGGTTTGGACTCCCATAGCTATAAGCATATCTAACAATTTTACCACAGAAAATTTTCGTAAGAGGTTGGCAAAAATAATTTACACATCAAAAAAAGTGTTTCAGTCCTTTTGGAGGAACAGACTTGAAACTATACCTCCCTAAAGTAATTGAAACCACAGAATTCAGTTGAAATTGTACTTTGTAGGAGCAGACATTATGGCCAAACGTGGCCAAAATCACTCATTTTGCCCATGCACATCAGTTGTGAATTTGTCATTTATAAAAGGAGAATCATCATAAAAAAGGTGTCCAAGATATTGAAAGCAGATTCCAATTTAATACCCATCATTTTTGGGAAATAAACAATTAATTGCCACTAAAAATCTTTTGCCAGCTGTACTATCAGAAAACAAAATATCATAAAATATAAATAGTCCCATTTGTAGACAAAACAGGAGAGACTGCTGAATTGGTTAAAATATGGACTTTTAGTGTTTGTTTAACTTCTCATTTTACTCTTTCACTTCCCGTCCCCCTCTTTTCCCTCTGATGGCTTAACAGACATTTCAAGAGAGGTAGTGAGTCTGCTCAGACCCTGTCCAGTGTTGGCTGGCCAGCCATTCAGAGCTGAGGTGAGGGGGAAGCTGGTATTGACAGAGGTCAAGCCCACAAGCCCTGATTGGCCGGTTCCTGGATAAGGTGGGGCAGAGTGGTAGGGAAGTTGATCCTGGAGGGTGTTGATCTGTGGGACGGGGAGGAGCTTAGGCAGATGGTATGGCAGCAAGAGAGGATGTGGAATGGACTGTGCAGCTGTCAATCAAGAGAAATAGATGAATTGAGCAGCTTCATTACAAAAATATTACAGATACATTGTAACCAAGGCATTGTTATGACAATAACAGCATAGTTATCCTTTAAATAAGCCAAGGATACCAGGTGAAATGTTTTGTGTTCATTCAATATAGGGAGAACGGTCCAAATATTTTACTGTGTTGGAGATGAATTAACTCTGGAAACTTTACAGGATTAATAATTGTATAGTTAAAGATAAAGTAGTTGTCCTGTAACCATGGATACAGTGGCAGTGCGATATAGTGCAGCAACCACAGTGTACCATACTGTATTAACATTAACAGAATGCTATTACCTAGAAGTCAAAAATTAGTCTTGGACTGTGATTCATTGGTTTTTGGAAAATCCTCCCAGATGAGAGTATCTGCCAGATAATGCAACTGTAGTTGTAACAGTGTGGTTGCCATGGATACGCTGATTCAGTCACAACAGAGTGATGCTTATGAGGTCGCAGTCCGATAACCACAAAGGCTATGCTGATATTGAAACAGCTGCATTTTGTCCATCCAAGGGTGGTCTCTTTAACTTTGTCTATACTGAATGCAGTAAAACGAATCAGAGTTACCAACTGGACGTATATGTTATTTTTGTGACTATAAAACTAATTGACCCAAATGCAAGGGTTTCTGGGACTCAAATGTCCCAACAGGATATTTGGAAATATTATGGGACATATGTGTCCTGTTAGTACTGAAAGGGTTAATGTTTCTATCAAAATTGTAAGCTAGGGTTCAAGAACTGTACTGCTTTCATGCACCAGAAGTGAATGTAACGTCAGCTTTAGAATGTTCAGATGAGAGCATTTTATTCATATAATGTGTTTGCAATCTCACATTTTAAGGATTGATTCATGCAAAGGCAGGAGCTACTAGGTGGGGTACATTCTTTTAGGATGTTGGGCACATACCTCGGCTCAGCATGGACTCCCTGTCTGCCAGGCACAGAGGACCCCTAACCTCAGATGCGACGAGCTGCAGAAGGGTGAGGGGTTAATTCCGCATGAAACTTAAGTATCAATGTGACTATACTAAATTAGGGCCATTTTTTCACATCCACTGACCTGTGGGGCCATGTGACAGGGGGGAAATGCCGGGTAGTTTACCAGAATCAGCTTGCTGAAGTTGAACTTGTAAGTAAATCTCTTCCCCCTGGTCTTGTGTAAGATCCTCTTGTTGTAGTAATATCTGTGTGCACCAGGGGGCAGTATGTTAGAATAGGTGTGTTGGTTTCAGCGCGCGCAATTTCCACACAGTGAAGTGTGCGTAGTGTATTAATCACCGTTGTGTATCCGATACCCGACCCAATGAAATCTTTTTAATTTGCTCATTGGTAATAGTGTTTTCAGCAATATTTTGAACTAATTACTTAAATCGACAGGCAGTGTTTACAGATGGAGGAAATGCGTGGAGGAACTTTCTGAAACTGAGACATTCCATCTCTGGTTGTGTGTGCATGTGTGTGTTTGTGTGTGTGAGAGAGAGAGAGAGAGAGAGAGAGAGAGAGAGAGAGGGAGAATGCATGCATATGTATATGTGTGCGTATATACTTGAACATGAGTGCGACTGACAAAGTGTATGTCTACAATGGCCTGCAGTATTATTGGCACCCCTGACTGGAAATACAACCCCAATTCCGAAATAGTTGAGACGAAGTGTAAATTGTGAATAAAATCAAAGTGCAATGACTTTCAGATCACACGAGCCAATATGTTATTTACAATAGAACATAGATAACATTTCAAATGTTGAAACTGAGACATTTTACATTTTTATCCACAAAATGAGCTTATTTCAAATTTTCTGGCTGCAACAGATCTCAAAAAAGTTCGGACACAGGCAAAAAAGGGCTGAAAAAGCTATTTATATATAAGAGAATCAGCGGAAAGAACATTTAGCAAGTAATTAAGTTAACTGGCATCAGGTGTGTAACACGATTGGCTATAAAAGGGATGTCTTAGAGAGGCTGAGTCTCTCAGAAGTAAAGATGGCCAGAGGCTCTCCAACCTGTGAAGGCTTGCGTAAAAAAATTGTGGAATACTCTAAAAACAATGCTCCTCAATGTCAAATTGCAAAGGCTTTGAAGGTCTCATCATCCACAGTGCATAACATCATCAAAAGATTCAGAAAAACTGGAAAAATCTCTGTGCGTAAGGGACAAGGCTGAAGACCTTTACTGGATGTCCGTGATCTTCGGGCCCTCAGATGCCACTGCATCACTCACGGGCATGATTCTGTCATTGACATTACTAAATGGGCCTAGGAATACTTCAAGAAACCATTGTCAGTAAACACAGTCCACCGTGCCATCCACAGATACCACCTAAAACTCTATCATGCAAAAAGGAAGCCATTGTTGAGCATGATCCAGAAACGCCGCTATGTTCTGTGGGCCAAGGCTCATTTAAAATGGACTGTTGCAAAGTGGCAAAGTGTCCTGTGGTCAGACGAGTCCAAATTTGACATTCTTGTTGGAAATCATGGGCGTCGTGTCCTCCGGGCTAAAGAGAAAGACCACCCCTCCTGTTATCAGCGTTCAGTTCAAAACCCAGCATCTCTGATGGTATGGGGATGCATTAGTGCATATGGTGTGGGACACTTGCATGTTTTAAAAAGCACCATGAATGCTGAAAGGTATATAAAGGTTTTCGAGCAACATATGCTCCCCTCCAGACGACATCTATTCCAGGGAAGGCCTTGTGTATTTCAGTAGGACAATGCATAACCACATACTGCAGCTATTACAACAACATGGCTTTGTAGTAGAAGAGTCCGTGTGCTGAACTGGCCTGCCTGCAGTCCTGATCTTTCACCTATTTAGAACATTTGGCGCATAATTAAACGAAAAATCTGTCAAAGGAGACCCAAAATTCTCCAGCAGCAGGAAACCTGTATTTAACAAGAGTGGGATCAAATTCCAATGGCTAAACACAAGAAACTTGTCTCCTCAATGCCCAGACGCCTCCACTCTGTGTTAAAAAGAAGAGGGGATGCTACACCATGGTAAACAGGCCCCTGTCCCAACTTTTTTGAGACCTGTAGCAGCAATCAAATTTGAAATGAGCTCATTTTGTGGATAAAATTGTAAAATTTCTCAGTTTCAACATTTGCTGTGTTATCTCTGTTCTATTGTGAATAAAATACTGGCTGGTGTGATTTGAAAGTCATTGCGTTTTGATTTTATTCACAATTTACACTTTGTCCCAACTATTTCGAAATTGGGGTTGTATTTTGGCTGGTTGCTATGGACCATTGTCATAGAACCACGAGAAGTGTTGCATCCGCCTGCTTCCTGTTGCGTAATGGCAATGCCACAACACACCAATTCAGAACCGTAGCAAAGAATATGCACGTACAAAGTAGATAGGTCAGCCAACATCAATGTTTTTGTCATAACGTACACATATTAACTAAGCTCTTGTCATCCAAACGCAACCACTGGAGAAATTGGCAAGACTCAGATTTAATCTTGAAAAACAATGAATGACACCATGTCTAAATATCCGGTTAATTCGATATCTAAATCACCCATAGGTTTGAGTCTGTGAGTGAATATTGTGCGCGTGCCCTTTGAAGGATTGGCGAGCTTTCTATGGTGCGTCCCTGCCTTTCAACCCAAGACAGATGAGATAGGCTCCAGCTCCCATGTAACCCCAGGAAGAAGTTTAGATAATCGATGGGTGGATGGATAGGTTGGTTATTTGTTCTAAAATAGAACAGTGTAAATATTCCTCTGTGATGACCGGTGCGCATTGGGCTCCTCTGAGTCTTTGTACATCTCCCAGCTCACCTCAGTGCTCGGCTCAGCTTGTCATAGTTCATGTGGGGCTTCCCTTTCCTCTCCCCCCACAGCTGCGCCAGCCTCTCAGGGTCCCGGATCACGAACTCGCCCCACTCGCCCCCCCAGCCGATCGCCCCGCTGTCGCCCTGTCCCAATAGCTCCAAGAGGAAGTGCCACAGCTGCACCTGCCGGGACCCCGGGGACCAGGCCGGCCTGTACGCCCAATCAGGGAACACCACAGCTAAGGAGACACACGCAGGAACAGATACACAAAATCAAAGTTAGCTTTGATATACAAGTACACTCACTGTGACATACAGTGAAAATCATTGGAAACTTTGTCATGAATACCAGGCTTGTGGAGCTCACAGCGTTACGTTTTTGTTCACTTTGCGGTCCTGATATGGACTTTAATTCTGTGATGATTTTTTTGAGCTGTAGTTCTGTGGTAATTACCTACCATCCTTCTCCTAGCCCATCTGCCCCTGTCGAAGAGCTTCGACTTGTATTCACAGTTTTTAATTGTTGTTGCTGTTTTTTTTTTTTTTTTTTTTTTTTTTTGGTGCTTGGTGTATGCTTTCATAATTTTTTCCTCAGTTCACGTAGCTATCCAAAGTAATTTTGCTGACACACCAACAATTTAGCTCCTTTGGAGCTCTGCCAGCTTCCGCATCTTGCCAATGAGACTTACTAAAAAAAGTGCTGCTGGTTAGACCTCATTTCATCAAGTACATGCATCTAATTAGCATTCAAAGGAATAGGAATTACTTGCTATGATGCTTTTGCAATTGTAAGTAAAATACTTATGATTGTATGATTCTACAGCCAGTTTTCTTAACCAAGTTGATTTGTATAGGGACAATGCAAATTAAACATAATTTTAGTCCAAAAGAAAGATGTTTTGCACAATGAGATTATAGCTTAAGCTAATTCTCATTCCAGGTCCCAAGTCAGACTTTGCCCAGACAGCATGCATAAACAAAAACAATTAAGATGCACAAAAAAAAAAACTGCAATTTAGAAACACACATGCATAAATCTACACATATACATACCCATATCTATGCTATACATGGGCTACATATGTCTATGTCCGCATATTATATGTTATTAATTGGTTACTTCCGTATTGCCTTGGTATTGCCCTGAGGGTTGCCGTATTGGCCCGAGGCTGCAGGCCGAGAAAATAAGCAATTTATAATATTTTATAATTTATAATATTATAATATTTTTATTAATTGGTTACGTATGTTATGTTATTATGACAATATTATGACTATGACTTCTGAAGTACGCGACTTCAAGACTCATTAAAGAGCTAAATGCTAGGTCTGCAACAGTCATCTGCTTCTTTGAAGAGAGCGAATGCCACAGTTAACGCGACTGAAAGGCCAATACCAAGGCAATGCGAAAATAAGCAATTTATAATATTTTTATTAATTGGTTAAGTATGTTGTGCTATCATGACAATACTATGACCATGACTTCTGAAGTACGCGACTTCAAGACTCATTAAAGAGCTAAATGCTAGGTCCACGACTGTCGTCTGCTTCTCTGAAGAGAACGAATGCCACAGTTGCCAATAGTTACTTGTGCACGTGCTGAACTCGGCCAATACAGGTCGGCCAAAACAAGATATATTGGCAGGCCGTTTTTACTGTATGCGGGCAATAACATACATAACCAATTAATAAAGTATACTATATATCATCCGTATACACATATACATATGCATATAGTTAAAACATGTAAAAACTGTAATTGAACATTCAGGTCTGGTAACAGACTGAATTAGTGCGCTTAAAAACTAATTAATCAGTATTATTGTTAGGAATTAGTACAACTCTGCCTACCTTTAAGCTAATGCTTAGCCATAGAAGTAAACAATGCAAAAATCAGCCTTATAGCTGTTGGTAGAGTGTTCCAAAGCTGCAAACCCTTTACTGAGAAAACCATCTGACCGTGTGTGGTTCTGCAGTATGGAATTTTACAGTTCGCACATACTGTTCCTCTCATGGTTCAACCATCCACCTTGTTGATTAGTTTACATATGATATCTAGGACTTTGTTAATGAGACATTTAAAAACCAATTTAATGTATGCAAAATCTACCAAATTCTCAAAACTACATAAATCATATTTCTTGAGAACAGGACAATGATACCACCACATTGGTTTTTTATCAATAATTTTTCCTGTTTGATTGTACGGAGGTGACATGATTGACGGTAGATTTTGTAGTCTGAGTCCATACTGTAATGCAATATGAAAGCTTAAAAAACACCATAGCATGCATAAAAAGCTGGGCCGCATTTGTGGGTATGACATGCCTGATAAGTTTAAGCAGTTTAAATTAATTTTTTTTGTTTTTGACAGTTCCTTTATATGTTTATCAAATTTAAGATGTGGATCTAAAATTATGTCTAAGAATTTGATTTCATTTACCTCATCTCTATATTCATTTTGAGTCTTGATTTGTAACTGTTCAGGGCATTTCTTATAGCTAAAACACAAAGAGACCTTTTTTAAGTTTAATATAAGATGGTTCTGTTGCAGCCAATGATGCATTCCATCCATGTGGGTGTCTATGATTTCAGCCACTTTCAATGGTGTTTTAGCGGGTGCGTATATAATGGTGTCATTAGCATAAAGCTGACACTTGATGTTTGGGTAGCTGCTAGGCAGATCATTTATGAACTAACTGAAGAGCAGTGGCCCTAGGATTGAACTTTGGGGAATGTCTATTTTGTTTTTGATGAGGAGAGATCTTACCTGATCAATATGAGGCGATATGAGGTGAACCAATCAGAAACTTGTTTAGAAAAGAGAAATGTGACTAGTTTGGAGAGGAGAATGTTGTGGTTGACTGTGTCAAGGGCTTTCTTCAAATCCTGAACACTGCCCCCACCACTTTTCTTCAGTCCAGTGACCTCTTCACACATTCAACAAAATAGCAGTTAGCCATGTCAGTGGAATATTTTGTTCGGAATCCAAACTGTTGCTCATATAAAAGTTTGTTGGATCTCCAGACGATCAATCACAGGGGCTAAATGACAACTTTGAATGACTGGTTCAAGAGGGTAGATTTTATATAAGATTTTACATAAATCAATGTGGAATGGATGTGTATGTTTATTCTTGTATCATTTTTCCCCCATTTCTCTTTCTGAGGTAAATTATCATTCAGCTTAATTTTCATTTTGAGTTTTGGTTATCATAGAGAGTGCGAACTAGCTGTAGAAGACATGAAGATAGTGTACAAGCAGTGACACAGATAGAGTCTGCACGAGTAGCATCAGAGATTCTACAGTACATGAGCTATGACAAAGAGTCCACAGTAGCTACGAGAGAGAGAGAGAATGCTCACCTGCTGTCACTCATTGAGATAAAATACACTGCCTGTCACTCATAGAAGTTCACTTGCTGTAACATACACAGAAAGTGTACACAAACTATCACACACACGCGCGCGCTCACGCACGCACGCACGCACGCATGCACACACAGAGTGTACCTCTGCTCCAATAAGAAGGGGTGATTGATCCCATGATAGAATTACAACTGCACTGCATCTGTGGAAAAACATCATCATCATCCTCAACATCATTTGCATCAACAACATTACAATCTATTTCTGTAGCAATGGTTATGGTGCCAGCTTTAGCATCAGTAACAACAGCGACTGAGCTTTAATTTGTCATGATCAACTGAACCCTTCAACCGAATTCCTTCTTGTTAGCCATATTTTTTGTAGCTTTTGTGCCATTTGTAGTCATATCACAGGTCAGAGGTGTTAGGCTGCCTCTGCTTTAAGGTAAAACTTAAGGTAAAAATTATTTCAGTGAATTTAACTACCCCCCACACCCCCCACACCACCACCACCACAGTTCCACTCCTCCACCTCACACAAACTTTAAACAGACTTTAAGAAGATTGGTTAGTTTTTTGCAGCCCAAAAATATCCCTTTTCAGGAAAGGTGAGTCTGAAAATTGAATAAAACTGTTAAATAAAAAGCTTGTATAAAAATGTAATAGTAAAAGTACTGAATTCCTCCTAATCAGAAGTTTCCCTTTTTTTTTAGAGCTCTGGTAAGGTGATTTGAGCAGGCCAACTGTTAAAATATATAATGTAATTTAATTGAGGGGAGAAAAAATCCTTCAAAATATACATGTGGCCAGTAATTTCAACAACAACAACAACAATAATAATAATAATAATAATAATAATATTCACGGAGATTGATGAAGCATCTCTTTTTATTGTCCTCATTCAGGAATCGAACATTTTTTTTCAACTGAAAATTTCTAGGCGTAAGTTATTGAAAGCACTTTTACAGTACGCACGAGCTGACGAATTAAATACGTTCCTTTTTTTTTATATATGAATCATCTGGAAGATACAACAGCGCAAAAACAAATAAATAATAATAAATTGTAATGATCTCAAATTACAATTAATAATCACTTCTAAAATGTTTGAAACATTCATTTTCAAGAAAGGATCGAGGGAAATGAAGTCAATATATACAAATCAAAAGAGTTTAAAGAAAGTAGATATTTCTGTTATTACAACGACGCTTATAAATATAACCGTTTAAACTGTTTAAATTTGTAGATCTAAATGTGGACACGCGCACCGGAATGAACTTACCTCCCGCTCACTGATCGTTCCGCCGTGCTCTTCTTCTGTGCGTTCTTAATTGCGTAATTACTGCGGAGCAGCGGAAAGACTGAACTCGGCCCACCTCCTTCTCCCTTCTCTTCACTCTGTCACTCTTATTTATCAACCTGACCCCGTCATTTTTAAAGACGGCTTGTCATTGCAACTAGGTTGCACGGGCAAACTAAATTTTCTCTCATCAACGAAGGCTTTCCTCCCAAGATCATTACAGAGTATCCTCTCCGAAAAAAGAAAAAAAACTACTAATAAATAAATAAATTAGTTCATGAATAATCAAACAAAAAATTAATAAATTGGCCTATTTTCTTATTCTTAAGCCTGTTCTGTGGCCGAGCAGGCATATAGTATAGCCTGCATAATTACTTTATTATTATTATTATTATTATTATTATTAATATAGCATCCAGATTTTTGATATAAATAGAATCCGCCCATCAGTGACAGGCAAGTTCACAATGATAATAAAAAACACCTCTGAAATTCCATTCCACAGCTACAGTTGTATCCCAGCATTTGTGTGGGCAGGTCACTTTCCACTAAAAAAAGAGCTAAACAGCCCAGCATCAGGCCTGGATGAGTATTTCTCAAATCACTGTTACGCTTGACCAGAAAAAAAAAAAAATAAAACAATAATAATTCTATTATGCAGTTTATGATGCCCACGAGCACCATAGCTAATGTTCAGGCATAGGCTACTCTCAGTTATCAGTGCCAAGTTTTTGCATCGCCAATCTGATTGGACGATGATTCTGCCTTCTTTGCAGCAATGGGACTGTTAGAATTGCATTCTATAAATTAAACTGGACCACCTATATCGGGAAACCATAATTGACAGGTCACTGACATCGCTTGTTGCATAAGACTCTCTGCAACCCCAAGATACAGTAAAACCATTAAATTTGTTTTGCACAGCTATATTCAATATTTCAAAGATTGTCCGAATCTGCTGAATTTGGAATTTGTTCTTAGTTTTGAACATAGATGCAGGTGTCAGAAAAAGACTGTTTTCAATATGTAATGACCTTTCAAGTAAAAGAGAAAATATTTTTCTGCTCCATTTCCATTCTCTTCCACTCTCTCTCTCTCTCTCTCTCACACGCGCACGCGCACACACACACACACACACACACACACACACACTCTGTCTCTCTCGATAGCTGACACCGGAGGCTTTTAATTTTGGTGTAAATACACACACTCTCCCAGACAGCTATCAATAATTCAGGACATTAACTTGAGTTGACTTGTGCTTTTAGTAGAGCGGGGGCAATGCACCTTTGACAAGAAGGGCACTGGAGCACACTCAAAAATTCAGAACCCCAAAAAAATGTACCCCACAACACTTTAATACCCTGTCACTGTACCCCTCCAGCTTCTATAGATCCTAACACAATAGAGGCCCAACAAATCATTCTCCGCCAGGACAGCCAAACCAAACACTGGAACCCCAATACTATAACCCTCCAGAAAGTACAGATCCACAACACTGTAGAACCCCAAGACTATACCCCACCAATGCTGGAGAACCCAAGACTGTGCCCCTCCAGCAACTTTAAATCCCCAACACAGTAAATCCTAATACAATACCCCACAAGTGCTACAGAATGCTAGTACTGTGACTCACCTGTCCCATGGAACCCTAAAACTGCTCCCCACCAGCAATGCAGAACCCCAACACCGCAAACCCATCAACAGGGTACAAACCACAGTACTGCATTCCACTAGGGCCATGGAACTTCAATACCACGCCTCATCAGCAGTGGAGACCCAACAAAGCCTCCATAGACTTGGTAGCTAAATGGTATTCAAGATCCTTTTCTCATATTGCAGCTATTTTTATGAATACTTGAGCATTGCGTGTATGAGTAAGTTTGAGCATTTTATGGTTTTTTTTTGCATGTTTCTGCATTCGTGCAAGTTTGAGAGGACGAGATGGAGGGAAGTATCTCGTGCGGATTAGCACATCTCTCAAAGATCTGTTTGTTTTCGTGTCCGATGATTCAAGAACATAATCTCATTGTGTTATCGGAGTGCATCCATTTAGCAGACTCTTTAATCCGGAGTGATTTATATCAATGCATTCACAACTTTTGCAAAAAGTGAGTGACAATGTGTTTATACTGCATGTCAGTGCTTCACAGCATTTCACGAGTATGCGTACTTACGTTGTTGTTATGTGAGTGAGCTTTTTTTTTGTTTGAATGATGATATTGTCCAAGATAAAGTTCAGTAACAGTAAGGCTCGGGGTCTTTGGGGGCAAATCCTGTTATCAGTAAGACGGATGAAGGTTTTAGAGAGCGAGCCGGTGTCCCAGTGTTTGTGAAGGGCCAGATTACCTCTCCGCTTCACTAAAGCCGTCTCAGCCAAAGCCACTTAAAGCAAGAAGGTTACAGGGATATTCCTTTCTTCCTCTCCTTTGCTCCCTCCTTCAATCTCTCCGTCACGCCCCGCTGTTCATTTATCTGCCTCTCTCTCTCTCTCACTCCATCTCTCCCTGGGGAACAGTGGTTTGAGGAAGGCTGGCCGCTGCTCCATCATGGTGTTTTGAGGATGAACAAAATATCCTGCTGGGGTTAAAATATCCTCTGGAAATTTGAGTGTCTCAATGTCTTAACCAAAAGGAAGGTGCCAGTGACGGGGGGGGACAGTGTGTGTGGTGTGTGTGTGTGAGTGGAAGTGCGAGCGCATGCAAGTGTGTGCGTGTGTCTGTTTTTCCAGTTTGTGTAAGAGTCGATAATGAGTGGATGCACGCAAGTAGGTGATTGTCTGAATATGTCTAACGGCACCCACGAAAGTTCGTGATGCATAGGCAACCCCAGCTCGGAAAAATTGGGGCCGTACGGAAAATGCACATCCAACGATAACATGAGGAAAACTTAGTCCATCTTAGTTTAGTTTTGTTTATTATTTATTTTTGGATTATGTCTGAATCCATTTTTCTCAAATCCATTTTTGTCCTATTGAGCATTGGCATAGGCAGCAAGTGACAAAGCTGATTCTTCCATTTTTTTCAAATTTAAGGTGTTGACAAACATTTCTGGCACGTCTGCATGCAGTCATGGTGCATGCATCTGCAGGAGGGGATTTGTAAAAACAGAAAGCAGTGGTATCTAAATTTAGATATTTTGTACAACCCTATAATGAATTTAATGAGAAAAATCTAAAATAAAGACTTAAGTTTGAAGCTTCCTTTTCTGTGTGCGAAACCTCCTTGGCTGCATTTGCAAAGATCAAAACTGATCTAAAACAAGCTGCTGACGTTGTCAAGCAATATCCCCCGCAACTCACAAATTATTTTTTCCTGAAGATTGTCACATCTGTTAGCTTCTCTTAGATAGTATACTTTATTAATAATACTTTGGCAATTCAATCAATGTTATGAAAAACAAAATCAAACACTTTCGGAGTATATAATGAAAACCATGAAATATTTTCAAAATTGTTTATCGTCACAAACCTTTAACATGTCTTTTTACACTACAAAGACAACATATCTCCAAGATACCTCAGATAGCCTGGACGGAACACATAAGAGATTGCTTACAAATTTCCTACATAAATGTGAGTTTTTAAAAAAAAATTCTCAAAATTGTTTCTCCTGACATATCTGTATGTGTTTCTACACCTACATGACAAAAATGATGATAAATGGATGATTAGGAAGAAAGTTATAGCCCGACAGGACACATTACAGATTTCTTACAAATTTGACACTTTTTGCCCCAAAAAGCGAAAAAATTGTAAAAATATCTTCAAAATTGTTCTTCATAACACACCTTTATGTGTTTCTACATCTCTATGCCAAATATGATGAGTATCGGGTGATTAGGAAGAAAGTTACAGCCTGGACAGGACACATTACAGATTTCTCACAAATTTGTCACTTTTTGCCCCAAAACGCAAACAATTTTAAAAATATGTTCAAAATTGTTTTTCATGACACACCTTTAGGTGTTTCTACACCTCCATGCCAAATATGATGAGTATCGGGTGATTAGGAAGAAAGTTACAGCCCGGACAGGACACTTTACAGATTTCTCATGAATATGTCACTTTTTGCCCCAAAACGCAATAAATTATGAAAATATTTTCAAAATTGTTTTTCATGACACACCTTTATGTGTTTCTACACCTCCATGCCAAATATGATGAGTATCGGGTGGTTAGGAAGAAAGTTACAGCCCGGACAGGACACTTTACAGATTTCTCATGAATATGTCACTTTTTGCCCCAAAACGCAATAAATTATGAAAATATTTTCAAAATTGTTTTTCATGTGTTGGGAAACAGGATTTTTGGGTGTTAGCAATATGAGGTGAGCCAGACGGTTTGATCAATGGGTGATGAATGTGTATTAGGAGATAAAGAGAAGCCGTCGGGTCCGACAGGACATATCACCTATTTGCGACTTCCAGCTGGGATCTCCGTTTGTCTTCAGTTCCGACAGGACAGTACGCACTAGCACCTCTTAGTTGGAGGTTCCGTATGCCCACATATGGAGCTCACTTCCGAGGGTTGGGGATCTATTGAACCAATTAAGTGGAGTGGTTCAGGAGAGGCCCAATTGTAGAGTATTCCTTTTTATCAATGTGTAAACCCTAGAACCAATCAGCAACAACTTCTGATAACATTAAAGAAATCATATGCAAATATCTGTACTTTAACATGTATAAAGTGTCTTATGAAATTAAGGAATTTTGAACTTTGCATCACGTTGCTGTTCCTGCACGGCTGGCTGTGTAATAAACTTTTTCCTGCTTTTGCTACAAACATCGGAGTCTGCTTCTTCATCGGGACAACGTTATTGGTTTTTTATTAATTAACCAACAAATTTGGCGCTGCGAGCAGGGTGGATTCGTTTCCGGACCTCCGTGAGTTTCCTGACCAGTTCAAGAGTGAGTACATTGTTTTATCTAAATATAGTTTGGAAGGCAAAACTACGGAGATCTGGAACGCTCCACCCAGTGGTACGTTAACCTATAAATTATAAATTGACCGGTGTAGAAGCGATCAGTTGTTCGTGGTTAAAAAGCTGCGTCTTTGTGTAACGTGTTTGTTTGGTATGGTTATCAGCACTGCTTGTGGTACCAGTGCTGTTGTGTGATACAGGCCTATGTATTGAAAACATAGCTATTTTGTGACGGGGTGTGTTGGTCATCCCTGCCTTCGGAGAGTGATAATTCACGCCAAAAAGGCGAATACGTGATTGCGTGGCTGTGGCAAGCGTATGTGGGTCGCCCACGGCACAGACGTGACTAATTATTTTCACGACTGGGTATTAGGTAGCCTTCCTAAGAAGCGCATATCGTGTCTTTGTTTCTTCAGTTCATGTTCCGGGAGAGTTAGTGTTAGCGCCCCGGGCCCAGAGTGGGAGTCAAAGAGCGTCTTTCACTCGGGTACTTTTTGTCTTTGTTGTAGGTTGAGAGAGAGTGCATGTGGCGCGCCTCCAACCCGTCTCGTGGGTATTTGAGAGGCCAATTCATGCCCGCCGTGAATCTCGTCATTGTCGCATTTTAAGTTCTTTATTGTCTGAGTCTTCATTGTTTCCTGTTGGTTTTATTCTTGACCGTACGCTTAGTAAGCTACTGGCTAGTTTCACGCGTTTATACATTACTGAAGGCCTATCTTACAACTAGATATTAGGCTGCACCTTGACGAACGCTGTATTAATCGCAAATAAACATGGCAAACAAAGGAAATCCAAACGCCCTTAAATACGCCGGCAGTATTACTACCTATTTGCAGAATAAATATGAGAAAAAGGAAAAGGCGATGACCAAAAATGGCTGGAATCCAAAAGGATCCACGCCGGATTCTTTTGATTGGTGGTTGAAACAGAAGAAAAACAGGACGGCTTATGGTACCATTGTCTTGATTACAGAACACCGAAAACTTATAGAGAAGTGTGACAAAATGCACAGTCGACTACAAACTCAAGACATAGAGTTGTCGGATATGCGAAAACAGATCGAAGAATTAAATGAAAAATGTAACCGCCTTAATTACAGCACTGCTCTTGCAATTCCAGAAGAACCAAAAAAGGTTCAAAGGTTATATCCCGATTTGAGCGAGCTACGTTCAGTTACCGATCCAATAAATTCTGATGATGATGATACAAAGAACGTAGCTCCTATGGCTCCAATGATTACCAAGATTCGCGGTAGAGGAAATGAACAGCGATTTCACGTTGACCATGTACCTCTCAATGTAATCGACATGAGAGCGCTATTAAAGGATTTACCGAGTCTTCATACGAACGACGATAACTTGCAATTTTGGCGACAGTTAAATGAGCTACAACGAAGCATGTCTTTACATCCGTTAGACTTGTTTGCAATTGTGCGCGCTAAGTGTCCCACTCCAAGCTGGAACACAATCGAGCCTGAATACCAGAGAAGGGAAACATGGGCATCCGGGCCCTGGGCAAATCACGCTGAGCTTCAAACGGCGATTACCGACTTTTGTGAGGCTGTGAAAACTGCTTTGGGTAAAGGTGCACCCAAATGGCATCGATTCACCGCGGAAGTTCAGCATAACTTGCCATTTACAGAATACGCGGACCTAAAATATGAGGCATTTGAAACGCATAGTGGCTTCCCTAACCCCAATAGAGACATGGCTGTTTTCTCTCAACAATTATTAGCAGACGCGGCCCCGCATATTCAACAAGTACTAGCAATTGGCATAAATCCAGGTAACACTTTCAATGAAATCGTTGCGTGGGCCTCGCGGTTAGAAGAACAAATCTGTAAAAATGTGTCTACCACTCATCCTATTGCGGCCGTGCGTGACAATATTTCGAATAATAAAATACAATGCGAGAATTGTGGTAAAACAGGTCATCGGGCTCATCAATGCAGAGGAAGGGACCACAGGAAACATAGGCGTTACACTCATCAGAACCGGGATGATGATAAATGCTTTCGCTGCGGAGAAAAAGGACACCGGGCACCACAATGTCTAGCTGCTTTACCTAGGGCACACGCTTCCAAAGACGACTGCACACCCGTAAACCTAGAACAACAGATTACTACGGCGCACGCTTCCAATGACGACTGCATACTTGTAAGCCGAGAACCTCAGAGTACTAAGGTGCACGCTCCCAATGACGGTTACGCCCACTTGAACAGAGAACAGCTCATCTCCCTGTTAAACAATTTGAAACAATAGGAATTACCGGCCTCCCTTTCAGTCAGCAGTATCGAAACTCAGACTCATTGCAGACCGTATCTTAGTGCATGGTTAGGAGGCCGGCCGTGCGATATGCTAATTGATACTGGTGCTTCTGTTTCTATCACTGACTTGCCACTCGCGTGTACAAAGCATTACATTGATCTTGTTGGTATTGGGGGTAATTCCGTCCGTGCATATAAATCCATGCCGGTACTTGTCGAATCCAATGATGCTTATTGGACACAATCATTTTTTGTCTGTCAAACAGCAGAAGGTACTATCCTGGGTTCTGACGGCTTGAAACTATTGAAAGCTACACTTGCATACTCACCTATGGCTTTATCAATCTGTGATGCTTCTGATAAACGCAAGACATTGTCATTAACAACTAATTGCCTTTCCCACACTGCCATAGCCTCTGTTGCAACACCTATTGTCCATTCCTGGGATTTATCCAATAAGTTTCAAGCTCTATGTGCAGCGTTCCCTGCGTGCTGGTCTGTACACAAATTGGATTGTGGAGCTGCTCCAATACCGCCACTTGAGGTAACCGGGACAATGCCCTCACCTGTGAAACAATACCCAATTAAACCACAAGCTGCTCAAGCAGTTGACTCAATTATTCAATCGTTGCTTTCACAGGGAGTCATTGAACCATGTGTATCACCCTGTAATTCTCCTATCTGGCCAGTCCAAAAACCAGATGGCTCATGGCGCTTGACAATTGATTACAGGACAATTAATGCTGCTGCGGATAAACTTGCTCCAATTGTTGCTGACCCAAACACTCTCCTTGCTGATATCAAACCTACTCACTGTATATTCTCTGTTATAGATATTGCCAATGGATTCTGGGCCCTGCCTGTCGCTGAAAACTCAAGAGCATGGTTTGCCTTTACACACAAGTACACACAATACACCTGGACACGTATGCCTCAGGGGTTCCATAACAGTCCAACACTTTTCCATCGCGCAATGGCTGACATTTTAGCAACCGTTTCATGGTCTCAGTATGGAGGGACAAAATGCCTCCAGTACGTTGATGATATTCTCTTGGCTTCTTCTGACCCTGTCTCACATTTCCAGGCTCTGAAAGCTTTATTCAGAACATTGGAAAAGTACAATATGAAAGCAAGTCCAAAAAAGGCCCAAATTGCACAGGACACTGTCCAATATTTGGGCTTTACTATTTCCCAGGGCTCAAAGCAACTCACTATTGATAGGAGAACCGCTATTGCCACTGCTCCGCGTCCCCGCACTGTACGTGATGTCCGTAAGATTCTGGGACTTTTTAACTTCTGCAGGAACCACATACCTGACTTTTCTGTAATTGCAGCACCAATCAATGCTCTTCTGAAGGGCCCGTGCCGCCCACTGGAGACAGTTGATTGGACTCGTGAGTGTGAAAATGCATTTACTGTTTTAAAGTCTGCTCTTACCTCTGCCCCTGCTTTAGGTTTCCCCTGCTCTGACCTGCCGTTCTTTCTATGGTCAGCTGTTAAACAAGGGCACATGACAGCCGTTCTCACCCAGCCCCATGGAGGCGTGCAACGACCTGTTGCATACTATTCTTCTCGCCTGGATTCTGTGGCTTCAAGTCTTTCCCCTTGTTTACAGGAAGTGCAGGCTGCCGCTACAGCAGTGACAGTCTCCGCCCCAGTGGTTTCAGGGGCTCCACTCTCTGTCAACGTCTCACATGCTCTGCATAACATTCTAACTCAAGGCCGTTTCTCCCGTGTTTCAGCAGCCAGGTGGACTCGATGGGAAGCCATCTTGTTGGCTCCACATATCACACTCATCCACTCCCCAGCTGTGAACCCAGCCGCCCTCTTACCCGTAGAGGGTGATGGAGAACCACATGAGTGCCTGCTGTCTCCAGATTTCTCAGCCAATCCTGAAATCTCTGAAACGCCACTTCCTGACAATGATTTGTCACTCTTTGTTGATGGATCTCGTTTCTACAATGGGGCTCATCCAGTTACAGGGTATGCAGTTGTTGACATTTCTGGCCAAATAATGGCGTCCGGCCGCCTTCCAAGTTCAGATTCAGCACAGGTGGCTGAATTTGTTGCCCTCACTCATGCTTGCGAGTTAGGCTCTGGGAAACGCCTTACCGTGTACACCGATTCCAGGTATGCGTTCGGGGTCGTCCACGACTTCATGGTTAACTGGTCATCTCGGGGTTTTCTGACTTCATCAGGTACCCCGATAAAAAATGGGGGGGTTGTTCAGAATCTCATAACTGCCTCTAAGTTACCAGACAAACTAGCAGTAGTAAAAGTCAAAGCGCACACAAAAGGACAAGATGCCATCAGCTTGGGTAATCACTGGGCAGATGAAGCTGCCAAAGCAGCAGCTTTAAATGACTCACTGCCCACCTATAAAACCGCAACTGTTAAAATGTCAGAGCCGATTGAAATGGACATTGCTAAACTACAGAATGATTGTACAAGAGCAGAAAAGTGGACTTGGATCGAGAATGCATGCACTCTTCACGACGATAACATTTGGCGCACACAGGATGGGAAAGTTGTCGCTCCTCTGTGCATCCTTTCACTGCTTTGCGAGGTATACCATGGTGCCGCACACAATGGAGAAAGAGCAATGCGACACAACATTTCGCTTTACTGGTGGGCTCCAAAAATGACAAAAGTCATGAAAGATTTCATCAGACGTTGTATCATTTGTGCACAATGTAACCAAGGCCCAAAAATCAAAGTCATGATGAAACACCAACCACAGCCCACTGGCCCCTTTCAGCAAATCCAGATGGATTTCATTGGCCCGCTTCCAAAAAGCTATGGAAAACAATACTGCCTTATACTCATAGACCACTTTACGTGCTGGGTAGAGGCTTACCCTGTAACTTGTGCAAATGCCGCTACCACAGCAAGGATAATAGCATCTGAATTCTGCCCACGCTGGGGTCTTCCCTGTTTCATAGATTCAGACCAAGGAACCCACTTTACAGGGAAGGTCATGAAACAGGTATGTTCGTACCTCGGGATCAAACAGAAGTTCCATTGCCTGTACCATCCTCAAAGTTCAGGTCTGGTTGAACGGACAAATCGGACGCTGAAAGAAAAGCTGACCAAAGTGCTGCTGTCAAAAGGGGGAAGCTGGGTCCAGGGCCTCCCGGCCGCACTCCTGGCAATGAGAGCAACCCCTAATGCGGTAACGGAACTGTCTCCATACGAGCTGGTGACTGGCCGAGCCATGTCACTAGCCCCTGGTCTCTGTAAGGGGTCAGAGGACTCTCTTATAGTAGGAGACACTTTGTTGAACTACTGCAAAAACTTGAATGAAGCTGTGAAAAACCTAACCACACATGCTTTGTCATTACAGACTTTGAAAGATCAACAAAAGGAGGGGGGACACGAAGCACAGAAATACGAACCTGGACAATGGGTTATGATAAGAGCCCCTCATCCTAAATCTTTCCAACCTCGATGGCAAGGACCCCATCAGGTTTTACTAACCTCTGAGTCTGCTCTTCGAGTTACAGGTATCCCGGTCTGGATCCACCACTCCCGTGCTAAGCTGTGCCCATCATCCGAAGATACCACCAAACTAATGAAGGCTGACTCAAACCAGGCTGCCTCGGACACCCGTAGCCTTCATTAATCAGGTGCATGCGTTCCCATACACCCACAAATCTAAATTGAATATTTTAGTTTGCCAGGGTGTATTCATCAGTCACTACCAAGCGTGGAATACAACTATCTACTATGCAAACAATTTCATTTCTCATAATAATCACTGTTTTGAGATATGGCGGAATCGGTGCTGCGGACAACAATAATATTTACATGCAATTAGTGCATATGACAGCCAAGCATGCTAACAAAACTGGCTGTTTTGTGTGTGGATTAATACCTCTTTCTGTCGCATGTGGTGTTCCAATGATGTCTGCGCCTGTCACTTCCAAATATAACACAGAAGAAACAGAATCCGCACCTACCAATGGCAAAACTGAGCTCATCATCAGACCTAAACATACACTCGATTCTGAACCCATCAACATTGCTCTGTCTCTGGGACCCTATCCGTGGTGTCTCAAACAAAATGGTTCTGTTCCTGTTGGAGAGACCCTGGAATGCAACAAGGTCATGAACTATCACAATCATCCTGCATTAAACCACACTGCTATGGGAGTCTATTGGGTTTGTGGGAACAATGCTTATTCTCAGCTACCTAATGCATGGTCTGGTATCTGTGCTCTAGGACATCTGGTCCCGGCCATGAGAATTACATCTACTTTACCTGCACGAGTCAGATATGAAAGGTCAACTGACATTTTTGGAACGCACCATCAGTCTGTGTGGAAGAGAGTGCTTGGGTCCCTCATTCCTTCTTATGGGGTTATGTCTGCTTTAGATCAAGTTGGTGACCTCTCCAGAGAAGTAGAGCTTCTAGCCAACAGCACGGTATTGGGCTTAAGCAAAATTTCTGAGGAATTAACAGCTGTTAGAGTGATGGCTCTGCAGAACAGAGCTGCACTGGACTATATTCTTTCCGCTCAGGGTGGAGCATGTAAAGTCATTGGTATAGAATGTTGTTCTTACATTCCCAATAATCAGGATGATTTAAAGAATGTGATTTCCAAAATCAACAATGTCTCCCGAGTAGCGCATGAAATATCACCTGCAAGATCTGGTTTTCTTGATTGGTTGCCTAATTATTTGGGTAATCTAGGTAAAATTGTGGTTGAACACGTTTTTCTGATTATACTGGGACTATGTATACTTGTCTTATTAATTAAAGGTGTGAAATTCATCCTCATACAATTAATCTGGGGTAAAGCGAGGAAGGAAACGGCACAACTTGTTCACTATAACAGGATTCCAACAGCAGTCATAATATAGGTCCAAGGTGTGATGAATCAGGTGTACTTGAATAATACCCTCACATTGTATTCTATTCTCTCCCTCATGCCCGAGAGGACACCTGCACCTGACCACGCTGCTGAGGAAACCTGCATCAGACCACACTGCCGTAGACAGGACACCGAGCTTTTGGACCACGCTGCCGCAAACTCCTGTGCTAGAGGACCACTGCACAAGACAACCCACCACAACAATGTCACTCATCATACAGCTCATTGTTGTAGAATTCAAAAGGACTTGTGCCATGGACAATAATGGCATTTACATGCGACCGGTACACATGACAGCCAAACATGCCAACAAATCAGAGCTGTCATGCCTGTGGACTCTAAGTAGCAGTGCCTGTACTTGATAATAGGCCATGTACATGATGCATTTTTTAAAATGTTTCTTTGACATTTCTTGCCTGTTCTTTTCTCTTGTGCACAGCCGATCACTAACAGTGGGTCTTCTGAATCTCAAACTCACTCCTATTTCGTATAGCTTTCCGGTGCCGGTCATTGACAGATGACATTGGGCCTTGAGAGTCTGGGTCTGTCCAAGGTTTCTCCCGCTTAACTGGGGAGTTTTTCCTTGCCACTGTCGCCTCTATGGCTTGCTCTCTTGGTCTCTGGCCTGGTATCTGTGTGAAGTTGTTGTTGTAGATATTTTGTCATTAGAAATTCATTTGCCATTACTCTTGTAATTTTCTTTTTAACTATTTCACTGTAAAGTTGACCTCATCATTCGTTGTCTGTTGGGTCAAAAAGGAGGGACTGTTGGTAACCAGGATTTTTGGGTGTTAGCAATATGAGGTGAGCCAGACGGTTTGATCAATGGGTGATGAATGTGTATTAGGAGATAAAGAGAAGCCGTCGGGTCCGACAGGACATATCACCTATTTGCGACTTCCAGCTGGGATCTCCGTTTGTCTTCAGTTCCGACAGGACATGATACGCACTAGCACCTCTTAGTTGGAGGTTCCGTATGCCCACATATGGAGCTCACTTCCGAGGGTTGGGAATCTATTGAACCAATTAAGTGGAGTGGTTCAGGAGAGGCCCAATTGTAGAGTATTCCTTTTTATCAATGTGTAAACCCTAGAACCAATCAGCAACAACTTCTGATAACATTAAAGAAATCATATGCAAATATCTGTACTTTAACATGTATAAAGTGTCTTATGAAATTAAGGAATTTTGAACTTTGCATCACGTTGCTGTTCCTGCACGGCTGGCTGTGTAATAAACTTTTTCCTGCTTTTGCTATGAACATCGGAGTCTGCTTCTTCATCGGGACAACGTTATTGGTTTTTATTAATTAACCAACACATGACACACCTTTATGTGTTTCTACACCTCCATGCCAAATATGATGAGTATCGGGTGATTAGGAAGAAAGTTACAGCCCGGACAGGACACTTTACAGATATCTCACGAATTTGTCACTTTTTGCCCCAAAACGCAAAAAATTATGAAAATATTTTCAAAATTGTTTTTCATGACACACCTTTACGTGTTTCTACACCTCCATGCCAAATATGATGAGTATCAGGTGATTAGGAAGAAAGTTACAGCCCGGACACGAAATGTTACGGACGGACGGACAGACGGACAGACGGACGGACCCCATTTTAATTCCCCCCGCAACAACGTTGTTGCGGGGGATAATAAAGACTTAAGTCTGAAGCTTCCTTTTCTGGGTGCGAGTCCTCCTTGGCTGCATTTGCAAAGATCAAAACGGAAATGATTTTGCTTATATTTACATCAGACTATATTTAGTCTGAGACCGATGTTTGGAGTGAATCTGACCTCTGATAAGGTTTGGTGTAAACTGGCACACCCACACCCAAAAGTCTCCATCAGGGGTGAGATGTTCTGAGACATAACCCGGTGCCTGCTTGAGCTGGTATACCCCACATGTGACTGTCTTCAGGTACTCTAACTGCAAGAGAGGAAACTATATCACTAGCATCCATTTTTTGACGAACAACTTTCGGCTTTGAGTCATGTCTGGGTCTGCTTTAACTCTATCTGCCAGGGAGTTTGGCCTGGTCAAGCGAGACTTCATCCTCAATGCGATCGCAGCATCTGCTGCTCTTCACTCAGAATCAGGTTGGTAGATAGCTCCATGAGCAGCATTGAGACAAGCTGTTGTTCCTCAGACTAAGGTTCCAATGACTGGAATAAAATGATTTGAGGTTCACCGCTCTTTGAAAAAATGTCCATTGCTTTAGCTGCCCGTGGTAGCTCTCTACCACCCATCTGGTTTTCGTGCAGAGGTGATCAGCATTGGCCTGTTCAGTGTCATGGTGTGAGTTGCCACTCAACACACATGGCATATGTGCATCATAACCATGAGACTCAAGAACAGACATGACATCCCTGAAGCCTCTGTCGACAATCACATTGTCGTGCTCCTCCATCCAGGATTTCAGGTGGTCCAGTGTGTCAAAAATGTGCTTTGATATGCTGGCATCATTTTCACTTCCGCAATATGGACCAACTGAATCCAAGACATAGCCATCAGGGAGCACGACGCTCATGAACTTCAAATAATTTCGTTTTTTATGTCCACAATAGGACTTTCTCTGAAGTTCATGGTCTTCACTCTTATTTATATACAAATACGTCCCATCCATAATGACAGTGGCTACTTCACTGAAGACTGTGTTTGTGAAAGGCGTGTTGTGTGATATAGCATCATCTTTTGATTTATGAGCAGGACCGAGATGATGAGGAATAATGGTCCTCTCCACTGCTTCAGTCACAGCATGTAATGACTTTGAGACCTGCTTCTTATCCAGACTAGTCATAGCACTTATCTGATCCCAAGAAAGATTCGTCTTCAACTTTTTTTGGTAGTTATTCCTCAAGAGGACCTGTCACCTCATCGTAGTCTTGAGGCTCCTTCAGTTTGAAGGTGTAAGAAGAGGCAATAATCTTAAGCATAAACATCATAAGGGTCATAGTTAATAACTGTACTACTGAAAAAACTTAAACTAGAAGAATTAAGTGAGAGCCATACTCACACAACCCATTTTGCATCAACACACCCCATTTTAGGGTTTACAACGGTTGGTTGATGAAAGTGTTTGGATGAAGATGTTACTGGTGTCGACACACCCTGGTTTTTTCAGTGAATGTTGGCCATACCCTTGGGCAAATTTCAGCAAATTCCCTAGTGTGTCATGGCCGGGAACTTTGTCAAATGTACCGTCGTTTACACACGTCGCCTTTGGAAATCTCCATTTCAGAACATATTTTTTTTTACAAATATCTTCCTATCTCGGCAGTATGACAGTATCAATTTCAACATATTCTTTTTTTTATTTCTTTAGGAAAATATATCCGCTTCAATGTGCATTGATAAGGACATGATTATAATTATTGGTGACACTTTGTGGGGCCCCAGAATGGGTGGCCCCTCCCAAAAACTAAAAAAATGTTAAAAATATAATTTTTCGTCATAAAAAAAAATTGATATTGCAGGTTTCTCTGGTGGATCCATGAGCCCCATGGGATGGTTTATCAATGCTGAAAATTATTTTGAATTCGATGGTTTGGGCCAGAAAACGCCCTTAATGGGACTCCACCTCTGAGGTCAACCTGCTTCTTTTGATTTCATTCATCCGACTTCTCTCCCCATCAAAATTTCCCCTTAAATTAAAGAATCATTAGATGCCATATGTTCCTTTTTCCTGACGTTTGAATGTCATGTTTACAGCATATACCATGTTCATGATTACACTTAAGAGGAGATTTTGACAGAAAGCCAAGTACTGCCACCTACTGCCCTGGAAGCACAGTGCAACAGTAATTACAACCGTAATGAACACCAGAGATCTTCGATCTCATCTGCTTGCTTTATAATAAAACAGCTCACTTTGAGACATAGGAGACACTTCATACTTTTATTCATTAGAGCCACAAAAAATATATATATAAATCCGAACATCTCCTCAGAGCACGACCAACTTCTCATTCAGGGAGATCTGTGCCTGGGTTAGGTTGGCGAGGTACGTCACCATCAACAGATCCTGAGGAAGACAGGTCAGGAGTGAGACATCTAAACCTTTAGCCAGTCATCACAAATATGAGCCAAGGTGGTTCTTAACTTCCATCATTATCATTAAAGTGCCAATGTTCTTAAACGAACATTGCGTGGCGATGCAACAATCCCCACTGGTAATTGGAAGTGATAGAACTCTAAAACAAACGTGGAATAAAAAAATAAAATTAAATCGAGCAATTCAAAGGTATATAACCTATTGTAGAGAAACATATACACACACACATGCTCAAACACATGCATGGACAGACACATAAATGCACACACTCACGTGCCCAACATACAAACACATCCGCTGATGTGCAAAAACACACGCACTGACCGACACATGAGAACGGTCAGTGTGTTCCGATACTCACATTAATGTTGGAGTTCAGCATGGTCTCAAAGTCCTCGGCTGAGATCTTGGGCACCTTGTTGACGAGGTCCGTCAGAAACCGGCCCACACTGTTATCAGCCATCACTTTACCGGACTGAGGGAGACAAAACTGCAGTCAGTATCACACAAATACACACACACACACACACACACACACACACTAAAACACACACACACACACACACACTGTTATCAGCCATCACCTTACGAGACTAAGAGTGACAAAACTGCAGTCACCACCACACAATACACACACACACACACACACACTAAAAACACACACACACACACACTGTTATCAGCCATCACCTTTCCAAAACCCCAACCATAACCTAATTATGCATAACCTTAACCTAACCATAACTGTAAAAGTAACCCTAACTTACACCACACTACAGATAATACATCATGATCCTCTGTGAGGACCACTCAAAATGTCCCCACAACATTTTGGTTTCTCAAGAGCAGGTTCTCAAAAGTATAACTATACAAGTTCACACACACACACACACAAACACACACTAACTCACTCACTCTAGGACACGCGCGCGCAAGCATGGACACACACCCACACACACACACACACACACACACACACACACACACACACACACACACACACACACACACACACACACAGCACACTCACCAGCACATCCTCGATGTACGCCAGCACGGTACCCAACATGTCCTGCACTCTGGCAGCAGCCGAGCCCACCTGCTCGAGGTCAGAGGTCAGGCCGTTCGTGCGGCCAGGGGGAGAGCCGCGTTCTCTGCAGCAGGTCGACTGGGACAAACAAAAGTAAAAATTCATACAGGGCAGAGAATGTGTAGAGCCAGTCGCAAAGGATATTACCATAAAATGAACTCCCTGAGCTCACTGTCACTGTTCTGCCAAGTACACTGGGACCAAGGATAAATTTGAGTAACGTTGAGTAGCCGAGTAAGGTAACGTTAGTGATCTCTGGACGCGCCACTGAGCACACAGTCTCATAAAGACTGCTGCCACCATGCTGACTAATATACGTGCTCAAAAGTAGTAGCACTATGCATAAACTCATTTAATGCACTGATCTGTTCCCATCCTGTCTGCAAGCGGCGTGATCCGCATGTCTTTGATCTGAAGGAGGAACCTGGAGTTCCCAGGTCCCTATACATCCCTAGACGGACCCAGAAAGCACGCAGTGATGTGACAGTGCTAAATCACTGCACCACTGTGCAGCCCTGGAACAAATGTGTTCATCAGCAAATGCATATGACTGGAGAAAACACAGTGGAGGACTTTCACTTCCTCACCCTGTATGTTCCGGGAATGCACTGCATTTGATACAGCAAAAAATACAAATTACTACAAACGTAAAAAAATGTGACTACCCCCCTGGATAAACAACTGCGCTAAAAGCAAAGCTGAAATAATGTATGGCGGACGAAGGGACGAACAGACAACAGCAAAGCATTCTGCCTCTTGCCAACTATGTGGGGTACAGGCATGACAAAGACCTCGAGTGTGCTTTTACTCATAAAAACAAATGTCCGTTCCACCCAAAAAAAACACCCAAAATACCAAGAGAACCCAGTTTAGAAGCCGACCCATGCACCAACAAAATCTGCTGGAGACAAAATGGAGCAATTTCTGAGTTATGGTCCAGAAACTCTTCGGGGAAAGCCAAAGCAGACGCCAACAGTTAAAGTACCAAAAATACTACGTATCCCCCTCTCTCACGGGACACACACACTCTCCTCATATATCAGACCCACAGAATGGTGTGAAGGTAGACCTCCATGAATGGAGTTGGGGTACTGTAATAACTAAAGAAGAAGAAAGCTCACCGCCGATGCGCTCCGTGTCGTAGTAAATGTACTTCACTGTGAGAGGAGTGAACATCACGCCCACTGTCTTCCCAGGAACACCCATCTGTGCACTGAAACAAACGCAAACCAATTCATTCAGCTGCACAGGGAAGGTAAAGACGCAGAGGAACAGCTGACAGACTGGTCTTTGAGCCCCACGACTGAACTGGAAGGTTGTTGGGTCGAGCCCAGCACAAGCACAATAAAATAAATGCAGCTGTGAACCCTTAATCCCACATTTGTCCAATCAGCTGTGAGTAGCTTGGGATAAAAATGTCAATTCAAAAACAAACAAGCTTAGCTAGAGCAAGCCTACTGCTCATCTAGTCTGTCCTGCTAAGGTCGAGAAAGTTTCCCTTTAATTCAAAATTCTAAAAACAGCAAGGCAATCTGTATCATAAAACAACTTAAAGGCTGACAACACTCCTGACTTTTACACAGTATCTTGACAAGCTCCGAGTTGGCTGTGCTCGGAGAAATGCTGCCCCCTATTGGTTAGCAGTAGGTGGCGCAAACTTGCATATCGCACCTTTAAGGGGAGGAGAAACCTTTTGGAAAAAAATTGTCATTTTTGGATAGAAATCATTCATACTTGGTGACAGTATATGACCTGAAATACACAAAATATGAATTTGACCTAATTTGCATAATTAGGTCATGTGATTCAAGATGGCCGCCACCCCGATTTCACCATTATTTCTTTGCCTTATATCTCAGGACTGAAGCAAGATATTTGAATCAGTTTTTTTTTTTTTTTTATTAGATTTAGTTATGTTTACACCTTCTTCTGAACTAGAATAAAGCATTTACACATAATACTAGAGATTTAGTGGGGTAAAAGAAGATTTTGCCATTTTTCGCCCCCTCGATATGAAATATAAATCACCATAACTCACAGACCCAAAGTGCTAAACCAAAACTTTTAGTTCAGTAGACTTCCTGATATGTACACAGACTTCTGTCAAAATTTCATGAGAAAGGTTCCACAAATAAGTGAGATATAGGAACCTATCTTGCGCCAGAGTCCCTAAACCCGTTATTTGGGGATTTCGCATTGCGTAAGAGGCGTTCCCCCGCGAAAGTTGCTATCTTGCACACCTGCCTATATCCCTAAAAACACCAGCGCTACCCGTTACATTATGCATAGGCGTGGTTTGGGCGTTCGCCAGTTAAACCAATCAGTGTGCCAGGTGCCACTGCCTTCGGAGCAGGCTGCGCTTATCCCAAATCCTCAAACCGAAACACGTGATGGAGAGAGGAAGGTCGCCACGTTTCTCCGTTGACGAAGTTAAATTGCCCGTGCATGAGGTCAAATCCAGTCAGGGGAGGATCTGTTTTTGTTAAGTTAATCATGAATTGTATTATTATTATTATTAGACATTGACATATTGTTCAATGTTTGGTTTGTAGTAAAAAAAATAAATAAATCAAGCCTATCCCTTTTGTGATGGAAACTTTGAAATAATAATAATAAAAAAAAAAAAAAAAGCGTTTAGCCATGCACTTCTAACTCCCTCTCCGTCTGAAATGAAGCACAGAACAAAATCCCATTTTAGAAAAATAAAATTAGGTATATGCACTGGCACTCAGCGACGTAACTCCCCCAGCGAGAGCGGCATTTCAGAACTCTTCAGCGAATGAAGGTAATTCTGGTGACAAGTACGTGGTTTTGTCCGTTTACATTTTCCAATCGGACAGCTGTCTATTTTTTTTTTTTTTTACAGCAAGTTGCGCGACCGTGCTGCAAAAACAGGTGTACATACTTGTCGCCGAAATTACCTTCATTCGCAAGAGGGTTCTGAAATGCCGCTCTCGCTGGAAAAAATTTCCGTTGCTAAGTGCTAATGCATAGGGCTCTTGTGAAAGCCCAAATGCGGGTAGCGCGTGGTTTTAGGACCCGCTACACGCTTTCCCTAAAGTGTGTGGTCAAGATAGCAATTTTAGGGAAAGCGCATAAACACGCCCACGGGCACACCTCCAGGCGCAAATAAAGGATTAGGCATAATGCATAGCGGGTAGTGTGGCCGCAAGATATCGTTTAGGGATAGTGGAAGCTGCTAAATGCGTAATTCACGGGTTGCGGGTAGTGGCAACGGGTAAGGCAGGGTGAAAGATAGAGCCCATAGTGCCTTAAATGATAGCAATCGGGGCAAAAATCAGGTTTTGAGAAAATCCAGGTTAAAGTCAAAGTACACCTACAAATCATTGTAACAGCCAACTTAGAACATTAAAATGCCCCTGAAGCATAAACTTCTCCCTCCTGCTCCCTCTGATTGTCCTGTTCTTGAGCAGATTGAAGTGATTTGCTCTTTCTTTCGGCTTTTTCAGAATCTAGGTTAGCCTTCTCTGCCCCCCTAACACGCGACGCATCCACCTGCTCTTAATTATGAATGATTTAACTTTTAATTAAGACCAAAATTAAAATTTTGATAAAAATTGTGAAAACTGTAATTTTTTGGGTTTCTCCTCCCCTTAAGATCGGGAGCATGTGCGAACACACAGAACTGCATCATTCTTTTTTATTGAGAACGTGTGTGCATGGGTCGGATACCTGACGTAGGCACGGATGTTCATCTTCCCGCTCTGCAGGGCCGTGTCGACGGTCAGGTGGATGGGGTTCTGTGCCTCACGGCTGTAATACTCGTGGATCAGCACAGAGTGTTCCGTGATGTCATATCCTGTGGCATACCTGTGGGAACGGGAAGGAGAAATGTAAGGAATAATTTCAAAGCCACACCTGCAGTTTCCCTTTTTATTACGGTACAATAATAATAATTTGAGCAGAAATCCAACAAAATAACCATTTTTTTTTACTAATCAAGGTCTGCATGATGTCATCAAAGCACTCAGCAATAAAGGGGGAGGGCAAAAGTACCATCAGCCAATCAGAGGGACCTACAAAAGGCATTCTAAACCAATTATGCAAATGAGGGCCACAGACGCTAAGAAGTGAACCATCATGACCAAGGACAAGATCACTTAGTGGGTTGAAATAGATTCTGAGGTTTTGGTGGCATTGCCAGAGAGAAATTCTGCATGCTAATGTTCACAGCCCGTTCACTTCCAATGATACATGTATAGACTGATTTAACCTTTGAACAGCAGCCTGGTATTTTTGTTCCAATTGTTCTGAAACAATGTTTTTTCAGTGCACAGTAGTGATTGTGAAATCAGCATTTGAATAGTCAGTTTGTGCCACTCTAATCACATATTTGTGATCTAACACCCCAAAAGGTTAAAATCTTCACCTGTGCACTTCAGACCACCAGGAGGCGGTGAACTTACCAGCCAATGATGACCTCACTAGGGGACACCTTCTTGTGTAGCTCGTACATGTTTTTGGCAAACTCCATGTCCACGGCAACCTACCAACACAGAACTTTAAGACTTAGGGCGCACTGCTCTACAAGCACACCCACCAAGAACAGCACGTAATGCCACAACACTTCCCTACAATGCTGTCAAACAGAGCTACAGTACTACACAACACTACAGACACATGACATAAACGCACTGACCACAGCATCATGGACCAACAGAGACAAACAGTACAACAGCAATATAAATCAACACAAACACTTAACATGACAGCGCTGTACAGAAACATGGACACACGGTGACACAGAACTATACAACTGCATGGACACACGAGATTGCAATAGGGACCCAGAGCCCTGCAGAACAGCCTTTACCTCATCTTCTGATTCATTGTGGGGGACAGAGAAGCAGTTGGTGACTTCCACAGTGTGTTTGTCTATGGTTCCTACGGAAGAAATTCACACCATAAGAGTTAAGAGTTTAATTTATACGCCAATGTTTATATCACATGATGCAACACATTCATATTTGCCAACACATACAGGTGTAGCCCTGAACAGCATGCTATATGCTTCAACTGAACATCACTTGAGTGGCACCGGGAAGGACAGTCTTGTTGCCAACCTAATCCTTTAACGTATGAACTGCCGATCATAAAAAATATATCCAATATTAAAACATGGAAACAGTAGCAATATTTACAATGTCCGTTAAGTTGAATCTCAAAAGTACGCCGGACCAAAAGCGCATTTACAATGCACCACCAGATAGAATTAGAAAGTTATCTCATAAAATCAATACAAGAAGTGGAGTTTAAATGTAGTCAGATCGGTTTATTTTTACCACCATGTTCCAGGCATTTAATCTTCGATTCGGTAAATCCGATTGCTGAGAGCACAGTCTGGAAATGCCCCTGATATTACTGCTCAAATGGCCGAAAGTAGCATCTTGCAGCACCCCCAATAGGACACGCCCTCAACAACCCACAAAAATTTTCAGATGATTGCGAGCCCTACACACAGTAGATTGACATATGCGAAAATGAATGTGGGTGGTTGTCGGCACAATGATATAATTGCATTTCAAAACTGATTTTTTTTTCAGGGCTCATTTCTCATCTCGGAATCTTTGACCCTTTTGGTACCCCTAAAAAAGAAACCGAAGGGTATTGGCACCTAAAAATTTGTAGTTTTTCTATTGAATCACCATCTTTCACCAGCAAAAATTCTAGGCAAGTCTGAGACCATCATATATCACCCTCAGCCTGATTCTTAGAAAAACTGGCTCTTAAATTTTCTGTAACGGACATTACATGTGTGCTGCAGCTCTCTTTGGAACCATGCGCTGAGAAAAGTAACGGGTTTCTTTTCTTCTAAGTTGAAAGCCATGCAGATTATTGTAGCCCCTCAACGAAGTCGGGCGGCCACTGCAGATTCACGTGTGTCGTCTCCGCCGCCGCATCCGTAGGCACTTTCTTGTGGATGCTCTACAGGCAGTAATTTTTGACCAATTTCTTTCATATTTGGTATGGACATGTGTTATACTTAACTTATGACACCTATCGATTTTGGTTGCCATGGCGACAGTATTGGCCACATAATATGCAAATTAGTGGCAAAACATAGATTTCATTGTGGACGCAGTACAGGCTGCAATTTTTGACCGAATACTTTCATGTTTGGTATGTACATGTTTTATACTTCACTTACGACACCTATCAATTTTGGTTGCCATGGCGACAGTATTGGCCGAATTATATGTACCTTAGTGGCAAAACATAGAGATTTCCTTGTGAACGCAGTACAGGCTGCAGTTTGGACCGATTACCCTCATATATGATATGGACGTGTTACGCTTCACTTTTGACACCTATCGATTTCAGTTGCCATGGCAACAGTATTGGCCGAATAATGCGCAAAAAAAGGTAGAAGAGGGCTTTCGAGGGCTACACCCATGCAGTTGCAGCTGACCGGCCTCTAGTTTGATTATCTGTAACCAAAGATAAAAATTTCATACTGAAGGCCAGTCTATGCTTTATCATAGAGCTGTTGAATACAAGAAAATTGCCCTCTTTGGGGCAGCCACATTGAAAATATGAGCAGTCCCAAAAAACCAAATGGGTCATTCCGTGTCAACTCAACCGGAGCCCCCCACATCAAAATTCTGATTTTGATAAAACTTCGCACATTTCAAGAGATATGCATTGGCCGTACTGAGGTCAAATATTTCAGCCCAATTATTGCTAGTTCCTGAAATTGAGCCTATTTTAGGAAAGGGGGGTCAATTTTAACAAAATAGCCTTAATTTTGGAGGGAGTTTGAGGGCCTCGGAAATGGATTTTCAGAGCTGACAGACCCACAAGTTTCATTTTGTCATCAGAATAGTAGCTGAACTCTTGGCTTAAGCTACTTTTCTTTACTCAGTGTGTTTAGTTTACCTGTATTGTGGCCTGGAAAAAACAAAAAACACCAATCATACAATTTTTTTCAAAATTTAATGCATTTATTATTCTGTAACTAATAAAGATAGAGCCCTGAGACTTGGTATGCAAACTGTCGGTCAACTCTCTGAAGACCATGATGGTTGTATTAAATGTTTTAATGACCTTGGAAGTTGTCTTCAGAATGAAAAGTGCGTATTTTGGGTCATTATAGTGGGTATATATCTCAAAAGGGACACAAGTGATCAATGTCATATTTTGAGTGCTTGAAGGCATGGGTCTTGGGTCTAACATATTAAAAAAACTGGAGATGTAAAACTCTTCCTTTAGACTGTACAGCATGCCAATCATATTAGGTGTCTAACTTAATTTTCGGGGCACCTTAGCCATGGTGTAATTGAAAAGATGAATGTGACACATACACTTGTTCACCTCCACCAAGGTGGTGTATGTTTTCACTGGCTTTGGTTGGTTGGTTTGTTTGTTTGTCTGTCCGTCTGTCTTTTAGCAGGATATCTCAAAAACAGCCGCATAGATTTTAACCAAACTTTGCCGGATGTTAGAATAGCACAAGAGGAACTAGAGCTTATATTTGGGCATACCTAGGCCAAAGTACAGCTAAAATATAGGCCAAAGTTCAAATCCAGCTATGCTGGCAGAGATTTCAAGTCTTTCCAATGGGCCGTGCTTTTGGGTTTTGCTGCCACCTGGCGGTGGAATGCAACAATACCCTACATCAGCCAATGACAATCACCTAATATGATTGGCATGCTGTACAGTCTCAAGGAAGAGTTTTACATCTCCATTTTTTTAATATGTTAGACCCAAGACCCATGCCTTCAAGCACTAAAAATATGACATTGAACACTTGTGTCCCTTTTGAGATATATACCCACTATAATGGCCCAAAATACGCACTTTTCATTCTGAAGCAAACTTCCAAGGTAATTAAAACATTTAATACAACCATTGTGACTTTGATATTTTTTGTGGTCTTCAGAAAGTTGACAGAAAGTTTGCATACAAAGTCTCAGAGCTCTATCTTAATTAGTTACAGAATAATAAATGCATTAAATTTTGAAAAAATTAGTATGATTGATGTTTTTTGCTTTTTCCAGGCCACAGTACAGGTAAACTAAACACAATGAGTGAAGAAAAGTAGCCTAAGTCAAGAGTTCAGCAACTATTCTGATGACAAAATGAAACTTATGGGTCTGTTTGCTCTGCAAATGCATATCTCAGGCCCTCAAACTTACTCCAAAATTATGGCGATTTTCTTAAAACTGACCCCCCCCCCAAAAAAAAGAAGCTAAATCTCAGGAACTGGCAATAATTGAGCTTAATTATTTTAAAATTTCACACCAGACATATAGATCTTCCACTGTGGGGAATATAATAAAAATTAATTTTTTTTTTTTTGGTGGGGAAGTTCCTAAAATTTGGTTGATTTGACATGGAATTACCCAAATCTATCATTTTTAGTAGCTTTTAGGTCTGAGTAAACCAGTTAAATCTTTTCTAAACTAATTTTTTTTGTCCATGTCCACCCATTCACAAATTTGCCCGATTGAATACTCGTTTATGCGTAGAGTGTGTGCAATGGAACACTGCGAAAAGTCGCTGGTTATACAGCTAGCTAATTCACCGCACGGCGCTACCAGTTTATGCAAGAGGTGTTTTTACCAATTATAACCATCCGATTGCAAGCTTCATCTTAAAGAAGAATACCAGGCAGTTCACTATGGCGCAGAAAAACAACGAAAGCATCTAACGTTACATTTACTCCACAAAGTAAATTAATTGTGAAGACAACCATTGCCGGCGACATTAATCAAGGACTATGGGATTAGTTTGATCCTAACCAAGCCACCTAGTATAAAGCTAAGTAACACCTTATTTAAAACAAGCAACACGTTAGCAGTGGCTAGATAGCAAGATAACAGCGTGCTCTCCATCACACGACCAGCGACACTAGCTAACGTTAGCTTCCCTAGTTATCAAACCAGCATCACTTCAGTTTATCCATTCATAGAAATTCCAATTAGCTCAGCAAAATAAAGATAAGTCCTACCCAGTAATGTTCCGATCACGCGACTTGCCCCCTCATTTCTCCGCTCGTAAGAGTCGGCGATGGAGGCGAGAACAACTGGGTGAATTTTCACAACTGGACCGTACACCGACATTTTGAAACCGGAAAAGAATACGGGGAAGGGGCCGCCAGTTCTTCTTCGTGATTTTAATTGTGGTTCAAGACTTTTAGATGTACACCGCCACCTATTGCACGGGAGTGTGAAACATCTTATCATTTAATCCCATTTTTACTCCATCGGCGATTCTTGCTGATTGGGTATTGTTGTCCCCTTCGCCGTCCGTCCGTCTGTTCGTCTGTCTTCCCATCGCTTGTTACCGCTCTAGCTGCTGTACCGTTGTAGGTAAAGCCCTCAACTTTAAACAGGTTACGCATTTGGGTGTCTCCAGAAGCCTAATTGATGTCAAGGTCATAGCTCCCATTTTGACCTAATTTTAAGGCATGCTGAGGGGTTATATATAGTCCAGCACAATCTAGTTATTACCTACCAATCTACCAGCCCTGTGAAATTCAAAAATGAAAAAGGGCCCTCCAGGGATCTCCTACTTCCGTTCCCTGTATCCCCTCCAGGTCCCACTGCCTTCCAGCCTTTCAGACTATCTCTTGCAGCCTTTCAAGTTCCGAATAACACATGGTACAGTGCAATAAAACATGTTCTACAATGTCCTTTCGCCAACAGTTGCCACACTTGTCAGTGTTCCTTTTCATCACCACAAACAATCCCTTAGAGGCTGGTGTGGTCCAGTCTGAGTCTTGCTATTTCCACCCTTCTGTTCCTTCCTTTAAAGCACTTTGTTATGACTGAATATTGCATCTATTGGTATCTCTTTCCTTTCCAGTCCTCATCCTACTCTCCTGCCAAATTTCCAATCCTCTTTCTTAATAACTGATTTTCCTTCTTCTCAACCAAATGGCAGTGGCATTGTTATTGCATTTATTAAAGCCCTTTTTGCTAGCTTGTCAGCACACATTTTTTTTCTCACCTCATTTTGTGCTGGTATCCAGCATAACTGCACATCTGCAGTATATCATTTCTGCATTGTCTAAATCATTTTTTCTCAACCCATCTCATGGAGCACCCTTACCCTGCGCATTTTATATGTCTCTCTGGTTTGACACATCTGATTCAGCTGATCAGCACATAAAAGGAGTATTTGATGAGCTGAGCTGGCCGTGTCAGAGCGGGGAGACATATAAAATGTGCAGGGCAGGGGTACTTCAGGAACAAGGTTGAGAAACAAATATACTACTGTACAGTTGAATGAGCAGATCTTCCCAAACAGATTTTGTTGACTTTATGCTTTTAATAACAGCTGTTGAATCTGAGCATACCACCACCCTTTTCTGTCTCGTCTTTTCAACCCACTCCAAACCAGCGATAGTCACTTTTTCCGAATGCAAATTCAGGTAGCTTGTCTGACAGTCTTTTAAAAGTGGATATTTTGAAATTCTGGGATACAAGCACCAATTCTTAAACTCACTGTTTTGCACTTGGAACCGTCCGTAAATTTTCAAAGGGAAATAAAATAACTGTTCCAATTGTAAAGACTTTTTTGAACTCCTATGTCCTCCTCTCCCAATTCTCTTCTCATTTACAAAATACACACTTATACCTCCACGCCTGAGAAAAGCCAAGGGGGATGTTACTTATTGCAGTCACCTTATTGAACTTTAGAGTATCCATCTCACTGGCCCTCACGTTTCCTTCACTGGTCTATCCAAACCTAATGCTCTGGAGTTCTGCAGATTTTTGTTTGTGGAGCCTTCAGCCCCTCTTCCTGTTAGCCTAACCCAATAAGCAGGAGAAAGTTTTTCTTTCCTTAATCAACAACTGCACTCTCTTTCTCCAATCTTATTAAAATAGCATTGGTGGCCGTTGATTTCATTGTCCCCATGCAATCTTACTGCTTCATATTGCAGCCTGTCAACTTTTTTAAGTGTTGTCTTTGCTGCTGCTACTAGGGCATTGTCTCCCTGAGGAAGGTTGCATTTCATTGCCATAAAGGTGCTGCCACCCTGTGTCTGGGAGCTAGAAAAACATATGCTTTGTAGAGGGTTGGCCCCTCGACCCCCTGTGTATTCTGTTTTATGTTTTGGCCAAAGTTGCTGTTGACAGAGTTTGAATTTTCTTAATGGGATGTTCTTCATATTTGGAAGGATCTCTTACTTTTTAAAACAACACAGAATTATACAAAGAATACTTCCTGCTTTCATATGGCGCATACTGCAGTATTTTGCAAAAACAATGAGCAGCAATTTGGAAAAAAAAAAGATTAAATACTGGATAAATACATATGCTTTGAATTAAGTTGTTTGAGCATGTGCTAGGATTAATCTTTTTTTTTCAGTATTAAAATGTTTTAACACAATTCCTGCCATTTGCTCACTCTAATTCTCCCAGAATTCAGTATCATTCCGCTACATCTGAATGGTCCATTTTTTAATGTGTCCACAGTACACCAATTAATGTGGAGCAAAAAATTCCTCATAAATCAACAACAAAAAAGAAAAGAAAAGAAAGAAAGACACAACCACCCTCCCCTTCCCCCTTCCCCCTTGAAAAGTTAACAGCTAGAATTGCAGTTGAAGGGTTGATTTCCAGAAGTGCGCAAGTCTGTTTTTGTCCTTTTAGAGAAACAAGACTTTAAGAATCTGACAACTTGTGGGGATCATGTTCTATGTGTTAAGCTGATGTAAACGTAATTAAATATCAGATAAAATGTCTAAAAACATATTAGGAGACCTTCTAGCCTTTATCTTGATTCTTTGCCCAGGTATTTCAAAAACCACTCTGTGTACTTGAGTACTTTCAGAAGCAAATGCCTCAAAATAATGAAAATTGAACTCAATTTTAAAAATTTGCAGCATTAAATTTTATTATTTCAGAGTACTAAAACAGCTCATCTTTTTAAAAACGTAACACACCACTTTCTGATGAAAATGAACAGCAAATATAATCATATCAGTATACTATAGTCATGGATGTCAAAAAGTTTCTTGACCAAAATGAATGGAAGATGTATACAGTCAAATGGAAGGTAAATACAGCTGAAGAAAGGTCACAATAAAAACTAACCCGGGATAGCATAACTGCTTCGCCTTGGTTCTGTGTCGAGAGCTATTATAAAGTAACTGGCTGTGGTAATTAGAAAGTGCAGCCAAAGAAGAAGCAGCTAAAAAAAGATTACCTTTTGCCAGACTTCTTTTCAGCTTGCTTTTAGCCCATGTTTCTGGCTGCCTGGGTCTTTTTTTCTTTTTTAACTCCTTTGGGTTGAGTCTACACACACACATCCTGGCCTGTAGAGTCAGCCCTCTTGGTTTGGGAGGAAAGCTACAGTGGCTGCTATTGGCGAACCAATTTTCTAAGCGATGCTGCTTTGATTGGCTGACTGGACTTGTGTACTTGTAGAAGTTCTAGGCTGGACTTCTCGGGGAATTTCCAATTCATTGCTCATTTTTTTTTGTACATGAGTGCTTCTTGGCCAAAATTAGCTTATGGGGCTTATTCCTCATCAATGAAAGAATGGATTTGTAGTGTTACTTGATTTTTAATGAATATGGACTTGAGCACTTATGGAAATAACCCCTTCAACTGTGGTTTGAAACAAAGCCAGCTTACAGCCGTCCAGGCCTAAGAAACCTTTTATTAACAGTAGTAGGTAAAGTCATCGAACATTTCCAGACCTAATCACGGATGAAAATGACATAGCGCTCCAAAGCCACAAATTAAATACTGCCCTTATCTCCTTGCATATTGATGAGGTAAAGCTGACATTATTTTCAGCATAACAAGTCTTTCCCTTATTTGTGGTCTACATTGGTTAAAATTTTCAGGCATGAGCTACAACACACACACACACACACACACACGCACACACACGTGCACTCATACAAACATATGCACGCAAGTATGCACACACACACACACACACACAAACATGCACACATATACACACAGAGTAAAATGTATTTGTGTCCACATAAAGGAAAACGGTACAAGGAAACAACTATTAAAGGTGAGGCTGAGTACAGTCCCAAAATCACTGAGAGTTTTTTCACAATACAAAACTCAGTACTCAGTTCTCAGAGGTATCAATAGCAGGGTCACCGCCATATATGGCGTCTGCTAATGATAAGAGAGACAGCTCAGTACTTGGCAAGTCATTCATCCCCGTTTTTGGGCATCTCAAGTTACTGAGGCCCTCTTACGACCAACCGGTGAGTGTGACCTAGGCTGTTAAACAATGTATACAAGCAGTTTACACCCAACCCTTATGAAAAATTACTAGTTCGAAGCTATAGTTATCCTATAGTAAATGGATGCTATTTTCGCTACCATAATGTAGTATTACTATAGTGGTATTATAGTTATTGAAACTACAGCAATACAGTTGTGTGGACTATGGTAATATCATGGTACTGTTGACTGTAGTAACACTGTAGTTATAATGTGATGGCTATAGTACTTCTCTTGTTCTACTATGAAAACTAATAGTAATACTATAGTTGAGCCACAAATATGATAGTATTACTAAGAAATAACTATCGGATATTTTCATAAGAGAAAATCCAGCTCTGAGCTGGCACTCAGGAGTGGATGGTATTTACTGACCTTGATCATAAAAGCTTCCTCAAGGCTAGACTCAAAAGTGCAGGCTACCTCAACAACAAACACTTGTTCGGCCTCTTCATTAACCACAACAACATCACATGTAGTAGCAGGCAGATGTGAAGAGGTACCTGGGTTACTATTGTAGAGGTGGAACATGGAAGATTTGACACAGAAATGCTTGTACGTTTTTACCGAGGGTGGAAAATGATTTAATATGTCCTTCACAATGAGACCCACTATTTTACCATGACATGCTGGGTACATTCCTGTGTTAGTACAACAGCTGTTAAAGAAGTGTGACATTGTTTTGATGATCTTTTCTGTGGTGTGAAGCAAACCTTGACAGACCTGGGGTGCGTTTCCCAAAATCACAGATGCTAACTAACGTAGTGAGGCCCATTGACAGTAAATGGACGAACTATGTAAGTTGCTAACTTAGTTAGCAACTACGCTTTTGGGAAATGTGCCCCTGAGTAGTAGGAAACCAGATAGAACGGTTGAATCTGGTGGGAAGATTGTAGTTCAGCTTTTTCTGTGAATGTGACAATGTAGCATTGAGCGCAATATTCTCAAGAAATGAATGGGAGACAGTGTTCAGCACTGGGTAGACAAGCAAAGTTTTCCCTGAAGTTTCAGTCCAGTCCAGTCCATTGTTTTTGTTGTTAGTGTTGGAATAAATCTATAAGAGTTTGTCACGTATCAGACAGTGTCAGCAGGTGACCATGTCTACCATATGTGGCTGTTGCCTTGACAAAGGTAAGGGAGTCATTTATAATGTCTTCTGAAACCCTCACAGTCCCAGAATCAGACCACGCCCACTCCAGGGACACTCCAGTTTGGACACAAAGATCATTCTGATCAGACCAGACTGATCAGACCTCAGACCCAGCAGTGTGGGGGTCAAGTTTGCTGCTGGGTTTGCTTCTACATCTGAGAAAGTGGGGCTCTGACTCCTGGGCCAGTGGTACAGGAACAGGGAAGATCGAGCTACTTCCTTAATAACTTTGATATCATTATGTGGCATTAGGAATCCCAAACTCTTCTTCCCACAGAGGAAGAAAAATAATATAATGAGTGTAGTGATTATTAAGTCCAAGCCAGTATCATATAAACACACACACACACACACACACATTAAGTTTTCATGTCTTGTGGGGTCATTCCATAGACTTGCACTCATTCCCTAACCCCTCTCCCTGACCTTAACCCTCAACACTACATACCTAATCCTAACCCTAATCCTAACCTTAACCTAACCCTAACCTTATCCCAACCCTAACCTTAACCTTTAACCCTAAAATAGCTCAATTTCCTCATGGGGACCTCAAAATGTCCCCATAAGGATAAAGAAATCTGGAATTCCGTGTCTTATGGAGACATTTTGTCCTCATAAAGGTAGGTATACCAGGACCACACATCAACATGCAAGCATGTACGGACACAAACACACACACACACACACACACACACACACACACATGCACGAACGCATGTAAACACGCACAGATACACACACACACACGCACGAATTCACGTAAACACGCACACACACAAACACACACACATGCACGTAACTGCACACACACACACACACACACACATACAATCTGCATACTGGCCTCAACAGCCAATACATTCATCCTTAAGACACTATGGTCAATACATAAAAACAGCAGCAAACATAGTAACAATACAGAAACAACATAAATCAGCATACAGTAAAATATTATTCCATGACCCCATATGTGGGCTTGTAAAATGCAGCTACCTTGTTCATATGTGTGGACCTATTTTAAATTCAAGTGGAGATCCCGAGGTTTCCAAAAATTCAAAATAGTCCAATGTCCTGCAGAATTACAGTGAATAGAGTATAAATGATGTAAAAGATCGAGAAATTTTCTATTTGTTGTATTTGATGGCCATGAAAACTTGGCTTCCTGGGTTGGAATATTGCACTCAATATAATAGTTATCTACCTTCAGTGAAATGCTGCAACCAGCAGATACAGAATATGTACATTATGTGACATTGTCCTACAATAGGCCAATGGGGCAAAAACATGCTTTTACAAACTTTGAAGCTACTTAAGGTGAAATTAAAATGAAAATCAGTCTAAAAGGTTAATACAAATGCATCAAATAAAATATGAACTAAAAGATTAACATGCAGTATAAAACCATTGGGACTATACGCAAAACAATATGTTGCTGATGCACAAAATGGTTATTTGTGGAAAACCTCATCGGGGAGAGTTTAAAATAGTCCGGGAGGTGGGTGTAAAACTAAGCAAAATTCTCAGTGTTAATTTAATTAGCAGATACGTGCCCAACAGGGACCACAAACACTTTGTAGTTTATTACACAGAACATTCTGCTGTGTTGATGTTCCGGGAAAGCGCAAGTCAGAACATAGGATTCATAAGACTCATCTACTGCCTGAAGCAGGAACATTTTTGTGGGCCCAAACTCAAAGTGGGGTTTCTGTCAGTAGGCAGAGATCAGTGGAAATGCTTACTATTCTCCTTCAAGCACTGGACAAAAATTGCTACAAGGGTTAACGCATGAAAAAATAAAATAAAAAAGAGGTGATAACTGAAGGAATCTTGAAAGAGTCAATTGAACTACTGAGTAAGCTCGTACTCTAAGAACGGCAAATTTTACTGGTTACCATAGGGATATGGTATCATTGGTTATCGCATACGCAAGGTAGCCTATATCAGTGTTTTATTTTCTTTTTTTAGGCAAAGTTACGTGTAGCCTGAGGGTTCTCATAATATCGCCACGCGTATTTCAAGCTGATATAATTACATTTCATGCATAGTATAGGACTCCTTCATATTTTACAGGCTCTGTATTAATTTTTAAGTCAGCACAGTTTTTAAAATAGCAAACCTAGGGAGAATTTAAATGCAATGGAAATAAAATAGGCCTGTAAGTGTCACTCTACGCACATTTCACGTCTAATTTATGCCCCCATTAGCAAGAGCACATCCCTCCGCCCCTTTCTTGCGCTCTCTTCGCCCCCCCCACCTGCGCACCGCCGCCACGCCGGTGATTCACGCGCTGTACCCTTTATAGACTGATACACAAATCATAGAGTGACATGCGGATTGCCTCCATTTTAACCTTTCAAACAAAAATTTTATACGTACACCGGCTGTAAATTCCATTCAGTTCATATATGTTTCTTAGCGCGTCTGTCTTGCGTTTAGGATATCTTAACGGAAGACTACAGTAAGCGGATAAGGAATACGCGATGTTGTGTTACTGAGCGTCTGGACCCACCCGATGTGAATCTCATGATATGCTGAAAATGGGTAGACTCGGGCTCGAAACGAGAATAGCGCATGCTCGGGTCGCCGAAACAGATTCACTTGGAATATAGTCAACGCAAGAATCTAAATTTGCTGCATCAGGTAAGATTCAGTGTTTTGTTACGAGTAATGTATGGCTCTATAAAGCACGAGAAGGACTGAGGGCGACATACACTATACAAAAGATAGAATTAACTGTCTTCTTTTCTAAAGCTTAAGGATCACCCTACGTAGGCTATTCGATACGTTCTCTAAGTAGCCTACCTGCGAGAGAATTGGCAGGTACTGCATCCCAGAAGTCAACATTTTACCAGTTTCACAGGTGCTATGACGATGTGATATTTCATTTTTTTTTTTTTTTTTACAGTTTATGAGCGAATTGGTGTTTTATTTCCAGCCCGTGTTTCGGCTTGTGTATAACGCGCCAGGAAGATTGGCTCTTGCGAATATTACCTGTTGTATTATGGAAAATACAAGTATACTGTTATGCGCCCTCTCACACAGTTGCACGTGTCAATATTATTTTCTTTCATTCAGGCCTGTGTACACACATGCTCCTCTCTTTCTCTTCTCTGCCTGTCTTTCTCATGCACACACACGCGCACACAAACACACAGGTATCTTTTTGATATGTAATAATGTTGACCTTGGAAATACCCAATTTGAATGTAAGCACTCGTAAAACTCCTCTTAGGGATTATCGGCTGCTTTATAATTTTGCTCGCCCAAGTACAGATTTTCAGTGATGTGCACTTTTCCCGGATTCAGCGGCTGTCTAGCAACGGCTGGCTCTAAGCAGAGACAAGATAATTGTTTCTGTCTATTTTTGGAGAGGGCTGCAATTTTGCGACCTCCATACAACTAACCTACGTACATGGCTCAGAATTAAAAAATAATGATTATTACCTGGCAGTTGTTGCCAAGATGGACAATTTTGTCAGCAGTGCAACGGTAATTAATGGTTTTTCAGAAAGCTTTATTTCCCCCTCAAGCATATACATACAACAACACAGCCCACTTCCATTACAAACGCTGTTTCTTGGTTTTAATAACAACGTGCGTAATTATGACTTAAGACAACGCATCGGCACGGCCTCCGAATCGCCTGCACTGAACACGTGAATGTCTGCATAATACTGCTTACATATTAAAGGGCGCCCACTACTTTCAATATCCAGTCCCCCTTTGAGCTCTGACGGAAGTGAGTCCCGAGTATCCCAAGTATTTTAAAGGTTGAGTACTACTGATTCTCATTTAGGACTTACTGTTTTTATTTGGAACCGTACAGTATCGTAGAAGGAGAATAGGCTGCTGACTGGGGAACAGTACTTCAGCACTGACCATGCAGTGGGGCCCCCTCTCCCAGAAATAGAGGTTCTTTGTCATGGCTCTGAAGGAACATTTTTTAGCTTGCATGAAACTACTTGTCATTAATGTGCAATGTGAACATTTGAAGACTTTGTTTTGCCCAAGATTGAATCCTTGAACCAGATTTGCTCGTCTTATGGAATCGTTGGGATCCCATTGAAATCGGTTTCTATTATTGATGAGGAAGTAGAGTGCTTGTACAGGAAATGTGATTGTATTCTGCGTCTCAGAAAGTAAACTGCACGATGAAAGGATTTTATTTGTGCAGTACATGTTGTTTTTGGTCAGATATAGTACCAGTCAAAAGTTCGGACACACTTTGTTAATGTCACAGCACTCTTGTTTTCAGCAAAATTTAAATGGCTTAACTTCTCCATATAATCTCAAATGGAATCTTGTGAGAGGTAAACAGTCAGAAATTAAAAGAGAATAATTTACTTGTTTGAATAGAGTTCAAAGTTTTGGAATTCTCAAAGAAGCCATATTTTGCAAAGTAAACAGACAGACAAGCTCTTTCCATTTTCCAACGTGCGAATTATAGTGAAGCTGTTTTGGGACTTACTGGGCAAAAAGGTTGATGAAAATCAAACCGCAAGTGCAGCACATCTATAGGAACTTAGACAGGGCTGCACAGCAGCAAACTCATTATAGCCAGAAGACTGCCCTTATATAAAAAAAAACATGAGTATGCTCAGCAGATAAGACAACAAGTGCTGGTTAGTTTGATGGATGTAAGAATTAGATATTTTTTCCAAAATAATGAGTGCTTATTTCTTTATTTAACATTTATTGTCAGAAAAATGTGGGTACGTCCAAACTTTTGACTGGTACTGTACATGCATGTATGTCAGTTATGTCTGTATAACGCATGAAGTAACCCTAACACTGATCTATTTCCTTTTTCCCCTCACGGTAGATGCAAAACTCCACATCAGGGAGCTGAAGCTGGACTCATACTACCAAAGGACTAATTTTTGCCTAGACAAATCCGGACACTGGGTCAATCATTTGCATATGCACATATTTTAACAAAGTGACACCGACAGAACCACTTACACACACAGATACACACACACACATACACAATACACTCGCATACACACATACGTGTACAAACACCTGCAATGGCAATGGAGAACTCTGCCTTCACCCATCTTCCAGAATCCCTCTCTCTCCCAGTGTCAGAGAAAGGGGAGGGGCCAGTTGCCAAAGAAACGGATCCTGCCCTGCCGTCTGGAGTGATTGACGTATCAGAGGAGTTGGGACATGTGATAACCACGGACACTGCCCCACCCACCCATCAACCAACAGGCCGGTCATTCCAGGACAAAATGGCCGCCAGAGAGGCCCAGGCAGCCGCTCGAACGGTCAGGAAGAAGGCACAGGGAGCCGGGACTGAGAAGAGCAAATTTGGCTGGGGTGAGTCTCTGGGGCACAAATGGCAGGGTCAGAGCCAGGAACTTAGTGTTCCTAGAAAAAATATTGCCCTGCCCCCCCCCTTATAGTAAAACATATTTGTCCTCTCCAGCTGTGACCCGCCCCTCCCAACTTGTGGGTCCCCGGAATAGTCACCACCGTACATCCCACTTGCATAACATGGACTTACCTTTGAGTGCATCTACGTTTACTCACTGATACCGAAAAATATCCTCTCCACTGCGGCATCCATTTGCAGCAACATCCTCTTGCATGGATGTGCTCGGGCAGTGTTGGTAATTGAATCGTTATTTTTCAAGATTTGTTTGGCCACATGGTGACACGAGTTGAAATGTCTCTGAGGTCACCAAAATCATTAGGGTTCTTCCTATTGGGAACATGAATGTGTACAACAGATGTCAGAGCATTGCTGCCATTACTTTTTAAGATATATTGATAACATATTGGAGTTTCGGACCGATGGTGGCACTAGAGGAAAGGTTATTCAGCTTCCAATCTGAATTGGTTTCTTCCTGTAAAGAATTTTAATGTGCCCTTTTGAATCTGGTAATTACTTTCCAGAATAGGTCTGTCGCAGACAGATGGACAGACTGAATTCAGAATGTCATTTCATAACCACCTTGGTGGATGAAACTATGTGTTACGCCTATACCTCATATGCTCAGCTAAGTAATTTGAGAGGGAGTATGCATTACATACATCATATTTGAAAGGAACATTGCTCTATAAAAATAAGATTTATCCGCAGAGAGTACTGGAGTTTCACTAGAGAGATGACACATTTTCCTGAAAGCGTGTTCAGTATTCAGAATGCGTGAGTGGATTTTGAGTTGAAGGATGGAGAGTACTCGAAATTTTGCAATAAGGTTGCAGGTCCTGTTTGGCATGTACAGTATCTCACAAAAGTGAGTACACCCCTCGTATTTTGACAATTGATTTATTATATCTTTTCAAGGGACAATGTTACAGAAATTAAACGTGAATATATTCCAGAGTAGTCATTGTACAATATGTGCAGCAGTGTAGATTTACTGCACTGTCCAAATAACTGAACAGTCACTATTTCCAAAATGGGTGGAAACAAAAGTGAGTACACACCCCAATTGGTAATGGTCAACCAAGCAATGAAACGTGCCTTATTCATCATGTTCATGCTTTTGTCTGTTCGACTGGGCCATATGAGGTTGTGTTACGTGTTGAAGGTTTAAATTGTGGTGCTTTGGGTGCAATGCTCTCATTCTGGTCACTGGATGGTCAACATGGCACCTCAGGTGAAAGAACACTCTGAGGATCTGAAAAAGAGAATTGTTGCTCTCCACAAAGATGGTCTAAGCTACAAGAAGATCTGTGAAACCATGAAACTGAGCTACAGCACGGCGGCCAAGGTTGTCCAGCGGTTTTCCAAGACGGATTCTGCTCGGAACAGGCCTCGTCAGGGTCGACCAAAGAGGTTGAGTCCTCGTGCTCTGCGTCAGGTGCACAAGATGGCTTCAGAAAACAGACGCAGGAGTGCTGGCAGCATTGCTAACGAGGTTGCAGCAGTGGGAGAACAGCCTGTCAGTGCTCAGACCGTACGCCGTGGACTGCACCAAGTCGGTCTGCATGGCCATTGGCCAAGACGGAAGCCTCTTCTGAAGCTAGCCCATAAGAAAGCCTGAAAACAGTTTGCTGGAGACAACCAGTCCAAGAACATGAACTACTGGAACGATGTTCTGTGGTCTGATGAGACCAAGATAAACTTGTTCGGCTCAGATGGTGTCCGGCATGTGTGGCGGCGCCCTGGTGAGGAGTATCAAGACAAGTGTGTACTGCCTACAGTCAAACATGGTGGTGACAGCATCATGGTCTGGGGCTGCATGAGTGCTTCTGGTCCTGGGGAGCTGCGCTTCATTGATGGAATAATGGATTCCAACATGTACTGTGACATTCTGAAAAGAACATGATGCCCTCCCTTTGGAAACTGGGCCCCACTGCAGTTTTCCAACATGATAACGACCTCCAACATCACAACTGCCTTCCTGAAGAAGCTGAAGGTGAAGGTGATGGCGTGGCCAAATATGTCTCAAGACCTGAATCCCATTGAGCACCTATGGGGCATCCTCAAGAGGAAGGTGGAGGAGCAGCAGGTGTCCAACATCCACCAGCGCCATGATGTTGTCATGGAGGAGTGGAGGAGGATCCCACCAACAACTTTTGCAGCTCTGGTGAATTCCATGCCTCGGAGAATCAAAGCAGTGCTGCACAACAATGGTGGTCACTCTAAATATTGACACTATAGACACAATTTGGCATGTTGACGGTGGGGTGTACTCACTTTTGTTGCCACCCATTTTGGAAATAGTGACTGTTCAGTTATTTGGACATTGCAGTAAATCTACACTGCTACACATATTGTACAACGACTACTCTAGAATATATTCAGGTTTCATCTCTGTAACTTTGTCCCTTGAAAAGATATAAAAAATTAATTGTCGAAGTGTGAGGGGTGTTCTCACTTTTGTGAGATACTGTATTTGAGTACTCAAACAGCTTGAGGATGTCATTTTAAAACCACTGGCAGCTGTTGTATTCTCTGTCTAAAATCTGGAAAAATACCCCATGGGTGGAAGCAAGGCAATAAAATACCAGAAGGGAAGCCATATTGATTCAGGAAACTGCATTTAACTTTCAACACTTTTAAATTGGTGCAATCTTTCATGAGGAATGTGCTGGAATTATTCCATTAATACAGAATCTTTTGGGACACCTAACAAGGTTTTTCTTCGAAGAAGAAAGGGCTTAAGACGGTATTCTACATCTGGACCTCAAAAATGAGACTCGTAGTGGAAATGAGGGGGGAAATATGACTTATTTCAGAATGAATGAGGAATTGCACTCGGCTCCAGGGTAGAATGCAAAGAATAATTGCATGAGGGATCTTGTTTAAAGAGGGTATTGTAAGAAATGGAGTCCCACAGGGATCAAGGCTTGGGACCGCTATATTCTCTCATTTTCCAGAGGTGTTCTTAACTGAGATTTCTTTCTCTTCATTCCCTCATCCCACTGCCTTCCCTTCTTCCCTCCCTCTTTCTCTCTCAATCGTTCCCTCATTCTTCTGCTTCTCTAGGTCGAAGTAGGCGTAAAAGACAGCGGTACGTTGAGAAGAACGGTCGCTGCAATGTTCAGCATGGGAACATGAGGGAGACTTACCGCTATTTGACGGACATCTTCACCACGTTGGTGGACTTGAATTGGCGCTGTTCGCTGTTTGTGTTCGTCATGGCCTATGCAGTAACCTGGCTGTTCTTCGGAGCAATCTGGTACTTGATAGCATACTGCAGGTAACATGTATCCCCTGGTGCTAGCACATTAGCATATATTGCCTGGTAGCTAGCACATTTGCATATATTGCCTGGTAGCTAGGACATTTGCATATATTGCCTGGTAGCTAGGACATTATTGTATATCGCCTGGTAGCTAGCTCATTTGTCTGGGACTCAGCAGGCTGGGGATTCAAGCCCCAGTGTTGCGACAGTAACATTAGTGCAGCTGTTGTTCCCTTGAGCAAGGTCCCTAAGCCCATATTGCTCGAGGGGGTATTGGCCCCAGCCTAGTTTAATCAACTGTGTGTGGGTTTTGACAGAAGTATTCGCTAAATAACCATATTGAGATATAATTGAATAATCTCAGCAAAGAGAATGATTGCACATTTAGGTAGATATAAAAATCAGACGGAACACTACTATAACATTTATTATAAGGCAAACGCTACACAAAATGCTGGTGTGTTTTGGCTGAAACAAGCCTTTGTCAGAGTGTAAAAACAAATGAACTATGATCGGAATATATAAATTCCTCATTGCAAATTATGCTGCCACAAGAAATTACACCAAGCCAACCTGTTCAATTAATCTATTAATCAATTATTCCATGGATTGGGAAGTAACTTAGGTATTAAACAATTATTAGAAAAATACAAAATATCAACATTACTTTGACGCAATTACAGCATGCTATAAACTCAATTTCGCCATAGCATAATCTAAGTTGGCCAAATTGAGATATACTTTCTAACTTGATATAGGCATGATACATCTCGTCAATTTACTGCGTTGAGTCATCATATTGCACAATGCAAGTGAGGTGCAGTTTTAAGATACTGCTGGTGAGATATACCTTATCACATGACTTGAGAGATCTTGAAAATATCATAAAACTAAATAAATAAAAAGCCTTGCATGAATGACATTTCTGGAATATAATTTGCTTTGGCTGTTTATGGTGTTTGGTAAATGAATATTTGAATAATATTCCATATATTAGGATTATCCATCTTAAGCAGGGACTGTCTGTTTCAGCAGTGTTTTGGGCATAATTACTGAAAGGTCAGCAGTGAATTTGAATCAGCCGTTGTCTGAAATTTGTGTTATATTTTATGTCCTGGGGGCTGGAAATTGTAATGTGCCTTAATTAGACTGAGTGAGGGAAGACAAAGTCATTAAATTTAAGGAATGGACTGGTTCTGTAAAATACAGAACTGTAGAGGGAAACAAGTCTATAGTAAAGAAATTGTGATCAGTTGATTGCGTCTCGCATGATATGATGTTGTATATTTAAAACTGTCTAATAGACTCAGTTTTGACAGTCTTGTACAGTGAAGGATATTTGTTTACCGTTTCATATTTTTTCAGAGAGCTTCATTGGCAGGAAATGCATGTTATTATTGGCAAAGCATCACGCCATACAAACACAGAGGAACAATTAGTGAAAAATATAGAGCTATACATCGGAAGCAACAATGTCAGTACCATTGCTACTATTAATACTACTGATTGTAATCATTTCTTTGTTAATCAGAGCTGCTTAGGCTCTCGCAGGTTAAAATGTCAGTCCATTCCCACTTACTTATTTCAGCGTGCCTTGGTTTGCTAATGAGGAGTGAGTCTTAATGAGCAAATATAATTCATTCAACTTTGATTTTCCAATTCTTTGGTATCAATTGAAGACCACAATGGAAAAGTGATCAGTCACATTTTCACATTGTGGAGGAATGATGAATCAAAAATTCAAAACGATCTTAGAAACAAAGCACTGAAAAAATCTGCAAAACATAGATAAAATATTATAATAATATATAATATTATTATATATCATAATAAATATTATAATAATATATAATATATAATATGTACAAAAATGGAAAATTTGGACTCTGATTATTTTTCCTTTCTGGTCTTCAATCATTTTTTGTAATTCAATGACAGTAACCCTGGGCAAATTGCTTACAAAGAGCAGAGTTTAGAACCTGAGAAAGAAGGAATGTGAACCCTTTCCTCAAAAATGATCCTATTCATAAGATTTTTACCTCCGCCAGGGAGGTTATCTTGTACGTTTCGTTTATGGGTAAGTAAGTGTGTTTGTTTGTTTGTTTGTGAAGAACATTGCAGAAAAAGTTATAGACAAGGCTTTAATGAAATTTTTACCCGAGGTGTGTCTTGGCTCAGCCTTGCATTCTCTGAGTGCTCCTTGTTTTGTCATGTTTTATCTACATTCAGCTCTGAAAAAGTCTCTCTCTTATTTACTTTACTTTTTCTCTCTCTCTCTCTCTTTTGCTGTCTCCATAATTCTCTCTTTCCCTCTCCCCCTCTCTCTCCTGCTCTCCCTCCTTCCGTCCGCTCCCTCTCTCTCTCAGAGGGGATTTGGACCACCTAGAGGACGAGGCCTGGACGCCATGCGTGAACAACGTAAACGGCTTCATCTCGGCCTTCCTGTTCTCCATCGAGACGGAGACCACAATCGGCTACGGGCACCGCGTCATTACGGACCAGTGCCCGGTGGGCACCATGCTACTGCTCCTGCAGGCCATACTGGGCTCTATGGTCAACGCCTTCATGGTGAGGTCACGGCCAGCTGTCGCCTAGCGCTTGTCACTTAGCGGGTTTGGAGGAGGGGTGTTACCGTGGTAACTGCTCTCAGGGCTGGTGTTGAGGTCAGCGGAATCATACCAGTCCCCCAGGCAGGCCCCTGCTAAGGTTGCAAAGATGTCGTAGCGAATTAAATTAAATTGAGTTACTTTGTCAGCAAACTGGCTTTCAGCTGCATTATGGTAGCAGAATCCCCTCTTTGAACTGGCTGATGTTGAGAAGGTTGAGGAATCCTGCGTCGTGGGTCTGCTTTATTGTGCTCAGTCCTGAGTTGCACTTTAGCGTGTAGGTGTCTGCGGCACTGAAGGTCCTGCAGGAATTGTGCTGAAGTGCAGTTATTTGTGTGTAGGTTTATAGTTGTATCAGTATATGCAGATGTATGCAGGTCTGTAAATGTTAGCACATGGAGGGTTTTGTTAGCAGGTGTGTTGGTGTGGGTGGGTTCGTCTGGTGTGTACTGGGCATGGCGCCTAGGTGTTTGTTAGTAAGTATATTTTATTTTTGCACGACCCCTACTTCAGCCACAGGCTGTTCTTCAGCAAGTCTGTGTGTAAATGCTCAGTTCTTTTGCAGGTCGATGTTCATTTGTTGGTGCTTTGGCATGAACAGGTGCGTAAGCACTCAGTTTCCTCGCTGGGATATTTTTATTTGCTGATGCTCAGGTGTATTCAGCTGTGCGCAGGTGTGTAAATGCTTCGTACTCATACAGGTGTGTATCAGTGTGTGGGTATGTAAATGCTCAGATCCTTTGCAGCTCTATGTGGGTTTGTAGGTTTGTAGGTGTGTGTGGGTGTCTGGGTGTGAATGTGCTTGGTTCTCTTGTGGAGTTGCGCAGGTGCATACTGGTGTGTCCATGTGTGTTAGTGCTCAGTTCTTTTACAGATGTGTACAGGTGTGTAAATACTCAATTCCTTTGCAGGTGATTGTTGATTAGTCCATGCTTTGATGTCTGGACGTGTGTAAGCTGTCAGCAGAGTTGAGTCCAAGTACTTTCAAGTACTTTTGAGAATTGTATGCAAGCGTTTTTTTTTACATACCATAGTGCTTGTATTTGTATCTGAGTACTACCTAATAATGTCTAATATTAGGCATTAGGCCTAATAATATTATTAGGCCTAATGCCTAATAATACCTAATAATAAGTACATGTACTTGTATCCTAGTACTTTTCAAAGTACTTGACCAATCTCTGTTAGCACTTGGGAGACAGTCTGGTCAAGAACTTTGAAAAGTACTTGAATACAAGTACAAGTGCTTAAGGCATTAATAGGAAGTACTCCGATACAAGTGCAAGCACTTTGGTATTTAAAAAAAAAAATACTTGCATCCAATTCTTGAAAGTACTTGAAAGTACTTGAACCCAACTCTGGCTGTCAGTACTCTGTCCGTTGCCTATTAGTGTGAAGGTATGAAAATGCCCAGGCCCTTTGCAGGTATAGGCTGATTTTGAGGTGTGTTCAGGTGTGTAAGTCCTTGGCTCTCTCACAGGTGGGCTGCATGTTTGTGAAGATCTCCCAGCCGAACAAGCGGGCGGAGACGCTGGTGTTTTCCCGAAATGCGGTGATCTCGCTGCGGGACGATCGTCTCTGCCTCATGTTCCGTGTGGGAGACCTGCGGAGCTCGCACATTGTCGGGGCCAACATGCGCGCCAAACTCATCAAGTCCAAGCAGACTCAGGAGGGTAAGGAAGCCCCTGTCCCGCCCATGATGGCTGAGCGATGCTATGCTCCTCTGTGCTATGCAATCTCAGAACCAACATAGAAAAAAAAGAAAATGCTTGCATCTTTTGTTTTTTCAATGTGCTTTTAGTTGTCAATTCAACTAAAAATGGTAATCCTCTTGACAAAGTGATTGATTTTCACTTGGCTTGACATGTCTTTATCAAAATGACAACAGGAGTGGGTTATATCTCTGTATTAACAATACTGTGAGAAATCTGTGCCACGATATGGATTTGGCTGTACTGTCCATACAGGCAGAGAGAAAAAGTTTTGACATTTAGAATGGGACTTCAGGTTAAAAAATTTCTCTAGAAAACATTGCTGGATGTTAAGGAGGACCCACTGACTCGGGGTGGCTTGACATAGGCTCAGGCCAGTTGATTGATGTGCCACTTGTCCAATGAAGCTACAGCCGTAATTTTTACTGGGTGCTTGTTTTCCTTTTAAAGCATGTTCTGTTGAAATTAAGAGAAGCAGTATATACCGTGAAGGATATTGTTACCATCTAAAATTCAAAGTAGAGAAAAGCTTTGCCCATCTATTTCATAGGACGGGTGCATAGAAGAGGAGTGGAATTATCAAAAAATAAAAAAAAGCACCACTGTTCTTCACTGTGCTCAGACTGAATAACTTACAAGCCCAAACTAAAAGGTTTCTGCATTAGACCGTGGAATCTACAGACTCGCACATCTACAGACATTTGCTACACTATTTCAGCTGCTATAGACTTGGACTAAGGCATCTCAAAATACTGACCTCGGCTATGCAGGAGTTTGGAACTTTGATGGGATTCCTGTTTTTCATTCATTTTTCTAGCTGTATTAAGAATACTTGGCTCTCTAGAAAGGTCATTAACTGGCTAATTGCACAGAAAAGCAAAAAAAGTGACTGGCAATTGTACATCTTATAATGGTGGACATAAAAAAGAGAAACCAGGAGAACGTCGGTGTGATCTGTTCCTCATTTTCAAGTGCAAATCTAATTAGATTATCAACAAAAAATGCAAAGAGAACAGAATACTGCGCCTAAAAACACCAGCGTTATACAATAAAAGAAATTCAACAGTGGGAGTACATATTTGTTTTGTTCTACCATAAAGTCTATTTAACACTTAATACTTAACTGGAAGTTGCAGTCATACCTGTGTAGTTATATTGTCTCTAATTTGGTAACAAGAGGTTATTTGGCAGTATTTGGCAGTATTCCTAATAGCACAAGCCCGCTGCTCAAATTAAATCATTCTCACACAGTGTGAAAATAATATGCAAGAATTAGCAGTTGTGAATTATAAAGGTATAAAGAAAGGCCTGTGACTGCGAATAAAATATTCATGTACAATACCAGTGTAATTTAGAATAAGGTAAGGTATTGTTCTACACTGCCAGGCCAAAAAAAAAAGCAGTATAATATTTAATTCGACCGCCCTTAGCTTTTATTACAGCGCACATTCATGCTGCCTTTGTTTCAATGACCTTATTCAACATCCCAACATTTACTTCTCTTCAGACTTGTATGAATTTTTGACTGAGACACTGTATTGACGATGGGAGAGTCAAACCACATTTTACCCTCTCCATGCAGCACATCCCAAAGACTTTCAATGGGATTAGTAATTCATTAGACAGTTCTTAACCCAATTTTAGTCATTTCAGCAATGCCTTCAGCTGTTTTCTTTGCTTGATGCAGGCCAATAATTTTCCCCATCTAAAACTCTATACTTTATACTCTTGTTCAGGACCAAGGGATACATCTTCCGACATGGTTGTTTAACCCCTCTTCACAGATTTAGACGCTGGCGTCCGTAAATTCCGAAATGTAATTGCTGAATAATTCTGTGATTAAATTTCCAAACGTCTTTCTTCACTGGATTAATTTTCCACAGTCTCTGTGACACAAATACTGACTTATAAAACCTTGAATAGGTTCATGCACAACAGGAAAGATTGGCGATATTAGTATTCTGCGCAAAGGGGTTAAGAAATGAGAAGCAACTCACTTCATCAGTTTGGGTTTAAAGAATTGTTGCTAGCTAAAACATTTTAATTACTGCAAGTAATGATCCAATAACAGGCTTTTAAGTATTTGCGCATCTACATCTCAACAGTGACTTTTTTTGGCCCAGGAGTGTATGTAACATATGTATGTTAGAGCTACTTGCCAATAACTCCTTGTTTCCAAATTAGTTGCAGCTTACCTAAACGGGCCCAGGTGCTGCTTAAAGTGTTACCAATTAGTTTATGGGGTTAGTAAGTCAAAAATTATCACTTCTTTTCCATAGTGGGGCATTGCTGCTGTGTCTCTGATCCAGTTACTTGAATTCAGTTACCCAAATCATGTCAGCAAATATCCAGCTGTGTGAATGGACTGTATATAAGAAGTTTAAGCCATGTCATTCACTCAGGATAAGCCTGTGAGATGCTTAAAATGGGACACCGAGTTCTAAATTTAGTCAATTCTGAGATGATTCATTTATTGACTCACACCATTAGTTCCATACGCTACGTGTGTTTGTTTATTTTTTTCCTTTCTTTGTTGGCAACTTAGCATCTACGATATTGCAGCAATAATTTCCCATTATGTTAAAATTTGATGCGTGGCATCCTAATGCAGATAAAGTGAAGTTCATCAAATATGGGGAAAATAACTTCTGGTTTCCATGTCAACAAAGTTTTATTAAAAGTAATGGGATTTTTATTCCCCATCAGTAAATGACCTGCCAGGAGCTGCAGGTTGGAAATAACAGAAGTTTGGTGGTAATTTTTTGTTAAAACTGAATCAGCACAAAAACACCTTGCTGGGGTGAGGTACAGTACTAGTCAAAAGTTTGGACATAACCACATTTTTTTACAGTACATGTTAAATAAAGAAATAAGCACCCATTATTTTGGAAAAAAAATCTACAACCCCAATTCCAAAATAGTTTGGACAAAGTGTAAATTGTGAATAAAATCAAAATGCAATGACTTTCAGATCACATGAGCAAATGCTATTTACAATAGAACATAGATAACATTTCAAATATTGAAACTGAGACATTTTACATTTTTATCCACAAAATGAGCTCATTTCAAATTTTCCCGCTGCAACAGGTTTCAAAAAAGTTGGGACACAGGCAAAAAAGGGCTGAAAAAGCTATTAATATATAAGAGAATGAGCAGAAAGAACATTTAGCAAGTAATTAAGTTAACTGGCATCAGGTGTGTAACATGATTGGCTATAAAAGGGATGTCTTAGAGAGGCTGAGTCTCTCAGAAGTAAAGATGGCCAGAGGCTCTCCAACCCGTGAAGGCTTGCATTAAAAAAAATTGTGGAATACTTTAAAAACAATGTTTCTCAACGTCAAATTGCAAAGGCTTTGAAGGTCTCATCATCGACTGTGCATAACATCATCAAAAGATTCAGAGAAACTGGAAAAATCTCTGTGCGTAAGGGACAGGGCCGAAGACCTTCACTGGATGCCCGTGATCTTCGGGCCCTCAGACGCCACTACATCACTCACTGGCATTATTCTGTCGTTGACATTACTAGATGGGCCCAGGAATACTTCAAGAAACCACTGTCTGTAAAAACAGTCTGCCGTGCCATCCGTAAATGCCACGTAAAACTTTATCATGCAAAAAGGAAGCCATTGTTGAGCATGATCCAGAAGCGCCGCCATGTTCTATGGGCCAAGGCTCATTTAAAATGGGCTGTAGCAAAGTGGCAAAGTGTCCTGTGGTCAGACGAGTCCAAATTTGACATTCTTGTTGGAAATCATGGGCGTCGTGTCCTCCGGCCTAAAGAGGAGAAAGACCACCCCTCCTGTTATCAGCGTTCAGTTCAAAAGCCAGCATCTCTGATGGTAAGGGGATGCATTAGTGCATATTGCATGTTTTAAAAAGCACCATGAATGCTGAAAGGTATATACAGGTTTTAGAGCAACATATGCTCCCCTCCAGACGACATCTATTCCACGGAAGGCCTTGCGTATTTCAGCAGGACAATGCAAAACCACATACTGCAGCTATTACAACAGCATGGCTTCGTAGTAGAAGAGTACGTGTGCTGAACTGACCTGCCCGCAGTCCTGATCTTTCACCGATTGAGAACATTTGGTGCATAATTAAATGAAAAGTCCGTCAAAGGAGACCCAAAACTCTCCAGCAGCTGGAAGCCTGTATTAAACAAGAGTGGGATCAAATTCCAATGGCTAAACTCAAGAAACTTGTCTCCTCAATGCACAGACGCCTCCACTCTGTGTTAAAAAGAAGAGGGGATGCTACACTATGGTAAACAGGCCCCTGTCCCAACTTTTTCGAGACCTGTAGCAGCCGTCAAATTTGAAATGAGCTCATTTTGTGGATAAAATTGTAAAATTTCTCAGTTTCAACATTTGCTATGTTATCTCTGTTCTATTGTGAATAAAATACTGGCTGGTGTGATTTGAAAGTCATTACGTTTTGATTTTATTCACAATTTACACTTTGTCCCAACTATTTTGGAATTGAGGGTTGTAATTCTTAAATCTATCAAACTAACCAGCACTTATTGTCATATCTGCTGAGCATACTCACATTTTTAGCTTACCGGCCCTATGGGCTGATAAGCTATTGTCGTGGTGTGTCGTCTGGCGTCCAGCGTCCGTCGTCCGTCGTCTGTCTTCAGGAACATTTTTTATCTTTTTCTGGACTGATGAATTTGCGTGTAAATTTGCAATAACATACTACTAGACCATATCTCCAGACGTTTTTCTCGGATTTTTGATTGAATCATTTTTGTCCGTTTTATGGGCCCTTGAAGTTTTGGCTCCAATGTTAAAGATAGGACTGAGAAATTTAAAAGAATCATTACTCAAAAAATGCGTGATAAATTTTTTTATTTTTTTCTAAATCAGGCAATCAACTTACCTTGGTACAATGTACAGTGCGAGCGCCATTTTGATTGAATCGACGGAAGTGGGTCTATTGGGGGCGCTGGACTTTATGAATATGTAGGATGGCCTGTGGAGGCCAAATGGTTCCAGATTGAGATTAAGTTTGTATTACTGACATATAGGAAGTAATATATGACCTGTATTTTGGCTGTGTTAAAGTTGACCTCAGATGACCTTGAAAGATCAAGCTTGAAGTCAAGCAAAACGTTACAATTTTTAAAGGTTTCTAGGCTTGAAAATATTGAAGATTGGGAACATATGTGCATTGAACACTTATAGGAAGTCATGTATGAAGTCTCATTTGGTGACATTGAACTTAACCTTCAGTGACCTTGAATGCCCAAACTTCACAGTGAAATTTAAATGACTTACATCAGCAAAATGGTTACAGATAGTTTTGGTTTGTATCGGAGATGTATAGGAAGTCATACATGAACTTTCATTTGGTGGCCTTGAACTTGACCTTTGGTGACCTTTGAAGGTCAAACTTCACATAGTGAAATTTCAATGACTTCTACCACCAAAACTATTACAGATAGAGCTTAGGTTTGTATTGTGGCCATATAGGAAGTAATGTATGAAGTTTCATTGGGTTGCCTTGAACTTGACTTTCAGTGACCTTGAACGGCCAAACTATACAGTGAAATTTCAATGACTTACATCAGCAAAATTGTGACAGATTGAGTGTAGGTTTGTATTGGAGAAGTATAGGAAGTCATGTACGAACTTTCATTTGGTGACCTTCATATTGACCTTCGAAGGTCTAACTTGACCTAGAGAACATTCAATGACTTCTATCACTGAAAAGGTCACAGATGGAGCCTAGGTTTATGTTACTGACATAGGAAGTCACATATGAACTTTCATTTGGTGACATTCAGCTTGACTGTTGATGACATTCGAAGGTCAAACTTGACATAATACAATTACAATGACTTGTCTTGCCAAAACGGTCACAGATGGAGTCTAGGTTTGTATTACAGACATATAGGAAGTCATATATGAACTTTCAATTGGTGACCTTCGTATTGACCTTCAAAGGTCAAATGTGACCTAGTGAAAATTCAATGACTTGTATCACTAAAACGGTCACAGATGGAGCCTAAGTTTGTGTTACTGACATCTAGGAAGTCGCATACGAACTTTCATTTGGTGACATTCAACTTGACTGTCGGTGACCTTTGAGGGTCAAATTCCACAGTGAAATTACAATGACTTGTATCACCAAAATGGTCACAGATTGAGCCAAGGTTTGTATAGAGACATTTAGAAAGTCATATATGAAGTCCATTTGCTGACCACAACTTGACATTCTGTGACCTTTAAAGTTCACAATTGACATATTGAATACATATGGACATATTTTAATGACTTGTATCACCAAAACTGCTTCAGAGCTTAGGATTGTATAACAGAAGGTCTTATTAATCTATGTGAACTTTTATTTAGTGACCTTGACATTGATTTTCATTGATTCAAATGTCACACTTTACATGAAATTTTCATAACTTGTATCATCGCTGTAAGACTGCTTGCCGGTAAGCTACAGGACCCTTGGTCCTATTTTTTTTTTATATGGGCAGTCTTATGGCTAGAAGAGTTTGCTGCTGTGCAGCCCTGTCTAAGTTTCCATAGACGTGTTGCACTCGCGGTTTGATTTTCATCAACCTTTTTGCCCAGTAAGTCCCAAAACAGCTTAACTTTAATTTACCCGTTGGAAAATGGAAAGAGCTTGTCTGTGTGTTTACTTTGCAAAATATGGCTTCTTTGAGAATTCCAAAACTTTGAACTCTATTCAAACAAGTAAATTATGTAAGGGATAATGCCCGACGAGGTGTCCATTATCAGAAATGAATGGACGACGCGGAGGCGTGAACCGTCCGACCCTAAGCGGAGAACGGTTGCTTCCGCGAAGTCCATTCATTTCTGATAATGGACACCTCGAAGGGCATTATCCCGCTTATACCATGGTCACTTATGAAAGAAATAAATATTAAATCAATTATTCATACGTTAATGTTGTTTTTTACCGTTTTACCTTTAAAATCGTAAGTTTTTCACAAGAAGCGGCTGAGTGGACTGTTTAATATCTCTCGTCGTGACGCGTTGCCAAGGTAACCGGCTCTGGCCACAGAACCTGCAGCTCGGTCGGCCGCAGCTGTTATATTAGCCCTAATCAGTGTGAGGGAAGTGAGATGATTGCTGAACGTTATGTTACGTGATACAAAGTATTATTTCAGAGGGCAAGTGCTCCTCTTACCGCTTGTGTGTCCAGAGGATGATGCGAAATTTTGTTTCAAAGAATCAAAGTCCACAGATAGTTTCCTAAATCGTTTTCATTGCAAGAAATATTATCCACCATTCACTCTGATCATTAAATGTGTATCAAGCAAGTAAGTCTATCCTAAATCGTTTTTATGAATATTATCCACCATTCACTCTGTATCAAGCAAGTAAGTAAGTAAGGTAAGCAAGACAGAAAGACAGGCGACGAACTATTTAAAATTAAATGCAACATTGCCGTTAATGTATGTTCTGAGTTTCTGTTGCCACGGTTACCAACTAGCGTTTGAGCCAGCGCAATAATTTGGAACAATCAGGCTATTTGACCAGAACTTTTTTATAGGTGTCCTACCACACTTTTTAACGGACCTGCAGCCAATCAGAATCGAGTATTCACCCAGACCATGGTATAATCTCTTTTAATTTCTGACTGTTTACATCTGACAAGATTCCATTTGAGGTTATATAGAGAAGTTAAGCCGTTTAATTTTCTCTAAAAACAGAGGCATCAGCAAAGCGTGTCCAAACTTTTGTCTGGTACTGTATGTTATGGCCTGTCACTGCTAGTTTGCGTTGATTTCATTTTCATGATGAATCATTGATGTGGTCCATTGTTTAATGGTTCTTTGAAGCCCAAAATTACTCAAGGCTGTTTTTAGTCTAAACTCTCCTGCTTTTTTTAAGCATGATGTACAGTTTCAGCTCCATGATTTTACAACAGATGGGTGAAAGCAAAATCACAGAGCACCTCAGTATTGATTTTACTGATTGTTCAATCTGAGCCGCAAATGAAGGCCTAGAGCACCACGAGCGAAAACTCATTAGCCAGTCAATACTTGAAACTGGAAGGCACTCGGAGAGTGCATGACCTTCGCTGTTGTGAAATATGTTGGGGTAGGAAGTCGGATTTGGATTTCTCTTAGCATCCGGTATTTGTACGGAGAAGTAATCTGATAGCCGATGTGGATGCAGTGTCTTTGCTGTCTTTACATGCAAATAAATTCTTTTGAACCCCGGATCAAGAATATGAGTGGAATCTTCACCAAAATTTCATTACTTCCTCCATAGCACATTATCTGTCAAAAAATCAAATTTCATTGACTTCCATCCAGAACTTTTCAAGGTATCCAGTTAAGTGACAGACAAAAATCTGACAAAAAATTTAAAACACACAAAAATTTAGCAGACACTGTAGCCCTGGAGGACTTGAAGTTGACACAATTGGTTTTAGAACATATCCTAGGTAGACTAACGAGCCTGTAGTTCCTTACATGAGTGAAATTCCCTCTTCTGCCCTTTCTTGTGAAGGTGAGTTCATTCCGCTGGATCAGACTGATATCAGCGTGGGGTTTGAGACGGGTGATGACCGGCTGTTCCTGGTGTCTCCGCTGGTCATCTCGCACGAGATCGACGCCCATTCTCCTTTCTGGGAGATGTCACAGGCTCATCTGGAGAAGGACGACTTCGAGATTGTGGTCATCCTTGAGGGAATGGTGGAGGCTACTGGTTAGTTATACAGTATAAAATTTTTTTACGAGTGATGTCGCAAATGAATGGTAAGAATGTTTTCATCTGGATTGTTATGCTGATGTAATTATCGCTGTAGGTAACTGAAAACGGTGGAGTAATTTAACTTATAATTTTGAAAACAAAAAATCCAAGAAGGCTTCACCCAAGTGTATTACAGATCTTAGTAATTTGAGTGTAAACATATCAGATCTTTTCTATGGAATGAGTGGAGCATTGCTATATTTCCCTCAGGTTGGTGTTATTGATAGTACTGCCCTATATTGATAGGGGAATATCACAAAGCCAAATAAGAAAGTTAGCTGGATAACTGCACCTTGTTAAACCTGGAACAGCCTTTTTACTTTAGTCCATTTCCAGGTTTTACTCAGTGCAGTTACCCAGCTAACATAATAATCCTTCTCTGTAGAGTACTCCTGCAGATGTTGATTTTTAGAGGATGTGCTTTGTTTACAGGGATGACATGCCAAGCCCGTAGCTCATACCTGGCGGAAGAAGTCTTGTGGGGTCACAGGTTCAGTCCAATGATGTCACTGGCCGAAGGATTCTTTGACGTAGATTACGGGGCTTTCCACCATACGTTTGAGGTACAGCAGTACATCACCTCTGGTCACATGACACTGAGTTACTGGCCCAATGACAGTCGGGCCTCCTACATGTCAAAGTTCCAGTCTCTAACCACCAGGGGCCGCCAGTTCCCCAATGTGATTGTGCCTCATTTTTGTATGTTTGATCTTCTCCGATTATCATTGGATCATTTGTTTCTCCTGTTTCGGTGTCTATGTTTGTTTTGCGTTCCGCCCTTGGTCTGAGTGTCCTCTTTGTGTGTATTGTCAGCCCCTTGCCTGTCTGCGTATCTGACCTCTAGTTTTAATTTATTCCTTAGTGTGCTCTCGTTTGAGATTTTATTTTTGTTTTGTAATCCAGTGTTCCAAGTAAAGCCTTTTTGTTTGCAATTTCCTCCCTGTCTCTGTGTCTGTCTCTATGTCTCAGTTTATGTGATATAGCTCATTTACATGTACATTCATTAAGCTGTACAATCATTGCTCCCCGAAGAGCTCTGGTTAGCTGCTTGGCCCATTCATAGTTGATGTAGCTAGCAAGCTTGCTAAATTGTCTTACCCAATTCTGAAATATAGCTTGGCTATACTGTATACAAAATCATACATGACAGATTGCTATATATTACATATACCCTCAGTGGCCACTTTATTACATTTTTAAATGTTCATCAGCTTGTAAATGTAATTGTCTTATCAGTAAATTATGTGGCAGTTACTCCTGCAGACATAGTCAAAATGTTCAGGTGTCATTCAGACCAAAAATCGGAATGGGGAAGTGACTTTGGAATGATTATCGTTTGTCGGTGCCAGACGGGGCAGTTTAATTGTCTCAGAAACTGCTGATCACCTGGGATTTTAATGCACAACAGTCTCTAGATAAAATCAGAAGATCTCAGTAAATGGTTTAAAAAACATCCAGTGAGCAGCAGTTTTGTGGCAGAAATGCTTTTTAATGGGAGAAGACTGGGGAGAATGCAGAACGAAGATTGGTTCTAGCTGAGAGGAAGGTGACAGTAACTCAAATAACCACGCGTTACAAAAGAGGCATGAAGAGGAGCGTCTCCGAATGTACAATACGTCAAATCATGAAGTAGATTGGTTAATAGCTGAGAACTGTCAGCCAAGAACAAGAAACTGAGGCTATGGCAGGCAAAGGCAAGTCAAAATGATACAGTTGAAGATTGGAAACACTTGGTCTTACAAGTCTCTATTTTTGCTTCAAAATTCAGTGTGATGTGGTCAAAAATTGACAGAAGCTATATGAACCTATGGATCTATCCTGCCTTGTGTCAATGACTCTGGCTGGCGGTGGTTGTATAATTGTGGGGAATATTGTCTTGGCACGTGTAAGGCCCTTAATTTTGAGCATCGTTTGAATGCCACAGTTTACCTGAGTATTGTTCCTGTCCATGTTCATCCCTCTGTGGCTACAGTCTACACATCCTTTTATGGCCTTTTCCTGCCGGATAACTTTTACTGCAGAATAATTCACTCTAATGTTACAAAGCACATGTCTCCTCAAGCAGGTTCCACAAAAATGTCAGTGTGAGTTCCAATGGCCTCCAGAGTCACCAATTCTCAATCCAACGAAGTACCTTTGGAATGTGGTGAAACAAAGGACTTGTAGCATGAAAGTGCAACTGTCAAATCAGCGGCTACTCCATATTTCCAGGACCTTGTCAAATCCATGCCCGGAATAATTTAAGCTGTTTTGGGGACATAGGGGGGGTCCTACTCTGTCATAGAAAGGTGTACACGCAAGCACAAGATCTTGTACACATCCAGTGTAACCACTTTCATACACAAATTGATTCTACAACCCCAATTCCAAAAAGTTGGCTCATGATGGAAAATGCATATGAAATTAAAAAAAGAGTCATTTGAGAAGTCCATTCACCCTCTGCAATATTGAGAACACTACCCCAACAACACAGTGAGGCTTTAGCTTTTGAATTCAATTGTTTGTTGAAATTATATGAGTTCTTATAATCCGACAACAACAATAACCTCCATAAAAGTTGAGGCAGTGGCAATTTAGGACTAATCATGATGTTACAAGTTGGAATAAGAAGATGTTGTGAAACTGGTGATGTCAAGCAGGTCATGCTATAGTATAAAACGAGCCTCCAAAAGGGGCCCAGTTCCTCAAGAGCCAAGATGGGTTAGAGTTCAACAAACTGCTAATAAATGTGTAAGTTCTTAATCTATTATTTTGAGAACAAGGTTCCCCAAAGATGAGTCTGTGGGATTTTGGCCATTTCACCTTGAACAGTGCATAATTTAATTAAGAGAGATAAGGAATCATATATAAGAAATTAGAACAGAAAAGGACAGAAAACACTACTGAATGTGTGTGATCTCCGATCCACAGTACAGATTGAAAATACTTTGGTAACCCTTGATCAGTCAAAAATATTTGCTGCTGCATCCCCAGATGTAAGTTAAAGCTTTACTATACTAAACTGAAGCATTAAATCAACACTGTCCACAAGTGCCACCGACTTCTCTAGGATTGGTGTCATTTGAGGTGGACAGAGGCACATAGGAAGCCTTTTTTGTGATCTGATGAGTCAATATTTCTAGTGGTTTTATGAAAGGAAGCTGTCATGTCCTCCAAACGAAAGATGACAAGGAAAACGAAAGCTATGATAAGTGTCAGCCCCAAAAGTCAGCAGCTGTCCTGGTATGTGGTTTGTCAATGCACACGGCATTGGGTGACTTTTACATTTTTTACTGAACGACTAATGCAGAAAGATATGTGTATGTAGGTATCATTGGTTTCAGGGACGTCCCTGCATTTTCCGGGGAGACAATGCCAAACCACGTTCTGCACAGATTACAAGTGCATCACTACATAAGTAAAGTGTGCGGGTGCTAGATTGGCCTACCTGCAGTCCTGATTGGTCTCCAGTAGAGAATGTGCTGTACATTTTGAAGCAAAATATATGGCAACAAAGGCCTCGTACAACTGTGTAGCTGAAATCCTGCATAATGAAGAACTGGGGGAAAATTTGCTTGTTCGACTTGCACACTTGCTGTCTGCAGTGCCCAAATGCTTAAAGAGTGTGATTAAAAGACATGGTGATGTCACACCGTGGCAAACAGCCAACTGTGCTTACATTTTTGACACTGTTGCAGTCATAAATTTGTGTATATTTTTAATACATTTAGCTTAGAAAACCAAATAATGTGTTTGTACTGTGTTCAATATGTAGTATAGGGTCAGTGGACATTTCTTAACACTCATTTTTGATTTTATGGCCACTTGACCCTATTGTGTGTAATATAATTTGAAGATAGAAGGAATCTAGTTGATTGTCAATGTGTAAAGGGCAAAGATGGAAACCACTTCTGGATACATGTGATCCTCAATCCCTCAGACGTCACTATCTTAAGAACCATTATGCGACTGTAATGAATAACACAATACGAGATCGAAATAACTTTGGTAACCCTTGGCCAGTCAACACCATTTGCTGCTGCATCCCCAGATGCAAGTTAAAACTTTACTTTGCAAAGTTGAAGCAATAAATTAACACTGATCTCAAGCGGTGCCACTTCTTTAGGCTTTGCGTCATCCGAGATGGAGAGAGGCACCGTGGAAGCCTATTTTGTGGTCCGATGAGTCAACTTTTTAAGCGGTTTTTGAAAAGGCTGCCGCTTTGTTCTCCAGACCGAGGACGATAAGGCTAAGTGCCAGGTCCAAATGCCAGCAGCTGCCCTGGTATGCGGAGTATCAATGTACATGGAATGGGTGACTTGTACATTTGTGATTGAATCATCATGTAGAAAGATTTTTAGATGTAGATTTCATCTGTTTCAGGGACAACCCTGCATTGTCCAGCAAGACGATGCCAAACCGCAGTCTGCTCAGATTGCTTATGCAGCCATGCACTTGCAGAGTGTGTGGGTGCTAGACTGGCCCGCCTGCAATCCTGATCTGTCTCTAATTTGCATTTTCCACGATGTGCCAGCATCTTCAGAATTGGGGTTGTGGTTAAACACGAGTATCTGGCTAATTAACCAGCATCATCTTGAGACAATTTTGTACTATAAAGAATGACAGAACCATTGACTTGATAGAGTTCCTTGGCAGGCAGTAATACAGAGATTATGAACTCATAGTCCTTGAGGTCAGACAATTGCTGATTTTCCACCATCCCTTTGCCTTGGGAGTCAGGTGTAAATAGGCCAATCAGAGGCACTAATTGCTCAGTTGATTAGGAGTCAAAAAAGAGAAACAGGGCTGGATTCAGATTTGAGATCTAGATTTGGTGATTCGTTAACTGATATCGGTCTCAAGCTCAAGACAGAAGTTTCTGACTATCTGGTGGCCTCAAAGTGTAATACTAAAATGGGAGAAAATGTGCTTGATGTAGCCCCCATAGCTTAGGTTGTGATTTTTTCAGAGGTAATGCTCATTTCATAGCAATGAAGGGCAGACTCAGAATTTATGATGAGAAGCATCAATGTCAAATCTTATGTCTTTTTAGCACAACTCTTGCTGCTGTATCAGAGTATAATAGAAAATGTATACTTGCACACAACTGTTGGAGGCGCAAAATTCCCCTACATTTCATGTTTAATTTAGAAATATTTGGGGGATTATGCTAATGAGACAAATTTTACCTTTATGCTTTGCCTTTCCGAATGTGCAAATGAACACAACATGACAAGACTGCTTTCTCAGGTGGACACGCCCTCCAGCTCGGCTCGAGAGCTGGCATTGGCCGCTGCACGTTTGGAGGCCCATCTCTATTGGTCAATTCCCAGCCGACTAGATGAGGAGAAGTGGGATGGCCCTAACCTGACTGGTAATGCGGAGAAGCAACCTGGTGATGATTCCACCAATGGGAAGGGAGGAGTTGAGCCAACGCTTGCTCTCAGCGAAACGACAGAAACACAGGACCAGTCAGGCCAAGGGGAGCAGAACGGCAGCATAACAACAGACCAATCAGAATCTGAAGCTTAAATGAGGAAGTGAAAGGGAGAGAGTGGGTAAACCCATATCCAGGGTTGTTATGGTAGAAATACTATTTTAGCTAGATTACAATGTATCTATATAAAACTATTCTTTTATTACACAAGGAGAAAATTTGTTTTGCTATACTTCTGAGCCTCCTGAGTTTTGCATTAATTCAACTGTTATTCATGTAAAGGACAGAATTGCTGATTAAACAGTGTTTTGTGCACAATGATCTCCAGTTGTAAAACTTGACCGAATAAGCCATGTTCGAGTACAAGTGCTAATTCAGCAAACACTGAAAAGTGCACATTTGTGTTAGTATTAAGTTTCCTCACCTGCCTGGGCAATGATAGTTTAGATGTGCCAGATGAATGTTGACATTCTATGCGCAACACCACATCTATGCACAGATATAGGTTAAAATAAAAATGGCGAACATCTGTTGTCAAGTCTATTATAGGAGAAGCCATTCATTACTAGATTAAGAATTCATGCAAATGAAGTTAAAAGCTTAGATGCTCTGAGTTTTGTTGAGCTCGACGACTTGGTATTGAAATAGTACTGCAAGAAAATAATAAAAAATAGTATGCTAGATTATACAATTTAGAAACCTTATTAGACGCAGGATACTATAAAGAGTAAGTACTGTGACACCTTTAAGGTACCATACAGATGGGTGACAAATTAAAGGAAAAAAACCTGAATAAATGTGTGGGCGCACATAACAAATGCCGATGATTTCGTAAATTTTCCTGGCATCATTTGGGTCCACTTGTCCACCTTAAAAGCAGAAACGTCACTGCAAATCAATGTAGAGTTGTTCTGTGTGATCACCTTTATGTCCTGTGATGAAGCATTTCCACCATGATGGGTGTGGTGCCTTCCAGGCTGATGAGGGTCCAAGCCCTACAGGGCACAGGGGGTCACTGAATGGTTTTTTGAATATAAAAATAATGCTAAGCACACGCCACCACCTTCACAGTCACCAGATCTCAAACCAACTGAACTCATGGGACATTTTGCAGGAATGCGTTAGACAGAACCCGCCATTAAAACACCAAATGAGGGAACTGCTCTTAGTAGAATGGTACTCTGTCCTCCAATAAAGTTTTAAACTTGTAAACTCAACGCCAAAACTCGTTGAAGCTGATCGGGCAGCTTGCACAGACCCAACACCTTACTGAGACAGTTTATTTTTCCATTAATTTGTTACCTGTCTGCATTTATAAATACTTATCCACATATCCATTTTAAAAAAGCAGTGTTGAGCAGTCAGCATATACTAAATATGTTTAGAAGAATAGACCAAAGGAAATGTCCCCTGGAGATAATTCATAAAACTAGTATCAGTGTTTTGAAATTTACTTGAGAGATGTAAAGCCTATTAATTTATATACTATTGATTTGAGTGATACGTATCCTGTTAAAACATTTGGGTGTGTGTGAAATAAATTCTTTGAATTAAATTTGATTGCACTTTTGAAAGAGGTCTTCGTAAGAACATGACTATAATTTAAGAAGTACAGCTCGGTATTTTGTATTTTGAATGTAGAAAAAGATGTCTCACATCCTGATAAAAGCACAACTGTATCAAACTCTATGTAATACTTATGCTGCTTTGTAGATAAGCCGGAATATCTACCTTTCTGTGTTTTTATTATTAAAAAATGTATAAGAAATGAAATTCATACCACTGAGTTTCAGTTTTTTTACATAATGAAAGACTGTACGTAGTTCAAAATATCTGTATTTTTACATAAATTAAAATACAGATTAAAATACAGACTGCCTCTCGGTCAGTCTGTCATTATAACTGCATGTCTTTGTTTTGTATCATTAATCATGTCATGATTTCAGTCACATATGCAGTTGTGTCTGTGGCATTATCAGTGGCATTGTGTGTAATTTGTATTCCTAACGCTCCCACTCCTGATGAATCAGGGTAAATGTTGACCGATCGAATTTTTCACTGACATTTAATTGAGGCCACTTCTCCCTCCTTGCTTCCTCCTTCCTTGTACTCATCTGTCCACCCTCCCTCCCCCTTATTTTTTCCTCAATCACTTTATCATTCCGCTCTTTATTGCTCCATCCCCCTTTTCTCATATCCAAACCATTGGCAGCTGCACTGTGATGACAAAATATGGTGACCAAGATAAGCTTGCAATATGCTATTGTGCCTCTACATGTATAATTAGTATTGTGTCCTTCACTGGTCCATAGCTCATTTGTAAGGGGGCTGATGTTGTCATTGAATGATGGATTATGAGTTATTTGTTTTCACCATTTTCAAAAGCTATGGAGTATTCTTGGCACATATCTTCATCACTTTTCAATCCACATTTGGAGAAAACCCAGACATGTATGAGAAGAGCAAGATAAAATAATTTTCTTAAAAGAGAAATAGCAATATTGAACAACAATTAATAGAAAACCGAACTAGCATGTTCACTTCGTAAAACTGACAGACTACTCTGAGAATCTCTTGGCAGTACTGATGACCATGCAGTAATGTCAAAACCACAATTTTGAACAGAGATGCTGTAGAGCAACAGCTAAAGAATAACAGTGGTATATCCGCATACCCACTGCCAACTGCTATCTCAGAGTGTACAACGTGTGTATACTTTAAAAATTAAACATCTCAACTGACGAAGGGGTGTGTTTTGAATCCTAATGATGTACAGAGCGCAAGTATTGTAATATTCAACTCTCTTTTTAGATGTATCTGAGAACGCAGTACTGTCTGTATTTGGGCAGGGAAAGAACTCTGTTGCACTCTTATTCTAATTCAGATCACCCTGTATAAATGTAAGCATCTGTTACGAGAATTTTAACGTGGCATAGACTGTCAGCTTTCATCTAAGGGTATTGCCTCCATAGTGATTAAGCCAAACAGGAATCACATCAATTTAAAATGGCCATTTTGACTACACAGAATCTACAGTTTTCACTACATGAGTTTAGTTCTAGTCTGACGACATGTATAGATGCATTCGAAGGTCACAAACAGGATTCCAAGGGCAATGCAAAAACATAGAATATGTGATTATATGTTGTATTAAGCAGAAATGTATAAATCAAGAGGGAGAACACATAAAGCAAAGTTATTAAATATAGAAAGCATGAATAAAGAAACAAGAACAACTCAAAACTGAATTATGAACCTGCTAAAATGGGAAAAAGCAACCGCGAACATAAAAAATTCAGCAGTGTACAATTATTAATTTAAGACAATAGTTTGAAGTTTTCAGGGGCAAACAGTTTGACTGAACAGCCAAGCTCTCAGTGCTAACTCAGTGCTAACACCATCACTCAGTGTAAAGCCAGTGAACTGCCATTCACGACTCAACTGATGTATTTTTTCCCCATCTGTCTTTATTGACATAAATAACAAACATTTTGACACATTACAAGAAAGGAAAAGAAATGGAAAACATGAAATTACACAGTGAATTCTGTGCGTGAGTGGCCTATTTTAACCCACGCTGTTCTTCTGTGGGCAGAAGTGGTGCATTATGGGTTAGGGTAATGACCTGAGGTTTACTCCCGGATGAGCCACATGCTGTTGTACCATAGAATGAGGTGCCGAAACCAGAGTGACTTCAGCAAATGTCTAGCTTCATGAATTAAGGGTTGTGCAAGTGTTAGTGTCCTTATATTATGTTACCTGTTAAGCAAATGATGAAAATGTTCTTTTTTAATCATAGGGGCATGCCATGTGTTGATTGATTTGAAGATAAAAGTTTCACAAAGATTTAACATGTCAAAAAATTATTCAGTAAATACTCCTTCAAGAAGTACATTATAAACTTTCTTTTAAGGTTTTTTTTTTTTTTTTGCTAGCTACTGTACCTTGTCTACCAGGGTACCTGAGGGCTACTGTATCTGGTCCGATTCACATTATTATGACTACTGAAAACAAAGTGGTCTATTCCATCTAACCACAAAGTGAAAACCTATAACAATATGTGCAAATCTAGAAAGTATTCGAGGACACATTGCTTTCAAATGGTTACATATTCTTATCTGCGTTCTCCCCCCCCGCACTGAGACAAAATGAAGCCGTAAAGCTCGTGTGTGCATGGCCTGACAAGAGGTATTTAAATCTATGACCTAGAATTGGGAGCAATACTTGAGATGGCCCGTCTTCAACATGCTTGTAATTTCCCCTATAAGAGAACGGCCTTGTCCGCGCCACAGCCTAGCTGTTTCTGTCAGAGATACTTAATCAGCACTGAGATCCTGCTCTTCTGCCTGTGTCACTTCTCACTGTGGTAAAAGCAGATGCTCTTTGACACCTGCTTGAAAAGAATGGACTTTATCTTAGTTTCTGTATGCAAAAATAAAAGTCACAAATTGCCCACAACTGCGGTGTCCAGTCTTCTCTAAAATGGGCTGGTATAGGTCCAGGCTTTTGTTTAAACTCAGCACAAGCACATACCAAATTCTACTCGCCAAGGTTGCACACTTATTTTTCCTTATTTAACTGAGTTGTGGTACCGCTTCCGCTCTGAGCCACATTTCGGCCAATCACAAAAACAAATGAAAATGGCGGGCAAGAGACGCATGATCATGTTGCCTGGCCTAAGTGCATTCGGATTCTCTTTGCAGCGTAGTTGTCTTCCTAAGCCGTTATGATTTTCCCTTTCCTTAACCTCATGACATTTTCTATCAAGGTTTAAGAAAAGCAGGAATTAGACGATAAGACGTAATTTTTTGACTACTCAAACACAGCCCAGGACTATGTCTGCAACGGCTCAGAAGTTATCTTATAACTTCTATCTTATCATTATCTTGCTGACCAATTAGGGCAGGGGAAGGGCACCCTGTTCCTGGGGAGCAATATAGCCCTGAATGTCGTCTCTGTTCTCAAACACACCTGATACATATGATTGCCTCCTTGTCAAACCCTTGACATGCCACAATCATTTGAATCAGGTGTAGAAGAGCAGAGAGGCATCTAAAACATGCAGGGTTGCGGCTCTTCGGGAGCTGGGTTCCCTACCCCTGAATTAGTGTGTCAGCCAATTTCTCAGCAGTCCCAACCCAGCAGTTACTGGTCCTCAAGGACTGTAATTTTGGGAACATGAGCTTACATTTAACCCCAATCAAAATGTCAAGGACTTCATTGTAATGAACAACCAACGGGCTTCGTGTTGCTCAGGGATGTGGGAGGTACACAGTCAGTTTGGGTTAGCATTGTTTGTTGTTCAAGCGCCTCCTGCTGGCCAATCCGTGCGTTTTGTCGGTTGATTTCTGAGCAAACAGGTTTGCTCCACGCTCGTCCTGCAAATTCTAATTCTGTGACCACAAGCGTAAAGATGTGGCGGCTGACAGGCGCGTGTTTCAGAGGAGAACCAAGAAATATATGCACTCTACTAAGTACGCTTGTACATAGTTTACTGGTGAAACATAGCATATTCAGGGGGGAATGGATATTCAAAGTTTGTATTAAAAATAAATTAATAAAAACCAACAACAAGAAAAGTATCACAGAGACGACTGAATCCCCCCAAAGAAATGCTTAATCTCACGCACAAACCGCTAGTAATGAGGTACCGTGGGATTTAAAGGGTCGTGTTTGCAACTTCAAAGTAAAAAATAAATAAATAAATGTAAAGAGTAGGATGTAAAATGTAAAGGAAGGAGGCATCAGCAGATCTTCCTGCTCAGAGGTGGGTAATCCAAGTTCCGAAGGTAAAAGTCCTGCCATGGTTTCCTTCCACCCGTGGGCTCAGCCAGCTGATTTCACCAATCACTTCTACCTCCTGGCTGAAAGGTTGCCCTCATTGGCTAATCTAGATAGTTGGAAAAAAGCATTGTGGAGGACTTTTACTTTCTGAACCTGCATTACCCACCTCAGCTCCTGCGATAGGGGAATCTGAGCAGTAAAATATACATCCCTCTCATTGTTCTCATATCTAGCTGTCTAGCTCCCTTGATGCAAAAAAAATCTACCTTTATCAAGCCTTTTAATGGTCAAATTGGTTTAGGCCATGTTTTATACACTTAACTGGTTGACGTTCACTAGCAAATTGTTGCCAAATAACCCTCCAGTTTGGCCAATAGATTACTCTGAGTTCAACCAGCTTTGATGAACAACAGATCAGCTACCACCAGCTAAAAGTGTTGAAAACACATCTTAAACCAGCTTAGAAGCCCACCTGGCTTTAGACAGATTTTACAGCAGCAGTAACCAATGCTCCGGCTCTTCCATCGGTGTAATTTGTATGCAGTTGCCTTGACCACCATCGTCTCTCTCTGGGTGATTGTTAGAATGCTGCATGCATATGTATTCCTCCGCACGCTTGTTAACTGGCGACCTGGCAGGCGAAATGTGGAAGCACAGGAAAGGCCCACTGGTGCACCAACTGCAGAAGCAGGATAGGCAGTTCATTAGGGTTGTAGTTATAAGCCTCACGTGAGTCTTTGTGAATTTTTCCATACAACCAGGCCTGTTCCATATTACCATAAAGCTGTCAGAAAAAGTGTGCAAAACCTGTACTTACAGGGGTACAGCAACTCGTCACTGTGGCAGTACCAACAAATAAGGAGCCACTGATCCCTCCATTTGAGATTACAGTTCTAAATTACACATTTGACCTGGCGGGGAAATGTCATACCTCAGAGAACAAAAACAAACCCCATGGGTTGAGCAAAAGTGACCGAGCTAGTGGTCGTTCAGACAATTCCACAAACATTTCTAATTAGTAACTGCACCAATTTCAATTTAAAGTTTCCCAATTATGTCACCAAAAGCACAGCCAATTAGCCATTATAAAGCATTTCAAAATCTTTCCTTCTAGAAATCACGAGGAGGAGAGACCACCGAAAATGATGAAGGAACTGATTAACTGGTTGGCCAAAGTTGATTGGTCCTCTTCACCACTTCCCTGTGTGATGTCAAGAGACAGGTTTTGAAATGATTGTGAATTGATCTCATGATAGCTAATTGGCTGTGCATGTAGTGACATAATTACAGACCTTTAAGCTACAGGCCACATACATTACTACCAATAAGCATTCAACGGTGTTCACTACAGCTGCCTTCGGCAACAGTTTTTTTAATGTTTGCTTATAAATAATTAATAAACCAACATGTTTAATGTTTTAAATAGCATAAATATTCAATTTAAACAAATATGAAGTCATAATTACTCAAAGCCTTAAAATTTATCCAAGCAATATGTTAGCTTATTGCCAAAAGATAAACAAATTTAATATAATTTATTCATAAATTGGCTAAGATTCTGAATTTATTTAATGGTTTCAATGGCTGGTGGTTTTTTAATATGGATAAAGACATAGTGACCTACTTATGGGGACTTGTAAGGACTGACTAACAGTTTACTAATGATTAACACACTATACAATAACAGTTTATGAATAATTTATAAGCAAACAATAAAATAAAGTGTTGCCCGGTCTTCATCTGGAAATACAGGATTGAAACATTCAGGATTTACCACCGACAATTAAACGCGCTGTTATCACAAGTAAAGCACTTCAGTATTGCTTCATGTTGTCAGAAATTGGGGTTGAATCTTAGCTTACTTGTCTACATCCCGTGCAAACCTGCCCTTATGAAAAAGTTGTACATGATATCAGCAGTTTTGAACAGTGCTTAAGCATGTTGTCAGTGAGGAAGGCCAATCTGAAGAGTTTCACTAAGGAAGATTTCCAGTTTAATAGATGGGAATGGGGGCATTCTGATGGACTGCCATCTTTGTTTTGGTTTACCTTTCACTACAGCTACTTTGGCATAAAGGAATAGTTATGACTCATTGGAGATTAGACACATAAATAACATTGCGGCAAGGGTTACCATAGTCATTTCTTCAATTTACCTGACAGAAAAAAATAAATATTATATATAGTATGATCACATATTCAATCCAAATAATTCACATCTATATCAAGCATATATTATAAAAGTTCATTTGTGCACATGCAAATTTGCATATAGACTACAAGCTATATTACAATATAATTTTACAAATTTATTCTACATCACATACATGAATTGCTCATGGGGCAAATTTTTTTTCAAATCATAACTGTATTGGGAAATGTATGTATTACTTTTTCATAAGGGAAGCCATATTTCTTAAGAAAGAACAATAAGATGGCCCAGGCATACGGACTCACTCTCCATTTGCTAGCATTTACATACTTTTTCAAAACGTAGCCCGACTCCTTACAAAGTACACATAAAAGTTTGATATGTTCATAAAAAGAGTTCATGGCTTTTTGACCGTTACTTCTCAGAAGAAGAAAATGTGGCTTTAAGGGCGGAAACAAGCTGCTCAGCCACCCAATTGAAAAAAAGCAGGTATACGTAATTGGCCAATGGCAGGTCATAACAGTAAAGTGTCAGACCAACTAACATTCAAGCTTACTAGGCAGTTTCAGCAGGCCAAAGACATATGTATGTATAAATCCTTATACAGGTGCAAAGACATATACCTTATAAACAGATACACATCCTTCCACAGGTATAAGGCCATATACCTTATTTACAGGTAAGTGTATATACATCCTTATATTGGTATATATAAGGCTGTATACATTACATACAGTGTCAGCAGGAAATAAACATTACAGGTAACATTTCTCAATGCTATCCAGTGGCATATACAGCAGTAAAGGGATTTTTTTCTCTAAATCTCACAAACATCTCTCTTTCTTTCTGTGTCAGCAACAACAAAAAGTTTGCCGTCTAAATTTTTTTTGCACAAAATGCACTTCTGTAGTCTGTGATGGCGTTTGCTTTTTAAAATCTGTTGCTGAGGAACACGAGCCAAAATAAAAGAGGGAAAGAGCAGGCTGCGAGGCATGCTTTGAGCCCGTCGTCAGAAATTTCCCCAAGGCAGCGCAAAACCAGAGAACATTCCAGAAGCAAGGAGAAAGAGAGAGAGAGAGAGAGAGAGAGAGAGAGAAAGAGAGAAAGCTGTTGGGAGTCATGCTATTAAAAGTTATTTGCGATCCAGTGATTCCTCAGTGGGCCTTGTCCCTGACTCTCGAAAAGGCGGACCGAAGGGCGTGGCTACAATCGAAAGGGGCAGGGCGTAGGAAAATGACCCCGCCCCCTAGCTCCCCGGGTCCGAGCCGTGTCTGTGTGGCGTGTGAGTGTCTAGCGGTACGTGCTGCTCCTGCAGAGACAACTGGCGAGTGGATTCAGGGTCTGGCGGCCCCGCATCAAGCTGCGCCCCTGCCTCCGCACGGTTTCCCGGGCTGCTGGGGCCTGAGGCGTGTCTCTCTGTGGGGGGGTTAGGGGCCCACGGCTCTGCAGGGCCCCACAGACATTCTGGGGTCTTGGATGATGAGCTCTGGGAGTCTAGGATCTATGAAGGAAACAGAGGATCATGCTGGGTCACAGAGCAACACAAGCAGACAGAGGGGTCATTCTATGCCAAGTCAACCAGCATGAGAAAATTTTCACAGGTCACCATCTCAAAAAATTTTGGAAAAAAATCATAGATGTAGTACTACCTGAGAGATGAATGTGTGCTAAATTTTAGGTCAATCTAAGCAATAGTTTCAGAGATACAGCTACCTATGTAAATATTTCAGTTATTTTTTTCGTTTTTCGAAAATTTGACTTTTGTCCATGTTCAAAGGAGCATATGCAGCATTCTGTTAAAGCTACAGAGTTGAGATTTTTTATACAAGGGCAGCTTTTGCTGAATTTTCCATTTCTGCCATGAAATGGGCCTATCTTTTATCACCAATTGTCCAGAGAGCTTCAAAAAAAAAAAAAAATTCCAAAATTGTGTCCAAACCTTGCAGCTCTGCTGCAGAGAGTGCCTGACAATACAGAGCTGAAATCATTTCTATAGTTTTGCCTAATATATTTTAACACTTCCGTGGTATTAAAAGCATGTAAATTATAATACCTCACCCATTGTGTGCATTCAAAATAACATGCTTTTTTTTGGAAAAAGACCTTGAGCGACAAAAACCACAGGATGACAGTTAATCACAGTCTTGAGATTCTTACCATATGTTATTATATATGTGAAGATTATTTGTTGCAAATTTCACTTTAAATATCAAACTGGTTCTTTAAATCAGCGTTATTGAAAATTGCAAAAAGGCATTTCAAATGGTTTTTTATTTCATTTCAACAATGAGATGGATTATTACTACAATTTGAATACGTGTCCGTAAAGGAAAATGATTGACAACTAGCTTGGACTAATTGTCATTATAAAGGGATAAGTCTGTGCCCCCCCAAATTCCAGTTCTGGCGCCGAAACTGCCTAAGTTGTTGCAACATTGCACAATAAAATTCCAGGAGCATTAAAAGAAGTTGTGGAGTTTATTCCTAGTAATTATCGTATCTTGTCCCACATGTGCATCTGCCTCACACTGTATGTGCACCCCTTTCACTCTATTACCTCTTTCTGAGAGAACGCCCAGCAGAATATGTTGATTTAGAAACAAAATAAACAATCTGAGAGCTGGCAGTCAGGAAAGGACATTTTTAATCTTGGCCACCAGGGGGCACACTTTGAGCACAGATCTCATGTGCCCCACACCTATGTACAGAACATTATTCCAATTTTTGTATAATATATGGGCAATGTTATAGTATGGATCAGCTGCAGGGTGAGTACCTGAGAGAGAGAGGCCAGTGGTTCGGGCTCCATGGGTGGTGAGGTGGGCCCTGGGCAGTCCCCGGGCCCAGGGAAAGGGGCTGGCTGTGGTGGTGAGGACACCGTGCTGTAGGCTGGAGGCACCAGGACCATCTGCCTCTGAAGCAGCTGCATTATGGCCCCAATGTCCGCTGACATCTGAGTCTCCAATCTGTATGGTGTGGACAAAATATCGGAAACACAAGCAAGAAAATAGCTTTAACTTTGTAGTCTCAACAATACGATTACAAAAGCGTCTCGACAAGTTACTCCTGCAAATTTGGACACTAATTATAAGCACATGTCTGCTTAAAAGAGTTCTACCCAGCAGCACTTGGCTATGTAAGTCTCCAGAGCAAGATAAAGACAGGGACAGGGTATTGATGGAGCCAAACAGTTGACGCCTGCACTGAAGGTGGATTGGTCGCCAAAACGGTGAAAATATTTTTGTAAGCAAGGGGAACTGAGCCAGAAATTACTATGATGTGTCAAAAACCCAAAAACAGCAACAACCTGGAAAAATGAAATAACTGTGGCCGCTGTTATCAAAGCTACTCCACAGAGACAGACGGACACTTAGTAGCATAGCCAAGGCTGGACTGGTAATCTGGCGTACCGGGCAATGCCCGGTGGGCCGGCGCACATTTTGGGCCGATGCAATCATAGTTTATAAAATTGTAATAATATTGATAATTTTGAACGACCGCGCCGTCCTTTAAAACATGGAAAGCGGCCCATTGGTTAATTTTCTACACTGACACAGGGCTGGCCCAATGAAATCTCTGAGCCCTCCCTCCTCAGGGAAAAAAAACATAATTGCGTACGGCCCATTGGTAGCCAGTGGCCCACATCAAGGCGAGCAAACAGCAGGATGGTTTTAGCTAACTTGAAGTGGAAGTTCATACAGAGAAAATCAATATATAGTTAATGTATACCTCTCCTTATAATATGAGACACTGAGAGCTCCCCCTATTTTCTTCATCTTGAAGTTTCAGATGACACATGCTTTATAAACCACTTTTTATTTTTCTACTTCACTATTCCGGTTATCTTGCATCTTGGCCATTTTTCAGTATCTATTCATATATTTGTTTTATGATATAGAAATTACTGAAAAACTGTTTTCTTGCAGATAAAAAAAGGACGCATAGGCTTAAGCTATGTACAGTTTATTTAATGTTGTTGTTTTCGTCCTAAAAGTTTAAGAAGGGAGGCTTGCTGGGAAATTAGTTTGACCAATGGCCTTGCTTGTCCCCTGTTGTGTTAACAGTCTAAAAACGCGTTTCAATGACTATGAGCTCAGACAAAAATGTCAGAAAGCAGTGGAGAGGCGGAAAATCTCAGAGAATAAAGTAAACAGACATTGGAGCCTCAGGCTTTCAAACGCTAAAAAAAATTGACCAGCTGTTTGGCCACAATGATCCTCATGTCGCAAGCAGTTTTCATTTGGAGGGGACACGGAAAGCGGTGAGACTGACGTTAAATTAATAGGCTATCGCAAGTATGTATTCGGTTAAAATGTGCCTGAGCTCACAAAAGGCCCCCACTGATGGACCAGATGGACCAGCTGTTAATAACCTACTATTTGATGCATATTGATTTGTTGTTTTATGGAGGCAAATAAAATTTGTCCTGGAATACAGCAAGGAAGACTTTCAAATTTTTCTTTTTAAAACCCTGTCTTGACATTCAGAATCACCTGCCAGTAAACTTGCAACCAGCGGGTACAGCGGTTCTGGAGCTAGTGAGCTATTCTATGCCCTGTTGAGCCTGTAAGATATGTAACGTTATTTAAAAAGGTTATGTATAAATCAATCCAAATAGTGCAATGGTCTAATTATTGAAAAATCATAAATGGCCCCAAATTCACATTTCTTTTCCACATTTATTCATGTAAAATATATTATTATTATTATTATTATTATTAATAACAATAATAATAATAACTTTTTCTTTGTCATGGTGATGCAGTGATTAGCACTGCCACCACGCAGCAAGAAGGTTGTGGGTTCGAATCCAGCCTCGGACCTTTCTGTGTGGAGTTCCACGGCTTGTAGGCTACCTCTGAACTTAATTTTAACTTTTGGTAACGGGATAGTGCACGCGTATGGCGGGCCGTCACATCACGATCAGGTTGGGCCGCCATGACCGAAAATACCAGGGCCGTTTTTTTGTCCCAGTCCAGCCCTGAGCATAGCTGCTATAAGCGCTAATATACTGCGCTGAAAATCAGGACTGAATAGAATCGATTAATAACCAAGCCATTCTCAGCTAATTACATATATGTGCTGAGCTTCACAATACTGGTATTAATGATAATGCTTCCTATGATGTGTGTTTCCCTTTATATGCGAAAACAGGGAAGAAGTCTGTTACTCCATTTCTGCTTCCTAACTGATTCCTAACTGATTTTTTTTTTTGGCTGAACCACAGCAAATGCAAAAGTCTGTGATTGAGTGAGTGATCAAGTGACCCCATTGGTCGGTTGAGTGTTGGAGTTTCCCCATTGGTCAAATCAACATGAATTGCTGTGGTCCAGCCATCTAATAGGCTTTCATGGTCTTGTTCTACAGGAGCCAGTGGGTTTCCTGGACATAGGTAAGGTCCTGCAATTGTGTTTCACTGAGGTTCTGGTCTTTGAATTGAAGTTGGTTCTTAGTTGCTGCGATGCAGAACCCAACTGCTCCTAATGACTAGGATGGGTCAATCACAGAGGATAAATCACCCAATGAACTTCACTCATAAAAACATCTCAAAAAACACTTTTTGAAGCATCGGTGACGCTTAACTGCAGAAGCCAGCCAGGCGGCGGCTTTCTTCACATAACTCAGCTCATGAGGTTGGAACACCCCCGAAGCACTATATGAACTATTTACCATGGATAGTTCCAGAAAAACAACTTCATATGCTGAAGATGGAAAGTTTATCAGCCAGAAAACCAAGTCCAGCTATGCGCTTCTCAATCCTTCAGTTGGCTAATTTCTCCATGTTAAACTCACTTTCTGATCCTGGGTTTTAGGCCTGTGCCTCTGTCGGTATAGTTAATGTAGCCAGTCATTCATCAGGAAATCTCACGTTTTCAGTAAATTTCAACATTAAGATTAAATGTTGGGTAGCTGTCTTCCTTAGGAGGGATCCATTGGATATTTGGGTTCAAATTTCTATCACTTACAGCGATTAGCTCCTTAGCTGTGTACACTGACGCCAGTTGACCGGGAAATGAAAGTAAAACTGTTTGTGTATGTATACGACAGTCCGGAGCTGAGCTTTTGCAGAAATTTCTGTATAATTGAGATAGCATGAATAATGTGGCTTATTAAATAACCGTCGTTAGTGTGGCAACCGGAAAGCCCCGCAGCCCTCTTTGAGCAGCCTAACTCTATAGCTACGGTTATGTCCATGACTTACGACTTAAGTGCCTTTTATTGTGCCCACAGGGCAATTTGTTCAGCAGCATATAATTACAACGGCAAAACAATAAATACACTCAAGGCAAGTGATAAATATTAAGGAAAGAATTATGAGTGCAGAAATTAAAGGCATGTGTTATTTAAAGGCCATTTGGGTGAGTAAAGTCAGCTGCTATAAAAGAGATCGATGGAGTCCTCACGGACCTCTTCTTTCCTGAACCAATGTCTTATTTTTTACCTCCTTTTTCCTTCCCTGCTTCCTTATTTCCTTTCCTTACCTGCCTCCCATGTTCTTAGCTCCACCCATTGACAAGGCAAGGAAAAGATGCAAGAAAATGGAAGACCCAAGAACTTAAGAAATGCTAATTAGTGAAATTTATCACCGTCCAGTTTAACAACATCTGCTCCTATAAACTCCATTTTGAGGTCACATCAGGTGCATGTGGCAGCTGTGGAACGGTATATGCTCAAAACAGGACACTACTTGGATTCCTTGTTCAAGTTACTTCTGGAAAACTCCAAAGTGCCGCTCTTAACTCCTTGAATGAATTTTCACTTGTTGAACTCACTTAAAATTTCCCCTCTATAGTTTCAAAGTCAGAAAACATGTTTTTTTCATGTTGTAGGACAGTGTCACATACATAATCTGTAGCTGCTGGTTGCAACGCTTCACTGCAGCTACATCATACTTGTATTGAGAGAAACATTCAAAACCAGGATGCCATGTCTTTATGACCAGAGCATTACGTCAAACGAAAAATATCTAGATCTTTTATATGGTTTCATACACATTTCCCCGTAATTAAGCAGGACATATTTGGGATTGTTGGAAATCTTGGAATCTCCACCAGAATTTGAAATCGGCCCGAAGTTCCAAAGGTTTGAGTACAGCAACTGCATTTGATGGATGCATATGTGAATGCATTGAGTAAAAATGGACATTTCATGACATCTTGTGATTTTGTGATAAAGGCTGTTAAAGTTTGGGTACTTTTTACTTGATCTGTGATAGCAGTTCACTACTTGCATGATTTAATTGAAACTAATACACTGCAAAAAGTGATTTTCAAGAAAGGGAAATTTACTTATTTTAAGACTTAAAACACTTATTTCTAACACCATTTTCTTAGTAAGACAAAAAATTTATCCTTGATTTGAGGTAATTTTGACTATCTTGCCAATGGGGCAAGTAAATTTTCCCTTGTCAAGCAATATTTGAAAAGTGCAGAATGAGTCCCGGGTATCTCACCTGTTGAGCTGTTTCTGCAGCAGGTCCAGTCGGCTCTCCAGGCCGCTCCGCTGCCGGCGAGACAGGCACCGCAGGGGCGTGTCCGGGTGGGGGGGCGAGGACAGGCTCCGGCTGGGCACCTCCTGGTACTGTCGCCCCCGGCTCTCCCCCCAGAAACTGAAGATGTTGGACACCCCAGAAAACGCACCTAATTTGAGGGTGAGGGAGAAAATGAATGTGTGAGAGAGAGAATGTGAGGGAGTGTGACAGAGAGAATGAGAGCAAAAGAGACAGAGAGAGTATACGGGTGAGAGAAAAAGAGAGAGAATGAGAGTCACACAGGAACATCAGACACCGCATAAAACAGGTGAGACCAGAGGGCACTTTTCTGTTCTCCCCAAGAACATATTTGATTCATAACCGTGACATCTTTCGGTGTCTCAGTGCTGCGAGCCAAAGATGGGGCTCAATCGGCAGACCTGGAGCCTGAGCTGAACTCACGATGAATTGCAAAAGTCCTGGTTCAGAGAGCAGAGATCCTCCCTGGGACATGGTCCCAACCTTTATGGATTAGTTAAATTCAAGCGATCACAATTAAATTTCAAAACTGCTATTATCGCCAAATCCTTGCATGTGATTAGCTGATGCACTGGAGGTTAAAGGAGGTCAATTCTTTGTGTAGGAATGTGCACTTCCGCTTATCACAGCAACCGATACCCTTCATTAGCTTTGCGACACAAGATCAATGTACGATATACAGCCACGATATTTCCTTGCGTGAACATATACAACGTGTACAATTATGTCTGCAGAGAAAATACATGAACAGTTTCAAATTCGTAACTCGCTTGCATAGCCTGTAGCATGTAAACGCAAAGGTCAACCAGTTTCCCAAGCTGTAGCCATACACTGTATACAGTCTTTAGCTGAAACTGAAAGTGAGTATCACGACTCAAATAATCCTCGGCAACGTTTGGACATCGAATTGTGATCCCTCGCATTGGCGCATTTCTTTTACCAAAAGAGAGTACGATTAACTGAAATTAGCCAGCAGAGGTCACAGGAGAATATAACACACAGCAGGAGTTTTACATTCTGACCTCTCGACTAAACATCTACTATTGCACATGAGTTTAAAATTAGGTTAAAGGTTATGAGGTCGACTACTGCTGTGAAAATGTGGTGCTGAAATGTGCAAAATATTACTGCTATAAATAGGATGTTTTGGAAACGAGAACGAGATGCCCTCCGACCAGTCTCTCCTTTCTCATTAGAATGAATAATGCGTCCAGGCGTAAGCATAATGTCACAGAGACGAATGAATTGGGAGGGTTTTGTAGGCCATGATGTGACACCAGGTCTTTTGCACTATGGAGACGGTGAGATTCCCCTTTTTTAGCAGAACTCTGTTTGTCAGCAGATGAGGAATGGCTCAGTGTGCGAGAGCGCTAGGCTAATGGTGGTAGGCCCCACTGGGGAACAGGTGGAGTGTGACTGTAAGTAGGCCAGGTGGACTGTCAGTTGAGTGAGGTGACTGGTAGCATGGATGCGTAAGGGTGTTGCCTTAAGGGTGTGGAGTATGTCTGAGCGTGCGCACTTGCACTTGCATGTACAGGTGTGGGTGGTGAGCGTATATGTGAGGAAGTGTGTTTGCATGAGTGTGCGTGCATGTGTGTAGTGAGAGTGTGTTTGAGTGTGCGCATGTGTGTATGCACGTGCATGTGCGTGTAGTGTGTATGTGTGAGCGCGTGTTTTTGTGTGAGTGTATGTGCATGTGTGCATGCGAATGTCTGAGTGTGCACAGAGTATGTGCATGTGTGTGTGGTGTCTGTATTTGTGCGCATATATGTGACATAGGTGCCTGTGTGAGGGTACGTGTGCAACTGTGTCTGTGTACGTGTGAGTGTGTGTCTGTGGTTCCTATCTGCATGTGTGCGATGCAAGTGTGTGGGAATGTACACACGTGCACATTTGTGTATACGCATCAAGGCAAGTGTGCATATGTGTGTGTATGTGTGTGTGTGCACGTATGTGTGTATGTGTGTGCTTGTTTATCTATACTTAGATAAGTATGTCTTAGGGACTTAAAGACCTCACAAGAATAGTAAAATCTAAATAATTGCACCGCATGGACATTTTTTGGACCCTATGAAGAAAAGGTTTTGGACAAGGTTTGGGTCTAGGGTCACAATTGTGCTAATGGTCAGGATTAGGTCTAATTGTAAGGTTAGTAATTAGAATCATGCAGTAGGTGTGTGTGCATGTGTGCGGTTCCCACCTGACAGAGTATCACAAGTAGTCCCGCCCTGGTTCTCTGGGTCCCCGTCGGGGGGTCCTTCACTGAAGCTGGGGGCTGCCAGGTGGGCTTTGGGAGGGGCGGGGCAGGTGAGGACGGTCTCTTCCTCTCTTCCCTCCTCATCCTCCTCTTCACCAATGGAGTGCGAGGGGGAGGAGTCAGAGCTTTGAGGGCCGTCCCGCTCAGAGTTCCGCCCCTCAGCCTGATTGGGTACGACCTGCTTCCGTCCGCGATAGACAGGCCTCTGGGACTGTTTGGCCCCGCCCATGTTCTCCATATCAGATGGAACAGAGAGATGCGATGCTGTCACAGGTAAAAAAATCCAGACTCAGACGATAAACTGCTCAGAAAATTAATCATTCCTAAGCCATGCGACAGACCGTGAAAGAAATCATTCAATAGGCATGTGAATCTTAATGCAAGTTGTCCTTCAGTGCCAAAAAATAAAACGAATTATCACTCATTATAAAGTGCTTATCCCTCTGAAGATACTCTTTAAAAATTCTAAGCCAGTTTTCAGTGGTGATAGCAACATTTTTGGTTGAATGTGAATGGTTGAATATTTAGTGAAAAAACATTCTAATCGCAGAATTAAAAACAGTTGAACGGATGATGTCATAGGGTAAAGTTATCCTGAATGTCCTAAAAATGAGTGCCATCTTGGGTAAGACTGAACTGATATTGTGAATGGAAGTGAGAACAGAAGGAAAGACCATAGCATTCTAGACAGGCAGGGCAACTGTAGCAAGCAGCAGAAGTCTTAGGGGCTGTTCTTACTGGAGACATGCTTGTGTGCGGAAAAACTTGAGACGCGACAAAACACGTCTTTCAAAAGCAGGGAGAAAAGGAGATCTGCTGAAATGTTGCTATGACAGCATTCAATCTCATGACTGCGAGCACGGCAGAGGAGATTCGAGGTAAAAAGATGCGCGTCAAGCGTGTGTTACCGTTGGTAAACAATCAAAAAAAGCCGTGCTGAAAACCGGGCACGTTCCCTCTCTGAACAGCCCCAAGCCCAGTATGGTCGACAGTTTGACACATCCCCACAATAGTCATGTCTGTTCCAATGTTTTAGAATTCTATGATTCTAATAGTACATTTGTGACCTCACTCCTAACAGAGCTAGAGATTCAGTAGTTTCTGTATTTCTGGGACTGCCGAGACCTGCTGGGATCGAAGGAGGACAGTGCCTCTGCACTGATGAAGTTGATACCTCTGTCTGTGCGCCTGCGGAAAGTCATTTTGCGTTTGCGCATTCGGCTGAAGGAAGTGCTGTCCGAATCGTCACTGCTGGGCGACCCAGGGATCATGTTGGACTGGAGGCCAGAGGCAGAGGGAGAAAAAACAGTCAGACAGAAGATAGTAGACATTGTGACGGGGAGGTCTGTGATTCTGTCATGCAACATATTGGCAACCAGATCAGGCTCTGGCACTGTGAGGTCTAATTTGGGATGCAAAACAATACGGACCATCTGCTCAGGAACCGCAGAAGTAAACGTATCTTTTAAAATATCAAGGATGCCCGACGTATGGAAAGTCTTGATTTGTCATTTCTTGATGACAATGCCAGGCTGCTCTAACATAAGTGCGGCATTTCGCCATGCAAACCCATTAAATCAAGACACTTAATACAGTGTTGTAGCATTAATTTCACCAGAAGGATAGTTAGTCTTTCGACCTCATTTTTTTGCAACAGAGGACTGGTGGCATTTCAAATAGGCAAAATTAAAATTGTACTCTTCGCCCTGCTCCGACCAATGTAAAGACGAATGATCTATATGAAATGTTGAACATCCATATAATAAATACTGTTTGATGTTTTCTTTTGGATAATTGCGTAAATGAGCTTGTTCAATGGAAAACTAGAAAATAATGTGCCTCTGCACTTTAGATTCTTCCAGGGTATGTTCGTAACAGCACTGTGGCTCCAAGCGGTACAAACAAGAATTGCATCGTGCAAGTGCATTTTGTGAGTTTGTAACGGATACACACATGCATGGACGACCAGACAGACAAACATTATGATGATAATACCCCTTCGGAAAATTGACTTCCAAGGGGGTAAAAATTAAGTCAGTTTTAACAAGTATTTTAGTTGCGTACTGACCCTTAAAATCCATTGCTTTCTGGTTAAAAAAACCAAAAATACTGCCAGTGAGATGAAGTATTTTGGCTTCATTAATGAATGGTGTAAGTAATCTTCACTTGCCAAACAAACAGTACCTTAGAACAAGCTGCTATCATCTACATAGATATATGTATTATCAAAGAGAAAAATAAGATTAAAACTAATTGCAAGATTTAAAATTTTGTTAAGATGGACTTTCCCCAGTTTTCTGATCACAGCAACAGGTGACTCACGTCCCGGAGGTTGAAGGTGATCTCCAGGTTACTCCAAAAGTGGTCGGAAAACTCGGGATACATGTCCAGCACCTCCAGCACGTCCTCGCGATGGATCTTATGCAGGTCACAGTAGGTCAGCGCACGCACGTCTGCGTTTGACTTTCCTGGGCGCGCGTACAGGTTGATTGGCTCTCCGAAAATATCATTCTTTCCTGTGAGAGAGAGAGGGAGAGTGTCATCTGAAATTCACTGGAGCAGTGTCACAGAAAAATTGTCTTAGGTTTGCAAACAAGTGCCAATTTTCATTGTGGGCAATGTATACTGCGCACATTCATCAAATGTTATAGATTAAGTTATATTAATCAAAGTCAAGAGTTCAGAATCAATTAAATTAAACAACAGGCAATTGTGAAGTAACAGTTGAAGACCCCAGTTACAAAATGTCTATTTTGAGAAAATCACCGCAGTGGATGTAGGTAATTGTAAAAGATGTTTTCCGATCCTTACCCAACAGTGTATGAAAATGCGACTTCAGAATTTTAATCACTAGGGTCTTCAATTTATCATGTGCCCATTCTTTTTTTCGTATTTAGTGAGCAAGTGAGCCGAAGCAGTGAAAAAGCCACCCAGAAAAATTGTAACAGGTTAAAAAATTGAGGAATTTTACGGAGGGGAGTACCAGAGCTACAGATAGATGGCAGTGTTTCTCGATGATGACAGCAGAGCCTGATTGAACTTAACCCTTTAAGTGCTAAATTATTTTTTATAAAATACCAACACACCAGTCAAAATATTTCCCACATGGGACACTTCAGCGTCGAATTGATCAGATCAGAATTTCTTGCTCCTCAAAACCAAGAAAGTCAGCTTCAATTTCGCTATCACTTTCGGCAAACAACAAATCTAGATATTCAGCATTTTCATCATTGAACTCACTGCCATCAGTGCCTCACAATAGGCATCACTCTGAAACCTTGACTCAACCAGTGAGTAGCTCCAAACCCATGACTCACATCATGAATAACTTTAAACTCATGACTCACTCAATGAATTGCAATGTACTCATGACTCTCAACCCGTGAGTTAGACAGTGAATCACTGAACTCGTGGTTCACATAGTGAATTCCTTAGAATGCATGACTCATAGGAAAAAATACTCACATTCCATGAATCATACAAGTGACACAAGGACTGAATCTCTCAGATTCAGTGACTCAAATACAGTCACATCACTAAGCATGCACGCAATCATCTGAATCAACAGAACCATAAAAAAATATAACCTCCCACTAAAAATATCTGCTCTCAGCTAATGGATCGACCCCTGGGTTACCGAGTATGGCCACCACCATGTCCCCCCGCAGGATCTCGATGGAGCCGCGGGAGATGAAGTAGAGGGCGGTGATGACATCACCGGCGTGCACCAGCGTGTCGCCCGGAGGGGCGTGGGTGGTTCTGAACTTCATGGCGAGGGCGCGCAGGCATCCCTTAGTGGAGCCCTTGAAGGCCTTGCAGTTCTGCAGAAGTGTGCGGTTCAGGTGCAGGCAGATGTCCGCCTGTAAACACTCCGGGAAACCTTTAAGCACCTGGGGAGAAGACCGGAAAGCTTATTTTAGCTTTATTTTAGCCAAGGAGATTAGGAGTTTGACCAGCATGTGGAAGGGTGCTGGTTCGAGCCCAAGAGCTTTCACATTCAGACAAGGCAGCTATTTGGCTCTGAACTGGCCTTGATCCAGAGGGGTTTGGCCCATTTTACAGAGATACATCGGTTCACTCTAAACCAGCTTATAACCCAGTGCACTGCTTCCCAAACCTCTCCTGGAGTACCACCTGCCCTGCATGTTTCAGATCTGTCCCTGCTCCAGCACAGGTGAGTCAAATGATCAGGTCATTATCAACCCCAAACAGCTGATTGATAATAAGCGAATCACTTGAATCACCTGTATTGGAGCAGGGAGAGATCTAAAACATGCAGGGCAAGTGGCACTCCAGGAGAGGTTTGGGAAACACTGCCCTGGTGGAAGAGGTATTGTTTGCACAATGAAGTAATTAACCCTTAGAGCGCCAAATGCAGCTATTGTTGCGCAATGATGTAAGATGCCAAAATCAAAGCTGTTGAAAACCTATCATGTGGCGACTTGTTTAAAAGTCTTTTAACTCTATTGAACTCTTTTGAAAAACACAATCTAATTAAATGTATATTTAAAAAAAATTTATTTCAGCGATCTAAGGGTTAATACACTTAACATATATTTTTAAAAATGCAAAAGAATATGCAGGAAGAGCTAAGAGAGTGCTATTACAAGTACTTTCCCTAAAAGAAAAAGACCTCCATAACAATAAGAACAATATATAAAATAAAAACAATAAATCGTAATTATTACCTTCACCAATGAGCTGGACAAAGGCTATGTTTTCACCCTGTTTGTTTTTCTGTTAGTCTGTTTGTAAGCAAGATTATGGAAAAAACTTCAGGAAGGATATTAATGAATTTTTTTGAAAGGATGCATATGCCAACTGAAGGAGGTGATTTGATCTTTGCAGGTCAAGGTCAACAGGGCCAGCAGCCCCACATTGCTCCAGGGGCGAGACTGGCCTCTGCTTGTTCTCTTTGAATTTATAAAACGGGTGCTTCCCATCCTTAAATGTGATTGGCTGAGCCGCGCTCCATGCCAGTATAAAATCAGTGTAACCCACGACATTCTGAGGCAGACCGCAGCACAAAATATCCCTGCACGCTTAGCCTAGCAACCAACTACTCTGCGCTCAACTGACTCGTTAGGTTACGTTAAGCCCCTTGAAGCAACTCTATAGCTAGATTGCTAACTACCTCACTATTTCAGTGTTAGGGAAGTTTAGCCTTTTAGCCCGCTGACCAGTTGGCTATCTACCTAGCTAGCTATAGCATTATAGAAATACTGAAATAGTGAGCTAGTTAGCAACCTAGCTATCAAGCTAAAGTAATATCGAACTCTAAAGCTAGGTTGCTAACTAGCTCGCTATTTGAGTGTTAGCAAAGTTTAGCCTTTTAGCCCGCTAAGCAGTTGGCTATCTACCTAGCTAGCTATAGCATTATAGAGTTCGATATCACTTTAGTTTGCTAGCTACGTTGCTAACTAGCTCGCGATTTCAGTATTAGCAATAAATTGTTGATTTTTTTCTTGTGTGTTTATTTTATGGGCTATATGTAGGGTAATCATTTTATAAAAGCAATAAGCCCCTTGAAGCAGTGGGTTACAATGATTCTACAACAGCGGAGGGGCACTCAGGCACTCCGCTGCGCATCGTGCCTTAGAACGCCCCTCTGCCGCTGTAGAATCACTGTAACCCACTGCTTCTTGGGGCTTATTCCTTTAGCAATTTAAACCTTTCGGTAAAATCCTAAGCTAAATGCCTGCAATGTAATGTCAGCCTGTTGCTGCATTCAATTCTTACTTTACATCAGTTCAAAGAAACTCAATGATTCCTTGGCGTATTTTCACTGAGGAGAGTATAAAAGAACACTCTCCATTCAGCACATACGCTACATCCCCCACTAACACACACACACACACACACACACACACACACATTTATGTATAAAAAGTGAACCGAGGCAAAATTCCCTCAGGGGCTTTGTTAAGTCTTTCAGTGCCTCAGGGAGGACAGAATAGTTCACTTTAACCCTCATGTGGTGTTCAATTTTTAATTCCCATCCTTTCATAAATCCATGCCATGGCCTGAAGCAAGTCTGAACCCATTCTCATTGAAAGGTTCTATACCGAGTATGTAACAACTGAACGAATGAAGTGGACCCCCAAAGTGGGGTGTGGGGTTGGCAATAACGGAACTTTGTCCCACAAAGACATGACCGCTCCTGAACTTTTCCAAACTTTCCAAAATCACAATATCAAAATGAAAACCTCACTGCTCTACAATGCACATATTGCTAACTGGCAAAGTGACTACCAAACGTCATTGGTCAATCTCAGTCAAACAAATAGCCTTGAATAAGCCAGATCAGACTACTGAAAACGATGGCTGGCAGTTGCCTTAGCGAAAAGTGTAAGAAAACTGTGGATGACGAAACCAAAAACTACGCCCTTAAATTCATCGAATTTACAGCAGAATGATCAGGGCCCAAAAAATAGACCCGTTCACCAGCAAGCTGCAATCCAAAGTTCACGCTCATGTAGCTAATAAAGATGGCAGACTCATCAAGATGCTGACCTTCTACGCCAATAAACGTAAAAAATCAGGCACTCAACTGACCCTGGAGGCATGGGTTAAGAAGAAAATTGTGGCAGTCACAATAGACCAATTCTGGAGAAAGGTATTACAGCAAAAAAGATAATAGCTAAGCAAGGATGGATTACTACCAGCTGAAGTCATTACAGTAATGATATCAGAGCCTAACCCAGTAGATATAAACACACTCGAGTGGCCCATCTCTCCGAGACTTGAGTCAATCATTCCTGAAATAACGGCACAAAGCTTGAGATAATACTCTAAGGAGCAAAAGTTTAATTATTGCTCGGAGCGAGTGGGTCACCAGTAAGACCGGTTATCTTCAACAAAATATCACGGTCTATTCACAGGCACACTCCAATGGCTCAGATGAATCGTGGATATGTCTCCCTTATGAAAATCTTTCCTGTTTCACTATCATCAGAACTCAGTTCTTTATGAATGTTTTTCCCTCCAAGACTATCCATGATAACGACAAAATATAGTCACTTGATTTCAACAAGATAATGAAAAATCTTTGATGACAAAAAAATCATTTTAATTGATAAGTAATAGAGAAGGACCTTGTGAATATTTCAGTTTTAAATTTCTTACACTTGCAGTAACCTATTTTTTGACCAGGTGAATTTACCCAGTCAGTTGCTGTTACCAAGAGGATTTCCTCTCTCCGCCTACATTAATAGTCTCTACCCGCCAAACAAGTCACAGGCCACCGGGCCAACAGTACATTAACAAACAATTTCCATTACGCGAGCGGATTATTGTTAGTGTCACACAGTGCTAGCACCCTGTGTTCTTTTCACAGAAATTGAAGGTCTGGCAGTAGAAATGAGATCCAAGAATTTAATTAACTTTAAAAGCATGTAATGTTCTCATTGTTTAATGAGTAAATGAGTTTGACAATTTCATAGTTTAATTTTCATAGTTGGACTGCCTAAATGTACTTAATTTCATAATTTGTTCAATATAGGGTCTCCCCTCTGATACAGTGTACTGTAATATCCAACAGTTATAAGGAATTTATGTCAAATTCATTTTAAAAAGTGTCACTGGGCAAAATTCCGTTTTTTATGTTGGCTGATGCCGGCTACCTTGAAAATGCAACGACTCTCGAAAATACCCACAGTGAAGTGCTGTGAACATAATTTTTAATGTAATGCCGATCCAAATGAAATGTGATATAACATGTTGATCCCTGCATTTGAGTGACTGGCCATCGGTGAAAACTGCCAGCAGTAAAATGCCAGCAAAATATGGCAGTAAATATAACATATTTTATAGTGACATAAATCTATAAAAAGCACTTTTTACAAAGTCACTTCATAAATAATTGGCTAAGATTAAGAAAAAGGTGGTGAGTAGAACTTAACTCCCGAGTGGGAAGCAAAACAGTGATTTCTGACTAAATGTTCAACATCATGCTACTGCTTTTGCTAACACTCAGCTATTTTTAAGCCTAGTTCTTCCTGAAAGATGTTTGGAGCTATTAGGCCATTCTACAGTGCCGCAGCAAGGAGTGGCAACTGTGTGAATAACCTACCCCAACTTCTGATGCCCACTGCAGGGGATTCAACTTGCCAATATTACTTGATATTATCAATATAATATTAGCCAGTTCAAAGGCTCAGTAGGCAACTTTCATAAAAATAACTTTTTTTTTTTAATATATTTCTAAAACTGTCCCTCAACTCTGAGTGTAGTACTCGTGGTAGGTAAACTACAAAAGAAAAAAAAAAAAAAAAGGTGCGTTTGACTCCTCCCAGTGCTTCTAATGGCATTGGCAAAAATCCATGGCGCCAGGGCAAAATTAACCAATAAGAGCCAGGAGTAGTTTCTAATATAGTGTCAATTACTTATCATGCGCATGCCGTTCAGCTCTCCTCTCCACACATACTCTCTGCCTCGGTCAAGAGTAGTCCAATACTTTCTGAGCCCGATTTCTGGAGTTAAAAGCTATAGTTAATAACTTTTTTGTGTTTCATTTGGTAATAAAATGTTATATTACGCTTTCTGCAATCATTTCTTTAAGTGGTCTGAGAGTAAATTTGGATCTCTGTATGATGGACCCATACAGTGAAAATTCAGACTTGAAACCTCGCTATCTACATTCCCAGTTCCTCCATTATCATCAACTGCATAACTGTAATAGCTAACAATACTAGCAGAAAAAAAGACCAAAGGCACTAGCAGAAAAGCAGTCAAACAAGAAGGAGGAGGAGTTTGGTTGTAGTAATTGTAACTCACACAAACCGGTGTTGGTAAGTAGCTTGTCAGCATGCTTCTACATTAGCACTGTAACATTGGTCTGCACATTTATTTACAGTGACTGGGCTCCACTGCTATAATGTTAAAGCAATCCGTTTGTAACAGAATAGACGATATCATGTAATGCTTAAAAACTACAGCTCTAATAACCGGTGCCTGCATGTGCTTGGTAGCCTAGCATAGCGCCTTAGCTTTGCATAGCCTAGCCTGGTGAGGTGGTGAAAATAATAGTCAACATAAAGCCAGATAAGTAGCTACTGAAGGTACATAGCAGTTTAGTGTACAAGGATGCAAACTAACTAGTCGTTTGCAACTTATTTGCTTCCCTTGTCCTGGAGTATAAGTTGGTTATCACCAGAGCCAAGGTTCTATTCCAGAACAGTGCAATAATGTAAAAAAAAAAAAAAAAAAGAAAGCTTAAGTTATGCATTGCTAGGAAGCTTTTGTGATCTGTAGGGCAAGTTACTAGGTTCTATATCTAATGCTGACGTTGTAAAAGTAACATAAGTTTGTGCACTTTTTTTGGCTGATATACAGACTCATTTTTCTCATCTTTCGACTACTGTATCAAGCACATTTATAATCACTTTGAGATGGCCCGGTATGCGTCGGTGAGCGACATGTTGCTAAATGCTCAATGCCTACTTCTAATTATTACCAGCATTTCTCACTTTGCAAGAAGATAAATTGGAACGGCTTGTGTTTCTGCGTTACAATTACCGTTTGGCGAACTGAACTCATGAAAGAGCTTGGAGGGATGGACTACAGGAGTGATAGGAAGGAGCAGATGGTGTTTATGATCAAAAAGCTCTCTCCTTTGCTCTTTTGTCCAAAGCTACATACTGGACCTTTAAAGTTGCGGTTTGTTTTGAGAGTTTCTCACCTCAGCTGTGCCATTTTGCTAGACAGCATTTCGCAAAAAAGTAATTCAAATTAGAGGCCCTGGACAACTGCAACCCTGTTCATGTTCCTTCTCTGGCTCATTGCCATATTCAAGAGCTCTTTTATTGTTTTCTTATTTTTCTCCTCATTTAAACTTGAATAACTGAATGATTATAATGGACAGCTCATCACTTACATCCAATTACCTTTGACTATGTCAGGCAGCAGATGATACACTGCCCCAATAATAGCCAGGGTTTTCCTCCTGACTGGGAGCTCATTTGCTATTTTGTGGACTCAGGCCTTGCATCTGATGCTTTAGTGAGTTTATGACAGACTTTCTGTAAGAAGCACTATGCAATAAAATTCAGTCGAATAGAACTGAGCTGAAATTGAATTTAAACTCAAGCATGCAGAGCAGACTGTAGGGAGATTTTTGCTGCATTCATTTTGATTCTGTCGGTGAAGGACACTAACACCTGCTTTTTTGAGAGTACATCAGTCTTCGGATGAGGAACTGACAACGTTGTTTCTGAAAATTCGGTTTCCATCAACTTTTCTGGCTAACAGATAGCACAAGGAGTTGTAGTGTGTTAAACAGACAGCTCTATTTGAGAATATTCACTCTCCATTGGCCATGGTTAGTAAACATATAGCACTGGCAGATATATTGGGTTGAGTGGCCAGGAGGACATCACCGCATTCACATCAGGGCAGTTAATCAAGGACATTAACACATTCTTTTTGGGAGTACAATAGTTTAAAGGTGATAAACTGCCAACTCTGTTGGAGAACAATTGATCTTTCTTAGCCTTGGCCAGCAAACCGACAGGACAAGGAGTTTTACTGTGTTGCGCGCACATCTGTTTAAGAATATTCAATGTCTGTCAGCTTGCATTGTTAAAGATAGCACAAGCACTTTTAGCATGGCGAGTAGACAACTTTGTTTGAGAATACACCATCTTTGTTAGCCTTAGCAGGTAAAACCGATTGCGTAAATTGTATTGTGTCAAGCGGGTAGCTGCATTTAAGAGCATTCAATCTTTCTGAGACTTGGCTAGTAAACAGACAATGGTATTAGCAGATTTAGGTATTGAGTTCCGCAACCTGCGAGGAGTAAGGTATTACCGCATTCATACTGATGCCATTAGCGTGGGATATTAACACATATAGCGTGTGGATTAGGTTTAGGGTGTTGAGCTGATGGCAAAGTTTAAGAGCATTAGATCTTAGTGTGCCTTGGCTCATAAACAAACAGCACAAGGAGTTTTAGCATGTTGAGTGGACAGCTGTGCTGGAGAATACTCAATCTCCAATAGCATTGGTTGGTAAACAGGTAACTCGAGCAGAAAAAGGGGAGGAAGACGTTACGGTACCGCGTTCATGTCGATGCCATTGGTGTAGGACCAGGCGTGCTGAAAGTACTCCTCCAGACGCTGGCGAAGCGGATTGGGAATCTGGTGGAAGCGGATGAACTCTCGAACCCTGAGCATCTGGGTGTGGTAGCGTGCTGTACCTGAGTACAGCCTTTGGATGATGGCTGAGACGTTCCCGAAGATGCTGGCGTACATCAGCGCTGATTGAGGAAGGGGTAAGAGAGAGGCAGAGAGAGAGAGCGAGAAAAGGAAGACATCAGGGTGAGATTGTTAAAAACAAGGTCGCAGTCAAAGAAAAGCTACATTGCCATGCCTATGCCTGCCATAGCTTCACATGCCCTAAAAGTTGATGTGCGGTCCCCGAATACAGCTGACCTTATGTGACCTTGACCTTTGAGCTGATGACATCTGAAACCAAATCAGTTCAGCTACCTTCTGAGGCGAGTTACCCAGCATGATTTGGTCAAAATCCTTCCACTCTTCAGTGGATATCGCACACACAAGATATGTGTGACCAACGGATGGGCGGACAACCAGAAAACAGTATCCCTCTGGCCCACTGTGTGGGACGAAGGCACAATAATAAAACTGATCCTTAAAATGGGGCCCTAATTTTAAATGGCATCTAACTGAGCCTTTCTGACACAATAACCATAGGCCATCCAAGTTATGGAGCACCTAGGCTCAGCTGCATTCAGCTTTGGCATGGCACCAATTCAAGCCTAACCAAGCCAACTGCTCAGAATTTATCCCTTATCCTGGACTTAAAGACATCAAATGGTAAGGGGCTCATGGTGAATGTGATCACATTTCTCAGGAAGTTCACTCAACAGAGGACATAGTATAAGCAAGCTGTACACAGGTGATCACCTACATGAAGGAGTGCTGCAGGAATTAGACCAGGAAGGACTCATTTGCAACATGCTTAGTACACATTCAGGTCCAAGGATCAGTCAAGCACAGCCAAGGGCTCCACCAGTGGTTTTGGACACCAAGAAAATATCTCACATTAATGCGGCATTACCATAGAAAATCTGTGGGAATCATCTGAACTTCTCCCCTCACAGAAACCCCAACTGCAGCCCCTGAAACCCTTTTTCACTGTGGAACCACAACTAAGTGAACAAAACGTTCTTGATGACATCATCAGAGGTGATGACATCGTAAAGCCAAGGTACGAATCAAAACTGTTCATGGGAAGCAGTGGAGTTCTAAAACACGATGAGAGGAAACGTTCCCAAAAAACAACTTGCTCCTCCAAGGGTTTCGAGTGAGGAAGAGTAAGTGGTACTCACAGCCGATGAGCATGACGCAGATGGAGAAGATCTTTTCGGAGTTGGTGTTGGGCGACACATTGCCGAATCCAACGCTGGTCAGGCTACTGAAGGTGAAGTAGAGGGCAGTGACATACTTGTCCTTGATGGACGGGCCGGAGGTGGGGATGGAGTTGTTGTACTGTTTTCCCAGCTGCTCGCCCAGCGAGTCCAGCCAGCCGATGCGCGAGTCCGTGTTGCGCTCAACGTTACCGATGGCGTACCAGATGCAGGCCAGCCAATGGGCGATGAGCGCAAAGGTACACATGAGGAGGAAGAGCACCGCCGCACCGTACTCTGAGTAGCGGTCCAGCTTCCGAGCTACACGAACCAATCGCAGTAGCCGGGCGGTCTTCAGCAGGCCAATCAGGGTCGTCGTCTTAAAGGGGGAAGGGGGGTGGTCAGGAAGACAAAGAGTTAAATTCATTCATAATTAATTGATTAAAATCTGCTTTTTCCTGTTTCATTATATCCAGTCTGGTGCAAATCACACCATAAAAAACAGATAAACAGTAGCTAGAAATACTAAACATAAATGCAGAATCTAAACACTATAACTGTAAAACTATATATATGAACAAATACCCTTACATGTAGTTGTTTCAAGGGATGCCTAAACATGCACACAAACTTACTTCTCGTAAAATTTAAAATAAAAAGATATATTTTGCACATTGCTATTAAACATCAAGCATCGAATATTCAGATCCCTGTCACGGAATGGCTGATGTTCTAAAACAAAATTCAGGACTCAGGAGAAAGCATTTCCTGAAAATGGAGGACAGACAGAAGTATGACTTGTTTGTGCTCGGCGCTATATACCCCCTCGGCACACCTTGCAGGTAGGCAAGGCCGACTTTTCACTCACAAAAAATGAAGCCATGACTGGACCTATGACCTTGACATCAAATAGTCTTCTGGAGGCACCATTAATGCGTAACCTGTTCAACGTTGAGGGCTGTCCCTGCATTGGTTCAGCAGCTAGAGCGGTAACAAGCGATGGGAAGATAGACAGACTGACAGATGGACAGACGGTGACGGAGACGGCAATACCCCATCGGATAGAATCACAAAGGGGGTAAGAAAAGCACATCTACGCAATGTGTATCTATATATTCCATTGGAAAACAATGAACAGTTTTGGCGTACTGGCCTGGAAACGAATTGCGGTATAGAGAAGGATACACAGACAGGCTGATGGAAGGAAGCATGAAAAGGCATATTTACACAATTAGATGAATCTATATATAGCTGTGCTCAAAAGTTTGCATACCCAAGCTGAATTTGTGAAATGTTGCCATTTATTTTGAAAATATGACTCATCATGCAAAATTTGTCTTTTATTTAAGGATAGTGATCATGTGAAGTCATTTATCATCACATCGGTGTTTGGATCCTTTTTAAATCATAATGATAACTGAAATCACCCAAACAGCCCTGCTCATAAGTTTACATACCTTTGAATGTTTGACCTTGTTCTATAGACACAAGGTGACACACTCAGGTTTAAATGGCTATCAAGGGTTCCACACCTGTGGCTTTTTAAATTGTAACTAGTGTCTGTGTACTGTCATTGAATTTGTTAGCTTCCGAGTGGATGCACTGATCTGGCTGGACACTGAGCCATGGGGAGCAGAAAAGAACCATCTAAGGACCTTCATAACAAGGTAGTTCAACTTTGAAAAGATTGTATATCTTTTTATATCCTTTCCAAAGACTTGATAGTGCCAATCAGTACTGTTCAGTCCGCAATTAAGAGGCAGAAAATTACGGGATATGTGGATACCAAGCTAAGGTCAGGTAGGCAAAAATAGATTTTAGCCCAAACTGCCAGGAGGATTTTTGAGGACACAGAGAAAAATCCACAAGCTACCTCAAGAGAGATACAGGATGCTCTGGAAAAACATGGTGTGGCACAATAAGGAGGTACTTAAACAAAAATGAGTTGCATGGTCGAGTTGCTTGAAGGAAGCCATTATTGCGCCAATCCCACAAAAAAGCCCTCCTAAAATATACCAGACAACGCCTCGACACACCTCACAACCAAAGTAGACCAAAATAGAACTTCACGGTCACAACCATAAGTGCAATGTTTGGAGATCAGTAAACAAGGCCCATGGTGAAAAATATACCATTCCCACAGCATGGTGGTGCCTCTCTGATGTTTTGGGGGTGTGTGAGATCTAAAGGCGCAGGAAATCTCATGAAACTTGTTGGCAAGATGAATGCAGCATGCTATCAGAAAATACTGTTGAAAAATTTCCATTCCTCATCACGAAAGCTGTGCATGGGACACACTTGGACTTTCCAGCATGACAATGATCCAAAGCACAAGGCCAAGTTGACCCTCCAGTGGTTACAGAAGAGAAAGGTGAAGGTTCTGGAGTGGCCATCACAGTCTCCTGACCTCAATATCATCGAGCCGCATTGGGGAGATCTCAAACGTGCAGTTCATGCAAGATGACCAAAGAATTTGCAGGAGCTGGAGGCATTTTCGAAGGAAGAATGGGTAGCTATACCACCTGAGAGAAATAGGGGCCTCATTGACAACTATCATAAATGATTACACACTGTTATTGATGCTAAAGGGGGCAATACAAAGTATTAAGAACTACAGCTATGCACATTTTGAACAGGGTTCATTTCATTCTTTCCCTAATTGCCATGTTTTATTTGATGATTATGCCATTCTACATGGCCGACAGTTGGACATGAATCCAGTAAGAAATAAAATAAATGTTTTTGCCTGGCCATCCACGGTTTCTTAAAAAAAAATATGTCCCATTTTACAAATTTAGCCAGTGTATGCAAACTTTTGAGCACAGCTGTAGTACAAGTAGATTTCAAGGAAAATTGTTGAACATTTTAGAAGTTCTGGCCTTGACACGTGGACGGACACGTGGAGGGACAACACTCATTCCTTCCACATTGTGGCAGGGTTCAAAAACCAAAAACTATGAGCCATAAAGATAATAACCTGCCCACCTCATAATGTCATCCTTCATTACCAGCATCATCACTGTGATGGCTTTATGGCAAGAGTAATGCTGTTTAATGCACTGTATCGACCACATGGAAGCATCACAGATCACAGAGGATGCTTCAATCCTGTCAACGATTCAGTAAATTCTTCAGCTTCCCGGAGGTTGCATTTCTCACATATATACAGAAACATTTCCCATTTCACCTCAGACGTTTTTATGTCCGTGTGACTCATTTCTTAAATGAAAGGGTTCAAGAACAGGGCAACGTAGGCAAGTGCAATCACTGTGTAACCCTGTGCAATAAGTCGGAAAACAAATTGTCTAAACTTTGAGGCCCACTGCAGAACAATCCCAAGAGGACGTTTTCTGATGCAAATTCACAGAAGAGACATTGAAAATGTCATGATGGACAGGATACTACGGCTTTGGGAAGAAGCATTTAAAAACTTTAAATTAGCAATTACACCCTTGTCCCCACTGGAGACAGTAGATTCCAAAACGCATTTCAAGTTAATGCATTATGCTTTTTTCTGTGCTTTTTTACTCCAGCTATATAAATCGGAGTGTAATATCACACTAATACAGTAATATGTTATGTATGAGTGTTTTATGTAAAACACTGTATATAATTTGTAAATGGAGATTTCTTACATACTATTTGTGCTGCCTTACTGGTCAGCTATTTGTTTATTTTGTTCATCATTTAGCACCCTCTGGTGGTATGTCTGTAGCAAAACATGATCTGATGCAATACCACTTGTTTGTGATGAAATAGACTAGTGCTTTCTAGAGGTTTCTGGCACCTTCTTGCCTGGAGGGGGCCGGATTACTCAGGAATCCTGTAGATCTTTCCAGAATGTTCCTAGTCTATATAAATGCTGTGATTTTGTTCAGTTGAGAGAGAGTTTTTGTTTAGGCATCAGAGTTACATGGTGGCATTAGAGTGTTATTATAAGATTACACAGTGGATTATTTATGGAAATTTTTGGACCTAATCAGTGAAGAATAAATTTGTTTAAGTTGTCATTGCTGGTTTTCTTTGTTGTGATTTTCAAGTCATAACAAATTGGAGGTTCCACCGAGATAAACCATTCATTGGATCAACCATTGGATTCATCAAAGATTAAATCTGATCTATCATTTTAAATCTTGTGACTATTTGAAAAACCAACAATCATGACTTTTGATGTTGAAAATTTTCTGAAAACTCCAACCCCGGAATCAATTGTGCTGGCAAAGAAGAAGGACTTGCTGCAAATAGCCTCAACCCTTGAATTATCTGATGTGAAATCATCAATGAAGAAAAAAGAAATATTCAACATTTTGGTGCAACATTTCATCGATGAAGATACCTTTGGAGAAGAAGCAGCAGAATTGATTAAAGATGTGGAAGTGCCTGCAACAGAGCTGCAAAGACTTGAGATGCAGCTATGCTAGAAACAACTAGAACTGGAAGAAAGAAGGTTGGAGAAAGAACTAGAGGAAAGAAGGTTGGAGAAGGAGAGAGAACTGGAAGAAAGAAGGTTGAGAAGGAGAGAGAACTGGAAGAAAAAAGGATGCACTTGCAGTATGAACTGGAAATGAGGAAAATAGAAGCAGGTACTGTGAAGAAATCTTTTGGACTTTCTGATCATTTTGATGTGGTTAAACACATCAGACTTGTTCCTCCCTTCCTAGAAAATGATGTTGACCAATACTTTACCCATTTTGAGAAAATTGCTGAAAATTTGAAATAGCCAAAAGAGCATTGGACAATGATGTTACAAAGTGTTCTTACTGGTAAAGCTAGGAAAATCTATAACCAGTTATCTGTCCAACAGTGTTCTGATTATGATTTTGTCAAATCTACCATTCTGAAGGGTTATGAATTGGTCCCCGAGGCTTACAGGCAAAAATTTAGGAATTCTCGCAAGGAAGCCAGTCAAACTCATGTTGAATTTGGCAGGTTGAAGGAACAGTTGTTTGATCAGTGGTGTAAGTCCATGAAAGTTGAGAAAGATTTTGACAGAATGAGGCAACTTATTCTGGTTGAGGAATTCAAAAGGTCTATCCAGCCTGATATCAAGACTTTCCTTGAGGAGAAACAAGCCAATACTTTGCAAGATGTTTCCTCTCTGGCTGATAGTTATGCATTGACTCATAAGTCTTCTTTTGTCCAAAAATCCACTTTTTCTAAATTTCAAGGTAAGTCTCAGTCCAAGACTTCTTCTAATAACACTTCTAATGATTCCTTCTGAGAGGAAACCTTCCAGTGACAAGCAATCCTCTGATTCTTTACCTTCTGTGTCTTGCCAATACTGCAAAAAGCAAGGTCACCGTATTTCTGAGTGTTATGCTCTCAAGAAAAAACAACAACAAGAAGAAACCAAGCCAACAGCTTTCACTAAGAGAGAATCTCTTGTATCAAAGGTCAGTTCGCCTGACCTTCTGACTCTACTGTGTCTGATACTGTTATGAAGGGTTTTGAGCCACTCATCATTGATGGTTTTGTCTCACTTTCACATGATTTATCCTCATCTGCTCCTGTTCAAATTCTAAGGGATACTGGGTCTTCCCAATCTCTTATTCTTGCAGATATTCTGCCTTTTTCAGACAAATCGTCTACTCAGGCTAATGTCCTTATTCAAGGAGTAGAATGTGGTTTTACAAGTGTACCTCTCCATAATATTCATCTCAAATCAGACTTGGTCTCTGAGCCTGTTACTGTTGGCGTTAGGTCTTCTCTTCCTTTCAAAGGTGTTCATTTGCTTCTTAGTAATGATCTTGCTGGGGATAGGGTTGTGCCCTACCCGTTGTAACTGACACTCCTTTGATTGATCAAGAATCTGAATCTACAGACGAAGAAATTCCAGACTTCAATCCTTCATATGCAGTTACTCGTTCTATGGCCAAAAAGGCTATTCAAGATGATGCTGACCTGGACTTCAACCTGGCTGACACCTTCATTGGGCAGTCTTTTCATCAGGAACCTTCCAGTCCTGAGATGTCTGGGAAATCTTCAGACTTGTCCTTGTCAGGTCATTCTAATGACATTCTGTCTCGGAAACAACTTATTCAGGAGCAACAACAAGCTCGTGATCTAGCGCATCTTCTACAACAGGCTGCAAGTGAACAAGAGGCTACTCAAGTTCCTGTCTGTTTTTACTACAAAAATGGTGTGCTTGGGAGAAAGTGGCGTCCACCTGATGTTTCTGCAGATGAAGAGTGGATGATCACCCATCAAATTGTTCTTCCAAAGTCTTATAGTCAAGAAACTCTTAGTCTGGCACATGACAATCCTATGTCAGGTCATTTGGGTATCAAGAAGACCCTTCAACGTGTCAGGAATAATTTCTTCTGGCCTTCCATGAGGTCTGATGTACAGGAGTACTACAAATCCTGTCATACTTGTCAAATGGTTGGGAAGCCAAACCAGAATATTCCAAAGGCTCGACTTAAGCTCATTCCCGCTTTTGAAGAACCTTTCAGTTGGATCATCATTGATTGTTTTGGACCATTGCCGAAGACTAGATCTTGTTGTGAGTACCTACTGACTATCATGCGTGCTTCCACTCGGTTTCCTGAGGGAATTCCACTTTGTAATATCAAGGCGAAGACTATCATCAAGGCTCTTACTAGGTTTTTCTGCTCTGTTAGTCTTCCTGTCTATTCAGTCTGATCAAGGGTCAAATTTCATGTCTGGCATATTTCAACAAGTTATCCATGAGCTTGGTATTAAACAATACAGGTCATGATCTTACCATCCTGAGAGTCAAGGTGCTTCAGATAGGTTCCTTCAAACCCTGAAGAACATGATAAGGACCTACTGCCTTGACACAGAGAAAGACTGGGATGAAGGTGTCCATCTTCTTCTGTTTGCTGCCTAAGAAGCTGTTCAGGAGTCTCTTGGGTTCCGTCCTTTTGAGCTTGTTTTTGGGCATACAGTCCGTGGACCTCTGAAGCTTCTGAAGGAAAAGTTGCTGGCCGAAGATGATGCCCCAATGAACTTGCTACAGTATGTCTCTGACTTCTGTAATTGTCCCTCTAAGGCTTGTGACTTTGCTAAGTCTAATCTCAAAGAGGCTCAGGGCAAAATGAAAACCAGATATGACCTTCATTCCCAAGATAGAAGTTTTAAAGCTGGTGACAAAGTCCTGGCGCTTTTGCCAGTTCCTGGAAACCCTCTAAGAGCCCGATATTTCGGATCTTACACTGTCCTCAAAAAGGTCAATTATGTCATTTTAACCCCTGGAAGGAGGAAACAAAAACAAATGTGTCACATCAACATGCTGAAAGAATACATTGACAGAGACACTCAGCAAAAGCCAGTTAATGTGGTAAATACAACTGAACTGGAAAATTCTGAGGAAGATTGTGACTGCCCCTTGGAAAATGAACGTGGTCCAGCCAAACTTGAAAATTCAGACATTCTTCAAAATATTGACAGCAAGTTGTCCCACCTGGACCCTTTTCAACAACAACAGCTAAAGCAGCTCATATTTGAATATAGTCACATATTCCCTGACGTTCCATCAAGGACTGATATGGTTTACCATGATGTCATCCTACAAGATAATGCTAAGACTGTAAAACAGCATCCTTACAGAATGAATCCAGAGAAGCAGAAATACCTTAAACAAGAAGTCAAATACCTGCTTGAAAATGACTTTGTTGAACCAAGTAACAGTGACTGGAGTTCTCCATGCATCCTAGTTCCGAAACCCAATGGAACATATAGAATGGTGACAGACTGTAGGAAAGCGAACACTCTATCAAAAACGGACTCATATCCTAGTTGGATGAGATTCATTATGTCTCTAATTTTAGAATTAAAATTTGACTTCTTTTATATCAGACAAGAAAGCGTAGTTCTGCATTCATACCTTGACATGTTTCAATGGGAACTCCCATCTTCCTCAGAAGTGTCACTTGATGGTATTGTGACGTGTCTTATCAGCTGTTTTTACTGGCGTGACCATCCTGCCGATTAACATTGTGGAAGCGGTATGTAGACGACATTTTGGAAAAGGTAAAGGCGGGACACACACAGGAACTCACAGATCACTTAAACATCATAGACAATACCGGAAAGATAAAATAAAAAAGATAAAAAGCCGATTAACATTGTGGAAGCGGTATGTAGATGACATTTTGGAAAAGGTAAAGGCGGGACACACACAGGAACTCACAGATCACTTAAACATCACAGACAATACCGGAAAGATAAAATTCACACACGAGGAAGAATCGGAGAAATCCATAGCTTTCCTAGACATAAAAATATATCAAACAGACGATGGGGCCATAAAGATAAAAATCCACAGGAAACCTACGCATACAGATCAATATCTATTATGGACATCAGAACACCCCACTACACACAAATTGTCAGCGGTTAGAACCCTATACGAACGTGCCAACATAGTCACCGAGCAAGAAGACAAAAGGCAGGAGGAAAAACACATACAGGAGGCACTAAATAATTGCCAAAATCCGAAATGGGCCATAGAAAAGGGAATGCAGCAGGTTAAAAATAAAAACAAAGACAACACACAGGGTCGCAAAAAGAAACGCACTAACAGCACAGACAACAGAGGCGCAGTCACATTACCGTACATCAGGGGTATCACCGAATGCGTACAAAGGGTCATGAAAAAATACCACATCAACACACCGGTCTGACCACCCACCACGTTGAGACAACTTTTAGTGCATCCAAAAGACAAAATTCAACAGGACAATAAATGCAATGTCATATATGAAATACCATGCCACTCTTGCGACAAAACTTATATTGGGGAAACAGGGAGATGCTTCAGTACACGGAAAAAAGAACACAAAACAGAATGCGAAAAAGAAACTGAGATGAGACAGACCAGATCAATAAAAGACATGGCACTACAAGAGAACCTAAAATCAGTCATTACGGACCATTGTAAGAGGGAAAACCATGTTATGGACTGGGAAAAGGCCAAAGTTATCCGCACTGAGGAAAACCGACACCAACGCTGGATTATGGAGGCGATAGAAATCCGGAAGCGAGCCCAAAGAACGATGAACCGGGACGAGGGGGCGTACATGCTGTCTCACACGTGGAGTGCGGTTCTGAGGAGGAGAACTGACAGCAGGAGACGTGACCGTCCTGTCAAAACTGGCAGGATGGTCATGCATCAGTAAAAACAGCTGATAAGACACGTCACAATACCATCATGTGACACTTCTGAGGAAGATGGGAGTTCCTATCGAAACAGTCAAGGTATGAATGCAGAACTATGCTTTCTTGTCTGATATAAAAGAAGTCAAATTTTAATTAGGACTCATATCCTATTCCCAGGATTGATGACTGCATTGACAAAGTTGGACAGTCAAAGTACGTCACCAAGTTTGATCTCCTCAAGGGCTTCTGGCAGATCCCTCTAACAGACAGAGCAAAGGAGATCTCTGCCTTTGTCACACCAGATGGATTGTACCAATACAAGGTGATGCCCTTTGGAATGAAAAATTCTCCATCCACCTTCCAACGTCTGGTAAACAGAGTGATCGCTGGACTACTAAGATGTGAGGCCTACATTGATGACATAATCATCACCAGCGACAGCTTCCAAGAGCACCTCACCTACATCAGACTTCTTTCAGAGAGTAAGTGATGCCAAGCTGACTATCAACCTTGTTAAAAGTGACTTTTGTAAAGCTACAGTTGTTTACTTAGGTCATATTGTAGGACAGGGTCAAGTCAAACCAATTGATGCAAAAGTAAAAGTTATCACTGAATTTCCTGAATTTTCCTGAATGAGATTTCTAGGGATGGCTGGATATTACAGAAAATTCTGTGAAAATGTCTCTATCATTTCTGAACCTTTGACAAATTACTGAAGCAAAATGCAAAATTTGTTTGGGATGAAAAATGTCAAAATTCATTTGATCAACTGAAAGCTATCCTCAAAAATGCACCAGTTCTCTTATCTCCTAATTTCAAAAAGGAGTTCAAGTTGGCTGTTGATGCCAGTGATATTGGTGCAGGCGCAGTTTTACTGCAAGAAGACACTGACGGTGTAGATCATCCTGTTTGTTACTTTTCTAAAAAGTTTGATAAACATCAGAAAAACTATTCAACAATTGAAAAAGAATGTTTGGCACTTGTTTTGGCTTTATAACATTTTGAAGTCTATTTGACTTGTTCAGCTACTTCCATCAAGGTCTTCAGTGATCACAATCCCCTCACATTCTTGCATAAGATCAAAAACAAGAATCAAAGATTACTGAGATGGAGTTTACTTTTGCAAGAGTATGATTTTGATATTTCTCACATCAGGGGAAAAGATAATGTTATTCCAGATGCACTTTCTCGTATGTAATTTTACTTTTCTATTTGATTGTGAAAATTGCACTGGTTGTTATGTATATGATTGTTATAATGATCAATGACACTTCATGTGTAAAGTTTCAAGATTATACTGATTATAAAACTGTGTTAATTTTAACAAAAGAAAGCTTTTAGCAAACCTTTCTTTTCTTAAAGAGGGGAGGTGTTATGTATGAGTGTTTTATGTAAAGCACTGTATATCATTTGTAAATGGAGATTTCTTACATACTATTTGTGCTGCCTTACTGGTCAGCTATTTGTTTATTTTGTTCATCATTTAGCACCCTCTGGTGGTATGTCTGTAGCAAAACATGATCTGATGCAACACCACTTGTTAGTGATGAAATAGACTAGTGCTTTCTAGAGGTTTCTGGCACCTTCTTGCCTGGAGGGGGCCGGATTACTCAGGAATCCTGTAGATCTTTCCAGAATGTTCCTAGTCTACATAAATGCTGTGATTTTGTTCAGTTGAGAGAGAGTTTTTGTTTTGGTATCAGAGTTACATAGTGGCATTAGAGTGTTATTATAAGATTACACAGTGGATTATTTATAGAAATTTTTGGACCTAATCATGGAAGAATAAATTTGTTAAAGTTTTCACTGCTGGTTTTCTTTGTTGTGATTTTCAAGTCATAACAAATATTATATAAAATGTGAAAAGAATATGAAATATGGCAGAAACATGCACCATGATGATATTTAGTTCTCCCCCTGGGAATGTCATGCCACTGGGGATCGCGGTGCTGATGCGACGGTATTTTAATGAGGAATTCCCGCCAACGTTCCCATAATTCCCTGGGAATTCGGTGAGGAACTGGAGGTCATAGACCACCTGAGCCGTGTTTATTTATCACTTTGTTCGCTCAATGCCTTCGTTCCCACCAATTACAGTTGCCTAGTTAATGCTGACCTGTCAACATAATGAATGTAGCTGTAGATTCCCTACACAGCCCGTTTCTTTCTTCCAAGGTGACACGGGAATTAATGAATTCTGTGGCAGTGATTTGCTGGGTTGCTTGAGGGTGTCATTGAAACGGATTATTTACTGGTAGTCAGTGTCTACTGGGCCTGCCAAGCCAGTTATGCCATCTGGTGCTTATCTTTCCATGGAATAAGGCATAAAGAGCACCTCATTTTAAATTTGTATCACCCATCTCGGCATGCCCTGGCCAGATCGAAAAGTGCGCAGCAATCCCGGGCGCTGAATTACTTTTCAAAACCAAGTTAAGGAAAAATTCCAGTTAGGTACAATCTGATTGGCTGAAGTGTGGCTCAGAGCAGAAGCGGTACCTCAGCTTGGTTCGGAAAAAACGGGCAGTTTGATTTACTCACTTGGTGGGGCCATTAGAATGTTACCGGTAAACATCTGCCTGCTTTGGGACGTGGAAAACAGTCCAAATTCAAATGTAGTGACAATTCATGTTCCTGAAGGACCACATTTCTCAGTACCCGCGGAGTGACTTCTATTCTCACTAAAACTCTTTTCTATAATGCAGTGACTTTTGTAGCTAATACTGCTTACGCCAATGCTAGCCCTACAAACATAGTGATTAACAAGACCAGGGTAATTATTCGCACTCTTTTGTTGGAATTGATGATTTTCTGCGGTCCAGCCTATAATTTTGCCGCATTCATAATTATCTGGCTCCTTTTATATCGATTTGATGAAATGGAAATAATAAATGTTATCTATTAGTCTGCGACTCAATGCTCTAAAAGCTTTTCTGGTCTCGATAAGCAATCCTGTGCGAGATTATACAAGCACAAATGCAATTAAAAATCCTTGTTTTTCTGTGGCTTGGACACAGAGCAGGCCTTCATGTCTCTGCGAAAAATTAATTTGCTTTATGGCCTGGCTTTGATTTTGTTTATATTATAGCAGACGGATTGAGCTTGTTTTCATCAGCTAATAGCAATGTAAAAAAAAGCCAGACCGTGAAAGACACAGTACAAATTCAACTCCAGATTAATATATCCATGTCAACTGCAATGTCTTCATCCATATTTCAGGCTTTTATTGAGCAAGTGCGGACTTCATTACACTATACCAAAAGCAGCGCATTTCACAGATCTCTTCCAAACCATTAGGGCTTGATTTAAAATGAATTTTAAAATGTTCATACTTTTTTCAGTTGTTTACTTATAGAATTAGATTTATTTTTATGTGCATACTTCCAGGTATGCAATATATTTTATCAAATTGATTAGAAAAATGAAACTATAATTTGATTTGCATTTATTATTTTTAATTTGTTCATAACTCTGCTGATTTTTACCAAGGTGAATTCAGTACATGGTTCTAATTCAGGTAATGGATCATGACTTCGCAAAGTCCGAAGACACACTAAATTGCCCAGAAAAGCTAAAAACTCTTATAAAACTACAATACCCATAGTGCCGTCGCTATCCTCCCAGGCTAATCTCTCACCTCTTCTCCGGAGCGGTAGATGAGCAGGTCGAAGGGGATGGCGGCCACCATGTCGATGAGGAACCAGCCCTTGAAGTAGTGCACGGCGATGCGGCCGGGCTGGCTCACCACCTCGTCGTTGGTGTTGACGTAGGTGGTTCGGAAGTTGATGACGATGTCGATGACAAACATGATGTCGACGATGAGGTCGACCACGTTCAGAGGGCTGCAGGAGTATCCGCAGGTCTGCCTGGCTGCTTCCTCCTCGTCGCTGAGCAGGAAGGCCGCTGAGTAGGGCGTGAAGATGGCCGTGTAGATGACGAGCAGCAGGATTAGCCAATCCCACACCGCCTTGAAGGGGCTGTAGTGCAGGATGGTCCATTTGTGGATGCGCGGCGCCTGCAGCTTGTACTCCGGCAGCACATCGGCGCCTAGCGACAGCACCTAGGAAATTGGGGGGGGGGACACAACTGTAATCTTTCCTCTTGACCTCTCACTGGAAGAAACCCCAGGGTAGGGATTGTAACCACTGTATAGTTAAGCAGTTGTGAGTGCATCAAGTAAAAATTTCATGACACTTGGACTTTTTTAAAGTTTTGCTATAGTTTGTTGTATGTACCTGTAAAATATTTGATGTCAAAAAATTTGAGTGTTTCACCTATTAGCTTCAATGGAATCATGTAAGAAGTAAACTGCTATCGCAGATCGAGTAAAAAGTGGCCAACTTTACCGGCCTTTATCTCAAAATCACAAAGTGTCTTGAAATGTCAATTTTTACCTAATGTATGAACAGTTGCAAAATATTACAGGCAGGTCTATATGCTCATGGACCTCTAACGACTACTTAATTAAACATGGAGTCTGTGCACTCCAAATTCAGCCGCCACAGTAAATTACTTCTCCTCAGGTGCCAATTCCTGTTCCAGATTCAATATTCAGCCTGGCTGTCCTCAGGAGAAAAACAGCTTGACCTCCCGGAGGAGAGAGAAAACACCGACGAGTTGAGTGGGGTGGTGCGTGTGATGATAGGGAAGCCAAAAAACCACGGCCTGAAGGCCTCTACGGACTGAAATGTTCTTTGGTGTACAGTTTTATGGAGGCCCCCCCAGATACTGCATGTGACCCAGAATTTAGTGCTGAACACCCCTGGGTATGATCACCCAGACAGCAGTCAAAAATAGTTCGAGTATCACATCCTGCAGCAGTGAAAAGTGGTGCGAGTTAAGAAATGCCAGTGCTGCCAGACCCAGTCTCCTGTGCACAACACTATACGACCCATATTTCCCAAGATGCAGTATGCTTTGTATTTAAAAGGGGGGGTGTTCTTTTGCATAAAAATATTCTGTCAAGAAGTAGAACCAGGCAACAAGAAGACTAAAATGAGCACAAATAATCCCACAGCTGGAAGAACTCAAGAGACCAAACACATCTCTATTTTATACGCTATTGTGGGCCTTTTTGCCCTTCAGTTATGGGATAAAGTGTTTCTGTGGCAGTTTAAAGCACTATACAGACAAAACAGACTTCACTTCATGCTACATTTGCTTTGAATGCTTTCATCGTCTCGTAAATAAGCAGGGAGAAGATGGCTGACTGGATTCGATCCCATGGCTCTTTTCTCGGTCGCCCCAGTGCTCACGGAAACTGGTAGTATCGGTCCCACAAATTATTCAGATTATTAAACGCGTCGACGTCAGATGTTTCTCCCGCACACAGACTGTAACGCTCACTGGCAGTCCTAATAATCACTGTCAGAGCGCCATGCCATTTTAACTTAAAATGAAGACAGAACCGGCCTGTATTTAACAGGTGCATCAAATTAATCGTCCTTAAATGCGAAGTCCCCACCTGGGAGCTCGGGCTCAGTAAAGTGACGGGAGAGGGGGGTGGTGGGTGCAATTTGAATGCGAACTGACAGGCGACCAGAAAAATATTTCAGCACTGGGTTATCAGAGGTTTTGGGGCCCAATTAGAGATTCACTGATAGCAAGACTGACATCAGATATCAGTCTGATACCAATTCAAATAGCTGGATCTGCTGTCGATGACAACAAGCCAAACTGGTATCGGATACCAATTTGCTAATAAATAGCTATTTTAGTAAATTTGTATTCAGAAAAAATGAATTGATTTGTTACATTTCCTTTTACAAAGTTAGGAAAGCAATGTTTAAGTCAGGCCTGATGTCGCCCTACACATAAAAGAATGAGCCCAGTCTCTACTGCACAGAGAAACATACAGCTTATTCATAAAACACTGGTATCAGGTCAGTACTCGGTATCGGCCGATACCCAAAGCCCGGGTATCAGTACTGGTATCGGGATTGAAAAAGGCGGACTGGGGCATCCCTGTGCCTAATGCCAGATCTTTTCAAGCAGCCCAAAAATCCCAGATGGTGCCACTGGCCAATGATGATGCTGGATGTTGGAATCTTGGAGCAGAGCTGCCAAAAACTGAGCGAAAGGAGCAGGACTGTATGCTGTGGCTTGTTTCTCTGCTTAAATCAGTCTTAAGACTCTCATTCCTGTACAGCTGTACATGGCCACCAAAGAGTTAACCCCTTGGACTCAGACCTTTTTAACTTAAGTTTCCCCTTTAGTAGATTCAGCATTAAAAAAAAAAAAATTTTTTTTAATCGCAGGACATTGGGCCTCATGCAGCAACATTCTCTTAAATTTCTCTTATATTTTCTCTTATTTTTTTGCTAAGAGAAAAAATCAGAGAAATAAACTCCAGATGCACCAAACGCTCTTACCGTCCAAATCTGCTCTTACCCATGTGTGCAGAATGTTGAATCCCACTTGATTGTAAATTGGAAGCGCGTGGCCGGTTGTTTTAAATTAGCATTTAATAAATTCTGGACCACTCCCAAAGTAGAGGAGAGTATTGGGTGGGATTGAGGATAGGAGATCGGGCGGATAGGAGATCGGGGCGGGTGTGGTGTTGGACTTGGTCTGTAATTGTGCGGACGTTGGGCGCCCCCCAGGAGGCGAGACTCAGGGTGGGGCTTGCATCTCTTGTCGGAGTCCGTGTGGCTCCCAAGCCCCCTGGGGTCCCAGGTGTTGGCTATTTCTTGGTTCCTTCTTGGAGCGGGGAAAGGTGGGATAGACGTAGAAATGAGCTGAGCGGGGATTGTGGGAATGTAGGAGGTCTATATAAGCGTAAGGACGAATAGGAAGGCGCATTGGGAGTGGCCCTGTTCATTAACCTACATTATCGGGAACTCCCCATATGACACCCACTAAACACCATATAAGGGCAGGTAACGTGCCGTGTGCAAAGTGCCGACTGCTCGTGGCAATATAGGGCGCTTTCACACTAGGTATGATTGTTCCGTACCGTGCCACAGTACGATTGCCCCCCCCTCTCCCCCGCTGGTCAGCTTTCACACTAGTAATATCGTACCGTACCTGAGTAAGCGTGCATACATGTCAAAATTCCTATACAGGTGGTTTTAAATGGGGGAACAATTTTCAAAGGAGGCGCCAATTTTGGGGGGGTTTTATTATTCAGAAGGGGGTTTCGAATATTAATATCGAATATTAATATCGCAAATGCATATGCTGCGCATGCCCTAGCAACCGGGTGTGTCATCTGTAACATGGATTACCACCTACAGCAGCATGAAAAATTTTCTTGACTGAATGCTTGATGTTTTTACACATCTGAATCTTTCTCTGGGTACCCAAACATCAAGGTAAGCTGAAAATGTACTGATTACATTCGATATAGGTGGATGTTGCATATGGAATTCGTTCACCCTTGCGTTTTTGGCCGATTATGCTGTCCATTGCCTCATACCACAAAAATGTATCTGTCTCATATTTTGAACTGCCTGGCTTTCGCACCGCGTCCCGCACTTTGAAATATCGCAGCCGCATTTTCTTTAGTTGGTCATGGCACTGATCTATTATTCGGTGATAACCACGCAAATGTAACTACTCACAAATTATTCCATAAATCTCTGAGTTTTTGCGTGAAGTATCCAGTTGTGATTGTATGTTTTTGTACGCCTAAATTTTGAGCAAGCATTGAATTTCTTCGCTTGAATGGAGATATCTTTTCGCCGCAGCATTGGTTAGAACAAGAGAGCTGTAACACATAACAGTAATCTTCCGTGCTCAAGTACGGTTGCTTTCACATTTGGTACGAGTAGCCATTCATCTGTCTCAGCAAACAGATCTGCGCGATCTTTAAAAACACACTCTCTGCGCAAGGCCTGGATGGCCAAAGCGTCCAACAGCAATAGGTAAGCCATTCAGAAGCAGAATGCACGCCAGTATCTAAGGGTTTTTATAGCTTAGTCCTAATTAGGATCAACTGGCCAAACTCTAGCCCAAGAATTAAATAATAAAATCATTATAATTTCTCAAAAACATAAAACGATCAAAATTTGACTATATGATGCATTTTTAATGTTTAAGTTTTAAAACTTGTGTTTCCGTGCATTGGACAAGCTATTTGTGGACAGAGATAACAGTTGTCTGTTTTCTCTTATCGCGGCAAGAGTGCTCTTGACCACTCTCAAAACTTTCTCTTACCTAAGAGAAGAGCAAAAATAAGAAAACATTGCTGCATCCCAGAAATCAATGGGTAAGAACTAAATAAGAAAAAATCGGTGATTCGAACAAAAAGAAAATTTGTTCTTATATCGCTTCTTGCATGAGGCCCATTGTCACATACATATTCTGCACCTGCAGGTAGTTGTACTTCACTGAAGCTACATCACACTTATACTGAGAGAAATATTCAAACCCAGGATGCCATGTTTTTTATGGCCACAACATTACTTCAAGTAGAAAATATCTGGATCGTGTACATAATTTTATATATACATTTACCTGTAATTCAGCAGCAGGACATATTTGAGATCATTGGAACCCTTTGAATCTCCACTAGAATTGAAAATAACAGAATTTTCACAGGTTTGAATAGAGCAGCTGCATTAGACAGACCTGTGTAGGGGACCACAGGTTTTGTGGGGTTAATCTGTCACACTGAATCAGGCTTGGATAACAACGTAATGGGAGATTGCAGATGGACTGAAAATGACAAAGCATGTCGTCGGCCTGCTGATAAAACCTCGCATCTTCAAAATGATAAACTTTACAGGAAAAACATAAATAAATATAAAACAAAGAAATAATAAAATAATAAAATATTAAAAATATATAAATATAATTGAAAATAAAAATAAAATAAAAAATGTTTAATTTTGCATGTAAGAATAGTGGACATGCAAGTTTTTGTGTCTTATCAATTGGGAGATACGAGGTTTTATCAGCAGGCCGTGTGTGTGTGTGTGTGTGTGTGTGTGCGTGTGTGTGTGCGTATATGTGCATTTGTGCATGCCTGTGAGCTTGGGAGTGCATATGCCCAAGTGTGTGTTTGTGTGTACGTGGGTGCGTGTGTGTGCATGTGTGTAGAATCTGTGCGTGCGTCCACGCATGTACATGTGTGCTTTAGTGTATGTGAGTGTGTGTTCGTGTTAGTGTGTGTGCTTGTGCCATTAATCACTGGGCCTTGCTAAGGGTACAGAGCGCTGTGCACAACAGAACACCAGCTTTCGGCCGAGGATACCCGCAGGTGAGCCAGTATTTACCCCTATTCAAGCAGATTGAACGTGTAGTCATGCGCACACACACAGCGCACGTGTACACAAACACACACACCTGTGCATGTATGCACACAATCAGACACACACACAGATGCACATAGTACACATGTATAAAAATAGGACCAAGGGCCTTGTAGCTCACCGGCAAGCAGTCTTACAGCGATGATAGAGGTCATGCAAATTTCATGTGAAGTCTGACATTTGAATCAATGAAAATCAACATCAAGGTCACTAAATAAAAGTTCACATACATTTATAAGACCTTCTGTAATACAATCCTAAGCTCTGAAGCAGTATTGGTGATACAAGCCATTAAAATATGTCAATATGTATTCAATATGTCAATTGAGAACTTTAAAGGTCACAGAATGTAAAGTTGTGGTCAGCAAATGGACTTCATATATAACTTTCTAAATGTCTCTATACAAACCTTGGCTCAATCTGTGACCAAGTGATACAAGTGGTGATACAAGTCATTGTAATTTCACTGTGGAGTTTGACCCTCAAAGGTCACCGACAGTCAAGTTGAATGTCACCAAATGAAAGTTCATGTGTGACTTCCTAGATGTCAGTAACACAAACTTAGGCTCCATCTGTGACCGTTTTAATGATACAAGTCATTGAATTTTCACTAGGTCACATTTGACCTTTGAAGGTCAATACGTAGGTCACCAAATGAAAGTTCATATATGACTTCCTATATGTCTGTCATACAAACCTAGACTCCATCTGTGAATGTTTTGGCAAGACAAGTCATTGTAATTGTATTATGTCAAGTTTGACCTTCAAATGTCATCAACAGTCAAGCTGCATGTCACCAAATGAAAGTTCATATGTGACTTCCTATGTCAGTAACACAAACCTAGGCTCTATCTGTGACCTTTTCACTGATAGAAGTCATTGAATTTTCTCTAGGTCAAGTTAGACCTTCAAAGGTCAATATGAAGGTCACCAAATGAAAGTTCATACATGACTTCCTATACTTCTCCAATACAAACCTACACTCAATCTGTAACGATTTTGCTGATATAAGTCATTGAAATTTCACTGTATAGTTTGGCCGTTCAAGGTCACTGAAGGTCAAGTTCAAGGTCACCCAATGAAACTTCATACATGATTTCCTATATGGCCACAATACAAACCTAAGCTCTATCTGTGATAGTTTTGGTGATAGAAGTCATTGAAATTTCACTATGTGAAGTTTGACCTTCGAAAGTCACCGAATGTCAAGTTCAAGGCCACCAAATGAAAGTTCATGTATGACTTCCTATACATCTCCAATACAAACCAAAACTATCGGTAACCATTTTGCTGATATAAGTCATTGAAATTTCACTGTGAAGTTTGGGCATTCAAGGTCACTGAAGGTCAAGTTCAATGTCACCAAATGAAACTTCATACATGACTTCCTATATGCCCGCAATACAAACCTAAGCTCTATCTGTAATATACTATTCAAAAAAAGTAGGGGATATTTTATTTTGAGATCAAAATTTTCACATATACAAAGGGATACGAAACCATGTTGTATAGTTCCTTACTGAGGAAGCATTTCCAAAAAAATTCATCACCCAAACACATCAATGACACTCTCACGATCTGCAGGGGATGCTATTGATGATCAAGGGGGTTGTGCCACAAATTTGCATGACTCTGAATTGGAAGGTTAGAGCCACTGCAAAGGAAGATTTTGAAGAGAAAGCATCAGATTATCAGTGGTTGAAGTCGTTAATTAAACAGAGACCACGCGCCGTCTAACACAGGAGGAGAGGTTACGTGCCCTTGGCATGCTACAGGTTGGCACAAGACAGGTCGTTGTGGCAAGGGCAATGAATGTTTCCCAGTCTGTCATCAGCAGATTATGGTCCAGACATCGTGCTACAGGGTCTGTTCAGGATAGACCACGATCCGGTCAACCAAGGGCAACAACTCAGGCTCAGGACAGATTCATCTGCACTATTGTCTTGAGAAATCGTACGGTAACAGCAAATCAGATAAGGTCTCAACTTCAAAGGGATACTGGCTTGGTAGTGAGTGGCCAGACCATCAGGAATCGTCTGCACAGATTTCACTTACACGCCCGACGTCCTCGTGTCATTCCCTGTTTGAGGGATCGTCACATTAGGGCCAGGCTCCAATGGTGTCGTCATCATCAACGCTGGGATAATCGCCGATGGAACAACGTAATGTTCTCAGATGAGTCGAGGTTCACTGTGGACTTCCTTGACAGACGCAGGAGGGTTTGGCCCCGGACGTAATCGAACGTTTCCATGGCGTTAACGTCATTAGACATGATCCGTATGGGGGTGGATCTGTAATGGTGTGGGGAGGCATCACTGCTGCCGGCAGAACAGACTTGCATGTTGTTGCTGGACGTGTCACAGGGCAGTACTACCGGGACAACATCTTGGCACCCCATGTTGTGCCGTTTGCACGTCATTATGGCCGCCATTTCATTTTCCAAGATGACAATGCCAGATGTCATAGGGCCAGGATCGTTACAGATTACCTCCAGCAGCAGAATATCACCACATTACCATGGCCAGCACTCAGTCCGGACCTTTTCCCCCATCGAGCATGTCTGGGACATGCTTGGACAGCGGCTACGCCTAACGTCAACAACCTCCTGCCAATGTCCAAGAACTTGCTGCAGCATTGCAACAGGAATGGAATAACGTTCCCCAAAATGACCTGGGACGTCTCGTTAGGAGTATGCCACGCCCGATTCGAGCTTGTCTAGCCAACCGAGGGGCTTTACCGCTACTGACTCTGTTTCACAATGGTGGTAAATTTGCTCGTGACCCTGTGTTTGTGTCGACCCTTATTCTGGAGAATCTGTCCTTTACTGACTGTACACAGGGTTTCGAATAAATTGACAAATGTTTCCTTAATGTTTTTATGTCATTTGTTTCCTTCCTGACCTCATGATCTGCATTTCATGGTACTTGTAAATCCAATATCCCCTACTTTTTTTGAATAGTATAGTTTTGGTGATAGAAGTCATTGAAATTTCACTATGTGAAGATTGACCTTCGAAGATTGCCGAAGCTCAAATTCAAGGCCACCAAATGAAAGTTCATACATGACTTCCTATAAGTGTTCAATGCACATATGTTCCCAATCTTCAATATTTTCAACCCTTGAAAATTGTAACATTTTGCTTGACCTCAAGTTTGACCTTTCAAGGTCATCTGAGGTCAACTTTAACAGCCAAAATATAGGTCATATATTACTTCCTATATGTCAGTAATACAAACTTAATCTCTATCTGCAACCATTTAGCTTCCACAGGCGATTTGGCCCATTCTCCATAAGACCCAATGTTAAGGTACAGCGCCCACACTAGACCCACTTCCGTCAATTCAATCAAAATGGCACTCACACTGTACATAAAGTGTATCAAGGTGAGTTGATAGCCTGATTTAGAAAAAAACTTATTGGACAGTTTTTGAGAAATAATGTTTTTAAATTTCAAGTCATATCTTTTAACATTGTTAATATATTCCCTGACCACGAGTTTGACCTTTCAAAGTCATCTGAGGTCAACTTTAACATAGCCAATGTATAGGTCATATATGACTTCCCATATGTGGTTAATACAAACTTAATCTCAATCTGCAACCATTTGGCCTCCACAGGCCATCTTGTCTATTCATTTAGTACAGCGCCCCCAATAGACCCACTTCCGTCGATTCAATCAAAATGGCGCTCGAACTGTACATTGATGGTACCAAGGTAAGTGGATTGCCTGATTTAGAAAAAAATTATCGCGCAGTTTTTGATTTTTTAAAAAGTTTTTAGTCCTATCTTTAACATTGGAGCCAAAATTTCAAGGGCCCATAAAACGGACAAAATGATTCAATCAAAAATCCGAGAAAAACATCTGGAGATATGGTCTAGTAGTATGTTATCGCAAATTTACACAAAAATTCATCAGGCCAAAAAAAAGATAAAAAATGTTCCGGACGACGGACACCGGACGCCGAACGACGGATGACGAACGCCACACCACGACAATAGCTTATCGGGCCATGGGGCGGTAAGCTAAAAACAGACACATGCATGCACATGTATGCACACAATCACGCACACACACACGTACACACACGCACACACAGTCCTCCTGTGATCTGGAAAAACCTAGTAAGTTTATCAGTGGTAAAGATCTCAATTCAATTTAATTCAATTCAATTCAAAGAACTTTATTATTCCGTTAGGACCTTCAGTTGTGCAAAGCATCAGTGCGTAACTTGACATCACAGACACATACTAGACAACACAGCACAATACAAAACGACAGTATAACACAATACATCACACAGGCAGGTGAGTGAGTTAAAAGATACACATCAGTGAAAGAACAGGGACTAATTAAAAGGATTATAAAAACTATATAAAATGTACAAATAAATAAATAGGTCAGTAGATCAGCCATTCATCAGTCTGATGGACGTAGGCACAAAACTTGACATAGCTCTCTTAGTTCTGAATGCGAGTGACCTGTACCTCTGACCCGAGGGTTAGAGACTGTAATGGCTGTACAGTATGTGGGAGGTGTCAGAGGCTATTTGTGTTCCTTTTAATTTAGTCCTTCTGTTGTAAATGCTGATGAGTGGGTCCATGTCCTTTCCAATTATTTTGCTGCTCATTGCAATGATTTTGTTTAGTGGATTGCGATGAATACTGGATAGAGACCCAAACCAGGCTGTAATGTTGAAAGTTATTATTGATTCAATAAAGCATCTGTAGAAGGCTGTAAGAACTGACTGATGAAAATGGAGTCTGCGGAGTTTCCTCAAGAAAAAGAGGCGCTGCTGACATTTGGAGAAGATAGTTTCACTATTTGGTTGAAAGGTGAGTTTATTATCAATTATTATACCGAGGTATCTATATGACTCGACCATTCCTATTGGCTGGTTGTCTACTGACAGAGTGGGAATGATGGGAGGATCTTTACGGAAATCAATGACCAGTTCCTTGGTTTTGGAGGTATTGAGGTGAAGGCAGTTCCGCCTACAACATTCTGCAAAAGAGTCTATCTCAAACTGTAAGTGGGTGGGTGAGTGGGTGGAGTCCACAATCACAGTGTCTTCTGAATATTTGATGCATGTGGTACCAGGGTTGGTGCTACTGCAGTCGTTTGTTTATAATGTGTACAGTACCGGAGAGATTACAGAGCCTTGTGGGGCTCCTGTAGAGACAGTTTTAGATGAACTGAGGTGACCATTGACTCAGACCCTCTGACGTCTGTCTGTGAGGAATGAGAGGATCCAAAAAATCAGGTGTGGGTTGACGTCCATCTGGAGCAGTTTTTGTCCCATCAGGTGAGGTTGTACTGTATTAAAGGCACTGGAGACGTCCACAAATACTAGTCTTTTGAGTGATTTTGGCTTCTCAAGATGGGTGTAGGCTCCATGCAGCAATGTTAATACAGCATCATCCACACCTCTACTCCATTTGCATGCAAACTGCAAGGGATCAGCATGCATACTGACTTCTTCCTGAGGCTGGGAAAGAATAAGCCTTTCAAAGCCTTTCATTACCAGGGATGTCAACACCACAGGCCGGTAGTCATCTCGCAATTGAACAAAAATTTTAGGTTCTGGACTTTTCCTAACAGAAAAAAATATGATGAAACTTGATTTTGAAAGTTCAAATGACACTAATAGCTATAGTGTTTTAAGATTTTCACCACTCTTAATTACTGCAAATGAAGGTTAAACTCAGTTTCTACCAAAAGTGACACACGTACTAGGTTTTTCCAGATCACAGGAGAGTCCCTCCATCTAGATTGTCCTTTTGCTCCAGTCTACAGACCTATGGGAGAACTGACTATTGTTTCAAGTGCTTAATTTCATTACACATTATTGAACTTCTAAGAAAACAAAACTAGCTTCAGAAAGAGACATAAGAAGATATCATTATCTATTTCAGCAGATGTCTTATGCAACAGGGTGGCCATCTGTGTTCTGATGTGCAAAACAAACAAATGAAAATAATGAACAATCACCTAATTTAAGGCTCCTTTATTTCCCCTTTAGACCTAATACAAAGCATACTCTCATCATTAAAACATAGATGTTTCATACATTTTAATGCTGTTCGAATAAATGATGTGGCATTTTCTGCATTATTAAGCAGCTTGAAGCATCAATCATGATTTCATGAAGCAGAACATCCACCCACTACAAACACATATCCAGAATTTTCCCAATGCTCAGCAGAGATTTATGGGGAGAGTAACAGTTCACTGGAAAAAAGCCCCCAACAGCTCAACCTGCCGCAATTCATTGGCTTTCTCAGCACTTAAATCACATCACAACTGCTGCCATAAAATACCTGAAAGCTTTGGCAACCCTGAGGCCAGTAAGAGACTAATAAACAGCTCAAATTAATATTTTATAAGGCCTGTTCTTGAAAGGACCACAAAAGTGCAGAGTGACAGTGTCCCCACATGACTGCATAAAGTGGACAGAGCCTTAAATCACTTGTGCAAAGTGGACAATGTCCTTACATCACCATGTGTAAAGTGGACAATGTCCTATCATCACCATGTTTAAAGTGGAAAATGTCCTTACATCCCTGTGTGTAAAGTGGACAATGCCCATACATCACCGTGTGTAAAGTGGACAATGTCCTTACATCACCGTGTGTAAAGTGGAAAATGTCCTTACATCACCGTGTGTAAAGTGAAAAATGTCCTTACATCACCGTGTGTAAAGTGGACAATGTCCTTACATCACCGTGTGTAAGGTGGAAAATGCCCTTACATCACCGTGTGTAAAGTGGACAATGTCCTTACATCACCGTGTGTAAGGTGGAAAATGCCCTTACATCACTGTGTGTAAAGTGGACAATGTCCTTACATCACCGTGTGTAAAGTGGACAATGCCCTCACATCACTGTATGTAAAGTGGAAAATGCCCTTACATCACCGTGTGCAAAGTGGACAATGCCCTTACATCACCGTGTGCAAGGTGGACAATGTCATTACATCACCGAGTGCAAAGTGGACATTGTCCTTACATCACTGTATGTAAAGTGGACAATGTCCTTACATCACCATGTGTAAAGTGGAATATGTCCTTACATCACCGTGTGTAAAGTGGACAATGCCCTCACATCACCGTGTGTAAAGTGGACAATGTCCTTACATCACCGTGTGTAAAGTGGACAATGTCCTTACATCACCGTGTGTAAAGTGGACAATGTCCTTACATCACTGTGTGTAAAGTGGACAATGTCCTTACATCACTGTATGTAAAGTGGACAATGCCCTAACATCACTGTGTGTAAAGTGGACAATGCCCTTACATCACCGTGTGCAAGGTGGACAATGTCATTACATCACCGAGTGCAAAGTGGACAATGTCCCTACATCACCATGTGTAAAGTGGACAATGTCCTTACATCACTGTGTGTAAAGTGGACAATGTCCTTACATCACCATGTGTAAAGTGGAATATGTCCTTACATCACCGTGTGTAAAGTGGACAATGCCCTCACATCACTGTGTGTAAAGTGGACAATGTCCTTACATCACCGTGTGTAAAGTGGACAATGTCCTTACATCACCGTGTGTAAAGTGGACAATGTCCTTACATCACTGTGTGTAAAGTGGACAATGTCCTTACATCACCGTGTGTAAAGTGGACAATGTCCTTACAACACTGCGTGTAAAGTGGACAATGTCCTTACATCATCGTGTGTAAAGTGGGCAGTGTCCTTACATCACTGTGTCAGTGGCGGCTGGTGAACTGGCAATAGGGGAAGCTCAAACCCATGCCTTAAAAATAATGATTGGTCATGACTGGTTTTCAATCACTCATTTAAATTACCATTACAGAAACTCCGAAAACTCTCAACATTATCAGGTATGGTCAGTTTCCATTAATAATGCATACCTGTCAACTCTCACGCATTCAACGTAAGTTTCAGAGGCATATTTACGTTCCCCTGCTGTAGTCGGCAATTATTCAATCAATGCATGTGTAAGAGAATCTCACGCAGAATTGAAGTCCTTATGCATGGAGGTTTATCAGTTTCACGTGCGATTATGACTACGCACTTCTCACGCTTTTGTTTACTCAAGAGTTGGAAGCAATGCATGCATTTCATGATCATTTAACTGAAATAAGATCATTTGAAACACCTTTTTGCAATTGCATTGCTTCCAAACCCTTCCATGCACAAGGCCTTCATTTCCGCGCGAAAATCTCTAACACATGCGTTGATTGAATTAATGCTGACTACAGCAGGGGAACATAAATAAGCCACTTAAACTCACGCCGAATACGTGAGAGTTGACAGGTATGCGTTATTAATTAAAACTGACCACACCTGATAATGTTGAGAGTTTTCGGAGTTTCTGTAATGGTAATTGAAATGAGTGACTGAAAACAGGTCATGACCAATCATTATTTTTAAAGGATGGTTTGAGCTTCCCCTATCGCCAGTTTAACAGCCGTCACTGCGCTGTGCATAAAGTAGACGGTGTCTTTACATCACTGTGTGCTAAGTGGACAATGTCCTTACATCACCATGTGTAAAGTGGACAGTGTCCATACATCACAATATGTAAACTGGACAATGTCCTTACATCACTGAATGTAAAATGGATAGTGTCCTTGCTTCACTTTGTGTAAAGTGGGCAGTGTCCTTACATCACTGTGTAAAGTGGACAGTGTCCTCACATTTTGTGTAAAATGGGCAGTTTATACATCACTGTGTGTAAAGTAGACAGTGCTTTTACATTACTGTGTGTAAAGTGGACAGTGTCCATACATCACAGGGCGTAAACTGGACAATGTCCTTACATCACTTAATGTAAAATGGACAGTGTCCTTGCTTCACTTTGTGTAAAGTGGACAGTGTCCTTACATCAACGAGTGTAAAGAGAGCAGCGTCCATACATCACTGTGTAAAGTGGACAGTGTCCTCACATCATTTTGTGTAAAATGGGCAGTCTATACATCACTGTGTGTAAAGTAGACAGTGCTTTTACATTACTGTGTGTAAAGTGGACAGTTTCCTTACATCACTTTGTGTAAAGTGGACAGTTTCCTTACATCACTTTTTGTAAAGTGGGTAGTGTCTTTACATCACTGTGTGTAAAATAGACTGTCTTTACATCACTGTGTGTAATGTGGACAGTGTCTTTACATCACTGTGTGTAAAATACACAGTTTCCTTATATCACCGGGACTAAAGTGGACAAGGTCCTTACATCACTGTGTGTAAAGTGGGCAATGTCTTTGCATCACTGTGTGCAAAGTGTGCAGTGTTTTTAAATCACTGAGTAAAATGGACAGTGTATTCACATAAGTGCATGCAAAGCGGACAGTGTCATCATGTAACAGGTGTAGTATAGTTCAGCGAGTATCTACAAACACGGCTGTGCAGTCATAGTCATAGCAGGTAACCGTGACAACCTTCTCTGATTACATAACCTAAAATATTCTAGCAATTTTGCCTTAAACTGACTGGCATCACATTTTTTGAGAAATCCTTTAATAAGGCAGGGGTCAGGTTTCGAACTATAACTTGGATTCAGCAAATTTCTGGCACATTGCACTGCATTTTGAAAGGTGGACCCACATCACAGTGTACAAATCGTGCATCAAAAAAAAAAAAAGGCTAAAATGTCAATGACAGAACTGCTGGGACTGTGAGCAGAAGAGGGCATTCAAACCAGATATGACCTTCCCTCCCCCTATTTTGTCCAAAAGGTAAAGACACCTGCTCAAAATCATCTCTCTCACCCCCACACTCACATACCTGCATACAGTACATATAGTATAATCAAACACTACCAGACCAAGCGCTGAGCATTCAAGCAATAAGCTTAGATGTAAAGTACATGCAGGGGGCTATATATATATATATATATATTCATGCAGAACAAGTCACAAGCAATGCCATCATCACTACAAAGACCGCTGGGCTCTGTTTCCTGGGAGAAAAGGGGTAGCACCCAATGCATAGTTAGACATATTTAATGTTTATTAAGTCCCACCAGCCAAACTAGCCACAGCATGACACCAAAAAACAGCAGCAATCATTTATATGTGCTTTCAATTAGCACAATTGCTGATGCACTGCAAGGAGGCAAGTGCCAGTTTATGACAAATTAGCCATGTGCTATTATTGTCGTAATTATAAACAGCAACAAAATGCAAAATTGCTTATTTTATGGGCCACTAAGGACTAATTAAAACAAGGTTATTTAACAAAAAAAATCCAATAAGGAGGAGAAGTTTGATCCACTCCCTTAGGCACTTTTCCTTAGCAGTCAGTAAAGGACTTGTGGGTGTTGTTACAACACTTCGGAGTGTTGATAATGAGCTGTCCTCCATTCATACAGTCATCTCAACTTCACCCCAATAACCTAACATTCTTTAGTGCCTGCATGTCTAATCAAGACTGAATCAAGCAGAAAATTAATGTAAATGCTCAAAGTGAAAAATACATATGTGAACAATGTTTGCGAAAAGACACTGATAACAGCGAAAAAAAGGTAACATATCATTGGTGTCAGTTGAAAATCTCGTATACACATTTTATATATTTTTTAGGAGACAGAAAAAAAGTCCTTATTTTGAACTTATAAGGGGTACCGTTCATTTTTTTGTGAAATAAAAGAAATAAAAGTTGTCACTTTTTGGAAAACAGTTTATTCTTATGTTTTTCATTAACAAATAACACACTATCATATGCGAGATTTTCCTCAAAACAATATGTCGTCATCCAGGTGTGCGTTTCCCAAACACATTGTTGCTAACTAAGTTAGCAAAGTTACACAGTTCGTTCATTCACAGTCAATGGGTCCAACTATGTAAGTTAGCAGCTCTGATTTCAGATCTGAGCTAATGTCTCGATATTTTTCTCTTCTCCCAATGGTCTATTGTTAAGATTTTACAGTAGTTTCAGTGGTTATTTCTCCATTTACCGATGCAAAAATCTCAAAATGGCCAAAATGTCACATACAAGGTCTTCATCCGACACCGACACTATGCTATTTCAAGTCATGTCTCAACATTGAAACAATGTGAGATTGTGATTTTCAAATATGAAGAAAGCTAATTTCACATTTATTTTTTTGAGTAAATGAATGATGTCACTGAATAGCCACTACATAAGGAGAATATCAATACACTTCCTCCACTTAAGATTTGTTCCCGACGTATGACCACCCCCAGATACACGATAAAAGTGTGGGTTATGGTTTTAAAGATTCAGAAATGGCAAATAAACAAAACACATGGAATATTCCAGAAGCTTCCACAATTTCATCAGCACTTCCTCAATTGAAGGTTAAAGAGGTGGCGGAATATTTCAGTTGACTGAGATGTGGCCCAAGGGGGCAAAGGCTTCTCCACTTAATTTCCTCCCTTGACAAATCCTCCAAAATATCTAATTACAAAGTTCTTCCCTCCTCAGTCCCCTGGCTCAAGATCACAACGTTAATGCCTTATTGAAGCCGCCCCCCCCCCCCAAACACTGTCAAGCTGCCTTACATTTCTCTAAATCTCCGATTATCCTAAACAGGGTCAGGGTTGGGTCGAATAAAGGGTAGCTCAGACTGACATCTAGGTGAACCTCATTGACACTGAATATATTTGGCCTCTCCCTTTGGGACAATCTCCTGTTCAGTGCTGTGGGGATCCCTACGGACAGTTTCCTCTTCAAGTGATTGGTTTCCCCTGACATCCTTCCTGACTCTCAGCACTGGGATACCCAATGCATTTTGTCACAACCACACAAACAAAATGCATTACAACTGACTGCTAAGTGTTCAAAACTAGACACTAAATGGTCATAATTAGATTCATTATGCCTACCTTAAGGATTCAACCTTCTAATCTAACCCCTTCGACCCTAATTTTTCACTCAAGTTTTCTCTTAAGTTGGTTCAAAGTCAGAAAAAGCATTTTTTTATATTGTAGGACGATGTCACATACATATTTTGTATCTGCAGGTTGCAGCGCTTCGCTGAAGCTACATCACACAAATATTGAGAGAAATACTAATACCCAGGATGCCGTATTTTTATGACCGCAGCATTACATCAAATGGACAATATCTAGATCTCGTGTGTCATTTTATATACATTCAGCTGGACATAATTGGTACTCTCGGAAACCTTGAAATCTCCACTAGAATTTAAAATATGCCTCAAGTGCCACAGGTTTGAATAAAGCAGCTGTATTTGATGGACCTGTATATGGGTCTGTAGGTTTTATGGAAGTAAAGACAAATTAACTCATAAAAAGGACATCATGAAATGAATCTACTCTCAACATCTCAGGAATTTCATTCTCTCAGAGCAGCCAATGCTTTCAATTACTGTGCTGTTGGTACAATATGGCACACAATTCCAATTAAAAGAGGCTTAAGTTTGATTCAATTACATACTGACATATTAGCCACAGATGAAATTAGTTTACTGACAATGGCAAGGCCTGCGTTGTGCTAAAATAAGTTTGAGTGCACATAAAGTGAGACTTCTAGATGCACCTAAGACATCTTCCATAGACAACAAAAAGCATACATCAATATCTAGGAATGACAAAGAAAAGAAGTGCATATTACCACAGACTAAAAATGTACAGCCGAAATTACCATATTCACAATTAAGATAGGAACTTCAGAAGTGCTATTCTGAAGCACTGCACTGCGGAAATTTTGCTGGCAGGCTTTCAAAACATTTCATAAGTTTTATATTTTAGTAATACTCACATCTGTCAGCAAAAATGGATACAGCCAGCAAATTTTCCAAAAAAAAAAAAAAAAATACATTTCCAATTTTTTAAAAAGTGATTACCCAAGAGAAGAGATGCATCATCTACAGTCCTCTACAGTTCTTAAGATAGGATGCACAGTCATGACTGTTACATATTCCATCACTTCAATATCCTTCACTTATTGAGTTGGTGACAGGACTTCAACTATCAAATCTTGGGTTCCTAAATTATTACTGCTCAGCTCCCACTACAAGAATTTTTGAGGGCCTGATAAACATGCAATCAATTCAATTTATTTGTACAGCACTTTTCTTGGGAGGATAGCCACGAAGATGCTTTTGTACAGCAGCAGGCAGGCAGAGATTGTCGTAAAGCCACCCAAATCGCCAGCGCCCGTAAATCAGCACTATTCACCCCACTGGGGATGACACTAGCGGGGGCGCGCACGGCTGCGTGCAAGCAACCGCTGGTCCTACCCGCTCCATAGCCCAGCAGCTGAATGATTGCGATCGAGGGCATTATAAATTACCCAGCTGGCACAGACCAGCCTCAGGTGCCCAATCAAACACAGTTAGATACCACTACCCTTCGGTGTGAGCAAAAGCTGCGCTAAAACGGCTCAAAATATGTGCTATGCTGTGCTGACAATGGACAGATAAAAAGCACTTTAAAGTCCTTGCTGGTTTGCTGGTGTCTATTAACTCTTTTGAAAATATATATAAATTTTTCAGCTCTGCCAAGGGAGGTGTATGTTTTTGCGTTGGTTGGTTTGTTTGTCTGTCTGTTAGCAGGATATCTCAAAAACGGCCAAACAGATTTTAACCAAACAGGATGTTAGAGTGGCACAAGAGGAACAAGTGATTAAATTTTGGCATATCTAGGCCAAAGTACAGCTGAGATATAGGCCAAAGTTCAAATCCAGCTATGCTGGCAGAGATTTGAAGTCTTTCCAATGGGCCGGATTTCCAATCGGCGTGCTTTTGGGTTTTGCTGCCACCTGGCAGTGGAATGCAACGATACCCTACATCAGCCAATGAAAATAACTAATGCACAGAGTTGCCTTGGCGTGGCGGAGGTGCTGCGCTCTCTGAGTGCTCTTGTTTTTTAGAAATGTTTTCCTCAGAAGTTTCAGTTCGCGCTCTATAACTCTATATCACTTAAAGTTCCCGTTCAGTTACATAGTAATCGCATTTATTTGTGGACTCACACTTCAAAAGATTATAACTGTATACATGCGATCAACGCAGGCGAAAATAATTTCCCTCATTATGATTTGTACCACTTTTCATCAGGCATCTGTTCAGGATGGGTGCAAAAAATATCCTTCAGTCCTTAGTAAGGCTAAGCAGGTTGCCTGAAATCACTTCAATTCATCGTGCAAAGACACCAGTGAGGAACTGACATTACAGTGCAAAAATAGAGATTGTTGGCAAGATTATTGGGGGCAGCAGGTGAATTGTTGAGCGAGCTGTCACGGTCTTGCGGTATAGCGATGCGTAAGTGCAAAGTCACGCATCACTCAGGGCGCATTAAAACCCAACAGGAACGGTGTTCTTTCCTCAGTGGAATTGTGACTTTCTCACAGTCACCGTTATCAAAACCTAAACACGAGCCCAGGCTTACTAATGAGATTGTGACTACGCATACTTTTCCTGTCAACTTTGGTTTGACTTATTTTACTTCACTGTTCCCACAGTTGTTTTCAGTTTCCCCAGGGCAGAAAGCCAATGTCTCTTCAATCCAAGACAAAAAAGAAAAGATTTCATGGCTACAAAGCTGCACTCATTGTGGGGTTCTGAAAGGTAGCACATTTGGCTATAACTCAGTATGATGGTGGTTGAAGCCCCACTGTAGCCACCGTAAGATCGGTGCAGCTGTTAGGCCATTGAGCAAGGCCCTTAACCCCACATTATCACCTGCATAGTCTAATTAACTGTTAGCCACTATGGATGAAGTTAAAAAATAACTGTGATGCAATGAATTGAATCAGCTCTGAATCCTGCTACTTTGTGAATGGAGAGATATCAGGGACATTTCAGTAGAATGGCTGTCACTCAAATATGGAGCAAGTCTCATGTCCCTGTGAGTTCCATGAATGCAAATGGTCACACTTCTCATTCATGTAGATGCTCTGTTTGCTCTAGAGTGACTGTAAAACCTCTTTTGTTGTCTAACTTGGACGGACTATGAGTGAGGACCCTTCAGTAAAGCCAACTTAAATTGCCCGGAGAAGTTCGTCCTTAGTTAAACATACTAATGGCCTCTCAGAGTGTAAATTCACTTCCTATTGCACAGTATGAGGACATTATTCACAGCATCCAGCCAGCATCCCTCACCTCAATTCGTATGGTCATAAACGCACACGCACGTGCACACACACACACACACACACACACACATCTGTAGTGTTTTCATGTTTTGAGGTGACATCCCATTAACTTAGTCATTCCCTAACCCTCCTACCCTGACCTTAACCATAAACACTCTATGCCTAACCCTAACCTTAATCCCACCCATAACCTACTGCATCCTTAACCTCATCCCCTAACTCTAAAATAGCTTGGTTACCCTGCTGGGACCAAAAATTCTCCATAAGCACGACGAAATCTGGTATTCCATTTGTGGGGACATTTGGTCACCCGCCCGAACACACAAAGAAGCACACGCACATGCTGGAAAAGGTGCTTATGCAACACACAGACAGAAAGTCACCAATTCTGGACAAACACACATGTAACAAAATGTGCAGTATGCTCATACACAGAAATGGACAGAGGCGTTTATGATAGTACCAGTATGCAGTGATATAATCGGGCGAGTGAAAGCTCATATCCTGAGTGCATCGCTGTTACTAAGAGGAGTGTAGAGCCCCTGCTTCTCTACCCATCGGCAGGACAGATTCGCTGGCTATCAGCCCTCGCCTCCACCGCCGCCAGTATTAGAGAGTGCTCAAAAAGTTCCCACTGTGGAGTGAAAAGCTTTCAAACGCCCAGCAGATGCTGGTACGGTACCACTTAGTAATACATGACTCATTTGAAACATCAGGGCATGACCGACTAACCTCTCTCCAACACATCATATTCTCATTTCGGCAGGTGGACGCTCCAAGCTACATGCTAGCCTTGTGATGATGACAAACACAGATCAACAGACCAGGTGCTACACAGCTTTTTTAGCCTTGTAACAATGACTTCTATTCATTGTCTTCATACTGTTAGCATGTAGCATGGAGTGCCCCTTTAAGTTCTGAATGCAAATTAGCAGCAGGTGAAAAAAGCAGCAGGTGTCTGATGAAAAGAGGTCTACCCAGCAGTACTTTGCCAGCTAAGTAAGATGGAAAGAAAGATGAGGAAACTAACAAGGTCCAAAAGGGGTCAAATACTGTAGTTGGTGCCCAAATTACAGGTAGTAGTGCAGTGCCCACTAAATTGCTGCTTGAGCGGTATTGTTGCATGCTACTTTCTCAGTTTCTCATGAACCGCTCAGCCAAACAACTTCAAACTCAACATTGCACTTCTTTGGGTTGTCAGCAATACATTTACCAAGTTTGAAATCGATTCGATGACCGGTCCTAGAGTTATGCAAGGGGAATTCCGGCAGACATACTCACAAACAGGGCTCTCACAAAATATGGCAAAACCACCTAGAATAATGAGGGACCTGATTAATTGGTTGGCTGAAGTTGATCAATCCCTCTTGCCTCTGGGCAGTCACTTCACCATGAGATGTCACAAAAAGAAACAGATTTTGAAATGGCTTGTATCGACTAATTGGCTGTGCACCAGGTGACATGATAGGGAACTTTTTACTTTTGGAACCCGCAGATTTAATGGTATCTATATTCTGTGTCTCCTGCAGCAGCTGAGACCATTCCAGGACTGAAACCAGCAACACAACACAAACCTCTAGGGATGAACACACAGGAAGTGACTGCCCATTTTCTTTGCCACTCATACGTACCAGCAGCCTCCTATGCACTTTACAGACATTACATACAGGTATAGCCTGCCAGTGGACTTCTGCAGCCATTCATTTTTAATGCACATACAGAAAACCAGTGAAGAAGGTCATTTTCTTTCAAATATTGATGTACATCTGGCACTACATAATGACGAATGAAGGTATGCTCTCCCAAATATAGAAGATGCAGTACATTAAAATGCATAAGCACAGACCACAGAGGCAAAAACTGAGAAAAGGAAACAAAGTATCCAAGTAAAAGTCAGATACTGCTTTAGAATGAGCTCATTAAATGAATGGGGAATATAGTGACAAAAAATGTATTTAATTTTAAATGGCCAATTAAAATTATTTCGCTTTTGTTGTTGTTCACAGTCATGAGAGCAACTTTAACAACCCTTCTGTTTACAACTCAGCCAGTGCTTTGATGCCAATTTGGAATGGCTGAGCAATTAGTCTATCCACAATTAATTAATTTGAGTCTAATGTTTGCTTATAAGATTAATTGGAAATAAATATGACCTCTAAAATGGAACAGTAAAAAACAAATAATGACTGGAATCTCTGTACAGCTCATCTTTGACAACTGAAATGAAATAAATTGTTTTTATCAGGCTGACAGTACACTAAAATAAATTCCCAAGCACAACAGGGATCTTCAGGATAATCAAAAAAGGCTAAAAAAATGATGACACTCCCACTGAAATATGCATAACTGCTTAACATTTATCGGCAAAAATCATATCAGATATGAAAATGAAACAAAAATACAACCAAATCCAGACAGGAACTCAATCCATTACTGGGCAGAACTTCATTGTTTCCTCCCATTGTATACAGATACAAACCATGAAAAGCAGAGAGCATTGACGAGACCTCCCATGCTACGCTGAACAGAGAGGATGGTCACCTGTAAGGGTGTTCGGAAGGAGCTGCTTGTTTGTGACTAAACCTTAAACAAGGCTTCATTGTACTGACACTGCCAGTGATATCCTAAGTGCAAATGGTGCAGTCCAAAAAGTATCTGGGCAGAGATGTTCTGATAAAAGGGCCAGGAACATGGTTTGGGTGATGTGTGTGCGTAAACCCCACAGATTATACAGTACACAGACACAGTTTAACACTTACAATCTGTGCTTTCTAGAGTGGGTACGTGGGGACGATTAAAGTGACCATCGGGTCACTGTCCAGTTACTTATGGACAGCGCTGAGTACAGCTTGTGAATCAACTGCTGTACGTACAGCAGTGGCAATGAACATTGTGTCTTTAAACGATTACTATTATCCGCAAATTAAAACTCATTGTTATCTTGAGTGTCAGGTCAGGAGAGCAGAGGAAATGTGCGACCTCTCCACTCATGTATGTGGCATCCCCTGCTGTCTTTAAGCAGAACTGCATGAAGATGTGATGTCAGCCCAGTCGGCCAAAGCAATTAATCCACGTTTCCATAAAAATGTTTCACTATGTTGATGGTCAGAGTAGGGAGGCAAGTCGGGCTGGAGCCTACCCCAGAATGCAATGTGCAAGAGGCAGGAACACACCCTGAAAAGTTCGCTAATCTGTCGCAGGACACAAACACCATTCACTCACAACTATCTATGATCAGTTCAGAGGGTCCAATAGGAGTGGTTTAGATATCGGATTCAGGATACAGGATGCAGGATGTTTGCTCGTATTCTGTTTATTATAAACTGAGGCAAATATCATTTCATCCTTGACTCACCACTGGTGAAGCCTATCTACCACACAGCGCATCAGAATACAATAAGGCCTATTGACTGTAGTCACAATGGTTTAAAGAGGACATCCATACAACTTAACCAGCCAGCCAAGGCATTCTATCTCAGTTTCAGAAATGGAGTACATCTCCTGCAGCCAAAAGAAAATTCCAGACCTTCTCAAACCAGAGCTGGCGCTGAGCTGTGTGCTAATCCCTCAGCTTAGCTGAAGGGCCTTAGCTGATGCTCCCTGTCTTCGCACCTAAACAGTTTGTGTAATCAATGGAACTTTCTGGTCACCACTCCAGGAGCAGAACCTCCAGAGGAAACACCTTGATAAATACTTCATACTCGAGCACAGCCATCCAGCAAAGCATGAGCCTTTTTGTTAAAAGCCAAGGTCGGTCTGCCATGTGTGGAAATATAGTGTCCCTGCTGACAAATACTTTCAAAGGTTTCTGAACAACAGTCTCAACACCATCAATCTCAAAAGCTACAGCAACACCATAGTCTTCCGGAAGAATTTCGTCCAAAACTGATGTGATCTTGCATTTTTGGAATCTACTCGGCAGAGTAGTTCACAGAGCCAGATTTCTTAACAGTTAGCCAGATTACAGTGCCGATTAAAACTGTGGTCCTCTCCCTTTAGTCCATGCTAAAGATGTGTGCAGGCTCCAGATATTACAGCCACAGTTATCCAGCAAACTCAGTCATCTGGCTACGTAAAAAATGCCCCTGGATTGATGCTGCTCGTGGTCTCCACCACCCCCTTCCCTGACGCTACTTCATCTCCAAAGTCTTCCAAGGTACCGCTGCTCAAGATTTGCTCTTGAATCTCCACGACAACGATGAGCTCTCAGGTTTCTGCCTTCTACTTTTCCTCCATCCATTCATTTACTTATCCATCTCTTCCTTGCTCAACCTCTCCAAATTGCTGAAGTCCTTTTTTGCGCAGTGCATCCCATTGGATAAGAGCACCTGCTGGATGCCTATGATGTCATATCTTACCTCTCTGCCCCCTTCCAACCCACCTGACTTAATCCCCCTCTCTTTCTCTCCCCAAAATCATCCCTCATTCCCCCTCTCACTGAATTTATCCCCCTGTTTACCGCACAACCTCTCCAAATTTCTCAAGTCTCCAGTCTGCCCTCTGCACCTGTGATCATCTCCCTCTCCACCCCTCTTTCCCTCCTCCCTCCCCCCCTATCTCACCTCTGTCCCATCAGTGGGGGGGCCTGGACCCTTCCCGTCCTGTGTCCAGCCTGTGCGGGGTCCCGGGTGGAGCGGCATGCGGGTGGCAGCGGGGCGAGGATGAGGAAGAGGTCGAGGAAGAGGCGTGTCGGAGAGGAGCAGGTCTGTCAGCAGCTTCAGGGCCAGCGGCACAATCATGGTCTACAGACACCTCCCTCCCCCCTCCGAACGAGAGGTGCAAGTCTGCCCCCCCCTTCTCCTGCACCCCTGGCCACGACCCCTGACCCCTGAACCCCACTCCCCAAGAAGGCACTGTCGAATTAATCCAGGCCCGGGCTTCACATCCTGCGGTTCACTCCTTCCCCCTCCTCCAGACCCCCACACGGCCCAGTACTCAGCCCTGAGCGCCCAGCACGAGTGTCTCTTCCCCAGGCTTTTCCCCAAACACGTCCCTCTACCAGTCTCCACTCCACAGCCTCCTTCAGCTTTGCCTGGTTTTTATTAGCCTCTTCTCAGGTCTGTCTGTCTTCCTCTGCAGGACATGAGTAAAATCCCCCACAAACTAATGTGGAGCTGCAGCTCTGCTCAGTTGAGCTCTTAGCAGTTAGCGAGACCGAGAGCGAGAGAGAGAGAGAGAGAGAGAGAGAGAGAGAGAGAGTGAGAGTGAGAGTGAGTGAGAGAGAGAAGATGAGATAGATCAAGCAGGGCACTGCGACTGTTTGGGTTAGTGTGAAGCGTACAGTCAGGCTTAATGCAAGAGTACAGAGCAAGAAACTACCACTGCTGCAAACTGAGAGACAGAGAGAGGGGGGAAGAGGGAGAGCAGGGGAGAGAGAGAGAGACGGAGGGAGGGAGGGAGAGAGAGAAAGAGCTATAGGTGTTCAGTGAAACATGAAAAAACAGATCTCAATCCAGAAATACTCCAAAGAGAAATAAGCAGATAATTACGGACAGGGCATGGAAGGGGGGGGGGGGGGGTGGGGATGGAGAGAATGAGGGAGATAGAGATAGAGAGGGAGAGAGAGAGATGGATAGAGGGAGGGAGCAAGACGGTGAGAGAGATGGTGAGAGTTAGAATTTCAGAACTGAGTCCCTTCAGGTCCGAAGTACTCCTCAGTGGTGCTTATTATCTATCAGTCCCTCACATCTCTCTTGCTTATACACTGATTCTATGCATCATATATCATGAAGTTTCCTCAACACTGCTTGCTACCACCAGTTCAAACTGGAAGAAGTTCTGCCCCACACCCACACACAGGTGATGTGGGGCACGATTTCTACAAACATCCCACCACGCAGTACAAGACAAATAGGAACATGACAAGCAGAAAAATCTCATATAGAGACAAAGCTCGAGGAACTGAAGGGTACAGGGTCAGCAATTGAGATTATGAGGTATAGGGGATGTCGAGGAGAATGCCTTTCGTCCAGGTGAACACCTGATTATTTAAGAGGGTGGAAAGCAAGCAGCAGCCAACACCATTATCAAAGGATAACCGTCGATATTGACATCCGACACAACAGTCAGGCTTACAGGAGTACTGGGCATAGCAATGGCTGCCGATGTGCTGCCTTTCCAAACTGGGGAGTGGGATTAATGCACTCAACTCCATGTAAAGTGCATTTTTTTAAAGTAAAGAATTAGAAGGAGAGGGCTGCCGGATAGCTCACTCGGTAAAGCATCGTGTTGTGAAGCAGAAGTGACTATCACAGCGCGGGATCGATCCCCGCCTCGTACCAGCCGACAGTGGTCGGCAGCTCTTTTCAGAGTAGCGCGCAATTGGCCAATGCGCTACAGGGATGCAAATTAGGAAGGGTCTGCCAGGATAGGGTATTGTAAATGACAAGTTTTCAGGCGCCTCCTGTTGGCCAGACGGATGCTCTTTAGGAAGATTCTAAGCTCATTCATGTTTGGGTATCCTCCGCCCTCGTTCTGAGCTTGCGAGGTTTTGACCAATGAGTGCATAAGAAGCGGTGGCGACGGGCGCGTGCTTCGGAGGAGAGCCGCGAGCTGTCTCACTCTCCTGAGTTGGCAATAGGGGGCCACATATGCGAAAAGCCTTGTACATAGTTCCCCAATTGGACATTCCAGATTCGGGTGGGATTGGAGATGCCAAATAAAAAAAATAATTAAAAAAAAAAATTAGAAGGAGAACCTTGTGAGTTTCAATAACCCTTACCTTCCAGAGACCCACATCAGTGACTCTGAAAAATAAAACCTTTTTTTTTGATTGACAGGACATTATGTTGCCATGGTAACAACCAAGTGTTGGGCAAGTGACCTCTATTTTGAAAGCTTTGCTATATTTTCAAAAGCTGAATGAGAGGAAGGGTTAACAACAGGATGTGTGAAGGCTGCAGACCTTTGTAACTCTGTCCTGAGCCAAACATTTTCTGCTTTTAATATCACAAAATAAAGTCTGAAACTTTTTTTTTTTCCAGAGCTGTGGTGAAATTGGGGCATCAATAAAACTGGAAATACTGCAGCTGGCAACCTGTCCTACTTCTGCAGTCCCGCATTACAAATAAAATGCTGACGCAAGCCGGCCAGCTACATGCTAACGACTCTCCTAAGCATGTGTGTGATACAGGGGTGTGTAAATTTATGCTCATGTTTGCGTGTCTGTTGAGGGCCTGCTTGAAAACTATCTGACCATTTCTGCCGCTTCTTAACCCTTCGAGCGCTAAATGCAGCTATTGCTGCTCAATGATGTCAGATATCAACATCAAAGCTGTTGAAAACCTATCATGTGGCAACCTGTTTAAAAGAGCTCCTGCAGGGGAGCTCTTTTAAACTAGTTGCCACATGATAGGTTTTCAGCAGCACCAAATCATCTATTTGTATTTTTTTGAAAATTTATTTGAGCGCTCTAAGGGCTAATTGAGTCGTGAATTCCACTGATTGACGATCCCTCCCCGTTCTGGAAGGATACCACCGCTCAATTCACTTCCCTGTTTTCATTTGTCAGGCAGTGGTGCAGTATAACAAAGTGATAAAAAAGCCAGAGTCTCAAGCAGTCTCTCACACAACTGACCTTCTACACATTATTTAGCCACGGGCAGACTAATCATTTGCCCCGACTCCAGTAAAATCGGTGTGGTTTTTCATTCCCTCGTGTGGACTGTGCTCACTGGCCCCAAACGGGTTATTAATTCCCATCATTCTCTGCTTAGCTCCGACCAGTCAGTTCAAGGCCTCCCCGGAGCTAAGAAATATCAACACAGCTGAGTGCTTGGTTGCTTGGATACCAGGCCGTTACTGTTCTTTGTAAATATAATGTAGTTGGGGGATGAGAAGTAGAGACCCAAGAGGGCCACTCTCAGTATGAGAGAGAAGCAATGTGCAGAACACCTGACCTGCAGAGGGGTACAATTGAGGACCGTGGACCCCAAGAGAGGGCTGATACCCTGAGATGGGAAATCAATGGAGATTGAGATTATTTCTGCATAAAATTTCTCGCACTCAACCACTCAGAAAAAATCTGAATCCGTATTTTTCTTTCACGTTTTGGAACAACTTTGAAAGCTCATCTCTGCACCTTGGTACTCCTTTACTGGAGGCATGTGCCCTGATTGGTCACATTCACTGTGATGTAATAAGAGGAAGCACATGCCTGCACTTTGGTCATGTCGAGACGAAAAACCCAGATATGCAAAAATCTCCGACATGCGCACTTAATTCTGCACAGATTCATGCCATACTTGGTGAGCAAATGGTTGCACACAGTTCAATTAACCATTTTCTAGAGTATATGTGAGTCTAGCCAATTATTCAGGTGGTTGTGTAGCAATGAAGACGACTTCATATGTGTACTATGTTGTAAACAAACACTTACATGTAAGCAAGCCTATCTAAAGCCATATTTTTGCTGCGGTTCACAAATGGTGTATTGTGGCACTGACATAGTGTTAGCAGGCAGACAATGCTTTTGGCGGTTCTACGCCAATATTCCACACCGACAACGCCACATATTCACGTTCTGTTTGGAGAGGGTGAGTTATGCACCTCCATTGTGATGTCATAAGAGGAGGCTTATCCCGGAACCTTTATTTAAGTTCGCTGTTCCAATTTCAACTTCACTTTCGATTTGCTTTATTGGCATGACAAAATGTAACATTTGTATATTGCCAAATGTTTTAACACTGATATTTAACACTAAACAACACTTCAAAGATTCAAATGTCAAAGGTTATACAAACAAAAAGAACAAGAATGAGAACTTTTCCTCAAGAGAAAAAAAACTACTTCTGTGTTTGGGACACTCAGAACACCACCCATCGCCCTGGGAGAGACAGCACATGCCTGAAATCAGACATCCTGCCAGTAACAGTTATTACTGCGCTAATTTCGACAGACCCAGAGGCGTTCGAGTTGACAGAATAAAATTCACAGCTGAGCCTTTTTGTGTTCAAAATAATCCGTGCCATTTATATCCCCTGCTTGTGACATGTAGAGCGATAAAGGAATCTGCTACTAATCCAAATTTAATGCAGGTGGGAAATCAGTGGTGAACGAGATTATTCCCTGGCAAGATAAAATCACATGCTCAAGGGCCACAATCACTTTTATAAAATATGCAGCATGAAAAAAAAAAAAAACAAACAAACAAACAAAAAAAAACAACCAATCACAGACTGTTCAGATAACCTGGATCAAAAGGCAGGACACATTCGATATTCAATCACATTTCCAATCAATTGGTACTCAATAGTTCCCACAAGCACAGATAAACATACTGTATATACACACAAACATCCTACTACTTTTATGCTTTGAAGGACATTACATTGGGTGCATTCAGTTCTCTTAAATAGCATCCACGTTTCCCTCACTTATGTCATTTCCTTGCATCTTACTCCCTCCCACCGTGAGGCACGAGGAGACGCAAATATGTTTTTGGATCAAAAAGCCGTCCTTCCCTCAGAAGCATCACATGAAGTTATGTCTGTTTCTGATGATGGCACACAACTGAATCAGCTGCCTGTGTCTGTTGCACTGACAGACGTCATGGCTCACAGCTGAAAGTGCTCTCCAGTTTCATCGCTCATGGCTCCTTAGAGCACACAGCAGAAATAAGACCTTTGAGATGGAGAGCAAGATGGCGGATACAGAACAACTGCAGTTAAGCAAGGATCAAGGAGCTAGGAAATGTCAAATAAGAGTTGAGATGCATCCGCTGACTTCAGTTCTTTCTTTGAGAGTCTCCACAACCTTTCCCAAATCTTTACCATAACCTGCACATACCAAACCCAAACCCTTAGCCTAACCTTCACCTATCCCTGATTCTAACCTTAACGCACACCCTGATCTTAACACATCCCTACTCCTTACCTTAGCCCTAACCTAAACCAATAAGTCACAGATGTTTGTATTTTTCAGGGCTGGCAAAATTGTCCTCACTTTCCAAAAATATTCCCACTCAGTTGGTAAAAAACGTATTTTGATCCTCATTAAGAAGCAGGAACAAGAACACACTGACACACACACACACACACACACACACACACACACACAATACTTAATGGTTGTGTCTCATGCCAGGAAGTCCCACAACATTTTGTTTTGATTTAACAGTGGCCTTTCCTCTTGGTCGGACTTCTCCGATATCAAATGGAAATGATTTCCTGTGCCCCTGATTGGTCATAAACTCATTACGCTTCCAGATTACTTTTAAGATAAAATCAAAATTCAATTTCATATTATGTTTGTGCGTCATTAAATCCCGTCTCCGTTTCACTAAAGCCTGAATTCATTTGTTTTAATTGCAGGCCTGCATCTCCAGGATGAAAGTAAAGCCTGATTAGTATGTATGCCCACATTACTCCATCTGCAGCTTATAAATTGAACGGTAATCATTTTGGATGGTCGAGCAGGGGGTGCAGTCAGAGCCGGAATGGAGGGAGGAGGGAGAGGTTTGGGCAAAAGAGGGATGGTGGAGAAGGCTGTAAATTCAGGGAATGAGGGAACAGTGGAAGATGAATAAATCAGTCCAGTCCAGGTGGTATTTCGTGAAGCAGGGTGACTGAATAAGCTGGATAACTGTGCGGAGTTAAACCTCAATGAGATTAAATGAGTCTGATTGTCTATAGCCTAATGCCTAAAGGTTAGACCCTGCTTGGTCAAATCAACTGTAAGTCACTTTGGGGCTATAGCATTCACCAAATGAATGTGATGTAATACCGTGAGTCACAGTGTGCACAATTGCTCTGATTGCTATAGTCCAATGAGGTGTAGTATGTTTGCAATCACTCAGTTAAGTGCATCTCGAACATTCAATGACTATTCATGATAGTTTTGTTTTCGATCCACTAAAAGCTTCCCTCAGTCAAGCACTGTGGGTTTACCCTCAAATCCCTACTCATATCTGTTGCAACACAAAACCATGGGAGGAGGACTGAGTGTTTTACAAAAGTACTATTAATCCCAACAATGATAAATACTTCAGCTAAAAATCACAGCCACATATGAGAAATGTGGCTCATTTCTAAATGGTATTACGATCAAACGGTATCTAAAAACATTGGCTAGTGCGAATGACTATGACTAGGAAGCAGGGACACCATCTCGGGTCCACATGTAGGGGGTGGCCTTTACGTTAACTTTAGGTTACAGTGTTCCAGTCTAGTGATGGGAATCGATAAACAGGTTCCAAACTGTCCAATCGACTGGATCCATAAGCCACATAGTTCATTGATTCCTTTTATTCATGCCGGCATTTTTTTCCTGACAGCTGCTCATTGCAAAACAATGACATCAAACTCATGAATTTATGCTGCTGGAAACTTGCAACAAAGAGTCACGGCAGAAAGGAGAAAACGGTCCAATTCTGGCTTCATGTTCAGATTGAGAGATAATAAAACCGTTGCATTGACACTGAAAACTACGAATGAACCAACTGTTATCAGGTGCCGATGCTGTACTTATGCAGCTGTACTCGTACCTGTGAAAATGCTTCCATACACAAACCGATATCAATGTTCTCATTATCAATACGTCAAGCCACCAAGTGACAAAACACTAACGAGTACATTACAATCCATGCTTATTCTCGTGCTGGAATCAGTTTTTTTTTAAGCTCCTGGGTTGCTGAGAAATGACAAACCTGCTAACAGTGTGGCTTGAGCAAGACGTTACAGAAACTCGCTAACGCAAAATGTAAACCGTTTGTTTCGCTATCACCCGCGCTGAAGTCAACTGCTATAACAAAACGCAAAAAAAAAAAACCCAAAAAAAAAAACTGAACATTTGAATGAGATAAGAAAAAGTTCTGCAGTGTGTAAGTTTCATCAAGTGAATGAGGTAGACAAATATGTGGCAAGATATGAAATTAAAGAGCTTAGGACATGCACTGCGCAAGTTTATGAATATAAAGGGGTACAATTAAAAGAATTCCCATTGTCTGCCTAAAAAAAAATGTAGAAATTGATTTTTAACAAAAATCGCAATTTTTTGTTACTTGCCCCGCCCCCCTCATTAACAAACATTCTGAGCAACACAGAAAAGCGATTCTGGCACTCCCCTGTGTGCTCACGTCATAAGTGGCACACGATGGGCTATTGCGCGTCCAACAACGTTGGCATCCGAGTCAGATTCCGATAGTTCCTCATAATTTTCAATTGAATCTCTCCATTTTGATGAAGAAGAGTACTTTTTTATGGAAGATGAGGAAACTCAACATAAAGCTGCTTTCACTCCGGACGCGAAATGAATTTTTTCGCACAACAGATTACATTCAAAGTCAATGCAAAGACGCGAATATGTTTCGCGTCTTTGCATTGACTTTGAATGTAATCTGTCGTGCGAAAAAATTTGTTTTGCATACAGTGTGAAAGCAGCTTAACACGGGATTCAGAACCATAAAACCATACAGATGCCAGCCTGAGTACTCGAGCAATGAAGACAGCTAATTGTCAGTGTCTCCGCCTGTCCCGAACTGTACAACGCTGACCAGCCAAGTAGCGGAATGATTATTATTCTGGTTCTACAATTGTCTCTGTGCACTGCGTGTTGGATAACCACACTACTCACTTTTCAACCTTAAGTGAGTTCAATAGACCTGACGTTTGGTTACCTTACCTAACAAGACCATAATATATTAGGCTAAGTGGTGGTTGAACTCACGCCAGATCTAGCCAGTAGTGAAATGATCATGTTCGCGGCTTTACTCATTTCTGTGCACTGTTTAGCGAACACGCAGTGCGCAGAAATGTAGAGCAGTGAATGATATCACAACGTGTGTAAACCATATCTTGCAGCTTGCTATTATTAGGTAGTAAGCTAGCAAGCACACATTGCTCAGAAATAAACAGAGCGCCGTGAATAGTATCATTTCACTGCTTAGCTGGCTAGATCACAGTGAACAGCGAGTTGGCTGGCTATTGAACAGACAGTGCAGAGAAACGATTTGGGTTCCGTAAATAATAAGAATAACGATATGTAAAAACACGAATACTCGAAATGTTGGCCGCATATCGTAGGTTTCAGGGACCCGGGCTTGCCTGGGCCAGCAAAGTCGGCACTGGTACGTTGCACTTGTTTTGTCCATATTCTCGATATCTCTGCATCTTTCGGCCACAGAAATATTCCATGGCCATATGCATGCGTTGCACTGCATCCCCACACTACACATCGTTTCCCGTTCACTCTCGGTGATTTTTGTTGGTCCATTCTTTAAGATATTCTCCGTCCAGACCAGAGTCGTACACTACGGCTAACCACCTAGACACAATCGGTGTACAACTTATGAAGTCACATGGCTGAGCTGGCCCAGCGCAAATGTTCTCGATTGAGGCAAAGGGGGCGTTCCCTGAAGTGGATAATTTAGCAGATAAAATGCGTTTTTTTAAACATTGCGTAAAGTACGCGATATTAAAACCATCACTAATTGTTCAAGATAGGTGCTTTGTAGCATTTTATCACATAAAAAACAGAGCTGAATTTCATGTCCTAAGCTCTTTAAGTTTAATGAAGGCTAAAATTTTGTTCTCAGAAAGAACATGGCCTTATGGTTTCAGTCATTGGAAGTACTCGTATTGGTACTGGGTAAGTACCTGAAGGTGAGACCTCATACTCAGTCAGAAAGCAATGGCATCATTTGCTTAATATAAGCAAAATGTAATCAGTTCCATCTCTATTCCAATGATCTGGGAAAGCACACAAGTCCAGACCCCTCTAGATTGCATCTGTGCACGGTAGTTGCAATGTCATAAATGATATTGCGCAGAAAAATTCAGACCTTCTGATCCATAAGGGTCAGTAAACAGGTGGTTTCAAAGGGAGGGAACAAGGAGACGGTCTCCGCGGTAACCTGTCTCTCAAACCAGAGGACCAGCCAGTGAGTCAACAGCCAATCAGCAGGCTGTCACTGATGAGTGAGGAGGCACTCCTCCCTGTGGGGTAGAGAAACCTTGAACTTTCTGAAATCACAGGGCTTCAATCAGCGCCCTGAAGCGGAAACGCAAACAAATCACACATCTGGGGCCTCCTCACGTGCCTGGCTCCGCCCCTACAGAGCACAATAGCCATAATTCAACTTCGCTAACGCAAACCACCACAAACAAGCTGTGAATTATTGCAGGGGGAGCGTCCAGCCTTCAGGCCTTCCAGGAAATCCATGAGAAATTCATGTTCATGGGCAGAAACTTGTTCACAGAAGGTCAGAGCCACTTTTGTACTTCCCATGTGCACTTTGTGTTGCATGTTACTCTGGATAAGATTATACAATAAATGCCTGCAAAGTAAATTTTCACACAAAACATTTTTAAAAAATTAAATGGACATTTCTTTCCCTTGCAGGGTGTCATGCCACACCTCCAGCGCTCCCAATCACCGGTCTATTAAGACCCGGCCTGCATTCTACGCTCCACCTCATCACCCACATTTGTGTCTCACTGCCCGTATGTCATTACTTGCTGGATATATGCGAGAGCTTCGCACCCCTTCAGTGCAAAGTCTCGTAACTCTGTTGTTAAGCTTTAGTCTTATATAGACTAAATAAAAAAAAAAACAAAACATAAAAAGTGTGATGATGTCCAAAAATAGCATGTAAACTGCTGACACAAAATAACTCTTTTCTTATTTCATATACTTGAAAATCATTTGGAAAAACTTTTACAAACTTCAAGTGATAAACTGGTTTATTTTGCCTCAAATTAAGCTTGTGGAAGCTTATTTTTAGAAGGGTGAATGCACCCTTATTTGCCAAAAAAGGCGAGCGTGCGAAACACTGTTCTTCAGCTGCTTTGGAAACAATAATGAAATGCTGGGCTGCCGAGGTGCTGCACATTTGTTTCGACAGATAGTCTTCACTCCCCAGGGATGACTAGACACGACCTTGGCAAAACTGTGGAGCATTGACAAAGCAAATCTTTTTTTTTTTTTTATCTGCAGTGATCCAACAAACTGTTTATGTCTTTAGACATGGCGACAAAATTCATCTCAGCGATTTGAGCTTGGAGCTCTTCTTAAACATTCTTCATGAGGGAAAGGTTGCACCCCCTTTGGGCTTCTTTTCAGTTATAAAAGGATTAGGAAGCGATGCACCGGCTCTCTCTAATCCAGTATTCTACACATTAAACACCATTTTTGCCGCTTTTTGGCAAAGAGTCTCTGCCCTTATCAGGGCCTCTGGAGGAAAAATATGCAGCTCGCAGGAGACTTGCTAAATGTGCCAATAAACACAGATGGGCACGTTAGCTTCTTGAAATTAATCAAGTGAGACAGAGATATATTAGAAGGGAACGTGCAAACAGGGACACCAACAAGGTTTTGTACCCCTGTAGAGAAGACCCCTACAGCGTGTACGAAAACCCCAGGTAAGCCCACCTCTTGCAAAATCTTCAGTTTTTTTTTTTTTTTTTGAGGCCTCTATCAGCTGGAATTTTTTGCAGTGAATAACTTAACACTTCAGGAAGCCTTCCCCTTAAAAAAACCCCGAGAATATTTTGAGAAGTAGCTCTTTTAGAATGTTTTTTTTTTTTTTTTTTTTACTTCAAGTCTGTGTTCAAAATTCTTGGCCAAACTCTAGAATAGTAATTATTGTTACATCACCATTAGAATGTTCTGGTAAGAGTGTTCTACTCATGCTTTCTACTTTGCTCATAATATTCATTATGCTTCATCATACAAGACAATAAAACCATGGTTTGTGATAACACAAAGCTGCCTGACTAAAGAAATGGCTGCAATCAAAGTTTGGTCATTTTTGAGATCAAACTCAAATTCCCAAATCATTGCATTATGATGTCACGATAATCCCCTCAAATATGTGCTTGGGAAATTTTGTCCTCCCAGTGTGACTCTGATGTGAGGTCTGTTGTGTGTATTGCACAGTCAGCGCTATTTACCGTTGCTCTTTGGATGTGAAGCCAAGCAATTCCACTCACTAAACAGAGCCCTGGTAGATATTGGCTTTGAGAGGGCAACGTTAGGCGAGAACAGGGATGAAACACATGGCGCATTTACACCCACTAGTCATCACCACTCTAATTAAATAATACAGCGTGTAAGTATGTTGAGTGACAGAGTGACTGACTGGCATCCCAATGAAGCATACAAAAAAGATAAAAGAGTTCAGAACAATGCAGCTTGTTCCATAAACAGTATGATGCAATGGGGAACGGCATGTTTGTGTTTCCAGCATACAGTACGTACCCTACAGAAAACATTTTCATCAGTAGAGGCTGAAATGAGAGGAGACAACCAAACATCCCTTTAGTTTAAACTACTATTGATTGTACTTGACCTGTTTTCAATCATTCTCCATGATTAACAAGTTTTCCAAATATGAGAATAATCCACCCACAGTAAAAAACATAGCTTCCTTCTTAGTGCAATGTTAAGGCGATAAAATAATAAGTTCAATTTCGAAAAATGTTTTATTCATTAAGTGCACTTTACAGAAAAAGATGAACTACTCAGTTTAACTTCTGCATTTTAGCGCATTTTGCAAAGCCAGAACTTCATGACTGTTTCAATCATGAAAAAAGATTAGCAACATATACCCACGGTTTTAAACAACATGGACTGAAATGCAATTTTGTCTCAAAATGATGCATTTTATTTCGCATCTTACCTCAACGAAGACAAGTGGCCACACCTGATAGTGTTGACTAGTAGAAAAAAATGAATGAAAAAAATTCTCAACTCATCATTACTCGAAAGTGATATTAAAGGTCCCAAGTGATCAAAATGATTTTGCTCATTTTTACAAGTAAATATGTATACTGATTGACATTTTTCGCATGGTTTGCCTGTGAAATCACTACTTTGAGAAATAAAAGAAAGCCAAGGTTTGCTAGAGCAGGATGTGTGTAAAGCAAACGCAAAAGTTAACATCGAACAGTACTGTTCACCAAAAGACGGAAATCTAATTAGTTATAAGGCCGTGAGGATAACATGAGAAAGACGGAAGTAACTGGTTAAGGACTGGTCGTCACGGTCGGCTGAGCAGCTCATGTATACATATTGTAAATGTAGTCCGGTGCAAGGCTCGCCATCTTTTGTCTGCATGAGTCTAACCTTGTGTTAGTACACCATGCAGCTCAATAGCTACATGCATTGTAATGCTATGTAGCCTTACAGGGTCAGATACTGGCCTTTATAAACACTAATCACCAGCGATGAGAACAGCCGAACAGAAAGAAAGCCCAAATTATGAATCCCAGAAATGTGCAATTACAGCGAGAACAATCCTAAATATTAATATAAATGGGTGTACAGCAAGCTTAAATTTACTATTGCACCTCGAAATGGCACTCTTATGTTTGCATTTCTGACATAAACCAGTTCCGTGAACAGTGGCTTAGCCAGAGTGTGGGCCAAGACACATCCCTTTATGACAGCAATTAGTCCTGGCTAGTTCTCAATCATTTTCCTTTGACGTGTTTTCCAATTATCGTAATTGGCAGCTGAAGACACGGTTTCTCTCCATGCGCGATCTAAAAACGATGAAATCATGGGCTAAATTCAGTACAGCAAAATAATTTAATTATTAACAGGCCAGTGCTTCGCGTTGATTGAACTGGTCCGTGTTCCAATGAAACGCGGACTTTCACTCTCGGTTTTGTGTGGGTTGATTAAAAAAAAAGTGGCACTCGGTAGTTCAATAGGCTATAAAAAGCGTGTGGCTCCAGCTATTTGCGTGAGAGTCGACAGGTATGCAATTTTGAATAACGTTGATTTAAATACAGCAAATACGCGTCCAGATGAATGATTGTCTTCTTACCTAATCGGGGAGAACAAGCAGCACCTGTTAAGTGTGGAGTGCTCTTGGAGTGAACCTTCTGTTATGAAAATGACTGAGAACAGGTCAGGACTAATAATTGTTTTAAACAGATGTTTTGTGCAACCCAATTCTCTGTTCTTATTCCGCAACTGTGCTGAATTTTGCCCATGATTTAATCGCTGTTAGATCGCATATGGAGAGAAACCGTGTCTTCAGTTGCAAATTATGATAATTGGAAAACGCGTCAATAAAGGAAAATGATTGAGAACTAGCCAGGACTAATTATTGTCATAGAGTGACATGTCTTGGCCCACCCTCTGGCTACGCCACTATCCGTGAAAAGCACAATGTTATTAAATGTTCAACCGATACTTTCCCAATAGGCTACTTGGGGATTCCGTGTTATGATATTTTGTGTCAAGAAAATTGGTATTATATTTTGCATGTATATTCTGTAACAAGTGTTTATCACTCATTTAGGATATATAAAGCAGAATCACTGACATGTAGTCACTTCGTCTTTCACCTCTCGAATCTTTACGTCAGTTCACACATTCCACTTGCCATTTCATATGCCAACCCAGTCTTCTAAGTCTTTGAAGCTTTGTTTGGTCTTGCAAGATGTCTCGTTGTAATGAGCTTAGAGGTGTGTTTAATTTTTTGCTAATTTTTTATCAATTAATTTCTGCTTGAATTTGTATATATTTTGGTAGTCCTAATATTAATGGTTTTATTAATTGGTCATGTATGTTATTGCCCGCATACAGTAAAAACAGCCTACCAATATATCTTGTTTTGGCTGACCTGTATTGGCCGAGTTCAGCACGTGCACAAGTAACCATTGGCAACTGTGGCATTCGCTCTCTTCCAAGAAGCAGACGACAGTCGCGGACCTAGCATTTAGCTCTTTAATTAGTCTTGAAGTTGCGTACTTCAAAAGTCACAGTCATAATATTCATGATTGCACAACATATGTAACCAATTAATAAAAATATTATAAATTGCTTATTTGCGTATTGCCTTGGTATTGGCCTTTGGGTCGTGGTACAGCGACCCTCAGGCCAATACCAAGGCAATACGGAAATAAGCAATTAATAACATAAAATATTGTGCGGTAATATCGCCCATAGAGGAGGACAGGCTTCGTGAAAAATCTGTCACTGTAAGCAAACCCCCCCTTGGTGTAAACCCAGTTAGCCATAGTTACTAACCCGATAGGATATCGAAACAATACCGCTAGCTAACTAGTTAATCTTTCGTCTTTTCGTGAACAGAATGGTAGTTTATCTCTTTTTATAAAGTGAATAAAGTATCTTCTTTTTAATTGTTGCAACACAGCATTAGGAAGAAAGCTGTGCATTTAACTCATTTAACTGCCGATGGCTTAATTTTACCATTGGAATGTGTTCATCAAGGAAAATGATTGAAAACAGAGATAGAGGCTTACAGTGCTCGTCGAGCAGAACTGGCCTCACCTGAAGGTTCCAACTGTTTTCGGAGTTGATGTAAAGTCAATTCAATTAAACGACTGAAAACAGGTCAAGACCAATCATTATTTTCAAGCAAATGCTTCACCAATTTTCAGTTCACCAGGCACCATTTTTATATAAGCCACCACTTTTGCTGTCTGAATAGCACCAAAATGACTTTATAATTATTAGTTTGCATCATATTGACATTGCATTAGGTTTCTAAAAACTGCTTCCACCTTGGGCTCTTAATTATACAGCCTATCTATTCCAGTTGCCTAAATTCCAGCTTGAATTTCATAATCTTCTGACAAATTTGATATTTCAGAGGACTCCAAAAACAAAGCATTTTCTCTCTCATCCTCATTACTGTTGTTGGAAGTGTCGCACAAATGATTCGTATTGAATTTGGAAGAAAAAAATACTAATGTTTGTTAGTAGCTCGAGACGAAAGTGTGTGGTACTGCATGCAAACTCTGCTCAGAGCATTGTCCTTCTGGAGATGACGTTACATGGATTATGTAATCTTTCAGCAATTTTCAAGAGGTGTTCCCAATCAAGGTTTTAATTTGCATTTTACATTTCTCATGAATAGAAGAATGCAAATCTAGTGTCAGATTCAAATTCACAAGGCAAAAGTACTGTAGAGGGGTTTAAAAGCAATTTTTTGAAATTTGGGGTGTCAAGGGACCTTTAAGTGTCTCCGCTGTTTTCAGTTCAGCAGCCATCAGTGGTGTAATGGTATGTTGAGCCGTGTCAATTGCACCATTCCTGAAGCCAGGAACAATGCACAAAGTGTATAACATCTTTTAGCATCCATAGAAAAAGTTGCAGGAATTATAGTCAATGATTTGTCTTACCAGAACAAGACATTGACATTATCTTAACCAACATGCAAATATGAATACCAACGTATACAGGAAGAATGACTTGTTTTGGCAGGTTGAGCTGTCTTAGCATGCAAAATGACCTTTTTCTAAATTACTTCTTCCATTCTACTTGTCCTCTGGTTCACTAGGTGAGGCGTGTTATATTATGCCATATACCTGTTCTCCACTGCACCAATCCATGTTAAATTAACACTGCGAAGGACAATTTATTTATATAGCACAATTCACAGACTACTGTGCTGACATACTTCACAGAAAACTTTCACCTTTTGCCCCACAAGAAAATTCCAAAGGAAACAACGATAAGGAAAGACTACTGTGACATGTAAACTTTTTATTGCCATGTCATAAATACGTCATGAGACTTCCTCTTAACTAAACATTCTTATGCCAGTCTAACAGTCTGTGCTGGGAACTGAAAGCAATTAAGTTCTAGAACATTGTCTGAGAATTTTGGGGAAAAAAAGCCTCATACAGAAAATGATGTGCTGCAACTGATGTCTTGCATACATCTGACCTTTGACATCTAATGATGTTAATTCAGTTAGAAGGCATATCTGTAATGACAAGGACACTTCCGCGGAAGATGAAACATCTGTCCCTGCATCACCTTTTACGTGGCGACTGACCTGCTTGATTAACGATACTCGTATTTGCAAAATCAATGAAAACAAATTAGAAAAAATGGCACCTTGATGACTTATTGATCGGACTTTGAGACGCTCTAAGTGGAATTTTAAGAGCCAGGATATAAAATTGGATCAAGCGACGCAATTAACTGATGCCTCAGACATATGGAAAAGCCCACAAGAGTGCTGTAATAGAGATGCATTTCTTAATTTAAATGGCCTCTTTCATTATTAAATGCTGCAAAATTTATGACTAAAAATCTGTTATGGTCACTTTAACATAATGTTCCACAGCATTGACATCTGCCTACCACTGAGGACCGTGTCAGATTGTAGCAGTACATTTTCTTCCTCATAATCAGTACATTTTCTGCGTAGTAATGCCAAGAAGAACTGAGGTCTCAGTGAGGAATGTGCCATCGGATTTGTCAGGGTCACTTTAGTCATACAGACAAGGGAATGTGTCTTAGTCACACAGACATGTAAACCCAAAAAACTCATAGCATTTTATCAAGTCTAGTCTTTGCTGATGCCACAAATATCGACCACTATAAATCGTCCACATGCCTGTTGTGACCTTCGGGGAGTATATTTCTGAACGTCATTTAAACCTTGAGAAGACAAATGTCAGACAAAACTCTAGACAAACTCACTGTGAAAATCTGAGAGATTTACACCTCTATTTACAGATTTACAGACTCAAACAATATTCAATGGCTGTGACTAAATTAGCATTCTGCTAATGCCAGATTATAAGCTGGCACATCAGTCTCATGTTTAGACTTAAAGTCTAAACTCTAGCTCGGCTCAAAATTAGCCAACGTCGTAAGAAAATTTCACTTGTCAAGCAAACAGTAAATTAGCCGTATGTTTTATCCTTCTACTTAACACTTGCTAAGACAGACTTTTAATGCCGTGACGCAGGAGTTACTGCTGATTCAAATACTTATTAACAGTCAATACATCTTTTCTTCCCTGCTTTACAAATATTTAGCTCCACCAATTGGAAGACGAGAAAATACGCCTCCATTTTTTACACCGTCATCATGCAGGTTTTTTAAATATGGGTAAAACCGATAAAAATAGGCGATCGACCACTTTCCCATTTCCAGTTGACAAGTTTACCCTTCTGTTTATCTTTCTGGGGCATGACATTTGATGTCACGAACGGGCCAGAAAACAGAGCTGGTAAACAGTGGTAGGCAATGCGGAGGCTAGTGAAAATGTGCTGATGGTTACTCTTTACAGTATGTCCTATACTTCAGTCTCACTATGAAACTTTAACTCAAACTCAATCAGCATCGGTCATGTCATCATGTCATCGGTCATCGGAGCCTGGTCATGTCCGGGCATCCTCCGCCTTCTTTCTGAACTTGCGAAGATTCAACCAATGAGTGTATAAGAAGCGGTGGTTGACAGGCGCATGCTTCGGAGGAGAGCCGCGAACTGTCTACACTCTCCTGAATTGGCAGCAAGGGGTCGCATATGAGCAAGCCTTGTACATAGTTCACCAATTGGGTATTCCAGATTCGGGTGGGATTGGAGATGCCAAATTTAAAAAAAAAAAATCAGCATCGCATCCTGCACAATACGAAGAACAAAATCGCCATTTCATGTCGTTCCCATGGACTGTAAAAGACAATAATAATGTTTCTGGCTTTGTTCGCACCAACGTCCGTAACTTCAACGTGCGTCACTGTGTCGCGCCAGAAAAGGATTGAAAATTAGCCTGTCCACCCACACGTAATGTCTCTATCACTGCCAATCAGAGCTGGAACCGATAAATACCCTCTGTGACTACTGCACTGTCAGTTCACCCATGAAAAAAATGTTGATTGTTTACTTTCCCACTGTAGACAAAAGCCAGAATTTAGCGGATGTTAGTGGGTTTTTTTGTTGAGTGTGAGAAGGAAGAAAATGCGCTGAACGGAGATCCAAGAAATATGGAGCTGAAAAATACAAACTGGAAGTGACGTCTGGTACAGACAGTTACACTTGTGGCAAAGAATGTGAAAAATGTGATTGGATTCTTTTTAACTGAACATTCAGCTACTGCTTTAACAATCAAGTGAAATCAGTTGAGGTCTGGAACACTTTGGCTCAGAATGTTGATGAAACTCTCCAAACACTGTAGTTCTAGAGTTCTAGCAGAGTTAAGAATTTTGGAAGAAAAAAAAAACAATCTAAAAAAAGACACCTGCCATACTCTTCAAAAGGCTTTACTGCAGTTACCTTGGGGAAAACTTCTACCACAGTTCCCTCACTTATTTAATCGATTTGCATCTTCCTAATGAGGGTGGGCCTCCATCGATTTCCGGGTCGAACACGAGGGAAGATTGAAAGGAGGAATAATATTTGATCGGAATGAGGCCTCCAACAGGGCAGGAACTAATCACCTGTGTGCCTCTGGGCCAGCTCGCCCCGGAGCCAGTGCAAATGAGAAGTCAATAGAACGCAGCCGACGGTTATTTTCACCGTGTTTCAGCATTAGACGTGATATCACGTGCTCTTAAAGATTTAAATCTACGCTTGCCCCGGCTGTGAGATGCAGCGCTCCTCCGAGCCGAGCACCACGGGACTAATATTGACGTACAACACAATATATAATATTGACATTTAACTCACAGGATAACGTGGGAATATATTGATGCATGGGCAGCTCAATACATCAGATGTCTGTAGCAAGTGCTCTACAAAACCCTTGGAGGACTGCAACACTACGGTATAAACAGAAAATTTTGGCCAACAAACAGACCGCCGTAATCCTCTATGGATTTACCATGAGGAATGAGTTTGATTCTTCTCAATAATTACACATCCAACAAACCCCCCGGGGTTAAACGTCAGGTATGTTAGATGCTCATATGTCCTGTCATTAATTAATTATCGATCAGAGAGAGGTAATAAATAATGACAGTGTCCTGCTGAAGAGCTTGGGGTAGGGGGATTCCAGCTGAAGGATGTATTACAGGAGCCCAGGCTGTATTTAATCACAGTGTATGGGTTGGGGGGGGGTGACGTGCGTGTGACGCCCCTTTTTGAGAGCTGGAGGGCCCCGGGCTCGTGAGCAGCATGGGGGTGGGTTGGGTATATAGGCTTTGTTCATAAAAATGATGGATGCTAGCCCAAAGCTTCGAAAAGCTCCCCCCCTTTAACCATGCCTGGGGCCACTCCCCCCCTCCCCCCCTCCCACATAATTGCTCAACGTCTCCGGAGAAATACCCAGAACTTTTTTTTTTTTTCCTTCAAGAAGCACAACATGACCTTCTTCCATCAATTTCTGTGTCTTTTTTTTTTTGCACATGCAAATACCTCATTACCCATTTCCCAGGAGCACTTGGGGTGTTTTTTTTTTGTTGTTGTTGGGATAGTAATGATACTGGTAGTCAGCATTCTGCACCGCACCAGATTAAAAGTTTTCTACCATTTTCTTTGAAAATGAAGCTTGGATTGTTTGTCACTAAGAGCCCAGGGCTTTCCTTCTATAAAAAATATGTCACTTTTATGATGGCAACTCATGAGGTCAATATTTTATTTTATTTTATTTTATTTTATTTAACCCTTATTTAACCAGGGAAGTCCTGTTGAGATTGAAATCTCTTTTTCAAGGGAGCCCTGGGGGTTGAGGTGGGGAGGGAGAAGACGAATTGCACAGCCAATTAGATCGGGGGATGATTAGGTGGCAAGTCGGAAGAGCCAGGTTGTGAATTTAGCCATGACACCGGGGAACCCCCTACTCTTATCGAAGAGTGTCATAGGATCTTTAATGACCGCAGTGAGTCAGGACCTTGGTTTAATGTCTCATCCGAAATTCGGCGTCTTCCTCAGCACGGTGTCCCCATCACTGCACTGGGGAATTGGGGATTATTCCACCAGAGGATGATCGCAACCTACTGGCCCACCGACATATAGCAATTTAAAATATGGTGTGCGTTTTCACTGTGTTCATGCCAGTGATCTCCATCGAGACAGTGGCCCATATAAATAAAACTTACGGGTAAGAGATCTGATCTCATATCAGTTTAGTCTCTTTTACGCACAGTGGATGTGGTGAGGAGGAGGGGCAGGAAAAACTTATCTGAGATCAGTGCTCTAAGAAGAGCTTTTGATGGGTTTGATGAATGTGAGCCACCATGAGAAAAGTTCTTTGTCAATATCATGTACATGTTTCTGAACGCTAATTCATGGCTCAGGGCTCTCATTGTGTTTTCTGTAATGATTCAGCAGGGTTGGTAAGGGTAGAGAGATAGACTGCTGGCCCATATGTAAAGTGAATGGATCGCTAATAGCGCAGTCCTCAATACAGCACTGAGAGGCTCCTGAAGTGGAAATATCCCCACAGGCAGAGCCGGGCCAGAGAGGGCTGCGGATGGTCGTGTTTACAGAGCGGACGGGTGAACTGTCGCTTGGTAATAACAGTAACACCGCGGACGGGCAGGGCGCCGCATGACGTGATCCCTGAAGCATCTGAGCGCCAGACTCTAGAGTACAGCTCTGCCTCCTGCCTCGGACTCCCGACAGCGGGGAAACACCGGGGGGGCTCGGCGAAGGGCAGGTGTCGCGGGGGACCTCCAGGACCGCTGATCAGAGAGCTGGAGCAAAAAAACTACTGTACCAACCCTGGGAATCTTATCATAATATAACATCGGCCATGGGCCTGCGAATCTCACCCACCAGCCCTTGTAAGCACAATCATCTGTTACCTAACCCACTTATTACATCCACTTTAAAAGAGCAGATGTTGCTATAGAACAACACAATAGAATAACACTGTAAAACACCATTGTATAACCTTACTGTGAAGCATCATTATAGGTGTTCCACAATCACACCACTACACGACATCACTGTATAGACCACCCTGACAGAACACCACTACAGAACATTGCTGTAGAATAACACTATAGACCACATACTACACATTAAAAAGCACTAGAGATGATTTTTTTTTTTTTTTTGCACAGAAAATTTTCTTTAGATCCCAAAATATAAGGTGTTGCTGTCTCTAACAGTAACATCACATGGCATGTCAAAACCATGAAAATACGGACCAAGCTCTCTATCGACCTTCCTGGAAAGAGGAGGACAGCATTAGAGTCAGTGCGGTACAGCCGTCATGTTTGGTGCAGTGACTTATAAGTTACACCTGACTCGTCCACAGGACGTTTCTCAAAATAAAATGGTACAACATCTTAACAAATCGGCCCACACAGAAACAATTAGACTAAGAAAAAATACTGAGCATACATTTACATACGGTAAAAAGTATTAACTTCATATGATTACGTTAAAGTTACCATTTGCTGGAATTCAGAGTATTTTTGCACCAACCAGGGGGTTAAGTAAGCAATGTCTCCTTAGAGACCCAGAAATGTGCTTCAGGAACAAAGTCTCATTATGGCTGCTTGGTAAATATGCAGCAACACGTGAAGGGTGATGCCTGCTGCTGCGTCAATCTCGCCTGCTGCTCGTTAACATCCCACCTCCACCCCACCATCCACCTGTGGGCTCTGAATTTTATGCAGACGTGTGTCACAGCGCAGATGCAAAACCATCATTGAATCTGTTCATACTTAATTTACTATGACTGTTCACAGGCAAATTTAACAACTGAAATTATGTCTTGGCATCAGAGAGTCCTCAAAATCACAATCACACACCATCTAAACAACTGCCCAATGTTTGGGAGGGTTGCCAAAGAAGCCTCTGTTGTCAACAAAAACAAATTCATGCCCCTACAGTTTGCCAAATGGAACTGAAAATTTGAATGGGACCCAGTTCAATGGTCAGATGAAGCCAAAACAGAGGTCTTTGGCAAAAAAAGAGATGGGCTTGACCTAAAAGCAAAAATAAACCATTCTGCAAAGAACGTCATTACCACTGAGTAGAATGCTGTTAAATCTTTGAAATTGTCGGGCTGTTTTTCTTTCAGAGTCTCTGGACAACTTGCTAGGATTCATGGTGTCATGGAGTCCATCAAGTACCAGCAGATATTAGACTAAACCCTGACTGCCTCTGCCAGAGAGCTCAAACTGGGTCATGGTTGGATCTTCCAGCAGGACTCTGGCCCAAATCCAGCTCTGAAATCAACATAAAAATGGTTAACTGACCACAGAGTCAAGGTTTTGCCCGGAGAGTCCATACATGTGGACCCAGGAATTTTAAGTATCTGGAGAGATTCTGCATAGAGGAACGGTCTCAGATTCTGCAGGTCTTCTCAAACCTCATTACACACTAACAGAGCAGACTCAGAGCTATTATTTTGGCAAGGGGAGGCCGCACTAAGTATTAATTAAAGAGGATCAAATAATTGTCACGCATTGGCTTTTTGAGAAAAAAATATTTGGGACATTATGGAAATTATTATTTTATTTGAATCATTGCCATATTTATAATGTTCCTATAGGTTACATTTCTAATATTTTAAATTAAATATCAAGAGGATATACAATAATGGCATCAATTCATAACCACTTTTCTTCATATTATCCAAAGGTATCAATATCAGTGGAGGGCACAGCATATATTTGAAAATACATTTCACCATGCTGAAATGTATTTCAACGAATGTTCAAAGGGTACTGAAAAGCATTTGATTGAAAACTGCAATGACTGGCATACCAGAATAACATGTATGATCTATGAAATATACTGTATAGTCAAATTATACATACAAAACAAGTCAAAAGTTGGGACACACTTTACTAATGTCATCATGAATTCTGTTTTTAGAGAAATTTAAGTGGCTTAACCTTTCTATATCTCTCAAATAGCACGTGGAAACAGTAAGGTATACATAAGTTATGAGAGAATAGTGTCCTTCTCTGAATAGTGTCCAAAATTTTGTACTCATTAAAGAAGCCATATTTTGTAGACAGGCAAACGAATTGGTAACACTTTACAATAAGGGTACAACAATTAACATTAGTTAATGCAGTAATAAGCATGTACTAACAGGTAATTAACATTTAACTAATGCACCTGGTAATCATTTACAAATGATGTTCACATCAAATAAGGTATTAATTTATAAATTATGGTTTAATAGTTTGAAGTGCTACATAGGGGATACTTAAGGGACGTTTTCAACTTCACAATGAGGGATACACAGAAAATTAATAAATGTTCAATTATGGTTACCTAATGCTTATTCAGCTATCTAACGCATTAGTTACCTGCTAATTAACTGATAGTTAATGAACTAATGTTAATTAATGTTAATTGTTGTACCCTTATTGTAAAGTGTTACCAACGAATTCCTTCCATTTTCCACCAACTGAATTAAAGTCAAGCTGGTTTAGGGCTTATTCAGCAAAATAGGTCAAAAGCAAACCACAAGTGCAGCACATCTCTGGGAACGTCTACAGCCCTGCAGGTGTGTGAACTCATCATAACTATAATACTGCCCTTATTAAAAAAAAAAAAAAAAAGCTCAGCAATTGTTATTAAAATGATAATTCAATGGATTTGAAATTTAGCTTTTTTTTTTTTGCAAAATAAGAGGTATTTGTTTATTTCTTTTTTTAATCATATATTGTAAGAATGTAGCTGTGTCCAAACCTATGACAAGTACTGCGATCAGTGGCTTCAATAATACACATACACACACACATGCACACACACACACACACACACCCACAGTGTGAACCTGCAACATCTCTACCTGCTTCATATATAACAAACATAGCTCAGCACAAACATGGACGGAACACAGAGAACCAGAAAATCTCATTGCATATTTAATGGGCTTCATGTCTCCTGGATTATTACAAAATAATCTCAAAGCAATAAACCATTAATTACCGGAGACGCAAGCCAAGTGCTAAAACTGAATTTCACGTTCACTGGAATTCATTTAAAAAACAAATTTAACACGCTTCAACAGCCTTCACAACATAAACATGCGCAACCCAAGAGGCCACTTTCAAGCTAGTTATTGGATAGAATCTCAGCTCAGCCTGCTGTAATGAAATATATGGGATCCATTAAATCTTATTACAGGTTATCAATAACACCTTCAATTAAATGCTCTTACATCTGATGATGAGTTGGATCATTAACTGGTCAAATAAAATGACTATTTATGACTGAATGAAAGATGCCTTTGAAATGGCAGGCCAGGCCACCTATATTTCACTCTGTGTGCCTGTCTTTCTGGTTCTGGGTTCTGTTATAGCATTTTATTAATAAATGCACATTTAGGATATTTATATTCATATTATACTACACGAAAAGAAATAAAGTAGCGATATAAACGCAACAATATTGGACCTAAGCACATCAACTTGCCACCCAACTAGAGGATCAAAAGTCCATATTGTTGTTGTGAAATTATCCCAAAACAAACTAATTTTGTCCTAAAATGGCAGGGACCAATGTAGCATGATCAGAGCAATGTTTTACTCAGATCACAGATATTCCCAAAAACTAAAGCACACAATATAAATTTTAGGTCACCACATCTCCGCATGTAAACAGAGATGATGCTGAACGTGTAGAGAGCTTTCTCTGTTTTTGCTCCCTCAGCTTGGTCTGAGCGGCAGAATCATCTTATTAGTTTGACTGTTTTTAAAACCAGAATTAAGGCTCATTAAACCAGTGCATGCATATGTTTTACTGCTGAACCCTGTTAATGTCTTATTCTTGTAGTTTTTGCTTGTCATAGGCTGTTGTTGTTTTCCCTGTGAAACTTAAATGCTGCTGTCTTGGCCAGGACTCCCTTGAAGAAGAGATTACGTATCTCAATGGGATTTATTCCTAGTAAAATAAAGGTTGACTTAAAATAAAAAAATAAATACTTGTTGGCCACAGCACTTGTGAAAAATGATAAAACCTGAAAGTCTACAGACATTGTTTACCATCAGTCCAAATGCACCATCAATACTACTAATGGCAGCATGTCTGATTTTTGGTTGGCTGTATCTTAAAGGACATTTTGAACTGTCATCCCAGATCATCATCAGCATTATTATGACCGCAACCACCAATATCATGTTCTTTATCGAAATCATCATCATCATCATCATCATCGTCATCATCATCGCCATTTTCATCACCACGGACATAATTACACGCGTGCGTGTAATTATGAATTTACATGCATAATCTTGACAGTCATTATCTTCATAAGCACCATCAGACTTGTGTGAGGCATGCTTTCAACAACCTAACACAGTTTACGGCCAACAAACTCCAACTCTCAGTGACTGCTTTCTTCGCTCCACACTATGCACATGGAACTACTCCAAGCCAGCTCAAGCAGTCCTTCCTGACACAATTTAACCCTATTAGGAGTGAGGTCACAGAGAAGCGATAGAATGTTCACCACAGATGTTTCTAATGCTGATGTCACAATCAATACTGGTAACTGAGAGGAAAAACAACAGAGTTCTAGAACACTGCCCAAGAACTTTAAAAAAACATTGACAAACCCAACACTTCAAAGCATTAGAAACCACACAGCCAGCACTAAAGGTGCGTTTGAGCATGTGCGGCGTACTTGAGCACGACGCTGCCCTGGGCGCGGTCACGCACTCACCTCTTGGGCCACGATGCTGGAGATACGCACGGCCCTCTTCACTCGCGCGTTTCTGTGCTCGCCGTTCACCAGCACCCCCTCCTGGGGAATGCTGTCCCTGCCGCTCAGTGACATCACTTTACCCCCCCCACACCTGTCATCCCCAGGGACATCTCGCCCCGCACTCAAATCCCCTCTTCAGAACCTTGAGGGTCTCGGCGATAAAAAAAACACTGGCCCTGTAACGCCCTTCGGTGGTTTTCTGTGCAATTTATCTCTCTCAGGTCCACTTCCTCCTGTGGTCCTTCTTTCTCTCTCACTCTATTACTCACGCTCTCTCCCTCCCTCTCTCTTTCTCTATCACACTCTCTCCCTCTCTCCCTGCCTCTCTCCTCGTGCTATCTCTCCCGTCTTCTCTTTCACCTGTGGCCCCTCCTCTCTCTCTTCCCCTCCTCTCTCTTTCTGTTTCTCTCACTCCCTCACTTGCTCTCTCTCTCTCCCTCCCTCTCTCTGTCTCTCTCTCTCTCTGGGAATGTGCAGCAGGAGTTCCTGGGAAATCCGGAATCCCTCCAGCGCTCCACAGGCAAACCAGGCAGAGCTTCAGATCACCGCGTCTCAGTGTCTTTCCTGCCGTCAAGGAAACCAATCGACCAAAAGCACTTCCCACGCCAGCACCACCAGCACCACCAGCACCTGCACCTCCCGTCTCTTCGCTCTGTCAGGATGGAGGGAGTGTGAACCGCTGCCTTCAGTCCACTTCTGTTTATCCTCCAGTTATCGCCCGCCTGCGCTAAAGTAGCTGATTCTCTGGCCCTCTCCACTTTGTCTCTGACTTTATGACTCTCTCCCTCCCTCTCTCTTTCTCTCCCTCCCTCTCTCTCCTCCTCTATCTCTCTCCTCCTCTCCCTTTCTCTCTCTCTCTCTCTCTCTCTGAATCACAGATGATTGTTCCAGGCCGTGGGGTCCCCCTCCCTCTCAGGATTTGATTGATCTCTTCTTCTCTCACCTCAATAAAAACAAACAGGCTCACACAGAAGAGCCTCCCTCCCTCCCTCTCTCTCTACCTCTCCCTCCCTCCTTCTCTCTCCCACTCCCAACTTTCTTTTACCTCCACACACAAACACACACAGAGGAACGGTCAGGCAAAAAAACAGGCAGTCGCTAAAGCGCTCGCGCTCTCATGACGCGGCGCACTCCAATAATTTAATCAACTTAGCAGCCATGTAGGAGCAGATCGACGCATAATAACTACAGGTATAAAGACCTCAGGCCGGTACACGGTGAGATGAACTGCCTGGAGACTGAGAGAGCCCACTCTGTCACCTGACACAGATTAGCGGGAGGCATTACTCAGCGCGGTAAAAACAGACAGGGCTCCACTCATGCTGAGGAGGGGATTCTCTCCAACTGTCCAACAGGTCCACAGAGAAGCACAGCCTCTTCAAGTGTGCAACGGGAGGGGGTGTCGTCCCAAACGAGCTGCAGATCACTTTCAGAATTAAGTGGATTTTACCCAGTGGTGGAGCCAAATAAAGAAGCTGATCGGCTTTAAACCTATTTATTTTGATAGTCAAATAGTGAGGAGATAATTTTGTGACAGTCGCAAATAATAAGACTGTTGACATCTGTGACCTCTCAGGTACCAGACTAGAGGGCCCCTGAACGGGCACTTATAAATTTATACCAGAACAAAGTGGGCTGTCCTTCACAGTACAGAGGCCATGTTGATTGCACACAGGAAAATAAATGGAAGGGAGAACCAATGAAAAACCTGCGGGGGGTTTTGGAGGGAAATTCAAATGATAAGAGTCATCAGAAGATGACATGCCCACCCAACCCCAGCAATCCAATCTCAGAAATCCCAAAATATCAAAAGGCACCAGTCAAGGACCTGATTAATATCCACAGTAAGTTCCGTTAAAAAAATATGGAATGGTATTTGAGTCCTGCTCCAGAAACAAAATGACCACAGACAAACAGACGGACAGACAGATGGCCGAACTGACGACTATATCCCCCCGCATCAGTATCCCGGGGGATAACAATGGAAGGGGGTAGCGGGAGAAGACAGGTACAAGAAGGAGGAGGAGGGGAGGGAATAAATGCTTCCTTTCTCCTCAATTCATAACTATAAATATTTCTGCCTCTTTGCTTGTGGTGTCACTGACACACAGCAGTTAAGAGACATTACAGGGCTGTAATAGCAGTGAGCACTGCCAACGCAAACCCGCTTTCTCGCACAGGACACCCAGATGGCCTCATCAGTGCGTTTAAGCCGGTGACGGTCGAAAGCGCTGAAATTCGGGACAATCTTCTTTATCGCACTCTATTTCTGATTCATGCGTGTCAGAGGCTGTCCCCGATTAGTCACTGATGAATTCAAGTCACAGACAGGGAGATGCATGCTAATGAAACGTTGCCATTTCGCTTCGTGAATAATTTTTTAACTGGAGCACTTAGTGGAGGACAGCAAAGTGAGGTAACAATCGTGGGCTACATTTTGATGGTCACATCTAATTTGTGGCCTAAAAAATTTTACTCAAGCAATCATTTTGAGTATAGTTTGTTGGTAATTATTTCCGAGTTCAAAAACCATCTAAATAAAGAACCATTAATATCACTCTTGTATTTTTTATTTTATTGTCTGAAAACTATCTTATATTGTCCGCCTGCATCTATGTTATGTAAATGTGTTGCTTCCTGTCTTGCCGAGACATTCTTGAAGCTATTGATTTCAACTCATAGCTGTGATTACTCCATCAGCATTAGAACATTCAGTTTTGAACATTATAATCACATAACCGTGATTACATACCAATGGTTATGACAGGCCTTGGTTTTAAGGACTTTGTCCTGATACTATGCAGTTGACGTCTTGCATCCATCACAGCCGCGTCATCGTTGACGTTTTCTGTTATTATGCGTCTGTAGTGCTGTTTGTATGCCTCGGGACGACACGACTCACAGATGACCTTGGTCGCCCGTGGTTACACGAACAAAGGCCAACAATCCCTCTCTCTTCCTGTTGCTCACCTCCGCTGTAAGCACAGATCTCATTCAGCCCTGCGATGCTGTAGCGGTCTCTCATCACAAAGAGCGACCAAAAAATGCAGAGAAGCTAACACTGAAAACCATCAATACACGCAGGCCACGAACATTCCAGGGACAACCTGAAAACAAGTTAGCATGATGGACGATGGTTCCCCTGTGGTACCACATCGGCATTTGGATAGGACTGAGAAGGTTCGTGGTTCAAACAACCTTTCACTCACCATCCATCTCAGAAGGTTTCTGCATTTCGTTTTTGTGTAATGCCTGCGTGATTTGTATTTCTCCTGTTTTTGCGACAGCTTTGAGGGGCCTCATTTATAAGCGATGCGTAGGCACAGAAATGATGCACACGCCTTTCTTTGCGGCTTTTGGATTTATAAAAACAAACTTCACAGTAAAGAACATGCGAAATGAATGAGATTATGCGCATAGGGAAAATTCCAAGTTAATCCAGATTAATGAAATAAAAGTTGCGTGCAGTTTAACTCACTCCCTGATTCATAAATTGGGATATCTGTAACTATATGCTGTTTTTCTCTTTTTGAGCGTACACAATATTTAGGTATGAAGTGCATGCAGTGCTTTTCTAAATAAGGCCCAAGGTCATTTTGAAGGACGCCATTTTGTGGATGCCTGCTGTGTTACTGATCACCAGAGGAAGTGGATCGTGTTTTTAAAAGCAAATGCAAAACAAAATATAATTTGTTTCTGAGGGCCCATTTCTCCCAAAAATAGTTTTTTGGACCATTTGCTATGATCGATTTTCCATTATTGCCGTATTTCTTTCTTTCCTTCCGGGGGTAAATAATACGACAATATTCCCATTTAAAGATGGACTGTGTTGTTTACTGCATCGTGACTTATCGTGGTGTCAAATTATCCATTTTAACAAGAGTCGGAAGCAAATCAAATGTTATCACCGTCAGATGAAGGCCTTTTCAACGTGTCCTTGCACAAAGAACTAAGCCTGCCTGAACCTAATTGGGCCACCATGTTGAGCGTTGACGTCTACACGTTTGCACTTGCTGGTTCCATTTTTTGACGGCTTGTACAAGACACTCTAACAAATTATCAGCGCGAGCATCGCATTCTGTGACAATAACAGGCACGACGGGCACACAAAGGCGATAGAGAGACAGACAGGCGTACAAAGGAACTAAACATTTCCCCTCATTTTGAATGAACTGGGGTGGGAGGGAGAGAGTAATTTAGGAATAAAGTGGATTTTTTTTTTTGATAGAGCACAGACGTTTCCTTCAGTGGTTGTATCTGTGGCTTGGCAGCAACAATCTCCCACATAACAAAAACACTTGGATTTTTTTTTTTTTCAAAACAAATAACAAACAGGGTAAAAAGGATAAAATGCACTCACTTCACTGATTACTCTACTTTCGTTTGAAGGTCCTCTCTTGAGAAAGATGAATCAGCTTTTCACATGCAAAATGCTTGGCAAATATCTTCTAACACAAAGTACACATTGTATGAACACCTTTCATATCACTGTGCCGCTGTATGCTTTTGAGGGGCTCTTGAGGATATTGGATTCCAAACATTATGATGTCCATACTGTATATTTTAGTGAATTATTTATGGGTCTGGATTTTGCAGAAGAAATTCACGGATGACACGATTTGTTAAGTAATGCCAAGAGCACTTGACCCCTCTCATATCTGCGATGTGCAGAGAAAAGTGGCCCTCACACATGTAACCATAGTGCACAGTAGTGCACGCCATTCTACTGATCACATGAGGAACAGAGGGTGGTCAACATCAGAAACACTGCCATTAATACTGGCTTTGTGAACCGCGCAGTGTAATGTTTTTCCTCAGACCGGCTTCTGATAGTAATTGGCTCAAATCTGTGGTGATTTTCAGTGCTGTAGTTCTGTTTTTATCAGTAATTATTCTATCAAATGTCTGTCTGTCTGCTCCTGCCAGAGAGCTTTCACTTGTGCCCACAGGTCTTTTTGTTGTCCCAGTTTTTTTTTTGGTGTTTGGCATATGTGGTCATAATTCAGTTGCCCCTGCCACCTGTTATTGTTTCTGACTAACCTGTAATTCAGGCACTGACTATATGTACCCTTTAGAAACCTCTTTCATAGTATCCACGTCTCGCTTTGAAGACTCAGCAAGTGCTGTCATTTAGGCCTCTATTAAGCAAACACACACCGCTAATTAGAATTCATCTGAATAGGAATGACCTGTGTTGATGATTTTGTAATTGCGGTTAAGAGACTTCAAAGGTTAAAGTAATTTTACAGACGTGCTCCCTCCTACACACGATAAATCTAGTTGCCTAAACACTGTCTCTTCAAAGCATAACAGATTACATCATGTAATACAAGTACTTGTAAAGGCTTCAGTAATTTCTCACAAAATCCTCTTGAGGCTTTGATTGGGATCCAATGGCTGAACTTTTATGACCTTTCATTCTCCTTCATCTGACTTGAGGCAAACCTATATTTCTAAGATAAACAGCTAAAATGATCTTCTGCCTTTATTTGGACTTACAAGAATTACTGAAGCAGTACCCTTAGCCCAGATAGCTGGAGACACTTCCCGCCAAGTCGCCAGCACATTTCCATAAAGGGAGAACGTGTGCCAGCATTTATTGGGCTATTTCTGAAACAAGAATGAAAAAAAAAAAACCGACGGACGAAGGGGCAACATTATTTTGTCTTGTGTCTCTAAAGACCGGATCAGCATTGGAGTGACGTGGGAGGACAGTCTAGACGGAGTGGGTCGGTGGCAGAGCAGCGAATTTCTGAAGTAAAATCCAAGTCTTTCGAGTCGAGTCAAACAGGGTCACGGGGCACATATGCTATAAATGTCGATGCGTACTAGCTGCTATGCCTGTGGGTGTTTAAGGGCAGTCATGCCATGGGCAGCTGTGGATTTGCTGTATTTTTGCACAGTCAGAGAGGGATCTTGGGTTGGGCCTCCCGTCCGGAGGGAACATGGCTTCCTGGCTTTGCTGCGTACCGTGGCTGGCAGATTTCATACGCCCTTTCCACAGCTATGTTTGGCTTTAACGGGTCACTGAATGTAATTTATCATTTCAATTACACTCCCATTGCACCACAGATAACCCACCGCCAAGTGCCCTCCCCCAGTACCCTGAATAATGCAGATTTCCTTCACTTTAATGAGGGCCATCCATGAAGATACACTAAATTTTTAATTCCATTCAATGAAGAAATGCAATTTCAATTATATGCATAGGCAAAACAATGCTGTATCGGGTGGCAGACAACAGACACCTGGTCCAGACGCCCAGAACAGATAAATAGAAAAAAAAAAATGGGACAGACAAAAGCTGCTAACAGTGGTGAGAAAAAAAAAAACTCCCCAATAAGACTAAATCTAAGGAGGAACCCGACTACATTGGGGGAGCCCATTCTGATGGTAATTTTGGAAGATGATTAACTCAAACTTGTAATTATACTAGAGGGTCAAACAAGTAACAGTGCATCTAGTTCAGATGAGGGGAATGGTAGTAAATATATTAAAAAAAAAGCATCAATCAGCTTGCTGTTCCAGTGAGCCCAAGCTAGCAAGGTGGGAAACTGAGTTTTGTGATTACATTACATTGCATGTAGCTGTTGCCTTGCAATAAGTACCTCTCTATGTGGAATTTGCATGTTCTCCGCATTTTTGCAAGGGTTTCCTCCAGGTACTCTGATTTTCCCAAACCCAAAGAATCATGCTCTATAGGACCACACCTACCAGTGTCCCTGACCAGTGCTCTGCTTCAGAACTGGAGCTGGTCCCAGGGTGCTGCTCAGTGGCTGCCCCCTGCTTCTAAGTCACTGATAGGTCAAAAGCAGGGGGAATTACCCTATGGTGCTGAATAAAGTATATTTTATCTTATTCGCAGATATCACAAAAGTGTTAAAACCCCCCCCCCCCTTTATTCAGGCATAACAGATAATGGTTCATCTTTATCTGGGTAAATAATGCAAGATATTTTGGGAGATTTCCAAGCCACTTCCTGTTCCACTCTGATTTTTTTGAGAGCTGGAAATTAAGAAGTGAGAACATTTTTAGTGCACTTCGCCTCAGGTCACCGCAGTTTGCATCTGGAATAGGCCTTTCACACTTTTAATGAGTGCACAAATTGCCACCTTAGTCATCTTTCACTGAAAACTGCACAGACATAAGAACGCAAATAGGTGATTAGAATGTTCTAATCCTAATGTTCTAATGCATAACACTGCTGGTACCTGGAAGGTCACAGAACCCAGACAGTTATCAGAGGAGATTGTTTCATCAGCAATTCTAAAATACTCATTTAAACAAGCCCTGCCAGGCAGGGTGAACCCTGCTCCCCGCAGATATTTTAGCTGTTCATTAAACTGATCCACTGTTTTGATATATGTGATCTTGGGTTTGACCTTTCAAGGCATAGCCGCGGGAGCTAGGGCTGCGGAGGGTGCTGCAGCACCCCCTAGCAAGCTGGTGTGAAAAAATCTTTTTTTGAAAAATTACGCTGTACACTTTTTAATCAATGCATTAAAAATATTTTACATAATTTGTCTGTTGTTACTGATCTAAAGGTAGTTTGTTTTAGGAAGATTTGTGAAAAAATGTGCAATATGAATAATTTCATCATTAATACCCAATAAACACTGACGCCGTGCACGTAGCCTAGCCTACATCCATTGGTGCATTTCAATTGAACGATATGTTAGTGGAGATCAAACCAACAAGAACCGCAATGGCCGCACAGAAGCAAATTTCTGAATTTTTTAATGGACCACCTAAAAAAAGCACAAGAACTGAAGAGGTCCAGCGTCCTGAGGGTGAGGAAAGCAGCACTGCCACTCTCACTTCACGGCCTGGTAACAGCACCATTACCGCCGAGGTCGCAGAGAATGAACCCAGGCCTGCTAACGTTAGACCTAGGCCTACTCCAGCTGCCACTGCAGCCCACGCGGGAGGAAAGGCTAGCAGTAGCAGCAGTTACCTACCAGGAATTGAGGAGCCCTTTCAGCCAACAGACTTTAATTTCCCAGGCAGGCGTTTTGGCACAGAGGATTTTAATCGTACCTTCAAAGCAGTGTGGTTTACGAAATGGGAGTGGCTACATTACGAGGCAGAGTGTGATGGGGTTCTGTGTTTTTCGTGCGTGTAAGCGTTGAAAAAAAAAGCTGATAAACCAAGATAACCTTAGAGAATAAGCAACTATTGTAAAAGGGGGGTTTGCGAACTGGCGGAAAGCCATTGAAAAGTTCAAAGAGGACGAGAAATCAAAGTTGCACATCGTGTCTCAATCCAGAGACATGCTGCTTTGGGTAACGTTCCTATCAATGCCCTCTTGTCTGATGCCACTGCCAAACAACAGCAAACAGCACGAAAAGTCTTGGAACTACTATTCAGAACCATTCAATTCCTAGGCAGCAAGGGAATAGCCTTCAGGGGTGACACACTACGTGATGGGATACTTTATGAGCTTATGCTCGAACGCACCTATGATCTCCCGAAAGAACGTGAGTGGGTCTCGCGACGAGACAACTGGATGTCCAACACCATTCAGAATGAGATTATTTAACAGTTTGCTTCTGCCATTCAGAGGGATATTGTCGTGCGTGCAGCGAGGTGCAGTTTTCATGGGCTTACAGCCACTGGCACTACTGATGTGAGTAGTACAGAGCAGTTCTCATGTAATCTGCAGTTTGTTGACAGGAACAGCCTCCAATCTCATTGTGTTTTTTTGGGATTTTATAATGCACAAGACAGCACTGGAGAAACTCTTTTCATGTGAATTAAGGATGTGTTTTTAAGGCTGAACCTTCCTATTGAACGCCTTGCAGGATATTGCTTTGATGGAGGGAGTAACATGTCTGGATATTTTTCTGAAGTTCAAGCTCACCTTAAAGAAGAATGCCCCCAGTCACTGTATGTACATTGTAGCAACCACTCGCTGGACTTGGTTCTACAAGAAGTCGCACGCAAAGTGAGTCTTGTGGACAAGACTTTGAATTTTGTACAGTGTGTTGCAGTTGTCATCAAAGAATCAGTAAAGCGGAAACAGCTTTACAAATCGCTTTTCGGCTGTGACGAGGTGACTGTCACCATCCTAGGCCTGTGCCCGACGAGGTGGTGCGTCCGCACGACAGCCATCAAACACGTTTGCTCCTCGTACAGCACTCTTCTGGCCACCCTGCAAACGCTTAAAGATGACAAGAGTGTCAGAGGGGATGCGAGGACAAAGACCGGGGGACTATGCAAACAGCCTCTAAAAGGGAGAACATTGTTCGGTCTACTCTGCAGTAAAGCCCTGTTCGAGCCCTGCGAGGCAGTGGCCAAGAGCTTGCAGAGCGCCAAAGCAAGTGCACTCAGGGCGCTCGAGTGCGCAAATGTACTCAAAGAGCGCATAGAGTCACTGAGATGAAGAAATCGTGGAGGAGATGCTCCGCAAAGTGGAAAGCTGTGCTCCAGAAATGGGTCTGAAACTGCCAGACACTGCCCCAAGGGTGAGCGAAACCCCTGCTCGCTATCGCCAAACCACGGTTCCAGAGGCCGTGGCGCACGATACAGCAATGGTAATTTGGAGACGTGGCTTTTATGAGGCGGTTGATTTGGTATTAGCAGAGCTGAAGAGAAGGTTTGATCAGGAGGCTATGAAAATAGTAGTGACCAGAGAGAGGGCAGTAATCCGAGCAGCAGAGGGGAAACCAGTGGACTTCGAGCCCTTTCTCCTCCCCAAGAAGCTGGACACAGGCCGCCTTGATCTGCAGCTCAAAATGCTTGGCGATGTCACCAAAAGGTCTGATTGTAGCACAGCTCAAGATGTAGCAGTATGTATATCCCAGCTCCATCCACAAACAAGAGCTCAATTTGTAGAAGTTGAAAGCCTTAGGCTATAGAGTTATGTCTGTGTCTACCCATCTCTGTGGCTTCATCTAAGCGGACTTCTTCCTTGCATCACCTGAAAATATGGCTGCGCAGTACCATGACTCAGAAGAGACTTACTCACCTGGCCCTGATGCATGCCCACACGGAGATTTTGAACTCGCTGGACATATATACCCTTATGAGACCTTTTGTCAACACAACCCCCGAGCACAAGGCCACGTTTGGTTTGATCTGATCGACCCGCCCCGCAGCAGCTCAAGGTAAGACATGGTTAATTATAATCTGCCGCCATGCAGAAGCCTACTTTAATAATCTGTTGCTGGAAAAAAAAATGTAATATCTATTTGGATGTTTTTATGTTTCAATTATGGGTTGGGTTTGTAAGACTTGTATTGCAGTGTTATGGCATTATTGTGCATTGTGCGGTCGCTTTCTTGCTGACTTGATTGTTTTCTATAGTGAATAGCCAACAATTTGGGCCCTGAGGCGGTAGGCTACACAAGATAAAAGTGATGCTTTCTGTCATAATCAGTCTGCAGATTTGTGTATTGTTTGCAAGCTTTGGACCTGTTTGTAATATAGGGTATGGCATACATTTCATGGTTGCTCAGGTATGTGTTGCAAATTTACAGATATACAAGTTTACAACAATGAATGTACAGGCTTGCGGATTTTTGACACTGTTGACACTGTGTTGCGACTTGAATTTGCATTATAGCCTAGGTGGTAGGCTATGCTCATTGATAAACGTGACTCGTTCTATCGTAATCAGTTAGCGGGGTTATGCATTGTTTGCAAGCTTGAGGAGGTCGAAAATGTCATTGGGGAGGACCTCCAGACTCATATTTACAGCACCCCCTCCCACAAAATAGTTCCCATGGCCCTGTTTCAAGGTCACCCAAGGTCAAAGGCCACAGTGTCATTTTAGTCATCATATATGACTTCCCATATGTGATCAATAGCAACCAAATACCTATCTGCAGTGGTTTTTGAGATATATTGGAAAATTGGTGTTTCTGGTCAATGACCTAGACCCCCCTGAACTTTGACCCTGACCAATCTTTGAAACTATGCACTTTTCACAATCGCAAATATAGCATCATATTTCACAGATTGAAAAAGGAAAATTTTGGCATTAGTTTGAAGTAAATCTGATCATATTTGACAGAGTTATGGCCAAAAAATGATTTTGACCTTCTCTGTCACTTTGACCTTGACCTTGACCCAATCCATTCCAAAATTTAACGGGATATATTCTAGTTCAGTGCCCTACTTCTTCTCAAACTTGGTATAAATTGAAGCGATAGTTTACGCGCAATTGTGCTAACTAACAAACAAACAAACGAACAAAGAAACTAACTTGATTACAATACCCTTGTGCACCTTCACCATAAACAGGGCTTGTGGGTGCGGGTGACAGAGATAGAGCCACTGTCTGATTTACTGGGCATGCTCAGTTCCACCGCAGTTTCTTAAGGACAGCAGTTTTCCCTGTGGACTCGTTAAAGAAAACATTTACCCTGGTGAGGCCAGTGTCAGAGCAGCCCCAGTGCTTTATGGGAAGAAACAACATCTATACCCCTGCATAGACTCTGAGAAAATAGGGAGGGAAGGGGGGACCAGTGGTATTTTGATTTTATTCTAAATGTCTATTCTTAACTTGCAATTATTTTGCAAGATTCATTTCAGTGGGCCACCATTTGGGTGTCTGGAGGTCACAATCTATCATGGGCTGAAGTCTTCACCACATAGAAGCACATACATTTCTTTCATAGTGCTCCAGCATTACAGTCTACGCTGAATGAATACAAAATTAGCGAAGGCGCAAGGGAGCAACAGCTAATTTATGATGGGGGAGAAAGAGCAAAGGATACGTTTCATTTTTTCATTAATGGTATGTTTATCACAGCACATATTGGGGGGGGACGTGTTCCCCAACCCCCCTTTACATTGCACCCATGACCTGAACAATTAAAAAAAAGAGGTATCTTGAGGATACTGCATGTAAAGCTAACAGCATGTGACCAAGCATAGACTTTCATGGTTATTCAAAGCAATTTCCAACCACTAATAAAGGGGGGCGCCATAACTTCTGATCAGATAAATCTTTAGGGTTGTCAGCTGCCCCGAATAGATCGGGACATGTTCGTCCCTAATTAACTCCAGCCCAGTATCAAATAATGCATTACGCCATTGTGCACAGGTTTTGCTTCTTTGATGGTTCCCAAATCTGTTGTTTTACAAACTCAATTGCAATGAAAAGAAAACCCCAGAACAGAGCTTTCATCGCTCTAAGGAACTGGAATTCACAGGGAAGCCATTCAAATTACTGCACCCCTCTGGTGGTGGACCGATGGGTCATGGAATAAATGGGAATGACTGATGGTTGGAGGAACAAAATGTCAAGAATCAGCTAACCCAAACTAGATGTTACAGCAATAAGATGGCATTTTAAATACAGATCAACATTACATTTCAACAGATCTTTTAAAAAAAATGAAGTAATGTTTGCATCCAGCTGCACCATCTCGATCATTCTATTTTAAATGAATGTTTATCTTGTTTTTTTGCCTAGTTCAAGCTCATGCAAAAAGACCCAGTCATGATGGAGATGGTGTGTTGTGTCTGATGTCACAGGGATAGTGAATGATGCGAATTAAACCAGTGCATTCTGGGTAAGGTTAACAGAATTTTCAGTTACTCTCCTGTTACATTAGAGCAACGGTGGACAAACCAACATTTATGACCACGGTAACGACTGTTTCTAGACCAGTGGTCTTCAGTCCTGTTCCTGGCAGGGTCTTCTGGTTTTTTTTTAACTTGAGTATTGACTATCAGTTTGGACCCAAGTAACCAGGTGAGATGAGTTACCTGAATAACAGAGTACTTTAACAGATCAATTACCCGCTGAGTAACACGAAATACCAGCAGACTCTGTGGCTGTCTGGGACCACGAATGAAGTTCACTGTTCCAGATAAAAGAGACCACAAGCCAATCAAATCGCAAAGGAGTTTTCAAGGGCTCGCTAATCTTACTCTTTCAAGTCTTTCGTGATAATCCCTAATCCACATTTAGTAAATTTATAAAACTGTGAGTGATTTTTGCATGATTCTATATAATTTACTGCATAATTCTGTACCATGCTTAAAAAAATAGCAATGGAGTCACGGTGTCCGGCTGCTAGTTCACAGTAATTGATCTGATGCGCCTATGCAGATGTACATATCCACAGTGATGTGAATAAATTAGAGGCATGTTTGACTTTATGGGGTTCTCTGACATCAGTTGAATTTCAATGCATGCTGAGGGATGATTTAGATTTAGATTCTAAAGACCTGCTTTGCTGTAAACGGCCGTTTAGGGTCATTTGGGGTATTTTGGCGTTCTGCCTGCAAATACTGTGCATAGATTACCTAATTATTGCCCAGAACAGGTGCATTCCGTTCAGTGCTTTTTTAATCGACTGATAAGCTGAGCTGCTTGAGCGTAGCCACACGTTGATCCCTTGGGGCGAAGATCGATGTCGAGCTGTCGGCAAGCCTGATAGAGGGAGGTCACCAGAGATACTGGAGATGAGATCAAAGGAGAGGTGAAGGATAGCGCGTGTCATTGCTTTCGCAAAGATGGCCGCGCCCTGAGATGGGTTCTGACAGTAGGGACTGCCTACAGGGGGCGGGGGGATTAAAGAGGGGGGTAGTCATATTCATAATCGATTGACAGCAGATTTCTCCGTCTCATTATCCCAGTGAAGCTGCGAGAGGTCAGGCTTCATCATTAATGGGGGAGTTGTGGGTGGGGGGGAGATTTGATGGGGGAGATTGCCCAGCGTTTAACCATTTAATGTTTAAGATCGCACATGTGTGATAAGAATGTTTCTAGGCGAATATTCTGTGGCCAATGTAGCAATCGCAGCATTCTACAACAGAAATGACTATTGTGTAGATGTGTCAGCCATATTGGGTAAGACTTCTGCTGTCTGCAACCGTCAACCTACCTGTGTAGAATTCTATGGTCTTACCTTTCTGATGTCACTTTAATTTACAAAACAATTCAGCCTTACCCAAGATGGCGCCCATTATTACCATATTCCAGACAGCATTACTCTATCACAGGGATCATCAAATCACTTCCTCAAGGTCCGAGAACTGCTGGTTTTCCACCTTCCCTTTTTCTTTACAGTCATGTAAAAAGACTGTACAATCACATGCACTCTTTATTCTGTTAATCACCTGGGGGACAGAAAACCGGGACTGCATTTCGATTCAAGGTCCAGCTTTGGCAATCCCAGCGCCATCACATTGTCCATTCTACTGTCTTTAATACCGTAGTAGCAATCACTAATGACTACAACACTGACTCAGAATATTGAACAAAATTACATAATTAACTTTTTTTTCTGATATAGACGGAGTGAAGTATATCAGACTTCTGCATGGAGATCTAGAGGAGCCTTTTGATAAACCTGTCCCCTGAGATGGTGATGAGAATGAACACAAAGCAGACTCATGTAAATCCACAGGGGCCCTGACTGGGCCGGCTACAGAGTGATGACTCACTTTTGTTTCGACCTGCGCTGGGATCAACTCAACAGGAACACAGCAAATATTCAGCGCATGCTCCCTGTCCTCCATAATTAACTGCTTTAGGTCGTAATCAGAGACCTCTGCCCAGGATTTTAATAAGCCCAATTCTCTGACAGAAGAGGATTGCTAATGTGAAGATGTACAGGCATACTGTTCAAACATTCACAGCTGATTATAACCCTGAAGACTTAATATTAGCAAAATAGAGACACCACATTCTTATCATATATTAGCAAAAGAGGGTTATTCATGAAAGGCTTGGCATAAATTAAAAGAAATGTAAACTATGTATCTCTTCATGAACTATAAGAGCTATATTATGACACATATTCTGCAAACCACTGCTTGGATATGTCAACCACATGGGCATTATTTTTGCAAAATGGCTCCAAAAGACTCCTCTGTGATGTCACAGAGGAACAGAATGAATGAGGCTCTTTGTTGGCCACAATTCTGTTTTGGAGCTTCCACACTTTTCTAGAGCATTCTATAAAACACTAAAATGGGATCTTTCATACTGACAAGCCTGTCTTCTAGAGTCGTTTCTGTTATTAAAAATTTTGACTCCTAGTCCAGACACATTGAGGTCCATGTTCAGCTGCTCTGGTACAAATTTTCAAAGACTAAGAATTTCCCCCATTGCCTTGGGGGAGCATCTTGCAATGATTCAGCAGATTTGCTCATGAAATCATGCCCCTGGTAAACAAGCTGAACAAAACAGAAACATGATGAGGCACAGTGTGCTGTATTCTGCAGAATGGCTGTCGAGCATCACCCAAGTAAGATTAGAAACCAGAACTGAATGCTCTGTGTTCTGCAAAAATCGCCAGTAATCACTGCTGATATCACTGAACATCTGGTCATATAGTCACTTTAAACATAACAGTTTTTAAGGTTTTTTTCTTCAAATTCACAAGATGTTTTCTTTCCCTTCTCCTGACCGTATTTGTTTTTTATTTAAATGAGATTGTCTCCTGGGCCAGAGGAGATGAATATGAATGAATATGAATAAAATCAGGTGGCTTGAAGTGCAAACAGGGGAATGATTCAGTCCTTGTGAGAACTCGTAACTTGGCCAGTGATGAGCCAAACACATACAACACCTTTAGTCTTACATCGAGTGTCAGTGTGCTTTAAGTCTGTCTTATATCTGATATCAAACATTTGAGTCCTCTTGCAGTCATAACATTAACACTTGAGTTGAATTAACATGCAAAATTGTACTGTATGACGGAAATCATTATATGCCTATACATACAAAAATATGAAAATCATGTTATATATCAATACATACAATGAATAAGTATAGAGAAACCTTCAACCTTTTTTGAGAATGTGCCAGACTAACTGGTTGTTTAGTGCTGAATATGGGTGAGTTTCGTCACCAGAAAGTGTCACATCCCTAGCACTGTGGAGTAGTTAAAGCGCTAGCATTAGCCTCGTAGACTGACCAGCGAGGGTCACTGGTGCACGATGAGATGCTAACATTCTGACCGACTGAACCTTCTGTCCCCACGCGATACTGGAGCGCACTGTCACCCAGCAGGGTGTTCCTTTCTTTCTTTTCCATATTTCTTTCATTTTGGCACGCAAGTTTCAACTTAAAAATATGAAAAAGACAATACAGTACACTCAGGGAACAGTGCAGGAGAGGTGAGACACTCAGGAGGGCTTCAATGAGAAGTATACGCTCCCCAAGCGATATGAGCTCAGCCACTAGTACTTACATGTAAAATACTGTATATGTGTAAATTTAAAGCCAGCTCTCATTCGAAATACAGGACAGGATCGAGGGGGCCGTTCTCACGCTGGGAGAGTGCTTTATTACACGAGGAGCCCGCCAGCTGCCGAAGGGCATTCATTTTGAGAGAAGGATTTCCATTTCCTTCAGGTCAGCCGTGCTAATAGAGGTCAGCTTCAGCACCCTGGGCCACGGTATCAATCTCGAGCCCGACAGAGTCATGGCTTTCCATGAGCAGATTATGAAATATGAAGACTTGAATTTATTTTATTTTTTCACCTCGCATTACTATATTGTGCATTTATAAATTTTCTTTGGTTTTAACAAATTTTTTTACTATACTGTGAATCATAATGAGCTTCCACATGTATGAGAGGTGCATTATAAATAATGTTTACCAGCATTTCAGTGGTTGTGCTGCCATAATAACAGAGTTATCCGTAGTTAATCCCTGAATTGTTGGTGGTACAGGAAAGGAGAATTGCTCCCCCCCCCCACCAACTGCTGGTGGAACAGGGGGCAACAGTGGCGGCTCCTGACAAAAAATTCAGGGGGGGCAATTTTTACGAATAATCACACCGATGAGCTATTTGTCAAATACATCAACAGATTGTGTCTCAATCTTTTTGGGCCTGTTAAATAAACTTATAATCATTGCCTGTTATGTCCATTAGGTGGCAACATACAACAGAAAGAGCTGGACAGAAGTTAGCTAGTTAGAAGTTAGTCATTTCCCTTTATTACTCCACTTTCCCACTAATTCATGTAATTCTAAATACCCATTTTGTGGAAGTAACATGCATAGACTGAACATAGAGATGGTACAAATACTGGTAGGTAGGTGGCAAGATCATCGCCTCAATTTACTTTGTAGCAATGCCTGGTATGTCCACTAGAGAGCAGCACTGCGAGCACAACAAAGTTTTCCTTTAGCTACTTGAGTTGCAATGATAAACTGTGGTGAAGAAAGTCACAGTCAGGAGCCGTCAACTCAAAAGTAAAGAATGGTTTAGCACTACATTTAATCACTCCACTTATTGATGAAGACGTGATATCTATTTGGGTGGCCACACGTTCCAACAGCCAAAGTAAAAAAAAAAAAAAAACTGTGACAAGACGGCGAGTTGCAATTCATATGCAGGAAGTGATTAGCTAGCAAACTGCGTATCAAAATGCTTTTGATTCAGTAAATAGTCTGGCGAGCAGTTTCTTTGTTTTACACAAGGGTAAAAATCCAGCCGTCACCCGCTCCACTACTGAATAATATCACATTAGCTGTGGGCAATAATCACCATTCAGAGCACGAAAGTACAGTCCCAAGCTTCAATTCGCATGCTGGAAATCACCAATGCACAGAGCGAAATAAAGATCTCGGTCCAATCCTTCACAACCGCTGTAGCTGACAAGCTAAATATTTGCCACAAGAATATAATCGACTAAAGCTGAGGTTTTTTACAGAAGCCAGGATTACGATTATGCACCTTTCAATATTCACTAACGCTACTGGTAAACCTCTCCACTGCTCAATGTCAACTTGTTCAAAAGCGCTAACGTTAGCCTGTATAACTGCTAAATGTGTGGGTATCCTGCGTGAGACCGTAGATGGCCACTAATTACATGGCAAACGCGGCTAACTTCACCGGAAACCTAAACTGACCACTGGCTGACAATACTGCTTTTTGTCCGATTTCGAAAAAACATACTTGTTGGACGGATCTTTGAATTAACGTATCAGGGGACTGTATAATGTATAACACAGTAAGATCGGGATAGTCATCCGTCAAGCGCTTTTATACGAAATGGTGTGAGCGCACGTACATCCTCTTGGGTGGATACTTCAGCCCCGGAGCTATTGCCAGCCATTCCTAGTGCCGACTCGCTGGCATGGAGTGTAGACTGTAAGGTGCTGGGCCAGTCAAATTTATCACCTTGTGAATAAAGCACTCTGTTTCCACACAAACTTTTATCTTTTTTTGAGTTGTTGGTACAACCAACAACGGAATAAGTGGGGCCTGAACGCATTCAGTCAGCCTTTCTCTCTTCAGTACAGCGAGCAGTGACCGAAAGTAGGAGACCGTTTCGGTTCTCATGGCAGCGCGCATACCCACGACCAGCTCTGCCCACCACCACTGCTATTACGTATGACGAAAGCACATTGGGGCAAGCCCTCCCGGAACCCATTGAGATTGCAGTGAAAGGCTTTGCACTGGCAAAAAAATGACATTACACGAGAGTCAATGAGAGACCCCTGGGGCAATTTTCAGTCTGAGTGAGATTGCCCCGAAAGGGGCGGGACTATTGGAAACGCTAGTTTATCCTGATTGGACAATGCCATTCAAAGGGAGATCAAGCTGTAGAACAGTGGTAGAGCCGGGGGAAAAAAAAAAAATCTTTTTCTCGTGGCAGTGCGTTGCCCAATCGTCCCAATGGACAATCCGCCTCTGGGGGGGCAAGGTTGCTCTTATTCCCCAGGGAAATCTAAGACACCATTCAAATGGCACCAAGAAGTTTCTCCAAAAGATGCTGCCCAACAGTTGGGGGAATAGCCTTTGGCAACAGATAAGGGAGCTTGTCAATATACTGAACGCATTCAAATTTGAACAGGCGCTCAAAAATGAACAAGTCTCCATTCGTGTTCAGCTAAAAAACCAACGGCAGAGCGTTCAAAAATGAACGAGCATGCGTTCATTTTGCGTTCAAAAATGAACAAGCATGTGTTCATTTTTGACCGGACGGCATCCAAAAACGATCTCAGCTACCCTCTCTCGCGTTACAAAATGAATCTGCTCTCCATTTCGCAAAATTTGCACCGACATGCGTAAATATTTCCTTCTTAGGAGAAAAAAATTCCCCGTCTCCCATCCTGCAGAATTTAGAAGTATATTTTAAGGTACATGCCTATAAAACAACGGTTTTCACGTCGACTAAAAAATCCTACCAAATCTCGAGTTTCGAGATTATATCTTTACCGATCGTCAATCTTCCGCTATACGCTTACACTTTTCATCGAGTTCGATAAGATGCTTTAACGCATTCCACACCCAAGACTGGAGATAAATTGTGATTCAATGGTACCGGAGTACGTTCAGTCAGCCAAAGCATTCAAATATTGCTGTTTGAATACTTTACTGGAATGAACATCGCTCCCGTGTGGTGTCAGTATGCCACTTTTTCATTCTTATTTAAAAAAGCATTTTAGAATTCCAAATCATGATGTGACCGCTAAGCAATTTGTATGCAAAAGATTGTAAATAAATAAAATTAAATACATTAAAATTATAGTTTACGCATTGTATCACATCATCTGCGCCACAGCCCAAGTTTAATTCTACTATTCTGTGAGTATAAGAACTAGGATAACTTAGTCCCGCTCATATCAAATTGCAAACTTATCTGCGATATTAATCCTTTGTTTTTAAACCTGTGAACGCGCAAGCAAAAAAAAAAAAAAAAAGCCACACTTTACAGCCCACTACGTACACGATGAATTCTGCAATGATATTCAGATTTTGTTCCATTGATTGTACATGAGATTTTGTAGGCTACCATTTGTCATATTATATATTATTCTAATTTATTGTACAGTATTTTTTTCAGATTGAAGTCACAACACATGAAACCGCCGCTCTGTGGGAGCTGCCGACGACAAATCCAGATCTAGACAAGCAGATGAGCAAAGTAAAACCTCTGCATGTGCACAGTATTATAAAATCAGCATGTCTGAATGTTAATAAACATTTATTCCCCCCCTTATAAATATAACCCTTATTATAAGGTTGTTATCAGTTCAATTAATGAATGAAAGCACTGAAGGTGCTGATGCCTCGGTGCTTACAGCAGTGACAAGCATGTCTCTGAATCGCAGAACCTTCGAGTGAACAGAAGTAGTGAGGTAGGCAACAAAATTAACTAGTTAGCAATAATGGATCGCGTCTCCCAACAAATGATGATAATTGCACAAGTTGTAATAGTGCTTATGTGCCAGCTATTAGCAACATGCAAACCATTATCAAAAGGCAACGACGGCATCGAAACACCGTCACGATGCAGTCGCAGATTTATTCGGCAAATAACGTTTCCATCAGCAGTTATCGCATAAACCTTTTACCGATCAAGAAGAAAATCCGATGAGATCAACCGTATAAACTTAATGTCGGTATCTTGAAAATCAAGTCAAATTTCACCGTTTCCATAAGGCATTTTTTATTCGATATGACTTAATTCGCATGAGAACGTGTGGATGGAAACATGGCTATTCTCAAGTACAAGTGCCCCTACTTTTGGTTGTGCTCTTTTGCAAATGTTTATGTTGAAATCCTTGATTTGTGTATGTAGGTATACATGTGAGTGTGTGTGTGTATATATATATATATATATATATATATATATATATATATATGTATATGTGTAGGTATGTATATATGTGTATGTATATCCCCCCCCCCCTTGTCTTATGAGTATGTATCTCTATGTATTCTACACTTTGTCACTCGTTGGTTTGGTTAATGTTTTTGTTTATTTTTATTGTGCAGGGCCCCTTGGAAGAGCAGTTTCCTAACTGAAAGGGTTACCCTGTTGAAATAAGACGGAAATAAGTAGGGGAGAGCGGGGGCAAACGGATCATTTTTTCGTATTTCCCTCTCTGCACAGAGATGCATTTTTTTTTAAGGTAACCATTTTTTTGGGTGTGAACAACATACATAGTCCTCTCCAAATCCCAACCAAGTCTGCTAAGATTGGATGAACGAGTATGACGTAATCGGACAGGAAAATGCAGCTGCGCGTTGATCCGTTCGCCCCTGTCTGTGGGGACGAACGGATGAAGTGACAGGGTCAAACGGATCAGCTGCATAAATCGACCACAAAACAATTAAGTACTTAATATTATTTGCATATAACATTCATTTAAGCTTCAGTTGAGTCCTTTGAGCAAATGAAGATGTTGAATTCATATCATACCAGTTTAGCTATCATGTTACTAGGCTACATTCTGCATTTTGCTCGCCTTCACCGGCACTTACCGCACGTCCCTCCTTCAATTAACAGCAAGGCAAGTCATCCAGCTGCTTTAGTTGAGGTAAGTTGTTTCAGATAATGTTTTTCTGTTCTTATCAGCCCTTTCCACAAGATATTTTCTTTTGTCATTAAGGGAAAATGACAAAATATTCATAAATAAATGGTTATGTAAACATGGGAATAGATCTATTGGTAAAATTGGGAATGCGTCGCCAAGACATCCGCATTTGGTAAAATTTTAATTTTACCAAATGCCGATATCTCAGCGACATATTCCCAATCAACAAATGCTCTCCATAATACGTCTTGCCGATGCAACTTTATTCATCGTGCCGATGTCGGCGAGACGTATGCGTGCTGTCTGGGTAATAGTCTGGTATCCCGTTTAAGCCAATTTATGACTGCCATCTACTGGCTTTATGGGCTTTATGCACAGCTCCACTACTTCCTGAACTTAAACCAGCTCCTTTATTTCTTGTTCTTCATTATTGGACAGTGATCCGTTTGACCCGGACTGCAGTGATCCATTTGCCCCACTGCAGTATCCCTCCATATTTTGCTGGCGAGCATCTTACATAGGCTAGCATGAAAAATGAAACATCCACTGATAGCAAACATATAGGTCTTTTAGACGCTATACATTTACAGTCCTCAACTAATAAACATAAAGCTTGAAAACGGAAAATACTGTCTCTTGATTTTTTTACTCATTGAGGGAAAAATCCTGTTTTGTCGTCGCTCTCCGCCAAGATAGGTCCGATCGCAATGAAATTTAAATGCCGAGCGGATGGCGGGAGACCATGCCTGTGTACTAAACAGCAACCTCCGGACTACAGTGTAACAGGGAAAAATGTCCGTGATCCACTCGCCCCGCTGATCCGTTTGCCCCCGCTCTCCCCGATTTACCCACCAGTGGCCGGCTGACATAACGAGTTGATAAACAGCTTCGTAGGACCGCTTAGCGAGACTGCGGTTGTTAGGCTTAGTGAAGCCCAGCAATAACTGAAAGCATTGTTCATTTGCGCACTGTTACTGTGGGGGAGAAATCATTTGTGATGTTTTATAAAGTTCATACAGCAGTAAGTTCAAAAATCCACGCAGTGCTGTATTTAACACAGTGCTTAATGTGTGTCTACATGAATCACTGTCGGCATTACGCTCCGTTTGTCAAGTTTTGCCATCAGCAGTAACTATTGCTGTGATATAAATCGAACTCACAAGTTGTAAAGTGATCCACTGTGAAGAGCTTTTTCTTTGTTAAAGTCTTGATCGCTCGCAGCAGCCATCGTGGTAATCAAATAGTGCTATAACTCGAAAACAAAGCTCTACCTCAAAAATCTGGCAAATTTAAATCTAAGAGATCATGGCATTTAACCCATAGAGCCGTATTCTAGGACTTAATTTTGACCGGCGTAGCGGCTATCCCGGTAACAGACAGAATGACTGACACACAAACGAACTACTGTATGCCCCGCGTGCGCATGCGCACCGAGGCATAATAAGCTTGACTGCAAGATAAATGACTAAGTAGCCTAGTCTTGTGATGCCATGAGGATTAGCTGGTTCAGGGATACGAGATCACGGAGTGAGACCTGAATTCATGCGACACGCTGGAATACCGGTGACAAGACTTTTGGATGATGTGCATGATTAATACTTAATTTGTTCAGTCGACTAAGTTTAATATGTTTTTGTTTAGATAACCGGAATATGTTTTTGTTCAGATAACCGGAATATGTTTTTGTTCAGAGAACAGGAGTAGGTCGCATATAATCCCATTCCTGAAGCATCACCTAAATTGGAAAATGATCTTTAGCAGGCGGATTATACCCAGTATATGGAAAAAAAAAAAACTTGCCTAACAATGACAATGAGAACTACTTCACTTTAAGGAACTTAGAATTTAAAATAGGCCTGTACAAACGTTTATCTAAACCATCATCCATATTCAGTCGTCGTTCACAAAAGAATATCCACGCCCATAATCTAAAAGCTCACTTAACACACGTTAGCGCCAAAGCACCAAATGACTTTCTACCTTTTTCTATTTCAGAAAGATGCCTCAAAATTACAAACGAATAACGAAACGTGGCAATGCCATTAGAGAATGACTCAAGAGGTTCCTTACAGTAGCTTCGTGGGACAATAGTAGTAAGGCATCCCCCTTAACTTGCCTACTTAAGTGGGAAATACATTTCACTTAATAAGCAAATTCTTAGTGTAACAAAATGCCCCACAACCTGTAGAAAACTACCCCACCTGTAACAAACTACCCCATATATGGGGTAGTTTGTCACAGGTGAAAGGGGTCTATTTTTTCCTCACCAGCATCTCGCATGTGGAGAATATAGGGGTTGCTGCAGATCAGTCATGTAGTCTAATAAACTTTTTTATCTTTAACCTCATAATGTCAATTCTACAGCCGTTAAAAGAAAAAGTGTAACAAATAGACCCGGTCTCCCCTATAGCTGATTATTTTCAGTCATAATGTCAAATTTACCTATTGTTCTGGACACCCTTAAAATCTTGCTATAAATCTTTATCGTTGGGTGATATTTTTTGTTACATTATGTAACTTTAGCTGACGTAGAAAAAATCAGATAGGCATACAGAAAAACACAACCGCGAAACCACAAAGACGACGGCGGGCAAAGGGTAACATACATGCACGTTTTGCGTTTTCCAAATTCTGGTAGCATGTCGCCAGTCAAATGTAGGCCTTCATTTCAGAAAAAGAAATGAGTGACGACAATATTTTATATAACTGATGCATAAAACAGAGAGAAGACTCCAGCTGTAACACCGATAATTTCTATCTATAAAATCTATCTATAGTAAATGACGGAAAATGGGGAGATGGCGTTAACCGCATAAACTGTCACATACATCGACAAAATCTGCAATAAAAAGCTCAGAAAAGTTGACTACAAACAGAATTTCTTGGATTGCGAACATTTTATAATGAACAAAGTTAAGTTTTATATGAATGGCGTTCAGTTTTAGATGAACGCATCAGGCCTTGGGCAGGCATCGGGAAATGAACGCATCAGAAAATGAACAGAAGGGTGTTCATTATCGAACGTAGTGACCAGGTTTGCAGCCTCGAACGCATCCAAAAATGAACAGGCACCTGTTCAAAAATGAACGCGTTCACTGTTCAGAATATTGACAAGCTCCTTAAATGCACATGACTGATCATAGCAAATGCACAATTGTATTGTGTTTCACAGAGTATCGCAGCAGATTTCACATCTAATAAAGTCACTGGAAATGTTAAATACGAAAAATACACATCAGAATTTAAATATGACAGCTGATATGAACTACACTTCATGTACGGCTAAAAGCACAGAACGTTTTTATACTCGTGGTCTTGACTTCCAATGGTGTTTTTATCAACTTGAGATGACAGTTTCACAGCATGTGTGGCTCCTGTCTCAGAAGCAACATAATCCCCAATTTTCCTCAGTGCCGTAATGTCACTGTGATTTGTGTTTGGGCAGACAGCCTCTCTTAACGTATGACAGTAAAACAGTTCCACTCCGCACATTAATAAAAGCAGAGGGCCTGTAGCAGAACGGGGTGATTGAATGAAGCATAGCAAACACATCAAGGGCGATGAGACCATCTGTGAGAAATCACCAGCACTTTGGCTTGCAGTAATTCTGCCCTAAAATTATGGTATGTTTTTGTCTCTCGGATGCTAAGAGTGCCTGGACACTGGGACGGTCATTTTGTGCACCCTGTAAAGCAGGATGGATCCATAATTCTACAACGTACATTTTATGAACTTCTTTCAACTGAAAGCTCTCTTCTGAGATTAGTCGCTAAACTAAAAGTAGCTAGTAATGTAATGTAATTAAAAATAAATTCCATTAAATATTGACATTCATCAATTTAATCCAGAGGCTGCAGGTGTCACAAAGACATTATGCAGTCATTTAGGGAATTCCTGATTCCCTCCCCGCTTTGCAAAAAAAAAAATTTATCTACAGCCTGCACAAGCTATGTATTCACTGTTTAAATCATACCACTTTTTTTTTTAATCGGACTTTTCTAACACAAAGTGAGATTATTTATTGAACACAAGTGTGACTGACACAAGAGCTGCAGGCCTTTACCCGAGTTAGGTTTCCCACTGTGAAGAACAATCCAGAGCAGTCAGGTTAGATAAGTATCCTGGAAGTGCGTAAATTCCACTTCAGACCCCCTAACACTGAACTGCAACCAAAACTTCAAAAAATAAACCCATGCCCACGGCCACATCCATCCATGGGCCACACAACTGATCACTGATTTTGTGAATAAACAAGCAACAAATTCTCAAATCCCCCACCACGGGATGGCTGATATCTGGCCTGAAACCAAAACACGTTGGGGAGACAGACAGACAGACAGACAGGAGGACAGATGGAAGTATTGGGAAGGCACATCTACACATTAAGATGCAGCCATATAGTAAATTTCGTTGAGAAACACTGAATGGTTTAAGAGTTCTGGCCCAGAACAGAAGTGCAACAGACAGACACGCAAACTGATGAACGGGCAGATATGGTGGAAGGACGACACTCATTCCTATATCGCCATTCACTTTGTGGGGGGGATAATGAAAACAGACCCTATAGCCTGCCAGGGCCAGAAGGAGAGAAGACCTTTGCACTTGTGCTTATCACACACTGATTTCCAGATAACCATGGACCACTTTACTGCACATCAGCCATTGACTGTCCTCCGGCTTGCAGAAAAGCATTTCGGTGCAAGGAAGTCCAGTTCCTGACCACTGTCTTATTGTACAATTTGTGGCCAGTCGAGTGTGTGCATTAAAGCCACTGAGTCCAAGTCATCCACTAGGCGTCTTAGATGAAGTGACGCAAACTGCTTGTGATTTATCCGCAAAACATTTCTCCACAGTCCGTTAAGCTAGCGTGCTATATAGATTTACTATTGCCTTTAGAGGAGACCAGCGTATTTTGACCAGCCATGGTGGCGCTAGCGAGCAACATCTCTCACACAGAACAAACAGGAGCTGTGCCAGCAACCTGCTCCATGAAGTAGGCGGCCATTTCCAATACTCCCTGACTTCACCATGGGCCACGTGTTCCTTTGTTACAGGTCTGTTTGTTCAGCAGCTCAGCCAAACCACTTTTTTCATTAAACCCACAAGAGGACCATTGAAAGGCCTCTCACCTGCAGTAAAAGACGCCCACACAATTAGCAAAACCACCACCGCCGAAACCAAGGTCTCAGAGGAGTGGACCAGCACACAAAGAGCAAACACACTCAGCCATATACCCAGGACAAAAGAGCCCCAGAGAGAATGTGAGTGGAATTTCAAAGAACTTCCCTTCAGACAGCCAGCGCAATCATCAGCACAAAAACATTTAATCAAAAGAGAAAACAGGCATCAGAAGTCAAGCGAATGATGTCCCAGTTTGAGGCCCACGTTGCTCCCCTAATCTTATCTGAAGTTGACTTTGTGTGGGAGTTTTCACTGACCGCACCGCTTCAAAACCTGACTCAATTGAGTGAAAGAGGTGGAAAATACAGGTACAGGATGAGGAAGTCGTCCCCAATGTTCCACTCCTAATCACCACAATTTGCTAATTAGCGCAATTACAGTGTTGAGCCAGCAGGTGAAGCTAAAAAGCTAAATCAGCAAACTGAGGTTATGGATGGAAGGAACATGTGACGGAGCCAAAGGTGGGGACAATCCCAGGGGCCAACAGGTGGAGGGCCAAAAAATTCCAGAAAGATGGAGGTGCCAGCAGCAGTACTCATTTAGATGGCCCAAAATTCCTGGCCCCACCCACTGATGTTGCTTATGAACTACTTTCGAACTTACTCATCCATCAAAACATGTCTCCCAGCAGAATTTTGGGTTCAGGAGGCCACAGACAACAAAGCATATTACAACCAGATCGATCACGCTTTACATTCAGACTCAAACGCAATTACTCTCGTCTGATGAGGAAAGTTTGGTAAACAACTGCAGCCTGCTCAAATCACTAACCGCACATCGCACAGTGATTAATTGAGCACAGACTCTTAAAATGGGTCAAGGTGGGGGAAGATGGAGGAACATACAGTATATGCTGAGAACCCTCTTATCAAAATTACAAATTACCTCAGGGGATTCAATATAATGCACCTTCTACTTTGAAGAGTGCAGTCTTTTTTTTTTTTTTTTGACTAAATTTAAAGTTAGAGATCCAATTCATGACATATTGGGTTCAGCCAGCTGAGAAATGTCCAATTATCCCAAATGTGAGTGTTTGAGCTTGCATGTAAGTGTAATGAAAATGGCTGCTTAAGGAAAGATGTGAACATTGAAAAGCTGAAGGGAATCTGTTATTTCTCAACATATTGGCCTAAAATTTGAAGTTGATAGAATATCTGTACGCTGCACAACAAGCATATAAAAGTATTATTTCCATTTTCCAAAAAAGACAAGTAAAATCAAAGTTAGTTTGGGACAAACTAGGGAGGAAGAATCAAGAAGAAACAGCTCTCCGAGGGAACTTGCTCAGTTGTGTTTGAAGTGAACCTTCAGACAGATATATCAACCATTGAAGGAAGAAGCCACACATCTGTTCTGAAATTTCTATGGCAAACAGTGGAGATCTGAAGAATCTACAATTTAGACAGCTTTTCGTGGAACAGAAATGGTTTTTCTTTTTTCCACATCTACAGTATCTGCTTAAAAACTGAGCATTGACAAAAACGTTTGACTGGTAGTGTATACAGATGAGTTTGTGGAGCATCTCTTGCGAAGCAGTAAAGCCCCGACTCCGCAATGTTTTCAAATTCACGTTTTCTGGCATGAGCAAAAAGTAAGCTGGCATCTCAGAGGCAGGAGCATACAGCCAAAAGCTGGGGAAATTCTCAAGGATGCTAACTGCCTTTTGACTAAAGCTTGAAACTGTATTGAAATCTTAAAATCTAAAACCCTAGTCACACTAGAGGCGGAATGAGCTAGAATGCCATCGGAATGAAAATTCTTTGTATATTCCTGGATATTCGAAGCGCATTCTAAAAATTCTGACTGCATTTTGAGTGCATTCCAAATATTCGGGCCCGTTCTTGTGGCCGGCCTGAATGTTTTGCTCATGCTCAAAACTTTCCAGGTGCATTCGAAGTGGAGAAATATCGGACGGCATTCAAAGTGTATTCTAACTACGCTCTGACTGCATTATGAATATTCTTACGGCATTCCAACAGCATTCAAAACATTCTGATTGCATTCGAGGGAGAATCGAAATGGCAAGCCACGTCAAATCCTGCCAGAATGTCCTGAATGTGCCTCGAATGAGCCAGAATGCACCTCGATTGCTGCAGGAATCTATCTCGATATTAAAACAATTCAGCTGGAATGCACTTTGAATGCCGTTGGAATCCTTCGATTGCCGCTGGAATCAGTGGCGGCTGGTGAACTGGCGATAGGAGAGGCTGAAACCCATCCCTTACAAATAATGATTGGTCATGACCTGTTTTCAATCACTCATTTAAATTACCATTAAAGAAACTCCGAAAACTCTCAACATTATCAGGTGTGGCCAGTTTTCATTAATAACGCACACCTGTTAACTCTCACGCATTCGGCGTCAGTTTTAGTGGCATATTTACATTCCCCTGCTGTAGTCAGCATTTACTCAATCAACGCATATGGGACACTTGTGTTACATTCTAAGTACATTCTGAGTATTCGAGCTGCATTCTGTTTGAATTCTTGGACGTTCCAACCATATTCGGCGGCCATTCCGGGTGCGTTCTGGCTGCATTTGAGGTGAATTCGTACAGCATTTGAGGCACCTTCCAACCAGACTTCGGGTGGTGTTCAGGCAGCAATTGAACCACACTCGTACGGCACTCGAAGTGTATTCTAAATATTCTGACTGCATTCTAACAGCATTCTAAATATTCCTACTGTGTTCCAACTACATTCAAGCTGCATTCGAGAGCTAATACACCCAGAATGAGCAAGAATCATTTGAGGCGGGTTCGAAGCGCATTCTAAGTATTCGAACGGCATTCTTTCAAAGCTGCAAGAATTTTGGTCAATTTGAAATTCCTGCTGGAATGTTGCGCGAATTCTTCATCCCGGCTGGTTCTGCTTGATTCCTACTGATTTTGAATAAGTGTGACGGGGGTATAAGAGTAGCTTTCAGAACTGTTAAAAAAATCAGGATACAGCAAGGACTGTTGGCACTGTTGAAAACAAGGAGCCATAATGGTTATTTTTACTCACACAGTTTTCGTTAAATTAACAAAATGTATTTTTGGTTATTTTCACCTTTCTCAAATAACATAAGGTCTGTTATTTCTTCATAAGGTGGAAGCTTACCCCACCCCAAACCAAAGCCACAGCCCTTAGCATTCATGCTGAGCATTTTGCCGCACTGAATTGTAAAATAAGCAAATTAATACTTCATCGACATACAGTGAGCACCATAATTCATTGGTATGTGACACTTTCTTATTATTTAAGTTATGCCAGTCAAGTTAATGATCGCATCTGAAGTCCCCCAAACAAGCAGGAACTGAAGATGGCTGCAGTAGAGGCCTGGAAGAGGATCACCAGAGAAGATGCCTAGTGTCTGGTGATATCCACACGTCACAGACTGCAAGCAGTCATATATACACATCCTTGGATATCAAGGAAATATGACCAAATAATAAAATTAATTACATTTTTGTATATAATTTTAAACTGTCCAATACAGTTTTTTATGAGCCCTAAAATGGGGGGAACTAGCTAAAAAAGGTGCTGTCTTTTCTAAATGTTCCATCTGATATGGGATGAAAAAATTAAAAGCAAATTAATTAAAAGAAAATAAAGGCCGCACTTCAACCTCATTGTTACTGTGTCCTTTCTAAAGTACAGAACCAAATTTAAAAAAAAATGCTTCAATGTCCAATGGAATATTTTGCTCACTGTATGATGACGAAACTTTGAATTCAATATAAGCTTCACGTTACCACTTGAATGCATCCTTCCACTGTGAGACCAAAATTAATACAGGTTAACTAGCCAGCCAATGTCTGTTGTTTAATGGGGACAGAAACTCCAATGCATTTGGATGTGAATATGAAGCAGAGAAACTGCCGGTTAGATTGCATTGTTTAGTATGTGCAGCAATGCAGAAGGTAAGTCGCATTAGAGGAGTTGCTATTACCAGCGAATCAAGATTGCATGCGGCGCCAGAATAATTTCACGCATTCGTGTTCACCTTTATGTTCACTTATGTTCCTTCTCTTTAATTCAATAAATGGGTGCGACAGCTCAGAAATGCAATCTACCTGGCTGGGCATTCGTTTCAATCGCCACAATATGAATTTTTAACAGATAGCTAGCGTAGCTTTTTACAATGAGCTAGTACATTGACCTCAGACCCAAATAGTTTGTAAAGTTTGTGACTTGATCCACGTGAAAGTATTTATCTTTAAATAAGAAAGTAGACGATAAAATGTTCAGCATTCAATGAACTGTCAGGGAGTATGATTTACTGTAATGCACAGCGGTGGCCAATGGACAGAAAGCAGTGAGGGCGTAAAACACGCTTTTAAACTGATAAGTATTCTTGATCAGTTTGCAATCATTTTCCTTGATTAAAGATACTTTTACTCTTCTCTTTCAGATAAAGCCAATTCTCTTTGTTAAAACGAGAAATAAATCGCTTCATTTAGATGCAAAAATGTCCACATTTCAATCTTTGTTTTCTTTTAAACAATCATGAAGCGGAGGTTTGCTGGCCTGCTTTGCATGATAAAGACAGAAGAGCGAAAAATGCAGAGTAGTTTTTTTTTTTTTTTGGCAGTAGCTATTTTTACATCAGTTGTAAATGTACTACAATTAGCTACTGTTACAAACTTCCGCCTGCGCAAGCGCAATGAACGATCTTGTACTCCAAATATGGAATGTAGGCGGGAAAATGCCTAGGTTCGGGGTGTAACTCTAACCCTAACCCCACCCCTAACCCTCAGCCTAACACTTTGGCGAATGCCGACAGGCGTAAAAATAGCTACTTCCTTTTTTTCTCGTGAAGGGTTTCCTTTTAAGGCAAGTGAATAAAATATTTTTACTGAATTTATTATTTACTCAGCTTAATATTTAATTAAAAAGGAAGCTGTGCATTTAACTGCAATAGATTATTCACATTGTTGGAAAAAGTGTTGATCAAGAACAGTGACTGAAATCGGGTCAGTAATCATTCGATCATTCGTTTCAAGGGATGCCCCCCCTTTTCCATTCAGCGGCTGCCACTGGTAATATGAATTAAAAGTACAAGCAGCAAAATCTGCAAACTTTTTAAATGACTTAGTTGCATTGAGTTTTTCAGGTAAGAGTAAATTGAATAGCATGTAAAAAGGAAGAAATACCAAAAGCCTTGAGGTGCGGTACACAGTCTCAATAATATTCACATCGCATTTCTGAGACAATCAATAAAAAATTTTGACCCAAGGATTTCGAGGCCAGATGAAAAAAATGAAGGGAAGTGTATTCACAGACACTTGCAGTCACTCAGAATGAAAAGACCAGACACATTCATCATGAGTCCACACAGCTTGTCCAATTCATCACATGCGTCGATCAAACTGGAATAGACACTATCATTAATAGCAGGGCGTGAACAGATCAATAATGAGCCACAGCAAATCTTTCTCAACGTAGAAGGTCACAGCTTAGTTTGAAGTTATGGGCATGACTGAAGTGTTAAACATGTGTGCGTATGTGTGTGTGTGTATACACAAACGTGTGTGTCTACAAGTGCCCAGTATGTGTTTCTGTACGCAGAGTGTACTCTTCTGTGTTTGCACAATATACACTGATCAGCCAAAACATTATAACCACCTGTAGGTCCCTCTCGTGCCACAAACAGCTATGTTAGACTGATGTCTATTTGAATTCCCAAACCCAGGGTTTCCAAAGAGAACATCTCCCCGAGTATCACACTCCCTCTGCCAACTTGTCTTCTTTCCACTCGCAGTGCATCCTGATGCTATCTCCTCCCAGGTAAGTGATGCACAAGTACCTTGCCGAAGCACATGATGTAAATGAAAATGGGATTCATTGGGCCAGATGATCTTCTTTATTTGCTCCAAGGTCCAGTTTTGAAGCCCAGGTGCACGCTTGACCATGGACCGGGGTTAGAATGGGCACTCCGATTTGCCTGCAGCTTCAAAGCGCTATACACTGCAGGATGCGATGCGTTGTGTGTTGTGACACATTCATCAGGTAAGAATTTTTAAATTCGCTGCGACTTGTGCAACAGTAGCCGTTCTGTCAGTTTAGACCAGACGGGATAGCCTTCTTTTGTGCATGACTGATGAGCCTTGGGCATCCAAAACCCTGGTCGCTGATTCATGGTTCGTCCCTCCTCGGTCCACTGTCATTAAGCCGTCACCACTGCTTACAGGGAGAATCACTGAAGCTATTCTACTTCAGAGATGCTCTGACCCGCTCCTCAGGCCATGCCAATTTGGCCCTCACCGAAGTTGCTCAGGTCCCATTTCTCCAGCGTCCAACGTGCTGACTGTGAGAACAATTGTTCGCTCGTAGTCTTAGGTCTCATTTACCATATGAGGGCGTTGGTAGAAGATAATCAATGCTATTTGCTTCACCCATAGGTCATCTCAATGTTTTTCACCAGTGGTGTATGAGTGTGTTTATATTTGTCACGTCCATGAGTGTTTGAGCGCATTTATGTCTGTTTGTCTACGTCCATAACTTTGTTCTGTTCCTTTGGGTCATTCTTCTGCGAGTCTGTAATTGGAGTAATAAAATTTAATGAGTCTGGCCAGTCAGCGTAAAATTTGGCTTTGGAGTGCCCAGTAGTTTCCCCGAATCACCTATTTTCTGAGTGAAGTTTCCCTTGAACAGCACGAAATGGCACTAAACTTTCTTTACTGATGATGAGGCAGATTCAAGTTGTGCTAGCAGGCTAATAAGGAAAAGCAACCAAACCTAATGAGTGAGTGAACTGGATGGCATTGGACAAAACCGAAACATTAGACCCCAAGGAACTGGTTTTTATTAGTCTGGGGAATCTGCCATACAGTGTCAAATAATAAATATAACTTAAATTCAGCTCATAGTTAATTTATTAAAAGCTTGAACTGATGTTTTCAAATGATATAGCAATGCAAATATGCTGCCCAATTCACACACTTAGATGCCCAGCATTAAATTAACTGAAAAAAGAACAAACACAGGTCATTTGACCATGTATACCAAAACTCAAAGGAGAAGAAATTGTTGAATCAAAATAGTATCATAGTGATAAAACCTATACCTTCAGAGATGAAACTGGGTATCTGTCGGTGGGTCTTCATTTTATTTGATCCCTGCAGCAGTGTGCATACTCGCCAACATATTTAAAGGTTGGGTAAATGAGCAGAGAGTGATGAGTCAAAGTTTATGAGTCAAAGCGACAGTAGCTTTCTCTCTCAGATCAGTGAGTAAAGGTTAAGCAAAGCACACTGGACCTGAATTTGCGGGGGTCACGGTCTCTTTCAAGCCGTAAACTTCCACTCCCACACAATGGAGCTAAATGTGCTGTAAAGAATGACCTCAGGGAACAGATTGAAAAGCGTCATAAATGTAACTGACTTGTGGGGGAGAGGATTGGATGGGTATGTGCGCTTCAGTGCAGCAGTGAGTCAGGAGACAAGAGAGGAGATAATGTTGTGTGTGTGTGAGTGTGTATGTGTACGGGGGGTAGGAGGGTCGTGACTGAGATAGGGGAGTGAGATTGGAGATAGGGAGTGCGTGGGGGTTCATGGCCAGGGTGGGTGTTGGCGGGTTATAGATAGTTTGGGGGGGTTATGTAGCGAATCATGGTGAGGTTGGGGGGTGGGGAGGTGTTGAGCATCGTAGTGAGTTCGGGAGTCGGGACGGGGCGTGCAGGGGGTGCTGATGTCAGTTCCTCCCCTCTGTTCTACACACCCTCGCCCCGCACCTGTTCCACTCTGGTCACGACTTCAGTGACACAGGACGTTTACGTCCGTGTATCTACTGCGGCACACTGGCTGCCTGACACCATCGGAACTGCCATGTAATGTCACACAATATGACACAACACCTGGCACATGACATCACTACTGTGGGGACTGCTGGAAAAACATTTCTGGACTAAAAAGCACTCAGCGCAAACCTTCGCCAACAGTGACAAAGAAGGATCCATTCTAAAAGTTCATCAAATGTTCCTTGGCCCAGGGCCCACACTTCCACTAAATATTATTGAAATCAAGCAAGTCATTTTTGAGATAAACAAACAGGCATGGTTGAATAAATAACCTATGCTCATCTTAGTTGGTGGAGATAAGTACAGCAACAGTGAAGAAAAAAATACTCTGGCAAGTAAGGGCAGAGTAATAATGATAATAATTAAAGAAGAAGAAGAAGAATGTTTGTTTATTGTAATCATATTATGCAGCATAACTCACTAAGTTATCATCATGATTACTGATGTTGTTGTTGCAGTTGTAATAAAACTGTAAAAATATAGCCATGGGCACTGTAGCTCACTTGGTTTATTTCAGGCTTTAGTGTAATATAAGCTCAAAAGTGGTAGTATTTTTTATGCTTGGGTCCACCATTGGGACAATGAATACACCTTTAGTTATTTGTGTAGGAAAAAAAAAAAAATATATATATATAACCCTAAACAGTAACTGCGTGGTCCAAGCAACATGAGGTAATCATCAGTTTTGAAGCAGTGAGGATGCAAATTGTTCAATTTTTTCAAACAATTTCCAGTTCATGGCACGTAACTGTGTATGGTGCACTATGTCTTGTAAATTTCAGGTTGATCAGTCATTTCCATGTCTCTGAAATAGCAGCTGTTACCTGAATGACAAATAGCAGCCAGAAATTTAACGATTTATTTTGCTCATTGAAAAGACAATTTGATCCTCATACAGAGATGCAATTTGCAAAATTAGTACAATTGAGTCAAATGGTTGAAAACAAATAAGCAATTTTACTTTTTTTTTTCTAACTCCAGCACCAATATATTGGCCAATTGGGATCAAATTTGTTACACCTCTCAATAGCGCCACCATCTGGCCAATAATTTGCATAAAGACTGCCCTTTTACACATCCTTAACAATTGCATAGTTTCATGATTGATGACAGTTAAAGTGAGTACAGGGGCTAATGAAATTTAATTGTCTGATGTTGGCCATCTTGTTTGAACTATCACTTTGTTCTTATAGGTTTTCGTGGCAACCTTCATCATTATGAAGCATGCAAAATTTAAAGTTGCTCACACAATTAGTTTAAGAGTTATGACCATTTGTTTACCAGAGCACCACCCACCAATGTATTTAAACCAAATTTGGTGTGAAGTTGCATGGCCTGTAGATGTGTGATTTCAAGTTTGGTGATGATTGGACATTGCATTAAGGAGTTACTGCTCTTTATATTTATATAGGCCACACCCTTAAATTTTGTGTGAATTGATCTCACTGTCTAAGAGGAGATAAAAATCAAAGGTTTCACAAACAATTCAAAATGGCAAAAAGTCTGCAAATACAAAAATGGGTGTGGCTTACATGGATTGATTCGTCTTGACCCCCAAAACCAAACAAAAAATAATTTTGTTTCTACAACCTATGGCTTAGAAGTTATTACCCAAGATATATTGTACCTTTCTTTAGCACTGCCATATGGCCAAACAAAGTAATTTAATAAAAATTGCCCTTTTCCACATCCTTAACAAGAATATAAAGTTTCATTATGACAGGTGACAGCTAAAGTGAGTATAAGGGCTACTGAAATTTGATTGGCTGATGTTGGCCATGTTGTTTAATTTATCACTTTGTTCTTTTTTTCATAGCAACCCTGACTAACATGAAGCATGCAAAATTTCAAGTTGATCGGACAACTGGTTTAGGATTTTTTACAACTATCGAACAATTTATAATCTGTACAGCCATATAAACCTCCCCACCAAAGTTCACGTTGATCCCTTCCGTGGTTTGGCAGAAGAAGGTAAAAGTTAACGCACAAGTCAACGCTGATGCGGACGCCACTGCGTGATCGCATAAGCTTCCTTTGGTCCGTTGAACCAAGTGAGCTAAAAAAGTTCTTTAACTCCTTGATTTGCTGTTATGGGTGTTGTTAATGGCGCTTGGATTGTAGTAGTATTACATTTCCACAGAGGCCAATATCACACACTCCTTCGCCATCTCAATCTAAAAAAATCTATTATACTAAAAAATACATAAAGGAAGGCAAACAAATCTCATAGATCCGAACACACTGAGTATCGACTGCATAGTGGAGATTAATGCACAAGCCTCTCTATAGGTTCAGAGCTAGTTCATTATCAGCTGTCTGACTCTCCACTGGCAAACCAGTCGATCAATTTACAAAATGGGGTCAATACTGGTGGAAGAACACAGGGCTCGGTGACAGCGCAGAAAAACAGCGCCGTGGCAGAGGTCGGATGAAATACGCGATCAAGAGCTTGACCCAGGAAAAGCAGTTATTTAACCGCGATTTTTCCGCTCGCAGTTGACTCATTGTTTCTGGCTGAGAATCAAGTGCCGTAATTACTTCTTTAAAACGTGTGGAGGCGCTGCCGCGGGAGATTGGCCCACACGCGATACACTCTCCCCTCTCTGCCGGCATTATCCTGAGAAAAAGCAGGTCAGCGTTTATGCCTAAACACACTAAAGGGGGAAACAGCTAGCTACAGAAGTATTTGGACAATGACACAAATTGGGTAATTTTGCCTCTGTACACCACAACAGATTTGAAACAAAACTTCATTTTGAGAATTCCCATGAGCAGCTGCAAAATACAAGCTTAACACTTGGAACAACCTCCTGACTTATTTGCTTCATTTGTAATGAAATAATGAAGGAACAGGTCACACATGGTTATGAAACTGACTGTCAGTCAGTTGCCCAATTACCTTAGAGCCCCTGAAAATGGAGTACTTTGTATAAAAATGGCTGTAATTCCAAAACAGTTAATGCAACATTTTTGTGAAAGACTTTAAAATCTGGATGGGTTTGTTTCAAATTGTCAAAATCCTTCCGTAGCTCACAGTATCTGATGGGACACCTGACATATTTTTCTGCAGATGAGACAAAACAATCGCTAGAGAACATAAACCACATGCAACAACCACAAACTGCAAAAAACAGAGTGTCTGTGAATGTTTATTGAAGAGGTTCTCAAAATATCAAGCACTGTAAACATGGTCTTTAGTGTTTTTCCAGTGTGGAGTTATTGAAGTTTACACCCAAATATACAGAAAGATTTGTTCAGTTTTGTGATTGAGAAGATAACCCATGAATAAACTGAAGAAAACTCCTTACCTATTTTGTAATTTATTAAATTGATATTTAGTTCTAAAACAGAAAGTTTGCATTTGTGGTGAGACAGCCTGGCTCATTAGAAAGGTTGCCAATGAGATTTCACTTATATTTTGCGGTGGCCATGAAATAATATTGACAAAATATATTGCCTTTTGTTGAAAAATCCTTTCTCTCTAACAGAGGCCATTATATATCTGCTGAATTCAGCAAGTGAAGCCAGCATCCTGCATGAATCATGTGAAGGACAGGGACATCAAGACCTTCTTTACACTCCAATCATTTGAGTGAAAACGCAATGCTACCTTGCGCAGTGTGCGTGTGTGTGTGCGCGTGTGTGTGTGTGTTATTGTACTTGCTACACAGTGAGGTCAAGAAAACGTTTTATTTTTTTTTTCTTACAGAGTGGGGACATTACTGAGAAGTGAGAAAATTTTCGCCTGTCCTCACAATTACAAATAGCCTGACTCCGCCAGCCTTCGTACTTCCGCTTAATTTCATTTCACTTCATTACCGTCCGAACCCCGGGATAGCTGCAAGATCCTGCAGCTATCGCAGGGTTCGGAGGGCTTATCGCGCAACTTCGGCAAGATTCTCGCGTAATTTTTCGGGAATCTCGCGCAGCCGGCTTACTTGCAGACGCGCTCGAACACACCCTAGGTGTCTAACCCGGCGCATAACATACGTCATCGTCAAACGTCAGTGATTAGTTTACGGGTACACCAATGATTTTAAACTTCAGACAAGCGCCCACCCACCAGGAAGTAAACGCTTGTCAATGATGACTGTCCAGACTCTGTGTACGAAGCAAAGCGAAGTAGCAGAGCCTGGTTTTACCAGGCTAAATTACAAAGGCATTTTGTGACTTATTAGTTAAAGGTGCACTATGCAAGTTTGCTGACATCACTTCTGTTGACATTCGAATTCAAACAAAACGGAGGTAGCTCGCCCCTCCCTCCCATAGTTCCCTCCCTCCCATGCTTCCGTAACTGTCAACTCTTGTCAGTGATTGGCTAGAACGGTTTGTTATGTTATGGGGCACTGCCTGTGCCCCTTGTGTTTATTTGCAGTTTGTGACACCTGTGAGGTCTCCAGAGCCTGGTTTTTTTTTTTTTTTTTTTTTTTACAGTGAATTCAGGGGCAGGCAGCTAGCGGATCGTGGGGAGATTTCGGCGAATTGAGACAAAAATATAATTGTGCAGAAAATAAACAAACTTGCATAGTGCACCTTTAAGGTTAGAGGTGAGGTTAGAATTAGGGATGGGTTAAGGTTAGGGAAAGGGTTTGGGTTAGCCATGTGCTGCTTATTGTTAAGATTAGGGAAGGGCTGTAGAGACACACAAAAAATGAATGGAAGTCAATGTAATGTTCTCACAATGATAGAATTACAAGGATGTGTGTGTGTGTGTGTGTGTGTGTGTGTGTGCGCGCTTGAATATGTGAGCCCATGCAAATATAGCAGCTTGTGCGAGCATGCTCACATTCACAGCTGTACACATGTACTCATGTGGGCAAAGCAACTGAAATCTACTTGGGTTGAGTCAGGAGGTATCTGATATAACTCTAGAGCCTTTAAAATGCTGCTGCAGAAAAGGAACCCTTTCAAAACCATTATAATAATTTGCCCATAAATCAGCAAAAGTGCTTTGTGGCTGCCAACAACATGTCAGTACAGGCCATTTCAACCAAGGTGATGGATCGCCATCTCGTTCAATCACAGATAAAGTGTGGCGGGAATTACAAGCGTACAGCACATCAAACGAGACCCAAGCAATTAGCCTCATCCACTCAAACCAACAGAGGCATGTAATATAAACTTATCAATACAAATCTGCAGGCCAGAGCTGCCAAAATCTGCTCCAGGAGTTCAACAGTCCGGTGGGTATTCACAACACCCAACTTAACCAAACCAGATTCAAATAATTCCCAGTGCAACAACAGTTAAATGAGGTGTGCTTTGTTTGGACAGGAGTGAAACCCCTCCACAGAGTAGATCTCCAGAATCAAGGTTGCAACGAGTATCACTTGTCACAAAGGACTGCATTAGCTAGATAACTGCACTAAACAACAAGACAACATTTTCATCAATATCCCAAACCGCCAGGGAATCCCGTTTTCAAATCCAAGTGAAGTCATGACTAGTAGCATACTCAAACAAAATTCTTATTCATCTAGGTGAAGTAGATTCTGAGAAAACTGGCCCCAACGTATCCGGAGAGACGGGCTCTATTGCCATATACCTGTGGTAGAAGGAGGCACTCCTCTCCTCTCCCTTACCATCAATCTGTCTGTAACTGGCTATTCAACCAATCTACTCCCATTGTTATCTTTTGAATGTCCCTCCAACCCCCCTCTGTTGAACATTCATTGGTTTTCTCTGCCATTTGTCCTTTTGTATCCAATCAGTTCAATCTTTACTGTCAAGTACAGCCCACCTTGTTTCAGTTTAAATCTCTGGGCCTCCATCTTTAGGGCCTCTTGCTATGCTGGTACTAGACAGAGCCACAGACGGCAGCAGTTGGTTTTCATTGGTATGATTCACCATTTGTTCACAATTGTAACAGTACAATAAACTTGATAAAAGACTAGTTGTTGTAATCTCTTGGTTCTACGACATACCCCACTCCACTTTGTGTCATGCTGGGGGAATAAAAACCCTGATCAATCAGTTCTGGGTTTTATTCAGTGATATTATCCAGCATTGTGATCCCAACAAATATTTCAGTCTAAAATTCAAACTTATTTCCATGTATTTGCCAATTAAAACAAAAATATTGAGTGAGGTGACAAATTACCAGCCAATACGTTCTATTTAAGTGTCACTATTAGACTGTATGTCTTGATAACAGAGATGTTCATTTTTTTTTGCAGTGTACAGGCCCTTTAGTGCATTCTAAGATGCGCTGTTTTGATCCAGAATGATGATTGGCTGAGATTATTTTTCACAGTAATTACTAAATGAATGTGCCTACTATAGACAGAAAAGTGAGAGGCCACTGATCTTTAAATAATAGGAGCATATAAACCAAGGATTTTACAATTGAAGGGTTCAGTGCAATAACTTGGTAAATGCCAGTCTCATGTTTTATATGAAAGGTGAGGATAAAAAGATTATAAATTTTAGTTAAAGTTCCCCAAGAATAGATTCAGAAACAATATATGTGACAGTCCACAGGAAAAGGGTGTATAAGGGATATTTTGGTCAAATTGAGTTAAGTGCATCTGATGATCCCTTACCATGTACTAAACATAAAAAACAGTTTTTCTCTAAAACGTAAAAAAAATCCCTTATACACCCTTCTCCTGTGGACTGTCACATATCATAAGAAAAGCAGGATTCTGACCAGTACGCAACACTGGTACATGGTGAAAGTATATTTGTGTAACAACATCAAACGTGTTTGGCATTTATCAAGTTAATGCCCTGAACCCCTCAATCATGGTCCTCGAAGTTTGAGAAGTGCAGGTTTCTTCCCTCCCTTTACCAAGGAGTCAGGTGTAAAGACAGCCTAATTGCTCAGTTAATCAGTTAATTACCTGCAAAAAAGAAGCCTGAATTTGATGTGTAGGCTTGGTGTTCAGTGGTAAAACCAGCCGCAGTAATAATCTGCCGCCCCGCATCATGCACAGCAGGTAAACAGTGCCCCCCTGTGGCCGGTACCTGAGTGACTTTCTCGGTGACGTTGTGCGTGCGGTCGATCAGCTTGCATGGGGCTAGGATGTCCACGTCCGCGGCTGGAAGGGTGATGTACGGGTCGGGCTTGAAGTCCACGAAGTTGAGGGAGATTTGTGGGATGGCACTGAGAGCCCGGTACCGGACCAGGTCTGAGTCCGAGGTGGAGTTCTGTAGGCCGGACTTGCTGTTCACAGCCCCTGAGTGGAGAAATCACGCACTTTGTCTCCAATGGCTGCGCACATTACAGTTATATATTATTTTATACAAAGCCACTTACAGTTAAGTCGGCTAACCAGGGGCTAATATCCCATTGATAGACTGAGGGGTAAAGAGTCTAAATGTGCTAGACACTTCAGGCCACAATAAGTACAGTCGAATGTGCTAATATGCCTTATGAAGTTTATACTAAGTATAGTTAACAGACTTTCCAGTTCAATTGACTGAACCCGATGACACATTACTATCCTTTTGGTCAATAGTTGTTGTACACAGATATTTATTACCGCACAAACACGCTGTTTGATGAAATGTAACAATATCTGATCTATACAGAAATCACCATTCAGCACCTCAGATTTGAAACAACCCTTCACAGAATTCATTCTCAGCAATAATACTCAGAGAAACCCAAATAATGCTCCATTCTTATAAATCAAATTTACCTCACCTATTATCAAATATCCAATATTTGAGAGAACATACAAATAACGTGAAATACTGCTGACCTTTTTTTGCAGAGTATAAAGATTTTTTGACGCTGCAGATTTAACTCATTCCCTACAGAATAGTTTTATATAAAATTGTTACATTTTTTTCCCGAAAATGGCACAATATAAAGTATTGAAGTACAGGTGGCCCATGACTGCGATCGTCAACTGATCTCGTGTTTTCATCGGACTGCAAATGGTCATCCAGGCCACTGGCACCGGCTTACCATAGGGAATGAGTTAAAGGAGCAGTACACTAGGGCCGGCTAGCTGCACGCAGGACTGAACTGAGAGTACAGTCGTATGTATTTTAAATAAGTCGCTCTCCCCCCTCCCCCCCCGCACCTGTACTGGCACAGCGGGTGGGGGGTTTCCCCTCCCAGTCGGGGGCGCGGGCAGTCTCGATGTCGTCGGCGGCGGCGGTAGTGGCAGCCGACATTGATGCGCGGCGTGTGCTCTGCAGGCTCTGGTGCGAGCGACTGCGCGTCAGGCTGCAGTTGGACATAGACGTCTCGGGGTCCTGCTGCAGCGACGACTGCAGCAGCTGCAGGTGCAGGGGGAGGGGCAGGGGGATGGGCGACGGCAGCGGCGACGATGTCGACTTCCTGTCCTGCGACCCTGGCTTCCTGTAGCGGCGATCGGGCCACAGCAGGGCCGCAGTCCCCAGGCGGGGGGGCTGATCGCTGGGAGACAGGAGGTCTCCGAGGGCCAGAGACCCGTCCTGTACCAGGCTGGAGGTGTCCTGCGTGCTCCCCGACTCCGGGTCGTCCCGCAGTGAGCGAGTTCTGATGCTCCCCGAGCCCAGGAGAGGGAGGCGGAGCTTAAAGCCACACTGTCGACCTGTGAAAATATAGAGGGAGGGAGACAGCGAGAGAGAGGTAATGCAATAGAGAAGGAATGAAACAGAAAATAAGGTGAATAGGGACATCAAGCAGAAGAAAGCCAATAGACTCAGTTCTGTCTCTTCAGCTGTGTTGTGAACGTTTTGCGTGCACTCCAGCTACATTACCAGTCACCCAGCAGTTGTAACAAATACAATATTTTCCTCCTCCACTGTAAGTTAGCAGCCTGTTCCCACACAAATGCTGCACTCATATGAGACTTCAGCTCCAACAACATTAGTATTTTGTTTATGCTCCATCATCAGGCTAACTATGAACTAGCCCAAGGGTCGCCAGCCCTGTCGAGCAGCAGAGTGCGCTGATTTTTATGGTTGTTCAGCCCGGTATTAGTCAATTCAAGCAGTTGATGACACAGTTAACCTCTTCAACACAAACGCCCCCGGATTTTTCGACGGATTTTCTGAGGTATGCCGTCAATGGTATAGAAGCCTCTCGCCTTTCAATGCATAATTGCTCTTAACTTGATCCCATTTAAGATCACCTGATCAACTAACAAACAATTTATTTACTAAATAATCAAGATCAATAAATAAAGATTCGGAAATCATTAAATAAGAATTAACAGAGGTCACCAATAGGTTACACTGACCATGTAAATCAAATACATGTGATATTGTAAGAATGGCAATAATACAAATATTCAATTCATCCAAAACTTAACACTGCTCTCCATCTGCCATTTTAGCATTTTTTTCAGCTATGTAATTTATTTTAACTTACTCAACATGTTTTCAGTGTTAATAGGAATACATTAAAGATGGGAACATCTTCTTAAGTGTATCAAATTACCAAAATTGGAGCAAAACGGTGTCACTTATAAACCTAGATAACATATGTGCCATATTATGACCTACAGGAATTCAGAATCTTCAAAAAATACATTGACGTTTCATGTCTGCATTAGAAAAATTCTTGATTACTGTGTGATGCGATGAAAAAAACCAGCTAAAAACAAATTGGCCAGTCATTCCATTGATTAGTCTTTGCAAATGAGGGAATTAATGTTGGTTGTTAATTATGTGAAGGAGGGCAGTCATACACTCACAGCCACAACGCAATAATAATTAATCTATAAAATTACCAACACTCAACACAATCCTTCCGCAGGGCATTGAGGGATGATTCAATACCCTGAAGAAGACTTACGTCGAAACCATTGGTAATTTAATAAATTAATTGGAATCGCTTTGTGGCTACGTTCCCACTTTCTCTTAATTAGGCAAAGTAAATGGAAACTGGCTCGAAATTACAGTTGCCTCTTCCGATTTCTAGGGTCTAAAGTCGGAGGTGAGAGCTAAACCCATTCTGCAGCTCTGTCACAACCCTCAAGTAAATCCCTTTCGTGTCTCTTCCCATCCAGCAGCTTGCGCGTCTTATTGATACAGCATATTGTCTCCTCTGATTGGTTTGACGTCCTGCGTGCCTCCCCCGCCCAGGTGTAATGCATCCGCGTTTCCCACTCCCTTACATGTGTATTGGCACATACGTATACAGTAGTGTGCAGTGATGATTATACACTTAACAAAATGATAATAAATCAGACACCAAGTTCTATTCAAGTATTTATTTCATGTCATATTGGATCATGTAGACGAAAATAAGTAAACAGATAACAATATTTAATAAAAACAAATAATAATGTCTTTCTGAAAGAAATAGTCAATATCGAGTGTGGCCACTCTTTGCTTTGATTAAAGCATTTAATCTTTCAGGCATAGCTTTCACATTTTTTTTTAATTTCCTCACTCACTACGTAAACTATTCCATATGGTATGAAGTTCATTCCAAAGAAGTTGTTTCAATGTCTCAACAGATTTCCTCAATCGGATTAAGGTCTGGAGATTTAGCAGGTCAAATCAAAACTTTTATGTCACCAGCTGTCTCTTTCCAACTGAGATAGCTCTTGCACAATTTAGAAGTGTGTTAAGGGTATTTGTCTTGTTGGAAATAAAATTCCCGACCAATCAGTCTCTTCCCAGATGGCAACGTATGCCTCAGAGGGATGGTGTGACGCTTCTTTTGATCCATGATTCCGTCAATTTTTATGAGATTACTGGCTCCTTATGAGCAGACTGAACCCCAAACCGTAATATTACCACCTCCATGTTTTACTGAAGGGGTTAAACAGTCATTCTTGAAATGTTCTCCAACATAAGTTCTGCGTTTGGTGAGAAAATTTTGAATTTTGATTCATCTGTCTGAAGGACCTGTTCCCAGTCAATTGGTGTCCAATCCTTGAATTTGTTGGAAAACTCAAGTTTTTTTTTGGCAGCAACACGACCAATCAGACCATTTTCGCACAGGTGTCTGGAAATAGTAGATCTTGATACTTTCATCTCTTCACTTCTGGTGTTATTAATATCATCATGGAGTTGTCGTGGTGTAAACCGTTGATTTTTTTTTTTGCTTGTCATATACAGATGACGAATATCAGAGGTGCTTAACTTCCGTTTTACACCTCTATTGCTACTAGTTTTCAGTGAACCGATCTCTTTCAAATGCTTGATGGTGCTTCTTACAGTGCCATGGCAGCATTAAACGTCTTCAGCATCATGTAAGGCCACAATGCAGCTATGAACAATCTCAGAGAGCTCCTTCTGTTGTGCCATCATGTTTAAAACTGTGGCACTGCTCAAAGTTCATATCACCTTATATAATGGAAAAACTGACCATCAGAGGTAATTTTGCAGTATAATCTTGCCTCAAATCAGTGTAAACGAAGTTTTTAGCATCAATAATCATGGAATGAGCTGTCAAACATGCATGCAGGCTATGCAAGAGTAAAAAAATAAATTTAATTTGCGACACCTTTCAGTTGTTAGAAAAAAAATTGATCTGTTTAGTTTTTTTGTTTATTTCCCATATTTTTACCTCAATATACTTGTAAGCGTGATTTTTTTGTTCTCATTGCATACAATATTTTTTTCAGTACATTTTCACCAAAAATTATAGAGAAGTAATATATTATGCCCCCTTCTAGAAGAAAGTGGTGGTGCATAATCATCACTGCACACTACTGTATACCCCTTACTTTAAGGGGTATATAGCCCCCTTACTGGGCTATATGCCCAGTCAGTATCTTCCTACTAAAAGTTTATCTTCTTTAGAAATTGTTTGTAACCTTTATTGATTGTCAAATACGGAAATACTCTCCCTGGTATTTCTATTATGAACAAACTCCCAAGCCTTTCTCTTGGTCTCCTGGATTGGGACCGTGTTGCTCTTAATCATTCTTAAGTATGTTTACTCTGCCAAGTCTATTAGGAACACGTTCCAAGCCCTCTGTGGTCATCAGGATTGGGACTGCGTTCCCGCTAAATACATCGGTCTTGCCATCTGACGGTTCTGCTCTGGCGAGTCTTCTGCATCTGGCTACTGCCCCAGGACGCCACTGGCCAGGCACTGACACGCCCTAAACTCGAGTCCACTCCATCTGAGCCAAACTGGGCCATTCTGCTCTGGGCTCTGTCCCTCTGTCATTACCATATAACTATCAATAAACCCTACTTTTGGATTGCACTCTGTCTCTGCATCTTGTTCCTTGTCTGGATCATAACAAGCCGCCCATCGTCAGTGTTGGCCACCTGTGATCTTGCCAAAGCCCTCTTCATGCATTGCTTACTACCAGAACATGCCGACTCATACTACTCGGTTAAAAAAGTAAATCTGAGCATATGTAATAGTCAAACATAGCTGCCATCTAGAATTTAAAATACAGGTTCTGCCATGATACCAGATGCTTATCAAACTACTCATAGTTAGCCCAGCAATAACCTCTCTTTGACCTAGCAATTTCACTGACTGTTGCTTATCGCTGGCTTCCATCTTGCTGGCGATCGAGCACACACTTGAAGACAGGAAGACTAGATTTCTAACAGACCCCCACACTGAACAACTCCCATTGGAGTATACTGTATGACACCAATAAGCAGAAGCTGTTTATAGTTTTTTTTTTTTTTATGTATCCAGGTCAGGCGTTCTCAAGGGGTCTCATAGTGGCCAACCCATCCATGACTCACTGCTATCACCCCTTGGGCTTGTGACCGCAGCTGACCACTCAAGGCCTATAGCATATACTCTAGGGGCTAGCTAATACACTGTAGAAAAAAAAGTTGACTGAAGTTAAGAAAGTAAGGCAAACAGCTGCAAAAACTTTTTGACTTTGCTCAACTTGCAAGTTTCAACTTTTTTCAAGAATGAATTTGTGCAACGACTTGGACTAGAAGTTCAGCAAACTCAAAAATGCTTTGCAGCTAGTTGTCTCACCTTTTCAACTTTAGTTAAGTTTTTTTTGTTTCTTACAGTGTAGAATCAGGTGTTCTGCTCATTGGTTGGTGTGAAAGCCTGCACCCACACTAGCCCTTTAAAGGTATAGTTGAGAATCGCTGAGGTGGACGTGCAGAGCAGACATTTATGCAGGGGAGACTCAAATAAATGTGTCAGAGGAGGAACACCAGGAGGGTTAGGGCTCTTACTCCGGAGTACCTGTGGAGATCCAGGGGAGGGGAAGTTTGCGGCGCAGGTCCTGGTGAGGGGAACCGCGAAATCTTCCGTCCGTCTCCAGCTCGAAGTTCAGGATGAACATGATGACCGCGCCCTCCTCGTTCTTCACCGGAACCACGTCCACCATGCAGGGGAAACACACACCTGTCCACAAACACACGCACACGACACACACACAGAATACAGCTGATATTATCAGTGATGTACACAGTATCAAGCGCACGTGTTTCATAAAGCAGGATTGCAAGGGTTAGGATCAAGTGAGTTCGATAACTACAACATGTAAATCGCAGTACCCACCTAAATCCGAAACACAGACTGAAATTTAAAAAAGCTTTCCTGGGGTATTGGAGTGTCCAGCTAACTCAGTGATCTTGCTTTATCTTGTTTCACTAGCCCCTGAACACTATAATTTCTGCAAATTGAACTACTTATAGTTTTGTGAGACGTTTCTCTTCTTCCTCCACTGCTGCGAGTAAATTTGGTATCCCCCAAGGATCGATTCTAGGCCCCTTTCTCTTCTCCCTTTACATGCTGCCCCTGGGTTCTATCCTCCAGAAGCATAACATCCAATGTCACTGCTATGCTGACGACACACAGCTTTACCTGCCCTTCACTCCAAATTGCACTTCCACCCTTAACAAACTGTTTAGCTGTCTTGAGGATATCAAATCCTTGATGGCATGCAACTTTTTGCAACTAAATGAAAGCAAAACTGAAATCATTCTATTTGGCTCCCCCTCCTCTGTCGCTAGCCTTGGCAATGCAATTGGTCCTCTTTCGCCAAACCTACATAGCGGAGTCAAAAATCTGGGCGTTCAACTAGACAGCTCCTTAAATTTTAACAAGCAAGTCAGTAGCGTGGTTAAAGGCAGCTTCTATCAATTAAGAACCATAGCCAAGCTGAAACCCATTCTGTCCCCAACTGATCTTGAAACAGTCATCCATGCATTCGTCTCCTCCCGCTTAGACTATTGTAATTCCCTGTACATAGGCATGTCACTATCAAATCTCAATAAACTTCAGATGGTGCAAAACGCTGCTGCCAGGCTCCTTGCCAACACTAAAAAGAGGGAACACATAACGCCAATTTTAGCTCAGTTACACTGGCTTCCAGTTAAATTCAGAATTGAGTTTAAAATTTTACTTTTTGTTTTTAAAGCCCTAAATGGTTTAGCCCCACCTTACATTTCTGAACTTCTGCTCCCATACTCTACAACTAGGTCACTCAGGTCACAAGATCAATCACTTCTTGCTGTCCCACGTACACGCCTCAAACCCGTGGTGACCGAGCTTTCTCTGTGGCTGCTTCAAAGCTTTGGAATACCCTGTCTCCACATATCAAATCCTCCCCTACAATTACCTCCTTTAAATCCAATCTTAAGAACTATTTTTTCTCACTTGCTTTTAATTCAGACTGATGTCTGGTCTTACTTGATTTTATTTTATTTTATTTTATTTACTTTTGTTGCTGTTGCTGTTGTTGTTGTTTTTGCCACAGATAACCACACTTAATCTTGTGTAGATGTATGGTCTTACTGTCCTTGTTATGACCCCTTAGCGAACTTTTTGTTCAGCACTTTGACTCAACCCCTGTTGTTTTTAAATGTGTTATACAAATAAATGACTTGACTTGACATGACTTCTCAACACGTGCCAGTCCAGCATTGCCAACTAATAATGAGAATGATTCAAACAGTAATGGATGCTCTGTTTTTTATTTTATACCATTATCAGTCGGATAATTCAAAATAACTTTAAAAATAACTCCAGTGAACTCCTTCGAGCAGTTTTCGAAGATAAAATCATATGGAGGAGGTACAAGCTGTATCCACTAGAGGGAGATATTTAACAGCAGATTTGCATTCACCTCCTCGTATTTGGTTAACTGCCCCTGTTGGCCGATCAGCGCCCAACGGAAAATTCCAGCTAAAACCAGCTAGGATTCTTAACGGGATTAAGATAGTTTCAGATGACTTTTCAACATTTCAAAGTGGACATAGCCGTCCTTCAGCTGGTCAAGGCTTGTCAGTTGCAGATGAATTCCGGTCAAATCTGGTTCAGATGTTAAAATAAGCTGGTAGTCAGTTCATGGACGAGCTGACTAGACAAGTGTAGACTAGACAAGGTGAGCATGACGTTGACCTGCTAAAGGTGCGAAAAACACTGGTTACACCAGTTAAATCAGCTGCGGCTGGATTAATGCTTCCTTTTTTCCTAAGCAGGATACAGCACTTCTGTTATGAAGTGTGGAGAACTGTTCATCTGTTTTCTTGTAATCCATTGCTGCCAATTTCCCTGTAGCACCATACAAATGAACTTCAATTGGATTCAGTCATCCGCAGTGGGAGTGGAAAACACAGACAATCTCTCTTCTTGATCACATCACGACTGAATTAAGACCAGTTCCTGCCTGGTATTGGCATGTACATTACCTCTGATGTTTCTCATAGATCTCTCTGTAACAGCCAAGGAGAACGGGGAGTCATTTGCCTGGTGCAAGTGAGAGGCTGTTACGATCTCCCCCGGCAAATCGCAACGTGAAATGTAGCGGGAAAACTGCTCAATAAACGCAGTTTTTTTTACGCAAGTACATGCAGCAAGAATATTAAAGGCAGCAGTAGTCATGTAGCTGTTGGTTCACATAGGTCCCCATAATGGTGGAGGTTACCTGACACTTAAATGTTCCTATAGGCGTACCATTCGGGTGCTTCTAAATACTGAAAAAATATCCTTCTCCTTGGAGTGCCTCTTGTCATTAAGGAAACGAAGATACGTTTATAAAAGTATTGGAAACAACACAGGCGCTGAATATCTACTAAAGAAAGAATACAAACAAATCTATACCCTTACTGACCACAAGGGGCAAATGAATGATGGAGAATTAATCTTATTTCAGCAGAGTTACTGACTGCATATTCGTGCTGTGTTATCCGATTGGGACCTTGAGGAAATAACATAACATAACATGAGTGGCGAGAACAGGCCGTTCAGCCCAACTAGGCTCGCCAGTGTCTTTTTACTACTGTGAATATATCACTTCAGATACTCAATGACTCAATGGTATCTAGCTTTAAGTCAAGTCTGCTCTTGAAAATTCCCAAGGTTTCTGCCTCAACAATATGGTCAGGCAAGCTATTCCACATTTGGGTGAAAAAATATTGCCTAATATCCGTGCTAAATTTACCCTCGGTCAACTTCCATTTGTGACCCCGAGTCCTACTAACAAAACTTGGCCGAAGGAATCCTACATAATTCACTTTGTTAATCCCTTTAACATATTTAAAGACCTCAATCAGATCACCCCTGAGTCTCCTTTTCCTAAGACTAAAGAGATTAAGGATCTTCAGCCTCTTCTCATAGCTTTCATCTTTTATACCTAGAATCAGCTTAATGGCTCTTCTCTGAACTTTTTCTAGAGCCTCTATATCTTTCTTAAAGTATGGTCCCCAGAACTATACACAGTACTCCAGATGTGGTCTGACGAATGTGTTGTACAAGAGAAGTATGACCTCCTTGGATTTGTACTCAATACTTTTGGCAATGTATCCCGGCATCCGATTGGCTTTTTTAACTGCTACGGTACAATGGCTAGAACCTGTGAGGGTTTGGTCAACAATCACTCCCAGATCTTTTCCATGTGGAGCACATTCCAGTTTTAAACCTCCCATGAAGTAATCCTGTCTAATGTTTTTATTACCTACATGTACAACTTTACATTTTGCTACATTAAATTTCATTTGCCACATTTCTGTCCTATTCTGGATTCTATCCAAATCATCCTGAATCACTTTAGTGGATTCTAAACTATTTGCCAAACCTCCCAATTTAGTATCATTGGCAAATTTAACTAATTGCTCTCAATATTCCTATCAAGGTCATTAATGAAGATGAGGAACAGCAGGGGTCCCAACACTGATCCCTGAGGGACGCCACTCCCCACCATACCTAGCTCAGATGAGATTCCACAGACCACCACTCTTTGTGTTCTGTCCTGTAACCAGCTTTGAATCCACTCCAGAATACCTCCTGTAACTTCAATGGAGCTCATTTTAAAAATTAGTCTTTTATGCGGTAGGGGAGACTGGGGCTTGTTGTCACACTTTTTACACTCTTATATATTTCTTGGAATCAATACATCATATATAAAAAAAAGTGTACCAGATGAAAGACCAAAGTCTCAGGTATATATTTTGTATCATGTCATTTTCATATCTTGTGTCAGTGCAGAGTTATAAGCAATCAAATAGAGATTGTCACCATGTGACAAGTTGCCCCACCAACGGGTAAGTTGTCACACTGGATTTTGCAACTAATAAAACAAGGACAAAATTGTTATTTTTTTACTTGAAAGTGAATAAATCTTAACATAAAATATTATGCAACATGCATTATGAAACTTATGAAACTTAAACTAGTCCTGGAAGATCTATTATAAAAACTCAAACAAAACCTGACCTCACTAGTCAGTCCTGGAACATCCAGTCAGAAAATCTTAAACAAAGCTTGACCTCACTAGTCAGACTTCTCATCTGAGTCGCAATTCTGGCATGCGTAGATTGATTTGCCAGGGGTGCATTCTTCATGGGCCCATCCTTTGCATATTATGCACTGTACCCTGGTTTCTCCTGGGCGGCTGTTTCTAAATGGCTCTACACAGACCAGGCACAGGGACTCATCTTCTTCCGATGAGGAGTCATCTGGAGTTTTTCTTTTTGTACCTGCCCTCTGTTTCTTCCCTGTGCTCTGCTTCTTTGGTATTTTGGATTTGGTTTCCTTGCCTTTCTTTTTGAATAGCCTTTTTTTCCCTTGTGCCTGCCTTTCAGCTTCAAGTGCCTCCTTCACAGGTGTGTCGGTGAGAATAGCAGTTTTTCTCTTCTTTCTCTGCTGGTTAACTTGTTTTCTTCACATGTGGCAACTAACCCCCAAATGACTGAGACAAGTTGCCCCAAACTATCATGTTTGCTAATGCTAGCTTTAGCTTAAAGTTAGCTTAAAACAGAAGAATGACTGAGGTATGACAGGATGCCTCAATATCTTCTCTAACAAGTCCACATGTATCACAGCTAGGATTTTTATCTGAAAGAAGCTTATTTTAAGATATATAAAGTTAATATTTTTTATTTGGGTTGTGGAAAATGGTTAATTGGTGCTCATCTCAACTTACAATGTGTTGTTCTCTTCTCACACAGGACATGATACCTGACTATGCAAAGGAAGAAAACTAGTATTCCAGTTTTTAGTTGCGCCCTCTAGTGGAGAAGATAATTGCAGTGTGACAACTTACCCGTGTGACAACAAGCCCTGGTCTCCCCGACTGTATCAAATGCTTTCTGAAAATGCTTTTCTGAAATGTAGCACAGAAAAGCTCGCTGTCAGGCCTTCTCCAAGGGAAGGGGCGGTCACAGTTCCCTTAAAACATGGGCTCTGTCCCAAGGCTCAAGTCATATATGTCATGTTTACATGTAAAAACACCAGCATATTGTAGTACTTAGTTCAGCCCTCTTCACAGAATGTAAGTGTAAAGATCACCAAAATACAACCTTGCCATTTTGACTGATTATTTCTCTTCATTGGTTCAAGCTTTCTCACTTGACACTATCCGACTGAAAGCTACTCTTGTAGCGAAATCAGGTGGTGCTCCACATGGTTGGAGCAAAGACCCACAGGACCCAGATTTGAGCAGCTCTGAGTGACGATAAGAATGAAACATCAAGCAATGACAGGAAGCTAATACAATAGCAGACAGAGTAGTGCTAAGACAGTAGTCGCAGCAGGAAGTTTGGGGTGAATGGGACTCAATGGACTTAAGCAGCACCAGAATCTTTCACCCATATTCCAGAGATGCCTCCCAATATTTAAAAAAATATTTTCCATCCTTCTCTCCTCTCTCATCTATGCTCCATACATTGAGACAGGGGATAAGCCGGTAATACTTTTCAAAAAAGGTGTACTAATTAACATTAGCTAATGCAGTAATAACCATTAACAATTAATTAATAGTTGACAACTACATCTAGTAATCATTTTCTAATGGTGCTCGTGTTAACTGAGGTTAACATGAACATTAATGAATAAATAGTTTGACGTATTAAGAGATAATTAAGAGATGTTTTAACCGATAATTAAAGTTCATTGCTACATTAACTAATGTTAATGTACACTCATTATAAAGGGTTACTAATCAGCCAAAGATAGAGAAAAGGCAGTCCAAGAATTTTTTGAGTATAGCAACATTATATACGTTGGGCACCATAATTCTTTGGACAGCAACACATTAAAAAAATAAATAAATAAATTAATATATATATATATATATATATATATATATATATATATATATTGGTTCTGCACTCCAGCACTTTTGAGTTTGAAAGTATACATTCACAATGGGGTTGAGGTGCAGAACAGTTTTCATACATGGTCTCCCCCATTTTCAGGCACATAAAAAAATATTGGACAGTGCAACACAAAGTGGAATCATTTTTTTTTTTTTTTTTTTTTACATTTGTTCTCGTATCCTTTGCACGCAGTGACTGCTAGAAGTCTGTGACACATAGACATCACCAGATGTTGGTTATCTTCCCTGGTGATGCTCTGCCAGGCCTGTACAGCAGCCGTCTTCAGCTCTTGTTTGTTTCAGGGATTTTTACCTTCATTTTCCTCTTCAGAATGTAAAATACTTGTTCAATTGGATTCAGAGCAGGCACTTGAGTTGGCCAAAAAAACCAAAATAACAACAAAAAAGCATCACTATTTAATAAATGATGTTGCCAACTGTACCCTCAGTGATAAAACTGCGCAAGTACCTCCATGATATAGAAATCCAATATTCTTCAATAGCATACTCGGCTATGTGCTGGTATATAATTAAGTAACCTAATTGAAAAAGAATGATATTTAAAGTTTGCGCCAAGCAGGATAATGGGTACATAAGTGTAAGACAGAGCTGTTAAGCTTGCGTCAGTGTGATCCGTCACACATTGATTTGGGATATACTGAGAATGACTGAAGACAAGAGAAAAGCCATTAAAAGATGCACCGGGTAGTGCTGCACGTCCATTACCTTCAATTGTAGGTCCAGGCAGAGCAGTTTGTGAAATGCAGCCATGTTTTCATTATTTTAAAGGTGCGCACAAGCTTTGTTCTCTGTAATTGGTTATTTTGATAGGATGTAGACACTATACACTGGAGAGGCATGACAGACAGATGCTACTTTATAATTTGCTTGGTATATTCTCAGCAGATTTTTCAAATTAATGAGCCATCGTTTTACAGAGAGTGGGAAGTTCTTGCACGCCATTATTTCTGAGCAGAAATAAATTGGTTTTGTAGCCTCGATTTCACTCTAAATGCAATTCGCCTCAGCTAATTTTTCTCCCTTATATCCAGTAGCTCATGCTAATATGGAGCGGACAGAAGCGTGCTTTAAACCGTAAGAATCACTGCATTTAGATTGAGTACACTTCCGTGTTTAATTCATCAGCGTCAAGGGGTTGACTGACGAGCATATACGCTTGCTCACACCAATATGCACACGCGTGCGCACACACACACACAGCCACTCACACACGCACACACACACACAGCCACTCGCACATTCCCGCACGCACCCACACGCAAAATAGACAATTTACAGAACGAGCAGTGACAGATTCTAAAACTGCCCCACACGCAGGCACACACACATACAAACACGCTTGCATGCGCACACACTTACATACACACACACACACACACACACACACACACACTCACACACAAAGCCACACACAAAATAGACAATTTATACAACGAGCTTTGACAGATTCTAAAACTACCCGACACACATTACACACACACAGACGCACACAAACATACACACACGCACACATATGGCATGATCTGTGGAATAAATTGCCATATCATGAAGAGGAGGAACAGTTGGGTTTTACATCAGCGATAGTGCTAATGACGAATGTGTTAAATATGGGACCAGCAGCACCCCCCATCCACCCAAACACAGCCCTATACAAGCAATAAGTACACAGAAAATAAACTGAGGCCCTAACTGGCTTTCATCTGGGTTTGCAGAACTATAAGTGTAATAAAGTCCAACCCTCAGAGGGTTATAACCTGCCATCCTACTGTATTCCAGGCACTCGAAGTGCACAATATTACTTTCCTGAAACTGCGGATTTATTATGTTATACACAATAACATTCTGATTTCAAAAAATTAAATAACCGAAGTATCTGTCATTGAAGTGCCATTTCATAATAATACATTACAGTTGAACATGAAGACCAAATTTGTTCATGTATTTTGAAAATCTCCACAAGACTTCTGAAAACTAATCTTGATGGTGTGAAGTGATAAGTGAATCTGCTTGGTGCCTTTGGTAAACTAAGGCGAAGATTGACATCTCAGAAACAAACACTCAAACCACGAGGTACAGGAGCTTTGGGACTGCTGACGGAATATCTCTCTGGGCCTCAATCGGAGTCAAGTGTTTGTGGGCTCCCAAACTGTAGACATCCAGAAGAGTGACTTCTGGGTGCCCCCCTGTATGTGCTGGTTTTTGTTCCAACCACAACTGCAATCACAATTTTAAACAGCTGTTAATTTATCTTAATTAGGCCCTTCTCATGTTTAAAGAGATTATTTACCCTCTTTAGCCACATTTCCTGAAACTGCTATAGTTATATGCCATGAAAGATAAACACTTTGCTTTATGGCAAACAAAAGGGTGCACATTCATAACAGACCAAATTAAAAATAATGGTCAGTCAATTACGTCCCAATTACATTGCTTCTTCACATGTAACTTTTTCCATTTCTACACAATGCAGGTTTGGCTTTTATCATTTGTCCTGTCGTTTAATTTGTCATTAACTACCAATTTTTTTTAAAGACTACGTGCCCACACTTTTACCACTTAAAAGCCAACTGATTCTTTAGTTTCATTAGTAACAATATTTCTTTATTTATCTCTTACTCAACCAGGCAAGTTCCACTGAGATCCAAATCTCTTTTTCGCGGGAGCCCTGCACACAATTAAAATGGTTCTAATAAAGTACAAGATGAATATGGAACTCTTCAGGGAATGCACAGCTATTTTTGACATAATGTGGCTTAAAAGCGAATGAATCGTGCAATTAAGAAAAATAACATCTTATTAAAATTCTGAGATTGCAATTATGGTTAGAATAAAAACCAGCACACACGGGGTGTCCCCGGGAACGACGCTGGGAACCACGGTTAAAGCATCATCATTAGCATTCGGCCCACTCATTACTACCCACGCAGCCGCTGGGCTCAACAAGGGCTGGAGATATAAAATAAAATAAAATAAGATGAAATAAAACAAAATAAGTCTGTCTCCACAGTTTGAGCCGTGAGATGAGACTCAAAATGTTACTTTTTTCCCCATCAAGCACAAAACACAAGATTGATTTAGGTACCTTTTGCTAAAACTGCCTTAACTCCTTGGCAAACCTGGGAAGTCTTGCCTTTGGAATATTTGTAATTTACTAGGTAGGAAGTAATGTAAATACAATTTCAAATGTAAATATGAGAATAAAATGCATGTGGCTAGACTTACTTTTGTGTTTAGGAGTGCGATAACCCAAAAAATAAGCTCAACAAGGGCAATGCATTGAAAATGGGCATATAACTTAAGCAGTGTTGAAATTCTGCACAAAAAAAATAATCCCACTAAACTTCAGTGTGGAAATGTCCGGAACATCGGCGGGAGAAAGAGGCCCTGTCCTCACATTCAGAGGTATTTTTGAAAATAAAGTATTTTCAATGCGTTTTGGCCTTTTGTCCACATACAGACTGCATTTTCAGTCACTGAAGACTGAGCTTGTGCAAAACGCCTTCCAAGGTTATGACTTCTAGAGACTTAATTTTCACTGTTTACGTGTGGATAGGGAAAACAGCTTCTGACGTCTGAGTGTGTGCATGGTCTATCCAGCTTTGGCCTGACCAAAAAAAAAGTCAAAACCTGGATTCAACTTAGCAAATAGGTAGGCCTTCCATCAGATAACTGCTGCAGTGATTAGTACATTTCAGCTGACAGCAAGTTATATAATCCTCTCTGATGCTGTAAGTTGCTTCTCGTTTCTTAAGGAGCCTGCATCCAGGGGGAAAAAAAAAAAAAAAAACTATGGAGATTGCTAAAACTACTAAAATTGAGAGAAGAACTGTCCATCTGTCCATCGCAATATTAAAACCTGGAAGGATAGTGATGAACCATAATCTTCGAGGAAGAAATGTGGACGGAAAAAAATTTTGACTGATTGTGATTGGAGATCACTTAAACTTTTGTTGAAATCAAATCGTAAAAAAATCAACAGTCGAACTCATGGCAATGTTTAATTGTGAAAATGATAGCATTTCCACGCGCATAATGCGAGATTGGGACTAAACAGCTCCATAGCCTTAAGGAAACCAATTAACAGTGAGGCTAATTGGGAAAAAAAGGCTTCAATTTGGTAGGGAGCATAAAGATTGGATTCTGGAGCGACCTACAAGGTCATGTGGTCTGGTAAGTCCAGATTTACCCTGTTCCAGAGTGATGGGCACATCAGGGTAAGAAGAGAGGTGGATGAAGTAACGGACCCCTCATGTCTCTTGTTGACCATACAAACCTATTAATGCAGTGCTATGATCTGGGGTTGCTTTAGTTAGTCAGGTCCAGGATCAGTAAAGATATGTGCCCAAAAAATGAGGTCAGCTGACTAACTGAATATATTGAATAATAACCAGGTTTTTCCATCAATGAATTTTTTCTTCCCTGATGGCACGTGCATATACCAAAACGACAATGCCAGGATTCATCGAGCACAAATTGTGATAGACTGGTTCAGGGAGCATGAGGCATCATTTTCACAAATGTATTGGCCACCACAGAGTCCAGACCTTAACCCCACTAAGAACCATTGGGATGTGCTGTAGAAGACTTTACGCAGCAGTCCGACTCGCCCATCATCAATACTAGATCTTGGCAAAAAATTAATGCAACTCTGAGCAGAAATAAATGTTGTGGCATTGCCCAACCTGATCGAAAAGATGCCATGGACAATGCGTGCCGCAATCAAAGCTGAAGGCGGTCCAACGAAATATTAGAGTGTATGACTTTTTTTTTTTTTGGCCAGGCAGTGTATCATTGCCACCTGTTGGTTTGGGATGTTCTCCACAGCACTTTAATCGTGTTTCTGCATATTTGTGAGGACAGACTTTTTTCTGGAAAACGTAAGGGAAAACCTCGTTTTTAAACCAGACACGTACATGTGGACTTTGCCTTTGCCCACGACCATCACACCACGGACCATGGTCCTGGGCAGGGCTAGTGTGGACTGGACCTGAGAGTTATGCTCCATGAAGCAAGAAGGAGCGAGTCGTATCCTCTGATCCCCATGATTTAGGATTATCCCTCATCTTCTCTCCCCTCCCGTTCCAGTCGATGGTCCCCCCGAATTCTGTCGTAAAGCAATCAGGGCCCCCCTAATCTCTGAACAAGTCTGCAAGACTGTCCTCTATGTCGCAGAGGATATATATAATTAATTGAATTGGTAAATTCAATAAGGCCCAACTCCAAACATTTTCAACATTCAGGGTTTGCATGCTTTGTGCTCCTAACGTAACAAGGTTTTTGATTGTCTGCAAGAAGGTCCCTTCTAGAAATAAATGTTGTTGTTCTTTCTGTATTTTACACAGTGAATTCAAGACATGCCCCAACCTAAGATTTGGGCCCCGGTTGCGGGAAGTTCTGCCTCAGCAGATTGGTGGCAGCAGCAGTGAAAAGAACTTTAAGTAAATACAAAGTGTTCAGGAGTTCAGCAGACTTCAGAAATGACACTGAGGTTTCTAAAACTGTCATCACAAGTCACAACCAGGTTCCACCTTGTAAAGCCAAATGTCAGGGCTATTACTTAGCCACAGCGACCACTCTGCACCGAGCAGTTGGGTGTCAAGGCTGCCAAAGTCTGAGATGCCCAAAAACGTGCCAGATATTTTTCACCTGAGGCACAGGCTTTCCTTGATAAGTTATTGGCCACAGATGACAGAGGTTGGGACAAAGAGTCAAATTTTGAGGATGAGTAGGCCTATGATTAGTTTGATGTGTGTTGATTAATGGGCTCAATTTTGATGAATCACTGTTAATGCAAAGAAGTTGATTGTTTGCTCGATATTCATTTCATGTTAAGTTTAAAATGGAAGTACCTGAAGAAAGGTTTTTTTTTTTTTTTTTGGAACGTAAAAGTTGTTAACACCAGACCTTAGAATACAAACCCGGTAACTCGAACAAGCTTCCAAGCCAGAGGTGGGAAACGAGGGCCGTATCTATCCCAACATCTGGCTTTCATTTAATTAATTATCTTAATTATACAAACCATATGTGACATCTGACGTTTCTGCTGCATTGCTTTAAGTGATCATGAATGACCACCAAAGACTATTCTCGCTCCTCAAAGGAAACATTTTTCTTTCATCTAATCTAAGTACAAATCTATGCCTGTGAATACAACCAATTAGCTCAATTAGTCAGGGTAATTGATAGAAATAAAAACGTGCACACACACTGGCCCTCCAGGATTGGAATTGTCCACCCCTGTCCCAGCCTACTCTGGGTCCAGGATAGGGGCTGCGTTCAAGTGAACCCAGCTCAAGTAAATTTCTCAGTCCAGTTTAATAGGAACAAGCTCCCAAGCCTACTCAGGGTCCAGGATTGGGACTGCATCCTTGCTAAACCTTCCAAGTATGTTCCTCTGTCCACTGTCTTAGGAACAAGCTCCCAATCCTTCTACAGTCATAAGACTGGAACAAAGTTCCCCTCAAGGTACTCCATCCTCCTGTGGAACAGCTCGGCTCTGGCGAAGTGTGCACGTCGCTTGTCTGTTATCCCGGACGCCACTGGTTGGCAACTGAGCAGTCCAGCTTCGCCTTTTAGATCTGAGAGGAACAGTGCTCTCTTCCTCTGGGGTTCCATCCCCATACAATACTGTACTGCTGTCAATAAACCAACCTATTGGATTATACTCTGCCTCTGCATTATATTCCTGTCTGGAACATAACACTGATTGCATATGTTGATCTTAATATTCCTTTTATTTTAGGACATTACATTTTTTTTTTTTTTTTTTACTAGGCTTGTTCTCCTATATATATGTGCTGTAATTTGTACAACACTTTTTAACATGGTGTTTAAAAAAAAGCTATAGACTGTAAATAAAGTTATTTCTGTTATTCTGCAGCAATCATAATTTACGAGCATTGTTTTTTGCTTTGAGAAGTGCTTTTTTTTTGCCCTTTTAAGTCCCTTTCCAAAGGGAAGATCATAAATGTTCGATATGCTTTTTGACACGTAAGCAGTTAAACCCTCACTGTAAAATCAATGCCGGTAAAGGACATTTTACACCATACAGAGCACCTATCATCCACAAACTCTGCTGGAGCTGCATTCTCAACAAAAATTTTTATGGTCTTATATCAAGTGCCAATGTGAAAACAGGACAGTGACCATGGTAACAAATAGGCCAACACTTCTATTGAGTTTATGCTGGAGTCATGCTCTAGAGTATACGACTATATGATCATAAACTGAGCATTCTCTTCATCCGGGACATAAACCATGCAAAATTTTTTTTATTTTTTATTAGAGCATACGGAAGAATACAAACTAATAAAATACTGTTTTTTCCAAGGGGACTTCTCACAACCATATAGGAGAACTGACTGAGAGGACTAATAAGTGCACATTTTTTTTAAAGAAAGGAAGCAAATTAATACAGTCAGAAGGAACAGTTTTTCAACTGAGATTTTCTCAAGTGCAGCCAGCACTGTGGAGCAGTAGGTTGCCAAAAAGTAAAGGTCTGAACCACGCCTGGGGCCAATGGTGCCTCCAAGGGGTGGCCAGGGGGGGCCGCAGCCACCACGCAAACATGACTGGCCCCCGACTGGCCCCCCCAACCGACGACACCTGTCAGTTATTCAAATTTTTTTGCCATAGCATAAAAACCATAGATTGTATGACGGGCGGAACAAATGTGGTTTTGTCCAGGTATTTACCGCACACCTCTGTAACCACACATAGTTCCCTAGTTTGTGGGGTGGGAGGCGAAATTTTTTTTCTGGAGATTGGTTAGTTTCATTACATACATCAGCCAATCACAGCTCGGCTGCGGTACCATTATACATGGAATCAGCCAATCACAGCTCGGCTGTACTCATGTGTCAATGAGAATGGCAAGGCATTCGACCTTGTCACTGTCAGGTGAGTTGTGCATACGGCAAATTTGTAAATGCTCGTCTGACAATAAAAATGTAAGTGCTCCACAATGCGCTAAATTACAAGTAAACTAGCCGGTCTGCTGCAGAAGTCCAACAGTCTATTTATTAGGCCTTGGCTTCGGTGACTAATACTGCAGATCGAAGAGCAAATTTTGTGATATCAGAAAATGAGGATGATGTCCGACGTTATTAGCCCCAAAAACACAGTCTGCTTCATGACAGTAGACTGTTCGTGACACAGGCTCCTACTTGAGGCATTGAGCTGTTAAGCGTATGGTCGTCACTGGAGTACATTGGGGAGGCGTTACCTGTTAGTTTTTGAACCAGTATTTTGAACATCTGCTGCAGTGGACAAAATACTGTTCAACTGATCGCTGGCTAATTATCGGGACCCCAAAGAAAATAGACTATAAATCTATGAGAATCGCAACTTTTCTCATCTTTATCCTATTGAAAATAAATCATTTTGCACCCGGACCAAGCAGTCACCGATTACATGCTGCGTGAATAATCTTGAACAAGTGGGACTTCAGATCAGAGTGGAAGGGAGTATCCAATCTAATCCATCACGATAGAAGATAAGAGATTGATGTTGATACCAGTGGCAGTTTGTCGGCCGTAACAAAGGGAAGCCAAAACCTCGCCCTTCAAAGCTTAATGACTTAAACCTTTCACAGTTTACTTTTCTTGATCAGCAGTTGCTCATACAAATTGGTAGAAGGAGTGTCAAATTTATTTTCGATAGCATTGTTATACATTGCACCACGATATTATGAGGGGTTTTCTTTCACACATAAATTACGACATAAATTACCATAGGCCTATGTCTTTATAAATTTCGCGCTCAAGTAGCTTGTGAAACGGCATAGATTCGCAAATTGATTAGTGAGGCTCATTAAGCAATAAGCTGTGCAACATCACATTCTTTACTTCTATATTAAGATTGTAGAAAACGGATTGTCGTGGCTTCTTGCGAAAGAAGCCTCGCAAACTAATTTATAAAGACGTATTGATAAGTTGCGTCGTCATTTGCTATCGAAAAATAAATTTGACTGTCCTTCTACCAATTCGTATGAGCAACTGCTGATCAAGAAAAGTAAACTGCGAGCTTTGAAGGGCGAGGTTTTGGCTTCCCTTTGTTACGGCCGACTAACCGCCACTGGTTGATACGAGCTATGGATGCATGTGTCCAGTGGCAAATGGTTTTATTTGGCTAGCTCGTATCAACATCAACCGCTAACCTTCTATCCTGATGGAATAGATCATATGCACTCTTCCACTCTGATCTGAAGTCCTGCATGTACATGATTATTTGCGCAGTATGTAGGAAGTCAGTGACTGGTTGGTGTGGGTACAAGGTGATATATTACAACTGTTACAGGTATGACCTTGAAATGGTGGATATTTGGTACAAATACTGAAGGCATAAGCATTAAGGGAGTTCTTGAATGAATACCCATAATATTATAGCTGTTTGAACTTACTTTTCAGACTGTCTTATAAAGCACTATTTTTTTGATGGGCGTTTGCATAAAAAATAATTTATACAAAGGGTTAAAATTGCCATACCATGGCAATTTGACCGCTGACTTGTGGAAAATAGCATTATTCCTAATTTTGCCCTCCTGTGTCTTGGAAACAATGAGAGACTTGTGTTTGCTTCATGATAAAAACTATTTGAGATATTGACCCAGAATGCGGCACAGGTCCTAAATACTAATGTAGCTTTGTGTCAATTTTTAAAGCAAATCCGAAGAGGTCAGGTGGGAAGATTTTCTTAAATTTATTGAACTGGTATGGCATGACCTAGCTGTGCTCAGCTAACCTAGTTATGTTTCCCCTCAGACATATTTCTTTCATTCAGTTTCCTGTCCACATGTACGTCGGCCTCGCCATCGTCTCTGGACCATAACTCTGACATCTTTTGAGATTTTTTCATGAAATTTTGTACACATGTTCAATAGGTGGCACAGATGTGCCTTTTTCTGTTTGAATAAAATTAACCATTTTTTAAATGTATCCATGGTAACAGTGTGGGGAAGAAAAAAGAAAAATCAAGGGGCAGGGGAAATGTCTGTTTTTAGTGAAAAAACGCCCACTAGTTGGAAAATAAAATGCTTGCAGAAATGTGTTCTTACAGACTTTGTTTACTCATTTGTCAAATTTTTGGTCATTTATAATCTTGATACTTGAAATGGTATGATTAACAGTACATACTTGTAAATAATATACTGTAAAATACAATGTGGTAAACATAAATATTTTGTCAGCTAATACTTATGATTAAGCAACTCATAGCCTGATTGGAGGTGATGCATTCAAAATGTTATTTGATGGGTTCCTGAACTGATCTCATGTGAATATCATAATCTGACATTCATATGATAAGACAAAACTGTATATAATTAATTATGCAATAAAATAGTGTCTTTGCATTAATTTGCGTACCAGGAAAATCCTTATGTATCCCCCATGATATTCTCTGGCCCCAACTGGCCCCCCCACTAAATATTTTCTGCAGGTGCCACTGCCTGGGGTGTCTCTATGTGGAGTTTGTCTGTTCTCCTCGTGTTCGCATGGGTTTCCTAAGGTTTCTCTCTACAGTCCATAGACGTGTGTCAGTGAGTGAGTGACTGAATGGTCGATGCGATTGGTGATATGTCCAGTCTGTATTCCAGCCTCCTGCCCATTGGATGCTGGGATAGACTCCAGCCACCCCAGGAAAAAGGAGGTTGGTAGATGGATGGGCTTTTGTCATCATGTAAAATGTGTTTTTTATGTGCAGGTCAATGATGTGTGGTTTGTACACATTTACAAACAGTGAGGAAGCCCCGCCGGGGTATACAGACAGTGAAACATGGCCATCGAGCCTTTCCTGCACTGTCTGTGATCTGTCTCAGAGAACAAAATATACACTTAAACTCCAACTTCCTTGCAGAACAGATCTTTGCAAATTTTAGCTCTTTACAGATCTGGCTCCAGGCTCTTTGAAGGGTTGTCGAACAGATTGGATTTTTATGTGAAGATAGCAGAGGTGTAAAATCCAGGGGTCAGAAAGTAAAAGTCCTGCAAAGTTTTTCTCCCTCCCACAGAATAAGCTGATCACTCATATTGGCTCTATCTCCTGTCCGAAGTAAATCCAGGTGGTTGGAATAAAGTTCTGGGGAGGATTTTTACTTTCTGAACCCGGACTTTACACCCCTGAAAGATAGTGGACTTCAGGCAGAATACTTGAGTCACAATTATGCATTGTATTTCAGAATGAAATTCATTTGAGTTTGGTGGTGACTCTGCTTGGGTGATCCTCTGGAACAATCTGAGCAAGCATGACACAGACAGCCCCTGAGATCACAAACCCCCCAACAGAACCTGAAATTCTTTTAAATCTCATTAACCTTTAAGTTATTGAACACAATATGAAAAGATGCTGCTTGTGATGAAGAATGTTATTCATAAAGGAGGAGGCTGGAGAGGTGGGGGAGATGAGGAGCAGATTTTTTAGTCAACCCGAGTAGGAGCGGTGTAGAGGGCATGGAGCCAGAGAAATGAATGAACACTGCCTTGGTTATAAAAGCTCACCAACTGGGCAGGGGAGTCAGATTTAACCATTTATTACAGGATGACTAGCATTTGAGTTTGGCAGTGATTCTGCTCAAGTGTTTGCTGTGGAACAATATGAGCAAGCCTGACACAGACAGTCCCTGAGATCACTAACCCCCTGGCAGTGCCTGAGATTCAGGATGTTTACATTATTGCACACAACCTGAACAGATGCTGCTTGCAATGAACAGTGTTATTTCTGAAGGAGGAGGCAAGTAAAGTGGGGGACATGAGATGCAGATCAGTAGCAGGCCACAGTAGGAGTGGTGTAGTGGGGGGACAGTGCAGGAGGGATGAATGAACGCTGTCTTGGTTATAAAAGCTCGACATTTGGGTGGGAGATGCTGAAGTCAAGAATGATTGGACAGAAAGGGGCTGGTAACTGGGACTGACTTCCATGCCTGCCCAAACTAACGGTAAACCTCCACTTTGCCCAAGAATTCAGGCTCCAGGCTTTGCAAGTGAGGCAAAGGCAGAGAGGAAAGTAATGAAAACAATGAAGTTTGCTTTCATCAACTGCAGGGTCAGGGGAGAAATGAGGAGATCAAATAAGGAGGATAAAATAAGTGAAGAGTTTTATCGCAAAACAGGTTAACTCCACTGAGTCTGAATTGAGAAAAATGGCTTTCTGTGTAATTACTATTTCTGTAAAACTTTGAATAATGGTCTTTTCTACTATTGTATATGAGCCAAATGGTAACCAATTGGCATATTCATTTCAAATCCAGCCTCAGGAATATTCTTGAAAAAAACCCAAAAATTACTGTTTTTTTTGCAAAACGAGTTAAATCCATAGCTTGCTTTTATTACAGAATGGGTTAAATCCAATCAAATAAGTATGTTTCTTTGTTGCAGTGTCAGGAAACTCTATTCATTCAATATTGCTGAACAACACAAAATCACACACTCACATGCCCGTGCACATTCACACACACACACACACGCGCGCGCGCGTGCGCGCGCGACACCACCCAATGTCAGTCTTGGTTCATTGGACACACTAACACTGTGGTCCTGAAACACAAACGTGAGTGCATGTACAACCTCAATTCCGAAATAGTTGGGACAAAGTGTAAATTGCGAATAAAATCAAAACGCAATGACTTTCAAATCACACCAGCCAGTATTTTATTCACAATAGAACAGAGATAACATAGCAAATGTTGAAACTGAGAAGTTTTACAATTGTATCCACAAAATGAGCTCATTTCAAATTTGACGGCTGCTACGGGTCTCAAAAAAGTTGGGACAGGGGCCTGTTTACCATGGTGTAGCATCCCCTCTTCTTTTTAACACAGAGTGGAGGTGTCTGGGCATTGAGGAGACAAGTTTCTTGAATTTAGCCATTGGAATTTGATCCCACTCTTGTTTAATACAGGCTTCCAGCTACTGGAGAGTTTTGAGTCTCCTTTGACTGACTTTTCCTTTAATTATGCGCCAAATGTTCTCAATCGGCGAAAGATCAGGACTGCAGGCAGGCCAGTTCAGCACACAAACTCTACTACGAAGCCATGCTGTTGCAATAGCTGCAGTATGTGGTTTTGCATTGTCCTGCTGAAATACACAAGGCCTTCCCTGGAATAGATGTCGTCTGGAGGGGAGCATATGTTGCTCTAAAACCTTTATATACCTTTCAGCACTCATGGTGCTTTTTAAAACATGCAAGTGTCCCACACCATATCGAGGGCTGACTGCAATAAAGAGTTAAGTCCAATATATAACATCTGGACATAACTGTTTATTGTAGTCAGCCCTCGATATGCACTAATACATCCCCATACCATCAGAGATGCTGGCTTTTGAACTGATCGCTGATAACAGGAGGGGTGGTCTTTCTCCTCTTTAGCCCGGAGGACACGACGCCCATGATTTCCAACGAGAATGTCAAATTTGGACTCGTCTGACCACAGGACACTTTGCTACAGTCCATTTTAAATGAGCCTTGGCCCACAGAACACGGGGGCACTTCTGGATCATGCTCAACAATGGCGTCTTTTTTGCATTACAGAGTTTTAGGTGGTATTTGTGGATGGCACGGCAGACTGTTTACAGACAGTGGTTTCTTGAAGTATTCCTGGGCTCATTTAGTAATGTCAATGAGTAAATCATGCCGATGAGTGATGCAGTGGCGTCTGAGGGCCCGAAGATCAGGGGCATCCAGTGTAGGTCTTCGGCCTTGTCCCTTACGCACAGAGATTTTTCCAGTTTCTCAGAATCTTTTGATGATGTTATGCACTGTCGATGATGAAACCTTCAAAGCCTTTGCAGTTTGACATTGAGGAACATTGTTTTTAAAGTATTCCACAATTTTTTTATGCAAGCCTTCACAGCTTGGAGAGCCTCTGGCCATCTTTACTTCTGAGAGACTCAGCCTCTCTAAGACATCTCTTTTATAGCCAATCATGTTACACACCTGATGCCAGTTAACTTAAGTACTGGCTAAATGTTGTTTCAGCTGATTCTCTTATATATTAATTGCTTTTTCAGTCCTTTTTGCCTGTGTCCCAACTTTTTTGAGACCTGTTACAGCCAGAAAATTTGAAATAAGCTCATTTTGTGGATAAAAATGTAAAATGTCTCAGTTTCAACATTTGAAATGTTATGTGTTCTATTGTAAATACCATATTGGCTCATGTGATCTGAAAGTCATTGCATTTTGATTTTATTCACAATTTACACTTTGTCCCAACTATTCCGGAATTGGGGTTGTAACAAAAATACTCACACACACACACACACACATACACAGACAAGCACGCACCCAATCAAGCAAACACACACACACACACACACACACACAAACACAAAATATTATACTGTATGCTCATGCACATAAAACACTAATTCCTTGTTGTTTAGTTGTGGATATAACTCGTTTTGCAAACAAACGGAGATGGCACTTAAGCCGTTTTGCAAAAAAACATACATTTTGCCGATTAAAAGCTCTGAATATATTTTACCTGTCAAAAATCTGATTTCGAGTCAATGTAGGACTATCTTTTCCCTATTGTTTGAGATAATAAACATGCAAAATGTGGATTTGGTAGTTAACCCGTTTGTGATCAAACTCTTCAAGTGATTAGAATGAGTTAATTCCTCCATCTTCCCTCGTTCTCTCACAAACAGACAGATTCACACATGCAGAAACACACACACACACACACATACATACACACTGCTAGCTTCACATTGTCTACTAGGATTGTTCTTATGGTGTTTTTTGCCACCACATCTTAAGCCTTATTTCCCCCAACCAGTCTGATTCAGTTCAGTTTAGTTCAGTTCGTTACACATGAGAACGGTTATTTTTGCATTTCCATTGTAAAAAGTAGAAAATGGTACGAAGAGAACCATTATAATCCCTCCCGTTTTTTCGTTACCCCACTGCTGAGGTACCTAGCACACTGATTCGATAGTAAAAGGTGGAGCTAGACATACTGCAATCTGCTGATTGGTCAAGAGAGAATCGCCACTCTTGCTCGTCAAGGATTAAACAAAAATCTGCCACTTTAATGGTTGCTGCGGCTATTACTGTCCAGCAACATCTCCACCGCCATTTAAGAGTACTGTCAGCAGTGGAGCCATAAACCAGATCCAGGATGTAGGTACCAGTCCAGGCAGGTTGCATTCCAGTTCTCAGAGCACTATTCCAAAATTGTTTGATGGAGATGCGACATTACTTTACAGGGTCTCAGTTCAACTTATGCAGTAAATTTTCGCGCTTGGAAAGTTACTTCCCTCTTGGGTTCTCAGCTGTTTTGTATGTGCAGATGCACTTTGAGCTGTGCGTTGCTCTGGATGAGAGAATACAAGCAGTGTGTCGTAATGACAGTTCAAAAAAACAGGAGGACAGTAGAAGAGAGAGAATCAAAGCATAAATTAGAATAAAATTAAGGGAAGAAGACTATAGATCAGGAAGGAGCGGCGGAGGTGAGGATAAGGGAAAAAGGGAAAAGAAGAAACGACAGTGGGAGACAGGGACAGAGATGGGGGAATCAGTGGGAGGGCTGAATCGGAGAATTCCCCGGCTGCTCTGAAATTTAGGAGCTGTATCAGTCGCACAAGCCTGAATTGTTTTCTGGGCACCAGGCAAACACATAAATAAGAATCTGTTCCAGAAAAGGAAATGAAAAATTAATGAACTAAGGATTGGGGCGGGGTAGAATTCTGGGGCTTCCCTGTGGGATAACTGGTCATGTGATGCATCCCTTTGAAGAGTTTGGAATTTTCTTTTTACTGAAAATTCTAGGTCATTGTTCTAGAGAATGTAACTTTCAATCTGAGGTAGTCATTGTGACATCAACATTAGAATGGTCAGCAAAGAATTTTGCATTTGTGATGTCAGACCTTAAAGCAAAGGTAATCAACCCTGCTCTTCGAGATCGACCATCCTGTGGGGTTTAATTTCAACCCTAATCTAGCATGCCTGATTTTAATCAAGGAACAGGGTTGGGCTGCCTGGCTATTAGCTGTTGAATTATTTGTGCCTTGTTATGGTTTGGAGTGAGGACCGACATTATGGTAGATCTCCAGAGTCGATCAGTCCTGCACAAGCTGTTGAATGAGCTGTGCTTTGTTAGGGTTGGTGCAAAAATCTATAGGATGGCAGATCTTTTGGAACAGGGTTGGGCAGCCCTGCTGTGGCTGTTGAATGAGATGCATTTTTTTAGGGTTAGAGGGAAAACCCACAGGATCATAGATCTTCAGGAATTGGGTCGGGCAGCCCTGCTCTACCTACTGAATGAAGTGTACCTCATAGGGTTGAAGAGAGAAACCTACAGGATGGCTTAAAATCAAGATCTTTGAGGCTGGGACCCATCAGCAGTGCTAAGACTTGACTGCAATTAGTCCATCTGTCTGGCTCAATCTCTCACCCCCACCCACTCCAGTCAACAGACAGGCAGCCACCAGCTGGGCTTCACTTGTGCAAAGTCTCCCTGTCTCTGCTGACAAAAAAGGGCCTGAAATAACAGCCCTGAAAGAACCCCACCTATTTGTAAAAAGCTGGGCATTGCCTCTAAAGAACTCCCTCAAACTCCGTTCTAACTGAAAACCAAAAGTCTGATGTGAAACGGTGCTGAGACAATTTCTCAGGACGGATGATTCTGGCGCACCTGAGACCCAAACTTTACTGAGAACGGAGTTATACATATGGCCCCGCAATCTTTGGGGCGTATTTATAAACAGGAGGTACGAGCAAAAATGATGAGCCTGCCACTTTCACCAGGATAAGCAGGGGATCAAACTGTTCAGAGACCTTTTAGCACAGACATCCTCAGCACTGTCCAAATCAAACACTTGTCAATTAAAATCAGCACTTTAGACTTACAGTATATTTATACTTAAAATCTAATTTTCTCTCATGCTTAATTTTTGCTAAATTAGACCAACAAAAAATGTCTAGAAGGACAGCCAGTTTGACCTATTCAATATTTTGATATCAAGGTAAGAAAAACGTCACTTATCAATCAAACTGGACTTAAAAAGATGACATATTCTACGACAGTAAACAAGGTTCTGAGCTAAAACACAAGACCAGAACACTTGCTCTGGAGTTTCAATCAGCCTTAGCAACAGCTGCATGGCACTGGTGTTACAGGAAGCAGCCTCACATAAAGGGAACACTTTCAATGATGACTCACAGTTCCGGAAACTTCCTTGTAACAGGGCAGTCCACAAGTATTTGGACACCGATACTGGAGGGGAAACTAAAAAACATCCTCCTTCTGTTCCATGTAACAACCCCCACACACACACACACACACACACACACACACACACACAGTATCATCATTTGTACATTTCTATTGGGTGGGTACACTGTGTAGTATCATCCAAAAACATTTTGACAGTGAAACTGCGCAAAAATAAAAGCACTTTCCACAATGTTCACACAACATGGATATGTACACTCGAAAAGTCTCCACATCATTCACTGCTTTTCAGATCCATTGTCCGGGAGAACACTTACGTCGCTGTCCAAATACGTATGGAATGCAAAGTACCCACATATCCCTATCCAGCAAAAGCACTTAAATATTCTTCCAATCTCTGCACAGTCTGGTAATCCCCGGTTTGGGTCACGGTGAGATTCAAAGCTATAACTAACCCAGGTTTGTAAATGTCAAAAATGCCGAGGTTGGAGTTGAGGTTAAGGTTCTGTGGAACATCAAAGATTTTGACGGACACATAATAAACCTTGAGCAGACAGGCTAGATTTCCCGACACAGTAAAACAAATTCAGTACGCAATAACCTCTTAATGAGTACATATTATCCCTGCGAGGCTCTCATGTATACTCTGATAGAGCTTGCAGTGGACATACAGATGGGTAATAAATTACACACAAACCTGAATCAATGAGTGGGCGAACATAACAAAGGCAGATGGTAGCTTCAAGGATAAATAATTAGCCAGATAACATCCTACCACGCTCAGTGGCATGTATACAAATGCAGAGTAGGACCCCATTGACCTTGAATCTGGATCAAAATCGCAAGAGGAAAATATCTAAGAGACTTTGAAATCGGGTTCGGTATTGGGGCACAGATGGCAGAAGCTTTAAATGCAGATAGCTCCACTGGATGAAGTGAAATGAGCCAAAGTTTGTCCTTTATATTCATGGAGAGTCTGTGAGTGAATGTGTTCTGTACACTAAGACAATGGCAAAGGCCTCCATTCCGGATATCAACAGTGAGGGGGTCTGTTGGCTCTGTAATGCCGCTGGGGGCATTTTTTCCAGCAAAGGTTGGATCCACTTGTCCTCTAAGGGACCATTGCTTATCAATTCAAAGCTATTCTCTTCCCCTTATGCAGACCCACCCACTGCATCCACTCCCGTATCTATTTCTTTTTTTTGTAACTTAATTTCTGGTTTGAAAAAAAAAAGACAGTTCAGGTGAAGACAAAACAGCACCTTTAGTGGCTAAGTGCTGGGGAAAATCAACAGAAAGCAAAATGTTAAGACAACCTCTCCCGCCACAAGCTACACTCCGCTTAACGTTTTGTTTTTAAGAATCGACGTCAACTCTACCAAGCTAGTGGTGAAAAGTAGATTACTCAGCCTGTTCTTGTTTATCGCCACCAGACTGCCCTGAGCTGATTCACGGGCTGAAACAGAAGTTCCCTTCGCAAAGTAGCCAGCTGCCTGATGTGCCTGGTTCTGTGATGCAGAAGGTCAGTGGTGGTCACCTTCATCCAATCACGGCACATTTCTATCTTGATGGGAGTGATCCCTTCCAGGGTGACCACGCCCCCATCCACAGAGCACAATGGGTCACAGAATGGTCAGTGGGTATGAAAATTATCTATGCATGAGTGACGGCCTTCACAGTCTTCAGATCTCAGCCCAGTTGACCTCCTTAGGGAGATTTCACCATCTTCAGAACTATTCGAGGGCACAGCTGTTGAGTGTACATCAGTCCATTCCCCCAGTAAAGTTCCAGAGATTCGGTGAATACATGTTGAGGCAAAGAGAGGCTGTTCTGGCACCTTACTAAAACGCTTTACGTTGGTGCTTCCTTCAGTTTATCCCCAGTCAGTATTACTGAGCAGGGTTCATTAAATTTCCCCAAGAGACGGTTGATTATTCTGTGCAAGTAAAGAGAAGGTTATATTGCATTTTATACCTTCAAGTTCAAATAGACATTAAAAACAGCTCACTCCCAGTGCTCACATAAAGGCCCCACGTACACCTTTTTCACAGTCACGACTATTTATGCCTCATTTATATTATACTTCCTATTAATGTTGTACCAACCGATCTTCCTGTCCAAGATATTGTCTCCTAGCAGAAACTAAATCAAAGTATGTGACTTTTGCAGATTCATTTTCGGTCCAGAGGGCTCAACTGAGGAAGAATGGAGCCATAAAGAAGATTACAGTGGGTCAATGCAGATTGTATTTGCCTTTCTAAAGCATCATAGAAACTTCTAATATACTCACTTAAATGAGATACCTGAATTCCTGATCAAAGAGGTCACGCATAATAATAATTATAATAATAATGTTTTTCCTTCATCGTCTGAAACTTTCATTTTCTCCTTCCCTTCAGTGCCTACATCGAAGCTATAATCCAATAATCTCTTATCTAGAGCAGTTAAAATGCAAAGCATGCAGCACATGACTGAATCTATTCTGAAGTGATTCAGGCTGGTCTCCTTGGTCCAGACTTCCTTAACCCTCACTGAACAAAACTCAAGGTCACTGTTTTAGAACTGCACTGCTGCATCACAATGGTCAGTTAAGAACATTCTACATCGCACACTCTGTGATCTCGCACCTCAATAGCGGATTGCGAGAAGGTAGACTCACAGTAATCCGTTGCAGGCGGTTCTCAAACACCTACAAATATTCACTCAATTCCAGAAGTTTCTAAAGCCAGTCCACTCCTTTCTCTACCCCGCATTTACAAAGTATTTTTGTTCACACATGGCGCTGAAGCCAATCTGAGTTTGTGTTAAGAAACTAAAAAGACAGGAGAGACAATTAATGTTAGTGTAGAAGCTTTAACTGAAAAGGCGAAATATGGAAACCGCTTGAAGTAACATCTCCACAGAACATAGACATTACTGCTTTTTTAAAGCTGTTTTCAGTCAATACCTCCGAGGATTGCACATTAAAGCCCACCTGCCACCCATTGCCTTTGAGCCAAGATGGCGGTTCTTGGATCGAAAACAGCTGGTCCCCCATTTAAACAGAAGACTACATTATGAACATTCAAGACTGGAAATAAAATGGCCACCTCATACACAATAAGGTCCGGACTTCACACCGTATGGATGCACTTATTTTAAAGTGCAGGCTCTCAGGTGTAAGTTGACGATGTACACTTTAATTTCGTGGACCGTTTAGATGTTACTACCCTGTAATATTGTGCTACGGTCCAAAAAATTATGAACAGTGCTGTATTTTACACGTTAGAGGGGCCATGATCGAAAAATAAAAGTGCAAAATCTAAGACAGAAACAAGCTGACAAATGGTGACATAAACATTGATTTTTCCAGATGACCCACTTTTTATTTTTTACTATATCTCACTGCCCTCTTCTTAAATCACGATTAATTCTACATTTCAGCCGCCTCGCCCATTAGCTTTAAAAGCACCCACAGCCATTACTGTGTTCTAACATAAAACACTTGAAACTCTTTACCAGAGCACCCCTGGCACCTACAGACATCTTCATTCAGCGGGAATTGTGTTCTCTTTAAAAGCATCGTCCCTCCACCTACACGGAGCACTCACCTGTTCCCTTAGATTTCATCAATCCCCCACTCCTCTCACTCTCTCTCTCTCTCCCTCTATCTCTTTTCCCTTTCCTAATCATGCTGCTCCTCTTTGTTCAAATACAAAGGAAAAAAGACTGCAGTGAGTTTGGTCTACCTAGGCCAGGTGTGTTTTGCTAAAACAAATCATTTACTTTGAATTACAGAAAAAAATATATACTTATATGGTAGCAAACAGGCTGCCTTCTTTTTATGTTCTTTCCATCTGCTATTGAACCCACTTACTCGTGCTCAGAGTCCTAGAGGGCTGGAGCCTATCCCAGAATGCACTGGGCATGATGCAGGAGTACATATACTCTGGACAGGAGGGCAATCATTTGCTGGGCATGCACATACACCCATACACACAAATATATGTGCGTGCACACACACACACACACACACACACACACACACACGTGCTAATCCTTGTACTTCTATCTTTGTGAGGACAATACATCGACTTCCATTCATTCTTTGTGTATCTCTACAGGCTTATCCTAATCTTAAGAATAAGCAATGCATGCCTGACCCAAACCCTTACCCTAACCTTAACCCAACCCTATTTCTAACCACACATCTATCCTCATACAATACGTCACAATTTAGCTTTGTCGTTATGAGGACAGGCAAAATGTCCTCACTTCCATAAATGTTGCGGGTTCAAATCCCAAAAAATGTCCCCACTCTGTAGGAAAATGACATTTTCTATTCCTCACTGTGTAGCAAGTACAAGAACACACACACATGCACACACGCATACCCGCAAAACCACATACTTCTATCCTTTCGAGGACATTACATTGAATTCCATTCATTCTTCCTCGAAACTTCAACATAGCCAACATCGTCATGCCTAACCAAAATCCTTATTCTGACCTTTACCCCAACCAGTAAATTTCAATTTGCCTTTGTAATTGTGCGGTCTGGCCAAAATGTCCCCAATCTGTTGGTAAAAAACAGGTTCTTGGCCTCACTATGTAACAAGTAAAGCACACATACACACATACTAGTCGAGTTTCCATCTCATGTCAAGTGAATTTTAAGTGAATTAAAAAGAATTTGCTAAACAGAAAATTCGAATTACCGGCGTTTCCATCAACTGGCTTTGAGCAAATAAACTCCAATAAATTAGGCCAGTTTCGCCACAAGATGGCGGTACAGGAGACTTGTCACGTATAGTTCAGCAGTAGAAGAGGTTGCAAAATGGAGAACAAACAAACTGAAGCAAAACAACTGGAGGAGAAACAAGACGCTGTTAAAAAAAAGGAGGGGGGTCTACAGGAGTTGCAAGCAATTCAGCAAACCGTCATAGAGCTTTTTTTTTTCAGTTAATGACTGCAACGTTTGACACCATCCGGAGACGAAGACGAATGCAAATGCACGCAGTGGCAGCAAGGAAGCTACGTCAGAACTTAGTCAGCTGTTTCCATCCCACATTTTGCACATTAATTTTTAATTGCATAAGACGAAAACCACCTCAAGCGAGCCTATAAACTTTTATGCCACTTAGCGGAGGTTTATGCGCATTTTCCCATTTCCATCTGCATTTTCCAATGCAAATTTTCAAAATGCGCATAAGAACAGTGAGATGGAAACACGACTACTGTTTAATCGCACATTAATAACCACAAAGACCCTTGGAAAAAATGCAAACTCCACACTCAAGCTGGCGATTCTTGCCGTGGATTTCTAGCAGTAAGGTCAGTGCCATGCATACTGTCACCTACATTTGAGGGGGGCCACGGGGCATTATGGGTGGAAACGACATCACAGCACAAGTGACGTCAAAGGGGAAACACTGCCACAGGGGATATAATCCCTGGAAACAGGAGGGGAATTCTACATTGGGCGGCACAACGCAGCTGCTCCATACCGTCTCCCGATAGCGGAATCTAATAATTATGCAGCTGCGGTAACTCCTGTACAGCGGTTTGTCGGGGTGACAGTAGGACGGTGCGCTGTGTGAATGTTAGATTACTATCCCTGCATCTCTGACAGTAGCGTTGAGTGGGAAAGGGCTTGGCAGGATACAGCAGCATCTGTTTGGAGACTCCGACAGTAAGAGAGCGTGGCTGGGTGAGATGACACCCATCTGTCTCTGATCACTGTTTCCCAGCTACTGCGGAGACTGCCAAATACTACAGTGTCAACACTCAAGCACACACACACACACACATACACAGGCACTTGCTTGCTTTCGCTCGCTATCACAAATAGGCATGCACACGCATATCGCACGCACACGAAACCACGAATGCACATGTAAACAAGGACGTAAACTGAAAGCTGGCACACATAAACACTTGCACATACTGACATGCACTGAAAACTCACACGCGCAAGCGCTTGCACACAACTGACATTCCAGCCCAGAACTGAATATATCAAACCAGGCAGCATCTTTCGAACACTGAAAAAAGTGCCTGTCTTAAGTCTGCCAATCTTATTACAAGACATGAAATTCTCATTTCTCCTCTCCCACTTTATAAAGCATCAGCATATTTTCAGTTACTATGTGCTTTACAGTAAAATTCTCTCACTTCATGGACAAGTCTGGAAATGAGTCAAAACTATCTTGCCACATTGACAGAATTTTTGTATTCCTCAGAAAAAAATATAAATATTTTAAAGGAGTTCTGTCACGATTACTGCGCCTGCTCAGAATATAAATCCCAAGAAAGTGAATCTGCGTTACTGGAAGTCATAATATGATTCCATTCTTGCCAATCCGTCTTCGTTTTGCATTGTATTTATATATTTTAGTTACTCTGGCAGTACGTTTTTTATATTAAGGAACATTCTATATAAATTCAAGGATTCAAAGTGCCATTTTAAGCTTTAGCCAAGGGATACAAAGTAATTTGAAATAGTTGCAATCGCCAATAATGACAGAAGAAGCAAAATATTGTCTAGATTTTGACTTGCAGTTGAATTGATTTACTTTGCTCAGAGTTTGTGAGCATGCGCAGTAATTGTGACACAGCTCCTTTAAGTCCAAATACAAGATTGAAATGCTCGGTAAGGTGGACTTACTCTCAGTTCTTGCAGTGTATGACAATACAAGAACAGTAACTGCAAACAGACAGCATGTTTCACAGTCACTTCACAGTAGAGCTCAGCCGCATTACAGAAAGCGAAAAGAGCACAATCCAGATACAGAAGGTAATTCCTCACCGGAATTTTGTTCCAACCATCTCAATTCACCAATTACAGGCAACCTTTTCAGACCAAACAATTGAACCAACTAGTGAAATCCACTGGCGGAGCAAATGGGTGGAAGTTAAACAAAGCCGGACTTGAGCTTTCTGACTCTAGGAGGAGGCCCACATAGCACTTGACAGCCGACATACATGATTTCAGTTATGCGTGAAACAGCTGCATGCTCGGAGACTGTTATGATTCTGCCACGTCTGTTCTGTTTCTGCCTTGCCCTGCTATTCTACCATGTCTGTTCTGATTTTGCCATGTTCTGTTTAGTTTTTGTTCCTTGCCATGTTTTTGTTTTTGCCCTGCCAGATCAACTTTTCTGTTATAGTCCGGTCCATGTTTTGCCATGCCCTTCATTGCACTTTGTCTCCCGTCTGGTCTCTTGTTTAGTTACAGCTTCTCCCCAGTCCTGTGTGTCACATGCTTAGGTGATTTCATGGTTTCTGGGTTTCCAAACATTCCTTCTAATCTCGTTTGCTTCCTTCACCTTGCTTTTCTACTTTACTAACCCATACTAACAGTTTGTTATTTTGTTAAAGATACTAACCAAGACTAACATTGTATATAATACTAACTTACTAACGAGCACTAGGGATTGTATAGCTGCACTTACTAATAGATTAACAAGCTCTCAGCATTCGCCCTATTCTAGTCTCCGCCTCTTGTCTCTCCCTAATCTTCTCTGCTGCGTTTCAGTGGATCCTCCACACCTGTTCACGCTGTCCTTTCTCTTAGTATCTATGCACGTTAGAACTCCTTGACTGGAGCTGTATATTTGTCTATAGGGTTGTCTCGTGATCCCTGTCCGCGTTTCGGCAGCTGCCTATTTCATGTGATTAGGTTCTCCCTCATGTTCCCTCCTTTGTAATCAGTCTGACTTCTTGCACTTGTGTCTTGTTAAGCATGTGACTTCCCATGAGTGTATATTAGGAGTCTTCTCACAGCAGTTCCCCGTCAGAACGTTCTCCTTTTGCCACGCTTCTTTCGCCTTGTTTTCATAGTGATTACCTTTCTGACTGGACCGTCCCTGATTTTCGATTTTTGCCTATTGCCTGTACTTTGCCTCATCCATTGTTACTGAATCCTTTTTTGTCCGACTCTGTATTTCGTTATTGGTGCCCTGGTTACGATTCTGGATTTTGCCCTTTGGATTCTGATTACTGGATTGTGGACTTTGTACCATTGCCTGCTCTGTTGGGGTTTCCCCCCCTCCAGAAATAAAGCCTCCTTTTGTATTCACTGGTTCTCGCTTGTGGTTCCTGGCGTAATCCTCACAGAGACGCCGTCATGATCCTGCACTGACAGTCAGAAACCAGAGCAAGGACGAGATTGTCCACGTATAACAGGTCGGCATCACCTCCCTGCGTGTGCGTCTCTATTCCCACTTCCAGTTTCGCGCGTTAGCAGCACTTCCTAGGGATTTGCGCGAAAATCCCCTCAAACAGTTCCATTCTCGCAGTGAATGGATTAAGGAATTTGTAACCAGATGGTGGCAGTCTTGTTGGCCAAAGAACTGTCACGGGAACAAGTTTGCTGTTCCAGAGCTGCATTTACCCTTCTTGAAAATATTTTTCAGTTACCTACATGCTGCAACAATAGCATTATACTGTTCAGCAATGAATATCCAAATTGTGTATTATTCTGTGATCATAAACCTTAAAAGGTTAATACCCTGAATTTAACCAAACAGGATGTGAAATGTAAGTGGTGAGCTGTTTAAGACCTTGAGTAAAACTGCATTACTGAATAATATGCGCAGTACTACCAGCAGGCTCGTTGTTGTGACATTGACGGCGAACTCCAACACTAACGAAGCAGGACCCGCTGGCGCACATAGTCATAGCAACTCGATATTTATAACACTGTTGAAATAAACATGATTTGTGTGGGTGCGGGTCTAATCCGGAGGGCTGGATGTGGTCCAGGTTCTCACCTCACCGCAGATAATCACAGCAAGGAGTGAAGAGAGAGGACAGGCCTGGGGTTTGACCTTCCCGGCCGGGTATTTGACCTGCCTGAACCCCCATTCGAAACACACCCCGCTCTCACTGCAGGTTAATTAGTCAAGCCCTTTAGAGTCAGACTACCACTTGCTTTCAGCAAAGGGCACCTTACTCCCTTCTGAAGATAAAAAAAAAAAAAAAAAAAACATGGCCATTATGATATAAGCTAACAGATAAAAGTGTTCATTAAAATGGCTGTCAAATGCACAATAAAATGTCCAGTCTTGAATTGTGTTTTAGGACAGAGGAGCCAAAATTGATTCAACACCAATCTGTTCACTGCTACATGGGTCCCTGAGATGAATTGACGCTGAACATTTTACTCCGAGAACCTGAAAAAAGTTTTGTTGTCACTTCAAATAAACAAATAACTGGCAGGGGGTAATTTACTTTATGCGAAAATGGACTGATAAAATCCACATTCCATGCCGGCCAGAGGTACAAAGGACTGGAATTGAGAATACGGGCTTACTTTGAGGGCATGTATGTGAAATGCGCAACAGAACTAGGATTTGATATGATTTGAAATTGCTAGTATCGCTATGCCATACGCACCAAAGGTCATTGAAATTAAAATGGCAAATTAGCATAGTCTTCGTTCTTTAACAGCGGCCCAACCAACCTCAGTCCCTGCCCGGAAGTGCTTTCTAGAATCCCCGAAATTGTTTCCCTGTGATTAATTGACTGTGGAAGAAAGCTGAGCGAGGCATTTCATCTCGCAGACCAACAGTAATTTGATTTGTCCCCGCGTCATAATGGAAAAATCAATGCAGGGGTACCCCCTACCGGCACCGTTATGTCCAGCTGAGATCTATAAGAATCGCAAACCCACCCTCAGAAAATGACGGTTGAACAACGGTGAATGAAAATGGTTGTCGGTTTTATGCATGAGGGCGCATTCCGCCACGCAAGTGGAACGGCCGACGGAGCCTCTCAATGTCTCTGGGTGGCCAACTGTGACAACAAAAAACAGCGCATAATCAGCACGTACCATTAAATCATCCTTCAGTGCGGACTAAACGACTCACGCCCAATAGCAATATGGCCCCAGGCGCAAAACAATCGCAATATCATTTGCCTTCTGGAAAAAAAAATGTATGGATCCGGCCGCAATTAGGCTGATGTGCTGTATCATTACGCCCTTCCCAGCGTCGCCTGCCTTCGGAAAACAATTCAGCGTCAGATTGATGTGCCATAACATCACGATGCTTTTCATTCGTCGTCCGATTTCTTGCTTGCGATGTGAAAATTCCAGGCAGCGGCACCACGTTGTTTCAACGAAATGAAAAATAGCTAATGACAGGCTTTTTTAGGACCGATAAATGATGGATATCTGAGGCTTGTAAATATTTCATTTTGCTGGTAATTACGGAAGATGGTAATTTGTCTTGCGAGACAACTTAATCAGAAGTATGCCGTATATGTGCGTGTAGCTCATAATGAGACAACGTGGTTTATTTTTCATTTCATAACTGAGACGGAGCTGGGAATTTTTGTTTGACGACAATGTGACTGCTGGCTCAGTAATTCGCTTTCAGCAAGTGGCGTGTTGCCATAAAAATTGTGTTGAATACCTTTATGGATAATAAAAAATTGCATTTATTTAGTGCAAAAGGTCACAATTACTTTGGAAGCCATCTTTCTCGTCTTAGGATCTTATATGCTCTCCCTAAAAGAGGATCAGTCCTTCATATTCATTCAGATAAAAGTGAAGGAGAAATGCCGATCGAATCAGGTGATCTCAGACGATTTTTCTTTTTTTTTTTTTTTTTAACTGAAAACTTTAATTGTGAACAAACTTTTGGGTAAGATGAAATAGAATTTTCTGTTCAAATGAAAGCCAGCACATTTTCACCTTTCTTTGCCCTTGGACCCCGCCCCTGTTGCCTTCAGAGTTTCTCCTTGCAGCAGAATCTTCTCCGTTACGTCACCACGACACGTGACGTCACGTCATTACACTTAATTAAGCCTCCTGATCCCTGGTGACTGCAGACCGCATAACTGGCACATTAGAGCCTGATTCAAACAGCAGGGACAATGGGCAGCTAAGTCTTGCCACCCTGCCGCTTCTAATAGGGAACGTGATATACAGAACGGATATATCAGCTACTGCGGGAAGGCTAACATGGCCAAGGTCAGCAATGTGACTTTGCTGGGCCCGGGAATGTCTGCCCATCATGACAACATGTACACAAGTGGCTTTTTGATGCTTACTCCAGAGAGCATGAGCGGTCGAGTGCTTCTGAGGCTATTTAGGGAACACCCGCTGCTCGAGCCAGCTCATTTGTGCCAATGTTTACCCTTAACATCAGCTGGCAGGCATCCCACCCTCTCAAAAGTGGAATGTGAATCAGCAAGGCTGTTGCCAGACCATTTCACTGTATTGAAAAAAAAACACTGTATAAAAAAAAATCACCTGAAAACAAGTGTTTTAGTCCTGCACTGAAGCTATTTTTTTTTTTTCCGTTAACAAATTTTGACGTTTTAAATTACCATTTCCCTGACAACTGAAATTTTTTTACCCCACAGATGAATTTGAGAAATTGGACAGAATATTTTACCAGATTGCCAAAGTTTTTGTTGTTGTGCAGAAATGCAGTAGGAATAAGAGTTTAAGTGCAAGTATATGACTGAAATGCCTGTTAAGGCTGAGTTTTTTTGGCATTCGCAGTGTACAAACTCAGAGAAATTTTCAACGTATGGCCGAGCGAATCGTCCTTGAACGCCCTTGACTCTGTGATGTGGCCTTCCCCGTTCCCTTTTCATCCAGCTGGCTCAGTCCTGCTCTGACACCTGTCAGTCACCGAGTCAAATAATGGACACACGACCCGACACTCGTCAAAACGAGGGTCAAATCTGCGAACGTGAAACGGTTTGGAGGTCACCCTCGCTGCTACATGCGCAAAGTAACCCGCCTGGCAGCTGCCTTTTACACGAAAGCATCTGATGCTTGAGTTGCAGTATGGCAGCAGGCGACAGATAGAAGTGGGCAATATTACGGCATAAAAGGATAAATAGACTTTACTGAAATATGGACAAATTGAATTTGGCTTAATCATCTATACACGTAGAGAAATGATTTCGATACTCACATCGGGATGACAGAGCTAATAAAACAGGGCCCTTTTTATCTGGTCATAAAACAGGTCGATAAAATCCACGCCTACTAGCCCAAGGCTATTATGAGAATGGTTGAAACCAGTCATTTGATTTTTCTCATACCCAATTGGGCCAGTGCTCCAAGTCTCATCTGATTGTTACTTGCCTTTTTAAAGCAATTTTGGAGAAAAAAATATATTTCACTCAGCCAAGTCATTTGTTAGTATCAGTATTAACAAATACAGTAGATTTATACACTGGCAGTTTGGTATCTCTCAAGGTGGAATTTCAGAGCCCACAAGTGGATGCTGCAGTACAGCTGGGTTATTAATGAGCAGCAGCAGACAGTGATGCCGCACAGCAGCAGGCATGTTTTTGCAGCAAAGGTGAAGCAGGAGAGCAGCTCAAATAGCCTGCCTTACTGAGGGGCTGAGCAGTGGCAGATGAGCATAGGAGCGTTGATGAGAATGGGGACGTTTTGAGTTGTCTGCCGAAACTAGTTTCGTAAGCTCCGCCCCATTGCATGATATATTGTAACCATCCAGTATTCACAATATATTGAGATAAAATGTTTTGGTCATATAATCCAGCCCGACCAACTTCTAAATTCCTCTGCTGTACATTGAAGATCTGAGTGAGCAGGCAAGCTAACTTATTTATGGTGGAGAGATGACTAAGAAACTTAGCAAGTCATGCTTTAGGGCAGCCAAGGGCCATCAATGCCCAAAGTCTCTATGTAGAAGCAAGAAAAATGCGCTCAGAAGAAGCCATACTGAACAATTTAAAGCCACATCATTAACCTTGTGACATTCTTCACAGTATATGGATCCACTTACCAATTGCTTATGCAGGCCTATTTTCAGCCTGTTTGCTTATATATTAAAATAACTTGAAGCTGAATATGTTTCCCAATAGGAAAAAAAAAACAAAACATTTCATACACAGAAAGTTGTGAAGAATTTAATCCACCACCTGGATTAAAATTTAAGCTATGGCTTGAATAACTGTCCTTGACTTCTGGGTGAAAAACACAAGTTAATTACAGTTTACTTCACATCTCAGCGGAGCCAATTATGAAAAGCGGCTCAACGTGTTCCCCAAAGGCTTAACGATGTGCAGAGCCCACACAGTCAATACCCAAAGGAGTTCCCAGATAAAACAGGCACAAACAAGGCCATTATTGGCATTGTCCCATTATCAAAGACGCTCCTCTATGTCTTTGAGTTCCGTCAACACATTTAACACATAGACAAAGGCAAACCTTTTAGGTACTCCGTCCACAAAAACAGCCACAGCAACTGAGCAGTGTAAAATATGACAAGTAACAACAGTGTGATCCCCTAAGAACAAAATATACTATGTACAGTGGATATAAACTTTCTACCTAAAGAATTTGCATTGTTTCAAAACCAGAAATGACAACAAAAGGCCTTTTTTTAAGCTTCTTCCATCTTGGATGTGACATTCCAACAAACAAAAATCAAAAGTAAAGTTCAAAAAGTTAATTACCAAGAGAAACCAAAGGACTTAAACATCTGTCATTGAAGGTCAGGTCATATCAGGTTGATGTCAACTTGCACCCCTAAATTAAAAAAAATAAATTAATTTAAAAAAAGGTACGCGGGTTGTGTCAGCCAGCCGCTCTGCAAATTATTGTCATTTTATTCTTGGCAATGGGGAATTAGGAAGGCAAACACTGCATGTTTGCAAATAAGCAGAGTAATCACTTTTATTATTACCACAAAGGTCTTTAAACCCTGCCAGCAGAATTGAGTTCATAATTAATAGATTTCTCTGACCTTGCACTACCAGAAACCATCTGCCTTCATAGTTGCATCATTGTGAAGTTAAGCCCTTCCGGCCTGCACGGTTTCTGGAATGTTCTTTGGTTCTAAGCTTCAGCACTTATGCTCCAGAGGACCAGAACTTAACTGCTTTCAATCAAGAACATTCTAATGATTCACTTGTGATCTCACACCTTCACTCCATAAAACCTACAGACCCAAATATGGGTTCGTCAAACGCAGCTGTGGTATTCAGTCCTATGGTGCTTCAAGCCTAATTTTAAATTCTAGTTGAGATCCCCAAGGTTTCCAACAATCCCAAATATGTCCTGCTGAATTACAGCGAAATGTGTGTAAAATGATGAGCAAGATCTAGATATTTTCCATTCGATGTAATGCTGTGGCCGTAAAAAACATGGCATCCTGGGTTTGAATATTTCTCTTAATGTAAGGGCGATGAAGCTTCACTGGAGTACTACAATCAGTGGATACAGAGTATGTATGCGACATCATCCTACAATATGAAAAAAATGCCTTTTCTGACTTTGAACCTTCTTAAGGGAACACTTAAGTGAAAAGTCAAGTTTTAAAGCAAAAGCGTCAAACTCTATTCCTGGATAGGTCAGTTGGTTTTTTTACTTCCCCTCAGTGATTGGCTAAAGAGCAGTTTGCAAGACATTTATTGGCTGCTGATTGAAAGGTGAAGACAAAAGCTACTTAGGCCAAGAGTTTAACACCCTGGCCTTAAAGGGTTCATGGCCTATCGGCGGTGTACTTCTCAGTCAGCTGATCTAAGTCGGTTAACCTCCACCGTGTGAGGACCCTGGGCCACCTCTACCTGCACGTCAAGGGCTGCTGTCTCCTCTGGATTAAGGTAAAGCCACCGAGCTGACACTTCCAGATTCACTATGTGGCCAGTGATAAATAACTTATTAGGACTCCGCTAAAACGGAAGCCCTCTTAACTGAAGAGCTGTCCCTCCACCCTGCTTCGTTTGACAGAGGCATAATTCCCCCAGGAGTGGCCTTGGCCACGGAAACCGGACCAAAACAGGAAAGGATTAAATTGAGATATTGCATCACCTTAAACCGCAGCTCCGCAGCGAAGCACACAAAATCGCTACTTAAAACCGATACTTTAATTACTTGCCGCTCATTAACATTAATGACAACACCCTTCCGTCTGTCGGCTGCATCGTGGTCCGGGTGCCATCGTGTCGCAAGTTATTAATGAGGGCCGGTCAGAGGATGCGGTTAGAAAAAACAGGCTGTCAGGGCTCCAGGGACGCAAAGCGCTTAAATCACTCCGAATCTGTGGACACAGACAGGGGATATCGGCACCGGTGGCGGTTTGACGGAGATTAATGTTTGTCTGCGAGATCCAAGCCTCAAAAGACCGCGAAACTGTTCTCAAGTTCTGACTAGTTTTACAGAACAAAGTGACTTGTGTTAATTCAACTCTATCGGAGTGTATAAGTCAAACTGGGACATTTTGCACACGGTCCTGACAAATCTCTGAAAATAGTGCGCGGCTCCTTCTGTCTCAGCATTGCTGGCCAATAACTCTGAGTTACCATTTGGGACTTACATCACCCTTTAACAAAAAAGGTAACATCAATGCAAAATGTTAAACAAAAGAAAGCTGATCAAAATGCATTTAAAATTAAACACTGAATCAAATGCCAGCATTTCTACTTACTAATATTATATACTGAATATTTTATAGTGCCCTTAGGCAAATATTTAATATTTAATTGTGTTTATTTCTCCCCAATATTTGCGCAGGAGGAAACACACATTTTCACGTGTCTGTAACATCAGAATGTGAGGGTGGGAATGTGGCTGGATTTACACTGCCAGTTAAATGTGACACGAATGTGACACGAGTCGGATCTTTTGCTCAAATGTGGCCAATATCCGATCTGTCACATGGCTGCGTAAAGAGAAAAAAAACACATTGATTCCGCCCTCGATCGGATCCGTCACATCGGATCCAGGCCTCATTCAAATGTGGTTTTTGTTCGGACATGTATCTGATGTGTATCGAATATGTGCCAATGTGCCCGTCGCGTAAATGCATGTAGATATGCAAATCAGATATTTTGTAAAAAAAATTGTGTTCTTGGTGCATCAGAAATGGTGAGTTTCTGACATAACATGGAATGTTTGTTTACTCATGCTAAAATTTCACTCCCACTGTTCATCATCAATCTTTTGCACAACCTGCTCCCACCAATCTCTTGACCTCTCTTGCATCCACACACTCCTCTGAACAGTGGAGGAAGCGATGATCGCGGCATAGGCATACGAGGCGATTATAGCCCTTCTTCTCCTTCTCTTCCTCAGAATCCTCTGGATTGGACAGGGATTTTTCATGCATCGCATGATAAACATTGAGCCAAGCTCAATGTCATCCATGTTTACAAAGTGAAGTGTGCTGCCTACGCCTATACGCCAAATATAGGCCTAGACTAAGGCGGAGTCTGCCCACGCATTTGCGATGATGCAGGTGATAGGTGTAAAAGGCGTTAAAAGGTCTGCATGCTTTTGTAGCGCTGCACGCACATTTGCTTTTATTTTCGGTAGCCTTCTCAACTGTGCGCATGTGTATCGCCCAAGACAATGGCCAGGTAGTGAGTGGTGTAAACAAACAGAATCAAAATGAAACCGATATCATTCACGCTCAAAACAAGATGTAAACACGCAGTTGAACAAATCGAATATGGGCCTCAAAATCTGATCCATATCCGATCTGGGCAACAAGACCTGCAGTGTAAATCCAGCCTGTGTGTACTCAGGAAAAGTGTCGATGCAGACAAACTGACACAAGCTGATATGCAATGGAGCTCTGACGTGATTAAAAATTACAATTTTCCTTGACTAGTGGATTTGGATTTGTTTGGAACTAAACATTTAAACTGATGTTTACAACATGCTAACAACATATTTATTAAATGCATATTAATATGTGTATGTTGCATAGCTACATGTTTATTACAGGCCAAAGTACCCTAATCACAATGTGTTGTGTGTGTGTGTGTGTGTGTGTGTGTGTATTTATCTATTTTTTTATAATGGGAAATTACTTTTTCACTTCCAGTAATCACGACCCTTTGCTTTTCCACAACAGAAATATGTATAAGTGGTATACAAACTGTTATGTTTCCCACAGTAATTGAACTTACAAATCAATTTTAGATGCCATTTGAGAGAATTCTAGAATAAAAACCATTGGTTTTGAAGCAGGAAAAATATTTCACAACACCCTGAAAACCGAACACACAGTCAGACTCTGTACCACCCAGCAAAGCATTCCACAAGCTGGCTGTCTGCAAAAATGTCTGGTTTAACATGTGCTTCAAGTCTTGCGATGAAACTTACCAACTTATTTTCTCTAAAGTAAAAATATTTGCATGTTTTAAGATGCAGTTGCCGCAGCAAGTGAAATTCATATCTTGGAATGAGTCAAACCTACTCACCGCAGTGGGGGATCCAAGGGGCCCCCCCCGCGCCCCCAGAAAGTGAAAAAATTACGCAAGGATTAATTTCTGAATAAGAACAAATGTAATTCCCAGTAGCTCAAATGTCAACTTTACATATCGTTTCATGTAATGGCGGTGATAGGACGCCAGGTGCCGCAACCAGTGAGAGAAAGAACTGAGAGCAGCCCAGATAAGAGAAAAACACAAAGGAGTTTCACACCTCCGGTAAAAGCTCGCGCTTCCAAGGACGAATAAAAGTCCGCAACACGGAAGCAGTGCGAGAGAGAATAAACAACAAGAGAGAAGAGAGAAAATTTCTAAAAGAAGCAATTCCTAACAATAAATGGAATATCACAAATCACTAGGAAATCTGACTAGAGATTTTCTCCGGCCGAAGTGCTAGAAACAATCAGACACTCTAGCGATAGGCGTGGCGAACCCCCGGCCATATATATAGAGTCCGGAAAACTCCACCCCAGCTCAATCAGCCAGCTGGGCCAGGAATTCGATGGAAAAGAAATCCGATATTGTCCCGGACGATAGAACAAAGAAAGGTCCAACAAACAAACGCATGCCAAAACCATGATAGTTTCGTATCATCTCCTATTCTATAACCACCTGAAAGTAACCAGTCCTCACGGTATATTTACCGCTTTTAATGGTTCAACTTCACTATTCCGGTTGTTTTACATCATGGCAAATTTATTTGGATCCAATTGTATATATTTGCTTTATGCGTTAGGAATGACCGAGAAACTATTCTTGCAAATAAAAAACGATAAATGGACTTAAGCTATGTACAATTTATTTAATTTTTTTGTTTTCGTCCTAAAGTTTAAGAAGGCAGGCTTGCTGGGAAATTTGTTCGATCAATGGCCTTGCTTGTCCCCTGTTGCGGTAACAGTCTAAAAACACATTTCAACGACTATAAATGTCAGAAAGCAATGGGAAGGCGGAAAAGCTTAGAGAATAAAGCAGACCGACATTTGAGGCTTAGCCTTTCAAATGCAAAAAAAAATTACCAGCTGTTTGGCCATGATGATCCTCGTAGCAAGCAGTTTTCATTTGCAGGGGGACATGGAAGCGATAAGACTGACGTTAAATTAATTGGCTATCGCAAGTATGCGTTCAGTTAAAATTTGCTTGAGCTTAAAAAAGGACCCCACTGATGGACCAGTTGTTCATGACCTACTATTTGATTCGTTGTTTTACGGTGCCAAATAAAATATGTCCTGGAATACCGGAGGACTTTCCAAATTTTCCGTTCCAAAACCCAGTCTTGACGTTCAGAATCACCCGTCAATAAACTTGTAACCAGTGTGTACTGCTGTTCTGAAGCTAATGAGCTATTCTATGCCCTTTAGAGTCTGTAAGTAAGATATGTAACATTGTTTTAAAAAGGTTATGTATGAGTCAATCCAAATATTCAATGGTCTAATTGAAAAATTCTAAATGGCCCTAGAGTCACATTTCTTTTTCACATTCATTCATGTAAATATAATAATAATAATAATAATAATAATAATAATAATATTTTTGTCAAAAAATTGTTTATATGTTGACAAGATTATGTTTTAATATAGGACAGCATCATTGTATTAAATTTATATCAAGACATCTTGAGGATAAATAGGATCTTTAATATAATTAAGATTAAGTTTTTGGACTTTACCCACCCAACCACTGCCTCCAGATTAGTAAATTCACTCACATATGCAGAAATTCAACTTAATGGTGACTCGGATTATGTGTATGACAACACTTCCTACTCTCACAACACTTGGGAGTGTTTCGGAAGCATTAAAGCCTCATCTTTTAGAACCATTTTGAAAAAAGGCAATCACAGCATTGTAATAACTTTTTACAAGCTGTTGAGTGTGGTATCTTTTACTAAACCTGGTTTAGGGACTTGGGGAGGGGGGGGATTTGGTGATCTGTTAACATCTGCTAAAATCACAGATGCATTTAGCCACTGGGTTTGCATGTTAGATATACACAACAATTATTGTGGTGGAGGCTACTTGGTGTTATATAAACTCAGAAACTAATAATATCAATGTTTTGTGGGAAATATGGTCAAACCCTTTCACTGCTAGTGGTGATTTTGTCAACATTTCTGAAACATCAAAACCTTTGAAAATCCCTCGAACCATAGCACATTGTTATTCACTAGAAAGCTCTCATCAAACACTTTCCAATGAATACCAATACTGTAGGGTTTGGACGATTTCGAAAGATTTTCTCCTCTTAGAAATTTTGACCAAGTCACCAACAGCAGTGAAAGGGTTAAGGTCACAAACTTCGACAGTCAAGTGAAAGTCTTCGGTAAAGGTTCAAGTTGTCAGTAAATGTAAAACTGCATTATAACGGCGCTTTGAAAGTTTTTTTAGCTTAATTTTAGGAACCTTGGGAGGGAAATCATTGAGCAGATAGGCCAGATTTTTCTCCCAAGATACCAGGAAAACGTATTTTCAGCAAACTAATTTTTCAAATTTTCTGGGGGAGGGATTCCTGGATCCGCCCCTCCACCGTGTCTTTTGTTGATCAAACAGAACAGTAATAAAAATAAAATTGAAGTCCCAGTATAAGACCAATGAAATCATGACACTGACTTATTTTTGCAGTAGCAGTAGATGCTTAACTGATAGATAGATATACTTTATTGAACCCCGTGGGGTAATTTGTCCTCTGTATTTCACCGATCCTATAGTTAGGAGCAGTGGGCAGCCACAGAGCAGCGCCCAGGGACCAACTCCAGTTCTAAAGCAGGTCAGGGGCACTGGTTGGAGTGTTCCTATGATGCATGTTTTGTGGGTGGGGGAAACCGGAGTACCCGGAGGAAACCCACGCGAACTCGGGGAGAACAAGCAAACTCCACACAGAAAAGCCCCAAGCTTGTTTCAAACCCACAACCTTCTTGCTGTGAGGCAGTAGTGCTAACCACTGTGCCACCGTGCTGCCCCGTAACCGCAGAGCTGATCCAAAGCATAATGCACTTGACTGTACCTAGCAGGGCCCAAATTTTATGAAAATGGAGTACTTGATTGCTGTGGGATGTGGGTTCAAGCCAAAGGCTATGCCAATCAAGAGACAAACAGCAGAACGTATCGTAACCACACTGTGGCATGAATCACTGACCCTCTGAGCCCCAGTCATATGAGCTAGCTAATAGCCAACAGGCCATCCCAAGCTGGGAGCAATAACTCCCAGTGTTTGTTGGGCCCTCTCCCAGTCTAACTGCCCTTTCCTAAGGCTACGCTAACTATATGGTCCTCAGCGAGAGCAGTTGTAAGGTCGAGCTTTATGTGTTCGTTGATGGACGTTAGAGTATAAATGTAATAGCCCAGAAAGCGAAATTAAACTCACAGAGGCAGTGAATGTTCAGGCTTCCCCTGAGATGGCAATAAGACTACTGACTCATCTTTGGAAATGAATACGGTTTAAATTCTCATTAGACTTATAAAATAGATGTGCCTGGCTTTCTTTTTAAACGGACCGTTATGTTTTAATTCAAATGTCCTTCCATGAATAATTTGCTCCCTACTCAGCAAAATCATAAGTTTAATCCTTCAGACATAAGCGTAAAGTTAGGGGGGAAAAAAAGCAATGAAACTACAAGCCTGATATCTTTCGAGAAGATAAGACCAGTTGGCAATAAAGATAAATTAAATATAAAAACAAGCCTAGACAAGGAAGGCTTTCTACATTCATAATGTGACTCAATTTTATGTCATCCATCCACAATTTGTCATCTAAACTGCTACCCAGCCCTGTTACTGAAGAGCTACCAGCCTGTAATTTGTCATTCCAACCCTAGCAAAGCAAACCTCACTCAACAGCTAGAGCAGGGCTGCCCAACTTTAATACTGAAGATCTACTCTCCTGTGGGTTCTCACCACAACACCAACAAAGCACAACTCACTAAACAACTTCAGCAGTACTGCTCAACCCTGTTCCTGGAAATCTACCATCCCACTGGTTTTAACTTCAGGGGCTCTAAATTTGTCGACCAGGCGCAGGCGCGGCGAATGGGGTGAGCGCCGTGCCAACGGGGTGTATCCAGGCGCATTTTGCAATTTCGTGCCCGGTGCAAGTGCTCCTCTGTCCCACGTCCGTCCCTCCTGCCGGCGCAAGTGGCAAAGAGGGAGGAGAGAAGGCGTGAGTGGGTTTAACACAGCCGAGTCAAATCTTCACCAATTAAACAATCAAATGAGCTCCTCTCCTCGCCTTTAAAAGTGCCGTGGGCGAGGCGCAGTGCAAATTTCGTTCAACATGGATGAAGTAGGACACAGCAGCAACACCAGACAGCCAAACTTCAGCCAGCTGATGTTCTGGTCTGGGAGGTTCAAGCTCGCAGTTGCAGTGGCCGAATATATGGTCACGCGAACAGACCTCCACGGGCTGATGATGCAAAAGCGGCCGCGGAATTCAAAACCCCCCTAGAACCGCAGCTGCTGCTTTTTTTCACGGCAGTGCAAATGTGAGGCCATTTCATAATATTGTGCGATTATAAAGAGGGAATCAACAATATTTTGCTTTTGAAAGAATGAAATAAAAAAAAATGCCAATAAATACATGTGAATTTATTACGTACAATAATTATGCTGACAAACACGCTACATGAGAAAACAGCAACTTGAGTCAACATTTTCCCAATTGCGTAGCCCTACTGCTACCAGAACGAATCCGACAAGGGGTGCACTTGACAGCTGTGTAAGTCTATAGATTACCTTTAGTAGGCTAATAGTACACAACAATAAAAGTAATAATAATAATAATGTTTAGATAAATGTAGCCCAGATCAGGCTGTGTTTCACACTGGACGCGAAACGAATTTTCTGCACGATAGATTACATTCAAAGTGAATGCAAAGACGTGCGTACTCGCGTCTTTGCATTGACTTTGAATATAATCTGTCGTGCGAAAAATTCGTTTCGCGTCCAGTGTGAAAGCAGCTGAAGGACACATACCCACATAGCCTACACACGCACTCAGGCGCCCACATGCACACATCTCTCTCTCTCTCTCTCTTTCTCTCACGTTGCAGACGGGTATTTGCGGTCAAAGCCACTACCGCAAAAAAGCGGCTCCGGCGCTCAAAGTAATTTAAAATCAATACTCACTTACATTTTGTGACAGAAGTTCGAAACTTTGATATAACATTGAAAACAAATATTTAGAAAAAGTCATGGACGGATGGACTCATGTCTTTTACTGACATGGAATACCATGCATTACTAACATCAGTGCTGCGGTTCTAGCATTAAGGACAGAGCTGTGCAGCCAGGTGGTCTCTCCTCTCCTGTGCGCGCTGCTGCTCTCCCTGCTGCTACGGCACATGCAGTTCGGCCTCTCTCTGTCTCAAGTCCTGTAATGTCTCCTGCGGGAGGTCAAAGTGACATCCATGGCGTACAGCTAGTTGTGTAGCACGCAACATGCCACAGAGAACGCACTGACACTCTGAGGGCTGTCAGGTCGAGTTTCCATTACGCGTGCCAACCACCTTTGATCTGACATCAGGACAATCGATATAGATACTATAATTTATGGGCAGATAGTTACATTAAATAGTGTTTGCTGTAATTATTTATTGCATTGAAATGTGCCTGACATTCTGGAAATCTGCCTGTGAGGTTTCGGTGACGTGTGCGCACTGTGCGCCGGTCAGCCAAATTACTACTGCACAGAAAGTAAACCAGGTTGGAGCTGGCGAGCTCTCTGCGCAATTTCGGCGGAGTCTTTTGCCACGAAATTGTCACTGCGTCATGATGAATATGTGACACCTCCCCCTACTGCGCCGCCACACCCATCTCGGCGCACGTCTGTCTACCAAATTACCAAAGTGGCTGCACACGGTGTTGCACCACACGAAATTACCACTGCGCGGGCTGCACTGGACGAAATTACCACTGTGTGGGCTACGCCACGCTGCGCCACCCTGCGCTGCGCCAAGAAATTAGAGCCCCAGGTCTAACCTCAGGCAGTTGGATTCCCTAATTTTTGAGTCAGGTTCTGCCCAAAGTTTCTTCCCACTGGGGAGTTTTTAGTTGCCTCTGTCGCCTTCGACTCGCTCCTTGGGTATTCAGGTCCTGTTCTGTGAAAAGCCCTTCAGGATAATCTCGATTGTGAAAAGTGCTAAACAAATAAAATTGAATAAAATTTAACTTCAACCCAAATAAAGCACATCTCACACAACAGCTGGGGCAGGCCTGCCCCTGGAGATCTAGCCTGCCCTGCAGGTTTTCCCTCCGATCTTTACAAAACACTCCACCTCACAAGAGTTTGAGATCTCACTTTGATGTTCAACAGTGTTACCAGGTAAGCCATGCTAATGAATTTTGGGGGGAAAAAAACCTACTGGATGGTAGCTCTCCAGGAACCAGACTGGACAGCTCTGGTTGACAGTGTGAAATGCTAATATGCGCCTCCCTGCATACAGATCTAAATTGACAGCACATAAATAATCACCAATAACTTCGCTCAGGTTATGAGAGAGAGTGATCAAGGTAAACGATAGACTTCTACCTGGAGAGATTGTTTACAACATCCAGCAGAGGCCAGAATAATAAAATAAAACTATCTGGATATTAGTCTAATGGATTCAGCAGTCGTGGAATATCAAGGAGCGATAAATCTGACAGATCTAATCAGAACCTGACATCTGTTACGCTGTGTTTATTCTTCATAGACTACAAATCAAGCAGATTTTCTCACCACTTGATAAGAAGCCAACTGGGCAGCTCCAACCAGGCATCCAAAGAAGAGGAATGCACATTGCCACTGCCAGACCGTACACTCACTTTTTTCAAGTAGTTAAGCAAAGGAAAAAAAAGAAATAAACACCTTTTGATAAAAACATCTAAAACTTAAGATTCATCAACACAGCCACCTCTTGTCAAAATAACTGCTGAAAAGATTCACTTCATTTTTTCTGCAAGGTCAATCAAATGGTTGTGAAAGTTCATGTCCGACAGGGGAGATTCTGTGGAGGTACTGCTGAGGTTCACACCAATGGGCTGCACTTGCGGGTTGAATCCTGTTGCTTATACTGTCCCGTTTAGCCCAAATTAACTTGACTTTGCCTGTTGGGAAATGGAAATAAGTAGTCTATCAATTCATTTTACTAATCATGGTTCTTTATTAACTCAAATATTCAAGCAAATAAAAATGTCCTTGCATAAAATACTAAAATATCCTTTTAGACTTCCCACTATTTGTCATCTCACCTTTACATCAGTTAAAACTGCAGATATTTCACATAAGCATGAACAAAAACATGAAGAAAATGTATAAAAACATTCAGCAAGCGATAAGTGCTGCACTGACACAATGCAATGTCTGTATCACTACTGCAATGCAAACTGGAAACTTGAGCTCTTGTTATCATGAAACATGACTTAACAAGTTCCAGTGGAAAGACTCAGCTGGTGGATACATCACAGAATGTTTACTAATGGCACATAAGAAACAGACGCTGTCGTAAATAAGCCAAAAGCAGAATTACATTTTTAAAACCAGGTACAGGAAATGTATCCTCTGCAGTCGGACTTGTCCTGACAACCCACATCATGTGATACAGGTTCTGGAATAGTTGTTACCAGAAGGATGAGCTGGGAGCCAAAAGAGGCTTCATTAGCAGTGATTATGTTAGTGTTGTCTCACAGTGTTCCAAGTTTGCTCATGATGCAATGAACAGAGCGCCTTTAGAGACAAATAAACATACATTGAGTTCCAGGTCAACTTTGGTTACTACATGCTTGTAACATTTAATTCCTTCCCTTTCAATAAAAATTTGGTACTGGGAACTTTACGCAATTTGTTTTGGCACAAGGTGACAAGGTATCAGAAACCGCTTGTGACAGAGAGGGTAGATCCATCAGTTATGAAAAATCAAAAAAAATTGACAAATCAAACAAGAGTCATCAATGCAGTGTTATTTGAACACAATGATAAAATACATGCTAAGATTTACTTTTCTTTTTTTTATTTTTGAGTTGTCATCATGTTCATTAAGAGGATGCATGGGATGCAGTTTGTTTAATGCATCAGGTATTCTGGTGACATCCAGTGCATAGGCTGCAGGCCGTTTTTTGCTGATGAACAAAGAAAATTGATCACACAAAGAGTTAGTTTGCTTTTTAAGTCAACTACAGATACGCAGTTCAAGCGCAAACGCTGCCAGGCCAAAACAGGCGCAGCCTCTAATATTTTGTTCAATCACCTTTTGCTTTGATTATGGCCTGCATTCCTCCTGGCATTATTTTACAACCTTATGCAATGTCACAACATTTATTTCCACCCAGTTTTACATTAATCTCAGGCCGAGATCTTGTACTGACAATGGAAGAGACAAACCACTTCATTAAGTCTTCTCCAGCACATCCCAAGGACTTTCAATGGAATTCGTAAACCAATTTCAGTGATGTCAACAATCGCCGCAGTTGTGTTGTTTTTTTTTTTTTGCCTGGTTAAGGCCAATAATTTGCCTCTTCGGAAACACGGCAACATCTTTTCCAAGACCACCGGACACAGCTCCTGACTTGTTTGTTTAAAAAAATGAGAAGCCACACTCTCTATACATCCATCCATCAGGGTTCAAAGCACTGTTGTCAGCTGGAACACGTTAATTGCTGCAATAAAGATCCAACGACATGATCTTTAGCGTACATCGTGGAAAAAGTTAAGCTCCATCCACTTCTTTTAAAGAAGTTCCTCTTTACAAAAGACTAAATCAATAAAATCAACAAACATTGTACCATTCTTTGAAATATGGCCTTCCTGACAAACACAATCAAATTGAAAAGAATTAGATTTTTATTTGACACTTCATTAGTTTCTGAAGAAAGGATATGCTTTCAACACTTTTAATACTATCATAAGTATTGGCCGACTGTAATTTTAAAACAGCAAAGAGACCTGCATTTGCTGACAAACTGTAGCCTGAGGTCTGAACTTTAATTGCAAGAAACAGAATCAATATTTGACGAAGGTGAAACCTAAGTTTTCAGAGGTGCCACTCAACTGCTAACATTCAGCATAAGTAAGCACAGTTCATGACAAAGCCTTTGTTCAGAAATTCAATTTTCAGAAAACTTCATTTTGAATTTGGTGGCACTAAACTTTTGCCCAGGGGTATATTTAGTTATTTCCAATCAACGGCAACTTTTCAACTGCGATCAGCAGCTCTATAGTTTGCTCTGTCAGTCATTTGGTTAGTCAGTCTGCCCACATAAATTCACCAATGCACCCTTACGTGGCCACAGTTTTCACCCAAGGAGGATATGGAGTCCAAGCATGTTTGTGAGGGTGTGTTTTGTGTTCAGCCAATTGGCTAAAAGGAGGCGTGGCAACGGGAGTGGCCCATCACAAAAATGGAGCATAACTTCAAAATGGATGCACACACTTCCACAAGGTTTTGTGGAAAGTTTAGTCATGGGCCAGAGGACAGCCGATAAACTGCTCACGCCAATTGGAAAAAGGGGTGTGGCAGAGGGAGTGGCCTAAAAGAGGGGCATAAATTCAGAACAGATTCAACTAACATGGAAAAACTTTGTAGAAAGATGCACACACACACACACACACATAGATACACAGATATACAAATGCACACAGACAAACACACTGGACAAGGACACCATTTTGATACATCCCCTCTCATAACTCATGACCTGGTTGTGGTAGAGACTTGTGGGAGGCATCATCAGACAAAGCAAAGTTCCTTTTTCATTGGTGATGGTTTACCCCGCCCCTTACACTTTAGCCATGCCCAACTCATTAACTGTTTGTTTAAGGCATTGTGGGAGTCAACACTGAACTAAACAAAAGTCATTACTATTGCACCTCCCCCTAAACTTTAGCCACTTGCCCTTTCGTAACTTATGACCCCTTTGTACTGAACTCTTGAAGGAGGCATCATTCGACCCAGCAGAGGTCTTTATTCCATGGTGTAGTTTAGCTCCGCCCCCTGAATGTTAGCCACTCCTCTCTCATAACTCGTGAATGGGTGCATGTACAGTACGTACTTTGATACAGCTATTGTGAAATCACACGTCTTTCAGCCTGGCAGTCATAATTTCCTTTGTGTTTTCATCCCATTTCAATTTATTTTTCACCGCTTCCAAGGCCAGACAGGAAAACATCATTATTTCTGAAATGTACCACATGCTTACGCAGGCATGAAAAAACTACATCCATTACAGATGACATCACTCAAAGAACTGTGAAAAAAAGACTATTTTTCACTCTTTATCGCAAAAGATCACAAAGTGCGATACAAATGTTCACACAGTATTTCAATAGCGATGTCATAATCACCGGTGACCGAAAGCAATGGCCCGTGCTTTGGGGGGGAAAAAATAATAAATATTGAACTACTCTTCGAAGCATTGGTAAATTTTCTGCATTAAAAATAAATGATCAGGAGTTCAAGAGCAGAAAGAAAAACAACACCGAACACCATGCAATGGGGCTGGTGATAAAATATAGTATGATGTAATCAGCACTAGAGGCCATCCAAACTGAGAACTAGCAACCAAGAGCAGTATGTGAGCTGAAATCCACACAACAAAAGATCTCTCTAATCTCTAAGACTAATGTCTCATCTCCTCGATGGGAGATAAGATGTGGTGTAAATGACATTCATGAAAAAGTAAGGCCAGTGCAAACACTGGAAGATGGATAAGGTCATACTAGCTTCTGCCTGTGTATTCTCGCTACAACCTCGCCCACGACGTACCCTCGTAAACGCCTTCATCTTCCTCTCCATGCCAAGCAACAGCACCTCATCCTGGTCAAGAGGGTCATTACAATCCACCAACATCAAGCCTGACGGCGCCACTGTAGGTGCAACAGCTTAAAAGGGCATTACAATGGCTATTAAATGTAATTATTAACTAATTAGTTAATTATTTATTAAGACTTTTATAATTAAAGTTCCTCGGGGCACCACCCTTCTAGTAAAGGGAAAATTAATGGCAATTGAATGACTAAGTCTCATTAATGTTTCACCATAAATGCCAAATTACTACAATCAATATTTATGTTATAAATGAATGATTACACTGTTCGACAAAAATGGGAAAACTAGGCTTAATTATCAATGCTAAAATTCAATAGTAATGTAATTATCATTAATATCCAGCATCAATAAAATAACCACACGCTGAAGGTAAGGGGAGCTCTTGACCTGGCAGAGGTTAGATTCAAGCTAATATTCAGGCAAAGACAACCAGAAGCACTTGTTGAAAATATATAAAAAAGTTTATCATGTCTCAGTAGCAATAAACATGCAATCAATACCTCTTGAATAAAACCATAAACACACAGGAAGGATTAAATAGTGGTTACATCATGAAACAGCGTACACAAATAGACTAAGGGTAGGATGTGTGTGTGTGTGTGTGTGTGTGTGTGTGTGTGTGTGTGTGTGTGTAAGTCTGAATGCCAAAGGGAGGGGTTAAAATGGCAGACTTGCACTCAGATCTGAGAGGGCGGACTCGGATCTAAGAGGGCGGACTCAGATCTAAAATGGCAACTGATGATCTCAGTCTGAGAGCCACGTGTGCTGAGAGGGAGAACAAAGAACTGGGCGGCACAGGTGGGAGAATTAGAAAAAGACTCCTGCAGGAGTTAGGCCAGAGTTGGTGTTTCCTACTCAGTAAGCCAAGTGTAGTGAGCGGAAATTAGCTGAAAAGAGAATATGAGAATGGAGAGAGGATGAGAGAGAGAGAAAGAGAGCAGAAAAGAAGGCGCAGGCAAAGTCTAATAGGATTGAGTAGCAAGCCGCAGTGGGCTGAACAATCAGTCAGACAAGCCAAAATGTCCCAATTCAATTCAAACTTTCTCAACAATTCTAATGATTTACAAAGAGCAAAGCAACAATGTAAATCAAAGCAATCCGTGGTTTTAAATGAACTCTCTCAAAGATCGGATATTTAACAGGTCATCAATGCAGCAATGTAGAGTAAATATCTGCGATTTCCAGACAAATTCTCTTACTTACCGAAGTTTTACATTCAGTACAAGAGTAAGATCCAGCATATTAAAACCAGCAAGCAAAAAAAACACAGCTCAAAGTATACAGTAATAGTTACATTCAAACATTAACAATTAGCATAGAATCGCGCGATTTATATTCGAGCTAAACTCTGCCCAGATCAATACCGAAAGAGTGATCCAGTTCTCCAGCGTCAATGACTGTGTCCAAGAGAAGGCAAGGGCATTGGTTCTTTGTTCCTTAGCTCATCAGCGGACAGGAAACGGTATCTGCTCAGGGTTTCCTCCAGGATTTTTTGAAACTGTGGCGGAGGGCTTCAGCTTCGGGTCAAAACTCAGCATTATCAGGTGTGGCCAGTTTTCATTAATCAGCACATAGGCGATGTAATAATTGAAGTCTGTGTGCACGGAGGTTTATCAGTTCCACGAGTGTGACGGTGGATTTCACATATAATATGAAAACGGATTATGACTTCGGACTCCGGAATTGGAATTAAATAATCATGAAGATACAATTAGGTAGAGCAGGATGTGCTCACAGCAAACACTGAGGTTAACATGATCGTAGTTTATTGTTTTGCAAAATGAACAAAATATTTTTTTCTCTAATCGTAGCACACATTGCATTCAGAAAAAAGCAGCGCGTTTTCCTGCCGATGGCTAAATTTTATTCATTGGAGGACGTGTTCATCAAGCAAAATGACTGACAACAAGTCAAGAATTATCAGCGCTCATTTTAACTTAACAATGAGAACGGCGACACCTGATTGTCCTTAGGATTTTTGGAGTTTATGTAAAGTCATTTTACATAGGCGTGGCGGCTTTCATTTTGCCGTGGCGGTGCGCCACGATCAATTACATGTAGCGGAAACCCTGCTGCTTTTCCAGGCACAATGATGCACGAAAAAAAATGCATAGAGTTCATCGACTTGTTGATCGGAAAAATAGCAAAAAGGGAAGCTGGTCGCCTTTTCGTTTCTTCCAAAGGTTAAAGACGTTGAAACAAAAGAAATTCCACTGTCGTCTCCCAGTGTGAATTCTTTTTAACCGGTTCTTGAATAGATACGCCTATAGGCAAGTAGAGTAATAATGGAGCAGAACGTAGTTAATCTTTAACTCTACCGTGGCCAACTGGAGAGGTCCGAAAAACTTTGTTATTTGTTCTGTTCCAAGGAAACTCTTCAGTCAGATGGATGCGCACCCTTGATCTCTATTAACTCCGCCGTAGCAGAATCCAGAGAGAGAGAACAATGGTTTGCTTGATGTCTCTTATAGGGGCTTTGACGTCATTAGGCTTAATTGAATTAGAGATAATGCTTTTGGAGTTCTGGGAAATGTAGTTAAAATGGCTGTTCTTTGTGGTTTGCAGCCATTTTGGCCGGCCTTGGCCCTACACCACACATCCGCACATCGCCTGCAACGCTGTTTGGCTGCAACTCGGAGAGTTGCTGGTTACGATCAGTGTAGAAGTTGGGTCCTGGAGCAAAGCTCTTTACCTCACATTTCTCCAGGGGAAGACTGGCCCGTGATTACTGTAATCAACTGTAATTTGCTTAGGATAGAAGAGCCAGACATACTGTATTACACAAAAGTCATGCAACTAGACAAATACAGTCAGTGGATGGCAACAGGGTTTATTGAGTGTTTTGGGCACAATAGTGATATATCCAAATTTGGTGATTATGAGATTTTTTTACCCCCTGTCACAGCTTTCTTTCTGTAAACTCTTGGAGCACAATAACTACATATCCTTCTGCCTTAGTTTTAAGCAGAATTCACGTTTTCATTTTGTGGTCCAACAAATTCTACTTAAATGAATTAAACATTGATATTTTGATGAATAAACATGAATTGTATTACAGAATCGTCTGTCTTCCATTGCAAACAAACCTAACTTAAACCTATCACCATTGTGTTATGTCACGTCAAGTGTGAGAATCGTTGGAGCACAGAGGTGACGTGTCCATTTTTGGCAGTTTTGGCCATGATGTCGCAGTAAATCACCTATGGAAACTCATGTGTTCAGTATATTTCAGAACCATGCAGCAAAAGAGTGCCTGATATAAAAATTATATAAAATACCTGCTTTAATTGACTGCTTGCAAATCTAAAAATCTATTTTCCTCAAAACCTCTAAGATGGACTTATAACTATTGTGCTCTGACTCCTCGACAAAAAGTGGGACATAATTCCAATCAAAACTGTTTCTGTTCTTGCATTTGGATATGACACATTTGACCCAGTGGTGGTGCTGCAGGAAACATTACAGAGCCACCTCAATCAATAACGTCATCCTCTATGCATCATGAATCTTGGAAGCAGACTTGGCATTATTCTCTTAATAGTTGTTTGAGTGATCGAAATCTTTGAAAAGTAAAAGTTTGGCCATGTGATTGTGCCATAGCAAAGGTGGTTTGGTGACCCACTTCAATAACAACCTCTCCCAACATACCAGAAACGATAATAGGACATGTGACAGGTTTCTCAGGAAAACAATTCAGAGTTATTGTATTTTGAAATGATAAGACTGACCTAGTAGTGGTGCCGCAGAAAAGGTTGTAGGGTCAAACATAACACAAGGGTTTTTCCTCTATGCACCAGCAATGAACACACAACATTTCATGCGATTCCCATGGAAACTGTTTGATTACTCTCATTAACATGAACGATCTGAGGAGGCAGTGCAGCCAGAAGCAGCCACCAAGAAAAATCCACAAATCACCGAGCACTCCATATCAGAGGTATAATCATGGTTGTAGTCCTTACATGTAAGAGACTTACTTAGTATGTTCCTGATATGTTTTCACAACCTAGGAAGGAAACCAAAAGAACTAATTTGCATTCATCCACAGGGCCACAACGCCATTTTTGTACAGGCAATCCGTGTGGACAGCCGCCCTCTGATGACAAACATCAGAACCCCTGTCAGCACTGGGTCCTCAGTTTGGCTAGCCAAGTTAAAGGAGCTGTATCATGATTACAGCGCGCACTCAGAAAGTACATTCCAAGAAAGTGAATCTGCATCACTGCAAGTCATAATCTGATTCCATCCTTGCCAATTTGTCTTTGAGTTGAAATGTATTTATATATTTTCGTTACTCTGGCATTATGCTTTTTATATCAAGGAGCCTTCAATGGAAATTCGAGGATTCAAAGTGCTATTTTAAGCTTTAGCCAAGGGATACAAAGAATGTAAGCTGGTTGCAATTGCTAAAAACCATTGAAGAAGAAAAATGCCTCCAAGATTTTGTCTTTCAATTGAGAGGATTTCCTTTGTTCAAAATTGTGAGCATGCGCAGTAATCATGATACAGCTCCTTAAAGTTTCACAGCAATGTTGATGGAAAACACCATTTCTGACAGACATGGAACTTGATTATGCAGGCGTCTTACAAAGCCTTGCCTGCGACAAAAGGAAGCTTTTCATTTTTCTTTGCTCCGTCTCTTGGGGTGAGTTAAAGAAGCTGGAAACAGACGGAGGAATCTTCCAGGACACGGTGTCCGATTACATATTTGCTCTTACAGGCAGCCCCCCAAAAAAAAAAAGGAAAAGATTCTTTTCTAAAGGTCTTGGGATGACTTGCTTCTATTCAATTTAAAAGTGTATTTCATGTGCTAGTGCTGCCAGGATCAAAAAGCATACTCCAAGGTGTGCTGAGATTGAGCCAGGGTTCACTTGCTCTCATTTCTTGAGTAGCTTTGAAGAACTGTAAGAATAAAGCCTAAAATAGTGTAGAAATACAACAACAAAGGGTTTTTTTTAACTCAAGGTGCTCAAAAACACGCTGACTCTACAGTATGTGGTACACCATGTCCTGAATTACACCATGTTCATAGTAGACTGCAACATATTCTACTGGCTAACGACAGGACCTGAACAACATGCATTGTACAAAATTCAGTAGCACCCTTGAAAATTGACTCTGACACTCACTTTGAAGTTTCGAAAACAACAATTGCTCTCGAAACTGAACAAGCACAGTTCCAAAGGCACACTGTCAAAAATTAAAACACCATATACCAAATACCTAAAAAAAAACTGCAAAAGCAAGTAATGAGCTCTCTGACTAGGGCTGATGGATAGGTGGCAGGATAATTACAAATAAACACAGAACTAAAGCACAAAAATAATCCCAGAATTGATTCAGTCCATCTGCATACCAGTCACAACAAAAACAGAATGTTGCCAGCTTCACAAAGCTTATTTCATTGCAGTGTCTTCAATGATTTGACCACACCATCTGTGTGTGCAGACAACAGTGACACTGTTTGATAGACTGGGAAACAGGAACTTGACACCAGCCCGGCTAGCTCAGTCGATAGAGCATGAGACTCTTAATCTCAGGGTCGTGGATTCGAGCGCCACATTGGGTGTGAGTTTTCTGCAGAACCTTCAGCATTTCACAAGCTGATATCATCAGCAGGACTCGTGTTACGCCAGTGCTCATGGTATTTCGCTGTGTGCCAATGACACGCTTACAGGCATGCAACGATCCTACAAACCTCCCACAACTGTCGACAAAAAGTTATCAAAAAATTTGCCGCGTGGGTCTTCTATATCATTGGATTACTTTGTGTTATACTTCAATAGAAAGTTGAGAAATTGCTCTTTCCAATGATAGCAAATTATGGACATGTTCAGCTGTCGTCAGAATAGTTTGGCTCCTTGAAGCACAAATCATTTTTTGGAAAAAATCCTCAGTTAACAATTACTCACAGACGGCGAACGTTGTGCATGCATTACAACCCGTTTCGTTTTAATTCATCATCATTACAAAAACATTGATAAAAATGACAGCGACACTGAAAAGGTAAGATATCTGTAATGGATTCTGAGGAGTTGGACCTAAATAGTACAGTCACCCCAAAAACTATTTGCACACTTAGATAAAGTTGAAGAATTAAGAAAATGATAGACTAGGAGCAGAAATAATTATTAATTATATACACCAGTCACATCTTTCATTATTTGGTAACAAAATTGAAATACACAAATGAACCCTTTACTTCTGGTACCTTCTTAAGATATTTCACCAACCCACAAATTATTTGTACACATTAAGCACGAGAGTTTGTGGCGATTCTCAATACTTTGTTGTCCTGCGTTTTGCCACGATCACTGCTTATAGTTGCCTTGGCATACTGTCTTCAGACAGTGCCAGTGTTGCCTGCATGCACAGATGGTGTGGTCAAATCATTGAGGACACTGCCATGAACTACGCTTTGTGAAGCAGGCGACATTGTTTCTGTTGTAACTGGTATGCATACGGACGGAGTCAATTCTGGGATGATTTTTTCGTGCTGTAGTTTTGTGTCTATTTGTAACTATACTGCCAACTATCTATCTGCCTTAGTCAGAGAGCTTATTACTCGCTTTTGCAGTTTTTTAGGTATTTGGTACATGGTATTGTAATTTTTGACAATGTGTCTTTGGAACTGTGCTTGTTCAGTTTACAGAGCCATTGTTGTTTTCAAAACTTCAAAATGAGAGTCAAGTTTCAGAGGTGCCACTGAATTTGGTATTTTCTTCAGCTTCTGTAATTTGTCAGTAGAATATGCTGCAGTCTACTATGAACATGGAGGGTTTCTGGAGATGGAGTACCACATACTGTAGAGTCAGTTCATTTTTGGGTTCAAAAAATCCTTTTGATATTTTATTTCTACAATATTTTAGGCTTTTTTCTTACAGTACTCGATTACAGCAGATAAACTAGCGTGACACGCAGGGTCTACGTCATCCCCTATAATCACTAGAGTGGAGGCCTACCAGCACTTTCCTGTGACATTTTCTGCATTTCAATTTCAATGTTGTAGATCCTTATAATAGCTCACCTGTATGCTTCTCTTTTAGTCTATGATCTTTAACTTCGCAGACAGTTCGCCTGTTAATAAGCATGTTAACTTGACCTGATAGTCAAAGCTATGAATATACTCTAAGCGACTAATGAGAATTGTACAGTAACCGTGGTTCAAACAACTGTCTGTGTTCACCAATCATATATCACTTTAGATAAATGCACCTGCCAAATGAAATGAATCTAATTGATGCAACGTCATAACATTCTACTGATTTCAGTAACAAAAATCCAGGAACACTGCGAGCACATTTTGTGTTTGTTGTAATTTCGGCCTCAGATCTGCAGATCCTAAAAGCTTCAAAACATCCTTTAAACCATAAAATATCCTTAGAGCTGCCTCTTTCCAACACCAAAATTTGTCCTCATATTTGATTTCAGGAAAAAGAAACCCCTCTCTTCATGAAAATTTGAACAGCTATTATATCCCAGCATCGTGAGTGTAATATCAGCTTTGCTATGGCTGGCTGGCAGATCTACCATAAATATTAATGCGCCCATATTAAAGCAGGTTTTCATGCGCACATGCAGAAATGGCATTTGAAACTGAAAAAAAAAGAAACTTTCAGTCAATTGGATTCCGAGAAACTGAAACCAAGATGAAAAAAATCAGATTGGGTCGCCAGAAAATTGGTGCCGGGAGACAAGGCGCTCCACGATATAGGCAGAAATTGAGAAGTGCCCCGAAATATATAGGCTGCTTCAATCTATGAGCTCGGTAATGAGCTGAAATCGCCGGCAGTAATGACAGCGAGCCTCCGAGCTGAAACCTGCGGCAGGAACATAAAATCAGATAACCGACTAACGAGCCAGCCGTTTAACCCTCTTGAGACACTGAACGCGATTCTTCACTGAACGCGCTCAAGATCATGTAACGATCACCACTGGTAACTGAAAGCAATTCCGGTGGTCCAGAACACACACTTTTGTATTAACCCTAGAACACTATCGCCGGGTGATTTTCACCCGAGCAAACGCGTTTACGTGATTTTCATTATGTTGCGTTCGTCTGAGTGTCATGGGTCCCTGGGTAGCTTCAGCATCGTCTTTGACATCTTTGAAGGCATGGGTGTTCTGTTTACCTCATGGTACTTTTTTCATTTTGTTAGACATGGCACAGTTGAAAATAAAAGAACATTACTCTAATTTGTCATGTATTGTCATATTTTGATATATTTTGATGACAAGTACTTTTTACTGGGTATATTATATCGGGTAAAAATCACCCGGCGTTAGTGATGGTGGTACTAATTTTAGCGATAGTGTTCTAGGGTTAAAAGTAGTGAAAAGATTGTAATTATTAAAAAAAAAAAAAAAAAAAAACTGCAGAGACCCTTCAAACAAGCTGTGGGTCGACTTCTCTGGGTGGGAATGGGTGAGGCTTTAGGACAGGTGACATACTGCTGAATAAAAACCAACCCTGCTGAAACGAAATAAATAAATAAATAAATGGGACATTGCCTACCGGATCAATAACCCTTTACTCATTTGCAACTTCATCAATAATCATTAAGACTTTAGGCATTCTCATCTCAGAAGAGCAAGCCTTGAATTTGTTTTTTTCAATGCATAGGTGTGGGTAAATGCATTGAATCTGGCAGTAAAAAAGCACTGACACCTGTCCTGAACTTGCGGATTAAATTCATTCACAGAAGATCCCTATGAAAGGGTGGGATTTGGATGACGCACCGCAGTACAGCTCAAGTCTATCGATTGGGCTATACACAAAAACACCTGTATTAACCCTTTCAGCGCCGTGGGCAGCTATAATTGCCCAATGATGTAAGACATCAAAGTCAGATGCTGTTGAAAACCTATCATGTGGCAACTTGTTTAAAAGAGCTCCCGCAGGGGAGCTCTTTTAAACAAATTGCCACATGATAGGTTTTCAACAGCTCAGGATAACTACATTTTTAATTCCTTGAAAATGTATTTGGCGCTCAAAGGGTTAAGGAGTACTCCCAACAAGTAATGGGCCTATAAGAATTATCTTTTTAAATGCGCAAAAACTTTGCTTGTTAATGTTACATTCTGCATCACTATTAAAATAGTCTCACCCCATTGGCAAGTTTAGAAATGAACACATCTCAGGTGTTCTTTTTGCTTTATTTAGCAAGTAGCTGACAGAAATTACGTAAATTTCAAATCTAAATCTAAGACTCTAGCACAGCTTATGCAGTCATTCAAGGGATGAGGAGATGCATGAAGTGTGTTTGGGGAAGAATACCTGAGCCGTGTCCAAAAAACTGCCAATTACCTTCTGGGTACTGTCTCTTGAAACAACAAATAGTGCACTTTATGAAAATGTCTTTTAAAAGCCTTTTTTTTTTTTTTTTTTTTTTTTCAAATGCACAGATTATGCACATATTTCTGTTGAGTTTTATTAATTCAAGAACTCACTGAATGAGGAAGATGCACAGCTGTCTTCATGTCCATCGATGAAGTGGTGGATGCATTTTATTTCACGGGCAGACACTTTCAGGCACGTAGTGCATAGTATATGCAGTTGATCACAGCATGACCACACTCAGCAAAATCATATACATGCATACCTCTTTCAGGTGCTTAAGTATGCACATAGTTAACAACTTTACTATCCAGTGCACTCAATTCACATTGGAAAGAATAAGCAAGTAAGCCATTTCGAACAATGGCCAGGATCCGGCTGAGGATGACTCATACATCATTATGTGATCTTACAATGTATCGCGTAGGCTCACGCTCAATGGTCAGATGATTGATTTGGACAGGTTGCCAGTTTGTTCCTTTTCAATAAACAATTCTGAATTTACACAGCTAGTCATTATTTATGATTAGATTAGGGCAGGGATCACCAAATCTGGACCTGAAATCTAAATCCAGTCCTAGTTTTTTTCTCTCAGGAATGAACTACTTAACTGAGCAAATAGTGCGTCAAATTGCCCAGACTGTCTTTGCACCTGACTTCCACGTAAAAAGAGGGTGGAACCCCAGCAATTCTGTGACACTGAGGACTGGGTCAGGGTGGGGGAGGGGGTGGAGCCAGAGCACTGTAGCAGAGAGTTGGGCATTTTGAGGGAGGGCTGTATGCAGGTGTCACAGTGTGGGAGGGTGGCATTGGAAGAGTCCTGGCCCTGTATCTGTTAGTCTGCTGGAAGTTTTGACACTTTCAACCAGTCGGTCCACACAGAAACGCTGCCTCAGTCCACTTGGCAGACGGGTTGGGTTGGAGAAATGACGGCTGCCTCCTCCTGGTCCTGGAAACTGTCCCACTTGAGAAGCAAACAAACAAGCTAAATAAATTATAACTGCTATCCCAGAAAAAATGGCCGCCGAGCTGCGATCCTGAGAGCCAAATGAATGAGGCTGTCTAACAAGCACTTGGCTGTGTACCCAAACAATAAATGAAAAACTGTGTATGCCAAAAGATAGTGCAGGAGGAAGTTACTGATAAATATGAATTGTGTAGCTTCAGGTCCCGTATTTATACACTTTTTCATGCTGAGTATTGCTATTGGAGCTTTGCCTCGTCCATGCAATTGCTGTTACATCTCACATCTTCTCGATTATCTTCTTGATTAGGTCCAATACTGTGGATGAAACATTTTTGTTGTTCACTCTTTCTTGCGGAAACAGAGAGCACTAAGTGCGAGAGCTGTTAACTATGTGTGTGTTTAAAAAACCTGAATGATATTTGCATTTCCATGGCTATGCTCATACCCTAATCTTCTACACAGTTCAACATGTCCCGTTCAATGGCTGTGTCACAAAGACTCATTGTTGATCGTTTTGACACTGACTTCACACACTCCGTTGCTGAGATTTACTTCTTCAAATGTGTAATCTCAAATGCGTTAGCCAAACCACTGAAAAAATGCGTATAATCCAGGGATTTGAAGTAGACCAGAACATTATTCATGCACAACAACCTTTTAATCCAGGGCACTCAACTTATGTTTCAACAAACTTTCTGAATTAAGGAACGTAGTAATTAATTAGCAGTACGTGCTAAGAAAAAGTATTTGCCCCCTTCCTGATTTTTTCTGTTTGCTTATTTGTCATATTTGAATGTTTAATATCATCCAACTAATTTTAATTTAAGACAAAGTGAATAAACGCAAAGTGCAGCTTTTAAATGATCGTTATGTTAATTGAGGGTAAAGAGTAATTCAAAACCTCTATTGCCCATGTGAAAAAATAATTGACCTCTTAAACCTTATAAATGGTTGTGCCACCTAACGAGTCTTTTACAACGCTAGTAGAATTTTGGTCCTCTTTTTGCATAGTAGTTTTAATTCAGCCACACTGCAGGGTTCTCAAGCAGAACTGCCTCTTTAGGGCATGCATCTCTATCAAATCCTCTATCAAGTCAGGACTTTGACTAGGCCACTTTAAAACCTCCACTTTGCCTCTTTTGAGCCATTTAGAGGTGGACTTGCTTGTGTAATTCAGATCATTGTCCAGCTGCATAACTCAACAGCACTTGAGCTTTCAGGTCACAAACTGATGGCTGGACATTCTCTGTCAGATTTTTCTGGTAGAGAACAGAATTCATGGATCCATCAATTACGGTAAGTCCTCCATGTTCTGAAATGGCAAAGCAGCCCCAGACCATCACACTACCACCATCATGTTTGACCGTTGGTGCGATGTTCTTATTGTGGAATGCTGTGTGAGCCCTATGCCAGATGTAAGGGGACCTATGGCTTCCAAAAAGTTCCACTTTTGACTCATCAGTCCACAGAATATAATCTCAAAAATCCAGGGTGTTATCAAGATGTTTTATGGCAAATGTGAGACTATTCCTTGTGTTCTTTTTGGTTGGCAGTGATTTTTGTCTCGCAGGCTTGGGCCAGGTGGGGTTGGATCGCTTTCTTCCTTCAATTAATGAAATCATAATTTTGATATCTTTGTCTCATATCAAAATTAGTTTGATGATCTGAAACATATAGGTGCGACAAATATGCAAGTTTGTTTCGAAAACGCAATATATCTATTTTACTCATTTTGAGTAAATCAGTTTTTTCTACATAGGTGCCTATTGCATTTTATAGAAAAACACAAACTTTGTCCACGAAAAAAATACACCTTATAGTATGAATTTCTAAAAACGGATTTTGCACCATGTATAGGAAGCACATGGCTATTTCTTTATAGTATTATCTCAATTTTTGTAATTTTGGCTCTTATTGTGTTTTTGAAACAAACTTTTCATATACTTTGTCACAGCACTGTATGCTCAATAGATGGTACATTCTCAGTGGGCGCCACAGTTGAAGGGCACCGTACAATAACTTGATAAATGCCAATCTCATGTTATATGGTATTACACAGAATATACTTTCACCATGTACTAATGTTGTGTATTTGTCAGAATTCTGCTTTTCTCGTGATATATTGTTTCTGAATTTCTCAATGGGGAAATTTAACTAAAATATAAAATCTTTCTATCCCCCTCTTTCATATAAAACATGAGATTGGCATTTATCAATTCATTGCGCTGAACTCTTCAATTGGGAAACTGTGCCTGGTCAGAAGCACATACTAAATTTTAAAAACTAATTTTTACTTTTTAATTGAATGTAAAATATATGCAAAACATCACAAGGAGCAAAGAGCAAATAGGTAATATGCATTCCACATCGTTGAGCTTGTATATGGCATTATAAAATATTACACAATTCGCATTTAGAATGAAGGAAGTCATTCATTGATATTTATGACCAGAGTTTATCGCACATTTACATATCTCCTGATTCTACATTTAACCTCGGTAATACAGTTACTGAATATTTAAATCCTGAAACAGGACCTGAGACACGGGGGTTAAACAGCAAAAGATCGAGACGATAGCATTGAGTTACGAACCCCTCTTGATTACGCTCCAGCTCGGATGGATTCCAATGGACTCCATTGCAAGTAGCATTTAACCCTGTCAAGTGTGATACATGTGATAAATGTGCTTTTAACAGGGCTTTTTGCTGCTGATGCCTCAATCAATAAATGAAAGCAGAACACTGACTTCAGAACTGTGAAATGAAACCCCATGAAAAATGTCCAGTCTTCAAAGGGCTATGATGACTTGTTCAGTGTTTAATACTTTTGAAGGTAGTGTAATTGCTTTGTAGCTTAACCCCTATGAGCATAGTAGACGCGAGTGTAATGTAATTGCTTAATTATTCCTTAACTGAATTTCCGAATAAGACGAGTGTCTTGGTCATTTAAATCATTTTTCCAGTCTCTGTCAGGCTATTGCTGAGTTATAAGCATTAAATAGGGGTCAAGGGTTGGCATTATTTGGCATTTTAATACAAGGATTAATCTAAGATATCTGCAAACAAAATGGATAAGCGATAGGACATGGTGTCATACAGCAAGTTCCATGAGTATTGATGATAAGACTTAACTCCAGGTCCACCACGTATCAAATTAAAGTGCAGACAGTCGGCTTTAAGTGATGCAGGCTCGAATTACAGCCCTTAAAAAGAGTTCACCGTCCTAATACTTACAAGCCTCTCTATAGGGACTGGAGCAACAGATCTCATTCTTGAAGGACAGAGGAAAGGAAGAATGCAAGGGAGGGATGATAAATGAGAAATACTGTCGGAGAGATTAAGCCGGTGACATATTCTCATCACAGCTTTCAGACAGTTTATCACACCAATTCCACAGGCATTTGTTGCAACACTACACTCTACATTGATGCCATCTGCCACAAAGAGCTTCACGCCTGTTCCCATTCCTGTAGCGTCTCATGGCTAATCCTCTCGGGGGGGGGGCCTGCATACAAATGGACACTGTACAGGTTTGAAGATACAGGTAAATACCACTTGGTAGAGTTGGCTACAGTACAAATCTGCAGAAACCTAGAGTCTCAAGTGGACAATTTTTTTTTTTTGTTGCACGTATCGATTTGGAGAGATGCTAAACTGCGTCCCAACTGGGTTTTCCTTCCCAAAATAAGAATTTTGCATTGGCGGTTGTTGGGTCTCGCTGCGCTTTCCGTGGGTTGTGATCAGCATCATGCATGTTTCATGAGGAAACAAGACGCGGTTAAAAATTCACTTCCCACCGTGGTGGAGGAGATCGATGCTTTTATAGATATTTATGACCTCTCACTGGTATCATGGAGCTTGTTCCTAAATTTAAGAGGCACCTGGTGCTTCCAGCAGCCCAAGCACCTTACATCTGACTGGTGTATGAGTATAACTTTGAAGGCCAGCGTATAACACAGTAAGCCCAGGCATTCTTACCTGATAGAAAACTTCTGCTCCTCCAGAGTACATGTGGGCTCGATTGGAGCTTATTAGTAAATTATATTCCTCAAGTTCTCTTTCCATACTCTCAAAAACAATGTGTGAATAAACAACACGGTTTTGTGTAATCACCATCTTAACACAATGTGTGTCATTTTGTGTTGACTACGCGCTAAAATGGGTTATGGGGAGACCCTATCCTTGAGTTAAAAGTAGCACAAAATGTGTCATCCTTAATTAGAGACAAAGGTGTGTTGAGAAATAGCATAGCGAGCATGCTGCGTTTAACAGATTGATTTAATGAGCGCTAATCGGCGGAATGTGCTGTCTCCGGTCCGTACCTGTAGCTGCAGTGTTCTGACCGTGTGTTCCAGTGCAGTTTGGGTTTCTGAGGAGGTGGGGTTAGGGGGGGTCAGGCGAGGAGAGATAAGTTGAGGGCCGTTTGAAGAGTAGGCCAGAGGTCCTGAGGGACACTTCATCACTGTGTGGCGAAAGATGGGGCAGAACAGGCCTTAGCGGACGAATCTCCCGTCCCTGATTCAGGAGGGCAAGACGGATCCGTGACACCATCCACCTCTCTACTCGCACCCAACACAACTACCACTGGGGGCACTGGGCACCCACACTCCTTAATGCAAAATGACGCCGTAGGAACCATCCCATAATCCTCAGCAGGACTGACCCCCACTGAAGGACTTTGCTGCAGCCCAAGTACAACATCCAGACCGGCAAGGTCATCGATCTCAAATTGCGGTATTACAGCATGTTTTATATATTACACATGTAGTCATGTATTATGAGTATGACATTATTACTGCAAAATTCACACGAGTAGTTATGTATTATACATTTTACATTTCCATATTGCAACACATTTTGCAATTCCATCCATCCATTATCGAAGCTACTTCTTCCTCATCAAAGTCATGGGAGAGCTGGAGCGTATCCATGCCAACTATGGGCGAAAGGCAGGAACACATCCTGGACAGCTCGTCAATATGCATGTTTTATGCATGTAGCTACGTATTACCAATATTACATTGCCCTATCACTGCATATTTTACACATGTAGTTACATGCTATCGATATCACAAAGCCTCATCCCTGCATATTTAAGCATGTAGTTTTGTACTATTATTATCACATAGCCATATTGGTGCATACTTTGCAAATGTAGTCATTTACTATCAGCATTAAATTGCACATTGTATATTTTACGCATGTAGTAATGAATTGTCAATATAACATTGCCATGTTACCGCATATTTTACTTGTAGTTATGTACTATCAATATCACATTGCCACATTATCACTTATTTCACACATATTACACTTGTAGTTATGTAATATCACATTGCCATATTTTACTGATGTCATTTTGCATTATCACATAGGGGCCAACACTGAAAGTGCCTCCTGACTGACCTCCACTGACTGACCTTCACCAATGCTTGACCTACATTTTCATGTTTAATGAAATTGCATTAAATAAGGAATTCTGTATCCGGTTGTCACTTAATTCCATCTGCCAAACTGACATGACATCATCTGATCTCCAGTGAACAGCTTTGGTTTACACGAGTCATCACTGGTTTCCCAAACCCTAACCTTGACTCTAATCCCTAATCCTAACCCTAGCCCCAGAACCAACCCTAACCCTAAATTTAACCCTGTCTCTCGCCCTAAATGTCAGTTTGGCAAATGGAAATAAGTGATGACCCCTGTATTGACAGTGTGATGAAAATTCATCCATATTTAGTATCAGAGAAGACTTCCTGTAAAACCTAGCAAAGCAATGGTCATGTGGCAGGAAGGTATACGGTATAAAGTGGGGTTGCTGGATTTAAATACTCTCTGAACAATCCATCGGGACAAAAATTAGATCCATCGAAAATTTGTTGCAACTAATAAACAGTATTTTTTTCCCATCAAATACGCTGATTGTACACATACATTTTCGCTATAATCGCGAAACACACATGCAATTACGAACTGAAACCAGTGATCCTTGTTAAGACCCCTGAATCTGGCAACCCTTTTGCAGAGAATGAAGAGTGTTTGAACGCCCTGTTTATAAACACACCCAATAAATCAACACCAGGCAGTGTTATTAGTTCTGATGCCAACATCCTCCCCAGGGTCGGCACACGTCGCCTCTATTTTTACCCGCCACACACCGTAGGTCTGACACCTCAATCAAGATTTACTTCTCTCAAGGTTAACACAGCAGCAGCCTGAAATTCCTGCCTGGGATCTGAACCTGCAACCTTCTGGCGACAAGGGCAAAAAGTGTAGGTGAGGACAGTATCCTCTTGTTAAGTCTGATGTAATGCATCATATGATAATGCTGTTTCCGGGTCCAAACATAACAAAATCACGTGCAGTACATTGTATACATGGCCGAGCCAGTTACCATGTTCATGCAGGCAAATTTCTTTTCCGAAGTCCCCGAACGGGTGAAAAAGGGATTAATATCCTATAATTTGAACCGTGTGGGTCCCGTGCTCGTGAGAACAAGGGAAATATGGTGGTCAGTAAAGTGGGGCTGAGCCCAAGAAAAATGGATCCTGCGCCCGGAAGGTGAGAGTATTTACTCGGTGAGCGCCGATGTAAACGGGGCTTGCTAAAAGGCCCACTTGCAAATGTTAATCTGAGTGAGGGGCATACTGGACTACTCACAGCAGGCCAACATTTCACTGAATTCTGTTTAACTTTCCTTATGAGCTGTATCCACCTACCCTTCACCTTTTCATCAACTGGCAAGCGATTAAAATGAAAACTCCGGACATATCTGACTGATTAATGCACATCGGAATGCAACGCTGTGGCATGCTGCCAGTACAGTGTCAAGCAAGTTTGGACCCGGAAACAGTATTATAACGTGATGCGTGACGCCACGGCTTAACAAGAGGGTTAGCATACGAGGTGGTAACAGGGTAACAAGGCATCCCCAAAGCGGATAAATAACCAGGTTTTCGAACCGCAACCAGGATCCGAAGATCCTCCTTTCACGGTATTGTTTAGCAGCAAGATGAGGACATCAATGGTCAAAATTAGGTCAAATCAAAAATCCGTTTAATATGTGATGAAGAGTCCCCGCACACACCTACCATAAAAGTCAGATCATCCTAGCTCAAGGCATAAGGATGTAACTGCCATTTTTCACTAAAAGCCCCCTGGTGGCCAAGTCATGGACCGAATCACGCTGTATTTCGAAAGGAAACAGCAAGTGTCACCATGACACATGTCCATACCAAGTTGCAGCCATGAGAAAACATGCCGCCATTTTCGACAATCGGCTGACCTGACGCCATTTGACCTAAAAAACGGTCAAAAGTGGGTCAAATCAAAAACCTGTCTACCGTAATATGTGATGAAGGGTCATCCCATACACCTCCCATAAAAATTAGAGCAACCTAGCTCAATGCAAAAGGAACTTATGGCCATCTTTCAATTTTCAGAAAAAGCCCCCTGGTGGCCAAATTATGGATCGAATCACGCCAGATTTCGAAAGGAAACATTGTCTACGCACATACTATATATATCCAAATTTGCCAAAAGAAATCTCTAGTCGTTCTCAAGTTATCGATCGGAAACCGTCCAACCAACCGCCGCCCCAACGGCCCAACACCCCACCACCCACGTTCGGTATTTTAATAACCAGGTTTTTTTTCGAAAACCTGGTTAATAATAAAAATTCCTATTAACCCTTAGAGTGCCATAGGCGACTATAGTTGCCCAATGATGTAAGATATCAAAATCAGATGCTGTGGAAAACCTATCATGTGGCAACTTGTTTAAAAGAACTCTACTGTGGGAGCTCTTTTAAACAAGTTGCCACAAGATAGACTTTCATCAGCTCAGGATAATTACATTTTGAATTCCTTGAAAATTTCTTCAGCACTCTACGGGTTGAAAAGAGGATTCATATGCTGAAATATTTTCCTAAGATCTGTATAAAGTCACCGTATAGAAAGTACAGCTTGAAATTTTCCGAGGCTCCGTGAATACTCTCAACTGTTCTGGGATCCCCTGTTGTAAATCCAAACCTTAAGCAAACAGCACTGATGAGGAGAGGGACTGAGGTCCTCTGAGTCAGTGAGCCGACAGCCCTACTACGCATGAAGAACTGCCTTCCACAGCAGCTGCCCTGGCGTGTCACTTACCACCGTAGTGTGTGTGTGTGTGTGTGTGTGTGTTCATATGCATGCACAGTATATATGTGCGAGAGAGTGAGAGAGAGGGTGAAAGAATATGTTTCTATACGTGTGTATATGCAAGGGAATGAGTGTGTGTGTGTGTGTGTGTGTGTGTGCATGCGTGTCTGCGTGTGTGTGTGTGTGTGTGTGTATGTGTGTGTGCTTATTTGAGTATGTCTGATTTTTTGTGCATGTGTGTGTTGATCAGAGAGTGCTCATATGTGTGTATATGTGAGAGAGAGTGAGAGAAAGAATGTGTTTCTACACGTGTGTATATGCAAGAGAATGAGTGTGTGTGCATGTGTGAGTATGAATATATGAATGTCTGATTTTTTTGCATGTGTGTGTGGAACAGAGTGTGTGTGTGTATCCGTGTGTACTTTTTTGTGTGTTCGTGCATGTGTTTGTGTGTATCTGTGTGTTTCTGTAGGTGTGTGTGGGTGGGTTTGGGTGGGACCGCATGTTTTCGAGCAGGTAAGAGAGCGTATTTTATAGTGCGTCCATGAGTCTGTGCGTATACGCGCGTGTGTTTGTGTGCACCTTTCATTAGATACGTGCCTGTGTGTTTGACTGGGTGTGTATCTGTATATGTGTGTACATTTGAGTAGGTGTGTGCATGTGTGAGTGCGTGAGGGCATGCGTGTGTTTGAGAGGGTATGCATGCAAGTGTGCTTTTGAGGGAACATACGTGTGTTTGAGTAGGTATGTGCTAGTGTGTTTCACAGGGTATATGCATGTTAGTGTGAATGAGTAAACATTTGAGTAAAGATGCATGTGTGCATGTTTAAGTGAGCATGTGTGTGTTTGAGCTGGTATGCGTGTGTGTGTATGTGTGTGTGTGAGAAAGTGCTAGAGTGCCTAAAGCCAATAATCTGTCATATTCCAATTTCACATCATATAGGAAGTGAGAGAAGTAGTGGTGTTAAATGAGAGGGGAATGAAAAGTGGCAGAGCTGATGACTTTGGTCAGCGTGAAGCTGAAATGAAACGGATACAGTTTCACGCCTCCAGAGTTTTCAGTTTTTACTCAAATCTGCGGTCCCCACACAATATTTCTCACCTCTGGCTGTGAAAGCTTTCAGGAGGAGGGTGGGGGGTGGGGAGGGAGGGTCACTGAATGATACATCTGAGCTCGTAGATCAGAGATCTTCATTCCCGCTCCAAGCGGGCCACAGGGTCTGCTGGTTTATGTTGTACCTGGGCACTTATTTGATTGATAAAAGCACTCAGCTGAAGATAACTCATCTCCCCTGGTTTACTGAGTCAGAACAGGTTGCTGACATTAAGGTTCAAATGAAAACCAACGGACCTATTGACTCCCTAGGACCAAAAATGAAGACAGACATTTCAGAGTACTCACCTCGTAAGCGCTAATGATGGAATTTCAGTTTGGCAGGTCCTATACTTAAATATTTACACCCACGTAGTTTGATTCTTGTACTTAAACACTCTGATTTAAAAGAACCATACATTGAAAAATTCTTAGCCACTTTACCTCGCTTAGCAACTTAGCGTTAATAACTTAGGCATTAAATTTATTTAGCTGATGTTTTGATCCAAAACAACTTACAGCTGATTTGACTAAGTTGGGTCCATTCCCCACAGAGGAATGTGGGGTTAAGCGCCCTCCTCATCGGCCCAAAGGGAGCACCAACCATCATGTGACTGCACTGGGACAGAGAGACCATTTTCATCATTTTGGCTCCGTAAGCCACCACAAAAGATTTTATGAGAAAAAAATCAAGACCCTAAAGTGTAGATTTGAGGGTTCTGTGCAGGTGTTAAAACCATTTTTATATAAAGGCCCCCCCCACCACCACCAAATTTTAGTGCTTCAAAAGTAATTGGACAAAATGACTCAGTCGTATGTTAATTGTCATTTTCAGTACTTGTACCTGGTTTAATATCCATTGTAGACAATGGCTAACTTTGGTCTGGAGTCCATAGACATCTACAAATATCAAGTTTCTTTCCTTGTGATGCCTTTCCAGGGCTTTACTGCAGCGCTTAGCCTTTATAAGATGAAATGTGTGCTCCGTTAGATTCAGATCAAGTCACTGACTTAGCCATTGGACATCAGCATGCTTTGCTGCCTTCAAAATGGATGAGGTTGCTTTCACAGTGGGGATTGTGTCGTAGCCCATTTGTACAGTGGAGCTCTGTCCAATGAATTTTCAAGAATTTGGCTGTATCTGAGCTGATAAAATGCCTCAATGCAATTCAGAATTCTTTCTGCCTCTTTTGTTAGTAATCACACCATAAAGAAATATGAGTAAACCAGTTCATCAACAGTAATACATACCCACACTAGAACATTACCTTTGCCATACTTCACAGATGAAGAGGTATACCTCTTATCATGAGCAGTTCTTCCCTTCTCCAGTTCTTTTCCCTCCATCATTCTGGTACAAGTTGATCTTTGTCTCATCTGTCCATAGGCTGTTGTCCTTGAACTGTGCTCCTGGTCTTCCCATTTTAAGGCATACTGGTGGGAAGAATTCATCAATCATCAACAGCATTATTCGTCTGTGGTCTTTTGGGCCTTTTGGAGTTCCTGAGCTCATTGGTGTGCTCGGACTTTTTAAGGATATTCCAAATAGTTAAATTGGCCCAATGATTTCACTATTTTACCGATGGGCTTCATTTTTCAGCCAAGCGATGGCTTACTTCACAGGCGCAACATCTCTTTGAACCTCCTTTCTAGCGATAACTGCAGCAGATTCTCAATGCAAATGCCATTATGCCACTCTTGAAATCGACCGCAGACCTTGCATTTGGTCACTTATAAATCAACTATTGAGGGAATAACTAATACCTGACCATTCAGCTGAGCCGCTAATTCTACAGTTACTTTCAGTGCTTTAAAAAGATCGGGACCACAAGTAAAAGAGTGCCTTAAATCCAAACCCGTTAAACAGATTTCATTGCAGATACTGTACTTGCAAAATAAAGATGAAAGTCTGCACTTTGAGCACATATTCCCTACGACTGCAAGTAAGCTTTGTGGTTCAGTCTTTTGCTTATTTGCTTCCAAATGCAAACTGCAAAATGAACTTGCATGCATTCAGTTTATACATTCGGTCAGGATTGGATTTGTGTCCAAATGGTGAGATTACGTGAGAACTGTATCTATTGCGCGAGATTTGAGAGATCTTGCATGAAACCAGGTCACAATGTGCAATAGACTGCAGCTCAATGAGAGATACTAGAGATGTCTTCATAATGTCAGATGCAATATTGTTAGAGATGGCTGAGAGCTAGAGTTTTCTGTTTCAGCCATTTTGTACGGTGGGAAGTTGATTATTATTATTATTCTCATTCAGACAAATCCCCAATAAAGTTGAGCACCCTTCAGGAAACACAAAAGAGACTATGCTAATACAGTCATTATTTGATAATGGCCTGTCATGTCTTCTCCAAGCTTGAGTCGCTGAAGCATGTGGAACATTTTCTGCAGATATAACCTGTTCCCTCTTTTGTGCAACACAGTTTGCTTGACAGTTTCTTTATAAAGCACGAAGCAAGAGCACCACGTCAACTGTTATAAGCGTAATTGCGAATCCTCTTAAGATGATAACATTACAAAGGGAAGCTAGAGGATGGACAGTGAAAGCCACAATTACGCACATTTGAGAGTAAACAAAGTCAGCAATGCAAAGAGAATACAGGATAACACCTGTAAAATGGTGAAATAAAATGTGACGCTCTTTGTTCCCAGGAAGCCAGGAGGCTGCAGCAAACACCATTTTAATTTCACGGCAAAGGGTTTTGTCGTCCTCTACTGAGTGGTTGAGTTGCACTAGGTTTAGAATGCCCTCGCAACACTCGATACCAGAGCTCGTCCAGAGAGAGTTTGCCTGTTTTACAATGCAGGAAATGACCTGAGATCAGGCTTTACAGCCACATGAGTAGATGATGGAGGATAAGCCTTCAGGATGGAGGATAATAGCTTCCCGCAGGTAAACATGAAGATATCTCGAGTCCAAATTTACCGAAGGAATTTACAGGAGAGTGAGCCAATCCGTCCTGGTTACAGTACGCCTGCTCTGTAGATTTACAGTTCTGTCCCCCCCCCCAAGGCGATTTAGGATAAAGCGTTTATGCCGTCGTCGGGATAGAGAGGTGGCAAGAGCTCCAGGGAATAGGAGATTATTCTCATTTTTTAAACGGATTGTTCTCAGACAAACGCTGGGTGGATTAGCTACTGACACCACGACCTTCAAAAGCCTTATGGAAAAATGATAAATTTATGTAATCGAAAAAAATCTATTGGAAAAACTTTATATATAGTGAACACACTGATGCCTTATTTTATGCTGACATTTTTATGCATTTAATTCTGTGCGTATCCCGTATGACTTGATTGTAAATGACATTTAGAAAGCAGCAATTTATTACATGAGCCTGGAAAGACATGAAATTTCTATTAAGGAATCATAACTGCCACATCATTTAATATACTTCACGCCGCATATATTTACATTTTAAAATACATACTCTGTATACACTTGGAATAATCACTCAGATTGATCTATATTACGCTAATTATTTTATGTCTTTACTTCTCAAAGAAATAGCAAGTCATTAACAGTCTGTGAATCATGCTGTGAAAAACAAACTATGTCCGGACTCTGAAACTCACCGTTAAAACTGTGAGTCCATTACATTCTTCCTCAAACAAACAATAGAAGCATTACAATTTTTGCTGATATCAAAGAAAAACCGCAGACTAAGTAAGTACCTGCACCAGAAAATGTCTCGTGATGAAAATGCTCTCAAATACGAAAACGACTGTACAAGACTAACGCAGTGCTGGAATATTTTTCAGTCAAATATTAATAAGATCATTCAAAATAGCTTAATTATGTTCCTGGACTTACTGCATTGCTGGTGATTTGGCATTCAAGGAAGGTTAACAGACTGTATTTGAAAAAGGACGACATGGATCACAACAGGTCATAATTAAAGGACACTTTCCTCTTCATTGCAGCTGTCATCTTTCCTCCCTCAGTACAGCATGTCATTTTTAAACACAGCTGCATGTGCAGTCATATTACGAATTATTTGAAGATATTTTTAATAATAACTGTTCTTCTATGATGTTTATTGGTCATTTTAAATCCGTCTTACATTGTTCATATCCTATGGCAACAGTGCTAAAATAGTGCTTTGAATCCTCAAATTTCCATAGAAACTCCTTAATATAAAAAGCACAATGCCTGAGTAACTGAAAAATATAAATGCAATGCAAAACAAAGACGGCTTAGCAACGATGGAATCAGATTTTGACTTGCCGTCCATGGGATTCACTTTGTTTGATTTCTAGTTAGTTTTCAAAGTTCTGAGTTTGCGCAGTAATCGTGCCGCAGCTCCTTTAATGATAATGGAAGGGAAACAGTAAATAGCAGATAAACCTGTGAAATGGTTTGAAACACTTACCCTTTGAAGAGTAGAGTCTTCTAAATGTCTCCTTGCTTTTTTCAGAATTCTACAGGGAGGTTCTAGAACTCCAGTGCTCATGATCACTGGCAGTGTTTGATACATCAGCACTGGGTTGTCCAGCTGAAACATCCTAAATGGTTATAAATCCTGAGAATCTTAATTTGAGGGAAAGACCAAGCTTTATTACACACTGAATGGCAGAGGGAGGACACTTAGATGAAAAACTGTAATACATTTTAAGCTGGTTAAACTCAGAAATGAAAGTTCACTTTCAACCTTAAAAATGTGCATCAACTAAATGTGAGTAAACTCAACTTGAAGACTAGAGGCACTCGTAGAGTGCAAACCTCCGCCAAGGCAGCACAATCCAAATGTGCTTGAGTGGGAGCAAAGTTGAGTTATCGCGTGTGAGAGGATTTCAAGATGGCTGCTGTGGCGGCCATATTGTTTCACTGATCGCGGTCAAAATCAGTAGGGTCCATCCTTGATGTAATAGCAATCTACCCACAAAATTTCCGACAAGTCCGTGCATTACTTTTTGAGTTATGTTGTTCACAAACAGACAAACAAACAAACAAACAAACAGGGGCGAAAACATAACCTCCGCCCCAACTTCGTTGGCGGAGGTAATAAGCTCTATCTCAAATCACAATTAGTCAAGACAATGGATAAATTATAGTTTAACCTTTGAAAATTTATGAACTTGAGATCAATATCTAAATCTTGTCATGACAAGGCGAGTTAAAGAGAGGAAATGAGGTCACATACCTCCATGGGCTGTGATGTTTCACAGTGAAGAAGTGTAAGCGGCTGGGTCAGGGGGTCTTCAGTAAGACACAGGATACTACTAGCAAAGGCCAAGTTTCCCAAGAATGTCTGAATGTGACCCCAAATGAATATTCAAAAATACAAATTTTTATGACCCCCCAACACCTCTCGCACATAAATTCGTTCTTAATAATGGGACTTCACATGGGGTAATTGTTTTATAAATGCAAGAAGGCACTCGAAGCGCTTATTATCATTACAGTCACTACAAATTCTTCTGCTTAACAGCTGGGATCATAAAACACGGTCCACGAGGTCCAAGACCTGACAGTTTTCCACTCTCTATTTACCTGGGAGTCAGATGTGAAGACAGGCTGGCCAATCAAAAACGCAAAGTGTTCTATAAAGTATCTGAAAGAACAGGAAATCGGGTCTGGATTTGGACTCGAGGTCCAGATTTGATGATGCCGCCCTCCAGCCTTGACCATACGGGCGACTCAATGTCAACTCTCCTGCCTCATTGCATTATTACAGCTGATTTTTGGCATTTAGTGGCCAACAGTCATTTTAAAAAAAAAAAATCTTCAGTCACACTTTTGATGAACTGTTGCTCATAAAGGCTTTATGCAGCATGTATAATGCCTTCATAAAAGAGACTGAGGGCTCTAATTTCTTGGCGCAGAGCAGGGTGGCGCAGCGAGGCGCAGCCCACGCAGTGGTAATTTTGTCCGGTGCAGCCTGTACAGTGGTAATTTCGTGCGGTGCAACACCGTGCATAGCCTCTTTGGCAATTTGGTAGACGGATGCGCCGAGATGGGTGTGGCGGCGTAGTAGGGGGAGGTGTCACATATTCATCATGAAGCAGTGACAATTTCGTGGATAAAGGTTCCGCCGAAAGTGCGCAGAGAGCTCGCCAGCTCCAACCTGGTTTACTTTCTGTGCAGTGGTAATTTGGCTGACCGGTGCACAGTAAGACATACGTCACCGAAACCTCACAGGCAGGTTTCAGAATGTCAGGCACATTTCAATGCAATAAATAATTACAGCAACCACTATTTAATGTAACTATCTGAATCAGGACATAAATTATAGTATCTATATCGATTGTCCTGATGTCAGATCAAAGGCGGTTGGCACGCGTAATGGAAACTCGACCTGGCTTAATCAACGCAGCTGAATCTGTGATGCAAACTAACGACTTCACATCTTTCTCAGCCAACCACAAACTGCCTTGGCATCAGGCAGTGCGTATATATATATACATATACATATATATATATATATATATATATGTGCTTGCGTTCTATGCTCAGTAAAGCTGCTTGCACACTGGACACGAAACAAATTTTTTGCACGACAGATTACATTCAAAGTCAATGCAAAGACTCGCGTCTTTGCATTGACTTTGTCTTTAATTGGTCTTTAAAAAATTTGTTTCGCGTCCAGTGTGCAAGCGGTTTAATACTACTATTATTGTCACTTAGGTTTTATTGTTTTTAGTGGGGGAAAGGAATTTAGCCGGATTGCTATGATCTCGTACTGAGTTAAGATCACATATTGAAAATAAACATGTAACGTATCTTGCATTGTTGTCTACGCATGTTAATCCCAAAATTTTAAGCAGCAACAGGGTGTAATAATAGGAATACGCTATCCATCGTTTCTCTTCCCTATGATGCAGGCAGAAGAAATAAATGAGCAACCGTCGTATTTCATTCCAACTTCATAAGTTTGAATGATCTGACGTAGTTTCGTTTTGAAATTCCATTCAAGTTCGCTAATGGTAGTAATTTGTGAATGCCCAAGCTAGCCAGCTAACTCATATTTGTAAAGCAGTGCAGAAAACATGCCTGAAGCAGCAAAGTAAAATGCAACATTAATGTATCATGCAGATATAGGACAGAGGCTTCTTTATTCCAACATTTTAAAGGACAGGAGAGGAGCTCATTTGATTGGTGAAGATTTGACTCAGCTGTGTTAAACCCACTCAGGCCTTCTCTCCTCCCTCTTTGCCACTTGCGCCGGCAGGAGGGACGGAGGTGGGACAGAGGAGTACTTGCGCCAGGTACAAAATTGCAAAATACGCCTGGATACACCCCCTTGGCGCGGCGCTCCCCCCATTCGCCGCACCTGCGCCTGGTCAACGAATTTAGAGCCCATAATGTCTTCATAAATCATACATAAGCAAGTGTCATGCTTTGTGAAGGGTGAAATAACACATCCTTATTCAGCATGTGATGTTAGATGTCATATAACTGACAATGTCACTTAGCTAGTGGCTAAATACTATAAAGGGTGACATTGTCAGCTAAGTGACATTGCTATTGTCATATCTGGCATCACATGCTGAATAAGGATGTGTTATTTCACCATTTACAAAGCATGACATTTGCTTATGTATGATTTATGAAGACATTATGTCTCTTTTATGAAGGCATTATAAATGCTGTATAAAGCCTTTATGAGCAACACTTCATCTTCATCATTGTGACCAAATCTTCAATATTTAAAAACCCTCTGGCAACCTGATTTCGAAAATCCACATGGAGCTGCGACCAATGTACTGAGAATCCTCAACAAGCCAAAGGCAAGTTTGAAATCTGGAGGGGGTCATATTATTACCATTTTACCAACTCAAGGAACTTTTAGAGAAAAATACCTCGGCAAATTGGAGGTACGTGCCCTGCCATCCATTTTCCGGGTGTGTGAGCTAGGTTTGTGATATTTGCAGAGCTGGCAGAGGTGACTGATTGAGGCCACAGGAAATGGCAGTCAGCGATTGTGCAGGCGACCCCGACTCCGTCTGAACCACTAAACAGGCGCAAGACAGTGGAGTAAGAAAAGAACCCTAAACAACCTAGCCTGTGATTTATCGCATTTGGCATTACTGTCATTTTACTGATGCTTTCAACTAAGGTACTCTCAGTAACAGTTGATTGGACTGAGCACCCCTGGAATGCAAGGGCTAAAGGCTTTGCTCAGGAATTCCACAAAGCCTGTTTCGAGCCAAGAGGCCCATCAGACCCGGTGCTTAACCCCGGTTTCTAAAGCATGAAGCAACTAGGAGTATTGCTACTCCCCCTAGACAGGATGTTAATCCATCGCAGGTTATTCCCTGACAATTTGCCAGAACCCAATTATACACCTTGGTGGAGTGGGGCACTGTGGGAGTGAAGGGTTTTGCCCAAGAACACACCGCGAAAGCCATGGACTCAAACTCAGGTCCTTTCTTTCCCGAGTCAAGCGCACTGAACCACTGCGCTACCCCGTCTCACTGCATTTGACATTGCAGTTATTTTACTGATGCTAAAAACTAAAGAACGTGACTAACTGTCACTAACAGTTGATTAGACTGAGTGCTCCTGGAATGCGAGATCTAAGGGCTTTGCTGAGGAACCCCACAGCTGGCCTTATTTAGGCTACACTGGCGACCTCAACCACCAAACTTCCAGGTTAGCACCTTAGCAACCAGGCTATAGGCTGCCATTACAGTGAAAATCACAAATGTGATACCCACAGCCGTGGGCGTAGTTTTGATTTCAAAGGTGGGGGGGACACATTTCTGGTGGAAATTCTCAAAAGGGCTTTAGTTCTGCAGTAGAACAAAATAACCATGTTTTTTTTTAATCGTTAAATAAAATAAATTTAATGCAAAATACATCGGAAATTAATGAAATTGATCAAAATTTGCGTACCCCATAAGGTGGAATAGAGCGCAGTAAAACTACCCTGGAAATGAGGTGGGTTATGGGGGTGACCACTTAATCTCATGTAATTTTTCACCCATTGCTGAAATTGAGCTGCCATCGAAGCAATATGAATATCAAAATATGTATTTACCTTAGAACCTGAGCCCAGCGGCTTTTAAAGCCACATTATGTGGGAATTGGAATTTTTTCAAAACTGCGCCCCCTCAGGTTCTGCGTGCAAGACCACTGTTGTAAATATAAGTCACACGCTTCACCTCCAAACCCCCCAGGAAAACAGTAAACGCCACAGTAATAACTGTTGAAGCTTGCTACTTTGGGCAAAAACCACATCACATCGCTTAAATATGACGATTATTTTCAAAGATTTTTCTTAACTAATGTTAGCTTGCTAGCTAGATGGCTATATAATCTCAACAATAAAGTAATTCGCAATTGTATACAGAACAACATAAGGCAGCTAATGATAATGTCTCCAGCCAAAGTGCATGCTTGCTGTGTTCAGCTAACAAGAAGCTGTGAGAGGTTGTGTGGGTGTGATTGCATTGAAAGCAACCAATCATAAGAGGGCTAGAGCCTCCCTCTAGCAGTGTGTATGCCCTCCCGAGAAGCTTATTGCCTGCAAAGCCGGTTTTAACTTGTTTTCAGCTAATCAGAGTTGTCAAAACTTCTCCCATACCTATCTCGTTTGGAAATCACACATTGAGCTTCGGTGTAGGTTAAACGTTCAGCAATCAGTGGTTCTCAAACTCGGTCCTGGCGCCCCTCTGTTCCAACTATAATTGAAATCTTAGGATTTTAAAGAGCTGTTGATTTGTCTTAATTAGGTGCAGTTATCTTTAGAGCAGTTATTTATCCTCTTCAGCCACATTTGACAAATCTATACACGCCATGAAGAATAAAAAAAATTCCATATCCAAGTTAAGATATATTAAAAACTAGTACAAATAACTGCTGAGGGAAACAATTTAACCAAACATTTGATCAATGTGAACAATTGGTTAATCAACAAACAATAGGTTCTCATCGGTGAAGCTGTTGACACATGGTTGTAAACACAAATTATTTAATGGCAAACAATAGAGTCACACCAGTTTTGTGTCACGTTTATTAAGTTCAGGCAATTTATTTTGAGAGAACTCAAAACAAGCACTGTCAGCAACCTAATTTGGAGCTTACTGATTTTGTCAGTCTAATTTGATCTGTTTAATAATGTTTTCACCTGAAAATCCTCACAATATAGAAAATAAGCACAATATGTTCAAGGGTTTTTATTCCTCATGGCGCAATGGATATGTCCATCAAAACGTGGGTTAAGATGTTAAATAACTGCTCTTAACATGGAATGCAGCTAATAAAGACAAATTAACAGATAGTTAAAATCCTACGATTGCAATAGTGGTTGGAACAAAAACCAGCATATTCAGTGGGGCGCCAGGACCGAGTTTGAGAACCACTGGCATAGGTCAACATGCTGATTTACCCCAGTAAGAAATGAACCACTTTAGTGGTCCTGAAAACCAGATTAAACTTCAAGTTACCTCGAAAATATCAAATCCTGCTGTAGTGCAGTCCCAGCTCAAATCTGAACAAAGACGTGCTCTCAGGGGAGGTAGTTACTTCTCGTTTTTATCGCTAGATTTTGTCAACCTGTTTCCACGTACTATGCCTGATTTAAAATTGATTGATTGTCACTTTTTTTTTTTTTACCAAACAATTAAGACCTAGCCTAGGCTATATGTAGCCTGTAATGATTAAGAGGTGATAGTGACAAAAAGAATCATTTACATTTACGCTTTGATTCGAGACTGCAGGTATGTAAATCTGTAAAATAATTAATTAGAAAAAAACTCAACTCCCTCGGTAATTCTGTGTATCGTTTTGACCTTCTGTTTATCAGTTTATGACAGAAGACTGGAAATAAACTCCCAATTTTTTTGAATGGCATTAAAAAGTACGTATTTAAGGGGGAAAACATTATTGTAAACATATTGACCACACATTGAACACGGCATAAGAAAGGTTTTAATATTTGTATGGCATTGCGTTAGCTTCCTGTAAGCAAATATGAACAAATTTGCTGTCTCGTGAGCATTTTAAGTTCGATGCACTCAGCAACAAGAGGCTCCTCAGAGCCTGTACTCGGGCCAAGTCTAGGCCTGGGCCAATCGCTGAAACACACACAAGACATGAGCAGGGCAAATCGACCCTGAAAAAAAAAAAAAAAAGAAGAACGGAGCCGAAACTTAGACTCATGACCTACCGGCCCAAGTACTAATGTCGTGGTAATAAATTGTGGTTCCTGAGCTTTTGTCTTGGCACTTATTATTTTTCTTTTATCTAGGGTGAGCGAGGTCATTAGGTAAGGGGTTCAAAATGTGGCCAAAACTATGTGACGGTTGCAGGATGATCGCACTTTTGGAAAGAGATTTCCAGGGTGGGTTTGTCTGCCACCGGTGCCAGCTAATTGAGCATCTGGAGAGCAAGATCCTTGATCTTCAGGGCCAGTTGGCGGCGCGACATAGTTCACAATCAGTAGAGTTCCTAGAGGAACTAAGTAGTATGTCGTTTAGAGAAATGGTTTGTACGCCAAAGCAAGGTGGTGTGGGGACCCCGGAGCAGGCAAGGAGAGAAAGTTGGGTGACGGTAGGACGTCAGCGCAGGAAAGGGCGTGCACACCGTACAGCGACAGCTCCTCCAGTGGTTGAGGTGTCCAACCGATTCCGGCCCTTGCAGGAACTCGAATTGGCCCCTGACCCTGAGAGTGAGGGGACTGATGAGCAGCAGGGCACCCTGTTGGCCTCTACCCCTCAGAAAAGAGAGTTATTAATAGTGGGGGACTACTTAGAGGAATAGACAGTTTAGTCTGTTCGCACGACAAGGAGTCTCGTACGGTGTGTTGCCTGCCTGGTGCCCAGGTAGGAGACCTCCTGGAGTGTGCGGACAAGCTCCTGGCCAGAGCGGGGAGGGATCCAGTTGTCATAGTCCATGTTGGGACGAATGACATAGGTAAGGGTAGGTTTGAGGTTCTGCAAAGCAAATTTGTTGAATTAGCTGAAAAGCTTAGGAGCAGATCCTCCACGGTAGTGTTCTCCGGGATTCTACCGGTACCACGTGCAAGCAGAGGGAAGCAGAATTTTATCTGGAGGTTTAACACGTGGCTACGAACCTGGTGTAGGAAAGTGGGGTATAGGTTTATGGGGCACTGGAACTACTTCTGGGACAGGGGTGACCTGTTCAAGCCAGATGGGCTACACCTGAACCGGAGGGGTAACTTTGCACTGGGTCAGCGTATGTTGAGGGTAGCAGAGAGTTATTTAAACTAGGGACTTGGGGGGCAGGGAGGTTAGAGAGTGTTACACAGAGGGAAATGCAGACTGCCCTGATGGAAGCTGACAGCGTTACATGCACTATTGATCATATATTTTTAAAGCAAAAAAGCGTAGTGAGGGGCTTTGAGCAGCGGGCACATGGGAAATTGAAGGGGTAGAGCGTTCGTGATAACCTGAAATGTTTTTATCTAAATGCAAGAAGCACAAAAAATAAATTTCGAGAACTTGAGGCCGTTATGATTAGTGAAGGCTATGACATAGTTGGGATTACAGAGACATGGCTTGGTGAAGAGGATGGAGATAAATATAATGTACAAGTTTATAAGCTCTTTAGGAAGGATAGTTGCAATAGGCGAGGAGGGGGTGTAGCACTCTATGTGAACGATAACATAAATGTGCAGGAAATTCCTGAAATTGAACATTCCTTGCCCTGCGAAGATATCTGGGTAAGGCTCACTGGCAAACACGAGACTGGTTTAAACATAGGTGTATGCTATCGACCACCAGCTTTGGACAGTACAGTCAATGAAATGCTCTTTAAGAGGATTACGCAAGCTTGTAGAGGAGGAGGGACTATTATAATGGGAGACTTAAATTATCCTGGTATTGATTGGGAAATGGTGAAAGGACAGGGTAGGGGGGAGGAAGAATTTCTAGATGTCATAAATGATCATTTTTTGGTGCAGTATGTTAATAAACCTACAAGAGAGAAGGCAATTTTAGACTAAGTGCTCTGTAATGACCCAGATAGAATTAGCAATGTTGAGGTACGGGAGCCACTTGGGACAAGTGATCACTCTACTGTTAATTTTGAGGTTTCATGGGAAGTTAAAAAGGTGTCTCCAAAAACAAAAATTTTCAATTTTAGGTGAGCAAACTTTGACAGGATGCGCTCATATCTAAGTGAAATAAAATGGGAGTCACTCCTAGACTGTGAGTCTGTAAATGAGATTTGGGAAAGATTAAAGGGGGTTTTACTTGATTCACAATGCAAATTCATTCCAAAGGTGTCCAAAAGTAAGCTGAAAAAGCAGAATCCCCAGTGGATGACCGCAGCTATTCGTAGGAGTTTGAGGGAAAAGAGGAATCTTTATAAGATGTACATAGAGGATAACAATGAGATTACTAAGGCTGAACACTGTAAAATGCGGGCTGTGGTCAAAAAAAGAGCTGAGGATTGCTAGAAGACTGTATGAAAGACAAATTGCAGAGGGGGCAAAAACTAACCCTAAGCGCTTCTTTCAGTACTGTAGCAGAAAAAGGAAAGTCAAAGAGCAGGTTAAGTGCATAAAGAATAAAAATGGATCGCTGTTATATGATAACAAGGATATTGCAGACACCTTAAACGGTTACTTTGTTGAGAATTTTACCATAGAGCGGGTCTTTATTCGGGCATGTCCAATGCTCAAGATTATTTAGCGGAAATTGAGGTTAGGGATAACGTAGTATTAGACAAGTTGCATAAACTAAAGGCAGATAAGGCGGCGGGTCCTGATGGCTTATATCCTAGAGTGCTCAGGGAAGTTAGTGAGATCATCTTTAAGCCGCTATCCGCCATCTTTAGACGGTCTTTAGAAACTGGAGAAATACCAAATGATTGGAAACAGGTCAATATAATACCAATATATAAGAAAGGGGACCATACTGAGCCAGGTAATTACAGGCCAGTCAGTTTAACTTGCATTGCGTGCAAAATATTGGAATCTATCATAAAAGATGAGCTGGACTTATTTCTTGAACGTAACAATATCTTGAGGGATAGCCAACATGGCATGACAAACCTTCTGGAATTTTTTGAAGAGGCCACCAAGACTTATGACCAGAGCAGGGCTTATGACATCATATATTTGGATTTTCAGAAAGCATTTGACACAGTTCCGTATAAGAGACTAATTTTTAAAATGAGCTCCATTGGAGTTACAGGAGGTATTCTGAAGTGGATTCCAAACTGGTTGCAGGACAGAACACAAAGAGTGGTGGTCAGTGGTATCTCATCTGAGCTAGGTATGGTGGGGAGTGGCGTCCCCCAGGGATCGGTGTTGGGACCCCTGCTGCTCCTCATCTACATTAATGACCTTGATAGGAATATTGAGAGCAGATTAGTTAAATTTGCAGAGGATACTAAATTGGGAGGTTTGGCAAATAGTTTAGAGTCCACTAAAGTGATTCAGGATGATTTGGATAGAATCCAGAATTGGGCAGAAATTTGGCAAATGAAATTTAATGTAGCAAAATGTAAAGTTGTACATGTAGGTAATAAAAACATTAGACGGGATTACTTCATGGGAGGTTTTAAACTGGAATGTGCTCCACACGAGAAAGATCTGGGAGTGATTGTTGACCAAACCCTCACAGGCTTTAGCCATTGTGCCATAGCAGTTAAAAAAGCCAATCGGATGCTGGGATACAATGCCAAAAGTATTGAGTTCAAATCCAAGGAGGTGATGCTTCTTTTGTACAACACATTCGTCAGACCACATCTAGAGTATTGTGTACAGTTCTGGGGACCATACTTTGAGAAAGACAAAGAGGCTTTAAAGAAAGTTCAGAGAAGAGCCACAAAGCTAATTCCGGGTATTAAAGATGAAAGCTATGAGAAGAGGCTGAAGATCCTTAATCTGTTTAGTCTTAGGAAAAGGAGACTAAGGGGTGATCTGATTGAGGTCTTTAAATATGTTAAAGGGATTAACAAAGTGAATTATGTAGGATTCCTTCAACCAAGTGTTGTTAGTAGAACTCGGGATCACAAATGGAAGCTGACCAAAGGTAAATTTAGCACTGATATTTGGAAATATTTCTTCACCCAAAGAGTAATTTTGGTGTGGAACAGCTTGCCTGACCATATTGTTGAGGCAGAGACCTTGGGAGTTTTCAAGAGCAGGCTTGACTTAAAGCTAGATACCATTGAGTCATTGAGTATCTGAAGTGATATATTCACGATAGTATAAAGAAACTGGCGAGCCTAGTTGGGCTGAACGGCCTGTTCTCGCCATTCATGTTATGTTATGTAATGTTATGTTTTGTCGTGGATGAAATTGGCATGTCATTCTGCCGTTTAGTCCAAGTAAATTAGTTAATCAATCCTCTTATTCCTAATCAAGCAAAGTAACAGGAAGTTATCGTTTGTTTAACGGTGAAGATTCTGCCTACCTTCACTGACCTCCGACGGCACATCACTGGATCTGAATTGTCATGACCGGGGATGAAACAATATTGACTGATTTAATCGGCATTTGTTTGCTAAGTAGCTCACTTTAACAATCAATCGCCCAACTCAACTACGTTGTTTAAGGAAGTTCCTAATACTGTTTATCTATGTAGCTAGCTATATAAGAGGAACGCAAGCAGTTCCTTGCAAAATATATCTTTGTAAATTGGGTTTCATGTGACTCGCACAGTTTTTTCTTTATATGAAATCTTATGTCATCTGTCTTCGGTCGTTAGGGGGTTTAGACGTCGCAATTCGATAGCATTTTTTCTTAGATGCTGGCAAAGCCTACTATCTCTGTTTGAATGAAAGGCGGAACTTGGAGAGAAGAAGGGAGGGAAAGTTGAAAAGGATTGGCCACTGGCAGCTTGAGCGGGTATTATTTCCCCGAGGTCGTAGTGCGTGCAGTTTTTTTTTTTTTTTTTTACATTAGTTTTAGGACAGTAAAAAGTGGGGGGGTCCAATGCTGCCTTTTCAAAAAGTGCAGGGGACATGTCCCCCGCGTCCCCCCCGTAAATTACGCCCATACCCACAGCACATCTACAACAGCTTGCACACCTTTTGCCAGATGTATCTGCCCATTGATCCATTGCGTGGATATTGCTGCCTCTCATCAGCGTGACTATTGATGACAGCGAGAGAACAATGACAGTTTATTATCAGCTGAATGATGTGCGATCACACGCGTGATGGAACTGAGAAACCTCAGAGGAGCCATCAAATAACTGAGCTCTGAGATGCTCATCAGTGTTAGTTCAGTCATTATAAATATCCTGCTTATCGGGGGGTAAAGCAGCAATGCTGAAAAGGCACCCCTTGTGTTAACACCTTTTATTTTTCATTTTCTTCTAGATAGGGTGTCAATGGCAACCCCAAAAACCATTTGGTAAACTAGAGGCAATCCGAGAGTGCAAACCTCCGACAAGGCAGCACAGTCGAAATCTTGCTGAGTGAACATGGCTCATATATTGTTTGACCGATCGTGGTCAAAATCAATAGGGTCCATCACTGATGTAATAGCAACCCACCCACAAAATTTCAGGGATATGCGTTCATTACTTTTTGAGTTATCTCATACACAAAAACAGACAGACAGACAGACAGACAGACAAACCAATGCCGGCAAAAACTTAACTTAGCGGATGTAAAAATTTTTAAATTTGGCACCCTGATTGGGGATAGTCCTCTGATTCTTTTCATTAAATTTCATGTCCCTTTCTAGAGCACTTTAGTGCCCCCAATGGGTTGAAGTTGGAGGTGTGTTTATGCACATAACTTTTTAAAAAGTTGGAAGAGTTTTCACAGGCCACAAATTTCACCCAATTTTAATCAAAATTGGCACAGATCATCTTCCGTCCCCAAACCTCACATAGGTTATCAGACGGATTTTTGATTTTCAAAAGCGTTCGCCCTTCGCAACCGACTGAAATTGGCAGTAAAGCTGCCAAAAAGGAAATGAGGTCATCTCAGTGATACTTAGATGCAGGGGTGGGGAACCTTATCCAGAAAGGGCCGGTGTGGGTGCAGGCTTGCATTCAAACTACGCAGCTGCACACCTGATTCAACTAATCAACCACTGAAATCTTTGCTAAGGCCCTTGATTAGTAGAAGCAGGTGTGTAAGTACCTGGTTGGAATGAAAGCCTGCACCCACACCGGCCCCTTCTGGATAAGGTTTCCCACCTCTGCTTTGATGGATCAAAACCAACCTTGGTACATTTGACTACTTGGGGGTGCTTTAGCTAATAACTGTTAATATGTTTGCATCAAAAAGTAATTCTTGTGTTACAATTTGGATAGTCCCAAGGCTGCGAGATGGAGGTGCTATGATTCTGCTCTGCCAGTTGTCTGTTTTTGTTATTTTTCTTTGTTGTGCATCTTTTATTTATTAGTCTGCTTCCCAGTTTCTGTTTTGCCATTTGTTTATTTTCTGTTTTGTGCACCAGTGTCTACCCGTCTTGTGATCAGTATGGTACGTTCCGTCTCCGTTTTCAACCTCCATCAACTGTTGCGGCTATGGTCATTTATCATTATGATAAACTACCACCATGATACCAACCAAAATAACACAAGCATTATAACAGTGCGAACACTGTCGTCAGTCGTCATCGACCTTCGGCGGTGCGATCCGGTGCTGCATCCTTCTGATTCAAGTGGGTCGAATTTGCTATCTACCTATGGCTGCTGTGGTGAGTATAGCGGTGTTTCTACTCTATAGGATTCAGGGAAAGCTAGAATCCACCCCATATGGACACATTTGTAGAACGGGTCGACATACGCAAGTGTAGACCGGAGACCGTAGAAATCCGAGGGGGCTGAGGTTAGAGGGAAACATGGACAATGAGGAGCAGCAAAAAGTGGACCAACAACTTATGGACTGCTTAGGTGTGTACTATAGGACCTGCTGGTCCGTGTGCAGAACTGTGGTGTGTCGTTAGTGTGGAGTAACGAACAGCTTCTGCGCTGGTATATGACGGAGGGGCGAAAGCTCCAGGCTAAACGGTCTTTTCGGGATTGCCCGTGGTAATGGTTTACTTACTGCGCTGAAATGACCAGCGTTTGCTTGCGGAAAATGGGCGCGTTATGGATAGTACGCGACAGCTAGAAAGAGCTCCGGTTATGTTATGAACATAATACAGGTTTTACAGACCGTAAGTTCCGTTAGCGGGAACAGTTGCTTATGTGGAGCAAGCGAATCGATAACATGGGCATACGTCATATGGAAGTGCAGGCTGCATTGTTCTAATGATGCAAAATTCCTCTAGTGGGCGACAGAAGTTACGCACTATAGCTTTAATTTGTAAAGTTGCACCGCTACTAATTACTACTAATGTAATCTCAGCACTCGCCCTGTTCTAATCTCCGCCCCTTGCTTTGCTTTCCCTGTATCTCCCTGTGTTTCCGCAAAATCTTTTGCACGTGCTTAATTGCTATCCTGCTCTCTTTTATCTGTGCACGTAGAACTCCTTAACCAGAGTCGTTTATCTGTCATAGGTTGTCTATGTGTTCCCAGTCTGCGTCTTGGCTTTTGCCAATTATTGTGTTAGGGCTTCCTCATGTGCTCACCTGCATTGCTCATTAACTGTCACTCCCACCACCTGTTACCCCGTAGCATGTGACTTCTGTTTGGTGCATTTAAACCCTGCATTTCTGTTCCTTCCCCGTCAGAACGTTGATCTTTTCTTCTGTGTCGAGAGACCCGTACGCCAGTAAGATCTAAGAGATTTGAGACACCCTTTGCCCGACTACCGTTTTCTGCCTGTGCCCTTCTGTTTATTCTATTTGTTGTTCTGGTTCTGACACTGCCTGCCTGACCACGATTCCTGTTTTAGCTGCCCTGGTTTTTTGGATTTTTGGATCTCTTGTCTCGACTCTGATTTTTTGGCCACCGTTTATGTACCGTTGCCATTCTGACCCACCGAACTCTGCCTGTTCCAAGACCCTAAGCTTTGGATTGTGTTTTGTAGCACTGTACTTCTGTGATCTCTGGCTTGAACTCGGACTGAATAAAGGATTTTGACTTTCACTACTGCTTGCTTCTGGTTCCTGGGCTGCATCATTACAGGAGGCTTGTCATGTCAACCTAATTTATGCAATGGCCATATAAGATATTCAGGAAAACTAAAATTTTCATGGGCCACAAATTTTGTACTATTTTTACCAAATTTGCTCAGGATGATCTTTAAACTAAGGTTTGGAGAGGTTATCAGATGGATTTTAGATTTTCGAAACCATTTGCCCATTACAGTCAAATCAAAGTCGAACAACCCAAACAAGACCTAAGCTCATATCTCGGTTTATGTTCAACTCACAAAACTTGCTATCAGTGTTTACAGCCATGCTTATAACATGATCACATAAAGTTGTCATGGCAACTCTGCCCTAATGGACTGCTTGGCCCCCACTTTGCTGCGTGCATGGACTAAAAGCTAGGGTGTTTGACAAGGAAAAAGGTCCTAGTCAATATGATTAGTGCTGCAGTTAGATGGTTTGGGTGAAACCTAGCATAAATCAGTCCATGATAATGACACTGCGACATAATACTGTAAATGAGCCACAGTTACCAGGAGCGGGTAATTCCCAGAGTTGCTTGTCTTGGCTGTGGCAGGAACCTAGAGCATTCAGAGGAAGCAGTCCATGCAAACAAAAGGCAGAGCAACACGACAGCATTTCAGCATGTAAACATCTTTCATGTGGAAAAAAAAAGATCTTCTCGCTACTGCCCAGAATGCTGAGCGGGCCAATTACATAGTTCAGAAATGGAAATACTGGGGAAAACAAAGTCAGATAACGCACAGAGGACATCTTTTGTGGCCTCTGAAAACCTGGTGACAAAGCGCAGAAATGTAAGGGAGATAATGAAGATGGTTTGAGGAGAAAGCTCGACTCCTCAGACAAGGTCCCTTTGGAAGTCAGTGATTCATAAATCCCCTGCTTTCAATTACCTAGTTGAATAGTGACTGCTACATCAGCACTGTAATGTTCCGTCCAGAACACCAATCAGATATCTGTGATCTCACACCTCAAAGTGACAATTAGATCATTCCAGGCATTGAAATATCCTGGAAAAACTGCCTCAATTCCAAATGTAAAAATATGGCCGACAGAAGCAAAGCACAAAAAATATATTACCAATAAAATCCCTCTCTCAATCTTTTGAAATGTCTGAAAAGACCAGTCAATGGCCTGACACCTTCCTTAATGTCTGCTACACTAATAAAGGGCAGGAATCGAGTGGCTTGGACTAAGTCGATCAAAAATCTGCAATCAAGCAGGACAAACTCAAAAAATTTATGCCAGAGCTTTCTTAGATAGAATAGAGAGGTTAAAGGGTAAGAGAAAACTGGTGTAGGTGTGTGTGTGTGCGTGTGTGAGACCATGTGTGCGTTTGGAAGTGTGGGAATGTATGTGTATAGGAGGGTGCGTGTGTCTGTGTGTTCAACTGAGTGTGTGCGTGTCTGCATGAACGTAGGTGTATGTGAGTCTGAGAATGTGCACAGTTGTGTGAGTGTGTGTGCGTGTGTGCACGTGTGGACCCGGCGGGGGGGAGATGGCAAGAGACAGTGATAAGATCTTCGGCCCAAAGAGACACGACCGTAAGAGAAACCGCTGTCGTGTGCGGTGAGCTCCAAGGAGTGGGTCAAGCCATTAAAACCGCACCCCTTCACTTCACACCGAACACAGGGCGCCCACAGGGTCCAACCTGAACGACCTGCGAAATTAATCCAGCCAATCCGCCCGTAGCCGCCCACAAAAAAACCACTTCCCCCCGCCTGCCCCTTCGGCAGTTACTCTTAATTAGATTGGTGGGCATGCTGAAATGGCCTGAGTGCTCGCTCGAGCGTGTCGAGCTGTTTTAGCAGCGACTGTTGCCGGCGGGAGGCTAATTAACTGCAGACTCCGGAACTTGTAAAAGGAAAATTTCAGACGGCATCAGCACTGTTCGGCAAACGCAGCTGCGAGATTGTACTGCTGACATCAGCTCGAGGTCATTTAAACATTTAACTGTAGTTACACATCACTAATGGCGGCTCCTTTATCAGTACTGCTGAGGTCAAAACGGACAGACAGATGGACATGTAGACAGATAGCAACAGACAGATGGATGGAGAAACAAAGAGATATACAAAAAGCTACATTCGGACAGATGGAGACAGGCAGACAAACGGAAAGAGACAGACAGACACGTGCGTAGAGACAAAAAGACAGAGAAAGCTATAGACAAAAAGATAGATGGATGGAAAGACCGACATAGAGACAGTTACAGACAGATAGATACAGACATGGTGCTTTCACATTAGGTACAATTGTTCCGTACTGTGCCAGAGTATGATTGTCCCTGCCCCCCTTTTCCTGCATCGGTCAGTTTTCACGTTAGTAATGTCGTTCCGTACCTGAATACACTTGCGTATATACACAGTCCAATGCAGTAGGTGGCGGTATGCATCTAGTTGGTTACTACCCAAAAATGTACACAAAGAAGAAGAAGAAAACACTTCCATTATCAAGATCCCAATGTCAGAGCATACAGTGGAGTCCACTTTCATGCTACGCCTGCTTCTGTTATTTTAGAGGATGGCACTTGCTTTCCTGCGTAAGGTAAGAAACAGCATTCAATTTATCTGTCGGACCAGGGAGATCCTTCCACGGCCATGTTTGATTGAACGGGATAGTCGAACAGTTAAAACCGAACCAGCCAACAACGTGCAGCCAGTGCATTGGCCATGTGGTTTCCAACATCATAAATGCACTTATAAGGGCTTTACAGCCACAGTCGGGTACAGTCAGCTGACCTGCCCTTCTTCCTCAGGTAACTACTCTGGCCCTCTCGGCTCGGGGAAACATGAGCGCGGTATTATTTAGGGACTCCAGGTAATAGACGCAGGTGTGGCGATGGCAGTCGTGATCCCCATGGCGGGACACAGGCAATGGGCCCGGAGAGATCAGGTATCGCCTCTTTAATCCTGCTTCGGCCAATCAAACCTCAGAGCCAACGAGAGACTCCCGCTCTTGCCCAGTGTCATGCAGATGACCTGTCAGTCAGAATCGGGCGCTGAGTAACGTAGCAGGCCACATGGCGGTGAGTGACAGGGACCAGGGCAGAGCACCAAGGTCATTCCGTCCGGCCACGAGGCCGTGCCACGCAACCTGTCAATCACCCGCCAGCGCACGCTTCAAAGGCTTACTATATATACTGCACTCGGGCAACCATGTGCACACACAGGCACCACACACACACACACACACACACACACGCACTCATTCACTCAGACGTCACAGACACGCACACACAAACACAGATGCACACAAATACTCCTACACACACACAAACACAAACACACATCCTTGTACTTCTATCCTTATGAGGAAATGACATTGCCTTCAATGCATTCTTCATGTGTCTCTACAGCCTCTTCCTAATCTTAACAATAAGCAGCGTATGCCAAACCCAAACCCTTACCTTATCTATCCCTAATTATAAAACGGGTGCTTGCCATCCTTAAATGTGATTGGCTGAGCCGCGTTCCATGCCGGTATAAAATCACTGTAACCCACTGTATTCTGAGGCAGATCGCAGCACGAAATATCCCTGCGCGCCTGGCCTCACAACCAACTACTCTGCGCTCGACTGACTCGTTAGGTTACGTTTGTTTCAAGACTTTTAGCTCGCTATTTCAGTGTTAGCAAAGTTTAGCCTTTTAACCCGCTAACCAGTTGGCTATCTACCTAGCTAGCTATAGCATTATAGATTTCGATATCACTTTAGCTTGCTAGCGACGTTGCTAACTTGCTCGCTATTTCTGTATTAGCGATAAATTGTTGATTTTTTTTTCTTGTGTGTTTATTTTATGGGCTGTGTGTAGGGTAAATACATCCACTGTAGTGATCGCTAGCTAGTTGACAAGCTGGCCAGCAAACTAATGCACAATTCAACATTTTCCTGGACACCGGCAAGTGTGGAGGACAAAAGTCAATCTTGTTCCCTACTCTCGCTGCTGCTCGTAACGATATGGCCGATAGGCGCGAGTTGAGAACAAGGAAACTCAAAAACCGAAACGAACGTAAAATTATTTAACGGGGCCTTCGGGAGACCAAAGGAGACATTCCAAATAGCCTGCTTTCATAGTATATCTACATTAACGAGCCCAAATAGCCTAATGTGACATGATAATGGCGCTAGATGAAAAAGCAATCTTAGCGTCTGTGTTGCTTGCCAACCATTCTGTCCACTCAATCTTGCTTGGTGGAAGAACGAATAGTTCTCAATTTTATTGTTGCATTATTACCAATAAATTGTTGGTTTTTTTCTTGTGTGTTTATTTAATGGGCTGTATGTAGGGTAACCGTTTTATAAAAGCAATAAGCCCCTTGAAGCAGTGGGTTACAGTGATTTTATAACGGCGGAGGGGCACTAAGGCACTCCGCTGTGCGTCGTGCCTTATAACGCCCCTCCGCCATTATAAAATCTCTGTAACCCACTGCTTCTCGGGGCTTATTCCTTTATTCTAACCTTAAGCCTAACCTTAACTAATAAATCATAATTTGCCTTTGTAGTTGTGAGGACAGGTGTATTTGTCCCCACTTAAAGGAAAAAAACAGTTCTCTGGTTCTCACTTTGTAGCAGGTTCAAGAACACACACACACACACACACACACAGGCGAGGATTGCCAGTCAATCATTGAGAAATCCCAATCCCGCTGGCTGTCCTTTTGTGACATCAGCACATCTCCATCCTTGAGGGCAGGGTCCTGTGATTGAAGGCCTCAGCACGGCTCGTTTCCATCACCAGCAGCAGCACACGACAGCAATGCTCTAATCGCCGTGGAAACAAAAGCAGCTGCCCAGGCAAGGCAGATCAGGAATAGTTCAACAGCATCCAGAATGGAGCTGGAATATGTAAGAGAGGTTTACAAAGAATGCATCCCAGACTCTCTGTATTTTCAAAACAAGCAGACTTTAGGCATCATGACAAGCTAGAAGTACACAGGACAATGTGCAAAGTGGGGCTTTGGCCCTCGAAGGGTAGGTTGGTCGTCAGCAGGTTTTTTTTAAATTCAGAGATCCACAACAATCAATCAATAATTGATCGATTGATAGACCTACCCCTTTTTCAAACAGCACCAGCGATTCTCATAAATCATAATCAGAATGTTGACTTAAGAACATTCTAATGGCATGTTTGTGATGTCACAGACTCAACTTAAATTGGTCAAATAAATCAAATCCCCCCCCCTTCTTCCAAACCTCAGCTGCAGTGCAAAAGCCGCTGCATTAAGGATTAATGGAGCGCATCCGGCATTAATTAACGGTGCTGCGGTGGCAGGCATTTTTAATCACACAGAGGCCACGCCGGCGGGTTAATCGCTTTGCTCAGCAGGTGCCATTTTGGCTCAGCTTGCCACTCAGCAGCGCACGACTCCAGTCTGATCTCAGGTTGTCAGGAGGTGACCCTGACGACTAAATCCTGAACCTGCTGTTAAAGACAACCAGCCCCACTGGCTGTGGCACGACCGCACTGCAGATGAGGTCTCAACGAGCAGGGATTAATGCACATCTCAGCTAGGCACTGTATCATACAGTTTTGATAAAAATTAGACTTCATCACAATAAAATTCATGGTGTGGTAAAAATCTGTGAGGACCAAGTACCAAAATCTGAACTTAAATGAAAATAGAAATATCCAAGTTAAAAAGTTGCCCGAGTTTAAGTAAAATGTTCTTAATTATAAAATGTGAATGTGATCAACGGTGAGGTACTGTGATTAGTTACTTTTTCCAACCCACAAATACACAACTGCCGATTCTATGGTCACAGACAAAGCTGTCAATGAAAAGCCTGTTTACTTCAAGTACAGCTGCTAATAACAAAACAGTGAAGTTTTCAAAGTCATCCTATTGCAGGGTGTGAATTAGTGCCTGGTTTTGCATATTTCAAGTACAGAAAAATGTGAGCAGCATTCAATGTAACATCCATCCAGACATTTGCTATGCTGCGCAGAAAATGCAGGCAGTACCTGTCGGAACTGACTGACAACTTTGCAAATCAATGCAGAATAACAATTTGTTCACCGATTAACATCTTCAGCAATTACATGTAGGATGTATAGGACTTACTTGGCTATCAAGTTCATACCTCAGACATAGTATGTATTACAACAGTAGTTGGCTTGAAGATTCAGTTGTTAGGCTGGACAAGCTAACCATGTTGCTATCAAATCGTACGTGAAACCAACTTTGACAAACAGTTACAGTATTCACTGTTCAAAAGGGGAAGTCAGGTTCATAACAAACAAGCTGTAGATGCGATTAACAATTACCATCATCAAAAAATATGAGCAGGATGACAAAAATTCGACACTGCCTGGCCAAAATAAGTCGCACACTCTAATATTCTATTGGACCACCTTTAGCTTTAATCACTGCCTGCATTTGTCATGGCATTGTTTCGACAATCTTATGCAATGTTACAACACTCATTTCCGACCAGAGTTGGAAATGGATTGATGACGGAGACTCTAACCACTCCATACAGCCCTCTCCAGCACAGGACTCTGTTTAAAAATGATTCCCCCTGCTCTTTAAACCACCATTTCACAATTTGAGCCCAATGAATCTTGAAATTGTCATCCTGGAATATTCCTGCTGGGATTTAAAAGATCTATTGATGGAATAACCTGGTTATTCAGTATATGCAGGTAGCCTGCTGAAATAATTTTATTGGCGCAGAACAGCGCTAAGCCCAGACCTGACCAATTGAAGCAACCCCAGATCATAACACTGCCTCCAGAGGCTTGTACAGTGGGCTCTATGCATGACGGGTGCATTGCTACATGGGTTTCCTTCCTTACCCTGATGTTCCCATCACTCTGGAATAGGGTAAATCTGGACCCATTACACTACATAACCTTTACCATTGCTCCTCAGTCTGATCTTTATGCTTCCTTGCATACTGCGGTTGTTTTTTCCCCTGATTAATCTCGCTAACAGCTGACTTTCGTATGGCCGCGCAGCTGTTTAGCCCAATCCTGGAATTTCTCATCGCACTGAGCGAGTGAAAATCCTCTAACTTTCACAATAAGTCATAGGCCTAGCCATGAGTTCATGAGTTCTACTGCTTTTTTTTTTTAATGAGACTTCACCGTGCATTTTTATGATCTCCAATTATGATCATTCATGATTTTTTTCCGACCCACTTCCTTCGCAAAGCTGGCTGTTCACCACTATCCTTCCAGGTTTTAATAATGCGTTAAACAGTTCTTCAATTCCTGTGATTTCAGCAATCTCTTTTATCTTTGCTTGATACAGGCCAATAATTTGCCCCTCTTGAAACACAGAAACATCTTTTTTTCATGACCATGGGATACGTCTTCCAACACAGTTGTTTAAGAAATGAGAAGCTACATACCACACCAGTCAGGGTTAAAAAAACTGTCGCTAGCTGAAACATATTAATCACTGCTCTAATAATCAAATCGTTGACTCTTAAGGTTTTGCTCATTTTAATCCAAATGACGACTACTTTTTTTTTTTTTTTTGGCCAGGACGCAAGTGTTGGTGTGGATGGGAGAAGTGTGTGTTAATTTCCATGTGTACTGAGTATCTACGTGCTTACATGCAAGTATAATGCAATTGGATCTGAGTGGGGATGTGCACATGTGTGCAAGCATGCAAGTACATACAGATGGGTGACAAATTCATGTAAAAATCAATATAACAGCCTTGGTAAGGAGTTGGGCCTCAACAAGCTGCCAGATCTGCTTTAAAATGCCCTAGCAGAGAGTCTGCAAGTGTTAAACTTTACTGAAGGGATGGAGTACCTTTTATTTGGTGCCTAGAGGATGGTGATGGTGCTGTCTAACACATTGTTCCAAAATCTCCCTCATGAGTTCAGTTGGTTGGTAAATCTCATGACTGTGAAGAAGGTGGCGTATGCTTGGGATAATTTTCATACTCATAAAACCATTCAGAGACCACGGCTCAGGCCATTGTCATTCTGTAAGAGACCACTCCCATCCTGGTAGGAATGCTTCATCATAACACAGAGAATAACTCAATGCATTGATTTGCAGTAACCATTCCACCTTTAAGGGAGACCAGTGGACCAAACCATGCCAGGAAAATGAACAGCAGTGTCTGCATTCGTTATGTTTGCCCACACATTTATTCAGGTTATTTTCTTTAATTTGTCTCCCATCTGCATGTGTATGTAAGCAATCTGTAGGCTAAGCTGATGTCCTGGGACCAGGAAAATTGGAGGTTTGACTACAATGCCACAGAGGGATCAGTGCAGCTGCTGGGCCTTGAGCGAGGCCCTTAACCCGGCTCTGTTCCAGCAGGAGGCTGGGAGACAGGCTCCTCATCAGCCTATCCAACGTGAGTCACTTTAGATAAAATGAATCAGCCACAAAGCTGTAAGGTAAATAATTGTAATGTGTGTGCGCGGGGGTGTGCATGTGTGTAAGGAATGTCAATGAGTACAGATGGGCATGTGCGTCGGGGTGTGCCTGTTTTTGTATGTTTCGAACGTGCTTTATCATGACAATAATTAGCAGCCCAATGCAATTAATAACGTTCAATGGCTCCAGTCTTCACACCATCTAATTATAACATCGGCAGCCATTAAGCTGAATACCCAGATTAACGATGTGGGTGTAAAACGCTCTTTATAAGGCTGTTCTCAGGAAAGAACGCTCTTCCACCAGGCTCCTCAGTCCGACGTTCCCGCACTCCGAACAAAGACACGCCGCCAATTAAGCGCCCAAGATTTCTGCTGAGCCTTAATTTGAGCATGATTAAAAGCAAACACTCACGGAGAACATACCGGAAAAAAAAAAAAAGCAAATTCAATTCTGAAAGAAAGTGCTTAACGCATTGCACAAAACATAAATCAAACACGTTTCACCATTCACCGAGCAGAGTTCACTTTGAGTTGAAGAATCAGTAGGGCTGCTTTTGTGGGCCGTACAAGCAACAGGTGACCGAAGTTTGCAAAATCACTGTTATATAATGTATGATGTATGGCAGCAATAGAGTTTGAGAAGGCCGATTTGGAATGATGAGATAAATATTTCCACAAAAAACCTTCAACTGAAAAGATTAGAATGCAGTTACATGACAAAGGTGTCCAGAGCTAAATTATCAGCAGGAACAGGTTGGTTGCTAAAAACTGATAGGCAAATTGGGATGTTTTCCTGTGCAGGCCCGACGTTTTATCAGATGCATTTTGATTTGATTTTGTTGAATTCCCTGGGTAGCAGAGATCTCTTTTAGGGTGTTTATAAATGAGACTTCAGTTAGACACTGTGGGTAATTTGTTCACCCCTGCCTGGAAGTCCTGGTGTTCTTTTGAAGTGGATTTCCAAAAAAATCTATAGTTTCAATGCTGCCAAGACTGGAAAGCTCAGGTCAGTCAGTCTATACATTTTCACTGAAAAAAAAAAAAAACAAGGCTGGATTTGCTTTGTAAAGAGCTGGGGCACATTAAAATGTATGTGCCCACACAAGCGTCTGTCTAAGAGCATGTAGGACTGAGCTGAGTATGTATGAGTGTGTGAATATATGTGTGCCTGTGTGTGTATGTCGTACCCTGAATGTGCAGGCCATGTCTAGCACTCAAATTGTCAAACTGATGAAGAGTCAAGCAAAAATGCCTGTTTCCTATGGCACCAGCCGGATGGGAATAAACACGCTATTAAATATTAAACATAAAATAAAACATATGATGAAATATTAAACTCAACGCCCCTGACAGCCCCAGAGAGCCAGGAGTGACTATCAGTGGGAACATTTTCCAGGAACTCAGAGTAACGGCGGGACGAGAGGCGAACCGCAGGCCGACTTGAGGACCTGGAAAAGCGAATCGTCAGCAGCAGACGCGGCAATTTCACCATTTACCATTTATACCGGAGCAAACCCTGTCCATCACGTCCGGGATCATAACAAACCACCCACACTACTGCCGCTAGCAGCCCCAAACGCATCTCCGCCGACTCATTTCACCTCCAGAATCCATCAAAACGTCAGCATAAAGGATATACGCGGCCCCGCACGGCTGTTTGTGTATTATGTTCCAGCGTTACGAGTCTCATTTGCATTTGGTGGAGCGATAAATCTCAAGTAAATATTCACACCAATCAGCTGCATTCATGAATATGGCGATTATTTGCATTCCCGGTTTCCCTGTGTTCGTTTTTGCTCGAGGCTTGCTCAGAAAAACTGCTGATACGCCAGGTGAATTCAGAAATGCAACAACCAGTAGCGCAGAAAGTTGGTAAGGGTACAGAGGCAAATTAAGTGTGCAGGCATACAAGGACATAGGACTGCCGCTTTTTTTTTTACCATCCATGGCTCTCCTCGGTTAAGTGAGTCATGCTACACTATAGCGGTTCTGTGTTTTAGGGACAGTGGTTGTCGGCAGTACTGCAGTTCAGGAGGTATGGACACCATCAGAGTCACTCATATTGGTAGCTTATTTCTCCTGAGAGTAGATCCTATCTGGAGAGGGTGTTTGGACAATTGGGTTATGGGACTTAATCCTCCAGTAGGCTCTGTAGCTTACCATTATATCTGTTCTCTTTCTAAATGTATAGAGGGGGCCCTTCTGATATTCAACAGTTGATCTGATATGAGAAAATTCTTAGCAGCTGAACCAAGTATTGCAGTGTTCAGTTCAGTGTCGATGAGTTCTGATCCAGACAATGTGTTACTCCCACAATGGAAAACTAGAAACAACTGACGCAACCTGTGACACTGAAACCTGCAACACTGAAACTTCCCTCCAAAATAGAATAAAACAATGACATATAATTGCTTTGGGACTTTGCAGTTCCCCTGGGGTCTTCCTGGTTTCCATTCCTGCTTCCTCCAGAAGTCATGCTAGACAGGCTGATTGGAGACTTAAGGCCCCCACAGTGATGAGTTTGTGAGTGAATCTTGTGTGAGTACATGCACCTTACAGTGGATTTGGGAACTGACCATGGTGTATTACCACGTCCTCTCCAATGCACGCTGGGATGGGCTCCAGCACCCCCCAGCCATGACCCTAATCAGGCATATTTGGTTTAGAAGATGGACCGATGGATGGATAATTGATTGGAAAAGCCCATATACAGGAAAGAGCCAGAATTCCCAACTCTGTTCCTGGAGAACTACGCTCCTGAAGGATTTCATTGCGACCTTAACATAACACACCTAATTCAAATAATAAGCAGATAAACAGGATCTCTTGATTTCTCGGAGGAGTGCTTTGCCAGGTTTGGAGTGAAAACCAACAGGTTGGGACAAACATTTGTAGATCTCCAGGCACACGGGTGGTGACCACCAGTAAACAATGTTTATTATATCTGCAGTGTCATTTTTGCAAAAACAGACAAACAACAAATGAAAACACTTCCAAAATTAAATTGCTTTTCTCTCCGCAAGCAAGCACTCTGGCAAACTCCTTTGAAATAACTTAGTTATAAGTTTCAACTGAATACATAGCACAGCAATAGAACTGAATGTAACAGATCCACTGTGACCACTATTCTGTAATGACTGGGGAGAGAGAGAGAGACAGAGAGAGAGAGAGAGAGAGAGAGGGGAGAGAATGAGAGAGAGGGGGAGAGTGAGGAAGGAGGGAGAGGAAGAGAGAGGGAAAGAGAGGGGGAGGGAGAGAGGAAAAGAGGGAGGGAGGAGAGAGGGAGAAAATGGAGGAGGGAGAGAGGAGGAAGAGTGAAAGAAGGAGAGAGGGAGAGAGGAGGGAGAGTGAAAGAAGGAGAGAGGGAGAGAGGAGGGAGAGTGAGAGAAGGAGAGAGGGAGAGAGGAGGGAGGGAGTGGGGAGAGTGAGGGAAGAGGGAGAGAGAGTGGAGGAGGGAGAGGCAGAGAGGGGGAGGGAGGGAGAGTGGGAGAGAGAGAGGAATAGAGAGGAGGGAGGGAGAGGGAGAGAGCCCAAGGTTGCATTAAACATTCAGTGACCAGGTTTGGCTTCGATCAAATGTCAGCGGTTTATAATTTACAATTGTGGAGGCACACTGTTATAAACTGACTGAATTCAACAGTTAAATTAACGCATTGTTTCCTGGTTATTTTAACTGTAAGTGGAGTCCTGCACACATTTAACTGTGGTTTACACTTAACATACACAGAACTCTGTTGTAAACTGATTGTAAAATTACAGTTAAAATAACTGGCAAAAAAAAGTGCCAGTTTAATTAACTGACAAAAAAGATGCAAGTTTATAACAGTGCACTCTTAAAACAGAATTCAACCAAAGCCAGCAGAGGGTTGCAGGGATGGAAGGATGGACAGAGAGAGAGAGAACGGGAGGGAGAGAGGGAAGGAGGGTGGGGAATTTAAGTGATTTATCTGGCAGAGCTTTTAATAGGTGCCCATTCGCAAGCTACTTTTCAAAGCGCCGCTCTGGCAGAAAAGCGACAGAGGGAGGCCAGTCTAAATGCATAATTAGAGCTACAGTATCAAAATAAAAGGAAATTTCTGCCATACGAGGAGTGCAGCACCTCTGGGTGACAGGGCGGTCCAATTAGCCGGACAGTGGGCAGTGAACAAAAGGCGGGCAGTCCCAGCTGACCGGAATGGCGACTAATTAGCCTAACCGCGGCTAAGGGTAGGCTTTGTCTTTTGGGAGGCAGGATAGAGAACCGTGGTGACATTTTTCTGTGTTCGAAATATGCGTGTATAAATCGCCAAATCTCTAAAAAAGCCTCATAATGAAGTGACTCTCTGTCCTCGGGGAGTGGGGATAAGAGAAAGAAAGATAGGGGAGAGAGGGGGGAAGCAATAGATGGAAATAAAGAGCAAGAAAGAGAGAGAATGATAAGGAGAGGAGAGAAATATTAGCAGGGAGGGGGAGGACCAGAGAGAATGCTGGGAATAGGGAGGAAGGGATAGCATGAGAGAGAGCGATGGAGGAGAGAAGGGAGGGAGTGAGAGATAAAGAGGGAGGGAAGGAGGGAGGGAGAGAGACTGATAAAGAGGGAGAGAGAGTGGATATAAGCAGAAATAACGAGCAGCAAGAGGAGCGTTGTGGCGTTTCCACGATGTATACCCCCCCCACACACACACACAAGGGAACACGCTGAAACAGGAAAGCCCCAGCTATGCAAAAGAACTCAGAAGAGGCGCTCATGTCACGTGGCACCGCAGCGCATCACACTCCCGCGTGGGCGTAAACACACGCCGCCGCATGCACAGGGGCCTGCTTCTGTTCACAAAAATCAGAGGCGCTCCCGTAAACGCCAGCTCAGTGATACCCGCCACGTAATGTTTTCATTACATCGGATTCCGACGCGTATTCATTCAATTCTGTGGGGATTTTTACAGCTGTAGTTGTGTGGTTATTGGCTGCTATCCTACATAAGCCGCGTTTCTACCAAACACAGTATAGTACCCTCAGAACAGGGTACCTACACCCAAGATTTAATTTACGTTTCCGCTGCAGACAGTACTCTTAAATACACCTGGGTTTGTTACTGGATGATAATAGTCGAGTAAACCACTTGTCCGTTTCAAACATGAGTAACAATTTTCGCTTGACCAATCAAAGGACTGCACTGTTTCTAGCTCCACCTTTAAGCATCAGATCAGTGAGCGAGATACCTGGACAGAGGGGTAATGAAAAAATGGGACGGATAGGTACAATTTTTTTAGTACCATCAGCAATTTTTGACAATGGAAACGCAACTGTTTCAATAACTGTTCTTACACATAACAAACTGAAGTGAACTGAACATACTGCCTGAGGGGAAACGAGGCTAATGTCTCCAAGGCAAGATGACCCAGTCCCTGTCAAAGAGCTTTAAATTTCAGCTGCAATTCTTTCTTGCTATTGCTATTTCTGGTTGTTGGGCATCACTTGTCATAATTTTTGACGCTTTTCTCAAACGGTAATTTTGTTGTTTTTGTGACCACCAAACCTGAAATTCAGGCCCTTTTGGCACTTTATTTGTATCCTGACCATGCAATGGAGAATTACCTGACAAAGTGTTGCACATCAGACCTTCTTTTAACCCTTAGTGTGCTAAATGCAGCTATTGTTGCTCAATGATGCAAGATATCAAAATCAAAGCAGTAGAAAACCTATCATGTGGCGACTTGTTTGCGCAGACATAGACGCCGGGGTCCATTAATTCTGAAATTTAATTCCTAAACAATTCTGTAATTGAATATCCAAATGCCTTGCTTCACTGGAATAATTTTCCAGAGTCTCTGTGACACAAATACTGAGTTATAAAGCCTGAATAGGCTCATGCATGACAGGAAAAAAATTGGCATTATTTGTATTCTGTGCAAAGGGTTTAAAAGAGCTCCCGCAGTCGCCATATGATAGGTTTTCAACAGCAAAAGATAATTAAATTTATATATTTTTAAAATTTCTTTTGCCATCTGAGGGTTCAGCAGTATGGGCTTATAATTAGCATTCGCATCAGCAGGAATCACCGCTGAAGATGCTTTTCTAATTGTAGTTTTGATACTTCAATACTCAGTTGGAATATCACAGCACAAATGCATCCCCATAAAATGTGGGTTATTTAGTCCATCCCCAAAGAGGAGTCCTCTCCAGTTCTTTCTGGAACTCTCTATCACACAGGAGAGGATGCAGCTCCCATTTTCCCTGAAAATAATCCTTCAGCTGTACAGAGCTCCTTTATAGAAACACAGGGTTCCTCTCTGGGCGCATTTAGAAATTGTTCGAGGGTCAGTGGACTGACACAGTTACGCAATTTTCTTTTCTTGGTTGTCTACTCCAGCACACTTGTTTTAAAAACACTGAATAGGAGGTTGAAGTCGTCACCGTCAGCTTTAAATTGTGAGTGTTGCCATCTGTACCACGTCACTGATACAGTGCCGCTGTGCGAATAATTACGACCCTCAGTCTAAGTGCCCCATACACATCCCAGACGTTGGTACTATACTTCTTACAGCAGATGTCACCAACCCAGTTCCTGGGAGGTCTTCCATCCTATAGGTTTTCACGCCAACCACAGCATATCTCTCACACAAGCAAGAGATCCTGTTTAGCTGCAAATTACCGGTCTGCCGTGCCAGATGAAGCACGCAATGAAAACCCTGCATTTTAAATCACCTGTAACAGAGTTGGTGAGTGAGTGCAGCTTCACAGTGTCTGTGAACAGGCATCTCTGATGATACATTGATGAAAACCCATCGGTTAAGATGCTGTGCAAAGCCCCCACATGCCAATAACAAAGCCTTCTGTTTCTCAGGATGATTTTCAGCTCTGTTAAAACCATTAAATATTTATCTAATGCACAATTTATAAATACCACAGAGTTGGCTATTTCCCTTGGTTTCTTTCAGGATAATAAATGACCAAATAAAAGGCCTTTAAAAGGTTTGGAACGGCACATCCTGCGGCCTTATAAAATGATCAAACGAAGGAAATCTCCGCAGACGAGTGTGTGTTGTTCATCACGGCAGCCATGGGAACAGGGCTGACGATCAAATAAAAACAGCACATGCAGCACATGCACATGCAAGTCTGTCAATCAACTGAAGGTAAATAAAACGACGGGCCCCGCTCTACACAACCAAACCTACCGAGAAGTAGAACCTATAAGCCTCGGTGTGGGGTGCAGGGATGGGGGTCCGGGAGCACGTTTTCATGAGCAGCTGTAGAATGCCCATTTACAATAGATTTTAACGGAAAAACGTCAGAAAGTTGATCAATATTGTTAAGAACTTCAGAGCGGAAACCAGGCACAGATCTTTAAAAAAAAGCCGTGAGGGTGGTTTAACCCTTTACTGCCCGGGAGTGACATTTTTAGCAGGCCCCTCCTTCTGAAGGCAGTTTCAGCCAGTTCGCTGCTTTTTATGGAGCCCTCCTAAAAAGCTCTGTGGATTTGAATTTGATCATAGTTTTAATCTATAAAATTGTAAAGAGATCATAAAAAATTTGTTGTAACTCAAGAGCATTTTCATGTTTACAATAAAAAAATCTACGGTTTCACCACTCCGTGCTCAAAAATTGTTTTATGTATACATACTAATGCCACTCAGGGGAGTCATTTACTTGTCAAAACAACAGCCGGGTTTATCATCTGTAATACAACAAGGAAAACAAAGGTATATGTGAAGAATAATGTTCAATAAAGCTTAAGTTCCTGCATGCTTTGAAATCTGAGCCTGCCCGGCGCTCTGTGAGTGGCTGGTGAAGCAGACGAGACAAATCCCATCATTACAGGCCATACATACCATTCTATACCATATCACACTCTTGGGCAAAAATATCACATTTCTTGAGTGCAGCTATGTCACATGATCATGCAAATGTCATCTATCCTGTCTCAACCAACCAACACGAGCCTTATACATGACATTACCACTTGGTATTGTTATGTATTTCACTCTCCCATAATGCCTTCACATTCCTAAGAGTGCCATATGGCACTCTCTTCGTAGCTATTATTGACCAATCAAAATGTTTGTTTTATATTTCACTTTATATTCACAATACCAAGTGAAAATATGAAACAAACATTTTGATTGGTCTAAACATAGCAACTTAGAGTATGGCACTCTTAAGAATATGAAGGCATTATGGAAGAGTGCCATATGGCACTCTTAGGAGGTTAAGTGTTAATAAAAAACTTCAGTAAGCGGCAACTGATACTCAAATAAAAATAACAAGTGAAAAGCTGCTGGGCTGAAGAATGGTGAGGGGGTGGTCCGTGGTAGGCGAGGGGCAAACAGGAATACAGGAGGTCAGCCGAGCAGAGGTCAGTACAGTGATCCGACGCTAGTATCGGAAAGGGAATCCATGGGAAAGAGGGCACGCAGGACTGTGCACACTCTCAAACTCCAAGGCTTGAAGGAACTGGAAGACACGCCACTCTAGGAGCTGCTTGACACCGGGAGAACAATCCCCAATAAGTTGCAACTGATTTACTTTTACTTGCAATTCAATACCGTAGACGGGGGATTCAGAGCACTTAGACTGAGCAGGCTAAAAACGTACAGAAGAGTAACAATCCAGCAAAGGGGAAAGGAAGCACAGGAACTTAAATACACAAATACCACAAATAACTAGAAAATGTGTGTGCTTGGACACGGATGCCCCCGCCAATGAGAGTTTGTGATGCCACTAAAATAGTAAATTATCCAATTTTATCGAACAAAATGCGAGATGCATACCTTCAATCTATCTAGAAAGCATCTACCAAAGCTAGTTGAATTCTGTCCAGTAGTTTTTGAGGAGAAGCGGATAGATAACATCCCCTATACAATGCTGTATGTAAAGATGAACGGACGAACGGGCGGACGGACAGACAAGGGTAACTCTGTATGCCCCTGCCATATGAAGCGGGGGCATAACAAATGGGAGAGGGGGCATGCGAGCACGCGGAGAAACACGGCGGGAGGGGAGTGGAACATGACTGTAATTAATCAATTAACGAAACGGGACTGAAACAGAAGCAGACGGCTGTACTGCAGGGAAAAACAAGGAAACAGATCGTGACGGAATACATCCTGAATGTAATGCGGAACCCCCATGTTTATCATACAAAATTATTCTTGCCATCAACTTATTATATTGTTGGGGGGCAGGTCATCTGAAGTATTTGGGAGGGGGCTTGTGACCCCCATATTCCTCAATAAATTATGACTCTTTCTGTGTGATTCTGTATTGTGTGGGTGTTAGCAATTTTATTTTAGTAGCGCATGAGGTACACCATACAGTGGTCTTATATTGTATACCACAGAAAAATATAATAGTCAGTGGTCTCAATATTTTTCAGACTGTGTTCCTGTAAAGCATCGGGGCTCAGTTTCATGAAGCAGGATTACAGTTAACTCTGCTGAGTAAAATCTGCAGCCACCGTAAACTTGGAACACGGATTGAAGCACAAAGAGCTGTTCCAGGTTTAGCTCAGCAGATATCATAGGCTATGCATATCCGAATGACCTTTTCAGGACAACCTAGAGCTCAAAGAAAGCTAAACCAGCCCAAGAGTAATTTCTACTATGAAATGAATAAAAAGAAGCAACAAAAATGAATACAAATCCATGAGAATTGTCTTAATTCTAATATTCTCAAGCAGCGGTGAAGGAACTGGGGCCAGTTTCTGATAAAATGTCAGCAGGGCCCCTGAAATTATACTCACTCTTATGAAAATATCCTATAGTTATTTCTTAGGAATAATATAGTATTTCTTTTTGGCATATCTATAGTATTACTATAGTTTGCATAGTATTACAAGAGTAGTACTACAGCCATCACATTATAACTACAGTATAACCACAGTCTACAGTATAACCACTATCCTATAGTAAATACCATCCATGTACTACAGGATAACTACAGCTTGGAACTATAGTAATTTTTCATAAGCGATTGAACGCATACTGTTGTTGACCTTTCGATGCGTGACAATCCTTGATACTTCTTGAGTCTCTGACTTTCTTGTCCACTGGCTGAAAATATTTGGGTCCAGGCATTTTAATGCAGAGCGGAGTACGATACTGTATGGCTAATATCTTGCCACTGTAGACAATCTTTGACCTGTCGGTCAAGGAGATGAGACTGTCACTAACAAGACAGACGAGCAGTCTTGCGAATGAGCTACAGTATCACATATACAGCATCACACATGATGCTCATTGCATGGAAAGGCTGATAACACTCCCTTCTCAGTGCTCCACAGGCTGGTTGGCTTCAGTTCTGCTCTAGCCTGCGCAGACAGAATGAGGCTTGGAGCATTATCATGATTTACAGGCTCCACTATTAGATTACCTGATTAAACCTTATCCAAGGCCGATTTACACGGCCAACATTAGACGCCGCCAACGACCGTTTAATCTCCATGGATATTACCTTTCCAGTTTTATTTTTTTGAAAATAGTGATGTCATTTTTTGGCACATTCTCACAGTTCCACCGAATGGCCCTATCCTAAAAACAGTAATATTGCAGCAGCAAATGTATCACACAGCGTTGCTCCCTAAGTGTTTTTCAACTTGTTTTTACTTGCAGTATACCTGTCTTTGTCAGTTTCGGTCTTGTTTTTTCGACTGTTTTTCGTTATTGAGTTATTGTCTCGTTCATCACCCCTCCCTTTGTGTTTCCATCCCATGCTCAGCACTCTTGTTCCCAGTTTATTAATTGTTGTCTTTGTGTATTTAAGTTCCTGGTTTCATCGCCATTTTGCTGGACTGTTGTCTTCTGTCTTCGGAGTATAAACTCTTGCTGCAAAGTATCTATTTATTGGGGAAACTCTTCCCACTGCCTGCTTTCCTGGCAAGTAGCGCTTCTCCCAGTATCTTCCTCATCCATGTCAGAGAGTGTGCATCTGCCCTGTGAGGCGTGATCCATTCGGCTCATCATCCCGGCTACTGACACCGGATCAGTCCCTTCTACTACGCATTGACTGACCTCCAGTGTTCTCCTGGCTTCCACCTGATCTCGGACCGTCTTCTGATTATCCTCTTCGTTCCTGTTATTGAAAATCCCGACTGTCAATTTAATAAAGAAGTCCTAACGGCTTGTCTGTGATCTGCGTGTGGCTCCTGTATTTTTAATGTGTGATGAAAAATTGCTGCATGTCAATATTTTAACTGTGACACAGTATAAGAGGATGGAAATTCCAGCAGGGTGAGCATGATATTGATGCAAATGAAAGCTGCCACTCGACATAAAACTCGAGCAACACCAGCCAAAATTTTGGAATCATCACTGGGTTCCACAAAGATTAAATAAGGGAAATTTTGAGTTAAAGCAAAACAACAACTCAGAACATAAATCAAAACGCTACAGAGACCTTTTAGAAAGGAAATTACAAAATTTCTCAAAAACCTGATTTAAACCACAGAGAGCTGTTGTGGGACCAGCAGGATTGTAAAGTTTGTGTGCCCATGTTCAAGGACTCACCTACGCAATATATTGCTGTCCACCTGGAAGTCCATTGGTAATGATATCTCGGCAAAACGTATGCCCGGAATATCCAGAGAGTGAACAAATCTCTCATCACATACTTTGATGAGAAATCACCAAAATAAATAACTGAGCTATTTATCATTTCAAACCTTTCCTTCCCACAAATACTTGAAATACTAAATAAAAAAAAAAAACCTTAACATGTTGAGGTTGTTTCATACAATGTGCTATCACACAAATTCTCTCACTGAATAAAATAGAAAGAACTAAATGAATTACAAGTGTTAATAACTATGGGACAGTAATGCATTAATTATTTTCAAATCCGGTGTGGAAGAGCACATAGCTATAAAGCTAAAGTTATGTCACTGCCTAAATATAGTACATAAATAAAGAAAGGTCCAGTATTTCCTTAAAGGTGCAGCACTGTTACCTCGCAAGAGGATTAAATCCAGCCTGGGGCCTTTCTAAGTGAAATGCAAGTGCAGCCCAGACCTTGCTGCATAAAGTTTCATCTGGATTATTGGACTCTTCACAAGATAATTGAGAGAAGATTTCTTATGATTAATATTCTTTTGCATGTTTGGATGCTCCCCTCGTGTTCCTGTGGGTTTCTTTCAGATACTCTGGTTTTCCCTAACAGTTCAAAGATATACTACATATCAGGCTAATTGGAGACGCTACATTGCCCATAGGTGTGAATATGTGAGTGATTAGTGTGTTGTCTCTGCAATGGAGTGGCAGACTGTCTAAGGAGTGTTCCTGTCTCTGTCCCATTGCATTCTGGGATTGGCTCCAGCCTACCCAAGACCCTCATCTCAAAAAAACTGATTAGATAATGGATGGATGGACTGTATGTGAATGAGGCCTACTCCGTGTATCTCCAGTATATTTATATCAGGCTAATGGAAGACTCATAAAATTGCTCATAAGGCGAGTGAATGGTGTGAGATCCCGGCAACGGATTGGCGAGTTGTCCTGGCTGTGTTCCTGCCTTTTGCCTATTGCATGCTGGGATAGGGAAATCAGCCACAGAACTTAAGATATGATGTCATAGTGACTGCTCCCCTGATAGATGAGGATTTCCAGCTGTAAAACTCCAGTGCTGGGCCAAAATGATTGCTAACGCCCAGTGAAGCAATGGCTTCCACCATTTTCAATTTCCTAGCGGCTAAATTTAATGTTTTTAGTGATGCGTGCTGCATGTGCCAATGAGATCTATCCATAAGGGACATATAATTCAAACCAATCATCTGCTAAATAACACTGTTAATAACGCCATTAATTCAACACACACGCGCACACACATTTTATTATACACTTACATCGATTCACTTTAAGACTTTTACACCGCTGGCTCACATCCATTAGTTACCAGTCTCTTAATTTCCATGTATAACAGAAAATGCGCCAAGGATTTTTACGGCCTTGAGCAGAAAAAAAATGGCCTTTTCTTCGAGTGCCAGCACTCCCCGAACTTTGCTGAGCAAGACCTTCGGTGACTTTTTTTTCAATAAATCAGGGAAGGACAGGAGATTTATCGGCTACATTTGCATTTCTGTAAAGGCTATCCGACTACTTTAATTGACGCTGGTGACTGACTTTAATTCTCTGACCCCCCGACCTCATTTAGCGCTCAGATGATTTGGTGCAGTACAGTCAGAATGTAAACACTACAGGCGAGGGTTGCAAAGCTGACCTTTATCATTTTATATCTTCTAAGGTTTATTGCACTGGCGACCAAACGTGGCATTGTCCTCCAGAAAATCTGGTATGTCACCCGGGGGACTCTCTCTCTCTCTCTCTCTCAATCAATCACACCCTTTCTCATTCACCTTTTTCTCATTCTCTCTCAGGGAACTTTTTCATAATAATTTTATCTGAGACCATTAAAATGAGCAAATGTTCGAGAACTTGTGTGCTATGAAGGTGAAATTGGAGTTACGAGGGAAAACTACTGAATTCATCATGTTCTCTCTTTTGAGTGGTGAAAAATGTCAAATTCAGCCATGTTTTGGCAAATATAATGTGGTCATGTGTAAAAGCACACAGTTCCATGAAAAAGATAAAAAAAGAAAACAAGATTTAGACAAAGATAAGCCAAGTGAACCTAAAATGCAGTTTTTAAATTATGATTTTACTGATTGAAGGAAAAGCTATCCACCCCTACCTGGCCCTATGCGAAAAAGTTGGTAACTAATTCAACTAATTTAAAAAATTTAATTGATAATTGGGTTGAATTTCACCAGACATCCCTAGGCATGATTATAACCATCCCATTGAATCTAAAATTTCTTAAATAGAGCCTGTCTGGCTATGTGAAGTGGACTAAAATAGCACATGACACCATGATCCAAAGAAATCCAAGAGCAGATGAGAAACAAAGTTATTGACACCTATCAGTCTGTAAAAGGTTACAAAGCCATTTCTTAGGCTCTGGGACGCCAGTGAACCACGGTGGGAGCCATTATCTACAAATATAGAAAACTTGGAACAGAAATTATCCTTCCAAGAAGTGGCCGTCCTGCCAAAATTCCTCCCCCAGGAGGTCCCAAAAGAACCCAGACAAATATCTAAAGAGCTGCCGGCCTCACTCACCTCAGTCAAGGTCAGAGCTCACAATTCCTCAGTAAGAAGACTTTAGGGATGATATTCTGTGGACGGATGATTCAAAAGCCAAACTATTTGGAAGACATGGGTCTCGTTACATCGATGTAAAGCTAACACAGCATTCCACAATAAGAACATAATACCAATTGTCAAACATTGTGATGGTAGTGTGATGGTCTGGGCCCGAGTTGCTGCTTGCCATAATTGATGGAACCACAAATTATATTCTCTTCCAGAAATCAACATGAAGAATGTCCAGCCATCAGTTTGTAACTCAAAGTTCAAGTGCAGTTGGATTATGCAGCAGGACAATAATCCAAAGCACACAAGGAAATCCACCTCTGAAAGGCTCAAAAGAAACAGAATGAAGGTTTTGGAGTGGCCTGGTCAGTCCTTGAATCTGATTGCAATGCCATGACATAACCTTAAACAGGCAGTTCATGCTTGAAGACCTCTCAGTATGGCTGAATTCAAACAATACTGTAAAGAGGGAGCCAAACATTTGATTGCAGCTGTTGCTGCCAAGGGTGGCACAAACCATTTATGAGGTTTTGGGAGGCAATCATTTTTTTCAAAGGGTGATAGAGGTTTTGAATAACTCTTTACCTACAATAAATGGTATGACCATTTAAAGGCTGCAGTATGTGTTTACTCACATTGTCTCACAGTTAAATTCATTGGATGATTTGAAACATCTCAGAAAGACAAATAAGGAAAAATAGAAGAAATCAGAAAGGGGGCAAGTACTTTTTCACAGTACTGTACAGGTGCACATTTGCACTTATAACAATATATTCAGTGAATAAGAACAATTCTGGAGTCAGCTCATGCACTGGTGCATGAAAAACCATTTAGCGGACAATGTTCACACAGAAGCTCTATTGCTAGAAAACTGGTGCTTTAACTTGTTGAAGTGTATCTCTTAGATCTTTTTATTTACATTTTTTAAAATTCAGCAGTCAGTCAGTGTTCCAGAACTTCATTGATTTCTGCCATATCAGCATACAGCAATTCTGCCAAGAGCTTTAAAATCACATATCAACTGCTGCATAAAAACCAAAACTTTGCAAATGATCTTGAATTTTGACCATCTCCATCAGCTGCCTCCCCCACTCAAGGTCACCACAACCCCCCGGCCTGGAACAACATGACCTAAAAATATTGCCCCCCCGGTACACCATACCAGAGAGCTGCACTGGTGGAGGAACTGCTGAGAGGAAGAGGTGGGACTACCAAGCCCTAACCCCTTATTCGCTACATGTACCTGTCAGTCAAACCTGATCCATCTGTTGCTGGGGGTCTTTTAACAGTTTCACCCCTCATTCATACTGTGACCTGAGAGAACCAGCAGTCAAATCATCCCACAGGCGGTGAGCAGGGTGTTTGCCTTACCAGGTGAATCACACAGCTGTGAGCAGGAAGACAGCAAAGCCACAACACATAGCATATCCTTACTACAACCTTAAAAGTATCCATGAGTGTAGTGTGAGGATTGCAGTGGCGGAACCAGATCAACAACCTGGAAGACCAGGCAGGAGCAAGTTTCAGGATTTAAACTTTTTTGAGATAATATAGATATCTAGAATGCCAAAAACACATTGAAGCAGGTATACATCTATATAAATTTTTTTTAAATGTTGCATTATTTGGATTTATTTTTCTGTTGAATACCCCTTGTACTGTTGGTTCTCCCACAGTAGAATATGTTTCTTGAGAGACTTGTGTTCCCTGCCGCAGGCAAAAATGAATTTCTGAGCTTTAAAATGTTAGCCTGAAGGCAGAATCTGACAATGCGGAACATTTGTACAGGGCAGGTTGCGCTCAATCAAATCAGCTTATTAGGATGGTAGCCGGAAGGCAGAAACTACCATCAAGGTTGGTTGACTTGCATCATATGAGAAGATGATAAACCAAGAGCCTAACAGGGCTGGCTGACATTATATCCGCAAACATACATGATAACCCAGCGGCAGAATGACCCATCAGCTGGGTCAGCAGTGCTTGATCACATAAGCCATAACCCAAAGGCAGTAAGGACCATCAGCTGGGTAGGTTGACCATGTCATACCGACTATGGAATGTCTGGCAGTATATCCTGACAGAGAGGCCTTGGCCCGGTAAATGGGCAGTATGGAGTGCTGTTCCCCAGGCCGGCCGATGGGTCTCAGGGCACCTGCAGCATTAATTCAAGCCACCTCTCCAGCCCCGCTCCTGCTAATATAGTGCAGGACTCTGTGGCCCAAGGCAGGGGCCAGGGTACTCTCCAAAATTCGCACACTGATGTACGCAGAAAAACACACACACATGAACATTTACATGCTGACACACACGTCATGCCTACAGATGTGTGTGCGGAGGGTTGCGCGCACACACACGCACACAAACACAGGACACATGGGCGACCACACTCTAATCACATATTCCAATCACTCAACTCCTCTTATCCTTTCCTTACATACTTCCTCGTTGCACAGCTCCACTAAATGGAGGAAGCAAGGAAAGGACAAAAGTGAATGATGCAAAGATGTTGGATCCGCATCATTCAATCATCACCCGTTAAAAAACCACAACGAAAAAGAACTTCTGTAAAGGATGTGTTTATGTATCCTTGCTGAAACACAGTCCAGAGGCCCCCTCACTCCTCCATGGGGCATCTGATGGATTGGATAGTCCTTAAAGATGCAGGATCTGGATTGATTTCCACGTCATGCGAAGACCGAGGAGCCCAGGACAGGCCCGGCTCAGTCCAATTTCTCCATCGACCAAACTGCCACATCTCTACATCTTCTCCTGCCAATGTGTCTCCCATCTTCTCCTGCTCTAAAACCTCCTCAATTTCTCCTTAAGCTGTCTTCTCTTCACACAGACTTTATCTCTATCCCCCACAGACAGACAGACAATGGATGGACGCACACACACACAGACACAGACACACACGCACTTCCCACAGACACATACACACTGCAAGCTTACACCCTTGCAAACCACGTACAAACAGACTAGAAGAATGTAACCAGCGCTGAATGAAATTATCCAAATTAATTAAGAACACTCTCCACTTACAGAAACACTTGGGGCTGGTTTCAGTACATGCTAAGCTAAATACTAGGCTTATGCATCTTGAACGACGAACCCTTACTCAGAATTGAATTTATACTAACTCTAAGCTTACTTGAGGACCCCGTTGCTCAAAGTACTTAAGACAGAATGTCCATTTTGAGAAAAGTGATTTGGGTAACTATGAAAGACGTTTTCCCACGCTTGCATCACAGTGTGCGAAAATGTGAAAATGTGACTAGGCTCTCCAATTTACATCTGTGAAATCAGCCCAAGGTGGGGTGGAATAATATATCAATCTGGATGGAATAATCGGATAAGAACAATCCTATTGACATTTAAAAACCCAGTGCCTAAAGATTAGAGATCATATTTTGTGGTGGTTTACACCCCTAAGAAACACATGTGGCAATACCAGGAGTTTCCACAAACGTCTTTACTACCAGGAAAAGAGGCTCTCATCAGTCTTAACAGTTTACAAGAGACTCTGAGAGTTCCAAAGTCCTGTTAAACATCACGCCGCGTTTCGCGGCTGACCCTAATCTCTGAGCATTACCCTGTGATTCACAGCTAATGCTAAGATTTCTGTGAGCATCACCATGTGTTCCACAGCTAATGCTAACGCCAAAGCATCACCCAGTGATTCATAGCTGATGCTAACAATGAAAATCATCCTTTGTTTCATTGTTAACACAAACACTAAAGCATCATTCTGTGTTTCATAACTAGCGCTGCTTGCATCTGACTATCATCTTGTGTTTAACGGTGAACGGTACCATCTGAGCAATGCCCTGCGCTTCATAGCAAACGCGAACATGACACTACTAGCACCTAAAAACCAAGAAAGTGCAACTTTTTCCGAGAAATTCCCATAAAGCCTTAGAATACACTGAGGTTTACTGAAGATTTGAGGCCAACTCGGTAAACCTCGGAAAAATTTTACCGAGGTATCCCGAGGTCTGTGCGGTTTACTTAATTTTGGACAACACCTTAGGAAACCTCGGTTAAATTTTCCCGAGACACACCGAGGATTGTCTGGCCCACTGAAGTTCAGAGACCACATCGGTATACCTCGGGAAAATTTCACAGAGGTAGACCGAAGTTTCTCTGCTAGGCCTATGCTCACCCCTGAACAAAGGGGAGGCGTGAAGAAAGTCAAAACACATGCCTCATTAAAGACGTCCCCCTAGTACTGCAGTCCAAACACCAATTAATTATGCAAATTACCAGTACTGCCTGTTCGAGGAGGTGCAGTGTAATTAAGCCAGGCCCTAGATGCTGTCCAGATGAAGTACAGGCTTAGTTCAGCCTGCTCTGTCTGTGCTGCATACAGGAATTGGCAAAGGGCAAACCACCACCATTATAGTAAGAACAACAAAAACACATGTTCAGTATTCAGAATATATTCAATCTGCAAAAGCACCAATTTACAAACAAATCAGATACACAATGTAATTTTTAAGAGAGGGCACCTTGAGAGAAAGTGAAGACCTGGGTGCAAGAAGTACTTTAGTCACAAAATAACACTTTTGAGATATTAAGGGTCAAAGTTTTGAAAACATGCTGCAGATACATTTTTTTAAAATATAACATTCAGTGGCGCCTGCTGCTAGTCCCAGGGTTTATACAAAGTAGACAGACACGTTTTTGTGGAAAAATAATGCTTTATTACGAAAAAAAAAGAAAATCAGTTTCGGACTTTGGTACTTCTTACCATAAAATGCCTGGACTTCGGTACTTATTGCATAAAATGCCTGGACTTCGGTACTTATTGCATAAAATGCATGGACTTCGGTACTTTTACCACACAAATGCCGTTTCAATCATTTTCTGATTGCCAAACAGTCATTTTTGCTACGCTTGTCACATGACACATACTAGCAGCTGATTGGACAGTCATGGACTTAAGCACTTGTTTCTGATGACGTCAAGGACTTGAGTACTTCTGCAAAGACTTGAGTATTTCTTGCACAAAAATTCAGTAGATTCAGGGAAGGCCGTATATCAGTATTGAGGACTTGAGTACTTATATTTGGAATTTTTTGGCTTTAAATGATGCACATGACACTCTACTTTATGGTAGTAGTGTCAGCTCATTTTTTGGAAAATGTGACTTAAGTACTTCTTGCACCCAGGTCTTCAAGTGAACATCGAGTGTAAGAAAAGTATGAGTGAGCAAAGTGGGGAAAATTAAGCACATAATCACACACATACAGTGATGCTTGTGTTTTGACTGTTTTCACACCTCCCGTTTGTTCTGGTGTGAGCATAGGCCCAGCAGACAAACTTCGGTCTACCTCTGTGAAATTTTCTAGAGGAATACCGATGTGGTCTCTGAACTTCAGTGGGCCAGACAATCCTTGGTGTGTTTTGGGAAAATTTAATGAAGGTTTACTGAGGTGTTGTCCAAACTTAAGTAAACTGGACAGACTTCGGGATACCTCGGTAAAATTTTTCCGAGGTTAACCGAGTTGGCCTCAGATCTTCAGCAAACCTCAGTGTATTCTAAGTTTTTATTGGAATTTCTCAGAAAAAGGTGCACTTTCTCAGCTTTTGGGTGCTAGTAGTGTGAGAGCATTCAGTTTAGGGTTGCCCCAGGTCACACAGTGAATCTCTCAGCAGTATGGATCCTGGTGTTACTTATTCAGATATTGCATCAGTAGTTTTTTCCTCTTCAGACTGGCTTATGCCTGAAGGGTACCTGACAGTCTTTGTGCAAGCAGCAGAGTGGTGTAGGCACTTAGTGAAACCTTGTGCATCCAGAAGATGTTGGGGAAAATAAAAGCCCTTACACAAGCAGCAATGCTCTGTTCTGTAGGTGGTGCGTGTGTGTATGTGTTTGTGCATACATGTGCATCTTGTATGTATGTGTATGTGTGTGCGAATGCTGTCTGTGTTTGCATGTATATGCATGCATGCGCACGAATGTGCATGTGTGAATGTGTGCAAGTGTATGTTTGCATGTATGTGCCTGTGTATGCATGAATATGCATGCGTGAATGTGTGTGTGTGTGTAAGCATGTACAGTATGTGCAGGTGTGTGCACTTGCATACTGGTGCATACTCCAGTATACACAACAGCTCAAAAGTTTGGAATCACTGGTTATCCCCTGCTGGGCGAAGGCCCAAAAGGGTGATTATGTCGTGGCGTAGCCTGTCTGTCTATCCGTGTGTCCGTCCATATGGAAAGGTACTTGACTGAAATGAAGTCCTCCAACAGTTTTCATAGGACATCCCTGAAACGCTGCGTGTATTCTGCAGATGGACTGATGCTATGCATATCGCAGTCCTGACTCTGCGACTCTCAGAGCAGTCTTGTGATTTAAACATAGATCGCATGGGGGAAAATACATAACGCAAAGGCAAGACAGCGACCCAGAGCACAAAGTCAAACTTTCCAGACACTTTCTGGAAAGTCCCTCACTGGAACGCTTCTCCCAAGACTCCAGTTGAAAATATCACTGCCCATGTGTTAATCTGATGAGAATGATACTTTAGTAAAATTAATATATCAACTGTCATTTGCGAAGCAGTAATTAAATCTGGGAACTTTGATAAGAAATAAGCTAAATCAATAGCACTGAAATTTATCATTTGAAATGGTTTTTTTACCCCCCAAATACTTGAAGTATTAAATAAAACTTTTTGGAGTTTGTTTTGCATGATTTACACACAATTACACAAAAACTGCCATATAATGAGATGGCAAGAACGACTTAAAAGATAAGTAACTGCAAAAGCTTAAGCGGTTCTGTTTATCTGCTCCCTCTCTGACACCAGCAAGGAAGCTAGCACCACTTCCTCAGATGTTATTCAGAGGGTGGGATGTAAAGACCTCCCTGATTTAAGATCACTCCTCTCCGGTAATCTGCGGGAATGACACAGGAAATGATGCGTCGTGGCGAAGGAGTGGGTATAACTCTTCTACAGTGTCGGGTGGCTTTCAATCAATATGCTATTAGGGCAAACTGCCTCAGATAATTGGGCACGGAGCGTTACTGCGGCGGAACCTCACTGATCAGCCGGCACTGGGGTTGGCAGTCGCCAAATTAAAGGAGTCCGAGTGCAGGTGCGGACGCTGTCAACCAGAATGAAACAATAAAGGAAGAACGAATCCAATTAAAGTCCGGGCCTAAAAACAAACAAACAAAAAAAAAAAAAAAAAAACCTACCAGGCTCTATTGAAAGCTTCCAGAATGTTCTCTCTCTGTTCAGTTCGTGTTCCAGAACTTGATTGTTTTCAGTTCCCAGCGGTAATTGTGACATCAGTGATAGAATGTTAAAGTAGTGACATTCTCACGGTGCCTTTGTGATCTCACACCTCAAAACAGTTAGAGGCCACGACCCTGTTCTCTCCTGGTAATTAGTTTCCCTCCAGAATCAGGCCGGCACTCATTGCACATTCTAGGCGCAGAGGAATTGTTGGTATTGCGAATACACCGGCCGTCCAGTGCTGAGACCTTCCATTAAAAAGGGTTCAGGTCCTTCAAAGCCAGTTTCTGTCACAAGTGCAGCCTTCTGGCGTGCAATTGCTGAGATGAACTGTGTTTGTTGCAACATAAAGGACACTCACAAGGCCAGGCCTTAGCACATTTCTTGGGGAAATGGCGAGGGGAAATTAAGTCCACCGCAAACTCTGAGCTTGCGTTGGGAGGTTAAGAAAACAGGTCACGATTGATTGCTGTTGATCTTACGGGACCTAGCAAATAATTGTGTGGCAAGCCACATTAATAATAATTCATTTGAGGGCTGTCTGCCTCGAAGTGGGTGGGATATGGGGGTTAGTTAATTCGTCTTATTGGGGTCTTTTGGGGAGTACATTTTTTCTTAAATTCCAGTGTCAGTGTCCAGGCTATGAACAATTCAAGAACAGCCCATGATCACAGTTGGGCCTCACTTGGTCAAAAACTTCCCTGCCACCGAAACCTTACACCTTAAACTGCGGGCCACTTTTGGCCCACAATACAGTGACCATTTTTGCCGCAAGCGGTTAAACTCAAAGAGTATTTGGCCCAGAAACATCTGCTATGAAGAACAGCTACTGCTGCAGTGACCGTGACAATTTTCCTTTACTTCCGCCCCCCAATGGTAATTGGAGGTACTACAGTTATGCCATGCTCTTAGAGAACTCCTCTTCAGCTGAAAACTAGCTGATTTTACTTTGGATTTCTCATCTGTCCATGACTGGAGCAGTATAATGGACATAGTGTAAACCCTATCCTGTGTTTTGTAAAAACAGTTAGCTGCACAGTAAGAGTGAATAAAGAGAGAAGGGCACGAGGGAAACAAAGGAAGACAAGTAGTGCCAGGTACAACAAACCCCACCTGTGGGAGATGTTTAAAGATGATTTTACCCCTGAAAAAGCAACGCTTAGGAAGGAGTGTTGTGATGAGACTCTAGCGTCATTCCCTGATCAAACAGTCAATCAATCAATCAATCGATCAATCAATTTGCCGTTAGCACGACCATGGATTAAGATTCACAAACAGTTTATCCAGGAGTTAACAATAGTGTCACTTTGATTGGTTTTTCGGTGACCTCAACTCAGTTGAGTCCAAAATTTAATCCGGCAATCCTTTCCTGTAAATTTAGAGCAATTTATCTAACCTTTCTTGTGCCAAACTGCTGACAGACAAACAAATGCAACCAAGAACAATACCTCTCCCCCTTCAGATGGGGTGATGACAATGATCTGCACTTTCTGAAATCAGGAGACAACTGTACGACTCCGCCATATAATTATTTGAGTGGGGCTCCCATTCTCTCACCCGCACACACGCACACACTCAAACACACACACCTCTGCCTCAGGGGCTTTTCCATGTCATTACATTGGCTCATTAGACAGTTTAAATGGATACCCCAACAAAGAAACACACTGGGACTTTACAGCGCTTGGAGAAATTAATGAACCAGGCCTTTTCTCGCTGCCCTTATGAAAACATATCCTGTCTCAATCCATTATTGCATTATGTCAGCCCCAAAATGAGCTTGCCATGAAGGAAAAGCTCTGATAGCATGACTGTGCTTGGACATGTTATTATTCTTTTATATAACTCCTCCAGCTGCTGAAAGGAAAGGCCAGCCCAACATTTCCAACGCTGAGACAGGACTTTATTAATGAGCCGGATGCCCTGATAAATAAGGTAGCTAACTTAAAATGGACTCAGCTGCTGGGTCCCTTATTACACGGCCTTGAGTCTCCGTGCTGATTGGCCGACACTCTAGGGGTGAAAATCTCCGTCCCTTCACTATGTTGTGTCCATCCTCATTGAAATAGCAGCATTCTGGCCTGAAAGACCACCATTCTCGGCCGTCGTGACTCAAGTCTTTCCTCAGATTCTAAAATGCCAATGGCCTTGAGTTTGTAGTTGTATCAACAGGAGGCATATTTCGCACTCAGCAGCTCCATTTTTTTCAGGAAATGACACTTCATAACACACCAAATGACTGTGTCGTTATTTTAATTAGAAAATGTAATTCACTTGGCTAGATACCTTATGAAGTCATTACGGCTAATCACCTTGCTCCAAAAGGCTGCAAAGTGACAGTTTTCCACAACGGACGTGAACTTTGCGACTTTCGATCACCTTCTCAACTACCGGACTTCTGTACTGTTGATTTCAGGTCCTGAATTCAGCCACCAAAGTAAGTGATCACAAGGAACTGAGCCCTCCGCACCTACGCCCTTGATTCATGAATAAATGTATCGTGTTTCAAAACGCAAGCGGCCACAAGTCCACATTTCAAGCTGATTTATTAAGCGCTGACGGTATCAGGATCGCGCCGTTGAACTCGAGAAGGACTCGCTTAATCATCGCTGAAGTCTGACATCAGAGCAATGTGGCAGATCAGAGACAGAGGCTGCGATAGTGATCACTTGACAGACGTATGGAGAAAAGAGTGGGGGCGGGAGAGAGAGGGAGTATGACAGCGTGGTTAAGAAAGAGACAGAGTGACTGGTACTGTTTTTCCACCGATAAAGTTCTGGTCCTTGAACCGGTTCCCTTCAAACTTTTTTGAATCTTGGTTCGCTCTACCGAACCGGCCCCTGATAGAGCTTTGATACTCCTTTCTAGCTGGTATTTTTTGTTATTAATCGCAAATATTCTTTAAGTACGATTCCTTTGCTATTTGGAGTCCGGTATTGCAAAACAAGATACAGGTACAGGCCTCATTTTGCCATAGAAGAATGCATTAATTGTCACAATTTTAAGATCTGGTGCCAACATTCTACAATATTTGACATAATGCCAAAGCAAGATTTCATTTATTGGCAAGGTCATGACATTTCCTCATTGCATTCAGCCGGGTTTGGTACACTAATACATCATAAGCATTTATATGCATCCCTGGTAAGCACTTTCATTTCATATGCGTATAATTCAAAAACTCTATCTGCCACCTTGCTGCATTATATTGCAGCTATATCCTGTCCAACAGCCATATCTCACAGTGTAAACTCTGAAAAGTCTAAGTGGTTTTGAGATCAAAGAGCAGATACTCAACTGCGGAAGGTCTTGTCGGGTAAATGCAGTCAGCAATAACTCGACTGAGTAATCATTGGTTCCCCAAGAACAATATAAGAGTACTCCAATCCATATAATCTGTTTCATGAGATTAGTCATCATTTAAAGTATAATTAACAAGTTTAGTTAACATGTAAAACCTGTTTAATAAGTTTTGTTGACATCTGAAGTCTGATAAGCTAATTTCAGTTTCAAAACCCGCTCTTTGTTGTTTTCTGTACTAAGGATGTCAACAAAGACTTAGGTTAAGTTCAGAGCTGTTGATTAAAGCAAAACTGGAACTTTAATCTCGCTGGTTTCAGTAGCAGCTTTTCAGTAAGTAAAATAATGCTGCAGCCCTACCGTCTTTACTGTAAAGGGCGATCTCCACCTTCCTCTCCTCCGATCCCAGCAGCGCCTGGGCCATCTGGACAACGGCAAGTCGCTTGGTGCGCGGGCCATACAGGAAGTTGCAGGTGCAGGGTTTCTGCATGACCTCGGCGCGAGTGTAGCCGCACATGCCACAGAAGCCGTCATTGCAGAAGATGATGGCGCAGTTCTCCACCCGTGCATTGGCGATGACAAATTTGCGATCTGCATGGGTTGGCAGGTGAGGGGTGGAGGTGGGGGTGGATGAGAGAAAAAGCAAATAGTCACCAGGTCATTAGTTATGACGATGATTGCCAACTGTCTTCTTTTAACGAGTGGAAACCTATCCTGCCGACTACGCCAATCACCAATTTGATTTGATTTTCTGACATTACTATGAAGGGAAATTTGGTTTACAGCAAAAGCTAAACAGCACCAAAAAAGCATCAAACAAAATAATTAAAATCAACAAACAAACAAGACTGTAAGGGCCCATTCTAACTGGAGTCAATTTGAAATGATGTATATACAGAACTAAACTGCTCAAGGTCAAGGAACCACTTTCATTGTTCCTTAGCGCTTAAATGATCAATTAACCACTCTGCGCAGATGTAGATGCCAACGGACATGGGGCTGCTCTATTCATGCACGCAGTTGGACTATATTATCACTAGATGACAAACCCGGATCAGTTGTTAAATATTCACAAGCAAGCCGAGCTCAAACACGGTTGGACGAGTTAAGCCCCATCCCTGTTTCCCAAATTGGCAAACGCGCCCAAATTGTGGGAAACGCACCCAAAATCAATAATGGTCACAAAAAAATGAAGCATGTTACTCATCCCATATTACACAAACTATTCAGCCAGAAATACCGCCTACAAACCCGAGAGAAATCCGATATTTCTCTCGGGTAGTTTCTGTAGCTCGCGCTAGACTACAGTTTTCTCCCAACCTTGTCACCCGCTGGTTTGGATGTACTCGTGTGTACTGCTCCAATGTATTTCGATTTGCACGCCGACCGAGGATGCTTCTAGAATTTCCTGAAGGCAAATGGCACTTTAATCATGCCGGGACACCATGGAAGACCACGAAAAACCGGCAAAAGCCACAATAAAACTAGTTCTACATATGTAGCAGAGCGAAAAAATGAAAGGTAGTGCCCGATGCCGGTGTTCTGTCAATTTTTGCTACCTATCAAAATATGCTACCTCTCGCTTCTGCGCTTGCGCAAACCTAAAATCTTGGGCTCTATTTCTTCGCTCACATCTCAAGTATCTTCAAATATCATAAATATACATCTTTTTTTCGGTGCGCCTTTCGACCTTTTAGCGTATATATATTTGCATGTACACGCTGGGTTTTCCTGAAAACGCACAGATTAGATGATAATGGCATGCGGCATATATCTTTAAACAAACTTATCCAACTCATTATAACATCTGCTTATGTCATAATAAGATAACAAATGACAAAGTTACTACTGTACACTGATTCGTATTGCAATATTACGGCGAAAACGAAGACTTTACCATCGCTTTGCATTATAGTAGCATTTTTTGACAAGGCAGCACAAATTATCAGAACACCGGCTCTTTAGATTGTTTTTTTCAAGCAAGAAGACGTCAGTACAATTAAATTTTCTGACATTTTGCCGGCATGTCCGCATACATTATCACTATTATACTAATTTTATCAACAGCTCATCCGTGGTCATGCATACAAATTTGGTCGAATTGTCAGAGTTGTAGCTGATTATACGAGACCTAGAATTTAAAATACTGCATCCTGTCGAATGTTATTGCTAGCCAAGAAGGAAATTAACATTATTAAGTGTTCAAATGTAGTCTGTAGGGCCACAACAACGTAATTCGTTGTCAGTGAGGTGGGTGTGTCTGTGTGACATAGGAATCATGTGATGTTGTTTATAAACAGTATACCATGTGCTCTCTGTGAAGATTTTATAATGATCCTTCTTTCAAGATTAAATTTGCAACTGGACTGGTATATCTCATGTCTGATGCTGTAGGTAAATCATTTTACAGAAAAACCAAATGATGTCAGTTGTCAGAGGGAATATTAAAATGTCACTAGTCACTAACTTCCAATTGTGTCAGAATGAAACTAGTCTTGCCAATCTGTTAACTGCGGTACAGTGGTACTGCTGCTGTCAGAATGAAACTAGTCTTTGACAATCTGGTACTGCTGCTGGCTGCTACAAATAAAATAATTTGAAAACACAAATTTGTTTATTGTTAAATCTGTCTTTATTAAACTGAATTTTAAAAGAAACAACTGGTCTCCAGCAGTCTGTCTCAGCCCTGTCTCCATATTCCAGAACCATAATTTTCTTGATGGCAGAGCACTAATAGGGCCAGCTGGTTGTCCAATGGTTCTGCCACCTGGAAAGTAATGCTGGCTCTCCTGTTGAATTTTCCAGTAACCATGGTAAACCCCAAATGACCAACTAACTTGCTCCCCTGACACTTGGGACCATGCAGCAGGGTAGTGGTGCACCCTAGTGGGTGTCAGGGTGTGTCAAAATGGGGATTTGGGCTTTGGAAACACTGCAACAGCAAGGTGGATACGGTACGAGAATGTGCCCAAAATAGGACCTGAAAAATAGAGGGTGTAGCCATGGCTGTGCAATTGAGAGCCCTGACTGCCTAAAATACTTGCCCATAGTATCTATCCAGCAGTAAATAAAAATGATCTCTAGTGACAGAAAAAATTGTTGACCTTTGTTGCATCCAGTTCAGCTATAATAGACTAAATGTATCTCAAATGAGTGGTGAAAAAAAATCTGTTTTCTGAAGCAAAAATTCAACATGATATTGATACTATAGGATTCTACAATCAATTATAGTCATCGGATATTAGAAATGCGTGATACCCTACCACTGAATTATGCATAGATTCACCCCGTGATGAATGCAGTTGTTCCTCACAACCTCATACAGTGCTTCAATGTTATCCAATCTCTCTTATGTTTGCTCAGGCTTATCTGCGTAAAGCACAGTTAGTTCATGCCCACATGAAACTTTCCTGGTAATTACCTATTGATTGACACATTTTTTTTAATCTAATTCCAGACAGTATGAACTTTCCTTAGTAATTGCAAGACATTAAGTACTTTTCTGAGGGTCCAATCAAACACTTGCGCAACAGCAAGTGAGGTTGTATTCTCTCAACCATGCACAGCTGAAAAGCATGTGATTGCATGGAAAAAAAGACTTCCAGAACCAACCCTGGAGTGCTGAGATTATATTTGCGGGATGGAAATGTGATTCGGAGATGGAAAATGGCAGTTATTCTGAATGGAACAGACTGGAGGGATGACAGCATTGATTCTTTGGAGGAGAAATTCAATGATGGAGAGTTTTTCCTCTTGCAGTGCGAGTAAAACTGACTTTGTATGAAGCAACTCTATCTTACTTCTAGCCAGCTAGCTAATTAGCCAGCTATTTCTTATTTGTGGTTTACTACCGTGATCACAGAGCTGGTTTACCACATTGGCTAACAAGAGTAGCCGTGAACCTTTGCTAATAATACTACATGTGCTGCCATTTTGTTCAATGTGGCGTTTTTGTTTTAGAATTTACACCATATTCAATGAAAACGAATGACGTGGTTTTCACTCATTTAAAATGAGAACAGCTCAAGGACTATGGTAGACCCCCTGCCACGTTCGTTGCGCCTTTCTGTTCAATTTCAGGAAGCATTATTGCCTGCTTTTTCCTGGTAGTGGAATATCTGTTCAGTTAAATTAAGGTATATTTCAGATATTACTGAGTTAGTGAGCTTTTCATAACAGGGTGAATGTTCTGACCATTAAATCAGCAGTTCCTTCAATGAATATGTGGGCTGGCTTGTGGGACTCCGAAGAAAAACAGCCAAAATACTATACTTTTTCATGGAGAAAAGGCATGTTTTGGGTTTGGCGGGGTTACTGGTGACCATTGATGTCCATCTGCACCTATATTGATGAACTCATGCTAAATTCAACCAGAAAATCATTAATTCATATTGAATTTCATGTCTTAAAAGTTGATTTGTGTTAAAAATATGATTTATTTCATGATTTGACAGTGCACCATTTTTAGGGCTCTGAGAGTTTGGGGAGCCACCTGGAGAGCTGTCTTATTTGGCTCCTAAAGAGTAGATCATTTTGAGTTTAATGCTCAGATGAAGAATACTTGCGGTCTAAGAGTTTATGATCCCAGAAGTATATTGTTTTAACTCCCAGCCATTTTTCAATCCTCAGTTTTAATTTTTTTTTTTTTTTTACAATTTTAATGCTGAATTTTCTTGAATAATTTTAATGTTTGCAGCCATTTTTTGTCCTCCAAAATCATTAAAATAAACTGAAATATAATGATATTCTAAATGCTGCAAGTGTCTTGTCTCAGTTGAGCCATATTCCCCCTCTCTCTGAAGCTCAAATCTTGAATTATAAAGCATTAAGGGTAACACATAAATAGCCATATTTGGCTTCTGTGCAAAGGGGAGAAAGGACTAGATTACATCTCATCCCTCTTCAACTTTCAGGTCTTCATTGGTTTTTGATTTTAAGGTAGCAGGCTCGATGGCTCCCAGGAACCATGATTGATGACTGTGCGATGACATGTCACCTCATGTAGCCTTCTAGCCTACTAACAAGACTGGTCTATCAAAAGGAAACCACTGAAAACCAACAAAGAATCTCATGGGAAAGTGCCAGCCACTTTACAATGAAAATACCAGCAGTTCCAAAAATAATCTGGTGATGGATAACTACCAAGTGTGAGTGCTTCAATGAATCTCTTCCCTACAATGGCTCAGTTGTTTTGATTAATCCCAAGGGTATGAAGTTTTTGTGCTGTGGAAATTTTCTGTTTATAATGAATAAAAACCATTAAGAGGTAGCTTATTAATTTTGACCTGAGATTAGTCAGGAGATTAATACCCCACTTAGCATCAAAAAGAAAAAGCTATATGCAGTTTATTAAAATCACAGTGAAATGGAAGTTAGAGCCGCGCAAGTTTCCTCAAGACAAATAACAAAGCATCTGCTGAACACGTGATTGACAGACTACTTTAATCTTCACCATGCTCACCGGTACGTGATCACATCATATTCAAAGTAAACCATCTTTAGACTGAAAACATACTCTTTTATTCAAAAATCTCAGTGAATATATATTTTTACAGTGTTCTCACCAGAATTTTTTTTGCAGCGTAGGGGTAATGACCGGCCGGGGGTCCGGGGCCGCCTAGGCCCCCTGCGGGGTCCAGGGGTAGTGCTCTGGCATTTTAGCACATTTGGAGGTGTTATTTTTCAATTTTGAGTGTCCCGATTAATGATATCTTGGCAGTTAATAACCTTTTGCACAGGGCCTTGACACAATTTTCAAGTTAAAGGAAACTCACAGCGAGAGAACTTAACTTCACGAACCCCTTCTGTATGACTGTTCAACACCAAGGATGATCTGGCAATCAGTTTTCTCCACCCTTCCCCCATCCTCTGTTCTTCTTACGGTTTCTAGAGTCAGGTAAGTCCATTCTGAGATATTTTCCTCCCATCTTTTTCTTTGCCTACCAAGTTATTTTTTGGAAACAAGGAACCTATTCTAATTGTGATCTGGTCTGAAGGCCTGCAAGAGCGACCAATAATATTGAATGCAAGACAGAGTTGCAGAAAACCCTGTGAAAACCCAGGGAAAGTCGGTTTTTGGCGATGTACAGTTTTTTTTAAACAAAGTCATTCTACATCACCTAAGGAATAATATTCTGTGAAAAAAATCTAACCGATATCTCTAATATTGACAGAGGTGGCCTGACATGTCTTCAAACTAGGCTGGTAAGCTTCACAAGACATTCATCTATAAAAGTTATAGATTATAGATGAACATGTCAGAAATTATTTCTGACATTTCCGAGGTGACGCGACGTAATCCATGGAGAAATCCTCACAACTCTTCTGCCATACAATGACCGTCTTTACAATGGTGTGCTTTGTTTTCGTCTACATTCATTTTCAATGGTAGAAAAGACGTTCCTAAACCGATTGACAATCAAATTATCGGGTGTTTATCCGCCAAAGGTAAATTAAAAGCTGATTGAAACCATAGTTGAAACGAGTCTTGTGGAAACCAACTTCTGGTATCTCTCCCTCAAAAAATGTAAACGTTGTGTCAATGAATTCATTGAATTCATTAATTTTAATATGTATGATGTTAGACATTAATTTTGAACACTGTATTTCTAAAAGTTACCAAGGGTTGGCTCACGTACAGCCAAGGCGCGTGTCTGGCGAATGACTTTGCATTTTTGAGCCGCTACGTTCATTGAAAGACAACGTAGCGGCTCCAGTCACAGCGTAGCGGCCCAAATTGACAGCGTAATGGGCCACTATGCTGAAATTCGCTGGTGAGAACACTATTTTAGACATTTTCATAATATTATTATAATGAACAGACAAAATTGAAGAGAAGCAAAATTTTGACTTCAGTTTGTCTTTAAGGTCTTAAATGCAGAACCTAATACAAATCACAGTTGGGGGTGAAGACTTCAACAAGAGGACAAAACAACTTCTGCTTTGTGGCGGACAATACATTTCTGACCTACATGAACAGAAGCGTATTTATTCTGGCTTAGAGCAGTGCAGTGCATAGTAGCTGTCAGCAGAAGTAAATAGTTCATAATAAAGATTATTTATACATGGTAGTTTGGCTGGGAACACACAATCTTTTACAGCAATGCCCTTTAAATGCCACCTACCCTGAACCCCCCCCCCCCCCCAGGCCACTGGTGACGAGATTAGATTGGAAGCGAGCCAATATATTCTAGAAACACCTCTGATTCCCGCCTCATGTTTTAACACATACTGCTTTAATTCATGAATTTGATATTTCAAACTTTTCTCAGAACTTTTCTCTGAAAGCTGTTTGGAGGCACATCAATTTCAGAAATCTAATGAGGGGTAAAAATATAGACAAACCAGTCAGGAAATTTCTAACAGAAAGAAGTGAATCAAAAAATCATTCTTCATTACACGCAACTGGGTTTGTGAAACAAGAAAAAAAAAAGCCAAAGGGGAGTCAGCTGCTTGGTCCAGGTTTTGCAAATGAATCTTTTTGAGTTGTGTTTATTGAACTAATACATTTTAAATAGACGTCTTCACATACTTGAGGGGAATTATTGCAAATTTTTGAACACCGGAGTGGTCGAAACTCTCAATCCATCAACTCGCATTATAACTGGGGGCGCGTTTGCGATTTCCATTCCATTTTTGGAATAAAAATTCGCAGGAAGAGTCGGCCATAAATCAGAATCAAGGACTAGCGCCGGAGGGGTGTTAAGCAGAAGTGTCCGTGTAGAGGGAAATCTTTCGTTCTGACTCTGCTCACGTATTTACAGCCCCCGTACAGCCTCCAGTCAGTTCAGAGGGATACCATTGTACCAGCAAACCTGGCCTTGTCAACAGCATGTTATCCCTCAAAGACCCCTGCAAGCCTTCACTCTTGTTTTCGCAGGCGGCCTCCAGTTGACTGGGGACATTTTGAAAAACCGATAAGCTGAAAGAAGGTTGCCTTTACTTTGTTGGTACACCGTGGTTGTACGTGCTTTTATAGAATGTGCACTCAAGCTCATGTCAACTGCTTCCTGTTAATGAAAGTTCAAGCATTTACATTTAGTCTCAGCTCCCAGTCTTGAAGTTTTTAAACCTGCAGTTTGAAGTTTGCGTACAAAATGGAGGATGTGGGAGGTAATTTGTGAAGGTTTTATTACAGAGACTGTGGCCATCGCTTCTCACTCCGTCTCCGTGAACTAAAGCAGCTTTAATCATCTTCATCGGAACGTAGGAGTTCCAGACAATGCAGGCGTTTAAATTCCTGTTTAAAACTTTATCTTGATTGTTATGAATGACAGTGCACCTGCGTCTCAACTCCTCGATCACGTCCAATGTGAACATACACTCAAGTATGCACGGGGACGTATGCATGAAAACAGACAACCACACACATATAAGCATGCAGGCACATGCATGCAAACAGACACACACACACACACACACACACACACACACACACACACACACACACACACACACACAGACACACACACACGAGCATGCAGGCATATGCATGTAAACAGAAATCCACACACATATGCATGCAGGCATATGCGTGCAACAGACATACATGCACACACACCCAACACACACACACACACACACACACACACACATATACAAGCACGCAGGCATATGCATGGAAACAGACATACACACAAAAGCAAGAAGGCGTATGTAAGCAGACAGGTGCGTGCACATACACACACACACACACACACACACACACACGTGTGCAGACAGAAATACACACAGTCACACACATAAGCACACAAACATGCTTGAAGACAGACACACACAAGCAAAAGCAAGCAGGTATATACAGACAAACATACACACATAAAGCATGCGAACATGTATGCAGGCTTACCCACACACAATATGCACAAGCTCTTGCTGTCTATGAAATCTAATAAAATAATTCCGAGTGATATTTTAATAAATATCAGTTTTTCCCTGCAGTTCAGAAACAAGTGACTAACAGGACGATATAGAGATTTGTTGCTGACACAGTGCAACTTGTTTCATAGAAAAAAGAAAACAGCATATGCAAATGAGTTTGGAACAAACAGCATAAGGAATAAAACAGAGGCGATTACAGAGACTGACAACCAGGTGCTAATTTTGCAAATTACAAAGCGCCAATCAAACAAGAATCGCAACAAAGTGAGCGCAGCCACGCAAGTCGGAATCCGACGCGCCTGGCGACATCCCGGAACATTCTGATGCGTTTCTTACTGTTGTGTCTCTAGGCGACGGGGTACAAAGCCGCGATGGTAATGTGGGCACGCTTATCGCCCGCTTCTTCAGAGGCCGAGAGAGTGGAGAGGCTTTGAAAGCTGATTACACGAGGCAGCGGTCCTTGTGGCAGCGGTGGCGGGGGAGGTTATTTAATATTTTCATTAAAATGCATGAATCTTGAACGATTTCAATGCCTGCACCTTCTACACTGCTGTGGCTATGAGTTTCTAGCATTTTTTGGGCAACTATTGAGGCTCCGCTGCTTCTACTGAGTCCCCAGATTTTTTTGGTTCAATGTTAAGGGGACAGGGCAGAACAGTGGAGCAGTGGGTAGAACTGTTACCTTGCAGCAAAAAGGTTGTGGGTTTGAATCCAGCCTGGGTCCTCTCCCTGTGGAGTTCGCATGTACAACGTACTCCCCGTGTTCACTTCGGATTACTCAAAGTACCCTGGATTCCTCACACTGACCACGCCACGCATGTCAGATTAATGGAGACTCTAAATTGCCCATAAGATGAGTATGTTAGCGAATGGAGCGTGTGCCCCATGATGAATTGGCAGACTGTGTTCGCACCTCATTCCCATTGCATGCTGGGATAGGCTTCAGCTCCATGAGACCCATCACTTGTATAAGCAGGTTAGATAATGGTCACTCCATGAGAGATCATCAGAGCTTTCCCAGTCATGGCCTTAGAATGGTCTAAAATTAGAGTATTTTTATTCCTATAGGCCAAATTAAGAAACAATTTAATTTGATGGGGATTTAAAAAAAAAAATGCTTACTTTTAGTTTTCATGCATTTCTAAGATGCTTTAAAATGGGGACTAATACATACCAAAATTTGAGGCAATTCCGAGACCATGACCAAGAGTGAGATTTCACTAGCAGTGGCCCATAATGAATTTATGATACTGGCAAACCACAGGCAAGTGCATGAAAGTGTCGTTTTATAGCTCTGTGGCAGATATTGTAATGTATAGCACTGTTGCAATACTCAATATGCTGCCCTTATAAAAAATTGGTTCTGAAAGGAATCTTTGTCTTGATTTCAGAGAGAAACCTGCATGAATTATTTATGGATTCTCCATGACTGGTATGAGAAGTGGAAAATCTCACAAAGTGAACCAGTTTCTTTAAAAAAGAACTCTAGAATGAGACAAATTTCTCTGAGGCAAAGGGGAGTCTTTTGGAACTCTCCCTCCGGTGAGAGCGTAGCGAAAGTCTTAAGGACAGTACAATTTTCCGCTAATTTTCCAAAAAGACAAAAATGACAAGGGGAACTATGTTACTCAGAAAAGAAACAATGACCCGAGTCTTCTATCTGAATTGACAGTATGTTACATCTTTTCGCAATGTAGACTATAATGAGAGTCAAAAAGTCGTCTTCTTAGTTTAACTAAGTACAACTCTCAAACAGTGCTCTTACATCAATTCTTATGTGGCTGTCTCAAGTACAGTCTTGCGCAAATGAATTGGATCAAGGTGCCTGTCATTTGAATGAGCTAAACGGAAAGCAAATAGCCATGCCAAGTGATGGACGTTTTACTTAACCACCTCAAAAAATCACTGCATAGTACCCTTTGGCCACGTTTCATTCATTTCCTTTACTTGTATCATGCAACTAATGCGATTCCATCATCAACGCAGTACTGTAACTGTGTTGGACTGGCCTGGTAATTCACCTCACCTCAATCCCACTGAGAATCTCTGGTCCATTTTCAAGTCAAAGCTGCAGCAAAAGGACTGCACAACAAAAGCCAAGGTCATCGATGCAGTAGTCCAGGTGTGGCATCATGACGAAAAAATCAAGGAAACCTGCAAAAACCCGGTCAGCTCCATGCCAAAACGGGTGGAACAGCTTATCAAGAACCGTGGAGGACACATCTCGTACTGAGTGCTGAATGTGGATGCTATTTAAGTAATCAAAAGCCTGAAAACCCTTGTTGTTTGATTTTTCCCACTCCACCCTGCTTAATCCAATTCATTTGCACAAGACTGTACACTAGAGTGAAAAACCAAAGACACAAAAATTAAGTTAAATTGATTAAGTTTTTGATTAAGTTTTCCCCAGCAGATCCATTGATAACTCTGTTTCTTATATGCATCTGGGAAAGTTTGGTTAAATTTCTCAGATCAAAATACCAATATTTTGAAAAAAAACAAAAAAACAAAAATGTGTTTCCAATAGGGTCCTGAAATAATGGGAAACAGGTACTGGGTTCTGATTGGGTGGGAAAGATGCCCACAATTGACTGGCCAAGCCTTCAGGCATACATTGTGTCAAGACTCAATTTGAATCGCTGCAGAAACTGCTAGAGTTGGTGCATTGCTAGGCTAGTGTAGAACCCACTCCCCTCCTACTATGTCACTGTAATCACCCATGCCTAAAGTTTGGGCACCCAAACCTCTCACCAAATATACAGGAACACCTTAAGTATTTGGGCACTGAGGGAAGTATATGTAAATCTACATTATTCCGCCATCAGGGTGAATGTGAGGTATAAATGTAAAGCGCTTTGGGGTCATGTCATGTGACTAGAAAGCGCTATATAAATGCTGTCCATTTATTCCCTTGATATGAACAAGGAGACCAAAGCAAGGTCTTATTTACATCCACATAAAATTATTCCACTCAGGACTTAACGACCCTTTGAAATCATGTGCCCCCTGTCCGAATTCTTTCGGCTCTCTCTGTAGTTTTGGGAAAAGCCTCTGGACAGCTCAGGGGTATCCTGAGCTCAGGTTCTGCTCTGTCATTGGCTGAGGCAGGGGACCCCCCCGTCGCCCCCGCCCCCGCCCCACAGAGACAGATTCTGAGGCGATGACAGCTCTGACACACCACAGGGCCAGAGGCAGAGGGAACTCTGGGAAATGTGAGCGCAAAGCAAGCAGCGTCAGCTCGACAGCTGCCGGGCCGTTCCACAGGCTCTCCGAAGAAACATGCAAGCAACGGCGGAAATTCTGACAGAAAACACGGCCGAAAGGCGGAAGAAAGAAGCTTCCGGAACCAGCGGCAACTCATAAACATCAGGGCACTCAGCTCTAAGCGCGACACTGTTATTATGAGGAGTGAAATACAGCAGACATAACAGACTTGCACTCTCTCAGGAATAAAGGCACAATGAAGGTGTACTTTTATAGCCTGAAAGTACAAAAAGATTCTGAGTACAGCTATAAGTTCTCTTTGGATAAACTCGGAAAACAGGTGCAAATTAATTCTTAGACAACACTGGGTACAATATACATCTACAGGGTGCTACCGCAGTGACAGCTGTTGTACCTTTTTAGGAACTAATATGTTTTTCTCTGAGACCGTGGCCTGAAAAACTCTCACAGAATGTTGCCGTAACATTCTACAGACATTGGGGGAATGTTATTTGTCATGTCACGATACAGGTGGAAACATAGTGAACGTACATGTACATCGTCATACTCCTCTAAATATGCTTTCGGCACAATCCGTGCTGACAGAGAGCCTTTTGCTGTGACAGAGTTAGTGCTATCCCCTGTGGATGGAGAAAAAAGCTTGGAAGGGTTTAGAATTTCATATATCATAGTGCGTAGTGTCGTCGGTGAGTAATTGGACAGAAAGTTTTTTTTGGCTCCGTACACCAGTAAGTTGAAGTGAAACAATGCATATGAAATTAGCAACTGTCACCTTTAATTTAAGGGTATTAGGTGATCTTAGGAATCATTCCTTTTTGCACATAGTGGCTGTCAACGTACGCACGGAAAGCATATAAACAAGGGCGTAGGTCTGGTTTTGAAATGGGGGGCGGAAGGTGACTGCTAGGGGGCTTCATCGTGGAATTTCCGAATTTTTAGAATACCTTGCTGGTTCTTAGCTTTGAAGAAGTTAGAGATGCATTGATACTGATTGTAGATATCGGTCCGATATTGACTCAAATACAGATATTGGTCAGATATTGACTCAAATACCTGGATTGGGCATCGGATACCATTATTTTAATAATTAACAATTCAGTGCATTTTTATGTATTTATTTGTAACATTTTGTTTACCAAAGCTTAAAGTGATGTTTAAGTTACACCTGCTGTTGCCTTACTCATAAAATAATCAGCCCAGTTTCTTCCACACAGTGAGGCAGACAGCTTATGCATTACGTACTGGTATCAGATCTGTACTCGGTATCGGCCGATAGCCAAAGCCCAGGTATTGGTATTGGCATCGGAACGGAAAAGTTGAATTTGTGTATCCCTAGAGAAACGTGTGCGTTTGAAAAATCCAAACAGCAAGCACTGTATGCCTCGTTAGTATTCTGCCCAACAGATGCCAACACCCTGACACAGAATATTACTAATGCACTGCCACACTATAGGTTTTGTTCACAAACGGATGAGCACAGGCATGTTCTGTGCAGTTGTCGCTTGTGTGTGTTGTGCTCAGATGCCACGTGAGCAGAGAGTATGTCTCTGAGCAAATCCCTCCAGGGATCCATCGCAGCGACGGCTGCTCGAGTTGCCCGGGCGATGCAGTGTTTGCGTGCATGAGGCAACACTTAATATCCTCCGACCTCGCCCTTGTATTTGTGTAATTGGAGGTTTGTGTGCTCCCTTGTGGGGAGGACGCAACAGAGGACCTGGTTAAATGGGACCGAGGAGATGTGGGGGTGGGGTTAATGACTCAGGAGAAACACAGAATTAGCTTAATGAAGTAGGCCAGCCACAACAGGAGCCTGAACAGTTCCACTGCTCGCATAAAAAAAAAAAAAAAAAAAAAAACTCCAGCTGCAACACTTCAGTTACATCACCATAGAATATCACATATCTAGCTCTGTAACCATCAGAGATCAGTGGTGACGGTCTCGGCAACACCCCAAATCAAAAACTACCAATGAGATGAATGTAGGGGCAGGACAAAGAACTTCCATTTTAAGTAATAACTATCCTTAATCTGCCACTATATGAGTTATTGAGGTGAAAATCTCCCATTAGCTACTGTTGTTTGTTAGAGGCTGACAAACTTCTGTGGTGCATTTTTACTACTCTTGCAGAAATATTTGCTTAACAACAGAGAATTTATGATTGCAAATTGCCTCAAACTTAAGCATGTCATACATGGCATTCACCTAAAATTAATGTGGCTTCAAAGGAGCTACCGTAACGTCACAGGAACCATCAAGTAAAAATGCGTCAATCAGTGGTCCTCACGTAAATTATGCAGGGTAGCTAACCATTAAGATGCAAGACTACAAATTAAATGAATGGCGTGATCTCGCCAATATTCTAATATCGATGCAAAAATCAATGCTGAGAATTGAAAGCACTCGAGTTCTGGAAAAGTTAGGACTTTGGAAAAAAGTTGACAAACCATCCTTTTCAAAGTGTGAATTATCTTAAATTATAAAGGAAGACCTTATCGACTGATAGCAAGCATTCTACCTTACCAGCACACTATCTGCGGCTCAATTTTTTTTTTCCTTACACAGGACAAGCAATGTAGACAAACTATTGTATGACCCAGTCAATATCTCAGTCTCTTTTTAGTACTGTAGGCAACTACTTCTTAAATGTTTAAAGCCCACTTACAAAACCTTTTTCAAGCAACTGATAGAATCTATAATCAAATGCAGAGCCCTTCTCAGGAACTATAGATCTGCGGTGTTGACTGTTGGTAGATATACATTAAGGAAGATCAAAGAACCCTTCATAATCAAGGTGGAAGATCTGAAAAGCATTATTCCAGAAAAATGATTGCGAAGACTAAAACTGTAATTAATATGCATTAATTACAGTAAATAATCATGGACGGAAGTCACGATGGACGGGCATGGTTTCTTAATAGAGTTCTCTTTCAACACCAGCCAAGACCATGTCATCCTACGATTGCAGGCTTGCTAGAGTTTTGATTTAATGGATTCAACAGAGATATAGGTACATCTCCACACTCACATTAAGTCAATGGGATATTCAATCTCACATACTGCTATAACAGAATGATTGGACTCAATGTGATACATTTTAAAACACAGGCTGTCTGAAGTCTGAGTATAGGACTCTAGCTTAATTCTCAAGAACAAGCGCTTGATTTTATCGAGACACGGGACTACTCCACGGATTTAGTAAATTCTCTTGAACTGATACTTTACGCGTAAGTTGATAACTGGAAGGGAACTTACATGGAAGCATTGATAAATTCCCAAATGGTCCCAAATAGCCCACTGTCAGTACAAGAGAAGTATCATTTTAAATTTAAACATTAGAATAACCATGAATTTTTTCGCTATGGTTTTAGCTCAACAGTTTATAAGCCCACACCTGCTTTAGAAACACTATTTTCATCACGTTCACCTGAACTGCGTGATGATCGGCTTTACATCACTTGAATTATTTGTCAGTTAGCTTCGGAATAATATGTTGGAAGGCGAGTATTATTCGCCCATGTGTTCTTTCCAGCGCTGAGCGCAGTGGCAAGGCCAAAAACACGCAGAAACATAATAGCACTCACATTATAATTTAGCCCTCAGACATGGAGTGGTTACGATTTCAAGAAAATTACGCAGTCAAGATTCACTCGTGGCTGCGAAAAGCTATAGGCTATGTTACCCGTTACCATGCATACGTAAAAAAAAATAAAATAAAAAGAAACCCGCAAACCCACATACACGTGCAGGCTTCCTTTTAGAGTAAGTTCATTCAGACTCATGTTGCCGAATTTAACCGGACATAGCCCATAACAAAGTTTTATAGGCTATTTTAACATCACATGGATCGGTGCGCAAATCACATAAGCCAATGCATGTACATGGACGGAGCCAAAGGTGGTACTGGCTGTATCTCCGCATTAATCTATTTGCTTTGAGCGATATAGTATTCTAACATTCAAATTTTAACAATCGAATTCAGTTACTGAGAGCAAGCCCTATTGCCACCATTCCAAGCGAGTGATGCCGTGGTTTTCACAAGCATACAGTGTAACAGGCAACATTTCTTCCGGCGCACGCCTGAAATAAACAGGGTTTAACTTTGACACGTACTGTACTATTGCAACTGTAAGCATGCGAACGCGTGAGTTGGCAAATGTCAAGTTGAGAGGTGCCTGATTTAATAAAAAAAAAGAAAGAAAAAAAGCTGCATATGTACTATTAAGGAAATATCAAAAAAAAAAAAAAAAAAAAAGAAATCCTTTTACAGTAGGCCTTATAGGCTGCAAACCACTAATGAACATTAACACTGTAATTATAAGAAAGTGAATTTTAAAGGAAAATCTCACTCTGGCCCTCGAATTTCCGAATGATTGTGTCCAAGAATGTGTTCTGTGGTGCCACGTGCCCGCGTCTGACCGGCATCCTGATTTGCTCCCGAAAGAGTTTGAAGACTTTTCGTAGCCAAGGTGTCCGTTACGACGGGTGACACCTCAAAGGGTTACACGCTCTGGGATGAATACTGTAATTAGTACTGTAATCCACGGGGAAGAAGAAAAAAAAAATCACAATTCAAAACTTCTTGCATTGAAGTATTCGGTCCACAACGTCAGGCTCGATGTAGCGGACCCTGCAGAACCGTACGTATCGATGAGGAGGGGGGTCGAGATAGTTTTTACTTTCCTGGGTGCCCGGCGATTTGTATTTGTCCCATTTTACGTCATCGCCTGGAAGGGAAGAACCCCCTCGATTCCTGTCAGTTTACAGTAACAAGCGCGTGGTTATTCCATGGTCTGTCATTAATGACAGCAGGGTTTCACTGTAGTGCCCGCATTTTATAATCTCAACGCCTGCTCGCCACCCTTTTGCGGTCTATATTCCCTTCTCGTTATGAGACTGCCTGTGTGCTGCTGGAGTCGATTTATGTCCCTCAATAGCCTACTCTGTCTGCTGCACACAGCTGATCTCAACTCGGTTGCACCTGTTTAACCCCTTCCTCCTCGACGATTTACACCTGAATCACATTTAGCTGCGATTCGCTGAAACTGCTGAATCTGCTTCGGATAATTCGCGCAAAAATAATAAGCTGTTATCATTATTGTTCCATAAAATCAAGCGATATTAACATGAGGAGCTTGCTGAGATCACGAGTCAAATTTATTATTTTGCGTAGCGTTACTGGTATCAATAAAGCAAAAGCTTTATTTGAGTGGCATTTGCGTGGTTTTTGTGTGTGTGTGTGCGTGTGTGTGCGCGCGCGCGCGCGCGCGCGTTTTTCTTTTTCTTTTTTCCTAAAAGAGAGGCATACATGATGTATCCAACTGCAGATTGTAAGCTTGTTCAGAGCGCGCTGTGCCATTGCGTGCACCCAAAGCGGAATTCCCGGTATCGCAGTGAGCTGCCAATAAATGCCTGTGTTGACTCGATGGTCACGCACTCTCTCCGGAAAGCACCTGTTAAATTTTTTGGACAATAACTGAGCTTGTGTCTGTCATCATGCTCTTTTGCTAGTATTCACATAGCCTACACTTGCCATCGCATTTGCGACTGAATCCCGCTCTGATAAGCCTTGGTATTTCCATGGGCTTCACAGGCTTGGGGACCTTGTGGACTTTGTCAAAAAAAAAAAGTAAATAAATAAATAATGATCCCACTGAGCGCCACGAGGCGGTGTTGTTATTCCGAACAGCCACAACATTAATACCACTGACAGATGAAGGGAGTAACATTGATTATCTCGTTACAATGGCACTTGTCAAGCGGTGGGATTTATAACACAGCAAGTGAACAGTCACTTCTTGATGTTAGTATTAGTAGCAGGAAAATTTGGCTAGCATAACAACCTGAGCGACTTTAGTGTCAAATTGTGAAGGCTAGATGACTGGGTAAGAGCATTTCTAAAATGGCTGATCTTAGGGGGTGTTCTAAGGAAGGATTCTCGGCAAAGCAGTGAAAGGGTCATGGCACCCAAGGCTCACAGATATATGTGGGGAGCAAAGGTTAGGCCGTCTGGTCCGATCTCACAGAAAAGCTACTGTTGCACGAATTGCTCAAAACGCTGATGTTGGCTGTGACAGGTGTCATAGGTGTCAAAACATACAACAAATCACAGGAGTCCGAGTGGAGGGCTGCGTAGCCTCACATTGGTCGCGGTGCCCACGCAGACCCCTGTCTATTGCTGGAGCACCAAAAATGGGTAGGTGAGTGTCAGCACTGGACCATGGAGTATCGAAAGAAGGTGGTCTGGTCAGTTCATTTATGTTTCCTTTTACATTATAGGGGTGGTTGGATGAATTTGTGTCATTTACCTGGGGAAGACATGGCACCAGGATGCACCATGGAGAGAAGGGGGGCCAGCTGAGGGAGCGTGGTGCTCTGAGCAATATTTTGCTGGGAAACCTCAGAAACGGGCATCGAGGTGTTAATATTGCCTCCAACTTCGCTAGATATCAATGTGAATGAGCACCTGCGGGATGTGTTGGACAAACAAGTCTGATCGATGGAGGCCCCATGTTGCAACTTAAGGACTGAAAGGATCTGCTGCTAAAGGACTGGTGCCAGCAGTGGTGTGCTGTCAGATGCTCAGAGGGCCTTCAGTAACCTCACCCTTTACTGCATGATTGCTCTCAAGCTGTTCTTGTCTAAATTTACCTGATTAACAATCAGATAATTCATTGACTGAACAACCAAGATCAATACATGACCTGTTACGAATATGAAATGATTACGACAAAGTGATTACCTATTGGTTACATTGATATGTGACCTTTTTAGGATTAAAAAAAATCCTAAACTTTCGCTGACTTACATCTCTCTTTTACTTTTTTGCATTCATTCGTATAATCAGCATCCTTACACTGTCTTTTCGCTGTGCGTCATACTTAACACTCTTTATCCATTACTTTATTCAGAATATAGAATGGATCTTGTACCTTTTAATGAGCCTCGCAAAGCGTTTTTGCAAAAACAAAACTGCGTTGTTTCAGGAGCTACACTAACTCGGAATTTATTAAGACATTTTATGATTTCATTTATGTGCAGAAGAAAACGCCTCATAACTTTGTGATGCAATGTACAACAGTGCAATCGAAAATACATTTTACAGTCATTCTACCAATTAGTCTTAGCAGCTGTTGCTAATCAGACAAAGTTAACAGCAAGAGGATTAGGTAATGAAGCTTTGAAAGGTGAGGTTATCAGACGCCTTTGTTACCAGCAATGGACTGGTAGGTGAGAGCTGGTACAAAAGTAACATTTTTCACATAGATGTCATTTTAAAAGATAATGTTACAGACCGAAAAAAATTTTCAGAGCGATTAACTACTTTCGTGTGTGCTCTGTCAATATCAGGTGCTAAATCATCCCAACATATATTGACTTCGGCATAGTTTGACGTCAAAAGGAAGTTGCGCATTGCTACTTTCAACCCCTCCAGTCGGGATGAAAGTAACACACGGGTGGGACAAAAGTAACGTGATCAAATTAACTGGAATCTTTTAAATTACTGTCGTTTTTCATTAAAAAAATCAAACAATGTCTTTGCTAACATGCAATTGTAAATATACATTGCACTTTATCTAAAAAAATCTTATTTCATTTTAAATGAATGAATTTATTTCAATTATAAAAATGACATTAAAACAGAAACAAAACAATCAGACATTTGTTTTAAACATTTTTCATTTGCTTCAAATGTTTCAAAAGTAAACGTAAACATCTTTAACGTGCAATTGGTCTATTTATAAAAATTATGAGATTACTTTACTCATTATCACAGTTGTGACAGATATAATGAGCTGCAACCTCAGTGCACGCCTCATGTGACCACAGCAGACAAAAGATGCACTGCACCCACACTTCTCCGAGCAAAGGTGAGGCAAATGTCTCCCCACAAACAAGACATTCCTCATCATTGCCCTGAGAAACTGTGGTTGCAGTGTGTCCACTAAACAACGTTTTCTTCGGGCGTTTTGAAGAGGACTGTTTTTTCTGGCCCCTCTGCTGACTCTCCTCCTCCAAAGCAGCTTTTACTGGGGTGTCGGTCAGTATTGCTGTTGACCTGCCACATTCAATGAGATGATAGTCAGAATCAGCTTGTTTTAATACAAGCAAGAAAATCAAGACAAGTTAAAAACGACACTCTGCTCACCTCTTTCTGCCTCTTCTTTTATTTTCTTTCCTCAAGCCAGCCTTTGGATATGGGCGAACCTTTTCTGGGCTGAACCTCTGTATTGGCGTGCCACTAGATGTTCCTGGAATCACAAGCATACCTGGATAGATAATATTTAAAAAAAAAAGAAAAAAATGCTTGGCAAGGCTCTACATGCACATTTAAAGACACACACACAGACACAAACTCTCACCATCTACAGGAATGGCAGACTCATGGGGATACAGCTCAAATGGGCTCTGGCTAGGTTGGTGGTGTCTTAAGGGAGCGGGCGCTGGTGATGGAGCGGACATTGGTGATGAAGAGGGCGCTGGTGATGGAGCTGGTGATGGAGCTGGCGCTGGTGATGAAGAGGGCGCTGGTGATGGAGCTGGTGCTGGTGATGAAGAGGGCGCTGGTGATGGAGCTGGTGATGGAGCTGGTGCTGGTGATGAAGAGGGCGCTGGTGATGGAGCTGGTGCTGGAGCTGGTGCTGGTGATGAAGAGGGCGCTGGTGATGGAGCTGGTGCTGGTGATGAAGAGGGCGCTGGTGATGGAGCTGGTGATGGAGCTGGTGCTGGTGATGAAGAGGGCGCTGGTGATGGAGCTGGTGCTGGTGATGAAGAGGGCGCTGGTGATGGAGCTGGTGATGGAGCTGGTGCTGGTGATGAAGAGGGCGCTGGTGATGGAGCTGGTGATGGAGCAGGTGCTGGTGATGAAGAAGGCGCTGGTGATGGAGCTGGCACTGGTGATGAAGAGGGCGCTGGTGATGGAGCTGGCACTGGCACTGGGGATGGAGCTGGTGCTGGTGCAGGACGGTTGGTCACAAAAGCTGGAGCAAAGTCTATCTCACTGAAAATATCTGGATTCAAGGGCCAGATACCGGTACACTCGAACCCAGATGAAATGCTGCTTGCTGTCGTAGCTTGAGGGAGAGCTTTAGCCACAAGACTTGGGATGTTGCAGGTGGTCAAAGTTCTTCCAAGGTTCATTCGCATCCAATTGTCTGCTGCACTGTTAATGTAGTGCTTCAGAGAACCAAAAACGCTTCGGTCTTGCGGCTGAAGACGGTGGAAGCAGTGGGGTGGAAAAGACAGGAGTACAATGCCATTTGACTTGCAAAAGTCAATAGCTACCACAGAGAGGTATGATGGATGATTGTCTAAGAGTAGCAGCAACTTTGACTCCGGGGTCACGCGGGTGTGTCTTGCAAAATGCTGTAAAAATGCCAAGAAATTTGTCTCCTGCATCCACCCCGATCCATTGGCAGAACCAGTGCAGCCAAGGGGGCCATCCCAGATGAAGTGGTCCTGGAACTTCTTCCTTGGGAAGATAAAGTAAGGGGGAACAAAGTTGCCTTGTGCGTTGGCAGCAAAAGCAACAGTCACCAATGTCCCTCTTTCCCCAGAGGTCACAGCACCGACCTGGCGCGGCCCCTTGGTGGCAATGATTTTGTCTGGCACTTGAACCGTTGTGGTACCTGAAATAATAAATGAAATGAATTGAGCCCCTAAGAACCATACCGGGCCATCCCGCACTTTTGGCGAAATAGAGTTGAGGTAGTCAGCATGTGCAGAAAACTAAGATCTACATTTCCTAAATGAGCCAACCCAATCTACCCACATGGATTGTTCATACAAGCAAACATCCTCTCTGCCACTGTACGTATGCACTGCACTGCCTTAGCCATAGTGGACCATCCCACAACTTCCCATAATTCAATGTAAACATGGCGGCTAGGTATCTCACTGATGAGGAACTGCATCCTATCATCGATGATGATGGTGAAGTGTAAGATAATGGAGACCCAGAGTTTGTCCCAAATGAATCAGAAGATGATGGTTCCGCTTCAGAAGGAGGTACCTTTCACTTTAAATGAAACAGAAGGGCATCCAAAACCTGCATAAGAAGTGCATTACGTAATTGTACATATATGAGTTTTTAACATAAGCAGTGTTTCTAGTTCCCAGTTACTCTAGATGACACAGGAGGCTGGCAACTTTAAGTCCCATTTTCTCAAAAGTTGCCCAACATGGGTTGGCCCAGTATGGTTCTTAAGGGCTCAATTATTGCTGTTGCTGTTGCAAATCACTGTTGCTTTTTAATTTAACTAAATATAAAATTTTACCTGTTTCATCCATGTTTCAGATGTCCTTTGCTTCAAAATTATAGCGGGTGAGGACAGTCTTTAGGTTTTTTTAAAAAACGCTGTCACGTTGGTCTTGTTGAAGCTGGTGGAACGGGACATGCTGGTGGCTTGAGGCCAATGGATGGACAGGGTTTTGTTGCGCTCGAGGAAGGAGGTGACCCAATCCTTCCCTGCCATCTGGTTTTTCTCCCATGAACATGGAGTTTTGAGGCCAATATTTTCGGCCAGCTCATATGCAAACTTTCGCACCTAAACAGCATGAAAAAAGAGGTTAATTGAGAGTATGTTCCTACAATTAATCTGATTTTTTTAATGTGGATTTATTTAAAATTGCTTTTAGTATGACTCTAGCTATACATTGAACTCACACTTCTAATACATAAATAAATAATGTCAATGAAATAAATAATGTCAAGTTAATTTAAAAATAAACAGGCAGGCAGCCATAGCAAGCACCTCCGCTCCGGATCTGCTCCGGCTCTGTGCCAACTCCAGCTGATCCGGCTCAGAGCCGGGGCAGATCCGGAGCGGAGGTGCTTGCTATCTTAAAAGCTGTTATTACTTTGATGTAGGCAAATGGCGGTAGTGGTGTAGCTCTGTCTGCAGTGCTACTCCAACCTCTGTAGGACTCAGGCCAAAATATATATCAGCTGCTCTCTTTATATATGCCTGCAGTCTCTTCTCCTGTTCTTCTGTGAAGACTTTGTTGTGAGCCCTGTACCCTGGGGCTCTGGTCTGCTGCCCTCCTCTTGCAGTACCTGAACAGGGTGACATGACAAACGCCATGCACCTCTGCTGCCCTCCTTACACTCTCGCCTCTTTGGACATCAAAAAAGGCCCTTCCGTAAACCTGCTGGTCAACCTTTCCTCTCTAGGTAGTTCTGACCCTAACTCTTGGCATTTTCTGTCGGTAAAATATAACACATTTTTTAATGAGTTTTAAAACACAAAATGCGGCCGCATTAGCAGAGAGGGACGAACATAACCGTTGTTACTTCCGTCCCACAACTCTGCTGCCCTCCTTATACTCTCGCCTCTTTGGACATCAAAAAAGACCCTTCCGTAAACCTGCTGGTCAACCTTTCCTCTCTGGGTAGTTCTGACCCTAACTCTTGGCATTTTCTGTCGGTAAAATATAACACACTCATTTTTTAATGAGCTTTAAAACACAAAATGCGGCCGCATTAGCAGAGAGGGACGAACGTAACCGTTGCTACTTCCGCCCCGACAGTAACTCCTGACATTTGAACCAGGATTGCTTCTAAAGTAGAAAAAGTCTGACATTTCAAACTTCGGGATATGTTAAAAAACTAAATGACCTATCATTTCATCATAAATATGACACATGGAGTGATAAAGACAATCTTTAACTCAAAAAAGTTTACCATTTGTCTGAATTTACTCACCACTGTGGAAAACAGTCTTCCCAGTCTCGTTTCGCGGGGAAGTGACGAAACCTCAAGATTTTTCCCGGGCTTGGAGAGTGTTGCGAGCTGCACGTGCTGACCTAATTTGACACATCGAAGTGCGTATGGCTGTGAGTAAATCGCCGTATTACTTTCATCCCACTTTACTTTCGCACCGGCTCTCCCCTACTGGGTGCCTGATATTGCGGGACACCGTCGGAGGTCTTGTGGAGTCCAGGCGTCAATGAGTCTTCTTCTTCTTCATCTGAGATTCCGGCAGGCTGTACACCGTACGGCGTAATGCTGCCCTCCACAATTTATTACAAGATACTATTCAAACCTTCTCACCATTCGCTCTCACAATCATACCTATGGGCAATTTAGTGTCTCCAATTAACCTGACGTGCATGTCTTTGGACTGTGGGAGGAAACCGGAGTACCCGGTGAAAACCCACGTGAACTAGGGGAGAACATGCAAACTCCACACAGAAAGGCCCCAGGCTGGAATCTAACCCACGACCTTCTTGCTGTGAGACAACAGTGCTAACCACTATGCCACCGTGCTGCCCCCTCAATGGGTCATTGGTGGCTTAGCAGCACGAGGCAAACCTACCCAATATCGGGAAAGTGGTTTTAATGCTGTGGCCGATTGCTGTGTGTGTATTGATGAGCCAAAACATTATGACCACTTGTTGAGGTCTGAGATGTAGTAGATGATCATCAAACTATAGGTTTTTGTTTTTCACATGTTGATAACAATAGAAATGCGCGGCTGTAAAAACCTGAGCGTCTTTGACAGGGGCCAAATCGTTATGGAAAGACGATAGGGTCAGTGCATCTCTGAAATGACAAGAATTGTGAGGAACTCCCAATGATTGATGGTAAGTGTTGGAAAACATGGGTGCCAATAGCAGATGGGCCCTCTGAAGTTTTGCACATTGTGGAGGGCCAATACACAACCTTGTCTGGCCCCAATGCTTCTTGTATATAATTCCTTGATCATTTCCTTTGTGTGTTAACCTCATCACCCCTCAGCCCACACCCCAATTTCCCCTCACCTTGTTTGTCTCTCCCCCCACCTCCTATCACTTTAGGCAAATTACCATTTGTTCCTTTGCATCCTTTGAACTTTCAGCTATAAGTGTTCACATTTTCCCTCAGTTGTTGGTTCTTGTTCATCTGTACTTGGGGAACAGACCCACTAGTTCCTCTACTCTATTAAACTATCCACTTTGCAACTAAGAAGTGCCTGCATTTATTTTTCTACTTACAAAAGTACGGAGGAATACAGCAAACTCTCTTTAAAATCCCACATTATTGGCGAGCCAGCCCAAATCCGTCGTTCTTGTTCCGTTTTTTCAAAAAAAAAAAAAAAAAAAAAAAACCGGGGAGGTGGATTACGGTGGGATATTTTTTGATACTGGACTAAAGGAAAGCGGACTTCATTTTTTTATGTCAACACCGCAATCAAAAGAGGAATTCAGCAAGAGGAATACATTTGGAATTCATTCACCGACCCCGACTGAGGAGAAACGGACTTGAGGGCACGGACGAACCACGTACATTTGTGAGTATGAAATATTTCTGCAAGTAATATTGTAGAGGAATAGTTTCGAAAATTGTGTAATGTTTTAAAATACAAGTGGCTAGAATTGACTGTGCATGTGTGCGGTGTTCTAAGCAGGGGCTTGTATAAAGTTACACAGACCTTGGACAATTTTCAAGTACCAAAAGTAAGTTTGTCCATTGTATGAGGAGTTTAAGAATGGCTGAAAAAGACTGGAAATCGTGGGCCGCAGGATATTTGGCCAAGCATTGCAAGGAGAATTTTTATAATGTACCACAGGAAGTGGATGTTGTTGAATATCTTCAAACTGCATGTGAAAAACGCAATGAAACTGAGAAAAACAAGAAAAGGCGAAAGGCTAATTGTATGATGGCTATGGTCCAAACAATTAAGTTACTGAAGGAGAAAGTCGTGCAGATTCCTGATTTGCTAAGTAATATTGAGAGTTTGGAAAACAAACTGGAGATAAATTCCAGGGAGTTGGAGGCCTCTGTTGCTGAACGCATGGTACATGCCACGTCTCATTTAGAATTTCGAAAGGAAATTTGTCAGTTGAGGGAGAAATTGAATGTCACATCTGCGGAACTGGGTAAAACTCAGGAACAACTACGGGATGCGCAAATAGCATATAGAGAGTTATGGAATGTGTCCGGGGAAAATAAGGATCGGGCCATTGTTCAGAAGTTAAAATTGATGAAGGAAAAAATGTCGCAGCAAAAGCAAACAAATTTGGCAATGAAACGGCGAATAGCAGCTCTTGGTTTGGGAACTTCAGTGGGGCACAGCGAGTCAGATGATGATGATTGGGAATTTAGACAGGCAGAGGCAGCTCCCCTGTTGGATGTGGCTGAGCAAGACTGTGAGAATGAAAGTACTGATGAGGAACTGGAATTGCATACCAAATCTAACGCAGCTATCGCTGACTCGCTTCACTCTAATTGCCGAAAAAAGGTCCCAAGAAATGCTAGACCTCCGAAAGGCACTAAATCAGTCAAGACAAAAAGTGCTAAAATTGCTCCAATAGTCACTCGCAGAGTACGTACACGTGGGACACATAATCCCGTGAATGGCGCGATCACTTATGAATATGAGGACCGAGAGATGTGTCGTGATCTAACTCTGTCAGAATTGAGTACGCTGCAGCAACAGCTACCTGCATGGGATGGAGTTAGCGACCCGACCGCAGTTGTTGACAAGGTGCAAGTGCTACAGCGAATGCACTCCCTAACAGATAAAGACTGTTGTAAATTATTACAATCGGTGCTTCCTCCATCAGTTTCGATTCCGTTGGAATTTGTGCATGGTCACGGAAGTCCTGTTGTTTTTCCGAATCACGAGACTAGGTTGAGATTAATGTGCGAAGCTGTTAATTATCGCGTGGTTGCAGACATGACCAAAATCCTCGAGTTTGTACCTAAGGAGGGCCAGCATCCTACCGACTTTCTAAGAACATTTGTTGGTGTCTACAATCGGAACAGAGTTGGAGGGGCCAGAGCAGAGCTGACTGGTGATGACCCGGTTTTCTGGAGTTTGGTCATCAATAAATACAAAGATCACGTGTCCCCTACTTGCCAACATTTATTATTACAGTTTAATAGGGAATTGGGTGCACAGCCAATCAGACAGCACATAGGGAGAGATATCCAAGACTGTTTAATGGCATGGAATGAGTCTCAAATCTGTGAGTCCCACAACAAGTCAAAGAAAAAGATTGCTGTGTTGTCATATAATAGAGACCAGGTCAGATGTTTTAACTGTGGGAAGCTAGGCCACATTCAGAAGGAGTGTAGCAGTCCCCGTGCGTGTGTCAATTGCCAGCGCGTTGGCCATTCCAAGCGACAGTGCTGGTCAAAGGGAGGAGGGAAGGAAGGAAAAGGACCAAAACAGTTGGGTGTACAGCAGCCTCAAATAGAACAGTCTCAGACTGAGGGCTCCCCCACATTTACAAATCTACTGTCTGCTGTCAAGGTTATGGGGAACCTACTACTACAGCTCATGTCTTGTGGGAACAGGTGCTCTCACAATAAGGATTTCCAAAATGACTAGGAAGTGACAATAACGTATAATTCATTTTCAGAATTCTGCAGCACTTTGGTCCTATCAGAGGGCAATAAATTCCTGTGCCATATTCTAATCGTTCACAATCAAATTCTAAGATATTTGAGAAGTCATGGACAAACTTGGGGAAACAAATTTGAAATTGGCGATACTAGTAGTAGGGCAGACCAAAACAGTATTTGTGGTATCATGGGGATCAGTGTAAAATGTACAGTAAACATGAACTGGATACCAATGCCAATGTAAAAAGTTAATTAAACTGCATAAGAATATACACTCGCACTTGATCTTTTTCTCCCTTACAGAATAAATGGAAATGAAGGCTTTGCCCGATGCCCTGCAACAGGCTCTGGTTGGACATCAGCACCAAGAGATAGGTTCCTGTGAATTTCATGGCCTGTACACAGTGTCAAGCAAGGACTGTATCGCTGGCTGCAGTTTGGACATCAGACTTAAGGGGAAAATGGTGAAGCATCTGCCACACAAAACACAGGCAGTGTCTCGGGTGAACTATAAGAACATGCACCATTAAGGATTTAAAAAAAAAAAAAAAAAAAAGAACTGAATGGACACATTGTCTCAATGTAATAATGCAGTTTTCTGTAAGGGGCAGTTTGACATGGGGAGATGGCTCTTGAAGCATGAACTAATATATTTAATTTGTCTAACAATGATGCATCTAAATTTATATGCTCATGACAATGAGAAATGAGAATATAGAAATTCAACCTCTGAGGAAATGGGAAAAATCAAGCAGCTGGACGGGTGCAGAGGTGGGTAACCCTACCTTCTTAACACACAAGTATGTGTTTTTTCAAGTCAAAGAATAAATTAATTTGAAAAAAAAAAATGCTGTAAAAGAATACCATTTTAGAACATGAAAAAGAAAGAAATAAAAAAAAAAAGCTTGTTGAAAATGTTCTACTGCTCCCTATTCCCAGAGAAGGCATCATTTTTGGACCTTTAAAAAAAAAAAAAAAAAAAAAAAAAAAGATGGGGTGATGATGTATGCTTTTAGGTCAGGTCTCATTTTATTTTTGATGTATTTTGCTAAATCTGAACACCTTTGATGTCTCAAATTCAGTATTATGAAATATTTTAAGGTTTGGACAAATTACACTGTTCAGTACCGTGAACAGTTTGAACTGTTGGAAACTGATTTATGTTATTGAGTCTCATATCATTTTGTTGTATGTTACTTGCTTCCACACTATTTTTAATTTCTCAAAGTACATTGTTCTATATGACCATTGTTCCGAAAAATTTGATATTTAAAGGTTTGGACAAATTACATTGTTTGGTGCAGTCAGTACTGCAAGTTGTTTAAAGGTTTGAGTTGTTTAAATTGTCTGTGTTAACTGACCTCCTTTGCGATCTGCGTTCCCCCAAAAGAGGAGATGGGAGTGGGGTGTGCAGGGATGTAGGTTTCAGTGGTGTATTCTGAGTCAGCTCACAGGGTTTCCATTTAATAATATGCAATGTCCGTCACTCCCTGTATCCTGTTTTGCACCAAGCTACACTGTTTAGATGGGGATCACTCATACACTTACCCCTGATGCCGGTGAAATCAGCATGCTGGCCATGTGGGATGATACCCAGTTGTCTATTTAATCTAATGTGTGTGCAGGTATCCATGCTCAGAGGAAGAGCCCTCTCATAGAGAGGGATTTTGTGCACGAGGCTCAAAGCAAAAGCAAAGGTGAGCTCGGCCCAGGCAGAGGCCACACTTCTGAGGCAATATGGATAGCCTGCTGAAAACTACACATTTTGAAACTTGAAACTCGTGGCGAATGGAATCTAATTCAGTGTTTCTGGTGTCATAATCAGGAAAAAGCAGTTGGAGTAGCCATTGATAGCACAGAAAGCTGTGGGATGGCTCAGAAATAACCTCGAGATTTTTTTTTGTTGTTTAGTCTGTTCTTTTTTTTTACCACTTATATTCTCCATACATTTTGGTGTAAAAGTTTATTTTTGTTATATTCTTATTGGTACACCCCTCTAATTTAAAAAAAAAAAAAAAAAAAAGTAGGGAATGTTGGAAAACATGGGTGCCAATAGCAGATGGGCCCTCTGAAGTTTTGCACATTGTGGAGGGCCAATACACAACCTTGTCTGGCCCCAATGCTTCTTGTATATAATTCCTTGATCATTTCCTTTGTGTGTTAACCTCATCACCCCTCAGCCCACACCCCAATTTCCCCTCACCTTGTTTGTCTCTCCCCCCACCTCCTATCACTTTAGGCAAATTACCATTTGTTCCTTTGCATCCTTTGAACTTTCAGCTATAAGTGTTCACATTTTCCCTCAGTTGTTGGTTCTTGTTCATCTGTACTTGGGGAACAGACCCACTAGTTCCTCTACTCTATTAAACTATCCACTTTGCAACTAAGAAGTGCCTGCATTTATTTTTCTACTTACAAAAGTACGGAGGAATACAGCAAACTCTCTTTAAAATCCCACAGTAAGTACCTTCTGACTGCAGTAAAGAAGGGACAAATTTTGACCTGGCAAGAAGGTGTGGGACACCCAAGGCTCTTTGACACACTAGGGCAGCAAAGCCAATGCTATCTTGTCCAAACTGACAGAGGAGCAATTGTCGTTGAAAAGTTTAATGATGGTTATAGGAGGGCAACGTCACCAAAGACCGTGAATTGCGTCCTGCTACATACAGTATGGGGCTTTAGAGCCTCAGAGTGCTCAGCGTAGCCATTGTAACCCCTGCCTGCCATTTCATTTGGTCTTGGAGCAATGGGAGTAGTCAGTGGATTGGCGTTTACTCAAGGAACATATGACATTATATATTTGAAATAAGACAATCAATATTTGTTCAACATGTCGACTTTCAGCTTTACTTGAAGGGTTTCCTGAAAAATACTGTATGTTCAATGAAGGAATAACAAACACTTTTATTTGTACCCCCACAATTTTAGGGGCTCAAAAGTAATTGGAGAAATTATCATAATACATAAATTAAATTTTCATTTTTGATATGTCATTTCCTGAGCATTCAATTCCAAATTCATCCTGCTGCTTTTGTCACAGGTCACATCATCAATAAATAATAACGGAATAAATACAACAGACCTGGTCTTGTTGGTAGGCACACATGCCCACGCATGACTTTGTTTCACAGTTGATGTGGTATACTTAAGATCATGAGTAGTCCCTTCCTGTTGGCCTCTCCCATCTTCCTGGTCCAAGTTGATTTTTGTACAATCTACAGAACGTTGTTCCAGAATTGGGCAGGCTTTTTACATTTTTTTTTTTTGCAAACTACCTGCCATTGAGGCTTCCCAGCTGCCATTTTAAAGTTTTTTTCACTGTTGAATCAATGTCTTGGATCATAGTTGAATCACTGTTGAATTATGTTTTGATTTTGAAAGATGAATCAACGTTGATTTTGCAACGTTTTTTCAATGTTGTTTCAACGTTGAAACAAATCTTGTTCAAATTTCAGTATTGATTTGAGATCATTTTGTTAACCTTTTTTCAACCATCAGAGTTAAACGTTGTTTCAATAGCGTTTCAACGTTGAAACGACTACTGACATAATTTCAACTATATTTCAACGTTGAAGGTCGGTCATGTGCCGGCTGGGTTACCAATGTTTTGGATCTTGTGGTAAATGCTCTGTACTTACTCTGATGAAGTCTTCTCTTGATTGTTCACATTGAAACAGGTAAGTCTATCTCCTGGAGAGTATTCTTGATCCAGACAACTGTTCCCTTGTTTTCCTTAATGAGGAAATAATTATTCTGTCATCCACCACCGTTGTTTTAATACTTTGTTTTCACAGTTTTGCCCTGCCTTTCTTTTTAAGAATGTGCCAAGTTTGTAATGGCTGCACCTAATGCTTTTGGCATTTCCCTGAAGGGTTTGTTTTGATTTTTCAGCCTCATGATGCCTTGCTTCTTTGGGACTGACAGGTCTCTGGAATTTATATTGAGAGTTAACAGCAACACATTCCAAATGCAAATGCCACAATTGAAATCTACTTTCTCTAGACCTTTTATCTTCTTGCTTGTAAATGGAATAATGAGGGAGAAACACGTCTGGCCATGGAACAACTGTGCCGTCAATTGTCCAGTTATTTTTATTCCCCCAAAAAAAGGGAAACCACGTATGCAAGGTAACCACTGAAGTGACCATTATTACTGAGTACACACATGAAATTTTTTTCTCTTTAAGAGCGGTCAAATGGTTCCGAAAGCTCACACCAGTGTAAAGCTGCTTACACCAGACGCGAAACGAATTTTTCGCACGACAGGTTACATTCAAAGTCAATGCAAAGACGCGAATCGCGTGTATTCGCGTCTTTGCATTGTGTCTTTGCATTGACTTTGAATGTAATCTGTCGTGCGAAAAATTCGTTCCGCGTCCGGTGTGAAAGCGCCTTTAAAGCAAAATTTCCCACAGCTGTGCTGCACTTGTGGTTTGGTTCTCTTTAACCTTACTGTGCAATCAAGCCTTGTTCACATCAAGCAGTTCGTTTCAGTTCCGTTGAGTTCAGTTTTTTTTTTTTTAAACAATATAACGGTAATTTTTGCATTTCTTTCGTCAAAATTTGTGGATGGCACTGACTGAACATTTTCAATCCGTCCCGTTTTTAGTTACCCTTTTGTTGGGGTAGCTGGCGCACTGATACAATACAGAAAGGTGGAGGTAAACCGCTGCAGTCCATTGACTGCTCAAGAGTGACTGACAGCTGGGCTGAGCAGTGAGAAGTGAATAAGTATTCAAACTTGTATCTCAGAGCATGGCGAACGGCTTCCATCATATGTCCAAGCAGTGACGGATGAAATGTGGAAAGTTCCGGAATAATAACAGCCAGAGTGGAATAATAACAGCCAGAGTTGAGACTTAAGTGTGGCTTAAGTCTCAAATTATTTTGATTTTAATTCAGTTCTTGGAAAATGAAAAAAAAAAAAAGATCTTATTTTTCAAAATGTGGATGTTTATCAGTCCCAAAATTTTGGGCGCTATCCTTACTGACCTTGTCCGTGTCACTTGGCCCCTGAAGAGCAGATGGCTTATTGGTTGGATGCTCTCTCGGGTTATGGCTTTGATGCGCAGCGTGAAGATGTTTACACTTAGAAATGTTCAGGGATTCAGGCTGGAACCTGCTACTTTTGGCTTTCTGGACCTTTTGGGTGCTCCATCGCTGCCCCAACAGAGGTCAAGTAATGCTCCTTACAGTATGCCAGGACAATCAATGTGGTATCGAATCAGACCTTCTACAGCTGTGGAAAAAAATGTCCAAAAAAAAAAAAATAAAAACAGTCAATGATTAGACAGTAGCAAACATCAAGCTTTTAGCTTTTAAGGCAAATAAATGGGAGCAGACCATTTATATCTACAGTTCTGCATCTATGAAGTGTACATTATCAGAGCAGTGGCATTGTGGGTAACACTTGTTTCATAGCCAGATAACTGTGGGTTTGAATCTTTGTGCCTTTATGTGTGGAGTTTGTTTGCTCTCCTCTTGCTTGTGCGGGTTTCTTTTAAAGGAATTTATTCTAGGCTTCCCAGTGCCTTTAAATTGCTTATCTGATTATGAAATGAATGAATAGTAAGCTGACAAGAGTATGGAGAATGGGACAATACAGCCTCAAAGAAGTGCTGAGGTGTTGTCAAACAGGTAGGTAAGTACAAAAATAAATCTATCATAGATCTAACAAAAAATGTACCCACGACCAAGCAGTAAACACGCCAGGATTTGAAACGTGCTGTTACTGCCATCTAGTGGTGGTATAATAATTGCAAATGGAATAGCAGTACCTGCTCCATCCAGGAGTTATAATTTCTCTTAAAGGGAAAATATGTTTAAGGGAAGACCCAACCAATGCTCAGCCCAGAAAATACCAGTTTAGCTCAAATAGGTTGATTTTGAGATTTCATCATTATTTGCTCGAAAAACATCTCATAAATCTACTCCTAGTGTACTTTTCCCCATAAATTGCTCTAACATGTTTTTTTTGCATTTTTATTCACAAGGTTTTCACCATACTGCATTTGTTTGGGAGTGTGTTTCTTCATCATAGTTCATCAAACAGGCTTCAAATTTGCCCCAGATATGCTTGAGATCTGTAGCAAGGGCATGACAGAAAAGTTTTTTTTTTTTTGTTTCCTCTTGTCATTTGAACTACAAATGATTATCAATGTAGGTCGCAACCTATTTCTTCATACGTTCATCAATAAAACCATGAAAACATTGTCTCTGATAATCTAAAGACAAAATTTCTTTCTGTCATGCCCTTCTGCATTGTCTAAGCCCGGGCTGCCCAACCCTGTTCCTGGAGAGCCACCATCCTGAAGTTTATCACTCCAACCAAAGCAAATCACGCCTGCTTTCCCAGTTACAGATCTGGACGAGCTGCTAATGAGCTGAATCAGGTGTGCTGAATTAGGGTTATAGCGAAAACCTACAGGATGGTAGCTCTCCAGGAACAGGGTTAGGCAGCACTGGTCTAAGCTATCTGTAACCAAAATTTTGTGACTCCAGGGTGATTGGTTAGGTGGTAAAACCCTCCCAAAATTGAGCGTTTGATTTAGTGTGTAGAACTGCCACCAGGTGGCGCCACCACCTAAAAATCATAGAATTTGTTTCTTTTAATTAGTATTATCATATGCGTGCTGGACTAGGAAAAGGGGTAACTTGAGTCATTTTATGAAAATTGAGATTTTCCAGCAAAATCAAAGAGTGATCCAAGTTTTCCACAGCAAAGTGTTGTAAATTGACAGTACAGTAGTTTGAAATTCTAGCTTTGCACATGCATTTTCGGTTAAATGAAACAGGTTGAACTTTGCCCCCGTTAATCTCAGAATGGAAAAAAATCCCAAGTGACCCCTTTTCCTAGTCCTGCACACATATATCCAAAAGACATGGCCCTGGATCAATAGATAAAGATTTTTGAGGCATTGCTTGGGTCTCCCCTTAAAGGAAGCACAATGTCGCATACTCTTTTCATTTTCATGTTGATACCAGTTTTGATATACGGTTTATCAATGAACTCACTCATCCAGTACTTCACATTGATGACAGCTGCATGGTTGAAATTAAAAGAGTAGAAAAAATCTCCTGACACTTGAAAATAGCCTTGACCCGTTTTCAGTCATTTTTCTTGATTAACTAGATTTCCAGTGATAAGAATAAACCTTCGGCAGAAAAACATTCAGCTTTTTTCTCAATGCAGTGTTGTGGCAATGCAATAGCAAAATCAATTCAGAGAAATGTGGCATTCTGCGTGTAAAAAAAAGATAAACTACTCTGTTAACTTCAACGTTTACTTTCAGCACATCCTACAATTCAGGCTGTCTAACCAGCACTTTATAATGGTTAAAATAATAACAAAGAAAATACAGACTAGCCACATGTATCCACAATTTTGCCTGACGTCAACTGAAATTTTATTTCACGTCAAAATGAAGCGTTCAATTTCTTGTCTTACCTTCAAAAGAAAAACTGGTCACACCTGATGGTGTTGAGTGTTTTCTAGCTCACAGTGTTAACACTCAGAGGTCACTTTGAGGCAGTCTGCTACACCTTGACATTTTGAAGTTTTTCATCTAGCTAAAAACATCTATGCAAAAGTGGCACAAATGGTGATATTCTAGAAAACCTCAACAATAATAATATGAGAGTAAAGTGAATGTAAAGAAATTAGTTTTTATTAAAATTCAGTGTAAACACAACTAGACAAAAACCTATTTTCAAAGGTCTTCAAATCTTGTAAAAAAAAAAAAAAAAAACACACTAAAAATATAACTGGCCAAGACTTCTGAAGTTTGAACCTTGTAAACATAAGTGTTGGCTACATAAAAGTAAGAAGAGCATTCAGAAATGTTATGAAGTTTCAATACAAATTGTAAAAAAGTCAAACTAACTGAAGCCAGTGGCTCTTTCAAATGAATACTGATTAAATGGGTGTATCACACCTGTAACTGTTCCCTCCCCCTGTCAGTGTCCATGTGTGATGGCTGTCCATCTGTCAATAGTTGTCATTGTCCACCTGTCAATAGCTTTGCCAGGGCATTGTAGTTACCTTCTCCCAAAGCTTTGCAAGCTACTGCAAAGTAAGTAAGTGTCACTGTGGCTCTCTGTTCCCATGTACAGTCTGTCACAGGCAACCCAGTTCCAAAAGTGTGTCCAAATCCAAGAGTTTACAAAAATCCTCTTCAACATCCCTTCCCATGTGCGTTTGTTTATACTGGTGAAATGGGGTGTGTTCTCACCCCGTGCTCCCAAACAATGACCCAATGACGCCACTGATTGCCTTGGTGTTTACCATCTGAATAGCTGAGGGGTGTGTCAGTAACAGGCTGCTGCTGGCTAAGCTGCTGAAAATCGTAACATTTCTTTTTATTCTTTTTGAAAAGCGCAATTGATACATTTTTATTTTAAAACCTATATATTTGAACACCAGAAGATTCAAGGTCTCTAGCGGTGTTACTCATATGTTTCTAGGACAAAAACTCGCGGAGCTTCAGATGTGTGTTTGGAACAGTCCAAAAAGTCCGCCCGGGGAGTCCGCGACCTCAGAGTGTTAATTTAAAAAACTGAAAACAGGTCAGGAGAATCATTAGTTGAAAGCGATGTTCTGTGCTTCCTCTATTTTTGGCTAACCAGCCGCCACAGCTTCACATCGATTCCACGGTCCAGGCTGGGCCTGCGGAGAGATCTTAGGGAGGCCTTTAATGTATCTTTTCAAAGAAATTGTATTGTGTAGCATGGAAGGCATCTAAATATTTAATTGTTGGTGAATCCTTTCTGCTAGCGAGAGCAAACAGCTTTTGATGTTGCATTAGGGTATTGATAGAGAAAAAGTAGATGTATTCATTTGATTAATATCTGCTTTTCTATGTTGCCGAAACATAAACTTTGCTGTAACCCTGCGACCTCTGTAAAAATACTTAGAACTTTCAAATTTTACTTTAAGGCCAAAAATTAGGGGCATGCAGGTGAGCTGTTACATTGTAGGAGCTATGGCCATTAAACAAGAGCAATTTGAAATTGCAAACCTCCATCATGGCCATCTGTAATATAATTACCCCTCCCTCAATTTTTTTTTCATTTCAGTTCATTATGTACTTGTGAAGATGTGACTGAAAATGTCAGGTTTTTCCCTCTCTCGCAATGGTGAAGAATTTTTCCTAAGAAATCCAGGATCCAGATCGCTCCCAAAATCTTATCACCTGGGGCAGGATTTACAGTTGGGAAAATTCTCATGCAAATCCCTCCATTGGTTTTTGCGAAATCCTGCAAACTGACATCATATAACCTCCTTTGCGGAGGTAAAAAGCCACACAAAAACAGACGTCAGGAAATATTTCTCTCCCTATCCCTGAATTAGATACAGAGACGGGAAGATTTGCCTCCATAACTTATTTAGACCACTGCAATTCTGAGGTTTGGCAGGAAAAAGATCATGAAAGTGATCATGAAAAAAAAAAAAAAAAAAAAAACCCACACGATGTGGCTAATATTCTCCTGCAGTATGAAAGATGTGAAATTATTCTGTGGAAAACATTTTTTTTTTTGCTTTGGTTATGAGAGGTGTTGCTACCCATTATCAAGTTTAAGGGGACAATTTTCTTACTTATTTGATGTGTGTTATGATTTATTAAGCAATGAATGAAATTATATTTTTCAAAATGGCTTTCGTGTTGTCCGTTTAACTTTTCATGATATCACGTTTTCCCTCTAATTTTATAGCACGCCGCGGTGTCTGACTATAATGCTGGCATTTTGCGCAAAACTGATTTGACTGACTCTGGCCCATACTCTCTTCAGGGGTCGGACGTCTCCGGGTTCTGGTTATTTCGGCACTGCTCTCCCTTTTCATTAGGAGATGCAAGTTCTTGCCTTTGCTCATTAGGCTACTGCAGCTCAAAGCATGCCATGGTGCCCGTTTAGATCACCTACGATACAATTCAAGGATGGGCCGGACATAACCGTGGAATAATTGAGACAATATTGATACTGAACTCACCATAGAGAGTCAAGTAAATAATTTTTTTAAGCAGGTGTCATGGCCATTTTCCAGTCAGCACCCCCAATCAGAGGACTGGGTGTAGCAGTGAGGTTACTTGTAAATGCAGTGTAAAGGTGGGTTCTTGTGGATCAACTGGTTGCAGGACACCAGAAAGAGTCAAACACACTGGTTGACAAAAAACTCTTTATTCAACAGGGGTTTCACAGCCAGGGAGTCAGGGGTAGTCACTCACCGCCAGGGATTTAGAAAAGAGCACAACACAAATTCTAAACTAAGTAAGTAGACTGATTGTGAATACCAAAAAAAAAAAAAAAAACCAAAAAAAACACACCCCTTTGAAAATGCAAGCAAGCTTTTAGATTAAAGCAACCCACCACACAACACCCAATTGCCCTGGCAGCAAGCAGCCACCCTTGGCCACAGCCAGTAGCCCCTGGACTAATAGTTAATATAAAAAATTCAAATTTCCTTTAATTTAAAAGCACTTGATTAAAAACTTCACAACAGAACAGGTACAGTTACTAAAAGGTCAAGGTATTAGTGGTCCTGGATCACTGGCTGAGCCACCGGGGGAGGTGAATGGCACGCAGAGCCTCAGCACAGGTCGGCCGCCCTGACTGGGACTCAATTGAAGTTAGCCAAATGGCAAACAAACAAAGCACAAACAAACTTCTGCTCCAAGAAATGGACTGACACAAACACCAAAAGAAGACCATACAGCAAACTAAACCAAACAGGTTTAGTTCAAGATTTAGTTTAAAACAATAAAATTGATAACCAAACACAAAAACATGACTCAAAACTGCAACAAGAAACAATCAAATCTTTAGACTTAAGTCCTCTCACAGTTGCACAAACGAACACAATACGCCTAACAAACAATCCAACATCCAGAGCACGCCATCCACCTACCGTCCGCAGATGCCCAGAAGAGCAACAAACAAAAAAAAAAAAAAGCCCAGGCCTAGGCCTTGGTGGTGACCCTTTATAGAGGATACACTTCTTCTGTGGTCCTTATCCTACTACATTAGTGCCCCCTACTGTACTGGTCCCCATATTGCATCCTCAAACCAATCAGTCCTTCCCATTACAGCAGCGTACTGCATTTGAAGACCTGTGTGCAAGAAGTACCTAAGTCACAAAATAATACTTTTGAGATTTTGGGGGTCAAAGTTTTCATAACATGTTGCAGATCATGACAATGGACAATGGCAACGCACCAGTACACAAGACTTGAGTGCTTCTTTGCAGAAATCTTTGGTATCAGATGATGCTCTGGCCATTTTGGCTTTTAATACTGGTGTCAGCTCATTTTTTTGCAAAATGTGACTTAAGTACTTCTTGCACAAAGGTCTTCATTTTTAAACTATTCCAGTAAAAATATTGAGATTTTGTAGGGACAAATCACAACAAAGAAACCAGTTCGTCAGCCATACACTTCAGAGCATAATTGTAGTCTGTACTCATGAACCCCAAGCAAATCAATTATTTTTCAAAAATGAACCCCCTGAACTTCCAGCTATACCTCAGATTATTTATTTATATCAAAATTATGGTTATTATTTTGAAATAGTCTTAGGCATTATTTATGTATTGTTTCTTCTAAAAGTACATTTTCAGTTAATTATTGTTAATACAATGTTTACAAGCAATAAGTTTCAGCAGAATCTTTCTTCACCAACGGTCTCGAAAGACCCAAGGTAAGTTGGAACACTTAATAAAATGAACATTGATCCCATGTATGGGTCCATCAAATCCAGTCTCTGTATTCAAATCTGAGGAACTTAAGGCCTATTTTAAATTCTCGCAGAAATTCCAAGGTTTCCAACAATCACAAACATGTCCTGCTGAATTACAGGGAATGGGTATAAGTTGATGTACAAGATCTAGATATTAATCATTTGATTTAATGCTGTGACCATAAAAACATGGTGTACTGCAGTTGAATATTTCTCTCCATATAAGTGTGATGTAGCTTCAGTGAAGCACTGTGTAAGGGTTGTGTCATGGACCCTCGTGACAGGCACGGAGGACAAGAAGTTGTGTGCTGGACTCGGGTGCAAGGATGGACTTGGTATTTATTATGCCAACAGCACCGCAGGAGGCATGAATGAAGTACATAAAACAAAATGGGAATCCAGGTTCCTTAGAAATGCTATATGTAATACAGAGTCTGGACTATAGCTGCAGTAACAATGTATTACAAATAGGAAACAAGGATGGAAATGAGGTTCCTTTAAACTAAGTGCTGGAAACAATAATAACAGCACTAAATGTACAGAGTTTTAGTATTAGAACGCAATACATGGAAAATACTTTTATACAAGAATAGGAATACAGCACAGGCATGTAGTTACAAGACTTCGCAATAACTAAGTGCGAAGCTCACTCTTAACCCTTGTGTTGTCCTCGGGTCAAAATGACCCGCTACTGTGTTTAACAGCAGTGAAAAATCCCCTAAATGACATTTTTTCAACCTTAGAAAAAATGAAATGTTGTCTTTATTCACATTTCCATGTAAGCTGTACAAAAAAAGTTACTTATATTGTCTTCGGGTCAAAATGACCCGGCAGTAAAATTAAGTTGAAATCACAGTCACAGAGTCAGGTACACACCCCAAAAATGTGAGAATGCTTTAGTTTTGTCTAATTTCAAAGATCAATGTCTTCTCCAGCAGAGTACATTGCCTGTGACCAGATCTTACCCTAGGGGGTGGGACTATAAATCAGAGTGTCTACACATGCAGGAACAGACAGACTCTCATGATTGAAATGTAAATATATTGACACATTGTCTGTATGTGTGCAGTTTCAGACCCTACACAGGGTAAAAAGTGTAGGAAAGCACGTGCGGGAACCATAGACAGTAAAAGAAGTGGATGGCGGGATGATGCTGTTCTCAACAGGAGAGCGATGAAGCTCAATTGAGCGTGTTTTCAGTTGAGCACCATGCCTACTGCGCAGGCTCGAAGTCAGCTTGCTGACGTAAACCAATGTCCTGAGAAGCAGTAACTCGTCTGGTAGATGTACCCTACACATAATTCCCAGCAAGCAAGCGATTGCGTCTGTAAGTATAATCTGATTCCATCCGATGTTATTATGTTTTGCGAATTATTACTTCATAGGTACTTCACTTCGTTAGCGATGTGGCTCAATCGTCTACTGTCTATGATTCGTCTATGGGCTTCTGGTCTAAACAGTACAGTTATTTACCTCCCGTGCGACAGAAAGTCGCCGGCATTTCACGTCACTTTTAGCCTAGCCTGGTTCCATCGGCTGAAAATGCGTATTATTAGACCATAACGCTACATACGAAGTAAAGACATCTGCTACAAAATGTAGTTTCTCTGTAGAAAATATTGTCGCTGACATGAAGGCTCATAATGTTTTTAGTGTAAAGTTATTTGATGTCAAAAGTCAGACAAAATGAATGGGGGTGAATGGAGAAGCTACCACTAGGTGAACATCAGCTAAATTCCAGAGCATTCAATTGAGCTTCAACTTCCGGGTGTATTCCCATCCCCTTGGCGGGAACAGACCGGCTCTCACGATCAAATGAAAACAATATTGCCACCATGTCTGTGTGGCTTCTCAGAGGCTATAAAGGTGCTGCAGATGACAGTACCCCAAATTCTCTCTGTGCTGAAGCCATGAGTGCACGTTACATTGCCGAACAGGCTCGAGATCTAATTTTTTCAGATGTCCAGCAAGACAACTGATTTAGAAGAGGAAGTGGAGGAGGTATCAGAAGAGGGAGATGGGGAAGAATACAACCCAGAGCATGATTCATCATCTTCAGAAGAAGAAGAAATCCCTCAAGCTGACAGAGAGACTTTCCTGTCAAAAAACAGCAAAATAGCATGGTCCTCCGCAGCATATGACAAACAGGGCAGGATGGCAGCACAAAATGTCTTGAAGATGACCCCAGGACCCACAAGGCACGCCGTTTCCCACGCTCATGACATTACCTCAACATTTTTCCTGTTCATCACACCAGCAATGCAAATAATAATCCTGGAGATGACAAATCTGGAGGGTTTTCGTAAATATGGAGACAGCTGGGAAAGGATGGATAAGACTGACCTGCATGCCTACATAGGGCTACTAATCTTAGAGGGAAAGAGGGAAAACTCAGGTATTCACTCAATTTGCGGTGAATGACATGTTTCTTCGGGAAAAAGAATAGATTTGGTGTTTAAAATTCAATTAAGCTGCTTTATTTTGGGAGTTTAGTGAAGGCGGGTCATTTTGACCCGGAGGACAAGGAGTGTATACAGAATATGAGGACAACACAAGGGTTAAATAGGCCACTGCTACCACACAGTGGAAATTAGAAACAGGTGCCACAGATAATTGAATAATCACAGAAGTCAGGCCACCGAAGAAAACGGCCAAGCTGTTACAAAAGTTTTTCAGACGTCAACCTTTTTCACAGAACCAGCAACACACAATTGAAAACTCATTTGGTTCGTCTCTGGGTTTGTTACAGGCTCTGTGATTTTTTGAGTTTGGTTCTGGTGAAAATGTATCGACTTCAAAGTGTTGTGGTGCAAAGTTTAGTGGGAATGAGGCAGGTTTTCGATTTTGTGTTGCTGGTTATTTGAAAAAGATAGACATCTGACAAACTTTTGTGTCAGCTTGGCCGTTTTCTTTGGTAGGCCTGAGAAGTACAGTCCGAGTCTTAGTAGATCGGTGAGCTTGACAGCTGGAAGCGTGGTCTTACATGCTGAAACCAGCAGATACGTTATATGACATTGTCCGACAATATGAAAAAACAGATGGAAAATTTCTAGCCGTCCCATTTGAGGAAGTAGGTCATATTTCTAAGTTTTGTACTATCCCCGAGTGACAACCAGTTGACAGTGATTTAGCTCTTTTTATTGCCACTGGCAGGTATTGCCTCTATTTTTGATCATTCCCAATGGTTGCTCTATTTTTTTTTTGTTGTTTTCATTTAACGTCCCTGTTTTGTTGCAGTTTGTCACAAAACGTGGGGATATTCAACATTCCTGAAAGAAATGAGCTTTTTATTTTGTCCCACACCTAAAAAGGAGGTTATTTTCTTAAAGGGAAATCACTAATATAATGAAGATGAAGGTTGTACGTGGAACCAGTCGGATGGGAAGTCTCTTTCTGGTAATGTCATCATCCTCAGAGGTGGTCGTAGCAGTTCTATGTTTGGTAATAAGTTGTTGATCATACTGAAAGGCTGGCTGACTATGTGCCTGTTCACCAGCTGACCAGATTGGCACAACCCTCGTGCGAATGCCTTTTGTTTCTCTTCCTATTGAGCAACTTGCATGTTTATTACCTCCGCCAAACGAAGTTGGCAGGAGGTTATGTGATCGGTGCCGTTCGTTTGTTTGTGAGTTTGTAAATAAGATAACTCAAAAAGTAATGAACGGATATCTCTGAAATTTTGTGGGTGGGTCGCTATTACATCGGGGATGGACCCTATTGATTTTCACCGCGATCAGTGGAACAATATGGCTGCCACGGCGGCCATCTTGAAATCGTATGACACGCGATAACTGAACTTTGCTCCCACTCACCAAGATTTGGACTGTGCTGCCTTGGCAGTGGTTTGCACTCTAGGCGTGCCTCTAGTGAGAAGTATGTCTTCGATTGGTTTAAAACTCACATCTGCTCCCCTCCCTGGCTGTGTCTTGTTTCATGCTTACTGCTTAATTGTCCAGTGACGTGTATTTAAACCCCCTCCTTTGTGCTGCAAATTTCTGGATTATAATTTGTTATTTGTGCTTAAAACCAGTCAGTATTCTCATCTGTCACAATCCATTGTGTGTCTCCTCGCAATTCAGCAGCTTCCACGTTTATTAAGCGTATGTGTACTGTGATTGGTTTACGTCCTGTGCGTCTCGCCCCCTCAGCTCAATCTTGTTATGCGGTTGTGCGATTAGCGATGACATAACAAGTACTTAGGCCTTCTAGCTAATGTGCAAGTTGCTGGATTGGAAACTCGCATTCATGCAAGTTATCCTAGTTAACGTATAGTTCTAAAACTCTTGTCTTTGTCAATGCAACTAGTGCTTTAGTGACAGCTTTTTCCCTGATGTCACTCTAATCATTTAGTTGATATGAACGCGCTTACAATCCTAATCAGGGGCCAGGATTGGGACTGAGTTCAAGTTAACTCAGTTCAAGTCTGTTCCTGTTCTTCTATCCAGAGCAAGCTTCCAATCTTAATGAGGGTCCAAGACTGGGACTGTGTTCTTGCTGACCCATCCAGTTTGGTCTCGTCTCCCAGTTTGTTAGGAACAAGCTTCCAATCCTGAACTGGAGCCAGGACTGAGATCGCGGTCCCTTCCAGCCACCTCTCCATCCTCTGAAGCAGTTCAGTGCTGGCGGAGCCAGTGTAACACCTGGCAGCATCCTGGAAGCCTGCCCGGTGACAGAAGCTCAAGCTTAGCCTATTAGAACAGTGCTGAACTGGCTATCCTCATCAAGGTTCCGTCCCCACTATTCTGTCTTGGGGTTCCGCCCCTATTCTCTACCATATTGCTGTCAAGAAACTACCAGTTGGATTGTGCTTCTGACTCCACGTTTGATTCCTGCTCTCTACTGTAACATTGTCTTAATTAAGTGTAACAATTACTTTAATGACAGCAATTCCCAGAAGTTTTTTTTTTTACTCAGTTAAAACATGTTTTGAAGTCTACTCACGGTCCAGGATTGGGGCAGCGTTCAAGTTAACCCAGCTGAAGTGAGTTTGTTTGTCCAGTTTAATAGGAACAAAGCCACCCCAGCCCATCACACTACCACCCCCATGTTAAACTGTTGGTATGATGTTCTTATTGTGGAATGCTGTGTTGGGTTTACGCTAGATATAGCCAGACCCATATCTTCCAGAAAGTCCTTCTTTGGACTCATCAGTTCACTGAATATTATCCCAAAAGTATTTGGGGTCATCAAGATGTTGTTTTTTGGCAAATGTGAGATAAGCTTTTGTGTTCTTTCTGGTCAGCAGTGGTATTCAACTAGCAGCTCCCCCATATATGCTGTGTTTGCCTAGTCTTTCTTTTCATTGTGGAATCGTGAACACTGACCTTAACTGAGACAAGTTAGGCTGCAGTTCTTCAGATGTTTGGGTTTTTTGTGATCTCCTGGATTAGTTGTCAATTCTACAAAGGAATCCTAGTAGGCAAGCCACTCCCGGGAGGGTTCACCATCGTTCCAAGTTTAATGCAGGCATAGATAACACCACCCTGCATCATTTTTGCTGAATAAAATCCAATTCTTGTTTCTTACTAACTTCAGGGTGCCGATTCCAAAAATAGTGTCAGTTTTGCTCTAGCACGCCACATTTTCTCACAATGTATGATGAGCATTTCATAGTATTGTCACTTTCGACAACCACTTGTGCGATTAAGAAGTGCTTAACCACCGGAAAAACTGCCACAACTAATGATTTCTATTTTCCTCTGAGCCAGGTGAGAACTATTTGTTCAATTCTTGTCTGATTTTCACATGTAGAATGATTCTAAGGACATTATTTTTTGCTTAATCATGATGTCAGGCGTAGTAATATGGCCACTGACAGAGGAAAATGCAGACATGATACAGATGTTTTCTGCTACATCTTTTGGTGTTTCACTACACCCAAATAGCATGTGTTGCTGTTTTGATTGGTGCATAAAAGTCGATTTATATGATATAATAAGGAATATCTTCATTTTTAGTTCGTGAAAAAACCGTGATAGAAACTTTTTACTCGCATTTTTTAATTCAGCATCTTCAAATTAGGTAATATGAGGCCTTTTTGGGAAATCAGCAGAAAATTTTTTTCAACATGGAGGATGGTGTTACTGTTGGTGCCCACAGAGAGACTGCCCCGAATGAAATTATTCCCGTGAATCAAAGAAAAGAAAATTTAATCCTAAGGTAAGCTGCATTTTGTTTTATTACATCTTGCAGAATGCTTAAAATCTAACTGTGTCATTTTGCTTTCATTTATCATTGTGTATTCTTAGATAAATCAATATGAAAAAAAGAATTCGCGATTTGTCCAAAAACCTAATGTGATACACAAATTTTTAGGGCAAATTTCAAATCAGCGCCTTTGAATTATATAAAATCAACATAGTTTATCAAATCAGCAGAGAAAAAGTTTCAAAATGCAGGTCGGTGTAATTGCTCTCACTGTGGTCGACTGGAGTCCCAGAACCTTATGAATGGCTTTGAACCCCTTTACAGACAAACAGATGTCAACATCTTTAATTCTCATCTGTTCTGCAATTTCTCTAGATTGACATCTTAGCCTACTTCACATTGCCAGACAGACGGGGCTGTCCCAATTTTTGCGTGGTTGCTTGATCACAATTTTGTGAGCCTACCGCGGTTATTTTTCATAATCCCTTGTCTGCATATTTTCACATTTCCTTCTGCAGAAGCACAATTTTAATGAAAGCCAAGTGTCATTATTTTCCTCTGTTTTCCTCTGTGGGCATGCTCTTTGTTTTTGAAATGACACTTTGGCAGAGTGCTTGGACAAAGGTTTAATCAGCACTACTGCTTTTCCGATGTCCGACTCATTTTGAAAGCAGTATAGGGAAGTGAAGATGAATTTGGTTGTGAAGCAAGATAACACTTCACCACACTGGGAACATTTTGGATTTAACCCACTGAAAAAGGTTTGCCCACTAACTTGGAGGAACTGTTTTGTTGAATTTGCCAAAAAATGGCGCTAATTAGAATGGCAACATAAAGAATTTAAAAAATTAATTGTCTCAGGAATCAATCAATCAATCAATCAATCAATCAATAATCCCAATCAAAACACTGTTGTTTCACCAACTGCAGTGCCTTCCCTTGAACCCAGAGTTGTAGGCTTTCCATAAAAGTTTTACAATGATACTTTCCTCGTTTTCCCAATTCATTTTTTTTAATTTAACAAAGTTTGAAAGACAGACAGAATTTTATTTCAGGTTCCTATTCAAGTCAATTTTCCATTTACAATTTACATTAATTTTCAACAGATGGCTATCGTTCCTCGTAAGGAGGGGATTTTATTTAAGTTCTATTAAACTAGACGTACACAACTATATACAATTTGGCACAGATGCGGTATGAATATACAAAGTAATCTAATTGTCAATTTAAATTATTTGTGCAACAATCATCGTCAACCAAATTTACATAACCGTGACAGCCCCAGGCTGGGGGGGTGTAATACCTCCCCACTGGCCTGGATACGGCTCGTGATCCCTCAGGGAGAGTTGAAGGAAGGAGGAAGGCTTTTTTGGTTGGTCTGCTACCCCCACAACCTGGTCCCGAATAAGTGGTGAACACTGGATTATATTTCTCAAATCACTTTGGACGTGTTGTCATGAAAACTAAAAATGAGGTAATACACAATATTCTTAGAATTTGTCTCAAGTCATGTCGAAATTCCATGGAAGATAGGACACATTTTCTAAGGTATTTATTACCTCCTACCACTTCAAATAGAATATGAGAATGATAAAGAAAAATTTAAATAAATTCAGGTGATTGCTTCTTTCCTGATTTGGATAATTGCATCATAAGACTTGAAGGGAAAAGAAAAATACAAGAAAAATTTGACACATTGATCAGGTCTTGGGACTTCGTTAAATTAGACGAGCTTCTGTGAAAGTGAATTGCATCAAAATAATGAAAATATGTACAATATGGCAATATTTCTTATTTCTTTTCTACTTCTTTTCTGTCGGTAAATTTGCCAAAATACAGCACTTTGTTAATATATAATGAGTGCCATAGTTCATTGGACAGTGGCACACATTTTGGTAATTTGTTTCTGTCAGCTGAGAGAATCACTGCATCTGAATCCAACTGAACAGGTATTTTACATGCGAATGAGGAGTCTGAAAGCAGAAATTCCCCAAAGGGAGTTAGCACTGAAAATGGCTGCAGTAACTGGCCCGGCAATGCATCACTAGGCTCTGTTGATGTCTGCAAATCATAGACATCATGAAGTCATTGCATGCAAAGGATATGCAACCAAATTTTAAAAAATGATTACCTTATTCAACATTACGGTAGACAGTCTGATACTGTTTTATGTGCCCAGACATGGGATGCATCTGGCCACTTATGGATCAAAACGCCCTAAAATTAACACTGACAGTCTGTTCTTCAGCTTCACTGTCATTGTATCCTGTCAAACAAACAAATAACTGCTTGAGTACAGGACAGAAATGACAAATGTGTCACCGACTGTCCAATAAATTATGGTGCTCGCTGTAAATATGAAAGGGATACTCCAATCATTTATCATAATTGAAAATGCACAATAATTCACTAGATTATCATAATCTCTACCGATCCTGAAATTTTCATTGGTTTCTGAAGTTGTTTACCATTTTGAATCGATTTTTTTTGGCCAACGATCTGCATTTACAAATGAGCGCCGCCATTCTTACCAAGTCACATGATTCTGCAAAGGGAAATGACGCTAACAGTGCTGTAAACAACTGGCCAGGGCGACTTATTTTCGGCTAAACTGTTAGGATCGCAATAAATCAAAACGCATATTGCATGATTTCATATCGTAACACTGCCATGTCAGTCACAAAAAACTGTCGCTATATTGCACTTATTCTATAAGAGACGTCATTTTCGCCTTGTGTTTTTCTAGTGTCTATTCCAGATCCGGCAGTACTCTAATGATGCAGTAGCACAATCTGTACTTCGCTCATCTGCCCCAGATCCAGAAACTGTGCACCAGATGACCTAAAATGCATTAGCGGATGGTTTTTGGCTAATAAACAGAAAATTCTCGGTTCAGGCAATGTTGACGAAAGTTAATCATAGCTTATTGGCATCCACTGACCACACTGCAATAATACAATGCTGGTTGAAAATCGGTATAGAATCCCTTAGAGACGTTTTCTCATGGGGTGCGTTTCCTGAGAGTACATTTGCTAACTACGTTACTAACCTACATAGTTTGTCCATTCAGTCAATGATTCCAGCTATGTAAGTTAGCATCTGTGCTTTTGGGAAACGCACCCGCGTCTGCTGCAAACGCAAGCTTGCTTGTCATTCCCTCCTGGCCAGTGTTCTGTCAGTTTCTGCTACCTGTCAAGATATGCTACCTGTTCTGCACACGCACAATCTCACAATCTTGGGCTATATTTCTTCCCTCACATCTTAAATATAATTTAAAAAATCTTGAAAATACTGGTTTTTTTGGTGCGCCTTTCGACTTATAGGCAAATAATTGCATGTACACATTGGCTTTTCCTGAAAATGCCGAAATTAGAGTGGCATTTGGCATGATATTTTTAAATCAAACTTTTCCAACTCATTATAACATCTGCGTATGTTATAATAAGCTAACAAATAACAAAGTTGCTACAGTAGGCTGATTTGAATTGCAACATTAAAGTGAAAACAAAGACTTTACGATCACCCTGCAAGTAGCATTTTTACTCCTGGATAAGCGAAGCTTAGGAAGGAGTGTTGTGATGAGACTCGAACGTCATTCACTAATCAATCAATCAATCTTGCCATGGATGACCAGTCCCTAATTCATAAATAGCTTATCCAGGAGTTAACGAAAGTGCCACTTTGATCTCTTTGGTTTGCCACTTTCGTCTCTACACCTTCGATGGGATTTCGCAAAAATGATAATTCTTGGGGTTGTTGGCATCTGAGGCACAATACTTCCCCACACAATAGGGCAATGCCTGCGGTAAATCGCCACAATAATAACTCCTCTCGCCATTTGCAGAGAAGCACACTGATGATGTTATGTTAGTTACTTCTGATCATGTGACTGGTCAGAGTGGCTGCGCCCATCGAAACTTCTTTTTTATCCTAAAAAAAACTATTTTCTCAACCCCATGTGGTTCGATTTGCCTGAAAACTTGGAAAATAATGTATGAAGTGGAGCATCACGTTACATGAAGTTTGAAAATCAGTGTGACGAATGAAGTTTCCCTTTAACTTTAAAAGAAATCATCAGTAAAACAAACAACTCATCCTTTGAAATAGAACTGTGTGTATGCAGTAAACTTCCCAAAGTAATTCAAAAACAAACCGAAAATAATTCTCTCATGCTTGCAGATGTTTTTTATGTTAGACCATTACCGTGGTAAAGTGACGTAACACACTTCCCCATTTCTGATGAAGGGGTTGTGTCTACTTTTCTTGGAAGTTCATAATTAAGTAAGAGAGCTTTTTTGTGATATGTGAAGCAGACTTTCTGAAACTTTACTCTTGGAGCCTATGGATCCAGCAGATTTTTTCTAAGGCTGCTGGACGCTGTGAGGGTGCAGGGCATTTTTGAGGAGCTTGCAAATACAATGGCATTGCCAATAGGGATGTTTTGCTGAAATCAACAAAGAAGCAGTGGTCTGATACCACAAGCAGCTTAATACACAGGATCAGGGCCACATTAAAGCACCATGGGCCCCCAAGGCTACCACTTTTTCAAGGCCCCCCCACCCTCCACCGCCACTGCGCCAAGTACCATCACAATTACACTACTGCCCTGTCCCATCTGCACAGCACCAGCCCTGCTGACTTTCTATATGATAATGCATCAATGATCACTCATGACTCATGACTCATTTCATTTTATGACTGTTGTAGCACAAAATACTTTTCATATAGCTCAGAGAGGCTTACATACTCAATAAAACAACAAAGAAATTGGATCACCCAAAAATATAAAGGCTGGCTTTCTGAAGGACAATGTACATCTCTCTTACACATAATTCACACATTTGTGCACTTATATGCACTTATACACTTAGCTGTTCTTACTTTTCCCATGACAAAAATTAGCATTTTTCTAAAAAGGCTTCAAATGGATATATACCAGACCTATCTTTTGCGTTTTGTAGTGAAACTCATCAATTAGACAAGACAGGCTAAATTAAATCTATAGCCTTCATTTTCTAATGTTGCTGTTGTATTAAGCCAGCTAAATAAGAAAGACCAAGCTTGCTACCTAGCCTGTGGCAGCAGCAGGTGATAGTCTCGCCATCATTGTTTCATCTGCCAGCGGCTCAATAGCATCATTAGCAGCCAGTGTGCCGGTCAGCGTTGCCGGTGGAAGATTGTTAGCAGCCTCCGTATAGCCACTGCTGCCGGAGGGTTTTTGGTTTCATCATTGGGGCTTGTAGCTTTGAAATATCCAGGCAGCTTGAGTATTTTTCTTAATAGCTTTGACTCCCACTGCAACTTCTCTCATTGATTTTTACATTTCTTAGCTCCACGCTCACATTTCTTTCTGCATTTTAGCATCTTTCGTTTTAAGGTTCCACTCCAGCACCAAGGCACCAGCTATTGTTCAAGGACAACAACTTATTCATGGACAATAAAAGCACGCAGGCACGTCATCCATTTACCAATCACAATGGCTTTTATTTATTCAAGCTATTAATGCCCCCTGCCCCCCTCCAGGCCCAACACACACAGAACAGTCAGAGCACCGTATAAGCATTATTTCGCATTGCTCCCCATGATTGTTTTTATCCTGGGCCTCACGGTGGGCCCTCTCCTGTCATCACACCCTGGGGTTTGAGCCCGTGCATTAAAATGGCGCTGCACAGGATGCTTCTGTTTTCAGTCCTTCACAGCCAGCCCATTCTCACCCTGACACATCATATACGGATGAAAGAGGAGGCTTTTGGCATTATTATTTGATTCTATTTGTAAAACGAGCCCTAGCTCCCAACCCCTAATCCTAACCTGAAATCCAACCCTGAATGACAAATAAGGACGCCAAAAGCCTCTTTTTTCATCGTAGAACAACACTTACTAAAGTGGCATCAATATTTCATGAGTTGGGATGAGACTGTGTTGTCACAGCTGAACATCTAAATTGCGCTGACTCTTTTCTGCATATATACAAAATATTATCATGAATATTGACTCAGGAACCTCCAAAGTTCTGTTTAAAGGGAAGTGAAATGAACAAAGAAGTGCAGCCATTTGCTGAAATGATGGCAACATCTCGACACACAAAGGCTGAAGTAACTTAAATTCTGCTACCTGTGATGATCACATTTACAAAGCCATGTAACACAGGTTGTTTAAGAGGAAACATCATCACTTGCCTCGACACCAACCCCTATCGACAGCATCGTATTTGTACTTAACTTATCAGACTCTATGTGCAAACTTTTTTGTCTTGACACCACAGACAGCTCTGTGGCCTCTACTTCTGTGGTTACGTGAGATAGATGGTGAAACAGCCTCCATATCCTGGGGGCTCGAAGCGAGCTTTGGAAGTTACGGGCGGCAAAGGCGTACAGCAGTGGATTCACGGCACTGCTGATGAAGACCATGGCTCCTGCGATCAAGCCGATGGTCTCTGTTGCGGCCCTCAGGTTGCCCGCCGTGTCGGGGTCTGTTTGCTCTGCGTTGAGGCTGAGCAAAAAGAGCACATTGGCCAGCTGGTGTGGGAACCAGCAGAGTAGGAAGACGATGACCACGGCAGCGATGAGGTTCGTGGATTTCTGTTTGGACCTGAACGTCATCTGCCTGATACGGCTCAGGAGGCAGCCGTAACATACAACGAGGACGAAGAACGGCAAGACAAAGCCCACCAGTATCTCCAGCAGCCGGCATGCCACCTCCAGGCTGGCTGAAGAGAGTTCCCTGTACGCACACTCATCTTCCTCGTTAAGCTCTCGTGTGGGAATGGAGGGAATGCTGAAAAGAAAAGCCAAACACCAGACGACCAGCAGAATCTTGTTCAGCATGTTTTTGTTCTTCCAGCGGAGGTAGGCGACGGGGTAGCGCACCGAGAGGAACCTCTCCACGCTCATGAGGGTGAGGAGGAAGACGCTACAGTACATGCTGGAGTAGATGAGGAAGACGATGCCTTTACATGCAGCTTCGCTGAACACCCAGGACTGGGCAAAGGAGTATATCCACAGAGGCAGAGTGACGAGGACAAGCAGATCAGCCGTGGCCAGGTGGAGGATGAGCACCACAGTGTGGGAGCGCTGCTTCACGTGCCGAAGGATCGTCCAGATCACCAGCAGGTTCCCTGGAGCACCCACCAGGAAGGACAAGGCCAGGATCACACAGGCCCCCACTATTTCCCCTTCTGTCATTGTTTCTTTGCTTGGTTGTGTTCAAGAGGCTTTACTGTTATCTTCTGATGATGAAAGACAGTACTGCTGCCAAACCAAACGACCACTTCTCTTTCAGCGTTCTGAGAAGAATGGGGAAGTCAAGTTTTGTTCTCATCTGATCTTGGCATTTTCAAAAGAAAGGAGTGAAAAGTTACTTTCCGGACAAAAGCAACAAAGTGACTCATGCTAACTGGAAACCAAGCTTAGCCGTTTCAAGAAAAATTAATCTTTATGATAATGAAAATGTTCATATGCCCTTTTTTTGAAGATCAAGATTTGTAATGCAAGTATTGACAAATGACAAGTAAATAGAGACATGCAGCTTTTAATTAAATCATTTTAATAAAAATTTTCAAACACATGTCTCCTGTGATCTGGAAAAACCTAATACATATGTCACTTTTTGGACAAACTTTTGCAGTAATTAAGATTGGTGAAAATCTTAAAACACTAGCTAGTAGTGATATTTGAACTGTCAAGATCAAGTTTCTATTATTTTTTTCGGTTAGGAAAAGTCCAGAATCCAAAGGTTTTTGTTCAGTTGCGCGAATCCTTGCCACTGATAAATTCACTAGGTTTTTCCAGACCACAGGAGATGTAAGGGAAAAATTTTAACTCCTTTGTGGCACTCAAGGTAAAAAGTATAGTGTAAGATATTCTCTTTAAAAAAAAAAAAATGCTTTCAGTTGGGTTTCTAAAAATGAAATGCATTGTTTTGTAATATCTGTGTTATTTATTGACAGAGAATATACAACCCATATTGTCCACCAAGAACATGTACAGTTACATTCTATTATTATAAAATTAAGTTGATAATCGACATAACAGGCATTCTTTTTGCAGGAAATTGAAAACAATGAATTTCTGAAACATATTTTAAAAAGCCTGCTACATTTACGACAACAACAAAAAAATTACTGACAAAAAAAAAATCACAATAATTTTGTAAACGTGGAGGATACAGTCTTAAATGGCATGATTTGTTTATGCCTTTTGCCATTTTATATATGATTTAAAAATAATTCACATTCATTTTAAAGAAGCGGTGTAAAGTACGTTGTAAAGTATTGCGCATACTCACAACTTTGAACAAGGTAAATCCGCTTGATTGCGAGTCAAAATCTACGTCCATCCTTGCGAATCCTTCATTGCTTTTCATTGTATTTGCATATTTTAGTTGCTCAGGCATTATGCTTTTTATAGCCAGGAGTTGTCTATGGAAATTTGGGGATTTGAAGCGCAATATTTTCACTTTAGCTGAAAAAATGTAAGCTGGTTTGCCAACTGCCCGTAATCACAGATGAAAGTATTTCTTTTCCTCTTCCTCTGTGATTATTTGCAATGGAAAACCAGCTTACATTCTTTGTATCCTTCAGCTTAAGTGAGAAAATAGTGCTCTGAATCCTTGAATTTCCATAGAAAACTCCTTAATATAAAAAGCATAATGTCAGAGCAGCAAAAATACATAAATACAATGGAAAACAAAGTTGGAAGGATGGAATCAGATTCTGACTTGCAGTCAAGCAGATTTACTTTCTTGGGATGTAAGTTCTGAGCATGCACAGTAATTGTGACAGCTCCTTTTAGGTGATATTTTCCCTGGCCCCTGTTTACTACCCTCCTGAGAGATCATGTTTCCCATCACGTGACAGGACAGTTAGGCACTACAATGAATTTGCATAGCTGATTGCATGGTATGTCCTCTTAATGCTGTGCTTGCACTAGGGAAAAAATATGTGTAGCCATTGTGGCTAAAGTCAGAAAAAATTGTTTAGCCACAAGTAGCCACAATGTTGGTGCTCTGCACATAAAATTTTGTTAAGAAGAAATGTCATGTGTAGGTTACACATCTGTGCTCTGAAAAAAAATAAATTAAAATAATAACAATGTCATGACATTCATGTAAAGTTCCCACGTGTGCCATGTTTGCACATAAAATATCTAGTAAATTCCTAAGACTTGCAAATTAATAAAATGCAAGAGGGGCATCGTCATATACAACCCCAATTCCGAAATAGTTGGGACAAAGTGTAAATTGTCAGTAAAATCAAAATGCAATGACTTTCAGATCACATGAGCCAATATGTTATTTACAATAGAAAATAGATAACATTTCAAATGTTGAAACTGAGACATTTTACATTTTTATCAACAAAAAGAGCTTATTTCAAATTTTCTGGCTGCAACAGGTCTCAAAAAAGTTGGGACACAGGCAAAAAAGGGCTGAAAAAGCAATTAATATTTAAATGAATCAGCTGAAAGAACATTTAGCAAGTAATCAAGTTAACTGGCTTCAGGTGTGCTACATGATTGGCTATAAAAGGGATGTCTTAGAGAGGCTGAGTCTCTCAGAAGTAAAGATGGCCAGAGGCTCGCATAAAAAAGGCTTGCGTAAAAAAATTGTGGAATACTTTAAAAACAATGTTTCTCAATGTCAAATTGCAAAGACTTTGAAGGTCTCATCATCAACAGTGCGTAACATCATCAAAAGATTCAGAGAAACTGGAAAAATCTCTGTGCATAAGGGACAAGGCCGAAGACCTTTACTGGATGCCCTTGATCTTCAGGCCCTCAGACGCCACTGCATCACTCACCGGCATGATTCTGTTATTGACATTACTAAATGGGCCCAGGAAAACTTCAAGAAACCATTGTCAGTAAACACAGTCCGCCATGCCATCCACAGATGCCAGCTAAAACTCTAACATGAAAAAAGGAAGCCATTGTTGAGCATGATCCAGAAGCGCCGCCATGTTCCGTGGGCCAAGGATCATTTAAAATGGACAGTAGCAAAGTGGCAAAGTGGCCTGTGGTCAGACGAGTCCAAATTTGACATTCTTGTTAGAAATCATGGGTGTCCTGTCCTCCAGGCAAAAGAGAAGAAAGACCACCCCTCTTGTTATCAGCGTTCAGTTCAAAAGCCAGCATCTCTGATGGTATGGGGATGCATTAGTACATATGGTGTGGGACACTTGCATGTTTTAAAAAGCACCATGAATGCTGAAAGGTATATAAAGGTTTTAGAGCAACATATGCTCCCCTCCAAACGATATCTATTCCAGGGAAGGCCTTATGTATTTCAGCAGGATGATGCAAAATCACATACTGCAGCTATCACAACAGCATGGCTTCATGGTAGAAGAGTCCGTGTGATGAACTGGCCTGCCTGCAGTCCTGACCTTTCACCGATTTAGAACATTTGGCGCATAATTAAACGAAAAGTCCGTCAAAGGAGACCCAAAACTCTCCAGCAGCTGGAAGCCTGTATTAAACAAGAGTGGGATCAAATTCAAATGGCTAAACTCAAGAAACTTGTCTCCTCAATGCCCAGACGCCTCCACTCTGTGTTAAAAAGAAGAGGGGATGTTACACCATGGTAAACAGGCCCCTGTCCCAACTTTTTTGAGACCTGTAGCAGCCATCAAATTTGAAATGAGCTCATTTTGTGGATAAAACTGTAAAATTTCTCACTTTCAACATTTGCTATGTTATCTCTGTTCCATTGTGAATAAAATACTGGCTGGTGTGATTTGAAAGTCATTGCGTTTTCAATTTATTCACAATTTACACTTTGTCCCAATTATTTCGGAATTCGGGTTGTAGTTTAACAGGCATTTTTTGCTTACCATTACCTTTGTAAAATATTTAACATTAAAATAAAATCATTCAGGAAGGAAGTGACTTGTCAATGATCGAACGTAATAATAATAATAATAATAATAATAATAATAATGACTACTCACTCATCGTATGAGTGTCAAGAATACACGTTGTTCAAGTCTACAGGAGGCCCTGTTTACACAGGTATGGCATTGTACATCAAAGTTGAAGTTTTGCAGAATTTGTATGCATAAAATTACCTTATTTTGTGAAATATTTCATCCCAATCTTCTGTTATAACTTCTAAATATTCGATCATTCATCTACACATGTGGACTTGTCGCACGCCATTGAGGAAATGGAGCGAATGAGACAAAAATACCGCTCTCTTCTGATTGGACAAAATGTTCGGAAATGCTGAGATCGGGTGTACTCGGATGTGCTCTTCCCAAAAGGAGGCACATTTGCTTTTCCTTGTATATCGCTCAAAGAAAAGCTGCAAAAAATTTTTTTCAGTAGATTTTAGCTTCGCCACAGTGGCTAAACAGGCTAAAAAAGCCATCGCCATACAGAATTTGACTGTGTCTATGGCGATGTGGCGATTGGCTAGCGCAAGAACAGTAATGAGCTCACATATCCCTTCAGATTTGATTGAGTTTCTCAACACTTCTGTTGGTTGGATGTGCTTCATATTACAAAAGTATTTGGTTTATCCAGGGATGTGCTTCCTTGCCCCTTTGATTTGTTGGTATGGGTGGCCATCTCCTGAAACAGCTTCACAAGTCCAGACTCTCTTAAACTGCCCTGGAAACTCTTCATCGCAAAGACATACAACTCGTTATTGGCTGAGCTGCTAATGAACAAAAGAGCCCCAGAGATGAATGTGCCACTCTGAATGAAGAAAGCCATTTTATCTGACTCATCTGCCAAGCTGCTTATGAAAGCAGAGGTTGAGAATATGGTAAGGGAGCCAGTACACTGCGGAGGCATTGACCACTCCATGTATGAGAAATATCGTCTTCTGTCTGGTCTGGTAGTTCGGCCACTTTATGTATCTGGACACCAGGCTATAATAGGCGATATAAAACGCTTAAAAAAGTTAAATAAAGCCAACCAAGGTTTCAGGGACAGGATATCTACTTCCTGGCCTACTGGGCCATGCTCCTAAAGGAGATGCTGCGATTATTCACCTAGCTCGCTAATACAATGGATCAAAATGGGTGGTACACCAAAAACAAAGGCTATGATCCAAATTACTTGCACCAATTTGTTCATCTTCTCTCTCATTTTCAAGCTCATAGAATGGAAGGGATAGGACACGGTCAGAAACCTCCCTACGCTCATGAGGGTGATGTGGAAGACAATGCAGTACATGCTGGTGTCGATGAGGTAGGCAATAGCTTTGCACACAGCCTCGCCGAACACCCAGGACTGGGCGAAGGAGGATATCCGCAGAGGCGGAGTGACGAGGACGAGCAGGTTAGCCTCTGCCAGGTGGAGGATGAGCACCACAGTGTGTGAAGTGCCGCTTTATGTGCCGGAGGATCGTCCAGATCACCAGAAGGTTCCCCAGAGCACCCACCAGGAAGGACAAAGCCAGGATCACACAGGCCACTGGTCTCCCTAAAGTTGCCCACTGATCTAAATCTGTTTTGCTGCCCACAAAGCTGTTAGAACCTATTATCTTGTGTCCAAATTTTGTCCAAGACAGGGGTACACAAAAGAATTGCCCTTGCTTTATTTCCTATTGTAACCCCTCTAGCGTTTAATGGAAAAACGTAGTAAGTCACAATTATTGAGCTTTAGCATTACTTCAGTCAGGCACGGGAGTTAGGCTGGTCTCAAGCCTGTTAATGTCCAATCCTTATTAACTTTAGCTCCTCCCACCCAATTGGCAAGATTTTATAACCATGGCAGTGTGCATTCATTTCTTTGGCTCCGTGCCCTCTACACCGCTCCTACTCAGGTCTACTACCAAATCTGCTTCACATCTCCCTCCACCTCCCCAGTCGCCTCCTTCATAAATAACATTGTTCAATGCAAGCAGCATCTGTTCATATCTTGTTCAGTAACTTAAACGTTAAAGAAATCCAAAAGAATCTCAGGCTCTGCCAGGGGGTATTTAGTCTCAGGAATTGTTTGTATCATGCTTGCTCAGATTGTTCCAGGGCAAACTCAAACACAAGTTGTCCTGCAGTACATGGTTCAATCAGACATAAGGGTCCTGACTGAATTGAGCAAAATGATTTCGATGTTACTTTGGACTTACTGGCTTCATCATTTCACACTGGAACTGTATAGAAATAATGCACAGGCTTCCATAAAACAACAAACAAGGGAGTGGCAAAAGGCATGGACTTATTGACAAGGTTGGACAATGTTTTCCCCATTTTTTCTAAAAATTTCTGAAATGTGACTTACTGCCTTTCCCATTTAGTGCCAGCCCTTACTCGACAATTATCCATCCATCAGCTATACCGCTTCTTCTTCACCAGGGTCGCGGGGGAGATGGAGCCTATCCCAGCTGACTATGGGCAAAAGGCAGGGACACACTCTGGACAGTTTGCCAATCCATCACAGGGCGCTTGCATCTTTCACACACCATTCACGCATACACTCACACCCATGGGCAATTTAGAGTCTCCAATTAGCCCGATGTGCATGTCTTTGGACTGTCGGAGGAAACCCATGCGAACACAGGGAGAACATGCAAACTCCACACAGAAAGGCCCCAGGCTGGATTCAAACCCATAACCCTCTTGCTGTGAGGTGGCAGCGCAAACTAATGCTGCACCTTGCCATCCTCGACCATTATGTTTCCCCCTTTCACGTCTTCACTTTCAAGACATGTCACCTAGACCATGCAGCACTGCTAACAGATTAGGATAAAAACCAAAATAAACAACTGACTGCAGCACTCAATGCCATGTAACATTTCTTAATCGGTCTTACCGACCCCTAAATGCCATCTCTTCTCAACTCAGGAGTTGTGTTGCCCTGGTAGATCATGCAGGATCCTTACATTTTAATGTTTGCACAGCAGGTGGCAGTATGCAGAATTTCTCTTTGGCACCGTTATGACCCATTGTCATACCAGCCCCTCACCTAATCCACTCTCCCTCTGCTTGCACGTTCACATGAAGAATTTACCAAATTAATTGTCTTTCCAAACCAATTAGCACAAAGTGAAAGTGGGGAAAAAAAGCAGGAACAAGTCGTCAAGCCAGATCAGGGTCCAGAATCGGAACGGTGTTCTTGTTAACCCTTCCTAGTATGTTCCTCTGTCCAGTTTGTTAGGAACACGCTCAATCCTTCTATGGTTATTAGGATTGGAGGCAAGTTCCCCTCAAGCTACGCACTCCTCCCGCGGATAGTTCAGTGTGCTGAAGTGTGCTCTTCCGCTGGCTGTTATCCTGGAGGCCACTGGCCGTTGATTGACAGCTCAGCTTCACCTATAACATCTGTACTGAACTGTGCTGTTCTTATCTGGGGTTCTGACCCCAAATTTACAGTTTAGCTTTCAATAAAACTCCCCATTGGATTGTACTCAGCCTCTGCACTTAATTCCTGGTCTGGAACATAACACAAGTAAGCTATGATTCATGCAATGCATCAGCTAACTCAGTCATGAACAGCACCGCATAGACGGGAGGGTAGGTATTGATTTGGTTGGCTGGACTGGGTGATAGAATAAACAGTTGAACAGACAAAGGAGCAATTAAAACTCACAATCACTCACTACAAAACAAGGAATGAATACATGATAAAAAAGTGCTAAAATATCACCTGCTGCAAGTTGTGGACATCCAATTTTATTTTTATGGTAAGACACTTATCTGCCCCCTTGCCCTGAATAAGATTGTGCTCTCGGGGCACTCAGAATGGGAAAAAAAAATCTTGACGTGTCTCAGCAATTCTGACTCAGGATATGGAGTGAGCAAGGAGCTATATTTAATATTTCAACATTCATAGCTGCCTCATTTCCTGATTCACGAACCGCTTGGACCAGTGCCAGCATGATTTTTACAGGCTGAAGTTCAAAGTTGTAAATAAAATCAGGTCAGGTATTTTTCCCGGCTCAATTTAAGTCATTTTCATGGAGACATTTTTCCTCTTCAACAGTTTCATGAATGTTTGCGGCACCATGGGGTAAGGCTTGTGAGAGTCTTCTTTCCTTTCTGACTCATTGGGTGTGCCTAATAGTAAAAAAAATTACGTCTTATCAACTAATTACTGACCACTTTTCTTTCACCTTTTTGGAAAACATCAGGAGGTAAAGGAAAGGTATAAATGGTAATTCCTTATGGCTTAGAAAGACAACCGTGCTATTCACGTGTCTCCTACCTGCCATAAACAATACTTTACTCGATTGGCCCATGGATTGGCCGGATGAATGGTCGTTGCTTCAAATATTGCTGCCGCCCGCAATTATGGGATTGCGTTATCTTCCTTTCTTATCAAAAAAAAGGATGGTTCTGTGTACCCTATGCTAAAGGAGGTAAATTAGGAAGCAATGAGACACCTTTCCTTAACATTTAAAGAATTCAAATCCACTTATCATGCCTGCACCCCAATTATTTTTTAGGGGTTGGGAACTTTCCTGAGTAAAAAAGACTATTTTTCGGATGCAGTCATTGATATACCTGGTTAAGATGCAATACCTATTTGCACCACAAGGGGATGCAGTGCCTCATATGTGTACCACCGTGCTGCCTAAGCTGATAATAATACCAAGACTGGTCTCTAGTGTAAGTACAGAGGACAGTAGCCCACATATGAAGAAGCTGGTGTGTTTATTTGTCCACCTGTAATGGAAATAGCTGCTATTTAGCTGATGAATTGTAATCTCCTCTAATGCTGTTCTGTTTCGAGACTGTTAATTGATTTGATCTGATTATTTGATTGACCTATCTTTTCCTGTCAGTTTGGGAATCAAGGTAGAGTTTGCCTGCATTCACCGTATAGCTAGTAGCCAGCCTGGTCTAGGATGAAGTGTCTCAATTTGTAGTGTTTGAAAAGCTAGCAAGCCAGAAAAAATACAGCATAGTTAAACAAGCCGACCGAATCGGCTCAGGTCACAATTTATCGAACCATTATGAAGCGAGTGATAAAAAGTTAAAGGGGGAGAAAGTTCGTTGCAGAGCTCTGCAGCTTGCTAAAATAATAGCGTGTTTAAAACAGCCAACTGATTAATTGGATCAGACAACCGGGGATTGTATGGAAAATGATGAAAAGTATAATGTAGCTTGATGACCCACCAGAATGCCTTCGGGTCACAATAGATTTCTTGCACTATGGAGCCAGTGCCATAAAGTTAAACACCTGATCTGAGGAGAATTCGCAGGGTAGCTTGTGAAAGTGGCACTAGCTTGCTGATAGCATAGGATTGGGTAACTTTTGTATTTAGGGGATCATGAAGTGGAAAACGGTGGTTGACATTAACGTTACACTGACAGAAAGCATCTCTGCTCCAGGTCCACTCTAGCCCCTGTTTAGTATGCCCAGAACAAGCACAGATCTGGCATTGGCTGCTGTTTGGGTGTATGGGGAAGTCACAAATGAAAAAAATCCTGCTCATAAATAGCAGAAAATCTAACATTCAGGAATGGTCAGTGAGTTTTTTTTACCTGTTGTGGGAATGGCTAGTGTTTGGTTTTAAGCGCAATGAAGTAGTTGTTTGCACATCCAACCTGTATTTAGGTCAAGTGCAAGACAAAAGATACTATTGAAAGCTAAGTTCTTCACTTTCAATAGTATTTGGTTTCATTCATAATCTATATCACTTCTTCCTCATTAAGGTGGTTGGGGAGCTGGCCCTGCAAAAAATGTGCTATAGGAATCCCATAGGACAGTTCAATAGAATTCTATAGAACTTTAGTATCTCGAGTCTTATAGAAAAAAAGTTCTATAGAAAATTTCTATAGGAAACAGTTCCATAGAAAATTTCTATAGAACAGCTCTCATAGAACTTTTTTAATTTCTTTTTGGCGTCTTCAATCCCACACAAATCTGGAAGGCAACAAAAAAAGCAACCATATTATATTACCCCTCCCGGCAAACCCTTCCCAATTTGCATCCCTCTAGCACAATGGCCAATTGTGCGCTACTCTGTCTGGGGATCAAACCCAGACCCTTCTGCTCTGCAGCGCGGTTCTTTAACCAAGTGAGCTATCCAGCAACTGGGAAACTTTTGATTGTACTTGATCCTGATCAATTAGAATTGCTTTGCTGAACCCAACAGATGCCCGTTGTTGTCGCGTATCTCAGGGTCTTAGGGAATTCAAAAGGAACTGAGTGCCTTCGCTGAAAAGGAACACAATGTTTGTAATCCTGTTAGGTGACCATGATACATGTATAAAGATGGTGGGAATAAGTCTTAGCAGACCTCAAATTGTATTCAAATTAATTCTAAATCTGCATATAATCTGCAATCAAGTGCATGTAATGGAAAGGAATAATTTGATTGAATTTTTAAAATTAAGGGAAAAGTTCAAAAGCTCAAACTTTCAACATAATTCTGTCTTCGTAAGCAAAAGAGGAACACAAGTTTTCCATTATAGCATAATAAAGTTGTAATGCCTTACATTTATATTTTTGAATTGCTGCCGAGGAAATGGAAGAGGTATTCATATACCGTAACTGCAATACTCCTAAGTTGTGTGGTCAGTCAGTCAATCAATCGTCTGATCAGAGAATCGATGAGTTGTTATGTGCCTGGTACCCCATGTGCTTAAGCACACCTTAAAGTTAAAAGGGACAAGATTTCCTTGCTACTTCAGTATAGTGGATATCACTGCATATTGCACATTTTCATACCATTATTCCGGTCTCTCACTTCTAGAACCCGGGTACACATAAGGTAAATTGACCCTTCGACAGAGCATTGCAAGGAGTCATAAAATTTATTTTTATTTTTATTTAACCCTTATTTAAGATGTCTTTCCCATTAAGCTTTTGTTCTATTAGAAGGTCCTAAAGACCATCAAAGTCCTATAGAACAGATTTTTCAACTAGGGTGTTCAATAGGAAGGTCTTATAAAACAGCAATAATCTTATAGGACTTTCTTTTCCATAGAGGTGCTCTATAGGTTTCTAGCAAATTCCTATCGAACACATGGAAAATCCTATAGAACATGCTGTTCTACTAAAATGTTCTATAGAGTTCCATTGACGTTCTATAGAGTTCTATAGAATTCCATAGAAGTCCTATAGAACATTTTTTGCAGGGGGAACCCATTCCAGCTCACACTGGGCAAAAGGCAGGGATGCACCCGAGACCAATACATGTATTGGATGCACCAATACATTGCAAGGTGCACACACTGTTCACACACCATTAACTCACACGCTCATACGTATGGGTGACTTAGAATCTCCTTTTTGCCTGATATGCATGTTTTTGGACTGTGGGAGGAAACCGGAGCACCTGAGGGAAACCCACGCGAACACTGGGAGAACGTGCAAACTCCACACAGATAGGTCCAGAGCCGGACTGTGGTAGCGCAAGAGCCACCAGTGGACAAAGTCTGCAGTTCTGCAAGTTGGTAAACCAAATTTGCCAATCTTTATGGATGAATGCAGTATTTACAATGCACTGTATGTTTATACCATGCAGTGATATGGGCTATTGCTTGTTCTTACATAAACATGAGGTCATAGCTAGCTGACACATTTTGGCGAGAAGTTTCTGACATGATCAATCTTTGACCGAACTCTTCGATTTCTGATCTCACTTTTCCAAGAATAAGGTATCGTACTAATTAAGACAGAGAAATAGTTTATAATCTAGGTAATCCTCACAGTCCATGATTTTTACACTTTCACCCTGATTTATTTGACGCACAGGGTCCGCTGTAAATCAAGTGCCACACTGTTGGTTTTGTGTGTATTGAACGTATTGCTAATTTTTACACTTGCCATAGAGTCCTGACTCCATATGCTGTGCAGTGACTCTTGATAAACTGTCTGAAATATAAACTGCCTGCTCCGCTGGTCTTTCATGTTTTTGAGGAAATGACCGATGGGTTGTGGGGGATTTGTAAATCCCAGTGAATCATCTAATGGTATGTATGCCTGGTGATGGATTTGAGACCAGTGTGGTGTGCATTCCTGCCGTCCACCCAATGTATGCTGGGATTGAATTCAGACCACCCCCAGGCCATCATTACTGCCCTGCAGTTTATAATATGGATGGGCTTGCAGTGACTTCCCTAGAATATGAAATTACATGGGTGACGGTGGAGCGTGTTGCAGACAAATTTTCTCCCACAGGGTGTCACTGTAACAGTTTCTTGCTAAGTAATGCACTTCGCCTCCATGTTTCTCAAATCAAGCAGATCGCCGGTCCTTGCTGCAGGATCTGGTCTGTCTGACTCCGGTTGAAAATTAACTTTACGTTACAGATGCTCCAATAATAAACATTTGAGCCTGGTAAATATTAAGTCATGTATACAGTGCTGTGAAAAAGTATTTCCCCCCTTCCTGATTTCTTATCTTTTTGCATATTTGTCACACTTCAATGTTTCAGATCATCAAAAAAAATTTTATATCAGACAAACATAACCCTTGTAAATACAAAACGCAGTTTTTAAATGATTTCATTTATTAAGGGAAAAAAGAAGAATAAAGCTATCGGAACCTACCTGGACCTATGTGAAAAATTAATTATGATCCTCAAGATGATCCCCAAGACTTTTGGGAAAATATTCTGTGGACTGAAGAGACTAAAGTTGCAATTTTTGGAAAGTGTGCATCCCATTATATCTGGTGTAAAACTGACACTGCATATCATAAGAAGAACATCATACCAAAAGTCAAACATGGTGGTGGTAGTGTGATGGTCTGGGGCTGCTTTGCTGCTTCAGGACCTGGACGACTTGTCGTAATTGATGGAACCATGAATTCTGCTCTCTACAGGAAAATCCTGAGGGAGAATGTCCGACCATCAGTTTGTGACCTCAAGCTCAAGCGCACTTGGGTTATGCAGCAGGACAATGATCCGAAACACACCAGCAAGTCCACCTCTGAATGGCTTAAAAAAAAGACAAAATGAAGGTTTTGGAGTGGCCTAATCAAAGTCTAGACTTAAATTCGATTGAGATGCTGTGGCATGACCTTAAACAGGCCGTTCATGCTCAAAAATCCTCCAGTGTGGCTGAATTAAAACAATTCTGCAAAGAAGAGTGGGCCGAAATTCCTCCACAGCGATGTGAAAGGCTCATTGCCAGTTATCGCAAACACTTGATTGCAGTTGCTGTCATCAAGGGTGGCACAACCAGTTATTAGGTTTAGGGGGCAATTACTTTTTCACATAGGGCCAGGTAGGTTTGGATATCTTTTCTCGTCAATAAATGAAATCATCATTTAAAAACTGCATTTTGTATTTACTTGGGTTATCTTTGTCTAATACAAAAATTTGTTTGATGATCTGAAACATTTAAGCGTGACAAATATGCAAGAAAAAAAGAAATCAGGAAGGGGACAAATGCTTTTTCACAGCACTATATGTATGTAACTTATTTAATCGTTTAATTGTTTGCTTTTGAATAACTTTTGTATAGTGCCGTATGTCTGTCCTTTAAATTAATTCTACATCGCTGGAAGTCGGGGACTCCACACAGAAATCTCTGGACCTGAAAAACGGGCTGTATTTATGCTTGAAATACAAAGGATCCTCTGCTCTTTTGATCTCAGATTTATAAGCTGTAACTGGGCGCTAGAAATGGCAAACAACAAATCACTCTTGGGTTACCATGCTCTCTCATTTATCAAACAGCTGCAGGTCCATTTGCAAATTTTCCTTTTTTTCCCCTTAGACATCCAGATGCCAGATATAGCTTTTGCAAATGGGAATTACATGTGAGAGAAGGAGACTGAGAAAGACTGACAGAGACCGAGTGAGGGAGAGGCAAGAGGGCAAAAGGTCTAATCTCCACCTTTACCTCAGGATATGGGTTACTGCTTCAACCATCAATAATAGGGGAACATAATATACCTTTAGGGCCATAATGAAGTGCCTGTTTCTAATTGTGTCTGTGTGCTGTGGACTGTGTGACTGTCATTCTGCTTTAGCAAGGCCTGCGTGTGTGTGTGTGTGTGTGTGTGTGTGTGTGTGCGAATGTGTGTGTGCTCACATTTTTTTTACCAATTGGGGACCTTCTCCAGTAAAAACACTGACCTTGTCGGGAACAATAGTGCTTATGGGGACCAAAGCCTGGTCCTAATATTGCAAAATGTCATCTCTGTGGTTATGGTTGAGGTTAGGGGTCAGGTGTGAAGTGAGGTAAGTTTAAAGTTAGGGTTAGGAATGATTTGGTTAAGGTTAGGGTTAGACTGGCCATAATGAATAGAAGTCAAGGCGCTGACCTAATAGCAATGCCCTCGCAACCACCCAGAACACCTTTGCAACCACCTAATCCACCTGGAACACCATAGCAACTGCCTAGCAACGCCCTAGCAACCACACACAACACCAAAGCAATTCATGGTAACATTACAATCATTCACACTTTAAAAAATTTGACTTTTATTCAAACAATTTCTGTCTTAATTCTGCAATTGCAGTTCAGCATCAGCAGCTTCAGCAGACAGCAATCCCACTCGCAGTTTCTTCAGAAACTGCCTTTTCTAGTTATTCATATAAAATTTCCATGGGCTCCAAGACTGCATGGGCATCAGCAGTGCTAATGCAGTGGTCAAGCCATGATGTTGTGTGCCAAGCCTCACTTATGTAAGAATAGCTGTCTGCAGGTAAAAGCAATCGGCTAGATAGTGTAAGGTTATTATCATCACAAAACTGTCGCATATGTATGGCAAACAGAGACTGACCATCTGAAAAGTCTGCATCCATATCCCCAACTATGCACACACTTGTGAAATGATTAACATGAATAAAGGAATTTATAAAACCAAGCCTATCCATATATACATCTTCATTCTGAGCACACTCATATGGTGTATATACATTAAGGATAAAGAATGCTTTGTTGTTACACTTAAGCTGTACACCAGTGCACCAGTCAGCTTCAGCCCTGATGACATTTATCACTGTGTCCAGTTTTTTGTGCCATAAAATGGCCACACCTCCTGCTACCCTTCCTCTTGCCATTCCCATAGTAAGATCTACTGCGGATTCCCCAGCCACACGGAAATAGTCATTAAAAGAGATCAGTTTCCCCAAATCCTGTTTAGCTAAGAATGCTTTTTGAATAGGCATGGGCAACGCTCTGCATAAACTCTAATGGAATGCGTAACAGCTGAACTGGGGCGGTAAACACGCCTCAGAAAACTTATTAAAAAAATGATGTAAATACCATTTTCATACAAAAAGAACACCATGGTTTGATTAAAAGCAACCTTTTCAATAGGATACCCGCATTTCATACATGAACTCTGCGTATTACGGCCAATAACGCGATTTGAACAGTATTCGCCCGTTGGATGAATGCGTGACCTCAATTTGCGCCGTGTTTACAAACTTTCAAGTGCACGGCGTGGCAAAAATATCCATTTTGGAGGTAGATTTCAAACAGCCCGCGCTGACGTGATATCCCAGCTACGGCCCTGATTGACTTACAGCCATCTAATTTGAGAAATTACGAGTCTATTCGTCCAGGCTAGACCTCCAGGGGATGTGAAATAAGTTCGACAGAAGTTGTTGAAGTTCGTCACGAGTTTGCCGTGACTTCTTCTCAACAATAGCAAGAAAGGTGAGTGTATTTTTACTGTAACCTACATAGTTAGTTGACAGAATATCCTGTGACCCTATTTGTGAAGTTTCAGTAAAATATACCAAGGAATAAACCAGCGCTAGGCGTTCAAAGCCTACCAGTGTTCTGACAAATTTTGCTACCAATCAAAATATGCCACCTCGCGAACACCGGTCACAAGATTCATTCACATATACGCTTCAATTCGAGACTGCGAGGATGGAAATCTGAATAATCAATTAGGAAAAATTCTCGGCTCTCGGTAATTCTGTATATCGTTTAAACATTTTGTTAATCGGATTATGAAAGAAGACTGAAAATAAGCGCCCGCTTTTTGTTTGGGTGTAAAAGCGCGTATTTAAAGGAGAATACATTGTATATTGATTAAGCATTGAACTCTGCATCAGTCGAACTGTTTTAATATTTGTTGATGACATTGCTTCGGCTTCCTGGAAGCAAGTACGCGCAAATCTGCTGTCTAGTGAGCATTTCAGGTTCGATGTACTGAGTAATAACGCCGCGGAAACTTAAACTGGCCCGTCATTCTGCCAAATAGTCTTACTAAACTAGTTAATCGTCTGATTGCTAATTTAGCAAAGTGGAGGTTTCTGCCTCGCCAAACTAACCTCCGACTGCACGTCACTGTGTTTTACTATGAATTATTCACAGTAGCTAATTGAAACTATCTTGGGAGGAGGGTATATGGACATTGTAAAAAACAGTGCAAAAGTTTTTTTTTTATCACCACCGGGTTATTTGGGGGGGGAACGTTCATTTCGTAGCAGTGGGAGGGCAAACAACTGCCGGCATCAGCGACTTCACTTCATTTTATATAGTAATGGGCGAGTAGCGTTAATGTTTGCCCTCCCACCGATAATTTTGACATTTTTGCAGGCCATTGATCCAAAAAAAACTTCACAGGCAACCCATTCATACCATTTTTTAATATCAATGCAAAACCTAATGTTTGTTGAGCATAATTGGGTGAAATTCAATGCATTTTCCATTAAAAAGGGCCTAGGGGGTGCTGCTGTACTTCAGAAAAGGGGTTGATGACTTTAGCATCAATTATTTCTGTTAGGGTACCCTAATGGATAATTTGGCCAGGTTTATTTCTGAGTAGACTGCATTTTCGAAAATGCCCTCAGGCTTCACCCCCCAATTTTCACAATGGGTTTTGTTGAAAAATGCCGAAATCAGCCATTTTTGGGACCCTGTGGCTCTGAGACCCTTTCCTGTAAAGGTGTTGGACTTGTGGCAAACTCTTCGTCTGTGTCTTCTGTACTTACCTGCAAAAAATCATTGGAAAATAATAAAAACTTTTTTTCTCAGCAACTCAAGAAATGTTGTCATTTTATTCATTTGTATTGCCCATGCCTATTTTGAAGACATAAAATGTCACATCTTTGCAACAGATTGTCTATGACTGTACGTCAAGCCCTGTCTCCTGCGCTATTGCCAACACGCAGCCCCTGACAGTTATATGACATAACACACATATTACGAGGATGATGCAGCTGCAACTCCAATGTGCAGCTTTGCATCAACTGTAGCAGTGGTCATACTGCGCCCCTTTACATTTGCCTTGCATGGCTCGTAATCCCGCTGCAAAACCGAGCCTTCAGGCCAGAGCTCAGGCTTATACGCCTTCACAACATCTTTACATTCAATACATACTTTAAAAGGGCTATGTGTAGTGTTTACAGTGTCAGTGCTTTCATATAGAACATCACGGCCAAGCTTTTCTTTAAGATAATTGGTTAGTGTCACAGCGTCAAGGTCTGGTGAAAATTTAGTGGCAAAGACATTGTGTGTGTGTGTGTGTGTGTGTGTGCGCATGTGTTTCTCTTGTTTGTCTGTGTTGCCTTGCTGGTTACTGGTACACTTCCACCTGTGCAACTGGGAGCATCTGCCCAGACTTCCAAGAGCATTTAAGACCTGGACGTCCAAGTCCACAGTTTCCACTATTCTCCTGTTTGGTTGGCTTCAGCTGTGTCACTAGTTTAGGTTTTATATCATGCAACTCCCTCCATTGATCACACAACCACTCAGCCATTTGTGGACACACTAATTACACTGATTAACACAGCTCACAACTCTGCTGTGTTTTTGGGTTGTTGTCAGTGATGAAAGAAGAATGGAATCCTTGCTGGCACCATGGCTGGTCTACCGAACATTGCAGGGGTCTGGGGGTTTTCACCCCAGCAAAAATTTAAGGTGAAAACTATTGGACTACATCATCATTTGTTTTATTAAAAACAATCTATTAACCCTTAGAGCGCTATATGCAAATAGTTGCCCAGTGATGTCAGATATCAAAATCAGATGCTTTAGAAAACCTATCATGCGGCAACTTGTTTAAAAGAGCTCTTGGGGAGCTCTTAAATCTATCAAGTTGCCTCATGATAAATTTTCAACAGGTCAGGATAATTACATATTTGATTCCTTGAACATTTATTCAGCACTCTAAGGGTTCTGTCAGTACACCCGCGGAGGATTAACAGAAAGTTTGCTGAACTAGTTTGAGCCCGAATAGTGGCAACTTTAAACACACCCAGACGATGCACATCATGGCAAGTATTACAACAAATACTCCAATTCTGGGCTGAGAGCCATTCATATTTGCTCGTTAGTATTGATCTGTAGTCCATACAGAAGGGCACCTGGCACCAGTATTGTCACACTCTGTGGTCCCTGAGACTGCGAGTTGTGGCTCAGAGCCGACTGGTGCTGTAGCCTTTGGCTCTGACAGCATTACGGTCTGTTCTGCCTCTTTGTGTAACGTCACTGTGACCTCTTGACCTTGTGCATCATCTCTTTGCTTGCATTAATTTTCCTAATTTTTTCCAGCACAGTTTCATCATTTGCCCTTTCTTTGTCCACAGTTTGTGATTTAGAGGAATTTTTACCCCAAACACGCACAAGGTTGACAGTTCACATATTGAAGGAGGTTTCAATTTTATTTGAAGTTGTTTCTTTTATTATGCAAGCACAGATTGTAATTTACCAAATCCGCATTAAGATGACACCACAGTCAGTAACTAGCCAAGGCTGGGCCACATTGTGAAAATATAAGAAGAGCAAGAACATTAACTTTTACTTGCTCATCATGTGTTGAGAAAATAATGCTGAATGTCATTGGAAACTGTGATTTTTATCTGTATGGGCTGAGCTGGGCTCAGAGATAATCTTTAGGTTGTGATTGGTGCTGCACTGTCGTTGCCAGAGCTAACCTATGTTGACCCACTAAACTCGAATTCTCACTAAGATTTTTAAGTTGGTTTAAAGTCAGGAAAAGGATTTTTTCAAACTTTGGGACAATGTCACATTCAAAATCTGTAGTGCTGGAGGCAGCATCTCACTGAAGCCATATTACTTACCATGAGAGAGGTATTGTCAGGTCTCGCCTCCTGCGGTACAGCACACCAGCCAATTAAAACCTGGATCGCAGCCCCACTCATCAGTCAACTGGACTCATCTGCTTCTCATTACCGCTGAGTGGTAGCAGTGTGTATAAATACCTTCACCTTGCATTTTCTCTTTGCAATGTCTCATAACCCACACGCCAGAGTTCTCTTTGTCCTAGCCGTGTTTCGCGTACTATAAATTCAAACCATTAATTTAGTGCTGTGAAGTCCCGGCACTTTATTATTATTTCAAAGAACCTTGTTTCCTTTTTCGTTTACCATTTATAATACAACTGTTGCCGTGTCTTAGCCTACCGTTTGTATTACTGTAGATAACTCTCTTGGGAACCTTGTTTCCTATTTTGTTTGTATTTTGTTATGTTAATTATAAAATCTACGGCTAAATCAATTCTTGCACTTGAGTCCAGTCCACATTTTCCTGGCCTCCGTGCCAACTGTTACAGGTATTCATACCCGGGACGCAATGTTTTTATGGCCACACCATTACATCATATGGAAAATATCTAGATCTTGTTCATCATTTTTCTCATTTCCCTGTAATTCAGCTGGACATAATTGGGATCTTTGGAAACCCTGGGGTCTGCACAAGAATCTAAAATAGGTCGGAAGTTCCACAGGTTTGAATACAGCAGCTTCAATTTACGAACCCATATATGAAGAACACAATGGAAAAATGATCAGTCACATTTTCACGTTGTGGAGAAATGATGAATTAAAAATTCAAAACTATCTTAGAAGCAAAGCACTGGAAAAATATGCAAAAAATATAAAATATATTAAATATTATAATAATATATAATATATAAAACATACAAAAATGCTAAATTTGGACTCTGATCGTTTTTCCTTTGTGGTCTTCATACGGATTCGTTGATTTTATGGGATTAATACCATTACTTATATGTGGATTGCATTGTTAAAGGGATTATTTTCTACTGATAAGATATCATCTTTGCCTGATTGCCAATTTTTTTTTGCTACCGCGTATCGGCAAGGAATCTTATGTTGGTAAGTCATTCAAACCCATACCGGCTTTCTCTCACCGCCAATATTGTATCTGAAGAAATAAATTATGCTACATTCAGGTGAAAAAAATGTGTATGTCCTATTCTTAGGTCATCAGCCGATAGGCTGGCTGAACCGTTGGAATCAGGCGGCGTCCAGCATCGCCATTGAGGTTGCGGTCGTGTTCCATGAGCAAAATCTACCACAATATCTCCTAAACTACGGGTCACATTCTTTTCATATTTCATAGGGAGCTTCCTTGGGACCACGTCTCTAAAGTTTGTTGGCAGTTTTTCAAATGTTTGGTTTATAACAATTTTTTTTAATTAAATTTTCCCCATTTAGAAAATGCCTTGTGAAATTATGGCCAAAAGTGTTGAAACTATGCCCTCCAGTGGCTTGGTTGTATGTCGTGACATGGTGAGTATCACGTGGGATTTGCTCAGACTGATTTTTAATGCTGGCCAGTCAGCTACAGGGCCATTAGTCCTATTTTATTTTTTCGGTCATGTGTGATTGTTGTTCATGCCCTTCGGACAATGGCAGCTGGAATGGAAGATGGGTTAACCTGCCTTGATCCTGCTGTGTTGCAAAGTCATCTGAAGAATATACATACACTGCCTGGCCAAAAAAAAAAAAAAAAAAAAGCCTTTGCTTAGATTGTATTGTTTTGACAACCTTAAGCCTCATCAAAACATTTACTTCTGTCCCGAGTTGCAATTGCAATTAGTTTGTCTAAGCTCTTGAATTGATGACAAGAGTCTAACCACTCCATAAAGTGTTCCCCAACACATACCAGAGATTTTCTATGCGGCTAATAATGCCTGGGACATTACAGTATATACTTTGAAAAACTCTTTCCTTTAATGAATGAAATGAGCATTTAAAAGTTGCATTTTGTGTTTGCTTGAATTGTCTTTATTCATATTAAAATTAGTTGGAAGAACTGAAATATTTAAATATGTGAAATGAGCACTGTAAAAAACACATTCGAGGCTGTACTTCTGTATTTATTTGCATATAATGACAAATCACACCAGAGCTGCTGTAATTGTGCTATACATTGCTTATTCTATGGCCAACAGCAGTAATGATAAGTGAATCATGGTATAGTGCTGTTCATTGGTCTGTCTGTTTGTCTGCCTGTCCATCTGTCCATCCTTGAAGTTTTGCTGTGAAGACAACTTGTCCAAGAGTTTTTGGTGGATGGTTTCTAATTAAAGTTGCTTAATTGTATATTGATGAAGGTTCAAGGGTGCGTTTTTTTAGAACTCTGAGATGTTTTTAGCAAGTTTTTTCCTTTTCCAGTATCAAGCTTGTAAGCACTGCTGGTCTTAGATTTGTTGACTTCTTTGTGCATTCTTGGATGAGCCAACCAAACTCAAATTTTCTCAGTGCTTTGTTTGTGGGTTGAGGAAGGTCACTTTTGAAAAGTAGGCGTGCTGTGATTTTCAGTATGGCCGTCACGTCACAGCAGCCAACTTGAATTAGGTTTGTGTTGTTTTGGAGAGGAAATGAGAATCTGATCAAATTTAAATTCACTGTGAGTGAATGAGAAATGCTTGGTATTCCTGAAAATAGAGTTCCAAAAGCACAATAAACAGCATTTACCACCACAGTACATATCTGGGTTATTCAGAAAATATACCGCTAACATGCACCAAAAATCAATTTCCACCATCTTTCAGGCCGTACATTGCACTAACCCAGCAAGATACCAAGGTACTATTCACTAAAAATGATAGTCTTGTCGTGAGTAAACACATAATAAAGCATTCTAGATTGGTATATGTCTGGGATATTATTTTATTCCCATTCCCATTTTCAATTTTTATTGTTATTTCTTAAATAATTCCAGCTCAATAACATAGTTACCTAGCTTGGCCACGATGTGGCGCTAATGTGGACTTGAAATGTCACAGGTCATGATAAATGTATAACATATTTGGTACTGTGTACCCTTAAGTCATAATAATTGATGTAAAATGTGGTGTCAACAGCTTTTGGACAACAAAACTGAGCAACTTTAGTGGCTTCCAGGTGGTTCCACCGGCAGGCAAAGTGAGATACGGACCTAAAAATTTGGCTTTTTTTTTGTGAGACACCCATGTCTACCTATGTGTCAATTTTCATTCAATTCCAGGGGGGTCAACTGCTCAACTTATTCAGAAAGTGCCATTTTCTCATGGAATGGCTCTTAAACGGGTTTGATTTTATCTGAAAGTTAATATGAGAAAAAGACTGATACAGTTTTAAGACCACCGTACACCAAAAGATTGTGATTGTGATGGCATGTGCCCCAACTCCAGGAAAACTTATGTGATTTTATTCCAAATTTGTAAATTTGTCTTTGACAGCGAAATTGCTTCAAAAGTCTTTTGCTGGAAGGCCCCACCTCACTGGTCCCGCCCTAGAGGAAGACCCCGGACCAGGTGGCATGACCAGCTTAAGGCAGACCTGAGAGATGCAGGACTCAACCTCTCTTCAGCCTGGCTTGCTGCTGAGGACAGAACAAACTGGAGGGCCATCTGTCCAGGCGCTACACTCCCACGAGCCAGCGAGGATGAGTGAGTGAGTGAGTGTAAGGCCTGGAGTACAGCTGAACTTTCTCGAATTTGGAGAGAATTCGTCAGGTGGTTCAGTAGTTATCTGTCAAATAACTGTCCTATTTTCCAATTTCCTCTAAACTGAAACAGAGTCATGGACATTTGTATCTTGCCATTTGGCATCAGAGGTATAAATCCACGTTAAGAAAGTGTTCCCTGGGATTTTATATAACTAAGAATTAGTGAAATGAGCTGTCTGAGTTTATGGTTAGAAGGAATACAGTGCTGGACTTTTACTTTCTGACCATTGGATTTTCCCAACCCTGATTGACTCATATCTGTCATCCAATATCCTTCCATAGGATGAGAGAGAAAGAGAAAGAAAAAGGAGAGAGAGAGAGAGAGAGAGAGAGAGAGAGAGAGATGTCTAGTCTTGACCTTTACCTTAGGGTAGGGATGCCTGCTTCAACCAATAACAATGCAAGTAAAATAACATACCTTAGGTCCAGAATGAAGTGTCTGTTTTTGCTGTGTTGTGCCCTGTGATAAATAAAATGGAGTCAAAAGCAGGTAAGGAGCAGCAGCCCGAGTTAAAACCATTATTAATGTGGTGGTACTCTGGGACCAGACCAGAAAATTACCTCATGGCACACCGTCTCTTATTGCCTCTTCTATGGAGTATGCTCGGGTGTAAACAAAACAAGCTAAATTTTTAGACTTGAAGGGTTCGTCACCACTTGAGCTGTTTTGCAATTCCTTAAAAGGCAAGAAAATAACTAGTTGGTAAATTCCATGAAAATAGCAACAAAGACCTTCAAAAATGTTCTCACAAATTTCTGAGGAAATCTGTATTTTTACAGCGTGGAACATCATATACTTTAAGGAAAAAAACTAAATTCAGTATTGCCAGCCAAATTCTGTAAGAATCCTACTTGATACGTCTTCAGAGTTAAAATGACAAAATTTCATTAATTTTGGGCTTCAAACACTACCTGGCATCTGCATCATGTTTTCAGGCAACTGTATTGATTTTATATTTTGAAACCTTTGTCATTGTGCAGTTGTCTGTGTGAGAAACTGTAAGATCGCTAAGACTGAACCGCAGTGTTAAGAAGTGATGTTTGTATGCTTGGTTTTAGTTGGTTTTAGTCCTTTCTAGCATATTTCTAGTGTATTTATTGTATTTATATATTTATTCTGAGTTACATGTTTCATGTTTAGAGAATGAATGCTTGCAGTCTCATGTCTTACTTTCCTCTTGTTTCTTTGTGTGGTGTCTTTAAAGGATTCTCACTCTTTTCCATTTCGGTTTGGTAATTCCTCTTCCTTCTCTCTTGCTGTTCTGATTGGACTATCCACACTTAGAGCAGTTCAGTTAGGCACGGGTGATTAGTTAGTTCAAAGTTAGGATCCCACCTACTTCTCTCTCTCTCTCCTATCACCGTCCTTGCTTTTCTAGATCCGCCTCTCCTCTCACCTGTTCTGAGTTTAGCTGGGCCTCCACTTAATTTGTTTGTGTATAAAAGACCCACTTTCCTGCTGCTTCTTGTCGACTTGTTTCTTCCGCCTAAGCTCGCTTTGGTCAAGTCTCGTTTCTGCATCTTTTCTCTCGATTTCTGCAAGTTTGTATTTCGTGATTTCTCCCGTGAGTCTTGTTTACGTTGTTTGCGTTGTGTGATTGAGATAGTGATTGTGAGTACCACGTTTACCCTTTATTCCCATTGTACCAACTTTGTTAGAGATTTCCTTTGTGCTACCCTTATCCTCTCCAACTCCCCTTTTCCTTCCCCATCCAATCCCTTTAGTATTTCCCTGTGTTACTGTCTTTGTGCGGACTGACATCCTGGTTTATAGATCTTTCTGCTTGTCCCTTGTTTTACGATTCTGCCTTGCCTAAACCATTCCTGTTGCCTGGCTTTGATTTCTGTTCTGTATGACCATGAGCTCACCAAATAAACGCCCTGCCATTGCTGAACTGCATTTGGAGTCTCAAGCCATTCCTTTCACGCAGTTTATTTATAAACGACTGTTTAAACATTTTCATGAACAAGCTTTTTTGCATGATCTTCATAACAGTGACGTTGGTATTGTCTCGCAAATGCCTGATGTTGATATAGCTTGGGAATATTTTAAATCCGTTTGTTTGGCTGTCTGTGAGAAGCATGCCCCTTTTAGAAGATATAGGATTAGTGGTAAAAATAGCCCTTGGTTTACAGAATCTATCTCTACTTTATTTAGACAAACAAATGCCGCCTGGGCAAAAGCAAAGAAGACTAATAATCCCTCTGATTGGACTATATACAGAACATTAAGAAATAAATGCACAAAATTAATCAAAAATTCCAAATGTGATTACTATCTTTCAATGATTAATGAAAATCTGAATAACCCTGCCAAATTCTGGAAGTTGATTAAAAACTCCCCTGGTTTCATTGCACAAACCAGCCTCCCTAATGTTTTGAAAGTGAAGCAAAGTTTAATCCAGGGTATAACCAATATTATAGACTCTTAACAGTCATTTTATCTCAGTTGGTTCATCCTTCGACCCCAGTAATATGGAGGTTCCTAATGCTAAAGAAAACTTTGAGCCTGCCCCTTGTCGCCCTGCTCAGCACTTCACTTTTGCTCCTATCTCGGTCTCACAAGTGCATGAAGCTCTAATGAGTCTTGATAGCAAGAAATCCTCTGGCCCTGATAGAGCCCTATTTTCTTAAAATCGCTGCACATGTTATTGCAGAGCCAATTGCTTCTGTTTTTAATTTAAGCTTATCCTCTAATATTATACCTAGTACCTGGAAGTCAGCTATGGTTTTCCCTTTATTAAAGGGTGGAGACCCCTCTGATTTGAATAACTACCGACCCATTTCCAGGCTGTCTGTTATAGCCAAGGTCTTTGGATCTTTTGTGAATGACTAATTGAAACAATTCGTATCTGATAATAATATTCTCAGTGAATGTCAGTCAGGTTTTAGATCAGGCCATAGCACTATAACAGTGACATCAAAGCATTGGACAATAAACAGCACTGTGCAGCCCTATTTGTGGATTTTTCTAAAGCGTTTGATTCTGTAGATCACCAACTGCTATTACAGAGACTTGCCTGTATAGGCCTTAGTGACATGGCTTTGAATTGGTTCAAGAACTATCTAACTGGAAGAACGCAGTGCGTCTCAATTGAAAACTATTCCTCATCCCCGCTTACAGTAAACAGGAGTACCTCAGGGATCTATTTTAGCCCCTATTTTATTTTCGATTTTTATAAATGATTTAGGTCATGGAATAAATCCTGCTAAATTACACTTGTATGCTGATGACACAATTGTATAAACGGTTGCACCTTCTCTGAATCAAGCCATAGAGCACTTGCAGGATGCTTTTCGATGTCTGCAGCATTCATTGTTAAAACTGAAGTTGGCCCTTAATCCGAATTAGACCAAATACATGACCTTTACTCGTTCTCATTCTATGAAGTATTGATTCTACATTATCAACATTGGAAGGTACATGTATAGAAACAGTAACTTCTTATAAATATTTAGGCATATGGCTTGATGATAAGATGACATTTAATATGCACATTAGTAATCTACTGAAAAAACTTTGGCCAAAAATCAGATTTCTTTTCCGCCTAAAAAAATGCTTCTCATTTGAGGCCAGAAAGAAAATTGTGCAAAGCTCATTTTTATCGGTATTAGACTATGGTGACCTGATTTATATGCACGCAGCTTCATCTCTTTTGACAAAACTGGATTCTGCATATCATGCTGCTTTACGCTTTGTTACAAATTCAGGTTCTCGCACTCACCATTGCATTTTATATGAATTGCTTGGTTGGTCCTCTCTAAACCATAGGAAAAAAACACACATGTTGCTATTTATTGTAAAAACACTGTTAGGTAAAGTGCCAACTTATATCTCCAGCCTGTTATCCTACCATACTGGCAGCTGTTGTACCAGATCAACTAATCGGATCCTTTAAATGTCCCCCGGGTGCACTCAGAGCTTGGTAAAACTGCTTTCGCCTTTTATGCACCCTGGGCGTGGAATAAGTAGCAAAATACTATTACCTTAGGTGCACTACCCTCTTTAAATTCTTTTAAAAGACTTTTACAAACTGCCCTGAAGAAAACATGTTGCTGTTTTACATAATCTGTGATATTGAGATGGAATGTGTTACAGATATCTTGATTATGGCCTGTATGTTTCTCCTTTAATTATTACCTCCGTGCTGCTTTTATTTAATGCATAATCTGTAATGTGATTTCCCTTCTTTTTTATGTTTATGTGTTACGACTATTTATGCTGCTGTCTTGACCAGGACTCCCCTGGAAGAAGAGATCTTGTATCTCAATGGGACCTTTCTGGCTAAATAAAGGATAAATAAAAATATAATAAAATAAATAAAAAGTTTATTTTGACAGCTAAAATTACCCATCTGTTACAGATTTTACGGGAATATTCATTAAAATTGGGTGGTGATGGTCATGTGATGCAAGTCAGAAAAACATTTATTTTTTCTTCCCTCACAATAACCCCTGGCAGGCTGTAATTGTAAATTCTATTTTTCCTTCTGTTGCCCATACCTAACAAAATTGTACTACCAATATGCATATGTAGTCCTCATATGCAGCTGTGCAGGACATTAAAAGTCGGTAAGGCTAGTCACGTGTAACACGAGCCACGCTTATATCTCAACTTATTAGTTATAAAATTTTAATTTCCTTCAGCACACTCACTTTGAAACCACATTTAGTGGTATGAACACTGAGGGCCTGATTTACTAAGACTTTTAGAACATGCAAAATCTTTTTGCCCTTGCAAAACCAATAACATTGCCACTGACTGGTGCAAGGCAAGTACCCTGGCCAATCATGGGCAATGTTACTTGTTTTGCAAGGGCAAAAAGATTTTGCATGTGCTAAAGGTCTCAGTAAATCAGGCCCATAGTGTGTTAATTATTTTCTGTCTTGTTCACTTTTAGGAGAAATTGCAACAGAAATAGATGTTTATTCTATTTTGTCCTGTTCATGTGACGCAAGTCACGCTACAATTGAGCCCCTAAGAACCATACCGGGCCATCCCGCACTTTTAGCGAAATTGAGTTGAGGTAGTCAGCATGTGCAGAAAACTGAGATCTACGTTTCCTAAATGAGCCAACCCAATCTACTCACATGGATTGTTCAAACAAGCAAACGTCCTCTCTGCCACTGTACATATGCACTGCACTGCCTTAGCCATAGTGGACCATCCCACAACTTTTCCATAATTCAATGTAAACATGGCGGCTCGGTATCTCACTAATGAGGAACTGCTTGCTATGATTGATGATGATGGTGAAGTGGAAGATAATGGAGACCCAGAGTTTGTCCCAAATGAATCAGAAGATGATGGTTCTGCTTCAGAAGGAGGTACCTTTCACTTTAAATGAAACAGAAGGGCATCCAAAACCGACATAAAAAGTGCATAACGTAATTTTACATATCTTGGGTTTATAACATAAGCAGTGTTTCTAGTTCCCAGATACTCTAGATGACACAGGAGGCTGGCAACTTTAAGTCCCATTTTCTCAGAAGTTCCCCAGCATGGGTTGGCCCAGTATGGCTCTTAGGGGCTCAATTAGTGTTAATTAAAGCCATGTTATGAAATCAAATGAATGTTTGCTCTTATCTTTTTATATCTTTTACCAACGCCTTCCAGCACATGCATGAAGGGGGTTCTAAAATTCATCATTATAAGGTACAGGCCAAAATATAAATTCGGATATGCACGAGAATGTAACACGAGTCACCATGTTTATATGTAAATATAAACATCACATATAAACAATATAAAAATAAACCATGTAAATACCCAGTTTGCCAATTCATCTTGCAAACTACTGCTTTTTTTACGAAAACCAAAATCTAAACTGCTTTTATTGATATAATTGAATCCTCACCATTCTTTACTTTTCCTACAGCCTGGTATAATTGTAGGACCTCTGTGCAGCAATAAGTGGATGGAGGAGTGTTGACTGTTTCTAGACTAGTCGCTCCTGAATTGTTACTTGGCACTTGACACAGGAAATAATTTTTATTAATGTGCACTAGTTTTATCCACTGCCTAACCCCCTTTTTTTCTGAGTCTTTTTTCGCCTTTTCCCTCCGGAACACTGAGCCCGTGGACCATTGAAGCTCTGTCCCTCACTATGTGGTCGCTGGCGGCTGCTGTCCTGATCCGGTCTTGATCCAGTTCTGCTCTATCCTTGCCATGCCATTTCCTGGAGCCACAGATTCCATAGCTTGGATGTTAATGAGTTTTAATGGACTTTTATTAAACTTGATAATTATTTTATTTTATTTTCAATTAGCTATCCAATGGAGGATGGGGTTCCCCACTATAGCCGGGTTCCTCCTGAGATTTCTTCCCACTGGAGAGTTTTTTCTCACCGCTGTTTGACGATGTTTCTCCCGATATGGAGTTTTTTTTTTTTTTTTTTACTTCATTTGCTGTAGTGGGGATTAGGCTGGGCACTGTCCCCTTTTTTTGTATTGAAAAGTGTCTTTGTCACAGTCTCTATGTGAAAAGCGCGATACAAATAAAATTAAATTGAAGTGAACTTATCGTGTGTCATTTCAGTTGTTTAACATAACTGAGCCCCACAGAAAAATAGTGGTTTAACTCCGATTTTCTAATTTTCTTAGTTAGACCCATATTTTTCATGCTAAAGATAAAATCTATTCATGCAATAATGGGCCAGAAGATTGTTAGTTCCACCTCTGAAATATAGATAGTAGTGCAAGAGTGGTCTAACTCCAAAATTCTTAGTTTTTGAGCAAAACATGCAAAAATAACAAAAATCGTCAACGTTGACTACAAAATACTTTCTGACCATGAAAGCGAAGATTCAAAGGATGTCACTTCAAGACAGGTATAAGTACTTACTGGCATGCTGAGTTTGACAACGTCAAACTTTGGAAGCTGTTTCCTCAAAATGATAAAAGATGGAGTTATACCACTATTGTTCTGAGGGACTCAACTTACCTTGTGCCAATTTTATATAAAACTGCTCATATTTCAGTGAAATCAAGGCAGTAAAGTTTCCAAAAGTCTTTGACTGATAGTGTTCGACATTTTCAAAGATGCATATATTATTGAACAACAACCAAGTGTGGCTTATTTGTGTGGACCTCCACAGTAGTGTTGGGTGTTAACTGTTAAAAAAATTTGATTGTCCTCGTAGACAAAAATTGTAAAACCTCACAGCAATACCAACGACGCACACAGCAGGAAGTGAAGGCTCGGCGCGTTCTTCTTTGCTGGTGTGACCCAAAAGAAAGCATTGATCAACATCTCTGTTCGTTAGAACAGGGCACAAAAGCACAACAGTTATGATTAATCTGACTTCATATTATTAATTACGAATATAAAATTTTGTTATAAATGTGTTGAGTTTAGAATCATAACACCATACTTGGTCTTTTGCCAATTTTACATGATTGCGCTTCCGGACCCACACAATCGCAAAACCTTAGTTCAGGGAGCGCTGCATTGGTTAGCCAGCAACCATCGTAATACGCAAGTACCTTTCCCTCGCGACAGTTATGGACCCGAGTCAGCTATATGATACTAGTAGTATCTATCGGGCTCCTTAAGGAGAATTTGACAAGAACCGGCGTATTACGCCCATGGGTCCTCTTAAGCCAAACCTCCAGAGCCAATACCCCGCCAATCCCGTTAGCAGTCGAACGTGGCCCCCGTTCTAACTTACCAGAGCTCTCTAGAAACTTCGTCAACAAATTACAACAAAACAAATTATTAAAATGAAATAAATTTTATTACACAGGTAGGTAGGTCCACATAGTAAATTGAATTAGTCTGTTACTTAATTTAGAAAAGAATAATTGAATGCTAGAGTCTCTTACCCAACCTGTTTTGGCTACACACGACACACAGAGATGCACGTGCGAGAAGTCGTCTGCGATCTTCCATAACTATAGACTACACACGCACTAACGTACACGAGGAGAGATCGGGTTCGATCTTCCCAGAATGGATTGTCTCTCTTTGCTTTAAGCTAAATCACGTCTTTGATCCAGGCGGCATGGCCATAAATTACCTGGAAGGGGGGTCGAATCTGCATTTTGGGTTTCCGCCATTTGCAGGAGGTGATAAAACAATTTAGCAGAGAGGGAAAAACTAAATGATTATCCGAGAGGATTCTGACCAATTTACAGGAGTTTCTAAAAGGGAATGAACCATAATTTCAATTAGAATGAAACATACTCCATTCAACTCCTGGAATTCTCCTGAGAATAACAATACCAAACATGATACGAATATGTATTAATATGATGCACTTGTCATGAAAAACTCTTAAACTGGATTATTGTATGGACAATTTTGATTCTAAGCACATAAGTTGTTTCACAGTAATACATAGAATATATCAAAAAGGATTGACATTGTTATGGTGACAGAAAATTTAAACAGATGAGTTAAGGTCCAGTTTCATAAAAGGAATGACCAGGGCCGGGGATGATGTTCATAGGGGGAGAGCTGTGAAAGTTACCCCCCTCACGTCGCCAGAGTTCTGTTTATTGTCCCGGGCCGTTATAACCCCCCCCCTTCCCCAGTCTTCCACAGACACAACCATGAACACTCCACTTTCTTTGACACCACTTAGCCAACATCCTGGGGAGTTAATGGCCCGCTCACCCTACGGAAGGCCTAACAGCCTATTGTCAGACTGTAGGCAACATCAATCCTTTGAAGTTTAGGGTGAGCCTCAGTTCCTGGGCCCCACCAGTTTGTCAGCCCTTTGTCGTGTTCCAGCTGGATTTCTCGTCTTACAAAATTCAAACAAATTTTTAAATTTTTTTAAGTTATTATGGTAGGAGGATACTATTTTGATGTATCAAGGATTTTGACAGCTTTCATTTAAATGACACACGTTTATTTTTGCAAAAGAAAAATCCTCATTCTTACTCTGCTCACCTCTGTGTGAGCAGGAAACATCGTGAATTATAGAGACTTTTGTTTGAGTTTTTGAATAATGGCGAAAGTTTGTCACAGGCACCCTCCTTTTTACTTGCGAAGAAGACTTACGAAACTGTTTTGTTATGAAAGTGAGTTCAAGTATTGGGCATTATGTCCGTTTAAGAAATGGGCTCTCCGTTTTTCTCCTGTGCAAATATGCATTTACTGAATATACATAATTACACTGCGAAGCCATCATATTTCGTATTTGCTAAGAGGCATGATAAAACAGTTCAGCCTGAATTACAAAGCAAGTTTGTTTACTCAGAAAATATTTTTATATTGAAAATAATTTGAATTGACATCCACCCATCCATCCATTATCTAAATTACTTCCTCCTCTTTCTGGTTGAAGGGAGCCGGAGTCTATATCCCAGCCCACAATGGGCAAAAGCCAGGGACCCAGCCTGGACAGCTCGCCAATCTATCACATGGCGCATACAGCATTCACTGATGCCTATGGGCAATTTAGAGTCTCTTTTAGCCTTACTTGCATGTCTGTGCAACTGTGGGAGGAAACCAGAGTACCCAGACCAATCCAATGTGAACCCAGGGGGAACATGCAAACTCCACACTGACAGGATTCTAACCCGTGACCTTATTGTTGTGAGGCAATAGTGCTACCAACTACACCATTTTGCTATGGGGGCTAAAATTTTGTTTGTGCTGGGGGAAACACTTTTGTCTCACAGCAAGACGGCCGAGGGTTCAAATCCTTTCTGTGTGAAGTTTGCATGTTTTCGCAGTGTTATCACCAAGAGTGCAAACTGTTGGACTTTCCATGAAAAGGTGCTGTTTAGTGAAGTCAGAAAGTTGCATGTAGTATGCGTATTATAATTATTAACCCCTTTGTGCAGAGGCTGAATCTGGCTATTTATGTGTTATCTTATTTCAGGCTTTATAATTCAAGATTGCAGCTTCGTAGAGAGGAAGGGAATGGCTCGACTGAGTCAAGACACTTGTAGCATTTACAAGATTTTCATTGTATTTCAGTTTTTTTGCATAATTTTTGTGGAGAAAAAGGGCTGCAAACATGAAAAGTCTTCATGAAATTCAGCATTGAAATTGTAAAAAAAAAAATAAAATACTGAGAATTAAAAAAAATGGCTGGGGGTTAAAACTATACATTTCTGGGATCATAAACTCCTTCACCAAAAGCATAATTCATCTGAGCATTAAATTCTAAATTACTTACTCTTTAGGACCCAACTAAGACAGCTCTCCAGGTGGCTCCCCAAACTCTAAGATCCCTCAAAATGGTGCATGGTCAAATAATAAGAAAAAATCATATATTTAACACAAATCAACTTTTGACGCATAAAATTCAATATGAATTAATGATTTTCCGGTTGAATGTAACATGACTTTATCACGTCAATGATCACCAGTAACCTCTCCAAACACAAAACATGCCTTTTCTCCATGATAAAGTTTAGAATTTTGTCAATTTTTTCTTCAGAGTCCCACAAGCTGGCACACATACTCATTAACCTGTTAGGAACTCCGTTGCCTGTCCATGGGCAATTCCTTAGGCGTGATAAATACAGCATATTTCCACATCGCAACATTGTCATACGGCATATCCACTTTACACGAAGAAACTCGGCAAAAAGCTCATGTTGACCATTTTTACCTCAACCGAACACAATTCAAGCACCAAGCAAGAAAATAAGCATGTAGCAAAACAGAGGATAAAATCATATCAGCGATGAGTCGCTAGAATTTCTCCTGAATTTGTGCTATGCATACAAACGACACCTCAAATGAAAGAGGAAAGTCCACAGAATCCAATGATATATGCCCTGTCATTTTAAACTGACACCACATTCAAAGAACAGCAGGCATACACTTTAAAGTCAACAGAGATGAGCAAAAAAATGTCTTACCTTTGATATTTTGTAATTAAAAAACTGTTTGAGGGTAAATCCGCACTTGCTATTGTAAGCTGAATGTGTCCGTGTTATAACAAAACTAGATCTTCTAGTTTCCAAGCATGTTTTTTTTTTCTCCAGCATTGCTTCAAAGATCTCAGTTACTCAGCATTCAGCTTGCTTGCCATGTATTTTCCTCTTTGTGATCGGCTTGTGATGTTGTCAGTAAGACTTTGCCGTAGCCATTTGATTCTAACTCTGACATTTCCAACGAGCCCTAAACCACCTGAATCGCACAAACCTAACCTGAGAAAGAGCCTTGCGTACCCAGTGCGTCAAACTGAGTCCATGGGCCATTCGCATGTAATTAAATAGCATGACAATATAAACATTTAACAGGTTTGTTTGTGGTATTTTCGGTATAATTATCCGCAAAATATTCAGCAGTCGTTTTTAATGTCGTTTTCTGATAGAATCTTTCTGCCATTCCGTGTGAATGCTGAAGGCTCAACAGTACAAAAAAGGTGAATGACGTGTTTTCTTGATTCATTCTATATAGGAAATTTTGCCAAGGGCCAGCAGTTAACTGATATAGCCTAGTGGTCAGGGTGTAGCACTGGAACAGAGACGACTGAGGTTCAAGTTTTGGTCAGTTGTGCTTTAGTAAGACTAAATTAGCAATTTTCTTGTATAAATAATTGCTGGGGTTTTTGTTCTTTTTACTTTTTTCCCCCATTTTTTTTACCTTTCCTTTGTATTCATAATCTCATTAATTTGCTTTTTTTAAAAAAATAAATCAGCACCAGTGGAGCCAAACTTCATTTTCTTTGTATGTATTGTCTTTGAATGGGAAATTGTATAGGCTATAGAACTGGCAGAAAAACAATTTTAAAAAAATTTATAAATTCTAAAAATTGAAAACTGGTTGTATTTGGGTGGAATGAATGCCTGTAGTGACATATAAGTGAAATTTGATGAGTTTTACAGTTTAAAATTTGAGAAATCTGATTTGGCGCACAAGGTACCTGAATTGCCAATTTGGAGAACCCACCAAGACATTCCTCTCTAACTTTGCTCTGATTTACTTAATTAGAATAAAATTTGGCACAGATAATGGTGAGATTCTGTGCTGTAATTTTTAGAGGTTTCAGACTGCAGCTAAATAAGTTCACAAGGGATAGAAGTAAAACTTTGTTTGGTGCAAAATGAGATTTTTCATTTACACTGTGTTCCATCTTCATTTAGTCTGGTTCACTGACATAAATACTGATTTTTACACCACAGCAGAAATCCCAAATGGTTTTACCTTTATTATGATACCAAAATTATTCAAATAGCCCAAGTAGTCGCAGAGATGTACTCATTTCATTTTGGGCTTGCCATTTTCGAAAAAGAGGCTCAGGGCTTAAGGGGTTAAAGGAACTGCTTATTTAATGGTCAGAACATTCACCCTGCAGTGAAAAGCCAGCAGTTCCAACTTCCAAGCTCCCCACCTTATATAAACACTTTCTACACCTTATAAGGAACAAGTATAACTCACTAACTCAGAAATATCTGAAATATACCTTATTATAACAGAACAGACATTCTACTCTCAGGAAAAACAAAAATGCCACTACACACAGTAGCTATTATTTGCAAAGAATAACCGTTACTCTTACTAACCAAAGTGGCAAACAAGCTCTGTGATCATCATGGCTATGGTAAACCGAGAATAAAATACAGCTAGCCAGCTAGCCAACTAGCCATAAATAAAAAAAAGATATATAAATATATATCAGTGTCGGCTGGTGAACTGGCGATAGGGGAGGCTCAAAACAATCCCTTGAATAAATGATTGGTCACGACCTGTTTTCAATCATTCATTTAAATTACCATTACAGAAACTCCAAAAACTCTCAACATTATCAGGTATGGCCAGTTTTCATTTATAATGCATACTTGTCAACTCTCACGCATTCGGTGTGAGTTCAAGTGGCATATTTACGTTCCTCTTCTGTAGTCAGCAATTATTCAATCAACGCGTATGTAAGAGATTCTCGCGCAGAATTGAAGTCCTTGTGCACTGGAGGGGTTGGAAGCAATGGAATTGCATAAAGACGTCTCAAATAATCTTATTTCATTTAAACGATCATGAAACACATGCATTGCTTCCAATCCCTGAATAAAGAAAAGCGTGAGAAGTCCGGAGTTGTAATCGGTTCTTTATAAATTAAAACTGGCCACATCTGATAATGTTGAGAGTTATCGAAGTTTCTGTAATGGTAATTGGTAATGGTAATGGTATCTTGCTGTTACGCAAAGGTTTATATACTTTTCTGATGGTCCAATCAATGTCTTTCAGTTACTGCGAAAAGTTTATACTCTCTGGAATTGGATAAGAAACGTGTCAATCAATACATCAATACCAGGGAAGTTTCACGAGCGTATGAACTATAAGTGTGTCTTACGCAGATGAGCCATAAGTAAATAACTGAGTGATTGGCTATGAACATGAGTACAAGAGAGGATATATAGGAGTGCTGAATTCATTGATGGAGGAATCTACACGTAAATCCACAGCAAGGAACTATGCATTTGTGATATATGATATGACATGGTATCAATACCATGTCGAATTTTTGCTTCAGAAAACTGATTTTTCTTAACTACTAATTGGGATACCATTGGCTCACCATAGCTGAACTGGTTGCAACAAAGGTCTGTGATTTTTTCTGTCACAAGAGATCATTTTTATTAACTGCTGGATAGATACTATGGGCATGTATGTTGGGCAGTTTGCACATCAGGCTGGGCTGAGCAGTTGAATTCATACAATTCCTGGGAAACAGGTGTAAGGCATTTTAGTAGATCAAAGCTTCCCCAATGTGCCAGGGTGTTGACTTGAACCGGGATTGGCTTCCTGGGGATGGGAACTTATCAAGGGGGGTGGTAACTCAAGTCTCACTGCAACCAAATGGGATGCAGACAAACACACGTAGAGGTGACAATAACCAACAGGTTAGAAAAATGGGCCTCAGTATGCATGACTGTTGATGTCTTTAGTCCCATGGGAAACAAGGAAGCACACAGGGGGGTGTCTGACAGTTCATCAGGAAAAGTTAGCAGACATGATGCTGATGTCACAATGACCATTTGGTTACCTGTCACCTCATTGGTACACTGGCCTCAGAAGAGGTATAAAGCTGCTTCCTGACTGACAGTAATTTGTAATTGCCTTGCCTTGCTTTTACCCGGTATGTTACATACTGTAAAGAAGACTATTTTGCTCTGTAAATAAATTGTTGTTGACCTGAACTTTGGGACTACCAGTTTACTTCACAAAGGACCAAATTCCTACACAGGGATGGGACTTAACTCGTCCATATTGAAAGTGTTTGAGCTCAGCTTGCTAGTGAATATTCAATAACTGATCCGAATTATGATCTAGTCATCTAGAATAGTGTATGTGAGAGAAATTTAGTTATAAATTGTTTATCCTTGTAACCTAGGTTGTGCGTAGTTGATTATTCTTGTAATCTAGCTTGTGCGTAAGCAGAAGTGTTATGAGATGCGCTTGCCACCTTCTGAGCCTTGGGATCCTCCAAGGCCCTGAGTGTACTCGCAGAGCTGTGTGCTCCTTGGCATCCTCCGAGGCCTTGACATAAGGCCTCGGAGTGAGATAACTGCAGGGGGAGTCTCCTCTCCACTGGGACTGATGTGCTAATAGCAACCAGAAGTATGTGGGATACGTTCCCCTAACTGTGGAATGCTGAAAGAAGAGACTTCTGTGTAAATCAGTTTCAGAAGTACCTGAAAAAAGGAGGAGAGTAATGAACTATTGGGGGAAATTTGCCGCAGGGGCATACACTTTAGACATTGTGCTCATGCAAATATCCAAGCAAAGGGGAATCCCTTTGTCCTTGTTCTGCATGTAACTTGGACCTATATGCATATAGTAAAGGCCGAATTCATTTTACTATCTCTGTCTCTGAGTGTTTTCTTACAGGAATAAATAAATTTCCACCACAGAGTAACTGCGGGCATAAATAGAGCAACTCCATGTCTGCTGGCGTCTACATCTGCACAGAGGATTATTATTATATATCATTATATTATTATATATTATTATATACTGTATTATTATTATATCTGCACATTGATTACACCACCCTGCATCATTTTTGCTGAATAAAATCCAATTCTTGTTTCTTACTAACTTTAGGGTGCCGATTCCAAAAATAGTGTCAGTTTTGCTCTAGCATGTCACACTTTCTCACAATGTATGATGAGCATTTCATAGTATTGTCACTTTCGACAACCACTTGTACGATTAAGAAATGCTTAACCCCGGAAAAACTGCCACAATGAATGATTTCTATTTTCCTCTGAGCCAGGTGAGAACTATTTGTTCAATTCTTGGCTGACTTTCAAAAGTAGAATGATCTAAGGGCATTATTTTGTGCTTAATCCTGATGTCAGGCATAGTAATATGGCCACTGACAGAGGAAAATGCAGACATGATACAGATGTTTTCTGCTACATCTGTTGGTGTTTCACTACACCCAAATAGCATTTGTTGCTGTTTTGATTGGTGCATAAAAGTCGATTTATATGATATAATAAGGAATATCTTCATTTTTATTTTGTGAAAAAACTGTGATAGAAAATTTTTACTCTCATTTTTTAATTCAGCATCCTCAATTTAGGTAATATGAGGCCTTTTTTGGGAAATCAGCAGAAAGTTTTTTTTTCAACATGTAGGATAGTGTTACTGTTGGTGCCTCCAGAGAGACTGCCCCGAACGAAATTATTCCCATGAATCAAAGAAAAGAAAATTTAATCCTTAGGTAATCTGCATGTTGTTTTATTACATCTTGCAGAATGCTTAAAATCTAACTGTGTCATTTTGCTTTCATTTATTATTGTGTATTCTTAGATATATCAATATGAAAAAAAGAATTCATGATTTGTCAAAAAACCTGACGTGATACCCAAATTTTTAGGGCAACTTTGAAATTAGTGCCTTCGAATTATATAAAATCATCACAGTTTATCAAATCAGCAGAGAAAAAGTTTCAAAATGCAGGGTGGTACTTACAGTAGAAGTTAATTTGAACAGATGTTGTGAGCATGAATTCATGAATATTAGATGTTTTGGTAACACTTCATAAGGGTACAAATAATGTGCTTAAGTAATGCTAAACTAATGCATGACTCATGATGACTTAACGCATTAATTAATGCAGGATGTATCATGAATTCCTGTTGCCTATCATTAACTAATGATGAAGTCACCATGCCTTTTTGTGATAAGCATGCACTTGATACATCATCAGTTAAGGGATGTTAATTCACTGTTAATTCACACATTAATTGCTTTTGCACACAAATTAGCTGGATTTCTTGGAAACATTTATTAATTAATGCATAAATAATATGCTTAAGTAATGCTGAACTAATGGTGGTGATTTAATGCATGAAATAATGCAGGATGTATCATGAATTTTATTTGGGGGGTGAACCCAAATAATAATAATAATAATAAAATAACAACAACAATAATGACAATAATAATAATACAATAATAATAATAATAATGATAATAATAATCATCATCATCATCATAATTTCCGCTCACCCTGAAATACATGATTGCTGGCATTTTGTTACTGCGCACTAAAAAATTAACTGTTGATTTTTTTTTTTAAACTCAACCATAGGGTTGCTTGAGCTGGGTTTTTATCATGGAGGTAATATAATAGAACTGGAGAGAACGAGGAAGTACCGCCGCTATTACTTTCAATGGGAGATGCTAGGCTAGCTACTTCAGCCCAGGAAGTACGGGATTGACTGACGCCATCTATAAAAATGGCGTTCTATGGGTGCTTACTTCCGGCACCATTTCATAAGATTGCCAATCTGATTACACAGCACAAATGGCCAAGAAAATGTGTCGTCTGTGCGGATTGGCGAATGAGTTCAAGGGGAAATGACGAGCAACGCTGTTAATCTGGAAGGCGCACGCACTATGCACTCATTGGCTGAACTGCTGCAGTCAGAGCAACAGCTGGACAATCAAACTCGTGCACGAGCTGTCATCAAGCTCTAAGTAGCAGTTCTTAATTTTTAGGCCCTCTTGAAAACATCGAACAGTTGCGTCAGGAAAAGAGCAAAATAATGAAGGATTACCGAATACATTTTCTTTTGTTTTCGCTTTATTTGGCAAGAAAAAAATGCGCACTTTTCAATTGGTGTCTATGGAGCTGCCGCATCTTCGGCCACAAAATTGCATCCTTGGGAAACGCGGAAGCAGGAAGCTAACATGCTAACTGGCTGAAGCAAAGGTACTTCCTCGTTCTCTCTGGTTCTATTATATGTCTCTATGGCTTTTATGGGTTGTTTTCTGAAATATTGGGTAATTTGGTCAAACCCTGCTGTTGTCATAGTGACAGGTACGTGCCTGTTCTTCGCGCTTCCCTCTCGGAGCTCTCCCAATGAGGAAAAATCAGCAATGGGAAGTTACCAGACAAATCATTTTATGCAAAAGGGAATGCAAGGGTAAACATAGGTGGCATTATGTATCCGTCAGATCGAACTTGACCCTAATTTACATCGACAAAACTGTAGTTTGCCGTCATTTTTTCCCCTAACCAACTTTGCATAGCGTCAGCTAGATGATGCCAGCTAAAATAACGGGTAGCGCTTACTGAAAAAAGTTAAAAACTTAAATGCGTATAATTTAACGTAGGTTTATTTTTGCTGCATAATGGAATAGTCGAAATAAGGTTTTTTTTAACAAGGTAGCTGGCCAGCTATGTGCTTCAGTTTGCTCCTTCCCAATGATTAAAAGCATCGGTGCTGCCACAGTTAGCTCACTCACGCTGTAGAGTAGGTAACGGTATGAAAGCATCGGTGCTGCCACAGTTAGCTCACTCACGCTGTAGAGTAGGTAACGGTATGAAAGCATCGGTGCTGCCGCAGTTAGCTCACTCACGCTGTAGAGTAGGTACCGGTATGAAAGCATCGATGCTGCCGCAGTTAGCTCACTCACGCTGTAGAGTAGGTAACGGTATGAAAGCATCGGTGCTGCCACAGTTAGCTCACTCACGCTGTAGAGCAGGTAACGGTATGAAAGCATCGGTGCTGCCACAGTTAGCTCACTCACGCTGTAGAGTAGGTAACGGTATGAAAGCATCGGTGCTGCCACAGTTAGCTCACTCACGCTGTAGAGTAGGTAACGGTATGAAAGCATCGGTGCTGCCGCAGTTAGCTCACTCACGCTGTAGAGTAGGTAACGGTATGAAAGCATCGGTGCTGCCGCAGTTAGCTCACTCACGCTGTAGAGTAGGTAACGGTGTGAAAGCGGTAATGCAATCGAAGGAGCAACATCTCCGAACAGCGACTGCACGCAATACAGGCAATACAGGAAAACAACAGAGCTAGGAGAAAAGTTGAGTGATAAACTTTCTCACAAACTCTGTAATAGAGACCTTTTTTTTTTTTTTTTGAACTGAGAAAATGGGTAGAATGGGAAGAAGCGACAAAACAAGCCCGCCGGATCTTGCAGCAATTATGGAGACCCTCGAAGAATTGAGAAGTGAAATGAGGGAGTGGAGGGAGTGGAGGGAAGGTATGAAGGAGCAGTTGGACCAGCTTTTGAAGGAAAACTGTGATCTCAGAAAAGAGATTGCCAAGAAAGACACACTGATTAATTCTTTATCAATCAAACTGGAGGAGCTGGAACAACAAGAGAAACGTAATGATGTAATCTTGACAGGGCTCAAAAAAATCAAACCCAGGAGTTATGCCAGGGCAACAGCGGATGACGACGATGGAAGCGAGGAGGACAATAAATCTGTGGAAATGCAGGTGATGGAATTCCTTCGGTCCAAAAGTATTTCTCTGAACCCCGGCGATGTGGATTCATGTTATCTGCTACCGAAAAGGGGTGTAAGAGGAGACCGGAGTGCAGCACGGGCTGTGCTGCTTCGACTTACAAGCAACAAGCACAAAATCTCTCTGTTGAAGCAAGGGAAAAATCTCAAAGGATCCAATGTTTTCATAAATGAAAACCTCACCAAGCACAATGCAACCATCGCATGGAAAGCTCGTCAACTAAAAAAGCGGGGAAGATACACAGCACTTGGTCGGCTAACTGCAGAATTTTCATCAAACCAAATGGGTCTTCACGGAAACTACCAGACCGGTGCTGATCAAGATGATGCGGGATCTGGAGAGTTTTGACCACTGAGGCAGGTTAAAATCCTTGACAAATCTTGATGAGCAGTTATCTGATGAACCAAACTGTAGATCAGGAAGCTGGCTTTTTCACAACAAGTTATTATCATTCAGGAATAGACCCTACTGAGGAAATGGATCCGGATAACCAGTTTTTCTACAACGAAACAAATGCATGCGGATACTTTACTGTGGACAAATTTAACAAGAGCATTGAAATGGAAGGAGTCTGTCCATTATTCACTTTAATAGTAGGAGTCTATATGCAAACTTTGACCAAATAAAGGAATACCTTCTGTCATTTGCTAATTGTTCAGCATCATCGCAATATTGGAAACTTGGATAAAGAAGAAAAGGACAAGGACTTCTACATGGAGGGTTATAACTTCGTGTGTAAGAGCAGACTGAATAAAGCTGGTGGGGGAGTTGGACTATTTATTGATGAGGCCATAAACTTCCAGGTACTGGAATGCAAATCAAATGTTGTGGAAAATGTAATGGAATGCCTTACAATTGAGATTCCTAGGTTGAAAGGTAAAAAATACGGTTATTTGTTGTGTGTACAGAGCACCGGATTCGCAAATTGATGTTTTTAGTAAATGTATGGGTGAATTACTCACCAATATGAACCAGAAAAATGTTTATATATGTGGGGACTTTAATATTGACTTGATAAATCCAAATAATAGCTCTATAATAGAGGATTATATCAACACCATGTATGCCATGGGTATGCAACCATTAATCACAAGACCAAGCAGGATTACTAGACACAGTGCCACCTTGATAGATAATGTGTATACTAATGTGTTAGATTCTGAAATATTAAGTGGCATCATGATAAGTGACATTACTGATCATCTACCAGTTTTTGCTATTTGTAACTGCAAATTAGATATAAGGGACCAGGCTAGATCCAAAACCCTGGAACACACAGAAATCAGAATTAAAAGCGAAAAAAGGCTAAAGAAACTAGAATTAGATCTGTTGAACCAAAGTTGGGATAATGTACTAACAGAACAAGATCCAAATAAAGCCTATCAGGCTTTTCTATGGACAGTAAACTCTCTGTATGATAAACACTGTCTAGTCAAAACAATGAACAAACTGAAGCAAAACAAAAGAGAAGGCCTTGGGTTTGAAAGCACTGGCGAATCGTGTAAGAAAAAAATACACTATATAAGCAGTTTCTGAGGGAAAAAGAACTGAGAAAGCAGAAATTAGGTACAAAAAATACAGAAACAAAGTGACATATTTACTAAGGAAACATAAAAGAGAGTATTATGAAAAGCTTTTTATTAGAAAATAAACATTATACCAGAAATCTCTGGAATATAATCAAGAACGTCTCTGGGAGGACTATGAAGAGGGAGTACCCTACCTTCTTTAACATAAATGGCAAAAAGGTGGAGAACATGGAATTGGTCGTGGAGAATTTTAACAGTTATTTTGTGAATGTTGGGCCAGAACTAGCGAAGGGTATTAAATCCTCACACCTGAGATGGGACTACCTTAATAAGGATGAGGAAATCCAAGACATAATGACATTAACTCCTGTTACCGTATCTGAAATCAGATCAATTCTGAAAAATTGTACAGCTAAGACATCAGTTGATGCAAACCATCTAGACATGAAATTACTGAAAGCACTAACTAACGCAATTGTAACTCCACTTACGCATATATGCAATCTATCCTTCTCCTATGGAGTGTTTCCAGATAAAATGAAGATAGCGAAAGTTATCCCTCTCTACAAAAGTGGGGATAAATATGATTTCTCCAACTATCGTCCTGTCTCGATTTTACCTCAATGCTCAAAGGTCCTAGAAAAGCTCTTCAATGACAGATTGGACAAGCACATTGATAAACACAAAATACTGTGTGACAGTCAGTATGGGTTCAGGAAAAAACATTCGACAGCACTAGCCCTAACGGAATTTATTGAAATGATTAAAGATTCACTAGATTCAAACTTATATTCTATGGGCATATTTATTGATCTGAAGAAAGCATTCGACACTATAAATCACGATATACTGATTGAAAAACTTTACAAATATGGAATAAGAGGGACCGCATTAAAATGGATCAAAAATTACTTAACAAGTAGGACGCTTAATTTGTGCAGATGGGCAATAGCAAATCGAATTGCTTGGACATTACCTGTGGAATTCCTCAGGGCTCAGTCATAGGTCCTAAGTTGTTCATAATTTACATAAATGACATTGTTAAGGTGTCCGATATCCTAAAACTAATTTTATTCGCAGATGACACTACTATTTTTTGCTCAGGTGTCGATCTCAAACAATTGGTAAAATTGGCTGATAACGAAATGTCTAAACTTCACACGTGGTTTAATGTAAACAAATTATCACTAAATCTTACAAAGACCAAATTTATGATGTTTGGGAAAAAAAGGCCTGAAGGATGACATAGACTTAAAGGTCAATGGTACCAGCATTGAAAGGGTAAACGAATATAAACTCATGGGAGTTATGTTAGATAATCTCTTGAGCTGGAAACCGCATGTAAACTTGGTTCAAAAGAAAGTTAGCTAAAAGCGTGTCTATTCTTTGCAAAATGCAGAAATTATTAAAACACAAGTCTCTTAAAATAATCTATTCAGCACTCATAGCACCCCACTTACATTACTGCGCTGAAGTATGGGGACACACTTATAATAATACAATAGAATCATTGTTTAAACTCCAAAAAAAAAGCCCTTAGAATTATTCATTACGTTCCTTATGGAACACATACAAACGACTTGTTTATTAAGGCAAGGTTTCTTAAATTACAGGATATAATAAAATTCAACTCCTTGCAAATTGTATATTTAGGATACCACAAAGAATTGCCTAGAAATATACAATGCCTGTTTTTGGGCGTGAATGTACCCATGATCTAAGAGGCAGAATGTTGTTGCAGAAGAGAAGGGTCAAGTCGACTCGGAGTGAGCACTCCTTATCTGTGGCTGGAGTCAGTGCATGGAATATACTTGAAGGCGGTATTAGAAAAGGCAGACAATTTGAAGGTCTTTAAGTATCTTTTGAAATGTGCATGTTTGAACAACTATAAACTTATCCAACAAAATGACATTGGATAAACTAAACGGAACCATAGCGGGCAAAAACAATAGGAGTTGTTTAGACTAAATATGTGGACTGCTATTGTTAAATCTGTTCCATTGCATCTGCTGAACACACCAGGCCACCTGTCTAAAGAAACCGTCACAGCACATTACCACAGACAGCTGTAACCAACATGGATCTTATAAACTGGTAGTTAAATGCAATTGACAAAATAATTTCCACGAGGCGGACAGGTTCTGGAGAACCGAAATGCCCGGATGGGACATTCCCAGCTGGTTACACCATGGATGCATGGGGAAAGTGGCGTTCGCTGTGTTTGGCAGTCCTGGACATCGAGGATGTAGAGGGCGTCTATCTAGTTGGATTTATGATAGCGGCCTGCTATCATTGGGGCTCGGTCTGTTTTTGATCGACCACAGGATAAAAAAAAACTTTGAAAAGCATGGTTATCCTCGACATAAAGCTCAATAAAATTGGATTTGGCGTCAAAGGAAGCCAGGGACGGACTAAATATACTGCGAGGGGGTCATTAAATCCGACAAGGCAAGGGTGAACCAAGTCGACGGAGATGATGACTAACTAAGAGATCCATGCAAAGATCCGGTATTATTGCACCTTCCACCTATTCCAAATCACTAGGAACAAACCAACTGATGAAGAAAGGAGTTCAGGTTTCTCTGGACCAAATCTAATGGATTAAATCAAGAGTGACTCTCAAATCTAAACTTGCATAGACACTCAGCTATATTGTGATTAAAATTCTTCATGATGTTCACAACTCTTTATTATCTTCGTTGTGGCGCTTAAATCGTAGTGTAAATGGGCTCAGCTCTGTTGTGATATATGAATCTCTATGATATCTTAACCATAATCAAACTGTTTTTTCTGGAAGTTGGGGCGGGACTTTGACAAGCGATCTTGCTTCTCCCGACCCTTTCGGGTTATGATACATGTTGTATTGAAATTGTCATGAAATGAGTATACAATCATGCATAAAAATAAAAACAAAATCAAAAAAAAAAAAAAAAAAAAAGCATCGGTGCTGCCGCAGTTGGCTCACTCACGCTGTAGAGTAGGTAACGGTATGAAAGCATCGGTGCTGCCGCAGTTAGCTCACTCACGCTGTAGAGTAGGTAACGGTATGAAAGCATCGGTGCTGCCACAGTTAGCTCACTCACGCTGTAGAGTAGGTAACGGTATGAAAGCATCGGTGCTGTCGCAGTTAGCTCACTGACGCTGTAGAGTAGGTAGCGGTATGAAAGCATCGGTGCTGCCACAGTTAGCTCACTCACGCTGTAGAGTAGGTAACGGTATGAAAGCATCGGTGCTGCTACAGTTAGCTCACTCACGCTGTAGAGTAGGTAACGGTATGAAAGCATCGGTGCTGTCGCAGTTAGCTCACTCACGCTGTAGAGTAGGTAACGGTATGAAAGCATCGGTGCTGCCACAGTTAGCTCACTCACGCTGTAGAGTAGGTAGCGGTATGAAAGCATCATGCGGTGCTGCTACAGTTAGTACTCAATCACGCTGTAGTTAGGTACCAGAATGAAAGCATCGGCATCGGTGCTGCCACAGTTAGCTCACTCACGCTGTAGAGCAGGTAACGGTATGAAAGCATCGGTGCTGCCACAGTTAGCTCACTCACGCTGTAGAGCAGGTAACGGTATGAAAGCATCGGTGCTGCCACAGTTAGCTCACTCACGCTGTAGAGCAGGTAACGGCATGAAAGCATCGGTGCTGCCACAGTTAGCTCACTCACGCTGTAGAGCAGGTAACGGCATGAAAGCATCGGTGCTGCCACAGTTAGCTCACTCACGCTGTAGAGTAGGTAACGGTATGAAAGCATCGGTGCTGCCACAGTTAGCTCACTCACGCTGTAGAGTAGGTAACGGTATGAAAGCATCGGTGCTGCCACAGTTAGCTCACTCACGCTGTAGAGTTGGTAAGCGGTATGAAAGCATCGGTGCTGCCACAGTTAGCTCACTCACGCTGTAGAGTTGGTAACGGCATGAAAACATCGGTGCTGCCACAGTTAGCTCACTCACGCTGTAGAGTAGGTAACGGTATGAAAGCATCGGTGCTGCCACAGTTAGCTGTCTCACGCTGTAGAGTTGGTAACGGTATGAAAGCATCGGTGCTGCCACAGTTAGCTCACTCACGCTGTAGAGTTGGTAACGGTATGAAAGCATCGGTGCTGCCACAGTTAGCTCACTCACGCTGTAGAGTAGGTAACGGTATGAAAGCATCGGTGCTGCCACAGTTAGCTCACTCACGCTGTAGAGTAGGTAACGGTATGAAAGCATCGGTGCTGCCACAGTTAGCTCACTCACGCTGTAGGATAGGTAACGGTATGAAAGCATTGGTGCTGCCACAGTTAGCTCACTCACGCTGTAGAGCAGGTAACGGTATGAAAGCATCGGTGCTGCCGCAGTTAGCTCACTCACGCTGTAGAGTAGGTAACGGTATGAAAGCATCGGTGCTGCCGCAGTTAGCTCACTCACGCTGTAGAGTAGGTAACGGTATGAAAGCATCGGTATCGCTGTAGAGTAGGTAACGGTCGGTGCTGCCGCAGTTAGCTCACTCATTTGTAGAGGAGGTAACAGTATGAAAGCATCGGTGCTGCCGCAGTTAGCTCACTCACGCTGTAGAGTAGGTAACGGTATGAAAGCATCGGTGCTGCCACAGTTAGCTCACTCACGCTGTAGAGTACATAACGGTATGAAAGCATCGGTGCTGCTACAGTTAGCTCACTCACGCTGTTGAGGAGGTAACGGTATGAAAGCATCGGTGCTGCCACAGTTAGCTCACTCACGCTGTAGAGTAGGTACCGGAATGAAAGCATCGGTGCTGCCACAGTTAGCTCACTCACGCTGTAGAGGAGGTAACGGTATGAAAGCATCGGTGCTGCCACAGTTAGCTCACTCACGCTGTAGAGCAGGTAACGGTATGAAAGCATCGGTGCTGCCACAGTTAGCTCACTCACGCTGTAGAGTAGGTAACGGTATGAAAGCATCGGTGCTGCCACAGTTAGTTCACTCACGCTGTAGAGTAGGTACCGGAATGAAAGCATCGGTGCTGCCACAGTTAGCTCACTCACGCTGTAGAGGAGGTAACGGTATGAAAGCATCGGTGCTGCCACAGTTAGCTCACTCACGCTGTAGAGCAGGTAACGGTATGAAAGCATCGGTGCTGCCACAGTTAGCTCACTCACGCTGTAGAGCAAGTAACGGTATTAAAGCATCGGTGCTGCCGCAGTTAGCTCACTCACGCTGTAGAGTAGGTAACGGTATGAAAACATCGGTGCTGCTACAGTTAGCTCACTCACGCTGTAGAGTTGGTAACGGTATGAAAGCATCGGTGCTGTCGCAGTTAGCTCACTCACGCTGTAGAGGAGGTAACGGTATGATAGCATCGGTGCTGCCGCAGTTAGCTCACTCACGCTGTAGAGTAGGTAACGGTATGAAAGCATCGGTGCTGCCACAGTTAGCTCACTCACGCTGTAGAGTAGGTAACGGTATGAAAGCATCGGTGCTGCCACAGTTAGCTCACTCACGCTGTAGAGTAGGTAACGGTATGAAAGCATCGGTGCTGCCACAGTTAGCTCACTCACGCTGTAGAGTAGGTAACCGTATGAAAGCATGGGTGCTGCCACAGTTAGCTCACTCACGCTGAAGAGTAGGTAACGGTAACCACAGCTTAGCTATCGTTGTCTTTTGAGAGAGGTGACGTTTGAATTTACCGGTACTATCCTGGCTAAATTATAACTAGCTGCCTTGATGTTATTGCTTGACCTTACTGCTGCTTGTATGAGGATGAATGGAAGCTATAGTTCGCTAGCATTAAGGAAAATATAGCCAATGCAATAAGATCAGAGATCTCCTGTCAGGCTAACTGCATTTAGCATATGTCAGACTAGTTAGCATAAACGTTATGTTACTACCATAGGTTTGTTCAAACCAGGTGATTTTAACGGGGCTGGCCTGCTAAATTTGATATTTATGCTGACGGAACGATGTGTTACTGAGGGATTGTGTTAATGCGACAATTGTTTGAGTAAGTAGCTTGCTAAGTTAGCTAACTAGCCACGTTGCTCTGCCGCATTTAAGTCTTCAGTCGCCTGTGTGCTAATAGGTCTGGAATGTCAGTGTAGCCAACTTGGTAACTTAAGTTTTTTAAACTGTTAGTTAGCCCGTAATGATGAATGAGGTCAACGTTTTTGGCTGAGAGAACTAAGTTGAGATAGTGGAAAGAAACAAGAGCTGCCACTTTGTTAAGCTTATTTTCCCAAAATCTTGATGTACCGCTGAAAGAAAACTATTACTGAAAAAAAAAAAAAAAAAAAGATTTATGAACAGAAAGTGGATTTATTGAAGATAATTGAAAAGCTGTTAAGGTATTTTTTGAAGTCTTTTCAACTGAATTTGGTTGAATGGTGATATGGTGATGGATTGAGAAGTCTCAATTTTTTTTAAAAGATTTATGAACAGAAATTGGGTGAATTGCCAGTTTGTATGTATGTGTGTGTATATTTGCATTCTCAATGATAGTTAAATGCTTTCTCTTTGAAATATTCTCTCTCTTCTGTTGTCTGTATATATATACTATTCAAAAAAAGTAGGGGATATTTTATTTTGAGATCAAAATTTTCACATATACAAAGGGATACGAAACCATGTTGTATAGTTCCTTACTGAGGAAGCATTTCCAAAGAAATTCATCACCCAAACACATCAATGACACTCTCACAATCTGCACGGGATGCTATTGATGATCAAGGGGGTTGTGCCACAAATTTGCATGACTCTGAATTGGAAGGTTAGAGCCACTGTAAAGGAAGATTTTGAAGAGAAAGCATCAGATTATCAGTGGTTGAAGTCGTTAATTAAACAGAGACCATGCGCCGTCTAACACAGGAGGAGAGGTTACGTGCCCTTGGCATGCTACAGGTTGGCACAAGACAGGTCGTTGTGGCAAGGGCAATGAATGTTTCCCAGTCTGTCATCAGCAGATTATGGTCCAGACATCGTGCTACAGGGTCTGTTCAGGATAGACCACGATCCGGTCGACCAAGGGCAACAACTCAGGCTCAGGACAGATTCATCCGCACTATTGTCTTGAGAAATCGTATGGTAACAGCAAATCAGATAAGGTCTCAACTTCAAAGGGTTACTGGCTTGGTAGTGAGTGGCCAGACCATCAGGAATCGTCTGCACAGATTTCACTTACACGCCCGACGTCCTCGTGTCATTCCCTGTTTGAGGGATCGTCACATTAGGGCCAGACTCAATGGTGTCGTCATCATCAACGCTGGGATAATCGCCGATGGAACAACGTAATGTTCTCAGATGAGTCGAGGTTCACTGTGGACTTCCTTGACAGACGCAGGAGGGTTTGGCGCCGACGCAACGAACGTCTCCATGACGTTAACGTCATTAGACATGATCCGTATGGGGGTGGATCTGTAATGGTGTGGGGAGGCATCACTGCTGCCGCAGAACAGACTTGCATGTTGTTGCTGGACGTGTCACAGGGCAGTACTACGGGACAACATCTTGGCACCCCATGTTGTGCCGTTTGCACGTCGTTATGGCCGCCGTTTCATTTTCCAAGATGACAATGCCAGATGTCATAGGGCCAGGATCGTTACAGACTACCTCCAGCAGCAGAATATCACCACATTACCATGGCCAGCACTCAGTCCGGACCTTTCCCCATCGAGCATGTCTGGGACATGCTTGGACAGCGGCACGCCAACGTCAACAACCTCCTGCCAATGTCCAAGAACTTGCTGCAGCATTGCAACAGGAATGGAATAACGTTCCCCAAAATGACCTGGGACGTCTCGTTAGGAGTATGCCACGCCGAATTCGAGCTTGTCTAGCCAACCGAGGGGGTTTTACCCGCTACTGACTCTGTTTCACAATGGTGGTAAATTTGCTGTGTGACCCTGTGTTTGTGTCGACCCTTATTCTGGAGAATCTGTCCTTTACTGACTGTACACAGGGTTTCGAATAAATTGACAAATGTTTCCTTAATATTTTTATGTCATTTGTTTCCTTCCTGACCTCATGATCTGCATTTCATGGTACTTGTAAATCCAATATCCCCTACTTTTTTTGAATAGTATATATTGATAATGGAAAGTAAACATTTTCAGGGGGTGCAAATCATCAATTCGGGCATAGATGGACTTTTGAAGTGTCTTTTCCAGTTTTCTCAAGCCAGAAAAGGTTGGGTGAGGAGCTTTTGTTCAACATAGAAAGAGATTGCCTGGTGGAATGGTTTGGAATAACAATGCTAGTTTACCATAGCACAGCATAGCATAGTATATCATTAAATGATCAAAAAATGTATCCATCCAGATGTTGAGCTATCCCTTAATCATTTTCCCCTTTTGCTACAGCTTTGCCAAAACAACAAAGGGCTGTGGAAACACATCAGGTGTCTGAATACCAGTCCATAAGTGGTCAGAGGTCATCATCCACAATTCCATGGATGGTCAGGGAAAGTTCAATGAGGGCATTAACATTTAACACCAGACCATCTTTGCACAGAGATGGGGGGTCACCATCTACCCTGTATAAAACAGGCTGTTATCACGAGAAAATTTGATCTCATGATAACAAAACTGTCTCCTCAAGAACTGAGCTACTCCATCCGCTGACGAATGCCGCAAGATGAGGCTGAAATCTTCAGAAGCAATTTACACCCTGTCTTAAGATTTTTTCGTTTGCTCAGATCTATTTGTCTAATGTTCAATATTGTGGTTCTTTATAATCTTGATTTCCCTTCCCTTTCTTCCTCGGCTTCAAAGACCACAGCCAATGCTCTCAATATTTTTAGAAGATGGGCACTTACGCAAACCCACTCTCCTTGATACTGTGGACTCACTGTGTGAAGTTTTTAATGTACTGGACATTCTTTCTACAAACAGTTGTGTGTGATTTTAAGGCTGTTCATTTGTCAGCCTGAGCAGTATTTTAACCATGTTATACTATGTCGCTATCTTGACCTAAATGTTACATGAACTGCCACATGTACTGTTTACAACTTAAACTGTGTAAGGTTTTAGGACTTCTGATCAGAAAATTGAATGGAGATTGCTTCCATGGATAATGCTGTTCTGTGAGAAATTGAAAAAGAAAATACATTGATCATTTGAAAAGATGCTTCAACTTTTCTGCTTTAATGATTGCATTTAACTCAAATATGTTTAGAAGTTTTGCAAGTTGACCATTATGCTGCATGAATGGTAAGCAGCTATTGCCTACGAAGGATAAAAAAAGACCAGAATATGCCAGACAGTGTTACTTGGTCAGCAGTAATGTATATGAGTCGTAATAGGGGAGGAAAAATTCAGAAACACCAGTATTGTATTTCAATCAGGAGAGACCCGAGTGAAATCAGGAAAATATTTATTATGCTTTGAGCATACAGGAGTAACATGCTTAGAATCAAACAAGTCTTTGGCGCTTGGACTCTTCGGGAAGACTCGTAGAGCAGGAGCGCTGCTCAGAGCAGCAGCAGGAAATCCCCCGAAGAGTCCAGACGCTGGTGGCGGTGGTGGCTGAAGGCTGGTGAAGCTGGAGCGGCAGTACAGGAGGCCCGATAAGTAAGGTGGTGTTGGGGAGGAGGAGGGTCAGCGAACGACAGCATGGGTGAACTAGGGTGGAGAAAATTACATTTAAAAAGACAGCAGCAGAGTGATTGGCTAGCAACGCGACTGAGGTGTGCCCCGGTTGGATAGAAGAGATCAGCTGCTACGCCAGCTGACCGCTCAATTGACAGTCCCGGACACTGACTGCAGAGATTTAAGAGTGAACATGCGTGAATAAAATAAAGTTGACGTGTGCAAGAGAGAGAGTCTTCCTGACTGAACTTTCGCTAAGCTTCATTTTAAAACACAAAACTTAAAATATGGGTTATCTTAACCCAGTGTAGAGTTATAACTTCCCACAAGTTGGGCTGTATAATCAACCCATGCAGTTCGGTTGATTTTACAACCCATTCTGCAAGGTCAAAGTAACCAAGCGCTGGGTTTGTCCATATTTGACCTAGTACTTGGTAGAAGAAACAACCCAATTTGGGTTATATTCAACCCAACATTGTTTAATGCGTGGCCTCCCCATGTAGTAGTGTAAGTGGTATTTTTTTATGTTCCATTTTAGTTGGGGAAGAGGTGAACTTATTTGTGCTGATAAATGCCACAGGCCACAAGCTATTTAGTAATAAAGTTTGTATCATTTTGGAAAAAAAGTTGTGTTTTATTTGGATTTCAGTTGATTGCTTTCGTTGAATTTTCAGTATTCAAATTAGTGATCAGATAGTGAAGTAATAATGACTTGATAATGAGTCACATAGTACTTTGTGAAGAATTTAAAGTAGCTAATACTTCCTTTTCATGAATGTTCGTTTAGTAACCATTTACAAATGATTATCATGACATGACTTTACTTGGGGGGACACAAATTAGGTAAGTTATGTGTAAAGTAATGATTAAGTAATGATGAATACTTTTTGACAGCTGGTTGTCTAATTAATTGGGTATGCTTATGGCACATTTGTTCAGCTGAAATATGTCTGATTATTCTCATCATTTGGTTCCTGCCACATGGTTTTGGGTTTGGTGCACCTTTCTTGGCTGTACTATACCCCACTGCTGTCAACAAAAATAATCCTTTCAGTTAATATTAAGTCACCATTTACAAATGAGTATCATGATGTGACTTTACTTGGGGGGACACAAAAGGAGTAAGTAATGTGTGAAGTAATGATGAAAACTTCATGTGTCATTTAAACTTAAGTTTTCCGTAGACCCATGGCCCTCCTGCAGAGCTGAAACATTTCTAATCATTCTTCTGTACTTTCTAAATTGATACCTGCTAAATGGGTTTGGCTTCAGTGCATCTTGCTCTACCGTGCCACACTCCACTGCGTTCAACAACTCAAATACAAATATGAATGAACTGTTTTGAAACCTTGAACAAATTCATAACTGCACTCGAAATAAAGGCTGATACACTAGAAAACCAAATGTTTCAGTTCTAAACACTTTTGTAAAACTCTTTAAACATGTCACAGTGTTTAGACTCAGTTTTAAAGTGTATTCAAATCTGAAACACCTTGATTGCAACATTCAATAAACATCAGTGTGTTGAACGAGAACAGCTACAAACAAAAATAATCACCAGATATGTAGCTTTTACTCACTGGTGTTTAGATTATAAACATGTCACATGTTCCACAGTTTTACAGTGTAGACTGAGCTCATCAATAAACTTTAATGTAAGAGGAATCCAGCTAATTTGGTTGCAAAAGTAATTCATGTATGAAGAAACAGTGAATTAATATCCCTTAACTGATGATCTATTAAGTACAAACTTATTGCAAAAAGGCATAGTGACTTCATCATTTGTTAATGATGAGCAACAGGAATTCATGATACATCCTGCATTAACTCATGCATTAAGTCATCATGAGTCATGCATTAGTTCCGCATTACTTGAGCATATTATTTGTACATTACTTGTAAAGTTTTTGCCAGGAATCCAGCTAATTGGGCTGCATGTTAACTAATATATGAAGCAATGATATAGTGATTTATTGAGTGTTAACTAATCACACAAAGTCATGGTGACTTCATCATTTGCTAAGGGTCAGCAACAGGAATTCATGATGCATCCTGCATTAATTCATGCATTAAATCATCATGAGTCATGCATTAGTTCAGCATTACTAATGCATACATGATGTACCCTTATGGTAAAGTGTGACTGATGTTTTGCATGGCCCTGATGTCAAAGTAAGCATTGGAGAAATTCTGGCAAGACAGTTACTCACAGAACATGTCCTGATATAAAAATAAATAATTTGTACCAGTTGAAGACAGCATGTTTAGATGATGTCAACAATGTGACCTGATGTTTTGGAGACATTGATGACTGTAAGTTGAGAGGACAGGTGCATCTCAATTCTCTTATTTGATATTTCCTCGCTCCTCGATCTTCATTTACACCAGTGGTTGTTACGGATCTGCCATCTTACTGGGAGTTGTATTTCTGCTTTGGAGGAGTGAGCAGGAAGCTCTGAGGAACAATGAGTGAAGATACATGAACGCAGTGTTCCCTGAAGACTTCCTAACTGAAAACCTTGACATTAATCGGTAATTGCAGACACTGGCAGCAGATCTAACTGTTTGCCGGCATCAGAATTGGACGTTGCTTCACAGGGAACAACGTCCTATTTCTCCAGAAATGTACTTCTTACTTTCCGCTCTTCCTGCTTGGTTTCCAAGCATTTTTCCGTGCATCCTTGGTGGGAGGGGTGAATTATGAGGGAGGGATATGACTCAAATGAGGGAAACAATGCAATTTCAGAGAATTAAGTTGCATCCTTAGCGAATTTAGATGCACCGTATGTATATTTAAACACAATCACAATGTCTACGTTAAAACCAGTGTTTCCCAAAGCTGTACTGGAGTGCTACTTGCCATGCATGTTTTAGGTCTCACCCTGCTCCAGTGCAGGTGATTTAAATGATAGAGTAATTAAAATCCATAATGAGTGGATCATTTGGATCACCAGTGCTGGAGCAGGGAAAGATTTAAAACATGCAGGACAGGACATACTCCCAAAGAGGTCTTGACCATACTGCTTTAGACATTGTTTCAACTTTTTTCAATATAACATAACATAACATGAATGGTGAGAACAGGCCGTTCAGCCCAACTAGGCTCGCCAGTTTCTTTATACTATTGTGATTATATCACTTCAGATACTCAATGACTCATGGTATCTAGCTTTAAGTCAAGCCTGCTCTTGAAAACTCCCAAGGCCTCTGCCTCAACAATATGGTCAGGCAAGCTATTCCACATAATTACTCTTTGGGTGAAGAAATATTTCCGAATATCAGTGCTAAATTTACCTTTGGTCAACTTCCATTTATGACCCCGAGTTCTACTAACAACACTTGGTCGAAGGAATCCTACATAATTCACTTTGTTAATCCCTTTAACATATTTAAAGACCTCAATCAGATCACCCCTGAGTATCCTTTTCCTAAGTCTAAAGAGATTAGGGATCTTCAGCCTTTTCTCATAGCTTTCATCTTTTACACCCGGAATTAGCTTAGTGGGTCTTCTCTGAACTTTCTCTAGAGCCTCTATATCTTTCTTAAAGTATGGTACCCAGAACTGTACACAATACTCCAGATGTGGTCTGACGAATGTGTTGTACAAAAGAAGCATCACCTCCTTGGATTTGTACTCAATACTTTTGGCAATGTATCCCAGCATCCGATTGGCTTTTTTAACTGCTACGGCACAATGGCTAGAGCCTGTGAGGGTTTGGTCAACAATCACTACCAGATCTTTCTCATGTGGAGCACATTCCAGTTTTAAACCTCCCATAAAGTAATCCCGTCTAATGTTTTTATTACCTACATGTACAACTTTACATTTCGCAACATTAAATTTCATTTGCCACATTTCTGCCCAATTCTGGATTCTATCCAAATCATCCTGAATCACTTTAGTGGACTCTAAACTATTTGCCAAACCTCCCAATTTAGTATCATCTGCAAATTTAACTAATCTGCTCTCAATATTCCTATCAAGGTCATTAATGTAGATGAGGAAGAGCAGGGGTCCCAACACCGATCCCTGGGGTACGCCACTCCCCACCATACCTAGCTCAGATGAGATACCACTGACCACCACTCTTTGTGTTCTGTCCTGTAACCAGTTTTGAATCCACTTCAGAATACCTCCTGTAACTCCAATGGAGCTCATTTTAAAAATTAGTCTCTTATGTGATACTGTATCAAATGCTTTCTGAAAATCCAAGTATATGATGTCATAAGCCCTGCTCTGGTCATAAGTCTTGGTGGCCTCTTCAAAAAATTCCAGAAGATTTGTCAGGCATGAACTTCCCTTACGGAAACCATGTTGGCTATCCCTCAAGATATTGTTACGTTCAAGAAATAAGTCCAGCTCATCTTTTATGATAGATTCCAATATTTTGCACGCAATGCAAGTTAAACTGACTGGCCTGTAATTTCCTGGCTCAGTACGGTCCCCTTTCTTATATATTGGTATTATGTTGCCCTGTTTCCAATCAACTGGTATTTCTCCAGTTTCTAAAGACCGTCTGAAGATGGCGGATAGCGGCTTAAAGATGATCTCACTAACTTCCCTGAGCACTCTAGGATATAAGCCATCAGGACCCGCCGCCCTATCTGCCTTTAGTTTATGCAACTTGTTTAATGCTTCGTTATCCCGAACCTCAATTTCCACTAAATAATCTTGAGCATTTGACATGCCCTCTGGCTGAATAAATACCCACTCTGAGGTAAAATTCTCAACAAAGTAACTGTTTAAGGTATCCGCAATATCCTTGTCATCATATAGCAGTGATCAATTTTTATTCTTTATGCACTTAACCTGCTCTTTGACTTTCCTTTTTCTGCTACAGTACTGAAAGAAGCGCTTAGGGTTAGTTTTTGCCCCCTCTGCAATTTGCCTTTCATACAGTCTTCGAGCATTCCTCAGCTCTTTTTTGACCACAGCCCGCATTTTACAGGATTCAGCCTTAGTGTTCTCATTGTTATCCTTTATGTACATCTTATAAAGATTCCTCTTTTCCCTCAAAATCCTACAAATACTTGTGGTCATCCACTGAGGATTCTGCTTTTTCAGCTTACTTTTGGACACCTTTGGAATGAATTTGCATTGTGAATCAAGTAAAACCTCCTTAAATCTTTCCCACATCTCATTTACAGACTCACAGTCCAGGAGTGTCTCCCATTTTATTTCACTTATATATGAGTGCATCCTGTCAAAGTTTGCTCGCCTAAAATTGAAAATTTTTATTTTTGAAGACACCTTTTTAACTTCCCATGAAACATCAAAATTAACGGTACTGTGATCACTTGTCCCAAGTGGCTCCAGTACCTCAACATTGCTAATTCTATCTGGGTCATTACAGAGCACTAAGTCTAAAATTGCTTTCTCTCTTGTAGGTTTATTAACATACTGCACCAAAAAATTATTATTTATAACATCTAGAAATTCTTCCTCCCCCCTACCCTGTCCTCTCACCATTTCCCAATCGATACCAGGATAATTTAAGTCTCCCATAATAATAGTCCCTCCTCCTCTACAAGCTTGTGTAATCCTCTTAAAAAGCATATCATTGACTGTACTGTCCAAAGCTGGTGGTCAATAGCATACACCTATGTTTAAACCTGTCTCGTGTTTGCCAATGAGCCTGACCAAGATATCTTCACAGGGCAAGGAATGTTCAATTTCGGGAATTTCCTGTGTATTTATGTTTTCGTTCACATAGAGTGCTACACCCCCTCCTCGCCTATTACATCTATCCTTCCTAAAGAGCTCATAACCTTCTACATTATATTCATCTCCATCCTCTTCACTAAGCCATGTCTCTGTAATCCCAACTATGTCATAGCCCTCACTAATCATAACGGCCTCAAGTTCTGGAAATTTATTTTTTATGCTTCTAGCATTTAAATAAAAACATTTCAGGTTATTACTAATGCTCTTCCCCCTTGATTTCCCATGCGGCCGCTGCTTCAAGCCCCCCACTACGCTTTGTTGCTTTAAAAGTATATCATCAATCGTGCATGTAACGCTGTCAGCTTCCATCAGGGCAGTCTACGTTTCCCTATGTGTAACACTCACTAACCTCCCTGCCCCCCAAGTCCCTAGTTTAAATAATCCTGTGCTACCCTCAACATACGCTGACCCAGTGCAAAGGTACCCCTCCGGTTCAGGTGTAGCCCGTCAGGCTTGAAGAGGTCTCCCCTGTCCCAGAAAAAGTTCCAGTGCCCCATAAACCTGTACTCCTCTTTCCTACACCAGGTTCGTAGCCACGTATTAAACCTCCAGATAAAATTCTGCTTTCTTCTGCTTGCACATGGTGCCGGTAGAATCCCGGAGAAAACTACCATGAGGATCTGCTCCTAAGCATCTCAGCTAATTCCACAAATTTGCCTTGCAAAACCTCAAACCTACCCTTACCTATGTCATTTGTCCCAACATGGACCATGACAACTGGATCCTTCCCCGCTCTGGCCAGGAGCTTGTCCGCACGCTCCAGGAGGTCTCCCACCTGGGCACCAGGCAGGCAACACACCGTACGAGACTCCTTGTCCCGCGAACAGACTAAACTGTCTATTCCTCTAAGAATTGAGTCCCCCACTATCACTGACTCTCTTTTCTGAGGGGTAGAGGCCAACAGGGTGCCCTGATGCTCATCAGTCCCCCCACTCTCAGGGTCAGGGGCCAATTCGAGTTCCTGCAAGGGCCGGAATCGGTTGGACACCTCAACCACTGGAGGAGCTGTCGCCGTACGGTGTGCACGCCCTTTCCTGCGCTGACGTCTTACAGTCACCCAACTTTCTCTCCCTGCCTGCTCTGGGGTCCCCGCACCACCCTGCTTTGGCGTACACACCATTTCTCTAAACGACATACTACTTAGTTCCTCTAGGAACTCTACTGATTGCGAACTATGTCGCGCCGCCAACTGGCCCTGAAGATCAAGGATCTTGCTCTCCAGATGCTCAATTAGCTGGCACCGGTGGCAGACAAACCCACCCTGGAAATCTCTTTCCAAAAGTGCGATCATCCTGCAACCGTCACATAGTTTTGGCCACATTTTGAACCCCCTACCTAATGACCTCACTCACCCTAGATAAAAGAAAATTACTAATGCCGAGACAGAAGCTCAGGAACCACAATTTATTAATTTATTAACCTGAGAAGCCCTAAGCAGCAGTCACAATAGAAACCGTGGGGAAACTATGTAAATGGATAATAAGCCTCTTTTAACAGGGGCTTAGTTCCAGTTCACAGAAATGAAATACCAAATTGAGACAAACTCTATATGTAATAAGCACTCCTAATGAGCCGAATTGAGTTTATCTAGTCCCGGTACTATTAATATACTAACCTAAAAATATCACAGGGCTTAGCTGAGAACCCCGATAAAACAGACTGGCTACAACACCCAGGAGAAACTGGAGGAGGGAGGAGGCGGAGCACTCCGGTAAACCTTACCGTTTAAATTCCAACCTAACCGAATGGACGACTCAAGTGACTGCTGCTCTACTAACTTAATACTAAATCTCAGATCCCCAGCCAAAAATTCAAACAGTAACTATCTAGCTAGCTGGCCACAAATACAATCAAGGGTAACTGAGAAAAGAGTAAAGCCCGGTTCCCTTTAATTAAATCGAACCGAATAAACAAGTCGTTTACTATGTGAGCGAACTAAACACGGTATCTCCCCCAACAAGCTGTCGCTAAGCACTCACACAAGCAGTTAACCTTTGATCAGCTGATCAAGGCACCGCAACCGGAGGAAAATACAAAGATAACATAATTTGCAATGTGTTCAATCAGAAGAACCCTTTGGTAATAATAAAATGTGAAAAGACAAAAACCCCAGTTCGCGTTAATATTCAAGCTTGGCAATGCGTTTATGCGGTAATGCGGTCAGGACAGAGAACGAAGGGGACTAAAAAACCCAGGTGAACGACAATATTTACTGGCTAGAAGACTGTATGAAAGGCAAGCGACTAAGTATGAAACCAAGCCGGGTTATAGTTAGATATCCAGGTAATTCGATAATATTCTTGGCGTTGAGAGCTTGCTGAGGTTCGTTAGCAAAATCAGCTACAGAAAAACCAGGCCACAGTAACTCAGTCCTTGAAAACAACTCTGTTTTACTTTGTATATCACACAATTCATGTAGTTAGAAAATTATTTAGCGTTTAAATGTATTCTTTAAATTAGCGTTTAAATTTATTTTACTTTACCTTACTTTGCTCCCGAGAGACTGAAACCCCCCCCAAAAAACCCCAAAAAACCCCCATCGCCTTTGTTTGACCAGATTAGCGATTTAATTTGGCTGTTTGTTCACCGAGTTTTTACAGGGGAAAAAGGGGAAAAGAAGGAGGAAGATTCTCCCTGCCCCTAATGCGACAAAGGTTACACCTCGAGAGCAAATTGTCTAATCTCTATTAATATTTGAGCCTTAACACAAACTATTTTCAGAGAACCCCGTTTGCACAAGAGTAAATCTTCAGCTTCAAATCCTCCACACATCTTCCTCTGTCTCAACCCAAGCAGAATGATCTCCAATGAACAGCGCTACAGCACAGCCATGAAGTCAGCAACAGCAAGTCAAGAGCATATCAAAATGTTTGCTGAGTAATTAAATGTCAGATTATGAGCTCAGTTTTGATATTATAACAATTTAACCCTCATGAGTAAAACCTAAAAACTTACGTTGGCGTAAAACGTGGGTCAGAACTGACCCAAATTTTTGAAAATTCAAAAAAAAAAAAAAAAAAAATCTAATACTGCTCCTATTTTAATGATCAATAGCTCATTTGAAAGGATAAACTCTCTGCTTTTATGTATGCTTGAAATAAATGGGATTAAAACCATATTGAAGTTTCACATATCTCTGTTTATGTAGAAAAGTGTGAAACTGAAAATTCATTTTCCTTAGCTCAAACATTGAAATTACAATCTTGTTGACACTTTATTTTATGCTTGGTACACTAATAATGAAAAGAAGCATAATAAGTTGTTTCTTTTTTATGAATTTTTATGTAACGTAAAGTAACGATTTTGACTGATTTTGGCACCTCATACCAGCAGGGGCGGCGTTAGTGAAAGGAACGGGCATAGACTCCAAATGCAGTTCAGCATCGGCAGGGCGTTTATTAGGATTAACAAAGCTCATGGTCAAGACAGAAATGGATCAATAGCCAGGCAAACAGAGAAATGCAGAATAGGCAGAATCGAAGTCAGGGGACAAGCTAAATATCCAGTAACCAGAGAATCAGTCCGCACAAAGACAGTAACAGAGGGGGCTGAAACTAAGGGAATGGAAGGGGAAGGAAAAAGGGAGTTGGATGGGATAAGGGAGAACACAGGAGAAGCTAAACAGATAGGTACAAAATGGGAATCAGGGAGAACGAAGTACTAATCAAACAAACCGCAATCTCACAACGCAATACAAACAATCAATTACAAGACTTACGGGAGAATCACGAGAAACGAGCTTTCAACAATCGCAACGAGAAAAAAAGCGCAGAAACGAGACTGACCAAGACGAGCTGTGGTAGAAACGAGTCGACAAGAAGCTGAGGGAAAAGTGGGTCTTTTAAACGCAAACAAATTAAGTGGAATCCCAGCTAAACACAGGACAGCTGTAGAGAGAGGTGGAACTAGAAAAGCAAGGACGGTGATAGGAGAGAGAGGGGAAACAGGTGGAGTCCTAACTCTAATCTAACTAAACACCCGTGCCTCAATAAACTACTCTCAGGTGCGGATAGCCAATGAGAACAGCGAGAGAGAAGGAAGTGGAAACACCCAACCGAAATTACAGGGAAGAGACAGTGATGAAAAAGACAAGACGCCACGAGACAGAAACGAGAGGAAGACACCGAAGACCAGAGACAGAGCAATCATCCAGAAACATACATGCTCTAAACGAATAAATATAATAAATACATAAATAATTAGCAATACTAAAAACTAACAAAAAAACATACTAGGAATAAAACCAGAACTAACTAAAACAAACATACAATCACTGATCTCTAACAGAACCCCCTCTATGACCGCCACCTGGCGGTCTAAGCTTCGGCTTAAAAGTCCTTTTGTGAAAGTCCTTGATGAGCGATTTGTCGAGGATGTGACGAGCAGGAACCCATGAGCGTTCTTCTGGGCGTATACTTCCCAGTCCACCAAGTACTGAGACCCCTTCCTCGCCGATTTAACGTCCAGCAACTTGTGCACCGTGTATGTTTCTCCTCCATCGATGAGCCTTGGGGAGGAGGATTGGTCAGGCAGGGGTGTGGATGGAAAACAGTACAGGTTTAATGCACGACACATGAAAGACTGGGTGGATACGGCTCATAGAGGCTGGTAGCTTGAGTTTAACAGAGACAGGATTAATGATTTTCTCAATCACAAAAGGACCAATGAAACGGGGGGCTAGCTTGCGACTTTCAGTCCTTAGTGCAATGTCTTTGGAAGAAAGCCAAACTTTTTGTCCTACTTTGTATTGCGGTGGAACAGAGCGGGCGACGGTTGGCCTGGCGACTCATCTCGTCAGCAGCTTTTAGGAGAGCGGAACGAGTTTCCTCCCACGTCCTTCGGCACCTCTGTAGAATTTCCTGGATGTTGGGAACATCAACCCGACCTCCTGTGAGGGGAACAGAGGTGTTTGGTAACCGAGACAAGCTTGGAAGGGGGACACACCTGAGGCAGCCGAGGGAAGGCTGTTGATGGAATATTCGATCCAGGGTAGTTGTTTGCTCCAGTCCCCTGATCTCGGGAAGTGAGGCACCGAAGGACACTCTCCATCTGCTGGTTGGCCCTCTCTGCCTGCCCATTGCTCTGCGGGTGAAATCCAGAGGTGAGACTGACCGTTATTCCCAGGGCTTGACAAAAGGCTTTCCAGACCTGTGAGATGAATTGAGGGCCACGGTCGGAGACAATGTCAGAGGGGATGCCGTGTATTCTGACTCACGTGTTGAACGAGTAAATCAGCTGTTTCTCTGGCAGAGGGAAGCTTGGGAAGAGGGACGAGATGTATTGCCTTGGAGAAGCGATCAACAATGGTCAGGATGACGGTGTTACCTCTGGAGGGCGGAAGGCCAGTGACAAAGTCCAACGCGATGTTTGCCCATGGTCTGGAAGGAACCGGAAGCGGCTGCAGGAGACCAGCTGGTGCCGTGTGGGTGGCCTTGTTCTGGGCGCAGACCGGACAAGCCGTCGAAAAAGATTCTGACATCTCTCCGGACCGTTGGCCACCAAAACCTGCGAAAGTTAGCATGGCCAAGGTCCGGTTAGCACCAGGATGGCAGGCGAGGCGGGAGGAATGGGCCCACTGGAGAACTCTGCTCGGGGGCAGTCTGGAACGAAGAGGCAGTTCTTGGGACAGTTAGTAGGTGGCCCCCAGAAGGTTGTGACCTTTTGACTCGATCCTCTAGTTCCCATACTAACGCTCCCACTATAACACAGCTGGGCAAGATGGTTTGTGGCTCCTTGGGAGGAGCGTCTGGCGAAAATTTACATGACAGGGCATCAGGTTTCTTGTTCTGGGAGCCTGGGCGATAAGCTAAGGTGAAATTAAATCTATCGAAGAACAGTGACCAACGGGATTGGCGGAATTTAACCTCTTAGCTGTGCGGAGGTACTCCAGATTCTTGTGGTCGGTCCACACCTGGAATGGAACCTTAGCACCCTCTAACCAATGACGCCACTCTTTCTAACGCCATCTTCACCGCCAGTAACTCCCGATTACCAATGTCGTAGTTACGCTCGGCTGGGCTGAGTCTGGGAGAAGAAGGCGCAAGGGTGTACCTTGTTATCTTTGCCATTGCGCTGCGACAGGACTGCCCCACGCCGGTGTTAGAGGTCTACCTCGACGATGAACTGCTTTTTCAGGATCTGGCTGTTGGAGAACAGGAGCAGAGGTAAATCTTTGCTTTAATTCCAGAAAAGCCTTCTCCGCCCGACGGGTCCACACAAAAGGAACTTTGGGGAAGTCAGAGAGGTCAGTGGAGCAACAACGGTACTGTAATTATTGAATGAACCGACGGTAAAAGTTAGCAAACCCTAGGAAGCACTGTAGTTCCTTGCGTGTAGTAGGGGTAGCCCAATCCTTTACCGCCTTCACCTTCTCCTGGTCCATTAGGATGCCTCCTGGAGTGACCACAAATCCGAGGAAAGGGACTGTGTCCAAGTGGAATTCACACTTCTCTGCCTTGGCGTAGAGTTGGTTCTCCAGGAGGCGCTGCAGGACTGCACGAACATGACGTCTGTGTTCTTCCTTGGATCGAGAGAATATTAATATATCATCAAGGTACACAAAGACAAATTGATTAATCATGTCATGCAGAATGTCGTTAATGAGGTTTTGGAAGACAGCAGGGCGCTAGCTAGACCAAAGCGGCATGACCAGGTACTCGTAGTGCCCCTAGTGGTGTTGAAAGCTGTCTTCCATTCATCCCCTTCCTTAATCCTGACGAGGTGGTAAGCGTTGCGTAGGTCAAGTTTGGTGAAGATAGTGGCCCCTGCAACAGCTCAAAAGCAGAATTCATTAAAGGAAGGGATATCGATTCTTAATGGTAATGTTATTGAGTCCCTGTAGTCAATACATGGCCTGAGAGATCCGTCCTTCTTGCTAACGGAAGAAGAAGCCAGCGCCAGGAGAGGAAGAGGGACGGATGATGCCGGCAGCGAGTGACTCCTCCACATATTTCTCCATGGCCTCTTGGTCTGGACGAGACAGAGAATAGAGACCCCCCCTTAGGGGCGCTGTGCCAGGTTGGAGATCGATGGCGCAGTCGTAGGGTCTGTGAGGAGGAGGCAGAGACAGGGCACGAGACTTTGAGAAGACTTCGGCCAGGTCGTGGTACTCACTGGGGACCTTGGACAAATCTGGAGTGACTGGAGGCTCACTGGATCCCCCTCGGCCTGCTTGGCGGGGAGCCTTCTGCGGAGGCAGGCGCAGGCAATGAGTACTCACTCAGCCACCTGCCCAGTCCTCCAGTTGATGGTGGGGTTGTGCTGTTTCAACCAAGGGAGGCCCAGGACGATGGGAGCAGAGGAGGAGGTGATGACATGGAGCCGGATCTGCTCCTGATGGTTGCGGAGACAATGAGCGTGAGTGGGGGCGTAACCAGGGTCACTTGACCTAGCGGTTGCCCACAAAGGCCAAGTGCTTGGAGCGGTGTGGGTAGCTTCTGGGGCTGGAGTTGGAGCTGGTTGCACAGGTTGGCGTCGATCAGGGTTGATGTCTGATCCTGAATCAAACAAAACATCAGTGGTCAATGATCGCTTGCCAAAAGTAGAGGACAGAAACCAGCTTACGTGGATCATTGTTATCTTGAGCCAGCTGTCGATCCTCCCACTCACCCCTCCTTCTTGAGTAGGGGACAGCACTGGATACGATGACCCGCCAGCCCACAGTACAGACATGCCCCGTCGCAGTCTCCGAGCTCGCTCTTGTGGCGATAACCCGGCAACGGTCGACCTGCATGGGTTCTCCGACCCCGGGGCTCGCCGGTCTCCTGAATAGGAGAGTCGCCCGAGGAGATCGAAGTTACCACGCTGGCCTGACCGTCGGGACTCTGAGTGGCTCTGGCGCTCTCTCTTACGCTGCTGGATCCGAGAATCAATCTGGATGGCCACTCTAATGAGCCCCTGCAGATCCGATGGAAGCTCGCGGGATGCCAACTCATCCTTTAGGTTCTCTGCCAACCCTCAGTAGAACATATCAAACTGGGCGTCTTCGCTCCAGTGTGTAGAGGCGACCACGAGCGGAATTGGATGGCGTGTCGGAGACACTGCAGCCGGCTTGTCGTAAACTCAGTAGTGCGCTTCCTGCCTCTCGCCCCTGGTAGGACCGGTCAAACACCTCCCTCATCTCCGCCATGAAATCTTCAATGGTGCGGGTGCAGGGGTGGCTAGCGCCCCATCGAGGTTCCCCAGTCCCTTGCTCTGCCGGTCAAGAGTGTGATGGCGTAGGCCACTCTGGAACGTGAGGTAGGAAAGGTTAGGGGCTGTAACTCGAATATGATTGAGCACTGGGACAGGAATGCTTTGCAGGTGGTGGGGTCTCCGTCATACTCCCGCGGAGGAGTAAGGCGTGGCTCCCGAATGGGAGCTGCCTCTGCCAGTGCGACTGCAGGACTGGGAAAGGTGGGGCCCAGAGTGAGATGCTGTAGAGTTGCTCTCATCTCCTGCAAGTCGATGATGCTGCTGCTGAATGACGACCTGTTGTTGTTGATAAAGTCGCTGTAGTTCAGCAGTATCCGCTGGAGTCTGTACTCAATTCGACTCATTACTGAAAGGAGCGGGCATAGACTCCAAATGCAGTTCAGCATCGGCAGGGCGTTTATTAGGATTAACAAAGCTCATGGTCAAGACAGAAATGGATCAATAGCCAGGCAAACAGAAATGCAGAATAGGCGAAGTCAGGGACAAGCTAAATATCCAGTAACCAGAGAATCAGTCCGCACAAAGACAGTAACAGAGGGGGCTGAAACTAAGGGAATGGAAGGGGAAGGAAAAAGGGAGTTGGATGGGATAAGGGAGAACACAGGAGAAGCTAAACAGATAGGTACAAAATGGGAATCAGGGAGAACGAAGTACTAATCAAACAAACCGCAATCTCACAACGCAATACAAACAATCAATTACAAGACTTACGGGAGAATCACGAGAAACGAGCTTTCAACAATCGCAACGAGAAAAAAAGCGCAGAAACGAGACTGACCAAGACGGGCTGTGGTAGAAACGAGTCGACAAGAAGCTGAGGGAAAAGTGGGTCTTTTAAACGCAAACAAATTAAGTGGAATCCCAGCTAAACACAGGACAGCTGTAGAGAGAGGTGGAACTAGAAAAGCAAGGACGGTGATAGGAGAGAGAGAGGGGAAACAGGTGGAGTCCTAACTCTAATCTAACTAAACACCCGTGCCTCAATAAACTACTCTCAGGTGCGGATAGCCAATGAGAACAGCGAGAGAGAAGGAAGTGGAAACACCCAACCGAAATTACAGGGGAAGAGACAGTGATGAAAAAAGACAAGACGCCACGAGACAGAAACGAGAGGAAGACACTGAAGACCAGAGACAGAGCAATCATCCAGAAACATACATGCTCTAAACGAATAAATATAATAAATATATAAATAATTAGCAATACTAAAAACTAACAAAAAACATACTAGGAATAAAACCAGAACTAACTAAAAACAAACATACAATCACTGATCTCTAACAGTTAGACCTGGGCTAATATCTATCCCTTTATTGACAACAATTAGTCCTGGCTAATTCTTGATGGTTTTCCTTTATTAACACGTTTACCAATTCAAGAATAATCAAGTGGCTATTGAAGACACGGCTTCTCTCCCCCATGCGATCTAAAAGCGACAAAATAATGGGCTACATTCAGTACAGAAAAACAATTTAATTATAATTAGGTCTATGCACCAGCATTTGGCGACGGCATTTCAGAACACTTCAGCGAATGAAGGTAATTTTGGTGACTAGTACGTGGTTTTGTCCGTTTACATTTTACAAACCATCTAGAATTAGCCAGGACTAATTGTTGTCAATAAAGGGAGGGACATTAGTCCCGGAATTTTCAGGTCTAACACCGCGCCTGCATACCAGTCAAACCATTGTATGAAAATTACCATTTATATAAGGTATATAAAAAGTTTGTTTTTCTCAGATATTCAAACAATCCTTTCAATAACTCAGCTTGAATCACTTTGATTATCTTGACCACTGTCACTGTTACTTTGATCTTCAAAAAGTCTTTGAATATTATTTTGGGCTGTATATCTTGTTCTTTTACTTGCCATGGTTCACTTCTTTACATTCCTGCAAAAGAAAACCAATATTTGCTGACAAAATCAGAATTTCAGCATGAAATAAGTGACAACATTCGCTCGGGTCAGTACTGACCTGGTTGACAATTTTATTAATGCATAAAAACCGCTCAAGTGATCCGAAAATTTTTTTACACACCGTAAAACAACAAAATTTGGTTCACAAAAAAAAAAAAAAAAAAAAAAAAAATTGGGACCGATAGATTGAGATTTGTAAAAATATTAACGTTTTTTCATGCTCCGGGTCATCTCTGACCCGCATTTTACTGATTAGGGTTGACTGAAGAAGAATAGCCTTTCTACTCATGTATCAAACAAAATATGAATTTTCTGGGTGAGTTGGCCCAGTCATTTTTACAAGATTAATCCCTTAGACTCAGACTTTTAAAGTTTTCCCTTAAGTAGATTCAACATTAAAAAAGCAATTTTTTTTTCATAATGCAGGACATGCCACATACCTATTCTGTATCTGCTGGTTCTATCGTTTCACTGAAGCCCCATACACACTTATTGTTAGAGAAATCCTCATTCCTAGGATGCCATGATTTTATGGCCACTGCATTAAGTCAAATGGAAAATATCTAAATCTTGTACATGATTTTATACACATTTCCCTGTCATTCAACAGGAAACATTTGAGGTCATTGGAAACCTTGAAATTTCCACTAGAATTTAATGTATGACTGAACTTCCACAGGTTTTAATACAGTAACTGCATTTGACTGACTCATATATGGGTCCTTAAAGTTTATGGGGTACAGGCACATCTGAAAATAAAACTGTCCGTGTAGATTTAGTTAGTTTAGTTTTGTTGAATAGTTTATTTTTTTGTTCTGTTTATCCTGTTTATGCCTCTTTTCCTCCATTTCCTTGTGTTTGGATGTTTCTGTTTTTCCTTCATATTTATTTTAGCGTCTTTTTAAAAATCGAAACATAAAAACATACGCCAAGCATTCATTCTAAGGTATGCCAAATTAATGGGCTGCGATGGTAAAGAGCGAAAAATCACGTATTTTTATTTATTAATTCAATCCCGAAAGCGCAATTTTCCTGACCATCCCATGACAGTGGAAGCCAAAGAGATCGGTAGGCGGGGAGCCGGTCAGGTAATAAATCCTGTTGAGAGACGAAATACAGCTTTCGTGGAAGACGTGAAGTATTGAACGATTAGATTCTCCCTCAGTTGAAAATCGATTGTTTTAGGTTGAGTTGAAGCTGCGCTAATTAATTTATTGTTTTAGGCGATTGACCGATGAGATTGTCCAGGAAAAAAAAAACATATTTCAAGCCATGATCTATTTATTTTGCGCATGTCTTTTTATGATAGCGGTTCAGATGGTGGGAGCGGAGAGATCGAGCAGCGAGGTTTTGTACCAAAAGGCCCCCCCTTTAAGGAATCCATTGGTGACAAAAATAGGTGAGTCTTTTTAAAGGTATCAGCCATGGCTTCTGTTTAACCAAAGAGGTACTTCGGATTGGTCACTCTTTCTTTTTTCTTTTTTTTTGAGCACGAAGTGAAAGCAAGTTAAAGCCATCGTTTTTGAGCGTTCACTTGCGACTTAAGCTGCAAAATATTTCTACTGCAGCGTAATGAAACTAATAATAATAATAAAAATAATAATAATAATAATAATAATAATAATAATTATAATAATACAAACGAAGCGAAAAGAGCTGTGCTAAGTCTAAAACCACGTGCTTGCGCGCACTAAATCTATTTGCAGTGCGTAAAATCTTCATGGGCTACAATTTTGCGAGGTTTGTAAGTAATGGCTGGTGGCAGTGTCTGAACAAGTGTATAATTCTGTGTGCCAATGCCCTACTGCCCTTTATTAAAAAATAACATTCAAGAGACCTTGGGTACGTTTCCCAAATGCACTGATGCTAACCTGGTTGTACTTATTGACTGCATATATTCGAAGTAGGTAAGAAGTTATATGTGTTTGGGAAACGTACCCCGTATCAAGCTGGGATTGAAGAATTGCGCCGTCAAGCAGTCCCCGGTGGTTTAACCAGTAATATTCCAGTCGCCATTTGCGTCATAATGATAATGACTCGTGTCCCGCGAACTTGTATGAAAATGATATTAACCAATTAACATAATGGAACTTAAAATAATTGTGTGACTTTTCTGCACAGCAAAAGTAATAGTGTCAAATCAACTTGTAACAGAGCAAAATGTTCTCCTAAAGAGTCGTAAAATGAAGAGCAGTTTTTTTAAAATTATTTTATTTATTTATTTATTTTTTTAGTTTGTTTTACTCTGAAGATTTTACTGTGTGATATTTTAATATTCCAAGATTCCTTTTAACTTACCTGAGTTGACAGGGTTTGGTTGCAATGGTCCTATTTATATTTCATTTTTGGTGTACATTCAAAACCTTTTCTGTGCTTATGTCTATATAAGCTACTGACTGTTGTCAATTATTGCAGAAAAATATTGAAAATCTGGAGTACATATTCTATATTACTTGCACATTGTTTGAGTCAATTGTTTTCTGTCAGAGTTCATTTGAAGATTTCATAAGGGGGACTCAAAGTGAAACTAAATGTACCTCGACGGAATGCACTAATTTTCCTGTCACGTACAGTTAAAATTCCTTTCAGAATAGTATGCAGTATATGAATTGATGCATTGCTTGAAAATAAGCAGGCTTTTAAAAGTGGGGTACCTCCTGAATGCAGCATGAGCATGTCATGGGTAAAAATGTACATTTCCTGGAATACTACTTTTTATTTATTGTTGATTAAACATGTTAAAATAATACTGCAGAAGTGTGGACGATGTAGCTCTATGTCATCAATGAAAAAAAAACAGGGAAGACTTCAGCATGCATTTTGAATTATTGTACCCAAGGGGGAGTGATATAACTTCCAAATATCATAATTAACAGTCCATAATAAGAGCAATACCCCACTGTTCTGGAAGCAAGCTTCAATTTAAATTACTTCAGCCAATCATGACTTTGTGGCAGTAAAACCCAAAGTCTACACTTTGGGGGCCAAAACCTAGCGACCGCCGAAGATTGTTATGTCAAAGAGAGGATTGGCGATATTAACAAATGCACTTGCTTGCCAATGACAACATTAGTGACAAATCATCACAATGACTCTGATTGGGCAGATTGAAAAGCACATGTAAAAAAAAAAAAAAAAAGAAGAAAAAGAGAAACAAATCTCTCCTGAATGTCTTTGGGGGGACCATGTCAAGTCGTTTAAACCTGGAGTCATCATGACCCCAAAGTCTGATCCATCCATCCTCTCCAAGCTTTGTGATGCATTTTACAAAATGAAAATGAATGGCAATCTCTGACCTTTCCCCTGGCAGATGTTTCGGAATCCAAGAAATCCAGAGCTCTGTTTTCCAGGAGAGGGCAACACCAGAGACCGTTGGAGTCACAAAAGGCTGTGGTAGGTAACATCTGGCTGGCAGACAGGAATAGCTTGGTGGTGTTGGTGTCTATCAAACTCTTAGATTGTTAGTGGTTTAATCCCCAGATACAGTATTATCAGAGTAACTGATACAGTGCTTTTGTTTTGAAATGGTCTTCTAGCCCAGTGGTGGTCACCTAAGGACCCCTTGTGTATGCTGGCTTTCATTCCAGCCAAAACTGCAATCATAATTTAAAACAGCTGTTATCTTTCTTATGTAGGCCCTTGCCATGTTTAAAGGGATTATTTCTTTGGACACATAGCCCAAAATGGCTGTTGCCATTTGCAGACACAAACATTTGTAAAAAAAAAAAAAGACACACTTGTTGACTAACTGAATGAAATACAATGGGGAATCAATTGGATTCTAAATATGTAGCTGAATATATGTGACTTTTCCCCTTTTACACAATGCAGGTTTGGCTTGTCATCATTTGTCTTTTAATGTGTCTTCAACTACCAAATGACTATTCTTTAGTGACCGTGTGTACATACCTGTGAGGGTTGTGCTCTGAGCACTGGTGATGTGTACGGAGGACAGGAAATGCAGGCTTGGACCCAGGTGCGAAGATGGACTTGGTTGTATTTATTATGCCTTCTGCACAGCAAGAAGGCGACACAGGATAAAATACAAGGAATCAAGGTTCCTGGATAATATTATTGGTAATACAAACACTGGTCATTTGCTCCAGTACAATGTATTACAAATGAAAGAACACGGGAATCGAGGTTGAGGGGTATTAATTACAACACTGAACATCAATAGTAACAGTGCGGATGTTAAAGTTAATAATACATGCTAATGCGGGAGATACACACTTAATGCGGGAGAATTAATAATACACGCTAATGCGGGAGAATTAATAATACACGCTAATGCCGGAGATACACACTTAATGCAGGAGAATTAATAATACACACTTAATGCGGGAGAATTAATAATACACGCTAATGCAGGAGAATTAATAATACACGCTAATGCCGGAGATACACACTGAATGCAGGAGAATTAATAATACGAGCTAATGCGGAGATACACACTTAATGCAGGAGAATTAATAATACACACTTAATGCGGGAGAATTAATAATACAAGCTAATGCGGGAGAATTAATAATACACGCTAATGCCGGAGATACACACTTAATGTGGGAGAATTAATAATACATGCTAATGCGGGAGATACACACTTAATGCGGGAGAATTAATAATACACGCTAATGCCGGAGATACACCCTTAATGCAGGAGAATTAATAATACACGCTAATGCGGGAGAATTAATAATACAAGCTAATGGGAGATACACACTTAATGCGGGAGAATTAATAATACACACTTAATGCGGGAGAATTAATAATACAAGCTAATGCAGGAGATACACACTTAATGCGGGAGAATTAATAATACACGCTAATGCGGGAGATACACGCTTAATGCGGGAGAATTAATAATACACACTAATGCGGTATATACACGCTTAATGCCGGAGAATTAATAGTACACGCTAATGCGGGAGATACACGCTTAATGCGGGAGAATTAATAATACACACTAATGCGTGAGATACACACTTAATGCGGGAGAATTAATAATACACACTAATACGGGAGATACACGCTTAATGTGGGAGAATTAATAATACACGCTAATGCGGGAGATACACGCTTAATGCGGGAGAATTAATAATACACGCTAATGCGGGAGATACACGCTTAATGCCGGAGAATTAATAGTACACGCTAAGCGGGAGATTAATGCGGAGAAATAATACGTGAGACACTTAATGCGGAGAATTAATAATACACACTAATACGGGAGATACACGCTTTTAATGTGGAGATACCCGCTTAATGCGGATATACACGCGGAGAATTAATAATACATGCTAATGCGGAGAATTAATAATACACACGGGATATACACGCTAATGCGGAGAATTAATAATACGGATATACGCGCGGAGAATGCTTAAGAGAGATACACGTTTAATGCCGGAGAATTATAATACACGTTAATGCGGGAGATACACGCGAATGTAGCTTGGGAGGCTTATGTGGTTTTCGAGACTTTGCTCCGAATGAGTGCGAAGCTCAGACTTAAATAGGAACGCTACCGTATAGTGGAAATAAGACACAGATGCAGGAAATGATTACGGAGCTGAAGAATGCAGTCCGGGATTTAATAGGCTGATCTGTGAGGACGCCAAGGGCGTGGCGTTACAATACCAATTACAGAACAATTGATTCTTTAATTTCATTAGTTGCAATTGTTTGCCATTATATGCACTTATACAGCTATGCATTATGGCACAAAATAGTGCATACATAGCTAATTCTGATATGGGGTTAAAATGGTCAATAATCCATTTCAATATGAATAGCGCCTTGAAGAAAAAATACCACCTTGCTAAGATTCTGGGATTGCAAGTATGGTTGGAACTGAAACCAACATTATTTTTCTTTATTTTTGCATGGATTGCTGCAGCTGCTGAGCCCTGATATCTGCATTACTCTAATGATGCTTTCCCACAGCATGTTACTGGCTCAATTCAAATCAACTTTACGTGCATTTTTCTGTGCCCCATAGGGTGACCTTGCCCATATGTATGTCCATATGGGATTCATCATGTTGACTGGGGGTATTGTATATCCACTTCTTCTCAAAAAATGCGCAATTCATTGAGCTTATACATGTGTTTTGTTGGGACACTAAAGGTGTGCATCTCATACGTTGTCTCTAAATTTTTAACATTTTGATTATTTTTCAGGTGTTTGAATTTAGCTAAATTTTTTTCAAGTTTCCCTCTCCCTTTGCTGTAATAGGGGATGTAATCTATCCACTCCTTCTTGAGTGCTTTGTAGGGACCCAAAGGGTGTGCATAGTTTTGTTTCAGAATTTTTACAAAGTGACAAATTTTCAGGTGTTTGAACAACGGTAAATTTTGTTGAGTTTCCCAGATGCGGGGGCATCTTTGTACCATAGACACACATTTTCTATTTTGTTTTCCATTGCGTGAAAATTTCAGACAGTACCTGGTACCTTTTTGGTATCACCTCTTTAGAGGTCCCAAGCAGTGGAGTAGTGGAGGGTATATGCAGGTATACCCAGTATACACGCCTCTTTTTCTGTCAAATTACAGTATACACGACCATCAGCCAAAAAGCCATTGACATATATAGCAAAGTTTACCAACTTTCTCCAAAGTGATCTCCCCTTCTCTCGTGTTGAGCACACCCACTTCTCCAGGGACCACAATATAACTGCTTTCAAGCAAGCAGAGACAATATCAAAAAGTAAACACCACAGACTATGGATTGGTCAGCGAGAATGCCTGGTGGAAGATGGTATTTAAATGTCAACTCTACTTTGCTTGAAAGCTTTGTTTTATTTAGTTGGCTGGCTATTGGAAAGCCCAATGTTAACAGCTAAGCTTATTTCACTCCTAAAATTGTGTAAAATCAACAAATTGCCTATGTCTCCTTTATGCCAACACAAAAGCAGATAACATAGCTTGATGCGCTGTTGGGCTAAGTGCTATTGTTTACATTTATTTTTATAGAATTGTTGTTGCTATTTCATGTTGAGAATCAAGAACATAACCTCTTTGATATTTTGTGTTGTGTGTGGCATCGCAATGATGACCAGCTTCATTGATGAGGAGGTATCTGCAGTGGAAAACAAAGTACCAAAAGCGGTTAGAATGGAGTTGAGCTGGTACCACATGGTGGAAAAGCACCATTAGTGTAATTAGTAGAAGCGTAAGCGAAATTGTGGTAATGTAATGTTAAATAATGTAATGCTTCATCACCCCTGGGGATTGCAGAAATTTTTATTATAAGGTACTGTGTTGACATCCCACATTCTGTGAGTCAACAGATTCTTTGCTCTGCGACATTGTGGATTATTCTTCCCTGTTGTTAGCGCTACTAGCACAAGCAAAACAATTCAACTGAGGAATTTTCGCTCCCCATACTTAGCCTACAGTTCTCAATAAGAATCTAATGTGTGTCCTACCTGAAAATGTTGTCTTCCTATTTAGTAAAATGTTTCTGTGTCAGGCAAAATAATTCATAAATGGGACCTTTACATCTATGGATTCCATAAAGAAATAAAAAGACTGTAGGAACAAAAACACCCTTTTGGCCATGAACTGTGACATTGTAATTCTTTGTCAGGCATTTCCTCACGTAATACATATTCAGTGAATTGAAGGGTTTTGTGGTAACATAATATCATAAGTCCCCTTTATAACACCAAACAAGACCCTTGTACTGCAGTTATCGGAGTTGGTTGGAGGTTAGTAGGCTATCCCCTGAGTTGACAATCTAGTTAGTCCTCTGGTATTTCACGAGAGTAACCAGGATTTGCTAATTCATACAATTCCTCAGTGAAGAGGTAGAACTTACAGCCAATTCAGAGGTTTGAGTTCATGGGCGTAAGAAACTATTGAAGCATGGCTTATTCTTCAGATACTTGGACCTTACATATCTGTGTGCGTCGAATTCACACTTAGTAGCCAGTGTGCAGCTCAGGGAATGCTGGAGTCTTGATAAGATTTCTGACCTTTGACCTTTTGTGTGCTGTGTTTGGATGACCCCGGATATAAGCAGAAACTGCGGGAGCCTAAGCCAGCCCGGGGCAGCTGTTCGAATGAGGACTGCACCATGACCAAGCCCTGCTGTGATCCCTGCGCAATCTGCCGCTGCCGACTGTTCCTCAGGGCCTGCTACTGCTGGAGACCCCGGTGCCACTGTCATAGGAAGAGCTAGACACACACATGCATGCGCACACACACATGCACGTGAACACACACACACGCGTGCACACACACACACACACAGGTTGGGTTTTTATGTTTTGTGGGGACATTCTGTAAACTTGCATTCATTCCCTAAACCCTTTCCCTGACCTTAACCCTCAACAGTACATACCTAACCCTAACCCAAACCTTAACCCCTAACCCTAAAATAGCTCAATTTCTTCATTGGGACCTGTAGATGTCCCCATAAGGATAAAGAAGTCAGGAATTACATGTCTTGTGGGGACATTTGTCACACAAGGGTAGATGAACATGATCTACACACACACACACATCTCCCCTAATCTGGTAAAACCTAGTAACCCACTTTTTCATGAAACTAAGAAAACTGAAAACAACTTAAGTCCTTCAGGATAAACTCGCTGGGGGAAAAAAAAAAAAAAAAAAAAAGAAAAGAGAATGGGTATTCTCAATGACGACTGTAGGTACTTTATTTGGTGCTTAGTAACCGCAAAAATGGGTCTAACTCAATTTCCACCAAAAAGTGAGTTACTAGGTTTTACCAGATTAGGGGAGATACATACACACACACTATGGGTTATATTCCTGGATTAATTACACCATATATCCCTACCAGGGCACTTGGGTCTGCAGATGAAAACGACATAGTAGCGTCCCGCAGCAGACTCACGAGCAAGGGTGATAGAGCTCATGCTGTCTGTGCACCTGCCCTCCTGTAACCTCCATATTTCATCTTCTGAGTGCCTCTCAGTCTTCAAAAAACGTTAGGAAACACACTTTTTCCAAGATGCATTTCTTTAATACTGCAGCTTTTTCTTGTTTGTGTTTTATGTTCTCATGACTTTATTTGCTGTTGAATTACTTTTATTGTTGTTAGTATTTATTATTATTATCACTACCCATATTTTTTACCTATTCACAGCATTTTGCTTGTTTTTTATATGGATATATTATATACTGACAGTATATTCTGAGTGTTTTATTTTATCTTGATTATTTTTAATTGTGATTTTATGCTTGTTTTCTGGAAAGCATTTCGTACCATCTGTTTGAAGTACAACCCCAATTCCGAAATAGTTGGGACAAAGTGTAAACTGTGAATAAAATCAAAACGCAATGATTTTCAAATCACACCAGCCAGTATTTTATTCACAACAGAACAGAGATAACATAGCAAATGTTGAAACTGAGAAATTTTACAATTTTATCCACAAAATGAGCTCATTTCGAATTTGATGGCTGCTACAGGTCTTAAAAAAGTTGGGACAGGGGCCTGTTTACCTTGGTGTAGCATCCCCTCTTCTTTTTAACACAGAGTGGAGGCGTCTGGGCATTGAGGAGACAAGTTTCTTGAGTTTAGCCATTGGAATTTGATCCCACTTTTGTTTAATACAGGCTTCCAGCTGCTGGAGAGTTTTGGGTCTCCTTTGACGGACTTTTCATTTAATTATGTGCCAAATGTTCTCAATCGGTGAAAGATCAGGACTGCAGGCAGGCCAGTTCAGCACACGGACTTTTCTACAACAAAGCCATGTTGTTGTAATAGCTGCAGTATGTGGTTTTGCATTGTCCTGCTGAAATACACAAGGCCTTCCCTGGGATAGATGTCATCTGGAGGGGAGCATATGTTGCTCTAAAGCCTTTATATACCTTTCAGCATTCATGGTGCTTTTTAATACATGCAAGTGTCCCACACCATATGCACTAATGCATCCCCATACCATCAGTGATGCTGGCTTTTGAACTGAACGCTAATAACAGGAGGGGTGGTCTTTCTCCTCTTTAGCCCAGAGGACACGACGCCCATGATTTCCAACAAGAATGTCAATTTGGACTCGTCTGACCACAGGACACTTTGCCACTTTGCTACAGTCCATTTTAAATGAGCCTTGGCCCACAGAACACGGTGGTGCTTCTGGATCATGCTCAGCAATGGCTTCCTTTCTGCATGATAGAGTTTTAGGTGGCATCTGTGGATGGCACGGCAGACTGTGTTTACAGACAGTGGTTTCTTGAAGTATTCCTGGGCCCATTTAGTAATGTCAATGACAGAATCATGTCGGTGAGTGATGCAGTGGCGTCTGAGGGCCCGAAGATCATGGGCATCCAGTAAAGGTCTTCGGCCTTGTCCCTTATGCACAGAGATTTTTCCAGTTTTTCTGAATCTTTTGATGATGTTATGCATTGTCGATGATGAGACCTTCAAAGCCTTTGCAATTTGACGTTGAGGAACATTGTTTTTAAAGTATTCCACAATTTTTTACGCAAGCCTTCACAGGCTGGAGAGCCTCTGGCCATCTTTACTTCTGAGAGACTCAGACTCTCTAAGACATCCCTTTTATAGCCAATCATGTTACACACCTGGTGCCAGTTAACTTAATTACTTGCTAAATGTTCTTTCAGCTGATTCTCTTATATATTAATTGCTTCTTTATCCTTTTTTTTTGCCTGTGTCCCAACTTTTTTGAGACCTGTTGCAGCCAGAAAATTTGAAATAAGCTCCTTTTGTGGATAAAACAGTAAAATGTCTCAGTTGCAACATTTGAAATGTTATCTATGTTCTATTGTAAATAACATATTGACTCATGTGATCTGAAAGTCATTGCATTTTGATTTTAGGTAACACTTTATTTTGATGGTCCCTCTGTAGATGCTCAACAAACAGGAAATAACGTGTCAACAACATAAAGGTTGACTTTCAACAAAGGATGATTTGTAGACAGTTCAAATACTATAAACAAACACATCATCACACCGTCTACTAAGTGTCTTACACGCGACCTTAATCCTTATGTTGACGATCTACAGTATGATGCTAATAGATGCTCAAGAAACTTTAACTTGAGTATCAGCAGATGATCAGGTTAATACTTGGAGACGCTCAACAAACTATCAACAGAGTATCAATAGATGATCAGGTCAATATATGATATGATGCTTGTAGATGTTCAACTGACACTGAATAAAGTTCCAGCAGATGATCAGGTAAACATTCAGGGAGATACTTTGAAATACTCAACTTACCATCAACAAAGTTTTAATGGATGATTAAGTAAATGTGGTGCCGCTATCACCGTTTGTCTGTTTTGGGCAAATGATCCATATGTTTCAGTTAAGTCAGTTCATGCTGATTCCACTCACACTATCAACACATTGTCAGTAGATGATCAGGTTAATATACAGGGTGATGCTTGCAGATGCTCTGCTGACATCAATAACATGTCTACTGATACTTAAATGAATGTTTCTTGAGCATGTCTGAACATGTCACTGCAGATTGTCAACACAAATATTTAGGTTTTGTCTAAGATAGTCTGTAGATAGTATGATGATGTTTTTGTTATAACATTTGAACTGGCTACAAATCATCCTTTGTTGAAAGTCAACCATTATAAAGTTAACATGTTTTTTCTAGTCTGTTGAGCATCCACAAAGGGACCATCAAAATAAAGTGAGACCTGATTTTATTCACAATTTACACTTCATCCCAACTATTTCGGAATTGGGATTGCATATAAATAAAGTTCTATCTATCTATCTACCTATCTATCGTTGAGGATTATTTTTCAATATTTCTCATCATATTTATCAGTAAATCAATGACCATAATTAATAACGGTAATCAATAATCATAATCAGTAACCATATTATGTAAGCAGCAGTAACACACATAACAAACACGCACATACACACACATACAAGCAGTTCACACACACATAAGCAGCTGGTTGCTGTAGCTTTGATTGACATTGTTTAGTTGATTCAAGCAACATCTGTTCAGTCATCAGTATTATTCACCATCATTCATCAGAAATCGTATAGTTATGCATGCTTGCTTCATGTTAGTATATTTGATTATTGTAGCACAGCTATATGTGTTACATGAATTAGAAATATGTATAACCAATATTACACTGGAAGAGAGTTGTTATCTTTTGGTTGCTGTTTTCAAGGCAATAGGCAGTGCTTTGGTTTGCCTGTCTCTGGGACGACCTATGACCCATTTAAAAATTCTCTTAAACAATGAAGTAGCCTTGAAGTAGTTATTTTGCAAAGGATGCCAACCAATGAGAAAAGAGAAAAACAAGTCATATGCAGGCATTACGTTATTGAACCATTCTAGCATGAGAGGGCGGAAAAACCATATTTGGAAGATATTTCCGGTGATGAAGGTATAAAAATTGGGCGTGAATGCAGAATGTCAGTTCTTCTTGTGCTAAAAGAACTCGGCTTTGTATTGGTCAATATGCCTCAATAAAGCCTCATTTTCTGAAGATTCTGTCTCTCTCCAATTGTTTGAGGACGGGGGAGCCTCAAATATGAAAATAAACTTAGCACAAAAAGTAAGGAAATTTGTGTTTGGTAGATTATTTCTTTGTTGTAACAGTGCTTCTTGGCAATAAATCTTATATCGTTGGAAAGCCTGTTTATTTCCCTTTTAAGTGGTGCCACATTTGTAAGGAACATGCATTTGTGGGATGAGCAGCAGAGCTGAGTATGTGGGTTGCGCCCATGAAAAATTTGTCAAATCTCTGCCAATGCCAAACAGCTTATTTTGCTGTTGCTATTGACTCTTGTTTTTAGCTTCTGGTACTCCCAGGTGCTGCCAATCAGGTGCCTGATTGGCACCTGATTGGCAGCACCTTTGAGCATGGGCCCTGCTACAGTGGTCAGTAGTTGTCTGGTCCAAGAATCGGCATGCCACGTTTGACCGATCTGGAAAGGGCCCGTGTGATAGGGCAACTTCAAGCTGGTGTTCCGTAAAACCAAGTTGTGGCATAGTTTGGAGTGAGCCCTAGTACCATCTCCAAACTGAAGGCCAAGTTCCATATAACGGGGGATGTCAGAGACAGGCCGCAAAGTGGGCGTCCCAAGAAGACGACACCCCAAGAAGACCCTTTCCTCGCCCTGTCAGCACTTAGGTACCGGAGGCTGTCTTCTACAGCTGTCTTCTATTTGCAGTCAAGGTCTGCAGGACGAAATGGCCGACGGCTCTCTGCCCAGACAATCCAGAACAAACTGCAAGCAGCCGATCTCCGGTCTCAAACGGCTGCCCTTCACCGTTAGGCCCATTTGTGCTGGTGATGGTAACACATGCACTGGAACCTGATCATGTGGAGGAACGTTATGTTCAGTGATGAGTCCAGATTCTGCCTACGGCAGTTGGATCATAGGGTCAAAGTGTGGAGAAGAACGCTATGCTGATTGCCGCACCGATAGAGTAACATCTTTTGGTGGAGGCAGTGTGATGGTGTGGGGCGGCATCTCCCTCACTGGAAAAACAAGGCTTGTCACCACTGGAGGCGATCTCAATGCAAAGAGTTATCGAGATGAAATTCTGCAACCAGTGGCAATCCCATATCTTCACAGTCTAGGACCGAACTCTATCCTCCAAGATGACAACGCTCGCCCCCACAGAGCAGGGTTTATCAGAGACTACCTCCATAATTTGGGAGTGGAGAGGATGGAATGGCCTGCCTGCAGTCCTGACCTCAACCCCATTGAGCACTTGTGGGATCAGCTGGGGCGTGCTGTTCGTGCCAGAGTGACCAACTCAACCATGTTGGCTGGCTTGTGACAAATGCTGGTTGAAGAATGGGATGCCATCCCACAGCAGTGTGTGACCAGGCTGGTGACCAGCATGAGGAGGAGGTGCCAGGCTGTTGTGGCTGTGTATGGTTCTTCCACACGCTACTGAGGCTCCTGTTTGTTAAATGGATAAATTGTTAAATTGCCAATATGTCTTGTTTCTTCAAACTTCAATCATCCAATCCACCAAACACCAAACTAGAGCCAATGGCAAAATAAGCTGTTTGGCATTGGCATAGAAGATTTGGCAAATTTTTCATGGACGTAACCCACATACTCAGCTCTGCTACTCATCCCACAAATGCATGTTCCTTACGAATGTGGCACCATTTAAAAGGGAAATAAACAGGCTTTCCAACACAATAAGATTTATTGCTAAGAAGCATTGTTACAACAAAGAAATAATCTACCAAACACAAATTTCCTTACTTTTTGTGCTAAGTTTATTTCTGAATAGAAACCACAACACATCTATCTATCTATCTATCTAGAGAGTGGAAAATGTCAGCTGGGATAAGATGTATGTACCCTGTTCATACATTTGCGTGATTATTCCCTCGAAGGGAACAAATTATGTACTCAACTTCCATCAGTATTGAATGAAATCAGCACTTTTCAGCTTACCTTGATATTTGGGTACCCAGACAAACATTGGTAAAAACGTCAAGTGCGCATCCAGTCAAGAAAATTTAGGGTTTAATTTCTCGTTCTTATAAAGTGATTAAATAAAGTCCGCACACTGAAGGACAATCATGCTCCCCAAAAATGTATTCAGCATGTCGACGTTTCAATCAGAACGATCTTCATCAGGATAAAAGACACGTCGACACGCTGAATACATTTTTTGGGGAGTATTGTTGTTCAGTGTGCAGACTTTATTTAATCACTTTATTCGCGGATTCTCTGATTGTCCTGCACCTGTATTCGAGTGGATGTGCATGCTCTCCTTTGTTAATTTTAATTTCTCGTGCTGCCATGGTATATGGTATATAATGGCGGCAGCCATGTTACTGATGACACACACCGGGCTGCTAGGGCATGCGCAGGATATACATTCATGGTATTGATATTCTAAACCCCCCTCTCCCTGATAAAATCCCCCAAAACATTTTGGTGCCTTCTTTAAAAATAGTTCTGGCAAATAAAAATCCAAAAAAAGTGGAGGTTGAAAATGGAATTCTTTCCCCTCGAAGTCCCACCTGTGTATATTTGTGCATCTGTGAGTGATTAATATACCTCATCCATGCATATGCAAGTACGACTGTGTGCACATCCTGTGACTGCACATGCGCACTCACGTGCGTGCGCAAGTGTGACTCTAAGTGATCAGGCGTCTGCCGCCAGAACCAGACAGGATAGGACACAGACAGGAGAAAGCCACCTGTTGAAATAAATGTAGACCACATTAAAAGGCTTATATGATTCATTGTTGTTTATCTGTTTTCTGTATTTACATGGCTTTATTTTCATTTTGAACATCTTTGTGTGGGGGGCCAATTAATGGTGCGAATTGTTCTGTCATTAATGGTGGAGGTCCTCCTCGGCTTACCAGACACACCGATATTATTGAGCTCATTACAATTCTAAATCAAGTTATTAGCAAGTGGTTCTCATTTTTGGTCCTGGGTTACCACACTGAAAGATTCTTGTTCCAAGGACAATTTCAATCCTGGAATTTTAAATAGTTAATTCTTCTTCATTGTCAAATTTATGTTTTACAGGGATTATTTACAGGTTTAAGTAGCTGTGCTTGCCATGAAAAATAAAAGTTCCATGTTCATATTGCGTGATAAAATTGGAAAAATTGGACAAAATTGTAACATACAGAATTAAAGAATTAGTGGACTTTTAATTGGTGAAATTGTGGGCACGTGGAGACTAAAACGCAACATTTATTAGATGATGCTTAATTCAAGGACAAAAGAAATTATAATCAGTAAAATTAGTTTTGTGTAATTTCAGGGAAACACATTTTAATCAAAAAAAAAAAAAAAAACAACTCCCGCACACCGTCTCACTTGCGAAAATATTTAATAGTAAATAAATGGCAACGTTTCAGTCTCAGACCTTCATCGGGCAAACAGTTTGTTCAGAAGGGCAGGACATTATAAAAAAAGTTGTAGCTGCAAACCTGCACCTAATCAACATTGCAATGACAAATCTGAGACAATTAACAAGTAGAGGAAAAAGAAAATGACAAACTTCAACTTCCTGACTCAGAATAAAATGTTACATCAGCTAAGAAAATAATCCACAAAAAGATATAAACACAACAATTCACGTTACAGAGATTTGATCAGAAATAAAAAAAATGTAATCATTTGATCACAAATCTAATGTTGTCAATTAATGATGCCATACCCCCAGTGAAGAATAAACCCAGAGGTCCCCCTCCCTCCCAAACACAGTGAAAAAATGCACAGCTATAGCAAACAAAAAACTGTATAAGTGTCCTTTGGTACAGAATGAATAATCAATTCAATGAGTTCGCATGCAATTAGACACACAAACATGGACATTTACAGTTTTTCTCAGTTGCTTTGGTGCATTTCTCTGATCAGAATTAAAATTCTCATAACTATTAGTTCAACCTCCACAACATTTAGTCACTTGTGCACATCGTAGTAGCAATTTCTCATTCCTTTGAACAAATTGTGGATGCTTTTGGACATGCATCAATTGCTTTCATACAATTCTCTGCTGTTTGATAACATTATCATTTGCTTATGTCATGTCAGTCAAAATGAACTATACTTATGAATGCTGAATAGTCGTTCCTCATAAAACTAATAGTCCTCATTTCATTGCTTGAGTCATTACATACAAAAATGTTGAACTAGTTGTCAAAATCTGTCAAGCAAATTTTACACATTTCTTTATCATTTTTTCCTGGAAATATCCACCTCCCTACTCCCCATTCCTGAATCCAACAGAGGAGTTTTTCTGCCTGGAGGTGGAAGGTATGTGACCGGCGTCCGTACACCCAAATGGCCCTGCTAGCAGCCATGGATGCAGCATGTCATCACAGGAGAGTCCTGCAGAGGGTGCATTCGCCACTCGAGGAGATGCTTTCCTCACTGCAGTGCAGGGGATGATATTCTCTGTGATGTAGATGAAAATATGTGGACAGACAGATGGGTACATCTGGATGTGCAGGAATGATTTACGGTACTCTGTATGTCCTGTTACAATTTGTACTGCAATATTGTTTACAGTTGTGCACAGCTCTTCCCAAAGGGTGCTTCTTATGTTTGTTGTAAATACGTGACTGTAGTTATTTTTCTTTTGCACAATGCTGTGAACAAATTAGAATTGCAAAGAGCATATGCAGTAAAAATGTGAAACATACATATTCAGTGTCTTGTGTAACTTAACTGTAGTTTTCAAATGTCTATACAAATAGTGTATAGTGCTGTCTTGAGCATTTTCAGGTAGTGTCACCAAGATCTGACTTTAGCATGACAAAGCCATTTAACCTATCTTGTTCACAAACAATGGTATCAGTACTTATCATTTTGATGACACAGTCAGTTTCATCGACATGAATACTTGCTTTTGAGGAATAAATTATGGATTTTGAGCAAGTGACACACTTTTGCAGGTTATCAACTAGGTTTTGCAGTTTACACTAATTGTTTTGAGAAATGCACTAACTGTTGTGCAAATGTTAATAGTGATGTGAGAAATGCACCAAAGTGACTGAGAAAAACTGTAATATGAATCATTAATGTGCACTCTTGATATGTAAATAGGGACCATCAAAAGTTGAGCAAGGAGGGATAAGGGGTAAAAAGTCAAAAATAAACCTCAACAAAATCACAGAAAAATATTCAAGACCAATTCATCATTAAGCCCTTTAGGAGCCAGAGTTTGGAGAGTATAAATCCAATAGGCTTCATACTGTTTGAGCAATTAATCAAGATCTCCCCCTCTAAAAGGAAGGGTGACTTGTTCAATTCCACAGAACTGCAGCGAGGAGATGTTATGGTGTTCATCATTAAAATGTACAGCAATAGGATTATCCTGGTCATTCCTAGGAATAGTGCTTTTGTGTTCAATAATACTCTGTTAAAGATTTCTTTTTAACTTTAACTTTAACTTCTGACAGTCCCTATTCACATATCAAGTATGCACATTAATGATTAGGTTCATATTAAATGGCCATGTTTGTGTGTCTATTTGCATGTGTACTCATTGAATTGATTATTCATTCCGTACCAAAGGGCACTTGTATGGTGTTGCCATTGGTAGGGAGATGTCTACACAGTTGCAACTTGCTTGTACAAGTAGTCTCAGAGAAGATTTTTAAAGCTATTTATGAAATTTGTAGGCATGATGTGATGGCAGAGGTTAAATCAAGGTCAGAATACTACAGTTGCAATCAAAATTATTCAACCCCCATTGCAAATTGGGTTTACTGGCAACATTTACAAACTTTCAGCTGTTTGCAATAAACAAATTAAACAAGAACATTTTAAATAACTTGACACAACTAATATTACAGGTGCTCTCTCCAAATTTAACACAAAATGCCACTTTTAATGACAACTGCAGTCTCAAAATTATTCAACCCCCTGAATAGAGTCTGTCATAAGAGCATATCTGCAAATCAGTTGTCTCAAGCACACCTAATGCAACTAATCAAGAGCTTCATAAGTTGCATCAGGTTGGCTTGAGACAGAACACATCAAATACTTGCAGTGGCTCAGGGTTTGTTGACAGTGACCTTTAACTGAATATCAGAAATATGGCTGTCAAGAGAATTGTTCAAACAGGTAATGGAACAGATCATTGCCTGGAACAAACAAGAAAAAGGATAAAAAAAAAAATTATAGCACAGGCTCTGAATGTTCGTAGAGATACAGTTGGATGCATTGTTCGCAAGTTCAGAGTTAAAGGAACAAAGGGTGCATGACCTGGCAGAAAGAGGAAGCTATCAATGGCTTCCACCAGATCCATGAGGAGGCAGGTGGTCAAAAAGCCACGGTGACTGCAATAGACCTGCAGCAAGACTTGGAGGCAGGAGGCACTGAAGTTTCAGTTTGCATAGCAAGGCGCATACTACACGTTGCCCAAACTCGAGACATACACCACAACTAACCCAAAAGCACAAGCTTCAATATCCTAAAAACCATTTAAATAAGCCACAGAAGTTTAAGGACATTGTTCTGTGGAGTGATGACACAAAACTGGAATATTTCGGGTTTATGAATCAGTGGTATGTCTGCAGGAGGAATAAAGAAGCATATGCTGAAAAGTACACCCTGCCTACAATGAAGAATTTTGGGGGCTTTTTGATGCTCTGCGGCTGCCTAGCTTCCTCTGGCACTGGAAATCTGCAAAGTGTGGAGGGCAAGATGGATTTGGTCAAGTACCAGGATATCCAAGGAGAAAATGTCAAGCTGTCTGTAGGGAAGCTGACGCTTGGGCATCATTGGACCTTCCAAAAGGACAATGATCCTAAGCATACCTCAACAGCCACCAAGGCTTGGTTTCAGAAGAAGTCCTGGAAGATTCTAGAATGGCTATCGTAGTCACCTGACTGGAACCCCATAGAAAATCTCTGCTGGGATTTGAAGAAGGCAGTTGCAGCAGGCAAACCCAAGAATATTAGTGAACTGGAGGCCTTTGTCCATGAGCACTGGGCTAAGATTCCTTGGAAGTTGTTGTCTGCCTATACATCACATCTCCAGCAGGTCATAGCAGCAAAAGGGTGCTCTACTAAGTATTAAAGATGCTCGTCATGAGGGGGCTGAATAATTTTGAGTCTGCAGCGGTCATTAAAAGTGGCATTTGGTGTTGAATTATGAGAAGCCACTTGTAATATTTGTGGTGTTGAGCTATTTAAATTGTCCTTGTTTGATTTGTTCATTGCAAACAGCTGAAAGTTTGTAAATTTTTGCCAGTAAACCTAATTTGCAAACGGGGTTGAATAATTTTTATTGCAACTGTAAGGTATAAAAAAGTCCATATGTGTCCTCATTGGCATAAAATTTCAGCTTCATTAGCTCAGCAGTTGTTTACGGACAATAAACGCCAGTCAACCAAGCCACAACGTAAGCCTACTGGCTTGTTGGTTCAGAAGAGCTAAAAGTGAACATCTTGATAAAATTCTGGGATTTTAATCGCAGTCACAATGAAAGCCAGCAAACACAACGAATCCCCAAGACCAAGTTTAACAAGCACTGTTCAAAGCACTTGAAAAAATGTGAAGTTTGGCTAATCTACCTGACTTTTATTTTCCTGTTTCCTTGCTCTAATAATTTAGATTTAAAGTGGTAAGAGACAATGTTTTTGATTTTGTTTTGGCCACTGTCTCAAAGATAGCAAGATCACTCTTGCTCTGTGCCTCCATTCATGAAGAAAACATCAACAATTTGGATATAAGAACAATGCATTTCATAAGGAAGATGTAAATTGAAATTGATACAATTTTTTTCTAAAATTGAATTTAGTGACTGGCAAAAGCTACTGTAGCGGTGTGCGCTGCATACTCATAGCATGGTTTGAGTGACGGTTTTGTCTTCCCTTACGAAAAAGAAGTGTATTCAAGCGTGCTATCAGTATACTTCTTCTAAACTAAAAATAAAAGAGTATACTTTCAGTTTACTTTTGATCTACTTATCAGAGATATACTTAGCAAAGTAATACTTAAGTATACTTAGCTTATACTGAAAAGTACACAGAAAAGTCTGAGTATATTTGGCTTATACTTGTACCTAAACTGCTTGAGATATACTCAAGAAAAGTATAATAACGTATTAAAATATTCATGCCTAATGTTCAAGTATACTTGGCTTGCAGTTAGGCTATTATCAAAAGAATAAGCACATTAAAATATTTTTACCATACATATTGGCTTCTTTGAAGTATACTGCAATACAGTTTTTCTCAGTTTTTACTATCTCATGAATTTACATATTCCACATGTAAGTTTGCAGAAATAAGTCAGCTTTGGGGTAGCATAGCAGAGTAAATAGCACATGGGTGGAGTTGAACTTGAATTTTATTCAGTGTTACTAACCCACACAGAAACAGATAAACATTTGTCTGATTTTATTTGAGAATAAATTTGACAATTCTTCCAGTATTGACAGACTTGATACATACCCTTACAAAAAAGAAGAATACTTCAAGTTTAAGCAACGTAAACTTAAATTACCCATCTAGTTTACATCTAAGTTTTATTTTGTACTACAAGTACACTACAAGTGAACTTTTAAGTATACTGTGACTTAACTTGTTGTATACCTCTTGCATACTTTTCAATTTATGAAAGTATACATTAAAGTATACTGCAAGTAAACTTACAGATATACTGCTAGTTTATTAGTTATATACTTCCAGTAAACTTCCCAGTTCATGAGAGTATACTGTGAAGTACACAGCTAGTCAACTTAAAGATGAACTATTAGTTCACTAGTTATATACTTCTAGCATAATGTCTAATTTATAAAAGTATACTTTGAGGTATACTGCAAGTAAATTCAGACGTACTACAACTTTACTTGTTATATTCTTCAAGCCAACTTTTTAGTTCATGAAAGTACACTTTGAAGTATACTGCAAGTAAACTTATACGTAGACTACTAGTCCACTAGTTCTATACTTCAAGCCCTCTACAGTTTAAATTTAGTTTTAAACGTTCAGGGAGCTAAAAGTTTTTGTTTTTAAACTGCAAGTACACTTCAAAGTCTTCTTTAAGCTAACTTAACATCATACTCCGAGCTTATGGTTATTGCACTCCAAAATGTATTACTATTGCTATTCAGATATTATTTACCGTAAGTAGATGAGAGGTTACCTCATGTACTCTACTAGTAGATAATGCTTAAGTGCATTCTGCTTTAATTTACAGATGAAGATACTTATAAGAATTCACAATGAAACACATACTCAGGATTGAGAGCAAAATTGATTCTTTCATAAATTAAATTTTCAAACATAAAATTGTATTGGATGCCAAAGTATAAGAACACAGCAATGGCAACTCTTATTGAAATCCCAATTCAAAACAAAAAAATACCTCTTTCTCTCATATGGAACCAAAAATAGCATAAAATATGAATTAGCAATGCCTTCAGCCTGACCAGTAGGCTGAAGAATCAAGCAAAGGCTCATGAAATATATGTTTTTTGGTTAATGGAGTTCTGTATCACAGTCAAAAATATGACCGTCTGAAGAAGAGATGCAGCAGTGCTGTATACTTGAGAGATGGTACATTCTGTTTAATAAATGATTTAATCATTTTTAAACAAGAGTGTGGACATGAAAGCCCTGCATATTGTACCTGTACCAAACATTGCTGCATTTTAGTTGAGATATCAGTTCAATCTAGCTGGCCATTATGTGCAGATTCACAGATAAATGTACACAGTATTTTCAAACATGAGGTTAAGAAGACTGGAACTTCAGTGCTATCTGGTCTGACATGGTGACAATGAAATGTGTGAACTAATTTTATAACTAGCAGCCATACCACTACTTGATATGCACAAGATGTGCCACTGAACCTAAGCAGGTGTGGGCTTGGTTAGTGCTTGGATGGAAAACCACCTGGGAAAATAAGTTGCTGCTGGAGGAGGTGTTGGTGGGCCAGTAGGTTGGGATCTTTCCTCTGGTGGAATAATGCTCAATACTCCAGTGCAGTGATGAGGATGTTGTCTTTTGGATGAGATGTGAAACTAAAGTCTTGACTCACTGCGGTCATTAAATGTCCAATGACAGTCTTTAATCCTAGCAGTATACCTCACAATATACTTTCATGAACTGAAAAGTTTACTAGACTTATACAACTAATAAACTAGCAGTATATTTGTAAGTTTACTTGCAGTATACTTAAATGTATACTTTCACAAACAGAAAAGTATGCTAGAAGTATACAACTAGTTAACTCACAGTATGCTAAAAAGTTCACTTGTAGTGTACTTGCAGTATAAAACAAAACTTAGATGTAAACTAGTTGTGTACTTCATGTTTACTTTGCTTAAACTTGAAGTATACTTGAAAGTATACTTTTATAAACTTAAAGTGGGCCAATTTAGTCCCAAGTAGTATTTAATTAGTAAAATTAAAAGTATATTGCTAGTACATTGACACTAATACACTAAAAAAAGTATACTTAGAAAATATACTTGATGTTTAGTTAAGTTTACTTGAAAATATGAACTTGAAGTATTCTTCTTTTTTGTAAGGGTTGCCCAAATGCTTAACTGCAGGAGGGGTTGGCATCAGAGTGGAGGGGGAATAATGTTAGAAGAAAACATTAGGAGAAAACACCAAGTTTGTTTATTCCTTTAGTGTAAGAGACATGAAAGCAGAGACACATTCTTCAGTAAGTGTTGAGAAAAGCAAACTGGGTAGGCAGCATGTATACATCAAAGTGACACGATCGTTAACTCCTGGATAAGCTTTTTGTGAATCTTTCCACCCGTGGTCGTGCTAACGGCAAAGATGTGAATCGAGATCAGGTTGGAAATATCCCCTGGTCTGTGTTATAGTATGCTCTATTAAGTAGTATGTATAGAACACTGTTCAATATTAAACTTTTGAGTAACATACACATACTATTTTCAGTTGCACTGGAACTGATGAATTTTCCAGCTGTTTAGATGCTGGGGCAGCGACTACTAGAAAGCCACTTAGTACTATTTCACATTGTTAAGGAGGGGCATTTTAACATTAACTGATTTTGAATTGTGATTTTATAAATGAAGCAAAAAAATGGTTGACTAGTTTTAGGCTTATATTAATTCTGTATATTTTTCTGGTTTATTTGCAGGTTATTTTATGGAGATCCTACCTGGGATGCCATATTTATCGCAATTAGAATCTATGATGTCCTTCGTTATTGATTTTTCATTTTTTTTGCCTGTTTTTGAATATTTACTTGCTTTAAGGGTTTATAGGGGAAGAGGAGGTAATATGCACCCCCTAAGGTTGCCATGAGCTGTAACCTAGATAAATGGCTCGCCACAGCTCAGAAGTGGTTGATCTATTAGACCCCTAGGCTTGCTACATATCTGCATAATATGAGAAACGTATCTCTGCAGATGGCTTCACCACAGAAGGAAATCAGGAAATTTCTCACTGTGTCCATATTCCCCTCCATGTATCTAATATGGACCCTGACACTGGGGCAGTATGGACATGGGGTCCGTATTGCTCCGAAAGGTGTTGGACACCAATCAATATTAATACCAAAGCACATACACTGAGGAATGGGGTAAAACTTTATTTCGATACCTTCATAATTTGTTTCGTTCCCATGAACCCACTGCTTACGTTGATTCCATTGAATCCAAGGAAATTCTGGAGGGTCAACATACAGCTCCTGGTAGTATATGCAGTAAAAATTGGCAAATGGATTCGCTGGTCCTTGGAGACATTTTTGAGCAGGTTTCTTTGATTTGCTTTTAGCAGTTGAGCTCTTTGCTGTTTGTTGGTGGGGTTTATTGCCTAATTTTTTCCTGCAGCCTTTTTCCTTCTGCTGTTTTTGCTCAGTCATCAGACCTCTTTTTGTATATGTGCTAACCATCTGCAAGAACAAAATAAAATACCGTATATGACCAAATAATCACCCGCGTGCAAATACGCGCCTGTGTGCAAAAAGCCGCCGGGGGTCCGACCTCATTTTGCGTATTAAACGCCGGTTCAATTAAAAGCCTGGGGTTCAATTAAACGCCCGGGCGATTATTTGCACTATTGTATATAAACGTCAGTGTTACCCCGTGTTGCGGTAAGTCCGTCTTTGCCCTGACACGATGGATAACAGGATGATATTGCGTGTTGCCCCAACTGGGATCAATGTAGAAGTCTCAAAAATAAAGTATGTAAATGAAACCGCGCCAGTTTCAGTTTCCGCGAATACACTGTTAATAATAAACGAATAAACTGAAGTCTTTTTTGCCAGGTAATTTAACTGGTACCTTTTAGCCAGTTATTTTAACTGTCATTTTACAATAAGTTTACCACGGAGTTCAGTGCATGTTCAGTGTAAACCACGGTTAAAGGCGCGCAGGACTCCACTTACAGTTAAAATGACAAGGAGACAATGCATTAATTTAACGGTTAAATTCACTCAGTTTATAACTGTGTAGGAAAGCCAAACTGGCCTGGTGCAGGTCGGTGCAAAAATAAATATTGGCCTGTTGCAAATACCCGCCTGGTTCTTATAAACGCCTGGGGTCCAAGACGATTTTGCGAAATAAACGCCCGGGCTACTAAATGGTCACATACGGTCATTTCAAATGTTTTCTTTACTGCATTTATGTTCTGGACAATTATGATAAGCACATTTCAGATCCGAAAACAAGGCAAGCTTATTGATCTAGATGTTTATGAATTCAATTTCCATATGCGCAAAGTTACAAATGTCTGGGGTGTGCATTGATGGGTCCAGCTTACATATTTTGTTGATTTTCAACTCGACAGATTGTGTGGGGAATATGGACAGTCATCGTGGGAAATATGGACCTGGGTCTTTATTAAATGAGAGCGATGGGTCCATATTCCCTGAACCGTACTGTTCCATCATAACGGATCAATGCTCGAACAAGGTATGCTTTGGTGGGGCAATCTCACACGTGGTCTGTAGAGGACAAATCTTTGTATAGAATCTCACAAGCACCCGATTCAGAAAACGACTTAATAGAAACGTCTGCATCATATATCACTTCACTACATTGTAAATTTCTAGACTGGAAACACTGGTGTGTTCATATTCCCTTGAATTGCACGCTTTCGCCTTCATCTGTTGTCCGTCACAATGGCGGCTGTGTGTGTTTGTGACATCGCATCCAGAGGCCCGAAAGCGCATTGCATCGTGGGTAATGGGAGAGTGTCCATATTCCCCAAGGGTCCATATTACCCCAACTTACCCTAATCACTTTAAAACATCTTAGTACCTTATGACCATTCCTACCAAGAAATGATAACACTTCTGATAAGGGAACACTTTCCTGTCAGGTATATTGCCTTGAATTAGGTATCGAATGATGTCGCCAAAAATATGTAGCATCCACGGTATACTGTCAATCATATATTTCTGTAGAAACTTGGCCAAGTGGGATTATTCCACCTAAGTTGAATAATGCTCCTAAGATAAGGTTTATATTCAGTGAAATCAATGCAAAATATAGGTCCTTTTGTGGACAATATGTGCACAAATTAATTCAAATATTGTTTGTAGTGTCCACAACGTTTTCCCCCACATCCTCTAAGACTGCATCAACCACTCCTCAAATGAATATATTTGTATAATATGATTATTAAAAGTTCAAAACTAGAGTAATTACCCAATGACAGACCTAATCCACACCCACTGAAGATACGCAGGGTGTTCAAAAAGTACATTATAATGTGAGAATTTCAGCTGTTGATGTTGTATTGAACAGTGGTTATAAAAAGCAATATTTTACGTATGAAATTAATGTATGAAAGAAATGGCATTATTTTATTATGTTGTTTTTATATTATGATAAGAGGTGTGTTTCAGCATGTTTTATTGAATGCAACATGTTTTTTCAAGACATTTAAGTCCTTACTTTTATTGCTGTAGTGTCTGCTACTTCACAAAATGGATCTCTGGTATGCATACATTTGAGGCCATAGAATTCTTAGTATTTGTGACTAGTCCATGAAATTCGAAGCATTTATCAGGAGAATACCATAGTTACTGAAAATAACACTAAACGTAAAATTAGATGCATTTCAATTTTTACCCCCAGTGCCCCGAAGGTGCAACCTGATCTTGATTCATATCAAATTGATTGATTGATTAGTGTGTTACGCTTGTGTCTCATCACAGCTCTCCTTCCTTGGCTTCACTTATCCAGGAGCAAAAATGAGTGGAATTGCGCAACAGAGAGGGAAATAACATATTTTCTGTCCCATGATTTTCAAATAGACAAATTGATTAGCCAGCCAGCCCTACTGTCGGCTAACCCAGTCGGACTGCTCGCTAAGCATTAGTTAAGTGATTTCTATGGGGCTGTCTTCCTGTTTGCAAAATGGAGGACAGTCTTGAGATCTTTTGAAATCAGAAGACAAGTTCATTCAGGTAGTATGCTTGGTGCAACTAAAACATTGCACATGCAGAAAAAAGTATGTGTAATTACATTTCTCTGTGCAATATTCAACATTTATCACATAAGCAATACAACAATAGAAGCCACTGGGGAAAGCCACTGATGGCTACCAGAAAAGCAAAAAAATATTCTCTTATTTTATTTAATAAACAACAAGCACCACAGCAAACACACAGCACATGCATAAACAGATTATGCCAAGGGATCAGTACACTCAGACATCATAAATCAGCTGACAAAAATGTCATAAAGAACATATATTTATGGTTTTTAACTTTCCTATTTGTATAATATATGATTGACATAATATATTGTTTGATTCCATTTTCACAAATTAAAAAAATGGTTTATGATGGGGAAGCATGGGCCTCTAAATGTGTGATTTTGAAAGTAATAAAATCAAATTGTTATTATTGATTTATATTTTTTAAAAAAATATAGGTAAGGAAAATATATATTTATGGTTATGATAGCTTTCTTACTTTACAGTTTTTCTCGTCTGGTTTGGCTCATTTCTTGAAACAGAAATTACATTCTCAAAGCTTTAAGTGCATTTGGCAAAATAGTCCAATGGTTCAGCACAACACTATGGCTCACCTGCAAAAGGTCATGTCTCTCCCAAAACAGTTAACTCATGCTCCAAACTAAGTCCCTTTCTCATATAAATGGTCAAGGCCCCCAAACACAAGTTTCCTTCTCAATTGCTTTGGCTCATTTCTTGAAACAGAAATGACATTCTCCAAGCTCTACATGCATTTGCCAAAATAGCCTGGATGATTCAGCACAACACCATGGCTCACCTGCAAAAGGTCATATCTCTCCCAAAACAGTTAACTCATGTGTCAAAACTAAGCCATTTTCTCATATAAATAGTCAATGGCCCCAAAATGCAAAGTCTCTTTGGCATTGTGTAAGCACTGTTGGTCAAAATGTTTAGATGTTTTGTCACTATGGCAGTGGACCATGGAAATATCACTTATGTCACATTTCAATCTTGGTCCAGACCATTCACTGACAATGAATGATTACTGTAATTGATGCCTTTTGTCTAGCTACCAGAAATCAAACTGTATCAAACTGAAAAAAATGATGGACCTACACTGTCATGGAAATTGTTACTGTATTTTTATTCACAAACATAAAGTAACTGCCAAACATCACAGTAAAAAGAATGTATACAGCAAAATATACTGTACTGTAAACACATCAACACAAAAAAAAGGAAAATTATATGCAATATCGTTCACACCAGTAACTCCACCTCACTGGTCATCCTCCTCATCCTCACTCTCATGGTCGTCCTCTCTCTGCTGTCTGTCTGGCCACAGATTTTCATCCACATCACACCTGATATTCTCCCTTGCGATGCAACGGGGGAAGAATCTATGTGCATGCCGCAACCATCCCCTGCACTGATCTGCTGTGACATTGTCACAGCAAGCATCCATTGCTTCAAGCAGGGACCTCTGGTTCTGAGCCCGATGCTCATACACCCCCCACCTCCAAGCAGAAAAAAATTCCTCAATTGGATTGAGAAATGGGGAGCAAGGTGGTAGGAGCACCATTAGCAGTCTTGGGTGGGCAGTGAACCAGGCCCTAATGAGCGGGCCGTGGTGGAAGCTGACATTGTCCCACACAACTACAAACTTTGACAAGTGAGGCCCTACCAAACCTCTCATTTTCTGGGATGAGATCTGAATAAAGGTGATCCAAAAAGAACAGGAGCATTTGGGTATTGTATGGGCCAAGTGTGGGAATGTGGGTGGCCACACCATTTTCAGAAATGGCAGCACACATTGTTATATTGCCCCCACGCTGGCCTGGGACATCCACCGTGGCCCGGTGGCCAATAATATTCCGGCCACGTCTTCTTCCTTTGGCCAGGTAGAAGCCGGCTTCATCCACAAAAACAAGGGTGTGAGGAGTGTCATTCCCCTCCAATGCCATTACTCTCTACAATACAGTACAACAGAATATCAAATCAGTTATACGGTAGAATCATACCATAACAGCAAATTACATAGGAATGTTTTGTGTTCTCCACCAAAAGTTCAATATAGTGGCCTCTGTGATTTACTGTAAACAGGTTATAATGATAGATAACCAGTAACACACCACTGACTTACATTTACATACTGGAACCGCAGCTCTTTCACTCTATCAGAGTTTCTCTCAAATGGTACCCTGTAGAGCTGTTTCATGCTCATCTCATGCTTCTTCAATACCCTGTCTATTGTTGAAATGCTGATAGCGTTGATGTTCTGGAATATTAGATTGTCCTGTATTATGGTATTACGGATCTCTCTTAGTGTGATGGCATTATTTGCCATCACTATATTGCAGATCTCCTGTTCTTGTTCTCGGCTGAGTAGTGTTCTTCTGCCACCAGTACGAGGTTGTCGTCCAATCCTAGACATAGAATTCACAAATAGACAATATTACCATTTGTATTGTGATGCACTGTCCTATCCTGTAGACCTACTGTATGCCTTATGAATTTCTCACAGAATGAGTTACCAATTGTACTGTTGTTTTACTGTTACGTAATGTACTGAAATTCTACTGTAATGCATTGCTGTACAGTAATTGGAATACTATTGTAAACTGTACTATCAATACAGTAATTCCATTGTTGAATGAATACATAGGCCTACCTGTTTTCCCTGCGGAAGGTTTGGATGATAGACGACACTGTAGATCTGGGCACATTCGGCTGAACTTCGCGACCTGCCTCTGCCATTGTGAGGCCATGATTGATCACATGGTCAACAAGTGTAGCCCGAATTTCATCTGGAACGGCATGGTGTCTTCGTGCCCCTCGCCCTCTTCCACCTACTCCACCACCATGCACCCTTACTCCTCCTCCTCTTCCTCCTCTTCTTCCTCTTCCTCAAGCAGGCAGTTGGTCATTGTTTACCTGGCCAGGTGCCTCCATGTTCAGAAATTTTATTGATTCTGGTCAAGCTCTATATGTATGTTTGGCAAAAATCATACTCATGGATAGCACCTGTCAGGTAACTAAACATACCATTTGATTGGTCATCTGAGATGTGTTACACACCCCCTTTATTAGTCAAGTTCTAGATTCACCTGAGTCAATTTATCAATCAGCAAAAGATATTCATATCATGTAATGTGATGTTATACATGGTATTATGTTCCTGACTAATTTTGACAATTGAATGAACTCTTGTGCATGTGATGGCTGACACAATGAAATAATGCTGACATGTTTTGGAGAGTAAAACCATTTGACTGAAAATCAACAGTTAGTTTAGATCAGCAAGATATAAACAATTGGTAATTGTGCTAACTGTAGGCAACTGTAATCAATCATTTGCAAAGATGTGCTAGACATTTGCAATTTGTGCAAACTGTAGACAATTGTATTTAATCATTTGCAAAGTGTGCTAAGACATTTGCAATTTGTTGAAAGGAATGAGAATTTGAAATCTGTTGTGAAGAAGTGCCCAGTGGTTTGGAGGGTTGTCCATGTTGTTTTGAGAATGTAATTTCTGTTTCAAGAAATGAGCCAAACCAATCGAGAAAAACTAATATATGATTGATATGGTAAATTGTTTAATTTCATTTTTGAAAATGAAGATGGTTTATGGTAGGAAAATTTGGGTTACTGAATATGTTTGCAAGTAATACCATTAAGTTAATATAGTATTGATTTGCTTTGGTTGAAGTGTAAATCAAAAGACAATAAGCATCACAGAAGTCTGTTAACATCAAGAGATAAAGCTGCTGTAAGACAGGCCTCCAGCCATCCAGCTCACCGGTCTAAGACCCGGACCGCACTTCTCCATTATTCAATTATCACTTACAGCTGTTGTTAATTCCTACTGAGTGGTAGCAGTAGTGTATTTAAGTCCGAGCCTCAGGCACCATCTTTGTGAAGTCTCGTAGCACCACGCTCTAACGGTGCTGTAAGTCTGTGTAGACTTTTATCCATATTTCACGTGTTACACTCTAAACTCTAATCATAGTGCTGTTATTTGCAATGCAGCACTTTATTTTTTTAAGGAACTTCACTTCCTTTTTGTTTTTTGTCTTACATAGAAACCGTAGTGTTTTCTAGTTCTAGTCTTGCCCTTTGTTAAACATTGTGATTGGAACCTCTTCTTTTTGTTTAATCTGCAACGTTTGTGCCCCCTGCCCTGTAGTGTGACATAATAAATATACCAAAGCCATCCTTGCACCAGTCCAGTCCTCAACTTTCTGTTCTCTGCGCAAACCAGTGAGCACAAGAAATCTGGTACAGCTGCACACATAAGTGGGAATATGCTCTCAGCCTTTGATGTCAAAATTCTTCCTCTAGGGATAAATCTATTAAAGGAAAAACATTTAGTTTTTTCCTTACCTTTCTTATGTTGGGGTTGAAATTTGAAGAAAGTCTGGTGTCTTTGTTCTTGCTAATAGCACATCAGTGGTAAGTGACTGAGTCTTTCACAGGAATGTTACAAATAAATGGAGCATTCTAGGCTTTGAGGGTGAGCAGCTCGCACTTATTGATGTTCAAGTAGAGTCTAGGGGCTCTAGAAAATGTCTAAATTGCGTCAATGGCGACTGAACCCTGTGAAGTTTCCTTTAAAAAAAGTGATATAGTCAGCCAGCTGACGAATAAAGATCTCATTTTCATCTATAGTTGTACATTTCAAGGGGCTAAGTTTAATTAAATCAAAAAGGAACTGATCACACATTAGGACCAAATATGGCAAGATAGGCCAGCCCTGCCCGACTCGGTGATTTATGTAAAATCTAGGAGTGGTGCTTGAATATACAGCGCTGTGAAAAAGTATTTACCCCCTTCCTAATTTCGTATTTTTTGCATATTTGTCATATTTAAAGGTTTCAGATCAAACAAATTTTAACATAAGACAAAGATAACCCGAGTAAGGACCAAATGCAGTTTTTAAATGATGATTTCATTTATTGAGGGGAAAAAGCTATCCAAATCTACCTGGCCCTATGTGAAAAAGTAATTGCTCCCTAAACCTAATAACTGGTTTTGCCACCGTCAGTGACAACAACTGCAATCAAACGTTTGCGATAACTGCAATGAGTCTTTCACATCGCTGTGGAAGAATTTTAGCCCACTCCTCTTTGCAGAATTGTTTTAATTCAGCCACATTGGAGTGTTTTCGAGCATGAACAGCCTGTTTAAGATCATGCCACAGCATCTCAATCGGCATTAAGTCCGGACTTTGACTAGGCCACTCCAAAATGTTCATTTTGTTTTTTTTAAGCCATTCAGAGGTGAACTTGCTGGTGTGTTTCAGATCACTGTCCTGCTGCATAACCCAAGTGTGCTTGAGCTTGAAGTCACGAACTGATGATCGGACATTCTCCTTCAGGATTTTCTGGTAGAGAGCAGAATTCATGGTTCCATCAATTACGACAAGTCGTCCAGGTCCTGAAGCAGCAAAGCAGCCCCAGACCATCACAGTACCACCACCATGTTTGACTGTTGGTATGATGTTCTTTTTATGAAATGCTGCGTTAGTTTTACGCCAGATATAACGGGACACACACCTTCCAAAAAAGTTCAACTTTTGACTCGTCAGTCCACAGAATATTTTTCCAGAAATCTTGGGGAGCATCAAGATGTTTTTTGGCAAATGTGAGACGAGCCTTTGTGTTCTTTTTGATCAGCTGTGGTTTTTGCCTTGGAACTCTCCCATGGATGCCATTTTTGCCTAGTCTCTTTCTTATTGTTGAATCATGAACACTGACTTTAACTGAGGCAAGTGAGGCCTGCAGTTCTTTAGATGTTGTTCTGGGTTCTTTTGTGACCTCCTGGATGCGTTGTTGATGCACTCTTGGAGTAATTTTGGTAGACCGGCCACTCCTGGGAAGGTTCACCACTGTTCCAAGTTTTCTCCATTTGTAAATAATGGCTCTCACCGTGGTTCGCTGGAGTCCCAAAGCCTTAGAAATAGCTTTGTGACCCTTTCCAGGCCAATAGATGTTAATGACTTTGTTTGTCATCTGTTCTTGAATTTCTTTAGATCGCGGCATGATTTTACCGTTACCTTTTCACATAGGGCCAGGTAGGTTTAGATAGCTTTTTTCACTAAATAAATGAAATCATTTAAAAACTGCATTTTGTATTTACTCGGGCTATCTTTGTCTAATATTAAAATTTCTTTCATGATCTGAAACATTTAAGTGTGACAAATATGCAACAATAAGAAATCAGGAAGGGAGCATATACTTTTTCACGGCACTGTAGTTGAATTGAGCAATTTGAATTCTTTTACATGATTTTTATAGCTGCTCAAATATAAGCACCAAAACAAAATCTCTCCAAGGCCTGAAATGGAAGGCTGTGTCTAAGTAAGTTTAATGCTTTGCCGAAATCCATAAATGTAATGAAACTGTCATTACTGCAATGATCAGCATAGTCAATAAGGTCTAGCATAAGTCTGATGCTGTCAGATATACAGTGCTCAACAAATTTATTAGACCTCCACCCAATGTAAGGTTTGTGCCGCAACTGCCCTAAAGGAACAGTGTTGGTAATTACCAAAATAATTTTTCTGTAATGGTTAATCCAAAAGTATGTGCAAGCTCTTTAGCTGAAATTATATTTTTAATGCTAAAATATAATTATTGTTGTTATCCATGAATTTTTAAATTTACTGTTTTAAAAAAGCAGAAAAAATAGTTAAGCACATTATTGTTTTTTGATTAAGATGCCAAGTAAGTTATTTTCTTGCATTCCAGAACATAAAAATTAGTTTTCGTGCTAGAATGCAAGACTGCAAGCTGTTATCAAGGCTAAAGCAGGCCATATAAAATTTTTGTTTTTATGTGTGAATAAGAACTATTTAGTGGTTTCAGTTTGTTATTTGCCAAAGTAACAAAATAATTTCTAGTTTTAAACAAGTTTGACAAATTTCTTAAGTATTAATGTTTTCTCCTTTTTTATGACAGGTGGTCTAATAAATTGGTGAAGCACTGTATGGCTATGCATCAAAAAGCCAATTTGGGTTCCATAAATAACATAAAAACAGCTGTATTCTTATCGCAAAAATATGAGGTATTATTTTGTAATTGCTTTAAGAAGAAAAACTGGCCACCAGCTGCCAGTGTAAAACAGAGCTTTCCTTGGCTCTGCTGCGCTGTTTTTTTCCCCCAATCAAAAAAACTTGAATAAAATTTTAATTTGTCTTAATAGTATAATTTTATATGGCATATATCATATAATACATACAACTCAGGGTGATGTACATTTTTAAAGGAATCAAAAATTGGTAAAACAAAAAAGTAAAATGCTACACATTGCACTGAGAGCAAGCTATTTAAGATCAACCAATAAAAATATGCTCAAAGACATAGAAAGTAATTTCAAAATAGCATTGGGATTCCAAGTGAGTCATAAAATTTGTGCAGCTTTTTACGCCCCTAAACCATATTTTGGTCCGAATTATCAGCTTGTTAAAATCCTATGAAAGCAATTATGATTGGAACAAAAACCTCTGGGGGATCGTGTATAAACCGGTGACTGGGCCCTGACTCACAAGCATATAATGAGTATGACTCCCTCTAGTGGAAAGTATTGTAAAAACACTCACCAAAGAAGGAATAAGATGGCAGTTTCTCAGACCTGCAATTAAGAGTACGTACATGAAAAGCGCCACCCTAATGCCATTACATACAAATTTCAATGCCGCAAACTGATGGAAAATCATTTTTAATAAGTAGTCCATGGGCCAAGACCCCTATTTTTAGGTGATCGGTACCAAAAGGAGGCACCAGATGAAACACTACTTTCCTGAAAGCTTATCTCTCAATTCCAAAAATACTTGCTGGACATCCATAATCAGTTGCTTTCTATTTATTCTCAAGCAGTATAGATATATACCCTAGCAAAACATTCTTCACAATTTTGTGCTGAAAGTTCATGGGGGTGTGATTGTTCAAAGCCATCATACGAGGAGTAAATATTGGACTACATGTATTTTGTGCATGCCAATGGAAAGCTGGTTTCAACAGCTTTTTAAATGGAATGACACTTTATGAAAAACCCATTTTTATTTTTACAAAATATCACTTTGAGATGTCCATCCTAATGAAAAGTCACCGCATTTTACATATCAATTTGAAATATAGTTATGTACAGATTTGTTATGAGGTTTCTGTTCATTCCTCAAGCATAAATTGCATATGAATGGAAACTACATTAATTTGCCTTTCATGTGATGCAAATATGTTTACTCTCAGACAAATAGGAGAATAAAAAAAACAAATAGACATGTACCCCATGTTGATATTTGTACAATTCGTCACTTCATTAACACTCAAATAGCATTTCGAATAAACTGTACAACATATATCACAAATTTCTCTTAATCACCTTTCTAATGATTTGAAGTAAATACAGAAGTAAAATAAGTACGATTTTGAGTAAAGTAAATTGTTACTTCATTCTTTATTTGAATATATATATGATCACATTGTGTACAAATAGTTTGGATAACATTGAGTAGAACTGAAAAATATCTGGTGATTTGTGTGCTTTGAACAATATGGAACATAAAAGGCAACATTCATATAACGTTTCAAAAGAACAAAACATTCATCTGAAAGTTCATAATGCATTTCACCTGGGACTTAATCACTCTCATCATCTCTCTCTTCTTCATCAAGGACGTCCTGTGTGGCGGAGTCATCCTCAGGCATACTGGCACAATCTTGAAGTCTGCATTCATCTGTGCATTTTATGTTACGGTTTCCGCTAGGACCTAAAAAGACTCACTGGTGCCAAGGCAGAGGGAACAGAACTAAATTTATTTCAACCAAAGAACAAACAAAACAGCAATCATTAACCAAAAAGGGGAGCCGGCAAACATCCCCACTGACCAGAAGTGAAGTGAAATGCAGAAGCGCCAGAGCTGGCACCTGCCAACCCTAAATACTCTGCTAACACCTCCACCTTAATGGGCTCCAACTGTTGCCCATTAAGGTGGAGGTGAAAGAGTGTGAAAGGGGAGGGGCTGTAAGGAGCAAACCATTACATTTTAGGCTGTTTGAGAGGCAGGGGCATCCTGGTTATTGACATGAGCGAAAGCATTTACAGGATGTAAATGCCAAGATCACCTGTCGAGCAGGAGGACCAGTCATCCACAGCATTTCCAATGTTCCTTCTGCTACTGTCCATCCATGCACATTTTGTGGAGGGGGCACTATAAGAGCTGGTACAGGACTGCGCCTCCATATTGCAGCCTGATGGCTGGCTCTCCTCGCACGCTAATGAAGAGTGTCTTTGCAGAGAGGCAACGGACCAGATTCCACGGTCAACTTCTTTGCCCGTCACAACCGGTACCTCAGCTCATTAACTACAACCCCACCCCCAACAACCCTCAACGAGATGCTGCCAGGTGTTACACAGACTTTACCAGCAGTGAACTGCTTCAGAGGATGAGAAGGTTGCTTGAGCAAAATGTGGTCACAGTCCTGGTCCCTGATTAGGATTAGAAGCTTGTCCAAATTAACTCAATGACAATAAAGGCTTAAAAGAGAAAATGCTGTCACGAAAACACTCGCTGCATTAAATGAAGACAAAGAAGTTTTACTAATAAACATATGACTGGGATTTCAGTACGAATGCAACTTAACAATCCAGCAACTTGTACATAAACTAGAGGGCTTAAGTACTCGTCACACGGTCATCAGGAGACAACCATGTTGCGAGATTCAGCCTGGCAGGAAAAGACGCACAAGATGCAAACCAATCACAACACATATACACCCAATAGACACACAGGCTGCTGAATTGCGAAGAGACACTAGGGATTCACACGAGGGTTGTGACACACTAATAATAGCAAAACACGAACTGGGGAAAAAACCACAAGAGCCAAAGAGGAAGAATGGAACAAGTGACCAATAGAACTCTCAGGGAAGAGAAGAGAAGAGAAGAGGGAAGTAGATGAATGAGTGTGCTAGTGGGGGCTCAGACGGGAGAGTTTGAGATTGTGGAGAGAGGCACTCACAGCGGGATGTCGGGCTACTCTGAGCTCAGCTTCAACGTGGACCATGGCTACCTGGAGGGTGTCGTCCGGGGGTTCAAGGCCGGAATCCTGAAACAGGCCGACTACCAGAACCTGGCTCAGTGCGAGACTCTGGAAGGTGAGAAGAATCATCTTTATTTATTTACTTTATTATTCATTTTTATAAACAATAATAAACTGATCTGTGTGCATGGCTGCTGAAAATTCAACCAAAGCTTATTAAATGATCCAACATACTTAAATAAAACAAATATTGTATCACAGACATTTTCTTCAAAAGTTTATAAATTCAAAGCCCACTAATTGTTTAGGATGCTCTAATGTCTGCCTTCAGGGGTTACTCAACTGACTATTCATCAGTTAGAGAAAAACTGATTCAATTAACTGATTAATATGAATAATAAATGAAATTTATTTAAAAAAAAAAAACAGCAGCAGTGGTCAAAGCAACTTGGAATAATGGCAACTGAGTTAAGGTCAGAAAAGAAAGCAAAAAGCCAAATATTCACTAAATGAAAATTACCATATCTAGAATCAAAAAAGCAAAATGTGCTACAGTGTATTCCAAGCGTATAGGTTTTCAAGTAGGGGAAGCTTGATCAAGGTAAAGCGGTCTTTTCTCTGATTGTATCTACCTTAAACTGATATCCACTGTTAACAAAAGCAATTTGCTGAAGCAGTACACAGCCAAAAAAGCAAATACATGACATTGTTTAGGTACAAAAATTATGCTGTATGTTTGTCATACAAATGGCAGTGTTTAGGCAACAGATTCGATATTTGTGTGTGCTTATATGCGCACCTGATGTTCCTCTTCCCATTTCGATGAGGAAAAACAAAGTTATGCCCCCGTCACACTTATTCAAAATTTGACGTGGCTTGCTGTTTCGATTCTCCCTCGAATGCAATCAGAATGTTTTGAATGCTGTTGGAATGCCATAAGAATATTTAGGCTATAATGCAGTCAGAGCACAGTTAGAACACACTTCGAATGCCGTTCGATATTTCTCCACTTCAAATGCACCTGGAAAGTTTTGAGGATGAGCAAAACATTCGGGCCGGCCACAAGAATGGGCCTGAATATTTGGAATGCACTCAAATTGCAGTCAGAATTTTTAGAACGCACTTCGAATATCCAGGAATATACAAAGAATTTTCATTCCGAGGGCATTCCGGCTCATTCCACCTCTAGTGTGACTAGGGTTTTAATGATGACACGATGCTTCCTCCTGAAAGCGGCTTGTGATGTTTGCATACTCGTGTCTACTGAACTCAGACAGTTGGAAACTATGAAACAACTCAGTCAATCCCAGCAACACTCCCACTGCACCTTCTGGACTCCCAACAGTCACAGAGAATGGAAGCAGTGGATTGTGGGCAGAAAGTTAACAGTGCATCAAAGTAGAATAAATGCAACTGAGTAACACTGTTGTGTTCAATAATAGTCTTTTGTTGTAATGACTCAGTTTAAAAGCCACAAAGATAAGCAGAAAACTGGAGACGCAATAATTACAGTAGTAGTAGTAGTAGTAATAATAATAATAATAATAATAACTGGAAGGGCACTCGGTAGAGCGCATACCTCCACCGTGCCACTTGTTTGACCGATTTAGGTCAAAATCAATAGGGTCCATCCCTGATGTAATAGCAACCCACCCACAAAATTTCAGAGATAACCGTTCATTACATTTTGAGTTATCTTGTACACGAACAGACAGAAAAACCAACGCCGGCAAACATATAACCTCCTTGGTGGAGGTAATAAAAGTGCAACTATTACAGTTTTTATAACATACACTTTATTGATTATGTCATGGTACACCCTTCTTTCGTCCAGTCATTCTCTGTGGCTAAAACACCTGATCCACCCTGTATCTCGGCTAACTCAATGCTGATTGGTTGACTGCATTATTCGATCCAGTAGATCAGAAGCTGCACATGCCAGACACACATAATGGGAATTTCCTGAATCCGCTGTATGAAAAGCAAAGTTAATTTTGATTGGCTGATTGAATGATTTCTTCATGTAGATTTGAAGCTTCACCTACAGGGCACTGACTATGGAAACTTCCTGGCCAATGAGAGCGAGGATCTGACCGTCTCCAGGATTGATGACAAAATGAAGGAGAGGCTGCTGGCTGAGTTTCGATATCTGCGTGCGCACTCTCTCCCTCCTCTTTCCACCTTCCTTGACTATATCACGTGAGTGGGGACTTAATGAACCAATATATATTTATACACACATATCACATACACCAGTGAGCCACAACAATTAGTCTGGGAGCCAGTGAGAGATTAATTAGCAATTTGAGCCCGAAAGGTTTGAGGCGCGGAACATTTAGCTTGTGAGTGTGGGTCATAGGAATGGGGATTCTTAAGTTCTGCAACTGTGGGATACAGCAGGGGGCGCCACTAAAAGTACCCCCAAAAATTATTCAAATTAGCAATTAACGCCCAATCAATATTTTTTCATCAATGGAGTAATGTTGATGTACTTCTTACAAAATTCCATCCAAAGAACACAAATTTTTTGGATAAGTGTACTTAAGAAGCATGTTGATTAGCACTAATTAGCTTCTTAATTAGCAGTTTGAGCTCATCAACAAAACCTCTGCCGAAAAATTGGATTTGGTAGCTCAAACAAAGAACAGTTACTTAAGAATGTATAAAATGCAGGATTCCCTATTTAAGAAGAGATCAAAGTTAAACTTTTTTTCATATTTTCAACTAATGGCTCATTAAAAGGTATTAATTATTGTTTGACCGTTTTGTATCAAAGAGGGCACAGAATGACAGACTTGCTGAAATGGATGCTATCCCAATATGGTAATCTGAATGCTTCCTGTTGGGGAAAATGCTAAATATCATTTGGAAATATAGCCATTTTAGACCTAATGATCTAATTTAACTGTTATAAGCAATTGATGCCCATGCACCACAAATACCGCAAAATGGACCTTTCATGATCAAGAATTATGTTTATGATTCACAATTAAGAACAGAGGTTATTATTAAGAACAGAAGTTATTTGGTATTCTCGTTTTAAGAACGCCATAATTGGATACTGTATATGTACTCATTAACCCCATGCACTGATTGTGCTTATTTTAATATATGTATGCCTGCAGGTTTCATTATTATTGTCCCATTTTATTTTTCTGGGTGTTCACCAAAATTTAAAATGCAAATGACTGCTTAAGAATGGTGGCGCAGTGTTTAGCACTGCTGCCTCACAGCAAGAAGGTCGTGGGTTTGAATTTGGCTATGGGACCTCTCCGTGTGGAGTTTGCATGTTCTCCCCGTGTTCACTTGGGTGTCCTTTGGGTACTCCAGTTTCCTCCCACAGTCCAAAGACATGCATCTCAGCCATAGAGATATATAATAGAACCAGAGAGTACAAGGAAGTACCTTTGCTTCAGCCAGTTAGCATGTTAGCTTCCTGCTTTTGCGTTTCCCAGGGCTGCAATTTTGCGGCCAAAGACGCTGAAGCTCCATAGACACCAATTGAAAAGTGCGCATTTTTTTCTTGCCAAATAAAGCGAAAACAAAAGAAGATGTATTTGGTAATCCTTCATTATTTTGCTCTTTGTCTGATGCAACTGTTCGATGTTTTCAAGAGGGCCTGTAAAATAAGAACTGCTACTTAGAGCTTGATGATAGCTCATGCGCGAGTTTGGTTGTCAAGCTGTTGCTCTGACTGCAGCAGTTCAGCCAGTGAGTGCATAGTGCGTGCGCGTTCCGGATTAATAGCATTGCTCGTCATTTCCCCTCGAACACATTCGCCAATCCGCACAGACGACACATTTTCTTGGCCATTTGTGCTGTGTAATCAGATTGGCAATCTTATGAAATGGTGCCGGAAATAAGCACCCATGGAACGCCATTTTTATAGATGGCGTTGGTCAATTCCGTACTTCCCTGGCTGAAGTAGCTAGCCTAGCATCTCCCTTTGAAAGTAATAGGGGTGGTACTTCCTCGCTCTCTCCAGTTCTATTATATTACCTCCATGATATCAGCCTAATTGCAGTCACTAAATTGCAATAGGTATGAGTGTGAGAGCAAACGGTGAGTGCACCCTGTGAAGGATTGGCAAGCTGTCCCTGCCTTTCGCCTAGAATCAGCTGGGATAGGCTCCAGCTCCCCTGCGACCCTAGAGAGCAGTATAGAGAATGGATGCATGACTTAAGAATGAAATATGTGGTATTTAGGATGAATAGCAGAAGAACATTTCAAAGTCTTAACAAGTTACTAAAAAGTAAACATCATAACATGGACATGAATTACAGATATTGAGACCAGATTATTCATCACAGAAAACACAAGTCTCAAATCTGCTAACTAAATTGTCCATGATCTTGGCATTACTGACAAAGAATCTGTCTTAAAACATCGTATTGGATCAGGATTGAGACGTGGTCATGTACATGTGGCTAAGTGTATCTAAATTTCCCTCTCCTATGACCCACACCCACAAGCTATATGTTCCACCCCTCAAACCTTTTGGGCTCAAATTGCTCATTAAGAGCCATTGTCTGTAAGGTTCAGGCAGGTGGTGATAGTCACCTTCTTCAATTTTGCTGAAATTTTGGTGGTTTTATGTCCCTACCCTAACTAGAAAATTCCCCAAATGTTTTGGCCCTACCTGCACCAGTTTAAGTTTTAGGGGTCAATCAAATGCAAGCCGAAATAGGGCCTAAAATGCCAAATTGCCAAAATTTGATTTTTGGGTTGCTCTTATTCACTGCGCGAACTTTATCCCAAAGTAAAAGTTGGAAAATTGAATTATAGGGGGGATGGTCAGTGGAAAGAACGATTTTCGGCCTGGGATCTTCTTAGTGCAACATATAGGGGGCGCTCCAATATGGCCGCAATCCGTTTTCGTCACTAGTTTGCACCCCTTATACTCTGTGCGCGATCAGTGCCCCAGAACTTTTACAGCTGCACCACACTGGTATGTAGTTAGACTATCTATTTGAGGTGAGGGAAAGTTGGGATGATGTATGCGCACACCAACAGGTGGCGCCGAACATGGCAAAATGCTAAAATTTGGCATATTTCAGCACTACCTGGTGGCCTGTGCGGTTGATTGACAGGGCAAAGGTTTGTTGCATAATGAAGTAAAGAGGTCACCCTTTTAGTTTATGACAGCCATTTCTTGGGATAAGGACTACTGTCCATAATAGGTGGCACTTTACTAACAGGTGCACTGGTACACGCATAAAGCAGTATCCACTCAAAATTACTCATGATTGGTCCAGCTGAAATGCACGGTGAAAATTCCAAGGAAATACTTTTGTATGAGATGTCCTTCACCCTTAAACTTGCAGTTATTGCAAAGGGAACAATGGGATCATGACTGCACAAGTCAATACAAGGGGTGCTAAAATGCTACTTCCGTGGAACATGAAGAGTTGAATGGAGCATACAAGATTGTTGTTCATTTGTAAAATTTTGTTCTGAACCACTTAAAAATGGGTGCAAATAAAATAAAATGGAACACAAGAGCCCAAGCCTAATCTGCATGCAAGTCTATCCACCTGTATAAAATGGGCCTGTAACTATACAAGAAGTTGTTTTGTGAAAAAAATACCAGTTTCGTATACATTGGGAATGAACTGTATATTCATCCAAGCCTGTTCTGGCTCTTTCAGGGCGTTCACATACGTGGATGATTCTGGATAAAACCTCAGATTGAAAAAGTGGCTTTTCAATAGTCTGAAACAATGGAGTAAACAGGAAGTACTAGTGGTGCCCTCTATCAATAATTGATGTAACTAATGAAACCACACACATGCCAGAGATTATTGAAAAATCAATAATCATTACCTGAAATAAGGTCAAGTCCATCACAGGCCCTGTTCTACTGGGACACACCATCGAAATGCACCTATAGCAGCTTATATTGACATGTGCAAAGAATATCCCATGATTTTTGACATTGGAATTTCATTGATAAAGGCTAAAGACATAATTCATGAAAACATATCCTTGGGATAATGGCTGCGCATTTCATAACTTGACCAATCATGAGCAATTTTGAGCAGATATTGCTTTACACGAGTACCAGTACATCTGTTAGTAAAGTGCCACCTATTATCAACAGTAGTCCTTATCCCAAGAAATGGCTTTCCATAAACTAAAAGGGTGACCTCTATACTTCATTATGCAACAAACCTTTGCCTGTAGGTCGACTGCGCACACCAACAGGTGGCGCTGAAATACGTCAAATTTTACCATTTTGCCATGTTCAGCGCCACCTATTGGTGTGCACATACATTATCCCTACTTTTTCTCACCTGTAATGGAGAGTCTAACTACATACCAATGTGGTGCAGTTGTAAAAGTTCTGGGGCACTGATCGCGCACAGAGTATAAGGGGTGCAAACTAGTGACCAAAATGGAATGCGGCCATATTGGAGCGTCCCCTATATGTTGCACAAAGAAGATCCCAGGCCAAAAATCGCTCTTTCCACTGACCATCCCCCCTAAAATTCTATTTTCCAACTTTTACTTCGGGTTAAAGTTCGCGCAGGGAATAAGAGCAACCCAAAAATCTAATTTTGATAATTTGGCATTTTAGACCCTATTTTGGCTTACACTTGATTGACCCCTAAAACCCAAACTGGGGCAGGTAGGGCCAAAAAATTTGGGGAATTTTCTAGTCAGGGTAGGGACATAAAATCACTAAAGTTTCAGCAAAATTGAAGAAGGTGACTATCACCACCTGCCAGAACTTTACAGACTCTTAAACTCTCACTGGCTCCTGGACTAAATAGGACCACTCAGAAGTTGTTGGCCTTTTGGATATGGGTGAAATGGGACCCAAGTGATACAAGGGCCAAATCATTATGGCCAGACAAGCCGGTTCAGAGTATCTCTGTAGCGACATTGCTTGTGGGGTGCTTCCAGAAAACATTGCCAAGATGAAGGCCGAATTTCTTGTCTGTATTCAAAAGCACCGTCACAAATGCAATGATGTGACAGCCTTGCAATGCAGGCTTTGAGAAGCAGCCCAGGGGTGTCCAAACCATGGTCCTGGCGAGCAACAGTTGTAATGATTTTGAAAACTTGTATAAATGTGGACTGGATCCAAATACATAGAAAAAGGAGTGATGTTTATTACTTCTGAAGCAGTGCTTCAGAAGTCACTTTAAAAAAAACACAGCAGACAGGAAACAGAGATTCCCAAATGTAATTACAAACAGAGTTTTGGGAGACTAACAACAGCCTGCTATATCAAAGTACAATTTACACCAGTGACGTAGCCAGCGGGTGTGCCAAAACACGTCCCTTTATGACAGCAATTAGTCCTGGCTAGTTCTCAATCGTTTCCCTTTATTGACGCGTTTTCCAATTATCGTAATTGGCAACTGAAGACACGGTTTCTCTCCATATGCGATCTAACAGCGATGAAATCATGGGCTAAATTCAGTTCAAAAAAATAATTAACTTATTAATTGGCCAGTTGATTGAACTGGTCTGCATTCCAATGAAATATCGCCTTTCACTCTCGGTATTGCGTGGGTTGATAAAACAAAACGTGGCACTCGGCAAGTTAAATAGGCTATAAAAACCATGCGGCTCAAGCTATTTGCACAGATATGCAATTTTGAATAACATTGATTTAAATACAGCAAATACACGTCCAGATGAATGATTGTCGTCTTACCTAATCGGGGAGAACAAGCAGCACCTGTTAAGTGTGGAGTGCTCTTGGAGTGAACCTTTTGTTAATCATGAAAATGACTGAGAATATGTCAGGAGTCAGGACAAATAATTGTTTTAAACGGATGTTTTGTGCACCCCAATTATCAGTTCTGGTTCCGCCACTTTACTGAATTTAGCCCATGATTTAATCGCTGTTAGATCGCATATGGAGAGAAACCGTGTCTTCAGTTGCCAATTGTGATCATTGGAAAACGCGTCAATAAAGGAAAATGATTGAGAACTAGCCAGGACTAATTGCTGTCATAAAGGGACGTGTTTTGGCACGCCCGCTGGCTACGCCACTGATTTACACACACAAATATGCTACAGAAAGAGCTTAAGCTTAAACATTAGGGTGGCAAGACTTGGCACCAGAGTGGTGCGACGCTCAGGCTTATAGAGGGTCTAACAAGCTAATTTATTAATGACACACAGATGCTCATGGTGGAGTTGACGGGCTTGAAGCTGGCGGTTCCTCAGGACTCTGGTGATTGAGAGCGCTGGGGGCGTGGCATGAAAACAGTTTCCTCTGGTTGATGTAACTCTGAACTTAATTGGTCAATGAACCCTTAGAGCTCTGAAATAAATTGTGAAAAAATATGCATTTAATTGTGCTGTTGAAAACCTATCACGTGGCAACTTGTTAGCTCTTTTAAACAAATTGCCACGTGATAGATTTTCAACAGCTTTAATTTTGATAGCTTACATCAGGGATCCCCAATCTTTCCCAGAAAGGGCCTGTGTGGGTGCAGGCTCTCATTGCAACCAAGCAATTACACACCTGATACTACTAATCAACCCCTGGACTCTTTGCTATTAAGCTTGACTAGTAGTATCAGGTGTGTAGCTGCTTGGTTGTAATGAAGGCCTGCACCCACACTGGCCCTTTCTGGGAAAAACTGGGGACCCCTGGCTTTCATCATTGAGCAACAATAGCTGCATTTAGTGTGCTACAGGTAAAAACAGTTGAATACACAATTAATTCACCTCACTTAGTTTTTTTTTTGGCTTTATAATGGTTGCTGAGACCCGGAACCAGTACACCCTCTGGCTCTCCAAGGCCAAGCATTGGCCACCCCTGTGATCGATCACATTTGCCAATCCCCAGTCGCCTAACATTGCAATGTCTCTCCCCAGCTACAGCTACATGATCGATAACGTGATCCTGCTGATCACTGGCAGCCTACGCCAGCGCCCCACTTCCGAACTGCTGTCCCGCTGCCACCCGCTGGGTGGGTTCGACCAGATGGCCGCTGTCTGCATCGCACAGAACCCCTCTGAGCTTTACAATGCCATCCTGGTGGACACGCCACTTGGTAACCATCCCTGCCCATCGCTCCCAAATAGAATCATTCCTTCCTCATATTCCTGCCATCATGAACAGACACACATACCAGTGAGAAGGAGAATGTTAGTTTAATGAATGTTAGCTTTAGGACCTCAAACCCATATCCAGGGGCTCCCTGAGTTTGCTGGTTTCTAATGTCCATGCGTTTCATTTAATGGGATAGTTGTGTTTTTTTGTTTTTTTTTTAAAATTAAAGTAGGGTTGTCCGAAGTACGTATCTCAAGTCAGTGTATTACTTGCAGTAGACAGCCGTCAGCAAGCTTCCAGTATGTGGAAGGAGAGCATAGCACCAGTACTAAAGCAGAGCAATACACTGCTGTGGATGGGGACATCAGCAAAACCTATGTTTGCCACCTAAAGGAGGCCCCACCTAAAATAAATCAATATCTGTTTAAATTGTTGCCATATTTAAAATATTTTTTACTGCTTACTGTGCCGTCAGACAGGCAGTCCATTCCTTTGCATCTACATTTTCTCAACCATTGCGAAATGTGGAAGTTCTACGGTCGAGAAAATGAAACGTTAGTTCCGATGACAAAAAAAGAACTGTTGATATTCAAAATATAGCGCTCTCTTAAACAGACAATGGTATATTTTATACGCACCATCTATCTGGAGGCTGACATAGGTTTTGCTTCTGTCCCTCCCTGTCCACAGCAGTGTGCTGTTTTGCTGCAGCGCTGACAATACACTCTGCTTTTACATACTGGGAGCTATCTAACCGCTATCCACTGCAGGTAGTACAATATTGACTACAGATAAGTATACAATCTGGCTTCAAAATTGAGTGTGGAGAATCAACACACTTTGATTTTAAGCCCCACATGCTTGTAGGTTTAAAGGAAATGACAAAAAAAAAAAAAAAACAACCCGTGACAACCTGTAGCCCCTCGAGATGGGGACCCCTGGTTTACAGTCTGCACCCTATGTACCATGCTGCATAGTGTATTTTTATCAGGGTTTCTGTACCGTAATTCCTGACCCAGCAGGTGCATTTGTCAGTGCAGTCTGTGTACCCCAACCCATTTTCAGAAGGGTACATTTATCACAGACTATTATATACCTTCAACTATTTACTGCAGTGAACTTTGATCAAGATAACAGCCTTCATTGGTATCCTAGCCCACAATCTGGATGGAACTTTTATCTAGACGGCAGGGTCAAAGTACCCTAGTCCACATTCGACTTGAAACTTTAGGAAGATTTTCATTCTACTGTACGTATCCTACTCTAATGTACGCAAGAAACTTTTTTCGAGACAACGCTAAAAGTCGACATATCCTCACCCACTCTCCTGAGGAGACTTGTTCTAGTGCATATGTACACTTTAAACAGCTCAATACAGACATACATCACATGCCCTTCTTAAGATGCTTTCAAACCGGACGCGAAACGAATTTTTCGCACGACAGATTACATTCAAAGTCAATGCAAAGACGCGAATCGCGTCAACATTAAAGCTGGCAACCTATTGCTAAACATAGGCTTCATCCCAGTTCTCTAAGGAGCAAGGAAATGTCCTAGCTAACAGACATGAACTGGAAATAGTTTGGCTGTTTGCCACAACAAGGAGCATCTGAGTTATTTATTTCATGATATAAAGGAGGCAGTTAGCTCAGTTACCTCCTTTGCCGTTTCCTTCCCGCGAGGAAAAGCAGGACCCACCTTGGAAACAAAAGATTGATTATGGACCACAATCCTTTGCAGCTGTAGTGATAGGATTCATATCCCAAAGTTTTCTGATAAATTGTGAAAGCCGTCTATACCATTAAGCTCATGGCGTATCAAAGGACAGGACGACCTATATTTCCTGAACATGCCCCAAGGTAACTTAAAAATCTCCGGGCAACTTTCCCTTCATCGATGTGCCATTTTAAAGCGAGGTCACGGAAAAGGCCTTGGCCCTCATTTATCAAACGTGCGTACAAAAAAAAAAAAAAAAAAAAAAAAATGGGTGTACGCCAAATCTCCCGCAAGGATCGGCATTTATCAATCTGAACGTGAGCGAACGGTCCGCAAAAATCTCACGCCAGGTCTGACCAGGTGTACGCAAATTTGAAACCCGCGAACAACATGCAGGAACGAGTGCAGCTGTCAGAATGAGTAGCCTAATAAACCATATGCAGCGATGCGGACGTTATGCTGTTGTTGCTTTGATTAGTAAAATGAATAAATAGACTGAATAGATAAATAGACTAAATTAATAAATGAATGAATAAGTAAATAAGACTCCTGTGTTGAGAAATTATTAAACTTATATTTTGAGACAACCTGCTTGTCAGGCCAGACGGCTGACAATTGCAATCAATTTGATTAAGCGCAATGCGCAGCTTGGCAGATATGCAGTGTGGTATGTCAGATGCTCATCCAGTCAGATATATACTGAACAACAAAAGAAACGCAAGTTAATTAAAGGCAGACTGGAAAATAAGTTTGCGCGTAATTATTTTAGAAAAACAAATTTATTACAAGCCCGTGCACATTTACATTCGTTTCATCAAACTTCTCTTTATTTTGCGGTCACTTTGACTGAGTAACCATAAGAGTACATTAACTAACTAGCTAACTTGCCTTTATTTTGTTGCTCAGTATATACAGGCCTACGGACACTTTGGCCGTGATCACATTTTGACAATGGCAGATCTTCTATTGTAATTGGAATAAGCTTCTGTCCAACGTGTGAGGAACTTTCGGCACAGAGAAGATCTCCTCCGGGAAAGTGACGAGTGGCTGCTCGTTTTGTGTGGCACTCAATAAAATGTCATAATAAAAGTACAATGAAGAGTGATCTCTGCAGACTGTATTTTAACAATTACCCTCATGAAGCTCCAATCGAGGCGGTGGGGACTCATCCGTGTCCGCACCACCTCGTATTCCCACAATGGGGGGGAGCCCTGCTGCCATGCGCTCCTGGAACGGTGACAGCTGGAGGTTTGAGCCTGATTGGCTTCCACTGGTCCGTGCACTGCTGCGCTTAAGCACGGCAACCCGTCTTTTGGTGGCGATTTTAAAATCGGACCACTTTTATAACCTACATGTAAGCATTTGGATTGCCAATTATGTAGGCTATATGACCTGAAATATCATGGATCTATAAATTGAATTTATTAAGGCCGATGTTATTCGCACTTACAATGCTGAATTTTTTTCTTGGCCGCACTAATAAGTGCGCAAGTTGATGACCATTCCAGGGCCGCTTATAGAAAGTACCGCTTAAAATGAGTTTGGTCAAGAAAAATACTTTAGCTTTGGATACACTTAAAATAAGTGTGGGCAATGGAGAAATGTGCATCTTGGCCACACTTATAAGTGTGTCTAACGCAAATTTCGATCAATTTTTGTGCTTGGACGCACTTAAATAAGTGCTTCGATTTATTAATGAATTAAATCAAATGTCTGCTGCACTCCGGTTTTCCACCTCAACGGTGTTTACCGCAGCAGCAATAGTTTTCCAAACTGCAGCCTTCTGGGCTCCCTTTATGCCACCCTTAAGGCTTCCAAATAAAATTATTTTGTTTTTCTCCACCTCGGACGTGATAATTTAAATTTCCTCCTCAGTGAAGTTCTCTCTTATTTGCCGTCTTTCGAGAGTCCATGTCGTAAAGTGGGCAGGACCATGCCTTCCGGAGCATGAATTTATAGGGGTGTGTCATGTAAATTACGATGGTTTCAGCCGCCAGATTTATCAACGCCATGCCAGTTCTACACCGAAATCAGCGACGTACACACTTTTAGTAAATCAGACGTGACACCTGGCGAACGCTGAAATTTACACCAGAATCTACACCAGATCCTACGCAAGTTTGATAAATGAGGGCCCTTGTGTAAGAGAATTTGGATACAGGCCTGGACCTCCAAAACAAGACTTGAGGGCTGTTATTCATGAATTGTCCACCTCAGCGCATGCCCTCCCCTCCCTCATTCCTGGCTCCACTCTCAAGGCTGAAATAATGAAACACTAGCCAAACATTAGTGGAATTAAGTATGTTGAAAATACAGACTGTTTCTTTGGTTGAGCAACAGTAACTCATTTTTGAATTCCTGTTTGTTGTTATCCATGTTCCAGCTCAGTTCTTTCAGGAATCTCTCTCAGAGATTAATCTGGATGAAATGAATGCAGAGATAATGAGGAACAAGCTCTATAAGGTATGACCTCATACAATGTTTTGAAATACGTCTATGTCGGCTGCCAGCTAATGAGCAGGCCATATACAGTGTCTGCTTTAGCGTACTTGTTTGCTTCTGAAGACTAAATTTCCAGGGGATGACATACACAGCATGGACATAGTTTATAGCAGTGGTCGCCAGAGTCGGTCCTGGCCCCTGGTGTATGCTGGTTTTCGTATCATTGCCAATAGTAGGATTTTAATAAGCGACTACTTTGTCTTAATTGGGTGCATTTCATGTTTAGTGCACTCATTTACCATCATAACTCACATGTTGACTGTACTATCCATGCATGTCATGAAGAGAAAAAATTCCATATCCCCATTGTGATATATTTGAAACAACTGAAAAAAGAAAGGAAAAAATGAACTATCAAATCAAAGAACAAGTTCCTTCTTAATTGGAGACAACTAATTGAACTTTGGTTGCAAAAAATTAACCTTATGACAATATCGTCGGCCGAGGATTAACTAGGTCTATCTGCCATTTTTGTGTTTTCGAGGAAATTGCACTTAAAGATTTGGTATTAAAAATATCCCCTTCGGGTTTTTTCCAAATTAAAAGATTTTTTTGCCCTAAACAATTAGAATACGACGAGACTAAACTGGGCTAATTTACATACCCCTATTCGTCTGGCAACATTGAATTCTGGGTACCCAATGTTGCAGACAGACCATTGTAACTTTAGAATTCATAAAATTCCAGTGTTACTTTGGTCTATCTGCAGATTTTAAAAAATCTACAGGTTTTAAAAAATATGGAAATGAATTAGCATTCTCTTAAAACCGCATTTTAATGAAACCCCAATGTTTATTAACTAATAATACTTATGAAACAACCTTTAAACACTGTCACAGTAAAAAAGGAATACAAGATTAAAATTTTTTAGGCCTTTTTCAACATGACCTAGTAATGAGAGAGAAATATTCACGTGGGAATGATCTCACATCAAGGAAATATGAACATTATAACTGTGAACAGCTTAAAGTATATAAACAATGTGATTTTTTTTGACTCTGCCAATTTCTCTGATTGATCGAAGCCTTTGGGCCATTATTCTTCTCTTTGATCTGCATAGAAAAGGTAACCTTGAACTCAATTTACATGATTAACTTGACAAAACATAATTTTTCAGCAAATCATTTAAGTTTCAGCAGATAACACTCTGTTCAATCTGACTTCTCGAAGCACTCACCTAAATGAGGAAATGCAGCAATAAAGTAAATTTCTTCTTGGCAGCCATTTTGTCTCTGAGGCCTGAGGTCACCTGATGCGATCCCTCTAATATTGGTTAATTGCAGATAGACCTACTTAAAACTTGGTGAAGCGGCAATTTGAAAATAGACCCTTCTAATATAGACCTTTGACATAAACTGAATGCAAATTTCACTTGTCAAGTCAAAAAGTAACTTGTTTTAAGTTTTTTTTTTTTTCTTAAAACAAGTTACTATTTGACTTGACAAGTGAAATTTACCTACCCCATTGGCAAGCTAGTAAAAATTACCTCAAAACAAGAAATTTTTTTTTGTCTTACTAAGAAAAATGGTGATAGAAATGTGTTTTAAGTCTTAAAATAAGTAAATTCATCTTACCTAGCATTTTTCTTATCATTTTTTGCAGTGTAAAACAGACCTTGTTAACTTAAAAATCATTATAACAGAATATCTCAAATATTCACAAAAATGCAGATAGACCAAGTTAATTCTCAGCTGACGATATGTCATGCAAGCAAATGATAAAGAATCAACTTTGCTTTGTGTTATGTAATTAAGTTCAAGCAAAGTATTTAGAAAGAACCTAAGACAGTTGTTCTAATTTGGAATGTACTGTTTCGTGGAAATATGTCCATTTAAAATATTACCAGAAATTACCTGCAATATTGGGGAAAAAAAGCGCAGTATGTTCAAGGCTCTTTTATTCCCTGTGGCATTCATGAGTATCTCTGCCAAAATGTGGCTCAGAATGGTAAATAACTGCTCAAAACAAAAATGCATCCAATTGCACTTAAAACATGCAAAAATCCAACAAATGCAACCGAGCTAAGAATGAAGTCCAGCATACACACATTGAGTCCCCATGACCAGCATGGAGGACCACTGGTTTATGGCACCAGAAACCCATAACTCATAAACATGTTCCAGCAGCTAGCAATGCAAATGCATGGAGACGACATTTTAAATTTCTGCCTGGAATTTGGATTTGTTGAAATGGTTACAGTGATGGAATGTCTCAAAACTAAAACACTCTCAGATAAATAGTTTTGGTTATTTGAAGTGCATGAAAAGGCTCTGTGCTGCTCAGTGAGATGGTACCAGCCATTGTTCTAGAAATTCACTCGTGACCCCCCCCCCCCCCCCCCAAAGTGAAGAGGGATATAGGAATGCGTTTTGTCCTTCCGCGTGTCCGTCTGCGTCTCTGTCTGCATGTCCGTCCGTCATGCTGTTTTCTAAGCCAGAACTTCTAAAGCGTTCAACATTTCCCCACAAAATCTCATTTAGATATATTTAGATACACCTTGGAGTGTAAATGTGCCCTTTCATACTTCCGTCTGTCCGCCTGTCCGTCCATCTGTCGCGTTTTGTTTCCAGGCCAGAAAGACACAACTGTGGCAGAGGATCTGAGTATCTCATGCTTGTCTGTTTTTTTTTTTTTTTTTTTTTTAAATCAGTGAATGGTGCTTATTAGTTCACAAAGAACACAACTACATCTCTCAAGGTACTCGGCAAATGTGCTCCTCAAGAAACAGAAATGTAACTGCATCGTTCCTTTTTTTTTTGAGGGTTAAGCAAAGTAGAAAGAGAGTGAGAGAAGGAAAGAAAGAAAGCGTCTCATCCCATAAACGACTAGTATATTTTAACAATGTGGTCACCAATATGCCACTTTTTGGAGAGCAGAGCTCCTAGCCCAAACTGGCAACCCTGGGACCATCAACAGATGTCACTAAGAAGCCGCTGCCGATGTGGCAGCCCTGGAGCTCCGGAGCGTGGTGTGTGGATGACCGTTGACTTGTGATTGGTTTTCACAAGTGTGTTTGTGTTTTCACAAGGTCACAGGGTGCGTAAGCATGCCGGTGTGTCTATGGAAACACCGATGTTCTCGCATTGAGCACAATGACTGGGCTATGCACACAACTGACTGCAAAACAAACAAACCGAGATCATGTTTATTAGTGCACCAAATTAGAGCTTCTCCAATGTCTACATAGCAGTAATGCTCATTGTCATCTAAAACAGCAGTGATAATTGTGATTTTTTTTTTTTTTTGTCATAAATTTCTTTGTCATTCTTGAAAGGTTTGCATTCTTGAAAAACACAACACTTAATCAGCTGCTTTCAGTATTCATGTGCTGGCAGTGTTCCTCTCATAAACTGTGTGGTATTTTCACCCAGTCCTACATTGAATCATTCCACAAATTCTGCAAAGAGCAAGGGGGTGCTACTGAGGAAGTGATGTGTCCTATTCTGGAGGTGAGTATGTAAACTTTATGAATCCTGCCATTTAGTGGTAATGGAAGTGCATGTATCTGTCCTGAACACACGTGTGTACTGTACGGGAGTTGTTTGCACAATTCAGCATCATTGTGATGTGTGTAATATGCTTGTGTGGGTGCATTTTTGGTCTAAGTGTCTGCATGCACACACCTGTCATGTTTGGTCTACCTGTGTATGTTTGTGTTTGTTTTTGTGGGTTTTGTGTGTGTTTTTGTGGGTGTTGAAGTGCATATATGTGCTTTCATGCATTGTATGCATGTGTTTTTGCATGTGTACATACTGTAATGCCTTTGTCTCCGTGTGCATGGTGTTTTGTTTGCTTGAGTGTGCATGCTTATGTGTAAGTGTCTGTGTGAAGGTGTGTGTGCGCACATGTCTTCTTGTGTGCGTGCTTTTGTTTGCCTCTGAGTGCATACATGTGTTTGCATATGCGCATGCCGCAGTTTGAGGCTGACCGTCGAGCGTTCATCATCACGGTGAACTCTTTTGGGACGGACCTGAGCCGGGATGAAAGGCAGGGGCTGTATCCCTGCTGCGGGAAGCTGTACCCCGAAGGGCTCCGACTGCTGTCCCGGGCCGACGATCTCGAGCAGGTTAAAGCTGTGGCCGAATACTACTTTGTGAGTCTGTCCTTCAGTCATACAGGCCTAATACTACTCTGTGAATCTGTCCTTCAGTCATACAGGGCCGAATGGTACACTGTGAGTCTGTCCTTCAATATACAGGCCTAATGGTACTCTGTGAATCTAGTCTGTCATTCAGTCATACTGGGCCAATTACTCTGTGAGTCTGTCCTTCAGTCATACAGAGCCAAATACTGCTTTATGAGTCTGTCCTTCAGTCATACAGGGCCTAATACTGCTCTGTGAGTCTGTCCTTCAGTCATACAGGCCTAATACTACTCTGTAAATCTGTCCTTCAGTCATACAGGGCCGAATACTGCTCTATGATCTGTCCTTTCAGTCATTCAGGCCAAATACTACTCTGTGAGTCTGTCCTTCAGTCATACAGGCCTAATACTACACTGTGAGTCTGTCCTTCAGTTATACCGGGCCAAATACTGCTCTGTGAGTCTGTCCTTCAGTCATACAGGCCTAATACTACTCTGTAAATCTGTCCTTCAGTCATACAGGGCCGAATACTGCTCTATGATCTGTCTTTCAGTCATACAGGCCTAATACTACACTGTGAGTCTGTCCTTCAGTCATACTGGGCCAGTTACTCAGGGAGTCTGTCCTTCAGTCATACAGGGCCAAATACTGCTCTGTGAATCTAGTCTGTCCTTCAGTCATACCGGGCCAATTACTCTGTGAGTCTGTCCTTCAATCATACAGAGCCAAATACCGCTCTATGAGTCTGTCCTTCAGTCATACAGGGCCTAATACACTGAGGGTCATAAGTATTTGGACAGTGACACAGGCCGTTTCTCAAAGCTGAGGCTGCGTTCTTCGAAGGTTGCATTTTCAGGCTGTTCCATTGCAAACGCGCTTTCGAATGCACCAAAGAAATGCAGCCTTCATCTCGCCTAATATCAGATTGAATTTTCAACATGGAAACGCTGTGTAAACAAGCTTACAATTTTGCCTGATCTCTGGCTAGAAGGCTGCATTTTTCCAGCTGTATTCGAAAGTACGTTCACAACAGAACAGCCTGTGATGACACAGCAGCCTAAAAATCAACCTTTGAAGGATGCAGCCTATGCTTTGAGAAACAGCCACTGTCTTAAGTTCAGGAATCATTTTCCTGTACTATAATGGCACAAAGCATGATAGGACAAACAAAGTTCAAGCACTGACTGCCCACAAAAAGGTAATGCTAAATCCTCAGTGCAGTCCTTAACTACTTGGACAGTGACCCGGTGACACTGCATTTTGTGTGCTGCTAGTCCTGCTTGGTTCGCACAATATGGTTGCACATGCTAACAACTTAAAGCTGAATTTTTGTGTTTCTCAGTACTATGGTATATTCCTAGTTTTCCAAACCAACATGGCATAGTGCAGAACTAATAATGGTCACATTTTCATTATAGCAAAAACAGTAAAAAAAAAAAAAGTAAAAAAAAAATTCCTCTGACCTGCACATTTTCATTATACCCATTGACTTTGCCATTTACCCTTTCAGCTTGTCTTGTAACCCTGTTCATTGAAGATAGTTGAGAGTGATTTGATTTACCCAATCACATGTGCAGTCTATAAGTGTGCAACTTCGTGTACTAACAAGCCACTGGATAGTGGCAGATGACTGAAAGGAAGATTGGACCTTGTTTCACAAAGCAAGATTACCGAGTTGGTTGGATAAGCACACTGAATTAACCCTGAATCATGCAACTAAAAGTAAACTAAATATAAGGTTTTACTGAGTTCAACAAAAAGTGCAACATTGACAGTATAGTAAGAAGAGAAGTTCCGGATTATGCTTGGCACAATTATACAGCTAGTGCAGGAATCCTGCTTTCCGAAGACCCATATAGAACTGTTTTTGGATAATGTATTGAATACTGCAAAAGTGAATTACCTGAGAGGCTAATTTTTTCATCACAGGAATATAAACTGATATTTGAAGGACCAGATCCAGGCTCAAAAGACAAGACCTTGGAGGACAAGTTCTTTGAATATGAAGTAAGGCAGACAAATCCATCAACATGATATATTTATATATTCTATATTTTCAGTCATGTACCTACCCAATTTGAGAGTGAATGATGCATTTTTGACACATCGAGAGTTTTATAGCACATGTTATCTCTTGTTTAAATGCAATGAAAACTCACACTGCACATACTGTAAATGTGCAGCACTGTTGCCTCAAAGCAATACAGTTATGGGTTCAAACCCAAGATCTGGGGCCATACTGTGTAGATGCTGAATTTTCTCCCTGAGTTCATATGGGTCTTTTCCAGTTTCGCTAATATCCTCATACAAGCCAAATAAATGCATGATAGCCTATTTTGAGACTCTAACTTGCCCATCGGTATCAGTGTGTGAGTGAATGATGTGTGATCCTCGCAATGGATTGGCGTCATGTCCATGCCATGTTCCTGCCTCTCTCCCATTGTATGCTGGGAGAACAGGAATAAGCAGGTTAGACAATGAATAGATGGACATAGACTTGCGTTCATAAATTAAATGGTACAGTTTGTATACACTGAGCCAATAAGTCATCATAGTGATACTAGCACTATCTTTCTCTGCTCTCCAGGTCAAACTGAACACGTTGGCCTTCCTTAGTCAGTTCCAGTTCGCTGTGTTTTACGCCTACGTCAAGCTGAAGGAGCAGGAGACCCGGAACGTTGTGTGGATTGCTGAGTGCATCGCTCAGAGGCAGAAGTCTAAGATAGATAACTACATACCAATTTTCTGAAGCAATAAATGCACGTGTGAAACGTTATGAAACAGTTACAGGCTCTTTTAAAATTATAGACTGGGAATGTTTGTCTCAGATGTTTTGACACTTGGTTTCTTCTGCCCTTGATATGGGTAGATTCTGCTTCTTTCATCTTGTTACTAATTACTAGAAGAAATTTTGCAGTAGTGCACAATAAAAGGCCGGTATTATCAATTTTCTGAAATAAAAAGTAACAACCAAACTGAGATGTAGTGCTTCATTGCAGAGACAATTAGTCATGTATTTTAACCCCTTAAACTGTAATTTTTTTTTACTTCAGTTTTCCCTGAAGTGCGTTCCAAGTCAGAAAAAGCATTTTTAGCTCACTTGGTCCAACGGACCAAAGGGAGCTTACGCGATCACGCGGCGGCGGCGGCGTCAGGGTCTGCGTTTGCGTTAACTTTGATCTTCTTCTGCCAAACCACTGAAGAGGTCAATTTCAAATTTGGTGGGGAAGTTCATATGGATGTACACATTGAAAATTGTTCGATTGGTGTAAATTCGTCCATAGGTGGCGCTATAGCAAACAAATGGTCATAACTCCTAAACCATTTGTTCTATCAAAATGCATGCTTCATATTACTCAGGGTTGCTATTCAACAGGGGTGGCCAACCCTGGTCCAGGAGAGCCGCAGTGTCTGCTGATTTTTGGTGTTACTCAGCACTCGATTGATGGATTAAAGTAGTTGATTACTCACTTAACTGATCTCACCTGGTGACTCAGGTTTAATTTGTAATGAGCCAATCAAGCAATTAGCAGGAATTCTTGTCCAAGATGTGGAACACAGTAATTTTTATTAAAGTTACTTTGACTGGCCATATGGCGGCCCTAGAGAGAGGTACAATATGCCTTGGGTAATAACTGCTAAACCATAGGTTGTAGAAACAAAATTTTTTTTTTTTTTGATTTTGTGGCTCAAGACGAATCAATACATGTAAGCCACATCCATTTTTGTATTTGGAAACTTTCTGCCATTTTGAATTGTTTGTGAAACCTTTAATTTTTATCTCCTCCACAACAGTGACATAAATTCATACAAAATTTAAGGGCATGGCCATTATTGATATAAAGAGCTGTAACTGCTTAATGCAATGTCCAATCATCACCATAACCTGAGATCACACATCTACAGGCCATGCAACTTTATCATGCCGAATTCAGTTTAAATCTGTTTAAAGGTTGCGCTATAACAAACTATAAGTCTTAAACCAATTGCGGGAGCAACTTTAAATTTTGCATGTTTCATAATGGTAAAGGTTGCCATGAAAACCTATAAGAACAAAGTGATAGTTCAAAACAAGATGGCTGACATCAGCCAATTAAATTTCATCAGCCCCTATGCTCACTTTAACTGTCATCAATCATAAAACTTTATACTATTGTTAAGGATGTGTAAAAAGGCAGTCTTAATGCAAATTACTTTGATTGGCCAGATCGTGGCGCTACAGAGAGGAACAACAAATTTGATTCCAATTGGCCAATATGTGGCATTTTAGTGAAAAAAAAAAAACAATGTAAAATTGCATATTTGTTTTCCACCATTTGACTCAATGGTTCTAATTTTGCAAATTGCATCTCTGTATGAGGATCAAATATTCATAATGAGCAAGCTAAATCTTTAATTATCTGGCTGCGATTAATCAGTGAACATCTGCTATTTCAAAGACATGGCAATGACTAATCAACTTGAACTTTGCAAGGCAAAATATACCATGCAAGTAATGTGCCATGAACTGGAAATTCTTTCTCTGAAAAACATATGCAATTTGTGTCCTCACTGCCTAAAAACTGATGATTACCTCATGCTGCTTGAACCCCGTAATTACCGCTTGGGGTTATATTTGTTTGTTTTTCCAAGACAAATTACAAAAGATGTCTTCATTGCCCCAGTGTTAGACCCAAGCTTAAAAAATACTACCACTTCTGAGTTTACGTAACACTAAAGCCTGAAATAAACCAAGTGAGCTACAGTGCCCATGGCACTATTTTTTCATATTGCAGGACAGTGTCACATACATTTTTCTTATCTGCTGGTAGCAGCACCTCACTGGAGTTGCATCTCACTTACTGCGTGAAATATTCAAACCCAGGATGCCATGATTTTATGGCCACAGCACCACATCAAATAGAAAATATCTCGCTTGTACATCATTCTATACACATATCTCTGTAATTCAGCTGGGCATATTTGGAATCATTGGAAACCTTAGGATAACCACTTGAATTTAAAATAGGCCTGTAGCTCCACAGGTTTGAATACTGCAGCGGCATTTGACAGACCCATATATGGACACATGGGGTCCGTGCGTTTGATGTGGTTAAAAGGGAGTAAAAAGAGACAGATTACGGAACAATGACAGTATTGAGAATTACATACTTAGTACTGCACATTCATCCCCATGGCAGGGAGGCATTTATAACCAAAGCTGTATCGACTGATGATTCGCCCATGAATAAAGCAACAACTAAATGGTCCGCAATTATATCGTGCATCAAAATACAAATTCTTGTCCTCAATTCCCTAAACATGCTGGTTATAATAATCAAACATGTTTAAATAGTTTTCACAGTTTGTAAATAATTCCTATGTCTCTCAAGACGAGCTCCAGTGACAGCCTCAAACGGCTTTGTACCACCTATACTTTTACGTCGGAGTTAATCATTTACCTGGAGTTCGAGTACTCGGCGATATACATAAGTGGTTATTTTGAGACTTAAAGATCTTGCACAGCTCTCAACGTTGAGTGAGTATAATTATTTTTAGATAGGTGTACCTTGTTATCGCAAGCATAAGTGTTGGCGGCCGGATGATCCCCTGGCTGTACATGAATCTAAAAGGGCTGTTTACAGTTGTCAATATTGGGTAAATATCAGTAATTCTAGCGTAGCGTACGGTAAGTTTGTATGCACAGCGATGCGTTTTGTGCGTGGTGACGTACACAAGGTGGCGTTCTACGTTGAATGCGTATGTTGTGCTGCGGTAAAGCTGTCTGGGGCATTACTAATGATTACTGCCGTTTAACGCTAAGCAATTGTGCGAACCAGACAGGCGGAGTGGGCCAATACCGCATAGCCACTGGAATAAAGCCGGTGGAGAGGAACGGGCATGGTAAGTCAGAGTAGCGCAGAAATTCTGGCTCAGAGAAGTCAGCTTGTACAAAAACTGTTTCTGGCGAGTAACATTTGCAATGCAGTCATTTACTCATGGACATCAGCGTTTGCGATCGTAAAGTCTTCATGCGACCTTGCTCGTCAAATCGCACAGGCTCAGGAGTTTTGAGTTTTGATTGCTAATCAGCTAACGTAAGTAAGCTAACGTTAGCAAGCTAGCTGGCTACTCTCTCCAAAGCCCATAGAAGATGGCGTACGCCAGCTGCAGCCGCTGTTCGGGCCCATCCAATGGTGTTGGCGAAGTCGCCTGTGTGATTGTTCCACAGCAAGACCTCAAGCAGGCTGGCTTGCTCTTACGACTTATGACGTTAGCTTGGGTTCTCTGATTGTTTGTGAGAAACGTTACTTTAACGCAGAATGGTAGTTTTAGGGGTTCTTTCGGGCCGTGGAACAACGTTAAGTCGTTAAGCTGAATCGACCAGTTCTCGGTAGCTGGCTTAAGCCGCTTTCACACTGGACGCGAAACGATTTTTTCGCACGACAGATTACATTCAAAGTCAATGCAAAGACGCGAATACACGCCTTTCGCGTGTATTCGCTTCTTTGCATTGACTTTGAATCTAATCTATCGTTCGAAAAATTCGTTTCGCGTCCGGTGTGAAAGCAGCTTCACGCCGAACAATCAGATGTTCACTCTCTGACAATAGCCAGCTCATTTTTGACTGTCAGCGGAATGGCTCTTCTGTGCACCCTCTTGGTGTTCTGGAGGTGCAACTTAGTTTACCTACGGGTTTCAATTCATGTGCACTGAAATTAACTGTCGGGCTTGTAAGTTGACGTTCGCTAACTTGAGCTTGTTAATAAGTAGCTCGGGAACCTCGCTGTTAGTATTGCATCTCCGGAAGACAACGTTACGTTATGTGAACTCGTAACGTTACATCGGTGCATTACAAGCTGTGTATCTTTCGCTGACCCCTGGGTTTCTTGAAATCTGTCGTTGGCAAATTGGTGTAAAATATTACCCCCCCTCCTATTATCAGCTCAAGAGTCAGTGAGAGGGGCACACTAAGAGCCAGGAAATAAGTCCGTTGACACCTGAGTCCTGTGACTTTCTAATTTTTATTCTCCAGACCGGTGATGAAATTATATTCACTCTGTGGCTCGGTAGCTATAAGTTAGTTTGTAATTGTATAATTTGGCATTAAAGGCAAAGTCTGCCAACAATAAGTTTGCAAGTTGTGCATCAGTTGCAAAATGTATATTATATCACCCATATGCTTAAGGGTAGATGTTAATTAACAGTAGGTCAGTTGATGTTACTGTAGCTACCAAGTTTCTTTTGAAGATCACTGGCAAGTCAAAATTACCCACATGACCATCTAGCTAGCTATACTAGTTACCCACTATGATGGTTGTTACTTTCCTGGCAGGAGTCCTTGCAGGATCCTTGTAACGATTCTCTCCTGGGTTGGGAAAGTTGTTGGAACCAATGAAACATTCCACTTCCTCATATTCTCTCACAGCGAATATTCCACAAAATCCGCACCGCTTTTTCGCTCCTCCCCGCTTTGAATGGGCCTTAATACCTTTAAAGAGCTGAAACTTGGTATGCATGTAGTATACTGTGTGTCTCAACATATATATGTGTGTGTGTATGTGTGTGGGGTTTTTACCCCTTGGCCAAATTTTGGTCAGAGGGGTATTGTCGTCACCTGCGTGTCTGTCTGTCATCTGTCCATGACTTTGTCTGGGTCAGTACTGAGCAACTAATGATCGCAGCTTGACCAAATTTAGTATGGTAACTCACAATGACCCATGTGCATCGTCAGGTTTTTTTTTGCTGGATTTGACCTTTGACCTTAGCACTGTGACCTTCATCATGGACATCTAGTCCGGCCCAGTACTCAGTAACTATTGATGGCAGCTCCGTCAATTTTTGTATGGTAACTCTCTCTGACCCATAGATAAGGGGTATAAGGGGGCTGAGGGGTATTCAGCAACGCGTTATGTTTAGGATTTATGAAAAATGACTGTTTTGTGACCCTTGCCATTCTTTCACCCATCAACACCTGTTTTAATGATCTGTTAAGTCGGGGGGTCACAAATATTGATCAAATTTGATGTAACTGCATACATCAGCTTTAGAACTAGTTTGGTATTTCATTTCAGCCTTGGACCCCGCTCCCCAATGGGCGTGGCAGGGTGGCAGACCAGTTGAGTTTCAGGTTCACGTGCACTTCTTGTGTTCTTAGTCTTGCTATTGAACCCTACAATTACTTCTACTAATCATCTAATCACTGCTGCAGACTTTTACGTAATCAGCTAGTGGTAGGTTTAACAGGACAGCTGTGAAAATAAAGGTTTTATGTCATCGGTACCATTGTCAGAATGAGATGGTTTTGCTCACTCAGATCCCAATGATATGAAGTAGTGCGCACTTAGCAGTTGAATAGAAAAGTCAAATCTAATAAATACCTTTTTATTAACGGTTAAAGCTTTGCCAACGTGATTCTTGCCGATTGCCTTCAACTCTGAAGCATTCTGCCTTCAGTGCTGCAAGACATCACCTGAACCAACAATGTTCTCGAAGGGAAATTTTTGAGAGGGTGTCTCTCGTAAAGATTTTAGAATTTCTGTCTCAAGTATATTTGAAATATTTGGCATAGATTTTTTGTGAATATTATTGTAAAGTCTTAAACATGCCTTATATAATCTTTTGCATTCGCTAATTTTTCAGTAGGTCATTGGTGTATTGACTGATCATCATGGTTTTGCAATGAAATGGCCTGTGATGCCGACTTGGCTAATTGTTGAGTAGCTTAGTATGATGAAAGACATAAATTCACTTAAATGCGGATGTTGAAGCCTTGCTTTTGGAGGATAAAAGCGGGGTCGCAGTTGTAGTTCTTTGTGTTTCCCTGTTGGTTACAGGTAGCGAGCCGAATGTAAACTCAGCCGTTGCTTTGTTTTTCACCCCGCGACCTGTCTGCCCCTCGCCGGTATGAAGTTTGTAGAAACATCTGCTCTCCCTGCGATCCCATCTGTTCTTGTAAAAATAAATAACCGCATGATGCCATTAGTTTTCTCCATTACTGGATAACACTGGCCAGTATTGCCTGTAGCATTTCACGTAGCGGATGCTTTAACTTGCTCTGATTCTGTGTGGATTTGCCCCTGCTTGACAAAACTGCTGATTCCTCGCCATGTGTTGAGTCTAAGCGGCCCTGTCCTCTGGTTTAACTGATCTCGGTCACCTTTGCCTGTTCATTCACAGCTAAAATTATTGAATTTTGCAATATTTTTCTGCCGTTCGCTCTTGTTTTCGGGCTCTGTCTTGAGTCTAATTCCTTTTGTGCCCCTGTTGCTGAAGGTGCTACAGCAGTCATGGGTCGTCAAAGGTCATGAAGAAGAATTGTGATAAATTAATGCAACAGTGGGTTGATTCATGTGGAATAGTCTTTGACCACCCAACTCTTGTTGTAGAATGTTCACAGATGTCATCGTCCTGTACAAACCCAGGAAATGTATGATATTTTTTCCCCATCAGACGCGCAAACACGTCTTGCTTTGCCTTTGTTATCACTTTCTCTTTTCCCCCATGTCTCCTTATCTCTCTTTCTCTTTTCTCTTTCTCTGTCTTTCTGCTTCTTTTTCACGGTTTCCATCTGTGTCTCTTTTTTCTTTCACTCTTACTCCCTCAGTTTCTCGGCTTAGTCAGCCCTCTGAGGTTATGCAGTAGACAGCTGTGGTTTTGTGGTTGCTCAAGCTTAGCCCAACTATATTGCCTTTAAGGCCCTACCAGAACCAGTCTCTCATTCAGTCTCTTTCCTGCCTCTCCCAGATCAGGGGTACTTGTCGTTCTCTTGGCTGAATTTTCTGTTAATCGTTTATTCTTATGGGCCATTACAGCAGTCTTGCGCGGATGAAGGTCAGAGAAACACATTGGTACTGTAGCGGTTGTGTCCTGGGCGGTTGTGGCATTATTGCAGCTGGAGTGTGGGGTTCATGGATTCATGTATCTCTCACCACTTATAAATTATTCAACTGTGAGGGTTGTATCTGCCAGGGGGGTGTGGCAGGGAAGGGGGTGGGGCTGCCACAGCAGGAAGCCAACCATTGCTTGGGGGCGGGGCCTGCCTCTGCTTGCTGGGGCTGGCAGTACGTGGAGGGTGTTTTACTCAGGTTCCTGTTCGGGCTGGCTTCCGTTTGGTTTGCAAAATGCTCCGGTGCCAGATTACGCTGCTGGCACCCGGAATATCCGGCTCACTCTCCCAGTTTTAGGAAATGAGAAAATTATGCCGGTGTGGCGGAGGGTGCCAAGAGTTTGTCCTTGTCTTGGAGGGGATTCATTTTCGCCCTCTTATGTAATTTTGGAACAGGATACCACTCAGGACCATTCCCTGAAAGCAGACCATAAACTCATCTCATCCCATCCCCTTCTTGCCAAAACATAATTCGCTGAGTCTTCTTCATAAATTACTTCTCCAAAATGGCAGTTTTATGGATAATTATTTGCTTTATAGCAATAGTGCCCTTGAATTAAAGGTTTGGGGGGAATCAGCCCAGTCTGTTAGTTAGGGGTCTCCAACCCTGTTTCTTGAGAGCTGCCATCCTGTAGCATTTTACTCAAACCCCAGCACATCTGATTTGGCTAATGAGCAAATCATCTGCTGGTCGACTGGTGCTTCCCTCTTCCTCTGTCACGTCTCTGGTCTGTTCTGTCCCCCACGTGTTGAAACGAGCTTCCCACAATGTTCAGAACTGCAGAGACGCTGACCACCTTCAAACATGGTCTGAAGGCTCATCTGTTCAGTCTTTACCTCTCCCCTCCAACCTAATGTCATATCTGGCACTAGGGCTGGGCGATGTGGACAAAGCCTAATATCTCTATCTTTTTTGACCGAATATCTCAATGTCGATATTATTGAGATAAATGTTGGTGCTTTCACAATATATTGACACAATGATATTTTTGATAACCATTTATTAGTAATTTTGATAAAGTGACCAAGCAGGTCCAGGAAACGGCTACGACAGTCTAGTAAGAGCAAAAAAATGCAACCCTTTACTGTAATGCAGCTTTTAAAACCAGAAAAACCAATGCTTATCTCATATCACGATATTACGATATCCAGAATTTGTGACAACATTTTACTTTGCTTCACAATATCGATATAATATCGATATATTGCCCAGCCCTATTTGGCGCTAGGCTAAGTTTTTGATAGAATAGTGTTTTTTCTGATTGAATTGTTTTTACTGACTATTATTTTATTTTCCTCCGCTGGTATTTCACTGAGCTAAGTCCTTTCTCTGTATTACCACCTGGTGTTTTTAAATGGAACCTCCCTATTGGGTTCTATTCACTCCTTGTCCTTTCAAAGCACCTTGTTGTGTGTCGCTCTGGATTAGACCGTCTGCCAAATGACAATAATGTAATGTAACCAGCAGCTTATCAAGATCTGTAACTGGGAAACTGCTTTGGGGAGGTTTGGAAACCTTTCGGATGGTAAGCTCTTCTAGAGTAGGGTTGGAGACCTCTTCCGTTAATTGTGAGGACAATTACGCTGTATTAAAAGCACTGCAATTCCTGCATGGTTTATGCACGGTGGAAGCTAATTCGCATATTAGAAAGCTCAGTACCTCACATTCAGTGTTCTGGAAAACACTGCACCGTTGAGCCAGCGAGGCAGATGCGTCACTGTCTAAGTGCTTGTGGTCTGAGACTGGTATGAGCTGTCCTCCAGGTGTAGCTGTGTGAAAACCCACTGAAGAAGGAAAGGTAGTCCTGTTCCCTTCTGCTCTTGAGCATTGAAGGCAGGCATGTATCTGTTTTTAATGTCACCCAATCAGCGCTGTGTTCGCCGAACGGGGACCAAGCGCTTGATGAGGGTAAGCCGCACGCTGGCTCCATCCAGCCTGTTCATTTTTCAAATGGACTATCATCCCTGCTTGCCAAATCGACTTTATTCCAAGCTTGTTGAGTGCTGGTGGTCATTTTTGATGTAAAATGATACTAATGTGATTGGATAGCAGGTCAGAATGAATGCAGATGCGATTCATTTCTAAGTCCGTTGTACATTATTTATTTTTTTTGGTTTGCTACTGTTGCTACCACCATGGTAATTTTTATCGGCTGGCAGCAGGTCTGAAAGTCAAAGTCTGTTGTAATATTTTCTTTCAGTCAACCAGATTTTCTAACGAGTACAACATGGAACCAATTGGAGAAATTTGCAGGCTGAGTTCCTGATGGAAGGAACACATGGAAGGCTTTTTCCTTCTAACCACTGGGTGGTCCACCTATTCAGGGCATATTTCTGCCCCAGGCCGACATAGGGGTGCTAAATATGTCAGTTTGTGCCCGTTTCCTGCTTGCTGTCTTCTGAAGAGGGGTTTAACTTCCTGTTTCCTGTTTCCTGTTCTAGCTGAGCCATGGGCCACGGCTTGGGCTGAAGTTCCTGAAGGCATTGTGAACTCGTCACTGTGAGTAAAACCGCTTGGCAACAGTCAGTGTAATAATGCTGTGGAACACCTCAACCTATAACCTTTGTGTTGCCCCCTCCTGGATATGCCGAGAATTACACCGTCCTGCTGCATGGCGGTGATCTTGGCCGGCATTGGCTCTGATTGGGCTGATATATCAGGACTGGTTAGTCTGGAGCAGGATATGTCCTGTTCTCACTATGTGGTGGTAACTTGCTGCACAGTTAGTTTATGGCAGCATTGTGGCAATTTGCACAGTGGCAGAGTGTTCAGGACATGTAACGGGATGTATAACTGATGGGAAGGCACAACTCAGCCAAAATTAAACCACAGTCAAATGCGATTCCGCATAACAATGAGTGATTCTCACTGCTGTTCATTAAATTTGAATAATATTAATATAGTGGAAGATGGAAATTCAGTTTGATCAGAAAGCAGTTAGCCTCGCGCACAGTAACGCAGTGCTGTAGCGCAGGACTGTAATAGGGTCACTTCATAAAATGGGGTCACAAGTATGTGACATGCAAGTCACACTGAAAAATCTAAGCAACACTGAAATGAGCTGTCCTGTCTTCTTCCATGAACCATCCCCAAAACAGAAATAATAGTGGAAAGATAAATCCAATCATGGATTTTATGGGAAAAGTGTTCATAGTTGGGAGGTTGGGTTAGGGTTAGCCTATTTTATTTGAACGTAACGTGGAGAAAGGGACACGATTTAGAATTTTCAAAGTTTTGGTTGCTAATTTCTTTATTCAAAAAAGAATTGACTGCCTCACACAGCACATTTCTTCATACGTTTCCGTCTTCATATTTTATCGTATGGACACAATTATTTGCTATAGGAAGCCGTTTTATGGGCATGGTTCTAAACGTAACTGGGCTGGACACTACGTGTTACTTTAACAACCACTACTTTCAATGGAAAGTTTCAGCATCGGATATGACTGGGGAGTGACATTAAAGGGGACCTATTGTGCTGATCCTTCTTTTAATACATATAAGTAATGTTATGATGTTGGATGTCCATGGTCAACCTCTGAAAAGTTTCTAAACATAAGATACAGGGGTTTTGCCGTAATCCAAGAACGTGATTTCGTGAACGTGATCTCATCTCTGAACAGCTCGTCCCGAGATCTTCACGAGATCTGGGCAAAACCTGACATCAGGTTGTACCGTCCAATTAATACAGACCTAGCCAGAGCCAATCATGGCGCTGGACCTGCCCACACCGGAAACTATTCTAGCAGGCACAAACAAACTGTGCCTTAGTAGCATCTACACTTTTTTTTTGGAAGATTTTTTTTTTTTGGGAGTTTTTCTCCTTTATTGTGACAGTGCAGTAGAGATAGTTAGGAAGATTGGGGAGAAGAGAGGGGATGACATGCAGTACATGATCCGGGCCGGGAATCAAACTCGGGTCTCTGCGAGAAGGACTCGGCCTCTGTTTATGGTGCGTGCATTAACCCTCCCAAATTATCTCTCCCAAAGCTGCTTGTCCGTTTATTTTTGGACGCGAAGAAAAGCACCTATTTCTCTTCCAAAAGATGATGCCACCAGAAATCAGTGAGAAGCTTTTTTGTTTGCTTGCAGCAAACAGCCACGGCCAAAGGGAACGTTAACTGTTTGTGCTCAGCATTTCACCAAAGACAGCTTTGTCAATAAAGGATAATTCGACGCTGGATAAGCGTTTCAGGTGCTTCTCAAACCTGAAGCAGTTGCATCGATCAAGCGCTCGGAGCCACAAGCTGTAAAAAACGATATAACATCAAATAATGTAAGTGAAGCTAACGGGTTACGGGTGGCTAGCAAGACCGCTAACGATAGTTAGCACTGACAACTGGCCTCAAAAGCAGGCTTTGTAAAAAAATATGAAGATAAAGCCTGGATTGGTCGCGACTGTCCGTGACTCGCAGACACGGAAGCTGTTAGTTGCTTTTACGGCATAAGCCTACCTAACGTGATAGACTGTTGATTGTGGCTGTAGTAGTAGCACTGTGGCTAACGTAGCCAAGTTACTTTTGCTAATGTTTGTGTCCTAAATATGCAAGAGTAATATCAGGGGAAATTCAACAGAAGGTGTGTGAACATAAACCTCATTTGAAGCTAACTTTTTATACTTGTTTGTTATTTGGATGCTTGGTACAACTGTCCACGGTAATGGAACTTGCTGTCTGTAAGACCTGTATTGGAAGGGTTTGTCTCTGTAGTTGTTATGAATGCTCGGTTACCGGCTATTATATGTTAGTTCGCGTGCTGTGCTACTTAAAAATGCTCCTGGTTAACTTATATGCAGTAATTCTGATGGGTATGCTTGTGTTACTTCGGTAAGCATCAGTGTGGCAGTTTCATCATAACGTTGCCTGATTGTAGCCACTACAGTTGAAGCTAACCGGAGAGATGTTGTTTGTGTCTGCAAAGTTGGGCTGAAAAGGCTGCAGTTAGACCAGACGTAGGTATTGCAGAGCTTGGGATACGTGTTTGGGTTTGTTTAAGGCTGCTTGTGATCGCTTCACTTATCCATGACCGGGATCAGCCGGATACTTCACCAATATCTGGTAGGGGTGTAACAATGCTGAATCGATGGTTTTTTTAAAACATAGTAACACCACCTGCTACCATGGGGTGAACATCCGAGCTTTCCCTTTTCCTTTATTAACCCCCGTGCTGTCCTGAACGAAAGTGCCTAACATAAAAGGGCATGGGAAATGCTTCCGGAAAAAACTTGACTGACATCAGTATTTTTCGGCTACATGCTGAGAGGAGCCAAGCAAATGAAAACAAAATTGCCTCCTATTAACCAATTAGGCAACTCTAAGAAAAGTAAACCTGTTCCCGTTTACTTTGCTTGATTAGCAATCAAATGGTGGATTCGTTTACTGTTTAAGTTGAATGAGTAGAGCTGTTTATTAAGACATGTTTGATTGCTGCATTTTGAAATTTAAATGGCCATAGAATAGCACAGATTTGCATGAACACGATTGCCATTGCTACTGTGATAATTTATATCTCACATTCACGTTTCATCCGCTTTTCAGAATGTTTTCCACCTTGTGTATTTTTTAGACGCTCAAACTCCAGGGCGATCTTATAACAAATCTGTTTTAAATTCATCTTGAATAATGTCCTAAAATGCTACAATGAGATATGTAATTCAGAGGAAATTTTTTTCTAATTATTGAAATTTGCATTCTTTCAATCCTAACACCGTAGCCCAGTTAGGTTTGTCTGCATTTCACCATCACATCTTAGTCGTTATAGGCTACTGGCTAAATTTCTTGATTGTTATTTAGGCCAAGTACACGGGAGCAGATTTAAGGAAGGGCGGAGCACCTGCAATTAGCGAAATCTAAACTCAGGCTTCTTTCCGATGGCATTTTAAATCGTTTTAAGCCGCTTCAGGTGTGTATGTTTCAAGAAATTACACGCGACTGCCTACACACTCCATGACGGCAATTTGTCTCCTCACACTTTAAAAAAATCCTTGTTCAACATCGCCACATCCCAACTCAGCATTTCATCTTTCATTGTAGTATTTTTAGGAGATCTATAATGATAAAAATAAAGAGAATTATTTTCAGATCGCCCTGGATTTCAAGAGTCTAAAAAATACACAAGGTGGAAAACATTAAAGCGGAAGAAAAGTGAATGTGAGCTATAAATTATCACAATCACACGAAATGGCCAAATGCATATTCTTGCAAATCTGTGCCCATTTAACTTTCAGAATGCGGCAATCAAACATGCTATCTTAATAAACAGCTCTACTCATTCAGCAAAATAAATAAGCAAATCCCCTGTTTGATTGCTAATTGAGCAAAGTAAACAGGGACAAGATTAGAGTAACCTAATTGCTTAAAAGGAGACGATTCTGTAGTCCTTTACTTGGCTCCGTGCAGCATGTCGCCGAAAAATGCTAATGTCAGTCGAGTTTTTTTTCCGGAAGCTTTTCTCAAGCCCTTTGATGTTTGGCACTTTCGTTCAAGACTGCGTCGGGTTTAATAAAGGAAAAGGGAAAGCTTGGATGTTTGCCCCATGGCAGTCCTATGCCTTAAAAAACATCAATTCAGAATCGATTCAGAATTGTTACACCCCTAATATCTGGGCTAGCTCTCTGATGCTATCGCTGTGAAAGCAATGCGAAACTAACGTGTCTGGTATAACAAAAGATTCCTCTGCACTGCCGTGGCATAATTTCATCCCGTTTAGAAATTGTTCTGGCTAATAAAAAGCCGAAAAAGGTGGAGATTGAATAGGAAATTCTTTCCTGTAGAAGTTATCGATTCGCTAGCTCCACATAAGCAACTTTTCACGCTAACGGAACTTACGGTTTGTAAAACCTGTATTATGTTCATAACATAGCCAGAGCTCTCTGTAGCTGTCGCGTACTATCCATAAAGCTGCTTTCACACCGGACGCGAAACGAATTTTTAGCGTGACAGATTACATTCAAAGTCAATGCAAAGACGCGAATAGGCACGTTAAGCCGCTTTCACACCAGACGCGAAACAAATTTTTCACGCGACAGATTACATTCAAAGTCAATGCATTTACTTTGAATGTAATCTCTCGCGCAAAAAATTCGTTTCGCGTCCGGTGTGAAACCGTTTTAACACGCCCATTTTCCGCGAGCAAACGCTGGTCATTCCGAAGTAATAAGTAAACCATTACCACGGGCAATTTCCGAAAAGGCCGTTTAGCCTGGAGCTTTCGCCCCTCCGACATATACCAGCGCAGAAGCTGTTCATTACTCCAGGCTAACGACACACCACAGTTATGTACAGGAACCAGCAGGTCCATATAATACACACCTGAGCAGTCCATAAGTTGTTGGTCTACTTTTTACTGCTCCTCACTGTCCATGTTTCCCTCTAAACTCAGACCCACCGGATTTCTACGGTCTCCGGTCTACACTTGGGCATGTTGTCCCGTTCTACAAATGTGTCTGTATGGGGTGGATTCTAGCTTTCCCTAAATCCTAGCTATAGAGTGGAAACACCGGTGTACTCACCATGCCGTAAGTAGATAAGAAAAATTGGCTAGATGACTGCAAAAATAGGCTTTATATCATACAAATAATGCGGTACAGTAAGTGATGTCACACTGGGAGGGGATTTTGTGTCCTGTGGTGATGGATTTTTTTTCCTTTTTTAATCACATTGTTTCATGAAGGCACATCATTTTATCTTTGGTAAATGGTGATGGAATATCATTCACTATGGTCACGGTGGGTTCTCTCCCCAATTGCCGGAAAAACAACACAGTTCTGGTGCCTTTATTGTCACACTATGGTTTGTGACCCCATTTCATGAAGTGACCCAATAGTTAGTGTCGCACACAGTAAAGCAGAGCTGTAGCGCAGGACTGTAATAGTTAGCCTCGCACACAGTAAAGCAGAGCTGTAGAGCAGGACTGTAATAGTTGGCCTCGCACACATTAAAGCAGAGCTGTTGCACAGGACTGTAACAGTTAGCCTAGCACATGGTAAAGCAGTGCTGTAGCGCAGAACTGTAATAGTTAGTCTCGCACACTGTAAAGCAGTGCTGTAGTGCAGGACTGTAATAGTTAGCCTCGCACACAGTAAAGCAGAGCTGTAGCGCAGGACTGTAATAGTTAGCCTCGCACACAGTAAAGCAGAGCTGTAGCACAGGACTGTAATGGTTAGCCTCGCACATGGTAAAGCAGTGTTGTTGCGCAGAACTGTAATAGTTAGCCTTGCACACGGTAAAGCGGTGCTGCAGTGCAGGACTGTAATAGTTAGCCTCGCACATGGTAAAGCAGTGCTGTAGCGCAGAACTTTAATAGTTAGTCTCGCACACTGTAAAGCAGTGCTGTAGTGCGGGACTGTAATAGTTAGTCTCGCACACAGCAAAGCAGAGCTGTAGCGCAGGACTGTAATAGTTAGCCTCGCACACAGTAAAGCAGAGCTGTAGCACAGGACTGTAATGGTTAGCCTCGCACATGGTAAAGCAGTGTTGTTGCGCAGAACTGTAATAGTTAGCCTAGCACACGGTAAAGCAGTGCTGCAGAGCAGGACTGTAATAGTTAGCCTAGCACACGGTAAAGCAGAGCTGTAGAGCAGGGCTGTAATAGTTAGCCTCGCAGACAGTAAAGCAGTGTTGTAGCGCACGACTGTAATGGTTAGCCTAGCACACAGTAAAACAGTGCTGTAGCGCAGGACTGGTAACAGTTAGGCTAGCACACAGTACCGCAGAGCTGCAGCGTAAGACTGTAATGGCCTAGCACACAGGAAAACAATGCTGTAGCGCAGGACTGTTATAGTTAGCCTGGCACATAGTAAAGCAGAGCTGTGGTGCAAGGCCGTGTAATGGCCTAGCACACAGGAAAGCAGTGCTGTACTGCAGGACTGTAATAGTTAGCCTAGCGCACAGTGCTGAGGTCAGATTGTGTTAGCAGACTCTGCTAACCCCAGCATGTAGCTGGGATGACATATGACACTGTTTACTGTGGGGTTACTCAGCAGGGTGACAGCTGTTTAAATGTGAGGAAAGCAAGGGAGAGTGGATTAAGTGTGCTTCTGTGTGTGTCTGTGACTGTCTGTGTGTGTTTGTGTGTGTGCGCATACGTGTGTGTGTGTGTGTGTGTGTGTGTTTTTCAGACCGTCACTGCGGTCTCTGACATGGCCTCAGTTTCATCACGAGCCGATGATGATAACAGCCATGGAGGGAGGTCCCAACTGCAGGCCATTGGTGAGCTACATGCTGAAATTCTGCTCCCAACACACAGACATACACACACTCCACACACTTCACTGTGCACCCAGGTGAAACACTTACATGTGCACTCCCACTTCAGTGTACCGAGGTGAAATGCTCACACACACTCCCATTTCTCTGAGCATGTAGCTAATGCATGTAGCCAGTGATAAACAGATACACCAACAAGCCTAGAAAACCTGCACGTGCAGGGATGTCACATTCAGCAGACTGTGATTCCTAGTAAAAAAAAATTGTTCAGAAAAGTGGTGCCTCTAGCCCAGTTACTGGAGATCTACCATCTTCTCATTTTTATTCCCCATTCCTAAGAAAAGCTCATTTCATTCTGTGGTGTGGGATGGACTGCCCAGCCCTGTTCCTGGAGATCTGCTGTCCTGCAGCTTTTCAGTTAGACTCCCACAAAGCATGCCTCATTCTTTTGATTGGCAGATCTCTTGCTGTTGAATGGCGTGTTTGCTTTATTAATGTTGGAGAGAAAACCAGCCAGATCGTTGATCTCCAGGAACAGGATTGGACAGCTTTGCTCTGCGTGATGGTGTCTTTGATGGAAGGTGACTGTGTGTGATTTCTAACCCTTGACCCCTGACCCCCTGGCATTCTCCTACCTCTCCACAGTGTCCTGCGCCAAACTGAAGAGGAAGAAGAACTGGTTTGGCACGGCGGTGTACGTGGAGCTGGGTGCAGACGGGGAGGCCTGCAGAACTGCCAAATCTCACAGCTCCTCCAGCCCCAAATGGGACGAGCGCCTCACCCTGTAAGAGCATCCAAAAACTGCCATTTCACCTGAGTCGTTTCACCTGAGTCCTTTTACCTGAGTCCTTTTTCATGAGCCGTTTTACCTGAGCCGTTTCAGCTGAGCAGTTTTACTTGAGTTGTTTTACCTGGGCCGTTTTACCTGCGTCGTTTTAACCTGAGCTGTTTCACCAGAGTCGTGTCACCTGAGCAGTTCTACCTGAGCCGTTTCATCTGAGTTGTTTTAATCTGAGTTGTTTTGCCTGAGCCGTTTTACCTGAGTCGCTTTACCTGAGTCGTTTTACCTGAGCTGTTTCACCTGTGCTGTTTTAACCTGAGTCGTTTTGCCTGAGCTGCTTTACCTGAGTCGTTTAAACCTGAGCCGTTTTGCCTAAGCCGTTTTACCTGAACCGTTTTACCTGTGTCGTTTTAACCTAAGCCGTTTTACCTGAGCCGTTTCACCTGAGTTGTTTTAACCTGAGTCGTTTTGCCTGAGCCATTTTACCTGTGTCGTTTTAAACTGAGCCGTTTTACAACCCCATTTCCAAAACAGGACGCTGTGTGAAATGTAAATATAAGCAGAATGCAATGATTTTCAAATCATTTGAATTTTATATTTATTTGAAAATAATACAAATATATCGGATGTCATCATTTTTTTGCTTTTTCGGAAAATACGTGCTCGTTATGAACTTGATGCCAGCAACATGTTTCAGAAAAGTTGGCAAAGGGGCATGTTTACCACTGTATTGCATTACGTCTTCAATCAAAACTCCGTAAGCGCTTGGGAACTAAGAAAACCAACTGCTGTAGTTTTTAAAGCAAAATGTTTTCCTATTCTTGCTTATGGAGGATTTCAGCTTCTCAGTACTTTGCAGCTACCTTTGTCATAATTTTTGTTTCATAATGTACCAAATAATGTCAGTGGGTGCCAGGTCTGGACTGCAGGCAGACCAGTTTCGCACCCAGACTCTCTTACTAAAGAGCCATGTTGTTGAAATGCGTCCAGAGTATGGTGCTGGGCATGATGTTGCTGAAATGAACGAGGTCTTCCCTTAAAAATGGTATCTGGGCGGCAGTAAATGTTGCACCAAAACCTGTATATATCGTTCACCATTAATGGTGTCTTCACTGATGTGCAAGTTACCCATGCCATGTGTACTAATGCACCCCCGTACTATCATGGATGCTGGCATTTGAATTGTTTGCTGATAACAGGCTGGGTGTCTCCTCTGCTCTGTAGCCCTGGGGATGTGGCATCCATGATTTCCAAAATGAATTTCACATTTTGATCAGTCAAACCACAGGGCAGTTTTCCACTGCGCCTCAGTACATTTTCAATGAGCTCGGGCCCAGAGAAGAAGGTGGTGTTTCTGGATCTTGTTTATTATGGTTTAATCTCTTCATGGCAGAGTTTTAACTCGCATTTGTGCATGTCAGGACAAACTGTGTTCACTGACAGTGGTTTACAGAAGTGTTCCTGAGTCCACGCAGTGATTTCTGCTCCAGAACCCTGTCTGTTTTTAATGGAGTGCTGCCTGAGGACCTGAAAATCACAGTAATTCAAAATTGGATTTTGGCCTTGTCTTAGAGGTACAGACATTTTTCTAGATTGTTGGAATCTTTTAATGATATTATGTTGTACCATGGAGGAGAAAATCTCTAAATTATTTGCAATTTTGAGCTGAAAACGTTATTCTTAACCCTTTTGCGCAGAAGCTAAATTTGGCTATTTATGGGTTACCCAATTTGATGCTTTATAATTCAAGATTTAAGCTTCATAAAGAGGACGAATGTGGCTCAACTCAGAAAAGACAATTACAGCATTTAGAATTACATCCCATTTCAGTTTATTTTCATGATTTTGGCAGAGAAAATGGGCTGCAAACATAAAAAATCTTCATGAGAATTCACCATTGAAACTGTAAAAAAAATAATTCTGAGGATTGAAAAATGGCTGGGGGTTAAAATAATACATTTCTGGGATAATAAACTCCTAGACCACAAGTACTCCTCATCCGAACATGAAATATTAAAGGAGCAGTATCTAAGTTTGTGGCCAAAACTGGTAGGGCAATCACATTCAAAATAGTTCAAAGCGCAGTATCCCCTCCTCCTCTCCCCCAGATGAGAGGTTGCCAGCTAGGTTGCCGGATCCAGCAAGAACTTCTACTACACGGAGCTGCCATGGCTACGTTTCAATATCACCACTGATTTGCTCTGACAGGGTTGTGTTCAGTTCAGTTCAGTTCAGAAAAGATCAAGACTAATGACTAACTTTACCAATGGTCATATTGGTCAACTTGCTTGTCACTCTTCTGTGTGGATAGCCCACTAAAGTCCATACTGTAATATGCGTAAAGAATGAATGAGGACTCATTTGACTGATGCACTGTCTCAATTACATTTCATATTGCCATAATGGCTGTCCTAATGTTGGAACGGTTTCCACAGCGTCTCAGCATAAAGCCAGAGAAATGGACTAATAATGCATTGCTAATGTTAGCAATGAAGAGCCACTGTTTTTATTTCTCAATTTGTTACCTAGTCAATTCGATGACCCACCTGCATACGCACTAACGTACCATGAACGAAAATACGTAACGTTATTCGAATGTAGAGAATATTTGAAATGTCCATGCCTACATTAAATAGAATTAAGTTAGCCAAACTTAGCTGAATCTTACCTGCCCAGGAGAAAATTAGCAACTTCGGCGTCGGTCTTCAAATTCTTCTCTGCTTTCAGCCGTCTCCATCTTTCAAAGACATGTCCTATACAGATCCTTGTTTTGTTTCTGACTTTGTCACGACGTATTTCGGAATCATAACAAGGCCTTTTAGGTTTAGTAACGTCAGACATTTGTGCTCCGAAACGCTGGTATCTGCAGCTCAGTGGTAACTGGCAACCTGGATGCCGAAATGCTACTGACTTCGTGATTGGGAGATACAGTAGGTGGAGGGCGGCGCAACAGGCCAAAACACAAAATGACAACATCAACATCAGTTGTGGGCTGCAACTTTGCTTTTGTAATGAGAATGTTCTGGCTGGACTACTGTTGTAAGTGATATAAGTATTTGAAATTAACATCATTCCTTAATGTCTGGTGATATATCAGGGCCATTTCATGACTAATCAACATACATTTCTTACATATTGCTCCTTTAAATTATCCACTTTTTAAAAACCAGATAAGATAGCTATCCAGGTGGCTCCCCAAACTCCCAGAGCCTTGCAAATGGCGCACTTTCTATTCATAAAATAATCATATTTTTAACGCAAATCAACTTTGCACTCATGAAGTTCAATATGAATGGATGATTTTCTGGTTGAATTTGCCATGAGTTTATCAATATAGGCGCAGCTGGACATCAATGGTCACCACTAACCTCTCCAAACCAAAAACATGCCTTTTCTCCACGATAAAGTTCAGAGTCTCGTCCATTTATCTACAAAGCCGCATCAGCAAGCACACATAGTCATTAGAGGAACAGCATATTTTACGGTCAGAATGTTCACGCAGGCGGAAAGCTTGCTGTTTACAATTCCGATCATCCCAGCGAAACGCAAGCTTGTAAAAAGTTCACACCCACTATGGAACAAGTATAACTCAGGTCACAGTAATAGCTATTCGCACTTTAAAAGAGTGAAAATGCAAGGCATTCCGTTTCATTGAATGTGGTATAGATACTAAAACTGATCTCCTAGTTAAGAAAAATGCCAGCACACTGCAGTATCGACTACTCTTTTGTTACCCAATGTGACAAACTAGCTCTGTGATCACGGTGGTAAACCAAAAATAAGAAATAGCTGGCTAGTTAGCTAGCAGGCTAAAAGTAAGATAGAGCTACACCATACAAAGACAGCTTTACTCACTTTTCAGTAGAATTATTGAGCTGCTCCTCAAAAGTATCAATGCTGTCAGCCCTTCTGTCTGTCCCATTCAGAATAACTGCTATTTTCCTCCTCAGAATCACCTTTCCATCTCGCAAATAAGCTCAGCTCTCCCGGCTCAGTTCTGGAGGTTTTTTGTTCCCATGCAACCACGTCAGTCTGAGCTAAAGTGTATTGAATACAACGTAACCCTATTACGCAAGTATTTTAATATGTTTTTTAAGGTCCAATCAATGTCTTTCACTTACTGAGGAAAGCTTATACTGTCTGCTATTGGATAAAAATCATGTCAACCCACTGGTAATTACCAGGAGAATTTCACGTGGGCGTGAACTACAGCTGGGCTTTCACACAGATACCATTGAATCACCATTAAAGTGATTGGATTTCCGTGAGAGCTTGCATGAGGCTCTAAAAGACGGCTAAATTCTTCATCCGACATATCTACGCATTAATCCACGATAGGAAATTGCGCGTTTTTAATATGGGATGACTGAAATTGATAGTAGAATGACATGGTGTCAATATCATGGCAAATTTTTGCCTGAGGAATTTTTTTTTTTTTTTTTTTTTAAATTACTTGGAATACCATTGAGTCACTGTAATTGAAGTGGTTGCTACAGAGGACAACGATTTTTTCTGTCGCAAGAGATCATTTTTTTAAACTGCTGGATAGATACTATGGGCAAGGATATTTAGCAGTTTGCACATCAGGCTTAGCTGAGGTGGTTAATTCATGCAACTCCTGAAAAAAGAGTGAACTCGTCAATATTCTAGACTGTGTTCCAGCTCTGCTGGCTTTTGAATATTCAATAACTGATCTGGGGCTGCCATCTTGTGATAGAGTAGAGCAACTACTTCCATAAAAAGAGCTGCTCTATGTCCGCAGGCGTCTACATCTGCAGAAAGGTGTTAAATTGTTGAACTATTTCCCCTTGCAGTCTTTCATAGAGTGGTCAAGCCCTCATCCTATTTACTTATGGAAGTCTGTTTACACCCAATCATGTCCCTGACCTATTGCTGAATAATCTGATTAGCTGTGAGATGTTCTGCCAGTTGTCCTTCTTTAGCATCATGCAATTTTTTCAGTCTTTAATTGTCCCATCCCAATTTTTATTATAATCCCCCCCCCGGCATATAATGCGGGGGGGGGATATAATCATGGGTTCGGTTGTCTGTCCGTCCGTCCGTCCCTCTGAACATTTCGTTTCCGGAGCATAACTTGAAAACCGCTCAATATTTCTAAACAAAACTTGGTGTGCACATTATTCATGACCTGAAGTGGTACCTTTTGCTAATCCAAAGTTGATGTGGAGGATATGCCATCTCCTGATGGCTCTTGTTTTAAAACGTTGCTGTCGTCAAATTCAAAATTAGCTGATATTTAAAAAAAAAAAAAAAAATCAAATTTATCAGTTTCAACACTTGATACATTGTCTTTGTCCTATTTTCAATTAAATACAGGGTTTTAATTGATTTGCAAATCATTGCATTCTGTTTTATTTACATTTAACACAATGTCCCAACTTTTCTGGAAATTTTACCTTCGCCATTTTACCTGTGCCATTTTGGTTATCCAAAAAAATAAAGACTAACTGATTCCCCCCGCATTTGATTCTTAAATTTCGACTTAAAGGAAGAGTTCTCCCAAAAATGAAAATTCTGTCATCTACTCACCTCCATGCCTGTTGAAACCTTAGGAAGTTTGTAAATCCATAAAATAAACTTTGAGTTCACCAGCTAAGCCCCGTAGCAGCCCTTTCCAAAAGAACTGAAGTTCAGTGGAGACCCAGCCTTTAGCGTTTTTTCAGATTCTAAAAAGCAGCCAAAAATGACCATGAAATTACTCCATACAGCTCTTTCAGCATATTCCAACTCTTCTGAAGCCAAACAATTACATTGTGACTAGACGTAACCTGTATTTCACCATTATTTGGCGTAAATTTTATTGCCGCTGTTATATTAAAAAGAAGTTCAACATTTCTTGCACCCACCCCGCCTCTGCCTGACGTGAACTCTTCAGCACTTCCTTATTTACCCAGCTACATAAATTCGGACAATGACAGTTTTTTGCGTTCTAGCTGTGCTCATTGGACTTGAGGTAAAATGTTGCGTATGTGGTTAATATATTACTTGTTCTCTTTAACTGGGGGTCTGTACATCCTGGAACTGAAGCCCGTTCTAAGCATAGCACCCTCTCCCTCATACCAGGAGTGATGAGTTTAATGCAAACAAGCAATACATCATTTTAGCAGTCGTGGATGGCGGAGTTCAAACTATTGTTACAAAGACAGTGATGGTGATGAATGATATCGTTGGGTTAGCTTTAAAAGCAATGCATATATCTGTCCCTCCCCTGGCAGAAAGAACAATAGAAACATTTTTGGCCAATCAAAACCATCCAAACTTAAAGGGCGTCACGGTCAAAATGGCAGATGACATACTGCCTGGACACGCTTATGTAATATTCCTCAGTGTGGATGCGTACCCTTTTATTGTTGTGATTGTAGCCCTCGTACGAAGTTGGGCGGCTACTATGCATTCATGGTCATTGTATCTGCCGCTGCGTCAGTAGCGATTTTCTTGTGGACGCTCTAGCGGCCACAAATTTCAGCCGATTCCTTTGGTATTTGGTGTGGGCATAGGTTATGGTTGGGTCAGGGCATTTATCGATTTTGCTCGCCATGGCAACAGAATTGGTCGAATAAAGCATGAATTTATGCTGAAAATGTGCCCGTTTCAGTGAATGGTTTGTGGACGCTCTAGAGGTCAGAGCATTCAAGACATGGCAAGCGGGCTCTTGAGGGCGACTCCCATGCGGTGACAGGCGACCGCACTGTCTAATTATCACTGTGGTTATATTTGTCACAGCTGGGTTGTAAGTGACGTCGCTCGTTCTGCCCTGACAGGAATGTAACCCCACACACCAAACTGGACTTCAAGGTGTGGAGCCATCACACGCTGAAAGCCGACGCCCTGCTGGGACGGGCCTCTCTGGACCTGCAGGAGGTTCTGGTGCTGCATGACCGCAAACGTACGTTTTGCTCAGACATCGCCTACTTCCAGCTTCCTGTTTGCTGTTAAAGGGCAAATGGGAACTGAGCCCCTTGGCTTCATTTACTGTGCTGTGATTTTTATCTGATAATCATCATGAGAGTAGCCAGAGTAGGATCTGTGCGGTGGTTTGGCCCTTGAGGAAGGCCCTCAACCTCAGATTGGGGTGGGAATAAGCTTGTTCCTATGAGATCCATGGAATAAGAGGTTTCAGTCTTTTATGAACTTGGATGAGAGCGTCTGCTTGATGACTAATGTAATGTAGTCAGCTAAGTAAGTGTAATATAATGAGCTCAGCTACATGGCTGTGATTCAGTCAGCTATATAAGTGCAGTGTAGTCTGTAAATGGCTGCAGTATAATGTAATCCAGTAAATTGGCGTCATTATGTGATGCGCAGTAAATTACTGTAATGTAACAAGTTTAACTAATTTATGCTCCAGTGGAGAATGTAAAGGAGGTGCTGAAGCTGACACTGGATGGTAAAAACGGGGCGCCCGTAAGCACTGGGGAGCTCACCGTCTTCCTGGACGGGCTGTCTGTCGAGCCTCCGCTGCTTAGCAACGGGACTGGAACGGTTGCCTGCAGTTCCACCTCCTCCTCGACCAGTGAGTGTGATCTCTGCTCTCTCTCCATCTTATTCTCTCTCTCTCTGCCTTCCTCCCTCTCTCCAACCCCTCCTGACCTTTAATCCTTCCCTACTTCTCTCTCTCTCCCATCTCTCTCCTTCTCCTGCTCTCTCCCTCTTTCTGTCCTCGATATTTCTGACCTCATCTCTCTTCATCCCTTTCTGTTCCATCTCTCCCTTTTCAATTCCGTTTAATCACTTTCTCTCTCACCTTTTCTCTCCTCCTGTTCCTCTCTACCGTCCTCTCTCCCTCTCTTTCCTTCTCTCCGTCTCATCCTGATCCTGCACTTTCTGGACAATAGAACTGAGAAATTAATGCGTTAACTATGTTTTCTTTGTGGTATTTCTATCTAATTTACGTAAGTTAAGGATTATTAACCAACCACTGTATTTGTTTTACCTACTTTGGAGGGAGATGGAGGGAGTGGTTTTCTGAGAAAAGGAGTATGGGGTTTCTCACTGATCTGGAGCACAACTTGCCTGATTGTGGTGAAAACCCCATGCGGCTGGTGTGATGGATGGGGAGATATAATCAGTAGCGGACACCAGACGAGTCGCCTCCATTCCAGAGATGAGGGTTATAAATTCATTTAGCCTCCCTCCCTCTGGGCCGAGTGTGTGTCTCTGCTGATGCTAATGCTAACTTAGGTCCCGAAGGCAGAATCTGTGACCGATGTCTGTTCAGTGGGGGTGTTGTGCACGTATGAGGGAGTGGGTCACTGTCTGAGGTTTTTCACCAGGGCTGTTCGGCCCTCTTTTATAGAGAGCTACCATCCCCTCAGTTTTTAGTTCAACCATAACAACGCAGGCCTCTTTAAATTTCAATGAGGGTATAATATGTAGAATGAGGGGAGGCAAATTGTTGTTGGAATGAAATCCTACGGGATGGTGGAACTCAGGGAACAGGCTTTGGGTGGCCCTGGCTTGTAGTGTGCACTGACGTTTGTATCACAGGATTGTGTTTGGTTGTAATCCTTCTTGGTCCAGAAGGACACTCCCGTATTAGAAGACCTGACAGTTTTCCCCCCCTCTGTATTCGATGGATGGATGGATTGATTTCTACTATGTTAAGCCCAGTGAAAACCTAACCAGGGGTCACTGGAGCGACAAGCCTGTTGACCAAGGGTTCTTTACCTTATTTATACAGGCCCAGTGCTCCTGCAGGCTTTATATCTGGCCATTCTGTTACACATCTGATTATTGCGGCCCCTGGACAAAGTTAGGCGGCTATAACTGTGGATTCATGGCTGTCGTCTTCACCTCTGCGTCCGTAGAGATTTTCTTCTGGACGATCTACAGGCAGCAAATTTCAACCGATTCCTTTATTTGATATTTGGTGTGGGCATAGGTTGTGGGGTAGGTCAGGATTCCTATCGATTTTGGTTACCATGGCAACAGAATTGGCTGAGTAAAACATAATTTCGCACTGAAAATGTGCACGTTTTCGTGTACGGCTTGTGAACGGTTTAGATTGTCTTGTTCCAACTGTCCCCTAATTGGCAATGGTAAACAACTCCGTTCCTGGAGCTCAACCCTCCTGTCATTTTTCATTGCAACCTAAATCTGGCGCAACTGATTCTATAAACTAGCTGTTCTGTGAGATCTGTAACTGCTGAATGGGGTGTGCTTTGTCATGATTGGAGTGAGGACCAACAGAATGGTAGATCTCCGGGAACAGTGTTTGTGACCGCTGAAGTAGTGTCTTTGCTCAAGACGGTCATGAGTAGAAATGTGTGTGTGTGTGTGTGTGTATGTGTGTGACAGCTTGGCTGCAGCGAGAGGTGGGGAGACCGCTGTGGTTCTTGGAATAAATAACACGCACGTCTCTGTTTCTGTTTTCCTGCACACCCCAGAAGCACAGCAGAATGGAGAGGAAGGCCAGCCAATCAGGGACGAGCCCTCTTCTAGGCCCTGCACTCGGTGAGACTCTGCCCCCTCACCACCCCGCTTCTGTCCGCTGCCCTCCGTTTCCTGGGAGATGGGCGATGGGCGCGTGGCTGGAGCAGACAGGTTAAATATATAAACAACTGTGCAGTTGAGATGGAGTGTGTGATGGTGTAAAACTGTGTTAATGATTCACATGGGTGCAGACTGGGGAGAGCATGTGACTGCTGTCATTACTGTTTAATTGCTGAGAAGTTAGTCAGGCATTCAAACACAGGCATTGGTACATATGCACGTGTGTGTGTGTGTGTGTGTGTATATATATATATATAAAATACAACCCCAATTCCAAAATAGTTGGGACAAAGTGTAAATTGTGAAAAAAATCAAAACGCAATGGCCCTCATTTATCAAACATGCATACACCAAAAAAAATGGGTGTACGCCAAATCTCCCGCAAGGATCGGCATTTATCAATCTGAACGTGAGCTAACGGTCCGCAAAAATCTCACGCCAGGTCTGACCAGGCGTACACAGATTTGAAACCAGCGTGCAACATGCAGGAACGAGTGCAGCTGTCAAAATGAACCATATGCAGCGATGCAGACGTCATGCTGTTGTTGCTCTTATTAGTAAAGTGAATAAATAGGCTAAATAAATAAACAAGACACCTGCGTTGAGAAATTAATTAAACTTATACTTTGAGACAACCTGCTTGTCAGGCCAGACGGCTGACAATTGCAATCAATTTGATTAAGCGCAATGCGCGGCTTGGCAGATATGCAGTGTGGTATGTCAGATGCTCATCCAGTCAGATATATACGCTGAACAACAAAAGAAACGCAAGTTAATTAAAGGCAGACTGGAAAATAAGTTTGCGCGTAATTATTTTACTAAATCAAATGTATTACTAGCGCGTGCACATTTACACTCGTTTCATCAAACTTTTCTTTATTTTGCCGTCACTTTCACTGAGTAACCATAAGAGTACATTAACTAACTAGTCACTTGCGTTTCTTTTGTTGCTCAGTATATATAGGCCTACAGACACTTCGACCGTGATCACATTTTGACAATGGCAGCTCTTCTATTGTTAGAGGAATAAGCTTCTGTCCGACGTGAGAGGAACTTTCGGCGCAGAGAAGATCTCCTCGGGGAAAGTGTGGCTGCTCGTTTTGTGTGGCACCCAATAAAATGTCATGGAGTAATACTGATAAAAGTACAATGAAGAGTGATCTCTGCAGACTGTATTTTAACAGTTACCCTCATGTAGCTCCGATCGAGGCGGTGGGGACTCATCCATGTCCCCCAAACTCATATTCCCATGATGGAGGGGGAGCCTATCAGTGCTGCCACGCGCTCCTCGAACGGTGACAGCTGGAGGCTCGAGTCTGGTTGGCCTCCACCGGTCCGTGCGCTGCTGCGCCTGAGCGCAGCAACCCGTTTTTTGGTGGCGATCTTAAAATCGGACCACTTTTTTTTTACCTACATGTAAAGCATTTGGATTGTCAGTTATGTAGGCTATATAACATGAAATATCATGGATCTATAAATTGAATTTATTGAAGCCGATGTTATTCGCACTTATAACCTATGTGTGGCCAATGCTGAATTTTTTTCTTGGCCACACTTATAAGTTCGCCAGTTGATGACCATTCCAGTGCCGCTTATAGAAAGTACCGCTTAAAATAAGTTTGGCCAAGAAAAAAATTTTATTGGACACACTTAAAATAAGTGTGGGCAATGGAGAAATGTGCATCTTGGCCACACTTATAAGTGCGTCTAACGCGAATTTCGATCAATTTTTGAGTTTGGACGCACTTAAATAAGTGCTTCGATTTATTTAGGAATTAAATCAAACCTCTGCTGCACTCCGGTTTTCCACCCCAACAGTGTTTACCCCAGCAGCAATAGTTTTCCAAACTGCAGCCTTCTGGGCTCCCTTTATGCCGCCCTTAAGGCTTCCAAATAAAATTATTTTGTTTTTCTCCACCTCAGACGTGATAATTTATATTTCCTCCTCAGAGAAGTTCTTCTTCTTTGCCGTCTTTCGAGAGCCCATGCTGTAAAGTGGGCAGGACTATGCCTCCCGGAGCATGAATTTATAGGGGCGTGTCATGTAAATTACGATGGTTTCTGCCGCCAGATTTATCAACGCCATGCCAGTTCTACACGAAATCAGCGACGTACACACTTTTAGTAAATCAGGCGTGACACCTGGCTTAACGCTGATATTTACACCAGAATCTACACCAGATCCTCATAAGTTTGATAAATGAGGGCCAATGACTTTCAAATCACACCAGCCAGTATTTTATTCACAATAGAACAGAGATAACATAGCAAATGTTGAAACTGAGAAATTTTACAATTTTATCCACAAAATGAGCTCATTTCAAATTTGATGGCTGCTACAGGTCTCAAAAAAGTTGGGACAGGGGCCTGTTTACCATGGTGTAGCATCCCCTCTTCTTTTTAACACAGAGTGGAGGGTGTCTGGGCATTGAGGAGACAAGTTTCTTGAGTTTAGCCATTGGAATTTGATCCCACTCTTGTTTAATACAGGCTTCCAGCTGCTGGAGAGTTTTGGGTCTCCTTTGACTGACTTTTCGTTTAATTATGCGCCAAATGTTCTCAGTCTGTGAAAATGTTCTCAATCGGACTGCAGGCAGGCCAGTTCAGCACACAGACTCTTCTACCATGAAGCCATGCTGTTGTGATAGCTGCAGTATGTGGTTTTGCATTGTCCTGCTGAAATCCACAAGGCCTTCCCTGGAATAGATGTCGTCTGGAGGGGAGCATATGTTGCTCTAAAACCTTTATATACCTTTCAGCATTCATGGTGCTTTTTAAAACATGCACATGTCCCACACCATATGCACTAATGCATCCCCATACCATCAGAGATGCTGGCTTTTGAACTGAACGCTGATAACAGGAGGAGGTGGTCTTTCTCCTCTTCAGCCCGGAGGACACAACGCCCATGATTTCCAACAAGAATGTCAAATTTGGACTCGTCTGACCACAGGACACTTTGCCATTTTGCTACAGTCCATTTTAAATGAGCCTTGGCCCACAGAACACGGCAGCACTTCCGGATCATGCTCGACAATGGCTTCCTTTTTGCATGATTGAGTTTTTGGTGGCATCTGTGGATGGCACAGCGGACTGTGTTTACAGACAGTGGTTTCTTGAAGTATTCCTGGGCCCATTTAGTAATGTCAGTGACAGAATCATGCCGGTGAGTGATGCAGTGGCGTCTGAGGGCCCGACGATCACGGGCATCCAGTATAGGTCTTCGGCCTTGTCCCTTACGCACAGAGATTTTTCCAGTTTCTCTGAATCTTTTGATGATGTTATGCACTGTCGATGATGAGACCTTCAAAGCCTTTGCAATTTGACGTTGAGGAACATTGTTTTTAAAGTACTCCACAATTTTGTTTGTGCAAGCCTTCACGGGTTGGAGAGCCTCTGGCCATCTTTACTTCTGAGAGACTCAGCCTTTCTAAGACATCCCTTTTATAGCCAATCATGTTACACACCTGATGCCAGTTAATGTAATTACTTGCTAAATGTTCTTTCAGCTGATTCTCTTGTATATTAATTGCTTTTTCAGCCCTTTTTTGCCTGTGTCCCAACTTTTTTGAGACCTGTTGCAGGCAGAAAATTTGAAATGAGCTCATTTTGTGGATAAAAATGTAAAAAGTCTCAGTTTCAACATTTGAAATGTAATCTATGTTCTATTGTAAATAACATAGGCTCATGTGATCTGAAAGTCATTGCATTTTGATTTTATTCACAATTTACACTTTGTCCCAACTATTTCGGAATTGGGGTTGTGTCTGTGTGTGTGTGTGTGTGTGTGTGTGTGTGTGTGTATATATATATATGTATATATATATATATATATATATGCTCACACACATATAGAGCGACACACACTCACACATAGACTCACTCTCACATGCATTCGCACACACACACACACACACACACACACACACACACACACACACGCAGAATCTCACTCACACACATGCATGTGCATGCACACCCATAGAGCAACGCACCCACCGAGACTCACTTTCACAGACGCACACACACAAACACATCCACGCAGACACGCATACTACGAATTGCACAGATGCATTGACACACGCAGAGGCATGCATGCACGCCAAGACACACACAGAAACAGAGGCGCACACACACACACACACACACACACACACACACACACACACACACACACACACACACACACAGAGAGACTCGCTCTCACAGACGCACACAAACGCACATATACACACACATAGGGCAAATGCACACCTCTGGCAGACTCTGAGTGCTTTTCATGTCTTTGTCACATGATGGTTTGCTTACACACACACACACACACCTTGGAGCCATTTGCTGCATTATCACCTCTGGCAGCCTTCCCACTCTGAGTGCTTTTCATGTCTTTGTCACATGATGGTTTGCTTGGCATTACAGGGCTTAGATGAGCCAGGAGCTGTGGCATTACCGCCCGGAGATGAGCCTGCTGTGGCATTACAGGCCCCGGAGATGAGCCAGAGAGCTGTGGCATTACAGGCCCCGGAGATGAGCCAGAGAGCTGTGGCATTACAGGCCCCAGAGATGAGCCAGAGAGCTGTGGCATTACAGGCCCCGGAGATGAGCCAGAGAGCTGTGGCATTACAGGCCCCAGAGATGAGCCAGAGAGCTGTGGCATTACAGGCCCCGGAGATGAGCCAGAGAGCTGTGGCATTACAGGCCCCAGAGATGAGCCAGAGAGCTGTGGCATTACAGGCCCCAGAGATGAGCCAGAGAGCTGTGGCATTACAGGCCCCAGAGATGAGCCAGAGAGCTGTGGCATTACAGGCCCCGGAGATGAGCCAGAGAGCTGTGGCATTACAGGCCCCGGAGATGAACCAGAGAGCTGTGGCATTACAGGCCCCAGAGATGAGCCAGAGAGCTGTGGCATTAGGGAACGGTCTCATGCTTCCTTCACCATGTTCCCTTTGCTTAGCTTCAGTCCCCAGAATGGAAAGGTGAAATATGGCTGCTACGCCAGAAGCGTTAGGATTTGATGAGTGTGAGACGATGGAGAGCGGACACATTATATTCACTTTTGAGGGGTTCGGTGCAGTTTTGGCTTGTTCTTGGTTTATTTATTCTCCCTTACAGAGAATCTGTTCTGTTCCCTCGCCGCTCGTCTCAAACTCGTATCACAAAGTGCCTCCCTTTTGAGAGGTGGGCTGTGTGACTGAATGTGTTGAAAGTGTAGTGAGTGGGATTTTTACCTTGAACTATAATAAAATAACCGTGTTAAGTTATATTTGTGAAACAGTGGCAATCTTTGTGCTTGTTTGCCTGAGCCAAGTTTCTGTCCCTGTAGTTGTCTCTTCAAAATGCATTTGGGTCCTTTCTGGGCATGGCGCTCTTTTCCGTGTGCTGATTGGTGGATGTGGCCACTGAGCATGTGCGTATGTAGTGGCGGGGTAGGAGATGAAGGTGACAGCGAGATGACACTAAAAGCAGACAAGGGGCCTTTTCTAAAACCACAAACAGCCTTGAATTGCTTCTTTGTGCTGGTGAAGCTTGTTATATAGTATATCCCAAAGAATTTGGTGAATCCTTCCATCCTTAGCAGTTTGTCTAACCGATTTCTCAAAAATCGCTCATCAGATTGTTTTCAAATTGCAATCATGCATTCTACACTTCATGGAGAGGTGCAGTGCCAAGTTTCACGAAAATGTGATGATTTTTTTCAAAAATTACTCTTGTTTTCCATATTTTGAACTTAGAAAATGTACCACTGCAAACATGGTTCGACTGATTTCTCGAAAACTGCTCATCAGATTTTCTTTTAATTTCACTCATGCATTCTATACTTCATGCAGAGGCGCAGTGCCAATTTATATGAAAATATGCCATAATCTCTTCAGTGCACAAGGGTCAGGGGCATTAGTGAGCTGTGCTCAATTTTTCACTTGTTTAAACATATGAAAATGGAGAGTAGGTCATGCTGAGAATTGAGGAGGAAACCTCTTTGATTGCAAACACAGGATCACGGCAAGGCAAAAAATCCTGCACAGCGTGTCTTTAAAGTGGAACCGAAGCCGTCCCAGAGATTTTGGGTACTGTCAGTGTCTATAACCATAACCCCCTCTCTCTACCCCACAGCTCTCTGAATGGATTCGATGCCGAAGGGCCCTCCACATCCTCTGTCCAAAGCGACTCCTGCGCCGTCCCCATCGCCAACGGCAACTGCTCCTCCCCCACCGCCTGCCGATTGGCCAGCCCCGAGGGCACGCCGGTCAACGGAAATGGTGAGGCTAATATCTTAGCGCTGCAATGCAAATCTCGACTAAAATTTAAAATTTAGTTATTTTAGGCTGTTGCAAACCTATCATGTGGCAACTTGTTTAAAAGAGCTCCCCTGCAGGAGCTCTTTTAAACAAGTTGCCTCATGATAGGTTTTCAACAGCTTTGATTTTGATATCTTACATCATTGAATAACAATAGCTGCATTTGGCGCACTAAGGGCTAAAGTCGCCTTCCTTTTAGAGGGTTTGCACAAATTGTCAGCACGATCAGTAGGGGTGGAGGGGAGGTTTGAGAGATTTGAGATATGCATGATAATGAAAAGATTGAAATTCCTGGGGTCAGCAACAATGTGTGAAATTAATTTTCTAGAATGTGAACATCTACCAGCCACTGACAGATAAATGCGCTGTTTCACCCGGCTCTCAATATATCATTGATTTATGTCTGAAATCTCCCAGCCATTTTAACATTTTACCAGCATTTGGCTGGTGGCTGGTGCTAATGCCTCACTCAGGTCAGTAAGCAGAAACCCTCTCATGCCTTCGTTCCCTGCGGACTCTGTTCTAATGTGTGGGTTCTGTTTCCCAGCTGAGTATTTGTGCTGATTAGTGCATCCTGGCCATTGGAATGAAATACTGCGGAGGGTCTTTGTATTCGGGCTGGTGTTTCCTTCTGCTCGTGAGGGGGTGTGTGACTGCTCTGTCTCCGCAGTGAACGGGGAGACTCCCGGCTCTGCTGCTATAGCTGCTGATGAAGAGGTGCTGCCCCCTGCTGGTGGGCCGAGGATAGCGCCGAAACCCAGGGCCCCGCTCCTGACCCCGCCCCGACCTCCGCCTCCGCCTCGGACCGCCCTCGCCCCGACACGCCCCGCGACCCCTCCTCCTCCTCCCCCTCCCCCTCCCCTGCCGGTGCTGTGGACACGCCCACACCCTCCTCTTCCTCCTCCGGCGCCGCTCCCGTCACCACGGTTACCTCCAGCTCAGAGGGCTTCGCAGCCAGCGGTGGTGGGGGCGGGGGCGGGGGTGCTCAGGAGGGCGGGAAGCCCAGACATCAGGGGCGGAGCAGCAGCAGCAGCACTGACGCCCTCCCTCCTGGGTGAGTGACAGGCCTGAAGACCAGCAACTGGGGTCTGGAAATCACAAAATATGTGTTTTCTCTCTCTCTCTCTGTCTGATAAGAGTTTCATTTGGAACAAAAACATTTATTTACTATAGTAAATACCACAGTACTAAAGTAAGTACTATCATGCTATAGTATACTGCACTGCATTTACTCCAGGGTTCCCTAAATCTGGCCCTTGAATCCTATTCCAGCCCTGGTTTCATTTCCTTCCAGGCAATTAAGTAAACTGTTAATGCCACTGACAGGCCTTACTGTCATCGTACTTGACTCCCAGGTAAAAGGAGGGTGGAAAACTAGCTGTTCTCGACTCTCGAGGACCATAATTTGGGGAGCCCTGTACATGATTTGTTTTATAATCCAGGGCTAGCAAATTTTTGGAGGGAGAATGTCTGAGGGATGATCTAATGTTGTTGAATGTTGTAATTTTTAGAGACATTTCAAACATAACTTTACAATGTGTGTTATTTCACAGATGGGAACAGAGGAAGGACCTGCACGGCAGAACCTACTATGTCGACCACAACACCAGAACCACCACCTGGGAGAGACCTCAACCGCTTCCGGCAGGGTGTGTGTGTGTGTGTGTGTGTGTGTCTTGTGTGTGTGTCTTTGTTTTTGTGTATGTGAGGGTGTGTATGTGTTTTTATGTTGATGTGTTTGTGTTCCTGCTCACCATTTCTGAACTGTCTGTCGGGCTAAGCCCCGCCTCTCTCCCTGATTGACTGGTGATGGGTGTGTGTTGTACTTGCTTAAGACCAGAAAAAAATCTTAACCAACAGAGTGGGGACATTTTTGGGCAGTGAGGACATTTTAAGCGCTCTTAACTACAAACTTACTGGTTAAGGTGAGGATTAAGGTTAGAATTGGTGACGAGTTAGGGTTATGGTAATGATTTGGTTTTGGCATGTGTTTGTTTTGGTTAAGATTTTGGGAAGGCTTTAGAGAGACACACAAAAAATGAATGGAAGTCAGTGAAATATCCTCACAAGGATGGAAGTGCAACGACGCGCGTGCGTGCGTGTGTAGGTGTAGTATTATTTGCATGTCTGTGTGGGGGTGTGTGCAAGGGCCTCTCCTCACACTAAGAGCAGTGTGTGTGTGCGTGTGTGTGTGTGTGTGTGTGTGTGTCCTTGTAGATGGGAGCGGCGCGTGGATGACCGCGGCCGGATCTATTACGTGGATCACAACACCCGGACCACCACCTGGCAGAGGCCCACCATGGAGTCGGTCCGTAACTTCGAGCAGTGGCAGTCCCAGCGTAGCCAGCTGCAGGGAGCTATGCACCAGTTCAACCAGAGATACCTCTACTCGGTAACCACATCGCCTCAGCCAATCAGACTGGAGCTGCTGTTAAGAACTGACCAATCCCACTGCAGCTACTGCCGAGCTCTGACCAATCCCACTGAAGCTGCTGCTGAGCTCTGACCAATCGCACTGCACCTACCGCCGAGCGCTGACCAGTCACACTGCACCTACCGCCGAGCGCTGACCAGTCACACTGCAACTACTGCCAAGCATTGACCAATCACACTGCAGCCACTGCCGAGCACTGACTTACCACTGCGCAGCTACTGCCAAACACTGACCAGTCACACTGCAGTTACTGTCTATCAGCTAATCGTACAGCAGTATTCAGTCTGTTGGTGGTTCACCTTTCACTGAAGGCTCAGTGGAGCACAGATACCCTCCAGATGCTCCCATCTTGTCGTGGTCAGGTGTGCCTCCTTGAAAGATTTGTCTCTAATACAACACAATTCATTTTGTGGCACTCACTCTATTCTGTTTGTTTAATGTGAATAATGGCACCACGTAGCTGAATGGCCTTCTTGTTTGGCCCCTTGTTCATTCCCATTTATTTCGGAGTCCCCATTCAAATGTGTATTTCTGAAGGCTGCTCTTAGAATCGAGGATAGCGGGCCAATAAAAGCCGCTACTGACATCTTAAATATCCCTTCAAGTAGTTGCTGCCCTGGATTGGTCTGGGTGCATTAATGCATGAGATGTCTGGCAGCCTTGAAATTGAACTGACGTTTCGTCTAAAATTTCCCCAATGAGCCATAAATCATGACCCATTGAGATAAGTAACAACTGACCGAAATTTCAGTTTTTATTGGGGAATCACAGAATCCAGAAGTGTGACATCTTACCGAGAGTAAACAAAAAGATCCAACATGAATGTGAAGTGTATGCCTGCTGTTCTTCGGGTGCTGTTTGAGTGTGGTGTTGGCCTGAAGTGACAAGCCTTATATTGTCGGCATCTGTGGACTCTCTTGTTTCATTTGATGTATCATGTGTCTCCATAGCACAAATAAAGCAGAATCGCTAGCGCCATGAATGTGAACGAGCTCTGACATTGTTTTACTTCACATTTGCCACATTCTCATTTAGTTGCTTGGTGCTTGAATGGTATTTTGACGAGATACAATGGTCTTCATGCTTTTAGTCCTGTTAAATAGATATGCTGTATGTGTGAGGCTAAGTTGCGATTTGGTAACACGGTTTAAAATGCTTCTGCTGCCTTAACTTGTGCTCATTACCAGCTTTTGTTGTTCTCGGCATGACATCATCAACATTTTGGTTGCTTAAGGGGTCTTCAGGGTAAAGTGTAGAAATAACCATAATAATGTAAAAACTAAGAAATAAACATACTCAACATGATTTTAACATCATAAAATATAGTATTTTGATAAAAATTTACATGGTTGCCATGGAAACAGCACTTTAATGACAAAATCTGAAAATTTTTTGTGGCACTGATATTTCAAACCCCATGGTCATGATTTTACTCAAATAAGTCTCATATGAAAGGTTTAAGATAGTTCTATGAAATGACATAGGATTTTTTTGTTTGGAACATTTATGAATATTTAATGAGCTCTGTTATATAACCATAACGAAAATTCCCATCATCAACTTGCTTCATTTTCAAAATTAACTCCCTGGGGATGCACCTATCTAGAAAAATCCTGTGCCATTTCATAGATCTCCAACAAATACAACTTCAGTCCAAATGCCAAGTCAGTCAGATGAATATTAATGATTTTACGAATGCCAAGGTTGAAAATCAGTCAAAATTGTGATTTTCGGTAATTTGCATTTAAAGTCACAAGTACCAATTGAGGCAGAGGAAAAACATAGATTCTTGGTGTTTACTGGCATCTCACTGTATTCCTTTATTTTATTTATCTTGTGCGAAAATCAAAATATTGAAATTTTCAAAAAAAATTTAAAGTTTTACCCTGAAGACCCCTTAAGAAAAAGCTTAGGCCAAAAAACAACAAGAGTGACAATCTTTTGTTCCAAGATTAAACTGGGTACACTTTTATTGAATAATTAGGCTATAGGCACAATTAAACTAATTTTTAGTGGAAATGTGTCCTCATCTTTAAGTCTTGTAGGTAAGATTGTTGGATGTTTACAGAAATGCCCCTATCGGTCCCCACATGAGGAAACAGGACTGTTTACTAAGCTGATATGCGGAGGTCATAAGGGACTCTTGTTTGGTCATGATGTCTTGCTGCCCTGTTATTATGCTACTCCTGCAAGTTTCTGACGAACACCTCAGGATGGTCAGCACTGTCTAAGCTGTTGTGCAGTCTTGTGCAATCGTGTGGGAGGGTCATCTTTGTTTGTGTAACTTATGTGAGGCAAGATGCAACTGATGTGTGAGCATGCAGCACATGTGATTATTGATGTTTCTGTTTCCTGCTCACTGGGCCTCTATATTGGTGATTTGGTTTTCCTTTGATCTTTGGGTATATAGGCAGAAAAGTGGAATGGTCCTGAGAGACTCTTTAACATGGGCTCCCATGCGTCCTTCGAGTATAGTCATTTATCTCACCGCATTCTGTTGCTTACTTTACGAATCACACATCTGTGAATAAATTATATTAATCTTAACCAAGCATTCCTCTCTGACTGATATCCACAACACAGCTATGGATTTTCAGTTCTGACACATGCCCAAGTCTTTGGGTATCTGCCCCCCGGAGTCATTCACCTGCACTTGGTGCCGTCGCAACTACATTTAATTGTATTATTGCAGGCTGTATCAGGCAGAGGCGCATCCCCATCCACATCTACGTAGCTAGATTGCCGTCCTTACAGAGCCACACTACGGTCACATGCAGCATTCGGTTTGTCTGCGTAAGTGCGGAGGAAGGTTGACTATAAATTCATTTGGTGTCAGATCATTATAACAATTACTCTCGATCCGGCAACACGGTTTGACAACATGCATTACTTCACCTCTCTAATTTTTCCGACTATTGATGTACCTTGGAGGGAATTCTACATTTGGTGACAGCAAATTGATGAGCTTTCACTCAGCAGGTGAGGTTTATCACTGTTGGACTCGCCATTAGTGGCAATTCTACAAGATGTTATACTGGTACTCTGATGTTGGTGGTTCAAGCTACTGTGCTATGTGATGAGCTGTGGGCTCTTGAGCTCTGCTTAGTCTAGTTCACTGCCAAGTTGCTCTGGATGTGTCGGGAGATTCAGGCTTAAGGATAGGTGTGACATAAGCACGGTAATAGGTGAAGCTGCTCACATGCTAAGTAAGGGTAATGCACTGTATGAGAGAGACTCTAGCTTAAGGTTGGATGGGTCATTAGCACGTTAGCGGATGAAGCTGCTTACGTGCTAAAAGTCCGTAATGTATTGGAGATTCAGGTTTATGGACAGCTGTGTCATTTGTACTTCAGCAGATGAAGCTGCTCGCTTGCTAAATAGAGAATATTATATGGGCATTTTCATATCACACCCTGCATCAACCCGAGACTCCGTTATCAGATATCTGATACTGGTCAAGGGTTGATACACGGTGTGATATGAAAATGCCCATATCATGTTCTATTTATCATATACTTTGATAAGGGATTTTGCCTGCGGGCAGATACATGTGATACAAGATTTTGCCCGCGGTCTGATACAGCCTCGCGCCTCGCGCTTGTATCACAGCTGCAGATTCCCTGTATTTATAAGGAAGTATATGATAAATGACAATAATGTATTGGTGAGTCAGGCTTATTGATAGCTGTGCCATAAGCACATCATCAAATGAAGTTGATAACGGTGTTGTGTCCGCATACAGGCCTCCATGATGTCGGCTGAAAATGACCCCCTGGGCCCCCTGCCTCCTGGTTGGGGTAAGTCTTCTTGGATGGGGTCCTCTGGTCCCTCTGCTGTTCCTCCAAACAGGGGTTATATACTGGATATACTGTGGCTTGGTATCTGCGTGGCACTGAAGATCTTACTTCCAGTGTTACCGTGTGGGCTAGCAGATTTCGGCAGAAATCAGCTCATGGGGGCGGATTTACATTTGGGTAAATGGAGACATTTGAAGGAGCACAGTCACCACGGAGTGGGCACAGTGGTTGCCCATAGGTTCAGAGATTCCTCAGCTGCCGTCAGATTCTTTGAAGTAAAAGTGAGAGTATAACATTTTGGATTACTTGCAATTTTTTACATTTTGGCTTTTGTTCTGGTTTTTTTTTTTTTTTTTGTTTTTTAATAACGTCCTGTTTAATTTATTATCATCAACAGTGAAGTCAGTTAAGATCCTACGAAGGTAAGCGTACTCGGAGTATCCATGGTCAGACGTGGCAGCACACAAACAAATGGCTCAAAGTTAACGCAAGCAAATTGGATGTTTAAAATAATGGTACCAAAATTTGAGTTCTGCCTTAAGTAAATAATTTATTTTTGGAATTAGCAGTGCAGGGATGGCTATGATAAACTGAAATATAAACAAACCCTTTTCCTCAGAGACGTGGTATAAATTTGAAAAAAATTGCAAGTTTTTCAGTCTCATTAAGAATTTGAAGCTGCTTTTGAATCATTTCTGAGCCTATTTACCCCTTTGCAATCCAAGGTCACTCATTTTTCACATTAAGTTTCCAGTGAGTTGGAGTCCATCTCCGCAATAGTAAACAGTCACATTTTTGGCAGCAATAAGCCAATTTAGCCTCCCAAATAAGTGTGGAAAATGACTGAAATGTAAAGATCAGTAACTGGTAAATTAACATGTTAATAGTGTAGTACAGATATGAATGTGAATAGATGTTAATACGTAACCTAGCTATGTGTGAATGCCGGAGGGAAAGCATTTGTAATTTGCTCACCGATAAGGCCTGCGCCTCAGTTCCAACAGACATACGAGCTAATATCTGCTTGACAGCCTTATCTTTAGTTGCCAACAGTTGACCCTGGTGGCTAACATCATATATAGCTTACCAGCCATCTCCAAGGAACTTGTCTGGTGGCATTTGCCATTTTCAGCCACGCAGCGTATTAAAATATTGCAGCTTAGGCTCCACATGAGCTGCCACGGGTTAGAACAGAGAGGGCCAGTAAATGCTTTTTTGCCAGTCAGGAATGTTAACTCACTTAATTTGAATGACCCTCCCAGATTTGCTGATGGGCCCAAAGCAAGCTCTGGAAATCTTACTGTGGTCAAGCTAGTTAGCTAGCTAGCTGGCTAGCTCGGTTGCAAACTGGGTGGGCACAGAGAACATTTTGCCAACACTGGCTGGCTAGTGAAGTAGGTCTCCTCCTATTTTTGCCCATTTACTAGGGCGATTCAACAAGGAAAGTGTCTGTTGCTTGGAAGGAAGTTCATAACTTGGGTCATGTTGGATAAGAAAAACACTCATTGACTAATAAACGAAAGCTTGTCTTACCCCCAGTGAAATGATCAGAGCAGGTTACACTGGACTTGGATGGCATCCACTGATCTCTTGGGATAGCAGTCAGCCACAGTTTGAGACGCTTTTTGTCTTTCAATGGATACAAGGATTTTAACAAGTGACTGTTAAAAGGTTCATTGAAAATAGTAAAATAAATTTAAGCCATATTTCAGTGGATATGAATAATACCATCTTTTCTCTCCTCTCACTTTATCTTGACCGGAGGAATTCACACAGCCAGGTGCTGTACAAAAACATCATTATAGTGTTTCTTTTCAACCAGTAATCAGAGTGTTTTGTCTGGATTGCCTATGGTGCCCATTGCGAATGTCAGCTGAAAACTGCACGTCCGAGCTATGCATCATGGGCAATCGTAAAAGGGATAATTTGCAGTGTGTGCTTGGTTGTGACTGTGTTCCATCAAATAAGGCCCTTAGCTGTTCGCTGGGTTTGTAAATATCGCTGTAAAGGAATGTAGTTAAACTGAGTAAAGTGTGTTAAAACTCTGGAAACACATGAGTGTGTTTATGACGAAATATGCGCAGTCTCTTGTTCTGTGATGACGATTTGTGTGATGTTTGCTCGTGTTTGACAGAACGGCGTGTCGACTCCAATGACCGGGTGTACTTCGTAAACCACAACACTAAGACCACTCAGTGGGAGGACCCTCGCACTCAAGGGTGAGCCGAGACCACCCTCTTGGGGCTGATTTTTCAAATTTCAACCAATTTATTTCATATTTGGCATGGGCCTTGTGCATGGTAAGGTCACAAAGCCTATCGATTTTGGGAGTGATTGCTTTGGGGCGTTTGGGGATACACGTTGACCAGTGGGCGGCTGACTGTCTAGTTTGACAAGACTGTATAAAGAGGCAGGGAGGGAGATTGGCGAAAGAAAGGTTGGTGGTTGGATTTAAACCGTGAAAGTTGTGGCTTGTGACAGACATGGACGGTGCTGTACTGACTGCGTCACCGAGACACCCACTGGGCTGCTTTTATGCGGAGAAACTCCTGATAGAAAGTTTTCTGTGGTACTGGTGCTCCCTGGTTGTGATGTTTTACCATGAAATGCATAAAATCTGTTTGTTGCCTTCCAATATAGTGGCTGAAAGCTCAGTAGCTTTCAGGAGTTCTGGTAACCATATTGTTAATAGCTGTCATATTTGTCATTTGAAGTTCAGTATGTTTGGGTTTTAAATTTATGTTTGGACATCATTGTGTTTGTGCACATGGACTTTATGGCTCTTGCAAGCAAGTTCTTTTTTTTTTTTTTTTTTTTACCTTTTTAGCTTGAACAAAAACCTGCTTGGCATGTCCAAATCATAATTTCCAAACTGAGGTTTACAAGCCTCTAATTCCATGACGGCAGAGTTACTGGTATCCTGCTCCTCTCTGGCCACACCTCCTTTGTTATGGCTGCTTTTATTGGTGTTCAGCTTTTGCCTTAGAGACCATGCCCCCTTAGCCAGTGCTCCTTTTACTTGTAAGTTGTTTTTGTGTTGGAGACGCGTCATATTGCAACCTCGGGGTGTCTGGAGTTTTATATTTAATGTAAAAATGGGTGACCAGGACGAGACGTAAGGAGCAGTTTCTTGGGAGGTGGTGCTCCCCCTCTCCTTGTGTTACTCTGCGCTTTCCTATCCTGCATATCAATATGAAAGTGGTGCTCTCAATGCTGCTGTGTTTCTTCTTCTGGTGTTTGTGAATATTGCACACTTTCCTCATCAGGGGGGTTCCCACAGTTAAAAAAAAAAAAAAAAAAACTTTCAGAATTTAATGTGTCGCCCTGGAAACACTGTGACAGCTGGTGAAATGCTGATCAGCCCTTAAAGAGGAACCGGTCAGCTTCCTTCAGTGGGCTTTTATATGTGTATCATGAGAGATCTCACTCAGCCTGTCTGATTCAGTGTAGAAATGCACACAGAACTGTATTTGCTGTATTTAAATAATTGGGTTCATAACTAGTTTGAAATTTTGGGGGGTCAGATATGAAGGCTAGGCTTCATTGTAGAGGTAGAAAGTGAAAAGTAATAGGTGAGGGTTAATTTAGCACTGATGTTAAGATATATTTATTTACACAGAGAATGCTCACAGTGTGGAATAGCTTACAGGGCCAGGTAGTAGTGGCAGAAAATTTGAGAGTTTTCAAGACCAGGCCTGATGTAGTGCTGGATTCTGGATAGTTTGTAAGTATCCTTAAGAAGTGTTTGGTGCACTTGAGGAAAATCGTGACCCTTGTTGGGCTGAATGGTCTATTCTCACCTGCTCTGATCCTTGTCAGCTGCATCCCGGCCTCCTGGGTTGAGGTAGCAGGCCCTGTTGCCAGTGGAGGACCTTAGCTGTGTGCTTCACAGTTCCTGTGTGTTTCCAGGCTGCAGAATGAGGACCCGCTGCCTGAGGGCTGGGAGATTCGCTACACGCGAGAGGGCGTCCGCTACTTCGTCGACCACAACACCCGGACGACCACCTTCAGTGACCCGCGCACCGGCAAGTCCTCTGTGTGAGTTGCCGGGGATCATTATTTTATTTTATATTTGTTTTTTATGCTTTCATTTAGCATGTATTTTATTTTTCATGATTACTTTTTAATTTTAATTTTTTTCATTAAAAATTTGAAACCCTCTCCATCAAGATCTAACCCACCCCACACATGAATTCGGAGTGTAACCTCACTCATAACACTCAACGTTGCTATTAAGTATTGCTTCTGTTGGGGGGAAAATTCTTTATATAAATGTATACACAGACATCTATACATATATACAGTACACATCCACAAATATTTAATAGCAGGTTTGGCATTTGACTGCTGAATGGACTGCATTATCTGCAGTACTGGCTCCAACTGTGCTGCAACACCTTATTGATTATTTTGCCTCATCATTTCAGGAAGTTTGCTTATTGGTGCCATGTGGTGGTGTAGTACATGATTGTTGCAAATGCCACTGTCCCAATGGCCAACATGACCTGGGGTTGGGTGGCTTTGATTTATTTGATTAGGATGGATGCTTTTGGTTATAGATGCATTATGTTGAACAGGAACCTGTTAAACCTGTTGTACAGTTATATTTGCGCTATAGTCCAGTGATCGTCCCCAGCAGAGCTTTCAAAATGGCATGTGAAAGCCCACATGCAACCAGCACAAAAGTCGAGTAAACAATGAGCTGCTACGATAACAACATAACCTTCTCCAGTAATCACAAAATATTTTAACACTTGTTGCTGTCATGTTTTGGCAATGTTAGAACATTGACAATACATTCATGTAATATTGTGAGAACATTTGGTGTCAGCTTGGCCCAGCTTTTCATCAGAGCATTAGGGGATGGCACACTGTGGTTCCGATTTTTCTATTTGAGCTTATAATATGGGTTTTCAGGGTGCTTGCGAAGTGTGACTTGTCATTGGTTGCATTTTCACTCTGTGCAAGATTTAGACTGAAGGATGTTTCATGTGAATTTTCTTTGATTTGACTTCCATAACATTTGTGGTGATTATGTGCGTTATCTTGACATTGTGCACCTGGGCTAAACTCTGGGTCTGTTGTCCTTCTTTCAGCACCAAAGGTCCGCAGATAGCATATGAACGTAGCTTCAGGTGGAAGCTAGCGCATTTCCGCTACTTATGCCAGGTACAGCACGTGCCTTCAGCTCTGTGGCTAATGTTACAGTACTGACCACTATGGCTGTGAATCCTTCTCACACTTGCTCTCTCTGTCTCTGCCTCCTGCAGTCTAATGCATTACCCAGCCACGTGAAGATCACTGTGTCCCGACAAACACTGTTTGAAGACTCTTTCCAGCAGGTAGGGTCATTCGTCTGTCTTGAGTTACATGTACAGATGTCTATGCACCAGGTTTTTCCACAATTGAAAATTTAAACATGTAAGCTGATGAAAAGTTGACATCACAAGCACGAAGCGCGAAGTCCTTGCAGCCGGGGTCCTGGGCCTGCTTAAGGGCCCTGGAAGCTCTAAGGTTTCTAGATGCTCTCTGGCGCAATCTAGACCTATTTTTAAACATAATATGTTGGATTAAGAATCTAGATTTGAGGAAATAATTTTGCAAATACATGTATTTTTCCTCAGTACAATGTGATGCAATGAATTGCTTCCTTTCTGAGTGATCAAATTTTATGTGAATGTGTGATTCACACCTTGACAATAACAAATAGATTCTTCAATAAGTGATCAGAGATAGACTTATAACACAACCCTGCATTTTGAAACTTTTTCTCTGCTGATTTGATAAACTGTGTTGATTTTATATAATTCAAAGGCGATGATTTCAAATTTGCCCTAAAAATTTGTGTATCACGTCAGGTTTTTTGACAAATAGAAAATTCTTTTTTTCATATTGATATATCTAAGAATACACAATGATAAATGAAAGCAAAATGTCACAGTCAGATTTTAAGCATTCTGCAAGATGTAATAAAACAAAATGCAGCTTACCTAAGGATTAAATTTTCTTTTCTTTGATTTACAGGAAAAATTTTGTTCGGGGCAGTCTCTCTTTAGGCACCAACAGTTATACCAAGGGCAGTGATTTGTGACAAAACCTGACGTGATAGCAAAAAGCATGTCATATTTGGATTCAGCACCCCAAAATTACTTAGAATCAGGTACTAGCTCTTACTCAGCAAATTTCGTGCAGGGCTGTGTAATAGATTTCCCAGTAGTTCCTTCTTCCTAGTAGAATTTTTGAAACATCAAGAATCAAGATCAATACAAATATACATATTGAAGGTTATAAAAAAATTATTTAAAAAAATAACTTGAGAAAAGTTTGTTCATAATTTCTCCCGAACTTATAAGTGAAAGTTTATTACTATTAAAAATATTAGTCTTTTTTTTTTTTTTCCTGGGCAATAATAGTGCTTAAAAAATACAAAACCCCGCTCATGTAATCTTTTATCATTTGTTTGCATATTCAATTTAAAATCTTCCTGCATGGCCTAGTGCGGGGTCGGCCCAGTTGACCGAAGGTCCGCGAGATCGAAGGTCTGCATAAAAACCATAGGCATAACTTTCATGAAATTTTTGCTTCCAGCAGCTAGCTAAGCTAATGGGGCGAGGTAATGTATGCAGCAAGGTGTTGAAATATTACCTCATATCCATTTGAATTTGAAAATGGAAATGATAAATGCCGTATCTAATAACTTTATTTTTGTTTAAAGTAGACACTTTCGGTCTCGCGGACCTTTGGTCAACTGTGCTGTAACCCCTAACGTGCGTAAGTGTTCTGAGAGGCTACATTAATCATTTTTTCGTTGGGCAGCTCACGCTTGATTTCTGTGGTCCGATCTCGTTCAAATTCATGTGAAAGATTTGATGCGTATTGCTCACTTGAAAATATTCAGCTAATATTTGGTCAAGTTTGGATAAGTAGATTTTAAATATCGGCCTGGATATGAAGCTGCAAAGCCATCAGTGCCTGCTTTTCAGACAATTTCGCCCCTCTCTCTCTCTCTCTCTTAGACTAGTTTATTCCTAACTTTATAAATAATACCTAATTTGATTATCTGTCTCGTCTTACTTTTTTCACGGGGCGAGGTGGTGTTTTTCTTAAAGTATTCATTGGTCTTACCAGCTCAATAGGCACAATGATATTAATCTTTTTATGAATCGTGATAATTGGAAGAAATAAAGAACTTACCAACTCCTTCCTCGTATTCTAGCCTGGCATATCGACTGAGCCAGGATTTCGAAAAATCCACCCTTTGCCTCTTCAAATAGACTTCGGTGCGGTGTTCTGACAATTTGTGCTATCGTAATGCAAAGCGATCGTAAAGTCTTTATTTTCGCCTTAATATTGCAATATGAATCAGTTTACAATAGTTACTTTGTTATTTGTTAGCTTATTATAACATAAGCAGATGTTATAATGAGTTGGATAAGTTTGTTTGAAGATATATGCCCATATACGCCATTATCATCTAATTTCTGCATTTACAGGAAAACCCAGCGTGTGCATGCAAATATATTTACGCTTCTAGGTCGAAAGGCGCACTGTAATAAAATCTGTTTTTATGATTTTTGAAGATACTTGAGATATGAGCGAAGAAACAGCCCGAGATTTTAGGTTTGAGCAAGCGCAGAACCGCGAGGTAGCATATTTTGATAGGTAGCAAAATTTGACAAAACACCGACAGTTCCAGATGTACTGGGACGTTCAGGAGGATCCGGACATTGCTGGTCATATCACTTGAAAATGGTTGTTTAAGTGAGCTGCTTCCGTTTTTTTCCATGATTTGATGATCAAGTTGAACTTCAGAACAATTACTGAATCAGTGAAGGCCACTATTCACCGCAGTGACTGCACACTATACGAATACGATATGGGAGTTAAGCCGACTGTATGCGTGCACGGATTGGACTCGTAAATCTCTGGATCACGGTGCTCTATGGGTCAAATCTGACGAACAGCCAGATCAATATAATTTTAAAAGTACATGTACACCTTACACATGTGTAGGTCGAGCTAGCTATTTAACTGCGCTAGCGCTCAGAATGACTCACCACGAATGCGACGCTACGAACGTCCCTTATCTCTTCAAGAACCCCGATGCGGCACGGTAGCATTCCAGTGCCCGACGTGTCCGGCGATCTTGTCGGCCAAACGTCCGCTAACGTGAACAGGAGCCCCAAGATAAAGCACGCACATTCGAGCTATTTGTTTTTTCGATTTCTTTTGAACTTGTGTCACTTCTGCCTTACCAAACGTGACTGAAACTTAGCTGTATGTTTTTTTGTATGCTATAACGGTTTTAGTATGTTTTGATTGTGAAAATTTGCGAGCCAGTCAGTTTTGATGACCTATTTAAAATCATTATTTTTTTAACCTGTCGCTCATGATTTTAAACATGTCGCCAATTTTTAGCCCGCTTGACCGACAGGCCCAAGGGGCTTATGCTGTGCTTAGGGTCAGTGGTGGTCTGTTGTGCGTGCGTTCGTGCGTGCGTGCGTTAGTGCGTCCACAATTGTCGTTTCAGCGCGATACAGCTTTCAGTTTTCCACGAATACTTTTCATATTTTATGTGCATGTATGTGGGCCCAAGATCTAGCCCAAATTTGATTGTGGGCATGCTGCCATTCTTGTTTTGGCCACCGGGTGGCTTTTTCTGCAAAACTTCAAACAGGTCTAGCTCCCTAATTCTACGAGCTAAGATGCTCAAATTTTTACTGTAGGGTGTTCTGCCAAGGGTTCATCATATATGCAATGGGTTTTTGATTTGACCTAATTTTAAAGGTTATATAGGTCAAAGGTCATAAAATGTGCCAGTTTCGTTTCAGCGCCATAGTGCCCTCAGTTCTCAACGGATCCTTTTCCTATTTTCTATGCATGTATATGGGCCCAAGATATAGCCCCAGTTCAATTTTGGGCATGCTGCGATTCTCGGTTTGGCCACCAGGGGGCTTTTTCTGCAAAACTTCAAACAGCTCTAGCTTCCTAATTCTATGAGCTAAGATGCTCCAATTTTTTGTCCGCTTGGCCAAAAGGCCCAAGGGGCTTATGCTATACTCGAGGTCTTTAGTGGTGGTATGTCGTGCGTCCGTGCGTAAACTTTTGGCTTGTCTGCGCTCTAGCGTCTTCAGTTTTTCACCGATCCTTTTCATATTTCATATGTGTATATAGCGTCTTAAGGTCCAGACTAAGTTTGATTTTCAGCCCAATCGGACCGATACTTTGGCCAATAGGGGGCGTTCCATTTTGGCCACGTTTGGCCAAGCGGCCGCAGTGGCTTTGCCACTATTTTTTTAACATGTCGCTCAAAATTTCAAACCTGTCGCGCTTACTTGTCAAAAGTCGTCGTGGGAAACACTGCGATGCACCGATACAAAAACATGTTAACTTTGGTTACTGGGCACCTCAGTCACATTGCTTTTGTTAGATGAGCATCAGACACTGCCTTGTGGTCTTGGCACTTAAGCGGGGGCCTCAAAATCCATTCAGTCTTTCCTTATGGTAGTCTTGACAGTGCTTGAGTTTTTTTGTGATGTTATGCCATTTCCTTGCTGAATTGTCTGCCTGTCTGTGTCTGTCTGTGTCTGCCTTTCCATGTCTGCCTGTCTGCGTCTGCCTGTCCGTGTCTGCCTTTCTGTGTCTACCTGTCGGTTTCCAGATCATGGCGCTGAAACCGTATGACCTGCGGAGGAGGCTGTATGTCATCTTCAGAGGGGAGGAAGGGCTGGATTATGGTGGCCTGGCAAGGTCAGTCAGAGCATTGGCATTAGTTTGGCAAAATGATTGGGGGTCTGTCCTAGCAAGGAGATTCCCTTTCATCTTTAAAATTATTATAGACGATTTTTGTGAATGGTTCAATAACCGGTGGCTTTTAGATTGCTCATGAAACTCACAGGTGGGATCTAAGGGTGCGCAGTTAAACTCATGGCTCCTCCAGTGGGCACTAACACATTGTACATTTGGTATTGGAAACTCATGAAATTTAGTCAGAGTCAATAGAGAAACAGTCTATTGACTAGTGATGGGAGTATCATGAGGCTGAAGGATCTTTCATTTTCTCTTCCTCTCCCCCTCTTTTCCTTTCCTCTCTCTCCCCACTCTCACCTTCTCCCCCTCTCTCCTTCAATCTTTCTCTCTCTCTCGCTCTCTCTCTCTCTCTTTCTTTCTCTTTCTCAGGGAGTGGTTTTTCCTGCTGTCCCATGAGGTGCTGAACCCCATGTACTGTCTGTTTGAGTACGCCGGCAAGAGCAACTACTGTCTGCAGATAAACCCCGCTTCCACCATCAACCCCGACCACCTCTCCTACTTCTGTTTCATTGGACGCTTCATCGCCATGGCAAGTGACCTCACGCTTCCTGACCTCTCACAAAAAGGGGGCAGGGCTTGGAAAAGCAGGGGGCAGTACTTATTCATGAATAGATTTTTTTAGATGGCTGTTTGTGGAATGAGTGCACAAAAGTTCTGAGGGTTTGAGAACAGCAGTTAGTGACATGTCTGATATTAAAAATGGTGAATTACAGAGACTGTTTTAAAAAAGTAAATAAAGCCTAATTCTCCATTTTTTTCTTTCATCCTTTTTCTCTCCCTCTTTTCTCCCCACCCTGCCTCCCTGTCGCCCCTCTTTCTCTCTCTTTTTTATCCCCTCCCCTCATTTTTCCATCCATTCTTTCCCTTTTTGTCCCTCCCTCCTGCCCTGCTCCCTCTCTCTTTCACTCCCTCCATCTTTCCGTCCTTAACTTGGTTATATCTGTTCAATCTCTCCCTCACTCAGGCGCTGTTTCATGGGAAGTTCATAGACACGGGCTTCTCCCTGCCCTTCTACAAGCGCATGCTGAACAAGAAACTCACCATCAAAGACCTGGAGTCCATAGACCCAGAGTTCTACAACTCTCTTATCTGGATCAGGTACAGTATCTCTGCTATGGAGGTCCGATTCGTTTTTAAAATGACGAAGAAGGAAATAAGAGAGCTTTGAAGCGAGCATTTAAAATCCTAAAAGCAGCTTTGAAATCGCATTGCTTACTGATGCCATGTCGGTCGACATTGCTGGTCGTCTCTTGGTAGTTCTCTCACTCCAAATATGATACCACTAGTATCGTAGGACAAATTACCCCACGGGGTTCAATACAGTATATAAGTATTATCTCCCATAAATTAATTTTGTTTTATGCAGAATTCAGGAGCCTTGGGGTGTAAAAATGAACAACTGGCAGCGACCACAGGATGTCCTCTAAACTTTCAGACTGCAGATGGTCACTCAGTATAGCGTCTCTCCTGCTGCTGAGCTGCTCTCTCCTCTGTCCGCAGGGATAATAACATCGAGGAGTGCGGCCTGGAGATGTTCTTCTCCGTTGACATGGAGATCCTGGGGAAGATCACGTCTCATGACCTGAAACCCGACGGAGCCAACGTATTGGTGACCGAGGAGAACAAAGAGGAGTACATTGGGTAAGAGAGCTGTCTGTCACAGACGCCAGCCAATCACGAGGTGACTGAGGCTCATGGGTCTGTGTTCTTTCTGTAGATACACAGCGGATACCCAAGGTTATGTTTCATTTCATCATTGGGTTTTTAAGGCCTGGCAGGTTGCTGTTAGATTCTATATCAAGTTTTGACATAAACGGTGAGAATCAGGCGAAGTTTAGCAGGTGGAAAATGGTAAAGTTCATTAGTCTGAAAGGCCTGCTCTTAGCAATATGATTTGATATACGAGTACTATGACTGATTGAGTGGTGTCACTGTAATAATGGACATGATTACGGCAACAGTGGTAATTACTCTGCATTTTTACGATAATGTTTATGACTGTATTGTTGCAGTAATGATTCATCTGGATCTGTGGTATTACAGTAATGGCACAGCTCATTGTAATTTCATGGTGATGATATGAGTGGCTTTGTTGTGTTCAGGTATTTATGCACTTGGCTGTATAGTGTTGAGACAATGATGCCTTTTATCTGTAGTTTTGTTTGAGTGTTTTAGTAATGAAGCATATGGTTTTATAGTGATACAGCAACGATACACGTGGCTCTGTGGTATTGCGGTAATGATACATATGGCTCTCTATTGTTATGGCAGTGATACGCGTGACTCTAGTTTTACGGTAATGATACTCTGATTCACGTGCCTGTGGTTTTATGGTGATGATATGGTTCTGTTGTGTGATGGCAGTGATACTTGTGACGGTTGTATTATTGTAATGATACTCTGAAACGTACGGCTGTATGGTTTTTAGGCAATGATACATATGGCTCTGTAGTGTTACGGCAGTGATACGCGTGGCTCTGTAGTGTTACGGTAACGATGCTCTGGTTTTACGGTGATGATACAAATGGCTCTGTAGTGTTATTGCGGTGATGAGTTACTCTGTCGTGTTACGGCCATACGGCTCTGCAGTTTTAAGGTAACAGTGCATATGGGTCTGTAGTGTTATGGCAGTAATACGCATGGTTTTGTAGTGTTACAGTAATGATGTTGTGATTCACATGGCTCTGGTTTTACAGTGATGATGCATATGGTTCTGTAGTGTTCTGGCAGTGAGACTTGTGGCTCTGTTGTATTACATACAGCTCTATGGTTTTAATTATCCCAGTGATACAGCCGGTTCTGTAGTGTTACAGTAATGATGCTGTGATTCACATGGCTCTGCGGTTTTACGGTGATGATACGGATGGTTCTGTAGTGTTGTGGCTGTGAGACGTGCGGCACTCTTGTGTTACCGTAATGATGTTTGGTTCCCCTGTTGCGGCAGGCTGATGGCGGAGTGGCGGTTTTCGCGGGGGGTGGAGGAGCAGACCAAAGCATTTCTGGACGGCTTTAATGAGGTGGTGCCTCTACAGTGGCTGCAGTACTTTGATGAGAAGGAGCTGGAGGTGAGTGTGTGTGTGTGTGTGTGTGTGTTGTACAGATGATGCTGTGTATTTGTGTTGTTGTAGTGTGTATTGTGACACACCTATGTATGCTGCACAGGTGATGCTGTGTATGTGTTTTATTGTAGTAGTGTGTATTGTGACGTGTTGTTCAAGTGATGCTGTGTGTGTAGTTGTATCACTTGTATTATTGAGTGACATGCCCGCATGGGTAGTTGTGTAATGGTATTGTTTATGCTGTACAGGTGGTGCTGTGTGTGTAGTTGTATATTGAGTATTGTGTGTGCTGTACCGGTGATGCTGTGTGTGTAGTTGTATATTGTATATTGTGTCTGCTGTACAGGTGATGCTGTGCGGCATGTTGGAGGTGGACCTGCAGGACTGGCAGAGGAACACTGTGTATCGACACTACACCAGGAACAGCAAGCAGATCATCTGGTACTGGCAGGTAGGGCTGTGTGTGTCTGCCAGTGCTTACCTGCTTTTCATAGGCTAACATCTGCCTTCCTGTAGAGCCAGTCAGCCAATCACAGGTCATGAACTGACTGTAACTGCCCCCTTTTGTAAAGAGAGCAGTGTTTGGCTGTATGGTGGATCTGCACCATTAGCAGTTCTGGACAGCACTCTGGACTGAGCTGATTGAGTATATCTCACTATGTTTAAAATCCATATATTGGTGCTGTAATGTCAGCACATTCAGTGAATATGAATGAGAATAATGAATGCTGATTGGCTCATTCGCTGTGTGAGTTTGTGTTTCTGTTGAGCGTCTGTTACGGTGAGTTTCAGTTATGCAGCGCCTCTCTGTCGCCCCCTGCAGTTTGTGAAAGAGGTGGACAACGAGGTGCGTCTGAGGCTGATGCAGTTTGTGACCGGCACCTGCAGACTGCCACTGGGGGGCTTCGCTGAGCTCATGGGTGAGTGGTTGTGTGTTATAGACATTCGTGCATGCAGTATACAAGCATAAGTATATTATATATACGCACGCACATATATTCACTCTACACGCGTACTCTCACTACGCATACATTCGTATGCACTATATAAGCGCGTACGTGTAAACTATATTGGCACACATATGCGCACACACACTCAAATACTGCATGCTTACATACGTATACGATACAAGCGCACACAAGCACATTTATGCACATCAACATACACAGATACACATACAGTGCATTGGTGTATACCCAACATACACACAAACACGCACACACACACAGTATAATAGTATCTCTCTCAAACACCTTAGGGTAATATCACTTTTGCGAAAATTTCATTGGCTGAGAGCATGGGGAATAAAAATCACTTTGCGTTACGTCACACTGTTAATGTTTAGCCAAACTCAAAGAGTAACGATGGTTAAATCGGTATGGCTCAGTGCTGCTGCAAGCGTGCTAGATTCCATTCTCCTAAGTTCACGTTACTTGGCAAGCTAGCTAGCATGTATGCAGTACGTTTGCATAACCAGAATGTAACATCAGTTTGTTAGCTAGCAAGCTAACGATAGCTAGCTTCTCAGTTTACTGAATTTACAAACCGTTGCTGGTTCAGCCACAAAGGTCTGTGACTCAGTGACTGACCATTAGCAGAGCGATGGCCTTAGCACAGGGCTGACAAACAATGGGCGCTAACGGAAATTAAGTTCGTTTTCTATTTAACTACGCAATCGTGATAAACAGAATCTTATACTCTTGGTCATGTAATTAGAAGGTTATGAAACTCGTTCAGTAAATTTAGTGTTCGTTGCTGTGAAGCTACAACAAATGCAAAATTTACTCAACTCCTTTCATAACTTTCATATGACAAGCCCACTTGTGTAAGATCCTCTCTCTCTCTCTCTCTCTCTGTCTCTCTCTCTCACACACACACTCACACACACACTATAACAGTATCTCTCTCACACACACAGGCAGTAACGGACCTCAGAAGTTCTGTATAGAGAAGGTGGGGAAAGACACCTGGCTCCCGCGCAGTCACACCTGGTGAGGCCTGTTACCGCGGCAACACACCTTCACTGCTCCCCTCCTGCTCTTTTACACTTCCTTCTACTCTCTGTACTTTACCTCTTTTCTCATTCTCTTTCGCTTTTTCCCTCTTTACCACTCATTTTCTTAGACCCCCATCGCCTCTCCTCCCTTTCTCCTCTATCACTCCCCTGTCCTCCTCTCTCTCTCTCTCTCTCTCTTATCACTCCCTCTCTCTCCCCTTGTTCCCCCAGAGCTACCGTGTTTGAGATCGGTCGGCCATGTTGGTAAAAGCTTCAGTTAATTGGTTCCCTCTGGTGTCTCTCCCCTCCTACAGCTTTAACAGACTGGACCTCCCGCCCTATAAGAGCTACGAACAGCTGAAGGAGAAGCTCCTATTCGCCATCGAGGAGACCGAGGGGTTTGGCCAGGAGTGACCAGCGGCCATTTTGAGAATTCGCTTCCCTCCGTCACCCAGCCACGTTTCTGGAAAGAAAAACGCTTAAAAAAAGTGAAGATTGCACAGATACTTAATTAGATACCAATGTACATAAGCTATTTTGTCATGAAGAAATGGAAAAAAAAATCTTTATTTCTAAACACCATTTAGAAATTTACCTTTTCGTTTCTTCCTCATAAATATGCAATGGAACATTTCAGCGTCTGTCTCCTCTTTTAAAAGAGGAAGCTTATCAATAGTATTATAATAATTATTTTTTGTTTTTCTTGGCGGGTTTTTAAAAAGATGTATAAGAAGAAATGAATTTATAATTTAACTATATCAATGGCTCTAGTTTTATAGAGCTTTTAAGGCAAATTAGTCTGTTTTCGTTTTGGGTTTTTTTTTTTTTTTTTTTTTTCCTTTTGGGAGGGGAGCTTGTTTTGGACTGCGACACCCACACTGCTTGAGCCCATTTTACCTGCAAGACATCCTGGCATGGACCCCCGGGACAAGTGACTCAACATTTGACCCCCCCCACACGCCCCCCCCAAATCCGTTTTGGGTGGGAGTTATCCAGTGGCGTCCCATTGGCGATTTGAAAGACCTGTGGTAACCTCACCTTTCAATGCTTAATTACGCTAAACCTGTCGGAGTTCACTTCACCTAATTAGCTACCAAACATTGATTTGCTCACTTGCTAAGACCAGTTGGGAGAATGACTGGCTGATAGCATTGTTTTTTTATAGCATTGTTGTACATTGCATTTCAAAGCTATATGGCGTTTTCCCACGCACATAAAAGATGACGTAAAACATTTGTCTATCGGAGAGACTGAACTCATGTAGCTCGTGAAACGGCACAGATTTGCGTGAAGTACTTTGCGCGGCCTATTGTAAATAAAGCCTTTCGCCCGTAAGTAAGGTGAGCTTCAGTAAGGCCAAGATTTCTTCATCCTCAAATGTAGCATATTCTTTTGAATGTTTTCAACATTCTGATGAAATAAAGTGCTATCCTATGATTCATTACACTGCTGAAAAAAAATCTATAACCAGAGCTCGGCGTAAGAAAAAGTTTTGGATTTTTTGTATTTAGATTATTGCCTTTCTTTCAGTATCACATCCATTATATAAAATGTGGCCAATAGGCAGTCACTTTCTCATTATCATTTCTAAATCAATGTAGGCTTCATATTGGTTTAGATTATTCAGAAAATAAATTGTTTGTTTGTCAATCATGCAAAAAAAAAAAATATGGGAGTAATCAACGTGAGGTTACCGCAGTCCTTTCATATCTCCGACAGCACACCACTGGAGTTATTGCAATCGGCCATTTTGGGGGCGGGCACCTGCGACCGGCTTGGTGTGGAACCCCACACTGCTTATACAGGAAAAAGGTCCTTTTTACACGGCGGTTTATCCGCTCACCTGTTTGCTCTTCTCCCACGGGGCACGACCCAGTACTGCTCGGATGGGCCCGAAGAGTGGATTTTAGAAAGCCTACATCTACCCAAGGCAGCGCTAACACAATGATGCGGCATGACGCTCGGCCTCCCCTGCGGATGGGTGGCGGTTATATTGGTGTTGGCGTGGGAGGGCAGGGTGAGAGTAAGGGGTTAGGCCTAAAAGCTCAAAGACCGGAAATTTCTTAAACAGAATCAGTTGAAGCTATTAGCTCTCATGACTAAACTATTCCCTTCCTGCATCAGTCTTTTAACAGGTAACTTGCTGTTATGGAAAAACAGTTTTAAAATGCATTTAAAAATTAAGAGAAAGAAGACAAAAAAAAAAAAAAAAAAGAATAGCACATTTTTGGACTCTGCGTTATGAAATGTCCCTTTATAGGCCAGGGCGAGTGGATGTATATCGGGTCTGTGGGAGAGATTGGACTGAAAGAGTGCAATTAAAGAGTATGGAAGGAAAACAGTCTGAGCATTCATTTGTGTGGGCGACTGTGCTTGTCTGGGTTTCCCTGGACGTCATCTTTTCTTTCAAATGATTATTTTTAAAATGTCTGCGCTTCACTGCCTGTGATTGTGGTAACAGTGCATTTTCAATGCTTAAACTGCCTTGCACCTTAGGGGGTGGCCTAGTTCATGCTAGGACTGAGAAAATCAGTGTCTTTTTTCTGGTTGTTTGTCACCACATGCAAGTCCTTTGGGGTCTGTTGCAGTAGCAGCAGTTAAAAGCCTCTCCTGGGTTACGGAGCGGTTCCCGGATTCTTCGCTAGCCCTGCGGTACATCAGCGCTGTAATTGGTTGGAGCCAGAGGCTGCATTCAGGCATTGGCTGTCATTACTCTGTATTTACTGGATGATCAGATCATTGGAAGCATTGCCATAAATGTCAGCTTTGTGAAGCTCACAAACTACTGTTTTTGTTGGGACTGGCTCATTTGGATTGATTATTTTATGATACTGAAATTTGAGCTGTAGCCACTATCTACATGTCCCTGTGGGAGAGCTTTGTTTTCGGCCACAGTTCTTCGGTATTTGGCTCTGGTTGTCATAATTTTTGGGACCGTTCCCTCTGCCGTCTTTAATAATTGTGCAGTTTTTGTGAGCAGTGCAGCTTTAATTTGGGCGCCAGCTATTTCAATCCTTATGAACTCTTAGTACCACACATTGCTTTTCAGACTTGCTAAGCCAAGTGCCGCTGGTTAAACCTGTTTAAAACAGACCCATGCTACCAACTGGCTTTCAGAGTAATAGAAAAGACACTCGATGCTTTTGCACTTGACCTTTAGGGAAAAGAAAGGTAAAAGCCATTTTCCAGTAAATTAGTTTTCTGTAGGGGTTGTGTGCACGCATGTTTGGCATGCAAGTAGACGGCGTCAAACGGTACTTGTGCTCACCCTCAGATGTCTCGGACCCCTCGTCTCATGATCAGTTTGGGTTGCTGCCCGGAATCTGTCACGTACAGGCTGTAACCAGATGTGGCGCTCTTGAGCTACCATAGTCACTCGTGGCTCCTAAGCGGGGTCGGTCAGTGACAGTGCCTGTGTTCCATTCTCGGATAGACAGCCGACTGATTGTTGAATGGTGACAGTGCAAATGACACTGAGGCTGAGACCTGCCTGTGACATGCTAATGGCTCTTTCTCTCCTGTGTCACAAGCCGTTCGATTTTCTTGATGGAGTTACATTTTTCTTTTTTTTTTTTTGTTGGCTTTATGTAGGCTATTGACCACACCCAAAAGAACAAGTCAAGTGTCACTGTACGCATGAACAGCTCAATGTTAGTTATTACTGAAGTGCTTGGCGTGTGCACGTGGTGCGCGTAAGGATTACAATACCACGCGCTTTTCTTTATTTCCTCTCATGCCTCACTGGAAAAGCAATAAAAATCAGTCGATTCTTCAATTTGCCATAAATACAGTACATACCTCACCATTGCATTTTTAATGGCGCTAAGTAGATCTCTGATCTGGACTAGCTTTGGCAGTGTTACTGATGAAGGAATAAGCAATCCATAACAACAACCAAACACCCTCATTAAGCCTCTGATCCCTACAATTAGAATATATAACTGGACTATTTACAATAAAGTTGCACTGTGTGGGACAAGACATATGGAGCTGAACTTCTCAAAGTCATCTCTGCACACTTGAGAGATTGTCTTTATTGAAAGTTGCAGTGGTTACTTTTCTGCCAGGACAATTAAATCTCCAAATTTATCACATAATGCATAAGAATATCATCATTGCTGTACCTGCACAGTCCACTAGATGTACCCAGTGAGCTGTGCAGGTGTTGCAATGGCCATGGTCATAATTAAGTAATAAATATGCATATTGAAATCTGACAGAAAAAAAAGGCCACCATAATTTATAGGGAACAATCTATCAAGTGTACAAAAATTAATTTCAGAAGTTAACCTCTGTCTTGTCCCACATAAAGCTAGTGTATACTGTCCACTTAAAATTTCGTAATTGTGGGGATCAGAGGCTTAATGAGGAGTGTTTGGTTGTTGTTATGGTCTCCTTGTCCTTTCATCATTAGTACTGTCGAACTTGGTCCAAATCCAAGTCATAATTTTAAAGTTAAGAGTCAGAAAAAACATGCAGTCAAATTGGCCCAGATAAATTAACTATTATTCCTGAAACCAATAAACATTTAAAAACTGTCTAGAGAACACATTTTTCATCAGTGTACACCATCTGATAGTGTTTCAGCAACATCTGAGATGGCGGGTGTTAGGCCTGCATGATTTTACACTGAATTAGCAGATTAGGATTTTTCGATTGTGATCTGTAAACACAACATTCCAATTTGGCCCCTCCTCCCCAGCTCAGCGAACACCAGAAATGCGACCCTGCGGTACAGTGCTATGTCCCGCTTTCACACCCTGCAAGCTGTTATTGGCTGTAGGCTACACACCCAGAGATTGACACCCAGAAATGGGGACGATACAAGAGGGCAGGTTTCTGGAGCTTCAGACACTGTGATCATTGAGAGGGATTGTTTTTGCAGGAGTCAATACATTGTTTTTTGAAAAATTGTTCTCCATATACTGTAAAAGGTCTCCTATCATCTCACCCGGTGCACAGCGCATTGGCCATTACAAGCCATTTCAAAATCTGTCCTTGGTGACATCACAAGGGTAAGGGACCATCCAAAATAATATTGAAACTGATTAACTGGTTGGCTGAAGTTAACCAGTCCATCTTGCCTTTAGGCGTCGCTTTCCATATGGTGTCACAAAGGAACAGATTTTGAACTGGCTTGTTATGTATTACTGGCTGTTTGCCTGATTACATTATGCAGGACCTTAAAAGATTGGGCAGAAGGTGAGATTTGGAATCTATAATATTGATGACGAAACCATGGACCTTGGTAGCCATAACCTCTTGGGTTAACTGAAGTGGATTTGGGGTCCAGTGAGGTCACTTTATGCCTTGATGGCTGGGGTTGTGTTGTCCTGATTTGACCCCTCATTACTTACTGTTAATGCACACATTGTTTATTTCAAATGGCTAATTGTGCCAGATAATTACAGTAATTCGAAAGTAGTTGACTGCTCGGCAAGTCCAGCTGCTTGAGAAATCAGTTCATCAAGCTGTATTGTGAAAAGAACTGCTTACCGCTTGTCATGTCGTGCTTTACTATGGGAATTTATTAGAAGTGTCAAAAGAGAGGAAATCTAAAGAATAAGCCCGAAGCATTTCTGAGAAAAGCTGAAGAATGATTCTCTCACCCTTTCATCGGCAACTGAGCTGTAACTACACTCTTTAAATAGCAGGAACAGAACGTCTAAATGAAGTTGCAGAAAAGAAAGATGGTTAAAGTCCCAGAGTTGCTGAAAAATATCAACAAAAAAAAATTGATTGAACAAACTTGAATGATTGAATTGCAGAATAACAATGACTGTAACATCGTCAATCAGGGAGGAATAACCCACACACACACACACACACACACACATTAATGAAGTAGTTCATGTATAATGCATTTAGTTGTGGCTTAATCAAATGGAATTAAATTGCACTTGACGTAAGCAGCATCAGGTCACCCCTGCCATTCATACTGTACATGCCTGGACGGGGTTCCCCCTGGGTTTTCAAAAGTATTCTTCACTTTTTTCCTTAAAAGATAAAGTCAAAAAAAGTATTCTTCGCTTTCCCTCGGTCTTTATTCTTTCATAGTCACTCATTGACTCTACTTAACTTCAAAAAGCCTTTAAAATCAGACGAAGTGCCAACAGCATGATGAAGGAAAAGGTCAAACCTCAAATATTTGTGCACAAACAGGCCTCTCCATTTTAGAGTCGATTGTCTACAAACATACATGTATGTATATATTGGGCTCCACTCCAGTTCAGCCTCTAATAATGGGCACCCTGTGCACCATAAAAGCTAAATTAAACCTCTGTTGAGCTTTTAGCATGGAATTTATTCAAAAGAGTGGTATTTGGAATCCCTTTAAACCCTTTATTTCTTGATTTTTTATTTTGAACAGTTTTATGAATATAGCCATTTTGGGCATCCCGAAATTAATAAGGGACACACCCTTTAAAGGGTATCGACTGTCTAATTAAGAGGCCTGACACAAAATGCTAAATTGGACTTGGGGTGAGAAATTTTGTGCTGTCGGAATCAGAATTAATGGAATTCGCAAATGTTAATTTAAAATGTTAAACTTTTGAGATTTCCATTAACTCTGATTCAAAATTGAACTTTGGGTGAGCTCACTGTTGAGTGGACAAACAACTTGTTGGAATCAAAATTAATGGAAATCTCAAATGTTCAGGGTTTGAAACGTTAAACATTTCAGATTTCCACTACTTCTGATTCCAACAGTCTCAGTGGTGGTACCCCCATCCACGCCAGTCCTCTCCCACAGAGGAGTGCTTACAGGTTGCTGTACTGACCTCAACCACCATGTGATAGCAATTGGGCTTCAAGAAAAACCGTCTGGATTTTTTATTCATTTGCTGTTTAATTATATCTGATTTTCCGAGGGCTACCAGCAATCTCAAGGCAAAATGCAAAATGAAGATTGCTTATCCGCATACCACGTTGTATAAATCCACTTTACCATAACCTAGAGCTTCATTGATTTTCGCTAGTAAGGTCACTGGATGTTTGTGAAGACCCATGACTTGTTTGCTGCGCTTGCCTGACTCACAGGGGCTCCAGCCAGTTCCATTATATCCACAGTAGTGGAAGCGTCTTTTCATTTGCGTCGCCACATAGAAACGTGTCCGTCAGTCCTTATAATCACTTATACAACAGTTAGTTCCGACCGAGTAATTTGATTTGACGAGAGGCATTTCATGAGCACTGATGATAAAGCACAACATCTCTGGGACATATAACAGCAAAATCACTCCGCTCACAGGTGTTATAATAATCGTAAATTACACTTACTACCGATCACAAACTTAGCGCTAGATTGTTAGCAACAATCAAGTCCTGATCCATTTGTGGAACTATTTGCGCGGGCGAAGCCACATAACTTATTAAATAAACAAAGACATCATAATTTGTTGCCGCTTATTGTTGTCAACTAATAAGTGGCGCTTATAGAACTGTTGTTTAAAAGCAATATTACACTCGAAGTTGTAATGTTGCTGAATGTCATAGCTGAATTAATTTTGATTGCTTACTAGTTTCTTTAGCCTGTAACATCTATTTCAGAGCACCAGTGGGCAAATATTTCAATTGATGGCACAGGTATTTAGCTACATGAGGGGCACTGAAATGAAGCGCCAAAATCTGCACTGCGATTTGGTCTGGTAGATACGGATCGCACAGGAACCAGTGCTATACTGGAAATGGGTTTTGTTACCAAATTTTGTAAATAACATGAGACTAGGCTAGTTAGGTGTCGCTAGCCAAGGAGAGGCACACCGTATGTTAGCTGTACAACTTATGCTCAGCTCATATCACTTTCACGTAACTTGGGACTGATACAGACCTGTATGGACCTTGTGTTCCCAGTGCAACAAGAGAGGGTGTTTTTGCTCCTTCTTCAACCATTTTACAAGCAAAGAAAAAATCCACGTATATTCATTTTCTTACACTAACTGTGTGAGGACAGTATTTGACTTATCAAGCCCACAGAAACCTGTATGCCAATGAGACAGTATTTGGACTTATTTTTGTCTAATAAACCCTCTCTGATTGGTCTTTCTTGCCTCTGTTCATTGAACATAAAAAATACAACACTGTTGTCTCGTTTTACCAACCTTTGGTAACATAGTGACCTACTGCCCAATACAAAGAATTATTCAAGACAAAATAAAAGAAATCTTCGGGGCTACAGCCTCGAATACCCTGGGCAGGTGACACCATCATTTGTCATTGAATTTCTATTTGTCTTAAAACCATTTGGCCTACATTCGCTACTATAGCTACTGCTAGTAATTTTCTTCTCATCACTGATGGATTATGTTCGTCAATGTCGAAAGTGACTAGCACCAGCGAGAACCGAGCCTGGATAACAAGTGTTTGAAACCCATAAAGGTAAATCATACACCATTATTGAGTTATCAGTGAATCGTGTGATTTTTAAAAAATAATAATAATTCTTCACTATGCAGGTGGTTTAATATAGACCCTGTGAGGTCTCCCATTTGGACGCTCCTGCAGAATCTTCGGTGGTGAACGCAGGCCGAGCCGTCTTATTACATTGCAGTTTTAAGACTGATGCTTTTATCCAAGGCAACTTGCCGTCATCTTCACAAAGCAGGGGCCAAGTGCTCTTGAGCTATGTGTGTTTAAGGGCCTTGGTAAAGGACCCAAAAACTGTGGTAATCTTGTTTTGGTGACACTGACAGTAACCTTCCGTGGCCCAGATGAGCACCTTAATACTGGACCATCCCAGCTTATGGTTTAGGTGTTGAGCCACTTAAATGGTTCATATCAGTTATACGTTGCCTCATGATTATTTGGGCAACTAGTAATCAATGCTCTTCCAAGAGATTAGCTATCCTGTACTTTTTGACTCCAACCCCGACAAAGTGGTCCTCATTGAATGGCCAAAGACCCAGAATGACCGCTAACTTGCACAAATTAGGTTTGGAATCAAGCCACTCCAATATGGTTGATCTTCAGTGACTGGGTTGGTCACCTCAACATTTAGCCGCATGGAAATAATGCAAAACATTTTCATAATTTAAAAATTTAGGTAAATTTTTTTTCCTGCTGAAATTAATGGTCTGTTATCATAATTATTAGTGTTATTTTGAATGCTCTTAAGTACCCAGCTATGTCTAGTTTATACATGTGAAATGTATTCATTCGGAATTAATTCTTGAAGGGTTCTAGATGAACGTGCTATATGAATATAATGTCTGGTATGTGATTTTGTCAGCCGCAGACATTAAGTTTCTCCAGCTTTGAGACATTTTGCATGTGTGTGTGTGTGTGTTTTTTTTGTGTCTTTGTGCATGCGTAAGTGTGTGTGTGTGCATGGGCATCCTGTAACTGGCAGCCAGTCCTCTCAGCTAATGCATGCTGGGATGGAATATTGCTATGGCGCTGCCCAGAGATAAGTGGGTTAGTTAATGGACAGGCGAATGAACGCATAATAGCTTATTCAGACAACATAATAGATGACCCGATGAAACAAATGCATGCGATTTTATCGGTCTATCTAAAATGAGATCAGCATACACCATGAAGTGTTATTGTTGATAATATATCATTGTGTTTGTCATGTACGGACAGTACAGTTTGACCTAAGATTCCTAGTTTGGCTGTCATTGTTGGAGCTACACTGTAATTTTCCAGCTAGCCATGTCCTAAACGTGACCCCAAACAATGTTTGTTCACAGATCTGAAGCTGAAATAACAAAGTGCAATCTCGGTCTCTCGATCAACATGCATTTTTAATCGCTAGTGCTGCTTGTCCTTCAGTAGCCTGGCCTTGAGTTTGGCTTTTCAAAAGTATAAAGGTTTTTTTTTTTTTCCTTTCCGAGACTTCTATTATTTTCTTCCCATGGAATGACCCGGAATGCCTTTAAAGGTTGAACAGGGATTTGAAGTCGCCTCGGGTTTTTTCAAAGGCAAGTGCTTAATTAGTGCTGAAAGACCTACACAATTAGCACTCAGAGAGCTATGTGTGCTTTATCAGAACACAGCAAGGCACCTCAAACATGAAAAATTCATACCTTATCATGTTTATATTCAGCATGCTTGATGAAATACAGAAAAAATAATTAGTCATACCTTCACCCACTCAGTACATAGTGTCCTTATGCCCTGAACATTTTATAATGATAAAACCCATGCTTACAGTAAATGCAACTAAACATTATTATCATTCCCAGATGAAGCAAATAATGTTGATTATCTTTTAATAACTGCAAATGTCAAGGTCTGGGATATATGAAGCAAACCTTTGGTTCTCATAGTCGATGTGTTTGATGTGGAAGTAATTCACTAACTTAAAGTCCTTAGCGTCTTAGACATGTGCAAAATAGTTATGGTCAGACAGCTGGGTCGGAGCATCACTAAAACAACAAGACTTGTGGGGCGCTCCCTGGGAGCAGTGGTGGGTAAACTACCAACAGAGGTCTAAGGAGGAACAGACCATGAACTGGCGAGGAGGGGCGGGGCGCCCAAGGCTCATCGATGTGTGAGGGCTGCGAAGGCTCTCCCATCTGGTCAGAACTGACAGAAGGGCAACTGAGACTCAAGTCACAAAAATTTTTAATGATGGGTACAGATGGATTGTACACTGTTTTAACCTGGCCCCTTTTTTGCCAGTTATTTTAACTGTAATTTTACAATCAGTTCATAACAAAGGTTCCGTATATATTAACTGTAAACCACAGCTAAATGCGCGCAGGACTCCACTTACAGTAAAAATAACAAGGAGACAATGGGTTAATTTAACTGTTAAATTCAGTCAATTTAAAACTGCGTATAAGTGCGCATGGGGCTTTGTGGCCACAGACTGGTCAGAGTGCCCATTGTAACCCTTGCCCACCATCGAAAGCACATACAGTGGGCACACAAGCATCGGAACTGGACCACAGAGCAATTGGAAAAAGTTTCCTTGTTTGATGAGTCCAGTTTCTTTCACATCAGGTACATTGGCCAGAAAATAAAGCATCCCTCCCTGCTGTATTTGTGCCTGGCTTCCCTCCCTTTTTATCCTTTGAATTTCCCTCCAAAACCCCCTGCAGGGGGGGGGCCCTCCATTCATTTTCCCATGTCTAGTCAAGACAGCCTCTGTACTGTTAATCAAGTCAAGTCAGATTTATTTATAACAGCAGCACATTTGAAAACAACAGAAGTTCACCCAAAGTGCTTTACAGTAGAGGCACATACATAAGAAATACAATTGGCAAAGATATAAAATAAAACAAAAGGATAGTAAGGCTAAAAACATTAAACCATATTAGGAAGTAAAAGAAAAAAAAAAAACAGAAATAGATAAATAAAATTGAATAATAAGACAAGGCAGGATTAACGATAAATAACAAAAGAAGAACAGCCCACTTTGTTCTGGTGAAAATTTGTAAGTGTCCGTTCTAGAGGCCTCTTTTCTGGTACTAGGGGGGCCACAGGCATCAGCAGGACTTTGTTTGTAACCGTCACACAATTATTTCTTCATAATTTGACTTCTAAAATAAATTTGGTGAAAGACTATCGCTTTCCTTATTTGGTTACACAACACTGGGTATGTTTGCACTGTTAAACGGGGAAGAGAAAACACCAAGATGCACTGTGGGAAAGATGTTGGTGGAAGCAGTGTGATGCTCCGGGGTCTGTTTCTCGAAGAAAATTCTATTCAATTCAATCCTCCCCATTCCCAGACCACCTCGCTAAAGACGAGCTGTGTTCGAACATGCTTAGAAAAATAGAATGGTGAGAAATCAACAGAAAGTGACCGTCTTTCAAAAATAAAACCTGTTTAGGAAGAGGACTGTATGTGTGAAGAGGAACTATGACAATATTTGTGATATGGTCATACCTCTTCAGCATCTTTTGAACGGTTTTCTCCTTACTGTAGGTCCTCAGTGACCTCCAGTCCAACCTCTCCATTTCCTGTTGACGTGCTCCATTCATAAGATTAACTCACAGTGATTTTGTTTGTATTAATGGGTTTTCTTTAACAGGACTGCTCTCCTGTATCACGGAGGTGTTTCCAGGTACCGTTAGCACAATGCTGCTCAGCTCTGCTTCAACATTGGGGACGGCCAAACTCCAGCGGCCGTGTGAAGACACCCTGCGACAGTCCTCTCGCCGTGTGAGTCATGACGTGAGATTTCTAATCACCAATCTCATCAGCTCAGTTATCTGATCTTTGCACTCGTCTTCATCAGCATTACTTTCACTTGTTTTGCTGTACTTTTTGCGTGTTATTTTCTGCCGGGATTGTAATATTGATGCCTTGGTTTCAACAGGTTACTCTACTACAGGGTCTAAGTCAGTCATATGTGGTCATTTTTAGCACTCGGGTCTTTGGAATTTATTTTTCTCTATGGTTTTCGGCACGTTTGTACCTGCAGATGGAATTGGTGCCATGCCTAATACCTCATACTGGATAATTACGTCCAGCGAATGCCAATGATGTTTTGTTTTGTGCAATGAGATATTGCAGGATTTTAAATAAGACTCATTTATACACAAATGATAATCTTGCCTTGATTTCACTTACCTCCATTCTGGTGACTCTCGTAGAGCATAATGGTGTCTGGAAGACAAGCCAAGGCGAGTGATAGATTGCAGAGCGTTAGGCTGAATCTCGGTGCTATAATGTCCTCATGTAATCCCACACAGTCTTGGGTCAGATAGGGACAGAAAATGGAGCCTTTCTATGTAAGTAATTCTTAGGGGAGGTCTACAAATTCATCTGAAGGATTAATAATGTGAGCGGCAGGAAAGGGGGATTTCAGTTCGAGGTTTTTCAGGGAAGCCAATTACCTCCTGGATCTGCGTGGCCCATTTCAGAGCGCAGGACACGGAGCAGGAATCGGCATCGGCGTGTCAAACACTTGTACCGAGCCGAGAACCACATGTACTCACTTTATTCATGCCGGTCAGACGGGGCCACAGAGGTCTTTTTTTTTCGTCAAGTGATTTGATACAGAAAATAGATTTTTCATAGTGATAAAGTACCTGGCTATTTCCTTTCATAGTCTGAAACTGAACTGGAGAAATGATTGCGAGCCCTCAGGAACAGATCGCAACTGTGTCAGACCTGCAAACGCGGCTGTTATCCACTGAGCACTCCCACAGGGTGACATTAGTCATTCTGAGGCAAAAAGCAAAAATATTTTGGGGGTGGCAGGGTGGCCTAATGGTGGGTTGCTTGAATGATAACTGTCGACTCGCTGGTTCAAATCCCCTGAGAGGCCTGAGATTCAGACCTGCATCTGGAGAGATGACATTGGAGAGAGTGTTCTGCTGTTGGGTCCTTGAGCAAAGACCTAAACCCTTCACCTGATTCAGGGGCTTGACCCCTGTTTTCTCTCTGTCCCTTCTCAACTATCCAATCTGCCATTTCTACCCGATGGTCCTGAGAAAGAGAAGCATGTTTTCAGTGGAACTTTCCAGATTAAAACTAACACAATGAAGCTCACAATGATGGTTTGGGTTACAATGCCCTCACGCGTGTGCATTCATACCCACACATACATGCACACATGTACAGACACATACGCGGTAAATTAGAATTTTTCTTGATACTTCACTCCTTCAAAGAAAAAAACCCTGTTTTTTTCCATAATTTAAGCAAAGTTCACACATTTAAACGGAAATAAAAGTATGATAAGTGCATTTGACTTTTACCCAAGGGAAATGCATAGCTTCTCAAAACAGCAATTTCAAGTTGAGTGATTTAGACTAATAGCCTCTCCCACGCATCTCGTAGGAGTCACTCGAAAAATGGCAGCCATGCCGGAACTTCATTTTGACGGGTGCGCGACATGAATTCACAATACGAATTTAAAAGAATGCGTCGGCGTGGGCGGGATTGTGCTCCTCCTCGATAATGAAATGACGCATTTGAACGTTGTCAGTCGATACAAAAGGCTGAATGACTGGTCAATTCACAGCAAGGCTTTGTACAGCGAGTACGCGTCTTCGTGCAAAAATAGCTGTGCGGTAATGGCTGTATAAGGAGGTGGAGACTGGCATATGACTCAGTGTTGATATTGGCTCGAATATAGACCTGCTCTGTTGGAGACAGAGAGGGTCAAAAAGATCTCGCTTCGTAATGTGGTTCTCAGGAATTTAATTACTGAAGGACCTCAAGATGACCCCGTTATTATAGGCTAATATATATCATTTATGGATTCACTTTAGCCGTGACCTGTTTGTTGTGAGTGTCATGAAGCATTCATGTTTAAGGGGCGTCATAGTTTACAGACGCATTTTAACCCCACACACACACACGCATGCTGATGGCAAATTGCTGCCTATTTGCATAGAGCAAGATGGCATTATTACAATGCCGTGTATTTCTTTTCTTCTTCACCCCTTCCAATGTGTCTGTTGCACTGTGAGCAACCAATTTAGCACTCTGAGCACTATGTGCTGCATGCAGTTTAGTATGTTACATGGAGTATGCAAAATATCCTCCATACAATTTTCGAACCATTGAGAAGGGGTCTGATTTAAGTGCACACTATGTCCTAAACGCCCTTTATCTTTGTTGTAGTTTATTAACCTTTTTATTTTTTTGAAATTATAGGACAGTACTGGTTAGTGAGGCGCCTTAATTAGTGACCACAAGAGGGCAGCATATCCCTGTTCCTCCTGGTGTCTTTATTTTCATTTGTCTTGCAGGGAAAAAAAACCAAATTATTATTATTATTATTATTATTATTTATCGTTGTTGTTGTTTTTGTTCTTCTTCTTCTTTTTATTATCATCTGCAGTAGTAGTTGTTGTAGTAGTAGTACTAGCAGTAGAAATAGTAGTAGCTGTGGGAGCAACAGAGGTGAGAGTAGTACTAGTCATATTAGTAAGAATAGTAATTGTAGTATTATCAATCCTGATGCAGCCGGAGGATAGCTCAATCTTCGCAGCCACTTATTTAGAAAAAATAGGGATGATTTTATCTCCTATATAATTAGCAATAAAATCAGCTTTTCTCCATATAATCAATAAAAAAACAAAATAATGTAGACAAACTCTTGTAAAAAGAAGCTGAAGACTACCTTTGCAGACAGTGTGATTGGGTTCCTGTATTTGAGGGTTGATTTGCGTATGCAAAGTCCTGAGCACTTACACTGCTATTGGTGCCCACCACTTTTGCCATGGGAGAAGTGCTGTGACATCACAGGATGGAAGAATGATTTTGATTGGTTGGAATCTTGTTATTGGCCTCAGTGGTCTGAAATGATCACCACCAGGCTATATTTAGAGTCCCAATAAAAGATGGCAAACAGCAGTTACATCCGGCCAATTAAGGCGCTAATTAGATGAGTCTTGCAACTCTTGTGGGGCTTGAAAAAGGTCACAGTTGCTGAGATAAAACATGCCCGTCCATGTGCTCTTAACTGAATTTGCAGTGTAGGTACAAACGTGATATTCTGACGCCGTTACTGCACTGAATGTTTCCTTTCTTCAACACGCTTTGATTCAAGTCAAATGAAAGCTATGCAATACAAAGTAAAGACATCCAGGTTAATGAAACAAGTTCAACTGTAGGTTGAATCCATAATATGAAACTGAGAAATACATGTTGAAATGGCTATAAACACAATCATTGAATCCATAATATGAAACTGAGAAATACATGTTGAAATGGCTATAAACACAATCATTTTTTACAGTGTATGGACATGGTAATTGGGGCAGGAGCAGGAAGAATCATTGTCGCTATATTCTTAATTGTCAATTTTGTCAATTGATTCATCATCTTGTCTCCTTCCTTGCTCCCAGGTATTATGATTCGTATGCCCCACCCCTTTTGTGAATGTCTGGTCTATGTAAAATCATTGTGTTATCTGTGTGGTTTCTGGATCACCATGCTTCATACCTGTAACGTCCTGGTGCCCAAAGGTGTTTGAGGGGCACCAGGAGAGTAATGGAACATGGAGGACCCAAGTGCAGGACATGGAGTTTATTTAATAAACAATGAGAAAAAAAAATACCACAAAGACAAAATGACAAAGGGAATAACTAAAGAAAAAAAAGAGAGTGCTCTCAACCAAAAGGTGTAACAAACGAAGGCTTCCTGCCAGTGAAAGGCAAAACTAAGGAATAAATATGAAAGGGAATGATTATCAACTAAGAGAAACCAGGTGTGATAATTAACAAAGTGAGCAGAGGGGATGATTGAATAATGAGGCGAGGTCAGGTAGCCAGGGATCCATGAATGCCTAGAGCAGGGGTGTCCAATCTTATCTGTAAAGGGCCGGTGTGGGTGCAGGTTTTTGTCCTAGCCAGCAGTGCTACTGCACCTGATTCCACTAATTAACTAATCAGGGGTTTCAATCAGGACCTTGGTGGGTAGAATCAGGTGTGTTAGTGTTGGGCTCAAACAAAAACCAGCACCCACACCGGCCCTTTCTGGATAAGATTGGACACCCCTGGCCTAAAGGGAGGGGCATTACAATTCCCTTCTTAACCCGCCAGTTGGTTTGCGTCTTCTAGTATTGAGCTGTGCTCTTCGTCCATGTGTTTTTGGTAAATTAATGTCAAAGGAAGATGTAACTACTCTCTGGAGTCTTATTCACAGGAACAAGTTCCCAATCTTTTATATTGGTCTCCAGGATTGGGACCACATTTCTTGTTAATCCATTGTTCCTTCCTGTTCCTCTGAGTCAGTTATTCGAACACTTCTCATGCCTTCATTGGTCTCCAGGATTGGGAAGGCATTCCTGCTAAACCCTTTGGTTCTGTTTACAAGCAGTCCTGCCTCTGTGAGAAGGATTCTCCACCTGGTTTCTGCCCCTTTCCCTCTTCTATTACCACATTCCTGATAATAAATGCTCCCTTGTGGCTTATACCCTGAATCTGCTTTTGGTCCTTATCTGGTTCATCTCTTGTGGTTAAGTAACCTGATTCCCAGATTCCTACAGCAGGACACTGAGCTGCAGAGTAAAATGCAGTGACAAACCGAGGGGTCGACAGTTTTGGGAAGCCCACAGCTGGAGATTAATCAAAACACTCTAGCTGGCTGGGCGGCCCGGATCAATAATCTCTCAGGGGGCCTGGAATTCAGAGCTATGCTCCAGGTACCCTTGAATCCCAGTTATTTAATTAGTGCAGTCATTGAATGCAACTTGCAGCTGATTTCACAGAGGATGGGCCAATCCCTCTCGCAGCAATGTGGGCTGAAGGGCCCAACAGGGGCTCTGATGTTATTGTGGCAACTTTCATTGACATAAGAACAGAAGAAATTCTTTATCAAGAAAAGAGAATGTGGGCTGTGAAGACCGAAATCAAAATCATAATATTTTAATTGCAGCACCTTGATTAATTGGCTTGACAGTGCTTTGAAAGTGGGCAAGTTTGTTTGCAAATGCCGAAATATTGTCTTCTATTCTTAGCCGTGTTTGGATGTGACCAGCAGCTCTGTAGCTCATTCTGCCAGTCATTCGCTTAGTCAGTCGGTCCTAATAAATCTACCCGTCCGTTGGCGTCCACAGTTTTCATCCTGGGGGGCTGAGATTTGGTTTGGTGAGTGTGTGTTTGTGTGTGAGGGTGTGTTTTTGTGATCGTGCCAATTGGCTAAGAGGGGGGTTGGCAATGGGGGTCACAGACTTTGCAAATTTGTGTTTGTTTTGTCATTAATTTAACCACTTATAAATGTACTTTTTGTGAGGAGAGCGTGATCATTTAAAAATTGTGAGAACTCGCAACCAAAAACTCAATAAATTCATCAAAAGTGAAAAATGAAATCACACACTTTCTGTTCAAGTAAACTAAAAAAAAAAAAAAAATCACAATGCACATATCAATGAATGTCTACTCCTAAAACATCCTGGCAATTTTCAAATAAAAAAACTGTCAAACAGATGCAGAAAAGAATGTAACTTCAATTTTTAACATCATGATAGACGTGGAAATACTGAAAAGTGATGCACACAAGGAGTTGTTTGGCTTCAATTTATTCAGTCAACTGGATCAGCGTCTCAGCAGTGAGATCACTTGGGACCTTGTGTTATTATTTCTTTCTCTGAAAAGCCATACTAATGTTTTTTTTTTTGTGATGTCCATTAGTCAGAGGAGTGAGAGAGATAGATTGTACAGCTCTATAATGACTGAATATCTCTTTATGATTTCACCTCAGCTCTATGGAAAGGCATGTCACAAACAAACAAACCGTCTCCGCAGTACAGAGAGGGAAGATAGCTTTCAAAACCTGACATGTCAACATCTGAGAGAAAAAAAAAGAATGAACAGAATTTCATAAATCTTTTTGAGAACTTTCTGTCCTTGGTCACGTTCTTAAACAGGAAGGCGATCGCTAGAAGTCGACTGCTGACCTTCAGCTAGTGTTGCATTCTGGTCTGTGCAGAGAATGTGTTGCTTATTCCATCTCATTGACCGCTTTCATAATTTAAAAGTACAAAAAAAGTCTTAATCTCACCAAAGAAAGGACTGTGTAGAAAGGAAGCCATCAGTGCTACTATGGAGGCAATGGAGATGAAATTGATTTGTTCACAAAGGTCCAGCGGCCATCTTTTAAGCAAAGTAATTGGAATAAAAACTGCTATCTTTGGCGCTGAGTAATTGCAATAAAATATGAAATTACCTAGAGAAAAAAAGGAATGAAAAGCTGAAGCTAAGATTTCTGGGCCCCTCTGCAAGTCCCCACTTTGTTCAATAAAACACATGGGGGCCCTTGAACCATGGGGCCCCTAAAATCATGACCTCTCCTGAGACAGCCCCAGTACAGAGAGAGAGAGATTGTGTGTGAGAGAGAGAGCGATCGTGTGAGAGAGCGAGTGAAATTGTGAGAGTGAGCGAGAGAGAGATTGTGAGAAAGAGAGAGAGCGAGAAAGGGACTGTGAGTGAGCGAGAGAGAGATTGTGAGAAAGAGAGAGAGCGAGAAAGAGACTGTGAGTGAGCGAGAGATTGTGAGAAAGAGAGAGAGCGAGAAAGAGACTGTGAGAGCGAGAGACTGTGTGTGTGAGAGAGAGAGACTGTGAGGGAGAGCAAGAGAGGTTGTGAGAGTGAGAGACCAAGAGAGAGATAGTGAGAGAGACAGAGTGAGCGAGAGAGATTGTGAGAGAGAGAGTGAGAAAGACTGTGAGTGAGAGCGAGAGACTGTGTGTGTGTGAGAGAGAGACTGTGAGAGAGAGCAAGAGAGGTTATGAGAGTGAGAAACCAAGAGAGAGATAGTGAGAGAGACAGAGTGAGCGAGAGAGAGTTTGCAAGAGTGTGTTTTGTGGCTTTAGTTGCCGACCCTCGGAGATAACTCTTATCAAAGATCCCTCATCCATCAGATGAATAACTCTCTTGGTGTGATTTCTATAAAAAGCCTTTGGTCCGAGATAAGGTGCAGCTGAGGCGGGACTGAAGCAGTGGATATAAGAGATAATCTGTACAGTATAATATACGACACAGACAGAAAACTGAAGATGGATGTCAGATAGAAATCAATACGGAATTCCATACGTGCCTGGTTTCAGAGTCAGTGGTCCAGTTTCATGAGCCTTGAGTTAGAAACCTGTATAGAAGCACACATCTTTGGGCACAAATTCTGCATTTAATGAAAATGGCTGCCACTGTGGCCTTTAAACATACAGTAAGCATCAAAATTCATTGGACTTTGCCACATTTTTTTAATTCTGGTTCTGAGCTGTAGCCTTTGAGTTTGAATGGGTTTAATGACAATGCGGCTGAAGAGCAGACTGACAGCTTTAATTTGAGAGTGATTTTATTCATAATGGATGACCTGTCAAGAAATGACAGCGCTTGTTGGACATGGTTCTTTATGCATAAAAAATATGGGACATTTTAAAATAATGTAGAATAAGGTAATCATTTTACATTGGAGGCATATCCTTTCCATGCAATGACTGCTTGAAGTCTGTGACTCACACACACATCACCAGATGCTGGTGTTTCCCCTGGTGATGCTCTGCCAGGCCTGTACTGCAGCATCTTCACTTCCTGCTTGTTTTGGGGACTTTTTGCCTTCAGTCTCCTCTTCAGAATGTTAAGTGCATGTTCATTTAAATTCAGGTTCAGTAATTGTCTTGGCCAATAGAACAAAATAACCAAAGAAGTGTCACTGTCCAATGAATTATGGTGCTTACTGTATTTTAGCCATACCATGCAATGAGTCAGGTCCGTTAATAGTCATAGTCACGAAAACAAAATTAAAAAAAAGTTCACTGTCCAATGAAATACGGTGCGTACCGTATATTAGGCATAGCATACAGTGCTCAATATGTATCTTTAATAAATGAATAAATTTCTTGTTTATAAATGAATCAATTTGTATATTACAGCAATTCATGCATTTTGTTCCCTTTGATCCATTTATTATTTGCACATTTTTTCATGCATGTAGGCGTAAATGTGTGATTTGTACATTATGGCATTACATTCTCTTTCAGAATGTACTTGCATGAATATGCCACTGAGAGCTTTGTATGCCCTCTATTTATGCTTTTTAATAAAATCTATGATAAATATACCAGCACCGATCATAGAATACATAATGCTGTGCTTTGATTTGATATGTGACCTTGTGTGACATAATATTCAGTACATTATGCAAGCACATCTGAAAATAAATTGCAGTATGCTCATTTGATTAAATGTGCTGTTGTCGGAGTCAGTCTTTAATTGTGTACCTTTATTGAATGGATCAAAAATGTTTTTTTTTTTTTTTTTTTATCATAATCCCCAAACAACCGTATTCCCAGATTTTGTTATTTTAATTGAACATTTATCCTAATCAAGTGGAAATGATGCTGGGTGGAGCTGAATTAGTTCAGTAAAGTTAATGTCACCTTTTAAACGGCCCATATTTAATGGCAAATATTTTCCCCAGTTCAGTCCAAATGTCCATTGGTCTCCACTGCATCTAACAGCCCAGGGAAGGTCGACTTTTAGGACACCCCCACTCCCTCTCCTCAGTTCTGCCGTTAGACCCTTCATTCCATTTCAGAGGTTGAAACACATTGTTTGAAATTCCTGCAGTTTTCTATGTCACAAGCAGACTGGCTCTGCATGATTCATGCCCACCAGCTTTGTCTATGTGCCCCACTCTCTCGCACCGTCTTGCTCAACCTCTCCACCTCTCTCTCCCTCGTAGCAATAATGTTACTTCTTTATCTGTGAAGCACTTTGTGACCTTGCTCTGTGAAACGTGCTATATTAAGTGAACCTTACTTACTTATCATTTGCCCCCTTCCTGATATCTTCGATTTTTGCATATTTGTCGCTCGTAAATGCTTCAGATCATCAAAGTAATTTTAATATTCGCAACGATAATCGAAGTAAACACAAAATGCAGTTTTTAAATGATTATTTTATGTATTGAAGGAAAAAAAGCAATATGACCTTACCTGACCCTATGTGAAAAAGTAATAGCCCCCTGAAGAACTAAATCCACCAGTTAAGCAAATTTAACTGATATTGGGTTCAATCTCACTAGACAGCCCCAGGCATGATTACTGCGAGCCCTATTGAACCTAAAAATCACCTACATAGAACCTGTCGGCCACTGTGAATAAGGCAAAAAAGCAGCACGACACCACGATCTAATAGAATTTAAGAACAGATGAAAAACTAAGTCAATCTGGACAAGGCTACACAGCCATTTATATGGCTCTGGGACTCCAGCAAACCATGGTGAGAGCCATTATCTGCAGATGAGAAAAAACATGGAACAGTGGTGAACCTGCCCAGGAGGGGCCAGCCTGCCAAAATTCCTCCACGCATCCATGACTCATCCAGGATGTCACAAAGGAACCCAGACTAACATCTAAAGAAATGCAGGGCTCACTTGCCTCAGCTAAGATCAGTGCTCTCAATTTCACGATAAGACAGAGACTGGGCAAAAAAAGCATCCATGGGCGAGCTGCAAGGTGAAAACCACTTTTGACCAAATAAAAGAAAAAACACAAAGGCATATCTCACATTTGCCAATAACATCTTCTGTGGACTGATAAGAGTAAGAACATCATGCCAACTGACAAACACGGAGGTGGTAGAGTGATGGTCTGGTGCTGCTTTGCAGCTTCAGGACCTGGGCGACTTGCCATAATTTATGGAACCATGAATTCTGCTCTTAACTAGGAAATGCTGAAGGAGAATGTCCGGCCATCAATTTGTAATCAAAAGCTCAAGTGTAATGGAGTCATGCAACAGGACAATGATCCAAAGCACACAAGCAATTCCACCAACAAAATGAAGGTTTTGGTGTGGCCCAGTCAAAGTCTTGACTTAAATCCAATTGAAATGCAGTGGCATGACCTTAAATAGACAGTTCTGCTCGAAAAACCACCAAAGTAGCTGAATTAAACCAATTCTGCGAAGAAGTGTTGGCTAAAATTCCTCCACAGCGATGTCGAAGACTCATTGCCAGTTATAGCAAGTGTTTGATTGCATTTCTTGCCATCAAGGGTGAGACAACCGGTTATTCAGTTTAGGGGGACAACTATGTTTTCCCTTGGGTGATATACTGTAGGTTTTGAATCACTCTTTTTCTTCAATAGATGAAATGATCATTTTAAAATCTGTATTTTGTGTTTACTCACGTTTTCTTCCTCTTATATTAAACTTAGTCAGATGATCTGAAACATTTAAATATGACAAATAAGCAAATATATAATAAATCAGGAAGGGGGTAAATACTTTTTTCATAGCACTGTAATTGTGCTTGTCGAGTTAATTAAGCACAAAGGAACTGCCACTTATCTCCACGGTGGTAAATTTTATTTGCATCTCAAATCAGTGAGACTGAAGATGGCGCTTAATGCTGGTGTCAATCTGATTGAGAGTGACAAGAAGTCGTCCTCTGCAGTGTGTGTGTGTGTGTGTGTGTGTGTGTGTGTGTGTGTGTGTGCTCTTGTACTTGCTGCACAGTGAGAACTATTGGGACATTACTGGGAAGTGAGGACATTTTTACCTGTAGTCACAACTACGAAGGCACATTGTGACTTATTTCTTAAGGTTAGTGTAAGGATTTAGGTTAGGCATACATTTTTTTAAGATGAGTGAAAGGCTGTAGAGACACACTAAGAATGCATAGGAGTCAATGTAATATTATAACAAGGATAGAAGTACAAGGTTGTGTGTGTATGCATGTGTGTGTGTGTGTGTGTGTGAGTGTTCCTATGTAGCTTCAAAGGTACAGTTAAAATTTTAATTAAAACCTCATAATCACTACATTAATCATAAATTGGTTTGTACACAAATAGGCACTTGTTCCAAACCCTAAGGCTTTGACATAATTAAGGCCTTACATTGAGACTTTAAAGGAACGCAACAGTGGAATGAAACATCAGGAAAGGGATTGACGCGATCCCATTCACAGAGATGAGAGACATCAAAGATCAATGTGAAGACCACAAAGGAAAAACGAGTCCAAATTTAGCATATTTGTGTATTTAATATATTATTTATTAGGATAATATTTATAGTAAAATTATATATATATAATATATATATATATCATATTTTATATATTATATAATTTTTGCATATTTTTTCAGTGCTTTGTTTCTAAGATCGTTTTGAATTTTTAATTCATCATTTCTCCACAACATGAAAATGTGACTGTGAATGTTTTCCATTGTGGTCTTCATGTATTCTCAATACTGAAATGGAGGAGTCAAGTGATTTTTGAGAATACACCAGTTGGTTCTCCGGGCATAGAATTATACATTTGGTTTGAGATATCATATTCCAACTCAATAGTGTGCTCTCCATAAGAATGAAACATCGTGAAAGAAAATTTCACGGTTGACCAAATTATTTTTTTATTATTATTAACAGTGACTACATTTGTAAAGACTTCTAAAATGATTTCATCCAACTCATTATAATTCCAAATATTAACACTGAGAATATGCTGACCTAATGGGACAAAAAAAAAAAAAATCTATTACAGGGTTCACTGACATTTCATAAAATATTTTGTCTGATGCAATATATTTGATATAAACATGCATAACCCTACTGTATACTGCTGGCACAATCAAATTTTAACCCCTTCAACTTTTTCACTTGTTTTCTCTTGTTTCAAAGTCAGAAAAAGCATTTTTTCATATTGTAGAACAATATCACATACTGAAGCTACATCACACTTATATTGAGAGAAATATTTAAACCCAGGGCGCCATGTTTTTATGGCCACAGCATTACATCAAATGGAAAATATCTAGATCTTGCTCATCATTTTATACAAATTTCTAATTCAACAGGATATATTTGGTAATCTTGGAAACCCTGGGATCTCCACTAGAATTTAAAATACACCAGAGCTCAACAGGTTTGAATACATGAATCCATAGGGTTTATGGAGTCAAAATTTGTTTCAATCCAAAAAAAAACATAACAATGAGGTGGAACTAGACCTGAGGCTGACAGAGTTTCTTGCAGTCATCAATGCAAAGCTGTATGAACTTTCTTAACTAAAGCATGCTGTATATGAAATTGGTATACTGTATATTTGTAAATGCAAATAGTCTATGAAGTTGAGATAATGAAAAAAAAAGGTACATTGTACATCAGAATAATATATTTCTAAACATAGGTGTTGAATATGAAATTGAAATTTATTGAGCTATATACAAAGCTATATATTTGTGTAAATGAAATTATATACAGTATTTCTGAGCAAAATTGCATAAATGATGAAACTAATACTTCTAAAAAGACACGATACCCCTATTTTGTTTTCAGCCTGAACATCACTAGTATAATGTGATTAGATTTTCCTCTTTTTTGTATATTACAAAAATCATATATAACATTATTATACCGTGGTCTGGGTGAATACTCTTTTCTGATTGGCTGGCAGGTATGGATTAAAACCATGGAACCGCACAGTACAACGTAGTTCGGCCAATGGTAGTTTCAACGTTCGAAATTCATCCGCTAGCCAACCTGTAACCAGAGCAACGTTAGAGCGCTGGTATTTGGCTGGGTATAACAGAAACCTAGCTACTGATTTATCTCCAGTAAATTTGGCAGATAAGTTACATCCTGCGGGGTGGTTAACAATAGGTGCTCCAGCGATAATGACCGTAAATATTAAAGCAGCAAAGTAATCATGCTTTATTCATTCAAAAATTGTAATTGTGTACAGTTACAAAGGAAGCTAACATGTCCACTTCATGTATCAGCAACTGTTGACAGTTCGCTAGCTACGTGCTATGACAACAGACTAATTTCAGCTCGCTGGCTCTATGGAAACCGTCATAAGTTCATTGTAATCGCGGGTAGCAAGTTAGCTACAGTCTGCAGAATCGCGCATAATGTTGTGTTATGCATTATCTCAGTTTCAGCTGGAATCCGTTACCAAATCATTATCTGGAAAAAGGATGTTAGTGTGCACAAAAAATTCTTTCTCCATGAAGGTAAGCTGAACTAAGTTAGCTGGTTCAGCTTAGCTTGGCCTATAGTATTGGCTATGAGAAGGCGCGGCGCCTGTTTAATGATTACCAGCTCGTTTTTTTAAGTGCAAAACTTTCACCAAAAATTTCTGAATGCTTTGATTTGATATTGCTGGCGAATGACCGTGGTATAAGCGGGATAATCAACTCGTAGGTGTGCATTACATAGCTTTAAGGCACTTCACGGAGCCAATATATTTCGTGAAAATGCGTGTATTCGCGTCTTTGCATTGACTTTGAATGTAATCTGTCTTGCGAAAAATTCGTTTCACGTCCGGTGTGAAACCAGCTTTACTTGTATATCATTGTCACCTTTTTCAAAAGTTTGTGCAGTAAGTCTGATGGATCAAACATTAATCAGTTAGTGCTGAAATAAATCATTTCAGAGCTCAGTGTCTTCCGATGTCTTTATCTTCTTCAGCTGTTGAGCTCTCCTACCGCATTTACAGCCTGAGATTAATAGTGCCAGCTTGGGCAACAGGGCCGCACAATCTAAATGGGCGATCTCCTTTCATCAGAAATCGCCTAGACTATATTGGCATTTGCTGTGCAGCCAAACGTTTTACACCGTAAAGGTCTGAGTGACAAATTGAATTCAGACAGTTTGATAAGAAAAGTTAAGGTTCCAAATGGACAAATGTCTCAGTTTTTATTTGACTTTAGAACTTTGCCAATACGGTCGTTTCTTTAGGAAACAAGCCAAACTGGCTGCTTTTTCCCCTTGATATCACCGGGAATGATTTTCCCAGGTTGGATATGAATGCCTTTCTCTTGCCCTGCATTGTTATGTTCGAAATACATTTGGCTGTCATGGATTTTGCTGTTTACTCGATCACACCAAAAAGAGGGCTATTGTGAGTCCGAAGGCTGTCACTGCAGTGACATGTTCTTGAGTGAAATAAGAGCTACATTTCCTGGCAGAAAATAGATCACCTGACCATGGCTCAAGGATGTCGGCTAATGAAGATGTTTGACAAGGAACAGAATCTGGAAAAAACAGCCGCTGTACCGTGAAGCAGCCTCAAGCCAGTTTTTCCTCATTAAATATTATTATTGATAGTAGTAGCAGCAACAGTAGAAGTAGTGGAATTTTTTAAAATTTTATTCAATGCAATTATTTACAATATTATTTTTTTTTATACTGGGGCTGTTCTCTGATGATAAATTTTAAAGAACATGGTGAGCATCGCTGTGAGTTGCACCAGCTTGACTGATAGACTATCCTGAAACTAAAGAATAGCAAGAGAATGTATGATGAAAAAAAGTAGAATATTCATCGACCCAAAGCAGACTGTTCAAAGCAGTCTCACCCATATCCTCTCCCATCATGCCTCTCTCTCTCTCTCTCTCTCTCTCTTAGTAAAGACCCTTGAATTAAGTGTACTTGTAATCAGTGCGTGGCACCCATCTTCGTCAGTTTTTCAGTGGAATTTATAGCGAGTCATTTCAAATTATACCAACGAACGGCTAAATTTGAAGTTAATTTCTCCTCTATATCCAGACAGGAATCCGCTTCCATTTAAACGTTTCTCAAAGGCTTTCTCGATGTGCGGCACCTGACACCTCCGAGACCCGCCTGGTTACAAGAGAGTCTCGCGTCTGTGCCCGCATTTTAAATTATTCATCCAGCTGTCAGCCACCTTTCAAAACTCATGAATACTTAATTGAGTGTGATGCTCGTCTCGGTGCAGGTTTGAGATCGAGTCAAATTAAACTCGCAATTGAACTGCGGAGCGAACTCGCGAGAGCAGGCACTCAAATGTGAACGCGTAACATTCCGCGCTTTTACGCCGTGGGAGAGAACCACTGATCCCCCTAATGTACGCCATCAAGTGCAGCTCCACTCAAACTGGATAAATCACGCGTTCCGTTTATTCCGTGACATTTCGAATGTTTTTATTATTATAATTAGTTTTATTTTTCCTTATTTATGTTTCTCCCTTGTTCCTTTTACCCATTTCACTCGCGTGGTTTGCTGTAGGTGGCAGACACATTTACTCACACCTCCTTCCTGTTGTTGTTGTCTAATTTTTCATTTGTTTGTGTGCGGGGAGGGGGGGAGGGGAAACACATTTTTATTGTTATAATCTCATTTGTGGTGTTTGCTTTTCATGTCACAGATGTGAATAGATGAATATGGACCTGTTTTTGACACTTTGAGGATCTGTCAAAACTGGTGACTGAAAGTTTAAGGTGCTTTTTACAGTGAGATACAGAATTTGAGCAGTCTTGGCTTCACAGCTCTACTGTATTGGATTTGAAGAGAATGAATAAGTTATGGTCTTTCGACAGATTAAAAAGAATTCTTTAGCTAATTACCAACATTTCTCACTCCAAACACAGGGCTTTCTGGACAGTCCGATGTCTCATAGGTTATAGGTCACACAGCACTCCAGCTGTTTTTTGCTACTGCTCAAAGTCTTGTCCTGCCAGAGTTTGCAAACTCTTTGTCTACATTAAAAGGAAAATAGCTGTAAACTCAATGAACAAATACAATGGTTTTAATGTCTGCAATAATGATTAAGTTATTTTATTTTGTGCAGTAATGGGAAAATTGGTGTCATCCTTTTGTCAGTGGGAAAGTAGATTCTACATCTGTAATAATGGGGTAATAACATAGTAATTACGCAGACACATGTCATAGTCATTATGTAAGGGATAATTTACCGCGAGCCTATCATTGTTGCAAAATAAACCCCGACAAGGTGATGCTGGACCCCGACACGAAGTGAAGGGGTCTTGACTGACCCTGAAGGATGTTGATTTCACAATAACGACCCCACTCTGTACAGTATTACGATTATTACATGGCTATTAACTGAAGATTTCGATAATTTGAGGCAACATATTGATGTGATCGAAATTACTCCATTGTTTAAGCTAGCAAATAGTCTGTTAGAGTCTATGTTTGAATAAGTTCATAGCAACGTAATCGCTGTAGCCTTCTCAAGATTTTCCCACTTAGTGTTAGACTTCACATTTCCGTCGATGGTGAAGTAAGACACGGTGAATCAGACTTATTTGGGAATACTGATGATGTTTCTGTCTTCTTTATCTCTTTAATATTTCCTTCTAGCCAGGGCTTTGCAGTTGACACACCATAGAAACGGTCTGTTTTTATGGTAAAGTGGTCTACTATTCAGAAATGACAGACCATAAAATGCCGTAATCGTCCAATCTGAATCGAGTATTCGACAAAGCTGTGTCATAAATAGTAATAAAACCCTAGAATTTGTCCCGCCTGCTCTTCAGCCAAACTTTCATGCAGTTTGTAAGAATGAAGTTATGCGTTTGGTAAAATGTGTCTAAGTGAGATTAGCAGAGTACTTTGCTACAGGGATGCACCTGCATGATGGGAGGGGTTATCTGTAGGAATTCCAGGCTCCTTCCAGCGAAGCGTGGCGCTATGGGCTGGACGTGTGCTGGAGAATGTCAGCGTTGGAGGTGGTCTCACACACATTCACTCACACACACACGCTCATGCACACACACACACACACACACACACACACACAGAGGTATACGCACACAAACACATGCGTGGGTGCACACACACACACACAAACATGCACATGCGCAGGCACGGATATGCATGGGTATACACACACATGATGTATTGGATTACTGAGACTGACTCTCTCTTTCTCACACACACACAAACATACACATGTGCACACGTGCTCTCCATTGGACTGCTGTGACAGGCTCACACATGCACGCTAGTGTTGTAGTACTCAAGACCGGTCTTGGTCTCGAGACCACTTTTACATGGTCTTGGTCTTGTCTCGGTCTCGACACTCTCTGGTCTTGGTCTTGTCTTGGTCTCGGACATAACGGTCTTGAGGGGATTTCAAAATCCAGGCAAGCAGCTGGTCCTGGTACAGCCTCATTATTACTTCGCAGCCTTCTTTAAATGCAGCCAATAAGAGGCATCTATTTTAAAAACATGTTACAATGTATATTTTTCCCTGCCTGCGCGGTCTCCCGTCCCGTCTCTCTGTCTCGTCTCACAACATATGCGCAACGAATTAGTCCAGTGAATCAGTAAAAATGTCAGCTAATTCATCTATTATAAGGTTCTCCTATACAGACTGCAGAGAATCTATATGTGAAATAACAAAGAAAAAAAAGGTTTCTGCTGTGTGCAGATTTTGTCAAATCGCCCTGACCGAGACTGCCGGTACCAGGGTTGGGTTCAATTACTTTTTTCAATTACAATTACAGTTTGTAATTGTAATTTAATTTTCATTTAATTTTTTTATTGAAAAGTAATTGTAATTGTAATTGAACATTCTGTCCAGAAAGTAATTGTAATTACTGTACAATTAAAATCAATTGTAAATGAAAAAAGTCATTGAACCCAACCCTGGCCGGTACAACGTCAACTTTCACCAGGCACTTGAAGAGGAAACATGCCGAGAGGTAAGCTAAAAGACTGGCTCTGCTCTTAAACTCTGTGAGGAAAAAAACTCCCAAACGTCTCAAGATCAAACACAACTTGAACATACTTAGTATATAATTGTGAAAATGTTGTACATGCACACACGGAATAATCTGTTCAGGACTCGAAATTTGTTTGCTAGCATCTGCTGACTAACCCTGGTTAACTGCAGTTAATCTCGCTAGCTCTAGCTGAGTTAACGGTCATAGGTAAGGTCAGTTATCACTAGCATTTTATTAAGTAAATTTCCTAGCGAATTCACTGGATGAACCATATTGCTACTCAGTCATTGTATTGGAGAGCTTGTGCTGTTTTACAAATTAATGGCTTTGAAGTTTTGAGGATAGCTATGTATGCAGGGTAACCACTGAGGGTCTTATGAATGTCCTGGTGTCATGTTGAGTGTTCTGAACTTTCGTGTCTTCAATGACTTTATCCCAAGCCATCAGCCAGATGAAAATAGCTAATAACGGCAAGTGGTCGACTGTTGGTGGTTGCCCCCTATTTGCCCAGTTTGTCATCATTACCGCAGATATCAGTCTTGCCGAGTAAAATTAGCTAAATAAGGCAGGCTAATCACTGTTTTCAGAGGATCCCAAAATTCATGAAAGGGAACTTTCCTAAATGTCCTGGTGTTATGTTGAGTGTTCTGAACTTTCGTGTCTTCAATGGCTTTATCCGAAGCCATCTGCCAGATGAAAATAGCTAAAAACGGCAGGTGGTCGACTGTTGGTGGTTGCCCCCTATTTGCCCAGTTTGTCATCATTACCACCGATATCAGTCCTGCCGGGTAAAATCAGATAAATAAAGCAGGCTATTCACTGGTTTTAGAAGATCCCAGAATTCATGCAAAGGAACTTTCTTCATAGGCTATCTGTTTTCCAGCTTCGTGAAGTTGGCACCCCGTATGACGAAAACCTGAATGAAACCCATTACATTTGTTTCCACTTTCTTTGTGCACGTTTGTGCAGGCAAAATGAGAATTCATCGCCTGCCGCTGCTATTCGTTTTGGATGGAAATCTTAAATGTTTAATGTCTCCGGGACGGTGACAATGGATTTTGGACTGTGTAACCATACCAATCCCTAACAGGAAAATATTTAAATGCCTATAAAGTCTCAATCCTCTGAAAGGGCAATAATAGCTGTTATGCAGTTGCTACACACGATTACTTTCACCCAAACACTGCCCATATTTACAGTGAAGTGAAACACTTTTTTTGGTCTTGGTCTCGGTCTCGTCCTGCTCTGGTCTTGGTCTGGAAATGGTCTGTTTTGGTCTTGGTCTCGGTCTTGTCTTGGTCTCGCTACCCTTTGGTCTTGGTAGTGTCTTGGTCTCAGCTAAGGCGGTCTTGACTACATCACTAATGCACGCACACGCACACAAACGCGCTCCATTGGACTGCTATGACAGGCTCATGCACGCAGGCACACACACTCACAAATGCGGTCTACTGGTCTGCTGTGACAGGCTCACACAGACAAACACACACACACACACACACGCACACACACACGCTTTATTGCTCCAGGGGAGAGATATCCCCTTGAGAACTGGCCGGCTCTGTCTGTTGTCACCACTGGAGTGAGCCCAACCAGAGACAGACCCACCTCCAGCACACACTAACACACGCACACGTACACACACATTCACACTCACACACCGCCCTGAGGAAATATGACCATCTGCCTGTGGGACCATCATTCAGATCATACACATGCTGGCACACAGGCACACACACACACACACACACACAAACAAAGACAAACTCAACAGACACACAAATGCTCACATGTATTCAAGCACAAACATTCAGCACATTTCCTATGCGGCGCGATTTTGAGAGCTATAATTCCTACATTGTTCACTTCACATGAACATGTGAACACCCCCAGTATGGTCTCTCAGCGTGAATTTATGTGTGACTGAATCCAAACAAGAGCAAACCATGAATGAAACTGAGCTCTTTAAAGACGTGTTATGGTCTAAATGTGCATAGACAGAACTGTATAGACAAATGAATCTGTAGAGCATGCTCAAGTACTTACACAGAAAGCATTATTCTATTTATCCTTTATTTAACCAGGGAAGCCCCATTGAGATCGAAGTCTCTTTCTCAAGGGAGGCCTGGGGGTTGAGGTGGAGAGGGAGAGGACAAATTACATAGCCAATCAGATCAGGGAATGATTAGGTGGCAGGTTGAAAGAGCCAGGGATGTGTTTCCCGAAATCACAGATGCTAACTTACATAGCTGGACCCATTGACTGTGAATGGATGAACTTTGTAAGTTGCTAACTTAGTTAGCAACTACATTTTAGGGAAACGCACCCCAGATTGGGAATTTAGCCATGACACCGGGGAACCCCCTACTCCTGTCGAAGAGGGTCGTATGATCATTAATGACCACAGTGAGTCAGGACCTAACACACACTAATTTATGATACTGTTGCTTCATTTGGCCAAATCGAATCTACGTGCAAAACCCAGTCTCATTTCATTGCTAATATCCACTGTTAAATGTTTGCTGTAGAAACCTGCGAAGCTAATATTCAGGTAATTTTCTTTGACAATTTATTGAGATACAGCAACATATTACTGTGACCATGAAAATATGAGGGCCTCAATGTCCCGTAGCACAATGATGCAAGTGAACATCTCAGAGTGATACAAAGAAAACTGAGTAAGAAGACACAAATGACATTTTCAAAGAAGAAGAAATATCCTTTGATTTATTAGTATTCAACCTTCATCCTTGTCTTTTCTACCCATTGAAGTGACTGAAATCAAGAGAACAGGGAATGAAGGAGAGGACAGAGAATAAACATGCTCCTTTTAGCCCGCTATGATTCAAACTGAAGTATTCCCTGCCAAGCAGCAAATAGGCATTTGATGGGAAATTTGACTGGCTAATGGCTGGTTATTCAATCACTTGCTGGTGTTAGCATTTATGCTGCTAAATTTAGTCTGGTATATCTCCATAACATTAATACCCATAGGACTTATCTGTTTTCCTGGGCTTGTGTTCATAGGAGATGAGTGTGTATATTTAAACATAACGAGGCAATTCTGATTAGTTCATCACACTTTATGAACCCAGAGCTGTGAGCCGTAATGATCCTCTCTGATCATTAACCCGTTTAATCCCACTGGTCACATTTGTGACCAATTTAAACGGTATTTATTTATGTATGTATTTATTTATTTATTTATTTACTTACTTACTTCTAGAAGCTCTAAAAGTGTTTTTGTTGGCTTTGGGTAAAACATGCAACTTTGAACTTAATCATCATTAAATCTAAAAATACATACAGTTTGTGAGTTAGGGAGATCTAAGGAGTAAAATGCATGCGTTCACATTGCAAGGAAAAATTTGGGATTTAATGGGCTAATTTGAACAGCTGCTCCAATGAGCATTTAGCAAGTTGCTAATAATTTTTATAATTGATAATTGAACTACAGCCTTTTGTAATTACACCCCATTTTTTAATCTGAATGCCAACAGTGGCAGCTGGTGAACTTAAAATTGCTGAAGCACAGACCATTCCTTGAAAATAATGATTGGTCTTGATGTATTTCAATCATGTATTTAAACTGACATTACGCAAACTCTGAAAACAGTCCATGCCATCAGGTGTAGCCAGTTCACCTTATTAAGGTAAGACGAGAACAAGTTTGAATTTGTTTTCAATCATATTTACCAGTTTTCCAATGACAAGAAAAAGCCGTTGGCAATCGAACATAGCTTCCGTCTTAATTCAATTTTGCAACGACTAAACAGAAAATGTTTTCATTTACTTCACCAAAGTTAAACTACTACATTAACTTCCGTTTGCTTCTAGCACATCCTGCACTGTCTAACTGTAGTTTCATAATTGTTCAATTACAACAAAGAGAGCAAAAAATTAGCAACAAATATTCGCAAATTTATAATGCTGATTCAAATGCAATTTTGCTTTGAAATTACGCGCTTTCTTTCTCGTGTTACCCATGCGAGGAAAACTGGCCACAGCGTGCCGTAATGATTAAAAGCTACGAGTGCTAAAAATCTCCCCTCATAACCCAGCCGCTTGAGACACCAGCCTAACATTGGCATCTTCAGAGTACCGTAATGATTATTTCTGCGGGCTTTCACGAGCTTGGAGACTGTGGGGTGAGAAAGACTACTGTTGCTTTGTTGATCCCAAGTAACCCCAGCAAAGCTTTTCTGTTAACTGAGTACAGCCTGTTCTTATCCAGAACGGTATTTGATGTGCAGATCATCACCTTCAGAGTATGATGAAAGGAGCCCAACTTTCCGTTTGAGGAGCTGTGGATGACCTTGACGACAAAAAATGCACGCGTAACGTTAGTAACCCACAGAGACAAGAGTAAAACATTCCACAGAGATGGTGGAAAGACGTGGAAAGAGAGAATAATTCTTTTAGAGTGTACCGCAACTCCATTCTGCAGTGATTTCAGATGTCAAGGCCTTTTTAAGGCCAAGGTGGAATGCTTTATGCAGGTTTCTCGACAACCACTGAGCAAGGAAACCACACGCAGTGTGTTTATTACATAACAGCATTTTATCGGACCCTTTTATGCAAAGCACCTTCAGTTGATTAGATAAAATGTCTGCTAATCCCAACGAGTGAACTGTGGGTTAACCTCTTAAACTTTGATTTTTGGTTGAATTTCCTCTTAATTAGGTTCAAAGTTAGAGAACACATTTTTTTTCATATGGTAGGACAATGCATTCATCCTTCCATTATCTATACAGCTTCTTCCTCAATAGGGTCGCAGGGGAACTGGAGCCCATCCCAGCTGATTATGGGGGAAAGGCAGTGACCCACCCTGGACAGCTTGCCAATCCATCACAGGGTGCACACACCATTCACACACCCATTCTCATCTACTGGCAACTCCAATTTGCCTGTCATGCCATGCATTTCTTCAGACTGTCAGTACGTTTACATGCAGTTATGCAAGTCGAGCTACGGTTATAGCTCGATTAGGCCATTTCATCTGACTACTGTCCTTGTCCCAGTATACGTGCACGGTAGGAAACTGGTTTATTGACCAAAGCATGTCTGTCTCTGCTAAGATAGGTGGCGATATGCCCCCTTTCAACTTGCTCATGTTGGACCTTTTTCTGGTTGACCTATTATGTCACAGACCAAACAATCGACAAACAAGTTGGCTGGTGGCAAACTAGTAGCATCATGTCGAGTGGTGAAAAGATGAACAACTTTACAACTTTGGGGCGCGTTTCCCTAAAGCGTAGTTGCTAAGTTAGCAACTTACAATGTTTGTCCTTTCACATTCAGTGGTTCCAACTATTTAAGTTAGCATTTGTACTTCCGAGAAATGCACCCCTGTACATTTTGTACAAGCTGTATGCTATACTTTTTATTCAGTTGAGATGCACGCTATCCCTGGTGGTTATGGTACGTATTAGTCGAAGGCTGGCGGCAACGCCATATTCTCCTGGAGTGCTCCAGCAGCGCAACCTCTGCTATGGTCCACATCTTACCCTCTCTACTACCCTGAGGTGGGTTTCCCAAAAGTGTACTTGCTAACTAAGTTAGCAACTTACATAGTTCGTCCACTCACAGTTTCGACTATGTAAGTTAGCATCTGTGCTTTCGGGAAATGCACTCCGGGCTTCCCGTGCATTTTGGATGCGGGTCAGGAACAAAGACTAGTGGGAGAGAGTCGTTTTGAATGCAGGGCGCAACATTCCCTTTGATCCGATGGCCCGGCGACGTTTTTTAGGGGTTCCGGGCCGGTACGGACCACCACACTTTGCATTTCACTGGTCCGGTTGGGCCACTAATGCTACTGTCACACCAAAGTAGCTCTCAAAGTGTCCTGCCCTGTCCTAAAATAATCGTAAAACGGGATGTGGTCGGGGTAGAACGTGTAACTTTGGCCAAATAATGTCTAATGCACACTTTCCGTCCGAGCCCGTCCATGAAGTTCGTAAAAAGACGGTAAAAAGTTGTCACAATGTCCACTCCGTTCGCTCACAGTTTGAGCCCATTCGGCAACATTTTCAAGAACGTAGTAAGAACTAGTTTGGTATGATGGGGGTATAAAAAATAAAATCGCTTTCAAAAATGTATTCATCTTACTGCGTTAAAAACACGCAAAGCGCAGCTCAAACTTGACATTACTTCATCCATCTCAGCTCAAGAAATTAAAATGGGGTTAGGATTCTTTCACATAAGATCTTGCACTCACAGTATCTTGTGCATGAGCATCACTGAGTGTTTATTGCCAGGAACCGGACCAGCGGTAACAGCTTCCTTATGGGCGGTGTACGTGATAACTCCTCCGAACATGAAAGCACATTTGAAACGGTTATAGTTGGAATTCTCATTGAAAAGGAAACTGGGTAGGGGGTACAGTTTGAAAAAACCGCGCACGCATTTATTCTGGCTACGACACGAAGCCGAACCAGGAACAAGCTAGAGTAATACGTTAGCTTGCTACAGCTCAGTTGGGAATCGAGAATGCACCACAAGCTTTAATTTAACATGTTAGCTAGCCAGCCTAGGGTGCGTTTCCCAAAAGCTGAGTCGCTAATGATATCAGCCACTAAGCTACATATGCGGAACCATTCGATCACAGGTTGCAGCTATGCAAGTTGGCAGCTACAGCGTTGTTGGGAAATATACCCCAGGTTCCTTTTCTGTGTTTCTAAGTGATGACTTCTTGCAATTGACTGTGTCAATTTATTTTTGTTTTGTTCACTTGTTAAAGGCTTGCTTGAGCGACTGAATATAGCCAGCTAGGATTAGAATTAGCTATAGGAAATGTCTGTTGAACTGTTCGACGGATCCCGATCTTTTCTGCCACTTTGCTGTCTCTTCCGATTTACATGCGCAATTGGCAGAATTAAAAATAATCACGGAAACTAGGTAGCTAATATACTTTGGAGATACTGATATTCCAAATTGATAATTTACCTGGCATCAAATTGGCCACAAGTAATTGGACTAAGATATTGTAAGACTCACGCAGCTCGACCAAGGAAGGAAGAGCCCGGGTTGAAGGTTTATGCGTGTGGATTCCTAGTATTAGCACGCGCGACGTCCTGGCTGGTGCGAATCACAATAAAATGGATATATTTTCTCCGTTCGAACAACGGGGCCCTAAAGCACAACGGTTACAATTAATCTGACTCCATAATAAATTTATAATAATGAATTTAGTGATACCCTCGTTAAATATCTGACTCCAATTAGAATTAGAATTGGAATCCATAATCTAGAGAAACCTGCGTGGGTCTCGAAGTGACTACACCTCGAACTCTTAGGAGACTACCGCTGTCGCTAACATGTACTCCCGGGTTTTTAGTACTGTTACCGGATCCTAGGTTCGTTGATTAGATTAGAGGTTGGAAGTCAGCCATCACTGCAACAGCATCTTTTCGCGTGAATACAGTGAACCCAGATCTATGCACGCCTATGGGTTCCTTCAGGGAATTTTAACAGATAACCGACTTTTCGTCCATGGGTTTCCTTTAGGCTAAAATCCCAGAACCGGCAATATATAAACCCTTTATGTAAGTAGATCATGGTTGTCTCTCCAACTTAATAAAACCAATCTCCAGAACAGGCCGCTGGCCAGTCGTACCTCGGTCGGGATTATACCCTTAGGTATCCGTCGCAACGCGGCTAGAAAGAATAAAAGGATTAAGAGTCCCGGAGACCACGCAAGCTTAAAGGAATGACAATAATTTATTCACCAGGTAGGCAAAAGCTTAAATCAAACAAATCAACGTTAAGCCAATTACAAGTTACACATAATTTAGAAGAGGAGAATAAAGTCATACCTGGAGGAAAAGGATACACGCACTAACGTGCGCGGGAAGTTCGAAATACGATGTTACATCATTGAAAAGGCTACTCACGCACTTACGTACGCGGGGACAGATCGGATACAATCTTCCCCGAATGGATTGTTTCTCTTTGCTTTAAGCCAAATCACGCCTTTGATCCAGGCGGCATGGCCATAAACACCTGGAAGGGGGGTCGAATCCGGTTTTTGGGTTTCCACCATTGGGAGGATGTAATAAAACACTTCAGCAGAGAGAGGAGAATAGGGTGATTACCAGAGAGGATTCTGGCCAAATTCTCAGGAGTTTCCAAAAGGGAATGAACCATAATTCCCATGGGAATGAAACATACTCCACTCAACTCCTTGGATTCTCCCGAGAATAACAAGACCAAACATGATATGAATATGTACTAATATGATGCAGTTGTCATGAAAAAGTCTTAAGATGAATTAATATATAGGTAAATTGGGTTATACATCCAGAAGGGATTTCTTTGCAGAATATTGAACATATAAGCATATTATGCAGTTCTCAGGGGTTTAGATCATTTTAAACAGATTAATATAACTGGACTTTAACTCAAGAATTAGGCCAGTAATGGAGTCACGTGACCATTCATGGCGATGCAGACGTGAATTCGGAGTGCTCCTCTCACTACTCGTTATTTTTTAACTATAAGGAAGCATATTATGTTAAACTACGTAAAATCCACTAAGATGTCGGTTTCTCAAGGTATTGCGTCTGCTAAAGACGCTGAAAACTCCCCGGTCAAGAAAAGATTCAAGGAATCGTCACCCAGCATATCCAGAGCAGATCTGGAGAGCGCCATTTTAACAGGAGTGAAGCAAGCCCTAGCCGAGCAGAGAGCAGAGCTAAACGACATTGTCACTAATGCAGTCAAAACTGCCTTGGACGATGTTCTACTCCCGCAAATATCGGATTTAAGACTACAACTGAGGAACACTGCTGAAGCCATGACCTCAGCCACCGGACGGATCGGGGGACTGGAGAGTTCAGTGCAGCGATTGCAGGCGAGGTGCGACTCGGCCCAGTCTGCAGCCAGACATGACAGAGACCAGGTCAGTGCTATGAGGCTGAAAATCGACGAGCTAAGCTCCAAATTGACAGACATGGAAGACCGAAACAGGCGATCCAACCTGCGGCTAGTTGGACTGAGCGAAGGGGAGGAGGGAGACGACTGCATCGCCTTTTTAAAGGCGAATATTCCTAGATGGATCCCAGCTATCGCCGATCGAGACATCAGAATAGAGCGAGCTCACCGCCTGTATAGCGATAAAGCTAGCAACCAGGCTACGCGCCCTCGCACCATAATATTCAAGCTATTGGACTATACTGACAGACAAGCCATTCTGAATGGTGCTAGAGCCGTGCATTCCGTTAAACACAAAAAGGACACTTTATTCTTCTTTCCGGATTTCAGCCCAGATACCTCCAACAAACGCAAGGCCTTCGGGGATGTGAGAAAACGGATAGCGACATTTGGGATTCAAACGTTTCTACTGTTCCCGGCAACACTGAAGATCAGTTACCGTGGCAGTCAGATCCTGTGTCGGTCACCATCGGAAGCGGAGCAATTTATCCTGGCTAACAACCTGACCAGCCGCGATACCACTGGCTCTGTTTCAAACCCACGAAGCAGCGCACTGAAGAATCGAAGCAACGAGGCGGACGCAGCTGAATACCGACCGGGCGTAGTGGAGCAATTGGACATGGATAACAGTTACAGCGGAACACCGGTCTTCCCAACCTGCAAGCCGGGGCGATGCACGTTAGCTAATCACACCAATGATCTAAGCTTGGGACTGTGGACTTTCCTCAGTGCTGTTAATTTAGGGAGGTATGTGCATTGTTTTATTTTAAGTGATTCTCCTTCAATATATTTTACGTATAACCTACGTTTATAAGCAACATTTTGCTTTCCTTTCTGTTGAATCTAGTTACTTGTATTACGAGTGGGGTGAGGGGGGTGGGGACGTATCGCTAGGAGTCACGACTCAGTTCTCTAACTTCTTGCGAGCCAAAGGTGCTCTACCAACGATCTCCTTGCGGCTTGCAAAGTACGTTTTGTATATAGTTTTTGTTGTTGTTACTTCTGCAGTTGTACTGGCGGACTTTTATTTATTTATTTTTTTTCTCACTAACTTTTTTAGTATTATGCTCCTATGGTGCTATAGGCTCATATCACTGTTTCCCAGAAAATATGTTTCCAATCCTGCGCTACTATTACAACCCAGCAGACCATATCTAAGGTAAACATTTTAAGTTGGAATGTGCGTGGCCTCAATACACCCATTAAGTTTAACGCTGTTTAGAATTTTTGCATCGCAAAGGGATAGACATAGCTTTAATTCAAGAAACGCACCTGAAAAAGGAAGATGTACATCGCTTTCAAAATAAGAAATACAGGTTGGTGGTCCATTCTTGCGCACCAAACAAATCTAAAGGGGTGTTGATTCTAATGAGGAGATCATTACATTTATCTGTAACCTTATCAGGAGGAGATGATCAGGGTCGTTTTACTTACGCAGCTGTAATAGTCAATCATGCCAAACTACTATTAACATCAGTCTATGCTCCAAATGAGCCTGATAAAGACTTCCTAAACAACATCAGCAAAAAACTACTAGAATTCACTGAACTTGATTTTATCATAGGGGGTGACTTTAATGCTATAATTCACCCTCAGCTGGATCGCTCTTCTTCTACACCTTACTCCTCTAGTTCAATTTCTTCATCTTTTCTTAAAAGTTTTATTATAGAATTAAATTTAGTTGATCCATGGCGTATACAAAACCCTCTTGTGAAAGGTTACACATTTTATTCTCCAAGGCACAAATCATTTTCAAGAATCGATTACGTTTTGGCTAGTGCTCCCTTACTTCAGTGCATATCTACTACTGACATAATGCCTATCCTAATATCAGACCACTCCCCTGTTCTCTGTAGTATCACACCAGTTGCAACATATGCCAAATCTTGCAGATGGCGCTTTAATGACTCCCTGCTATATGAACCCTCATTTCTAGAACAACTTAGATCAGGTTTAAAGGAATTTCTTGAATTTAATGCTGAACACTGCTCAAACCCACAGGTACTATGGGAAGTAACCAAATGCTATCTGCGTGGGAACTGCATTGCCTTCTCCTCAAAAATTAAACGTCTTAAAATGAAGCGCTTTACTGATTTGGAGAAAGAAATACAAACTTTAGAACTTCAACAAGCCCAGTCTTTCTCAGAAGAGACCTGCCAGAAAATACAGAAGTTAAAAAAAGAATACAATATTCATTCTATGGCTAAAGCTGAGTTTATAATTCACAAGACTAAGCAAAAATATTATTTTCATTCAGACAGGCCTAGTCATCTGCTTGCATTGAGACTGAAAGAAACCGAATCTAAAGCCAGTATTAATATGATAAGAAATACTGATGGCAAAATATTGACAGATCCTAGAGCTATTAATGACACCTTTAAAACATTTTATTCCGCTCTGTATTCTTCAGAGGTGATTCTTGACAGAGATGCCTGCACAACTTTTCTACAGAATTTGGACCTACCCGCTCTAACAGCACATGATAGAGACCTCCTTGAAGAACCTCTAAAGCTGGCAGAATTTCATAAGGCAGCGCAATCACTCAAAAAAAAAAATCTCCTGGCCCAGACGGGTTCCCCCAGAGCTCTACTTAGCTATTTGGGATGTGATTGGGCCTCTAATACTAAACTCAATGAATTATGCCATTGAACATGGGAAGCTCCATAGAGACCAAAACAAAGCACTTATAACTCTATTACAGAAGAAAAATAAGGACCCACTAAGCTGTTCGAATTTTCGCCCAGTATCTTTAATTAACAGTGACGTAAAAATTTTAGCCAAAGCCTTAGTTGCCAGGATCGAGCCCTACATGGATAGTCCGATTCATTATGACCAAACTGGATTCCTGAGAGGACGGTTTGCTGCAGACAATATGAGACGCTTGCTTCATGTTATTGAACATGCTCATACTTACCCTAACACTTGTGCAGTTTTTTCTCTTGATGCGCTTAAGGCCTTTGACAGGCTTGAATGGGACTATCTGTGGACAGTCTTGGGGCGCTTTGGTTTTGGTCCCAAATTCATACATATTATTCAAACACTTTACAAGCATCCTACAGCTTCTGTTTCAACAGGCTTATCTCAATCACGCCCTTTCCCATTACAACGGGGATGCCGTCAAGGGTGCCCCCTGTCGCCGCTCCTCTTTGCACTCTCACTGGAGCCCCTGGCACAATCTCTCAGACAAAGTCAAAATATCTTTCCTGTTACCTTATTTGGTACTCAGCATCACATATCCTTATATGCGGATGACATCATTTTGTACCTTTCAAACTTGAGTGTTTCTATACCAAATGTGTTACAGTTATTTAACCACTTCAGCAGTTTCTCTGGATACAAAATAAACTGGGATAAGTCTTCATTGATGCCTCTAAATAACCGATCACAACATATCTTACTCCCCAATGATCTTACATTTACTAAATCATTCACTTACCTAGGAATTAAAATATCAGGCTCTCAGTCGGGAATCACTGAAATGAATTTCAGTGAAATAAAAGGCAAAATAAAACAGGATGTACAAAGATGGACTAAACTTCAGATGTCAATGCAGGCCAGAATCAGCACTGTCAAGATGAATATCCTACCACGACTAAATTTCTTGTCTTTCATGATCCCTTGTGCTCCACCCCCTAAATATTTTGAGGAGTTGAATTCCATAATATCTAAATTTATCTGGAATGGCAGACAACCAAGAGTACAATTTTCTGTTTTGCAGCGCACAAAATCAGGAGGTGGCCTAGCTGTGCCTAATTTTAAGCTATATTACTGGGCATTCCAGATAAGGGCAATGCACACCTGGACAGATTTAAAAAGTAAAGTGCCATGGAGAAACATCGAATCAGCCATTGCACATCCCCACAGGCTTCAAGATCTACCTTTCACAGGTGTAGGGGCTATAAAATTACATAAGTTTGGTCGCATTATTTCATCCACTCTAGCGCTTGGCACGGTGCCGAAAAAAGCAATAGGCCACTCAAAGAAATTCTCTTTGCAAGCTCCTTTGTGGAACAACACCCACCTCTTATCAAACCTCCAACCATTTGTTTATCCTCCTTGGTCCTCTAAAGGAGTTTTTACATTTTCTGATATTTTTGATTCCAATGGCTTACGACGTTCAGGACATTAAAACAGAATATGGTCTGCCAGGTTTTTCCTTTTTCTTATATCTGCAATTGCGATCCGCAATGAAAGCTTACGGTGTGCCTTGGAACTCAATGTTGTGTGACCACCCTATGTTTAGATGGATCGATCCTACGGAAGACTCTAGAGGTGCGGTCACGAAGATATATAATAACTTGCTCAATAGCACTCATAAGCCCTTAAAAATATTGTCAAAGTGGGATTTGGAACTTTCTTGGTTAGGATTCTACCCTGACTGGGAAACGGTGTGGTCAAATCTTTGCCTTACTTCTAAAAACCTTAGTCATGTGCTCATTCATTTTAAGACTATCCACCGTTTTTATTACACTCCCTACAAACGTTACCTCATGAAACTTACACCTCATCTACACTGCAACATATGTAACTCAGGTACTACTGGTACATTTCTTCACATGTTCTGGGATTGTCCTGCCATCCAGTCTTTCTGGCTTCATGTCACTTGTACGTTACGTGATCTTACTGGATTGCACCTTGACTTGGATCCTTGTTTGTTGTTATTGAATGACGATTCAAAATACCAGTTTTCACTACAACAGAAAAGACTTCTGATGGCAGGATTTACAGCTGCTAAAAAAACTATAATACAGCATTGGTTTTCCCCTGACATAAATTTGAAACAATTTTGGATAGCCTCCTTTCATTACATAGTTTGTCTAGAGTGGACAACCGCAAAGATTAACAAGGCAAAGGAATCTACAGTAAATTCCTGGATGAGCATAGCCTCGGCCCTTAAGGAGCTGTTTTGAAAAAGTCAACGAGTTAGGATCTGTTATTGTCAAATTGAGTTTACCGCCAGTGTGTTGTGTTTTTTTTTTTTTTTTCTCTCTTTCTCTCTTGAGGACATGTTTTATGTTCTACTTTTCTTCTTTTTTATGTTTTTTCTTTTAACTACACCAATTTATATGCCCTTATGATGTCATGTTATTTTTATATGATAATAAAAATTAGAATCACAAAAAAAGAATTAGGCCAGTAATATGACTCGCACAGGGGCATTGTGTCAGCCAGAGCCCTCTAACAACCCCCCCATACAGAGGAACAGTAAGACCGTTAACACCTAAGCAAGCATTTTGGGGAGGAAGTCCACAAAAGCTTTATTGCTATCTGGCATGGCTCTGGACCGAGCTTATCCGCCATTTGTCACTTATATTTCCAGATTCTACAATATCTTCACGAGAAGCATCAGACGTCATTGCACAACACTTCCCATCAGATATAAAATACTGCATTGCCATTGACTTTAACGTTAAATTGGTTACTGGAATTAACATTCATATTGTGACTTGACGGCCCGGTAGCTTGATTACTGGCAGCGCCTATTACAGGCTACGTTGTAAATTCTTGCCAATTGCCTTACTTATATTGACCATAGACAGTAAAGGAAGTGGACGGCAGGATGGCGCTATTTTCAACAGGAGAGTGTGAAGCTCAATTGAACAAGTTTTCAGTTGGGCACCACGCCTACTGCGCAGGCTCGAAGTCAGCTCGCTGACGTAAACCAACGTCCTGAGAAGCGGTAACTCGTCTGGTAGATGTATCCTACACATAATTCCCAGCCCGATTGCGTCTGTCAGTATAGTCTGATTCCATTCGATGCTATTATGTTTTGCGAATTATTACTTCATAGGTACTTCACTTCGTTGGCGATGTGGCTCAATCGTCTTCTGTCTATGATTCGTTATGGGCTTCTGGTCTAAACAGTACGGTTATTTACGTCCTGTGTAACAGAAAGTCACAGGCATTTCACGTCACTTTTAGCCTAGCCTGGTGCCATCGGCTAAAAATGCTTACTATTAGACCATAACGCTACATACGAAGTAAAGACGTCTGCTACAAAATGTAGTTTCTCTGTAGAAAATATTATCGCTGACATGAAGGTTCATAATGTTTTTAGTGTGAAGTTATTTGATGTCAAAAGTCAGGCAAAATGAATGGGGGTGAATGGAGAAGCTACCACTAGTTGATCATCTGCTATCTTCAAGAGCGTTCAATTGAGCTTCAACTTCCGGGTGTATTCCTACCCCCTTGATATTGACTAGCTACAAGCATTTCGCACGCAGATGAAAAAATAATACAATAATGTTGCTATCTAGTCAATGAACAGGAGGGCTTTGCTTTCGCTAAATAATGTTATGACAAGTTCCGCCCACTGCCCACTGGGCAAATCACAAGCTAGCGAAATAATAAAAAAAACAGCGGTAAACAACCTAGGGAGCAAGCCTGGGGTGCGTTTCCCAAAAGCTTAGTCACGTAGTTCGTCCATTCACAGTCAATGGGTCCAACTATGTAAGTTAGCATCTGTGATTTCAGGAAACGCACCCATGAGTTGTTGGTTCGTGATAGAAGCTGAGAATATCGTTTCGAGTTTATTAGTCTGGAAAACGTGCTTAGTATTGATAGGATTGAGCTACTGGAATAAGGTTTTTCTCTCAGCACACACAGATCCACACACGCACCCATTCCCAGCCCCCCCCCCCACCCACCCACACACACACACACACATACACACACTCATTCCCAGCCCCCTCCCCTCACTCATACACACTCACATCAATATCCTCCCACAGTGAGGGGCGCCTGGCACCTGGTCACACTTGGTAATTGGTGTATTGTGCTCAAAAGGAAGGTATGTGATCAAAGGTAATATCAACATCCTGTAAGTTTGGCTGGATGTTTAAGGGAAGGTGTTACATCCACCACTTGCTCTACCACTGATCTTGTACTTAAACCCCGAGATGTGAACAGTGTGTTAGGATGTCGGACGCTAGAATCCTCCCTTGCGCATTGTAATAAAAGCCTTTTCAATTGGAAAGTGGTCATTGGTGTGTCACTTCATCGGTCCCAACTTGACTCCACGACAGAAAACAGTCTTAACAGTATTCAATGAAAAGTTGGAATTGATCAGCACGGGAAAACCTACACCAGACCTTAATTTGATGCAAAAAACCAAGGCTTTTGAGAGGCATTTCAACACCAGCAATTATGTGCGATACCCATGGATGAAGGAGGAAAGTCTGTACTGCTGCGATTGGGTCCTGGGCCAAAGATGGACTTTCTGAGCGGGTGAAAAAGGCAGTTAAATGATCATGAAACGGTAAGCTATTTCAATAGGGTGCTGCGCCAAGTGATTTTTGTATTTTTGCCGTCGCTGCCAGTGTTTCATGTATGTAATAAAATTTATTTGGGAGAATATTATGCGGCATTACTGTGCTGAGATGGTGAAATGGATCAACCGGTTATACAGCACGATGCTTTTACCCAAATTAACTTTACAGGGGAAATGGAATGAAACTTTTAGCCTCTGAAATAATTTTTGTGACCTCATGGATGCGTATGAACACAAGAGATTTCATTATATATCAATTGGATCCTCTTGACTGATCCTGTCAGTCTATTTGGATATTTTAGCGTTTTACAAGTGGGCAATTCCGTGCCAAATCACCAGAAGGCTCCCAACTGACCGTCTCAGATTTGCTTCATAACTCTTTGTTTTGATGCCCTTGTTACTAATAAATTACTGTGCAAAATTTTAGGCCAATATCTCCACTAGTTTTGGAGATATTAAGCCAACAAAAAGGGGGCGTGGCCCCATATTTAGCATAAAAACGAGTACTACAATCAAACATCCATAGTTTGATGGCTAATAACTTTTGAATTGTTCACAATAAATGGTTCAAATTTTCACACATGATTCTTTGATATAATAAGGCTCTGTACACCGAAGGAGAGCTTTGTATATGACATATTTGCAGATTTATGGCTTGCCAAATTTGGCTTCCTGGAACGCGCGTTCATCCATGGTAGCACTTTTGGCTCTCTATATCTCCAGATTTAATGACACCAGGTGTCTGATTCTTTTTAATATATGAGACATGTTATAGTACTATCAGGAAAACATGTTATATCTGTAACAAAAATTATACTTTCTCATATATAGGCCCCTAAAAATGGAAAAAAGCTTGTCGTGTCTGTATTTTGAACGCTTATAGCAAAAATCTGACAAAGTCTACCAGAAAACAAATTAGATCAGTGAAAAGAGCAAGGTCTAATTGATATTTCTACCAAATATGAAGTTGGTGCTGTGAAGAAAACTATTGTATTCAAGCTGTGGAATATAGAAGGTTTTATGACATGCGAAAATGCCATTCACAAGGTTACATCACACATGCTACATCATTATTAATTCAATTCTCTGCACTATACATATATTTAGTATATTTGTAAATATGATAAAAGATTTACAAATCTTACAAAAGTCAATCACAGAAATTTAACTCTATTTATGTAGACTTAGCATGTCTATTTGAAGCATTTGAATAACTGGTCAATTTCTTTAGCCACACCAGACGTAACTACATGTTGTCTACCAGTTGATGTGATTGGTGCATTGGGTCCTTTACTTTCTTTTAGGTCCATGGTCCTAGCTCCCGCCGGATTGCAGTATTCATCCGGTGGGAGCAAATCCATGACATTGTAACATTGTGAATGGTATTTTCGCATGTCATAAAACCTTCTATATTCAACAGCTTGAATAAAATAGTTTTCTTCACAGCACCAACTTCAAATTTGGTACATATAGCAATTAGACCTTGCTCTTTTAACTGATTTAATTTGTTTTCTGGTAGACCTTGTCAGACTTTTGCTATAAGCATTCAAATTACAGACGCGACAAGCTTTTTTCCATTTTTAGGGGGCTATATATGAGAAAGTATAATTTTTGTTACAGATATAACATGTTTAAATGATAGTACTATAATATGTCTCATATACTAAAAAGAATCAGACATCTGGTGTCATTAAATCTGGAGATATAGAGAGCCAAAAGTGCTACCATGGACAAACGTGCTTTCCAGGAAGCCATATTTGGCATGCCATAAATCTGCAAAAGTGTCACATACAAAGCTCTCCTTCTGTGTACAGAGTCTTGTTAAATCAAAGAATCAGGTGTGAAAATTTGAGCCATTTAGTGTGAACAGTTCAAAAGTTATTAGCCATCAAACTATGGATGTTTGATAGTAGTACTTGTTTTTATGCTAAATATGGGGCCACGTCCCCTTTTTGAAGGCTTAATATCTCCAAAACTAGTGGAGATATTAGCCTAAAATTTTACACAGCAGTTATTAGTAACAAGGACGTTAAAATAAAAAAATGAACAAAATCTGAGATGGTCAGTCGAGAACTTTATCTGAAATCTGGTGATTTGGCACGGAATTACCCAAGTTAAAAAAAAAATCTGCGTATGTTCATTTTCTCTTGCTAAAGGACGGTGTGAGAACAGTATTAGGCATATGAAGCCAGCAGAGACCTTTCAGCCAGTATGACAGTACTTGGACGCATTTTCCGAATAAACCTCTCTGATTAGTCTTTCTTGTCTCAGTACACTGAAGGTAAAATGGGCATACTACAATGCCGTCTCGTTATACTAGTGTTGCGCTGAGACTGTCCAAAGTGAAGAATAATTCGGGGCTCAAGAAAAAAAATACTTGGAGCTACATCTTCGAATACCCCGGGCAGACCACGCCACTTATTGAATTTTTATTCATCTTAAAACCACTACATTCGCCTCTGTGACTACTGCTAGTAATTTTATATACATCACTGATGGATTGAGTTCGTCAACGACGATAGTTACGAGCGCCAGCGGGAGCTCTGCATTAGCCTATGTAATGCGTTCGCAGTAATCCGGGCCGGTGAATTTGGAGTGTGGCCAGTGGATATTTAAATCTTCTGGCTCGATGTGCCAGTGCCTTTTTCTCTGGAATGTTGAGCCCTGGAATGAGTATCTGATGGCGAGTGGAAAGAAAATTTTTGGATGATGCGCCGGTCATTCGATAAATTCTGCGGATTAATGGAAGAAGTTACGAGCTATCAAGCCATGACCGTTCGAGCACCAATGCCATTGCCCATGAGGATTGCTACTGTTCTGTACAAACTTGCTACTAGTGCATAGTACAGAGTTGTTGCTAATCAGTTTGGTGTTCACAAGCCCTCAAGACTTCCGGGTCAAAGCCCAGCACGATGAACTGTGGGGTATGCGCAGAGCGCATTGTCCAGTTTGGTTCGATTCAAGCGTATACATGGAGGAGTAGACATATTGTGGATCTTTGGGAACCCTGGACATCTACTGGAGTTTAAAATATGCCTGAAATTTCACAGTTTTAAATAATGTAGCGGCATTTGAAAAACCCACATATGGGATTGCACAGTTGAAGAGGTTGAGGGCTTTGCTCAGAGCTCCGACAGCTGCACTGTTCCTATGGCGACCACGCTGGAATCATGCTATATATTATGATTGTTATACGAATTTTATAATTACAGCACCTGCATAGTTCCCCAGTGGACTGTACAGGTGCTGCAGTGATAATGGTCATAATAATGTGATAAATTTGGAGATTTAATTCTCCTGACAGAAGAAAATAATCACTGTAAATTCTCAAGAACACTCCATCAAGTGCACAGAAATTAATTTGAGAAGCTCAGCTTCAGTTTTGTCCCACAAAGTGCAATTGTATGCAGTCCAGTTAAATATTCAAATTGTGGGGTTCAAATGCTAAATGAGGGGCGTGTGTTCGTTGTTTTGAATTCCTTATCCCTTTTCTAAGTGTGACTGCCAAAGCTAGTCCAAATCTGATTTATAATTAAAAAAAAAAGAAAAGATATGTAGTCGAAATAACCTACTTGGCCCAAATGAATGAACTCTCATTTATAAAACCAATAAATATTTTTACTAAAAAAAAAAAGTTTAAAGAACCTTTCATCTGTGTACATTATCTGATGGAATCTCAGCAGCATCTGGGATGGTGGGTCTCCGGCCAATGTGATTTGACACTGAATTACCCACTAGTTAAAATACTACAGGACACCCGATGAGCCTTCAGCGATATCATTGGAAAGCTTAGCCCCAGCCTTTTGAAAGCCACCTAGGTTGAGGGTATTGATCAGACACTTATAGATTTACAAGGACAAAGAAGGAGGTGGGTTACAGAAGCACAAGGTAGATTCAGAATTGCAGGAGGAGCAATGGATAAAAGGGAAAATATTGTGCAATAAGCATTTTGAAATGGCAGGACAAAAGGAAGTACTATCGGAGAAGATAAATATGGCTTTGGAGCAGCGGTAGAGGATATATAATTTTTGAGAGAGTGGAAAAGAGAACCCTTTTGAGTGGAGCGGCAGTGAGCTCATGCATGAGTCAGGTCATACCCACCACACAATCCCTCCAGAGTATATTTACTGTTTTGCAGCTTGGAGGCTGTTTTTACCATCTACGGCAACAGCAGGATTCCACCAAAGCTCCCTGAGGTGAAGCATGCGTTGGAGGAGGTAGCGATGAGCATGACTAACCATTATGACGTGGATATTTTTTTTTAAAATCTTGATGTACACAATAACAATCTCTCATATTGTAATCTTTTTATTTTTAATCTTTTGCATGTTTATGCTCTGCCGTGCTTCCCTGTGTGCATAACAAGCAGAATGCACACGTGTTGTGCTCCCACTAATATGAGCACATATTACGATATTAAATATGCGCCCTTAATTTAACAGTAAAATACTGTAATACTGAGCCATTGACTTTAAGACCAGGTCTTTGTTGGTCAATCACGCAATTGTTTTCTGCTATCCCAAAATAGCAATGTGCCAACAATGTGCCTGACCACACCTCATATTAAAACCAACACGCCCAATGGACACGAAGATGGGCACAAGTAGGTTTACTATTTTGATGAAGTGGATGCTGGATGAGAAAATGACTACTGTGTTAGTCTGAAACTAGCAAAGACACTTGAGTTGTTCTTGGCACTGCTTTGCCCTTAGTGTAAGATATTCCAATTGAGTTTAAAACTCTTAGGTCCTCAGGTAGGCTATTCCAAAGCCTCAAGGCTTAACAGACAAGCTTGGTCACCATTTGTCTGAAAATATATGTTTGAGAAATTTTAAATTATTTCAGCTGGCAGCCTTTACATTTCTTGCTTTCTACACCATACAAACAAATGCAATAACATGCAGCACACTCACTTAGCCAGCGGCAAATAAATGCAATAATTGCATCAGCTGTTTAGCCTTATATAATTTGCATTAACAACAGCTAATGTGTTATTATTTTGGCACTTCTGAAAAATGCCTTCTGGTCCTGTGCTAAGTGATCTTATGCCTCACAGTACCCATTTCTCTGCATACAACTCTCCATTGCAGTTATGGGTAAAACAAATGCAATTATATAACAATTGGCCCATGGCTAACAACACAATTCATAGCTGCTGTTTTGGCTAATATACCAAGATTCTGCCTCATGACTCTACCTTCACATTTTTTTTTTTGTTTGTTTACCTGAACTGACTTCTTTTTCTTTAAATAAAATACAACTAATGATGGTATTAGTTCCGACACATTTTCTGATTTCAATGCTTCAGAAGCATTTGTAAAATGCCAAATGTACCTCTAATTTGTCTGGCAAGAGAATGAAAAAGCTTTCATCTTGTAACCGGATGCCAGGGAGGGCTAAGAACTAAAGTCTTGTGGGTTGGGATTTCTTGCTTTTCAATTTCACTTCATACAACTGAGTAGGTCAGCTGAGGACCAGGTTCTCATGGGATATACTGCCTAGGAAAGAGGGATGAGGGAACTCAAAAGATGTTGCCAGCCAAGGAAAGGAGGAATAATTCAACACATTCACATTCCGACTCGTCATATAGTGACGCTACCTTTTCAAACATCGAAACTCGACGAAAATGAAGGCATTTGGTGTCCTCATTTGACGTTTAGGTTAGGGTTTGGATTGAGGGTTAGGGGTTGGGGGAAAGGTGTGTTTTAAACTGGCGTCAAATAAGGACACCAAAAGTCCCCTTTTTTATTGTATATCATATGCTTGGTCAGGTAGCGTCATTGGATGAGGAGTCAGGATGAGACTCAGCGCAATAATTGGGTAGCCGTGTGACGAGAGGCAGTTTAGTGAGCTGACTTTTGGACAAATCTCAGAATATGCTTTATCTGCTGTCAGGGGTGGATGTCATTTTCAGAAAATTAAGGATTGTTCAAGGCATAGTAGAAAACCAGATCCTCACAAGGAACAATAAATATTAAGATAACAATAACCACTGTTATGTGAGACATCTACGGTGTTGAACAATGATGTTCTGTAAAAAGTTTCTCAACCATGTCATCATCCACTTCCAATGTGACACTATGAGAGTTTGAATGGATAATGATTGGCTGTCAGTCTCTCTATCTCCATGCCACTGAGGAAACCCGCTTTGAAATATTAGTAATGACATTGTTTGTTGTTGTATCTGTTGCTCTAGTTGCAGTTTAACTCCTTAAACTTAGATCTTTACTCGAATTTCCACTTCAGTAAGTTCAAAGTGAGAAAAACAATTTATTTCCATATTGTTGGGCAAAGTCACTTACATATTATGTATCAGCTGGTAGCAGTGTTTCACTGAAGCTACATCACACCTATACTGAGAGAAATATTCAAACCCCGGACGCCATGTTTTTATAGCCACAGCATTATATCCAATATAAAATATCTAGATACTGCACATCATTTTGTACTCATTTCCCTGCAATTAGCAAGACACATTTGGCATCTTTGGAAACCTTAGGATCTCCACTGGAATCTAAAATAGGTCAAAAATTCCACTGGTTTGAATAAAGCAGGTGCATTTGAGAAACCCATATATGGGTCCATAAGTTTTATGGGGTAAGGTTTTCAAAAGGGTATACTTGCAGTTATCATCAGTTATTGGCTTTGGTGCAGATGGGCCTTTATGGCCCGTTACTGCAGTGTTAGGTCAGTGCAGAAACTCCAACCTGAGCAAGGAATAGTAGTTGCATTCCGAGAAGCAGATCTGTCATGTCTAATCTCAGTGTCAGGGGAGTGAATGGTTTTTACTGAAAGGCTACAAAGTATTCTCCCACTCCTGTGACAGAGACAACTCACACTTTGTTCTTGCTTACAGGCGGCAAAAATTGATTGATTTTAGTTTTTTGTGTGGGTGTGTGTGTGTGTGTGTGTGTGTGTATGTGTGGTACAAACACCATAGATAATGACGCCTGATCTGCCACTCGATGCACTGCCACCGGATGCTGCGTTAATTAGCGCAGACAAGTTGCACGAAGGAACATCATTTGAACCTGGGCAAATGTCGGCGATCTAACTGAGTAGATCTGTTCAATGGCTCCTGGGCAGTTTTTTTAGAGTCATCAGTGCCACATGCAGTACGAGGCTTTTTACATCAGTGATGGATTAGAGAGGCCTTTAAAGCACATTACCTTACATTCCAATCACTGCCCAGGGACACTTATCCATCGTGACTTGCAGAAGCGATGTTCTCGCTGAATTACTGAAGCATCTCCATGGGGGCAGTTTTATGCAATTATGGCCCTCATGCTTCATTTGTGGGATAAAAGATGGTGACAATATCAGGAAATCACAAATTGAGAATCCCATCAGGTGAATATCCACAAAAAAAAAAAAAAAAAAAAACAATCGCTAGGATTAATCTCTGGAGAACCTGAGCGTCATCCAGTCAAACAACCCAGAGTCCCTTAGCAACACTGAGTGACCTGAGAGATGGAGGTTGTTCATGAGTCCAGACTCAGTAAAATGGTGAGGACTGGAAAGACAGTGGTCTTTACAAATGCATTGAGTTTACTCCAATCTTTTTTCCTCCAATTTCTTACCTTTTCTTCCGACCTTTGAATGTCATTTCAAAGCGACTTAACCGTAACGGACAGTTAATGGGAGAGGCAGACGGAGAGGGGTATTGAAGATTCATGGGAAAATTTCTTCCAGGTGTCACATTTTGGAAAAAAATGCTTTTGGAAAGTGATGTTCAAAAGAGGTTACCTGGGAAAACCTCTCTTCTTTTTTCCTGACTCGTGATGGATTTAAACAGTGGTGTGGTGGTCCTTGGAGAAGTGGGTATACTCCATTAGTTGGACTGGTAGATCACACCGGAGAAAGTGGGTATACACTCCAACGTATTTCAATGGCTCTTTGGCTGACGGGTAGGTATACCGGAAATTGACAGAAAAAGAGGTAGGTATACTCTGTACACCTGCACATACCCTCCACTACACCCGTTTATTTGAAGCTCATTAATGACGGTGAACCTTGATCGACTGCCAGTTTAGGCACAAGAAGAGAAGGAAAGGACTGAAAAATATCTCTCAGAATGATCCCTATGAAGGATTCTGTCTCTATCTGCCTGATAACACAGTGTTGGGGAGTCTTAAGCCTAATTTATGGTCGTCCAACTCCGTCAATGCACAGACACGTAGGTGTATCGACGGAGATGTGGACCTTTCAGACTTCTCCGATGCTTAATGAGTGTTGCAAAGCAATTCACCGCCAGGACAATAGGGGGCGTAGCGGTTTTTTTTTTCGGAGACCCGCCTACTATTTCATGATGTCTGTGGTCGAGGATTGTTTATTTATCTCGGTCTGTCACACCGGAAGAGTGGCATTCCAGAAATGATGTAGTTAGCTGACCAATCACAGGCTTGTGCTATCCGTGGGGTCTCCGTCGTTTTGACGGATAGTTATAAAATTTGGGAGGTGTCCGTCATGCGTCCGAGAGCATGTCGGAGAGGGTTTGTGACGTCGGAGAGGGGCTCTGTGTGTCTGCGCATTGACGGAGTTGGACGACTATAAATTAGGCTTTACTCTAGACCTGCAGGGCCTCAGTATCTGTCAGTGTCCTTTCAATAACCAGCCAATTCTGGCCTTGTGAATAAAGCGTGTCAGCCAATCAAAGACTCAAATGAATCATTTGCGCAGAAACGTACCAAAAACTAGCGACCACTTGTGGCCCTTTCAGGACTGGACTTCGACATCCTTGGTCCAGCCTCTTAGCGGAAACTGATTCATCTGGCGTTCGCCTCACTGGTTTGGGAAAAGAAGGTCCTGCGTGACACGAGTGCTGTATCCATATACTGTTGTGTTGTGTCTCTAATTTACTGTGTTTGGATTCTACTCCCCAGGGAAAAATTCCCCGCAGCAGTGCCATGTGATAGGCAGTTTGTAACTGGCACTATGCAGAACTAAATCTTGTGTGCGCGTGTGTGCGTGAGTGTGTGTGTTTTGAGTGTTGGTTTAAGAGCTGATCAGCCCAAAATCTCAACAAGTATGAGCCAGTGTCTTTCTCTTAATTTATCACACTACAGTTGAAAATACTCACTTGTTTGCAGTTACTCTGAGATTGAAGAGATACATTTTTTTATCTCTCAGGAAAATCTTGAAATGGATCAAATTCAACTTTAGCAGATTTTTTTGAGGAACTGGGCCAAAATAGAAATGAGATTTTAAATTCTAAATTTAAGACTTAAGTATTTTTTTGGTTTCTCTTGTGAATCTTCGCTCCCTTCAGCACAAGACAATTTCAAAATATTCCTGCCCCAATTCTCCCTCTACAGCACTGATATCCTCCCTACATCCCCCACAACATAGGTGGTTAGCAGTCTTCAACATAAAAGTTTGAGATTCCAAAAGTGCAGCAAATCCAAATCACAAGTGCATGTATTAACATCAGAATCAAATCTGCCAAACCCATAAGTGGTGCAGTGATTGAAAGCCAAAAGATCGTCCATTGCCTGGACAGGGATTCTGAGCATTTTAATCACTTTCTTTTTGGCACGATTTGAACAGATTTTTTCAAAATGAAAAATTCTTAAAATTTGGGGTGGGGGGGGCAGGCGGGGATGCTAACCAACAAATTTTTTTTTTTTTTTTTTTTACACGGCCTGACTACACTTTGCCACACTTTATATTCTTTGTTTAAGGAAAATCAGCCAACCAGACAGGGTGAAAATGCCCCCCCGCATTACACACGGGAAATGACCTCGTCTCTCACAGCTGTCCTTAAACAGCCCACATTATGTCTGTGTCCTCCATAAAAAAATGAATATCTAATAAAAAAGGTTGTGACAGCAGGTGATTTTCGCATGTGTTTGACAGGCGGCAGATATAGCTGCACTCACGGGACTTAGCCGGATGAAAGGTTTCGCAAATTAATATAATTTCTTCGCACGCAAATCCGCGTGACTGACAGCTTAATAAAAACAGACCCCGAGTCATCAGAGGCAGATTCCTCTCAATCCCATCATGCACTTGGGCGTGGTATGACCTTTGTGTCAGGTGTAAAAAACTGTCAGCCTCTTTTCTTTACTGCACAGACCCTTCGGCTGGCTCGTGGGCTGATAAAAATGTCCGGCAGGACGTTTTAATTTTAGCAGGAAAGATGTCTGCGATTACCTCCATAGACACCTCAACTGAGAGATTTGTGGCACTGGCTTAGAGATGATACGCCGTTCAATTATGCATTTCAGAAGAGCCCTGAAGAAATTAAGCATTTGAGTCCTCACTTTTAAGATGACAATGGAAATCCCATCAGAGATTTTGACCTGAAACGTTCGCTGAAAAATGTGTGTGATGTCCCAATAGAGAGAAAGAGTGAAAAAAAGAATTTAGGTCACCCTAGAAACCAATTTTTAGCTTTGGGAGTTATCTTAAATATGTGAGTCATCTATCAAGATGAGTGAAGAAAAAAAAATCATTACCAATGCGGAAATACATAAACAAGATGAGTTTGAGGTCATTTTAGAAAAGAAATTATTTCCCTGAAAAAATACATTATACATAAGATTCTGAAGTTAAATCCCGATAGCTGAAAAACTGGGTCATCCATAATAGAAATCAAAAACTAACCGCTGTGCTAACCCTTTCCTTTATAGAAAGAAGAAAAAATACTACTTTTCAAAGGTGTTCAGAAACACTTTCTGTAAACCGTACAGCGATATGTAAATGAGAGGCTTCTTTACATCATCACAAAGAAAGTACATGTTAAGCACCGCAAGTATTAGATATGACCTCACTAACCTGATTGCTGTCATGTGACCTGCCTCTCTAGTCCAGGCAGCAGGTGTAACAGCACTAAGGAACAAGGTGGGTGGAGCCAGGATGATGATTCCTGCTTCATTGGCAGTACCCCCTATTCCCACCCCCCCACCTCAATAGCGTCCTGTTCAGCTGTCTTTGTGTATCACAGCAGATATGATGAACACACAAGCAAACACCCACACTAACAGGACATAAAACACACATGAGCACACACACAAATGCACAAATAGAAACACACACAAGCACACGCAGCATTGATCACACATGCATACAAACACACACATACTACAGCATATGAATACATATCCACAAACATGCCTGCACATACACACGCACAGACCAACACAGGCACACATACACACACACACACACACACACACACGCACGCAAATTCACATAAACACACATACTCAAACAAACAAGCACACTTCCATGCCCATATTCACATCCATGCACACACACACACACACACACACACACACACACACTCACATACAGACAAAAACACACTGATGTAATGGCGAGGGGCTTTGAGAGTATAGGGTGTACCTCCAGAGAGGCTGGGCAGCTGTGTAATTGAACTTGATATGTAATCTTAGACACAGCTATCAGGATAGTGCGCTCAGTCGCTAAATGCTAAATGTAAGATCCCATTAATTTCACCTTCATCTGTGCCACTGGATACACAAAAACACCCAAACATGGCCCTTATGTTATTAAATCAGTCTGGGAAAGCGATAAAATATCCATCTGTGCTGTCTTGAAATAGTATCCATTTCACATTCACTTAAAAATCAATTTTAAAAATATATGGAAAAAGCTCGCCAGTTAAATTATTAATAACCCAGTGGAAGACCAGTTTCTTTAAATATTTGCATGGGGTGAGGTAAGGTAACATGGATATGATGTTACATATAGCATTCATGATGCGGCGCAAAGGCAACCCTGCATGTATGTAGAGGAGTTAAGGCAACCATCTGTGTTTTTTCTGTCCATCATTACATTCAATATTGTACTGTAATTCCAAAAAAAAAAAAAAATTCCACCGTAACACTCCTAACCAGTGTTCCGTATCACTCAAGTCAAACTTTAATATTGCTTAAATGATGGTCTTTCATCACCACATCCCCATAATATGCTTAATTTTAAGCTGCTTCCTGGATCTCGTTACACTTCTATGCAAGCTAATGCTGTTAGTGAAAATGTCTGATCGCGTTCCAGATCCTCGGCCTCTTTCTAGAGTCATCCCATCAGCATGAGAACTGGAAATGCCGTGAGACATTTTGAAGAGTGTTACGATTAGGAATTTTAAGGGCCATTACATTCATAATCATGATGCTTCTTCCAACTGCACCTCCACATCTCTAGTTATTATAATGCTGATCATGTAACTGCTGCCCATGTATAATTTGCCTGCTTTCCAAACATTGCTTTTGATTGGTTGCCTCGCGTCCCCAGCACCCCACATTGCGGTCCCTTGCGTATAGGCGACCAGTCAAGTGGGAAGATTTTCCAGTTGGTCTATACAGTCTTCACGCGGAGAGTCTTCAAACGGAATGTAGGGGAGCCAGCGGCGACCGGACTGAGCCAATCAGAGACGAGGAGGGTGCAGCTTGAGACCCATCTGAGCCAAACCTGGCACAGAATGTGAAGGCAGCTGTCAGCTCTTGCCGTCCAAAAATGAGGGGAAGTGATGTAAGCAGCGCTATGGAAACCGAATGGAGCGGCAGATCAGAGAGTGTGAGAGGCTGTATTTGGAATGTACACTGACTCGCTGAATAGAGCTCTATATGGTGAATGTTTAATATAGGAAACAACACTACGAAGTGAGCGAGTGAGTGAGCGAGTAGATGGGTGCGTATTCCGGAAACAGCCAAACAGTTCGCAGTGCATGTAGCACAAATGTCTTCTTTAACCCATTGAACATTGGAATGTTCTTTTTTTCCTATGGCTGTCTGTCACTACTAGTAATTATTGGATCACAAGGGTTAAAATACTCCTTCCGATCACATACTTATGATGTCACAACTTAAAGGTGTATGAGGGATCTGGATTGGCCGAATCTGTGCTGCTTCTCCTCTGTATCCAAGAGAGGAGCACAGACACTGGGGAACATCAATCAGATCCAAACAATTTTTTGAAAGCCCTATACCTTCTATACCTGCTTGATTTGAGCTGTGACGATGATTAAACAAAGTAGTTTATGCTTAGTATTAGTAATTTATGTAGGCAACATTGCCCATTTAAGAGTACTTACCATTGCAATCTAAACAGTTACTCAATAACCACAAATACAGTGGGCAATTCTTAGTCAGCATAAAACCAGTGTTAGCTAGCAAGGTTTTCCCATCCATGATTTCATTATGTGTACCGGTTATTACTGCTCAGGGTCAAGGGGGGATGGCACCTATCCCAGCATTCAATGGGCAAGAGGCAGAAAGACACCATAGACCGTTTTCCAATATATCAAAGGGATCATATATCATTCATGCCCACACTCACACCCATGGGCAATTCAGAGTCACCAGTAACTCCATTTTGCATTGTATTAGACCATGAGGATACCAAAGCACTAGTAAAAAAAAAACAAAACTCATGCAAACATGGTAAGAACATGCCAATTCTGCACAGGAAGGCCCCAGGATGGACTCAAACCCACAACCTTCTCGCTGTGAGGCAGCACTGCCACCCACTGCATCACCGAGCCACCCTGCTGTGCTCCTCACAGGCAGAAATCAGTGCTCTTCTTCTAAAATGAGTCTGAACATCTCTGAGGAGCAGGGAAATGTACTGCAGCCTCCCACACGAGCGAGGCGGTGAATCATGACATCATCTTTTATTTGTTTCAGTTGTGGGAAATGGATGGGGGGGGGAGTTTTGGGGTGGGGTGCTGGGAGGGAGACTGGCTCCATGTGGGAGAGCCTGTCATAAACCGTATGTCTGGAGACAGTAATAAAGCATCACACAATAGCCAATATTCATAAAACATCTCACCGTGGGAGCTGCAGTCTGGGATCAGTTTTGCTTTTAAGCTTGTAACACACAGACAGCATCTGTTCCTGGATCAGCACTGATATATTTAGATTGTTTATGGAAATAGGGATCGGGGTGGTTCAGGTCATTATTATAGAGTTGGGAGAACTGTACAATACGGCCATGGTGAAACTGAACTGATCCCACAGACAGAAGGTAGACAAAATATAGGAAACACTTCCCTAAATACTAGCTTTGTGAACTTCACAGTGAATTACTTTCACTGAGACTGGCACAGATATGTATCTTTTCAAATTTGTGGTGAATTTTACAGCTGTATTTCGGTGGTTATTAAAAAGTACCCTACTGAGTGACTTAAGACAACAGGTCTTTGTTGTTGTTGTTGTTGTTTTTTGGTGTTGGGCATATGCTGTCATTTTCAACAATGTTCCATCGACATTAATTTTGCCATTTTTTGACTGACACACCTGCAATTGGGTCGATGACTTTACAGCCTCTCTTGAACTCTATTAGCATCCTAACCATTGTTTATCTTGCGAAGTCGCCCTGATTACAGCTCTTAAACTGACACATGCTGCTCATTAGTATTAAAATTCACCTGTGTAGATGCTTTTGTGGCGCTGGTTTAGATACTTCAAAGTTAAAGCCATTTTTCAGGGGTGTTCAACCTAAATATGTGATAAATACTACAGATAACTACATTCCCGACATGTGGCACGATACACTACAATAAGCAATGAAACTGGCCAGGTAAAATAACAAACCTGAAAGCTAAAATAATGAGACTACATTCCACATCAAAATTGGTGGTCAAACCCTCCATAACAGCTTCCAGAATAATTGCTGTTGTCTTCTGTTGTCCAGCTCATCTTAAAATTCAGAATGCTAATAGCATTTAAATGGCGGTTTATGAGACACGGGGTTAGCTACTTCAAAGGGTAATGAACATCTACAATGTGCATGCATTTGCTACTCTGACAAACACAGAAAAATCTGAAAAAAGGGAAAAACCTGCTTTTTGATGTTCAGACACCTGACAGCTCATAAACACAGGCGGCATGTAAATACCGTACGTTTTACCACAATAACCAAAGTTACGCAAAATCTGGGCTGTTGTAACAGGCCAGAATTTCGACAGAAAAATGAAGATTCTCAACAATAACGATGATCACTTTGTAAAAGGAGAGCTTTATACTGTACTTATATTACCGCTACAATTCAAAAGCAAATCTTGTGTGTCACTGAGTTTTCTCAGGAAAAACACATTATTGGACTCAGAGCAGCTCTCAGGCACTCTCTATTGGAATAGCAAGAAGGGAAAATAAATTATCATTTCAAGTTTTTTTTTGATAAAGTTTTTGTATCATAATTCTCTCTTTTATGACATACTGTATCATAACACAGCCACAGTGAGAGCAGATGCTGGGTTGGCAATAGAATGTCAACAAGCAGCAGGCAAAAGTGATGCAGAAGTATGGAATGTTAACCAGCAGCAGCAAACAGTGATGCAACACAGCAGCAGGAAAAGGCACTCTTTTTGAGCAAAGGCAGAGCAGCTTACAGAGGAGAGTAACTTAAACAGCCGGCCCTACCGTATGTACCTGGCACATACGTATGAGTCACATGCCATACGAGTCAGTGTTTGAACGTGGTGGCTTCGCCCACAAAAGTTAACATCACCAAAGCCATGCAAGGGTTGCATTTAGATATCTCCAGGACATTAAGATTTCCTGCAGATGTCCATTGCGCCGAGCGGCCCAACCCCTGACAGAAGGCATACATCTTAACCAATCAGAGTTCCAGCAGAGATTCCAGGACAATATCAATATATCACATACATTTCAGATGGACCGGCACTATATCATTAAGAATTCAGCAGTATCAGCCGTCAATGTTAGTCTGGATCCGAGCAAACTCAGCTCATTCTGAATAAAATTACGGATGTTCACCTCCCGAATACTCGGAGGCATACAAATCTCTCCCTGGGTCGCAGTTACACAGACAGCTCTGTCATTTAAATTGCAAATAGATGGCGCTCCAGGCCTGGACCACTTTCCGCTCCAGTAAGTATTACATCTGTACGCTTCTTCTTCCTTAAGCCCTGACATTTGAAGTGCTTAAGCGGAGATATCTCCACTCCGTTAATTAAGTTCCTCTCGGAAGCCCAAGGTACCGCATGCTGGGCTTGTAATGGGACTCTGAAGTTTTGGCGGTGATTTGGCAGAACCCCCCTTCCCCCCCATCTCCCAACCCCCCCCGCCCCGCTGCTTCCATTCACTTCAATACCTTCCTACCTCCCTTTCTCCGTAACTTAAATGTGATAGAGCACTTTACTCTGGGAAGCCATAAATCTACCCTGCGAATCAAAATCCATTTCTGGATTTCTTCCCTCCCTGGTAATTCAATGAGCAATCAGAGCCACTGATTTGCCAAACTGACTGCACACCTGACTTTCTGAAAGGGCTGGGGAGGTGTATGTAACACTAACAGTTTCCAGACCTTGAGCTCCACAGAAATCCATACTCTATCAATAATAATAATAATAATAAAATAATAATAATAACACCCTGCATTTTGAAAAAAAAAAAAATCTACTGATTTCCCAAAAAGGCCTCATTTTACTCACAGTGTCAGAGAAAAATGATACCACAATCTTATGGGACATGCCAATACAGACAGATTGTGAGATAAGGGCCGACAGACCAGACATCATCGTCAAAAACGAGAAAGGAAAGAGCTGCCTACTCATGGACATGTCCATTCCAACTGATAGGAGCACCTCAGTACAAGTAACTGAAAAACTGTACAAATATAAAGATCTTGAAATTGAGATTGAACGAATGTGGGGAATGAAAGCTACAGCTGTACCAGTGGTGATAGGAGCCCAGGGACTTGAAAAGACAGGGATGGAGAACTATACCCAAAAGATTTTGGGTAACATCAAAATACAACAACTACAGAAAATCACACTACTTGGAACAATCTGTATCCTAAGAAAGGTATTATCCATCAAAAAGACCTCTAGCGCGATCTAACCCTAGGCCAAAGGAAAGATAGGTCCAGTTATTATGCGTTATTGTGGCTTGAGATCATAGAAAATTCAATAACAATAATACACTGTAAAAAAACAAAAGGTTGTCTCATCTGAAAAAAGTTAGTGTCCAGGCTGCCTTAAAATTTCAAGTTAACTGAATTTAAGATTATAAGTTGAATATTACCTCAACTTATCATCTCAAGTTCAGTGAGCTTAAAATTTTAAGGCAGCCTGGACACTAACTTTTTTCAGTTGAGACAACTTTTTTTTTTTTTTTTTTACAGTGTTGTAATAATAAGTAAATGAAGACAGGCAAGGGTTAGTCTGAGCTTCCTCTGTTCCAAATAGGTTTCAGTTCCTTTCGCAAATGGAGGAATACCATCAAACTGGCATCCATCTAACAGTATACAGCAACAAACATAAGAATGTGTAATCTAGTGGGATGGAAGGGAAAACACCTAATCCAGCTACTTTGCCTTGATGTTTCTCTCAGAATCCAGGCTTAGTAATCATTATTCATGGCGTAACAGCACTGTGAGTCAGACGAGATTGAGGCTTTAGATATGTTGAGACATGTCAAAATAAATGCCACGGTCTCTCTTGGGCTAACAAGTAAATGGTCAACAGGCTCTTGAGAAAAAAAATCTGATATTATTCCCAGGAGAGGCAGACATTCACGCCAACACATCTCAATCACTGACCCGAAACATGATGCTGGCCAAAAGTTCTCCAAGCCTATCAGATTTTAGGAGAGTAGTCTCACAATATTGCCTCCCCAGATGCCCTGGTGGGAAATGATCAGTAGAGGTCAGAGTTTTGTTGACAACTGAAGGCTTGAAGTTTGGCCCATTTCACTTTCCGTAGAAGCCCTCCCTCAGTCTTTCTCTCTGCAATTGCCACTGATACTGTTTTTCCCACGGTGCAGAGCAACTTATGCTTAGCAAATTGTGGTCGATCGGTTGGTCACTTACATTCGGAGGGGACGCTTGGTGGGTCGTACGTGCATTATGTGCCTTGGGTCTGAGCAGTTTCAGTCTTGTTATTAATTAACCTTTATTAACCAGGTTAGTCTCTCGAGATATAAAATCTCTTTCGCAAGAGAGACCTCCAAGACTTGGGATTGGCCAAGTATTAGCATGTATTACTGTGAATTAAGTCCAGTGTGCACAGCGAGGGGTTATAAATGGGAGTTAGGAGAAAGTAAATTCCGCACGGATTAAGAAGTATTTTTTCTTCATCAAGAGTGGTCATATTGTGGAGTAGCTCAGTGGACCATGCAGAAGAGGCAGACATTCTGGGAGTTTTCAAGACAAGGCTCGATACTGTGCTGGGTACCACCCAGTTCCTCAGTATTTTCAAAGTAATATCTAAGAATTCTAAGTGTACTGTAGTAGAGGGAAAATGACTTTAGCTTTATTGGGCTAAACGGCCTCCTCTTATCACTCTGTTATGTTCTATGTCCTCCACATCCTGCACTCACGTATTACAGAAGTACAGGAGGTATAGTGCGTGTACGTAGGTTGCCACGGCAGCAGCATGAAGCAAGACGATCGCCTCTTTAAATGTCCATCTCAGAGATGAAAACCCAGTACCCCCAGCGGGACTCCAGTTAAGCGATACCCTCTGATGAGTACATGAATAATCAATATGTGCTTAACAGCACTCAACTACCCATCTTCAAAAAAATCTTCATCTGCAGTGTGTGTGTGTGTGTGTGTTTGTGTTCTTTTACTTGCAACTCAGTGAGGACTAGACAATGTTTTTTTCCCCTACAATGTGGGACATTATTGCGAAATGAGGACATAGGTGAGGACACAGCTACAATGGTAAAGGGGTAAGGTTAGAATTAGGGATAGGTTAAGTTTAGGGTGAGGGTTTGGGTGAGGCATGCGTTGTTTATTGTTAAGATTAGGGAAAGGCTGGAGAAAAACACAAACAATGAATGGAAGTCAATTTGAAGTCCTCACAAGGATGGATTTACAAGGGTGTGTATGTCTATATATATATGAAGAGTTTGGTTCCAAAACGCAATAAGTGCCAAAATGACAAAAATTGAGATAATACCATAAAGAAATAGCCCTGTGCTTCTTACACATGGTGCAAAGTTTCTTTTTTTGAAATTCATACTATTGAGCGTATTTTTTCATGGTCAAAGTTTGTGTTTCTCTATAAAATGCAATAGGCGCCCACATAGAAAAAGTTGATTTACTCAAAATGAGTAAAATGGATATATTGCGTTTTGGAAACAAACTCTTCATATATAGTGTGTGTGCGCGCGCACGCGTGTATGTGTGCGCGCACGTGTGTGTGTGTGTGTGTGTGTGTGTGTGTGTGTGTGTGTGTGTGTGTGTGTGTTTTTAAGAGGGCTTTTCAATGCAAAAAGGCAGTATCCATGGGGACTTCAACACTCCCAAGATAACTTAAATATTCCAACCCTTGTTACCATCTGGCACTGATTTTAAGATCGTGATTGAGAATTTAAACCCCCAATAAACATCAGTAATGGTTCTGTCGGTTGCCCTCAAGGTACCGAGGTACTCTTTCCGAAAATATATTTCTGGTCTGTCTAAATGTCAGCCCGTTCCCTGAATATTAACAAAACACAGATTTCCTCCACTCAGGCTTATATTAAATAAACTTCAAACAAACCACAATGGAGATCGCATATATATCTTCTTTTAATGCATTTTCTCCCTTCACTTTTGTCGAAGGCAGATAGCGGCACTCTCCGGGGATGAACACGATATACTCGGCGAGGCGGAGGAGTGATGTACAGGGTAATACTGAGTGGAGCAGTGGAATACATGGCGACGTGGCGGTTTCACCGCGCTCGCCCTCCCTTGTGTTTTCCGTGATATACGCTGCCGCTGCATGTTTACAATGTAAGCACAGAAGGTTTTAATTATTGTCTGAGTGCGAATGTTTAACAGGATCCACCCTTGTGACATATATTACAGTCAATCCTAACTTAAAACACCTAAATCAAGTCTACAGGCTAAACCAACATCTAAAACAAATATCTGCTCATATCAAACAAGTGTCACGAGGTACTGTATCAGATTTAAAAGTAACCCAGATTTCAGTTCGTGTTCAATATTGTGCAAAGTATCTGTTCTGAGGAGGGATGGGATGGTGGTGCAGTGAGTAGTACTGCTGATACTCAACAACACGCTCTAGGTACCTCACTAATAATTGTGAGTGTGTAAGAGAAAGGTGTGTAGGCCCTGCCACACATCAACAAACTGTCCAAAGTAGTTTTCTACCTCTTGCCAAAGGCATGCTGGGACAGGCTCCAGCAACCCTGGAGGTCCTGACCAGGAGACTTAGATTATGATGGATGGACATTTTGGCAGCAAGGAGCAAGTTATATTTTGGTACCATCGTATTGAGGAGGCCAAGAACTGCCATAGAGTGGATTTTCTGCTAATCAATTTTTAATCAGAGTACAGTCCATAAGTATTTGGGCAATAGCTCAACTTCTGCTTCTTGGCGATGTACCACAGAAAAATTTTCAACACAGTTAATACGAGGTGTTGGCAAACTGTCCAGGGTGTGTTTCTGCCTCTCTCTGCCCCATTGCATGCTGGGATAGGCTTCAGCTCCCCCGTAACCCTGACCGGAAATAAGGCAGTTGGATGATTGTTTGATGAGTGTGAGGTTAACGTATGAAGAGACAGCTTTAATTTGTGGGCTTTTAAATTCATATCATGTTCTGCCCTTTTCATAGTGTCACTAATGTTTATGCTCTGCTGTGTTGACATTCATGGAGGACTAACTGAACCGTACGTGAACCTCTTCCTCCCCAGAGTTACACACCATGTCATCATCTGAGGGTCAGCGAAACGGCTCTCTCTGAATCAGCTGTGGTCCGTCTGGACCCAAGCCGCCCCTGCCAGATGCTGCGGTAAAACTACCTGGTTTCTTAAGCCAAGACCACTCTCTCGCAATTATAAACTGACATCAAGCAGGTTCAATACAAGGAATCATTCAATCCATCCAGAACGTTGAATCCATCGTGAAAACCACACTTGGAAACAAACTGGAACACAGTTGAGCATTGAGTATTCTGCGAAGTGCTTGTCTATCGTTACCATAAAAGTCGATCTCTCGTAGCACTTGCTTAACGCTCGGCTGCGTCTATCACCAATAGCGCGCAGGAGTGATCAGATAGTCCGGATTATAGCCGGCATCCTCCACATGCATGTAACCCCCGGTGATGGCAGGTGGACTATGCGTCTGTCACTCTGAAATTGATTGATGCATCATTGGCTATCACTCAGCAGGACCGAGGGACGTCAGCCCCATTCCTGCTCACTCCTGACTCTCTGCTCTAACCTCACATGTAGCCTCTACTTTACCCATTTAACTTATGACATCATAGGTATGTGATTAGAATGTTCTTAACCCCTTACCTCCTACGGAAGGCAGCACAATGGTGCAGTGTGTAGTACTGCTGCGTCACAGCAGGCAGGTAGTGGATTCAAATCTGGCCTGAGGCCTTTCTATGTGGAGATTGCATGTTTCCTCTGGGTACTCAATTTTCCTCCAACAGCCCAAAGACATGCATCATGCTAGTCTAATTTGAAACCCTAAATTGCACATTGCAATGAATAAACTGTACGTTGACATGAGATTACTGAAAGTGTTGCTAAACAATAAAGAATCAATCCCTAGTAAGGATGTATGTTTGCAGGAAGTTCCTGTGTGTGCCAAGTGGTTTAGAGAGGAGTGCGGATGAAGAAAATACCGATGATGAGAATGAAGATACTTTGGATGACGAGGACGACAGCGACCCACAGTGCGTGGTCTTATTTTCTTCTTCTGGACTCTCCTCCAAACTGCTTGGCACATATGAATCACTGTCTTCGATATTTTCAGAGTATTACCAGTCTGCCTCTGCAAAAAAATTTTGTTTGTATTTTCCTCTAATGTGTATACATGAGGGCAACACACTATTTCATCATTCAAAACATGGATAAGAAGGGTTTTGTGGGAAATGACCAAATGCTTGTCATCAGTGGTCTTTACCAGTCAATGCCAAACTCTTCTCAGCCACCAGCATATGTAAAGTGATCGAATTTGTACAACCTGACTCTGGGTCACACGGTTGTTTTGAGGACAAGTATACAACCCTCATAGCAGTTGGGTCTGGCCCAGATCCAGGTTCAAGCCGGCACTGCTGGGCGACTGCTGGCATGGCAAATGGTATGTTGACCGGATGTGGGCCAGGTCTGGCAATGATGGCACCGTTTATGTGATGGCATGCCACATGTGGGCCGATTGTGTCCGTAGCTGTCCGGCAAACCAGATCTGGGCTACTAAAGGGCCATTGTTCTTGCTATATGTGGGCCAGAACTGGGCCGTGTAAAGTGCAATATGTGGGCCAGACCTGGGCCAGGCCAATATTGCTATATGGGAAGTACACGGTTGCAAAGGTATTAAATGAGCGTTCCAATGACCATGGAACAAACACCACCGGTAATGGATTTCGAGAACAGTAAACGCAGGAGATGGAGTTCTACAACACTAACAGAATTGTTGAGCGGTAACATTAAAAAAAAAAAAGAAACATTTCAAGAAAGTTTCTACTCTTATTACTGAAGTCACTTGCAAAGACTTCAGAGGAACATTCTCCTAAGGTTTTCCTTTGTGCTGAGAGATTCACAATTTTCACAGAGTAGGGCATAGAACAGGTAATTCTGTTGTGCTCTGACTTGCAACCGGTTTCTTCATCCGTGGGCCGCTGCGAATGACAGAACTCAACGCCAGGCGAATTCACTGACCTATTTTTCATCAAATCTTAGAACAAGGGCAGGGTCTATGAGAGTAATCCTGCATCGCATCTTTAATATGAACCAAGGGCAATGAGCAAATTAGGTGGTCAAGGCCTCATTAACTTGGCCGTGAATTACATGTGAAAACGACTTTAAAATGAAATGACTCTCAGCTTGAATATGCGAGATGCGCTCAATCGAAGAAAATCACAGCGAAGGGAAAGGTATTATATTTGGTAAGCTTCTGTCAGAGCATTTTCAAGTCTATAGTTGGCCTATATATTATTGAAGTCTCCCTTTAAAAGCACACAGTTCTATGTTACTGAGCCGAGTTTGCGAGAGCACTGTGTACAATATATTATTGATCTGACGCTTCAAGCCAGTACTGAGAGGTGGATAAAATCATTTCTCCCTTCCATCTGCTTCCAGCCTCAGTCTCTGTGAGCCGAGGGTGCCAGGCTGGTGCGAGCCAAATTCTGGCAGAAATAAATAAATTAGTAAATGAGAAACACGGCTGCTATGCTGTGTACCCTCGCATGAAATGTAATGTCCCCTAATCCAAGAACTGTACACTTTTACATTCCTGTTTGGAATGTTTCTTATATTCTCAGACAGTGTTCTAAACCTCCATTTTCTGTAATGATTGTTGCATAAGAGCTGCATACCGCTCAAATTGGGAGAGCTGTGTGTGTGTGTGTGTCTGTGTGCATGCGTGTGTGTGCGTATGTGTGAGTTTGTGTGTACATGCATGTGTGTGTGTGTGTCTGTGTGCATGTATGTGTGAGTTTGCGTGAGTGTGTTTGTGCGCACGCGTGTGTGCGTATGTGTGTGTGTGCATGCGCACGCGTGTGTGTGTGTGCGTGCGTGCATGTGAGTGTGAATGTGAGTGCGCTTGCATGTGTGTGTATGTGTGAGTTTGTGTGTACATTAATATGTGTGTTTGTGTCTGTGTGCATGTATATGTGTGTATTTGTGAGTGTATGTGCGCATGCAAATGTGTGTGTGTATGTGTGTGTGTGTGCACACATGTGAGCGCCCGTGTGAGTGAGCTTGCGTGTGTGTGCGTGTGGTGCAGGGTGGGGTAATGGAAAGGGTGGAGGGGTCCGCTCTCACACCAGTTTAGGCAGGTCTTCAGTGAGACCAGCTCTGACAGGTCTTACATGAGACTTTGACCCCCCCCCCCCTCCATTGTGCGAGACTTGAGCTCAATAAGAGAGATCTGAGTTGACAGCTAAGACATAAGAATGTTCTGGAAAGAGTTAGAATATTCAGTTATGAAGATCCTAATCACACACTGTACTATTTATCTCACAATTTAACTGTGTGGGCGGCAAATAAGGTCAGAGCTGAGATGTTGTGGGGGAGGGTACAGAATGACATCTCTGGGTACAGATGAGTGATATCGCAGATGATTCGCCGTAAGAAACGACTGCTCGCCAGTGAATTCCAAAGCAGCAAACGCAAAGTCCACCTGCTGGCGCATGTGAAAGGAGGAGGCCGGCTATAACACGAACTGTCTGATTTCTCCTGCACGGCCTCGGCGACGAACGCAATCGCGCGTTAAACGAGAACAACCTCTCTCAAGGTTGCGATAAACAAGCGCTTCTACGGCGGCGAGTCTCGCGCCATCTGGAGCTGAGCGGAGCTCTCGGAATCGCGGTCGCTGTTAGGAACGCTGCCGCCCTCGTCTCGCGCGCTCCGATTCGAAGTCGCAGCAGCGGCTCGCGTCTATTCCCGGCGCCGGTGAACGTTGTGTTTCTCCGCTGAGCTAATTCGCTAAATCGGCTGAACCGTAATCCCGTGCGGGGAAAGAGAATGGACTCACAGTTAGAAAATCTGGTTCATCGCAACCCCCCCCCCCCCACCATTCTCCAGCTTCCCACCCCCCATCTGTCACACTCTCACACAAACACACACACAGGCGCACACGCACCGCCTGGCCACGGTTACGTAACCGTCACATAATGCGATAAAGCACTCTCCTTAAAGCCATCTCAATTCCCAGCGCTACGGAGGCGAACTCCAGGAATTACTGAATAATTTAGCTGGGATGATTGCAGGGACATGGCGGTTAATTGAACCGAGGCCCAGGGTTTTCCCCAGTGCGGAGTCGGAATGAACTAGTTGTGCATCTGCCTTTACCAACAAACCGGGGACTGAAGTTTATGCTTCTCTGGCCCTGTTTCTGCTCAGTTTTACAGCGAGCACCATGTGTAATGTGCTTTACTCATTTTTTTTTTCCCCAAACGTAGGAGGTAGGTACTTAGGATGGGCTCCAGAGCATGTTTTTTATGGGCCCTGCCTAATTCTGGGACTAAAGTCTGCACTCTCTCTCTCTCGATCGATTTTCAATCTATCTCTATCTATCTTTCTCTCTCTCACACACACACACACACACACACACACACACACACACACAGAATTAACGTTTTGTCTTATTTGGAGCAGGCTTTGGTCCCCACGAGGACTCCTGGTCCCGATCAGGTCAGACACACACAGCACCATTAGAGGTACAGTATGTATTGTAGATATTTTACATTTACAGTCACAGGAAAAGGTAGGAGGTCAATGTCAAGCGCAACAGACAGTGCTCTGCCACGCACTGGCAGCGTCAGACAAAGCTAAAACATACGGTTAAACAATCATATCAACGAGTCAATAAAAAATCTACTAAGTTCATACAATGTGTTTACATAAATACCAGCTTAGGACAGCACTTTCTATACACTAGTGTGTCAATGCAGCAGAGAAAGAGCACAACACAGTTGACCGAAAAAAAAAGAAAATATTTGTGTTTTGGAATGGCTTATTACACTGAAGGCCTATACTGTTTCAAACAGAGAACTGCACAATTCCTACCAGAGGGCAGCCACAGCTGTTTTAAACATGTATCTTTTAACAGAACTCTGGATAATACATGACAGAGAATAAAAAAAATACTGCAGTAGTGACTGCATTCATTTATAAGTCCACCAAATGTTTAGGGATAAAAAAAAAGTGAAAGGAGAGTGACATTTGGCATTATGAATGTTATGACGTTACTTGTATGTCTGTTTCAGGAATAGATAGAATTTGGGTGATGAATTGAAATCTCGTAGAATGCTGTTCCATTTTTACATTGTTAATCAATCGCTACTCTTTTCCTGTCGGTTTAGGAATTAAGGCAGGGTTTGCCTGCATTCACCATGTAGCGAGTTGCCTGCCTGCTTTATAGTAGACAATCACTGCTCATCTGGTCTAAACAGTGTGCCTGCCATAAAAAATAAAACATAGCTTTAAACAAGCTGATAGAATGTGCTTAGGTCACAATTTATTATTGTGGTATGAAAAAATTGCAAAACTTTTATGCAAATCTGTTACATGGGGATGGGGATAAATGTTATCCAAAAGCTGCTTCATTTTACCCCTAGTCCTGCCTCTTGGCTAATGCTTATTGAGGACCAGTAAACAGGGAAATAGCTACCAAGGAACGATGTATTAGCAGCCGGCACACAGGGAAGCAAGTGTAGGTCCTCTGTATATCGGTAACCCGCAGAACTAGGGTTAACATTTATCAACCGTGTACGTATCTTTTCCCATTGGTTTGGGAACAAAGGAAAAGTTCTCCTGCCTTGTAGCTAGAAGGACCTAGCCGCTCAGGAGAGCCTCCCAGTTTCTACCTCAGTGCACCTTACCTAACACATTTGCTGGCTGTAAGACTTAGCCTGTGGCCACAATAAGGCTTTCACATAACCTAAGGAAAGATAACAAAAGAAAAAATAGGACCAAGGGTCATGTAGCTTACCGGCAAGCAGTCTTACAGCGATGATACAAGTTATGAAAATTTCATGTGAAGTTTGACATTTGAATCAATGAAAATCAATGTCAAGGTCACTAAATAAAAGTTCACATATATTTATAAGACCTTCTGTAGTACAATCCTAAGCTCTGAAGCAGTTTTGGTGATACAAGTCATTATAATATGTCAATATATATTCAATATGTCAATTGTGAACTTCAAAGGTCACAGAATGTCAAGTTGTGGTCAGCAAATGGACTTCATATATGACTTTCTAAATGTCTCTATACAAACCTTGGCTCAATCTGTGACCATTTTGGTGATACAAGTCATTGTAATTTCACTGTCGATTTTGACCCTCAAAGGTCACTGACAGTCAAGCTGAATGTCACCAAATGAAAGTTCATATGTGACTTCCTAGATGTCAGTGACACAAACCTTGGCTCCATCTGTGACCATTTTAGTGATACAAGTCATTGAATTTTCACTAGGTCACATTTGACCTTTGAAGGTCAATATGAAGGTCACCGAATAAAAGTTCATATATGACGTCCTATATGTCTCTAATACAAACCAAGACTCCATCTGTGACCGTTTCAGCAATACAAGTCATTGTAATTGTATTATGTCAAGCTTGACCTTCAAATGTCATCAATAGTCAAGCTGAATGTCACCAAATGAAAGTTCATATGTGACTTCCTATATCAGTAACACAAACCTAGGCTCCATCTGTGACCTTTTCAGTGACAGAAGTCATTGAATTTTCTCTAGGTCAAGTTAGACCTTCGAAGGTCAATATGAAGGTCACCAAATGAAAGTTCATACATGACTTCCTATCGTCTCCTATACAAACCTACACTCAATCTGTAACGATTTTGCTGATATAAGTCATTGAAATATCATGTATAGTTTGGCCGTGGAAGTCACTGAAGGTCAAGTTCAAGGTCACCCAATGAAACTTCATACATGACTTCCTATATGGCCACAATACAAACCTAAGCTCTATCTGTAATAGTTTTGGTGATAGAAGTCATTGAAATTTCACTATATGAAGTTTGACCTTCGAAGGTCGCCGAAGGTCAAGTTCAAGGCCACCGAATGAAAGTTCATACATGACTTCCTATAAGTGTTTAATGCACATATGTTCCCAATCTTCAATATTTTCAAGCCTAGAAACCTTTGAAAATTGTAACATTTTGCTTGACCTCAAGTTTGACCTTTCCAGGTCATCTGAGGTCAACTTTAACACAACCAAACTATAGGTCATATATTACTTCCTATATGTCAGTAATACAAACTTAATCTCTATCTGCAACCATTTAGCTTCCACAGGCGATTTGGCCCATTCTCCATAAGACCCAATGTTAAAGTACAGCGCACCCACTAGACCCACTTCCGTCGATTCAATCAAAATGGCACTCACACTGTACAAAAAGTGCATCAAGCTGAGTTGATTGCCAGATTTAGAAAAAAAGTTATCAGACAGTTTTTGAGAAATATTTTTTTGAAATTTCAAGTCATATCTTTTAACGTTGTTAATATATTCCTTGACCTTGAGTTTGACCTTTCAAAGTCATCTGTTGTCAAATTTAATATTGCGAAAATATAGGTCATATATGACTTCCTGTATGTCAATAATACAAACTTAATCTCTATCTGCATTTGGCCTCCACAGGCCATCTTGCATAAAGTACAGCGCCCCCAATAGACCCACTTCTGTCGATTCAATCAAAATGGCGCTCACACTGTACATTGATGGTACCAAGGTAAGTTGATTGCCTGATTTAGAAAAAAATTTATCCCGCAGTTTCTGAGAAATAATTTTTTAAAATTTCTCAGTCCTATCTTTAACATTGGAGCCAAAATTTCAAGGGCCCATAAAACGGACAAAAACGATTCAATCAAAAATCCGAGAAAAAGGTCTGGAGATATGGTCTAGTAGTATGTTATTGCAAATTTACACGGAAATTCATCAGGCCAAAAAAAAGATTAAAAATGTTCTGGACGACGGACGACGGACGACAGATGCCGGACGACGGACGACGGACGCCACACCACGACAATAGCTTATCGGCCCATAGGGCCGGCAAGCTAAAAAGCTGCATTTACATTCATGAGCAACCATTTATAACTTCACTGACATTGCCATGGATGATACTGTATATCTGTAACACCCATGGAATGAAAAATGCAAATACTGTGCGATACCATACTAATTGAGGCCCTCCATGCAAGAACCAGTTATGTCACTTTTTCACATTTTGAGAAAAATGAAGTTTAGCATTTCAACTCAGAACTTTTTAGTAACTGATCTTTAGGACAATTGATTGTTTACACATATTCCTGGGACTGGTAATTATTTTAAACAGCAGTGAAAATGATGGTAGGGTCACTGACCTTCTTATAATTTGACACCAAAAAGTGACATAACTGGTTCTTGCATGGAGGGCTTCAATTATTGGTGCCACTAAATATTGTTACTGCACCACTAAATATTTTGAAAAGTGCGTTCTTCTGTTGTTGCGGTAATGCAAGAGCCACCAGTGGAAAAAGTCTACAGTTCCGCAAAATGCTAATTCTAAATTTGTCGAACTAGATCGATGAATGCAGCATTTTCAATACAGTAAGTGTTTATGCCATGCACTGATATGAGCGATTGCTTGTTCATGCATGAACAAAATGGTCATACTGTAGCCAGCTGACATATGGGACAATATTTGACCAGATGTTTCTGACCCTGTAATCCTCCATCGAAGACTATGATTTATGAACTCATCCTTCAGAGAATACACCTTTGTCATAATGAGGACAGGATAATTTGCCTATATGTGCTGCAGAATTTTCAAAGCCAGCAATCATTTATTATTTATCATTTTACCCCATTTAGTATCCCCACGGGGTCTGGCTTAAACCAGGTGTCACCTGGCTCTTGTTTTTCTCCTAATGTTAAGGATTCCTTTCAACTCAGATTAATTTTTTATGGTCTAAATAGCAGCCCAACCACTATGACCTCATTATAGTAATAATGCTAACTTACTCTTGGGCCCTCCATCTCAGCCACAGGCCCCAGCGTAGCTGCACTCACTGCACTGTGTGCTAACTTCATAATTATTTTTCTATCAATATCCATCCTCCTCTGTAGCATCAGCTCAGTCATTTATCTCCTAGCCATCACTAAAAAATAAAAACATTGCAATATTATGGATGGTGATTGCGCGCAGTATTATTACGTGCATTTTTTCACCTTTATTTAACCAGGAGAATTCTAATGGGAGAGTATTTGTCTTTTTCAAGGAAGCTCCGGGATAAATGCCAGATATAACAGTTGCAACTGAGGAGGGACAGAGAGAAACAGGGGTGAAGCCCCTGGAGCAATTGTGGGGTTAAGGGCCTTGCTCAAGGGCCCAACAGAAGAGTTTTTCACAACTTCATCTCTCCAGATAAGGTCAGACTCCCAAGCCCCACCAAGTGCTTAAACCTGCAACTCTTCAGTTACCAGACAAGCAACCAACCACTGGCTGCCCCATTATGGAACTTTAGATTAGCCCATCATTTACATAGATCTAGTAACTTTATTTATGTATTTATTTATTTTAGTGTAGCGAACTGTATGTACTGATTTAGAATGGATGCTTCACTAAACCCACACTGCAGGCACATAAATTCACACATGCCATGACACCTCTGAAAACCCCTCACTGGCTTTTAGTGATCGCAAACATTCAATTCAGATGACTCATGCTGGAATTACTGTATGAAGCTAAGTTTTGGAACACTCATAGCAATCCTCTGACAGCGATTGCACCATCACCACCCAGACCCTTCAGCCACCAAGAAGAAGGCAAAATGTAATGATCGAAAATATCTATGTGGCAGCTCCAAAGTTCAGTTGTCATTTTTTCAATCTTCAATGGTCATCAGCAGTCTATTGATTGCAAGAAGCAAGTATTATTAAGTGCCCCACTCTTCAGATCTTTGAATCAAAAAGTTAAACTTTCTAAGCCTGATGCCAAATTTAGAAATAAGTCAAATTGGCAGTATCTTGTCTTAAACCCTAGTCACACTAGAGGCGGAATGAGCCGGAATGCCGTTGGAATGAAAATTCTTTGTATATTCCTGGATATTTTTTTTTGAACAAGATTAGCGCATTCTAAAAATTCTGACTGCATTTTGAGTGCATTCCAAATATTCAACACACACGCACACAACTACGATAATCCTGTTCTTGTGGCGGCCTGAATGTTTTGCTCATGCACTTCAAAACTTTCCAGGTGCATTATAAGTGAAGAAATATTGAACGGCATTCGAAGTGTATTCTAACTGCGATCTGACTGCATTATAAATATTCTTACGGCATACCAACAGCATTCTGACAAAACATTCTGATTGCATTTCAAGGGTGGGAGAATTGAAACGGCAAGCCCGTCAAATCCTGCCAAAACAACCGCCTCTAATGAGCCAAAATGCACCTCGAATGCATTTCGATTGCTGCAGGAATCTAGGCATAGTACTTTCGATATGAAAACAATTCAGCTGGAATGTGCCAGCAAGTCGAATGCCGTTGGAATCTTTATATTGCGGCTGGAATCAGTGGCGGCAGGTGAACTGGCTTAAAAATTATGATTGGTTATGACCTGTTTTCAATCATTCATTTAAATGACCATTACAGACACTCTGAAAACTCTCAACATTATCAGGTGTGGCCAGTTTTCATTAATAACGCATACCTGTTAACTCTCACGCAATTATAAACAAGAGGCGGCGTCAGTTTTAGTGGCATATTTACGTTCCCCTGCTGTAGTCAGCAATTAGTCAATCAACGCATATGGGACACTACTGTTACATTCAAAAAAAAAAAAGCACATTCTGAGTATTTTTTTAACAGCTGCATTCTGTTTGAATTAGTTTGGACGTTCAACTAAACACTTGTTATTATATCCCGGTAGCCATTCGGGAGCGTTCTGACTGCACTACAGAAAGGGTTTTAAGATGGAGGTGAATAGACCCTTTCGGTTTAAGGACGTGGAAAAGCGAGATTTGGAGTGTGCTTGCTCTTTGCAGACTATGTGGGGCAGAAGATGCACAAATCCTATTTAAAAGGTGGGGAATTATAAGTTCATTCGCTTTCCCCATGGTAAAAGGCAGTTTACAGCATGGATTCGGACTATAAACAGGAATATTTTACGTTGGGGAACATTTTAGGGTGTGCAGCGTACATTTTGTGTCTGGATGGCGAGATTAAGAATTCTGTATTCAACCTACTCCAAATATCGATAGATGTTTAGGTACCCAGAGAAACATCTTTTTAGGATATTAAAAAAACACGCAAGCTCAACATTATCAGGTGTGGGCCAGTTTTCACGTCCAGTTAAGGAAATTTAGAGTTTCAGCAATTTCATATGGGAAGCGCTGCTGTTCGAGTGTCAGTTGCATGTCGTTATTCGTAGCGGCTGTCGTGTCACTGATGACACACTATTTAAAAAAGGTGGGGAATTTCGGGCAGGCGCAGCATATGCATTCAGCGATATTAAATATTAATGTTAAATTCTAAACCCCTTTCTCACAGATAAAAACTCGACTAAAAACATATTGGCGCCCCCCTTTTTAAAATCGTCACAGATAAAAAGACTAAAAAAAAGCCGGAAAAAGAGGAGGCTGGATCCGATGTTCTTTTCCCCTGACGATATAGCTAGACTAAGCTCAATTAGTTTTCTCCTACAAACTGAAAGCATTGACTTCTTCAGCGCAACAGAGACTTGAGAGACTATATCGGCGAGATACTGTCAAGGCAAGTCCTTGACATTGTTGCAACACAGATGAAAATCCGAAATCAAATGTGTTGCGTACAGTCAAACAGTAATGATATGGCCTTGTATTTTACATGCGTACCTGCGCACTTATCCATGTTAAGAGGCGATTAGGATCATGTGTGCTTGCCGGTTGTTTTGAACAATGCGAATTCGTCGCAAGAACACTGTAGCCATTAGCTGACTTAAGGCGTGGGACCCAATCATAGTGGTGTTAATGAAATTATTTCACGTCCGCAAAACTAACTGGCAAGCAAATGCCACTTTGTTGGCTATATATAGCAAGTAATTATGAAATCGAAATCACAAGGAAACCAAATTATTATTGCAAGCAGCGAAATGAAAACCAAACCTACACTTAGCTCTGAGGGGCTAAGTTCTGTAATGTGAGCCCCTCAGAGCTTAGGGGAGAGCCGGTGCGAAAGTAACGTGGGACGAAAGTAATACGGCGATTTACTCACAGCCACACGCACTTCGATGCGTCATATTAGGTCAGCACCTCCAGCTCGCGACACTCTCCAGACCCGCGAAAAATCTTGAGGCTTCGACGCTTCCTCGCGGAACGAGACCGGGAAGACCCTTTTCCACAGTGGTGAGGAAATTCAGACAAATGGTGAACTTTTTTGACTTAAAGATTGTCTTTATTGCTCCATGTGCCATTTTTATGATGAAGTGATAGGTCATTTAGTTTTGTAACATATCCTGAAGTTTGAAATGTCGGACTTTTTCTACTTTAGAAGCAATCCTGGTTCAAATGTCAGGAGTCACTGTCGGGGCGGAAGTAGCAACGGTTACGTTCGTCCCTCTCTGCTAATGCGGCCGAATTTTCTTGTGTTATATTTTACCGACAGAAAATGCCAAGAGTTAGGGTCAGAACTACCCAGAGAGGAAAGGTTGACCAACAGGTTTACGGAAGGGCCTTTCTTGATGTCCGAAGAGGCGAGAGTATAAGGAGGGCAGCAGAGGTGCATGGCATTTGTCATGTCACCCTGTTCAGGTACTGCAAGAGGAGGGCAAAGGCAGGAGGGCAGCAGGCCAGAGCCCCAGGTTACAGGGCTCACAACAAAGTCTTCACAGAAGAACAGGAGAAGAGACTGCAGGCATATATAAAGAGAGCAGCTGATATATATTTTGGCCTGAGTCCTAAAGTGGTTGGAGTAACACTGCAGACAGAGCTACACCACTATCGCCATTTGCCTAAGATAGCAAGCACCTCAGCTTCGGATCTGCCCCAGCTCTGAGGTGCTTGCTATCTGGGAATTAACCTCTTTTTTCATGCTGTTTTAGGTGCAAAAGTTTGCATATGAGCTGGCTGAAAATATTGGCCTCAAAACTCCATGTTCATGGGAGAAAAACCAGATGGCAGGGAAGGACTGGCTCACCTCCTTCCTCGAGGGCAACAAAACCCTCTCCATCCGTCAACCTCAAGCCACCAGCATGTCCTGTTCCACCAGCTTCAACAAGACCAACGTGACAGCGTTTTTTAAAAACCTAAAGACCGCCCTCACCCGCTATAATTTTGAAGCAAAGGACATCTGGAACATGGATGAAACAGGTAAAAATTTATATTTAGATGAATTAAAAAGCAACAGTGATTTGCAACAGCAATAATTCATTTCATTTATTATTTCAGGTACCACAACGGTTCAAGTGCCAGACAAAATCATTGCCACCAAGGGGCAGCGCCAGGTCGGTGCTGTGACCTCTGGGGAAAGAGGACATTGGTGACTGTTGCCTTTGCTGCCAACACACAAGGCAACTTTGTTCCCCCTTACTTTATCTTCCCAAGGAAGAAGTTCCAGCACCACTTCATCCGGGATGGCCCCCTTGGCTGCACTGGTTCTGCCAATGGATCAGGGTGGATGCAGGAGGCCGATTTCTTGGCATTTTTACAGCATTTTGCAAGGCACACCCGCGTGACCCTGGAGTCAAAGTTGCTGCTACTCTTAGACAATCATCCATCACACCTCTCTATGGTAGCTATTGACTTTTTGCAAGTCACACGGCATTGTACTCCTGGCTTTTTCCTCAAGACTGCTCCCACCGTCTTCAGCCGCTAGACCGGCGTTTTTGGTCCTCTGAAGCACTACATTAACACTGCAGCAGACAATTGGATGCGAATGAACCCTGGAAGAACTTTGAGCATCTACAACATCCCAAGTCCTGTGGCTAAAGCTCTGCCTCAAGCTACGACAGCAAGCAGCATTTCAGCTGGGTTCGAGTGTACCAGTATCTGGCCCTTGAATCCAGATATTTTCAGTGAGACAGACTTTGCTCCAGCTTTTGTGACCGACCGTCCTGCACCGTCACCAGCACCAGCTCCATCCCCAATGCCAGTGCCAGCTCCATCACCAGCGCCCTCTTCATCACCAATGTCCGCTTCATCACCAGCGCCCTCTTCATCACCAATGTCCGCTCCATCACCAGCGCCTGCTCCCATAAGACACCAGCAACCTAGCCAGAGCCCATTTGAGCTGCATCCCCATGAGTCTGCCATTCCTCTAGATGGTGAGAGTTTGTGTCTGTGTGTGTCTTTTAAATGTGCATGTTGAACCTTTCCAAGCATTTATTATTTTTTTGAAATATTATCTATCCAGCTATGCTTGTGGTTCCAGGAACATCTAGTGGCACGCCAATACAGAGGTTCAGCCCAGAAAAGGTTCGCCCATATCCAAAGGCTGGCTCGAGGAAAAAAATAAAAGAAGAGGCAGAAAGAGGTGAGCAGAGTGTCGTTTTTAACTTGTCTTGATTTTCTTGCTTGTATAAAAACAAGCTGATTCTGACTACCATCTCATTGAATGTTGCAGGTCAACAGCAATACTGACCGACAATCCAGTAAAAGCTGCCTTGGAGGAGGAGACTCGGCAGAGGGGCCAGAAGAAACAGTCCTCTTCAAAACGCCCAAAGAAGACGTTGTTAAGCGGATACACTGCAACCACAGTTTCTCGGGGCAATGAGGAGGAATGTCTTGTTTGTGGGGAGACATTTGCCTCATCTTTGCCTGTAGAAGTGTGAGTGCAGTGCATCTTTTGTCTGCTGTGGTCACATGAGGCATGCACTGAGGGTGCAGCTCATTATATCTGTCACAACTGTGATGAAAATGTTTAAAACAAATGTGTGATTATTTTTGCTTCTGTTTTAATGTCATTTTTATGATTGAATTGAATAAATGAGTGCATTGTATATTTACAATTGCATGTTAGCAAAGACATTGTTTGATTTTTTCAAATGAAAAACGACAGTAATTCAAAAGATTCCAGTTAATTTGATCAGGTTACTTTTGTCCTGCCCATGCGCTACTTTCATCCCGACTGGAGGGGGCGAAAGTAGCAATGCGCAACTTCCATTGGACGGCAAACTATGCTGAAGTAAATATATATTGGGATGATTTAGCACCTGATATTGACAGAGCACACACAAAAGTAGTTAATCGCTCCGAATTTTTTTTCCGGTCTGTAATGTTATCTTTTAAAATGACGTTTATGTGAAAAATACTACTTTTGTACCAGCTCTCCCCTACTTAGACTGTAAACGTCATATGGCACTAACATTCCCCCTTTGGCTTGATATTTTTTTGCGTAGAGTTTAACATCTACTTGAAGTTGTATATATAGCCTATAGGATCGAACAAAGCCAGTCCCTTTTCAAAATGTGGATACAAAAACTGGACACTGCAAAACAATAGTTGAACAACAAAAGATTAAACAATTATTTGACGATTAGTGGGCCAACTTAAATAACTTATAATATCAACCAGTACCTTAACTATATTTCTCCAATCAGATCGCTCTTTCCATTTAGCTTGCGTTGATGTGAGATCCTTTCGTTTGTTTCCCGAGCGAAGCCAACATTATTTGGGTCAACTAAGTCACCCCAGCTATGATAAAATCAGTACTGCAGACTCTAGTGTGATCATTCACGACAAAGTTCTTCCGATTTATAGCTCGAATCTACGCCTGTCGTTGTCTCTTGCCACGGGGAACACGAAAAAACCTTATATCCCTGTCTTTATGATACCGGTTTATGCACCTCTCTATGCAACAAATAGCCACTATATTTCCTTTTGCCCCACATCAGCTATATGGGGCATGCGCGCGCGGACTTCCGCCTTAAACCGAACTGGTCTATTCGTACAGCATTCGAGCACCTTCCAACCAGACTTCGGGTGGTGTTCAGGCAACCGCACTCGTACGGCATTCGAAGTGTATTCTAAACATTCTGACTGCATTCTGACAGCATTCAAAATATTCCTACTGTGTTCCAACTACATTCAAGCTGCATTCGAGAGCTAATACACCCAGAATGTGCAAGAATCATTTGAGGCAGGTTCAAAGTGCATTCTAAGTACTTGAACGGAATTCTTTCAAAGCTGTAAGAATTTTGGTCAATTTGAAATTCCCGCTGGAATGTAGCGCAAATTCTTCATCCTGGCTGGTTCTGCTTGATTCTTGCTGATTTTGAATAAGTGTGATGGGGGCTTTATTTAGGAAAAAGTGATATAAGATTTCATCAAAAAATTATAGACAAATATATTACTTCAGTTTCACTTAGTTTTTGGTCTTTTTTTTTTTTAGACTTAATTACCTCATGTGGAGACACAGTGGTGCAGTGTGTGAGCACTGTGACATCACGGCAAGGTTGTGGGTTTGAATTTGGCCTGGGGCCTTTCTGTGTGGAGTTTGCATGTTCTCCCCATGTTTGTGTAGGTTACGTACAGGTACAATGCTTTCCTGCCACAGTCCGAAGACATGCATGTCAGCCAAATTATAAACTCTAGACTGTCCATAGGCACAAGTTGGTGTGTGAATAGTGTATGATCACTGGGATGAATTGACAGCCTGAGCAGGCAGTATGTCTGCCAGTCACCCACAGTATGTTGAGACAGGCTACAGGCCCCCTGGGACCCAATGCAGGAAAAAAAACTGGTTAGATAAATAATTGATAAATTGATGTTAAATTTGTTCCTGATATTATTTTAAACTGCTTTTGTCATCCTTTTCAATTAGTATAAACTGTTTTCTACATGCTTTCTCAGACCCTTTTAAATAATTTTTCTCTGCATCTATGCACGAGAAGGTACTATGGTAATAAATGAACCTATATATTGATTATTATAATTAATTGGGTGGTTACCTTAGCAGTGTTTTTGGATGCATGATTTCTCACTAACTTTCCTTAATGAGGAGGAAGCTGCACGCAGTCACGGCAGGGACTCAGAATTGAGCGAGTTTTTCATCTCGCGCGTGGGTAATAACTTTAATGTCCTTCTTTCGAAAAGCAGCGGCTGATCTAATTAACCTTCTCAAGCGACGGGAGGAATCGCTGACTCGACCATGTTCGCGTAATTGCCAGTGATTAGAAAGCGAGGCGCTGCCAAAGATTAGATTTGAGCTCTGTATTAAACGGGGAGCTTTCGCGACGTGATTGCCGCACTTGCGATGCCCGTCGTGAGATAATGAGTCACCATGAAGTGCCACCAAATTCTCAACAATGACTTGGCATTGGTTAATTTGGGAAAGCTCCCATCTGGCTCTTATTTTTATTACTAAGGACTCAAGCATTGTTCTTTTGCATTTCATTAAACAATTACTTCGCTAAACAGATGTAGACCATACTCAAGTGGATTCACAGTGTTTAGTCCTCATACATTACTATAACCTAAATACTAATCTTCTCTCAGTCATTTTGGGTACACTTTAGCCTGGGGGACTGAAAAATGCCACCGTCATCAAATGCACATAAGAAAATAGATTAAAAAGCCTTTCACTTTAGAAATTGCATGTTCTCCCAGTGTCCATGTAGGTTCAACTGGGTATATCAAATTTCTCCCACAGTCTAGATAAAAGCTGTACTTTATCAAATTCCAAGTGGTAATCTGCTCTCTTGTTTTGACCTATTCTTATAACTTTGAAGCAAGGGGTAGCCACAGTGCAGTGCCCAGAAATGAATTCCAGTTGTAGAGCCAGAGACTTGGTCAAGGTTACTGGCAGGAGAGTTTTTAAGGTGCATGTATATCAGGGAGAGGAGACCAGAGGGGTCCCGGCAGCTCAATAACAAGGGATCCAAATCCTCCATATTACGAGGTAACAGTGCTAGCTTCTGCGGTACCATGCCACCCACACAGGTTAGGCTAATATGAAGCTCTAAATCGCCCTTTTAAAATGACTTTGATGGAAACTTAGGCATTCCACAGACCTTATACTATTCCAGAAACAGACCCAATTATATTGGCTCCAACCATCCATCCAATACCAATTCCCTGGTCAGGCTGCTGAAGCCTATCCTATAGAGAGGCAAAAGCACAACCTGGACAGCTCGCCAATCTATCGCAGGGTGCACATACCATTCACTCGCACCCTCACACCTATGAGCAATTTAGTCCACAATTGAAGAGCCGAGTGCTAAAAGACGCATTTTCACATTTAACCCTCTACTGCACAATGTTGGCATATGGCAACATACCCTTTCTTCGGCAAATTCCTGAAATTTGAAAATAATCTTGTGCACTGATTGGTCTAAAATGCAATGTAGAACACTGGGCTTACCAATTATATGCTTTGTTGACCTCACATGACACCACTTTCCCTGCTAGTCCCATTTTTTCCCACACTATTGATGACTCTGAGTCACTGAAGAAGCGCTCCTGAATCTGCACAGATTTCTCTTGATTTTTCAAATGTCTGTAGCATTTAAAAAATATTGCAAGCATCTGTGATAAGTTCCAATCTTTTAAATTCATTTGAATATTGGTTTTATGAAATTACTGCCTTTTAATCCAACAAATTAGGTATGTTGCCATATGGCAACAATGTGCTGTAATGGAACAATACTGCATGCGGTTTGAGTGAATACTTAGGCAGTAATACAGAGTAGTATTGTATGAGTTTGACTAGTAGAAATAAATTATGGATGCACAAATAAAAAGTGTATGGATGGAGAGAATTACTCTAGACTTTATTTAAAAAAAATGTATGTTTTACATTTACATTATTTTGTTTAGAGAATGAACCTGTCAGTGTTCTATGGCAAGGCTCAGAAAAGGGCTGAAATGAGCCCTCAATTTGACTGTTTTACATTTGAAATGGAATTGTGACAGCTTGCAAAGCTATATTGTAAAGAAATTGTCTATTCTTACCATTTTTAAACCAGTAATGTGAAAGCCTTTGCCATGTTATGAGAGAGAAAAAAATTGTTGTAACCTATACACTTTGACAAGGAATGATATGAGATTCCAGCAAATGTTTGAAAATATTGTTGCCAAATATCTTATAATTGCTCTTGTATTTGTTAAACAACCCCCTGAATTCAATAGTAGTCATATTTCAAGTCTTCTTAGACAATAAAAATCATTTCATTTTTGTAAGAAAGGTCTGTAATCCTTTATGAACTTCATGTCATTTTGGGGGAAAAAAAAAATACATTCGGGCGTTCCATTGCTGCATAATGTTGCCATATGGCAACGCACCCCAAAGTACCCCCCCAAAAAAATAAAATCTAAAAAATAAAGTTAAATTTGTTTATTTGAGACCATTTCAAATGATATGCAACACTGAAACATTTTTTCCCATGGTTGCATAATAATGCGTGCAGTAGAGGGTTAAGTCATATTTTTTGAGGTAAGGAAGGGAAAAAGTCTTTAATAGTTACCAAAGTCGATCATCTCAATTTTCTCAAAATGGATGTTTGGCACCTCAAGACCTTTCAGCTCTCTGCCCCACCAAGGCAAAAGGAAGTCAATTCATCTGCAGCCATTTTGAGAAAAATACAAAAGTTTGTTTTTGCTTCTGCTCAACGCAAAGAATATCCACTTGCGTGTGCCGAATCTCAGTAACTAGGGCGAATTTCATCATGATCAGGCTTCTACTAAATCGAGAACCACTAGTAGGTGTACGTTATGGTCTCGGATCGAATTCAACAAAAAATGGATTTACTTCCTTTTGCCTTGGTGGGGCAGCTCTGGGGTCTGCATTTGTAGCCTTGACCAGACAAATCCAACACGATTTTACGATGAACTTGAATTATCCAAAATGTGACTTAAGTACTTTTGGCACTGGGGTCTTCAATTAGCTTTGCATGCACCTCTATGTACTGCGGGAGGAAACCGGAGTCCCCGGAGGACACACATGAGAACGTGTTGAGAACTTGCAAACTCCACACAAAAAGGCCCGAGGCCAGATTCCAACCTATAACCATCTCAATGTGAGCCAACTGCACATCCCCCTGCACCATGGTTCAGCCGACCTTTGCCTCCAGGAAGCATAAATTCGACCATGAGGTCAGAGGCAGATGCGCAGTGTTGGCGTCACGATCCTCGGTTGGAGCTGTCTCATCTAGAAGAGCCTTTTGTCTCCACCTAAGCAGGTTTAATTAAGCGGACGCTATTTGATTACCCCTGAGTCTCTGGAGAAGGAAGACGGTAAACCCAAGCAGAGGTTTGGAGAGGACCCCTATTAAAAAGAACACAAGCTCTGTTTCTCCTCAATCCTCAGTGCCAATTAGCCCTGACAGGAGAAAACCGCACTGCCAGCTAATCATCCCGCCCCTCGCTGTCTCCCGCCTCACTGATTTAGGTCATCAGAATCATTCACTATGCTACCTGCAACAAATCAAGAACAAAAAACCGGACAAAGGCAGTAACAATTGAGATCAATAAAATGAGGGCGGTTTTGTTTAAACTCTTCTCCAAGGATGGATTTTTTTGTTTTGTTTTTCTGAAGAAGTAGCTAGTTCCATTTTTAGTTTGGGGTAGCATTGCCACAAAGCTGTTACCAGGTTACAGTTAGATTTGAAAGGCTGAGGATGGGGGGAGGAGGGGGGCTGTGACAGAATGTTGTAAACTGTAGCAGAAATATTCATTTTAGCACTTAAGAGTATACTATTTTGCTTCTTTATCGGCTGGCTCCATGTGCAGAGTTTCCGCTCTGAGTGTCTTAGACACAAACATAGAATTAAAAGCAAGAGAAAAGATGATGTCATCAGGTCCTTGTGATCTGGAATGGGTATAGGTCATTTGGACCCCGTACCAGTTGGACCCAAACTGAATGGACCCAGTACCAGTTGGACCCCACACCATTTGGACCCAAACCAGTTGGACCCCTGACCAGTTGGACCTCAGACCCGACCCAGTTGGACCCCATGCTGTTTAGACCCCAGACCCTAACCCTAACCCAACTGGTCAAGGGTCCAACTGCTCTGGATCAGGAATGTGTCAATAATAGCCGTCATTTTGGATAAGACTGAATTCCTATCATGAACTACAATGATGTCAGAAAGGTTAAGACTGTAGATTTCTACGCAGGTCCGCCATCAGCAGCAGCAAAGTGTCACTCAATATGGCCCACAATTTGACACATCCATGACTGTCATGCCTGTTCTTCTGTTTTACAATTTAATGGACACAGGTTGCTGAAGCTTTCACATGATGACGTCGTCCAGAGTGAGGGCAGCGAATTCTCTTTGCCCCACGACTGCCTTTTTCCTCAAGAATTCTCCCTTATACCACTCCATAACCTCAAGACCTTTTCTGTCGAGATTAAGGAAAAGTGGTTAGGAATTGGATGATAAGACATCATTTTTGACAATTTCACTGCAGCCAGGAGTGACAGTGAGGTGAAATAGCAACAGTTATAGATGAGACAGATATGGAGAGGGACAGATGGACAGCTCAGTCATTAATATGTCACACATTCTTGAAATAAAAGGAGAATCTCAATATTCCTTAACTTAAAATACCTTTGGAAAACCTCTATTCCTCTAAACTCCATTTTCCTGAATCATTTAACAGAGTCAATTCTTCATTACGATTGCAGACCAATTTTTGGTTTCCTTCCAGAAGGAAGGAATGTGATTGGACTGAGTTGTTTCACCGTCAAGCCTTCAGCTATAAGCTTCTATTCTGCCATGCAGCCAGATACCACTGTACAGCCTACCCATGCTCCTCTTCTCCACTGTTCCGACAGCCGATGTGGCCTCCACACATGCAAACCCTTTAAGGAACATTCAAAATTGTGAAACAACAGTCCTTACTGTTGATGTGGGAAAGGAGTGGAGTTTTAGGATGCTAAATAGGATGTTAAAAACAGAATAAAAGAAAACAAAAGGGATACTCTTGAGAGGGTTAGGCAAATGAGACTGGGAGTAAGCTGGTGCAGCGAGAGGGAGGCGGAGCGTCAGAACTCGCCGGCTGACCCAATTATCCGCATGTGGACAAACGCGAAGGAATGAGAAAAGTAAATATTCCCAGACCTAAATCACACTTTTCCAACAGATACATTTCCTGCATCCATGCTTCCGTCATCAGCCACAGGAGAAAGCTGATGGCCAGGGAGTCTGGTGGGGGGAGGGAGTGGGTCTGGGCAATGTTAGCAAGCACGAGGGATTACATTACCAGAAACCAGTGACAGCTGCTCAGCTGGAAATAGAAAAGGATAGAGAAATCCTTTATTGCTTACAGGTCGTCTCGACCTGTTCTCAGTCATTTTTTAACTACTTTTCTAATGATTTGGATAATGTATTGACAGTTAAACATACAACTTCCATCTTAACCCCATAAACTCCAATTTTCACTTTAGTTTTCCCTTAAGTAGGTTCAAAGTCAGAAAAAACTTTTTTTTTTCATATCGCAGGACAATATCACATACATATTCTCTATCTGCTGGTTGCAGCGCTTCACTAAAGCTACATCACACTTATACTGAGAAAACTACATATATCCAGGATGCCATGACTTTATGCCTCAGCATTACATCTAATGGAAAATATCTAGATCTAGCACAAAATTTTATATACATTTCCCTTTAATTCAGCAGGACATATTTGGGATCAATGGAAACCTTGTGATCTCCTCTAGAATTTAAAATAGACCTGAAGCTCCACAGGTTTGAATGCAGCAGCTGCATTTGGTGGACCCATGTGCGGGTCTGTTGGTTTAATGGGGTTAATTAATGCAATGCTGTGATGATTTAGAAAATTCAATTCAAAAGAATGTTTTGTTCACTTCACGAAAAAGATAAACTACTCATTTAACTTCTGTATTTGCTTTTAGCAACCCTGCAATGCAGGTTATCTAACCTACACTTAATGACAGTTTAAATTACAACAAAGAATAGCAAAAAGTATCCATAACTGAATAACGTTAGCAGTGATTGCAATGCAATTTCATTTCGAAATGACAAGGAAAGTGGACCATATCTGATAGTGTTGAGTGTTTTCCAAGTTCACACTGGGTTAAGGAGAAAATGGGAGGAGGGCTACGGCGTTCAGATATAGTCAATTAATAAAGCAGATAATAGTTTGACGGTGCTCATTGGTAGAAATAAGAAGTCTTCAAGAAAATGATAAGACCAAGGCACTCTTCTTATAATAAAAAGCTTTAATAAAAGGCTAGTTCATAATGGAACTTTCAAAAAACATTGCCAACATGTTTCGGCCTAACACACAGGCCTTGATCAGGACAAAAGTAAGAAGAGAGCCTTGGTCTTACCATTTTCACACAGGGTTAATTTAGGTACAACCCCAATTCTGAAATAGTTGGGACGAAGTGCAAATTGTGAATAAAATCAAAATGCAATGACTTTCAGATCACATCAGCCAATATGTCATTTACAATAGAACATAGATAACATTTCAAACGTTGAAACTGAGACATTTTACATTTTTATCCACAAAATGAGCTTATTTCAAATTTTCTGGTGGCAACAGGTCTCAAAAAAGTTGGGACACAGGCAAAAAGGGGCTGAAAAAGCAATTAATATATAAGAGAATCAGCTGAAAGAACATTAAGCAAGTAATTAAGTTAACTGGCATCAGGTGTGTAATATGATTGGCTATAAAAGGGATGTCTTAGAGAGGCTCAGTCTCTCAGAAGTAAAGATGTCCAGAGGCTCTCCAACCTGTGAAGGATTGCGTAAAAAATTTTGGAATACTTTAAAAACAATGTTCCTCAACATCAAATTGCAAAGGCGTTGAAGGTCTCATCATCGACAGTGCATAACATCATGAAAAGATTCATAGAAACCGGAAAAATCTCTAAGCGTAAGGGACAAGGCCGAAGACCTTTACTGGATGCCCGTGATCTTCGGGCCCTCAGACGCCACTGCATCACTTACCAGCAAGATTCAGTTATTGACATTACTAAACGGGCCCAGGAATACTTCAAGAAACCACTGTCTGTAAGCACAGTCCGCCGTGCCATCCACAGATGCCACCTAAAACTCTATCATGCAAAAAGGAAGCCATTGTTGAGCATGATCCAGAAGTGCCGCCATGTTCTGTGGGCCAAGGCTCATTTAAAATGGACTGTAGCAAAATGGCAAAGTGTCCTGTGGACAGACGAGTCCAAATTTGACATTCTTGTTGGAAATCATGGGCGTCGTGTCCTCCGGGCTAAAGAGGAGAAAGACTATCCCTCCTGTTATCAGCGTTCAGTTCAAAGGCCAGCATCTCTGATGGTACGGGGATGCATTAGTGCATATGGTGTGGGACACTTGCATGTTTTAAAAAGCACCATGAATGCTGAAAGGTATATAAAGGTTTTAGAGCAACATATGCTCCCCTCCAAATGACATCTGTTCCAGGGAAGGCCTTGTGTATTTCACCAGGACAATGCAAAACCACATACTGCAGCTATTACAACAGCATGGCTTCGTAGTAGAAGAGTCCGTGTGCTGAACTGGCCTGCCTGCAGTCCTGATCTTTCACCAATTGAGAACATTTGGCGCATAATTAAATGAAAAGTCAGTCAAAGGAGACCCAAAACTCTCCAGCAGCTGGAAGCCTGAATTAAACAAGAGTGAGATCAAACTCCAATGGCTAAACTCAAGAAACTTGTCTCCTCAATACCCAGACGCCTCCACTCTGTGTTAAAAAGAAGAGGGGATGCTACACCATGGTAAACAGGCCCCTGTCCCAACTTTTTTGAGACCGGTAGCAGGCATCAAATTTGAAATGAGCTCATTTTGTGGAAAAAATTGTAAAATTTCTCAGTTTCAACATTTGCTATGTTATCTCTGTTCTATTGTGAAAAAAAATACCAGCTGGTGTGATTTGAAAGTCATTGCGTTTTTATTTTATTCACAATATACACTTTGTCCCAACTATTTCAGAATTGGGGTTGTAAATGATTGAAAACACATAAAGACTAATCATTAGTTTAAAGGGATGATCTCTTCCTCTCCAATTTTCATCTCTCTAGCCAGTACGGCCAGAAACACACAGAGAACAATATAGCCTTTATACCTTCCAAATACAGCATGGTCCGTAAGTTTTTAGATGGTGAGGCCATATAAAAATGGCTGAAGTCCCAACCATTACATATGATGCAGGCATGAAAGCCCACAAATTAAAGCTCACAGTCTCTTCCTTTAACTACAATAGATTCTATATTTTCAAACCAGAGTGCTGGAGTACATAGTGGTCTCGTTGAGGGTATATGCAATGCAGGTATACGGATACACACACCTCTTTTTCAGTGAATTAACAATAAATTCTCCTGTCAGCCAAGAAAAAAGCTATTGAAATACAATTAAGAGTTTACCTACTTTGACCTTAGTGATCTACCTAATATCCACCTCTCCGGGGACCACCATGCTATTGGGAGACCATCACGAAAAATGACAGCTGACAGACGGCGGCTGTCCACAGACCTTAAAAGCTCGGAACGTTTGAGGTGAGGGACTTGCAGAAGCTGGGAATTTATTAATAGGGTGAAAAATTATTGTTTAAAGGTCACCATGCCAAGGTCAAAGGTAATGATTTTTACTAACCCTAAAAAGGCAAACCTATGGTGCAAATGATTTAATTTGTGCCTGACATCAAAGCTCTTGTGTTAATATTTTCTGAACCGAACATCAAGGCTGTAGTGTTAATAGTATCTAAGGTAATCTCCAGAAACTGATTTCAAGGTCAAGGTCACTGCAGCCATTCGACTGCTGGAACCTGCCAGTTTATGTAAGCTGGAGGGGCACAATGATGGTGCATAACAAGCATTGTGAAGGTCCGTGTCACATGAGCAAAAACCAACTATAGTGCACACAACCTATCAGCTGAACAGCGGGCTGAAGAGCAGTCACTGTGTTTGGCTAACTGTCCGTCCTGTTCTTACAAGGTCTGTAGAGGTTTGAGAGGTGTATTCTTTAAAGGGGCCACATAGATTCCCTTTTGGTTTTTCTCCTTTCCATCAGTGTGTTATGTAGCTTTTTGCGCATGTGAAATGACTGCAAAGATACAAAGCCCCAGGTCCACTCCACAGGGAGTTATACGGCTCCTGAACTGCCAGAAAGGTCTCGTTTGTAGTCAAGCCTTTTCTTACAAAACTTGTTAATGTCGCTATGTAACACAATTGTGTAATGCCTACCTACTGGTTTGTTTGGCACTCCCTCAAACAAAGCTAGGTAGAGTGGAGGCCAGAAAGAGTTTGGTTCGAGCCTATATTGCGATGTCGCGAAAATGCCATTTTCTTCAGTGCAAAGGCAAATTCCCTTTTGTGCAGACTTCCAAAGCAAGATGAAAAATTCATTTTTACCATCATTCCTCAGCAGAACAGCTGCATTTGTATGGTCTATTAATTTTACAGAGGCCTGCAGTTCAAAGTCAGAAACTAATTTTTTTTTTTTTTTTTTCATATTGTAGGACAATGTCACATACATATTGTGCATCTGCTGGTTGCAGAGCTTCACTGAAGCTACATCACTCTTATACTGAGTAAAATATTCAAACCCAGGATGCCATCTTTTTACAGCTGAAGCATTACATTGAATGAAAAATATCTGGATCTTATCAATCAATTTATTCACATTTCCCTGTAAATCAGCTGGACATATTTGGTATCAATCAAAACTTTGGATCTCCACGAGAATCTAAAATATGTCTGAAGTTCCACTGCTCTGAATACAGCCACTGAATTTGACCAACCCATATTTGGGTCCTTAGGTTGTATGAGGGTAAGGGATGGGTCCTTAAAGGTCTAGGAGCAAAAACAGCCCGATTCAGGCTGAATGAGCCTGAGTTACTGCGTACAGAGCACGTGCAGATGTAATTACATGCTTGTTGACCATTAAAAAATGCCTACATGTTTGTAAAAAGCCTACAAAAGTGAAAATATCGAACTGGGAAAAGGGGATAGTATGGCTTCTTTACAGTTAATGCTATTATTCTGACATCCACAGCGTCTGACTTTCTCCATTGTTTCTTTTCCAGGGGGTCCTATCACTCTCTCCTGCCTTGTGAGGCAGAGTTCCAGGACTGCCTCAGCCCAGTTCCTCGCACCCGTGCCTGGTCACATCCTGGAGCTCCAGTTCCACTGCCACAGCCCCCCGAGACCACCAACGCCATCGTCACCATATTCTTATTTACATACTACCTGAGTGACGCTCACCTGTGCGGTCATATTTATTCGCATAATTGGCTTTTAATGGATTTTAGTAGACTTGTAAAACTATGCCCCATGCCAGAGGAGGATGGGCTTCCCCGCTATAGCTGTGTTCCTCCCGAGATTTCTTTCACTGGGGAGATTTTTTTTTTTTCTTTCTGGCCACTGTTTTAGAATTTTTGTCCCTACTGGGAGTTTTTCTTTAATTTTTCTTCTCTTTTCGGTGCAAAAGCTATTCTGGGGACTTCTGGCTAGGCATTTGCCCTACTGCTATTCCATAAAGCGTATTTGTGACAGTTCTGTAAAATGCACCATACAAATAAAACTGCAAAAATATTCCAGACTGCGGCACAACACTGTCTTTGTCTAAGGCTATCGAGTTTTAAATTATAATTCAACATTAATGACAGCAAGACACATGTATGCCTCCATGACAGGCATTTTCTACGGCTGTTATTCGTAATGTGTGATGTCTCCCGGTCGCTGTTTTACGGCCTTTTTTTGTGTGACGGAGATGAAGCGGTGCCTAATTATACCGTTAGATGGTCCGCGCGTAAATGAGTTGACACAGGATGCACGAAGCGCCTGTGGTGTTTACGCCGACGTCTCGAGTGACTGCGCCTCCATTCATTTACTTCGCTTTTTCTTCTCCAATTCTAAGCACTGCCCTCCACCGCTGCGTTCTAATGGCGAGCCCATTAAAGTTCCCATTGACGGCAATCGAAATGAGTAAAAGCAACGTGAGGGCACCAATTATATTCAGACGAGAGGTGCTTGGAACAGCGTGAGGAGGAAGTTCATTTATTAAATCACCATGCGCCACAAGTGCTGTGGCCACGTGCGCAGGAAGAAATGCCAAAGAGAGCCTTTTTCCAAAACTTTTTCAAACGCTTCTTAAACATATGAAATTATGTTGTGCTCTCAAAACATAAAAATTAAACAGTACAAGAAAAGGCATACCTTCATAGTTTCGAAAAGACCCATGATCAACGACATATTGGTCTTTTGTTGTCATTTTTATCCCTGAAGATGTCGCAAGTGAGTAACCACATCGATACCATACAGGAAGTAACCTCGCTAAGGAGCATCTCGATTAAGTAACAACTCGGAACAATACGAATCTGTAGCACTGGGTAGGCCCTGCGTGCCTACGCTCGTTTGTCTTTTGCAATAGGGTACTTGCACTGACTAGCGTAGGCGCTGGGGCATCCCACTGACTCCTTTAACCCTTGTGCGGTGTTCATATTTCAGTTACTTAGCCAGTGTTCGTGGGTCTGGTGGACCCGCTGCATTTTGGTGTTTTAAATGCAACCCAATCAAACAATTTTACATTAAAATACTGAACAGATGTTTACCTCGCTCCAGTTACAAGCAATATAAACAGCATATATGATTAATATTTGCCCTTGGCCTTTTGTTAGATTACATTTATTTTAAAGAAGTGCTAATCGTTTTTTGTTTGTTTTTTAATAAAATGTAATTTTTTAAAAAAGAAAATCAATTATAGTCAAGGTATCAGTGGAAAAAATATGTCTCTCTTCAAATTTACAAATGAAACAAGGTTTTTCATTAAACTGATTTCTACTCGTATTTCTTTGAACTTCAGTAGAAATTTAACCCATTCAGTTCAGTTTCCACTACACAAGCTGAACACGCACAGTAACCATGTCAGTCTATATAACACATTATCTCCATTTAACACATCGCCTTTCATACCAGGCTACACAACACATGAAGGGCAGAGTTCTACTGTGTGTGTGTTGCATATGTATTTCCTGCACATGATGCATGTATGTTGTGTTTTTCTGTTCGTCTTTGGTCCACTCACTTTGCAGTGCTTCTTTTTGTTGCTGCTGGCCGCAATATAGAATAATGAAAGTATCAGGAATTTTATTAACACCTCTCTTTCACTGTGAACTTCTCGGCAGATTCTGCTACTCTTCATCAAGCCTCGGATGTGTGACAGAAAGTTGATATGTTGCTCCGCCTGACATTTCTTTGCCGGTAGACCGATTTACGCAGTTGTCTAAATCTGCTCACGACATCGCCACCTAAAAATGAAGGCAAAACTGACCTTACCTAAATCTATGTGTGGCGACGCTTCTTTGTGTCTTGACACAAGGCAACACGATGTTTTCAACAATTTGACATTGAACCCAGTGCTGCTGCCACTGGATGCCGCCATGTTTATCCAGAAAAAAAGGTCCGGCTAATGGCTTCCGCAGTCACATATCCTCGGTTTGATGAGGAACGAATTGGCTGAGGTTTGCCGTGTGACTTCTCTCTGTCTCTCAGTTGGAAGGAAAGAAGAAGGAAACTTCTTCCTCTACATCATCATCAAAAGCTTCTCTCTCTTCCGAAATCATTTGCAAGGCCATCTGAGCAGAGATTCTCTTGGCCATCTTGATCAGTTGAGATAAGGAACCACATTGGAAAAGCTATATTCATTGTGTTCCGCCCCAATTTGCAGGAACCTCTGTCCTGGTTCCTGCAAGATAGAGGGTAAAATGTGCGGGAATGTGAGAGCAGACAGGTGTCAGTGCTTGAATTTTGCAACAATGTTGCAACCTTGTCCAAGAACGGCAGGTTCAGAAACACAAAACTCTCTCACACACACACACACACGCACTAACAGCAGGCTCAGACAGGAGGAGGACAGAGTGAAGGTACACACTTTTATCAGCCCTGGGTCCAGTGGACCCGAACATCCTGTATGTAATACAAATGTGTGGGGGGGTGTACAGTGTGTGGTCATTGAAAATGTGTTCTGATATATGTTCTTCACAGAAAATGAGCCAAGGCCAATGTGTCTGAGTTTGAAAAAATAATTAATCGTATCATTTTTCCTTTGATAAAAAATGAAAACAGGTCCCACAGACCCAAACACCACACAAGGGTTAAGAGGATTTCCAAGACCTCATCTGATGCCTTCAAAACGCCACGGATCCTCCCGAAATCTGGCAAAAAAAAAAACTTGTAAGGACTGTCTCTCGCCACACATCTGCTTATACTGTCCAAACTTCACCGGTAAATCCATAAAGTACATGATGGTCCACTTCCAGTTGACGAGCAATTGAACTGCTTCGTAAAATAGCGGAGACTGATGTAATATAACGCAACGGAAACGGGATGCCTTACGCCATTAGATCAATGGTTTTGCATGGTTCATTTATCCCCAAATACTCCCTATACTGTTATTTCTACTGTAACATTAATGTATTGTTATATAAAAAAAAGGTTTCGGTATCGGCTTATAGAGGACTTGTTCCACATTCAGGCAAGCCATTTCCGTGGTCCATGTGACGTTAGTCTCCACCATTTTACGTAGTGGTTCAATTTCTCGTCAACTCGAAGTGAACAATCATATACTTTTTAGATTTACCGGTGAAGTTTGGACAGTATAAGGAGACCTGTGGCGAGAGACGGTCCTAACGAGGGTTTTTTGCAGATTTCGGGAGGATCCGTGGCATTTTGAAAGCATGAGACAAGATCTTGGAACTCCTCTTAAAGGAGTGCAATGGGATGCCCCAGTGCCTATGCTAGTAAATGTGAGTTCCTGACAGCAAAAAGATAAACTAGTGTAGGTACAAAGGGTCTAAGCACTGGGGTATTATAGGTCAGTTTTCATATTTATTTATTGGATAAGTATTTATATATTAGCAAAAAAGAGTGAAAACTGTGCCAATGAAGCAAATTGAATTTATGGAATATGTTTTTACATTTGATATTTGGGGAAGTATTGAGCATGGAAATAAACGCGGGTCTTTTTAGTTAAATCAAAATTAAACTGGCCAAATAAATATTTTGAGAGCAAACCATGGGCTGGCAAATTTTGATTTGTCCAAAGTCTTGGGGTTTTGGGCTGAGTGGATTTCCAGATACTCGGTTCAATAGGCTGTAGATGTTATGTGAGTCAGCCTAGATCAGGGGTCTCCAACCCTGTTCCAGGAGAGCTGCCATCCTGTAGGTTTCTGCTCCAACCCTAATTCAACACACCTGATTCAGCTCATTAGCAGCTGGTCAGGATCTCTAACTGGGAAAGCAGGTGTGGTTTGCTTTGGTTGGAGTGATAATCTTCAGGATGGTCGGTCTCCAGGAACAGGGTTGGAGACCCCTGGCCTAGATACTAAACAATCTCTGCACTATTTGTGAAAGATGCAGTGACCATTTACACATGACTTGGACTGCCATATAATTTCATTCAGTCTTGTTTTTCGACAGCATTTTGCTAAATAAGACCACGGTAATGTAAGTAGAGGTGAAATATTTGGCTGATTTCAAGATCTGCCAAGACGATCCGAAAATACTTGTCAAGCAAACAATACTTGGAAATGCGTTTACACTATTTCCTCGAGACGGGAAAAAATTATGCCTCATTACAATGCTAAAACTGAATTTTGCAATTCACATAACCAACCTGAGAATACGAGAAACGCTCAGCTTGGCAGGGCTAATTGAAGTGCATGTAGCACTGCAGTGAACACAACAGAAATCTACTTCAGCATATTTAGATCCGTTTATTGATCCACAAGATGGCTCTTCATTAAAGTACAACGCAACAAGTCAGCAATGCCGGGCACAGAAAAACTAAGTGAAATAAAATGAAATCAGTATAAAAGTTTATCATCAGTCCAAAGAAAGGTACAGAACCAACAGAAAATTAAGACAACAGAAACGAAGAGTGAGAGTCGGCTCATGTTCCAACTGATAATGAGATAAAACGAAGACACAAACATGCACAGTCCTTCGCTCTCTGATATGATCATATATATATGTTTCCCTGGAAGGGAGGGGAATCATGGTGAGGAATTCAAGACTGTGATGCTGTGCAGAAAATAATACAGGCCACAGCATCCCCAAGGTACATGAGTAATTGCGGTTTGTAAACATTGAAACCCTTTAAATATACCAACAGTCAATCCCACTCTGCAGGTGGAATTGTGATCAAGAGAAGCTCACTGACCTCTCGCTAGAAAACTCAGTGACTAGCAGGTACTGACTAGGGGGGAAAAACAGTGCAAAGAAAATCCCTGAAAATCCCTTTCCTCTGAAAATCCATGGTGGAAATTGTCTATGTACAATTCAGACACATGGACTTGCATGACAATATTCTAAAATCTTCAAATTAAAAATAAAAAAAAACTACAACAATAAGCCAGAATAAAGGATTAAGACACATAAAAAATGTAAAAACATTTCCCTTGCATTAGTGCGGCGCATGAGCGTCTTGTCTCTAGTACAGCATGAAACACCACATCAGAAAAGGATACGTTTGTTCCCCTTACTCCAGCAAAGCAGCGTCTATACTGGAACCTGGAGACTAACGTCTTAGGGAACCTTGCTTAAACTGTCAAACTGTCCCAGGCCCTATAACAACTCATAATGTAATAAATTAACATAATGTAATACCTAAAAGATAATGTACATTATTTCACAAACCATTTGCTGCATGTCAATTATGTCATCATTACACGGCTACTTACAACCAAAATCAATAATTTGGCGCAAAATATTGATTGAAAAATGATTTTATTGCTTCCACTTAAAAAAATAGCCCATTAGATTCTACGTATGATCAGAACTGTGTCCATAGCAACGGTCTGTTATTGAAAGCAGCGGTTCGCTGTTCATAAATAACAGTCCGCAGAATGTTGTGTTTGACCAATCAGACTTGAGAAGTCAACAAAGCCGTGTAAAAAATCTGTATAATACGGGAACAAATTAATAAAACCTCATGATGTTATGACCAACCAATAATGTAATGCAACTGTTCAGTGCAAGACCAGATGACTTTTGCATATAACAATTTTTTTATTACGTTATGATTTCAGTGGCAAACCAATTATGAAAAGACACGCAAGAAGTTATTACGATACACACTGAGAATATTTTTGACATTGTAGCAGGTTATTATACTATGATTTTTATTAATCAAATGAAGTCATAACATTAATTAATTCCATTATAACTTGCTACAGGGCCTGCTGGAATGGCTGCTCCAGCACAATCACGATAATGGTAAACGTATCTGATATGCTTCCTTATCTGTTCACACTGGCGACAGTAAATACATACACAATACAACATGTGGACGAACTTCAAGGCATTTTTTTTGGGTCATTTCCTAATGGAACTGTGTTGATCCATTTCTGACCAATGAGCGGCCTCTAGATTCGAAACAGACATGCTCACACATGCGCGCACGCACACACACACACACACACACACACGGACAAATGCATACGTTCTTAAAAATGACCCGGCCAAAAGTAAAAACAGGAAACCGACACTGTGAAGCACTTGTTTCACAGACAAAGTAGGGTTATTCGACAGCAGCTGAGATGTGAAACTCCAGACTCCAGGCGCACTCCAGGCCCTCCACACTGTCCTGGGCCTCTTAAGAGTGTTTTATTTGTCCCTCCATAGCACCGAGCTCCACCATTTTCAAGACAGTCCAACGTACATACCAGATAAGTGGAGAAGTTTCCTGGTGGTGCTAACTTCCGTTCACCAGACCATGAGCCAAACAGCAAACTGGAGGTTCAAACTGCTCTTGGAAGTTTCCGGAAACAGTTTCGCCATCCTTGCTTTGGTACAAACCCACCAGGAAGTCCAGCACAAGTCCAAGGCTGGTTGGCGCAAACTAAACTTCGAGCCAAAACACTTTTAATGCACTGGTAATGATTACTTCCCTCTTCTCTGTCCTTCGTCATTTTATTTTTTGTATTCGTTCTTTAGTTTAGTCTTTTCAGTGTTTGATACAGTCGACAAAGTTGGGCCACGATGTGGATCATGATGCTTGAAAGCAGAAGAAGAGAGAAGCCCAACATAATTTCCAGGTCAAAACAGACATCATCACCAAGACGCACCCAGTCTGGGCGACCCAGAGTTTTAAAAAAGAAAAACATTAGAAACACATTCTGTTAAGATAGGAATGGCACAAATCCTGCTGACTTCTTGATAAAATGTGGGGCGTTGAAGCAATGCTCGGATCAGGAATGATCTCTCCGGGTGAAGGAAGGTGAACTCGCGTTTGTCCATTTGCAAAATGTTTCTCATTTTTGTCCTTTGTCCACTGATAGAGTCCAGCAGGTCGCAGCTTTCTGCAGTCATAGAGCGCACAGTAACTTTGAACATTTCAGTCACAGAGCACATCTCTCCTTCTTCATCTCTTATATTTCACTCCAGAAACTGGCTGGCTTGCCCTTCCCAACATGGCCGCTGTGGTCCTGGGCAAATTTCACCAATCTGAGTCTGTAAATCAGCCACGACAAAACGGCCATGGCTATACTGTTTTACTCTGCCCACCACACTGGATCACAAAAAAAAAGAAAAAACAAAAAAGGCAAAGCAGCAGAAGAGAATGTAAAAAAGAAAAAAAAGACAACCTGTAATTAAGGCGGCGAAAAAATATTGCCGAGAATTTTGGCCCCTGTTTTGAGACAGACTGCCAGAACAGTCGAAGCCCTCGGTCCCCAATCAATGCAGAGGATCAAGAGTAAAACGAATGAAAAACGTAAAAAAAAAAAAAAAAAAAAAAAAACTGATCAATGAATCTTAATTAAAAAGAGTTTTAAGAAATCTTTGGAGAGGAAGGATTTATTTGGCTAGGGAATGCAAATAAGAAGAAGTGAGATGTCACAATGGATTAAAAATAGGGTAAAATAGGTACAAATAAATCATCAGACCATAAAATTTTAGAGGACCGAAGTAATGATTGGTCAGCATTTGACGATCAGCCATTTTAAACCAGCGCCATTTAAAGCGTGCACTAGCGCAAGACCTGGGTGCTCGTAAGGCTTCGTCAAAGGTTTCAGGAAGTCCTTGCGCGGCAAAGCGGCACCGCATTGTCGAACCCTTCCTCTGATCCCCACAGCGTAAATGCACTGCCCACATTTTGGGAAAGGGGGGGTAATTTTCTCTCTCCCGTCCTGGGAGAGGGGGTCTCATTTGCAGCAGCAAGGGGGTGGGAGGAGGGGGGGCAGAGTCAAAGGCCAAAGGTCAACCCCTCCTTTCAATACGAAGGATGAGGTTAGTTTGAGAGACATGGCGGGCAGAAGACTCTCGCGGAACGCGAAGTCGACACCGGAGGACGCTAACGCCTCGTCGTGTGTTTCAGGAACGGGTTCGAAGGATGGGGGCGGGCGAGCGGCTGCTTGGCGGCGTTCCTCATACCCACTCCTGCATGGAGCGCTTGCAGTAGAGTAAGTGGCGGCTGGTGCCCATGCGTTTGAACTGAAACACGGTGTAGACCAGCACCAGCAGGCACAGCGCCAGGATGCAGGGGATGACGATGGCCACCGCCTTCACGGTGCCCGCCGTGTTGTCCAGCTTTATCACGATGTCCATGTCGTCCTCCGGGGGGCGCCAGTCGTGCTCGGGCTCCTGGTGCTCGTCGCAGCCCATGAAGTCCTTCAGGATGGACCTGGGGTAGCCCGGCTCCACTCGCAGCTTCTGGTTGCTAAACTTCCAGTACTCCTTCCCTTTGTAGAAGTATGTGAAACCTGTGAGGGCATCGGGATAACAAGGAAACAAAACTCAAAGTTAGAGTCTTTATTTAAGTTAGCTTCACTTCGATCGATAAGTATTGACAATGAAACTACTTCAAAGGGCTGAATTTCCAATTGGATGCACATGCCCTCAAATGAAAGGGCAGAATGTCAGCTTCAATACAACTGCATTCATGTCCAAACTGAGTGAACTGTGTCCAATCAACCCCTTAGGATATTATCCTTGTCCAAGTACCTGCAGCAGGGGAAGTCAAATCTTTTCCTGCAGATAGACAGTGGCTGCTGGCGTTTGGTGCTACTCTGTACTCAATTGATCAATGAAAGCTGTTGATTACATGGCTAACTCGCCTAATCTGGTTTCTTCGGTTGTAAGTGGGTGGTGGAAACCTTTACCAGCACATTCTACATCTCTGCCGGACCAGGGTTTGTCACCTTTGACACACAGCGTTAATGCTCTCCATTTTCATTTAGCATTTATTGCCAAGGAACGAATGCTGATATCGGCACTGCTAAAGCTAGTAAAAGATTTGCCTGATCACCTGAAGCATTATAATGTAGCATTTACGACTCATGCTAATCTCTGGTGCTTGCCTTTTATTTCCGACGCATGTCCCTGCATAATGAAATTCTCATCATGAGGTTTATTTTTATGTGTGTTCCCCTAATTTCATGCAGGTATGCGTGTGTGTGTGTGTCCACGGATGTAAAGTGAAGTCTACATTAACGCAAACAAATCTTGAAGTGGTAGAATAATTTAATGTAAAAGGGATAGAGGAGACGAGGAGAGTGACGCTAAGTCCTGGGGAACTGTGGACCGCTCACGTTTAAAACAAAAAACGTGGTTGGCCAAAACTTCGCCCGCTGGCGGTCTGCCACTCTTCACGCACCAATGATCGTAGCCAGCACTAAAGCCCAGCATCTCCACTGAAGACTCGCGCACCCCTGTGTCTCTCCACCTGTCCGTCTCTAATACCAGGCCGATGGCCACGCCCTTTCCCTTAAAAGCACATCTCCCCATCCTCATCATGTGACCAGCTGCAGCCAATGAGAGCATCTCTCGGGCCCCTGGGGCCAATCCCAAATTTCCACAGTTCCACCTCCCCCAGGGTTGCCAGATTGCCACCCTAGGAGAGAATGTCAGTGTCCATGTCCTTACAATCTGGCTGACCTGGTACACTCTGTTCCTCAGGTGAAACTCACTTAAATACACAATTAATTACTGAACTTACCTCAGTGAAAAAAGCTGGGTCTTACCCACTCTGGTGTTTAAGAGGCAAGAAAGTTTGTGAGATGCCTATAAACCCTTATTTATGGGCAATAACATGGACAGTCACTTTTTATGTTGATTAGTCAATAACTGAGATCATGAAGCTTTAGCACCTCACTGATTGTAAGGACGTAATACACAGAAATAAAATACAATTATCTGTACTTTATAATCCATTAGCTACCGATTTATATCAGTGTAAGAACAGAGTGATGCTAAACTTTGCCCAACTAAGGACATAAAAACTAAAGAAAACACACATCAAAAACCAAAAATTAAAGCTCAATCTCGGCAAGAATTATATTCTGATAGTTTGACATGAAATCCTATTTTTACTTCTATTTTTCTAAAGTAAGAGGAGTTATTTTTTGCTCCGTGCAAACTTTGCCAGCGGGTAAAGAAATTGTAACTTGTCATGAATACATTTGCTTAAAACAAACGACAATTTCCTTCTTGAAAGGTTGAAGAGATTTGCAGCCTTATTACAATACTCAAACACTGGTTGAGAAAGATTTTGTGGCAGTGTACATTCAATTTGGTTCATGCGCCCTTCTTCTGAAATCTAGGGGTGATTCTATGAGTTTCGTACCGTTGGCTTTGTCCACGAAGGCTCCCTGAGGAGAATCTGGAATCCCCTTCCACACAGTGATGGGTTTGGGGTACCCAGGGTCCATAGTCCTCATCTCCTCATTGTATCGCCAATACCTTCAAACAACAAAAAAAAAGCACAATTAATATTTGTCTTCACTAATTCAGGTCTGGAGGATTTGGCTACATTCATTCTTACTGCTGGTCACAAAAGTTCACACTAAAATAACAAAATTTCCATGCAGAATAAAGCCATCATCAGGAGTATGTTGAGTAGCAATTTTTCCTCTAAGAAAAGCTAGAAGTAGCTTTGTTTGGTGAAAAAGGATGGCTTATCGATAACTAACAATGTCATCAGAGATGGTTATATATTATGTCCAAATTTTACAAATGCAATTCAGAATACATCTGTTTATAAGCTCTTGTGCTTGCTTTATTAGATCTGAACACATGGTGAGATTGTTGCACCAAACACAGCTAATAACACCACCACAGCTAATAGCACATACAGGTACAATAACAGACTGCGAACAGATATGATCAATATTGCCTCAAAAATTCCACCATGATAGGGTTCCAAGTGAGCCTCTTTTTAATATGAGAAAAGGAAAGGATTGACACTTTAATATCCTCAACTGTAGGAAAGGAGTTAATATCCTCAGCTGGTAACAAAAGAGGAAATATGGTGATAAGCATTCTGTAGCTGTCATCCTCATCCTTAATATTACACATATTACTTCAGGGTGACATCATCCAGCATGAACATGGAGCAGTGACATCGTCATGCATTAACACAAAGCAGTGACATCATCCTGCACACGCACAGAGTACTTGCGTAATTCTGAACACACACAGAGCAGTGACATCATCATCGCATACAAACAGAGTGGTGACATCATCCTGCATGTACGCAATGCTGTGACACCATACTGCACACACGACCAGAGCACGTAAACAATGATGTCATCCCGCATCATAGATGCATAGAGCTGTGACAAGATTGTGCACGGCCGCCTACAGAACATTGACATCACCTGTGACGCTCAAAATAGTAAGGCCGAGCAGTCTAGGGGACTGTGATTGGCTGCGCCGGGACTCACCAGGCCCCTTTGAAGAAGTAAGTCTTGGCGACGTCCTCCCACCAGACGGCCGTCTCGATGCTCTGCGCCGGCATCCCGCTGCCGAACATGGAGATGTTCTGCGGGTACGTGGGCTGCAGCGTCGTGTCTTTGAAAACCCAAAATCTGTTCCCTGGGAACACAGTCACAAAACCACACAGATCAACCCACCAGGTCTCTATTCAGCTGGTCTGTTATCACAGAAAGAGCGCGGCATTGATGAGAAATCAGTTCTGGGGGTTAGGTGGGCCACATAGTGGGGTCTTTGAACACCTAAAATGTCTTCTCGACAAAACGTGGTCAAAGATCCACACGCATCAACCCACCAGGCATCTACAAAGCAAGTTTTTTTTTTTTATCACAAACAGCGTGGAATTAGCTCTGGTGCTAAGTGGGCTGCAGTGTGGAGTCTAAATGCCCAAAATCTGCTTTTGGCAAATACTGCTTCAGTAAAAGCACCACTGGGCCTCTACTGGGGCCTGTTTCACTGAGCAGAATTACTGCGCTAGCAGAGTAAGTACACGGAGTTAATCCTGTTATGCAAAAGAACCGGGACTGATGTAAAAAGAGTTGTTCGAGGTTTAACTCAGCACAGTTATGCAGCTAACTCAATCATCCTGCTTTGTGAAACACCCCTGAGCTGATATTTTATCACTGACAGAGTGTGGTATGGATATGTTAGCTGTAGAAGGGTGGGGTGAGTGGGGCTGTAGTGGTAGACAGGGGAAAAGAGGACACTGATAATGATCTGAAATTGGTTTTGGGGAGGCACCAGGAATGAACTGTACAACACAGAATTGCTAACAACTGACATGCCACGAAAGGTCTTTAAATACGTCACAAATACACTCCATTCTGCTTGCTTTCCCATTGCAGCAGCGCAAATGCGTCACGCTCATCAGAGACAAAAAAAAGAGACACAATGCGTCAAGCCAGAATCGCGTGGGCCCCCGCAAACTCTATCCTACGATTGGCCCAGTCAATCAATCCTGAGCAAAGGCGCCACGATTGTTTCGCTGAGCCACTGTCACTCTCTAACGAGCAAATGCACAGCCTTTTTCAGAAATCCACTGTTTTCGGAAGACTGAAGCCAGCAATCTCAAAGGATGCTCCTGCTCCTCAGAAACAGCTCCACTCCAACAAGGACCAGTGGTGGTCTACAGCCTTTAAAACCGCCATAGCTAAATGTCACGACACCTCAGCTACCTCATGGGCGGGCGGGCGGTGGGGGTAGGGCAGCAGAATCAGGGAGGAGACTGAAGTGCTGTTACACTGTAAAAAAAAATTTACACGCTACCACTTTTATTTTTTTGGTTTTACAATGAGATTGGATTAAAAATAAGACTATTGAGTCTGTTAAGGGAACAGCCTGTAGCCTAGTGATCACCCCCATAACTGCCAGCAGAACCTTTTGATAGAGCACATTTTGAGTCACTTTATCTCATTGAAAGATATGTTGAACTTAACTGATTGGATTTCTTCAGCGTAACATACTTCAGCTAAGCATTAAAGCTGGCTGAGTTCAGTTTAATACATCTTTAAATTCGATCCAGTGACTCAAAATGTGCTCAACCAACAAGGTGAGGCATTTGAAGGGTTATGGTGTTTGACTGGTCAGCTGTTAAGCCCAAGAGCTGGACCTTTCATTTCACTTCAGCTCAATGGGGAATTAGACCCCCCAACCACACAGTCTGATTAATCGTAAAAAAAAGTAATTTCTGTTTGGATAGAGGATTTGGCAGCAAGATACACTACAGGCCAATAGTTTGGGGACACCCTCAGATTTTTAATGGTGCACCAAGTGCAATGTGACCCCTTGGTTTTGGGGAAGGCATTTATACAGCATGCCTTCTTGTTACATAAAATTGTTCGTGTCCTAGTGACATAAAATAATGTAACACAAAGGCATTGGAACTCAATTATAAAACATTGTGGTCAGTGATCAGTCAAGACAGCTTTAAAATGTGGTCTGAGGTCTGGAATTCACCCAAAACCTATTGGCTTCCTATGTTTTGTGCACTGAAGCAATTTCATGTGCAGAAAATAAGGAAAGAACAGTTGATGTGTGATTTTTTTTTTTTAAATCTGAGGGTGGCCCCAAACTTTTGGCCTGTAGTGTATAAGTATAATAACGAGAGTAAAACACTTGTTTAGATGGGCATTACTTGCAGTCTGTTGAACAGAGTACCTCATAGGTTGCTTTAGGCAGCGGGAATGAGAACTGAAGTGCTTTAATGGGATGCCAGAGGGACGATCTTCAGGATTAGCAGGCCGAGGACTGGGCTCTTAGCGTTTTTCTCTCGTAGCAGAGTGCGGCCCATTGGCCCAAAAATAACCCTTCTCCCAACAGGGCAGGAGCCTCCTCCAAGAAGCAGGTAAATGGGGTGGAAAAGCAATCGATCTATCTCCGCAATAATCCCTAGCACTTCTACTCAGTAGGGGAAGGAGAGGATGAACAAGCAGCCTCGGGATGGGGAGAGAGAGCCCACTGATAACAGGCCTGGCTTTACATGTCGGTTATTCTGATATTGAAGCTAACTAGCTGAACTTTAGGAGCAGGACCACACCTCAACTGGGACACATATATAATGCACCTCTCCCTCCCATCCCAGTCCTTTCTTTCTCTCTCTCTCTTCCTGTCTGCTCAGAAGGGTCCTGGGGGACTTTGCCGTGCCCGGGTGCTACGGTCAATTCCCTAATGTAGCTTCACCAAAACGCAGTCGACATGCAGAAGAGTTCAAAGAGAATTCCAGCCTTGCATATCAACCACATTCCCTTTAATAACCTTTTTAAACACATCTTGTTGATGGTGTGGCCCTCAGTAGTGAAATTCAACTTAAAATCAGGCGTCTTCTATCTCGGGTATTACTTTGGTTAAAAAAAAAAAAAAATCTTCCTCTAATGTTTGTCTCCATTTGCTTTGTTTATTTTTCCCCTGTGTGCTCCCGCCTTCTGTATAGTGTTTGCTCTACATGTTCATGACTTCAGGTGACTAATGCTTAATGTGAATTGTACTGCGTCCAGTCTGTTGGGCTACAGTGTCAGTGACCTTACTGTACGCACTTACTGTAAGTCACTTTGGATAAAAGCATCTGCTAAATAAATGTAATGTAGTGTAATGTTAATCTTTGCATGTACCTTCGGCCAAATTTGACGCTGTTTGAATTTTGAGAGACAGAAACATATTGACACTCTAAATGAATTTGTTTCAGGATTAACGTTGATGACTTTGAAGTGACCCAAAGTAAAAAACCAAGTATTTCACAGTTTAATTCTTTGTTTTTCCGAGGTTACTATGTGTGCATAAAGAGTGAGAAATGGTTAAGCTATGGTATCTGAAATTTTCTTATAACACGGGCAAATTTTTTGAATGACGCAAACTGCCTCATTGCGATGGCAATATCTTTTGGCTTATTACAAAAATAATAATGTCTAAGATACTTTTCGAATTGACTTATAATTTTTGTTTTTTTTTTCAGAGAAGGATGGGTGCTCATCATTTAGCTGATAGATATCTGAGCAATACCAGGCTCTTTTACCAGGTGGTCACAACAAAAACAAAGCTATGGTAAGGGTGCCATCGGCTACGTTTTAATTCAGGAAATAATTTGACAGTAAAAAAATTCTAAAGAAAAAGTTTGAGCACTACTCAGCAATATTTCAAAGCTGAATTGCCAACGTAGTTTCAATTCGGTCTTTAAAATGGAAGATAAATAAAGCTCTCCTGACACAACCACTTTTCTGTTAGCTGCAGTTTCAAGCTATCAGATGTCCTGAGCCATCATTAATTACAGCAGGTGAGAAAGCCTCTGATTGTTTTTTCTGTTTATTGATGTTGTTGCAGAGATGGGAGACGTCCATTTGAAATCTGAAGCATAATGATAAAAATATGAGCACTGTATGAGCTACCACGCTATCGCACAGATACTGCTCTCTCTCTCTCTCTCTCTCTCGCTCTCAGACACACTCTCTCTCTCTGCCCTGCCTGAGGCCATGGAATCAATCTCATTCCATCTCTCTTTCTGTCTCTCTCTCTCACCCTCTCTATCCCTCTCTCTCCCCCAGTCTGTCTCTCTCCCCATCTCCCCTTACTCATTCTCTCTCTGGGCTGTTTGTGTGTGCGTGAGTGTGTGTGTGTGTGTGTGTGTGTGCATCTGTGTATGTCCATGGATACTCACCTATCTGAGCTTGCATGCACATGTGTGTGCTCTGTGTAAGCATGTTTATGGGTGTTAGTGATTCTGTGTGTATGTTTGCTTATATGTGTGCGTATTTGAGTTTGTTAGTGTGCCTGCGTGCATGAGTAACTATGTGTGAGTGCGTGTGTGTGTGTGTGTGTGTGTGTGTGTGTGTGGCGTATGTGTTTTGCATGTGCGCATGCCTGAGAGTGTTTGTTTGTGTCTGTGTGCGTGCATGTGCGCCTGTTTTGTGTGTGCGTGTGTGTGTTGTGTGCATGCCTGTGCATGCTTGTGTGAGTGTGTGTCTGTGTGTGTGTGTATGTATGCGTGTGTGCCTGTGCGTGAGTGTGCGCGCATGCTGTGTTTGTTTGTGTGTGTGTGTGTGTATGTGTGTGTGTGCCTGTCTCGTGTGTGCGTGTGTTTCACGTGTGTGTGTGTGTGTGTGTGTGTGTGTGTTTGTTTGAACACATATTTCTCAGACCAGGATTAACTCCGCACTTTCCTGGGTTAAATACAGCCTCAGCTCTGCAGATAAAGCTCTGTAATAAATCTCACACAAACTCTTCACCCTGTAGCCTTTAGCAGAGGGGGCAGGGCTGGACCACTGCCACATTCATCCGATACTCACCGCTCTCCCATGCTGTCAGAGTGCCAGTATCTTTACTCTACATAAATACATCTACAGAAATTCATCCACACTGCAGCCTTACTGGTCAGTGAGCCAGTTTTGCCTTTGGGTTCTGTGCTTAGGCACACAGGATTTGAAAACGATGGACTTCAGGTTAAAGCAGAGTCTAACAGCTTCAGTATGAGGGTACATCAATGGCATTTGAATCACCTGCAAATGGCAGCCCTTTTCAAACAGTGTCAGGGTCCCAATTCACACGGACTGTGCTGTTAATTTGCCTCACACTGCCGTAGCCACTACAGAGGCCATTTAACAGGCAAGATGAAGTACAATCTAAAATCCTCCTAGGGTATAAAACACCCGATTTCGATGCAACGCGCTCAGTCCTGCGGTCTGGAATCGGCCAGGCGAGGCCGCCTCCATCTTTCATTATTAATGACGGAGGAAGGCAGCCTCCCGTTTCACGGCCAGCCACTCCATTTCTATGGAAACGGCGGCGCGAGACGGTCCCGGCCTGGTTCTAGTCGGCAGGTTGAGACTGCAGATTGGCAATGGCTTTATTTACATTCACGGGGCACGACTCACAGCGACACACAGATGCATACTCATTGTGCTGCAAAAACCAAAACAAGTCCATCTCAACTAATCTTGTTTTTCCCATATAAAACATTGTTTCTATTACTTTTCCCCCAAATACTGCAAAAAACACACCACTGAGGTGACAAAGTTCTCACAGGATTTATTCACAGGCTAAGATTTTTTTTTTTTTTTGGTTTTGTTTGCCAAGCAAACAATGAATGACTTGTTATTGCTTTCTAAAAGTTATATTTTTAGTCTCTTTTCGAGGTAAATCTCACTTGTTGAGCAAACAGTGACTTTACTCGAGCGCAGTGCAGTTCAGACCAATTATAGTTGTACTGTGTTTTTGGGAAAAATGTTCACAAAGAAAAACTTTACTGCAATGGCACATTTTAATTATCACATCAATATCAGAAATTAGTTTAGACTGAGTTTGAACAGGAAAAATATAACGTGAGCCACTCTTCGACCACCCAGGAATAAAAATTTGTGCCCAGGAGTTTTTGGTCAAGCCTCAGCGATTAAGGTCCAGGTAAGTGCAGTAATTGGAGCAGCAATCAGGGCTCCAAACTGAAGTTAGATCACAGTTCTATGTCTGTGGCACTGTGCCCTCAAAATCTTAAGCTGCTTTCACACTGGACGCGAAACGAAGTTTTGGCATGACAGATTACATTCAAAGTCGATGCAAAGACGCGAATGCACGCGAAACGCGTGTATTTGCATTTTTGCATTGACTTTGAATGTAATCAGTTGTGCCAAAAATTTGTTTCGCGTCCGGTGTGAAAGCGGCTTTACAAGAGTGTGGGAACCACTGGATTTACAAATCACTCATGAATAAAATGTGCACAAGAACAAAACCCTTCAGACCTACAGTGCGTAATAAGCACACATCCTACTATGCCTGCTCCTACACATCCTACTATGCCTGCCCCTACACTTCCGAGAGAGAGTGAGTAAGTGAGCGTGTGAGTGAGTGAGTGAGTGAGCGAGCGTATGAATGAGCGTGTGAGTGAGTGTGTGATTGAGTGGATAAGTGAGCAAGTAAGTGAGTAGGCGAGTGAGTGAATGAACGAGTAAGTGTGTGACTGAGTCAGTGATTGAGTGAGTGACTGAGTGGGTGAGTGAGTGAGTGATTCAATGGGTGAGTGAATGAGTAATTGAGTGAGTGACTGAGTAGGTGAGTGAGTGTGTGATTGAGTAAATGAGTGAGCGAGTAAGTGAGTAGGCGAGTGAGTGGATGAGTGAGTGATTGAGTGAATGAGTGAGTGAGTGAGTGAGTGAATGAATGAGTGACCACATTTTGTAATGCATAGCGCACGGCAGCACTTTGTAGCACCATGGAAAAAAGTAAATCTCTGCTTATCAAACTCAAGAAGACGTAGAACAGACTTTAAAAAGATTTATGTCTGACACCTCCTCGCATTTAAAGACAAAGTGTGATAAAGTCACAGTGTTTTCACTTGCAGACTGTCAGACTCTCCAAAGACTGGGGATCTTGCAGAGCAAAACCTGTTGGTTGATGACAATGTTCATATCATTATGCTTCAGTATTTGGATGAGGCAAGACCAAGACCGCTGATAAAACTAGACAGTCACCTGCAGGTCAACGTGTTTACCCAGACCCCCGAAAGCCATCACTCGTAAAATCGACAGGCTTTGTGACATTACCAAACACAAGGCCCATGCCAAATATGAAACAAATCAGTTGAAATTTGTGGCCTGAAAAGCGCTCACAAGCAAATTTCTACTGACACGGTGGCGCCGGCAGACGCGATGTGACGATCGCTGATCCACAGTATCCCCGACTCGTCATACGGGGATACAATTAAATTTAATTTTATCAGAACGTCAAGATGAGAAAAAGACTGGGTTGGCCTGAGTTTTACGACTAACTTACACCAAACGATCGCAGCGATGGGCGCGCCCCACAACTCAAGCAAAACTCGCCCGATTTCATTGGAGATCTGTCTTCGACAGTGAAATCACTCGAGAAGTCATTTGTTGTTAGGCTGGCAGAGGTAAGAGATGGTGCACTGACTGTTTCTCACCTTTGAAGAACACAAACTTGCCCTCGCTGTTCTCGTAGACGGCGTCGATCCGCGGCGGCAGTCCCCTCCAAAAGTAGGCGATCTGCATGGGGTACCCCGGCATCACCGCGTTATCGCGGACCCTCCAGAACCACTGGTCCTGCAGAGAGAGAGAGGAGAGGAGGGTCACTGCACTGTGAGAGCAAATAAAACAGAGCAGCAGCTTCAAAGGGGAATGAGCCAGCAGGAAATATTGATGCAGGGTTTGTCTCCAGGCAGATTTACTTTTGAAGTTTTTATTTGCCCAAAAAAAATCATGTCTGATCTCAACTCAAGGTAGTTATTGGCCCTGTCAAGACAAACATGGTATGACACAAATATCTGTATATATCACTAATATATCACACAAAAAAAATCACGCACATGCGCGCACACACACACACACACACACACGCACACACACATGCAAACACCCCCCATGCATACACAAGCACAATACGTATACTCACTTTTGACCCATCTACCTAAACACACACTCATCCCTCAAACCAACCCACTTAAACATACACATACACACACACACACACACACACACACACACACACATTCACTCACCACACATACACACACACACAAACACCACCCCCCACGTGCATGTTCACACTCACCCGTGTTCCACCAATGTAAACAGACATAATACGCACATTCACTCACCCACACACACACACACACACACACACACACACCCAGCCTGGCTCATTAAATCTGAGGGATCCTCTCCTGGTTCCCGGGAGGCCTCAGACAGATATCCCCAGCGGGACAGTTCTATTTTCGCCTGCTTAAGTGTTGAGGCGGATCGTAACTCTGTGATGCTGCTCGGGCTTCAGGAGCTAATTACAACCATGCTTTCGTCACTCCGCTGATTTCAACTGCGTTACCGCCATCTGTGGCTCCCTCAGGCACTGGGACGACCGGCGAGAGCCTCGGCGAAGATATCGCCACAGAAAAACGTTCATCTCAATAAGTGCTTTAGTCGTGCAGTGACTAAATTCTTTCTAAATTAGATTTTTTTTCCAACCATGCAGCTACAAATACTAACTTTTAGTGATCTCAAAATGAGTCAAATTTTCTCACCACATAGTAGTGCCGAGATTTTAAGTCTAAATATACGACCGAGTGCTAATTGTGTTGAGACGCACTTTTTGATTTTTGCAGTGTGACCGGAGGAAGTCGTCCTGGTTTGTGAATGAGCGTGACGCGCCACGCTGGGACTGACACCCGTCTTCCGCACGTCACAGAGTGATGACACATTAGCGTGACGCTTCGCTTTGCAGACTGCAATCACACTTCCCTTTTTAAACCCTCACAAAGGAGCAAGGAAGCAGGACACATGCATGGACGCACTCCCGCTAACACACGCGCTCACACACACACGCACGCGCACAACACATACACGCAGGGCCGAGGTGTTGACAGCCCCTTCACAGACGAGGAGCGCTAAAATAACACCTTTATAACGAACCGTCACTGAGAAGCAGCGATAACTGCAGCATTTGAAAAAGCATTAGCATCATGCATGTAAGTTAGTTCAGTGGCTGAGCCAACACTAGCACTCATGCTAACGCTAAAGCACAGAAGATGGCAGTAGCAGCAGCAACAGATGAAGTGGGGTTTGAAGAAGATGGAAGCCATTTAAAAAAGGAGCTGATAGAGCCTGTAGATGCTAAGCTAATGGTGGCGCTAATACAAAGGATCAGAAGCTTGTAATAGTAGCTGTAAATGAGGAGCTAACCCAGGGGGGAGCAATCCTGGTCCTGCAGGGCCGGTGTGTGTGCAGGTTTTTATTTCTATCAATTACCCTGACTAATTGAGATAATTGGTCGCAAATGCAAATATAGATTTTTGTGCAAAGAATCAATCAAAGATAAATGTTTTATGTGGAGAGACAAGAACAGTCTTTGGTCATTCATGATAATTCAAAGAAATGCGCCTTAAATGTCAGATTTCATAAATAGTTTGGCTAATTCAGATAATGAACTAATTAAAGGCCAGAAGTTGGTGCGAAAACCAGGGACAGATACGGCCCTCATTGCCCACCTCTGGGCTAACCCATCAAAGAGTAGGTTTTTGTTGTAAGAAATTAATCTCTCAAAGCTCAACGTTGGTATTCTCAAACCTCAGTTTAAATTCATTTTAAATTTATAGCCCTGGAAAGTCCAGTTAAGCGCATTCTAATCACAGATTTGTGACATTACACTCAGAGGGGTGAAGCCAAACGAAGGTCAGGTGGCGGGAATTAAAAAAAAAGTAGAGAGAGAGAGAGAGAGAGAGATAACAGGCAGCTCAGCCATCACAGAATTCCACTGCCCTAGGCTGCCCACCCTGCCGGATAGTACTGGGCCAGAGCTGGGCTCCATAGAAGGCCGACGGGGGGGGACACACAAACAAAATAGCACCAACCCCCCCACTCCGGCCCTCAGTGCCCTACACACTGCACCCCCCTCCATTTCTACTGTCACATGATCACACTGACCAACACAGTGGGGAAAGACAGGGGGCTAAGCCAAAGAGAGAGGGAGGTAGGGAGAGTAACAAACTGAAAAAATAGATAGGGAATAAGGGAAAGAGAGAAGAGAAAAACATTGTGGGGAGGGAATAGAGAAGGGAAGGAGAGAGACAGAGAGGCAGAGGAGGAAGAATGTTAGTTTTCAGATATCATATCTCACATCATCGTATCAGCTTACGCATGCAGCTACATACGTTGCCTCTGTTGTTGTCGACTGATACAAAAAATCACCGTAGTTATACTATGAGGTTGTGTGAGAAAGAGAGAGGGATAGAGAGGGAGGGAGGTGGAAACAGGGACAGAGTGAGAGGTGGAGAGATGGGCAGCTTGACTTCATGCCTCCAGGCGAAGGCCTTCTGATAGCATTGGCCAAAGAGCAGGATATTTTTAGTCCTCCTTCCTGCAAAGTCACACAGCACAACAAGACCAGGACCCACTGCCACCACCAATCGCCTGTTTCTGATCGCTCACTCCCAATTAATCCTGCTGAAATAAGCCTGAATCAGTCAAACAAGACATAGGCAACAGAGACAAATAATGTGATTACACTCATGGCTCTGCCCATGACTTTAGTCCCATCCAGTGTCAATAGTGCCTGGCCCCAATTTTTTTTATTTTTTTTTATTTGGCATCTCCAATCCCACCCGAATCTGGAATGCCCAACTGGGGGACTATGTACAAGGCTTGCTCGTATGTGACCCCCTGTTGCCAATTCAGGAGAGAGGGACGGCTCATGGCTCGTGCCTGGCCCCAATTATATTATACTCTCTCTCTCTCTCTCTCTCTCTCTCTCAGTCACCACATCTGTCTGTTTTAACAGCTAAATTTTGGACTGAATGAAAATACACACCAGCCTGGGTTTTAGTGCCAGCTGTTTTGGGTAGGATAGTTCATATAAATAACGTTATGGCAACATTAGAAGTATTCAAGAAACACAGCACATGTAAGCATGTGCAGTGCAGTCCCTCAAACAAGCACCTCACTTTGACAGTTCAATTTAGTACAACAAGAGTCGGTCAAAACACAATATATGGCTGGACCATTTATGGTCTATGTGACAAATTGTGGGCAATGAGCCACCCACAATAGAGAAAGTACACTCGTTTGGTCAACCAATAGTGTAACTTCATCAGTCAGTCATTCATTCATTCAGTCTGTCAATCACTCTCTCACTCATTCACTCACTAATTCAGTCAATCACTCACTCAGTCAGTGCATCAGTCAGTCAGTCAGTCATGGTCATCTACAGATGCAGGGTTGGACAGGCTGGTCCAGCCAAAATCTAAGTACAACGTATATCCCAGCGGTTTTAGAGGGGCCTCAAAATGATTTTAATCCAGGGTCCCCAAAGTCAAGGGACGGCACAGTATACCTGAACAGCAAAAAAAGTCAGTCTCTTTGAGTTTATGATACTTTTTACAAAATAAGACAAAGATTGCCAAAAAAGCGAGCCAGTTTGACTCAATTCAACATTTGCCACTGGGGTAAGAAAAGTTGACTAATAAATTAAAACAAAGCAATATTTTTATAATTGATATTTAAGATATACTTTTGATTAAACCCTGTAGGGCAATTTGCCTTCCGCATTTGACCCATCCTAGATACTTAGGAGCAGCGGGCAGCTACAGTGCAGCACCCACAGACTCCAACTGTAAAGCCAGAGGCTTGGTCTGGGGCACTGGTTCGACTCGAGATTACCCATGATGCATCTCTTTCTTGGTGGGAGTATAAGGAGTACAGGTACTTCACTCCATACAAGAAGTACCCGGCCAGCCAAGGACTCAAACCCAGAACCTCCATATCACAAGACAACAGCGCCAACCACCGCACCATTATCGCGGTGATATTTGATCAAGACCCAAACACCCATTTTGACTGAGGGTTTTAATTTTCACAGCGGTCATCCCATGCTCTGCGTACCTTGAAGACAAACATCTCCCTGCGCAGGATGGCCAGCGTGTTGAAGCCCCCGTCGCAGATGTTGGGTTTGGCGTTGGGGTGCGCAGGCCTGTCCCCCATGGGGGGTCGAGGGGGCCGGGTCTGGCGGTCCTGTTTTCGCGGGTCTGCCGGCGGAGAGCGCGCGGGCGGGGCGGTGGGCAGGGGTCGCGTCGGCTGGGCCGCCTTATCAGGGGGGCCTAGATCAACATAAAAACATAGAGGAGATGTTAAAAACCGACAAGAAAATGTAGCAGCCTGTAGCCTAGCGGTTCCAGTATTTGACTGGGACTCAGATGGTCCCAGTCCCAGTGTCACCATAATAACATCCGAGCAGCTGTTGGGCGCTTGTGCAAGGCCCTTCACTTCAAATAGCTGTGCAGGGATAGGCCCCAGTTTAGTCAAACTAACTTAGCCTAATAAGGTAAGTCTTTTTGGATTAAAGTGTTAGCTAATTGTGTATGGTGCTATGACCACCGCGCAATCCAAAGATCTTCGATTGAACAAGATAGACAACTGTAGTCTTATTTGTATTTTCCAGTGAGCTGAACATAGACAAGGAGACACACAAACCTCCCATCAACTGTATGGATGTGACTGATTTCCCCAGAGGACGGCTCATGGGCATCGCCTAACGCTCACTTTAAAGGGCATCTAAAGTCGATTCTCAGACGGGACGTTGAACGTCCAATGCTTACAAACAAATCACTTGCTTTTGTTGACATCTTGCATTGTCACATGACCGATTTCATTCATCAACCAATGTTTTGTGTACATGTGTAGATAATCCTTCTATTTCGGCTCGTTTGCGCAGATGCGGCTCGCTGATTGGCCGATAAACAAAAACAATGGGAATCGACTTTAGATGCCCTTTAATCATACTTATGGTATGTCACTTTGGACAAAAGAGGTCTCAAAATAAATGTAATATAGCATAGTGTTAACCCTTTTGCACAGAATACAAATAATTTCAAGTTAATGGGTGAATTCAATAAGGGCCCAACTCCACACATTTTCAATATGGAGTTGGGCTCGTATCGAATTCACCAATTCAATTTTTCCTGTTATGCATGAGCCTATTTAGTCTTTATAACTCAGTTTTTGTGTCACAGAGACTGTGGAAAATTATTCCAGTGAAGCAAGACATTTGAAAATTCAATTACAGAATTATTTAGGAATTAAATTTCGGAATTTACGGACGCCGGAGTCTATATTTGCGCAAAGGGGTTTTTAGGCATGTAAATAAGAACAGTGATTGTAAACAGGGTGGGAAAATGACTTTTTAAAATGTGAAAATCTACCAGCCACTCAGAGATAAACACTGAAATTCACCAGGCAATCAACAGCAGAGCATCATTTTGTGCCTCAAATCTACCAGCCATTTTTGTACTTTACCAGCATTTAGTGGTAAAATAAGGTGGCTAGTGCTAGCATCCCACCCCAATTCTAAATGTGTGTAAATATAATGCTATATACTGTATGTGCGTATATGTACTGTAATGATAATTAACCCTTAGAAATAACTAAATATAAATTTAGTTATCTTGTGCTGTTGAAAACCAATCATGTGACAACTTGTTTAAAAGAGCTCCCCTGCGGGAGCTCCTTTAAACAAGTTGCCACATGATAGGTTTTCAACAGCTTTGATTTTGACATAGTACATCATTGAGCAACAATAGCTGCATTTAGTGCTTTAAGGGTTAATATATGAGAACTGAAGGAGTAAACACTCTGTCAGTGGAAAGAGCACAGCAGCTTAGCACAATCTGCCAAATTTCTTTAGGGAAATTTTGTCTCTTTGCAAGCTGAAAGAAAAGGCAAGCAACTCAATATAATAATACCCAAAAAAGCTAAATAAAAATATGAACAAACCCAAAATAAATACAACCAAATCAATAAGCTGAAAAATAAAATTAAACTCTCATTAACGAGCGACTGACTGCTATCTGATTCCATCAGCTATCAGCGCAGAGACAGAATGCATAACTGCAGGAGTCCATTACAAATCCCTCTGCCTGCTCACAGTGAGATAAGCAGAGCTGCTAAAAAGAAAAGAAAAAACATCAAAATTTACCATCTGAGGTTTCAAAGCTTTCCTTTTCCCCAAAGCCGGCTGCTGTGAAATCAGTTTTAATGCTAATTATTATTTTAAAAATAATTCGCATACTCGAGAGACTGGAAGAAACATAATTACAGTGAAAAATTTAATTCACTTAGAAATGGCATTAATTGTGTACAGAAAGCAGTGATTTGCCACCATGAAAGAGACAACATGATTTGCATAATATTACACATATTAGGAAACATACAAATATGAATGTTATGCAACAATACAAATATTGTTCACCAACAACCGTGTGTCGAACTGATCTGCCTCTTATTTCACACCAGTGCCAACAAAAACAGACAGAGGGTCATTACCCAAATTAGAGTATGCCTCTGTAAAAAAGGGACTTCTGCTGTAATAAATTATATAAAGGGAAAAAAACTGACTATGTCTACATTACATTCAAGAGTAATAACTTGTGGTTGCTAAGATACAAAGGTAGAGCAATTTCTATTTGGGTGTATATTTGTGTGTGGGTGTGTGTGTGTGTGTAACTGTGCGTTGTACATAACTAACCACAAATAAAGGAACAGAACACACAGTTGACAGGCATAGCCAATCACAGCGGTGTATTTACGCATCTCAAACACCAGGTCTTTGCAGTACTCAGACAAGATGAGTGAATTGTTTGGATGAGTAAAACAGCACATGAATAATCTTCTTGTATGAGCCCTCGATATACAAGCAGAGGATTACATGCTAGTGTGACGGTTCTTTCTTTGGTGTTTACGTATCACGTGACCTGATCGGTGCCAAAGGACAGTGCTCCAGGGCAGTGTTAAATACGCTGAAACTGAGCCTCCCAGTGTAAACACCTCAGACTCAACAACTTTTTCAGCATCACAATGAGAGTTAACATCTTTCCATCTTCTAGGGTAATCACTGCACACTCGACCAGGAAAATTTTCCTGCTTTTCTTCTATTGCCTTTTCCAGTCAAATAATCTGCGCTTCAAAAGATAAAAAGTTGACTAAACTAAGAAAAGTAAGGCAACTGACTGCAAAGCCTTTTTGAGTTCGCTTATCTTGAGTTTTTTAGTTTGCCCAAACTCATTTTTGAACAAACTCTAAACTTGACAAGCCAACTCAAAAAGCTTTGCCTCTGGTTACCTTACTTTTTTAAGTTGAGTCAACTTTTTATTTTTTACAGTGTAGTAGATGCAGAGCATGGAGCTCAGCAGTAATATTCTCCTAGAGTCCCTGCTATGAAAGTGACACATCCGACCCCTTGCCGAGATACACGGGGTACAGTGCGCTGACGGCAATGACACTCACTCACTCACTCACTCACTCATTACCTCATTCACGCACTCACTCACTCACTAACCCACCCAATAAGTCACTCACTCACTCACTCACAAACTCACTCACTCACTAACCCACTCACTCACTCATTCAGCCACTCACTCACTCACTGACCCACTTAAAAACTCACTCATTCACTTACTCACTCTTTGTCATTCACTCAATCAGCCACTCACTCACATACTCTCAATCAGTCACTCACTTCTTCACTCACTCACTCATTCGTTAATTTTTCACTCACTCATTAACTCGCACACTCACTCACTCATCTCATTCACTCACTCATTCCCTCATTTACACAATAACTCTCTCACTCACTCAATTAGTCACTAACTCACTCACTAACCCTCTCACTCACTTACTCAGTAACCCACTCACTCACACAAACCCATTCAATCACTCACTCACTCACTCATTCAGCCACTCACTTACTAGCCCACTTAAAAACTCACTCACTCACTTTATCACTCACCCTCAATCACTTACTCAATCTGCCACTCACTCACACATTCGCTCACTCACACATTGACCCATTCACTCAGTCACTCTCAGATGTTTATTGGGCTGTTTAGTGGGATGCAAACACATTACTTGCGTGGGTCTGCACAGTCCTGTGCTCGCCTCTCCCTCACCTGCTCTCTGTTTACTGTTTTCTGTTTGTTTTTGTGTGCTGAGTAGCGCTTTCTCCAGAGCTCTGGGGCCGTTTTCTTGGTCCGTTTAGCTTGAGTTCAGATTTAGTGAATTTATATTTCAGTCCCAAGTGGATAGAATTCAGGAAAATTAAAGGTCAAAAGTCACTCTCTGGACAGGTAGCATGAGTTATATTGAGGCGCAGTGTGGGTTACAAGTGTGTGTGTGTGTGTGTGTGTGTGTGAAAGTATTTGTGTGTGTCAGTGCCTGCGTGTGTCTCAGGTTGTGCATGTTGATGTGTGTGTGTGTGTGTGTGTGTGTGTGTGTGTGTGTGAGTGTGTGTGTGTCTCCATGCACGCGTGTGTGTGCGCGTGCATGTGTGTGCCTGTCTGTGCGCAGCAGTGTGTGCATGTCAGTGTGTGTGTATGTGTGTTTGTAACCTAATGTACGTGTGTGTTTGTGTGGGACATAAGTGTTATTCCCCGAGCGTGGAGGAGAGCACGGATCCCTAGGTGATCTTAAAATCTCTTTTCGACAAACAAAATCCTTTTCATTCATTTCCTGTCAGTTAAACCATCTATGAATGATACAGCTCATAACTGTATCGCCGCATGAAAAGAGCTCATTCGCCAGAGGAAAAAGAGTGCAAGCATTGTTTCATAACTCTGGGACCATTATCCTCTAATGAGCCCCACCGACTGGAAATCATTTCCTGATTGCGGGGGATGAGAAACTGTAAGGTGTCTGAACGAGACGCTGGAGGTAAATGTTCGCATAAGCATTCAGCGCAGGCACTGAGTCGATTTCCAATACAGTCACTCCCGCCAGACGCTGCCTCACATATTTTCATTAAGAAACAGTCTAGTGCCTATTTGAAATGGCACCCAGGAAGCAGCCCTCACAAGCATTAACACGCAGCAAAAAGTCTGCCTGCCTTATTACGAGACTTTAAATCCTTTTTTTTCTTGAAGTGTCTCACCTCAATGGTGCAAAAAGTTATAAAAATCAGCCTGTACTGAAGCTTACATATAAGACTGTAGTTTTGCAGGGAAACCTTAAAGTAGCTGGGGATCACACCAGCACACTGCTTCATATTGGAATGGATGTCTGTGACTCTGCTCGTAATGGTGTTTGTGTACGAATAAACATGCTTGGGAACTGGTGACTCAAATCCAACAGACTACCACTGCTATACACAAGTTCTCCACCAACACTGGCCAGCATCTGCACCTTGTCCGCAAGTACACGACTAATTTTGAAAACGTAGTGTTTTCTATGCGTCTCGGCTGTTCGTCCACACGCAAACTGCGTTTACCGTCACTGAAAAAAAAATTATTTGGAAAACGCCTTCCGGGGCGAACATTCCTAGAAACTCCGTTTTCACTGTTTACTTGTGGACTGGGAAAACAGAATCTTGGCCGGCGACTTCAGAGTGCATGTACCTCATAGCGAGTTTTTAAAGCTTGTGATTGGCCTATAGGGTTTTACATTAAATTATATCATCGCTCACAATGACAGTGCTTTAGTTGTGATTTTGCATTTTCACATGGACAGAGATCTTTGAGGAAAATGAAGGATGAAAATCTCTGTTTTTTAAAATACATGTGTGCATGTGGACTAAGCCTTGATTTTGGGCAATAAAACAAGCCTGCACCCAAAATTCCCTTTTTTGGATAAGACTAGAGAAAAGCCCCACCCTGGCTCAATCACCATGGTGACATACCATATATTTTCTGAATGCCCTGCAGGTCGTCGTATGGCAGTTTGAAGTTCTCCGTGTCCATGTACTGGTAGAAGGGCGCCATGATGGCCGTGGGGTCGTTGGAATGTTCCAGGCCCAGGGCGTGGCCCAACTCGTGCACCGCCACCAGGAACAGGTCATTTCCTGCGGAGACACACACAAAAACCAGGTGGGGACAGGTGAGACCAGTCCATTAGCTACGACAACTACCAAAGGAGTCGCGAGTGGAGTTGACTGCCATGGGGTATGACCCAACCAGAAGTAAGAGAATGCATAATTAAACACAGCAAGCAAATCAACACCGCCCCAGGATCTAAGGTCTTGCACATTTTCATGCAAACCCCATTTTGGCAAACCTCATTGTAGTCATTCTCAGCTCACCAAGATCTCTATCAGTTAAAAGAGGTTCATCTTGCTAGGATTAGAGTGAAAATAGAAAGTATGGTAGATCTCCTGAGCTTGAGTTACCAGAGTTTGGTTACCACGGTACAAGGCCATGTTGTAGCAGTGGGTTGGATTAAAACAGTGAATAATATTAGAACACTGATTTGTATTGAACAGAGGATCATGTTAGAACACTGGTTTGTTTTGAAACAGAGGATCCCGTTTGAACACTGAGTTGCATTGAAACAGTGGATTCTGTTAGAACACTGGGTTGTACAAAAACAGTGAGTCGTTCTGAAAATCTAGATTGTATTGAGCCATCAAGCCATTTTGAAACATATAGGGTTGCACTGAAACAGTGGCGCTGCATTGATGCTGCATTGAAACAATACCGAACCCTGAAAACATGGCCTCTATTAAATAGTGGGCCATTTTGAGATATTAAGCTGTACTGAAACTGTGGAGGATGGTGAACACTCTCAGCTTTTAGGAGTTGTCAACCTCTTGCAATTAAAGCCATGGTTTAATAGCCTCTGACCCAGTGACACAGGACTGGAATGAGAGGAGAAACAGCTCACATATGGCAGGGAAGCTCTCCATATGCCCCCTGCAATCTGACTGGGTGACAGAGGGATATTGCAGCAGAGCGCTAACACATTAGCAGAGTTCGGATTAAGTCACTCCAAGCACTGAGAGCACCGCAGTTCACATGCTATAAAGTAATATTTAGGCTTCCAGCGATTTTCTTTCCTTTGTTTTTGCAGCCCTTAAACCTAACAGGAGGAGTAGGTTTGAGAAAAAAAGTCAACATTGTACATCAGGGTCCCAGAGCTTCATTGCTTTCAGCAATAGGTCGTGGTTGTTTACATCAGCATTAGAATGTTCAGTGATTCAAATGAATAGTCAAACCAAACATTTGTGACCTTAGGCATTACTAGGTTAAAGACAGTAGAAATAACTCGCTGAGCTAATGAAGGTAATGTAACCTGTTTGACGAATTGGAAAAGAGTAACCTGCTGTAGTGCGCTCTCCTCACTCAATCAGAAGCAGAGAGAGGAAAAGGGGGAGGTGACACTTTTAGCCAATGAAAGTGCTTCAGAAATAGTCTGACTTAATAAATGAAAAGTCCATGGTCAAATTAGTCTATTTTGGAATAGCATTTATGGCTACAATATGGCTGCAGGTTGTGTCTCACTCAAATAAAGTTATGTGTGACCATAAGAGCCTTTAGTGACAATGCAAGAAACATTGGACCTATAGTGGTATGATGGAAAGGTAGTAATCTGAAAGAAAGGACCGCTGCACTCTCACCCAAATAAATTGGTTTTCTAAGGTGCAAATTTGATGCAATGATGACACAAAATTTGACCCCTGCACAAGTGTTTTTATAGCAGCACCTGGTAAAATATTGGGTGTTAATTTAAAACTGTTCAGCAGTGTTAACCATTGCTGTGTTCAAAGATCTACCGTTCTGAAAGTTTCCATTACTAATCTAGCGCAGTTGATTCTCCTGATTAACAGCTCAACAAGATCTGTAGCTGCTGAATGAGAAGTGCTTGGTTATGGTTGGAGTCAAGACTTACAGGCCGGTAAATCTCCAGACTAGAGACCACTGCCTTACTTCGCACGTCCTAAATCAATGGTACTACATCTACACCACAAAGTGTTCAATCAACTCCCACAATGTAATTACGTGTACGCTTCTCTACGTGCGTTTGCCACGACAGTGGTGTTCCCGGCAGTCACGGTTAATAATGCGCAGGTGTCTGAAGCAGTTCAGCAAAACTTTTTCCCGCGGCTTCACAGTAAGGTTAAGCTACAATGTCATTCCCACAGGGAGATAACAGAATATCTACGGAAACATAAACTATGTACGCCACGGGGCGAGTACGTGAGTACAGCACCCTGAAACAAGGGCACGGTCTGACGGGAATAAAAGAAAGGAGCGGGGCAGAGAGAGAGAGAAAAATAAAAATAAAATGCTGGGTGATAAAGATCAGAGGGTAAAGGAGACACGACAGGCATACTTCTGCGTTAAATGTTCTCTGTCTCGGAGAAAAGGCACTCAATTGTAGTATTTTCCCCTTACAGAGACAGATAAACTTGTGGGAGGGGAGGCGAGTCCACCGTTTTCACCACAGCTGTCCAATCTTGCCTTCAAAGATCTAACATCCAATAGATTCTCACTTTCACCCCAGGAAAGTACACCCCGTTCCATAGCAGGGCCGCACAACCCTGTTTCTGGAGACCCACTGTTCTGTAGCCTTGCACTCCAACCCTAGCAAGAGGGTTATTGGGTCAAATCCGGCCCAGTGCCTTTATGTTTGGAGCTTGCATGGTCTCCTCGAGTTTGTGTGGGTGTCCTGCGGGTACTCCGGCTTCCCCCAACAGACAGAAGACTTTATGTTGCCGTAAGGTATGAGTGTGTGGTTCAGTGGTGTGTGAATGGTATAAGAGCCCTGCAATGGATAGGTAAATTGTCCAGTGTGTGCCCCTGCCTTTCTCCCATAGTCGGCTCAACCTCCCGCTACCCTAGTGAAGAAGAAGTGGTTTAGATAATGGGTGGATGGATAGATAGGGGCACATAAACACTGACACAAATCCATGGTGTTCACTACCCCTCTGAAGCATTGCGCTGTAACAGTCATGACAGCTGATGCTAATTTTAATTCATCTCCCACAATATGCCAAAGAGCGGATCGAATTTTGAATGAAAGAAAAGCGTAGTGTCCTGGAAGCCTCTGCTAGAAACATCAGCTTATGATTGGCTGAGTTTTGACTGTATTTGCCGCAATTTCACAGTAAATCTAAAGGGCCTCCTTGGTACAGTCAATAAGAGGTCCTTACAGTTTGGTAGACGAGTCCAGTATGGCCATAAAGAACCTCAGTCACAAGCGCAAGTCGTAAAATAAGTCAAATGAACGTCTTCTCTTGTCAAATCACCACAGCTGTCAGCTGCGCAAAAGTGCTTAAAAACCAACTCCCGACTTCAGGGTATTTTATGGGTCACACAATTAATAAGTTGTCAGCTGTGCACCCCAGCCGCTGTCTCTGGCTCATTCGCCTGCCTAATTATTTGCTCGTTTTGAACAAACGACTTATTGTCTGTCCCACCGAATTCACCAGGTGAGGCAACTAAGAGAAAATTACTCAACTGTTATAATGTGTGAACGCAGGTGGCCAAGAACGTATAAATAATAGAGAGAAAAAAATGCTCATGCCAAAAGCGCGGGCGTCTAGCTACAAAGCGAAGACTTCGCAAGACCCGAGAACAAACAGATGAAATGATGTAGCTGTGCAGTTCGGCAGGAAGCTGACCGAAAAGGCGCCAGCTTAACAGATGGATATCGGCGCTGCACACTCCCCGCTTCCAGGCTTTCTGCAAGCGGACTGACGCCTGGCTGCAATGCGGAGTGGGGAACCACAGTCCCGAGTGGCAGAATGTCGTCTGCGCCGAGCCCTTAGATTGATTACAGGCTCTGTATGCTTCTGTCATCCGTCAAACCGCTCGCCAGCCGAGAACACAGGGTCATGGCCAGCACAGCCCTCTCTTACTCCATCACCTACCACCACTCTGCCGCTGTACAGGCTGCCGATGACAGCTCTCAAATATGAGGTAAAGTACGCGCTAAACTCAAGAGGCTGAAAACCGTGAGACCACATTCGCGTAAAGACTGAATAGCTTCCGGCTATTTCAGGCTAAAAAAAAAAAAAAAAAAAAAACAGTCTCTACAAGCTTTTGACTTTTGCGCTCATATTCAAGTGCAATGTATGTTGATACATTTTCTTTCCTTTCTGTTGTTATTCAATAAGAGAAAAATAAGCAGCAATGAGGAGACATGAATTGACTCATTGCACAATTTGCCATTGGGTAAAGAAAGCTCCACTTGTGAAGCACACAGTAACTTAAACTATCTTTTATTTGAGGGAGGAAGAATAATATTTTCAAGACTCATTAGAGGACTAGAACACTTCTTCAGATACACTTTGTTGGACTGTAGAACCATTGAAAGAAAAATAGGGGAAAGGACAATGTCAGGATGATGTTATCTGGAATGTGCTAATAATGAATTCCATCTTGGGTAAGACTGAATTATTATCGTGAACAACAGTGCGATTAGAAATGTAAGACCACAGTATTCTAAACAGGTTGGCCTGCAGTTGCAGCCAGTTGAAATTGTATCCACTATGACCAACAGTTTCATACATCCACATAATAGTAAAGTCTGTTCAACTGTTTTAGAACTCAATGCGTAGGACCATGGTTCCCAATCTCTGGTCCATGGACCACTTGGCCCTAACAATATGGCTGCCATTCCCAAGGAGTTACAATTTGGCCATATAAAAAAAATAGTTGGTTAGCATTCCTGCCCACCCCAGAAAAACCCTCCTGCCTGAGATTTTTAAAATTCTTTTATATAAAGAAAAAATGCGTCAAAATCGCAATTAAAATGCTCAGAATCCCCGTCCATATAGCAGACAATCTTTTTGGCTTTCAATCACTGCGTCACTCATGGGTTAGGCAAATTTGATTCTGCATGTTAATACGTGTACTTGTGATTTGGATTTGCTGCCCCATTTGGATCTCAAAAAACACCATAATAAAATTAAAAAAATAAAAAACCCCTCTCGCCTGGCCCCGAAAATTGTAATTTGAAGGATGTAACCAACAATTTTTTTTTTTTTTTAATACGGCCTTAGTCATAATGAAGTAAATTAAACTGTTGGCCTTGAAAAGCATGGCAGTCTATGAGACTCCGAGACACAGAAATACCCATTCTCAAGCTGAATAAGTTTACAGCAGCTGCTGCGCTAGAATAAGACAATACAGCACAAACCCCAAACAACTCAAAAATGAGTAACTTGCTTGGCTGCAACCAAAATGTGTGCGCAGATGTCATTGCTTGTCACACCTGAAAAACATAGCCAATCAGGTGATGAGTGGCTAACGTTGGCCTGTTTACCAGCTAAATGTGTGTGTTTCAGTATGCGTCCCGCGTGTGACCATAGATTGCCACTAATTACATGGCAAACGCTGGTTACTTCACCGGAAAACTAAACTGACCATTGGCTGACAATACGGCTTTTTGTTCGAAAAAAGGATACTTGTTGGACGGATCTTTGAATTGATATATCAGGGGGCTGCATAATGTATATTACAGTGGGATCGGGATGATCATCCCGTTCATCCGTCGGGCGCTTTTTTACGAAATGGTGTGAGCATACGTATATCCTCTTGGGTGGATACTTCAGTCTTAGCGCGGCTAGCCACTCCAAGCGCCTACTCGCTGGCATCGAGTGTAGACTGTAAGGTGCTGGGCAAGGGCAATCTTTCCTAATCACCTTGTAAATAAGGCACTCTGTTTCCATACAAACGTTTTATGTTTTTTGAGTTATTGGTACAACCAACAACGGAACAAGTGGAGCCTGAACGCATTCAGCCTGCCGATCTCTCTTCAGTACAGCGAGCAATGACCGGAAGTAGGAGACCGTCAGGGTTCTCATGGCGGCGCGCATCGTTAGAGCAGGAATTAGGTGGTTTAAATGAAATAAGATCATTTGAAACGTCTTTATGCAATTTCATTGCTTCCAATGATCTTATCTCATTTCAACAGTTTAAACGATCATGAAACACATGCATTGCTTCCTATCCAAGTAAAGAAAAGCATGAGAAGTCCGGAGTCATAACGCAGGTGAAACTGATAAACCTCCATGCACAAGGACTTCAATTCTGTGTGAGAATCTCTTACACATGCGTTGATTGAATAATTGCTGACTACAGCAGAGGAACGTAAATATCCCACTAAAACTCAGGCGGAATGCGTGAGAGTTGACAGGTATGCGTTATTAATGAAAACTGACCACACCTGTTAATGTTGAGAGTTTTCTGAGCTTTTGTAATGGTAATTTAAATGATTGATTGAAAACAGGTCATGACCAATCATTATTTTCAAGGGATGGGTTTGAGCCTCCCCTATCGCCAGTTCACCAGCCGCCATATATATATATATATATATATATATAAAGTTTCAAGATGTTGTGCATGTTGTATTTTATGCCGATTTAGAGGTTTTTTTTTGCCCCCCCAAAGAGGACAAATGACCACCCAAGCTTGGCATCCTGGAAACGCCTTTGATGGCGACACTGCCAATCAAACTCCAGGAGGCGTGTTATAAATAGCGGATTGAGAGGCAGGCCAGAGCACACACAGAGCAGGAGGGATTTAGGGGCCGGTCTGGGGGAGGACATACAGGAGAAAGAGGAAAAAAAAAAAAAAAAAACAAGTGTCAAAAAATTAGCCAGTTGGAGGACTGTGTTGAGCTGGCACGTGCTCAGCGCTCTATGGCGTTCCTCTAAGCTGGGTCAGCACTGAACTCTATGGTCATTGCCAATGTCCTTGTGGTTGCCTGTGTGACTACAGGGGCATAAATCCCTTTTTCTATCTGCCAAAATGGAGGAACGCCCCATTTCCTGCCAGGGGAGAGGTACTGGGGGAATAAGGCCAGGTTGAAGAGAGATGGCAGATTTTTTGGGCTCATGTGTTTGACTAGAGATCACGCAAGGTTTTCCGCAAAGGGCTCAAGGCCCTGTATCAGATAATCTATCATTCCCAGCTATGTCATTCCCAGATCCACCTGGGATCTTTGCAAACAAAAATTTGGATCTTGGTCAACATACATCTTCACCGAGTCGTGCAAACCCACACACTGCCAGCCAGGATAGCACCCATGGCAACTGTCAACAAGCCAATCAGAGAAGAGCAGCCACATCGAAGCGACGTGCTTCACATTGCCTGTTCCAGGGAGCTAAAGTCTTTTTTCACCCCAAGATGGGGTCAGGGACGACACTGAAGCTGAACTGAAACGATTGAAATTTGAGGAGTCGACTGTAATCAAACGGAACCAGTCTAAACGCCAGTACTACTATATCCCGCCGGTGTACAACATCTAGAGTGTCTTATCTTCAGTGCTTGGGGCTTACACAGTGGCGGAGAAAGATAATGTAGAGTACAGCTGCCTGAGTCAGATCCTGGAGAACTACCAACCAGTGGGCTGTCATTTCAACCCACAACTGACTCCAATAACCAGCACCCCAGCTGTAGCTGTCGAACAAGGCAGGCTTTCCGAAGCTTCAAGGGCAAACCTAAAGGACAGTACATCTCCTGGAACAGGGTTGAGCAGCCTTGGCATAAAGATAACATAGAGCCAGAAGGCAAACAGACCCCCCAATACACCCTGTCCTCAATTCCCTACTGCTCCCCCTCCCACCCCCCCAGCCCGTCAGCCCACCAGAAAATCCCTATATCACCCTGATTATTCTTCCTGTGATAAACACAGTCATGTGAGACAGGGGCTAAGTGACCACACTGTAAAAAAAATAAGAGTTGACTCAGCATTAAAAAGTAAGGCAACCAGCTGCAAAGCACATTTGAGTTGGCTCAACTTCAAGTTACAGGTTCTTTCAAAAGCTAGTTTTTGCAAACGCAAAAACTCAAGTTGAGCTCAAGAATGCTTCACAGCTGGTTGCCTTACTTTTTAAGCTTTATACCATTTTTAAAACGCAAGCAAACAGTAGAATTGCAAAAGCAAATCTCACATAGAAGCAGAATCAAATATCAATCATTGATCTGGGAGCTGTCATTCCCCTGTTTGAGTTATAGGTTACCTGATGCTTCTCTCATTGGATGAGAGGCAGACATGCCTACTCCACAAAACAAAATCAAACAGGTCTTCCTGGTGGATGGATGACCAATCAAAATGCGAAGCCATATTTACTTGCAAATAATCCAGAAAGGTCAGTAACAAGAGGCTTGTTTTGTGAAGGGGGATTACTAAATTAGCTGAATAATAGCACTGAGTGAACCCCTTAAACTCTAACTTTTCACTTAAAACGTCTTTGTTATAGTCTCTCTGTGAAAAGCGCTATACAAATAAAATTGAACTGAACTAAAGTTTTCCCTTAAGTTGGTTCAAAGTATGGACAAGCATTTTTTCATACTGCAGGACAGTGTCACATACATATTCTGTATCTGCTGGTTGCAGCGCTTCACTGAAGCAACACCACACTTATACCATGTTTTTTTGGCCTTAGCTTTGCATCAAATGGAAAATATCTAGATCTTGTACATCATTTTATACACATATCCCTGTAATTCAGCAGCACAAATCTGGGATTGTTTCAAACCTTGGGATCTCCACTAGAATTTAAAGTTCCACAGGTTTGAATACAGCAGCTGCATTTTACAGACTCAGGTATGGGTCCGTTGAGTTTTTCTGGGGTTAAACTCCAAACCTGAACAAATCCTCAACATACCAAAAACTGCAGAGAATAAAGCAGTTTTGGTTTTTACTCTCACTCAATAATCCTGCATTATAGAGCTCCAGTTAAAACTCTATCGTGGGCTGGGGGATAACAGACAAAAACAGTGAGGTGGACCTGCGAAACATTCTGTATTTGAAATTTCAATACATAATTTACATGAATGCTCAAATGGAATGGTCACACTAACTATCAAACTGTAAAAGAAAACCAGCCACTTAAACCCTTAGAGCGGTGAAATACATTTTTACAAAATAAAAACTGAATTATCCTGTGCTGTTAGAAACCTATCATGCGGCGACTTGTTTAAAAGAGCTCCCCTGCAGCAGCTCTTTTAAGAAAGTCACCACATGATAGGTTTTCAACAGCTTTGATTTTGATATCTGGCATCATTGAGCAACAATAGCTGCATTTAGCACTCTAAGGGTTAAAATAGGGACTTATTTGTACTCAGCACTGTTTTGGCAGCTCTTATTAGACTGTAATACTTGCTTTAATGCCCTAGTAGTGAGATTCAGATGTCCTTCATCCAAAAAAAAAAAAAAAAACATACTCTTTGCTTCAGCATCGATCGAAGACAAAGCCGCGTCCAAAGTGTCAGCCGTCGAACACTGGAATCACGACGCATTAGCAATACCCGTGAGTTTCCTCACAGCCGCAAAGGTCTTAATCTCAACTCAGCAGATCAATCCAACGAATTTGTGTCCCCACACGCGGCGTTTAGCGTATTTTTATTCAACTGAGGTACTTCTTTTCTGCTTTTAAAATTTTAGCCCTGGTGGGAGTAAGTTGATATTTTATTGTGTGCTATTGTACCGCTCACATGTGTGATATTCTCGTGAACCAGAGTTCAGGTTTAGAGAAAAACTCTGCCATCTCTGCTACGTCTTTAGAATATGGAGAGGAGGCAGAGCAAAAGAATGGGATTGATAATATTCAAAAAGAACCGTGAATCAAGAGAGACAATGTTTTTTGGTACGGAGGACAAATGTTATGCATAATAGAAGCTGGAATGTGTTAGCAGTAAGAATATGTTATGGAATGTATGCTGAAGAAAAACCTTTTACTTCAGAATCAAATGAAAAACTGATTCACAAAGGCGAAGCAATCTGAGAAAACTCAGATTTGGATGCAGCAGCCTTGCACGAACCGTCTGTGAGAAATGGATCCATTCACCGCCGTAGTAAAATCGATTTCAGATGTCGGATCATGCGTACAGAACAGTTCAGTTTTGCAGAACTCGCCCACTCAGTGCCTTATGTACAGTTAGCACCATCATACAATGGACTGAGACACATTTTTACTTATTTTGGCTCTGTTAGGAAAGTCTATCACCAGATCTCAATCCAGTTAAACATGCATTTTACATGCTGAAGAGGAGACTGAAGGCAAGAAGTCCCCAAAACGAACAGGAACTGAAGATGCTGCAGTACAGGCCTGGCAGAGCATCACCAGGGAAAATACTCAGTGTCTGGTGACGTCTATCCATTGCACACTTTAAGCTGTTATTGCATGAAAGGTATATTCCAGTAGTAATATTAAAAATGATGAATTTATTCTACATTATGTTAAATGGTCCCATATTTTTGATGCACCTAAAAATGGGGGGCCTATGCACACAAGGTGATGTAATTTCCAAACAGTTCATCCAATATGGATGGAAACAATCTTAAATCATAGCTGTGAGTCTGCAGTTCAAGCACATTGTCATTGTATCGTTTCAAACTCAAAGTGCCAGAGTACAGAACCAAAATACTACTAATGTGCCGCTGTCCAATTAATTATGGTGCACAATACAGGTAAGGCTGTAAGCCAGAGGGAATCAATGCCCTTCCAGTAGATTTACCATCTTGTAAGTTTTGATTTCAACCATAGTTTGGCACATCACAGCATCAGCATGCAACAAGATCTCTTCAGTTTTTAAAGAGCGGGTAGCTTGTAGGGTTGAGAGTGAAAACTGACAGTACGGTACACCTCCAGGAATTGGGGTCCATGAGTTTTATGGAGATGCTTCACCCCAAAACAGCTCCACAAACCGAGATCAAATCAGTCACTTTGTGGTCCGAGAGTCAAAGGTCTCCCGGTGACATTTAAAGACTGCATCAAGGAGACTCATCCACTGCACCGACAGCCTTCCTACTCTGTCCTGCCCACAGCTGTGTCTTTCCCAGTCAAATAGACCCATGCCTGAATGACCATATTTAGACACACGCACACGCACACACGCATACAGATACAAATGCACACACACATATGCATCCAGACAGATACACACGCATACACACATGCAGACACGCTCACAATGGTGTGGCGTACAGTGTGGCCTTATATAACGATCAGTTTGAGCATTATCAGGACCTCAGATGACTTAAGCATGATTATAAAAGCACATCGAACCCCCCACTGTGTCAGAGCACCAGACGCTCCCCCACCCCAGACACCCCACCACAGACTCAGAGACCCCTGACCCCAGACGGACGGAATCACTGCTGTCCTCGAATCGCCCCTTTTAACCAGGATGACTCCACCACTGCCATCAACCCTTCTGTTAGTCAACCATCACTCTCCCTCCCTCTCTCCACTCCCCCTCTTTCCCTCTCTCTCTCTCCTGAGTTAACCTGTCTCCCCCTCTCTCTTTCTTCTACTCCCAGTCTCCGTCTCTCCCTCTCTCCCTCCTTTCGTTACCTTCTCCTTCCACTCACTCTCACCCCTGTTAACCTCTTTCTCTCCCTCCCTCTCTTTCTCTCTCTCTCCCCTTCTGTTCCCCGTCCCCCTCTCCTCTACCTCTCGCCTCATTTACTCCATTTCTCCCTGTTTCTCTTTCGTTCACTCGCTCCTTCTCCCTCCCTCTCCACCATCTATCTCTCTGACTCTCCACCTCCCCCAGTTCCTCTTCGCTGATTCACCCCGTATCTCTCCGCTGTTCTCTCGTTTTCTCTCTCCCCTTACCCCTCCCCCCTGTCCCCCTCTCTCTCTCTCACCTCATTTACCATTTCCCTCCGACTCTCTCCCCTTAGGTACCCTCTTTCTTTCTTTCTTTCTTTCTTTCATCTCTCTCTCTTTGTCTCCCACATCTCCCTCTCCCCCCTCCTCTCTCTCTCTCTCCTCATTTACCCCCTCTCTCCTTCTCTTACCTCCTACTTATTCCCGGTTTCTTTGTCTCTGCAATCTTCAAATCTTCCCTCTTCCCATCCATCTGCACTTTCTCATTTGCCCCATCTCACTCCCTCTTCTTAACTCTCCGCCTGTTGTTTATTTCCTCTCTCTCTTTCAACAGACCTCCTCTCCATCACCCTATCACTCTATCATCGCCTCTAACTTCATTGTTTTCATTTAAGTGTACTTTGCTAATGTCTTTAGTTCCTTCCGTTTCGCTGACTCCCTCTACATTAATCCTGTCACCTCAAAGTAACCAATCAAATGCAGGAAGTTGAGACCAGTGACGGGGCTGATGGCGATAGACAGGTTGAGGTACAGCACTGTTCAAAAGTCATGTCAGTCAGTCAGCTCATCTGTAAACCGTTACATGCATTACTAACAAATAGATGCCATGATGGTTTGGCACTTAGGCACTAACCCAGACACATCCAGTGGCCTATATATTTATTTAAAAATGTATTTAAATAATAATGAGACGGAAAGTTTCTATAAGTCAAAATTTCATTAGAGTGCAACATAATAAACCAAATCCATAGCTGATGTGGCCACCGTTTGCCATTTGCCAGTAAAACTGCAGTAATTCTCTAAGCGACACGGTCAAGCAGATTTAAGAGCGAATTGGCTGATTCCCTGCAAAATTTAATGTTTGAAAATCTGAAATTTGCTCTTTCCTTCAGACACACTAATGCATAAAAATACAAAATTGAACATCCTAAACTAAATTTAGATTGAAAAATTTTGCACAGTATCGCACATTTGTTGGTTGCATTAGTGTCTCAACCCCACAAGTTCTCCCTCTGCGTCAGTCTGACAACCGGTCTGTTCAATTTTTCGAGACGTCCCAAAGCTCTTCCTCCCTGCCATCTGGGGGATGCGCTAACTGCTAACTGTACCCGCGGCCGGCGAAGCACTTAAGACAGTTTAGTTCACCCTTCAAACGCGAAGAGGGGGCGATTCACACAAGTCTGACGAATTTTGTGCACTTGACCTCCGGCTGTTCAGCCACTTTGCAGGATCTCAAAGTTTTTAACGCGTCTGAACTCCACACATGCCATTTACAGTAGTTCTGCCACTTCATACGGTCTCAAAGTTTTGTGCGTGACTAATTTCACAAGCTCCATCTCTGTCTGCTCTACCGCTTCGCGTGGTCTTGATGTTTTAATGTGTGTAATTTCACACACACCATTTTCAGACAATCAACCACTTCACAGAGTACCAGAGTTTTAGCATGACTAATATTGCACACTTCATCTCTGGCCATTCAGCCACTTGAATATCAAATTTCATCACTCTGACCTGCAGTACTTAGAACAGAGAGGCGTGAATGCTGCAGAACACATTATGTTCCTTTGGCAGACTCTCTTATCCACAAGTAGCTTTATTTGCGTAAGCCCCTTGCAAAGCACCCGACTGAAAATTCCAGTTTAAACCAGTCTAAGCCGGTCAGGCTACTTTCAGCAGTATTTTTGAAAGTTTGAGCCGGGTAACTGGCTGATCATAAGCTGACCAAATTACATAGTCAGCTATTCCACCAGTCAACACTAGCTTACTCTACTAACTTAACTAGCTTTCATCAGGGACAGACCAGCTCTGATCGGCCCAAAGTCTCAACACAGCTAAAGCTATCCTGGACCAGCTTAGGATTCCAGCTGGTCTTGCCTGAAATTTTCAGCAGGGTATTTTTTGGAGTAATTTCTCAAACTTGTTTAAGTTTTTGAGAATCTCAATGCTTTCAGTTACCAGTAGCGACTTTTAAGGCTGATTAATTCTGAGGCCACAATGTGCTCTACAGCAAAGTTATCTCCAGACAGAACTTTTTCTGACAATGTTTTACACTGATACATCAGCAGAAATGTGCACGGTTGCAATAGCTTCTGCTGAAACCCCTCACTTTGGCTTGCTAGCTATATGCATAGAAAAGTTGTCATTCATTAAAAAAGTCATAGTTAATTAGCATCACAACCAGCTGTTTTCAGAGTGTCCGCTGGTACTAGCCAGCGTATTCAGATAAGAACAACCCGATTAAAGGGGCCAGTGAAAGTAGACCGTGGGTGCAAAAAGTGGAGGTACACTCACCATCGTGATTGGGGTTCCCCAGTGTCCAGGGCTCGTCCGAGTCGAAGTGCGTGTCGCCCCCGATCCCCGGACCGGGGAAGTAGGCGTGGGCCAAGAACCCGCCCTCGCCGTCAAAGGGCGAGCTGTCGCCGTGGAAACCCGAGGCGAATATGATGGTGATGTCGACGTCCCGCTTGCCATTCTCCAGGGCGCTGTACGGGACGGCCTCGAAGCGGAGCGGCGTCACGTTCTGCCACACGTCGAAGGCACGGCGAATGGCGTTGTGAGTCTCGGTCACGCCCACTTTGGGGGTGACGTTTTTTATGCTGTGTGGGGGTGGGGGATGTGGGGTTGGGGGAGAGAGAGGAGGAGGGCAGAAAGTGCGGGCAGTGAGACCTATGCAGGTACAAAAAATAATTATAAAAAATACTAATGCAGTGCTCATTTGATTGCTGCTTGTGCGGTAGGTTATTTTTGCTTGTAGCTTTCTTGATATCTCAAGAACCACTCAGCTAAACAACTTCGAACTCGACAGGGCATTTTCTTGGGTCCTCAGCAATATATTCAAAAAGTTTGAAGTCGATTAGATGAAAATATTCAAAGAACAGACATACACAAACACACATACACAGACCAAGAGTCCTAGCTTTACAGTATGATCATGGCTTTTAGAGGATAGCCAGATGATTAATTGTAATATTTTTTAAAGAAATACTAGTGCAGGGCCTGTTCAATTGATGCATGCTTAGTATAGTACCCTGCCCGTTGAAATGCGGTTTCATCCTAGAAAGACACGTCCCAGGTAGACACGCCCAGATAGACGCATCCCAGATAGATGCGACTCATAGGCCCTATAGCCTAGATTATCCCATAAGCCTACTTCAATGTTGCACTAATTGTCAGGTATGTAACTTCTAATGAAAACATTCCCAAAAAATGCAATGGCTTGTAACCTAATATACCCACTTGTCTAACTGGGACACGTCTAAAAAGAAAACTCGGCCTAAAATTCCCAGTCGTCTAACTGGGATGCATCTACCTGAGATGACATATTAATGGCTGCTAAAGTGCTACAGTATTGGTTCCAGTGGCCTTCTTGATTTCTCGAGAACCACTCAGCCAAACCACTTGAAACCTGACTGGGCATTTCCTTTGGTCTTCAGCAATACACCCAAAAAGTTTGAAGTTGGTCTGATTAATGGCTGTCGAGATGTGAGAAGGACACACATACTCATACACACAGAGAGACAGAGATTGCTATCGCATTATCAGTGGTGACTACCCATCAAAGTTAAATGGGGGCAAGGATCCAACGTCTACAAACCCAAACTCCTAACCCCCACCCCCCCCCCAAAAAAACTCCGCTAACCCCCCAACTCCCCTTCACTATCACACACCCCCTGAAACTTCCCCTCTTTCCAAACCTCCAACTGCTAATGAAGCTTTAGCACATTTTTTGAGGCTGCGGGGGGAGGAGGTGATACTATGTAAGATGCAAGGTCAGGGTGGTGAGACTTATTGTGGCACAAACGTAAGACAAACATTTGTGTAACACCCATGTAGGACAAGTGAGTATGTTGACCACAAATGTTTAGGACAGGCCTGTGGGCTCATGGATTACATCAAATAAAATTTGCATAACCAGAGCTCAATCAAACCAAGGGGACATAAACAACAGTCTACAGCGCCTTGAAAAAGTATTCGCCACCTTTGTAAAATACGATAACATGTCGGATTGAGTGGATTCAACACTTTAGCCTAATGTAATATTAGACAAAGGTGACCTGAGTGAATACAGTGCATGTCTCTTCAGTTTTTATTTCATTTATTTAATGAAATAAAGAGAAACTGACAAGGGTCTCTGAAAGGTAAACTCAGTATGACAAAAACACCTTTAGAAAAGGCGTATAGGGTGACAGATTGTATCTTAAAGTAATTGGTAAAGTTCAATCCTATAAAAGGGCAAACGAATCAGTCTGTTTCGCAGCCAATACGAGCCAATCAGTTCTGAGTTCAGCGGTGCGTCACCGCGTCAGATAGGGAGACCGCGATCGATGGGTCAAATCAGGAAAGTCGGCACATTTCTTTGAAAAACTAGCAGCTGACCTTCAGTCTCCAACCAGGAGGAATGGATTTGTTGACAGCGAATCTCTATTATGGTAGTTAATGGCGGTTATTATAATAGTTAATTCCAGCTGTGCATTGTGCTGGAAAGGCGTCAACCGGGGACGTGGGTACAAGGATACGGACTACAGGGGTTTGATGAGAGAATAAGAAGTATAACGTGATGAACCCCCGGGGGATCTATTTCTCTCTCCCTCTCTCTTTCTCTGTCTGGCTCCCCTCTCTCTCTCTCTCTGTCTCTCTCTCTCTCTCTCTAACCTGCCAATAAGTAAGCTTTACCAAGTATGAACTGCATCCAATTATTTTCAAAAGCAACGGAACCTTTCATGTTTCCTACGCTTCGCCAGAGTTCAATTGTGCACCGCTTGTTTCATTCGCTGAAATTTCTGTGGCATTTCCACAGCATTGCGTAAATGTTTTGTCTCAGCGGATCTGTATCTGATTTACCCAAACTTTTTCAGCGTGTGCAAAATCTGTAGGCACATGAAAGTAACAACTGATGGGGTTGTGTTATTAGTTCTGAGCGTGCTAAAGGTTTTAACTCAGGCAAAATCAGTCAAAGTGCCGAGGCAAGCAGACACATTGAAGTCGATGGAAAAAAGTCAATGTGAAAGATGGTGTTCTCACATGAACTCTTTCCATGGTTTCTGTTTTCCGTTTCTCTTTTCAGGGGAAAACAGGATAGTGAAACTCTCGTACAGGTTTAATGTGAACACTGCCTTGAAGCAGAGTCTGACCTCCCCATGCAGTTTGCTCTCAGACACATTGAGAACCCATGGCACATTAACTTCATCTCCTCTGAGCAGGGACAAGAATATTTATGAGGATGGAGAAATCATTCCCTTAGTCCGGATCAGTCGATCAGAAACTCTTTTGAAACATAAGGTAAAGAAACTATTTTTTATAGGTCGCCCATCGTGTCACCTAGAGCAGAGCCAATTAACCATGAATAGACATTTTAAAATCAGTTTCTTAGTGACATCATATAGTGAGGTGATCTCCCAAATGCAAGAAGGACTGATCAACTTCAGCTTTCAAGTTAATCAGTTCCTTCATTAATTTGGGTGGTCCCTCTCCCTTATGATGTCACAAAAGACAGATTTTGAAACGGCTTGTAATGCCGAATTGGCTATGTATCTGGTGAAATATCAGATGATCTTTAAGGTGTAGAGGAGAAACAGTTGCTGCTGAACAAATCGGCTAAGGCTGGTCAGGAGTTTTGCTGGTTCAAGATTCGTTTTTGAAAACCCAGAGTATTAAAAGTTGGGAGCCTGTATCACAATGCAGGATGACTGAGTTAGCTGGATCATTGCACTGAGTGAAACCAGGAAAATGGCTTCATACTTCAGTACACGGTCCATATTAATGTGGGCCCTTGGTTTAACACGGTGCAGTTATCCAGCTCACAAATCCTGCTTCATGGACAGTCAAAGAAGCTTAAGTTGGTGAGGGAAGCTAAAGCTAGTAGACTAGCTGACGATAGGATACACAGTCGGCGAACAGCAGGTCAGCTGGCTACATTTACCTCAGAGTTGAAAACATATCTTAAACTATTTTGACACTCTTTGGATGGGTTAAGAAGAGAGAGAGAAAGGCCTGAATGTTTCTTTTTAAGAAGAAAAATAATTTTTTTCCAAGGAACAGCTCTTGTGAAGGTAATTTCCTTCACCTTTTTTTTCCGAATCCCCGGGCTGTTAGACTGGAAATCAGAAAGTATTCTCACTCTAATCAGTACAAAAAGAAAGAAATTACATGTTCGAAAGTTGTAACTTTAAAATCGCCGGGGTAGTTTCAGGCAGCTCAAAACCATGAATTTTAGCATTGTTGTGGTTAAAATTATCAGCAGCTCCTTTAGCCAGAATCGCCAAAATGGAAGCTGGTGCCGCCGTAACCCATCCCAGTCTGATATCCATCAGCCAGAGGCCCTGTTCCTACTGTTCTGGCTGTATCATTTCAAGGGGCCAGCGACCACTCAGATTAGAAATGGGCTATTTTTGAGTGTCTTTAAGAAGACTGGCTTATCGTACCCCGTGGTGATAGTTTGTCAAAATTAAACAAGGCCGAAATTCAACTGTCGTCCTACCACAGCACACAAATTCCACCCCCAGTCTCCACCCCAGGTACTGTCATATACCTCCTGAAACTACCCCTCCAGCAATCTTCAGTTCATACTCAAAGTGAAGGTCTACTTTCATGCACCTACTTTTCACAATCCAATTCCGTGCACCAAAAGAAAAAACCAGCCATTATTGCTCAATTGTTAAAGAAGGATTCTTATTTTTTTAGATAACTTCTGTATAAGTTCTTCCTCTCACATCCATCTACTATCCACTATACCACCTTGACCACACATTCAGGAACACACGCATACACACACACACATGCGTGCGCGCGCACACACACACACACACACACACACAGACAAAACACATAGACACTCCCAAGATATCTATTCCCAGAGAATACCTGCTGCTCCAGACTGTTATTACTGTTGCAGAACAGTCTCGCTTCTTAGCTTACAGACTTCAGCTCTCATCTCTGTGCACAAACATCCAGAAAACCAGCGCCGTGGATCTTCAGAGCCAAAGACTCCTGTTTTATTATTCTGTTTCCTGAGCATGGTGACTCACAGTCCTCAGGCTGATCACCGTGATTATGAATCCTGAACTCTTTTAACTGACGGGCCGCACTAAACACCTGACATGCTGATTATGATGAAGAAGAACATCCTCCATTGAAAAACAAAATGCTTGATAGATTAGCAGATCTTTCGATGAGTCAAATGGTCCCAAATTTGACCTAATTTAGTAAAAAAATGTGAGGCTTTAGTTTGGTTCAGGCAGGCACGGAGGTCACTCCCAGTTACAAGCCCCTTTCCGTCCAATAACTCTTGACTTCAGCATCTCCCACCCAAATGTCGAGCTTTTATAACCAAGACAGCGTTCATTCATCCCTCCTGCACTGTGTCCCCACTACCCCACACCTACTGTGGCCTGCTACTGATCTGCATCTCATCTCCCCACCTTACCAGCCTCCTCCTTCAGAAATAACACTGTTCATTGCAAGCAGCATCTGTTCATGTTGTGTGCAATAATGTGAACATCCTGAATCTCAGGCACTGCTGGGGGGTTTGTGATCTCAGGGACTGTCTGTGTCAGGCTTGCTCAGACTGTTGCTCGAGCAGAGTCACCGCCAAACAGAAATGCATGTCGTTCTGTAATAAATGCTTTAACCTGATGCAGGAGTCCTGTCTGAAATAATATGGAGAGTAACTTTAAGCGTAAAATACTGTCACTGTTGAGACTGACTGGCTTTTTTTGGTTTAGCAGTGAAGAGAACTGAAGAGGAAAGAACTTTTCTTTGATGACATGAGTCTGATTTGAAGATGATGCAATGCTTGTTCCCCCATCAATCCATGGACATAATTGCTTGCTAAATGTCCTCATCGATCAATCATGCCCATAAAATGCACAATAGCACCAGGAGGGGGAGATTAAACTCATGCGCTTGTTTAATAAGCTTTGTTGAGGATGAGGAAGTGTTTTTAAGTAAACTGTCCCTTACTGTGGCTTCAAAACAAAGTTGCACACCAGTCCAGATTCAGGGAGATGCGGAGCAATAACCAAACTACACAACACACACACACACACACACACACACACACACACATACACACACACTTGCGCAAGTGTACCTCCAACAGCCCCATAATAGCCAAAGAATCAAGTCACTGACAGACAAGTCTTTTACAGTTTTTTTCAACTGCTTATACAGATTTTCAAAGCTCTGTGTCTTTTTCTCAAAACTTTACACACAAATCCAACTATTGCTCACACGAAATGCAAAAAGCGCCCAATCTCCTGCGAAATGAAACACAGTATTCAAAATATTCTAAACACACCTCAAAAGCAAGCATTTGCCTCACATCATAAACACATTTACCATAGTATGACATACTTGTGTATATCATTTACACACTGTAGCTCTAAATCCAAAACTCTTTTGTTTTTATGATTTTATATATATATATATATTGCCAAACAAGAATGAAAATACAGTATTATGCAAATAGAAGTCAACACAAGTAATACTGGAACCAAAAATATTTAATTTTTTGAATAAATCGGCTGCTGTTGTGAATGCAGTATTGTACAGCATATAAGAAAAAAAAAAGCAAAGTACACCAACCACCACATATGGTGATACAGCAACCAAAAAATAGACATGTATGAAAAAATGTGTGCGTGTGTGTGTGTTTGTTTGTGTGTTTGTTGATGGGGGAGAGCTAGTTGGGTGTGTATTTAGGGTCAGTCTCTCCTCCGGGCTGGGTCTGGCCACAATATTTCATCAACATCTCATGCTATATTTTCTCTTGCCAAACATTGAGGAAAGAATCTTCTTGTGTGGCGTATCCAACCTTGGATAGAAGCAGCATCAATGTCACCACGTGCTTCCTCCATTGCCTGGAGAAGTGTAAGGCGGGCATAGGGACGACGATCATACACTTTCCAACGCCATGTTGAGAAGAATTCTTCGATCGGGTTAAGAAATGGTGAATATGGAGGCAGGTTGACAACAGAAAAATGGGGATGGTTGACAAACCAATTTTGGACCAGCTGGGAGTGATGAAAACTGACATTATCCCATATAACCACAAATCTTGCCTGTTCTGGATTCTCTTCATTTGGAGCAAGAATACCATGAATAGTGTCCAGAAATGTTAGGATATGACCAGTGTTATAGGGGCCAAGTGTTGCATGGTGGTGCAGGACACCATTCTGCGTTATGGCGGCACACATGGTGACATTTCCTCCACGTTGGCCTGGGACATTGACAATTGCCCTCTGTCCAATGATGTTTCTCCCCCTCCGTCTTGACTTTGTGAGGTTGAATCCCACCTCATCCACATAAATGTATTCATGGAGGATGGGGTGGGCATCCATCTCCAAAATTCTCCGTATTGGACAAAAGAATAGATTTGGATATGCACAATACAATAGTCTGTCTCAGCAGGTGAAAGTCTGATGTACTGGCAGTGCCATGTGCATACTTCCACATGGTAACGCCGCAGGTTCTTGACTCTGTCACAATTCCTTTCAAATGGGACCCTGTGCAGCTGCTTCATCCGTAACTGATTCCTCTGGAGGACCCGATGAATCGTAGATAGACTAACAGCATCAATATTGTTGAATATGGTGACGTCTTCCAAAATATGATTTTGAATCTCACGGATTCTAATGGCATTATTTGCCAAAACCATATTCACAATTGCGGTCTCCTGCTCCTGTGAGAATATACGACCTCGTCCTCCATGATACTGTTGTCTTTCCACTCTAGAAAATTCAGAAATACAGTAGTAAGAGTGCTGTATAAAGCCAAGGTTGTACTGCCCTGTGACCATTCATACAGTGTAGTGCAGCAAAATGGATGCTTGTAGCTACAATAGTATACATGTATTTTTCAGCTATGCAGGAATGGCTATTACATGTACATGTACATTACAGTACTGTTGATTGTTGCATACCATTTCAAAAAGTTCGAATTATGGCCGCCACTGTAAATCGACTAAAGTTGGGCTGGACTCTGAGTCCAGCCTCTCTTGTGGTCAACCCATGATTGATCACATGATCAATCAGAGTAGCCCTAATCTCATCAGAGGCTATTCTTCTTGGTTCTTCGTCCCTTCCTCCTTCAACTCGTCCTCGTCTTCTTCCTGCTTCCCTTCCAAAGCGTCCTCCACGAACCCAAACTCCTCATCATCCTCTGTGTCTTCCTCTGACTCCCCTGGCTCTCTCTGCATTGTTGTTATCCATTGTTCAAGACTGATAACTTGACCTTTACCCTATTTATAGGCCTATGACAGGCAATGATTGGTTGGTGTTCAGTAAAGAAATCATTGTTTGCACATGCGAGGACATAGTCTGAGGCACTGATTAATAAGTGTGGCATTTTGATTGTTGTGTTTGAAATAGGACATCAAGTTACTTCCTGTTAGATTTTTGTGTGTTAGGTAGAGAATTGTGTGTATTGATTTGCAAAAAGTGAATAGCTAAATTGAAAACTGTGTCAAGGCTGAGAATTAGTTTATGGTTTTGCTGATTTGAGGTGGAGTTGAGAAGTTTGAGTGACAGAGTTTAGAAATAGCGTGATATATAAAGGTTTTGTGTGTAAGCAATTGAAAAAAATTGTAAAAGGTGGTGTAGGAGGGGTAGCGGTGTGGGGAGGTGTAACGTTAGATTCCAACTAGCATCAGCACTCATTCACACTCCCTTATCTGGGGCAAAATTACAACTAAAGACCAGTAGCCATGAATCCCATCTCTTGACCGTCGGTAATGTGGAAAATTGTCTTCCTCTGATCCTATCTTTAGCCTAATTAATGTCTGCTTTATGCTGTTTAATTGTTAAGTTCAGAGCGTAAGCTGGTTTCTTGCAGCAGCGTCTTCATTAAACGCGGAAAGGCGGAACAAAGCAGCTATGCATTAGAATAGAGAAGAAAAGGCCAGCAAATGAGCAGAATTAAGCTGCTTTCACACCGGACGCGAAACGAATTTTTCGCACAACAGATTACATTCAAAGTCAATGCAAAGACGCGAATACACGCGAAACGCGTGTATTCGCGTCTTTGCATTGACTTTGAATGTAATCTGTCGTGCGAAAAATGTGTTTTGCGTCCAGTGTGAAAGCGGCTTTAAAGTGAAAAAGCTAAATGACTGGAATGCAGCATCCGCCACCTGGAAGAGCATCAAAGATTGTGCAGAAAACAGACATGCTGCTCTTAATTAGCTGTGTAATCCTGTTTGTTAACCTAACAGAGCAGACGCTGCGGCGCCATGTCCTGTGGTAAAGCACCCTTTCACAGGAACCAACTGAAGATCGCCATTCATTCTGAGACGACCAACCACAGACCCACAACAAATCTAATTACATTATTCTTCATCATGTTACCCGATCTCAAGGATGCACATGCTTACACACATACCCAAACACTCACAGAAACAGAAACACATACAGAATAACGCACAGGAAAACACGCACACGCACGCATACCTGCAAATACACTCGCACAAACACACTCGCACAAATACACACACACACACACACACACACAAATACCAGCAAATAAACTCACACATACACATGCACACACACACACACACACACACACACAAATACCAGCAAATACACTCGCACATACACATACACATACACAGGCACACACACATACACACACACACACACACCAGCAAATACACTCGCACATACAAATGCACACGCACACACACACACACACGCACGCGCATACCTGCAAATACACTCGCACAAACACATGCACACACAAGCACACGCACACACACACACACACACACTCATGTAGAAACACAAACACATGCATAGAAACATATAAACATGCACAAAACACACACAACACACACACACACACACACACACACACGTACGAATACTCATGCACACACACACACACACACACCAGCAAATACACTCGCACATACAAATGCACACGCACACATACACACACACGCACGCGCATACCTGCAAATACACTCGCACAAACACATGCACACACAAGCACACGCACACACACACACACACACACTCATGTAGAAACACAAACACATGCATAGAAACATATAAACATGCACAAAAAACACACACACACACACACACACACACACACACGAATACTCATGCACACACACACAGACACACCTGCAAAATCGCTTGAACATACACACATAAACATGCACACAGATACACATTCTTGCATGCACGTGAGCACACACATGCACATAGAAACACACAAAAATGCATAAACACACACAGAAACACACACACACACACAAACTCACACACACACAGACGGATTGACATACACACACACACACACACACCTGTACTTCCCCGTCCTTAAAAGTTAACGACAGTTCCTCATGAGAACATAAAACACCATGACCATCCTGAGCCGAGCCTCTCAGCAGGAGAGGAAGAAGGAAAAAGGACAGAAAATAAAAACACAGCCTTTACACTCATCCTCTCAATCCCTTAATCCCAGACAACCTCTCCTGCTCTTCTACCTCCGGACCGAGGGATTTTACACTCCAACTTTCCACACTGAAGTAGGACAAAGCGCAATATAGAGCTCCAGCATAGACTTCCCAGCAGAGGATAATGGCCAGTATACAGTGTATTCAGTGCTTATTTGGGCTGTGATTCGGCATGGAAAAAGAGTTGCATTTTCTTCATGGCTCTCACAATATGGCTCTTACAAACTGGGCAGAGGGCGAGCCACTACAGGATCGACGATGAGCCACCAGGGCGTCTTTATGATGAGGACGATGAGGAGAAATGGAAGGACGCCTGGAGAACCCACTGTACCTAATAATTTGCTCACTAATAATCCAGCTCCCTGGAAGAGACACCCGGGAGGGAAACTAGAATTTAGGGTCAGAGGTTTGAGTCACCTTATCTAGTAAAACAATCCAGTCCTGACTGAGACAAAACCAGCGACCTATATACACAGGACAATCAGTGATCACATTACGAGAACAACGAGACAATCAATCAATAAACAGGGACAACCTGTAAGACTGCTGGAACAGGGAAAGAACCAATTAAGCTGAACGCAGATTGTGTCAGTGGTACCTACAAATCAAAGCTGACAGTCTCTACTTTTACCCGACATCCATTGTTTTCAAATTCAATGCGCAGTGGTGCAGTGCCAAAATGCACACTACGTGGTTTCCCTGTCCAAAGACTTATGGTCTGCACTGCATTTCACAGCAATGTAGCAATGTAAGTATCTACATACTGCATCACTCTTTGTTATTTTATTTTAATCTCCACAATTTAAGCATTAGCAAGCAGACCTGAACACGCTTTTGCCAATAAGAGACTGAAAAAACTGAAGTAGAGAAATTCACCAAAAGCCAGCAGGCACTGAAAGCCTTCATGATTTCACTTTTAAGTCCCTAGTGTGACAGTTAATGGCACCGTGCAGTGATTTGCAAAGTTACGTGTTTGAATTCAACACTGGACAAAGTGAAGGTTCACATTGTGTTAGGGAATCAGTGAAACAAATTCAATTTCTGTATACGGCGCATTTTCCGGAGGCTTTGTCACAGCGGAGTTTACAGCGCACCCAGCCCTGTGGCTCCCCACATCAAGGACAGCAGTGACAAGGACAAACTCCTTCAGCGCCCTAAAGCGAAAAAACCTCGAGTGGAGTTAAACAATAGCGTTCATTTCTTAAGTCAGTTTTCGCAGCCGATTAGGCGAAACGGAGACATCTATGCGCAAGTCAGGCTCGTTAAGTAAACAAGCAGCATATGTCATTTACGTGAACAAAGCTCCTACTATTTTGGTTATATTCCGTACTGTTTAAATGTATCTGGACAGTTACTAACCCTTTAATTACCACACCAAGAAAAAAGCAATGAACAACACAAAAATGCTTCACTGAAAGCAGGTTTGTCAAACTGGTCCATTAAAGGGCCGAGGGGCTGCAGGTTTTCAATCCAATAAAGCAAAATCACACCTGATACAACTAATTAAATCAACCGATCTCAGCCTGCGCAGGTGATTAGTCGTGTCAGGTGTGCTTCTGCTTGGTTGGAATGAAAACCTGCAGCCCCTCGGCCCTTTTACAGACCAGTTTGACACACCTGACCTAAAGGTTGAGCTGGCCATAAATGGGTTGAGTGCAGTTAGGAGTATTCTCACTCGACATGGTTGTCGATGCCGCAAAATTGAAGTCTACAGTTTGCACTGTGACCTTGTAGCTGTGTTCAATTTCAACTTGGTCGAGTACAGAGACAAACTTGGAAAGAAAATAAGGGCCAATAATCGAGTCGCTAGCAATGTTCTCATGGACAAAGATCACGATATTGTACACCCCTGGTTAAATTCCTAGTTTGATGACCTGTAAGGCTTCAAATATCTTCAGATGTTATTAGAGCAGAGAGTTTGCCCTTTAGACTCATTGATGCTTTTGTTTCAATTGGCAAGAGCAAAGAGCCAGCAAGTGAAGAAATTGCACTGTACTGTATTTGTATGTATCAGCTGTCCTTCCTTCTTCTTTTTGTGTTGTTGCTCTAAGTGTTGTCTCTAATACTGCTAGAATGAACAAAAACTGATGGTAAAAATAAAAAAAAAATGCACATTGTCTGAACCATTACAGAGTGCAGTGTGTCTCCTGCCCCACTTCCTGTTTCCTGTTTCCTCACCTGTATGTGATGTGCTTGTGGTGCCACTTCTGTCCCGTTAGGGCGTAGCGTCGCCTTCTCACACTCAGTTTCGAGGCCCCCCCAACCTGGTCTGGTACGCCACAGCGAGGCCTCTTCATCCAGCTGTGAGGAGACAGACTACAATCAGTTGCTTGCTGATGACATCATCTGACTGTGACCATAAAACAAACGTGATCACAATATCAGACACACACAGGCCATTTCTCAAAGCGTAGGCTGCATCCTTCGTGGGCTGTATTTTTAGGCTGCTGCGTCATCGCAGGCTGTACCGTAGTGAAAGTGCTTTCGAACTCATCCAAGAAACGCAACCTTCATCTAGCCTCATATCAGACAAAATTGTCAGCTCATTTACACTACGTTTCCATGTCAACAATTCCGTCTGATATAAGGCAAGATGAAGGCTGCATTTCTCGGCTGTATTTGAAAGCGCGTTCACAACGGAACAGCTTGAGATGACGTAGCAGCCTAAAACTGCAGCCGTTGAAGGATGCAGCCTACGCTTTGGGAAATGGCCATAAGCTGCGTTTGAGGCCCAGGCTGCATCCTAGATGCGCTGCATATCTCTATGGAAACATCATCGAAGGCATTACCATTCCTGAGACTCCTTTGATAACAGCGGAGAAATGTAACCTACGTTCTGTCGATTTTCAAGGCCACATCACATCTGTAATTCACAGCCCAAAATCCACTGAGCACTCAATTGGCTGAAGAAAAATAAAAAAATATATTCTGCAGAAAGGGTAGGCTACCAGACTTTTTCGCCAGCAAGTTAATGTTTTTTAGGAATGAAGAAAAGATGATATTATGTCGCTGTGACCCGGCTATAATCTGACACACACACTACCTGACTTTTCTTGATGGAATCACCTCTCTGCAACCCATCTATAAGTGCTATCATATTTAGCGCTCACACACACTATCTGCAACCCACCAAAAATAAGTGTGGTCATACTCACAGCTCACACACCATCAGGCACTTCCTGATGACATCGTCTCACTGCGACTCAGCCATAAATGAGTGTACTCATACCACATTGCTCACCATCAGGCACTTCCTCACTGCAACCCACTTTTGTGTTCCCATTGCATCCGTCGCAGCTGTACACCATCAGTCACTTCCTGATGACATCATTTTACTGTGACCCAACTTTGTAGTTCTCTCACATCTGTCACAAATTCTACACGCCAGGGTTGTGCAAACATTATCCTTGAAGGTTGCAGGGTCTGCTGGGTTCTTGTTATTACTTGGCAACTGAAGTGATTATCTTCACTTTGAATACAACTAATCTAGTGCCACAGATTGCCTGTTAACCATCATTTTTGTGATTTATTGGAAAAAAAAATCAAAAGGCGGCACTCTCCCATTCAGAGCGTTCCACCTTCTCCCTGACTTTGCGGTGGAATCACTCCAACACGACGCTTAGAAAAAATGCGCGTTCTGTACTACGATATAGCTGCACAAATCTCCCACTACCAACCGGAAAATCCCGCAGCGAGAGAGAAAGGGAGGACAGAAGGAACGCAGGAGGTGACCATCTGGTCAGCCTATAGAATCTGTGACGTGGTCGCACCGCCGTCACATACAGCCCAGCATCGGACCGCCATTTTCCTGGCATCGCTCCTAAGCACAGAGTGGTGCACCAGGAAATAAGGCACTAAAACATTGAGAACAGGGATGAGAGTGGGCGACATATATAGGCAATAAACGGCATATTGCTGCAAATATCTGCCAGAATATAAATGTAACTAAATCGTTCATACTGGTAGAGGAAGCATTTCAATGATTTCATTAAAGCGACAGAGCTAATATTTTGGTCAGCAAGGACCACTGACCCAAGGATCCAATGAGATTGGTTTAAGCCAGGCGGCTGATTTTTAGCTTGCCTAATCGGGAAAGTGCTCTTAGTCCTATCTTCTTTAAGAACTCCCGTTAAAGTGTACGCAGTTAAAATTCAGAGAAAACTATGGATCGTGATATAGACATCTTCATCATGCGAAGTTCAAATTATATTGTGGTATAAATTTTAGACCATTAATCTCAGCAAAGTGACTCTACGGCCCAAAATCACATGGGGCACAGTGCAGGATTCTCATTGGTTCTCAAAAACCCCTCCCTCCTTTTCATCCTGACTTCCCTGCTTAAAGGGCATCTAAAGTCGATTCTCAGACGGGATGTTGAACGTCCAGTGTTTACAAACAAATCACTTGCTTTTGTTGACATCTCGGATTGTCATATGACCAATTTCATTCATGAACCAATGTTTTGTGTACATAACCACAGATAACGTAGATAACCCTTCTATTTCGGTTCGTTTGCGCAGGTGCGGCTCGCTGATTGCCGATGAACAAAAACAATGGGAATCGATTTTAGATGCCCTTTAAGATTGCTCTGCATGTTACACAGGGACAATTCATGAGAAAAATAAAAGCACCGCAAATCACACTTTCGGCATGCCTGTAACCTGTAAAATGAGTAAACCACAAAGTGCACACACACACCAACAGCAAAATGGGTGACACTTTACAATGAGGTCACCTGAATTGGCATTAATGTGGTTTTTAACACATTTAATGATGTACAAATACATCTATATGCAGTTTAATCAGCATTTTGATGGTTAGTGTAACAAATTATTAAATGTAATGAACACAAATTAATGGTGTTCAAATAATAAACAAAGCTGTATGGATTAACCTTACAGTACTTTGCAATAACATTAAAAACAACATTAATTATGCCAATTTATGCAAATTTATAGTAGAAAGTTAACTCATAATCCCTGATAGGAGGCCTGTTTTAATGTTGTGTACATGCTAAATAGTAAATGGAAAATGTATCTCCACAACAGTGCAAGAGCAATCAACAAATTACAACCACTGCACTACTACTAAGGACATTAATGCTAATACTCATATCCAAAAAGTTTGGTTCTGATGCTCCCAAGTTAGTGTAATATTTTGGTCGGTCTGGTTGAGAGAGGAAGGTCACATGGGGGATGTAAAATTGTCCTGATTTTCATAACCAGGGGTGTTTACAGCGGTAAATGCACAGCATCAAGGGCTAAAGTCTCACCTCGGCGTGAAATCACTACATCAATAAAAGGGAGCAAGAACCAGAAAAAGAAAAATACTGTGTCAACCCTTTGAGCTCTGAGATAAAGTTTTTAAAAATACACTGCCCGGCCAAAAAAAAAAAGTTGCACACTCAAATATTTAGTTGGAACCCCTGTAGCTTTAATTACAGTGCATATTCATCTTGTCATTGTTTTGACAACTATATGCAATGCCAGAACATTTATTTTCGATCAGAAATGCCATAATTTTTGGCCGAGATCTTGTCTTCTTGACATAATGGTTGAACCACTCGGTGGTCTTTCTTGAGCACATCCCAATAACTTTTAATGTGTTTAAGGTCAGGACTTTGTGGTGGCAAATTTGTTTGTGAAAATGATTCCTCATACTTGTTTTTGTCATTCATGGTTTTCTTTGCTAAATACAGGCCAATAACTTGCCCGTTCTGAAATACTGTAACATCTTTTCCACCATCAGGGGATGTGTCTTCCGACATGATTTTTTAAGAAACGAGTAGCGAATCGCTTCAGCAGTCAGGGTTAAAATGATTATTGCCAGCTGAAACACAATAATAACTGCAATAATGATCCAATTATAGAATTTGTTCATTAATTTCCAAACAGTGACTTTTTTTTTTTTTGGCCGGGCAGTGTATTTAAATGTAATTATCTTGTGCTGCTGAAAACCTATCAAGTGGCAACTTGTTTAAAAGAGCTCCTTTATGGGAGCTCTTTTAAACAAGTCACCACATGATAGGTTTTCAACAGCTTTGATTTTGATATCTTACATCATTGAGCAACAGTAGCTGGATTTAGCACTCTAAGGGTCAAAATCTTACAAGACGGCAGAGGTTTGATGGCTCAGAAGAAACGTTAAATTCTGGGGTAGGAAAAAAATGATGCTTACTCACTTTTAATTGACCGCTTCATACCCTTAGATACAAAATTTACATGTAATAACCTTCAAATATCCGTCAGCCTGGCAACACTGACTAATTAGTTAACAGACAATGGATAACGCATGTTTCTGACATCACTGCCGACACACTGGTGGGACATGAGCAACGGCACTTCCTCTTATCGATAGCGTGTCTCAAGAAGGAAAGTAAGAGAAGAAGAAATTTAAAAGCTAAAAGAGGCTTTATCTTCAAAACTTGTGTGACCCTCGAGATACAGACCTGTTAGACACAAGTGCCGTATTTCAGTCACCGCTTTTACTCCTGTAGCATACCATAATGAAAATATTTCACTGCAGAGCATGTCTAAAAAATATACTAAGAACAACTGAAGTGACAATTATCTGCTATAAGTATCAAAAGGGTTAAAGGGCAGGTTTCTTATCTGATAAAATGTAGTAAAGTTGTTGTGGCAGCTTTTGTGACCATGACTGTGTTCTTATAATCTCAGTATATAGGTAGTGTTATCCTTTATAGGCAGGAATATATTGCTAAAGATGGGCCCCACACTGGTACAGACAGGCTGAGATAATCAGGGTATATGTGGGGACTGTGGCCCCCTGAATGAATGCAGCTCTGAGCCCCAGTTTTACAGGAATTCTTGTGGTCCCACGTGCAGCCCCCTAGAATATCCACCACCTGTCACCCACAGGGACCCTTGGTGAAGGCCCTGATAGAGACGTAGGGGCCCTTCATTTGGAGGGGCCGGTTATACTCACTCTATAGTCCGTCGGTCCAGGGTCCCCGTGACGCTGAGGCCGTAGAGGCGCTGCATGGCAGCGATGGCGGTGTGCATGGTCTGGGCTGAGCGGAGGACGGACATGCGGGGGTCAGTGCGCGGGAGGTACCCGTACCTCTGCAGCCATGTCTGTGAGGGGGGGAAGGAGAGGTTAGATACATGTATAAATATACAGTGCCTGGAATTTCGACACACACACACATACACATACAGTACCAGTAACCTCCACACACACACACATACACAAACAGTACCAGTAACCTCCACACACAAATACACATACACAGTACCAGTAAGCTCCACACACACACACACACACACATATAGTACCACTAACCTCCACACACAAATACACATACACAGTACCAGTAAGCTCCACACACACACACACACATATAGTACCACTAACCCCCACAGACACACACACACACACACACACACACACACACACTAGTACACCCACTTGCTGCATATATGCACACATGGACACATGTCCAATAATCTCCATGCACACCCACATGCACAGAAACACAGCCGTCACACCACACACCCTAGAACATTCATAGTATAAGCCGATACGTTCTTCAGCACATTTCTGCAGTGCAACATGCTCAAGAGAGAACTGCATTGTAACTCAAAGGTAGTAAGTTTGGTTCCTGGTGAGCATAATCCAACCACACCCTTCCACCGACTGGTAAACCAGGGACAGTACAAAAGCATTGAAAAAGTAATATACACCCTCTAGATATTGCAGTCAACCTACTTTCCAAACGGTAAAAAACCCTGAAATATTAATGTGACCCGTCTTTTGTTTATGGTTCTAATAGTGGTGAAGTGTTTGGTACTTAGAAGGTTGTTAATTCTAACCTTCTTGAGTGTTATGGAAAAACCTAGTAAGTAACAAAAAGCTGATTCCGAAAAAAAGACAGAAAACTGTATCCTTCTGGGGTTAAGCTCTTGTCCGACAATGAAACTGACATGGTAGTTATTTGTTCATTACATAATAACAGATATTTATGGAGGATTTTTTTTTCTTTATTATTAGTATCCCTAGCAATATGACTTGAGAAATTTTTCCATCTGAAAATATAAAATGTCAGATCTCAAAATGATGGACAAAAACCTAACAATTATGCAGCTGCAGTGGCATTTGACAATTTTTCAGTGTTAGCTCCATCATCTGCTTCCCTCTTCAAGCCATTTTTCAGTCGTTATTAGCACGTGAATTGCGTGAATTACGAATTATGACCATGAATGCCCTGCACATCCAATGCTCTGCATGGGGACTTACCTCACAGATCAGATAATGTAGGTATGCTGCTTCATAACTGGCTAATTCACTGACCATTCATTCTATCATTAAAAAATAGAAAATTTTATGTGGAAGAACCAAGGAAGATCAACTTGCTTGATTTTTACTTCACAACTGATTAAATACCGATGACTTGCTTGGTTTTGCCACAGGAAAACATAGGAAATCAATGATTATTTTTCATATATCTTACTGTATATGATGAGGCAAACCCTCATAAGTACAAAAATTATCCTAATTTAGTTTCGACCAAAATTAGACTCGCTAGGTTTTTCCATAACACTCAAGCCTTGGTGCAGGCATAGTAAGATCGGTGCAGCTGTTAGCCTCTTGAGCAAGACTCTTAACCCCACATAACAAGAGGAGCTTAGTCTGATCAACTGTATGTCACTAAGAATAAAAGCATCAGCTAAACAACAGAATTATTATTATTATTATTATTATTATTATTCATTCATCCATTATCTAAACCGCTTTGCTTCTGCCTCACTAAGGTCTGGTGGAACTGGTTATGGGTGAAAGGCAGGGACACACTGGAGAGCTCACCAAACCATCTCAGTGCTCACACACCATTCACTCTCCCACTCATAACTTCAAGCAATTTAGAGTATCCAGTTAGCCTGATGTGTATATCTTCGCACTGTGGGAGGAAGCTGGAGTACCCGGAGGAAACCCACACGAACACAGGGAGAACATGCAAACTCCACACAGAAAGGCCTAAGCCGGATTCAAGCCCTCGAACCTCTTGCTGTAACGTGGCAGTGCTGCACACTGCGCCATCATACTGCCCTAGTAGTTCTTCTTCTTATTATTATAATTATTATTTTTATTATTATTATTATAATTATTATCATTATTATTATTGTCCGTTAATGCCAGCAGTCATGTGCAGTCGCGTTAGGCTGACAGCGACCGGCTCCCAGCCGAGACCAAACGTGACACAAACTCCAGCCCTGCGCTTCACCCTTCCACATCACCCAGCTGCGCTGATCTTAAATATTCTCAACCTGAAGCCAAACACTGGCAGGCTGTCACTAAAAAAACAGCTATTATAATATATCCCCACAGACTGGAGCTGATTTAGCAACTATTACAGTGCTTTCAAAACACTCTGTGAGAACATAACTCAAAGCCAGGCATGCCCTGAAAAATTAATGTCCCCTGGAATCAACACAAAACCATTGCGAAAGCCCCTACAAAACGACGGAACAGCCCAATAAACTGTGCTAATGCTTTCTACATTACCTTAGCAATGACATACACGTTTGATTCAGCAATTTCAGTACTAAAAGTGTTCTGATATTGGAGTAGCCTTTGAAAGAGGCACTGGCACTCGGCACAAAAACAATCAACTTTATATGGCAGTTTATATCTCACAGTGTTTCTCATGACATTGCAAATATTGTGGCAGCCTTTTCAGAGTTAGGCCAAACACAGTGAGAGAAACTGTGCGCTTGCTCCATTTTTCTTTTTGATCCAGTCGTATCATTTTTGGCACAGCTGGGTCCCTCAAAGTTTTGGGATTAGCTCCGAAGAGGAACCCTGCTGTGGAGAAGAAGACATTTTTTCCTCTCGTTGCGAAATGGAGAAAAGAGCAACAGGGAGCCTGTCCATCTTCCCATCAGAGTGACAGCTGTGATTACACTGTCATAGTGGACGAAGAGATACAGAAAATAAAAAACTAAAAACCAAACAGTCTTTGAGATTCGACCCAGGACCTTTGCCAAGGGCAAAAAAAAAACACATAAGTGAACAGAAAAGCATGTAAAAAGGTACACACACGCGTACACATGCACATGCATGCGACACACACACACACACACAAAATATGCAAACGCACGCACACACAGACTAATATCCACACGTTTGCACATGCACGTGCACGTGAACAGAACACACTCATAAATGCTGAAACCAGAGGTGTGTAATCCAGGGGTCAGAAAGTAAAAATCCTGCCATGTTTTTATTCCACCCATAGACTCCCGCCAGCTGATTTCACTTATTAGTTCTACCTGCCAGCTGAAGAAAAGTGCCAACTGACAGGTCTTTTGTGGCTGAAATAATATTCTGGGGAGGTCTTTTACTCTCTGAACTTACATTACACACCTCTGGCTGTAATGCAAATGCACATCCACCAGTGATTCTAGTAAGAGCCCAGTCCTCCTTCAGGTGATTCAATTAATCTCCCTCCACCTGAGCGGCGACAAACTTTTCATTTAACTTCATCATGTCCTGCTCAGCGTGAAGATAGCAATCAAGAATACACAGGGTAAATGTATTTCCAAACACTTATGGCCATACAACACAACCGTAAACATTATCGAACACTCACATACATATTATGATGCACACATTACCAAACACTCACACCAATGCAGCATTGACACAAACATTACCAAACACTCACAGCCACACAACATTAACACACACATTACCAAACACTCCCACCCATACAACTCTAATGCACACGTTTCCAAACACTCACTATCACTCATTACCAAAACACAGATACAAAGGCCTGGACACAAATGCTGTCACTTTTATTTACATAGACACAGAGTATAACTACTGGTTAGGATTCAGAGTCAGATCACTGAAGGGATGAATATATTGAGAATCTCCAATATATCTCAGGTTCTGCCATAACATATACGGTACACTGTGTCCTTCGCATGTAGATAACCCAACCTCTTATTCAAATCAGGCAAGCTTTACGCCTGACTACAAAACATTCATTTAACCAATTTTTCACCTCATGAATGTTCACTGGGATACAATAAATTTTACTTATGTGCCTTTTTGAAAATGTATTTAAAAGGTCAACATAAAAATAATGAAAGCCAACATGATTGTAAAACAGCTCTGTGTGTGTGTGTGTGTGTGTGTGTGTGTGTGTGTGTGTGTGTGTGTGTGTGTGTGTGTGTGTGCGTGTGTGTGTGTGTGTGTTCAGCTGTAGGCTGAATTCACACTCTCTAACTGAATCATTGCCTGTATTGCTCACTCCTCCTTGGCTGGCACCCATATATTTTGCTCAAATTTTTTCTTCCCTTTTTACTCAGAGATTCCACGACAGCTAATAAAAACACCTTAGCACAGTCAGGTTGTGCCCTCCTTGAAATAAGCAAACCACGTTAGTCTGCTGGAACTTAAAATGTCACACTAAAAGAAGGAAGACTGTATTACGTGCACACTGCTTTCTGGCCAAATGCTGCAACAAGCGCGTGTTCAATTATGTCATACATGACTGAGGGGGAACAATTTAAGGAACATGCAAAGCAAACCATGGATCAAAACATATGCAAATCAGCCAGTGCCGTATCCGTAAACCGCTATGAAAACAGACTTCATATAGAGAAACATTTATACTACTTTGTAGCCTTAACGACTCCCTGTTGGGATCTTAAAGAACCAAAAAAAATCTCATTGTGCTGCTTTAAAGAGTAATGGTGTCAGCCGGGCAGTGCTGAAGCCTAATTTTTAATCCTTATTTGCCCTTGTATTAGCTTACTGAAAATTACCTTCGAAAAGCAGCACAGAGAAGGAAATGGAAACCACTCCTTCTAAATCAGCTCACACATCTCAAAAAGTCAGAGTAGCAAGAGCTTACGTCCAAGAATGAGGCAGAAAATCGGTTATTTTCCTCTCGGGTACAAAATATTAGCTTGTGTTCAGATACTGTTAGCTTCAAAAATGTTTCTTAAATAACTGACAAATTGTGAAATAAGTGAAACAACCTCAAATCTTTTTTTGTTTTGGCTTGATTAATTCATTATTAATTTAGCTTTAATGTCATGACAACTAAGATTAATGTATTCATTAAGAGCCAGAGTCTGTAACTATGAACCAGGGGGTGATATAGCATGTTCCAGTAGGCCACTGAAGATTTTTGTGGGCGTAAATATATCGTCCAAACTGACAAAAATTATGTTTTTTAATCAGAAGATCCCTTCGGGGGGGAAATTACAGCCCTTTATATGGTAGGGGTTAAAAGGGCCAAAATATTGACATGGTCAAAATCTGGACGTTGTCGTTCTAATATCTTCGTGCACTCTCTGTAACCCTCCTTGATCTTAAGGTATATAAATGTATGGGTAGAGTTCTTCCATTTAGCATAATAATTTTCAAGGTTTACTGAGGGCGCCGCCTATAAGGGGCGCTTCAAATCATGACTTTCTGCATTTTGGGCTATATTTGAGACCCTCCCAGGGCCTGTGCCCTTATTAACCCTTGCTTATTTATATGTATTTGGATACATTGGGACTAGTTCTTTCCAAATTTGCATAAATGGAGGTGGTTTAGTTAGGGTGCTTTTGCATAGATGGCGCTTTTTTTGGCAAGAACACGATTTTAGGCAATTTTCATTTGGCCATATCTCAGTGCGCCCCCTATGGATTTCAGTGAAACTTGTTTTATTATGTTTGTCTATAGCTCTGCTATTCATGATAAAAATTTCAAGTAGGCTTTTTTGCCTCATTAAGCCTTTTTTACACGCCAGAGTTTGACGTATGTCGCAATCAAGCACCACCTCCGAAAAATGTCCATTTTTGTTTTCGTCCCCAACAACCAGTGGGGAGAATTATTTGAGTGTTTTCAAAGCATTGAGGCAAGAGAACTTATTCAAATAAGCAACAATTTATTAAAATGTTAAAACTGAAAAGTCAGAAAAACAACAATCAAGGCACCCATATGTGCTGAAGATACTTAGGCCTTAATGGACGGCATCTTTCTGTTGGTGCCACCACCACAGAATAATGACTCAATAATTCTGGAATTGTTTAGCATTGGATAAACACTATATAAAAATTGTACCAGTAACAGAGGCTTCTGCGTTGGTATTCCTGAAATAGTCTGAAATAAATGACTACCAGTCATTCTAAGGTACACGCTCCTCAAGAGGTTCTCAGGACAGCAACTGAATTGCACATAGTTCACAACTGACTAAAACTTTTGGACAGATTTGTCCAGAAAATCTCACAACATAGTTCAAAACTAACTGAAGGACATCCTTGTTCTAAGGTTTTAACCCACAACAACTAAAAATATTGGACAAACTTGTCCAAAAAACCTCACAACATAGTTCAAAACTAACTGAAGGGCATCCTTGTCCAGAAGGTAACCATAGTAATTTTCAGAGGGGGTTGAGGACCTTGTCTTTACATTCTGCATTGCTGCATGCATTATGCATACACACAGGCCACACCCATTAAAAAATGTGATCAGAAAATATATGATCTAATATCTTGGGAGCAAAACTAATCGTTAGCACAATATCCCACAAGGTAAAGATGGAACGATGTACCGCTCGCAGGTCTTAAAATCAGAAGATATTTGTGATAAAGCAGGATTTCCACGGCTCTATTCAGACTCTGAACATGCCATCAAAACGTGATCACAGCAGTGCTGCCACCTGCCATGTGAGCCGCCTATAGGAGCATTGGAGAACTAACCTTTTGTCTTTCTTGATTAAAGTGGAGAGTGATCTGGTGTGAACGTTTTAGCACAAAGAGGGTTAACGAGGCAAAAAGCCTTCTTGATATTTTCATCAGGAATAGCAGAGATATAGAGAAACACAATAAAAGAAGTTTCACTGAAACCCATAGAGGGCGCACTGAGATATGGCCAAATGAAAATCGCCTAAAATTGCATTCTTGCCATAAAAAGCGCCACCTATGCAAAAGCGCCCTAACTAAGCCACCGCCATTTATGCAAATTTGGTAATAATTAGTCCCAATGTATCCAAATATGCATAAATAAGCAAGGGTTAATGAGGGCACAGGCCCTGGGAGGGTCAAATGTAGTCCAAAATGCAGAAAGTCATGATTTGAAGTGCCACCTATAGGCGGCGCCCTCAGTAACCCTTGAAAATTATAACGCTAAATGGAAGAACTCTACCCATACATTTATATACCCTATGATCAAGGAGGTTCACTGAGGGCGCCACAAAATATTCGAAGGTCAAAGTCCAGATTTTGACTATGTCAATATTTTGGCCATTTTAACCCCTACCCTAAAAAGGGCTGTAATTTCCACCCGAAGGATCTTCTGATAAAAAAGTATTTTTTGTCAGTTTGGACAATATATCTACCCCCACAAAAAACTTCAGTGGCCTACTGGAACATGATATATCACCCCCTTCTATGAGCTGGTCCAAAGTTACAGACTCTGGCTCTTAAGTACAGGAAAAACCACTTGTTGAAAGTGACTTTTATTTGATTTTTGCAGAGCATGAGAAAGCAGAGTCCAGTGGACCAGCTGGTGGGATGGGATTCGGACCAGTACACCACAGCAAAGCAAAGCACGGTAGAGCACCAAAACCAACAGAAATATTATTTCAGTTTGATAAAGAACCAACACCTACAGAACCATCATCTCAGACTTATACAGCACCAACACCGACAGAACCATCATCTCAGCCTGATACAGCACCAACACCTACAGAACCATCATCTCAGCCTTATACAGCACCAACACCTACAGAACCATCATCTCAGCCTGATCTCAGCCTGATACAGAACCAACACCCCCAGAACCATCATCTCAGCCTGATCTCAGCCTGATACAGAACCAACACCCCCAGAACCATCATCTCAGCCTGATACAGCACTAACACCTCGGACACTTCGACACATTCCCTGGAGGAGCCGGGGATCGAACTGGGAACTTTCTGATTCCTAGACCACCCGCTTTCCCTGCTGAGCCATGCTGGGAATTGAAACAAAGTAAAGGATTATGAAACTGCAAGAAGAAAATTCAAACATGGACAGCAGCAAATGGTTAGTTGAGTCTAAAATCTTGTGCAAGAATAAACAAAATGGGAAGGTTATTAATAGTAAACATACAGGTAGACTACAGAAGACATCAAAGCGTCAGGACCCAATACTTGAATTGGTATGCCTTGAAAATAGCAAATGCACAACAAATGAAAAACAAATGGGCAGAAACGGGAGTCAATGTTTGTGACAGAACTGAAAGAAATTGGCTTAATGAAATTGAATTTAATTCAGAAAAGCCAAACAAAAATCAGCTCAAACACATCAACAGAAGAAAAAAAGGTTACTGTGGGCTAAAGAGAAGCACTCATGAAGTGTGCATGATTGGCTGGAAGTGATATTCAGTGATGAATAACAAATCTGCTTTGGCTAAGGTGAAGATACAAGATACTTTTGTCTGGTGTCATCCATATGAAACATATAATGATGACTGCTTTAAGAAAACAAGCAAATTTCCCCATTAATTTATGATATGGGGTTGCATGTCAGGTAAAAAACCAGGGGAGATGGCAAGCATTACCTCAACAGTAAATGCTCAGGTCTACATAGAAATTTGGACCATTTTCTTATTCTATCAGAAGAATATACAAACAGGTTTGATGATGATGAATTAGTTTTTTTAGGACCCTGCAAAACTGATCTGTAAACCGCAATTTGATAAAGTTGGAACCAGCTTGATGAAGAATATTGGTTTTCATCAGTGAAGTCTATGCCTCAAAGAATTCAGGCCATAAAAAAGCCCAAAGAGAAGCAACAAAGAACTAATTCTATTTTTTTTTGATAATTACATAATTTTTTCCTTAACATTGAGTGGTTCCATCTCTTTTCCTCCACTTGATTATGAAAAAACATGCCATTAAAGTTTGTAAAATAATTTATCTTAATTAGTTTGAGCTGTGTTTCGTAAAGCCAGACTGATCAGCTATTGGGCGGCACGGGCACGGGGGGTAGCACTGCCGCCTCACAGCAAAAAGGTTGTGGGTTCAAATCTGGTCTGGGGCCTTTCTGTGTGGAGCTTGCATGTTCTCCCTGTGTTTGCGTAGGTTTCCTCTAAGTGGCCTGGTTTCCTCCTACAGTCCAAAGACATGCACATCAGGCTAATTGGAGACACTAAATTGCCCATAGGTGTAAGCGTGTGTGTCAATGGCGTGTACGCCTAGCAATGGATTGGCGAGCTGTCCAAGGTGGGTCCCTGCCTTTCGCGCAGAGTCAGCTGGGATAGGCTCCAGCTCCCCTACGACCCTAGTGAGAAAGTGGCATAGACAATGGATGGATGATCAGTTATTGAACAAAAAATTTTTTTTGTCATATCTGCCATTTGTTTATTTGCTTTGAAGTAAAAAAGCTGGATGAACATCTCAGAGCGATGATTCCATAATGTTTGCTAGGGGTTGTACGCTGCAATGCAAAAGTATCTGGGAAGTGACACAGTTTCATTTTTTTCCTATGCACTACAGTACATTGGATTACTAACTACAAATATGAGATAAGAATAGTGACTGACAGCTTTAGTTTGATTTTTGGGCATTCACATCTGCATCTCTTAAACCATATAAGAATTGCGACCCTTTTTATACTGTTACTGGTCAAATGCTCATTGACTGCATATATACTGTACATAATTGAAAAATTAAAGCTAAGCATGCTCTCCCAGTGAAAACGAACTCTTCATCATCTCTAAGGATCTAACTCAGGGCCGTATCCATGGCAATGGAGAGAAATCCGTTAGCGGTTAGCAACAGCTCAGAACTCCAGGGAAAACAGCTGGCGGTTGGCAGCTCGTTTGTGCAGGGTCACCACTAGATACGGAGAGATTAAGCTCTGACATGCTGTCAACACAAAGCATTGCATTGTGGGATAGAACGAGGAGGAAGCAGCCCATCAAGAAGGAGAGGAGATATTCTGTAAGCGAGTGGCAGGCATTCCAAAGTTGTTGTGAATGGTGGTGCTTAATAACGACACGATACGACTGACTCAGTGGTGCGCACATTCTCAGCCATCATTAAAAAAAATTCTGTGATTCTGCTGGAAGGGTAGCGTTAGGATAAGGATTGTGTAGATGACCATCCACTCGTGCTCAATGTATTGAGCATGTGCAGAATGCACATGTATACTGTAATGTGATAGTGTGACTGTATTCGTGTGCTGTTTTGGCAGATAAATCTCCCACAGGTCTGACCTATTAGAGAAAAATACTTCCATTGGCTGTTTGTTTTCAGACCTTACTGCTCTCTCTCTCTCTCTCTCTCTCTCACACACTCTCTCACTCACAGTCTCTCACACAGCTGACGTAAAATAATTGCTGGGACATCTCTCTCGGTCTCGCTTAGATTTGACTAATTCAGTGAGACGCACTGCCAGGGTTGTCTAGGCAACCAATCACCCTGCCCTCCCCTATCCTCTCTCCAAAGGTGCATGCCGGCTACTGTGTGACGCGTCACATGAAGAAGCTGTCAGCTCTGCACAGGACAGGCCCGAAAACTGCTGCTCATCGCAATCTTCGTTTGGCCTCTAAACTTTAGTTGTTCTCTCCGCTTTAGGTACACGCAACACAGTCCCCAAGTACTTACACAATTAGGAAAGATGATATTTCCCATCATTTTCTGGCCGTGTGTAGGATTTGAAAAACAGTGAATGCAAGAAAGTAGAGACAGACAGTTTTGACTGATGGGAATTAACATCCATACTGTGTAAACTATAGGGGGATTGCAACACTGTAAAACCTAACAGTATATCTTACTACTTAAGTTAACAGTAATTAAAAACAGCAGAAATTTGAAATGACTTAATTGTTGAATGTATGTTGAACTCATTAGAGACTGGTTGTGAGAATACCTTAAACAAATAGAGTCTACATTTTTGTTTCATCCATATTTGAGTAGGAAATAATTGATTACAATGAGCTGAGTCAGGTTGGTTGAAGCACGGCTTCAGCCTACACAAACGTCAGCCATGTATCAAACAGTCAAATTGCCTATTCTGCCAGAGCTTTTGACAGCGAAAAATATTCCAACATGGCGACCGTCTTGAAAAACAGTAGATGTTAACGTGTGTAGTTCGACTTTTTAAGATTAGATTTGATTTATGATACGAGAAACCACTATTGTTTTGTCCATAAATTCTGGTGTTAATATAAAAAAGTTTGCAGGAGGTGAGTTGTACGATGAGTGTCACAGCTCACTGATAGCCAGCATGTTGGTGTAGCAATTCTCGGTATCGCCAATACGCAAAAAGTGCTCGGACGTAGCGTTTTCGGCAAAGTATCTTGCTACGTCCAACACCCACTTACTTACGTTGCATTGCTGAGACTACGGCAACGTCTAGCATCAGCTCGCTCTAACTCTGCTAAGTATGCACGCATATATGTACATATACACTAGCGAATGCGTGCTCGGATTTGTAGCAAAAGATCAGCTTGGCTTTACTTCTATGATACCGAATGCGGTGAATTTAGCCGGGGTGTTCATAGTTAAGCTATGTTTCCATTAATACGGCTGAAGTCCGGCTGCGACAGGCTGCAGGGCAGACACGGGACATCGCATGCGTCCCATGGTGCGTCCTCAGTGTTTCCATATCCACCTTATTCCTGAGGGCGCTACTGTAGATATGATGTTGGGTGCAACTTCCAGCGGAAGTAGTTTTTAGCGAGTGGCTAGTCAAGAACAGCGGCATTTCTTTCAGTTAACTTTGCAATTACAGCTCTTTTTTTAACAAATTAACTTGCTTTTCTTAAATGTCCCTTCAGAGCTCCGGCACCTATTGTGCCGTTCGAGGCTGAACTAACAACCAGAGGAAGCTAAATTTATGGTTTGATCAACAGTGTTTTGAATGCGCACCCAGAACATAGGGGATTGTCCTTGTGTTCAGCGAAACGGTTTCCATCGCCTACCTACAGAAGAGGAAGCCAGAATTTGGCTGAAAAACCTGAATTTCCCGAAAACATTAGGTGCTCATTTCATTATGTCGACAAACAACGATTCCTACTTTATGGCTAGGCTCAGACAGACCGCCGCAGAGGAGATGCCGGGTCCTCAGAAGCATTTTGACAGCAGTGCCAGGAGAGCACAAGGTATGATTTCACGTGTAGGGAGGACAGAAAATTGTTGTATTCTTCCGGTAATGCCAGTCAGCGTAACTAACGTTTCATCCTGCACAGTTTAAGATGAGGCTGTAGAAGTAGCAATAGTCCACTACAATTTGAAAATAACCTACTCTGTTCCAAACAATAGTCTTGCACTCCAAACCTCATTTCACTAAAATTAAAAGTATGGGAAAAATGGATGCACTGTGTTTTACATGTTATAGTATTGGATAAGCTAGCAACTTAATACCGTATAATGTAGTCGGCTGGAGTAGAGCTAATTTGACTTGTACTGTCGGATGGCTTAATTTACTCTGTATAACAATCCATTACGTTTCATATGTAGGGCAATATTTACCGCTGAAATATAGTGTTTCCATCATAAATATTATCAGAAAGTACTTGTATATCTATTTTAAGGTACATAAGGTCGTTTACCACCTCCTTTAACAAAACGCGACTGACCTTGTTGCTGTGGAAGTACTGCATACGCTTTGGAGCTTTGTAGATTGTTCATAGCTTCGCAGTCTGTGGCAACGGAGTCGCTAATGTAGTCAAATGCGCTAGTGTGGCCACTGCTTCAGGTCGTTCTCCCATTCTTCGATAGTAGAAGGCAGTGGTACTGTAACTTTATCCCGTCTGAGGGCTAAAAGGTGATGTTCCCTCATATATTATTTTCCAATTGCTTAAAAAAAGAGGATTCGCGTGAGCCGCTACCATGGTAAACAGTTCAGTGACAGGATGCAGCGGACGTTGCTCCCAGAATTCGCACAAGGGATCATGGGATGTGGGAATAAGGTGGATAAACGGCTGAACTACACTATTCATCCGTTCTCGTCCTCATGGCAGGACTCAACACAGCACTGCTTAAACAGCACCTCATGGCGGACGAAGAGCTCATCATGATAATTACAAGCAACATTTTAATACAGAAGAAGAAATGAACTAAAAGAAAGCACTGTTAAAAATGATAAAAAGATATAGATGTCTGGAATGATGTTCTGTTGAATAATAAAGTCTGATATTCTGAAGATTCTGCTTCATCCTCTGAACTGCAAGAAATAGATGAAATGATGTTGAAACTCCGTACAAATGTTGCATGAAAACCACTACTCTGTTATCATCTTGTAACAAACTTAAGCGCGTGATACACAGGAACACTTCTGATATACAGAAATCACAAAGGTACCGTGGCATTACAAAGCTCAGATCATAATTTAAAGCGGCAGTATGATTTTGATTCACTGAGAATGGTAAATACATGTATGTTGCTGCAGAAACCTCGGCTCTGCTCTGAACAGGGCAATAAATACCAGGCAATTGGACTCGAGTCATAGGGACTCGGACTCGAGTCAACTCGAGTCGCAAATTTGACGACTTGCGACTCGACTCGGACTTGGAAGGCAAAGACTTGGGACTTGACTCGGACTTAGGAGACAATGGGCCCTATCTTACGCCAGAGTCCCTAAACCCGTTATTTGGGGATTTAGCATTGCGTAAGAGGCGTTCCCCCGCGAAAGTTGCTATCTTGCACACCTGCCTATATCCCTAAAACACCAGCGCTACCCGTTATATTATGCATAGGCGTGGTTTGGGCGTTACGCAAGGTAAACCAATCAGTGTGCCAGGTGCCATTGCCTTGAGGAGCAAGCTGCGCTATCCCAAATCCTCAAACCGAAACCCGTGATGGAGAGAGGAAGGTCGCCACGTTTCTCCGAAGACGAAGTTAAATTGCTCGTGCATGAGGTCAAATCCAGACGGGGGAGGATATGTTTTTGTTAAGTTGATCATGAATTGTATTATTATTATTATTATTATTATAATTTGACATTGACATATTGTTTAATGTTTGCTATGTAATTAAAAAAAAACATCAACCCTACCCCTTTTGTGATGGAAACTTCAAAAAAAAAAAGAAAAAGAAAAAAATGCGTTTCGCCATGATTGGGTCATGCCTCCAATTGAGCTGAGTGGGTGTTGGAATGACCCACTAGCATAGAATAATAGTGCCACAGTAACCCTAACAGCAACGAGCAAGGCATACGGACAGCTGGCAGCGGTGTATACATCATCTGCAACCAGGTGACATAATTCCGTCACTGCCTGACGGGAGAGGCGCAGTTTTGTCACGCATTCTCGTTCTGTGGGAAATAATACTCAGGGCCGGCACTAGACCTGAAAGTTTGAGAGAAAATATCCATCCCTTTATTGACTACAATTAGTCCTGGCTAATTCCATTTGGTTTTCCCTTATTAACACCTTTTCCAATTCAAGAATAATCAAGTGGCAATTGAAGACACGGCTTTTCTCCCCCATGCGATCTAACAGCGAGGAAATAATGGGCTACATTCAGTACAGAAAATATTCTAATTCGACACAGGTCTATGCTCTGGCACTGAGCAACGGTAATTTTTTTTTTTTTTCCAGCGAGAGCGGAATATCAGAACTCTTTTGCGAATGAAGGTAATTTCGGCGACAAGTTTTTGCAGCACGGTCACGCAACTTGCTGTAAAAAAAAATAGACAGCTGTCCGACTGGAAAATGTAAACGGACGAAACCACGTACTTGTCAACAGAATTACCTTCATTCGCTGAAGAGTTCTGAAATGCCGCTCTCGCTGGAAAAAAAAGTTACGTCGCTGAGTGCCAGTGCATAGACCTCATTATAATTAATTATTTTTCTGAACTGAATGTAGCCCATTTGTCGCTGTTAGATCGCATAAGGGGAGAGAAGCCGTGTCTTCAATTGCTAAATGGGTAGCGGGTGGTTTGAGGACCCGCTATACGCTTTCCCTAACCTGTGTGGTCAAGATAGCAATTGTAGGGAAAGCGCAAAAACACGCCCATGGGCACACCTCCAGGCGCAAATTAAGGATTCGGCATAATGCATAGCGGGTAGTATGGCCGCAAGATACTGTTTAGGGATAGTGGAAGCTGCTAAATGCGTAATTCACGGGTAGCGGGTAGTGGCAACGGGTAGGACAGTGTGAAAGATAGAGCCCAATGACTCCAGACTCGACTCGACTTGAGGCAAGATGACTCGGACGATTGGTTCTTTTCATTGTATGTTTTTTTTTTCACGTTGATATTATTCTTTCTAGTATGACAAAAGCGGTTCGTTTGCGTGCAGTGCACGGCGCGCGCTCTAGCAGGTTGGTTCAGACAGGCTCCGTTTTTTTTTTTTTTTTCGTGTCTGAAGCGGGAGCACGCACTTTTGGAGATCAGTGCGCTTGATTGCATGGATAATTGCAGCTGCAAGTTCTAGTGCGCCCAAAATAATTCAATTTGCTTTTAAAAACTTATACTCCGATGGAAAACGAAGGTCTGCTCAATGTAAGACATGTTCAACAACCATTAGCGACAAGGAGGGAACCACTTCAAACTTTGTCCGTCACCTGAAGACCCATGATGACAAGTAAGTGAAACCTGATAGCTAAAAGCCACGCGTGTGACGTGAAGTGTGTGTGTGTGTGTGTGTGTGTGTGTGTGTGTGTGTGTGTGTGTGTGTGTGTGCGCGTGTTGGAATAGTCGGTCGTGTTTTGTTTACCCCAGCTAACGTCAGTTAACCTCACGTTAGCTAGTTATCGTTGGCTAGCTACATTGAGTCGGGAGAATAGTGGTGCACTGCTCACTAGCTATGTTTCCATCCACTTGTTAATCGAATTATCTGAAGTTCGCCAAAAATATTCATGCGAATAAATGCAGTGAAAATGCATTTCCATCTAACAGCATTAAAGCGAATAAAAACTTGTGTGGAATGACGTCACTTTCTGTTATGCGATCAAATCGATGTATCGAATAGATTTCTGACATTTTAAGCTGTTTCCATTCATTTTCGCACTGAATCGCAGAACTTTCGAGTGAACAAAAGTAGTGTGGTAGCAAACAAAATTAACTAGTTAGCCAAAATGGAGCTACCAAAAAATGATGATAATTGCACAAGTTGTAATAGTGCGTATGTGCCATCTATTAGCAACATAGCAAACCATTATCAGAAGGCAAGGACGACATCAAAACACCGTCACAATGCAGTCGCAGATTTATTCGGCAAATAATGTTTCCATCAGCATTTATCGCGTAAGCCTTTTACCGATCAAGAAAAAATCCGATGAGATCAACCGTATAAACTTTGTGTCGATATTCTTGCAATCAAGTCGAATTTCACCGTTTCCATAAGGCATTTGTCTCTTTACATAAGCACTTTGCTACTGATGAATTCTGATGAATTTTCATGTTTTTGCAAAGTGTTCAAAATAAACAATTTTTTGTATCAAACATGCCATTTCTTTAATGGAGTGCAAGCCTTTCCTATCTACCTAGGTCTTAATGATCAGACATGGAATGTTGTAATGGATAAATGAACAGCTTTATGGTGGTTTAGCCATGCAGACTAGTCTGCACTCTCTTTTTTGAGATTGACATTAGGTTTTTCTCTTCCAGATATAAACCTGAGTGCTTTGTGGGTGGGCTGGGGGAAAATGGTGAGGGACTTGACTTGACAAAACCTGTGACTCAACTCGACTTGACATAGCCTTGTGACTCGACTTGACTCGACTTGCCCACAGAAGAAAAGACTTGGGACTTGCTTGAGACTTGGACCAAATGACTTGAGACTCGCTTGGGACTCGGATCGGAGGGACTTGGACAATTGTCTGATAAATACACATTGCTTCAAAGGTACTCATTTGTTAACAAAATAAAGTGGGGAAAACCCTCTGATCTATAGGGAATTCCTCGTGCGATTCGTGTGCACTGGAGCTGTAATCGCGCCCTGGTCCGATCGGAAAAACACGCATGCGGCTCCGCTCCCGGAGCCGGGTGAAAATCGCGTGGATGGAAACACTTCATAAAAAGACAGTGATATGCGATTTTTGACGTACCCGTGTCTGCACCGGCACCTGACTTCAGCCGTATAAATGGAAACATAGCTTTAATCTGATAATGCGGTCGGATCTGTAGTGAAAGATCACCTTGGCTTTACTTCTATGATACTTGGGCATGTGCACGTATTCGTATTGTTATGTACAGATGAACAGTGGCGTTACATAATGTGAGTGTAGCCGATGCAAGCATTTCGCTAGCGAATACGGTGAACTTAGCTGGGGTGTTCACAGTTAATCTCATAATGCGCTCGGATTTGTAGCGAAAGATCACCTTGGCTTTTGAGTTCGCTCCAAACTGACTGAAGCCCATACTGCAAACTTGGGGTTCAGCTGTGTGAAACGAAGCAAGGCTGAAGCGAGCCTGCGTGAAGTGAAGATAAATGATAAGGCCATTGTTCATCTCACAGCACTGTAATGACGTACGATGAGTGACATTCGTTGTGTGCTACGCACTGCTGACAGAGGGACACAGACACATCGCTCAAATGGTAGTAGAGATATGCAGTCATTGTGCGTATAAATCTCTCATCCAGGGGTATTTCTGAAGTTTTTTCCGCTTATTTTCGCTCGACGAACACATGGCAGTTTCTCAGTAACGACCCATGGCCTTAATGACTACAGTTCAGTTACTGTTGGGCTCTGCAGAGACCGGAAGCGACTGGGTCACTGAACTATCCCACAATGCATCTGAAACGGGGCACGAATGCAACATCCGGGCATTTTTTGCATATTGGCGATACCCTCAATTGGTTGTTCAGCTATCAATCTCAAGCGTTGCTAAAGGTTTTGCCCTTATTGGAGCCTAATCGTGCGGTGAAGAAGAGTCCCTTCCAACCTAACCCTAACCCTAACCTAAACACAGAAATGTCTCATCACTGTGTTTTTCACATGGCAACTTATGCATGTTAAGGAATTTAGAGCATATTTACTTTCGAGCAACTATTTATACAGTGTTATGATAAAGTATATAGTACAAGGGATTTGGTAATCTGAAAGGGCTTAGTTAGCTGAATGTTTGAATGGATAGTACAACCATTGTACTAACATTAGTCACCTCAAAGTAGTATGCACATACTTCATTTCTGTCAATCTTAAACAATTTTTACCTGTCAAGATAACGTAAACAAATGAGTAAAAAGAAATACTTCACTTCTGTTTAAGTCTGGTGAATGTAAGAAGTGTAGTTTACTTGACTCCTTTAAATTAGCACAACACAAAATATACATGTACTTATAACTCAGTTAAATGACTTATCTACATTTAATTAAATGAGTTACCAAACTCAAATGATCCAAGGCAATCGGTTTACTCAAATAGTATGAGTTAACTTCCCAGGTTTTACAGTAAACCATATTTACGTGGTGTCACAGAAATGGACTGACCTCAATGGACTCATTACATCAACTGAGAAGTGAAAACTACTCCCACTGCCATAAATCCTCATTAAGCAGCAATCTGGGAAAAGCTTGTGTTGACTTTTCCTGGTGGTCCTCATATTCACCCCCACCCTGACTCTAAACATGACCTCTCTCTCCCAGAATTCCTGGATAGCTTGTGTATATTATTGAACTCTTATTTCAAATGAAGGTTCAGCGTGAAAAAAACACCAAGGGTCTGTTGCCGAAGACCTCCATAATAAAGTCGATTTTGAATTTGCAATTGTCCACACTCACTTTGCAGAACCAATCCCAAATAACCGTCATCAAAATGTGATCGAAGGTTATACGTGTTACTATAGTTCAACGAGTGGCAAACAACAATTAGAGATAGTACCATCAAGCATTGGGTTCTTTTCATTGTCGGTCTGCTACAGAATGAAACAATAACGTCTGATCCACAGAACGCTTACTTTATTTCATCATGACCGCATCACTGAAGGTATGATTCCTGCTGATGCAGTTTTGATGTGAATCACACAAACCAAAACAGGTCGTCTTGGCAGTGATGACACACGTTGGCAGTGAAAAGGCTTTTTTGAAACCTGTAATAGTGGAACAAAAAGGATGTGAAAAAAAGTATTGGATCAAAACGGTGAGTCAGCTCTTGGCCTGTTTTAGTGATGGCAATGCTTTATAAGTGCTACACATGCATTAAAGATCAAATCTCTACAGTCAGCGCCAACCCGACATTAGAGACTGTAGCCTCTTGACTTCCTGTACGTATGAAAACTAACTTCAAAGATGAAAAATGTGCATTTTAAGCCAGTTTAAAACTGACATTGCTTTTATACAACAAAGGCTTGCAAGGGACTTCACTCAAATCAAATTCATTCAAATTTCATATTTATCTAGCTTATTTCACAAAAAAATTATGACAGACTCCACAGACAACCTTAGCTGATCCGCCAACTATCCCACAGCGATTGTGGCAAGGAAAATAACTTTCTAATGGCAGATAATTCATAACCTTAGGAGACACCAGACTCAAATTTGGTTGGCCCCCATTTTCTTCTGAGTGGGTTAAAGTGTAAGTTTGGGAAACCTGGGTTGTCTACCACTTAGCCATTGAGTGAGTGAAACCTGTAGTAGGTAATAAAAAAAAATTGTGCACTGGAAACAGGGTCTTCAGAAGTGGGGCGACAAATATCGGACCCTTAGCCAGAAGGGTCCCGGAATTTCATTAAAAAACCAGTCCGAGATCAGAATTCTTACAAGGAAAGCCCAAATTTCCAGCTGATAACCTTGGACAAGCAAGTGAGTGAGTTTATTAAATATGATTGAACTGTGTATCTTGCCAATTCAAGACCAAGAAAGCCTTTTTTCTCGATAGAGCCCTGGAAGGGACTTATCATACTGCTGTACCATAAAACCTTGTGTGCTTAAATTTCTAACCGGAATATCCGACATCTTAACACACAACATAGCACTGTAGCGTCTAGCAAACATTACTGAACAAATCCAGGGCGCTACAGAGAATACAGAACTTACCAAAATAAGATATAAGCACTGCATTAACTTTGAGCTAACATTACAACACTAATCTAGGGCAGTTAAGAGAATCCCATATGGAAAGAATCTATATGAACATATATGCGCATATATGCAACCTATATGCCGCATATATGCCACATATATGCCACATATATACAGCATGTATGCACATATATGCCGCATATGGGCCTCATACAGGCCAAATTCAGGTACATATATGTGCATGTACAGGGCATATAGGTCTCATATATCACTTCTTTATATCCATATATAGGCCCTATATGTACATACAAGGTATATGTCTCCTATATAGCTCATATACCCAGTGGCAGGTTCTGTTTGTCATACCTATTGTATAGCTTATGTCACACTTTTGCAACTGTCATACATGATGCCTAGCTCATATTTTTATTCTCAAGGTAATATCTGCATATTAGTCCAAAGTCCCTTACAGAAATAACAAGAATTTCACGCAATAACTTATTAATCGCATGTGAACATGTGAAATTGGCATCACATTTGATCCTAAATACATGTTGACATGTGACAACGGCATGTTATGTGTAAACCAGTCATTATTAACTATGGCAAGTGAGAGGAGACAAAAAGCTATGATATCAGCACAAATATCTAATACTATTTGTTACATTTTTTTTTCCTGAATCATTAACAATAACAAGGTCATCAATTCTTTCTTGACCATACTTATTTCCATTCTATGAAGATTGAGTTGTGTATTGTGGAAGAGAAGGAAGTGTATAAAAACAAAATGGTTTGATTATGTTTATTTCATCAATTAAGCATTTTTTCAAGTTTAAGTCACTGCCAGATTCACCACATTAGATAAAATTGGATTCACATCATTACAGCTCATACACTTCCACTGAAAGGTAATACACTACACTGTTACATCCACCAAATGCAATGTTTTCGATCTTGTCTGTAATGCAGTTTCTAGATGAATATAGCTCAGAGGTCATTCGTCTAAATGTAGCAAGATAAAACAAAAATAACAAAATAAAAGTACATAGAAGAACATGCATTCAAGTAAACATGCCTTTCAAAAGTCATTTTCATCCCCACATCTATCTGAGCATTTTACTGTGGTTAATGAATTTGAAGACAAAGTCTACATTTCTGTTCACAGTTTTAATGAACAGGCACTTGTCTTTTATCTGAGATGCTTGAATAGCAACTAAAGGTCCCAGACTTTTTCCAACAGGGATGAAATAACAAGGATTCTTAAATGCCTACACGGAAAGAACCTATATAAACATAGGGGTTTTAATATAGGGCCATATATAGGTTTTATATATATCGACATCAATAATATAAATTGCCCATTTTCATATATTATAGGTACATGTTTATAGGAACATATGTACCTATATACTATAATATATTAAGAATCATATGTTTATTTAGGTTCTTTAGGTGGGAATTTACTAATCCACGTTATTTGGGCTAAGGAATAGCTGGCATACACAAGACAAAAGCACTGCGTTAGCGTTGAGCTAACATTACCACACTAATCCAGGACAGTTTAGAGAATAACTGGCCAATACAAGACATAAGCACTGCACTACCACTGAGCTAACATCACCACACTAATCCACGACGATTCAGAATATAAACAAACAGAGACCTGAGCCCATGAAAGGAATTATGAGGGTCTGGCTCGGCGGATGCTGCCGTCTCCCACCCAGAGAGCGATGGTCCCGGCGGCAGATCAGCACCAGGCATCACTTATTCAGCCCAGCCTCTGTGGTCGAGAAGGACACCAGAAACTTGCTCGCACTGTGGCATTCAGAGACCCTGGCTGTGTTTGGTATTGTCAATACAACTAAGTACTTGATTGCTGATAGTGACCAGAAGTAGCCAGTTCCGCATAGTATGTGACCATATTTACTACAGTATGCCAAAAACACCTGGATGACATTCTACACTGCCTAAATTTAACAGGCCGCACCCAGAGCTGTTTCAGTGGTGTACTTTATCCAATGCAACATGTTCAATGGTAACGTGCCTCTGAGTGGCATGTGATTTTACAAGCCTGGTGGTCATGTGACTGTGTAGTGCACAACATGGGCATTGCCACACACACTGGTGATTAAAATGTATTCTACTTTGAAGAGTAGCATGTAGTGTCCAGTACATGCTTGTGCGCTAAGGAGTATGTTGATAACATGCAATTCTGAACACAGCCTCTGTCTATTGCTAAGTTAGCATGTATCGCAAGGCTAAAACTACAGTTCAACAGAGCTTGACATTATAAAAAATTAAAAACACTGTCTTCAGTGGCAACTTTAAAAAAAAAAAAAAAAAAAAGACACCAGCCTTGATTCTGATTGGATCTCTGCTCAGGGGGGAGAGAGGACACAGGATGCATCCTGGTCTGAATTCTCCTCTATGCTTGATTATAGGAGTCATGCAGGGTTTGTTTGGCTGCGTCCCGATTTGAACCCCTTATCTACAAATGGAGGAAGGCGTGTTGAGTTTCACACACGGTGCACAGCATGTCTGCAGTCTGTCTTCTTCAATATGTGCAGCCTCTTGTGATGACTTCTTGTGCATCATTGAGCACAATACACACATAAAAAAAACTTATGGTGGCTTTGTTGCTTCACTCGTCCAGTTTGCATGAGTGTTGTCAGTACACCCATATAATAGTGTCAGACTAATATAAGACGGGGAGAACAAAGCATCAAAATTGAAGGTGTTTACCTACGCACACTAACTATTTCTGTCATAACATGGCTTACCGTTCTAGTTCGTAACTAATCTTGGCTTTGCCAAAGTGGAGCATTTTTTTTCTGAGGAAATTTAAAACTACACTAAGAGATTTCTGACCACTAGATGGTCCCAAAAGCACCAACTCCATTTGTAAATCAAGACAGCTACTCCTCCCTCCCCCTCTCTTCTTGGGACTCCTGTGGCTGTTGCTGTACGTCCGGAGTCACACAACGGTCATGTCTTCATCAACTCGCAGTGAGTAATTTTGTCGTTTCCACATTTTTGAATAAACACGCAAAACCATAGCCTATAATGCTGTCTATTTAATTAATCTTTGCCTTAACCCCAATATTGAATCAACAGAAGACTTTAAGGACCAGTTGTAGCTTCACAACAGAGGTGATTTACGTACAACCCCAATTCCAAAATAGTTGGGACAAAGTGTAAATTGTGAATAAAATCAAAATGCAATGACTTTCAGATCGCATGAGCCAATATGTTATTTACAATAGAACATAGATAACATTTCAAATGTTGAAACTAAGACATTTTACATTTTTATCCACAAAATGAGCTTATTACAAAATTTCTGGCTGCAACATGTCTCAAAAAAGTTGGGACACAGGCAAAAAAGGGCTGAAAAAGCAATTTATATATAAGAGAATCAGCTGAAAGAACATTTAGCAAGTAATTAAGTTAACTGGAATCAGGTGTTTAACATCATTGGCTCTAAAAGGGATGCCTTAGAGAGGCCGAGTCTCTCAGAAGTAAAGATGGCCAGAGACTCTCCAACCTGTGAAGGCTTGCGCGAAAAAATTGTGGAATACTTTAAAAACAATATTCCTCAATGTCAAATTGCAAAGGCTTTGAAGGTCTCATCATCGACAGTGCATAACATCATCAAAAGATTCAGAGAAACTGGAAAAATCTCTGTGCATAAGGGACAAGGCCGAAGGCCTTCACTGGATGCCCATGATCTTCGGGCCCTCAGACGCCACTGCATCACTCACCAGCATGATTCTGTCATTGATATTACTAAATGGGCCCAGGAATACTTCAAGAAACCACTGTCAATAAACACAGTCTGCCATGCCATCCACAGATGCCACCTAAATCTCTATCATGCAAAAAGGAAGCCATTGTTGAGCATGATCCGGAAGCGCCTCCGCATTCTCTCATTTAAAATGGACTGTAGCAAAGTGGCAAAGTGTCCTGTGATCAGACGAGTCCAAATTTGGCATTCTTGTTGGAAATCATGGGCGGCGTGTCCTCCGGGCTAAAGAGGAGAAAGACCACTCCTCCTGTTATCAGCGTTCAGTTCAAAGCCAGCATCTCTGATGGTATGGGGATGCATTAGTGCATATGGCTTGGGACACTTGCATGTTTTAAAAAGCACCATGAATGCTGAAAGGTATATAAAGGTTTTAGAGCGACATATGCTCCCCTCCAGATGACATCTATTCCAGGGAAGGCCTTGTGTATTTCAGCAGGACAATGCAAAACCACATACTGCAGCTATTACAACAGCATGGCTTCTTAGTAGAAGAGTCCGTGTGCTGAACTGGCCTGCCTGCAGCCCTGATCTTTCATTGATTGAGAACATTTGGCGCATAATTAAACAAAAAGTCTGTCAAAGGAGACCCAAAACTCTCCAGCAGCTGGAAGCCTGCATTAAACAAGAGTGGGATCAAATTCCAATGGCTAAACTCAAGAAACTTGTCTCCTCAATGCCCAGACGCCTCCACTCTGTGTTAAAAAGAAGAGGGGATGCTACACCATGGTAAACAGACCCCTGTCCCAACTTTTTTGAGACCGGTAGCAGCCATCAAATTTGAAACGAGCTCATTTTGTGGATTAAATTGAAAAATTTCTCAGTTTCAACATTAGCTATGTTATCTCTGTTCTATTGTGAATAAAATACTGGCTGGTGTGATTTGAAAGTCATTGCGTTTAGATTTTATTCACAATTCACACTTTGTCCCAACTATTTCGGAATTGGGGTTGTATTTATTTATTGTGTTCATCGATTGACAAAGATCCACGTTCACGCAAAGCTCACATTCTATGCTTTTAACCATGACAAAAAGAAATACAAATTCTGGTTATACCTAAGTCAGTACTAGTTAGCAAAGTCAGAGTTCAACTGATCAGTAGTCTAACTCTAAAGCTACTATCAGCTAAGTTTTGCTTGCCTACCAATTGCTAAATCTGTCTTATTTGTGGATAGTTTCACTTATTTTGTGAGCTATGTGCTTTTACACATTTAATTTGCTTCTGAACATGAACTATTCCATATACATTTACATCTGCAAACACACTCAGATCCACAGGTTGAGGGAGCTGCCATGGCGTGTACTGCTGCATCCTTTTAGAGAGTCCCATGCAACAAAGAGGAGAGAGGTGATGTTGAGGGCAGAGGAAGAGCTTATTGTCGGGCTGACACAAAATTTATAAAATTCAAAGCAGATAACAACAGCTGGCAGGCTATAAACTCTCACATTTCAAGGGGTCATTTAACTGAAAAAAAAAAAAAAGATCACCGAACACTGCTTAGTGTCACTTTAAAAAGCCAGTGTCCATGGCAGTTCACAGGCTGACAAAAGCTCAATCATGTAGGATTAAATCACCACAATCAACTGTTCCCTCAGGTACGGAACAGTAATAGGAGCTCCAGGACATGCCGGTGGACGGGCTCCCCCAACATACTCAGGTTCCCTCTGAAATTCCCACTCATTGAGGAGTATTTTGCACCACAGTTTGAGGATTTTTCAGTGGTGGTTGCTGACTTGAAAATAGAGGTAGCATAAAAAAAAAGTCCCTTAAAAGTGTAATCAATTTCAACTCCAAAATCTCTCAGTACTATCAGGGGTAGCGTTCTTGTTCAGGTATGACTAGAAGTAAAACTCTTCATTTGCACGAGAAACTGGGTGCAATACACCGAATATTGTTCAAAATTTTGATTCACTCAAGTGCAGGTTTAGTAGTCTGCAATGCAGGATATGCACAAAGCTGACACAGGAGATAATTGTGTTGTTGCTCATTTTTTGAAAGTGTTCAGGATTGCATATATTTTTATATTGCCCTCGCAATGCATTCAGAAAGAAGCTGTACGTTCACCTCCCAATGGATTATTCTGCGATTGGAAAACATGTTAATAAAGGAAATTGATTGAAAATGTGTCAAGACTCATCTATTTAAAGGAATTGTATGTGTATTTCCTACTCTCAGGTCATCTGCCACCACTGGGATTTTGAATTCTCTCCTTTTTCTTTTTTCCTTTACCTCATTTGCTATTTGGTGATTTGGGCTGGGCAATGCCCTTCAGCTCTTCTGACAAGTGCTATAAAAGTAATATTGCACCGAATTGAATTCTACCAATAATAGGCTGCCTGTTTGAAGTGTTTGTGTGTGTAAATTTATGGGTTCCCTTGTGTCTACATGCGTGCGTAACTGGTGTGTGCTTTCACATATGAGAGTCTACGCATTTCAGTCTCACTAGCTGCAGATTTACATAAGTAATTGCGAATAAGGCCAGAGCTGCTTCAGCACCTTCATAGCTAACCAGAGACCAAGCTCTTTTTAATACTTCTGAAAACTGTTCATTCTGTTGCCGCAAATCTCCATCTTTCTTAAAGGACTTCCTGCCTAAATTTGCCAGCTGAACAGAATCAGGCTGTAGGGTGCAGTCTGGACCCTTTTTTGGCAAGGTTAGCATGGCTAGTTCGTTGATAAAAAAACATTGCAAATTTGGGAGAGAAGACCCAAGCGGTTTACTGCGAACATGAACTCTCCAGTGATGTAATCTTCAAAATCAACACTGTTGCCCTCCACTAAGGGGATTTTTCCCTTAGCTGAGTGGTACCTCATCTGACTCACAAACTTTAATGTGAGTGGGTTCAAATCCCACTTTGGACGTGGCAAATCACTCAACTGATAACATTGGTGCCTGTTGACAGAGATCTAAGCTCGAGGAAAACATGGTGGCTGTGGACATCAAAATGGAGGAGGAGTCTAAGGGGGGTGAGTGTAGTTGTAGAGCTTTCACCACAGAAAAATATAAACTACAAAAAGGTTCAGCACTGTGACACAGTATGAGTCAGTGAATCACAGCAGAACTGGATTATCCCCGCAGTTCGTCGACCGGGGATTCAGTGCTGCCTTTCCTCTCAGCGACGAGGGGAAATCAGACATAAAATGGCACCCATTGTTTATGATTTCAAGCGCATAGGACAACTAGCGACTGCTCGGAGGGAACACAAAGATAAGCTATACTTTATTAAACCAGGTGGGGTAATGCGTCCTCTGCATTTGACTCATCCTGGTTACTTAGAAGCCGTGGGCAGCCACAGTGCAGCACCCAGGGACCAGCTCAAGATCTAAAGCCAGAGGCTTGGTCAGGGGCACTGGTTTGAGTGTTAATATAGATCAAGTGTTTGAGGGAGGGGTAATGTAGAGTACCCACAGGACAACCACAGGAACACAGGGAGAACAAGCACACTCCACGCAGAGAGGTCCTCCTGACCAACCAGGACTCAAACCCAAGAAGACCACCTTATTGCGAGGCAATGCTAATCACTGCGTCCCCGTGCCTCGCCAAAAAAGGACAAAAAAATATATTACACGTATTTTGTAAGGCAAACCCACACTGAACAAGGCCAGATGGTGGCTTGAAAAAAAATAGAAAGCCATTGTCTTCTAAGACGTCATGACCTCTAGACAAATTACAAGCCAGATATATATCTCACCTTCAACTGTGGTGCCATTCTAGGCATGAATCACTTTTTTTTTTTTTAACTTGGTTTTCCATTCAATGCTTCTTTTCCTTCCTCCTAGTTCCACTCATCAGAGAACAAATAGACAGGAAACAAGGAAAGGAAGAGAAGATCCAGATACTGTGAATTTGACAAATGGAACGTTCTTGCTCTACCACATCAGTTTGAGGCCCGTCAATTACAGATGTGGCAAATGAGGAGTGGTTGAGTTACATTTCACACACTGAAAATATAAATACTTCAGCGAAGGTTATGTTTACGTTTGTTTTTTTTTTTTGCTAAATATTTCTTTGTTGGAATTCTAGCTACTTCAGTGAGCGTACAGTTTGAAATGTCCTTGAGGATGGCGCACTTTGGTAGAAAGCAAGGAAAGAAGACATTGAAGGATAACATAGTGAGTAAAATAAGCACCCGCTCTGAATAAATTAAAGGAGACATCCCATCATCGTCCAGAGGTCCCCAGCGAATCCCAAAGCCCCACTGCGAAGGGTGCTTTCCATCTCCACCAATCCTGGAGGGCCTCACGCAGGCCTCCTCAGCCTACCGCGAGGCAGCTCACACTGGCAGCAGCTGTTGTCACGGTAACCGGCCGGCGCTGCCCTTTCCGTTGTCACGGAGAGCCGCCGCCGGATAGCGCTAAATCCACGCTCTCCACTGGGCCTGGCACAGCTCAAGACCCTCCACATATGCGACATTGCGGTCTTTCTGACTGTGGGATGTCCCACTACTGAGGCGCATACAAGGAATGGGGAGGATATGATAGATGGGGAACCTGTGCATCACTTCCTCTCACCCACTGAATTCTGGGACTGTTTCCAGCACCCCCTATAACCCTGACCTGGACTAAGCAGATTATGAATGGGGAGAGGGGTGGGGGAGAATGTTTTGGTAATGCCTCAGCAGTGCCCTGTGTTCCAATATGATCTGAGGCCACTATTACTACAAGAGAGTAATGATAGTAGTTCTTTTCCGATCAAGAAAGATATTACCACAACAGACTGTACGCTCAGAAATCAAAGTACATTTCTACGGGAACAAACATCTCTGCTGAAGCCTGAAAAGTGCAGCGGGGTTATTTGGGTACAAATTAGTAACTTTAACGAGCTAAAAATGAACTATTTAATGAATGAACTCAAGCTAGGGATGCAAATATCATTTCGCCCTTCAAGTAACATTGTACTATTTTGTTTCCCAGTCAAACTCAAAATGCCATTGGTGTAATGCATGTGACAAGTAAACACACCCTGCCAAAAGGATGCAGCCTCTTAGCATTCAGTGATCGTCCAACGGGGTGTGATTTATAGCTGTGAAATGGGGTGCAACTATGCATTTCTTATGCTAATTCACACGCAGAGAATAATGAAAAACCATGATACAAACAAACAAGGCCATACGGGAGAGAATGATGCCCACCGGGTGACATTGTGCTCATGTAGCCATGCCAGTTTTTTGTTTCCTCCCATCTGTGTCACATATCAACAGAATTCTGGTTTGCAAAGATCATATCCGTCGCCAAATAAATACAAAGACAAATTTCAATCATGCAAGGCAGGGATAGAAGGTTATATGGAGGAAAAAACACGCTTTGTTCATGCATACAGTTTATTTACTTGGATTAGAGATGAACTGGAATCACAAGGGGTGTAACTTCTGGGGTGCAATTTAACCCCACAATGACTAAAAGGGGCCAGATTCACAGACACGGATTAAGGATAGTCCTGAACTAAAATCCTGAACTATGGAAATTTTCCATTAAAAATTGGATTCAGTCTGACATTAAGCTTAATTTGTGTATGGAAAGCTGCCACTCTGGGTGAATCCAAACTGACTGAAACTGGCTGTTTTTTTTTGTTTTTTTTTTTGCTTTTTCTTTCCACGTTTCCTTGACCTCGCAAGAAAACATTACAGGGGTCATGGGAACGTGAGATGAGGAAATCTGGAAGGTTCCTAGAGACTTGTTTAAGAAAAAGCAGATGTTAGTTCCTTCAATTTTTCATTAACCTTTTCAGCGTTATAGGCAAGTATAGTTGCCCAATGATGTACAACATCAAAATCAGATGCTGCTGAAAACCTACCATGTGGCAACTTGTTTAAAAGAGCTCCCACAGGGGAGCTCTTTTAAACAAGTTGCCACATGATAGTTTTCAACAGCTCAGGATAATGGCATTTTTAATTCCTTGAAAATTAATTCAGCACTCAAAGGGTTAACTTGATAGCAGAGATGGCCTTTGCAATTAACCAGAAAATGAATGACGCACTCAATCACTTCAGCTGCAAAGGACTGTAATCCGTATTGATCTTTCCTTTCCTTTTCCTCTCTTGCAAGGTAAATGAGGTCTAGGGTGCATCAGATTTCTCTGAAGAGCAAAGAACCTTCCTTGAAAATGGACATAACCTGGAAATAATATTGTTGGCAGCCGAGACAAGGAGCGTCTGCATTGTCTATTTCACAAAGGTAAGGAGGCAATTACCTCCTTCATCGCTTCCTTCCAGCAAAGAAACACAGGGCGAACCTTGGCAGAAAGTAGAGATATAGACTGGACCACAAACCTTTGCGAGTGTAGCGAATGGATGTGTCCTTTGTTGCAGTTGCCCTATTAGAAAAGTAATGTCATTATCACTCATGATGTGTAGGCGGAAAGGAAATCTGATTTTAGTCAAACATGTCCCACGGAACCTTCAAAATCTCCCAGTAACTTTATTTTTGAGCCTGAGTGACATTTTCAGCGAGGCTGAGGAGAAGTGGAGAGGAAAGGGTAAAGATTGCCCAGGCGATCCTGAGTCGACTCAGATGCACCCCTGAAATGTTTAGCGTTTCGAGCAGTGTGCTTGCCTCACTGTTTGGCCTTCACTGGATCTAAGAGTGATAGTCCCATGCCTCACAAACACTAACAGAAGCAGACATAGACTTAGAGCTAAACCAGGCAACCACTCTATGCACTGGCCCACCCACAAGGCAGTTATACTCATAAAAAACTAAACAGTTAAGCCTTACTTTAAAATGTTTGGTCGAACATTTCAACAAAATTGTTGCCAAGTGACTTGATTGGTTTTGAATCTTGAAAATTAGCAAGCATAAAAGTAACTTAATGCATCTGTCTCACACCAGTTGATGAAAGTGAACAGAACATTTCATTTTTTGAGCGTGGCTGCCGAGCTTGCCAGACCCGCACGTGCACTGCTGGCACGGGAAGGCAAGCAGAGATCAGATAGCTCAAAGGAGCAGCCAGCGTTAGTATTTCATTGCCGTCAGTTACATTCGTATCCCGGGTAACCGGAGCCCAGTTGACACAAGCGACGTGAGTTTGCCAGTGAAGTGACGGAGGCGCGCACCAGTTTGCCTTAATACTAGCCCTCCTTCGCTGTGCACCTCAGCACTAACTCAAAAACAAAGAACAAAGAAACTCATTAAAAAGAGATCGCCCACGGGCCGTGTCTGCAGCCCTGCTGGGTGTCATGTGGCTTATGTTTCCGCGGCGACTCCGATGTGGATAGTGTGCGCGCACATGAAACAAAATCTGGACTCAATCGACCTACTCAGACACACTAATGGCCTGTATGTGTGTGTGTGTGTGTGTGTGTGTGTGTGTGTGTGTGTGTGTGCGTGCGCGCGCACGCGCGTGTACGTCTTTCATACGTTTCGCAAGTATTTCCACATTGTTAGATGAAGATAAACGACTCCGTTCTGAGTTATTATTAAGTTTAAATTGGAACATGACCAGGCCACCATCTGTCATTAATTTCTGTGATCTCTTACAAAGTGATAAAATCATGTTTCCCAGAGGTGGAGGAGCAGATTGACTACCAGTGTCTCAAGCGCAAGATGAAATACTGTCCCTCTATGAAGCAAGAAAATAGCAATAAGAGCAATCGCTAAATTAGGCTAGAGAACAAGCAGCTTAGGTTACAGTTGGCCACTTTGTTCGCTCGCTGTCTGATACTTTTAGGCAAGTGGGTTGAGGTCCAAGCTATTTCCCCGGCGCGACATTTTTTTCCAAACTCACTGTCTTTAAAGCAAATTGAATATGATAGTTATCCTTGTATGAAAACATCGTAATCTGATCGGAGTTAAAATGCGTCTGCTTCAATCTGGGGTGCGCAGTCATTGATTTGACAGAGTCGCTGGGTCCGGACATCAGTGGCCTGCGCATTGTTCAGCTACTTTGTCATTAAAGACGCGCACGTGGCACCTCTCCAGCACTGCCAACTCAAAAACGGAGTGCGGTGTCCGTCGCGATGCAAGCATCAATTCATGTGATCTGATTGAGACCTGAATGAAATACGACTGAACACTTTAGTTTGAAATATTCAGTGCAATCTAATTTTGTTCCTTGTGGTGCAAAACAAGAGCTGTAATTTTGCAAAGCCGAACACAGCACACGAAGAACACAACTGAATTAGCCAGTTCACTAAATCCAAGACCCCTTTACATTTACATACATAATCCCCCACATATAAGACAAATAATGAGGACCTCTATTCCCCGACAAAAATGGAAATGTGCTGTCCTCTGTGTAAGAGTGGGATGGAATTTCGTAGCAATGTGCTCGACACTAAGTCCTGGAAGTTTCCCACGGAGCCGCCACTACAAGCAAATACTGTTAACAAGGTTTAACGTGCGGAATAAAATTCCAAATCCCGAGGCTACAATGCTTCATGCGTCTGTGAATCAGACCATAATTCACCGCGATGGTATGCAACCTCTCTTTAAATTAAAACATATAATTCAACGTCTATGGTGGGAAATAAATACCCATAATGGGATTATGATTCCGTTTTATCATCGAGGTGTATGGGGTTTGCATCTAAATACTCCTTGCATAACACCAATTAGATTACGAAGACAATCCACAACCACACCACACAGGAAAAAAGGAGTTTAATAAATCCGGACAACGATGGCCGATGTGAGCATCACACTCCTGGTCTTACCTCCACGCTGAACGTCTGCTCTTCGCCATACACGGCACACAAAATCCACAGAAAAAACTGCAAGCACAACCCTGGATGAAAACAAGTCAAATGTCTTCTAATATGGAATGTTAGCAACATCATAACGACCCCTTTATTGATGTTCTTGGTTCTCTTTATTTACCAAAAAAGTCATCAAAACAAAACTGAAATAAAATAAATCCGCGACTCAAATGGAGAAAAACATGATTCAGAAGAACGTATCGCTGCCCAGCCGAGTTTCACCGAGATGGAGAGGATGGGGGCGAAAGAGATATCCCAAGATATGTCACGACGCGTAGCTATATTTCTGTCCCCTTTCCGCCTTTACGTCCGCAGTTTGATCTGTTTCAGCGAGTTCAATTATTATGATCAGTCACATTTGGCAGCATCTGCTGGTTCCTGTACTCCGCGGCATAGGTGGTGGTTTTCATCCATACGACTCCTTACAGCGCCTGCGCCGTGCGCTTCCGAACCCCCATCAGCGCAGCATGTATTAACACTCCCCTTCTGGACTGCGCACAGAGCGGCGTCACGAAAGCTTTGCTCGCGTGCCAGGCTACTGTATACGGATCAAGTATATGGGCGGAATACGAAATACGTACAGTAACATGTGATCCAATATCCACTTCCGAGACCATGAGAATCATTAGTGCGGCGCTGTGGAGATGTTTCAGACTAGGCTTCATTTGCATCTGCACCATCAATTTCAAGCGATTACATTCTGACATTTGGCGGACATTCTTATTTAGAGTGACTTGCGCAGATCAGACCTGCTTTATTGCACACGATTCATGAAATGCAGCTGCAAGTTTTACTGAAGCAATTTAATTAAGTGGTTTGCACAGGGGGCGCCGGATGCTCAGTTACTGGGCATCAAACCTATAATTTTCCAGCTTCCGTTCATTGACCATAAAGCTGCACCTGTTATTATTAGCTGTTATTATTATTACTATTATTATTATTATTAATATTATTATCATCCATCAATCCTCATCAGGAGCGCGGGGAAGTTGGAGCCTATCTAAGCTGAATGTGGACGACCGGCAAGAATAAACCATTCACAGCTCGCCAACCTGTCGCAGGACGCACACATCTTTCACTCACACTCTCACATCTATGGGAAATTTAGATTTGATTAACGCAAGCTTTTGGGCTGCGGGTACCCGGAGGAAACCCTCGAAAGAGAACATGCAAAATCCGCTCGGACAGGATTCAAACCCACACTCTTCTTGCTCTGAGGCGACAGCGTTACCCACTGCGCTGTTATTGTTGTGGTTGTTTATTATTATTATTATCATCATCATCATCATCATCATTGCGTGCAATACATCGCAAAGACGCACTCTGCAAGAGGTCCGGAAATGTGCCCACAACTACGGGCTTCATTGGTCTTCAATAAATTTCCCACTAGAGGGCGATGACAGTAGACCTAGCACTAAAATTTCTGTGCCAAATTCGTTTTCACAGCATCTGGAAAGGTTGAGTTGGCATGGAAAATTTACTTTTAAAACAAAAAGCAATGATTTCTGAATTTATATTGACTTGCATATCCTTGCAGACAGTGTAAAGACGATATGTGCTTTTTAAATTATAATTATTTCCTGATAAATATGCTTCAATTCCAGCCATTTAGGCCTGTAGCACATTCCAAAAAAGTTGTGACAGTCTAGTTTAGGACTAGTAATTGTCACAACCGGGGCAGAGGGGGAGCAAATTTCAGGATTGACGATGAGCCACTCTGGCGTGTTTATAATGAGAGGGATGAGGAGAAATGGAAGGAGGCTTGGAGAACCTGCTGTACCTAATAATTTGCTGACTAATATTTTAGCTCCTTGGAAAAGACACCAGGGAGGAAAACTAGAATTTAAGGAAAGATGTAACACTAACCTCCTCTAGTGACACAATCCAGCCCCAACTGATGCAAGACCAGTGACTTATATACACAAGGCAATCAGAAAAAAGGGAGTGGCCATAGCTGATCACCCTGAAGCAGTGGTTCCCAAACTCAGTCCTGGGGCCTCCTGTGTATGCTGGTTTTTGCTCCACCCTTGATTGCAATCATAGGATTTTAACAGGCTGTCAATTTGTCTTAATTAGGTGCATTTAAATTTAGAGCAGCAATTTATCCTCTCTTGACATACAGTATTTTGACAGGTATGCATTCATACATTGAGGAATAAATTCCACATCCATATTGCATTTTTTGAGTAACAACTGCATAAAAAGAGGAAAAAAATGTACCCAATCAATGGGGAAAAAAAAAATCAAATCAAACCTAACTGGTGAAACTGTGGGCACATGGTTGCAAAAACTTATAATTTACTAGACAAGCAAATGACAGAGTCGAGAACCCCAGCCCTGAAGGAAGAGGGGAGTTAACATGACCAATTAACTGCAAAACTCATGCAGACAAACGAAAATCTAATTAGGAATACAAGAGGGTTATGACAAGTAACGGGATAAGACATTTGAATGATGACGTGATTTCAAACACCTCATGTCTGCTGGTGATTGTGATCATGATTTGGTAGAAAAGCAGAATCCAGGAAAGCCAGGATTAGGGTACCCAGCTCCTGGAGACACATTACCCTGATTGTTTCAGATATCCATCTGCTATAACGCTCCAAATTCAAAGGATTGTCAAGTTATCAATCCCTTGACAAGAGAGACATATAAACATGCAGGGCTACGGCTCACTGGGAGCGGAGTTCTCTGACCCTGGACTAGTCCTTTAGAGGCAAATCTGGGCAACTGATCGCTAATTTGCCCCCAAATGCACAAGAAAGTCTATGAAAGAAATAAAACAATTTTCCTAAAAAAAAAAACTGATAGAGTGCTGTATTTGCCCCTTCTCCATTTTTTTCTGTTTGTATATTAGTCAAACGTAAATGTTTCTGATCATCAAACTAATTTTAATATTCAACAAAGATAACCTGATTAAAAATAAAATTCATTTTTCAAATTATGATTTCATTTACTGAAGGATAAAACCTATCCAACCCTACATGGCCCTGTGTTAAATAGTAACTGCCCCCTCAGTTACTAAATCAATCAATTAATTGATAAATTGGGGCCAATTTCAATTGACACACCCAGGCATGATTACTGCCAGCTCTGGTGAATCTAAAAATCACGTACATAGGCAATGTGGAGCAGGCAAAAAGCAGCACATGGTGTTGTGATCAACAGAAAAATTCAAGAACAGATGAGAAACAATGTTGTTGATTTGTTAGGTCTGGAAAGGGTTACAAGGCCATTTCTATGGCTCTGGGACTCCATCGAACCAGGGTGAGAGCTATTACCTATAAATGCATAAAACTTGGAATAGTGGTGAACCTCCTTGGAGTGGCCTACCAAAATTCCTCGAAAAGCGCATCAACAACTCATACAGGAGGTCACAAATGAACCCAGACTAATATCTAAAGAACTGCTGGCCTCACTCACCTCAGTCAAGGTCAATGTTTACAGTTCCACAATTCGAAAAAGACTAAGAACAAATAGCATCCATAGGAGAGCTGCAAGGCAAAAACCAATGCTGATTAAAAAGAATACAAAGGGCTTGTCTTATGTTACACAAAAACATCTTGTTTGCCCCCAAGAATTTTGGGATAATATTCTGTGTGTTGCTGAGTCACATGTGGAACTTTTTGGAAGACATGGATCCTGCTATATCTAGCGTAAAGCTAACGAAAAGGATCATCAATAAAAAACATTGTGCCAACAGTGGACATGTTCGTGGTAGTGTGATGGTCTGGGGCTGTTTTGCTGCTTCAGGACCTTGGCAACAATACATAATTAATAGAACGATTAATTCTGCACTCTAACAGAAAATCCTGAAGGAGAATGTCCAGCCATCAGTTTGTGACCTTAAGCTGAAGTGCAGTTGGGTTATACAGCAGGACAATGATCAGAAGTTCACAAGCAAGTCCACCTCTGAACGGCTCTAAAGAAACAAAATGAATATTTTGGAGTGGCCAAGTCAAAGTCCTTATCTGAATTTGATCGAGATGCCACGGCATGACCCTAAACAGACAGTTCATTCTTGAATTCCCTCCAATGTGGATAATTAAAACAATTTTGCAAAGAAAGGGTGGGCCAAAAAAATCCTCCATGACGATGTAATAGACTTATTACAGACATGAGAAAAAGAAAGTGCACCCTTTTTCAGTTCCATAGTTTTACATATCAGAATACTTTTAAAAACCCAGCTGATCCTCATCAGGTGCTAAAATTAGGCAAAGCTAATCTCAGGTGTAAAACTACACAGAACAGATTCCACCATGCCATTATTTATGAAACCAAAATTCAGCCAAAATGCAGAAGTCATCCATGAAAAATTAAGTCCACCCCATGATTCAGTAGCTTCTAGAACCATCTATAGCAGCAATAGCTTGAAGTAATCATTTTCTGTATGATTTTATCAATCTCTTACATTGTGATGGAGGAATTTTGGCCCACTCTTGTCTACAATATTGCTTCATTTCATTGATATTTGAGGGTATTTGTTTATGCACAGCTCTCTTAAGGTCCTGCCACTGCATTTCAATCAGGTTGAGGTCTGGACTTTGACCTGGCCAATGCAACACCTTGATTTTTTTTCTTTTTCAGCCACTATGTCGCAGATTTGCTGGCATGCTTGGGATCATTGTCTTGTTGCATGACCCAATTGCAGCCAAGCTTTAGCTGTCACACAAATGGCTTCACATTTGACTCTTGAATACTGTGCTACACAGAGGAGTTTGTGGTCCGCTCAATAACTACAAGGTGCCCAGGTCCTGTGGCTGTAAAACAAGCTTAAACCATCACCCCTCCACCACCATGCTTGACAGTTGGTATGAGGCGTTTGTGTTGATACGCTATGTTTGGTTTGCGCCAAACGTGGCACTGTGCATTATGGCTGAACAACTCTACTTTGTCGTCTCTCCAAAGAACATCGTTCCGGAAAGACTTGTGGGTGATTCAGATGCAACTTTGCAAACCTAAGCCATGATTCCATTTTCTTTTTGGAGAGAAGAGGCTTTCTCCTAGCAACCCTTTTAAAAAAGGAATACTTCTTCAGTCTCTTTTGAATTATATTGTCTTGAACTTTAACATTTAACATGCTAAATGAAGCCTGTAGAGTCCTCAATGTACAACGTAGTTCTTGGGTTTTGTGCAATTTCTCTGTGCATTGCACGGTCTGACCTTGGGGTGAATTTGCTGGGACATCCACTCCTAGGAAGATTGGCACCTGTCGTGAATGTTTTCCACCTGTGAAAAATTGTCCTCACTGTAGAATGACAGACTTCAAATTGTTTGGAAATGGCCTTATAACCCTTCCCAGATTGATGGGCAGCAACAATTGCTTCTGTAAGATGATTGCTGATGTCTGTCCCTCTCGGCATTGTGTTAACACACACCTAAATGCTCCAGACCAGCAAAGTGCAAAAACCTCTGCTTTTATAGAGATGGTCACACTTGCTGATAATCAATTAATCTAGTGTATTTGATCAGCAACACCTGGCTGCTAATTAACTTCTTAATTCTTATGGATGCAGTAGGGTGTACTTAGTTTTTCACACATAGCTTCTGCATTTTGGCTGAATTTTTGTAAAACAAGTGATAGCATGGTGGAATCTGTTGTGTGAAGTTTTACACCTGAGGTTAGATTTACATAATTTTAGACCTGATCAGGACCAGCTAATTTTTATCATGTCCTGAGAAGTAAGACCATAGAACTGAAAGAGGGTGTACTTTCTTTTTCTCAAGACCGCACTAGTTATAATGAACGTTTGATTACAGTTGTTACCATCAAGGCTGTCGGACTCGCAACCAGTTATTAGATTTGGGGGGGGCACTTATTTTATTCACATGAGCGATATAGATTTTTAATGACTCTTTGGCTTCAGTAAATGAAAAGATCATTTAAAAGCTGCATTTTGTGAATACTCATATTGTCTTTGACTTATATTATAATTAGTTGGATGATCTGAAACATTTAAATGTGACAAATATGCAAAAATAGAAATCTGGCTGGGGGAAAACGCTTTTTCAGTTCATCGTAGGAAGGGATCAGGATATTTCACCATCCATGGAGCATAACAGAATTAAGATATAAGGAATCTGGAGGAAGTTCTGCACGAAAACGACAATGGACCAAGCCTGTGCTGAATGCCTGTGATCTCTATCACTCCAATGGCACCGCATCAAGAGCTGTCATTTATATAACCATATAACCACCAAAGCTTACTTTGGCAAAACTTTGTCAAGTACTACTACTTTTTACTACAATGCATAGGTGCATTCACAAATGCCAGTTAAAACTTTAATGTGCAAAAGGAAGCCTAATGCTTGCAGAGTCCACAAGCACCGTCAACTTCTCTGGGCTTGGAACCATCTGCAATGGACCATCACATGGTGGAAACGTGAATTGTGGTCAAACAAATAAATAGTTCAGGTTTTTTTTTTTTTTTTTTTGAAGAAATGGACACTGTGTGCTTCAGACCTGAAAGGAAACCACGCTATTACCAGCACCAAGGTCGTGCTCTGTCATGGTATGGGGTTGTGTCAGTGTCCTTGGCAAGGGTAATTCGCCCTCCTGTGAAGGCACCATTAATGCTGAAAAGTAACCTGAGAATTTGGAGCAACATGCATTGCCTCCGGGAAGACAGATACTCCAGGGACATCCATGCATTTTTCAACAAGACAAGACAAAAGAACATTTTGCACGCATTATAAAAGCGTAGCTGCTTAAGAAGAGGGTGCATGTACTGGACTGGCTTGCATGCTGTCCGAACAGTCCGTAATGGAGAACGTATGGTGCATTTTGAAAAGCAGAATGAGACAACAAAGACCTTGTACTATTGCTCACCCAAAGACTTCCTTGCAGTAAACACCTTATAACTTGGTATTGAGTCCCTAAACTTTTATTACGTACAGTGAAAAGGAATGGTAAAAAACTTTACTAGAAAAAATGTTGTGAAACATGCTGGAAGAATCAAAAGTTGAAATGCATTCATTTTGAAAAATCAACTCATGTGGTGGTGAAACATCAAATTATGTGCTGTCGTATTATTTTCAATGTAATACAGGTGAGAGATCATTTATAGTGTCAAGCGTTGATTTCAGTTTTAATTCGATATACTGTCGCAACCTTTTCTGATTGAGGTCTGTAGATTACAAGTCTATTGTATAAATAGACTAATAAGGACGTACGAAAAGAATAAAAAAGTCAATATTGTTTCAGTATATTGTAATTTTGTATGGGATGTTGTTTGAATATATTGTACAACCCCAATTCCGAAATAGTTGGGACAAAGTGTAAATTGTGAATAAAATCAAAACGCAATGACTTTCAAATCACACCAGACAGTATTTTATTCACAATAGAACAGAGATAACATAGCAAATGTTGAAACTGAGAAATTTTACAATTTTATTCAGAAAATGAGCTCATTTCAAATTTGATGGCTGCTACAGGTCTCAAAAAAGTTGGGACAGGGGCCTGTTTACCATGGTGTAGCATCCCCTCTTCTTTTTAACACAGAGTGGAGGCGTTTGGGCATTGAGGAGACAAGTTTCTTGAGTTTAGCCATTGGAATTTGATCCCACTCTGAAATGCTGAAATGCACAAGGCCTTCCCTGGAATAGATGTCATCTGGAGGGGAGCATATGTTGCTCTAAAACCTTTATATACCTTTCAGCATTCATGGTGCTTTTTAAAACATGCAAGTGTCCCACACCATATGCACTAATGCATCCCCATACCATCACAGATGCTGGCTTTTGAACTGAACACTGATAACAGGAGGGGTGGTCTTTCTCCTCTTTAGCCCGGAGGACACGACGCCCATGATTTCCAACAAGAATGTCAAATTTGGACTCGTCTGACCACAGAACACTTTGCCACTTTGCTACCGTCCATTTTAAATGAGCCTTGGCCCACAGAACGCGGCGGCGCTTCTGGATCATGCTCAACAATGGCTTCCTTTTTGCATGATAGAGTTTTAGGTGGCATCTGTGGATGGCACAGTGGACTGTGTTTACAGACAGTGGTTTCTTGAAGTATTCCTGGGCCCATTTAGTAATGTCAATGACAGAATCATGCCGGTGAGTGATGCAGTGGCGTCTGAGGGCCCGAAGATCACAGGGCATCCAGTAAAGGCCTTCGGCCTTGTCCCTTACGCACAGAGATTTTTCCAGTTTCTATGAATCTTTTCATGATGTTATGCACTGTTGATGGTGAGAACTTCAAAGCCTTTGCAATTTGACGTTGAGGAACATTGTTTTTAAAGTATTCCACAATTTTTTTATGCAAGCCTTCATAGGTTGGAGAGCCTCTGGCCATCTTTATTTCTGAGAAACTCAGCATCTCTAAGACATTTTATAGCTAATCGTGTTACACACCTGATGCCAGTTAACTTAATTTCTTGCTAAATGTTCTTTCAGCTGATTCTCTTATATATTAATAGCTTTTTCAGCTTTTTTTTGCCTGTGTCCCAACTTTTTTGAGACCTGTTGCAGCCAGAAAATTTGAAATGAGCTCATTTTGTGGATAAAAATGTAAAATGTCTCAGTTTCCACATTTGAAATGTTATCTATGTTCTATTGTAAATAACATATTGGCTCGTGATTTGAAAGTCATTGCATTTTGATTTTATTCACAATTTACACTTCGTCCCAACTATTCCGGAATTGGGGTTGTAGTTCTGTTAATGATATTGTTTCAGTATATTGTAGTTCTGTCAAAGATGTTGTTTCAGTTTGCTGTAGTTCTGTAAGGGATGTTGTTTCAGTATATTGTAGGTCTGTAAGGGATGTTTTTTCAGTATATTGTAGTTCTGTCTGAGATATTGTTTCAGTATATTGACGGCTTGTAAGGAATGTAGTTTCAGTATGTTGTAGTTCTGTTAGGGATGTAGTTTCAGTATGTTGTAGTTTTGTAAGGGATGTAGTTTTAGAATGTTGTAGTTCTGTAAGGGATGTACTTTTAGAGTGTAGTTCTGAGAGGGATGTTGTTTCAGTGCACTGTAGTTTTGTTAGGGATATCATTTAAGTATACTGCAGCTCTGTAAGGGATGCTTTTTCAGAATATTGTAGTTCTGTCTTAGATGTTGTTTCAGTATATTGAAGGTTTGTAAGGAATGTAATTTCAGTATGTTATAGTTCTGTTAGGGATGTAGTTTCAGTATGTTATAGTTCTGTAAGGGATGTAGTTTTAGAATGTTGTAGTTCTGTGAGGGATGTTGTTTCAGTACACTGTAGTTTTGTTAGGGATATCATTTCAAGGGGAATGTAACCGCCAAACCTATGTAAACGTTAATATATACCTTGATGCTGTAAAAAATCGCCAATATATATTTTTCCCCCAATTTCCGAACTCTTAATTGTTAAATTTGGTGATTTAAATGCTTTCACAGCGCAGCCTGTCAGAGCGATGACGTTTGACCCGTGACGTCACACACTGAGAACGTTCACAAACTTAACATTGGTAGTACATGCAACAACTGGAATCTGCTTCAGTATTTTCAAATTTTCAACGGTTTTCCCGAACTTTGGAGGCACCATGCCTCGTACCTGTGTTGTTGGAGGGTGTAACAACACGAACGCAGATACTTTTTCTCAGGCATTTTCTTTTTCATATCAGGAAATGAAAGGACGAGAGTAAACTGCCTCTCTCGTTTTGTCTTTTTTTAGTCCCAGCTAGCCACACAGCCAGCGTGCACTGTGAATACTGCTATGTACAGTGATCGCGATGGACTGTGTGTGACATGCATGCTACATGTACTCGGTGCGATACTAACGTTCGTTGATGCTACACCAGGCAAATTTATAATTCTCAAACCGAACTCATCTGCCTCCCTTATGCTTCTCTCCCCCAATAAGTATGGATAGCTCAGTTATAATGGCAACCTCATTCCCATATAAAATTTAGTCAGAATAAATGCTAATATTTGCATATCGTAAACATTCATCAAAAGTAATTGCTTCAAGTAGTGTTTCTTTGCGAACAACTTCAGCACCCCAGACAAAGCCTGAAAGCTCAGATGGGGCTGTCCTCAAATTTTCTTCAAGACAAGTGAATCACGATTAATGCAGAGATTAAATATCAGTGGCCCTGTGAACTGCCCACCAGCATGTCTCTCAATCTCGCAATATCACAATCAGATGTAACACAACATAAGTCAGCAGCGAATGCAAGAAGTGAAAGAACGCAGCTTTAAAACAACCAGCAACAGTAAAATACATGACACATAAAATGTGACAGCATGGTGACACAGTGAGAACAATATTCATGTCTGTGCACAAGCCATATAAACATAAACCACAAGTGTTCAGGATCATTTTACGTCAAACACACGGTAAACTTTACCTACATCAGAGGTGCACTCTCCGGGATTTTCACTGCGCAAGGTTGTTTATTAAGATAGATTACACCATGAGCAGCAGCATCGAAAGCGATAATGATTCCGCACTTCTCACGCGTTTCTTTTCTCAGGGCCTGGAAGCTCCGATGACGTTATAAGAAAACTGTTAATAAAAGTGGAATAACTGAACTGCTCTCTTACTGATTATGCCATGGGGGCGACACTGCTTTGTATGCGATCGCAGATGAAGTTATTCTTTACATTATATAGCCATCCAGCGAGTCAGCTAGTTGCCGTTAGCCTTGGTAATTAATGGCCAGTCATATTAAAGCGACATGATCTTGGTTCTGCCCTAATTGTTTATCTGTACTATGCATTAACTTATCTGATATGATGGGTTCAAGTTACACCAGTGGCCAAAAGACGCAAAATTACGGTGGTCGTAATGTTCTGGCCGATCTGCGCTTACTGAGAACGGGCTGCTTTTGAGGGGCGAAAAGCCAGCTCAGAAATTAATATTAATGGAGAAAGTAATGTTGTCTGGAAGCGCAGACAGCACAAATATTTCGAGAATGGAAAAACAGTATAACCAATGCCCGCGAAACCAATATAGCCTACACCCAGAAACGGGGCTCGGTTAAATCCGTGAATTAATTTTTCTAACAACTACACATAATTTATTAACAACACGTGAAGATTTCACTTTTAAATCGTTGGTACCGTTATCCTCCAGTGCGACAAAAAGTTGTTTTTATGCATGCTATGTGAACACTAATGGGACATTGGCTAAGGAGCGGTCTCCGTATGGTTCTCAGTGGTTATAAAACACCGTATTCGTGGTGCTTGTGTGACCGAGAGTGGAGCTCTGCTTATCGCCCGTCTGCTTTACTCAATTCTGTAAAATGAGCGATCGTGACGATATGAATGTTTTAATGTCCTTCGTGTGATGAATGGCTTTGTTATGTTGACAATCGTAGTTTTAGCACAGAGTGCACAGTGAGCAAAGATGGCTTATAATTAGCTAGACTGTATTCAGTTAATAGCCTACTGAAATTGAAGGTGACATCCAACAGCGATGTGCGCCGTTAATTTATGTCTGAATAGTAGTTAATGACGTACCTAATCAGAATGTGTTTTTTTTTCTTTTTTCATTTAACGTTAACTTATTTCAAATATTTGAACGCCAAATAGCGAAGCAGTGCATCGCTGAGGCGTAAATTCTCATCCAACTTCGAGCGGACAGTGACAAACCGTCCGTCCGCATCAGACCATGGTCAGACATCCTACTTTTGTTTTATTGAAACACCTGACGGACATAGTCTGTCGAAGGTCCGACTTCTCACTCGACAGATGGTCTGACTCGGTCGGACAAGTAAAGTTTATTGAAACAGCCCCCTGCTTTCAGACAATCAGCTAAGTCCCATGGCGGGTGACCAGTTGCATCTCAGAAAAACGACCGAATCCAGCTTTCAGAAATTTGGCTAAGTCCCATGGCGGGTGACCAGTTTTATCTCCATTCATCAGTTTCGATATCTGTGCGATCTCCAGAGTCGCTAATGTTGTTGAAATCTGAATCAGAATCGGAGCTGCCGCTATGCCTTTCTATATTGTCCGCAATGTATTTTCGTCTTGCTATCTCACTGTGTGACGTCACGGAGTAATGGGTGGGCTGATTTACAGAGGGTGAAAATCAGGCACTTTGAAACCGTATTTCGGGATATTGCGTCCACGCAAAAATTTTGAAAAAAATTCTCAAAAATAAAGTAGGCCACAGGTTGACTGTTTTATAGTTTATAGCCCTATAAAAAATGTGATCATATTCCCCTTTAAGTGTACTGCAGTTATGTAAGGGATGTTGTTTCAGTTTATTGTAATTCTAAGATGACTTTCTAATAGTTCCCATTTAGCAGTCTTTAAAGATTTATTATTTGATTCGACTCAGTTTTATCAATATAGCACTTTTCACAAAAGCAATGCCAGAAAAGTGCTTTCCTGAGTAAAAAAGTGCTGTACCCTGCCTAAATCCCCCAAAAGATCAATGAAGTTAAAAAAGAAATCTGATTTGAAATCCACGCAGTTGCATCTGTAACTCTGGGCGTGGGTGTGAACCAAGGGTAGAACCTGATCAGGACAGCAGCAGCCAGTGACCACAAAGTGAGGTGGTCTTAAGATAAGGAAAGGAAAGGATCCCTTGAAGACACAAAGAAGAAGGGATCCAGGTACCATATAAATCCACGGTACTCAGAGTAAAATCTGGTCTTGTGCCCAGTTCCAGCTTTCACTTCAGCTGCATTCATGAATCTTCCCTGACTTTGAAATGCAACAGTAGACAAATACCTTAACAAGACCTCCACCCAGATGAACAGGAATTTGCCCACTGCTCAGTGATGAGCTTTGATTGGATAACACATTTACATTATACATCATTTGCCTGACATTTTTATCTAAAGGGACTTGGTGTTAGTAAGATAAGCTAAGATAAGGCCCCTTGGAGCAATGAGGGGTCAAGGACCTTGCTGAAGGGCCCAACAGCTGGACCTATTTTATTGTGCTCCCACTATTGGTTGGAACCACCAACCTTCTGAGGCCGAATCTAGCACCTTCACCATTACAGGCAGTATTCTGAACATACAAGCACAAAAGCACAAGACAGTGGCTGGGGCATCGCTTGTTCAAAGTCAAGGTTCTCCCTCTTGATTTTCTGTTGGGGGTAAATCTTGCCAAGAACTTGGTAGTCAGTACTGAGGGGCCAGTATTATGATGTAGGATTACTGAATTAGCTGGATAACTTCCTCAGGTAAAACCTCGGACTGATCTTTTCACTTCAGTTCATGTCACATGTTTGGGAAGGTTCTGGGCTGTAATAAGCTCAGTTATCCCATCATCTTGTTCCCAGCAGGAAATCTTGTATTCAGGGATAGATCCCCTTGGAGATGTTAGAGCAGCCCTTGACTTTGCTGCTCTATCCTTCCATCTCTGGGGCTGATCTTTGTACCTCTTGTGTGACCCGATGGTGGCGATTTTACCTCGCCAGGTAGTCAAACAGCGGTAATCAATCCCGTTCCCCATGACCAATGATCTTGATGGCTTTCCTTGCAACATAATATCTCTCATCCACCTTCTCTAATTTGTGGCAGAAGAGGATCTACAGCTGTTGAATGAGGACTACGGGATCGTAGTTAGACAGCCCTATTAAGCTGCGGAGTGAAGTTTGACTGAGCTTGAAATGAAATATACTGGACCAGGTAGGTATCAGGAATAGGATTGGGAAGCCTGACTCTAGCTGCTGAATGAGGAGCCAAAACCTTGGGGAATTTTGATAATCGGGAACACGATTAGCATTACAGTAGAATGAGAATCTCAGAGGCTAATCACTGGTACTTTGTGTAGTACTGCTCTTGCTGAGATCTTATGACTTTAGATCCTCCAAAGACTCATCTCATCTAAATTCATTCAATTATATTTAGTCTTCTTCATCTTCCCTCTGGCTGTGCAGCATCTGTTGGGATGCTAGCACTTCCATGAGTTTAAAGGCACAGCTTATACAAGTTTAGGGCAACCAGGGTTGGATGGGGATGCGGGCGTGGATTCAGTTCAGTGAGTCCGCTCTCTCCCCATGGGGCCGTCTGCCTGCAGTCTCCGGGATTGTGCCAGAGCATGTCACATTGCTCGTTTATTTTACCTCGCACGAACTGCAGTGCACAGTCTGTGCGCTTCTATATAAACTGCGCTTATTGGTATTTGCACGCAGTTGCCGTGCATGTGGCACTGTGGCTGACATTGGCCTATACTTTGCAGTATGCGATGCATTTTAACATAATGTTTTTTATGGAGTGCATTCCTCCAGTGTTAAGATTTCATGGCTTAATGTAGATTAGAAGCCAGTGGAAAGCATTGGCATGAATCAGCTGAGCCTGTGCAATTTCGTTGAGGGGGAGGGGGGGTAAATTTAGACAGATCAGTGACTCACAGCATTAAATAAATGCATAGAAGCAGGAATCAGCATCGGCTGATAAAGACACCATTAGCCGCGATGATGAGCAGCCCGTTTTTACGCTTTTATGCCGTCCAGTAGCCTCTGACGTCCGAGCAGAGTTCGATTCATCCTCTCGCTACAATATCGCCGTAAATTGATGCGTGATTTTTTCCCCTCTCCATTGTCGTTTGATAAAAAAGGGAATGATTGGTGAATAGAGACAGGAAGAACATATGGCTGCAGGCTTCATACAGTCAGCTCACTGCATGCTAAGCAAGGAAAGTGCTGCAGAAGTGTCTGTCTTAAGTGTTTTAGTCTCATTACATGACTTAAATCCTTATTTTCCCTTTGGCTTGTTTTATATCATTGTTGCGTGATGCGAAATGTTATGATGCCATTTGCAAATCTTGGAATGAGCGACCGGCTGATTTAAAAAAAAAAAAAAAATTTGTCTTCCCGAGTGAAAAGATAAAGTAATTAAGAAATAAAGTCAGCACATACTTGGAGAGACCTATTTATTTATTTAAGCAATTTTAAAGTACAGGAAAACAACCACAATGCTAGGAAATGCGGCCTGAAGACGAACAGGGGTAACTGGAGCGCGCTGAGGGGAAACAGACAGGGGGTGACCGAAATTATCATAATTAACTGCTATTAAATGTCATTTCATGCAGGAAGCAGGCTAATCGTGTGAGCCTGATTAATTCCCGATTGGCATTTCTTCCGGAATTATCCTGTTAGAGGAGGTCCTCACATACAGGCCCTGATATACTGAAACTTTTAGTCCATGTAAGACCTTTGAGCACATGCAAAATTAATAATAGAAATTAGCTTGAATGGTGCATATACGAATACTATGCACAAATGTGGGTCATGCATTTAGTTTAGCATGTGCTAAATTTCTGATTATATCAAGACTAATTTCTCAATGCAGGATTACTGTTATATTAATAACTACACTGCATTTAAACCAGGATCAGCTCTGTTTTCTTAATCCAGTAAACCCAGTAGGCAAACTCTGCTTTGTGAAGAAGGGCCCGACCCTGTCGTGAAATCTGGTGTTTGCACACAACTTTACATTTCAGATTGAAAAACGTTTCTTTTTAATTCTCAGAATCTCAGAATGACTGAGTTTAAGCAGGGCCAGATTTTTCAAAGCCTTTAAACCCCTTTCTCACTGAGCTGCGTTGGCCCGCGGAAGTGTGCGGATGAAACAGTTCTCTTGTTCCGCAGAGAAGCGCGTATACATCGTGAACTGATTCGCAGTGGTACGTGAGCATTCGCAAGCACCGTCGAAATTCGCGAAAAAAATTAAACAGGTTTAATTTTTTTTCGCGGATGTCCGCGCTGGCGCTCTTTAAAGCCAGTATCGTGTAGACAACGGGTTGCTGCCGCAAGCATTCATGAAGGCTACTGGTTGATTTCGCGGACGTCCGCCGATGTTCGCCAACAGTCAGTACGTTTACATGGCACTTGAAAAAACCGAATTATTGTCTTAATCCGACTATGACTGGACAACTGAAGTGCATGTAAACATGTTACTCCGACTATAATCGGAGTTCTCCAACTCGATTAAGACACCCAGATAATGCGATTGGAATTGAATTTCTCCTGCATGTATACGCCTTTAATCGCAGTTTAACTAGACAATGCACATGCGCAGATGCGCCACGACCAAGGCTGGCGTATGACCCAGGAACAAGAAAGAAAGCCGGTCGCAGAAGAGAGAGAGGAATAGCAACATGGCTGTACTGTGCTTGTACAGTCACTTCCTGAAGGCTCAAAACACCTTCCATAAGCCCACAGAGCTTATAAAAAGATCTGCGCGTCATTCGGAAATTCTCTCTCCATTCTGCATCTGAGAACTCTTTCATTACGACTCTCTCCCACCAGTCTGTGCTCCGTACACGCATCCAACAAGAACGAGGGGTCCAGGTCAGCAGCGACGGCAAAAAGTTCAAAATCGAAGACATGCTATTGTTGTAGCCCTCCAACAGCATGCGGCGTTCTTGTCTGCCCCTCCAAATCACCATAGCCACAAGGGACAACGTGCACTTTATCTGCACAATTGTAACGCGAACATTATGTACGAAAAGAAAAAAGCTGTTCGATTGTCCGTCTTGTTGTTGTTGTTTGAGGATGCCGGTGCTCGCACTCCAGTATTTGACGTAAGGGGTCAACCGGAAAGGGGCCGTATACCCCGCTGAAACGCCGCGTATCGCCCGCTAGTGTTAAGGAGGAGAACGACATGCTCCCGTCAGTAATTCGATTTTCTCAGTTTCATGTAAACTAGGACAAGAGACAGAAGTCCGACCAGACGCCAAAACCGAATTATGAGCATAGTCGGACTAAGCTCTGCATGTTAACGGACTGAGTGAATCCACAGCAGGCTCGCGTTGTCAGCAAGGTACGGTGCATTTTTAATGCGACAGTAGCGCGATTAAATAGGGCGAATAGTGGCGACCTGCGGCGGAGGGAGCACGAAGTCTGCTCAGCAGTGACGTCAATAATACGGCAGTGGCGTTGACAACACGACAGTGGTGTTTCTCCATGTCTGTAACACGGTGCTCATGCCACATTCCATTCGCCAGCTTCCACAAGCGCACATTGTCATTTGCTGCGCTGCATGCATCAAACGCCCATCAACGCCCTTAAAACGCTCTACCAAAGCTCTCCCAACGCCGCATCGCAAATTTGGACAAAATTTTCACAAATTCCGCGGATCGCTGGAGTGGGACATTGGTCCTACTGTCGCAATGAAACGTCCTATAAACATGGTCAGTGAGAAAGGGGTTTTAGAACTTGTTAACATTTTTGCAATTTCAGTGATATGATTTGTGATTGGAGCAGATGAGCCCCCTCAACCAATCACGTGTTCTCTTAGACGCATGCACTAACTGGTTTTGTAAATAAGACCTTTATGGTGGGGATGGATGATGGGGGAATATGGGATATGGGATGGTGCAGACCAGAGAGCGAGGCCAGATTAACCCTTATACTGCCTCACTCATCGGTAGAGCTCATTTTGAGTCACTGCATCTAATTGAAAGATGTGTTGATCGTAACCGGACTGAGCCATCTTTTACATTCAGTTGAAGTATGTCATGCTGATAACTCCAATCTGCATAATTAAATACATCTTTCAGTTAGATACAGGTATTCAATTTGTGCTCTACCAAAAGCTTGAACAAGCAATTACAAAGTTAAGTTGGTCCAGCAGACTTCATTTATATAAATGAAGACTTGACGTAAGTTCTGATAGGCCATGGAGTCAAGCAGTGGCGTAGCCAGCGGGGATGCTAAGACACTTCCCTTCTTGACTGCAATTAGTGGTTCTCAATCATTTTCCTTTATTGACACGTTTCCCAATTATCGTAATTGGCAACCGAAGACACGGTTTCTCTCCATATGCGATCTAACAGCGATTAAATCATGGGCTAAATTCAGTACAGTTGCGGAACAAGAACAGAGAATTGGGTTGCACAAAACCTCCGTTTAAAACGATTATTATTCCTGACCTGTTCTCAGTCATTTTCATAATTAACCGAAGGTTCACTCCGAGAGCACTCCACAGTTAACAGGTGCTGCTTGTTCTCCCCGATTGTCGTCTTACCTAATCGGTAAGCTGCCAAAACCCATCCGGGGTGCCTCCGTGCGCCCCGGCCGCTGCCAACCTTTTAATTTTAATTAATGAAGTTACATTAAAGTTACCACATTGTGTGCAGTGGAACCTCTTTTATCTACTAGCAGCAACAGTATGTTTGGCACAGGAAATTGTTCATGTTGTAATATCCATAATTTGAATAGCCGTGGCTGAAAATGGATTAAGCATTATTCGGATGATGGTTGCCTTACTGCTGTTAAATGACTGGACCAATTGTGATTGCCATCAATGTTTAAATCGATTGCTGCTATGCTGCTTGAATTCTACTTGTTTCCAATAGTCATGCCGTAACTACTCTTTTGTTAGTTATTGTCTATCCCTAGCAGGTGCTGCCATTGGTAGCAGAGTTCCGTCAAGGTAACAGTTTGCAAATTGCATCGCATACACCTCGTGACAAATGCTAGCAACTGAAGCGCTCAGCAATTGTTTAAATAAATAAATAAAGTGGATGTGGCTCCAACCAAAAATTCTACCTAATGCTGTGGAATGATCAGGACTTGGAATAGTCATTCCAGTTGGCACTGGAATTTCTGTCATCAAGCAGGTCATACTCATGCTTGTTTGTAAATGAATTGCTATCATATTTGCCTTACCTTTCCTATTGCCAAAGCTCTGTGTTTTCCCCATAATTTGGCAGTAATGTTTTTTGCATCATTGTACACGCACTTGTACCCTAGTGGGTAGAATTATGATTGCTGTGCAAGTTATGACTTGCTTGGGAAGTCAGCCTTGGGTTGCTTGACAATGTCAAGCTCACGTCCTCAGATGTGGCTGATCTTGCGCACGCTCAGCAATGCCATGGTGCGACAATATTTTGCTGATACTTCACCAATATTTTCCCTATGTCAGCCAGCTAGCTTGCGCTTTGGGTCATCTTGCCCATCATTTAATTCAAAATAGCTTTGTTTCTGTCTGCTCAGAATGTACTCTAGCTCATGTACTGTCCGCTCAGAATGTACTATGGTGGTCTCCTTGGATGCGGAGAAAGCATTTGACCGGCTTGAGTGGCCTTACTTACTCATGGTATTGGAAAAATTTGGACTGGGACCTAAACTTATATCATGGATTCGACTGTTATATGCATCTCCTAAAGCATCAGTAATAACCAATAAATTATGTTCTAAGCCCTTTTCATTGTCTCGGGGTACAAGGCAAGGTTGTCCTCTTAGTCCACTTCTTTTTGCTTTAGCCATCGAACCACTCTCAATCATGCTGAAAACCTCACAACATTTTAAAGGAATCCACAGAAAACATTTAGAACATAGAGTGTCCTTATATGCGGACGACTTGCTGCTCTACGTTTCAGACCCTGTGATATCTGCTTCTAATATCGTGAACATATTGTGCCAATTTGGTAGTTTTTCAGGCTTCAAACTAAACTTTTTAAAAAGTGAATGTTTTCCGATCAACGACTTAGCCCTTCAAATTGTAGAAACAGACTTACCTTTCCCTATCTCTAGAACAGGTTTCAAATACTTGGGAATCAATATTACCCATTCATTTTCTGGTCTTTATGACAAGAATTATACACCCCTGATTTACAATCTTAAATGTGACCTCCAGAAGTGGAGTGTTCTTAACCTAGCAGGTAAAATAGCATGTATAAAAATGAATGTATTGCCCAGATTTTTATATTTCTTTCAGAGCACTCCAGTCTTCCTTTCAAAATCTTTTTTTTAGATCGATTGATAAATTAATCTCCTCATTTTTATGGGGTAACAAGCACCCTAGGATTCGTAAGGTGCTCCTCCAGAGGCTCGAAACTGAGGGGGAACTGGCCTTACCCAACTCAATGTATTATTACTGGGCGGCTAACATACAAAAAATAGTTTATTGGATCCAATCACCCGATCTTGACTGGTGCCAATCAGAAGCTGAGGCCTGTATATCATCATCACTCCCAGCGCTAGTTACTACGAAGCTTCCCCTCTCTCCTAAACACTACTCCGCTTGCCCTGTTGTAATTTCCACCCTAAAAATATGGTCACAATTTAGACAAAATTTAAATCTGACAGACTTCTCTTTGTGTGGTCCTATATGTGATAATCACATCTTTCTCTCAGCCAAATTGGATCCTGTCTTTACCCAGTGGCAAAAGATAGGCTTAAGTAAATTCACCGATCTCTACATAGATGGAACTTTCTCTGCTTTTGATGCCTTATATACTAAATTCAACCTCCAGCGTTCTAATTTTTTTAGCTATTTTCAGATTCGCCAGTTTGTTCGAACCATTAGCCCAATCTTCCCTTACCTACCCCCAAAAACAGGAATAGATATCATTCTGCAAATTCCTGCGCACCTTAAGGGTCGTATCTCAAATATTTATAATAGTATCACATCACTTAATAAGGTACCACTAGATAAGATTAGGGCAGACTGGGCAGAAGAACTTAGAATAGATATCTCTGATGAAACCTGGGGTGGTGCACTAGGTAGAGTAAATGGGTCAACCTCATGTGCCCGCCTTGGCTTAATTCAGTTTAAGGTTCTCCATCGAATTCATTATAGCAGAGCTAGACTCTCTAAGATTTATTCCAGTATTAATGAAACATGTGAACGTTGTCATATAACTAAGGCTGACCTGGCCCATATGTTTTGGTCCTGTAATAAGTTGCATAACTTTTTGACTACTGTATTTCAAATGTTATCTGAAGCTTTCAGCGAAGATATTCAACCCAGTGCTGAATTGGCTATCTTTGGAGTCCCAGGAGAGGGTAAAACAATGACAAATAAAATTAAAGATGTGTTTGCCTTTTCAACTCTCCTTGCATGGAGGAGAATTTTACTGGAGGGGAAATCGGCACATCCACCCACAGCTGCGTCTTGGTTGAAAGACCTGATACTATTTCTTAAGTTAAGATTAAGTTAAGATTCTTAAGATTAAGTACTGCATTAGGGGGTCAGCCCAAAAATTTCATGAAATATGGGCTCCCTTAATATCTTATTTTGAAAGACTTGAAGCCCTCCCGCAAAATTAAAAATTAAAAATTGAGAAGGAACTAACTTTGTTCTCAGTGCTTGGCCCTTCTTGGAGACTCGAAGATTTAAACAGATTAGCATTTAATGACTATTGCAGAAGGTAAATGGCCAACTTGTGTACTTGTGAGTATCTAACCCTTTTTTAATTTTTTTTTATTTTTTCTTTCTCTTTTCTTAATCTTTACTGTATTTTTCTTTTTTCTTTACATATTTCATTTATGTTGCTCTGTGCTGGCAGTATGGGGAGGGTGGGTGGGGGAGAAATAAGAAAAATGACGCTGGTTAAATGCATGAGATCAATGCTCTTTTTTTTCAAATAAAATATGTTTAAAAAAAAAGAATGTACTATAGCCTTTAAGTTTGCTAGTTAGTTAATCAAAAGCCATAAAGACCACATGGTCTCTGGCTGTAAAGGCATGTTGTTATTAGATTTTTGTCTTTGGGTTATGCCTGTTATTAGCTTCTGGTCTTTGTTTTATGCCAGCATTATTGGGGGTTTTTTTTGTGGGGGAATTAGCAGCTTTCAGATTCATGAATGATCTTCATATTTTGCAATCATGGTAATTTATTTTTATATCAACTTTGAGTACACAACATTATTTCATGGTATATCCCTAGCACTGCTTCCACTTTCTCGACACTGAAGGCCATGGGACGTTGGTCGTCTTCGGGTATAATCGATACCTTCGCCCTGGATTCAAGGACATTATGGAGCTGCAAAATTAATGAGCAAAATGTTATGAGATATGTCTGGTAATTAACTGTTGCAATGTTTGCATGCCCTAAACACTACACACTAATCTCCACTCCAACACACATTTCTGCTCACGCGTCATCTAGCATTCTTCCAGTCACATAGTCAGGGTATCAGCGTCACAACACTATTCTACGCCATCTCATTCATCACCACTCTCACCTTCATTAATGTATATAAAAAAAAGCTCATTTCGTTTCGTCATACTTGTACCAGCTTGCTGACACGCTACTGTAGATCATATTGTAGCATATTTCTCTTGAAATGGCTTCAAGAGAAATTGAGGTAGCCATCGGGCTATCTCTACACATAGTATACTTCATATAGTATATTTCTCTTGCATCGGCATCTAGAGAAATCGTGCCAGCCGCCGGGCTGTCACGACACATTATACACAGTATATAGAATTTCTCTTGTATCGGCATCAAGAGAAATCGTGCCAGCTGCCGGGCTGTCACGACACATAATACACTTCATATAGAATATTTCTCTTGTATCGGCATCAAGAGAAATGAGTACCAGCCGCCGGGCTGTCACTCTTAGAACATTCGTATAGAATATTTCTCTTGTATCGGCATCAAGAGAAATTGTGCCAGCTGCCGGGCTGCCACGACACATCGTACTCTCATATAGTATATTTCTCTTGTATCGGCATCAAGAGAAATCGTGGCAACCGCCGGGCTGTCACGACACATTGTACTCATATAGTATATTTCTCTTGTATTGGCATCAAGAAAAATTGTGGCATCCGCCGGGCTGTCACGACACATAGCGCACTCATATAGTGTATTTCTCTTGTTTTGGCTTCAAGAGAAATTGTCAGCCGCCGGGCTGCTACTGTGCATCTACTGCTTAACTTTTCTGCATTTCAGTTGGCGAACAAAGTGAAGTAAGATTTGTCTGTATTTAACTGTTACAATGTTTGCATGTCCAGACACAACACACTAATCTCACTCCTACACACACTCCTGCTCACGCGTCGTCTCGCATTCACATAGTCAGGGTATCAGCGTCACAACACTGTTCTACGCCATCTCAATCATCACTACTCACACATTCATTGGGAAAAAAAAGAAAAAGTAGCTTATCTCATTTCATCATACTTTTACCAGCTTGCTGTCACACCAGATTGTATTGTAGCATATTTCTCCTGAAATGGCTCAAGAGAAATTAAGGTAGCCGTCGGGCTATCTCTACACATAGTATACTTCATATAGTATATTTCTCTTGTATCGGCATCAAGAGAAATTGTGCCAGCCGCCGGGCTGTCACGACACATAATACACTTCATATAGTATATTTCTCTTGTATCGGTATCAAGAGAAATCGTGTCAACTGCTGGGTTGTCACTACACATAGTACAATTCATATAGAATATTTCTCTTGTATCGGCAGCAAGAGAAATGAGTACCAGCCGCCAGGCTGTCACTCTTAGAACTTTCGTATAGAATATTTCTCTTGTATCGGCATCAAGAGAAATTGTGCCAGCCGCTGGGCTGTCACGACACATCGTACTCTCATATAGTATACTTCTTTTGTATCGGCATCAAGAGAGATTGTGCCAGCCGCTGGGCTGTCACGACACATAGCACACTCATATAGCGTATTTCTCTTGTATCGGCTTCAAGAGAAATTGTCATCCGTCAGGCGACCACTATGCATCTACTGCTTAACATTTCTGCATTTCATCTGGCCTTGCTGGCATGGTTCTGTTGGGGGATTACTAGCAGCTCCCCAGCGGGAGCTCTTTTAAACAAGTCCCCACATGATAGGTTTTCAACAGTTTTGATTTTGATATCTTGCATCATTGAGCAACAATGGCTGCATTTTGTGCGAAAATGGTTAATTATCTGAAAAACTCTGTGGTAATTGGTCGGCCTATCCTCACCTGACTCAACTGGTAAGGATAGGGAGGAAGACTTGCAGTTCTACAGCCTGCGGGACTGTGATTTGAGGAACAAAGACAAAAGGAGACAGCAAGAGCCTGGCTACATTTGAATGGTCCTTTTTGCTCAAGAACGTTCCTAACTTCAAGAAAATGACCCGGAAGTATTTACATGGCAGCCATGATAAGTGTGTTCCAATTCTCTTAATGTTAAGGAAAGGATCTTCAGCGGTTCCTAAAACCCTAGTCACACTAGAGGCGGAATGAGCCGGAATGCCGTTGGAATGAAAATTCTTTGTATATTCCTGGATATTCGAAATGCGTTCTAAAAATTGTGACGCATTCTGAGTGCATTCCAAATATTCGGGCCCATTCTTGCGGCTGGCCCGAATGTTTTGCTCATGTTCAAAACTTTCCAGGTGCATTCGAGGTGGAGAAATATCAAACGGCATTCGAAGTGTGTTCTAACTGCGCTCTGACTGCATTATAAATATTCTTACGGCATTCCAGCAGCATTCAAAACATTCTGATTGCATTCGAGGGATAATCGAAACGGCAAGCCATGTCAAATCTTGCCGGAATGCGCCTCTAATGAGCCAGAATGCACCTCGAATGCATCTCGATTGCTGCCGGAATCTATTTCAATATTAAAACAATTCACCCTAAAAATAATCCCTTAAAAATAATGATTGGTCATGACCTGTTTTCAATCGTTCATTTAAATTACCATTACAGAAACTCTGAAAACTCTCAACATTATCAGGTGTGGCCAGTTTTCATTAATAATGCATACCTGTTGACTCTCACGCATTCGTCGTCAGTTTTAGTGGCATATTTACATTCCCCTCCTGTAGTCAGCAATTAATCAACGCATATGGGACACTCGTGTTACATTCTAAGTACATTCTGAGTATTCGAGCTGCATTCTGTTTGAATTCTTGCACGTTCCAACCATATTCGGCGGCCAATCCAGGAGCGTTCTGACTGCATTCGAGGTGAATTCGTACAGCATTCGTGGCACCCTCCAACCAGACTTCGGGTGGTGTTCAGGCAGCAATTGAACCGCACTCATACGGCATTCGAAGTGCATTCTAAATATTCTGACTGCATTCTAACAGCATTCTAAATATTCCTACTGTGTTCCAACTACATTCAAGCTGCATTCGAGAGCTAATACACCCAGAATGTGCAAGAATTATTTGAGGCGGGTTCGAAGCGCATTCTAAGTATTCGAACGGCATTCTTTCAAAGCTGTAAGAATTTTGGTCAATTTGAAATTCCCGCTCGAATTTTGCGCGAATTCTTCATTCCGGCTGGTTCTGCTTGATTCCTGCTGATTTTGAATAAGTGACGGGGGCATTAGTTATCTCCGTTAGTATAGGGTACACTGAACCATCCTTTACAGAAAGAAAGGAGATAATCTGACAATTCCGTGCAGCAGCAATGTTCAAAGCGAATACCATCCAATCCAGCCAATGACGAAAACAAATGAACATAGCGGGCGAGAGACGAATGATCACGTCGCCTAGTGTAAGTGCATTCGGATTCTCTTAGCAGCACGGTTGTCTTCCTAAGCCGTTATGAATTCCCCTTTACACCTTTCCTTTATCTCCCAACATTTACCAATGACGTTAAGAAAAAGTGGTTTGCAATCAGACAATAGGATATACTTTTTTGACAATTGGAACGCAACCCTTATTTTACAAACAAGTTCACAGGATAACTGTACCTTATTGAACCCGAAACCCTCCCATATCTGATTGTAGTGAAAAGCACCACCATGCAGTGCACAGTGCAGTTCTTCAGCTCTCACAATATTCCCGCTTTGTGAAAACACCCCCATCAGGAAGGAAAAAAAAAAACACGTAAGTTTTTTTTTTTTTTTGTTTCGTTTCTCCGGGTGACAGGACTTCAAAGAGGCTGCTCATCTCATCTAATGAATCAGGAAGCAGACGGATTGTGTTTTCTTTTCAGATAATGACGCACTAGATTCCGCTCATGCTGAGAGATGCTTGCCAGCAATAAGCAACAACAATCAACAACAGCTTGGTCCGTAGGCATTTGGATTACGGCTGTTCCGCTGTGCACTCCTCTATAACAAATTCAACAGTAAAATACCGCATATGCAGTTAAAGCAGAAACCGTCTTTTTTAAACTGGGTTTACTTGCATCCATGTTGTTTGGACCATGTGTGAATTGCAACTCTTTATTTGCAGTCTCACAATCCTGCTGTTTGCCCTTTTCATCACATTAAGAATTTTTTTTGTGAATTCATTGGTTTATTCTCTGATAAATCAAGGAATTCACACAGCTAAAGCAAGAAGCGTTTTTTTTCTTGGGGTGGGAGGGGTACTCTGCTCTGGTCTGACCTCACAGAAAGCTATTCATTTGCATATATGTGATTTAAAAATTCTGATACAAGCCCAAATGCCTGAAAGCAATTTTAATTAAATTAATAAATTAATGTTGATTTTTTTTTTTTTTTTTTTTCTGCTGTGCTGTGTTTTATTTCCTGCCAAGCCATCTGTGCCATCCTGGGCTCTTTTCCGCAGCCTCCGCAGGATTTACCTTTATTGGAAGTGTGCAGTTTTAGAGTGGAGGGTGCAACACTCTTTCTCTTCCCGTTGCAACCCTTCTTTGACTCCAGGGTGCCAGGAACTGCCTGTCATGACTGCTAAAGCACCAAAAATTAAATTTAAAAAGAAAAAAAAAAAGAAAAAAGAAAAAGTGCTCTTTGCAGATGCCCTTTAACTCCTTCAAGATACATACAGTATGTGCAGATCAATCAAATAGCGCATGTTTTTACTCATAGTGAAATAAATAGATGCATCTAAAGCAGCACACAAACAGACGGGTCTCTAAGACAGGCAGACTTTACTGGGGAATCATTTAAAATTCTGTTTCAAAGCCCTCTTGTTTTGAACATTGTGGCAGATTGCATTTGACTGCATATGATGGAACAGCTTTCCATTATTCTTTCATACCAACCTTTAAAGATAAATAAAAACAGTGAAACATAGCAGTTAATCTGCTTTTTGGGCGCTTGAGCGAGCCCTTTAAACCCAAAATTGGCTTTACCTCTGTTTCTCTCTGTCCATCCTCACTTGCAACTGTTCTATCTGGCTTTTCTCCCAAAGTGTCCTTAAAGAGGAGAAATGTTCTCAATTGAACTTTATCAGGTCAAATAAAGGTTTAAAAAATGTTTGGGTAAGCTGGTTCTGGGGCAGTACCTACTTGGTTTAACCAGCCATTGTGATCTCCATTGCCCTGCTACCTTCTCTGCAGTTTTTGCTGAGGCTTTTGTGTTTAAAAGCCAATATAACGGATTTGCGTCGGAAGAGATATGGTTTGTATTGCACAGTCTCAGTGTATTAAAGTGTCATTCCCAATAGTTTAATCTGACCCGCAGGTGAACATCAACTTAAAGCTCACCGTTTACACTTCAGAATGCTCTTTTTACATCTAATACTGAGCCAGTATAAATGAGTGCCGCTTGGCAGAATGCACCCTGCCAGCGACATTTGCTTTTTCTGTGACATAGCCCTTGACCCAATTATGTTCTTAATTTAATCAGGTTATTCTTAGGCCAGTGAACACCCTTCCTGAAAATGTAATGCTATTTGATCAAACTGTTCTCGCGCTACACGGCTGACAGACAGACAGACAGACAGACAGACAGACAGACAGGCGCCACCAGAAACAATACCCCTCAATTTTTGGGCCGGGAAATATATAAGTAGCTTCACCAAAATACTGATAAACTGTCGTTTGTGCAGCTAATGAATTTTTTTCATTTAGTATCCTCTGATGGGTGCTTATGAAAAAGCCACTACTGTTTGGCATACTTTGCTGGTGAACCATTGATGACTGGGCCTGTCCGTGGGACCCGGTATTCAATATTGTCCGTCGTTTTTACTCATTCTTATCCTTCTATACTGTATGCACTGATATTTTCCTCCTTCTATCATCCCGTGCCATTGCTATGCGCTGAATTCTTACTGCATGTGAGCCCCAACTATTGTACAGTGGAAACCATCTGAGGCCATAAACACATTATGGGTGATCAGCTCTGGAAAAAAGACAGGAAAAAGACTGTAGTTAGCAGCTGGGGTGGGTTTGGGAGGGAGGGAGTCAGTTGCTTCTCGAGCAGATTGACGTGGGCGGAAACCTTCACATTTCGCAGTGAGTAACATGGCGAACGGACAGCTGACAGCGCATCGTCACCATCTCAGGCAGTCATCAGCAGCGAAGAGGATCCATCCATATTCAAATTCACTGTGCAATGCAGCACTAAAAACTGGGTCCTGAAACTGCACCGTGCAAAAAAAAAAAAAAAAAAAAATCTTACCAAGCATTTTAATCTTGTATTTAGACCTAAAGCACTGATTTTCAATATCTTTTTTTCTCAGTAAACAAAAATTCTGCCACTAATGTGTGATAATAATAACTCATTTTTAGATTTGTCTGTGGGTAGGAAAATTTCACTTGTCAAGCATATTTTACCTTAAAATAAACCAATATTTTCAACTTGATAGCAAAAAATAAGAAGATAGGAAACATTTCATAACAACCATGGTTATTAGTGATAGTCAATGAAAGTACAGTTATAATTATTTTACTGTTAAAAAACAAGTTAATCATCATTGATGCGTACAGATGTTTAGTAATGCTATATTTTATGTTACATTGTCATTACTTTGTGCAAATTAATTTTTTTATTTTATTAAGTTTATTTTGCATCTCAGCTGGTGAGAGATAATCAGCAAAAATAACATAAATCATGGCATAATGAATAATTAGGAAACTTTATTAATTACATTTCATAGTTTATTAACAGTAAATTGCTATCACTAAATGTTTAATAAACTATTATTTCATTATGTATTAATGTTGATTATTATAAAGTGATGCCTTTTACCTCTCCTGCTTAATATGTGTTGGTTCAGTTTACTTTTAGGAGAATCAGCTGAACTGATGACGGTACACAAACCTGAAATGACATTATTCAATGAGCCATTATGCAGTCTCTCTGTTCTGTCTCCTGAAAGTGACCTAATATTAAAAAGCCATTCCTGTAGTCTGTCCATCTCTTTTGCAATGCTCTGTGTATAAAAGCACTGAAAATTCCTTTGTTTTAGTTTTGATGTTAGATTTGATTTTTTTTATCTTTATATCTCATCCTTATTTCAAAATATTCCTATTTTTAGTTTCATGCTGAACCATGTTCATGTAAATGTTTGTAGCCCAAAATAAATGCAACCATAAATTGATTCTTCTAGAGATTCTGCAACTAACACATTTAAATTAAATTTTCCAACATTATCAACTTTCATCCATGACTCATTGACTAGTCTGTTCAAAACAACACACTACTTATTGGCGACATTTAAGATAGCACAAACAAGACTTCAAAGCACAATTTCCTGAAAGTTACTCTAGCCTATTAAAAGTATGTACAAGGATCCGGAAGTTTGTCAATAGTACAAACTGCCTTCACGCTAAATAACACATTTGAAATAATCCCACAATACAGTATATTTGGAAAACCCACATGCTCTTTGGCAGAACTACAGAAAAATAATTTTTAGGCCTCTCTCTGCCCTGCCATGAAATCCCACGTAATCTAATGACTTGCCAGCCATTATGTAAGATCGTTCATGAAATAATTTCTGCAAAATTATATCTCTTTTCGTTTCTGACTGGTTACCAATGAACCAAAACCTTCACTTCCTGGATTGAAAGTGTGGAGGACACGACCTGGTAGAGTCAAACACTGTTCGCTTTTCGCCCTAAAACACCCGAACACACTGATTTGTCTGGGTCTTGTGCCGCTGCAGAGAAATCATATTTGTTTACTATTCACTGACAGCTTGTGTAGGAAATATATTCCAATGATACCTCAATGTAAACAAGGATTTTCAAATGAAATGCAGTATAATAATAAAAAATAGGATATTCATCCCATATAAGTTTTCCATTAATCTTAGAATGAGATTTTGCTTTCTTATGCTCAGATATGTGCTTCTGTCCCCTCTAGACAATGCTATTTAAATTCAATTTGGATAAGCTGCGTAAAACTGCTTAAACGCGCATATTCGCGTCTTTTCATTGACTTTGAATGTAATCTGTCGTGTGAAAAATTTGTTTCGCGTCCGGTGTGAAAGCAGCTTAATACTCCTCAGATATCATTAAAAACAGTTTATTTTTTGTGCGTCTTTAGCAATGAGTGTCCTTACCTCATTTAACTCCAAACTGCTTTCCTCTATATTGCTTTTCTGCCCTATGATCTTTGATCACATCAGTAGACGACAGTAGACTGTTGACAAGGAGAGTTTCTAAAATCAGGAGGCCATAACAAATTAAATATCTTCTGAGGGACAGAATTTACTGCTGATGGCTGGAGGCAGTCTTGAATGATTTCAAGATTTTGCAGTGGTGTACTGAAATTTCACTCGTCAAGCAATAACTCGAAGCAAGGAAAAAATTTGTACCTGGGACGAATTTAGATCAAAACACTCAAGGCAGACGTTTGTTTTTCAGTGAAACCACATTCATAATTGTCTTCTAAATGCATTTCCCGCTGGTTTTTCAACAGCTTGGAATTATTGCAGAGTGTCTATTGTCACAAAATCGAGTCAGAAGCCTGTGATGTTACTGATGGTTGTTTTCCGGCCATGTTATATGCAGGCGGTCACAGACATGAGTCACAGGACTACTCCTCGTCAGCCGCCAACGCCTTAGGTCACTCAATGCGTGATCAGGCACTGTCATCCCGCCCTTGAATGGGGAAACTGGTGTTAATTCTCAGGTTTCTTTTTTTTTTTTTGGGAGGAGGTGTTGGCGATTGGGGCGGTAGAGTGAAAATTTTTTGATATGTGTAAGTTATTCAGTCATCACTTGCATTTAATTACATGACGTAAAAAATCATTCAAATGTGAAGGATGAGCACATTTCATATCTGAGAACATGCACGATGTACTTACCTTGGGTTTGAAAGCACAATTGTCCCATGTCGTTTAGACCACACACACACGCACACACACACACACACACACATATGCATACAGACACACACAAGCAAACACACACGAGCACGCGCTCACGCAAACACACACGGGCTCAAACACACAAACACTCACACAAACAATTGCACGCATACAGTACATTGACACATACACACAAGGACTCACACTCACATGTGTAAATGCACATACAAACACACATGCACTCTTGGATACATGCACGCACACACATGCAAATGCCTCCTAACACACCACATCCCTAAAGGGTTCATGGTGGAAGTTTCCCATTACACCAATCAAAGGTGGTAAGCCTTGAGTAGGCGGATCCTGCCTTTTTCACATTGGTTTATGTCACAGTGGGGGGTCTAATGGGACTGCCCCCTCTCAGTACCCCCCCCCACCCCCCCTCTCCCCAACCCTCCACACCCCAGCTGCCTCGATACACCACCTCCACTGCCCCTCGCTGGGCTCTGGGAGGGACGGCAAAGGCAAGCCCCTCACACTGTACAAATCTGCCGCTGGCATGGAGTGCGCGGGCTTGTAATGGTCCGGTTATTTTTATCCTATTTGTTTTCGGTCTATTTCTGGCCCTGCTAGATACACCTTATAGGAGTGACCTGTTTGGCTGCTCCAGCTGACCCTGTCCCTCAGCTGATGGCTGCTGAATCCTGCGCATCTCATCACATTTACCTTCATTTAGCCAGCCAATTTTCCCAGAATGCTGCTCAATACAGGAGCAATACGAGTTCATTCACTCGTTCAGCACAAGCATTAAGTCGGCTGGACCATTCAATTCAGTTAGTTTCCATTCCATTTCATTTGTATTCTACTTTGCACTGGAGGACCAGAGAGTGGGGGGGGGACAGAATCCTGGCCTCAACCACAAAAACTCCAAATGAGTGAAAAAAAAAAAAAGAGAAAAACTCCCAGTTGGAAGAACAACTGTGGAACAGTGGTTTGAAAAACTCCCAGGGGGGAGAAACACAGGTATAGAGCCACAGTCCTGCTTATTGGGTATTTGACATCCTGCACTCGCGCTGAACTCCACCACAGAACAGCTATGCTAACCGAGGACTAAAATACAAGCGGGGAACTGAATTCTTGACTTCAACAGCAGATAAAGAAATTCCTCATCCAGTGACAACTTGGCAAAATCTCAACATATGTTCTCAAATTATTCTTCAGAAGCCTCGGTTTACAATTCTGCTTACCAGGTACAAACGGATAGAGGGCAGCACAGGAAAACAATTGTGCTGTAAATGGGGATTCCCATTATAAAAACATGTGGCCGCTATATCCGAAAACCGCAGTAGAAGAGCTTAATGTTTGGTGAGGTTATAGAACCAATCTACGTGTGTTTGTCAAAATGGAATCAGTTTTGACAAAGATATGAATTTTTGAAAATTCACCAACGTGAAAAGATAGGGATTTTTCAGATTTCAGGATTTCTTTTTGAGGTAATCCCAATGACCGATTCTGCCCAATATCGGATTCGACTCATGGTTCAGAGATTTCAGCCCAAATTCGCGGCTGTTATCACTATACTGAGTGACAAACTAATAAATGGAACAAAGTAACAAACTCAGTGATTTTGCCAAGTGATGAAGTTCAATTCATACTGTGGAACAATCCTAGAACAGGATGATCGACCCAGCAGCCCCATATCCCCCTCATGTGACTGAGCAGAGTGAACTGAGGATGAGGATGAGAACGAGTGGAGCCCGGCTGCTGTTGAATACATCTACATTCTTGACTCGAATAGTATGCAAATAGTATGTAGTATGCAAATGACCAACGCTGCCCACCCATCCATTCATGCAGATAGGTTGTTTATCGAGAAATTAGGAATAAACGAATACCCTCCTTTGTATATTTACAGAGCATGTCTCGGCCAGAATTAAATATGCTGGGAATTCTCAAGCACCAGTGTTGCTCGGATCCCATATTTAAATATTTGGACAGTTTGTTATTGTTTTAGGCCCTGTACTCCAACTCAGTGAATGTGGAGTTTTAGTGCGGGCTGTCAGCTCTGATGTATGGCTTTTTGACTCCAAACAGCGGGGCAGGTTGACTAGTAACCAGAGAGTCGCTAGATCAAGACCCTGGTGGAGTTTGAGATTCTGACTTCATCTAGAGGGATGAAGTTGGGCGGAACTCTTCTGTTGGGCCCTTGAGTTACACTGTTATAAATTGACTGAATTTAACAGTTAATTTACCATAGTGTTTTCTTGTTATTTTAACTGTAAGTAGAAACCTTTGCATTTTTAACATACACAGAACCACTAAATTAGCTCGTGTCACTGCAGTGGTCCGGGCTTTGCACACAGCCGAGGTTGATGGAGTATGGCTGTACCAGGCTTGACCAACAGATTATGCAGTTTTGACCCCTCTCAAGCTAAACAAGTGATTTGCTGGAGCGCGAGGATTTGAATCACCATTTGCACTCTGTTATAAACTGATTGTAAAATTACAGTTAAAAGGACTGGCAAAAAAGGTGGGTGCCAATTTATAACAGTGTAAGCCCTTAACCCCAAAATTGCTGGACGGGCTTTACCCCTGTTTGTCTCTGTCCCTCTTCACTTGCAATTGTTCTATCAGGCATTTCTCTCCGGACATCCCTGAAAAAGATAACCTTGCTCTTAATGGGACTTTCCCCGGCTAAATAAAGGTGAAAAAAAAAAGACGGGTAGGACACTGCACTCCCTTTTATATGCTTTTGTAGTCAAAATACTCACAGATAGTACTGTGTATGTGCTGAGAGAGTGCACACACACAACAGGCAGTTAGGCTCCTGAGTGAGTCTCCCATCTCTCAGAGTTGGGCATTGATCATATCCCTGGAAGGAATGTCGATGTTTATTCCAGGATGTACATGAAAATGGGTGGATTTCCATCCAATTTTTATAGCCAAGGAGGATATATGTGTCCTTGCTGAATCTCAGGTCTGTTCCTGACATTTGAAATCATGTAGGCATTAGGCTTCGACCTGTCAATCTGGCTTTTTAATGAAAAAAAAAAAAAAAAACTTAAGTTCACTTAACTTATGTTTATTAATGCATTACTAAAAATAGTGTGAGGTTGCTTTTAGAAACTGCTAAATAATCAGTGCATCACCCCCTGGCTCTTGGACAATAGATTTTCTGGAAAAATCTATCTTCTGCACTGCTAATAAACACACACACTGCTTGGTGTAGCTAGCAACAACCTGCTGTTTTTTTTTTTTTTTCAATTCTACCTCTGCTCCTCTCCCTCCTACTGCAAAGTGCTCATTGACTGTTCCTGGGCTCGGACTCCCCATTGGCCAGAAATACACTGCTATTCCTTAGCTCTGACACTCCATCGACAGGTAACTCACTGCTTTAAACCTGGTCAATCTAAGAGGAAGCTGAAAATATATCACAACAAGCATTCAAAGAATTCATAGTCTCGCCCAACAGCCAGAAATTTATGTCATGCCGTGAGGTCAGCCCAAGGTGTTTATACATGTGAAAGATGAGTGAAATCGGTCAAGTGGTTCTGGAGATATCTGCCCGGAAACACACATACACAGACAGACAGACAGACAGACAGACTCACAAGGCGATTGCAATAGTCTCGCAAACCCCTCTGGGGGCTCGACTAAAAATACATGAAATATTAAGGTGTAACTACCCACATGAAATATGCTGCTTGACTTCAGTGTGCTATAGAATTGAATTACTGATCAAATCATTTCTTTATATGTGTATGGGCCTCATGTTTTTATGGTTTTGTTTCTCAGTTGTTTCACTCTGTGGCTTAGACTGGGAGAAATGGATCAAAACACTGTATGGAAATGGCATGAATTTGAAAGATTCCTTGAGAAAATGCACTGCGCAGTGCCATTCGGGGGAATACAGCACATCGCTAAAAGTTTGTGGACATGTGTTCATCCAAAAATCTCATTTTATGTACATCTCAATCTCATTGACTTAGCATCTTCCATAGTATCAAGAAGGGACTAGAAGTCAGGACATTAGTGCTGGGAACTGCTTGCATTTCAAGCACAAAATTATTAGTGATTAAAATAGACCCCAATTTTCAGTGGATCCGAATAGTAGTGGATGGGGTGGTGATCAGGGTTCAGTGCAAGCCAGTACAACACATCCTCATCCCGACTTGTCATAGAGTGACACTATCTGAGCAATCGTCGATATACGACGCAAAGGGAAGCTTTGGGCATCCTTGTTTGATGTTTATGGTTTGGGTTTGGGTTAAGGGTTAGCGGGCAGGATTGGTTTTTATTTGGCGTCAAATAAGGATTCCAAGAGCCTCCTTTTGCGTCGTATATCGATGCTTGTTCAGGTAGCCTCACTATGTGACGAGTCGGGAGGAGACTGGGCTCGTCAGTAAGGTTTTCCTTGCACTGTGAATGGAGGCATTGCCATCCTGAAATGGGAAGAGCCTTCTAAAATTCGTTAAAAGCTCAGAATAATCTTGAATGTCACGGCGTGTGATACAGTTCAGATCTTCCTTCAGTAGAACAAAAAGCTCTAAGTCCTAATCACAAAATACAGCCTCAGACGAGGGAGTGTCCGCATACTTTTGGCTACGTAGCGTGTGTGGGCCAGTTTCAAAATGAATTTTGGTTGACTGAAGTTGAAAGTCAACTAAGATGCCTCCATCTCAGCTTAGGGCCCCTGATCTGGGATCAGGTTTAATCATGTACGTTGTACTAGCTCCATCCATTATGAGCCAGGATTGATCTGAGATCAACACACTTTATCTTGATATTTTCTGAATATTGATGAGATATGCACAAACAGACAAATATGTGCTCACTCACACTCGCACACCCACACTGTTATAAACTGATTGAATTTAACAGTTAAAATTAATGCATTGTCTGTGAGGTTACGCTCAGGAACCAGACGCGAGCACCAAGTAATCCAAAAAGCGTGTTTTATTTGGAAAGGGGGCAAACCCCCGCAGAGCAGGAGGCAACAGTACAAAGTCCACAATCCAAAAATCGGAATCCCAGGGACGTAATCCAAGTCGTAATCAGGGCAGCAAACACAAAACTCGTGGTCGGGCAAAAAAGGTTTGATACACAGAAACAAACAAATCCAAGAGAAAGCCAAAATCGTAATGAGGGACGGTCCAGTCAGAAGTGAATCACAGAGAGTACAAGGCATAAACAGTCGCAGCACAGGAGAAACGTTCTGACAAAGAGCTGGCTGTGAAGTGACTGCTTAAATATACAAATGGGAAGTCACATGCTATGATAGGGAACAGGTGAGCTGGATCAGACTAATTAACGAAGGGCTGAACATGAGGAAGTACCTAACTACATAAAATTGGCAAAAGCCAAAACGCGGACAGGGATCACGAAGACAGCCTACAGACAGAAATACGGCTCCGGTTAGGGAGTTCTATCATGCACAGAAAAGGAGAGAGAGCAGAGTTTAACAAGCACGGAGGTTCCGCTGAAACTGCAGCAAAGTAGATTGAGTAAAGACAAGAGGCGGAGACTAGAATAGGGTGAATGCTGAGAGGTTGTTAATCAATTAGTAAAGTGCAGCTATACAATCCCTAGTGCTCGTTAGTAAGTTAGTACTATAAACAGTGTTAGTTTGGGTTAGTATCTTTAACTAAAATAATTAACTGTTAGTATTGTTAGTAATATAGAAAAGCAAGGTGAAGGAAGTAAACGAGATTGGAAGGAATGATTGAAATCCCAGAAACCATTAAATCACCCGAAAGAGTGGCACGCAATACTGGGGCTGTGAGCAATCACAAGACGAGACCAGACAGGGGGAGACAAAATGCAATGCATGGTGAGAAACAAAACATGGACCGGAATAAAACTGCAAAGGTGGAATATGGCAAGACAAACAGAGACAAAGCAAAAACAAAACATGGCAAGGCAACTAAATCACAATACAAAATACCGAGCATGGTCAGACAAGGCAGAATTCAAAATAAACATGGCAAACAGGGCAGAATCACAACATTGTCTCCTTGTTATTTAGACTGTAAGTAGAGTCCTGTGCGCATTTAACTGTGGTTTACAGTTAACATTCATGGAATCTCTGTAATAAACTGATTGTAAAATTACAGTTAAAATAACTGGCAAAAAAGTGCAAGTTTATAAGAGTGCACGCACAAGCACAAAATCTCACACACATTCTCACTGACACACACACAAACAGATATACATGCTCACTCAGGCGCTCTCATGTGCTCAAAAACTGACATAAACACACATGCAAAAACACGCGGGCATGTATGCACACTCACCAATACATGCACACACATACCGTCACACACAGGCAGTTAATAACAGAGACCAGTGTAAAGCATGAGTGTCCATTTGAACTGTATTACAGTGTTGCCAACTCTCCCGTATTTCCCGGGAGTTTTAGTGGCATATTCATGTTCCCATGCCATAGTAAGCAATTATTCAACCAATGTGTATTTAAAAGATTCTCACGCAGAATTGAAGTCCTTGCGCATGGAGGTCTATCAGCTTCACGTGTGTTACGGTGGATTTCACCACTAGTAATATGGAAACTGGTTATGACTCCAGGCTTCTCGCGATTTTCTTTTTCTCAGGGGCTAGAAGCAAAGCATGGGTTTAATGATTGTTTAAATGATACAAGACCGTGTGAAACATCTTTAATTGCTTCCATCCCCCGAGTAAAGAAAAGAGTGAGAAGTCGGGAGTCATAATCGATTTCCATTATACTAGTGGTGAAATCCACCTGAACACACGTGAATCTGATAAACCTCCTCGCACAAGGACGTCAATTCTGTGGGCAGACCTCTTTAATACGCGTTAATTGAATAATTGCTGAGTAAGCCACAGGAACGTGAATATGCCACTAAAACTCCCAGAAAATTCAGGAGAGTTGGCAACACTGGTAATACCAGATTAATTTGCAGTAAATAATTCCCAGTCATCACCAGAGGCCAGCGCTATGAGTCAGGGCATTCTGTCAAACCTTGTTTCCCACTTCCCCTCAGATGGAGAGATGATGTCATGCTGAATCCTTCTGAAATTTCTTCATCTAACAATTAGCCCAACAACCGCTGTACCCAACCCTGACCCTGGAAACTAACCAACCCTCCTGAAAATTTTAACTGCAAACCGAACAGAGCAAACCTCATTCAACAGAGAAAGTAGGGTTCCCTTACTTTGTCCATGGGGATCTACCACCCTGTAGGTCAGGGGTATTTAACCCTTATCCAGAAAAGGCTGGTGTGGGTGCTAACTTTCATTCCAACCAATTACTCACATAACCGATTCTACTAATCAAGGTCTTCGACAGACTCTGCCGTTTGGTTAGTAAATACACTGTAATCCATTTCAAGCTGGTTTAACTAAGAAAGGAAAGTTCACTCGCTGCCTAAAAATGTGAGTTAATTCCACTTAATGAGAGTTGACTCACCCTGAAGATAAGCTTTGTTTCAACTCACAATTGGTCAAGACAATGGATAACTTAACATTAAACATTTGAAAACATGTAAATTCGCATTCAATCTCAATCAAACTTGCCATGAAAAATGGGATTACAGAGAAGAAATAAGTTCACATAACTTAATGGCGCTATCGTTTTTCTTTTTTTACAGAGTAGCAGCTAGCAGGTGTGTAATTGCATTGCAGGAACAAAAACCTGTGCTCACACTGTTCCTGTGTTTAACTCCAAACTTAAAAAATCTCACCTCAGTCAAAAAATACCACAGTGCTGCCCAACCCTGCACAGCCCCTACTGATACCCCTGCCCTCCTCAGTCAACTGCGATTGCAGGTCCGCCCAACCCTGTTCCTGGATATCGACTGTCCTGTAGATTTTTACACTTTCAACAGCAAGAAATCTCATTTATCTGATAATGTGTGGAATCGGGTGTACAATACCAGGGATAAAATGGAGGCATATATGGTGGTAAATCTACAGAAACTTGTTTGATTACTTCTTCCCTATAACACTTGGACATTCTCCAAACATTTATACCTTTATCACAACTTCCTTCATATCTCATTTTTTTTTCCCTTTGGAAAGTCTGGTTGGGTGTGATAATTGAAAACTGCTTTTTCATGAGGGATTTAGATTTAATTTGATGCTAAGTCTGTGTGATTGTGAGATCTGTGCGGCACCTCATGATGATGCAAATCAGAGGAGTCTGTGGCAGTGGCGATGCCAGAACTGGGAATTGGGGGGGCACTGGACATCCCTTTGAAACAATTATTAGTCCTGACCTGTTCTCAATCTTTTTCATAATTAACAACAGATTCACTGCTAGTTCTCCCCGGTGAGACGACAATCATTCATTTGGACTCGTATTTGCTGCATTTAAATCAGTGTTATTCAAAATTGCATACCTGTCAACTCTCAAGCATTTAGTGTGAGTCTGATGCTTTTTAAATTTAATTGTCGCGCCCCATTTTTTAATCAGCCCAAGCTGTACCGAGAGTGAAAGGCAATATTTTGGAACATGCACTGGTCCTTATTCAATCGACGTGTATGTAAGAGATTCTTGCGTGGAATTGAAGTCTCTGTGCATGGAAATTTTACAGTTTTTAAACGATGATTTTAACTTATCATGAAGTGCAAGTTAGATTGCCTGACGTGCAGAGGAGGTAGCGAGGAAATTTCAGAGCAGTTTGTCTTTCGTAAAGCATAGGCCTATTAATTAGTAAATAATTATTCTGTACTGAATTTAGCCCATTATTTCATCGCTGTTAGATCGCATGGGGAGAGAAGCAGTGTCTTCAATTGCCAATGGATTATTACTATAATTGGAAAACGTGTCAATAAAGGAAAATGATTGAAAACTAGCCAGGACTAATTGCTGTCATAAGGGGGTGTTGTGCACCGCCCCCCCCAATTCCTGGCTCTGCCACTGGTCTGTGGCAAGCTAGCAGTATGGGGGCAAATGTAGTGAGGGTCTATGTGTGTAAACTCAAAGCTCAGAAAGCAGATGTCCTCCCCAGTGTTTTGATTCAACCACGTGGATCTGCTCATCAGAGAAATTCTTCTGTCAGGACAAAGACCTCATGAGTAAAATTCCCTCGCCAGGTTGACAGCTGAGGGGAAGACATGGAAGCACTTTTATTTGTTGGACTTATCCTGCACTTTCCACCTTGGGATAAAAAACTAAATTTCTAATCTAAGAGCTGAGATTTGAAGATGGGAAAAGCCATGTTTCCAAATTTCTGGCTGGTATTTTGTGGGAGCTAGCTGTTTTGTGGCTAAACAATAGGACAAGCAGACTAAAGGATTTTCTGTCAGTGAGTAGCTGGTTAACTAGCAAAGATCAGCTGTGTTGACTTTGGCCACATTTGGTTGGATTTAGTTGAATTTTTAGTTAGGAAGAGAACTGAATGTACTCTTCTTGACGTACCAGGAGGATGCATCAACTAATGGTGGCTAACACTGACGTAGTCATTGACTGTCTCTAAACTATAGTACTGTAAAAAAAAAAATACATACGCCATCTAAGTGTTTGAATTCAAATGTTACAAAAATGAAAAGCAAGCACACAACTCTTGCTTCCATTTATTGAAATATGTTATTTTGCAAACTTCAAATTGTTGTTAGTTCATATATCTACAAAACTAGATAAAGAGGTTAGTGTTGAAATGGTGTATAAATAGTACAACTGAAACAGAATGTGTCGCTCTAAGGCATGAAGAGTGGTTTTTGAGGATGTTACTGTCTTCACCTCTTCTGAAGGGTCAGGGTAAATTGTTCTGGTGAAGTTTGCCAGCAGTGTCAGCTTGCAGCCTTGACATTGATGTTAGCGCTGCGTTACCGTAAGTCTGCAGGATTCATCTGCTAAAAAACCAGCCATCTCCGTCCTCCCACTCAAAGATGCTCTCGTCAGCGTTGCGATGTATTTGAATCGGCCATCTGTTGCTGCTGGTTTTGGCCCAAAAATGGATTAAAAACGAATAGCCTCATTAGAGAATTGTCTTTGGATAGGAGTCTTAGAAAAGAAAAAAATGCCAACTTTGTACTGCCCAGTAGATATAAAGTGCTTTCTTCCAGGAACCTATCCTTGTTTAGACAAATGCAACGCTCCTGATATTGTTATTTACTTGCTCTTGAGAAGAATTGCTGTGCCCTCACAGAGCCATCAGTGGTTAGAACACTGAACAGCTATGATTATCTCTAAAAACCTTGGCTGCCAGGGCTCTTGTTCATGCTAACTGGGATTTAGCTGCACTTTGGACAATTTACAATGGACTCATACTAAGTGCTCATAAAAAATGGACAACCCCACAATATCACTCCTGAACAAGGTGCAGAAAAGTGTGTGTGCATTTGTGAATATGTGTGTGTGTGCGCGCGCATTTGTGTATATGTGTGTGTGTGGTTGTATACGTGTGTATCTGTGCATACTAGTATGTTTGTGCATTCATGCGCGTATGCCTATGCATGAGCACTTGTGTGTCTGTGTGTTTGAGTTTGTGTATGTGAGAGTGTTTGTGTGTGCGTGAGTGTTTGTTTATGCGCATGTTTGAGTGTGTGTGTGTTTGAGTTTGTGTGTATGCACGTGTGCACACGTGTGTGTGTGTGTGTGTGTGTGTGTGCGTGTTTGCGTATGCACATGTTTGAGTGTGTGTGTGTTTGAGTTTGTGTGTATGCGCGTATGCATGTGTGTGCATGTGCGTGTTTGCACATGTTTGAGTGTGTGTGTGTGTGTGTGTGCGCGCGTATATGTGTGAGCGTGTGTGTGCTGATACAGGAACAGACTAACGCATTATTAGAAGACAGGCCACGATATGAAATGAGCTATCACTTATGGACTTACAGCTTTGTGGTCAGTGGTTTGTGAAATGACTGTGTAACATTATGCCTGAATGAAAATTAAATTTAAAAAAAATTGATGTTGCAGGAAGTAATTCTGATGCACTTTAGATTCCACTGTTCATTAAAAGTACAGGGATGATGTTGTATGAAGACGTCTGTCAGTCCATAACGTAAATACTGCATGAACAATCATGTGACTCATATTCTTCTCACAGTGTTTTCATTAATGATTGCTGTGAGTACATGAAATTCAGGATAAGATTTTTTAGGTCACCTGAGACCAAGTCTCAAAGTGACCTATTCTAACTGCCTTTTGTCTGTCATCGTCCGTTTTGCGTCGTGCGTCGTGCGTCGTTCGTCGTGCGTCCGTAAACAATTTACATTTTCGACTTCTCCTCAGAAACCACTGATCCGATTTCAATAAAATTTTGCAGGAACCTTCCTTGGTCGAATATGCACCAAAATTGTGAATTATATGGTGCCCACCCCAAGGTGCTCTGAGGGGCGGGGCTAAAAGTGGTCAAATTGGTTGAAATTTTCAAAATCATCTTCTCCAGACCCAGATATGCTGGAAAACAATACTCTTCATAGATGAAAGGGTCTTCAGGTGCTTTATCAAAATTGTTAATTTCATGGCCCTCAGGCTCCAAGTTTACTATACTTTATATACAAAACCCAAAACCAGTGAAGTTGGCACGTTATGTAAATCGTAGATAAAAACAGAATACAATGATTTGCAAATCCTTTTCAACTTATATTCAATTGAATACACTGCAAAGACAAGATGTTTAATGTTCAAACTGAGAAACTTTTTTTTTTTTTGCAAATAATCATTAACTTAGAATTTAAAGGCAGCAACACATTGCAAAAAAGTTGGCACAGGGGCCTTTTACCACTGTGTTACATCACCTTTCCTTTTAACGACACTCAGTAAACGTTTGGGGAACTGAGGAGACCAATTTTGAAGCTTTTCAGGTGGAACTCTTTCCCATTCTTGCTTGATGTACAGCTTAAGTTGTTCAACAGTCCGGGGTCTCCGTTGTCGATTTTTACGCTTCATAATCGCCACACATTTTCAATGGGAGACAGGTCTGGACTACAGGCAGGCCAGTCTAGTACCCGCACTCTTTTACTACGGAGCCATGCTGTTGTAACACGTGCAGAATGTGGCTTGGCATTGTCTTGCTGAAATAAGCAGGGGCGTCCATGAAAAAGACGTTGCTTGGATGGCAACATATGTTGCTCAAAACCTGTATGTACCTTTCAGCATTAATGGTGCCTTCACATATGTGTAAGTTGCCCATGCCTTGGGCACTAATACACCCCCATACCATCACAGATGCTGGCTTTTGAACTTTGCGCCTATAACAGTCCGGATGGTTCTTTTCCTCTTTGGTCCGGAGGACCACGGCGTCCACAGTTTCCAAAAACAATTTGAAATGTGGACTCGTCAGACCACAGAACACTTTTTCCACTTTGCATCAGTCCATCTTAGATGAGCTTGGGCCCATGAAGCCGGCGGCGTTCTGGGTGCTGTTGATAAATGGTTTTCGCTTTGCATTGTAGAGTTTTAACTTGCACTTGCAGATGTAGCGACGAACTGTAGTTACTGACAGTGGTTTTCTGAAGTGTTCCTGAGCCCATGTGGTGATGTCCTTTACACACTGATGTCGGTTTTGATGCAGTACCGCCTGAGGGATCAAGGTCACGGGCATTCAATGTTGGTTTCGGCCTTGTCGCCACGTGCAGTGATTTCTCCAGATTCTCTGAACCTTTTGACGATATTACGGACCGTAGATGATGAAATCCCTAAATTTCTTGCAATAGCTCGTTGAGGAATGTTGTTTTTTTTTTTTAAAGATTATTTTTAAGGGTATTTTCACCTTTATTTGACAGTTAGAGGCAGAGAGAGACAGGAAGGATGGGGAGAAAACGGGGGATGACATGCGGCAAATTCGAATCGAACTCAGGTAGATGAGAAGAACACAGCCTTTATGGTGTTTATTCGATGTGCCACCGGGCGCCCCCCAGGAATGTTGTTTTTAAACTGTCCGACAATCAGCTCACGCATTTGTTCTCTAAGTGGTGACCCTCGCCCCATCCTTGTTTGTGAATGACTGAGCATTTCAGGAAGCTGCTTTTATACCCAATCATGGCACCCACCTGTTCCCCAATTAGCCCGTTCACCTGTGGGATGTTCCAAATAAGTGTTTGATGAGCATTCCTCAACTCTCTCAGTCTTTTTGCCACTTGTGCCAGCTTTTTTGAAACATGTTGCAGGCATCAAATTCAAATGAGCTAATATTTGCAAACATTAAGTAACTTGTCTTTGCAGTGTATTCAATTGAATATAGGTTGAAAAGGATTTGTAAATCATTGTATTCTGTTTTATTTACGATTTACACAACGTGCCAACTTCACTGGTTTTGGGTTTTGTAGGAAAATGATACTTCTGGGTATATTTGGTTCATTCACATCAATAACTTCAGTTTTTATACAACTCAGGTGACTGTTAAGGCCCATGGGCCTCTTGTTTCCCCATGCCTTAATGCGTGAGCATGTGTGTGTGTGTGTGCATACGTGTGTCACTGATACAAAGCCAGAGAAGAGTTGAAAAGGTGTATGGATTTAAGAATTGATTGGGTTCCTGACCTCATAGCCTAAAGCACGTGTTTATATTTTCACTTTAGTCCAAGCACAGTGCTGCATCAGTGATCACAACATTACCCAGCAAACTCAGGCTTGAATGTGAGGGAGAAAATTACACATTGCATTTTCATACCTCCAGTGTCACAAATTCAGACAGCCTTTATGTACCTGTCAATAGTAAAAGTAAGACCTCCCTTTGGATACTGTGTAATTTGTGTGTATGTGTATTGTCAGAGTATATGAACTTGTGTGTTGTGTTTTGATGCAGAATGTTTGTGTGTTTGCGAGTCTTTGCATTCTTGTGTGCATGCATGTGAGTGTGTGAGGGAGGCAATAAGGTGTCGTTTAGGCCATAATTCAAACTTTACCTCTCACATTCACTGTTTTGACCTCTTACATTTACTGTTTTTACCTCTCACATTCACTGTTTTTACCTCTCACATTCATTGTTTTTACCTTTCACATATGCCATTTTTACCTCCCACATTTACTGTTTATACCTCTCAAATTCACTGTTTTTACCTCTCACATACTGTTTTACCTCTCACATTCACTGTTTTTACCTGTCGCATTTATTGTTTCTACCTCTCACATTCACTGTTCTTACCTCTCACATACACTGTTTTTACTTCTCACATTCACTCTTTTTACCTCTCAAATTTGCTGTTTTTACCTCTCAAATTCATTGTTTTACCTGTCACATTTACTGTTTTTACCTCTCACATTAACTGTTTTTACCTCCCACATACACTGTTTTTACCTCTCACATTCACTGTTTTTACCTCTCGCATTCACTGTTTTTACTTCTCACATTCACTGTTTTTACCTCTCACATGCAATGTTTTTACCTCTCACATTCAGTTTTTACCTCTTACATTCACTGTTTTTACCTCTCACAATAACTCTTTTTACCTCTCACATTCACTCTTTTTACCTCTCACATACGCCATTTTAACTTCTCACATTCACTGTTTTTACCTCTCACATACAGTTTTAACCTCTCACATTCACTGTTTTAACCTCTCACAGTTTTTATCTCTCACATACGCCATTTTAACTTCTCACATTCACTGTTTTTACCTCATATAGACTTTTTACCTCTCACATTTACTGTTTTTATCTCTCACATGCACTGTTTTTACCTATCACATTCACTGTTTTGCCCCTAACATTCACCGTTTTTACCTCTCACATACACTGTTTTTACCTCACATTTATTGTTTTTACCTCTCACATTCACTGTTTTTGCCTCTCACATTCACTGCTTTTACCTCTCACATATACTGTTTTTACCTCTTACATTCACTGTTTCTACCTTTTACATTTACTGTTTTTATCTCTCACATTCACTGTTTTTACCTCTCACATTCGCTGTTTTTACCTCTCAAATTTTTACCTCTTGCATACACATTTTTACCTCTCACTTTTGCTGTTTTTACCTCTCACATTCACTGTTTTTACCGCTCAAATTTGCTGTTTTTACCTCTCACATTCGCTGTTTTTACCTCTCACATTCACAGTTTTTACCTCTTACATTTACCGTTTTTACCTCTCACATTCGCTGTTTTTACCTCTCACATTCACTGTTTTTACCTCTCACACTCAGTTTTTACCTTTTACAAATCACATTCACTTTTTTACCTGTCACATTTACTGTTTTTACCTCTCACATAAACTGTCTTTAACCTCTCACATACACTGTTTTACCTCTCACATTTCACATACACTGTTTATACCTTCACTAGTTTTTACCTCTTTACTGTTTTTACCTCTCACATTCACTGTTTTTACCTCTCACATTCACTTTTTTAAATCTCACCTTTATTGTTTTTACCTCTCACATTCACTGTTTTTTACCTCTGCAATGTTTTTTTACCTCTCACATTCAGTTTTTTACATTCACTGTTTTTACCTCTCACATTTCTTTTTACCTCTCACATTCCTCTTTTTACCTCTCATTTTTACCTCACATTCATTACACTGTTTTTACCTCTCACATTCACTGTTTTTACCTGTTTTCTTTACACTACACTTTTTTACCTCTGTTTTTACCTCTCACATTCACATTTGTTGTTTTTACCTCTCTTTTACTGTTTTTACCTCTCACTCTCACATTCACTGTTTTTACCTCTCTCACTCAGTTTTTACCTTTTACATTTAATGTTTTTACTTCTCACATTCACTTTTTTAAATCTCACCTTTGTTGTTTTTACCTCTCACATTCACTTTTTTACCTGTCACATTTACTGTTTTTACCTCTCACATAAACTGTCTTTACCTCTCACATACACTGTTTATACCTCTCACATACACTGTCTTTACCTCTCACATACACTGTTTATACCTCTCACATAGTTTTTACCTCTCACATATGCCATTTTTACCTCTCATGTTCGCTGTTTTTACCTCTCACATTCACTGTTTTTACCTCTCACGTTAGCTGTTTTTGCCTCTCACATTCATTGTTTTTACCTCTCACGTACACTGTTTTTACCTCTCATATTCACTCTTTTTACCTCTCATATTCACTTTTTCCCTCTCACATTCGCTGTTTTTACCTCTCACATTTGCTGTTTTTACCTCTCACATTCACTGTTTTTACTTCTCACATTCACTGTCTTTACCTCTCACATATGCTGTTTTTACTTCTCACATTCAGTTTTTACCCCTCACATTTACTGTTTTTCCCTTACACATTCGCTGTTTTTACCTCTTACATTTACTGTTTTTACTACTAACATTCACCATTTTTACCTCTCACAAACATTGTTTTTACCTCTCACATTAACTGCTTTTACTGCTCATATTCATTGTTTTTACTTCTCACATTTACTATTTTCACTTCTCACTTACACAGTTTTTACCTCTCACATTCATTATTTTTTGCCTCTCACACACACTAAAAATTTTCCTCATGCATTGTTTGCTAGATGCAGGCCAATAATTTGCCCCTTCTGAAATACTGCAATATATTTTTTTGCCACCAAGGGATACATCTTCTTTCATAATTTTTTTTAAATAAATGTGAAGCTACATGCTTCATCAGTCAGGGTTAAAATAATTAATGCCAACAGTAACATATTAACTCCTGCAATAACGGTGCAGTCACAGTATTTGTTTATTGTTGTCCAAACTGCTATTTTTTGGACAGGCAGTATATATGAATACTGTGGCATTAAATGACTAACCAGATTAATTTTGTTGTCCCTGCCGTTCGAGAAGAAGTTCCACTGCTCCAGCTTGACAATATCTCATGTGTATGAGGCCCATGTACATCTGGCCATGTAGTGTATTAGGAAGACGAAAAGAGTCCACACATATGGTGAATTACCTTCTTTTGTCATGTCTATCAGTTGCTTACTCATTTGTTTTGGAAGGATCTGAGGAACAGATGGTGTGAAATGCTAGGTAAGCTGTAGATGAAATATGTGTTAATATGTGCTCATTTATATTTATGTACTTTAATATTCAGGGAAGTATTACATCAGACTTAGTTTGCTTTTTTATTTATCTATATAATACCTAAACTTCAACCCCTCAAAATATGGAAGGCATAATACCATCATACACAGTACATGACGTAATAGTTTTCACAAGGGGGCATAAGAAATGAAATCAGCTTATGTCAAGTGTCATAAACAGATGAAATCAGTGTCAAGTGTCAGAAATGTCAAGTGTTATAAATCTGTCAACACATCTGCAATGTAGGACTGCTATTCCTTTGAGGTTCATTCTTTAAGCATGTGACTACCCTCAATTTAAAGCCAGAGGGTACCAAATCTGGCCTTCAAATTCAAATACAGTCCTGTTTTTTTTTTTCCCAGGTAAATAACTAATTAACCCAACAAAACCAATGGACCCATATGTAGGTTCATTAAATGCAGCTGCTTTACTCAAACCTGTGGAACTTCAGGCCTATTTTAAAATTCTAGTAGAGATCCCCTGGCTTCCGACAATCCCAAGTATGTCCTGCTGAGTATGAAATGATGTGGAGAATCTAGATATTTTGCATTTGGTGGAATGCCGTGGCCATAAAAACATGATATGCTGGGTTTGAATACTTCACTCAATAAGTGTGATGTAACTTCAGTGATGCGCTGTGACCAGCAGATACAGGCAGATACAGAGCAGATAAGTGACACTGTCCGACAATGTGAAAAAAAAAGCTTTTTACGACTTTGAATCTACAAAGGGAAAACTTAAGTGATAAACAAGAGTTTACAGGGTTAAATGAACAATTGTAGCTTTTGATTGGCTGGACTGTCTTCAAACCAAACTCTCAGGTAAAGAGAGGGTGGAAAACCTGCCGTTGCTGGTCCTTGAGGACTGTGAGTTGATAATCCCAGGCATGTACTGTACATCCAAAAGGAAATTACACTTGTTTGTCATTGCCCTAATACCTGTGAACCTCACCACATGAATCTGTCTTCATTAAAACTTGTTCTCCGGGTTCTGCAGCGCAGTTGCCCCTCCGTCTGACTTGAAATGTATGTTCTGAAAGTGCGGCCGTATTTAATGCTTATTCCTGTAAGGCTGGAGTCAGTCTTTAAATCAGCGGCCTCCTTGCCAGACTCTCCACAGCAAAGCATCCATTGTACCAATTACACTCCTGCAGCATCGTCCAGCCCCCCCAAACCCCCACCCTCCATTATTGTAATTGCCTTTTACCCATGATCAATATTTACAGACCTGGCGCAGAGACGGGCGAGAAGCTAAGCATTCCTATCCCCACCGCTTCGATTTGATTAAATCTCAGAGGGCTGTCAGTTGATTGGAGGAGGGAGACAGGGAGGGATGGGCACAAGTAGACCCCAGACAGGGGTGAATTTGTGATGGAGGGACTGTGCCACTTCTGTGGATATACAGTTGTGCTCAAAAGTGTGCATACCCCAGCTGAATTTGTGAAATGTTGCCATTTATTTTGAAAATATGACTCGTCATGCAAAAAAACTAGTCTTTTATTCAAGGATAGTGATCATGTGAAGTCATTTATCATCACATAGGTGTTTCGCTCCTTTTTAAATCATAATGATATCTGAAATCACCAAAACGGCCCTGATCATAAGTTTACACACCCTTGAATGTTTGACCTTGTTATATAGACACAAGGTGACACACGCAGGTTTAAATGGTTATTAACGGTTCATTTTCCACACCCTTTTAAACTGTTACTAGTGTCGTGTATAGTCAGTGAGTCTGTTGGCTCCCAAGTAGATGCATTGATCTGTCTAGACACTGAGCCATGGGGAGCGGAAAAGAACTGTCTAAGGACCTTCGTAACAAGGTTGTTCAACTTTTTAAAGATGGGAAAGGATATAAAAAGAAATCCAAAGACTTGAAAATGCCAGTACTGGTGAATTACTGCCAGTACTGTTCAGTCCGTGATTAAGAGGTGGAAAATTAGGGGGTATGTTGATACCGAGCCAAGGTCTGATAGGCCAAGGAAGATTTCAGCCCAAACTGCCAGGAGAATTGTTCAGGACACAAAGAAAAATCCACAAGCCACCTCAAGAGAAATACAGGATGCTCTGGAAAAAGATGGTGTGGTCATTTTAAGGAGCACAATAAGGAGGTACTTATCAACAATGGTCGAGTTGCTAGAAGGAAGCCATTATTGCGCCAATCTGACAAAAAAGCCCACCTAAAATATGCCAGATAACACCTTGACACACCTCACAACTTATGGAATGCTGTCAGTTGCAAACCTTTGATCATGACTGTACCTCGGCATTCTGGGGCCCCTGACAAAGCAGTGCCACACATCCAACTGTCATTTCTATGGGTCCCTCCTGCTTTAATGGTCACCTCCTGTAACCTGACAAGCAGAGGCCTTTGCCAGACCCACAGCCCCGCCCCCGTCATTCAATATCACATCCACCTCTAGCCCTGCATGTGTCATGTCACACTTCCTGAGCTTTATACAGTGAGTGCATTTACATGACGTTAGAGAAACTCAATTTATTGTGCTAATCCAACTAAAACCGGATTTTTAAAATGCATGTAAGCATGTTAATCCAACTGGAATCGTACTAAATCGAATTTCTCAGTTGGACTAACACTACCAGATAATGCGGTTACTGGTTGCATTATTCCTCCATGTATACGCTTGAATCAAACCAAACTGGACTATGCGCTCTGCCCATGCTCCACAATTCATCTCACAGGTCTTCAACCTAGAAGTCTAGTGGACTTGCAAACACCAAACTGATCAGCAACAACTCAACAACAAATAGCAAGTTTGTTCAGAACAATAACAATCCTCGTCTGCAAGGGTATTGGTGCTTGAATAGTCACGCTTTGGGGGCTCACAACTTCTTCCATTAATCCGCATAATTTACGGAGTGACTTGTGCTTCATCCAAAAATTTTCCTTCCACTCGCCATCGGAAAACTCAAAACGACTCTCTCCAGTAGTCTTTACTCCTGACCTGCTTCCAACATGCACGAGAATGTTTAACTTTAACTTTTTTTGTTGAGTATATTTAGACTTTAGAATTCTAGTACTTTTCTCCTGCTCAGAAAGACAAAAATTCCCAACGAGATGAGATAATTTGATGAGATTTGCTAATGCCATCAGTTATTTTCATTTATTAAGCACACAGTAATGTAAGACAAGATCATATTGTAAACCTGAGAGTGAAAAACAATGATTTTAAGTTGCATTACATGATTAAACCACTTGCTGAGATGGACTTTTAACAGTCCTCAGCCTTGTGAGGACACGGACACACAGATGAAGATATAGTTATGCAGGTGCAGGGTGTACAAAGAACTAAGGGCAAAAAAAAATGGATAAAAGAAAATCTAAACTAGGTAGGAGTTTGAGCAGAAACCTCCAATCTGCTCCTGGTGAGCTCATTCACCTCCCACATCCTTTCTTTAGTCACTGAAGGCCTCATCGCTTAGCACAACTTAAACGCACCGTGGAAAAGCGAGATAAACCCAGTACTGCTGACATCACATTTTGCCCTCTAGATTGGCTTTTACATAAGGCCCTGAAAATACCTCCCAAATAAATTAGTTACTCTCGACTCCCACCACCACTCATGAAAATGGGTCATAAAGGTCTTAAAAAGAAAATAAAGGATATTTTTTAAAGCCAAAAAAAAAAACTAATTTGGGGATTTTAAATCCCAGCTGAATATTTCTGAGGGATTAGAGAGGGGTATATGAAAGATGCAGTTTCTTTATGCAAAACTTTACTCTTTTGCCAACAGGAGGGGTCAATCTAAGCTTATCTGTTTTTGAGGGTATTGGGGTTGAGTTTATAGGGTGGCCATTTTTGTTTTGTGTCTTACTTAAGTGCTGTAAGATACTTCAGACAACCATTTTGTCAAAGTAACTTATATGAACACCTTCCCCCTCAACACATCAGTGGAATTTAACGAACATTTTGGGACCAAGCAATGCCTATTTTCACATGTAGTAAAATGCCAAGTGTTAAACCGACTGTAGCATGGTTTTTAAGACTCCGGGTCGAGATAACATCTTCATGAGCACATATAGCCTAAGACACTTCATCTGTCATAGGGTGGCTACTCTGGTGTTCAAGATCTCAATCAAGGTGAACTCATAAGAGAATTCCACAACTAATTCCAACTGACTGACCCTGGTGGTCTTCTACCTATGAACAGAACCAGTTACATTTGTTAAGAAGCACAAAATTCTCAGATCCCTGCCACAGAATGGCTGATATGTGGCCTGGAAACAAAACCTGGTGGAGGGACAAAGAGACAGACAGGAAAAAAGACAGAAGAATGAAAATACACATTGCAAAACAAGATGCGTCCATATATGAAATTTTGTTGAGAAATATTTGAACAGTTTTGCCTAGAAAAGAAGCGTGACAACACTCAGGAGAAGGACATCGAACATTCCTATATCTCCATTCACTTCGTCACGGGGGATCATGATGGTATCTGACCGCAGCTAGAGCTACATGTACATACACTATTACATGCGCTGTTATAAACTGGCACCTTTTTTACCAGTTATTCTAACTGTAATTTTACAATCAGTTTACAACAGAGGTTCCGTGTATGCTAAGTGTAAACCACAGTTAAATGCGCATAGGACTCCACTTAAAGTTAAAACAACAATGTGTTTTTACTCCTAAAAACGTAAGTCTCCATCCGGCCCCCCTTCCCTGCCTAACTCACCAGACGGATGAACACATGGACAGACAGACAGGCACATACCAAAAGGCACCACTGCAGGACCTGAGTAGTAAGTATGCAGAGTTTCGTTAAGATCATGCAGGGGGTTGTGGAGTTATGCTCTGGACAGAAATTGATGACATCCGCACGGACAGATAGACGGACAGACAGACAGGCATATACCAAAAGGCACCACTTCAGGACCTGAGTAATAATTATGCAAAGTTTCATTAGGATCATGCAAGCGGTTTTGGAGTTACGCTCCGGAAACGAAGTGGGAACGCCAACGCGAACACGAACGCGCACGCAAATGGGAACGGGCCTAAAACAATATGTCTCCCCTCTCCCTCTGGCGGGGAGACATAATAACAAGGAGGCAATGCTTTAATTTAAATGAAAAACCCGTCACACTAGTGGCGGAATGAGCCGGAATGCCATCGGAATGAAAATTCTTTGTATATTCCTGGATATTCTAAGTTTGTTCTGAAAATTCTGACTGCATTCTGAGTGCATTCCAAATATTCGGGCCCATTCTTGTGACTGGCCCGAATGTTTTGCTCATGTTCAAAACTTTCCAGGTGCATTGGAAGTGGAGAAATATCGAACGGCATTCGAAGTGTGTTCTAACTGCGCTCTGACTGCATTATAAATATTCTTACGGCATTCCAACAGCATTCAAAACATTCTGATTGCATTCGAGGGAGAATCGAAATGGCAAGCCGCGTCAAATCCTGCCAGAATGCACCTCGATTGAGCCAGGATGCACCTTGAATGCATCTCGATTGCTACCGGAATCTATTTCGATTTTTAAATCAGGAGAGACTCAAGTGAAATCAAGAAAAATTTTAATATGCGTTGAGCAAATGTAGAATTCAATTCAATTCAATTTTATTTATATAGCACTTGACATAGAGAAAAGGGCAGAGCCTAGACTAATCCCTAATCCCCGAATAGCAGGCAAAAAACTACCTGCAGGGAGAAAAAGCCTTGAACGGTGGTGAGAAAAAACTCCTCATTGAGAAGAAATCTCAGGAGGAACCTGGCTATTCTGGGGAAGCCCATCCTCCGCTGGCTGAATAATAAATTGATGGTAAATTAGGGATGAGAGGATCAGGACGGCAGGAAGACAGCAGTCAGAATTAACATGCTTAAAATCAGACAAGTCTTTGGCGCTTGGACTCTTCGGGAAGACTCATAGAGCAGGAGCATGGCTCAGACCAGCAGCTGGAAAAATCCCCCGAAGAGTCCAGACACTGGTGGCGGTGGTGGCTGAAGGCTGACAAAGTTGGAGCGGCAGGACAGAAGGTCTGATGGAGCAGGGTGGCGTTGAGGAGGAGGAGAGTCAGCGAACGGCAGCATGAACAAACTAGAGCAGAGAAAAATGACATTTTTTGAAAAGACAGCAACATAACGATTGGCTAGCGATGCGACTGAGGTGAGCCGCGGTTGGATGGAAGAGATCAGCTGCTACACCAGCTGACTGCTCAATTGACAGCCCCTGACATTGACTGCAGATATATGGGCGAGCATGCGAGTGAATGAAAAGAAACTAAACGGAGTTGACGTGCGCGAGAAAGAGAGTCTTCCTGACTGAACTTTCGCTAAGCTTCATTAAAACAATTCACCTTAAAAATAATGATTGGTCATGACCTGTTTTCAATCGTTCATTTAAATCACCATTACAGAAACTCTGAAAACTCTCAACATTATCAGGTGTGGTTTTCATTAATAACGCATACCTGTTAACTCTCACGCATTCGGCGTCAGTTTTAGCGGCATATTTACGTTCCCCTCCTGTAGTCAGCAATTACTCAATCAACGCATATGGGACACTCCTGTTACATTCTTAGTACATTCTGAGTATTCGAGCTGCATTCTGTTTGAATTCTTGGACGTTCCAACCATATTCGGTAGCCCAGCGTTCTGATTGGAGGTGAATTCTGACAGCATTCTAGGCACCTTCCAACCAGACTTCGGGTGGTGTTCAGGCAGCAATTGAACCGCACTCGTACGACATTCGAAGTGTATTCTAAATATTCTGACTGCATTCTAACAGCATTCTAAATATTCCTACTGTGTTCCAACTATATTCAAGCTGCATTCGAGAGCTAATACACCCAGAATGTGCTAAGAATCATTTGAGGCGGGTTCGAAGTGTATTCTAAGTATTCGAACAGCATTCTTTCAAAGCTGTAAGAATTTTGGTCAATTTGAAATTCCCACCCGAATGTTACACGAATTCTTCATTCCGGCTGGTTCTGCTTGATTCCTGCTGATTTTGAATAAGTGTGAAGGGGGCATTAAATTCAGCCAATTTAATACAGTCTGGTAATTCAGCAGTGAGCATTTTACTGTGGCTCTAGTAGTCTGGTGTTCCTGTTGAAAGATTTTAACCCCTCGTGTTCTTTTCACTTGCTGGACCTTTTGGTAATGCTTACCTGCTCAAATTAACCCAGAACATTACTGCAATTTTAAAGCAACAAAGAAAGATCAAGTATGTGAAAACTTCGTACTTAAAAAATATTGGTTTTTCATCACAATTCTTCACAATCTAAATAACATTTAAGGCTAATGTTTTCCAGGTACCTCTGTTAGATATTATTTAATGTTACAGCGCCTTTTTTCCCAGTGAAATATGAAAAAAATCCGCAGTAGTCAATAAATGAGTCGCGTAACTCATGTTCATTAGGGGGGAAAAAATGAAAATAAGATTGGCATCAACTAATAACCTTAAATGTACTGAGCTGCAATACATAACAGGAACCATCGCTGAAGGCTATCGAGTTTCAGGTACCAGTAAGTGAAAAATAATTTGTCATTGGACTTTTCTTCAAGTAGAAAATGAATCAATTTGACCCGAACAGAAGGGTTGATTAAATTGCATTAAATTACATTACAGGCATTTAGTGCACGCTCTGATCCAGAGCAATGTACGACTCAGCACATACAGAATCAGCACGAGCGTCAGCATGTACAGAAGTGCTGAAAGCCGTACGGTAATGTCAAGTCCTAGTGAAATATGAAGAGACCACAGAGACTGTTCGGTTCACTCCAGCCACTTAGATGCTCCTCTGTTCTGACACTGGGATGCCACAAAGACGCAATCATTGGGACATTAGTTTATGTACGTATAAATAAATAAGTAAATACATAAAACAAGTCTGGCATCCTCTTGCTGCTGAGTCTCAGGCTTCACAGTGGCTGAATGCCCTCCTAAGGTAAGCAGAAAAAACCTCCTCCTCAGCTCTGTCTTTGATTAATGCTGTCTGAAATTTGGGTGCTGCAACCCCTCCCCATCCCAAAATAGCGAAAGTTGAAAGTGTAATGGAGTAATCCATTATCTGCTTTTCTGCCTAGTGTCAAATCCGGGTATTTATTTATTTTGGGGAGACCATGATCGACACTCCGTGGGTCTAAGAAATTGTTGAAACACAATCATCCATCTATTTTTTACTCTGCTTCTTCCAATTTAAGAAAGGCAAGAGGAAGACATCTTAGATAAGCCAAAAATCCATTGCACGCCGCTCACTCGCACACATCGGCTAGTTAGAGTCTCCAATTAACCTGATATGCATGTCAGCGGATTGTGGGTGGAAACCAGTGTACCTACAGGAGACCCACAAGAACACGGGGAGAACATGCAAACTCCGCACAGAAAGGCCCCATGCTAGATTCAAGAGCCCTCGCTGTGGGCTGTCACCTCACAGCAAGTGGTTTGAGGTTTTGAATCAAGCTCCGGCCAAATTTTAACCCACAACCAAGACCAAAATCTCCGAACTGTGAGGTGACCCCCTCAAACCCGTTTAAAAAGACCCTCCTCTCTTTAAATGATTTCAAATATAGGATAAGGGGAGGGGTTACGATGAGCTGCAATTGTTTTAGTTGATTAATCAAACACATGCCTAAACATTGTTGCTTCGAATGCAATATTTTTTTTTAATGTAAACCTTTTCATTTATTTATTGATATTATGATTTGATGCTGTCATCCAGTAATGCGCTTGATGCTACTATTTGACCCTGTCTTGCTTGGTCTCGCAAGTAAATGAGGTCGTAAACTCAATGTGACTTCCTAGTTAAATAAAGGTTATGATGGTGATGATAACTATGCTACTCGCTGCACTACTGCGTGGTTTGTTTTTTTTTCTACAAAATGTTTACTTAAATTTGTTTAAAGAAAGTAATGTATTTCCCTTAAGCCACAAGCTCCACTTTGCATCACTTTACGGGAGTGGAAGGCAAAAAAAAAAAAAAAAACTTCCAAATAATCTCGTTATCTGGAGGCTTAAAAGCAGAGCTTAATTTATTTCACATTTATTTCGCATAACATGCGCATCAAAGGTCAAGAAACTAAATTACTTGCCGAGGATCATCCGTGCATATCATATCTCCTTTTATTCAAAAAAGAAAAAAAGGCACTGGCCAAAATTATTCACAGAACATGTCCAGACCTCCGAATGAGCATTATATAAATGTGACCTTTAACCTTTGCATAACTAGTTTTTATTTTGCGGTCTATTTTCTCTCTCCCTGGCTTCCCTTGACCTTGTTGGCTCCGCACTGTAAGTGATTAACTTTGCGCTTATGGTGGGCTGGGCTCGCATGAATAACATTGTGTGTGATGGGACAGGCTGGCTGTGCTGGAGCGCAAGCAATGTTGATAGAGTGGACTTTATAATTAAGCTGAATTCATTTCCCGCAGAATGCATTTGCAGTCAGGATGCCCTTCGCCATCTCGCATACAGTAATATTTAAGCTGGTGTTGTCACATACTTTCTGTGGTCTGAATGACTCAACCAAGTACTGCCTGCCTGAGTGAAAATTTGATAAAATAATAATTTTCCAAATATATTTGGATTTTTTGCACGTATGGAATGTCAAAAATTAGTCATGAGGTCTGTTAGAGCTGTTTTTTCCTATATAAGAATTAAGAGGCCTTAAGATGTTCATGCAGATAAAACCTAAAGAGCTTTGTTAGCGTCACTGCTTACAAAACGTTAGCCTGAGTTCTTATGACTTTTTTGAGAAGTTCCATATGAATTCTGGGTTTTCTACTGGACAGGTTAGGTTATTGCAAAAAATAGATTTTGGCGTTGTTTAGCGAGCAAACTGTTTTTTGTCAACTAGAGTAATTCAGCTCAGGCTCTTTGTAAAGAAAATTACTCGCAGCCATGGTAACACATCCTGTGGCCTTCTGGCATTGAGATTGTGATTCAGAACCAATGTACTGCCAGAATGGTTCATTTCAACCATATTTTATTGTTATTTGGCAAACAAGCCATTCTGATGACTAATGATGTCACACTTGGATCTTAAATACAGTATCAGGCCTCGGTGAGTCTCTCTCAATCAATTTTTCATCCACATCAGACTATTATGCTCAGAGCAAACAAAAGCAAAGATCCTGCACCCCTCACACTTAATTTCCTGTTTTGTGGATTCCCATGTGACCATATCTACTTCCTCTTGCTAAGTCAGCTGGTTATCCTTGTGACCTCTGACCTCATACTCCCTACGGGACAAATTTATCTTCGAGCCATCCTCAGATTTATTTTATGACTCATGAATTGGTTCTAGCAGAGATATGTCATGTGTTATAAATACCAGTAAAGCTCATCAAAATGAATGACAACCATAGTTGGCGAATCTTCCGTTTGTGCTCAATTGGCGCACTGTGGATTATGAGCAGTTTTTCTGTAAGGGTATCCACTGGCAGTTCAGAATCAAGAAAAAATATTAATGTTTCATACTGCATGAAGGACACTTTGTGAATAAATTAAGAATCTTGTATTCTCATTCTCATTTTTTCTGTCATGGGCATGAAAAAACCTTGTCTTGCAAAATTTGCGATGAACTAATATTACCCAGATATGAAAACACTTTTGACTCGATGTTCTGCTATTGGCACTGAAACATTCTACAAGGAAAGACCACCACTTATGACATCACATTATCTGAACCATGTTGGACAACAGAGATTGGAAAATGTCAGGCTAGTTCTGCTGAATGGCGTAATGTGGCTGGCCATTGTATCGGCTCCTGCTGACGTATTTCTAATGACAGAATCTCTAATCCCCCAATCCAGTTCCCCAAGGACATAAAAAAAAAACAATGACACCGATTCAGAATCTGATTTAACAGTTTGTTGGACTAACACCATCAGTTTGGGACAGATTGGAGTTGAACTGATTCCAGGTCAGCGCAGAGGGATTCCGCTGAACAGTTTTTTGCAGATACTATCACAGCAGATCCTGTTTTTATTTTTAAACATGTTCAGGAAATAATTAAACACTGAATAACCACAGGTAGAGCAACACAGGTGATAATAGCACCCTTTGAAGTTTAGGCAAATGTACAAATACGCATCTCTGGACAACCGAAGCGGGAAACACGTTAAAGGTGAAAATAGCAGTAATTAATATTTTACATTTGAGCACACACAAATACTAAAAACATACTGGGTTGGCAAAGAGGAAAGATGTTGGGCAGATGTGTAACTGGATAATTACAGTCAGATGTATGCTGGAGAAGGGTAACCTGTAGCATAGTGGGTAAAGTCACATGACTGAGTCCTGGAAGGCTGGTGGTTGGCGTGATACTGCAATAAAATCAGGGCAGCGGTTGGGCCCTTGAGCAGGGCCCTTGGCCCTACATTGCTCCCGGGTTAACTGGCCCCTGCTTAGTCTAATTAAGTGTCACTCTGGGTATAAGCGTTGGCTGAGGAACAGCAATTTTAATGACAGCAGCTGCAGTGAAGAAACACATTTTTTAATGTAATGACTAACTGCTCCATCAGCGTGTGATGTGTTTTGATGTGTTTTTTAACACTGAATTGTGTTATTTGGCCTTTAAATCACTAGTGTATATCATTGTTCTACATCTTATTAATTTAATTCAAACTGCATCAACGGGCTGTGTGTGATAATCACTATTAGTGCCAATATTTTAATAAAATGGAGCACAATTTATCAAGTATGTATCATATTGCCTACAATGATTGAGTGCAAGGAGCCGAACATGATTTGGGCGAATTTAGTGCCAATGGCTAACAGCCTGAACGCTTAATACCAAAGTCAAGAAATCCCATTTTACACAACTGCATACCTTAGAGTCTGGCAGTTACCCCATTGTGAAATAAAATAATCTCATCTGTGACTCACAGAAATTTGTTAAAGCAACGATCAACGATCAGCTCTGTTTTTTTCTTTTAATTGAGTACTGTGAGGTGCACGGCCTGTCCCAGAGCTATCGCAGCCAGTCAGGGTAAATAATACCCCCCTCCCCCCACCAAGAAAGGGAGCGTACAGTATGTCAGCAAATGTGGTGAATGTTTATTAATAACACAACACTGATTATCATGCAAAATGTCAAAGCATGAATATTTGGTGTGTTGGACAGACTATGAGGCCCTGAGCACACGGGCACTACAGCTTATGCGCATGTTTTTGACAAAGCATCTCTAGTGTATTTTCCTCACGGGGTCAGAATCTTTCAAGGGAAAATACCATTTTATTATTTTCAGATAATGGGATTAGCATTGACATATTTAGTCTAACCCTTTCCATGTATTACAAAAGCAACAAAGTTGATGCATAATGATGAATCCAGTTGCACATTTTATACCATAATCCGAGAGGCGTCATGCATTCTCTGTGTTCTTGAGCTCACGCTCAGATCAATATAATGTCACGCATATTGAGTATGCAAGGGAGGGGGGAAAAAAATGATATTTTTGGGGAAATGAAAATTTTATCAAATTATCTCAGTCAGGCAGTATTTGTTTTTTGAGTCAGACAACAGAAAGTGTACCTGTGTCACAACGCAAGAACAAGTATTAGGCTACTGTATGCCAGATGGCAAAGGGCATCCCTACTGTAAATGCACTCTGCGGGAAATGAATTCAGCTTAATTATGAAGTCCCATCACACACAGTGTTAATCATGCGAGCCCACCCGACCATAAGCGCAAAGTTAATCACTTATTATTTTCTTATTTAATCCGGTTATTTTGCTTTGATATCATGTTGTTAAAATAGTTGTTCAGAAAATACAATAAGAAAAAGAAAATGTATATTGGATCCTAAGCCTGTTTGTTATTCATCTTCCCTAAAGCACCGGCAAATGGTCAGATGGTCATAGCGGTTTTCCGGTTGGCGGCTGCTCGGGGTCAGCCTTGACGTGAGTGGCAGAAGGGTTCCGAGGCCGCTGACAAGGCGTGCCATATCGAGAGGCCGCTGACTCACCGGAGAGAGCAGACGGAGCCTGTTTTTCCCGTTTCTCCCTCCCTCCGCTACCGATGGTATTTGATCCAATAAGCCTTATATGGGGAAAGCGATGTTCGTCAGCGCCTCGCGGAGGGAGAACAAGCAACACGTTTATTTTTGTGTTCGCGGCACACGGAGCTCCAGATAAGAAATGGGCCACCATACGCGTCTTGCATCAGAACTTTCTCGCGACACGAAAAGAGGCTGAATTGGAGGCGAAAAGTGTCACATAAAAGTTTCTCGAAGCTGCGGAACAATAACAACATCAATGACGACATCATAAAGATGAATACAACAACAATATCAAAAGCAGCAAAAACAAAACCGTAAGACTGAACCTAAAACGGAACTGAACTGCATCTATTAGATATTATATTAGAAAATATTTGATAATTTTGGGGAGTTATCATTGAACTGCCAATAAACGTGTAATTATTGCAATTGTTTATTGTCTGTTATTAGTGATCACATTGTTTCAGTTGAAGAAGTTGCAGTTTGAGTGGTGGAAGGACTCAGTTTGGAGTGGATAACAGGAGTGGTGCGTGTTCTGACTGTTGTAAAAAAAAAAAAAAAAAAAACCCGATATGCGCAAAAAATAAAGGCAGGATTCTATATTGGGTCTCTAAAATTGCATTTTGCTTCTGTTTGACAGGTTGTCGGCAATTACACAGTTCATATATTTTTTTGTATTTTCACTCTGTACCTGAGTAAGCTCAGATGGTGCTCTCCTCTGGGTAGGGCAACAGGAAAGATTTGTACGTCTGCGTTCGTGCTTTGAAAAGCACTTGAAGAGGCTGAATTCTGCAGCAAAGACAGCCAGGCCCTGCTGGAGACCAAAGCTGCACTGCAGTGAGCAGATTGGGGCCGATTCATCTCCTCCTACATGAGGCGTGCAAGACAAATCAAAGATTACTGACTGAGCTGTGTAACTGCTCTTAGTAAAGCCGGGACAGCTTTTTTTAACCTTTTTTCTTCTGTCTGTGATCTATATTTATGAGCTTTTCATGATTTAACTCAATGCAGACCGCCCGACACTCAGCTAACTCAATTATCCTGTTTCAATTAAGGCCCAGGTATAGAACGAAATAATTGGAAGGTGCAGTGCTCTATGCTGCCTCTACTGGTGGCATGCAGTATCGTCATCACACTGAGGTGAGGACTAATTACTCGGGCAACCTGTAACGTAGCTTGAGTCTCAGTCTGTCTATCTATCTATCCTATCTATCTATCTGTCTATCTGTGTACATTGATAATTGGAAATTATTCAGAAGCGTTTGGGTATTGTGTCATGAAAGCGACGCTACACATGAGGTCACTACCCATTTCTATCTAGGCAAAGGGTAGCCCGAGTGTATACCTACTTGGCATCCATTGTAGGTCAGTCTTTTGCAGTTTTACTGCAAGAGGTTGGCCACTGAGGTTTCGTTTTGATTCATCACTGTAAGGCCTCGCCTCCTGCCGTCCAGCTCACCGATCTACTAAGACCCAGACTGCACTTTGCCTTATTATCACCTGCACCTGTTGTTCATTTCCACTGTGCGGTAGGCAGCGTGCTATTTAAGACCAAGCTCAGTCATTGCATAATCTTGTTTCTACATGCCTGTGCTGTATTCCTAGTCTTGTATAGATGTATTTTCCACGTGTCGTGTGTATTATTCTCGAAATCTTACTTGGTGCTGTTTATTATCCCCCGCCACACGAAGTGGCCGGGGGATATTGATTTGACCTCCGTCTGTCCGTCCGTGCGTGCGTCCTTCCGTCCGTCCGTCCGTCCATGCGTCCGTCCGGGATAAAGGAGAACAACTTTTCACAAGAAATATTTGAGATAGGATAACCAAATTTGGCATATAGGTTCAGACCATGAAGGCCTTGATCGAGTTTGAAAATGAGACCAGCGCGATTATTTTTTCCAGAGTTATTGCCCTTGATTCGCATTTTTGAACTCTGACTATGGTGTCTATAAAGGAGAACAACTTTTCACAAGAAATATTCCAGATAGGATAACCAAATTTGGTGTGTAGCTTAAGACCATAAGACCTTGATCGAGTTCGAAAATGAGACACGGGTGATTATTTCTCCCGGAGTTATTGCCCTTGATTCACTTTTTTCAACTCTGTTCACGGTATATGTAAAGGGGAACTACTTTTCATGGGAAATATTCCAGATAGGATAACCAAATTTGGTGTGTAGCTTAAGACCATAAAGACCCTGATGGAGTTCGAAAATAAGAAGCACACTATTATTTTTCCCACAGTTATTGCCCTTGTGGCACTTCTGGGAGCCTCTGTTCATAGTATCTTTAAAGAAGACATTTTGGCGGGGGATGTTGTTGACCATGTCTACTTGTTTGTTTTATACCAGCACTTAATTTAAAGGAACCTCGTTTCCTTTTTGTTTTCCTATTTATATTGTTACTGCAGCTAAAGCCCAGAGTCTATATTACTAATAGTTTTAAGGAACCTTGGTTCCATTTTGTTTTGTGTAGCAACATTTGTGCCTGCTGTTGTGCAGTAGGCATAATAAATAGAAGCAAATCCATCCTTGCACCTGAGTCCAGTCCTTAACTTCCTGCCCTCCGTGCATCTGAACTGTGCACAAAGCACAACCGTTACAATCACATGACAAAGCAAGAGCAATAATCGGAAACCATGTTGTTTTGTGACTCAGACCTGGCCACAGGCGGGCAGGGGTAATGTAAACAAACAGGCGGTATATCCCAATAAGCAGAACACGGCTGCAAATATGGCAGATGCTCTGGCTCTATTACTCACCCAAAAAAATAATTGAAAAAAAACCTGTGAACAAGTTTACCATGCAACTTGTAAGATCGGTTAAGTAATAAAATTCACAAACTCCCAGTTCTAAACATGACCATATGCTCTCTGCGGTTATTGATATGACAATTAATGTTTTAAATGTGTCTGTCAAATGGAAGCGTGTTGGGGGATATTCTCCTCCAAAAACATGCATGGAGAGATCTCCCCTGTCCCTCTCTCTTTGCTGCTCCACTTTGAAAACAAAATGGTCAATGTCAGCCAGTGTTTTAGTCTTAGATTTAAACTTTAAGTCATGCATTTGCTGAATGAAACCAAACATTGTTAAAATGTGGCGAGATCTTTTAACTAATTACACTATAACAGATTGCATATTGGAGTTGCCTAGCTTGAAACTTCTAACTTTAGACAAACTCTTATTTTCTGCACAAAATTTCAAAAATTATTGAAGTATGACTATAAGGCTGATACACTTGTTCAAACAGACTTTTTTTGTGGGCAGCTCACAGCCTCCTGCCCTTGTTCCAGAATATTCCATGAGGATAGGACCTCAAACTCTCTTTCAGGGTGCAGTGGGCTCCGCAGTGTTCAGTTTACTTTGTTAGCTGGCCTGACTTGGTACATACTGAAATATAGCAGCTCCTTCCCTTCCCCTTGTATCCACAACAATACATCTCTTGTGTATTATTACCAGAAAGCTTCAGTTTGACAGATTAGGCTTGTGGTGAGTTTGTGAGTGTGTGTGTGTGTGTGTGAGTGTGTGTGTGTTTGTCTGGGAGGGAGGCATGGGGGGTGGCTGTGTTAGGTTTTGAGTGTGCATATTGTTGATCTAGTGCTTTGTCGCTCACTCCAATAAATCACATGCCACTGTCCCTTCCCAACATGGCGATCTCTCTATAATCCAATGAAAGCAGCGGCTTTATTTTCTGTGAAAGACGAAAAAGTGCTGCAGGTGCCAACTCTGGTTTTTCTCTTTCTGTTTCTCCCTCGCTCTCACTCTATCCCCTCTCTTAGTCCCTGTGCTATTGCTCTCTCTCTCTCTCTCTCCCTCTCTCTCTCAAACACACATAGTCTACACACTCACCCTTTTATCCCACTATCTCCCTTTTCTCTTGTTGTGACTCAATTTAATTCAATATTTCTTTTTTGGCTTGAGTTTAATAACAGTAGTGCCAAAGCAACTGACAACAATGCTATTAACAATGACACATAAGGCATGTGATTCACATGCGAGAATCCAATGCATTGAATACAAATACATAAATAAATAACTAAAACCAACCCAGCATTGTTTCATGGCAAACGCCAGTATGGAAACCAAAAATAAAGATATTCATTTTTCCCTCCGCAGCTATATAAGAGAGCCTGTCCTCTTTGGGTTGCCAGGTCTGCCTGTGACGGCCACTTCCTGTGGCCAGGCTGAACTCACTGAGTCTGTGCTTTGTCAATGTCTTTCTCGATATGCTATCGCTCAGTGTCTTTCCCTCCCTCTCACACTTCATGCCCTTTCATTTCATATCCCTCCATCTCTCACTCTTCTCTGTCATACCTCCCCCTCTCTCTTTTCTCACTATGTCTCGCTCTGTCACCCCCATCGCTCCCTGTCCATCTCTGTCTCTCCCTCTTATCCCTCCATCCCTCCCTCCTTCCTCTGCTATTGCTGTGTCTCTCTCTCTCACACACCCTCTGCCCCAGCTGCTAATCCCTCTACCTGTTACATTCCCTTACGCCCATCTTCCGCTACTGCTCTTCTTCTCTCTGTCCATCTCTCACTCTCTCTCTTTCCCCTGCTATTTCTCATTCTCTCATTCTCTCTCCCCATATACTACGATCTGTCTTTCCTTGGTCTCCATCCTCTGCTATCTAACTCTTCTCTCTCTCTCACTCTCCCCATATCACACCATCCCTCCTTCTGTAAAACCCCACCAAACAATACCAACGACGGAAATTGCAGGGGGTGAAGGCTCAACGTGTTCTTTTTGGCCGGTGTTAACAAGCGCGGCCTCCTGGCTGGTGCGAATCACAATAAAATGGATCAATTTTCTCTGTTCGAAGAACGGGGCACAAAAGCACAACGGTTATAGTTAATCTGACTCCATAGCAAATTTAGAATACCAAATTGAGTTATACCCTCGTTAAGTATCTGACTCCAAATTAAAATTAGAATTCATAATCTAGGGAAAACATGCGTGGATCTCGAAGTTGATTATACCTCAAACTCTTAAAAGACAACCACCAGCACTCCCATTAATGTTCCCGGGTTTTAACACCATGTCCGGATCCCAGGTTAGTTGGTTAGATTAGAGGTTGGAAGTCAGCCATCACTGCAACAGCATCTTTTGGCGTGAAAACAGCGAACCCAGATCTATGCATGCCCATGGGTTCCTTCAGGGAACTTTAACAGATAACCGACTTTTCATCCATGGGTTTCCTTAAGGCTAAAATCCCAGAACCGGCAATACATAAACCCTTTATGTAAGTAGATCATGATTGTCTCTCCAACTTAATAAAACCAATTCCCATACAGGGCCGCTGGCCAGTCGTTCCTCGGTTGGGATTAACCCCCTAAGTATCCGCCGCAACGGGGCTAGAAAGAATGTACATGTGTTAAGAGTCACTGAGACCACGTAAGCTTAAAGGAATAACAATAATTTATTCACCAGGTAGGCAAGAGCATAAATCAAACAAATCAACATTAAGCCAATTACAAGTTACACACAAGTTAGAAAAGGAGAATAAAGTCATACCTGGAGGAAAAGGATACACGCGCACTGACGTGCGAGAAATCCGAATTATGAACTTCACTAAGCTAGAAATACGCACGGACCAAAGTGTGGGAAGTCGGGTACGAGCTTCCCAGAATGGATTGGGTACTACACACGCACTCACGTGCGCACGGAGAGATCGGATACGATTCTCCCAGAATGGATTGTTTCTCTTTCCTTTAAGCCAAACCACGTCTTTGATCCAGGCGGCATGGCCATAAACACCCTGGAAGGGGGTCAAATCTGGTTTTTGGGTTTCCACCAGTTGGAGGATGTAACAAAGCGATTTAGCTGAGAGAGGAGAATAGGGCGATTACCCAAGAGATTCTGACCAATTTTCAGGAGTTTCCAAAAGGGAATGAACCATAATTTCAATGGGAATGAAACATACTCCATTCAACTCCTTGGATTCCCCTGAGAATAACAAGACCAAACATGATATGAATATACATTAATATGATGCAGTTGTCATAAAAAAGTCTTAAGATGAATTAGTATATAAGTAAATTTGGTTATAAGTACAGAAGTGATTTCTTAGTAGGATATTGAACATGTAAGCATATTATGAAGTTCCCAGAGGTTTAGATTATTTTAAACAGATTCATATAACTGGACTTCAACTTAAGACCGAGGATAGTAATATGACTCCCACAGGGGCATTGTGTAAGCCAGAGCTTTGCAACTATCCCCCCATACAGAGTAACAGAAAGACCATCGACACCTTCCGCATGCAGGCTGAGCAAGCATCCTGGGGGGAAGTTCACAAAAGTTTTATTGCTATTTGGCTTGGCTCTGGACCGAGCTTATCAGCCATTTGTCACTTACATATCCAGATTCTGCACTTCCCATAACTTCCCATAACTCCATCCTCTGCTATCCTCTCTCTCTCTCTCTCTCTCCCCCTCAGCTCAGGCCTCTAATATAAAGCAGCAGTTTAGACAGCACTCAGTGGAATGAGAAATGTTGTTGCCTTTTTCTTTCCTTATCCACAGGAAGACATACAGGGGTATCAGACAGGGGCCAGAGTGGAGACAGAGCATGTGGGAGCTGTGCCAGGCACGTGCACGTGCACATGCACGCCTCAGCGCACGAGCTAACCGTGCTCTATTCTCACAGCTCACAGATCCTCACCTCAGCAAAGACAGTTAGGGCTGATTTCTCGTTACCAGTCTAAACCTGGTCTAAGTAAGTCCATGGTTTAAACCATGTCAAAACACTGTTGTAAGTGTGGTCTAATTTATTGGATTTCTCGTGCTTAGTTTTTCATAAAACCTGGTCTTAATCATGGTCTAACTCAAAACCAGGGAGGGGAGTAGTCTAAGTCATGGTCCTACTCTTGCGATTGGTAGCACTGGCAGTTTTCTTGTTGTCGATGTCATTGATGTGGGGCCTTATCAAATTCAGGAGGATTTCTTTATCTTCCTCGCTGAAGTTAGTGTGAGCTCGCTTCTGTGACATGTCTGTTCGACCTGTGGCAGTAGATCTATGCTACTTGTACTCCCAGGTAAATCCTCTGAATGACCCTGTTATTGGATTTTTGGGTACGGAAGCCCTGAAGTGAGAACGTACCTGGATGCTCCTCGTCAAGGTTATGTCCACTGCATACTATAATGTCAACATCTCAGCACGCAGTCGTTAAAATAAAGCTTACCTGGACAGCTCTCGCGAACTGCATACACCCCCATTGAGCGTACTGTTTGGGTTCATGGTACAGTGATGTAATGTATGGGGTCTAATCGTACGGAAATGTAAACAGGTTTAACTAAATTTCGCAGGACAGTGCTATCGTCCCGCCATTTTGTTTGGGAGAGGGAGAAGGAGGTGAACAATAATATCGACTAGGTTTTATGAGGTAACTTTTTTTGTCAGTGACAAATATCTTATATTTTTGAGAGGTATTTGATTGATATTGATATTTCTTATATATCTCAGCGCTGAAGTGACATCTAGGTTTGGGCTTCTGGGCCACCGTACATATGATGTCACAAGCCCCAACAAGGTATGCATGCACTCTCGCTCAGTGGCACATAAACCTGGTTTACCCCGTGGCTTTTTGTGGACCAACGAGACCTTGTTTAATCCATCCACGGAAATTGCTTCGTAGACCTGGTTTAATCTGCACATAATCTTGGTTTAAACCCGGTTTCACTACTCCTTCTTTAACTCTTTCAACCCCAGATATTCTAGCATCACTATACCCTTCAACCCCACAGCCCTCTGTAGAGGGTTTTATTCTGGACATTGTATCTTACTGTTATCTCTGGAATCCCATTAAATGTAACCTGATATGTTCCAATCAATTAGTCAGATTGTTTGAATTTGCCCTACAGGAATTTGGGGTTGAAGGGAATATGTTGGTCAGCCCTCTGTAGAGGGCTGTGGGGTTGAAGGAGTTAAACGAGGTTTTATTCACTTAGACCACGACTAAGACCAGCGACGAGAAATTGGCCCTTAGAGTGTAGACTTAGGACGCCCATGTTCACAAAACCTTTGCCAATGAAGTAACGCTGATCCAGGATCAGCTGCCCTTGGTCTATAACCTCAGCTTTTTCATCATGAGCTGGAAGGCAGAGCTGATTCCAGGCCAGTATGCTCATTCAAAATTGCATCATGAATAGGTTCTCATGTATGTCCTTAAACAGTGCATGAGGCCCTTGCTGTCATTTGTGGGGGTAAAAGTAAATGGTATTGATTCCAAGGGCCCATAACTTGGGGGCATCATACCTAGAAAGGGCCTATATGCTTTACTGCTGTATACCCTACTCCTGGAGTGCCCCTGTCCTGCACATTCTAGATGTCTCTACAATCTGACACACCCAGTTTAGCTGGTGAAGTACTCCAGTAATGCACTGATCAGCTGTGATAAATCAAGGAGAAATTTAAAGTGTGCAGGGCAGGGGAACTCCAGGAGCAGGGCTGGGACACTGCTTTATTGCACAGCTATATTGACCCAGAATTCCTTCCTTTGTCCCCACGTGTACCTCTTGACCCTTAGAGCACTGAATGCAGCTATTGTTGCTCAATGACATTAGATATCAAAAACAAAGCTGTTGAAAACCTATCATGTGGCGACTTGTTTAAAAGAGCTCCCGCAGGGAGCACTTTTAAATAAGTTGCCACATGATAGGTTTTCAACAGCACAAGATAATTCAATTTCCTTTTTTAAAAATTTTATTTAGGGTTAAAAGAGGCTACTTTTAGTTGGTAAATGCTACACTAGCATCTTGCTCACAGAGCTGTCCCTTTTGGGGGCTGAAGGCAAAAAAATGAATGAGTACATGTAAAAATTTGGGGGCCCTGCAAAACTGTGCCATGTTCCGGAATTTTCAGGTTAAAACCAACCAGGCACAGCAATGTGAGAAAGGGGCATTAGCAACACATTCTCATTCCAACTCATCATATAGTAAGGCTACCTGACCAAGCGTCGGGTTAAGGGTTAGGGGTTAGGGGGTGCGGTTAGTTTTAAACTGGCGTCAAATGAGGACGCCAAAAGCCTCCTTTTGCGTCCTATATCGATGCTTGGTCAGGTAGCATCACTATATGACACGTCGGGATTAGACTGGCCTCGCATGAGGTGTACAGCATAGACCAATGACGGGTAGTACCTATCCTGGAGGGCGGGTGTGCAAGCAAGTTTGTGTTTCAGCCTGTTATCCTTTCTAAATAAGCTAACTGGCTCAATAAGCAAACATGAGTTTACTCTTAGATTGGACTGCAGTAAAATGTTTCATTAAGTGGCACAAGAGCAGTCATCGGTGGTCTTTCGTGAGCTTTTCAAGAAATGCTGGTAAAATATAAGATTTTATGAACGGTTCGATTAATTAAGGCAACTTTGTTATAGTAAAGGGCAGAAGTTGGCTGTTAGCCGATGAAACAGTGAATGAAAAAAAAACTTGGATTTGAAGGTTTTTTATCTAAATTTTGAATTCCTACTTGGCCTAAATTTTCCTATTTTTATTTTAAACCTTTTAAAAACAAAATCACTAAATAGAAGTGATGCTTAAAAATAAAAAATCTATCACTGCCGGTTGATCTGTGTGTATTTTACAGATTTTAACACATCCATGGTGGGCACCACAAACATTGCGTGAGGTACACAATTGTCTTGCCATGTGATGACAGAACTGTGCGAAGACACTTCCGAAGATTATAAGTAAGACATTCTCTTGGTTTCCACTGGCATATCTGGCAACGATGGGGGTCCATGCGGTGATGTCACAGAAGTGACCCTACTGCTCCTAATTTCCTGAGAGATTCTGTCAGCCATTTTAAATATTCCACCATTATACCTCCCTCACACCCAGGAAATTTGTGCGAGACAGGAACATGGCACAGACAGGGTTTTTTTTTCTCTTAAAGGAATTAAAAATGAATCCTCTTTTACTGGTGAGAGGTACATGCTCCCTCCTCAATCTAAATGAAATCTTAATAAGTGCCGCCCGCGGCTAAGCTACTTCATTCTCATGCTGTTTGCGGCAGATGTCTCCTTCCCACGCCTGCTCGCAGTTAATTTAAAATCTGTGTCACTGGTACAGAACACGTAACCAACACTCCATAAACGTTTTTTTTTTTTTTTTCGCGAGTTTGTCGTGACCTGGAAACTTAGTCAGGGCTCTGAATCTGACGAAGATAAACTTTGAGAAATTAAATACAGCAGTCACCCCTCGCTTCCCATCACTCCCTGAAATACATGTATTTTTTGGACCAAATATCCTACGTTGACCATAAAAAGTTGCAATGGTCTTTTGGGTACTGAGAAGTTTGACTGCCCCATCTTGCTAGATTAGTCAATTAATCAACCTGATTGGTCTCAGTTGCCCAAGGTTTTGTGGTCAGTTAGTCTGTCTGTTATAGTTGTACTATTTTTTGAGGCTGAATGAATTAAGTTTGAGAAATTCTGAACACATATCTGGGTTGCACTAGATAAAAAGATGTCCTCCTGCATGATTGTACTTGAGAAGCACAATGTTGCAGATTAGTCTATAAAAACCAACTAATCGATTAGTCGACAAAATTCTATGACTATTTGTCGACAAAGGATTTTATTAGTCAAGAACAGCCCTACTAATAAGTTCCTGTCATGCATTATCTCATCTTCAGGGGTTTTCTTGGTCTTGTACATGTTGGGCAGCGGCCTATCACAGCAGCCAATGGGCTAGAGCCGTCAAATGCCAAGGACAACTCTCATACCCATTGCAGGGATCATAATATCACTCCATTAAGTACCTTTTACAAGCAAGACAAATTCAAATAAATAATCAAACCCATGGCAAGGGGTACTGATATGCACCAACTGGGTACTATCCCAGTGAGGTGCATTGTACCTTTTAATGTACATTTTATTAGAGTGATTAATCTGTTTGTAGTTTTGGTGAGGTATTTTGCAGTAATTTCAGTTAATAACATCTATTACCATGTGGGGATGTTGGTTTCATTGCACAGCCTGCCTGAGTGCTCTGCGCAGAGTGGGGGAATTATTTCCTCAACTTCCTCCATCAAATCACACTTGCTCAAGAGATGAGTGAACTTAGTGGAGCTGTGTTAGAATTACTGAGCATGCTCAGAACTTACATCCTAAGACAGTGAATCTGCTTGTCTGTAAGTCATAATCTGATTCCATCCTTGTCAACCCCTCTTTGTTTTGCATTGTAGTTACTCCGGCATTATGCTTTTTATAATAAGGAGCTTTCTACGGAAATGTGAGGATTTCTAGCACCATTTTAAACTTCAGCCAAGGGATACGAAGAATCTAAGCTGGATGCCATCAGAATTAATCATAGAAGATGAAAACTACCTTCTAGGTTTTTTTCTTGCGGTTGAGCAGACATACTTCATTCAAAGTTGTGAGCATGCCCAGTAACCATGACGCAGCTCCTTTAAGCTAATACAAGTCCATAAGTGTCGTGAAGATTTTTACAAACTCGAGTGCATGCATGAATGTACAAATATGCATACAATGCACACACACGCAGGATGAATGTAGACAAAAACATGCAGGAATGTACAAATAAGCAACCAAATGCACACCACACACACACACACACACATATGCAGGATGAATGTAGACATGCGTATGTTAACATATATACATGCTTGCATACATATGTATGCAAGCATTTGTGCGCATATGCTTCTGCAGTCACACACACACACACACACACACACGCGGCACACGCACACACATTGCAAAGCCTTTACTGCCTGAGCCTCGTAGTAGTCAGTAATTATTGTGCTTTATGTTGTCAAGTACAGTCTGCAGCGGAATATACTGAATTGACAAAAAAATCCAGACTCATTTAGAAAATTAAGATAGTTTGAAGACACTCCCTCAGCAACAACTGAAGTGCTGGCACGCTGACTAACATGCACATCAATTCAGAGACTGTCTACGGTTGGGCTCTTTCGTGAAAACCCAGCCAACCAGAAAGCCATGCGCCTCTCATTTTCCACACGCACCAGATGACAGCACTCGACTGGATCCAAACTGACGGACCAATAATTTGGTAATGTAGACTAATTTACATGTAATTGGGCGGATTGAATCATCCAATAGGATTGAGTCAGAATGTCACGATTGAATTTGCTCCGTGTAATGTCATTTGGGGGAATGACTCTGCTTGTGTTCTTTGCTGGGAAGCCATTTTGACAGCTGCACCCTGGTAAAGGGCCATGCCAAATATAATGGGATTGATTTCATTTATACTTACTTTATATCCAGCTAAACTGCTATCTGACTTTATTAGATTGAGATGCGAGCAGATTCTTCCTGCTCGACCAGACGGCAATATAAATGCCCCTGTGCGTCCAAACCGTTTGACTCTGAACTGGCCGATCATCTATTTGTTTATATATATTTTGGAAAATGTCAAGGCCAAAAAATTATTTTTTCTATATTTTTTGTGCGTGTTGTGTTTTTTGTACTCCAACTCGCCGTTCTTTCTCTCTCTTTCTATCACACACTCTCTCTCTTTCTCCTCTTCTTTCTAATCTTCCTGCCCCCTTTTCTCTCTCTGTCCTTCTCTCACACTCACGTTCTCATGTGCATGAGCAGCCGCAGTGGGAAATGATTTCTGGTCCAAAATGCAAAACCGAACTCAGTTAAGCAGTTATTTCATACTAGGTGGACACACAGGCACAGCAAGGGGAGGAGTCTGCCATATTAGCATGCTAATTCTGTCACTTTGTTCAATGGCTTTCAAAATCAGTCCTGGGGGACCATCATATTCCCTGGTTTTGTTTTCAACCACAGTTTCCATGGCGGATTTTCAATGACTTGTCCATTTTCCTTAATTATACTATCATGCTTATGGGGATTATTAACCCTTTTAAGCCACATTATCTCAGAAATAGATATGCATTTCATGAAGCATAATAGTCCCAAAATCATTACGTGCGATATTTGATATTTGAGATGGCTTTATGCATATATATATAAAAATTAATTAATATTTGAACTATAATTGACCTTTATTTAACTAGGTGAATAATTGAGAACCAGGTCTGACTTACAATGATGACCTAGCCAAGAGGCCTCATCAAGAGTTTATGAAATAAACACACTCTACACAGAATGACACATACATGTGCTTGATTTGGGATCAAAAGGTCCTGAGTTCAAGTCCTTGCCACGGCTTTCACGGTGTGTTCTTGGGCAAAAACACTTCACTCCCAGAGTGCCTCACTCCACTCAGATGTATAATTGGGTAGCAGCAAATTGTCCGGGAAACCTGACAAAGAGCTGGGGGGTAACCTGCGATGGACTAGCATTCCGTCCAGACGGAGTAGCAATACTCCTATTTGCTTCATGCTACAGAAACCTGAGTGAACTACTGGCCTGCTGAGCCACATGGGCTCAGGGCAGACTTTGCCTGACTTTTTTGCTTCCAACTGGCGAAATTGCAGACTCATGGCATTTGTAACTGATAAAGTTAAATATTCACTTGGCTTACAGCTAGTGAAATCACAGAGACACATGGCCACTAAAACTAACAATTAATTACATAATGTATAACTCAGTGAAAAAGCTAATTATGAGAGGAAAAAAACCTGGTATGTGTTACTTTTGTGTGAGGTTCTAAGACAAACATACTGAAAAAAACGTACACACCTATGCTCAGAAACCAAACAGTCTTGAATTTGAAAACTTTGCCCCCTGGAATACAGTTAATTGGAATATAGCAAAATAAACACAGCATGCACGCTGGGCTTTTATTCTTCATGGCATGCGGCCATTTTGGTCATACTGTGGTTTAAGAGGTCAAAATCCATCTAAACATGAATGGTAACTAATGAAGGAAAATTAAAAGCTAGCTGTAATTCTGGAATTGCAAAAAACAGCTTTTAACTGATCCCACACCGAGATTTAAATCTTAGAGACTGGAAGAGTAAGAAACAGAGATGTTTAGCCCTATTGTAGGATTTCTGAGTACATTTAACCCTTAGAGCCCTGAAATAAATTTCTTAAAAAAAAAATAAATTTAATTATCTTGTGGTGTTGAAAACCTAACGTGTCGACTTGTTTAAAAGAGCTCCCGCAGGGATAATAAAGTCGCCACATGATAGCTTTTCAACAGCTTTGATTTTGATATCTTACATCATTGAGCAACAATAGCTGCATTGAGTGCTTTAAGGGACAACTTTGTTTCTAATAAATGGATCACAGATTCACCTAGAGGCTATTGGGGACTAGTTGCGTCCTGCAGCGTCAAGATCGTTTTGGAAGTAATTTTAAGTCATGAACATTTTTTTCATTGATTGATCACTTTACCCTACAATTTCAACACTGTAGCCGGTATTTCTTTCAAAAAGTTAAATAATATATATGTACTGGGAAAGAAATCTTTTGAATTATTTGTTGTGCATTCACTAGCGTCAAACTTCTTATTTGTATTTAGAGCTGATAGAGAAATTTATCCATATGTTATCTGACCCATGTATTCCTGTATATTTTCATTAAATACTACAGGCAGTTGAAAAGAACTGATTGTGTGTGTGTCTTTGCATGCTTCTTGTGTATGTATGCATTGTGTGTGTGTGTGTGTGTGTGTGTGCGTGCATTTAGATGTGTATGTATTTGTATATGTGTGTGTGTGTGTGTGTGTGTGTGTGCGTGCGTGTATGTGTGTGCACGCTTGTTTGCTGGTCTGTAGCACGTCCATGTATGGAATGCATTAGTGGTTGCCATAGCTGCTTGACATGTATAATGAAGTTCATTTTAAATATCAGCAAGAGCAAAAGACCATAATGAGATTTTAAATTTGAAACGGAAAATACGAGCCATAACTGCTCTCGGCTTCGCCCACCAGGCTAGCGCACAAATGAAGTCCGTTCATCAGAGTTTCTCCCGTAGGCTACAGACAGAAATAATGTTTATTGTGCCAAAGATTGAAAACCTGATGATTCGACAAACCTTTTATCCTCTTCTTCAAAGTATTCCTAAACTCGGCCATTTTGATAAATCAGTCTAATGCTGTGTATGCAGACAAGCCCTATTACATTTTACTGCTGCCTAGAACCTCCATACAAATTGACTGATATTGAGATTGATTTAGTTCTATATTTCTTTGGCTCTCTGCAGTGGCACAAATGCAAAAATATAAAATTTATAATGTTGGCCTCTGTGGCAATGCTCTTATTTCTGCGACGAGGACCTGCTGTGATTGGGTGACCAATTTCTGTACAAAAAACAAGATATTTACGAAAAAGATTTGACAACCGACAGCTCGATGATGTGTGCAGTATTATTATTCAAAGAATTTTAAAACTGCGAACATAGCATAGCCGTTACTGGCCCCCAAAAACTAAGAGACTGGGGTTGAAAGTAACTTTCAATGCCCAGCAGTAAAATGAATAATACTTTGCACTGTTCAACATGGAAAACCATTACTTACATGCATCTACCTGCTATGATCCAGACAAGGAATCAGACACAGATTCAGAGTACAATCCAACAAGGGAGTATTTATTAACTGGAATTCGGTGATATACAAGGGAAAGGCTATAGCTTAGAACTGTAGAGGGAGCAGTCCAGCAAAGCTGGTAATGGCTGGGGAGGGTAGGGGGTGTGTCCGTGCCCAGGCCAGTGGCCGTCTCAGGGCAGAAGCCAGGTGGTGAATCCTCCTTGCCAAAGGAGGACTGCTTGACAGTTACACCGAAGGGTTTTGCTGGAATGCTGTCCCAATCCTGGAAACCGATGAAGACTTGGAAGGTGTTCCTAATAAACTGACTCAGAGGAACAGCGAGTGAACAAGTACGTGATCCCATTCCTGGAGGCCGACGTTAAGGCTTGGGAGCTTCATCCTGTTAATAACACTCCGAAGAATGGCTGCGTGTTTCTTTAACACTAATCGAAACACACGGAAGCAAAACATAGCGCAGATGAAGAAGACACAGACTTAGTTGCAAATAAAGCATTGTTACAATCCAGCCATCATACTAGAGTAAATATAAGCTTATATAGACCACACTATCACACCTGAGGAGCAGGCTTCCAAATGACACACCTGAGCGCAAAGGAGGCAATGAGAGAATGAATCAATTAAAGAAGATAAAACCACAAAACACATGCAGATTGCTGGCAAAGGGAACCAATTCAGGACATATGAGGGTTGTGACATCTATCTATCTAGCTGTCTGTCTGTCTGTCTGTCCGTGTCTGTCTGTCAAAATTAAACAATCAAAACTTAAAGCTCTATAAAAACCATAAATATGCAGAAACTCTCCAGATCATAGAACGAGTGAACTGGAATAAAAAGAGGTAAAAATAAGGGTAGCTAGTAAAAGAAATTGATAAAAGACGAGCAGTAGACATAACAGAGTCAGAGCAGTCGGAGTTCTGAATCTTTGTGAACTGACAGAAAACTGAACGTCAGTCACAGTGCGCAGTTTCACCAGCAGGTAGAGCTGTTGGCTTGTTTATAGAAAAGGAACGAGGGGACTGGAGCATTGGTCCCAAGAATGTTGAACTTCTCAGTAAATTGGTTCAAGGTTGAAAAAGTATTTTTCTCACACTGCGAGTTTTTAGACAAAACACCCTTAACATTTTGATCAACTCAGTTCCCGCAGTACTAAAGGAACTTTTAATTTTGGTGGCATTACCTTATTTAGCCTACTGACCAAATACAACCCCAATTCCGAAATAGCTGGGACGAAGTGTAAATTGTGAATAAAATTAAAATGCAATGACTTTCAATGAGGCAATATGTTGTTTACAATAGAACATAGATAACATTTTGAATGTTGAAACTGAGACATTTTACATTTTTATCCGCAAAATGAGCTTAATTGAAATTTCCTGGCTGTAACAGGGCTCAAAAAAAGTTGGGACACAGGCAAAAAAGGGCTGAAAAAGCAATTAATATATAAGAGAATCAGCTGAAAGAACATTTAGCAAGTCATTAAGTTAACTGGCATCAGGTGTGTAACATGATTGGCTATAAAAGAGATGTCTTAGAGAGGCTGAGTCTCTCAGAAGTAAAGATGGCCAGAGGCTCTCCAACCTGTGAAGGCTTGCGTAAAAAAATTGTGGAATACTTTAAAAACAATGTTCCTCAACGTCAAATTGCAAAGGCTTTGAAGGTCCCATCATCGACAGTTCATAACATCATCAAATGATTCAGAGAAACTGGAGAAATCTCTGTGCGTAAGGGACAAGGCCGAAGACCTTTACTGGATGCCCGTGATCTACGGGCCCTCAGACGCCACTGCATCACTCACCGCCATGATTCTGTCATTGACATTACTAAATGGGCCCAAGAATACTTCAAGAAACCACTGTCTGTAAACACAGTCTGCCGTGCCATCCACAGATACTACCTAAAACTCTCTCATGCAAAAAGGAAGCCATTGTTGAGCATGATCCAGAAGCGCCGCCGTGTTCTGTGGGCCAAGGCTCATTTAAAATGAACTGTAGCAAAGTGGCAAAGTGTCCTGTGGTCAGACAAGTCAAAATTTGACATTCTTGTTGGAAATTATGGGCGTCGTGTCCTCCGGGCTAAAGAGGAGAAAGACCACCCCTCCTGTTATCAGCGTTCAGTTCAAAAGCCAGCATCTCTGATGGTATGGGGATGCATTAGTACATATGGTGTGGGACACTTGCATGTTTTAAAAAGCACCATGAATGCTGAAAGGTATATAAAGGTTTTAGAGCAATATATGCTCCCCTCCAGATGACATCTATTCCAGGGAAGGCCTTGTGTATTTCAGCAGGACAATGCAAAACCACATACTGCAGCTATTACAACAGCATGGCTTCGTAGTAGAAGAGTCCGTGTGCTGAACTGGCCTGCCTGCAGTCCTGATCTTTCACCGATTGAGAACATTTGGCACATAATTAAACAAAAAGTCTGTCAAAGGAGACCCAAAACTCTCCATCAGCTGGAAGCCTGTATGAACAAGAGTGGGATCAAATTGCAATGGCTAAACTCAAGAAACTTGTCTCCTCAATGCCCAGATGCCTCAACTCTGTGTTAAAAAGAAGAGGGGATGCTACACCATGGTAAACAGGCCCCTGTCCCAACTTATTTGAGACTTGTGGCAGCCATCAAATTTGAAATGAGCTCATTTAGTCGATACAATTGTAAAATTTCTCAGTTTCAACATTTGCTATGTTATCTCTGTTCTATTGTGAATAAAATACTAGCTGGTGTGATTTGAAAGTCATTGCGTTTTGATTTTATTCACAATTTACACTTTGTCCCAACTATTTTGGAATTGGGGTTGTAGCTTCCTTGACATGCATGAGTTAAATGTTTGGGTTATGTAATGACCTTTTGCAGGTAGGCTAAACTATCATGTTATCCTGTGCCTTCTATGCTGGAATGTCAAATCCACAGTTTTAGTATGTTAAAACTGTTTCAAGAAAAGAGTAAAATCTATCACTAAAAAGTAAGATGCTGACAAAACTAAATAAGTTTTAAGTAAGAAGCTGTCACGTGAATTCCCTCAACATCGTTGAGTTGCCAACACAATTCCACGGTAGATTTTTCACTTAGTCATCCTTTACAATACTCCTGATGGACCGTTGTCGCAAAAAGGGAGGAAATAAGATTATTCAGTATGAACACTTTGCACCAAAAGATCATTACTCATTGCCTAATGTCATTTCTGAACATTTGTAAATTACTTTGATGTGGTAGTTAAGAATAAGAAATGGTACAGTAAAATTGGAAGAGGGTAGGCTATATCATCAAAGACCATCACAGAATCTCTTATGTAACAGTTATGAGACTGGTACCACTTGTCACTGGAAAATAAAATTTAAGTTAAAAAAGAGAAATTCTCAGCTCCCTGATAAAATTGAAATAAAGTATACGTGGAAAAACAGCATCAGTAACAACATGTCATGGTTCTGGATGTTTGTGCGTGTGTTTTGGACTTTCTTTGTGGCTCTGGTCCCAGGACGATATCGTATTCCTGTTCAATCGAATTCTTTACCCAGCTGGCTGATTGAACTGGGGCGGTGCTTCCCCGGATTCTATATATGCCGGATGTTCGCCTCGCCTCTTTGCTAGAGTGTCTGTTTGTAGCTGAGCACTATAGCCGAGGATATCGGAAGTCAGGTTTTGTTTGACTTTCTATCTTCTAATTATTGGAGTTTCTTCTCCCTTTTTCTATCTCTCTTTGCTTCCGTGGTTCGGGCTATTATCGTCCTTTGGGCCTTGAGTACTTTCGTTTTTGGTATTATATTCTCTCTGTTCGTACTGTGTCCGTGCTACTCTCTTTCTCTCTGGTCGCTGCACCTGGCCTCCGTATTCCACCGGCCATTACACAACAATCCAATGTTTCATGTATATAACAGCTTTAAAATAACCCGGAGCGAGCACAGAATAGCAAATGCCTAACCCAACTATCGGTCATATTCATTCTAGGAACACAAACTTTTTGGAAAGCTGAATGGAAGCCCGGCTTTCATGGAGCAAATAAAATACGGCTCAGCCAAGCTGACACACTTGCTGTGTACAGAGAGGGTGAGTAAGGTAAACTCAGGACAAATCCAACAGTCGAGGATCAAGTGTGCTCACATGCGGAAAAGTATAGAACATATTCGAGAGATCAGCTGCCAGTGAATGCGCTCCACCCTGAGTCCACATAACCTTATCCTTTAGATGCTATTAACAGCTTTAACTTGACCTTTGAGTATTTGTCTATGTCGGTTTCCTCAAGGTAAACTAGGCTCTGAATTGTCCTCAGGCATGCTAGTGGAACGAATGGTGTTCATGTCCCTGATGAACTGCTGACTTATCCGGGGTGTGTTCTTGCCTCGAGCCTCATTATTCGTCTCCAGAACCTTTTACGGGCTGGAATGGAACGACGGTTCCATGGCTCAGAAAGTGCACTATTAGTGTAAGACAAATAAAAAGCTCAATCACACTCATTAGATCGTTCTCATTCTAGGATGAAACTTTTTTTTTCCGGACAAGGACGGGTTTAACTGCCTTATGAAGTGGGGATTGTGACTGCAAACATGCGCGCTAACGGCTCTGGAGAGCAGTGTCAAGCTCAAGTCAAATACAACCCCTCGCAAATTATGGAATCACTATACTTAGAATATGTTTATACAGGATTTTTCTTTTTTTTTTTTTACTTCATAGCAAATAAAGAAATCGTAGATATGATACAAAACAATTTTTGCTTATTAGCTTAACATTTAGACTTCATGGAACACACCTCAAAGAAATTAAACTATTTTAATGACATAAATATTTTTTTTCATAATCAAGCAGAGAAAAATTATGGAATCAGTCAATGTTGAGGAAAAAAATATGGAGTCATCAACAAAAAATCTTTAGTTCTTTGTTGCTCCTCCTTAGGCTTTTATGACGGCCTGAGTTCTCTGAGACATATGGCCTTCACAAATGACAAACAATATTCTCCATCAGGCTAGTCCCAACTTTCTCGAATAGCGGTTGACAGATCAGCTTTGCAAGATTGAACCTTGTTATGAACCTTTTTTTTTTTTCTTAATTTCCACCATAAATTTTCATTTGGATTGACATTGGACTATTTGCTGGCCATGTCATTTAACTTTTACACTCTTTGGTCTGTGGCAAGATGCATTGTCATCCTGAAAAATGACTTCATCACCAAACCTATTAATTTATCTATTTATTTATCTATCCTTCATTTGGCCAATAAGGTTCCGTTGAGATACAAAATCTCTTCTTCCAGGGGGTCCCGGTCAAGACAGCAGCATAACCATTTTCACATATGAACATTTAAAAAAAAAATCACATTTCAACACACACAATGCATAAAAGGAGAAATAGAAGAGATGTATACATGCCAAATCAAAGATTTAACATAACATAACATGAGTGGCGAGAACAGGCCGTTCAGCCCAACTAGGCTCGCCAGTTTCTTTTAACTATTGTGAATATATCACTTCAGATACTCAAGCCCGTCACACTGTGGCGACTATTGTGGTGAATCCCCACGAACTGGGGGGATTATTTTTGTCGTTGTCATTCGCCTATCTGGGGCCCTGTCTGGACCTATACACGAATGCCCTAAGCTTGTGGTACGCATGCTGTAGGTATTTTGTAAGATTGCCGTAGGTATGTCGGCGACGGGAGTAAGATTGCAGTGAGAATGAACAAGAATCATTACGCATGTAGTACGAATCACTTACGAATTTTGTACGAAGCTAGAAGACTGGAGTATGAATCATGAAGAATCACCATGAATGTGTACGATCGCAGTGCGAACTCACTACGCTTGAGTACGAACGCAGTACGATTGACAGAGAATGCAATGCAATCTGACGCAGATGCGATTGAGTCTGAATGTAGGAAATGTGGGCCTTGCGAAATGTACAACTTTTTTATGGGATCATGACGTCACAGGGGTCATTCTTGCTCCCGTGCCTCACTACGACCCCCTACGAATGTTCAAGAATATATGCCAATCGCCACGACTGGCTCCAAGAATGCAGCAGGAATGCAGTACGATGAAAAATAAATTGCGCTTGGACCGCGAATGTTTTGAACATTTCAAAACAGTCGTAGCCCCTCTGAGACTGGCCAAGAATGCCGGCGAATGAGGGAGAATCCACCACGAGCCCAATATGAATTGCCAAGATTTTTTCACTTTTTCTAGTTCATGGGAATTTGCCCTCCTAAGTCGCCACAGTGTGACAGGGGCTTCAATGTCTCAATGGTATCTAGCTTTAAGTCAAGCCTGCTCTTGAAAATTGCTAAGGTTTCTGCCTCAACAATATGGTCAGGCAAGCTGTTCCACATCGAAATTACTCTCTGGGTGAAAAAATATTTCCTAATATCAGTGCTAAATTTACCCTTGGTCAACTTCCATTTATGACCCCGAGTTCTACTAACAGAATTTTGCCAAAGGAATCCTACATAATTCACTTTGTTAATCCCTTTCACATATTTAAAGACCTGAATCAGATCACCCCTGAGTCTCCTTTTCCTAAGACTAAAGAGATTAAGGATCTTCAGCCGTTCTCATAGCTTTCATCTTTTATACCCGGAATCAGCTTAGTTGCTCTTCTCTGAACTTTTTCTAGAGCCTCTATATCTTTCTTAAAGTATGGTCCCCAGAACTGTATACAATACTCCAGATGTGGTCTGACAAATGTGTTGTACAAGAGAAGTATCACCTCCTTGGATTTGTACTCAATACTTTTGGCAATGTATCCCAGCATACAATTGGCTTTTTTAACTTTTACGGCACAATGACTAGAACCTGTGAGGGTTTGTTCAACAATCACTCCTAGATCTTTTTCATGTGGAGCACATTCCAATTTTAAACCTCCCATGAAGTAATCCTGTCTAATGTTTTTATTACCTACATGTACAACTTTACATTTTGCTAAATTAAATTTCATTTGCCACATTTCTGCCCAACTCTGGATTGTATCCAAATCCTCCTGAATCACTTTAGTAGAGTCTAAACTATTTGCCAAACCTCCCAATTTAGTATCATCTGCAAATTTAACTAATTTGCTCTCAATATTTCTATCAAGGTCATTAATGTAGATGAGGAACAGCAGGGGTCCCAACACTGATCCCTGAGGGACGCCACTCCCCACCATACCTAGCTGAGATGAGATTCCACTGACCACCACTCTTTGTGTTCTGTCCTGTAACCAGTTTTGAATCCACTCCAGAATACCTCCTGTAACTCCAATGGAGCTCATTTTAAAAATTAGTCTTATGCGGTACTTTATCAAATGCTTTCTTAAAATCCAAGTATATGATGTCATAAGCCCTACTCTGATCATAAGTCTTGGTGGCCTTTTCAAAAAAAAATTCCAGGAGGTTTGTCAGGCATGACCTTCCCTTACGGAAACCATGTTGGCTATCCCTCAAAATATTATTACGTTCAAGGAGTAATTCCAGCGCGTCTTTTATGATAGATTCCAGTATTTTGCATGCAATGCAAGTTAAACTGACTGGCCTGTAATTTCCTGGCTCAGTACGGTCCCCTTTCTTATATATTAGTATTATATTACCCTGCTTCCAATCATTTGGTATTTTTCCAGTTTCTAAAGACCGTCTGAAGATGGCGGAGAGCGGTTTAAAGATGATCTCACTAACTTCCCTGAGCACTCTAGGATATAAGCCATCAGGACCCGCCGCCTTATCTGCCTTTATTTTATGCAACTTGTCTAATACTTCATTATCCCTAACCTCAATTTCCACAAAATAATCTTGAGCGTTGGACATGCCCTCTGGCCGAATAAAAACCCGCTCCGAGGTAAAATTCTCAACAAAAAAACTGTTTAAGGTATCCGCAATATCCTTGTTATCATATAGCAGCGATCAATATTTCTTCTTTATGCACTTAACCTCCTCTTTAACTTTCCTTTTTCTGCTACAGTACTGAAAGAAGCGCTTAGGATTAGTTTTTGCCCCTTCTGCAATTTGCCTTTCATACAGTCTTCTAGCATTCCTCAGCTCTTTTTTGACCACAGCTTGCATTGTACAGTATTCAGCCTTAGTATTCTCCTTGTTATCCTTTATGTACGTCTTATAAAGATTCCTCTTATTCCTCAGACTCCTACGAATAGCGGTGGTCATCCATGGAGGATTTTGCTTTTTCAGCTTACTTTTGGACACCTTTGGAATGAATTTACATTGTGAATCAAGTAAAACCCCCTTAAATCTTTCCCGCATCTCATTTACAGACACACAGTCCAGAAGTGTCTCCCATTTTATTTCGCTTAGATATGAGCGCATCCCGTCAAAGTTTGCTCGCCTAAAATTAAAAATTTTGGTTTTCAAAGGCACCTTTTTAACTTCCCATGAAACGTCAAAATTAACAGTAGAGTGATCACTAGTCCCAAGTGGCTCCAGTACCTCAACATTGCTAAGTCTATCAGAGTCATTACAAAGCACCAAATCTAAAATTGCCTTCTCTCTTTTAGGTTTACTAATATACTGCACCAAAAAATTGTCATTTATAGCATCCAGAAATTCTTCCTCCCCTTTACTCTGTCCTTTCACCATTTTCCAATCGATACCAGGATAATTGAAGTCTCCCATAATAATAGTCCCTCCTCCTCTACAAGCTTGCCTAATCCTCTTTTAAAGAGCAGTTCATTGACAATATTGTCCAAAGCTGGCGGTCGATAGCATACTACTATGCTTAAACCTGTCTCGTATTTGCCAATGAGCCTGACCCAGATATCTTCACAGGGCAAGGAATGTTCAATTTCGAGAATTTCCTGTACATTTATGTTTTCGTTCACATAGGGTGCTATGCCCCCTCCTCATGCTATGCCCCCTATATTTCTCTAACATATCCCATTTCAAATCACAGATTAAGCAATAACAGTAACATATTTCCCTCAATGCAGTTTGTTGAAGATTTTAAAAAGAATTTAAAGCGGGGAGTGCTCCTAAGGTAATGGTATTTTGCGGCTCATTCCAGACCCAGGGTGCATAAAGGGCAAAAACAGTTTTACCAAGCTCTTAGTGCACCTGGGGACATTTAAAAGAATCTGATTTGCAGATCTCAAGCTATAGTTGCTGGTATGATAAGATAAAAGGCTGGACATATAAGTTAGCAGTTTACCAAACAATTTCTTGGCGATAAATAGCAGCATGTGTGTTTTTCTCCTCTGGTGTAGAGATGACCAACCTAGCGATTCATATAAAATGCAATGGCGAGTGCAAGAACCTGCATTTCTTACAAATAGTAATGCTGCATGATAAGCAGAATCCAATTTTTTCAGAAGGGATGAAGCTGCGTGCATAAGAATCACATCAACGTAGTCTAACATCGATAAAAATGAGCTTTGCACAATTTTCTTTCTGGCCTCAGATGAAAAGCATAGTTTTGAACGGAAAAGAAAGCTGAGTTTCGGCCAAAGTTTTTTTTCAATAGATTATCAATGTGCATATTAAATGCCATCTTATCATGAAGCCATATGCCTAGATATTTATAAGAAGTTAGTCGTTAGTCTTTCTATAGAAGTACCTTCTAATGTCAATGATGTGGAATCAACAGCCTTAGAGCAAGAGCAAGTGAAGTTCATGTAATTGGTCTTTTATGATTTGAGGACCAATTTCGACAATGAAAACTGCAGAGACTGACAAACATCCTGTAAGTGCTCTATGGCTTAATTCAAAGACAGCACAACTGTTTAAATAATTGTGTCATCAGCATACAAATGTAACTTAGCAGGATTTATTCTATGACCCAAGTCATTTATAAAAATAGAAAATACGATGGCTAAAATAAATCCTTGCGGAACTCCTTTGTTTACTGTAAGTAAGGCTGAGGTATAATTTTGTACTGAGTTGCACTGTGTTCTTTCAGTTAGATAGTTCTTAAATCAATTCAAAGCCATGTCTCTTAGGCCTGTGCAGGCAAGTTTCTGTGGTAGCTATTGGTGATCTACAGAGTCAAATGTGTCAGACAAATCAACAAATAGGGCTGCACAGTGCTGTTTACAGTCTAAGAATTTGGTGATATTATTTGTAACTAGCATAGTCGCTGTTATGGTACTATAGCCTGATTTAAAACCTGTCTGACATTCACTGAGAATATTATTGTCTAATAAAAATTGTTTCAATTGGTCATTCGTAAAAAAATTCAAAGACTTTGGCTGTAACAGACAGCCTGGAAATGGGATGGTAATTATTCAAATTGGAAGGTTCTCCACCCATTAACAAAGAGAAAACCATAGCAGACTTCCAGGTACCAAGTATGATATTGGAGTATAAGCTCAGATTAAAAATGGAAGCAATTGGTTCTGCAATAACATCTGCAGCAATTCTTATAAAGTAAGGCTCTACCTTATCTGGGCCTGAAGATTTTTTACAATCTAGGCTCATTAAGCTTTGTGAGCTTGTGAGACAGAGATAGGAGTAAAAGTGAACTGCTGAGCAGGGCGATATGAGACAGATTTAAAGTTTCCTTCAGCACTATGGACCTCTGTATTACTAGAGTCAAAGGTTGAACCAGGAGAAATAAAATGACTGTTAAAATAATTTATAATATTAGTTATACCCTGGATTTCACTTTGACTGATTTTTAGAGGATTAGGAAGTGACTTGTGTGATAAAAATTGAGATTTTGACTAAACTCCAGAATTTGGCAGTCATTCAAATTTTCAGGAATCATGGTAAGACAGTAGTCACGTTTAGAATGTTTTATCAGTTTTGTACATTTATTTCTTAATGTTCCATACAGAGTCCAATCTGAGGGATAATTATTAGTCTTCTTCTGCCCAAGCGGAATTTCTTTGTCTAATAAGAGAAGAGATATTCAAAAAACCATTTTTACCACTAATCCTAAATCTTCTAAAAGGGGCGCGTCTATCACAAATAGCCAGGAAAGTGGATCTGAAATGGTCCCAAGCTAGATCAACATCAGGCATTTGTAAGGCAATACCTTGATCACTGTTTAAAAGATTGTGCAAGAAAACTTGCTCACTGAAATGTTTAAACAGGTGTTTATGTATAAACTGCGGATTAGTCTAATCAATTTTACAATTTCTCACAGACAACTGCACTTACTTCGTTACAAAAAGCCCCGACTGCTGAGAATTTGTGAGTTGCATTTGTTAATGTGATAATTAATCAAATTTTCTCAAATAAAAAACTAATCTGGTATACATTTGACCAAACAGTTCATGAACAATATCCTGCTGATTAAATGCCTCAAATTTGCCGCTTTCTCTTAAAAATGAGCCTTTCATTCAGGTCCGGGCGGAGATCTCCGAAAACCAAATGAAGACTGACCCAAAGTTGCCAATTAGTGGATGTGGTGTAATGGGAGGTGTTCCAAACGCGGAAATCAAGCTGAAAACAACAGGAAAACAAGATGTTGTCAAAGATTACTATTTCCATAAATGGATGTAAACAAATTTTTTTCACATCAGAGAGGGAAAAGGAACAATTGATAACCAGCCAGTAGGCATGGTGCACCAAAACTACTTACTGAGAGTTTTATTGAACTCTTATTGGCCATGATAGGGAAAGGTGTCCAAAAATCGGTAGCCTATGACCTCCAGAGTCTATTAACTTTGATTCCACAGCGCACACTCACAAACAACACAGCTCATACAGGTCAAATGAGGTCCTGTTTGCACAGCTGGGGGTTCATTTCCCAAAATCACAGATGCTAACTTACATACTATGTAAGTTGCTAACCTACTTAGCAACTATGCTTTTGGGAAACGCACCCTTGGCTGGCTAGCATGCTTAAGCTTTTCACGATTAAAATATTAAGTTACAAATCCAACAGTTGTTGCAGAAACTTGAATTGTTTAATTTAATGGCAAAAAGCGCTAGCTTGCCAGTTAGCAAATTATTCATCCCATTGACTTGAACAGACTAGAAGCGTAAGCTTTGCTCATTTCCCAAGTGCTGCTCCTGGTCTCATTCCGGCTTCGCTTCATGGCCGAAGTTTCGATTTTATTGAAGGTCTCGTGATGTAGGATGGATTTAGTTTAGTTCTGAGTCTTTTTTTTTTTTTTTTTTTGCATAAAATAGTTTCTACGCTCATTTTAGGATGGGCTTATTAAGCGGCGCCCTGTACTGATTAACCCGCTTTTCTGAGAACAGAATAGATGGGGAAGATTCTGTACCAATGCAGTTTGGGCTCAGCTCATTGAGCGATGGCTTATTAAGCAGCAATTTCAGAAATTCCTAACCCACAGTGACATCCAGACTTTTCCTGTGACTCGGGATCTGCCTGATAAAAGCAGTTATCGGTGAAGTGTTTCAAGCAGATCACCGATCCTGATCCGGTGTTGAGTCTGATTGAGTTCTCCTGTCAAATCATGTTTCCGCGAACAGCGTAATGCAATGACTAAATAGTGTGGAGAGTGAATCTACATTTTAATCTGAACTTGATGGCAGAACAGATTGTTAAAGCATGGGTAACTGTGTGATCACTGCCGAGCAGAAGAGCTCAATATTGCAAAAGGACAAATCGCAGGAGATGGCAGAGTATCAAAATTCACCGCTTAATAGGCGTCATCTCTGATAACTTTCCTAAGGGCGAGTTGATTCATCAATGCCCATTACGCATTTCTTTCATGATTTTCTTAAATCAGCAACAGCATCACAAAACTTTCTCAAAGGGGAACACGATTTGAGGGGGGAGCAGAACCGGACACAACACCGGCTCAGTGAAATCCACTCGCTCCCTCTTCACAAAATCTGTCATGGTTTTCTCCCCGCCGGATGCAAATGGCAATCCGGAGGGCACTAGGACCATGGGCCTGGGAAAAAAGGAGACTCAAGTGCCAAGCCTGGGGGTGAAGAACTGGTTTACTGAAACACAAACTACCAAACAAACAAGAACTGAAATTCAAAAAAAAAAAGACAGAAACACAAGATGACTGCTAAAACAGACACACAGACCTGCTGTGGCCAAAGTAAAATGCAGAGCACAAGGACTGGCACCTGCCAGCCCTAAATACGCTGCAACTACCTCCACCTTAACTGGCTCCAGCTGAGACCAATTAAGGTGGAGGCAGAAGAACGTGAAAGGGGAGGGGCTGAAAGGCCCAAACCCAAACAAAAATCCACCCCTGCCTTTCAGATATGGTTTTTGGGAACTTTATGGACCACGATGCCTCTACTTGCATTAGCCTTATTGTTGCAGCTGTAAAAGGCGGATATTTGGCATTTTCCCAAGGGAATAAGCCACAATTACGAATCACTGAGTCAAATGCCATTGACAATGTGTCCTCTGCTGCTGGCTAGATACCTTCCATGATGTCATCGCCGAAGATGGCTGAAGAAAAATTATTTTCGAGATGATCATGATTTGCAGTGATTAACGTGCAAATAAATTTGTAACGGCTGATTATAATTTGAAATGACCAGTTCACAAAGGATGTATTTTTACTAAAGATTCTGAGGTATAAATCTTATTTTTGGATGAACAAGCACTTTAAAATAATATCAATTAATACGGATTTGCACAAATCTTTTTGGTTTGGCCAGGTTGGCGAGTTTGCCAACTGTACCAAACAATTTGACTCGCAGAAGTTCTTGAGATGATCGGAGGATAACAAGTGCGAGTCCCAATTTTGGTCTTCAAGTAAAACCAACACTGAATTAGTCCAGTTTTGAAGAAGATCAGTGAAGTCAGTGAAGTAGCTGCTTCACTTCAAGCTGATGGCTGACGATCCCATCCAACCTCAATTATTTTTGCGTCATTTGGGAGGGATACTTCAATTGCCGAAATTTCAAAGCAGATCAGTTCGCTGATGGTTTGAATGCAGGTATAATTTAATTTGGGTTTAATATAAATTGTGATCCCGCCTCCTTTTCAGGCGCAGTCTGTTCTGAAGACATTGTATCCCTCGATACTGATCATGGTATTCGTGGCTGATTTTTACAGCCATGTCTCATAAAATAATAAAAGTAAGCGAGTAAGTTAGTAAAGTTTTATTTATATAGCACCTTTCAAAACGGAGGGTACAAAGTGCTTTACACAGAGATAAAAAGTTAACAGAACAAGAGAAAATCCAACACAAACATGCAAAAAAAAAAAACAACACAGCAGCACTATCCAAAGCAATTGCAAAATTACAACCTTCACAAGGTCTATTAAAGAAAAGACCATGATGTCTCAATCAGTCGAGTCAGCCCATATCTTAATTACGTAAGTCCAATTTATTTTCCAGGCTGCGTACATTTGGATGGAAAAACTGAATTCCATTATTGGTTTTCATTTCATCAGAAGTTTGAAGCTGCGTCAGTTCTGGGCCTGGGTTAGGTGGAATATTATCTGACAGTATTGGAGACAGGAGGACAGAACAGTTTTTCCCCTCTGGAGCCATAGTTTAGCTCAAAGATTCAGCTGTGGCTCCCATTTCGCAAGAGAGCAAGGGCACCGGAAACCTTGCGGTGTTTCCTTCGGGGAGAAACACAACCAAGAGCAGAAGCCCCTCACAAACAGTTGGGTTGTCATGATAGGATCTCTGTCTGATTCTGAGGAGGTCCTAGAGCATGCGGAAGGCCGTAAACAAGGCGCAGGCGCATTTTTCTGAACCTCCGCATCCACAGACACGTCAACGGCAGAAATCCACAGTGTCCGGTAACTGAACAGGTGCAGTGGGCTCCAAAATTATGGGCAACCCTGCCTGGTAATACACAAACCACACAAAATATATAAACAAGATATTTATAGAGAAACAAAATATACCAACATGTGTGAAATGCTTCACTTTATTAACTTTCCGATAGAAACAACTAAAAATATAGCCGCAAGCGGCAATTCCAGGGTTCAAGCCACGAAAGACCATTAGTAGTTGAAAGCTTTAACAGCTTAATTAACAAGTGTTGCCACTAAACGTGGCCTTGCCCCCCGCCAGGTGACGGAAATCGACTGGGGTCGGCGTATCACAAAATTACACTTTGAAGCCAAAGATGAATTAAATCGGTCAAAGCGTTCTCGAAATTTCGCGTTCACAACAAACGGGACGTGATGGACGGATGGCCGGACGGATGGACTGATGGAGCTGAATACGATGTACCCCGGCCCTAATACACCTTGACCCCAAAGATGAATGGAATCGGTCAAACCGTTCTTGAGATATCGCATTCACAACAAACCGGATGGGACAGACGGATGGCCGGATGGATGGAGCTGAATTCTATATCCCCCGCCCCTAATACACCTTGACACCAAAGATGAATGGAATCGGTCAAACCGTTCCTGAGATATAATGTTGACAAGGTATTTGTAAGTGGTCAAATGGTCGTAATGACCTTGAGAATAATGGCAAGGTCACATATATCGAGTTGGCTGTGAGCACTCCTCTAATACACCTTGACACCAAAGATGAATGGAATCGGTCAAACTGTTCTGGAGATATCCCATTCACAACAAATGGGACACGACGGACAGATGGACGGGCGGACGGAGCTGAAAACTATGTCCCCCGCCCCTAATACACCTTGACACCAAAGACGAATGGAATCGGTCAAACCGTTCTTGAGATATCACGTTCACAACAAATGGGACATGACGGACGGATGGACGGACGGACGGAGCTGAATACTATGTCCCCTGCCCCTAATACACCTTGACACCAAAGATGAATGGAATCGGTCGAACCGTTCTTGAGATATCACGTTCACAACAAACGGGACGGGACAGACGGATGGACGGCCAGGCGGACGGATGGAGCTGAATACTATTTCCCCCACCCCTAATACACCTTAACACCAAAGATGAATGGAATCGGTCGAACCGTTCTTGAGATATCATGTTGACAAGGAATTTGTAAGTGGTCAAATGATCGAAATGACCTTGAGAATAATGCCAAGGTCACGGAAATCTACTGGGGTCGGCGTATCACACCAATATACCTTAACACCAAAGATGAATGAAATCGGTCCAACCGTTCTTGAGATATCGCGTTCAAAACAAACGTGACATGAAGGACGGCCGGACGGAGCTGAATATAATGTCCCCCACTCCGCTCGCTATCGTGGCTGCGGGGGACAAAAACCACTTTAAGAGTGTGTTGCAGGTATTTATGTGGACCTTTTTGCCAGTGTAATGATTGGACTAACAACTTATGATGCATAGTCTGATTTGTGTTATGTTAGGCTATCTTGTGCATTTATGGCACCCCCTACTGGTCGATTTGATTGAAACTTTTTCATGTTTCAGGTTCTTATGTGGACATATCCTGTGAGTTTTGTAATGATTGGAAAAACTATTTATGATTTATGGTCTGATTTGTGTTATACCATGTTGCTTTGTTTTGCATTCATAGCGCCCCCTATCGGACAATTTGAATGAAATTTTCAGACTATGTTTCAAGTACTTATATGAATATATCCTGCGAGTTTTATGGCTATAGGACAAACAACTGCTGATTTATAGTCTGATTTGTGTTATACCACGCTGCTTTGTTTTGCATTTATAGCGCCCCCTATCAGTCAATTTGAATGAAATTTTCTGGGTATGTTTCAGGTACTTATATGAATATATCCTGTGAGTTTTATGGCTATAGGACAAACAATTGCTGATTTATAGTCTGATTTGTGTTATACCACGCTGCTTTGTTTTGCATTTATAGCGCCCCCTATCAGTCAATTTGAATGAAATTTTCTGGGTATGTTTCAGGTACTTATATGAATATATCCTGTGAGTTTTATGGCTATAGGACAAACAGTTGCTGATTTATAGTCTGATTTGTGTTATACCATGCTGCTTTGTTTTGCATTTATAGCGCCCCCTATCAGTCAATTTAAATGAAATTTTCTGGGTATGTTTCAGGTACTTATATGAATATATCCTGTGAGTTTTATGGCTATAGGACAAACATTTGCTGATTTATAGTCTGATTTGTGTTATAAAACGCTGCTTTGTTTTGCATTTATAGCGCCCCCTATCAGTCAATTTGAATGAAATTTTCAGAGTATGTTTCAAGTACTTATATGAATATATGCTGCGAGTTTTATGGCTATAGGACAAACAATTGCTGATTTATAGTCTGATTTGTGTTTTACCATGCTGCTTTGTTTTGCAGTTATAGCGCCCCCTATCAGTCAATTTAAATGAAATTTTCTGGTTATGTTTCAGGTACTTATATGAATATATCCTGTGAGTTTTATGGCTATAGGACAAACAATTGCTGATTTATAGTCTGATTTGTGTTATACCATGCTGCTTTGTTTTGCAGTTATAGCGCCCCCTATCAGTCAATTTAAATGAAATTTTCTGGTTATGTTTCAGGTACTTATATGAATATATCCTGTGAGTTTTATGGCTATAGGACAAACAGTTGCTGATTTATAGTCTGATTTGTGTTATAGCACCCCCTATGGACCGATTTGCATTAAACTGTCAAGGTATGTTCTGCAAATTCTGTGATGATTGGCCCAATGGTTGTTGAATTTTGTCCATTTATGTGCTAAGCCACGCCCCTGCTGAAGTTCATTGGTCAATATCTTGAAAACGAAACGAGATTTCAGCAAGCTTTATGCAATCTTTGATAAGCTTGGTCCACTGATGATCCACAGCAAATTTCGAAGGAATCGGACCTACGGCCTAGGAGGAGATGTCAAAAATGTGTTTTTCAAAAAATTCAAAATTTCTGAAAATCAAATATGGCGAATCTTAGAGGTCCTTATGGGAAAGTTGTAGAGATTGGACCAAGGAATGTCTGTTCCAAGTTTTGTGCGAATCAGACTTACAGCCTAGGAGTTATGACTTTTAAAGTGAAAACCTGTTTTTCTTGAATTATAGCGCCACCATCAGACCGATTGAGTTAAAAATGCCTTGGTCAGCATTTACACACAACTTCCAACCAATGTACAAAATTTCAGGTCTCTACCATTTACCATCTCACGGGAATTTGCGAAAACATTTCTGAAGAAGAAAAGAAATAATAATAATAATAATAATAATAATAATAATAATAAAAATAAACCAGCACAAAAACAATAGGGTTTCAGCCCTACGGGCTTGAACCCCTAATTATAAAAATCATTTAATACAAAAGAAATTTCAACTAAATCAAGGTTTCATAATTATTGGCACCCTTAATTTTGTACTTTGTGCAACCACCTCTGTCAAGGATAATGGCATGGGGTCTTTTCCTGTAATTTTTGCCAAGGTTAAAGGAATCGACAATGGAATTTCAAAATAAGGTTTGGAAGATAGATCATGTCATAAACTAACGATTCATGCGAATGTTTGAACATATAGAGCTCATACAACTAAGCTATCCATCTCCGAAAGTGGGTTCTGAAGCAGAATTGACGATTTCATAGATGCCATCATTGAAAATATTTCAACCAATCAGAAGAATCCTCGCGGAGATGCTCTGATGTCACATGGGCCCAGCACGTTGAAGCTATACATGGCGAGTGAGACTGCACAAGCATCAGGATAGTTGTTAAATTACTCACTGTTGTCACCATTTTTCTGTGCCAAAGGACATTGTTAGTCACAAACAGACCCTACTATGCGTGAAAATATTCAAGAAGGCTGTTTGAAGGCCGAGAGAGAGAGAGAACAATATGCCTGTGTGTGCAGCGGTTGGGTGTACATGCAGGACTGGTTCAGGTCAGCAGCATGACCGCAAGGTCTATGCTGCCGTGCAAAGGCAAAACACCGTAACATCACATTTGGTCGAAAATGAGTTATTGTCATTTTGGGGGTATTGAAGACCTCCTTTATCATGTGGATGAATATTTTGAGTCAATTTGATTGTTTTTATTAAAAAAAATCAAGGTCTGTGTCAACAGTAACTCCGAAAATCCCACCAGGAACCATGACAGAACGCCGTAACTGCAGTTACTGTGCTTAGCCTTTGTTTCGGGATGCTGACGTTGAGTTACGGTACTCTGGCTTTGTTTCACCGCGCATCAAAGCATTATTACTGTACAGCCCTGAAGTTAAAGTCAGTGATAGTCGGTGCAGGCTCGCCTACGTCTCACTCACACACCTCCCTGTCAGCTAGCCTGCCTGTCATCAGGCCCATAAACAATTAAATGCACATCCTACCTTTTCTTGCAAACCGATAAAATCCATGCCAGCCACCTCATCTGGAATTTTTCCCACGATAATCCACAAGCGTTAGAGTAAATATTCCTTAGATGCTGCAGGCGAGCAGACCAATTCTTTATGATCAAAACGAGTCCGCAAGCTAGGCTACCCAATGTCCACTGCTGGTTGCAAAGCAACCCAAAAAAAAACATTCCAGCTATGATTGATTGTGATTTAGTCGATTGTAAAATGTCTAGCAGAAAAATCCAATTTCATCATTATACATATCTGCTATGTCAGGCACATCATCAGCGATGTTTCCGCAATAATCTGCTGTTAGAGCAGTTAGGGGAGAGCTGGTATGAAAGTAACATTTTTCACATAGACGTCATTTTAAAAGATAGCGTTTCAGACCGAAAAAAATTTTCGGAGCGATTAACTACTTTCGTGTGTGCTCTGTCAATATCAGGTGCTAAATCATCCCAGTATATATTGACTTCGGCACAGTTTGACGTCGAACGGAAGTTGCGCGTTGCTACTTTCGACCCCTCCAGTCGGGATGAAAGTAGCACACGGGCGGGACAAAAGTAACGTGATCAAATTAACTGGAATCTTTTAAATTACTGTCGTTAAAACAGAAACAAAAACAATCAGACATTTGTTTTAAACATTTTAATTTGCTTCAAATGTTTCAAAAGTAACCGTGAACATGTTTAACGTGCAATTGGTCTATTTATAAAAATTATGAAATTACTTTACTCATTATCACAGTTGTGACAGATATAATGAGCTGCACCCTCAGTGCATGCCTCATGTGACCACAGCAGACAAAAGATTCACCGCACCCACACTTCTCCAGGCAAAGATGAGGAAAATGTCTCCCCACAAACAAGACATTCCTCATCATTGCCCTGAGAAACTCCGGTTGCAGTGTGTCCACTAAACAACGTTTTCTTTGGGCGTTTTGAAGAGGACTGTTTTTTCTGGCCCCTCTGCCGACTCTCCTCCTCCAAAGCAGCTTTCACTGGGGTGTCCGTCAGTATTGCTGTTGACCTGCAACATTCAATGAGATGATAGTCAGAATCAGCTTGTTTTTATACAAGCAAGAAAATCAAGACAAGTTAAAAACGACACTCTGCTCACCTCTCTCTGCCTCTTCTTTTATTTTCATTCCTCGAGCCAGCCTTTGGATATGGGCGAACCTTTTCTGGGCTGAATCTCTGTATTGGCGTCCCACTAGATGTTCCTGGAACCACAAGCATACCTGGATAGATAATATTTCAAAAAAATGCTTGGCAAGGCTCTACGTGCACATTTAAAGACACACACAGACAAAAACTCTCACCATCTACAGGAATGGCAGACTCATGGGGATGCAGCTCAAATGGGCTCTGGCTAGGGTGGTGGTGTCTTAAGGGAGCGGGCGCTGGTGATGGAGCGGACATTGGTGATGAAGAGGGCGCTGGTGATGAAGTGGACATTGGTGATGAAGAGGGCGCTGGTGATGGAGCTGGCGCTGGTGATGGAGCTGGTGATGGAGCTGGCGCTGGTGATGGAGCTGGTGATGGAGCTGGCGCTGGTGATGAAGAGGGTGCTGGTGATGGAGCTGGCGCTGGTGATGGAGCTGGTGATGGAGCTGGCGCTGGTGATGGAGCTGTGATGGAGCTGGCACTGTTGATGAAGAGGGCGCTGGTGATGGAGCAGGCGCTGGTGATAGAGCAGGTGCTGGTGATGAAGAGGGCGCTGGTGATGGAGCTGGCACTGGCACTGGGGATGGAGCTGGTGCTGGATGCAGGACGGTCGGTCACAAAAGCTGGAGCAAAGTCTATCTCACTGAAAATATCTGGATTAAAGGGCCAGATACCGGTACACTCAAACCAAGATGAAATGCTGCTTGGCTGTCGCAGCTTGAGGCAGAGATTTAGCCACAAGACTTGGGATGTTGTAGATGGTCAAAGTTCTTCCAGGGTTCATTCGCATCCAATTGTCTACTGCACTGTTAATGTAGTGCTTCAGAGGACCAAAAACGCTTCGGTCTAGCGTCTGAAGACGGTGGGAGCAGTGGGGTGGAAAGGCAGGAGTACAATGCCATGTGACTTGCAAAAGTCAATAGCTACCACAGAGGGGTGTGATGGATGATTGTCTAAGAGTAGCAGCAACTTTGACTCCGGGGTCACGCGGGTGTGTCTTGCAAAATGCTGTGAAAATGCCAAGAAATCTGTCTCCTGCATCCACCCCGATCCATTGGCAGAACCAGTGCAGCCAAGGGGGCCATCCCGGATGAAGTGGTCCTGGAACTTCTTCCTTGGGAAGATAAAGTAAGGGGGAACAAAGTTGCCTTGTGCGTTGGCAGCAAAGGCAACAGTCACCAATGTCCCTCTTTCCCCAGAGGTCACAGCACCGACCTGGCGCTGCCCCTTGGTGGCAATGATTTTGTCTGGCACCGTTGTGGTACCTGAAATAATAAATGAAATGAATTATTGCTGTTGCAAATCACTGTTGCTTTTAAATTTATCTAAATATAAATTTTTACCTGTTTCATCTATGTTCCAGATGTCCTTTGCCTCAAAATTAAAGCGGGTGAGGACAGTCTTTAGGTTTTTAAAAAACGCTGTCACGTTGGTCTTGTTGAAGCTGGTGGAACAGGACATGCTGGTGGCTTGAGGTCGACGGATGGACAGGGTTTTGTTGCGCTCGAGGAAGGAGGTGAGCCAATCCTTCCCTGCCATCTGGTTTTTCTCCCATGAACATGGAGTTTTGAGGCCAATATTTTCGGCCAGCTCATATGCAAACTTTCCTACCTAAAACAGCATGAAAAAAGAGGTTAATTCCTAGATAACAAGCACCTCCGCTCCGGATCTGCCCCAGCTCTGTGCCGACTCCAGCTGATCCGGCTCAGAGCCGGGGCAGATCCAGAGCGGAGGTGCTTGCTATCTTGGGCAAATGGCAGTAGTGGTGTAGCTCTGTCTGCAGTGTTACTCCAACCTCTTTAGGACTCAGGCCAAAATATGTATCAGCTGCTCTCTTTATATATGCCTGCAGTCTCTTCTCCTGTTCTTCTGTGAAGACTTTGTTGTGAGCCCTGTACCCTGGGGCTCTGGTCTGCTGCCCTCCTGCCTCTGCCCTCCTCTTGCAGTACCTGAACAGGGTGACATGACAAACGCTATGCACCTCTGCTGCCCACCTTATACTCTCACCTCTTCGGACATCAAAAAAGGCCCTTCCGTAAACCTGCGGGTCAACCTTTCCTCTCTGGGTAGTTCTGACCCTAACTCTTGGCATTTTCTGTTGGTAAAATATAACACACACATTTTTTAATGAGCTTTAAAACACAAAATGCGACCGCATTAGCAGAGAGGGATGAACGTAACCGTTAGTACTTCCGTCCCGCACCTCTGCTGCCCTCCTTATACTCTCGCCTCTTTGGACATCAAAAAAGGCCCTTTCGTAAACCTGCGGGTCAACCTTTCCTCTCTGGTTAGTTCTGACCCTAACTCTTGGCATTTTGTGTCAGTAAAATATAACACACACATTTTTTAATGAGCTTTAAAACACAAAATTCGGCCGCATTAGCAGAGAGGGACGAACGTAACCGTTGCTACTTCCGCCCCGACAATGACTCCTGTCATTTGAACCAGGATTGCTTCTAAAGTGGAAAAAGCCTGACATTTCAAACTTCAGGATATGTTACAAAACTAAATGACCTATCATTTCATCATAAATATGACACATGGAGCGATAAAGACAATCTTTAAATCAAAAAAGTTTACCAATTGTCTGAATTTACTCACCGCTGTGGAAAACGGTCTTCCCGGTCTCGTCTCGCGGGGAAGCGAAGAAACCTCAAGATTTTTCCCGGGTCTGGAGAGTGTCGCGAGCTGCACGTGCTGACCTTATTTGACGCATCGAAGTGTGGATGGCTGTGAGTAAATTGCCGTATTACTTTCGTCCCACGTTACTTTCGCATCGCCTCTCCCCTACTTGGATGCAGGCGAGCAGACCACTTCTTTATGATCAACAAGTCCGCAAGCTAGTCCTACCTTACGTCCATACTTTGTTGCAAAGCAAATCGAACACACATTCCGCCTGTAAAACCCTTTCTTTGGTTGATTGCGTCTGAGTTTAGCTGCTTTCACATCGGACGCGAAACGAATTTTTCGTACAACAGATACATTCAAGGTCAATGCAAAGACGCGAATACAGGCGAAACGCGTGTATTCGCGTCTTTGCATTGACTTTGAATGAATAATAATTTCCTGTATTTATTCATACTGTATAATGCAAAGTAACTTATCTGCTGGCATTCTGTTTCTGGTGCCGCACACCAAACTGGAGCTATTCTCTATCGTGAAGATGTAACGTCACCACAGCTCTGTATAGCAACAATTAAATGTATCTGATTCATTCATAATCATTCAAAACAAATGTCATTGATGGTTAGGCTTTAGGTAAGTGCTCTTCTAATGGTTGTGTACAGAAATCAGCAACCAAATATTGAATTTATGCAAGTTCACGGTAGAAGACCAAATGCGCCAACAGGAGAGTAATGAAGAGTGGAGATTCCTTGAGCCCATGTGACGTCAGGCATCGCCTTTCCGGGAGGCAAAATGGAGGCAAAAAAGTGATGTAATGGCTCAATATAGTTTCTTCACACTTAGATGTTTCTGACAATAATCTTTAAGGGTACCATTAATTGTGAAACTGTGAGTTGGAGGATATTGATTTTTAATTAAATCAGTAGATGATTTTGGTTGGTTCCATTGGAACGGTAATATTGTCCAGTATTTCTCACATGGTATTTAGAGCTTCTCGTAAATATATTTAAAAAAATATATTTAAAAAATATATTAAAAAATGTTTGTGCATTGGGGGCATTACTGGAGTGCCAGTAATTTTGGAGCCCACTGCATATCTAAAGGTAATTTCATTTCGAAACTAATAAATGCCCCCCAGGGAATCAGCAGAAGGACCTGTTAAAAGGAGAGTGTAATGTATGAGTGTTTTATGTAAAGCACTGTATATCATTTGTAAATTGAGATTTGTTACATACTATTTGTGCTGCCTTCCTGGTCAGCTATTTGTTTATTTTGTTCATCATTTAGCACCCTCTGGTAGTATGTCTGTAGCAAAACATGATCTAATGCAATACCACTTGTTTGTGATGAAATAGAATAGTGTTTTCTAGAGGTTTTTGGCATCTTCTTGCCTGGAGGGGGCCGGATTACTCAGGAATCCTGTAGATCTTTTCAGAATGTTCCTAGTCTATATAAATGCTGTGATTTTGGTCAGTTAAGGAGGTTTTTGTTTTGGCATCAGAGTTACATAGTGGCATTAGAGTGTTATTATAAGATTGCACAGTGGATTATTTGTAGAAATTTTTGGACCTAATCAGTGAAGAATACATTTGTTTAAGTTGTCATTGCTGGTTCTCTTTGTTGTGATTTTCAAGTCATAACAAGAGGAGAGGGAATGTTTTATTGATGGAATCAGAAAGTGGTCCAAAATTTCTATGTACACCTGTGCATGGATTGTTAAAGCAATGGTTGCCATTTCCCCAGGTCTTTTACCTGACATGCAACCCATATCATAAATGAATGGGAACATTTGCTTGCTTTCTTCAAGCAATCATCTTTATATGTTTCATTGGAATGACACCAGACAAAGGTTCCAGCACCAATGTCATGGCGAATGCAGATTTGTGATTCATCGCTAAATTTCACTCTCATCCAATCATCCACAGTCCATGATTGTTTCTCTTTCACCCACTGTAACCTTGCTGTCATGCCACGCCTCCAATCGTGCGCTTCACCTGAATTCTGAGGACCCAGCCTCCTACCAGGCTCATCACTCAACTACGTGCATCTCTGTATAATTATCTAATTATCCAATATAACTCTTAAAACCCAGAGCTTCGCACCAGTGCAGTGGAAAGTCTCCAAGTCCTTTGTGTAGTGTTTCCCTTGTAACTACTGAAATACTTAGATTTAGCTGACTATTGTTGGTCTAGCACTCTTTTTGTGCTTTTTTGGGAATTTCTGTAACTTCCAGTATTGTACCATTATCATTCATTTTTGAAGCTCTGCTTCAAAAGGAATAAAATACAATTTGTCTTCTTTGCACTTGAATCCAGTCACCATTATTTTCATTTCAGTGCACGCCACTCCGTGCTCTGCAAACCCTTGACTCTTGCCCTCTTCTGTTCAGGTGTTGGTGCTGGTTTTTGTTTGGCTTTTCTGCAAGTAAATCCTATTTCATTCAGCCTGTTTGGTACATTTCTGTCACAAACCTTGACTCTTGTTTCTGCCCATGTTTTCTTTTGTTTTGTCATGCATTTTCAATTTTCAAGGCATAATACTTTGAGTTTTCTGTCCTTTGACGTCTTCCATGGTCGATCAATATGTTTTCCTTTTATAATGTTCCCATTTTGTTTATACCTGCTCCAAATTTTAGACACAGCTGACTGGTAACAACTAACTTTGTTTTCAATTTACTGCGTTGAATTTCCTTTTTGAAGCAGTTTTATAATCCTTTGCCTTTTTTCAGTTCACAATATTCTCTGGCCAGGTGTCTAGACTTCTACTTATTAGCGACCCATTGATTCAGTTCAGTCTCAATTTGATTAGAGATTACTTGACTCAGTTTATGTAAGCATATGTTTGCAAAAAAAAAGCCCAGTAAGCACTACAGATCCACGGAAATGTGATTCAACGTATCATGCAATGCTATTTCAGATCTAATATGGTTAAGATTTTAAGTAATCTTACATGAAAAGCACCTAGTTTCAAAAATTAATAGCTTGTTAAGATAATTTAATTGTAACCACTGATCTATATAGAATAACTGGATTGCTGACGTGATAGAGAACTGCGTTGGGAGGGCGAAGCAAGCGGAAGTGGTCGAGCAGCCATCTTACTTTGCCCGGTAGGTAGCAACTGTTATACAGTAACCTGTGGCAGAGAAGCATTGATGTGCAGCTCTTCAATGCAGAGCGACATTTTTCGGGAGATGTGGCGAGACAATGCACTGGTTGTAGTAAAGACAGATACACATAAATCATTTTCAGGGAATATATTGCTTCTTATAACCCACTGGCAATCTACCTTAATGGCAGATAATGTGTCAACGTTAGCCCAGCTAACGGTTATTAGCTAAAATACCGGTACTTCAAATTAATGTTAGCTAACGTGATCCATCACGCTAGCCTAAAGCTACCTAGATTACTGAGCTGAAGTCAACAATATCAATCAATGTCACACGCCATAAATTAGTAATCCAGTAATACTGCTGTGTAACGTTGTCTATAATATTGGATCAGACTAGCCAACAAAACCGGGCGTTGACTGGTCAAATTATTAAGGCTAATTTAAGCCAGCAGTAAAATGGCTAACGTTCTGCTGACACTCAATTACCGTTGACGGACAAGTTTAATTTTGCCAGGTTATCAATGAGGATGTAACATTAGACCTACTTAAATAGATTATGTGATTCACACTCTATAACGAATAGCAGACAGTTTTACATACATCTCCATGATGCGCAGCTGGCCTCACTTCTCATGTGAACGCTGATTTAGCGACTTTAATGAGTTTACATTGTGTTCTCTTTAGCGAACCCACTTTCGCTTCGTAGGAAATTAGCCTAGCTTCATGACAGCAATTGAGTGGAAACATCAGAAGAGAAAGCTCAATAGGGGAAACTGGGGCAAAATGGGGTATCGGGGCAAAATGGGTTTTGTCAGAACACCTCCTTTAAAGTCTTCTAGTGACCTCAGCCTTCATTGGCTTTGAGAGATCACTTGATGAGAGCACTGCATTTCTTCCCAGTGCACATGTTGACTGTTGAACTCGCCTCGGAGAGATAAATATCAAAATATGTCCATTTTCATACAATTTCTCATGTGTGCTTTTTGTGGGACAGTTTTTTTTTGTAGAATAGACACTGATATAAAGGTGAGGTTCTGTTGGAGTAGTATGCAGCAGGCAACGGGAACGCCTTGTTGATCTTCACCTAAATTCGCTTTGCTTTTCTTAAAGGACTGTATCGTGTACTGTGCATGATGTGGGGTAAAATGGGGTAAGCGTTGTGGAGCATAATGGGGTACTGCCCCGTTATTCCCTAAGTATTCACCTTACAAAAAGGAACTGCTGGAAATGAAAGAAAAGAAAAGTGCTCTAAAAGTAAAAGGTTGCAAAAAAGAGAAAGGCAAGAAAAGTTCAGATGCACAGGAGGATACTCAATGTCTCTATTGTGAAGATTTCTATTCGGTCAGTCATGAAAGTTGGGTTGCCTGCAGCAAATGCCGCAGATGGGCGCACTACTCATGTGCTGGACTGGATGAAAGCAACAGAAACCCAGTATTCATGTGTGAACTGTGTGAAGACTGAAAATGGAATGAGACATTGTCTTGCGATCATTTCTTGGACTTGCCACAATAGTTTGCTGGTTCCCCAATTTGCCCCAGGAGCCACCCCGTTTTGCCCCTTGCATGAGGTAAAACAGGGTGGCAAGCCATTTTTTTTTCAATCTTGAATAAATACCTGAACTTGAAATTTATGCATTTCTTGCTTTGTCATATTGTTCTTTATGTGCAAACCTTTAATGTTTATACAAGTTTGAGTCCCTTGAATGAATTATACACGTGGGGAAAGATCTTTCTTAAGTACCCCATTTTGCTCCAGTTTCCCCTACAAGACATCCGTTGGGACTTACATATGCGTCATGCATCTCACAGCCAGTGTTTCTAAAATAAAGACAACGGCTGACAAGATGCTAGCTTATGGCTAGTTTATTTTTTCATTAAGTTTTGAAAGCCCACCCGACATAAAAATATGTGCAAAATCGACATCTTGTCTTCTTCAGTCAACTCGACTGGATTTCAATTTTGTTGTACCACTGCCCCACTCAGGGGGGACGTAGAAAAATCCTTATAGATTTCTTATGATCCCCAGAACTCGCTCATTGGTCTTGCGTCTTGTCAAATGCTGATGTTGTCCATTGAAAATGTTAAAGGCACGTACAACTGCTGCCTACTGTAGTTAAATCTGCTGTCCTTGAGGCATTTCTCGTACAGTCAGGTCGATCTGAGGAGGAAACATAAAATACCGCCTCTTCCGTGTCCATGAAAAGATATTTTCTCAATCGATTATATTGTTGGCTGCAACGTGTTCAATCTGAGTAATGTTCTGAGAGATTATAGTTGGGCATACCAATATGACAGCACGGTTACTTAAAATTATGTCGTCTAGCTATCCAGTTATTTTATAGATCAGTGATTGTAACTGAGGTTGGTGCAAATAATTGTAAATACTACACAGGGGGCCGCCTAAACCGAGTCTGGGAAGCAGTGATCAACATGATAATGTCATGTGTCTTTGTCCTATTTCTTACACCCCACCCCCCCATCTCTCTCTTTCTCGCTTTCTCCACACACACACACACACACACACACATCCTTGTACTTATATCTTTGTGAGGACATCACATTGACTTCCATTCATTCTTCCTGTGTCTCTACAGCCTTTCCCTAATCTTAACAATAAGAAATGTATGCCTAACCCAAACCCTTACCCTAAACTTAACCTATCCCTAATTCTAACCTTACCCCTAACCTTAACTAATAAGTCACAATTAGCCTTTGTAGTTGTGAGGACTGGCCAAAATGTCCTCACTTCCCAAAAATGTCCCCACTCTGTAGGAAAACAAAATTTTTTTGGTTCTCACTTTGTAGCAAGTACAAGAACACACACACACACACACACACACACACACACACACTGGTTTATCACCACACTTAATCTGCTTCCTTTATGTCCGGTCAGGCAACACAGCAACATAATATTATTTGCCCTGAAGTGGTATAGTGGTCAGAAGTGGAAAATCCTGGAGTCTGAAAGCAAAACTCCAGCCATGTTTTACCTCCACCCCCTGAATTTGGCTCGGTGACTTCACTTCTACCCACAGGCTGAAGAGTTATGCTAATTTGAAAATTAGGGTGACTAGAAGAAAATACTGAAGAGGACTTCTACTCTCTGAATCTGGATTTTCATTGTGCAGTAAGCAAGGCCAACAATGAAGTTGAATATGAGTGTGGACCTCAGATATTTCTGACATAATGTGCATTACACTGGAAAATAATCTTTAAAAAATAATAATAGCGCAATTAAGAAAAATTACACATTGCTAACATTCTGGAATAGCGACTGTGGTTGGAACAGAAAACCAGCATACACTGGGATCGACTATGAAAGCCACTCAAGTGCCTATGTCCAAAGGCGTTGAACTCCACCGTGCAGTAAACAGACCCAACACCAACCAATCTGTCGGGGGGAAACAGTCCTTGTCCTCTTCCACTCAAATCCAAAAATAGAACGAAATCCGACACTGTCCCAGGCGGAACAGCTATTGCCACACAGCTCAACCAGAAACCGCCCGGCGTTCAGGTGTTTTCTCCTCATGTAAGCAACAGTTAAGTGACTATGTGGGAATCAAACGATCTTTCACTTGTGCCTTGACTGAAATTTAGCAATTCAGTGCTTCGCGCACACTCTTATTCAGAACTACACACAAATTCATCTCGTTTACATCAGCAGATCCTAAAGTGGTAAGTGGAGTTTGCATCCTCGTTTTTTTCTCAATTTTTTTGAACTAGACTTGATTTTGTCACTGTTAGAACTTTTTCCCTCTTGCTGGCTCTGCGAAATGTTGGCAAACGCAAATAAACATAAGTCTGCTATATATATCGTAAAGACTTTATGACAGCGTGATTGGTTCGATGCGTGCGCTCAACTGGTTGGCTATCAACATTTAAGAAGTTATACGCTTTGTCTCGCAATAAAACAAGTATTTAAAATCAGTGGTCTCGTGGTCTTTACAGAAGTGGGTGTAAGCTACTCTATTGAGGAAATGGGTAACTTAGACCACTTCGCAGAAAATGGGTAGCCTACACTCGTCAACGTGCTGAACTGGCTTTAAATGGCTGATTGTTTAGTATAGGCTACTGTAAATTTAAGGAAAAAAAGGGGGGGGGCGTATGTCTGCGTATACCACTGTTTATAACATTTCATTTGGCACGTTTCGGTTCTTCCCGGGGCGAGAAATATGTAGCCATGTATCATATTGTGTCTGAGCCGCGGTTGAAGAAGCAGCATTACATTACCTACACTACCGAACGCGCTTTATCGGCGTGGAAACGCGAGGCGCCTCTGACTTGTTATTTTGAAGCCAACATTGTTTAAAGGCTCTGGACGCGTCTTTTCAGTGTTGCTAAGTAACGTTCCTGTCACTCATCTTTGCGATCATTCTGAAATGAACCGCTTCAACGAACTAGTTAAAAGCGAACTGATTAAAGGTTTTTTCACATGATTGGACTGCAGGGAAAAGACTGACGATGACATAAAGCGCCTTTTTATCAAGGTGCCTCAAAACAGGACTGTGTTTGATAAATCAGAAAACTGCGAGGTGCCTGGGGCGCTTAAACGCAAGGCGTCCGTTGCGCAAAAGCAGCGCCCAGAACGCGTCTAATCATTGAGGAAAGCGCGCTCCACTCCGATAAAGCGCGTTCGGTGTGATCGGCCCCCTAGCTTCTTTTAAGTCATGCCTGCAGACTATAGAGGATCAGCTTTCTGTTAACGTCTGGCCACGTGACCTCATCCACACCACAGGCAAAGTCCATACCAGAGAGAACGAGGAAGCACCTTTGTTTCAGCCAGTCAGCATGTTGGTAAGCACTCGTTCACAGAGCTCAAAAGGACCTCATTAAAATGCAAACCACGTGATTTCAATGAACTGGTATATTCACTAAACTTCGTCCAAAACATCAAAATTCAAGGTTTTCAAGTTGTCAAATCGTATCTTTGTGGATGCCTAACACATTTAATGAGATTCTTTTGTTATTCAATGAGAATCTCCAAGGCAATTTTATAGACTGTAGGGCTGTCTAGAAAACCATTTCAGTGTTTCCACCTATACATTTATGATCTTATGAATAGACTTATTACATTTGTACAATTTAAATCGCTGTTTTAAAAAAAATGCGTCCCGCGCTGATGAATATTTCTAAATCCCAGTCAGACTTGGTATTATATTAGAAGAATATACAAAATGTTCATCAGAGGAACAAGAGGGAACAGGTCTCAAACAGCGATTTAGTTTGTCCATATGTGATACAGTAAGTCTATTCATAAGATCATAAATGTACAGGTGGAAACACTAAAATGGTTTTCTAGACAGCCCTACAGTCTATAAAATTGCCTTGGAGATTCTCATTGAATAACAAAAGAATCTCATTAAATAACAAAAATGTGGCAAAATGAACCCCATGGGACACTTTTCCGAGCTGTTAACATTTAAAAGCAGTTTCTACACATCCTAAGGATTCTCTAGTATTAGAGTGTATAACAAGTGAAGAGCCATATTAAACCTTTTATTATTATTTAAAAAAAAATACTTACTTACAAGGATAAAAGTTATGCATTATGCAAAATTCTTGGTGTGGGTAAATTGGTTTATCCACCCTGGATTTTCTCCCTGCTAGAGTACCCACCCTGGAATTCCAGGCTGCCCTAATACCATCCACCCTGGAATTCCAGAGGTCTCAAAAGGGGGGACGGTACAGATTTTTTTGTGAATGCCCAATGTTTACTGACGTTTACTAAAAGTTGATTATTTCGCTGGGGTGTGGGGCACTTGCTCTTTCCAAAATCGTGGTATCCCTAGGGTATTGCCTGTGTATCTTGGCCACGACCCCTTAACAATCTTTCAAATTCCCCTTCCCCCAAATAATTCTATTCCCATACAAGTAAACATTTGTGTAGCTTAGTTCTGGTCGGTAATGTAACATAGCTTTTTAGCTTTGGGACCCCCTTTCAAAAATTTCTGGATCCACCTGTACCAACATAAAGAGTAATGCATAATAAATTTCAAAACATAGCTGCATGCATTTATTATACATCGAAAATTTTACCTACAATTCTAAATTCCCTTTCTTGTCGGACACTTGCCTTTGTTAAATTGCTACTGTATTTTTAAATTCCAACCATTTCTTGAGCCGTCTGGTGTCCGTTTGGTGTATGCGAACAAGTTATTTCTAGCATGTCCCTTGGAGTTCACATGGCTCTAAAGGCCCCAAAAAGATGCTGTCGACTTGAACATCTTTAGTGCATTTCATCTCAGTAAAATAGCCACCAACGATGCCTCCATCAACGAGTGGGATAAAAGAAGGCAAGCTGCAGTCGTTAGTGATTTCTTATGTGCTCCGATTCTGCAGAAGTTTAGCGAGAAGTAGCCTTCTGAGGTATGTGAACGAGCGATTTCAGGGCACAACAACAATTATCACATCACTCAAAAGGACCACGAACGATTCCAGTTACGGAAATCAAATTTAAAACCGAAGTTCTCATTAAAAAATCCACTGCAAGTTTGATTTATGTGGTAGTCATCCACAAAGATACGATTTGACAACTTGAAAACCTTGAACTTTGATGTTTTGGACGAAGTTTAGTGAATATACCAGTTCATTGAAATCACGTGGTTTGCATTTTAATGAGGTCCTTTTGAGCTCTGTGAACGAGTGCTCACCCAGCATGTTAGCTTCCTGTTTCCGCGTTTCCCAAGGATGCAATTATGTGGCCAAAGCTCCATAGACACCAATTGAAAAGTGCGTTTTTTTTTTCTTGCCAAATATAGCGAAAACAAAAGAAAATGTATTTGGTAATCCTTCATTATTTTGCTCTTTGTCTGACGCAACTGTTCGATGTTTTCAAGAGGGCCTGTAAAATAAGAACTGATACTTAGAGCTTGATGACAGCTCGTGCATGAGTTTGGTTGTCAGGCTGTTGCTCTGACTGCAGCAGTTCAGCCAATGAGTGTATAGTGCGTGCGCGTTCCGGATTAACAGCGTTGCTCCTCATTTCCCCTCAAACACATTCGCCAATCCGCACAGATGACACATTTTCTTGGCCATTTGTGCTGTGTAATCAGATTGGCAATCTTATGAAATGGTGCCGGAAATAAGCACCCATGGAACGCCATTTTTATAGATGGCGTCCGTCAATTCCGTACTTCCTGGGCTGAAGTAGCTAGCCTAGCATCTCCCATTGAAAGTAATAGGGGTGGTACTTCCTTGCTCTCTCCAGTTCTATTATTACCTCCATGGCAAAGTCATCCCTTGCTAGGCAACGGGGAAACTATGGCCTTACCAGCAAAAAATTACTTGGGGGCGACGGGCGATTCGCCTGCTCAAAATCAGACTGTGGTCTGCGCAGTTTGCGTAACTGGGCCTAATAAGTTTCGAACAGGCCGCCTGGACTATGCTGGACATGCGCTACCCAGAAGCTGATTGGTTGGTATGCAAATAAGGAACATCATTTTAGTTCACTCCCCTAAAAAGTGACGTCCTAGCTGAAGACCTGCCTTAATGAGACGCTGACAGATTGCATTTTCATTTTCATTGTGTCCCAAAAAGAGCGTGGTGACATGTATTTCAGACCTACGATGGCAAAAGGCAGTGACTCCAATACATGGCAATTGGAGTTACTGCCTTTTGCCATTGTAGGGCTGATTTGTAGACACAATGGACTGGGAGGCGCTGTTTCCCTCACTGCATTTGAATATTGTCCCATGTATTGCAGGATAAGTCTTTGAAAATGAAATGTCAAATGCCATTATCATTATTATTTCCAAGTGATTAGAAAACAGCATTTTCTTCACGTTGACCCTAAAAGAGCACAATGACATGTAAATGTAAATGCAATAGACTGGGAGACCTGTTTGGCTTATTGCATTTGAATATTGTCCACAGTGGAGCAGATTAAGTCTTTGCAAATTAAATGTTGAATGCCGTTTTCAATATCATTTTCAAATAGTCAGAAAATAGCATTTACATTTTCATGTTGACCCAAAAAGAGCGTGGTGACATGTAAATGTAAATGCAATAGGCTGGGGTGGTGTTTCGCTTATTGCATTTGAATATTGTCCACTGTATTGCGGGTCACGACTTTGAAAATGAAATGTCAAATAGCTTTTAATTATCATTTGAATATAGTCATAGATTTCCCATATGAGTATGTGAAAATGAAAGTGATAATTGGATTAATGCATTTTCAATTTAATATTGTCTCAAATAACTCATTCATAAGTGGAAAATTATAATGCAATAGTGGAATTACATTTTCATTTGAATATTGTCCCCTTTGGGCTTTATAAAGATGAACGTTTCCTTGTCAGACAGGACAATCGAGCTCGACTTCTGCCTGGGACCTCAAAAGCATCAAATACTACCGCAGGTAAAAAAAAAAAAAAAAAAATGTTGTCAAGAAGGAGAAGACAATACTATCTTGAAAAAAAGAATGGGTAGGAGTAGAAAAGTGAGCCATTTTTCAAATCACTTGCGGCTGTTTTTCATTATTCATTATTAATGACCATAGATATATTTATACCTAGATGCCACCTCAAGCGCCGCTGTTCCTTGGAGCAATACGTCAATGAGCCGCCATCTTGTGTCGGGGGACTCTCTGCTCAGAGTAGTGGCGCGTCTATAAGTGACCAGCAGGAAAGATTACAGACAGACCTGATGCCAGACTTATGTGCAGCTTATGGATGTACAAACGAATGGAACAATAAAACAAGAAAACTTGGAATAACATTTCACAGGTGAGGAGTCATTTTTACGACAATATATCGTTATTAAAGTTTTGAATGTTAAGTGACTGCTCTGATCACGGTTTGTACACCGCAACGTTACCTAACGTAAGTTACCGCCACCAACGGGGAAGGCGCATCGTAATCAGCCTCTGCAAAATCAAAACTTTTTATCGGATTCTGATTCAGCAGGAATTGCTGACTAAATGCAGTAGCTAACACAGCGTTACATCAATATAACTGACGACTTTAATTTTCGCCATTTTATGAATGTTACTTCAATGAACATTTTGAAAAGTTTATTTAACATGCCACCAAAAGTAACGTTTCCCTTGGGGGAAAGAGCTCAATGTCCAACCTTAATTTTTTTTTTTACGGCTTTTCAGTGGGCGGAACTATTTTAAAAGGGCGCAAATGTAATTTGGAGGGTTTTATTGGTTAGAAGGGGATTTAGACTTTAATATTCAAAATTAATATAGCAAGTTCAAATGCAGTGCGTGCCCTCGCTAGCTACCTCGCTAGCATCCCGTTGTGTCATTAGTAATATGCCTACCCCCGTTATTTGCCATTACCACGTAGCTATAGCAGAACTCGAAATTAAACTCTTTTTTTTCTTTTTTTTTTTCCCTCGACTGGATTTACGCTTGAGGTTTTTACAGACCGGCATGGTTCGCTTGTAACTGAAACATAAAGTTGAACTGAATTTTGCAGAGGCTGAATACGGTGCTCTTACCCGTTGGGGGCGGTGGCTTAATACGTTAGGTAACATTGTAGTGTACGAACCATGACCTGAGCAGTCACTTAACATTCAAAACTTTAATAACGATATGATGTAGTAAAAATGACTCCTGATCTGTGAAATGTTATTTTGAGTTCTCTTGTTTTATTGTTCCGTTCATTTGTACATCCATAAGCTGCACATAAGTTTGGCATCGGGTCTGTCTGTAATCTTTCCTGCTGGTCACCTATAGACGCGCCACCACTCTGAGCAGAGAGTCCCCCGACACAAGATGGCGGCTCATTGACGTATCTGCAAAGCCTGAATGTGGCATCTAGGTATATATATCTATGCTTAATGACTATGTCAAGTGTGCAGCTTTTTCGATGTAATTGCAATCTGCAGGCGCGTGTATGTATAGTTGGCATGGTTAGATGAGAATGCATAAGGTAAATGCAAAAATGAACGAAAATGGATACACGTTACATTATTACTAGGTTTAATTGGGAAGTATTGTGCAATTATGTGTCAAAGATTGTGGAAACTGAATGTGATAATGGTGATAAAATTTGATATTTACGAATCAGTTGTGTTGAATCATATTAAATTGAAGGCTGGAACTCAATGACATTTTACATTTACATTACATTTATTTAGCAGACGCTTTTATCCAAAGCAACTTACAGTAAGTGCATATGGTAAGGTCACTGACACTGTAGCCCAACAGACTGGACAAGCTACAACGAGGACAGGAATGGAAAAGCAGATATTTTTTGCTTTAAATTTCATTATTTAAGGAAGTTCATGGTTTGTAATGAGATTTGAGCCAAATGTTGTGAGGAATAAGGTATGCAAATTCATGCAACACTACTCCATTTTAAACAATTTGCAAAAATGCAAAGAAAAACAAAAGCAAAAAAATGGCCACAGTGAGCCCTAAAATAGCTCCCGTGAGAATTTTCACGAGGGCTATTTTTTTGTCCAAATCTTCAAAACCGCCCTTGTGGGAAATCCCTGGGCCTTACTGTTGTTTTTTTTTTTACACATATTGTACTGTCATAGATGCATATTTGGACATACCCAGAGTCAAAACAGGCTGTGCATTGAAAATGTAAAAAATCACATCTTTATACAAGTTACACAATAAAAATGTGGAAAACAACATTCTCATTCCACGCCAACAAAAACGCCTAACAATGACCAATGGCAAAACGCCAAAACATGCTCAATCCGCAGGGACAAAAGAAGCATTTAGAGTAATAGGAGCATTCATTATCTAAAACATTGTCGAATCCTTGTTTAACGTGTTCTTCTTGGGTTTAAAATGGAGTAATTTAAGATCTGAACCTTATTCTGTCTATTAGGGCATGTAGATAAAAACAGTTTTTCCCAGCTCTGTGTTCATGTAGCCGGGGGACTGATTGTTGTAGGGAGCTGTTGGCCTCGCTTCTGTCTGGGTTACGTCATGGGCTGGGATCAGTCGCTAATTAGACAGGTATAGCTATAGACACCTTGTGTCCTTATTCCAGTAGCCGTCCATTGCTGTTTGTGTTTGGAGTGTAGCAGTCTTCTTGGATTTCATCTTTGCTGCACGGTAGGTGTGGGATGGTTCTTTTTTTCTCACTTCAGTTTTTCTGGGAGTTTTAAGCGCACTAAGCGACTCTTTCTTCGGTTCGGGCAGTGTGTATTGAGTGGATACCGGCGGGATCATATTGAGCCGTCTTCCTGATTACGGGGTTGCGACCGTGTTATATGCCACGTCAGTGTTACCTGGAGCAGCGAGTGGGCAAGAAGGTATGTTGCCCAGCACATCAGCTGTGTAACGTTTGGGGGTGTTTGTATTTAACTGATGGCAACATCTCATTTTCGAGTGTGGGTGTGTATGTGTCCTCCAGTGGTTCGCTGGCCGTGGTGGTTGCTGGCAGTGTGTAGAGGCCGGGTGCATCGCTCCCCTGGTGTAGCGGTTTAGTCAGCGAAGGTACGTTTTAATTCATGTCTACATTTGGCAAGGGAAGGGGAGGAACTTTGCCGTTCATGTACCTTAGTGGAAGGGGGGAGCCTGCTGGGAAACGTTATTGTTACAAGCATATAGCACGTATGCTAATATAAAGCTGCTTTGTTTTTTTACACTGAATAACCTTCAGTGGCGTATGTTTAATATTAGCTGCTGATCCTGTTTAAAGTTTGTTTTTAATGTGAATCAACTGTGGTGGCAAACACTTAATTGTCTCCTTTGCTTTGTTTTTTTTTAAGAAGCATATTGAAGCACACAAGCTACATTGTATTGTCGGCTGTTGTTCCCTATTTGATTGATTGTATGGGTGCTGCTTTTAGATCAAACATTTCTTTTCTCCCCTCTAGCCTGGGGAGGCTAGTCGTATCTGTGGTTAGGAGGATATTGTGAGCCACAGGTTAGAGGGTTTTCTTTTTTTTGTTTGTTTGTTTGTTTGTTTATTTTCTATAACATCGTTATTCCCCCTCTCCTTAGTATTACTCAATAGCCTTGGTACTGGTGAGCCCTAGCTTAGAGTGTGACAGGTTGGCTGTTTCCTTTCACTAAAATCACTTCACCCCTGACTCATAAGGTGTGGTGCTGTGCTGTGTGAACCTTTGAATGTGCCCAAGTTGTGCTTTTGCAGTGCTGAGATAATGAACTCTTAGTGTGTGTATAAGGTTTATGCTCTTCCCACGTGTGGTATTGAAGAAGACAGGCCCCTGTTAGTTTGTGTTTTAGTGGCTCTCAACCAATGGCTTGGTGTCCCCCGTGTTTATTTAATGTATTGTCTATGAACTAACTGACAACCTAGCAACACCTGATTTTAAAAAGGAGTAACAATAAAAATTGTATTTTTATATTTTTTTTAAAGAACCTGTGTTGGCCTGTTATTGGGGTAGAGTTCCCCTTGCTCTTTAGTTTAGCTCAAGAGGTGGCGTAATCTGGTGTTAGGCCTACATGGGGGCCACATTCATAAAAATCATATCCGAAGCAATGTACTTTTGTGCACAAGTATGGTATCCCATATACGATAATCTTTAAAGCAATAATAAATAAAATGGTAGCTTATTAGGTTTGGCTTTGTTATGAGAGAAATCAGGTGGCTTAGTTCGTGAACAGAAGAAACCTTGACAGGCCTTCTACTCTCTTAGAGGTCTTACTATGGTCCGATGCTGATGCCTTGTTGGCCTGGTTTTTGCTCAAATCAGAGCTGCAATCAAATTCATTTTCATGGCATTGCAAAGCCATTTTTGCCAGCAAGAGATTCATGAAGTTAAACCCCAAAAAACCTACGGACCTGTATATGGGTCAGTCAAATGCAGCTGCTGTACTCAAACCTATGGGACTTCAGACCTATTTTAAATTCGAGTTGAGATCCCATGATTTCCAACAATGCCAAATATATCCTGTTGAATTATAAGAAAATGTGTATAAAATAAAAAATTGTGATTTTGAACCTACTTCAGGGAAAACTTACGGGCATGGCTGCCCAAATCTGGCCCTTGAATCCAAATCCAGCCTTAGTTTTCTCTCCTTTCAGCAATTAGCTGAGCAGTTATTTCCACTGATTGGCCAGACTACTATCACCTCTGACTCGCAGGTAAAGGGAGGGTGGAAAACTGCCAGTTCTTGGCTCTCAAAGCCCATGATTTTGGCAGCCCCGCTTAGGGGGAAATTTAGAGTTTAGGGGGTTAAATATTCCTCCAAAATGCAAAAAGCAACTAAATAAGAGAAGGCAGCAAATTCTTGGATTGCAGTTGTGGTCAAAATGAAAACCAGCATGCAGGAATTGACATTTGGACCAAGTTTGGAAACTCCAAAAACAAATATCAAACTTTCCTCTGGTGCAACCCTCTCTCCAGCCCGCTTCATGCTGTCGGGATGAAGAAGAAGCTTGGTGCCACGGCGGGATGCCCCGCGGTGGCGTGCCCGGAGTCACGGGCAAGTTCAGAGTCGGACTTGAAGCCCCCCTCTGAGGAAAAGATGCAGATGAAGAAAGAGATCTCGCTGCTCAATGGCATCAACCTCATCGTGGGGAACATGGTCGGGTCGGGCATCTTCATTTCGCCCAAGGTTTGTGACTTGTACTCGGATGTGTATTGCGGCGTTGGATTGTACGGATTTCAAACTTTTTCCTGGTTAACAACTAATCCAGTGAACAACTGAAGAGCCTTGTGCTTAAACTACTTTTGTCACATTTTGAAGCATTTTAAGATAAAGATGGGAAAGCACATGAGCGTAGTTTTGATTTCAAAGGTGGGGGGGACACATTTCTGGGGAAAATTCTCAAAAGGGCTTTAGTTCTGAAGTTGAACAAAATAACCATGTTTTTTGATTTTTAAATAAAATAAATTTAATGCAAAATACATCAGAGAGTAATGAAATTGATCAAAATATTGGCGTACCCCATAAGGTGGAAAAGAGCGCAGTAAAACCACCCTGGATCGAGGTGGGTGCGGGGTTATGGGGGTGACAACTTAATCTCACGTAATTTTTCACCCATTGCTGAAATTTAGTAAGAATTTGCAATGACAGTACTCTGATAGCTGCCATCAAAGCAACATGAATATCAAAATTCGTATTTACTTAGAACCTGAGCCCAGCAGCTTTTAAAGCCACATTAGTGGGAATTGGAATTTTTTCAAAACTGCACCCCCTCAGGTTCTGCGTGTTAGACCACTGTTGTAAGTCACACGCTTCATCTCCAAACCCCCCAGGAAAACAGAAAACGCCAGAGTAATAACTGTTGAAGCTTGCTAGTTAGGGCAAAAACCACATCACGTCGCTTAAAGGGCCAATAAGCGAAATCGTTTCACCGCTAGGTTTGCTGTTGTGCACTGCCTGTAGACCAAAACAAAGTGCGTCATGAGCCACACCCCCCTCTACCCCTGCTATTCGGCAGAATGACGGGCCAGTTTAAGTTTCCGCAGCGTTATTACTCAGTACATCGAACCTGAAATGCTCACGAAACTGCAGATTTGCGCTAATTGCAAATGTTAGCTGGCTGCCGGGCTACTCACCTAACACAACCGTAACGCCTGGCCCATTGCTGGGACTGAGCTGCTAACAACTCAAGCTCCGGACATTAACCCATGCTACGACTGTAACATTAAATTTAATTAAATCTACAGAGCGACATGTGCCTAACGTTACTGTAACACTAATTAAAGCAGACATTTGACTTTATGTTGTTACTTACCTGTCCAGGAGAAGAGGAGCTAGCTCCGAGTCAAATTGTAGTCCCTTTAGCTCTCACAGTGCTCTCCACCTTGGAAATGCAAGGCCAATATTAATCCGGGTTCTGTCCCTTTCTTTATCCGACAACTTTTTCGCGAACGACCGTTGATTCTTTAGAAGTAATTTTGGATCCTGCTCGTCTTCAGGTGAACGTTTCTTTCCGCTCTCCGCCATTTTGTTTTTAAGAAAATACGCGCTGCCACTGCTTACTGGCTGTATGAATGCATTCTCGGGAAGGAGGAGGTGGCGATTCACCTGAACGTACATGAACGTGCAGCCATACCGGGCTTGTAAACAAGGGGCTGGAGATCAACACAGAGAGCGGGTGTGTGACGTCCTGCTATACTCCAGATGAAATTACACCTCTCATTCTTCACTTGGCAATTTTTAATTCCTTCAATCTAGAAATGATGCATTTCCGCTTATTGCCCCTTTAAATATGACGATTATTTTCAAAGATTTTTCTTAGCTAACGTTAGCTAGCTAGCTAGATGGCTATATAATCTCTACAATAATGTAATTCGCAATATTATATGGAACAACATAAGACAGCTAATGATAATGTCTCTAGCCAAAGTGCATGCTTGCTGTGTTCAGCTAACAAGAAGCTTTTAGAGGCTGTGTGGGTGTGATCGCGTTGAAAGCAACCAATCATAAGAGGGCTAGTGCCTCCCCCTACCAATGTGTATGCCCTCCCGTGAAGCTTATTGCCAGCAAAGTTGGCTTTAACTTGTTTTCAGCCAATCAGAGTTGTCAAAACTTCTCCCCTACCTATCTTGTTTGGGAATCACACATTCGAGCCTTGGTGCAGGTTAAACGTTCAGCAATCAGTGGTTCTCAAACTCAGTCCTGGCGCCCCACTATGTATGCTGGTTTTTGTTCCAACCATAATTGCAATCTTAGTATTTTAAAAAGCTGTTTGTCACAGGCCAGTCACTTGCATGGTTCTCTAACTATCTCACAGACAGAGCACAGAGTGTCAAATTGGAAGATCACCTCTCTCAGCCCCTCCCTGTCACTAACGGAGTTCCGCAGGGCTCAATCCTAGGCCCCACACTGTTCACCATTTACAAAAATGATATAGTAACTGCTGTGGGAGACTCATCTATCCACCTTTATGCCGATGACACGGTTCTGTATGCGGTCGGCCCCTCCCCAGATGCTGTGCTCAAGACACTACAGGAGAGCTTCTGTAAAGTGCAGCAGGCCTTCTCCAATTTACACCTCCTGCTAAACACCACTAAGACTAAGGTCATGTGGTTTGGTAGGAAGGGTGCTGTGCCCACTCCAGCCCAACAATTTACCACCCTTGATGGAGCTGTCCTGGAACAGGTCAATAAGTACAAGTATCTGGGGATATGGCTAGACAGCAACCTGTCATTCACACACCATATCACTAAGTTACAGGCCAAGATAAAATCTAAAATTGGTTTTCTGTATAGAATGCGCTTCACTTTCACCTCCTCAGCCAGAAAAACTCTTGTGAAAATGACCATACTTCCCTTATTTGATTATGGTGACATACTTTATAGGTCAACATGCAAAGGTGCAATTCACAAACTTGATGTTTTATATCACTCGGCCATCCGGTTTGCCACAAATGCTCCGTTCAGAACTCACCACTGCACACTCTACTCCTCTATAAATTGGCCATCTTTACACATCCATCGTACTATTCACTGGTTCACACTCATTTACAAAGATTTTCTTACCTTTGTCATCTGTTACACACCTCCACTCCTGCATACAGTACTCGCTCTGCTCACCACATTCTTTTAAAAGTGCCCAAAACAAATACTGCAGTGGGTTCTTCGTCTTTTCAGGCTGCTGCGGCCAGGGACTGGAATAATTTGCAGAAGTGACTCAAACTGGAAGCATTAATTACCCTGTCTGCCTTAAAAGTCTGGATTATGGACACTCTGAAGGAGACATGCTGTTGTCCCTCTGAAACTTAATCTGGGTTAGATGGAGCATCTGCACTGTTTTTGTTTCTCTTGATTATTGTAATTTTAGTATTTATTATAATTTTGTTTATTCTTTGTTCTGTTTAATATTACACTTTTTTTTTTTTTCAGCCCCCTTCCTTTCCCACTCAAGAGGCCCCCCACCTCTTGTCAGGCCAGCATTGTAAATAAGAACTTGTTCTTAATTGTCTGGCCTGGTTAAATAAATTCAAATAATGGCATCGCATTAGCTTCCTCTAAGCAAATATGAACAAATTTGCTGTCTCGTGAGCATTTTAAGTTCGATGCACTGAGCAATAATGTCGTGGATGGAACTGGCACGCCATTCTGCCCTTCAGTCCTGTAAATTAGTTAATCCTCAGATTGCTAATCAAGCAAAGTAATAGTGAGTTATTGTTAGTTTAACGGTGAGATTCTGCCTCCCCTAACTGACCTCCAACGGCACCTCACTGGATCTGAATTGTCATGACAATATTGACTGATTTAATGAAACAATATTGACTGATTTAATCGGTATTTGTTTGCTAAGCAGCTCACTTTAACAATCAATCACCCAACTCAACTTGTGAGGTAACGCTCAGGAACCAGTCGCGAGAACCAAGCAATGCAGCAGATGTGATTTTATTGAGCGAGGGGGTAAACCCCCGCAAGGCAGAAGGCAACAGTACAAAGTCCACAATCCAAAAATCACAATCCAAAAGGGCAGAATCCGAGTCGTAAACCAGGGCAGCAATCACAGTACTCGTGGTCGGGCAGAAAAAGGGTTCGATAATCAGATGCAGACAAAATACCAAAACAGAGCCAAAAATCGTAAATCGAGGACGGTCCAGTCAGAATAGAATCACAAAGAGTACGAGGCGAAAACAAGAGCAGCACAAGGGAAACGTTCTGACGGGGAACTGCTGTGAGAAGACTGCTTAAATACACACAAGGGAAGTCACATGCTATGATTAGGGACAGGTGAAATGGATCAGACTAATTACGAAGGAAGCAAACACGAGGGAGAACCTAACCACATGAAATTGGCAAAAGCCAAAACGTGGACAGGGATCACGAGACAGCCTATTGACAAAACATACAGCTCCGGTTAGGGAGTTCTAACGTGCACAGATAATGAGAGGCAGAACAGAGTTGAGCAGGTGCGGAGGATCCGCTGAAACGCAGCAAAGAAGATTAAGTGAAGGCAAGAGGCGGAGACTAGAACAGGGCGAGTGCTGAGAGCTTGTTAATCAATTAGTAAGGTGCAGCTATACAATCCCTAGTGCTCTTTAGTAAGTTAGTATTATATACAATGTTAGTTCTGGTTAGTAACTTTAACGAAATAACAAACTGTTAGTACTTGTTAGTAAAATAGAAAAGCAAGGCGAAGGAAGCAAACAAGATTAGAAGGAACTACGAAAACCCAGAAACCATGAAATCACCTGAAAGCGTGGCACACAATACTAGGGGAAAATAAGCTGTCACATAACACAAGACCAGACAGGGGAGACAAAGTGCAATGCATGGTATGAGCAAAAACATGGACCGGAATGATAACAGAAATGTGGATACTGGCAGGAATGCAAAACATGGTAATAAAAAAACATGGCATGGATCAAGACTAAACAAAACATGAGCAGAACAGAACAGGACATGGCAGAATCATAACACAACTACGTCGTTTAAGGAAGTTCCTAATGCTGTTTATCTACGTAGCTAGCTATAAAAGAGGAAAACAAGCAGTTCCCCGCAAAATATACGTTCGTAAATTGGGTTTAATGTGACTCGCAGTTTTTTCTTCAAATAAAATCTTACGTAATCCGCCTTCGGTGGTTAGGGGGTTTACACATTGCGATTCGCCAGCGTCTTACATGCTGGCAAAGCTTACTGCCTGTTTGAATTAAAGGCGGGACTTGGAGAGAAGGGAAGGAAAGTTGAACAGGATTGGCCACTGGCAGCTTGAGGGGGTATTATTTCCCCGAGGTCTTAGTGCTTGCAGGTTTTTCTTTTCTTTTCTTTTTTTTTTTACATTAGTTTTAGAACTGTGAAAAGTGGGGGGGTCCAATGCTGCCTTTTAAAAAGTGCAGGGACATGTCCCCAAGTCCTCCCCAAACTACGCCCCTTGGGAAAGCATCTTCTATAGTAATGCAAGTCCATTGCATCGATTTTCTCAAAATGGACATTTTGTGACTTATGTACTTTTAAGCACTGGAGTCTTCAATTGTTGCTTCTGATTAGCCAGAATGTCTCTACATTCCATGTCCTGTCAGTCCCTCGGACCCGGCTAAAAACAAAGGGGGACCAGTCCTTTGGAGTAGTGGCCCCCAGGCTGTGGAATGAGCTCCCACTGGAGCTAAGATCCGCCCAGTTGGTAATCAGTTTAAAGGGGCAGTTAAAGACTCACTTGTTCAGACAAGCTTTCGCGGATTAGGCGGTACCCACTGCCTGTTTCCATTGTTTGTCACATGACTGCCACATGACTGTATGTACTGCATTTTATTTATGCACTGCCTTTCATGTTTCTTATTGTTATTTAATCACTGTGTTGATGTATGTTTTAATCTGTATACTTGTAAAGCACTTTGTGTACCCGTACTATGAAGGGTGCCATAGAAATAAATATTTACTTACTTACAGCGCCCTCCATAATTATTGGCACCCCTGGTTAAGATGTGTTAAAAGCCTTAAAATATATTCAATTTTTATTGCAGAAGCATCTTCTCACACTGAAAATTGTAGAAAAATGTAACCTTCAACTCAAGTGAATTTTAAGGGGAAAAAAAAAATCCCTGACTAAGAAATAATTATTTTTCATAAAATCACCTGTTCCACAATTATTGGCACCCCTAACAATTCCTAGGAAATAAATGTAATTGAAGTATTTCTGTCATTTCTACAGTAGTTTACAAAGTTGATCAGAGTATCTAGGAACATTTAATTAGTAATTCATCACTTCCTGTTTCCCTGGGGTATAAATGTGACGTGACACAGAGGCCATTTCTTTTATCCACTCTTCAACATGGGAAAGACAAAGGAACACACCATTCAAGTAAGGCAGATGTGTGTCGACCATCACAAGTCAGGCAATGGCTACAAGAAAATAGCCACTCACCTGCACCTGCCCATATCTACTGTCAGGGGAATCATTAAGAAGTTTAAAACAACTGGAACAGTGGTAAACAAGCCTGGACGAGGACGCAAGGTTATTTTGCCACCACGCACAGTGAGGAGGATGGTAAGAGAAATAAAAAGTTCTCCAAAGCTCACTGTTAAAGTATTGCAACAAATGGTAGCATCTTGGGGTCACAAAGTCTCCAAAACAACCATCAGGCGCTATCTACATGCCAACAAGCTGTTTTGGAGGCATGCACGGAAAAAACCTTTCCTCACTCACAATCATAAACGCAAACGTCTGGAGTTCGCTAAGCGGTACTGGGACTTCAACTGGGACCGTGTGCTTTGGTCAGATGAGACCAAGATAGAGCTTTTTGGCAACAAACACTCTAAGTGGGTCTGGCGGAACACAAAAGATGAGTATGCAGAAAAGCACCTCATGCCCACTGTGAAGTATGGGGGAGGATCGGTGATGCTGTGGGCCTGTTTCTCTTCCAGAGGCCCTGGGAACCTTGTTGAGGTGTATGGCATCATGAACGCTTTGAAATACCAGGACATTTTAAATCAAAATCTGGTGGCCTCTGCCCGAAAGCTGAAGATGGGTCATCACTGGGTCTTTCAGCAAGATAATGACCCTAAACATGTGGCCAAATCTACACAGAAATGGTTCACCAGACACAGAATCAAGCTCCTCCCATGGCCATCTCAGTCCCCAGACCTCAACCCCATTGAAAACCTGTGGAGTGAGCTGAAGAGGAGAGTGCAGAGGAGAGGACCCAGGTTGCTGGATGATTTAGAGAGATTGTGCAAAGAGGAATGGTTGAAGATCCCTCTTTCTGTATTCTCCCATCTTGTGAAACATTATAAGAGAAGATTAGATGCTGTTTTGTTGGCAAAAGGGGGTTGTACAAAATATTAACATCAGGGGTGCTAATAATTGTTGCACACATGATTTGATGTAAAAGAATTATTTCTTAAGATGGAATTTTTTTCCTACTGAATAAATGCACTTGAATTAAAGGTTGGATTTTCCTTTTTTTTTCATTGTATTCCTATATTATTTAGAAAAAAACTGAATTTGTTAGAAGCTAAAGAACACATCGTAACCAGGGGTGCCAATAATTATGGAGGGCGCTGTACTTACTTCTACACATGACTCTCAGGTGGTCTGAGGGCGTAAAACCAAGGACTGTACTGTGATTCTCCCTAATGTATAGAAAGGACTATGATTCTTGAAAGCATTGCACAATGTATATCATTTAAGGCCGACAGTACTTTATTTTTGTCTTGCCAAAAGGGTGTCCTCTTATACAGTGCTTCCTATGGGCTTGCGCTGGTTATCTGGGTGCTGGGCGGCATCTTCTCTGTATTTGGTGCGCTCTGCTATGCCGAGCTGGGCACGACCATCAACAAATCGGGGGCCAGCTACTCCTACATCCTTGAGTCCTTTGGCAGCTTTTTGGCCTTCCTTCGCTTGTGGACCTCCATCCTCATCATTGATCCAGCCAGCCTGGCCATCATGGCCATCACCTTTGCCAGCTACATGGTGGAAGGCATGTACCCCACCTGCCAGCCGCCCTACGCCGCAGTCAGACTCATCGCCGCTGCCTGTATCTGTGAGTATCTTGCCGCTTACGCCTCTTTAATCAACTTATGTCCATTCAGAGAGTGAAAGCGGAGTCCTTGAATGGCTGGAGCCTCAAAATGGCAGAGGATCATGGGAATTGGTTGATAAAACTGCTGGACTCACCTCTGCAATCAGCTGACTTTATTGGCTTTATTTCGAGGGACACGTCATTCATGGCATGAAGTTGTTTCATCTGTTTAAAAGAATGTTCACTCAATTCTATGTGCATTATACAAACCCAATTCCAAACGAGTTGGGAAGCGGTGTAAATTGTAAATAAAACAAAATGCAATGATATGCAAATCTCATAAACCCACATTTTATTCACAGTAGAACATAGACAACATTTCAAATGTTGAAGGTGAGACATTTTACCATTTCATGAAACTCATTAGCTCATTTTGAATTTGATGGCAGTAACACATCTCAAAAAAGTTGGGAGAGGGGCAACAAAAGGCTGGAGAATAAAGGGTACTAATAAAAAACAGCTGGAGTAGCATTCTGCAAATAATTAGGTTAGTTGGCAACAGGTCAGTAACATGACAGGGTATAAAAAGAGCATTTTAGAGAAGCAGAGTCTCTCAGAAATAAATATGGATAGAGATTCACCTATCTGCAAAAAACTGCATCTAAAAATTGTGGAATTGTGGAATGTCAGAAAAATGTTCCTTAATGTAAAATTTTGAAGACTTTAAATCTACAGTACATAATATCAGCAAAAGATTCAGAGAATCTGGAGAAATCTCTGTGCGTAAGGGACAAGTCCGAAGGTCAATATTGAATGCTCGTGATCTTCGGGCCCTCAGGTGGCACTGCATTAAAAACAGGCATGATTCTGCACTGGAATACACTGCATGGGCTCAGGAACACTTCCAGAAATCATTGCCTGTTAACACAGTTCGCCGTACAATCCACAAATGCAAGCTAAAGCTGTATCATGCAAAGAAGAAGACATTTATAAGAACACGATCCAGAAATGCTGCCATCTTCTCTGGGCCATAGTTCATTTAAAATGGATTGCGGTAGAATGGAAAATTGTTCTGTGGTCAGATGAATCAAAATTTGAAATTATTTTTGGAAACCACGGACGCCATGTTATGCGGTCTAAAGTGGAGAGGGACCATCCAGCTTGTTATCAGCGCACAGTTCAAAAGCCTACATCTTTTATGCTATCATTAGTGCCTATGGCATGGGGAGCTTACACATCTGGAAAGGCATTATCAATGTTGGAAAGTATATAGAGGTTTTACAACAATATATCGTCGGCCTGCTGATTAAACCTCGTATCTCCACATTGATATGAAACAAAAACTCGTATGTCCACTATTCTTACATGCAAAATTAAACATTTTTATTTTATTTACATTTTAGATTATATTTATATATTTTATTTTATTTTTTAATTTTCTTTTTATTTTTGATTTTCCTGTAAAGTTTATCATTTTGAAGATGCAAGGTTTTATAAGCAGGCTGACGATACGCTCCCATCCAGACAACATTTCTTTCAGGCAAGGCCTTGCATATTTTAGCAAAACAATGCCAAACCACATACTGCATCCATCACAACAGCATGGCCTCGCAGTCATAGAGTCTGAGTGCTGAACTGGCCTAGCTGCAGTCCACACCATTCACTAATAGAAAACATTTGGCGCATCATAAAACGAAAAATCCGGCTAAGAAGACCCAGGACTGTTGAGCAGCTAGAATCCTGCATCTGACAGGAGTGGGAGAACATTCTTGTCCCGAAACTTCAGCCACTGGTATCCTCACTTCCCAGACATTTACAGACTGTCGTTGAAAGATGAGGAAATACTAAACAATGATAAACATGGCTCAATCCCAACTTTTTTGAGATGTGTTGCTGCCATCAGATTCAAAATGAGCTAATATTTTTCATGAAATGATAAAATGTCTCACTTTCAACATCTGATATGCTGTGTGTGTTCTATTGTGAAGAAAATGTCAGTTTTATGAGGTTTGAAAATCCTTGCGTTCTGTATTTATTTACATTTTACACAGCATCCCAGTTTTTTTGGATTTGGGGTTGTATTCGCCACCTAGAGAATAAAGCAGCGTTTCCATTTGGGTGCTTTCTGTGTAGTACCCTTGGAACCGTACTTTTGGTACCCAACCCCTAGATCTGGTTTGCGTTTCCACTGCAGACAGCACCCTTAAATGTTGGCAGGTCTTTTTTGTTTTTTTTACCGGATGGTAAAATGCAATGCAAACACGCGAATACACGCAAAACGCATTGACATTGAATGTAATCTGTTGTGCGAAAAATTTGTTTCGCGTCTGGTGTGAAAGCAGCTTTAGCTGGCAACCTTTTTATTTTAATGCCAACTAGCGAGCTAAATGCTCGCGGTGCAACTCCAGCCAAATTGGTTCGCATAATAATGGCTGTACGCATTTTAAATTGACTAAATTTAAATGCATGAAATATACATCTGCACCTCCTCATTGCTCCATGGCGCGCTGTTGCGAACAGACATTTCCAAAAATGTTTTTCTCAATACGGTAGGCGAGATGGGTGTTTTCCCACCGCTTCCGTATGGAAGTCGCGCTAGAGTGACGATTGTGTTGGCCAATCAACAGACGGCAGTGATGACGATTCCTGACCAATACACATACCTGCAAACTTGTTGCTTTTCGGCAAAAATCGCCATTTTTAATTCAAAAAGGTCTTGTATGCAAATCGTGTAAATCCAAGGAGGTTTTTTTGGGGGCGGGGTGTTGGCGTCAGGGAAGACAGGAGAGTTCACTCCGGGCCTACATGACCCGTAGGCGAAGAAGGGAACATCTACCTGGCGCTGGACCCATAGAATCAAAGCTCATAGAGCACCATGCGAATCATCAGTAGCCTTGATGGAAGCAATATACACTTTTTGAATAGAACGCATCGTGCAAGTTTTTTTGTCCAATCAAGATAAGGATTTTGCTTCGATGGCGGCAAGTTGCAACTTTTTGACGAAGGTCTGTACGTTATCATAGCCTACTTCAGTACTAAAGTGGTGTCTAACGCAGGTGTCCTGCGTTAGAGCTAAGGTAAGTCTCGTTATCTGTCAGCCATATAATATTCTGTTTAAATTGGGGTTATGTATCTAGACATCTATTTGCTAAAGTAAGGAGTTCCTAAAGTGTGCTGTGATCCGTTTCTCATGTTTAACGTAATTGTGAATGGCTCGTCTGAATTGCGCTAACATAAGCCACCTAGATTGATGCAATGCTTGTGATTTTCGAAAGACTATCTCCACTGCATCCGAATTGTTAAGTGGTTTAATGTATGCCGTTGTCGTGAGATCACGGAAATGAAAACGAACTGGTAAGGAATCAAAAATACACCCGTTTCTGCTGTAGGCTGGAATTATTTAGTGATTTAACCCAAACACCTGTTCCGGTCTAACGGATTATGTGACATTAACTTGGACAATGCAGTTGGGTTAACATACAATGATTCAGGGCTGGCGGGGTATGGCATTGCAAAATGTGATCAGTTTTTTTAAAATTCATCAATCTGCGACGGGCTTTTGAAATCCCCATCGCTTATTTTGCAATACAGTCTTTGGGTAATGTGAAAAGAAGTTTTAGTCCAGTTTTGAACGAAGACGGGCTCCTACAGTTTCTTAATATCATCCTGATCGGCATCCGCAACCGCACTATGGATAGCCTAACAGCGCGACTCTGAAACCATGGTAGCGAGTGGAATGACCCCATTTTCCTGCCTCCGCGCCATTCCGCCGACAGAGCGAAAGAAAACATGAGAGTGGACAACGTCATTGGCTGAACCAACCGCAAAACGTGAGACGCGTCTGCCATCTTGTGTAAGGAATTGGCAGGGGAATTGCACAATCAAAAGCTGTTCATGTGTATATGCGACTAGATAAAATGAAATGGAAAAACACTGGACTGGTGACACACATCAGCCTACAAGCACGACCATTATTTAATGAATTATTATTTTGTTAACTAACTTGTAAATATATAGACAAAAAAGAGTTGTATATTTATGTCTAAGGAATGCTGTTTTCATATTTTGAACACATATTTGTACTTTGATTTCCTGTAGTGCTCTATATTCTAGATTATGGCAATTTTTATTTTAATATTTAAATGTTCATCTTGGTTCATAATTACCAGTATTAATTTCTTTCACAGTAAAAATATAATGTATGATAAAAATCAGTCCTGAATATTCACTCATTCACAGCCTGAGCCAGGTGAGTGGCTGAGGGAGAACCAACTAAAACTTACTAATTCCTATTCAGTTGCTGAGTTACTACATGTGAGCTATAAGTGGGACCCATTTGTTAAGTCCAAGCAGTTTTAACACTGCAATTGCTTACAAACCACAGCTTTAGTGGCATTAATAAATGTTCTTTTTTTTTTTTTTTTTTTTTTACTTGAAGCAATTGCTTTTCTCTTAATTTTCTTCTCAGAGTACGCCAGAATGCTTAATTTATGTGTTAAAATCACAATTTTTTTCTGGGGGGGGAAGCCCCCAGACCCCCTACAAGGGGTTTAGTTTGTCACCTTTTTCATCCATCTTGAGTTTGCAGGTATGAATACAGAAGGCGTGTTTTAGCTCCGCCTCAGTATCGGATGGTAACCCTTGGTACCCCAACCGGAGGGGTGACGAAAAATGGGAACGGTTAGGAATGGTTCCAAGGGTACCATCCATAACTTTTATAATGGAAACGCTCCGAAATGTGACACGACCCGTACCGAACTGAACCGTTCCGCTTGATGGAAACGCGGCATATATGGCAATTCCGTGGGACATTCTCATGACATGATCTTTTCTCGGAGGGAGAAAGGCCAGTGGATGTGTTGCTTGAGCTGCGCTGTTTGCGCTGTAAAAAAAAAAAAAAAACTGATGACACTTAATGAGCTGAGAGCATGTTTGCTCTTTGCTTTCAAGGAGACTGTGAGGCATGATGGTTATAGTTTCTGAAAATAAACAACATTTGTTTTGTCTGGGGAATTCCTGAATGCATTCACACTAAGACGCACAACATGCATACACAAATGCATGGCTACAAAGACTGCCGAGTCGATACCAACTGAGGCCGGCAGAATTTTGATAGCAGTGCATAATTGGCTTCGCGCTGCTTGGGATATGGGAGGGATACAGTCCGTTAGGGTTTGCATTGCTTGTTGCTCAAGTGCTCCTGCCGGCCAGGCAGGGGCTAATCCGAAAAATTCTTAGGGAGCACATGTTTGGGTTCCCTCCACCCTTATTCTGATCCTGCAAGGTTTCAAGTGTGAAGAGATGGCGGTCGACAGGCGCGTGTTTTGGAGGTGAACCACGAACTGTCTGCTCACTCCTGAGATTGCAGCATGAGTCATATATGAACATGCTTGTACTGTACTTAGTTTTCCGACTAGACATTCCAGATTCAAGTGGGATTGGAGATGCTGAATTAAAAAAAGAAAAAAATGCATGCATGCGATGCGCACATCCACATGGGCATGCAGAATCCCTTGCAAACAATTTACAGTCCTCTTCAAGGGGGAATTTTTGGCGGTAAGTTAAATTTAACGATTTGTCTTCAGTGTTTTTGGAATTATGACGCATTAGCTTTATGCATACACTGTTATAAAGTGACTGAATTAAACAGTTAAATTAACACATTGCCTCCTTGTTATTTTAACTGTAAGCAGAGTCCTGTGCACATTTAGCTGAGGTTTACAGTTAACATACACGGAACCCCTATTATAAACTGATAGTAACATTACAGTTGAAATCACTGGCAAAAAAAGGTGCCAGTTAAAATAACTGGCAAATAGGTGCCAGTTTATAACAGTGTAGGCTTGCTTGTTGAATGAACCCAGAGAACGGTGAGGATACAGGATGACTTTATTAAGATCATTGAAAAAAAAGAGTACTTTTTAAAAACATTTTTGACCCAAACCCCTCTTAGACAGGTCCAGGCCAGGAAAAAACTGCCAATTTTTCCTGTCAAGGTTTTCTCAGTGGATTCTGGTACTTTTAGACACACTTTTTAAAATAAGCCCTGGGGCCATCTTGAATTTTGCCTCAAATTCAATATGGCCGCCAAAATTCCAATATGGCTGCCAAAATACCTAAAATGTTATCTGGAAGAACCCTATTGAGTGAAATGCAGAATTTTTTTCACTAATTTGTGATGATAATGGCCAGTGAACATGATCCAGTGGGATTGATGCCACAGCAGTACACGATTAGTGTTGAAATTCAATATGGCCACCGGGCCCACCACGCTTTTTGGAAAATAGCTATATCTCTTGGTCTGTTAGAGATATGGCAGTAAATTTGGTGTCTATCCCCAGGTTTTCAGGGGTGATGAATCCACATATGCCATCAAATTCAAAATTAGGTCAGTAGGTCATGAGGTAAGATGGCCGCAGATGGCAATGCCCATAATCTATTCATTGGTGTTTCTCATGTTCTACGACAGACACAAAAATAATTCTAGGGACTAGACGTAGGTTTTCAGGGTCAAGGAATCTGTTCTGTTACTTTCAGGCACAATATCTGCAACTGTTGCCATGAATTCAAGATAGCTGCCTTATCAAGCCTCGGTTTGATGAATGGTAGCAGATGAAGAGTTGGAACCTTTATTCTCTTCACTCAAATTAATTGAATGACAGAAGATAAAGGTTCGATAAAAGAATCTCTTCATAGAAACTAATCTCAGGTCTATTTCAGATTCCATGAATCCATTCTACAGTGAAGACACTGTACTAGAACTAGAACCCTGTAACCACACTGAAGCAGATACAAGGCTGGTGCTGCACGCCTCGAGGTGCAAAGATCCAGTGATAATCAGAGCCACTGACATGGATTTAATGATCCTCTTGTGCTACGCTTATTCCACGTGCAAGCGACCACATGACTGGCTGATGAGGGTAGATCATCGCTACATTAGTATCAGTAAAGTGGCTGACCAATTTGGAGATCAAGTGTGCCAAATTCTTCCTGCATACCATAGTATCACTGGTTGTGATACCACCTCATACCAGTATGGTATTGGTAAGATCAAGCCAATCAAGAAGATGCTGCAATAGGACAAGTCCCACCTCCTCTCTGAAATTGGAAGGTCAGTCGACTAGGTTCACGACATTTCTAAAGCTAATCATTTCTTCCGAGCTTGCATGTACCCAGAGCTTGAGCAAGAATCCCACATTGAAACCCCAATCAGAATGTACAACCAGAAAAAGGTGAAGTCAAGCATGAGCATCCTGCCAGACGAAAACAGCACAAATGAACACATCAAGAGGAGTGACTTGCAGGCATTCATATGGTATCAGTGTCTCCAAACTACCATTGAGTATCCTGAAATCACAGATAGAGCTTGGCAGAGAAGGGAAGCGGGTATTCGACCAGTATGGTTCACATGTCCACAGCTTCCACCCAGTCTCTCCTCCAAGAACAGGAGCCTCTAAGGACAAAAGCAGGGTAAGTCTGCCACAATCCGGGTTCTTCTTAACCACGGTATCGCTAAGAGACTAACATCAAAATCTGTGCACATTAGTAATACATGTTCCAAATTTTTATCCCACGGGCTGTGCTGACTATAATGCAGATGTGGACGAAACAAATGAAGACACTGGTAGTGAGCAGCCCCCTTGTAAACGGAGCAAGACAACTCGCAAGCCCAGAGGAGGAGGATCAACAGCTAGAGGTAAAAGAAAGACGAAAACAAGGCGAGGTATGTTGGTTACTTTGATAGAGGCAATTTCACAAAAATCAAGCCATGAAACTAAAGATTTAATGATCAGTCTGCCATTCAATTTTTATTTTCAGGTCATCCCAACTATGAGACTGATGCAGACGGTGTAAGGGTTTTCGCCCTGCAGTCCCTCCCCTGCGGCTTGCTCTCGCCTCCACCTTAACGAGCTGCATCTGTTGCTCGTTAAGGTAGAGGTGATTATCAAGGTATATAGGGCTGGAAATTGCCAGTGCTCATTGTCACTGCATTTTTGATTTTATACCCTGTGTTAATGTGGTGCTGCTCCCCAGTTTTAACTTTGTGTTTGGTTTTATTTTTGTTAATAAAATCTCCAGTTCTTTCCAGCCTGGCGTTTGGGTCTTGTATTTCTCCTTAGGCCCATGGTCCTAGCTCCCGCCGGATTGATGTTTGTATCCGGCGGGAGCCAATCCATGACAGATGGGATTGCAAAGATGATCAACCTCTACCTTGGCAGGAAATTGCTGCAAGCCTCAGATATGGACGATCAGATGATGATCATGAATTCGTCGGAAATGATGAAGTTTCCGACACTGAGTGTAGTGACGTTGAACTAGCATCTCATACTTCTTCAGACATTTGTGAAATGGATTCGCTGACCGAGAGTGGCATTCATAGTGACTTGGATATCAGTGAATAAGGTGAAAATTCATCTGTAACAAATCGGAGCCTTTCGAACTCTCAAATACCATTAGGCCGAACAAGGCAGCCATGTTTTATCAACCTATTTGGTTTTCGGGACCCCTGTGTGTTTCAAGATACTCTAATAATTCATGACTTCTTGACTGTAAAAAGTGGATAAATAAATTCTTTGACCCTGAAAACCTATGTGTAGTCCCTAGAATTATTTTTGTGTCTGTTGTAGAACATGAGAAACACCAATGAATAGATTATGGGCATTTCCATCGGTGGCCATCTTGAATTTACCTCATGACCTACTGACCTAATTTTGAATTTGATAGCATATTTGGATTCCTCACACCTGAAAACCTGGGGATAGACACCAAATTTATTGCCATATCTCTACCAGACCAGGAGATAGAGCTATTTTCCAAAAAGCGTGGTGGGCCAGGTGGCCATATTGGATTTCAACACTAATGGTGTACTGCTGTGGCATCGATCCCACTGGATCATGTTCACTGGCCATTATCATCACAAATTATTGAAAAAAATTCTGCACTTCGCTCAATAGAATATTTTTCAGATAATTTTTTAGGTAATTTGGCAGCCATATTGGAATTTGAGGCAAAATTCAAGATGGCCCCAGGGCTTATTTTAAAGAGTGCGTCTCAAAGTACCAGAATCCACTGAGAAAACCTTGACAGGGAAAATTGGCAGTTTTTTCCTGACCAGGACCTGTCTACAGTGCTGTGAAAAAGTATTTGCCCCCTTCCTGATTTCTCATTTTTTTGCATATTTGCCACACTTAAATGTTTCAGATCATCAAACAAATTATAATATAAGACAAAGATAATCAGAGTAAATATAAAATGCAGTTTTTAAATGATGATTTCATTTATTAAGGGAAAAAAGCCATCCAAACCTACTTGGCCTTACGTGAAAAAGTAATTGCCCCCCCCCCCTTGTTAAATCATGAGTTAACTGTGATTAATCACATTTTTTGAGTTCAATTTCACTAGCCACACCCAGGCCTGATTACTGCCAGACCTGCTGAATCAAAAAATCACTTAAATAGAACCTGTCTGATGAAGTGAAGTAGGCTAAAAGATCTCAAAAAGTAACACATCACGCCGTGATTTAAAGAAAATCAAGAACAGATGAGAAACAAAGTCATTGACATCTGTCAGTCTTGAAAGGGTTACAGAGCCATTTCTAAGGCTTTGGGACTCTAGTGAATCATGGTGAGAGCCATGATCCACAAATGGAGAAAACTTGGAACAGTGCTGAACCTTCCCAGGAGTGGCCAGCCTACCGAAATTACTCCAAGAGCGCATCGATGACTCATCCAGGCGGTCACAAAAGAACCCAGAACAACATCTAAAGAACTGCAGGCCTCACTAGCCTCAGTTAAAGTCAGTGATCTTGATTCAACAATAAGAAAGAGACTGGGAAAAAATGGCATCCATGAGAGAGTTCCAAGGTGAAAACCACTGCTGACCAAAAAGAACACAAAGGCTCATCTCACATTTGCCAAAAAAACATCTTGATGATCCCCAAGACTTTTGGGAAAATATTCTGTGGACTGATGAGACAAAAGTTGAAATTTTTGGAAGGTAAAGGCCCCATTACATCTGGCGTAAAACTAACACAGCATTTCATAAAAAGAACATCATACCAACAGTCAGACATGGTGGTGGTAGTGTGATGGTCTGAGGCTGCTTTGGTGCTTCAGGACCAGGACAACTTGCTGAAATTGATGGAACCATGAATTCTGCTCTCCATCGAATCCTGAAGGAGAATGTCCAACTATCAGTTTGTGACCTCAAGCTCACGCGCACTTGGGTTATGCATCAGGACAATGATCCGAAACACACCAGCAATTCCACCTCTGAGTGGCTTAAAAAAACAAAATGAAGGTTTTGGAGTAGCCTAGTCAAAGTCCAGACTTTAATCTGATTGAGATACTGTGGCATGACCTTAAACAGACTGTTCATGCTCGAAAACCCTCCAATGTGGCTTGAATTAAAACAATTCTGCAAAGAGGAGCAGGCCAAAATTCCCCAACAGCGATGTGAAAGACTCATTGCCAGTTATAGCAAACTAGATTTATATAGATTGCAGTTGTTGCCGCCAAAGGCGGCGCAACCAGTTATTAGGTTTAGGGGGCAATTACTTTTTCACGTAGGGCCAGGTAGGTTTGGATAGCTTTTTTCCCTTAATAAATGAAATCATCATTTAAAAACTGCATTTTGTATTTGCTTGGGTTATTTTTGTCTAATAAAAAAATTTATTTGATGATCTGAAACATTTAAGAGTGACAAATAGGCAAAAAAATAAGAAATCAGGAAGGGGGTAAATACTTTTTTACAGCTCTGTATCTGAGAGGATAAGCACAAGCATTTACTACAAGGATTGATTGAGCCTTGCTCACGTTAACATGTTATTCCGACAGGCATGTGGGTTTCTTATTGTGTGTGCCAATGTTTTTAATGAAACACAGGCAATGGCGGTGGTGGTAGGAAAGCGAACCCCCCGCAAATTCTGAATGTGTTTCACCCCATCCTGGGTTCACTACCTTGTCTGAGAACAGAGCGTACCATCTTGGGGCAAAAGAGGGGAGATGAGCTTGGTTGGCGCTTGCTTGCGTGCAGAAGCCAGCTTGATTCAGCTGTTGTATTTCAGACGTCTACAGGACTCTGAAAAACAGCTTGTGTCATCGAGTGTTCTAGTGAGTTATGTTATGAGTATTAAAATCACATTTTCTTTCTCTCAAGTGGAAAACATCAACTTGTTTTTGAGTTGCTGTTTGCTTGATAAGCAAAATGCTCCAGCACTGCTGGCTAATCTTGAAGTGAGTCTCACGGCTTCATCTTATTGCTAGTATTTTTGTCTTAGTCATGAGTCATGAAGTAAAAATAGGATTTTGAATCAGAAAATAGGACAGAAGTTCTTGTGTGTATAGTAGACTGTCCTTTATACACTGTATATACGGGCTCCTTTATTTTTGTTTTTGCTTGCAGTCTGGGGGGGGGGCAGGGGAATTGTGGTTGAGGGTTGGCAGGGCTGCCTTAATGCTCAGGCTTACCTGGGCTGAAGCCCCAGGGCCTACGAGGATCAGGGGCCTATCATGAGCCAATAATTAAAAAAAAAACAAAACATTGTTTTATGATTTGGCAAATTTTCTGTCCATCACTTGATATTCGTCTTTGTAGCTGCTGATTGGTCAAATTTAGAGTAACCCTCGGGGGCCCAGTGACACAACAACCTATCAGAATTTAGAGGGATAGTTTTGTCATGTGATGTATTCAAATATAGGTGACCGATCTTTCGTCATCGCGGAATCTCGGACCAATTCACGGAATTGGCATTCATAAACAAAATCCCAGGCAGGGACGTGCGGTCAGGGTAGGCAGTGACTTCTTCTTTTTTATTATCGCTAGATTTTGTCAACCAGTTTCCACGTACTATGCCTGATTGTCAATCAATCAATTTGACCTTTTTTTCTGGTCAATTAAGCCTGTAATGATTAAGAGGTGATAGTGACAAGAAGATTAATTTACCTTCATGCTTTGATTCGAGACTGCAAGGAAGTAAATCAGCAATTAATTGGGAAAAAATCTCAACTCTCTCGGTAATTCTGTATATTGTTTTGATCTTTTGTTTATCGGATTATGAAAGAAGACTGAAAATAAACTCCCTATTTAAAAAAAAAAATGGCATTAAAAAGTACGCGTTTAAGGGGGGAAATATTATGGGAAACATATTGACCACACATTGAATGCCGCCTAAGAAAGGTTGTAATATTTGTTAATGGCATTGCGTTAGCTTCCTCTAAGCAAGTATGAACAAACTTGCTGTCTCATGAGCATTTTAAATTCGATGCACTGAGAAATAATGCCGTGGATGGAACTGGCACGCCATTCTGCCGTTTAGTCTTGTAAATTAGTTAATCAATCCTCAGATTGCTAATCAAGCAAAGTAATAGAGTTATCGTTTTTTAACGGTGAGGATTCTGCCTACCCTAACTGACCACCGACGGCACGTCACTGATCCCAGGTAATGCATGGAAATTCTGCCGATGGAAAAATGATGTTCCAAACAAACGTATTTTTCCTCTGAAGACCATGCCAAACCTCCTTAGCTAAAAACTTATAGAAATGTGTCAGAGACAGGAATCCAAACACCCTTTAGTCGGTAACAGCCTTCATTTAAGATTAAAGACTGCCGTCCTATTTGCACAGCTGGCTGAGTACCTTGCTGCCCTCCCCATTCATTCCCGGCACAGAAGGAACTTTTTACTGCTGTACAGTAGCGTGCCAAATTAGATAAAATATTTATTGAACATTGACACTAACCTCTACCGAAAGCAACTTTGTTACCGATGTTTATGGCTGAAATTGATGCGTGGAGTATGCCCACCCCTAAAACACGACTCGATCGTAGCAGCCATCCTGACAGAACCTCGTTGCCACCATTAGTCTCTCGCATGATTGAATGATATTTTATCCCATAAATATCAAGAATTGGTCTACAACAGCCATGTCATACACGTTTGTTCTTACACACGTGTAATCCATCTTTCTTGCATTGCAATTGGACAGATTACATTCATAGGCAAACTTCAGCCAATATCTACGCCACGGTAAGGCTACCAGTCTTGCTGGTTACCGTTTCTAATTGGCGGTCTGTTCAAGTCAATGCGATGAATAATTCGCCAGCTAACATAGGACCGCTTTTCCCCATTAGAGTAATAAGTTAAACTTGTAACAGTTGTCATAGAAACTTTAATTTATTAATTCAATGGCGAGAAGCGTTAGCATGCTAGCTAGCATATTAGTCATCGCATTGACATGAGTAGACCGCCAACTAGAGGCATCCACTGTGTTTCATTCGCTGACATTTAAGGGATAAATTGGAGCCCGAGATATCACATTTATGAGACTCGAGTTGTGATTTTTATTTCTTGATCATTGATAGGCTCGTTTTACTTTTAAAGAAGAAAAAAATAATACTAATAACTGAAAAGAAATACAGTTAAAAACCCAAATTAAATCATAAGTGAAATTTTATCTTTTTTTAAACGGACATGGCTATTTTAATAAACTTTGACTTGTCGTTTACATGTTACAGAGTGGAATAAAATGTTAATGCATCTTGATTATATAATCAAACAGTTTGCTTTTTCACTTATGAGTCGCTGTGTGTGTGGTTGTTAAAAAAAAAAATATTCTGTCTAAGACTGACATTTGAGTTTATTTTGAGTTTATAGTATGGGCCTGAGTAAATTGGTCACCTGTTCATGTGAATATGGTGGGGTTTTCCAGCTCAGAAAGGAAACTAATACATTTTGCGCTGTAGATAAACGCAGCTACGGGGGGCCTATAGAGCCTCTCAGGAGTTTCGTGAGAAAATTGAATAACAAATGAGTGGATGGTACACGGGGGAATGGGAAAACAGAGGACCGAAATGGTGCTACTCAGATAAAATAAAGAACCAAAAACGGGCTTAACCAACTGTACAGAAAAAAAGGAGAAAATAAACAACAGCAGTGAGTATCACCACTAAACTAAGATTAACAAATTGCAAAACACAAGTGCTTTTATCCAGTCCTGTCTCCTGACTAAAAACACGTACAACTGACAGAGTTAAACTCCTGAATTACAGATTCAAGTCATTATGCTTCGTACAGTTGTCCAACAACCGATAAAGCAATGAGTAACCACCGGAAAGCGAGTTACAGATTCAAGTCCTTATACTTCATATGATTGTCTAACAATCGGTACTTCATACAGCTGACAAAGACAACGAGTAACCACCGGAGTCTAAGTTACAGATTCGAGTCATTATAATTCATATGACTGTCAAACAATCAATACTTCATACAACTGACAAAACAACGAGTAACCATCAGAGTGAAAGTTACAGATTCAAGTCATTATACTTCATACGATTGTCAACAATCAAGGCACGCGAGACAACGGGTAATCATAGAGTTTAACAGAACGGGACAGACTGCTCACATTAAATCACAGCCGTTTCGAATGTGCGTTTGACAGATCGCTTTATAGAAGAAACGCGGTGTGTTGATCCGGGTTTGGAGGAGGACAGGAACACCGGTCCAATCAGGCACATCAGTGAGCAGGCAGCGGAGCAGACAGGAGGCTGGTGATAGGCTGGGCTGGGTTGAGCACCAATGAAAAACAAGGGCTCGCAATGAGTAATTCGCATGAATGACAAATATTTGGAGACAGAGAGAGATTAAACCACGGGGGAATGGAGACGGACCCACTGGGGTCGTAACACAGACTCATCATCTATTGTCAATGTATGAACACTCTATACATGGTCTAAGCAAATGGAAACTCTTCTAAGCATAGGGCATGCTGTGAGTATTTTGGATTATGACCCAGTTTCAAAGCCAGAGATTCCTATCTGATTCAAACCATATGGATGTACAACACATTAACGACCGCCTGCATCTATGGGGAGTGAAATGTGATACAATTACAGCCTTTATAAACTGTATTGGGAGCACAGTGGCGCAGTGGGTAGCACTGTCCCCTCACAGAAGGCAGATCGTGGCCTGGGGCTTTTTCGTGTGGAGCTTGCATGTTTTTCCCATGTTTGCGAGGGTTTTGTCTGGGTGCTCCGGTTTCCTCCCACAGTCTAAAGACATGGATGGAGACTTTATGTTGCCTGTAGGTATGAGTGTGTGAGTTAATGGTGTGTGAATGGCGTGTGTGTGCTGCAATGGATTGGTGAACTGTCGAGGGGTGCGTAATGATGGCTAAATAAGTTCGCAACTTACATAGCTTGTCCAGTCACAGTAACTGGTCCCAACTATGTAATCTATCTGTGCTTTCAGGAAACGCACCCCAGGGTGGGTCTGTCCCTGCCTTTCGCCCATAGTTTGCCGGGATAGGCTCCAGCTCCCCCGCAACCTTAGTGAGGAAGAAGCGGTTTAGATAATGGATGGATGGGGGGATAAATTGTATGCTGTCCAAATACTTACGGACATCACCAAAGGTTTCTGAAATACGCTGAAAACGACTGGCTACTCTTTCCATGCTGGCATTGTAACTTTTTTTACCCGTGAATCAACAATGATTTGTAAATATTCACAAACCTTTTCACAACCATATGACAAAAAACATTGTTTCAATGTTGTTTCAACACTGAAACAAGGACTGTTATTAGTTCAACCGGACTTCAACATTGAAGGTCAGTCATATGCCAGCTGGGTCACAATGATGGTATTTTCTACCCGATGGCTGTTGTTTTTAAACTTGGAGAGCTGACAGGTGTAGTGCCAATAGGGTGCACTCAAATACAGGGTTTTGAACCTGGTAACTCTTTGACAGTTTAGTGTGTCTACATGACTTTTCTGAGGGTTATTTTTAGTGTTGACCGCAGTGCTGTGGGGCATCGGGCCTGAGATGACGCGTGTCCCTGACATGCTCCGACATGTCACTGTGTGCTGCCTCAGATGATGACAGGCCTTTTTATGGCCTCCATAATAACAAGTGGTACATTGTGCTCACCCATGGCCTATTTTATACTGGTCTCTTTATGATTCTTTGTCCCTCACTCTCTGTCTCTCTTTCCCTGCTTTTCTTTCTCACTCTCCTTCTCTCTCTCTCTCTCTCTCTCTCTCTCTCTCTCTCTCTCTCTCTCTCTCTCAGGTATACTGGTCTTCATTAACTGCGCCTATGTTAAGTGGGGCACATTCGTCCAGGACGTCTTCACTTATGCCAAGCTCATGGCCCTTGTTTTGGTCATCGTCGTTGGCCTCTTTAAATTGGCTCAAGGTGAGAAGAGCATGTTGGGATGTGTAGTTCAGATAAAGTCACTAAGTAGAGCATACAGTTGGGAGGTTTGAAAAACATAAAAAAAACAATGTGACCTCCACTCAGTAATTAAATAGTGACTACGCCACTCCCTTTTAGCAGGGTGGGAGAACCCCAATACTATACATTACAATGAATTTCCCCCACAAGTTCACCAGGGAATAAACTATTCAGGAAACAGCTGTTGCAAACCAATTACTTATTTTATTTTCACAGGGTTTTTTAAAAAAACACAAAGACATAAAATGTGCAGAGTTAGCAGTCCGAAGTTGGTTTGTCAAGGTCTATTAAATAGTAAATTCACCAAGGAATAATTAAAGACATAAAATATGATCAAGACAAACTGTGAACAGGGGACCATAAATAGACCATAAATAGTAGAGCATATACTCAGTCAGAATACTGCACAAAAGGCAATAAACAGGACATGGTCAATATAAGATACTCAGGGGCAAGACAATAACTATATATCTATGTAATCAGAATATGGTGTGAAAGAGCAATAAATAGCAATAAATCGAAATAAATCTCAATTAGCAATAAACATAGGGCTTTGGCATCCTAAACAGTTGATATACATTGGTAGCGCTATAAGCATTAGGAGTAAGCGTAGTAACGCCAACCAAACTATGCCACACAGCAAAAGTGTTCACAGCAAAATAAACCCACAAATAAAAAAAAACAAATGGGGCTGTCCCTTCAAATCAGAGTAATATAATTACACAGCACACTCAGGAGGCTACCCTCTGTCACACTCAGTGTCGAAAGTTGGAGTTTACCCCCTGCTTAAGTAGCCTTGGCTAATGTTAATAGGCTACCAACTAGTCAAGATTGCACTTAGCCCCTCGACTGCCAAGATTTCACGAGAATTATTGCACTTGCCTCATTATAAAGAGCTCGCAAAAATAAAAAAGATAACAAACCTTAAACCTGGGAAAAACAGTGGTGCCCCCCCTTGTCTGCTTGTAGTGAGCTTGATTAGCAGCAAGCCGCCGTCTAATAAGGTACACCCATCCCTAAAAGTGGCAACGGGAAATTTTAACATTAGGGAACACACCGTAATTCCATTCACTTAACTTTTATACACAGAGGACTGGAGGAGTCCACACAATAGTTTTTAAAACCGTTAAGTTTGTAAAAGGAAATAAAATACAACTTTACCTCAGCTCAGTGCGTTTAACCCCAAAGCTCTTGACTCGTCTTGCTATATAGTGTTGCAGTTGGACTCACACAACCAGCGACGCTACGACACATTGCAGTTCAGTTATCAACTGAATGAAATACGGTCGCATAAACTAAGCTCGTTGCTTTCGCTCCGAACCAACAACCATCATAGTGAGCCTACCTCATCTGTAGATTAGAAACCCAAATACTGCGAACAGACAATTATGCTGACCATGGCTTATGGCTACTCAAGTATGCTCAGGTGAACAAAAGGTTTGGCGTCTCATGCTAGGTGAGCGACGGATGTGACGCATATATTCTTTAGGTAAAACCTACCCTGGCCTTGTCGCATTCCTGCTGGCTCCTAACGTCCCACCCCATGCACATACTATCAGGAAGAGACCAGGGAGAAGACAATAAGGCAGCACGTAGTCATAATTTCTTGCTACAGCAATAATTTTATTTAATTTTTATGTCAGTCTAATGTAGAACTCACACAGCTAAACCAATGACGGAAGAGCTGGGAGCGAAGGTTTATGTGTGTACTCAGGCTGTTGTGAGGCAAATAGAATAATATTGATGAACTTTCTCTTTTCGCAAACAGGGCCATGCTGTAATCACGGATATATCTAATCTGCCGCCATGCAGTGAATAATCCAATGTGACCATTAGAATATTGCCCAAGAAAGAAGCGGGACATCAGACATAACTGCAAAAGAAGCGTAACAGTTACTGTATTTACTTTCATTTCAAATCTGACTCCAATTAGAATTAGAATTTATAATTTAGCGAAAACAAGCGTGGACCTTGGGGTGATTACACCTCGGACTCATAGGTGAAGATATGCTATTATGACATCGTAGATATTTTGCCATCGTTTGAAACGGGGAAAAAAATCAGCCGACGTGTCCTTCCAAAATGAAATATATGGATTTATGTCCAGTGCAAAGAAGTTCGATGCTGTACCAAATAGATGGAGACATAAGGCATGGATACAAAGAGCAGAAACTCATTCACTGCAGATATAACATGGTCTAAAAACTGTGTACCTTCCCTGTCTGCCATCCTTTTCTACGCTTCCTCTACTAATACAGGTGATCATACCCTCCGACTTCCCCTTTCGGGCCGTAATATCCATGCATGCGTAATTAACAATAATATACATAAACAAAAAGAACATAAGAATTACATCTTTCCTCATAATAACAATAATACATGCACAAAATCAAGGAAAACAAATGTCAGAATATCTAAACACAAATATTAGAAAATGGCTCCAACCTCCCGGCCCCTAATTGGCCACAGTGTGACAATTCTGTTAATTCAACAAGGAGCCTTGAGTCCATCAAAGTCTCCATTAGACCTTTAAATAAAAAAAAAAGAAAAGACGAGAAAAGTCAGTCAAATATGGCTGAAGGAGGTCAGCCAGTTAGGTCGTGCTTTAGTCAGTGAGCTTTGATCTTCAGGGATTGTCCCTCAATAGACACAATTTGCTAATGGGCCTTTCGACAGCGCCATTCTTAGTTTTAACTTTTACCCAACGTATATGTCCCCTGCAGTCTGGGAAGGTCTCAATGACTCGCCCCATCAGCTAAGAGTTGCAAGGTGAGGAATCATCAACAATGAGCTCTATGTCTCCCGGCTTAAGTTTTTCCTTATCTGGTTCCATTTTTGTCTTTCTTGCATCAGCGGGAGGTACTCCTGGATCCATCGCTTCCAGAAGAGATCACTAATGTACTGTACTTGCCTCCATCTCTTTTGGGAATATAAGTCCTCTTTGTGAAAGAGACCAGGTGGGAGAATTGGGGTAACTTTCAGCTGTAGCAGATGATTCGGCGTCAGGGCCTCAGGGTCTGTAGGATCTTCAGATGTAGTTGTAATCGGACGATCATTGACAATTGCCTCCACTTCACAGAGAGCTGTCTGCAGGCCTTCATCATCTAGGATCTGCTGCCTTGTCATAGAATACAGGACCTCTTTAATTATTCTTATAAGCCATTCCCATGCCCACCAGGGTGTGAGCCATATGGTGGATTAAAGGTCCACTTGATACCCTCATTCAGCATCTTTTCCTGAATCTTAGTTTGGTTAAGGTGGGCAAGAGTCTCTCTGAGTTCCTGCTCAGCACCAACAAAGTTAGTCCCATTGTCAGAAATCCTTTCCTTGACTTGCCCTCTTCTGCAGATAAATCTTCGAAGGGCAGAAATGCAGGAATCTGTATCTAATGAATAGGCTATCTCAAGGTGGACCGCTCAGCAGGTGAGGCAAGTAAATAGTACTCCATACCTCTTAACAAGGCTCCGGCCCCTCTTCACCTCTATGGGGCCAAAATAGTCAACCACTGTGTGGGTGAAGGGCGGCATGTTGGGTCTTATACGACTCAAGGGTAGGTCAGCCATCTTCTGCTCCATAGCAGATGCATGCCAGCGTCTGCACAAAAGGCAATCTTTGATTACCTTTCTAGCAGCAGTGTTGGCTTTTATTATCCAATATTTTCTCCGAAGTTTCGACAGCATTTAGTTTCTGTCACAATGTCCTACAACCTTGTGGATATGATCCATAAGTACTGCTGAGATGTGGCTGTTATTAGGAATAATGGCCGGATGTTTTGTTTCTTCTGGCAAGGCCATCTTACTTAGCCTACCACCGATTCTCAGGACACCTTCACACACTACTGGATCTAGGTTATAGAGTCTGTTGCTTCTTTTCACAGACTGACCTTTCTTTAGCAAAGCAATTTTGTCCTGAAAGTGCTGCTGTTGCGTGTAGCACACAAGTGCCTTTTCTGCATTAGCCAGATCTTCTACAGAAAGTGTTTGAGTACCTAGCAGTTCCTTCATCTTTGTCACATTTTTCCTCAGCAACATCTGGTCATTCTGTAAGAAGCTTGATCCCTGCGCTTCTTTCCTTCTCGGTGCTAAGTGAAAAAGAACATTCCTGAATTTCAGAAGCTAAGCTGTTGCTCTCTTTAATCTGTTCCAAGAGAAGTATTCAATGAACTATGTGACTGGGCTCCTTTCCAGGGTGGCTGTCATGGTGAAAACAGCGACTGATTTCTTCACCTCTGGATCATCGTCGAAGAGGTTGAGTGGCTCCAGGGGAAATTTTGGCCAATCCGTCTCCGGCCATCTCAAAAATTCTGGACCCCGTTGCCATCTCTCTTCCTTCAGGAAAAAGTCAACAGTCATGCCTTGTGATACATGATCTGCCGGGTTATGTGCAGTCTTCACGTAACGCCACTGAGAATTTTGTGACAGATCCCGAATGTTGGTAACTCTATTCGCCACAAAGGGTGGATGTCTTCTTGAGTCATTGAAGATGTATTTGAGAACAGAGGTGCTGTTTGTCCAATAAACAGAATCCTGGAGTGGCAGCTCAAGTTCCTTTTTCAGCATTCTGTCAACCTGAACAGCTAAAACAGCAGCAGCCAGTTCCGTTCTGGGAATAATCATCACCTTCAGAGGAGCTAATCTTGCCTTTCTCATTGCAAAGGAAACATGAACCAAGCCATCGCAGTTGGTAAGTTGCAGGTAACTGGCTGTTCCGTAGCCCATCTCACTGGCATCACTGAAGTGGTGTAATTGAGCATAGTCAAGTTTTCCAAAGGTATGGGGTTTGAAACATCGGTTGATGCTAAGATCGGCAGATCTTTTCCAAGTCACAAAGCCATTCCTTCCACTTGCACGCTAAGGGAAGAGGGATATCCTTGTCCCATCTGTACCTTATTCTGCACAGTTCCTGGACAAGTCTTTTAGCTGGTAGCATTAGTGGAGTTAGGAATCCAAGCGGATCATATACAGAGTTTGTGACTGACAGTATTCCTCTTTTGCTAAATGGTAGCCCCTTTGGCATAATCTTGAAGAAGAAGGTGTCATTCTCAATGTCCCATTGTACCCTAAGTGCACGTTCAGCTGGGAGCTTATCTCTGTCCAGGTCCAGTTCTTTCATCTCTTTGGCTCGGTCTACTTCTGAAATTGAGGCAAGAACAGAACGACTGTTGCTAACCCATTTTGTCAGCCTAAAGCCACCAGAAGCACACACTGCTCTGAATTTGTGTGACAGCAGGATGGCTTCTTTCTCAGTAGGAACAGATTTCAGGCAGTCATCCACATCAAAGTTATTCCGAATTGTGTTCAGAACCTGTACATCAACCTTTCCCTCATTCTCATCAGCAGTTTTTTTCAGGGCATAGTTGGCGCAACTTGGGGAGGAGACTGCGCCAAAAAAGGTGGACCTTCATCCTGAACTCTGCTAAGGGGTGGCCGATGTCACCTTTTGGCCACCATAGAAACCTCTGTTAAGAAGAGGTTGGGGGAACACCAGTTGCAGGATCCAAAAGTGTTTATTGAAACACAAAACACTAAGGACAAAGTTGGCAAACAGGCCAGAAACAAAACACTGTGCACATGCACTGAATGAATGGGAGAAACTAAGGTACATTGCCCAAGGCAGGGGGAAACAGAAGTACACACTCCAAGAGTGGCTAAACTGGAAAACAAAAACTGGACCTAACTAAACTGACGGAAACACTGGGAGACTCAGACAAAGGGCAGACAAGACGTGGGCGCAGCAAAACACAAGGCTCGGGAATCACACAAAGTAAATACTCAGGAAGGCACAGGAGCAGAGACTTCACAACGCAGAGCATAGCCAATACAAATTTTCGTCTGCCGACTGCTTCACTCCTGCCCACTGAAATACACACGGGAGGAGGCGGGGACTCGGGAGGCAATCTCGAATGGAAACAGAAACACATGGGATTAATAAACAAATTCACGAGGACTGGGTTAACAATGATGACTCGAGACAAGACGCTGAGACAATCAATCAAGCTAGACGGTTTAGATTGAGGTAATCTAAACGTGATGAGTAAAAAAGCACTATGAGAGAAGCAAAGGAAAGCAGAGCTTTAAACGCAGTTAATCAGGGAAAGCTTAGGAAGAAATTACAAAAGCTAGAAACACACTCACTCGCTAATGAGTTTATTAAGGTTAATACTGCGTGACGAAATATATACAATCACCCTCAAATAAGTGCTGGTTAGTATGGGTTAGTAATTATCCTATCAGAGAACGCATTCACTCAGAGTTTCACGAGACCCAGAATTAAGCACAGGTGGAAGCAATGAATGAAATACAAAAGCCGATTCCGAATGAGGAAACGTGATTGGACAACGAGACGCAGGCATGCTCAAGGCAGTCACACGACATCACAGGAGTTTGGGCAAGAGTGAATCAATCTGCAGACAGCGAGAATGAAAGCTGAAAAATAAACCAAGAGAGTGAGGCACGGGAGAAAAAACAGAAGAACAAATATAAAAGTAATAAGCACAAAGACAAAACAGCACACATGAGGCAGAACCATAACAGTACCCCCCCCAAGAAGCGCCACCTGGCGCTGACACAGAACATCAAAGAAACTAAATACAAGAAACAACAATACAAAAAACTAAATACAAAACCCCACAAGACTAAGAAATACAAAACAAGGAACACCTACGAAATACGGCAGGCGGAGTGCCAGGTGTTACAACAGCGCTTGATGAAGGTCTCGGCAGAGGGAACCCCCACCTCCCCCTGGTAACCCAGGCAGCACTCGAAGGGGGTGAGACCAGAGGCTGCAGATGTGTGTGAGTTAAAGGCATCTTCGACCCAAGGCAGATGGGCCGACCAGGAGCTTGGGTTCTTAGTGCACACGCACCCCAGCATGGTCTCCAGGGTTTGGTTGGCCCGCTCGGTCTGGCCGTTGGACTGGGGATGAAAACCGGAACTGAGGGAACTAGGAGGGACAGGAAAGCTTTCCAAAAGCGAGAGGTGAACTGAGGGTCACGGTCAGAAACAATGTCAGCAGGGATACCATGGGGACGGACAACGTGCTGGATGAGGAGTTTGGCAGTGGACTTGGCTGAGGGGAGTTTGGGGAGTGCAACAAAATGGGCAGCTTTGGAGAACCGGTCGACAATGGTGAGGATGGTGGTATTGCCTTGGGAGGGGGGTAGGCCGGTGACAAAATTGAGGGCAATGTGGGACTAGGGGCGACTGGGGATAGGGAGTGGCTGAAGGAGACCAGAGGGGGGTGTGTGCAGGGTTTTAGCAGTGGTACAGACCGAGCAGGCACTCACAAAGCCCTTGACGTCCTCTGGTAGGTCCGGCCACCAGAAGCGACGCCGAATGAAGGCGGTGGTCCTTTCGACCCCAGGATGGCCTGAGAATTGGGACCCATATCCCCACTGGAGCACTTCAAACCGGAGAGCCTGGGGAACAAACAGGCAGTTACTGGGACAAGCACTAAGTGCAGCCTGCCCGCTTAGTGCTGCTTGGACCCTTTCCTCAATGGAGAGCTGGATCGCATTGAGGAGATGACCTGGAGGGAGGATGGTCTCGGGAGGGTTCTCGGGACCGGTACCGGTCTCGAACCGCCGGGAAAGGGCATCAGCCTTGGCATTACGGGACCCAGGCCGGTAAGCCAAGGAGAAATTGAATCGCTCGAAAAATAATGCCCACTGTGCCATGCGGGGATTAAGTCTCCTGGCCGTCTTCAGGTACTCCACGTTCTTGTGGCCTGTCCACACCAGGAATGGCGTAGTGGCTCCCTCCAGCCAGTGAAGCCACTCCTCCAGAGCCAACTTGAATGCCAGCAACTCCCGGTTACTGACGTCATAGTGGGCCTCAGTAGGCGTGAGGCGGTGCGAAAAGAAGGCACAGGGGTGGACCTTCCCATCCTTGGTAGATCTTTGGGAGAGCACCGCTCCCACACCCACGTTGGAGGCATCCACCTCCACGATGAACTGGGATGCCGAGTCCGGGGTTATCAGGATGGGCGCAAATGTAAACCGCCGCTTGAGCTGCTGGAAGGCCTGGTCCGCCTGGGATTCCAGTGGAACGGCTCCTTGATGGAAGTAAGCGCGGTCAGGGGAGCTGCCACCGTGCTGTACCCTCGAATAAAGCGGCGGTAGAAATTAGCAAACCCCAGGAATCCTTGGAGAGCATTGCAGTCATTGGGCTGGGGCCATTCCAGGACAGACCGGACTTTGGCAGGATCCATCCTCAGGGACCCGGGAGAGATGATGTAGCCCAGAAACACTGTGGAGCAGGTGTTAAACTCGCACTTTTCGGCCTTCTCGAAAAGGCGGTTCTCTAATAAGCGTTTCAGAACTTGGCGCACATGCCGAGTGTGCTCCTCCTAGGTCCGTGAGGATGTCGTCAAGGTCGACATAAACGGACCGGCCAATCATGTCACCCAGGACATCGTTCACCAAACGCTGGAACACTGCAGGCACGTTGGTGAGGCTAAAGGGAACCACCAGGTATTCCCAATGGCCACTGGGGGTGTTGAATGCAGTCTTCCATTCATCCCCCTCACGTATCCTCACCAGGTGGTAGGCATTCCGTAGATCCAGCTTGGTAAACACCTGGGCCCCTTGGATGATGTCAAAGGCGGACGACATGAGCGGCAGGGGATAAAGGTTCTTGACTGTTATCTTGTTCAGCCCCCTATAGTCGATGCAGGGCCAGAGCGACTCATCCTGCTTGGCGACGAAGAAGAACCTGGCTCCTGCTGGCAACGTGGAGGGCCGAATTATCCCAGCCGCGAGAGACTCCTGGAGGTACTTCTCCATGGCGACCCTCTTGGGCTGAGACAGGGAGAAGATCCGCCCCTGGGGCGGCACTGCTCCCGGCAGGAGGTCAATCTTGCAATCATAAGGCTGGTGAGGTGGCAGGGACACCGCCCTAGACTGGCTGAATACCGCACCCAGGTCATGGTGTTCAGCGGTAACTCGGGAGAGATCAGGCGCTGGCTTAGAAGAAACCTGAGACTCGGGCACAGGTGAGCCTGCGTGGTGAAGGCAGCGGGTAGAACAGGAGGACTTCCACTCATGAACCTCGTGGGTGGACCAGTCCAGGACCGGGCCATGCTCGTGGAGCTAGGGGTGTCCCAGAACCACCGGGGACCTGGGGGACTGGATTATCAGGAATGAGATGGTCTCACGGTGGTTGCCCGACACCAGAAGCTGGACAGGAGCTGATTGCTGTTGGATCTGCCCTAAACTTTGGCCCCCAAGGCCAAAGACGGTCAGAGGTCGCGCCAGTGGGGAGAGAGGAACACCCCAGGAGGCAGCGGCTTCGGCGTCCAGAAAGTTCCCCTCCGCTCCTGAATCCACCAAGGCGGAGGTGTGGCGGCTCTGGTTGCCCCAGGAGATGGTCACTGGAATGCAGGTTCGGTAGCTGGAGGAGGCTTCAGTGCGGGAGACGCCCACTAATTCTTCACCGGTCACTAGTGGGCATTGGCTCTTCTCCGGGCAGTTGGCAACAAAATGCCCCTGCTGACCACAGTAGAGGCAGGCCCTGGATCGCATGCAGTGATCCCTCTCATCCTTAGTGAGGCGGCTGCACCCCGCCTGCATGGGCTCTGGCTCGGGTTGGTGGACTCGGGTGGACGTGCTACTGGGAACTGGTGACGGAGGCCGGATGACAGGAGCGGTGGAGGGGTTGGAGAGAGCTGGCTGACGTCGCCCCAAGCGAGTGGCAGTCTCCTCCAGGCGGTTGTCAATCCAGATGGCAAGATCTGCCACAGCCTTGGGACTCTTGGGTAGCTCGTGAAAAATTAGACGGTCCTCAATGCAATCAGCTAGCCCCTCCTCAAAAATGTCATGGAGCGCTTCAGGATTCCACTGGGAACTGGCAGCGAGGGTCTGGAGCTCGATAGTGTATTGTGCCACCGAGCGGCTTCCCTGCCAGATCCGGGTCAGCTCCCTTCTGGCGGCTGTACCGCGCCTGGTGCGGTCAAATAGCCGCTCCATCTCGGAGGATAGGGCAGAGAAGGAGGCTACGCAAGGTAGGCGGGCTGACTAGGCGGCGGTTCCCCAGTGGAGAGCTGGACCTGTTAGGTGGGAGATGACAAAGGCCACCTTGGCAGGCTCTGTGGCATAGGTGCTGGGCTGTAGGGCGAAGTGCATCTCGCAGGTGGTCAGAAATGGCCTGCAGGACCCAGGGTTGCCATTGTAGCGCTCGGGAGGTGGTAGCTGAGGCTCTGGTCCTAAACCAGGAAGCGGCGATGCTGCAGCTCCAGCGGGAGGGTCAGGTTGCCCCATGCTCCCAGTAGCGGTGGTTTGCTGCACCGCCAGTGCAGCAGTAAGGTGTTGGATCTGCTGCCGCAGGCGCTGGAGCTCGGTTTCGTGGGAATCCATCCTGCTGGCGTCCAAGAGACGGAACTTCTGTTAAGAAGAGGTCGGGGGAACACCAGTTGCAAGATCCAAAAGTGTTTATAGAAACACAAAACACTAAGGGGAAAGTTGGCAAACAGGCCAGAAACAAAACACTGTGCACATGCACTGAGCAACTGGGAGAAACTAAGGTACACTGCCCAAGGCAGGGGGAAACAGAAGTACACACTCCAAGACTGGCTAAACTAGAAAACAAAAACTGGACCTAACTAAACTGACGGAAACACTGGGAGACTCAGACAAAGGGCAGACAAGACGTGGGCGCAGCAAAACACAAGGCTCGGGAATCATACAAAGAAATACTTGGGAAGGCACAGGAGCGGAGATTTCACAATGGAGAGCATAGCCAATACAAATTTTCGTCTGCCGACTGCTTCACTCCTGCCCACTGAAATACACACGGGAGGAGGCGGGGACTCGGGAGGCAATCTCGAATGGAAACAGAAACACATGGGATTAATAAACAAATTCACGAGGACCGGGTTAACAATGATGACTTGAGACAAGACGCTGAGACAATCAATCAAGCTGGACTGTTTAGATTGAGGTAATCTAAACGTGACAAGTAAAAAAAGCACCACGAGAGAAGCAAAGGAAAGCATAGCTTTAAACGCAGTTAATCAGGGAAAGCTTAGGAAGGAATTACAAAAGCTAGAAACACTCGCTCGCTAATGAGTTAATTAAGGTTAATACTACGTGACGAAATATAAACAATCACCCTCAAATAAGTGCTGGTTAGTATGGGTTCATAATTATCCTATCAGAGAACGCATTCACTCAGAGTTTTGCGAGACCCAGAATTAAGCACAGGTGGAAGCAATGAATGAAATACCAAAGCCGATTCCAAATGAGGAAACGTGATTGGACAACGAGATGCAGGCATGCTCAAGGCAGTCACACGACATCACAGGAGTATGGGCAAGAGTGAATCAATCTGCAGATGGCGAGAATGAAAACTGAAAAATAAACCAAGTGAGTGAGGCACGGGAGAAAAAGCAGAAGCACAAATATAAAAGTAATAAGCACAAAGACAAAAACAGCACACATGAGGCAGAACCATAACAACCTCAGAAAATCGACATCCTCCTTTTGAATCCTAACCTGGTGAAACATCCCTTCAATATCTGCCATAATTGCCACAGATTCCTGTTGGGATCTAAGTATGACACCAATGAGGGTATTTGTTAGATCTAGGCCCGGCAGAAGCTCTTTATTAAGAGCTTCTAGAAAGGATGAGGCTCAGTCAAATACTACCCAAATCTTTCCGTTTTGCTTGTGGTATACCCCATGGTGCTGAATATACTATACCCTTCCATCATCTCAGTAGAGTTGGTCATCGGGTATCCTTTCAGCATGTCCCTTATCCAAAACCTCTCCCATGAAGGTCCTGTCGTCCTCCAGGAACTTTTCATTCTTTTGAAACCTTTTAACAGGATTTTTGGCCCATTGTTCTGCCATAGCTCTGTTGTTTGGTAGAGTGAGGTTGTCATTTTTGAAAGGAAGCCGTATCTGATAATGGCCATCTACTTTCTTTATTGAGTTGGTAACCACAGCCAGGAACCTCTGGTCATCGAATGACATCTAAGTCTTCTCATTGTATGCCTGTTCTGAAAAGTCATAGTTGAACTGATTCACCAGAAGTTCCTCTAGGTTAGCAACTGAGATCCTGTTAGAACATTGAAGAGGTCGACCATGTTTGTTAGGGGATGATCCACTGACTAACGGGCCATTTACCAGCCATCCAAGAGAGGTTTGGACTGCATACGGTCCATCTCCTTGACTGTTAATGACTCTCCTGGGCTCTATCACTTCTGGAACATTGATCCCAATCAGCAAGCTAATATCCGCCTCAATGGAAGTCAGATGAATATCTTTCAAGTATGACCACTTCTTAATGTCCTCTTCTGCAGGTATATTTTCCTTACTAACCAGAATAGAGTGTTGGGTAAATACCTCTGGCAGTGATATGAAGTTGTTGTTGTCAAGACTGCTCACCTGTAAACCAGTTACTCTGAAAGTTTTCACAGGCTTTTCTTGTCCCATTGTTCTTAAAAGAATCTCAGCTCTTCTTCCTCTGACATGAAGTTGCTCCATAAGCCTCTCTGTGCAAAAGGTAGTTGAGCTTCCAGGATCTAAGAAAGCGTAGGTGTTTACTGTATGGCTTCCCTTGGATACCCTAACTTGGACAGACAAGATGGCAAGCTTGCAGTCTAAAGTACCAGGTCCAGTGTGTTCTGCCGATACCCTAGCTATGGTAATTGGATTGTCACCTTTTGGTTCAGTGTGACTGCTCTCTTTCCTTGGAACGTGTGTGGATGGTGAGGTCTCAAAATGAAGAATGGTTGGGTGTTTCTTTTAGCAAGAGCAACAAGTAAGACATTTTCTGCATGTTTTACTTAAATTACCTTTTGTTAGACAAGCAAAGCAAAGTCCATTTTTCTTAAGGAAGTCAATTTTGTCTTCATGGTTTAGGTTGGTTATCTGACTGCATGAATCCATAACACGTTCTCCATTGCAAAAGAGACAAGGTTTGTCAAAGGCAGTTTGTGTAACTTCGCTCTCTTGAGTGCCTTCTGCCTTCCTCAGCATTGGCATCAACATTGGCAGCTACTGGGGCAATGGTAGTGACAAAGCTCTTCTTACTGTTGTTTCTGAATTGTGGATGCTCTGTTAGTCTGGGCTTGCTGACTTTTGTGCTTGCAGTTGAATCCAGAAGAATGTCGCCGAAAACAGGGTCCAGAAGTATCTCGGCCTGTTCCTCGATTAATGTTACCAGATCACTGAATCTTGTACTCTGTTGTGTTTGTTTCAGTATACCACAGGCAGTGGCTCTCCATTTCTCTTTTAGTTTGTAAGGAAGCTTTGAGGCAATTAGCTTTAAATTGGAAGGTAGGTCCAATTACAACAAGAAAGGAAGATCCTCTGCTACATTGCAGCAACCTCTTAGATAAATAGCATAACTATGCAGTGCTTTACCATCATCAGATTGAATGTTATTCCAGTTTAAGGCCTTTGCTATGTATGCAGTTCCGATTTTGTACGGATTGCCAAAGTAATGCTCAAGAAGCCTTTTCGCTTCAACATAACCCCTCTGTGCGTTCATGTGCAGACAACTTTGGACAAGTTCCTTTAGTTGCCCAGAAGTATACTGCTCGAGATAATATAACCTATCTTGGCTACTACTGGTCTTATCCTCAACACAATGGCTGAAAGACTGCATGAATGATCGAAACATTAATGGATCTCCATCGATAACTGGAACTTCCATTGTAGGAAGAGAGGCCTGCCTTTGTTGCAACAAAATCAAATCGGTTATGTCAATTTGTCTTTGTGTGGCTGCTGGTGTATGGTGGATGCTGCTTGCAGTCATTTCTCCTGTGACAGGCGGATTATCCTGGCGCGAATTCAGTGACACCCTGGCTCCTGTCCGTGGTTGAGAGTTCCATGCAGCCTGTGCAGTAGTAGTAGTATTAGCTGTGTGGCTTTCAGCACACTTTGGATGATTTGGGGGATTTAAGTCGTGCAGCATCCTTTGAAGAGGAGTTTTAGGGATTGCCCCAAGCTTTGCAAAGTCCAATAATGAGGGCTCTCCTTCCATGAGCACAGTGGATTTTGCATCCAGATACCTCTCCACAGAATCATCTCTAACATGTCTGTCTCTGTGGGATTTGAGGGAACTAGACTCAGAACTTCCTCTCTCCTCATAACTTTCCAAGACTTTCAACCTGGCATCTGTTGCTGCTATATCAGTTTGTAGTACAAGCTTCTCCATTTTGGATTGCAGTTGCAACTTTTCCATCTCCAGAGCATGTTTCTTCTGCAGTCCTTCAGCCCGAGCGGGCATGGCAGCATTCTCTGCGGCAGCCTTTGCAAGTGCAGAAGAGACAGAGGATTTCCCTGAACTGGACCTTGAAAGCCTTGATCTTTTTGATTTACTGGAAGCATTTGAAACACTGTCCTGTGGGCCGATCAGTGCTTGTGGATCATCGTAAGATTTTTTTTCACTCATCAATTTCTTTCAGAAAATCAGCAAAACAACTCATTTTTGGTTCATACCAGTAAATTCTCTCCTTCTCTTTCATTTCCTCAGGCAACAGATCTTGTGTGGCCCTATGCACCTCTTTGAATTCATCAATTGCAGTTTGAAGCTCAGCAACACCTGCATTCACACTTTCCATAGTCCCATCCACCAGTAAAACCTTTAATTCATTCATTTTTCTGGTACAGACCCCAAGTTATCCACTGCAAGTTGCATTTAGCGATTTGAATTTTAGGAAACACTTTACAATAAGGGTACAACAATTAACATTAGTTAATTTAATAATAAGCATTTACTAACAGGTAATTAACATGTAACTAATGCACCTGGTAATCATTTACAAATTATGTTCACATCAACTAAGGTATTAATTTATAAATTATGTTTTAATAGTTTGAAGTGCTACATAGGGGATACTTAGGGGATGTTATCAACTTCACAATAAGGGAAACACAAAAAAATAAATGTTCGATTATGGTTGCGTAATGCTAATTTGGCTATCTATTGCATTAGTTACCCGCTAATTAACTGATAGTTAATGAACTGATGTTAATTAATGTTAATTGTTGTACCCTTATTGAAAAGTGTTACCAAATTTTATTTTTCGTTGTACATTCCTTTCCAGTCTCAAGAGAGTCGGTGCTTTCAAATGTTTCAGCCATTTTCACAGCGTATGATTATTTCCGTGGATTTAGTTGCCTTTAAAACACATCTGGTTACGCAGCTTTAGAATTAGCAGTTTATTTTGAGCCTTCCATGCTTATATTTAAATCCCTGCAATCAATCATTTACTTTTGTATTTATTTATTTGCATTCAAAATGGCAACATTTACTCTCGCAAGTTCCATATTACTTCATATTTAATCATTAGCCACTGCACAGGAATTACATTTCATCTTTATCGCAACACCCGCTAATGTTTATTCATTCAAATGACTTGCTTGACTGGAGCACATGGGAGTTCAAAGGCTCAAAATCAATACGCCCAATGGCTACTCACGAACAGTAGACTTGAGTTCGGAGTCCTTCCACTCAGTTGTCCTGAAGCTTTTAAATCCATTCGCATTCGTCTTTTGCGGGTGATAGGGAGTTTTTAGACTAAATATTATGACATCATAGATATTTTGCCATCGTTTGAATCAGGGAAAACAATCAGCCGACGCGTGTCCTTCCAAAATGAAATATATGGATTTATTTCCAATGAAAAGAAGTTTGATACTGTACGAAATAGACGGAGACATGAGGCATGGATACAAAGAGCAGAAACTCATTCACTGCAGATATAACACGGTCTAAAAACTGTGTCCCTTCCCTGTCTGCCATCCTTTCCTATGCTTCCTCGACTAATACAGGTGATCATACCTTCCGACCTCCCCTTCCGGGCCGTAATATCCATGCATGCGTAATTAACCATAATATACATAAACAAAACAAACATAAGAATTACATCTTTTCTCATAATAACAATAATACATGCACAAAATCAAGGAAAACAAATGTCAGAATATCTAAACACAAATATTAGAAAATGGCTCCAACATCTGCATTACTCAATATATGCCCCCAGGTTTTAGCATTATTGCCGAATCTAAGGTTCGTTGGTAATACCAGGGGATGGGAGCAATCACCGCAGCAATAGCATCTTGTGGCTCAGAGACTACGAACCCAGATCTATGCAGACACCCATGGGTTCCTTCAGGGAATTTAACGGAAACCGATTTTTCGTCCATGGGCTCCCTTATGGCTAAATTCCCAGAACTGGCGCTACATAGACTCTTTATATGAATAGAACGTGAATGTCTCTCCAACCCGATAAAACCAATTCCCATCCCAAAGCCGCTGATCAGACGGTCTCTTGGTTAAGATTAAACCCCTAAGTATCCGTCGTAATGTGGCTGGAAAGAATGTAAAAGGATTAGAGTCACAGAGGCCATGCAAGTTTAAAGGAATAACAATAATTTATTCAGCAGGTAGGCAAGAGCTTAAATCAAACAAATCAAAGTTAATTCAAACACAAGTTACAGTCAATTTAGACAATGAGAGTAAAGTCATACCTGGCGAAAAGGCTACACACGGAGCAAGCGTGCGAGAAGTTCGAATTACAAAGCTTCCTAAACTATATGAGCTACACACAGCATAATGACCTGTGGGAAGTCGTTTGCAGTCTTCCCCGTTGAGTTTGCGTGCTTTCACTTTATGCCAAATCACGAGTTTGATCCAGGCGGCAATGCCATAAATTAACCTGGAGGATAGCCAAATCCGGAATTTGGACCCCACCATTTGGAGGATGTAATAAAGCAATTACTGGGCGGAGAGGAAACCCAAACAATACTGAGAAGGGTGACACTTTTAGAGACAGTTTTTCACTGAGTTGTTCAAACTATGTTTTCTTAAAAAAAACATTGGTTATGAAATGCATCACATTCAACTCCTTGAATTTAGCTGAAGAGATACATACCAAACATGATAACAGAGTATTATGATGTAGTTGTCATGGAATTCCTTCCCAAAAGAATCATTTCCCATGAAATTCACATCACTATTACCTCAGATATACAGTAATTCAGTGATGACGTGTGCTGTTTGTACAGTGCAATAGTAGTTTTTGATTATTTAAACGGAACTTGAGATATCTGAAATAGAAAATGTCCCGGTGAGGGGAAAAAGGGTGCAGTGACAGTGTGTTCAGATGGGGTCTCCATGGTACTAGCCGCAAGAGAGCACAGATCCCACCTGGCCTTTGGGGAAATTCTGTCCCATAACTTAACAAGGATGGGCTACCCTTCCCGCCTTTGATGCCCCCAAGACACACACACCCACCATTCAGTTTCCAGGCCCATGCCCCCTTATCTTAGCAGTGGAATAGTGGAGGCAGCTGTAGAGGATGTCTGAACCGTGTTGACTTTATTACCCCACTGTTCCCAACCATGTCTTACTGGAGATGATGCCAGCTGCAGAGGAAGTCTAGGGCCTCATGACTTTATTTTTTTCCATTCAATTCAATTCAATTCAATTCAAGCCTTTATTTAAACTCGGAACCCACTGAGGGAGACCTTCGTTTTGAGTGGGGCAGAGTGCACAAATGGACAATTATAAAAACATCAAGTCATACAAAGAAAAAGGAGGGAACACAAAACAATGAATAAAAAATAAATAAATTACTTAAAATATTAATCAAAATACACACATGATGATACTGAAAAGTCTCGGATCTTGGCCTTAAACTGATTGAATGATGGAAGAGAGACCAGTTTTAAAGTGCTTTGTCGTGAATTCCAGGAATATGAAGCAGAGAATTGGAAAGCGGTCTTGCCAAGCTCAGCACAAGGGACCTCAAGCATAAGCCAGTCATTTGAACGAATAGGATAAGGGTTATCATACTGCTTTAGTAACACGGAGATGTAAGGCGGCAATTTACCAAGAAGTGGCTTCAGTATAAACAACAACCAGTGCCTATTTTGCCTCATTTCAAGAGAGGACCAACCAACCATATCATATAAAAGACAGTGGTGAGTATTATAACTTGCACCTGTGACAAATCTAAAGGCGGTATGATAAACTTAATCAAGCAGCTTTAATGTTGTAGCAGCAGCATTTCTATAAATTACATCTCCATAATCCAGAACAGACAAGAAAGTTGCTTCCACAATTCTTTTCCTGCAAGATATGGGAAAGCAAGGTTTGTTTCTGAACAAGAAGCCATCTTTCTGACGGAGTTTAGTGACAAGGTTGCCAATATGATATTTGAAATTGAATTTATGATCAATCCATATTCCAAGATACTTATACTCTGAGACTCTCTCAATGGAAGAGCCATTTGCTGTGGTGATGCATAGACTATCAGGGTCAATATTTTTTGCATTTGTAAAAAGCATAATTTTAGTCTTACTTGCATTTAAAACGAGTTGAAGGCATAAGAGTGCCTCTTGCCGGACATTAAATGCTATCTGGAGTCTTTCAGTTGCCAGTTGTACAGAATCTGCTATACAATAGACAATTGTATCATCAGCATAAAATGGGCTTGGCAGTTTTTAGTTTAGAGGCAATATCATTTATGTACAAAGTAAAAAGTACAGGACCCAAAATCGAGCCCTGCGGTATTCCTTTTGAGATGGGTAACAGCTCTGATTGGAAATTTCCTGCCTTCACGCACTGACGCCTCTCCAGCAGATTACCCCATTATGTTAAAGAACAGAGGACAACAGGCACTTCTGGTCACATAAACATGTTATCTCCTGGCTTCCCCTTACACTAACGTGCTGTTAATCATCAGGGCACTTTATGAGATTAAAGAAAACCATTTCAAAACCGAGTACGAAAATGAATGTCGTAATAGCAGCTCCACTGTGTACAAAATCAGGTTCTGGACTTCACAAATGGTCCATCCCCAAGAAACTTGTTCCTCTGTCACAATTATGTAAATTTTAGTTTGTATCCAACAAAAAAGTACACTCTCCAACCACTTTATTTAGTACAACTTTCTGATACTAGAAAGTTGAACTAATGCGGGGGTTGTTTGACCCCCCCACATTGCCTGCAGAACAGCCTGAATTCTTTGAGGTATGGATTCAACTATGGGCTGCAAACAAAACTAAATGACTCCGGTCTTGTAAACAAAATAGCAATGTGTATTTTTTGGCTGCGTATTCATAATGTTAATCTCCCATTCCACCACATCCTAAAGGTGATCTATTGGATTGAGATCTGGTGACTGTGGAGGCCAATAGAGCACACTTAACTCATTGTTAATTTTGTGGAACATCTTGAGATAACGTGTGAATTGTGACATGGTGAATTATCCTGCAGGAAGTAGCCATTGATGATGGGTTGACTGTCGTCTTGAAAGGATGCACATTGTCAATAACAATACTCATGTGGGCTGTGGTGAAGGAAAGATGCTCAATTTGCATTAAGTGACATAATGTGTCACAAGAAAATATTGCCCACACCATTGCATCATCACATCCAGCCTGAAACATTTACACAAGGCAAGATGGATCCATGGATTTGTGTCTTTTACACCAAATTCTGACCCTGAAGTGCATCATAGCAGAAACTCGAGATTTGTCGGGCAACATTTTTCGAAACCTCGTGGTCTGTTGAGCCTTGGTCCGATGAAGCCTCAACATCCTGTTTCAGAGAGGAAGTTGAAGGGGTCTTCTGCTGCTATAGCCCATCTGAGGTTGGACGAGTTATGAATGCAGAGATGGTCTTCAGCGTATTCCTGTGGTAGCACATAGTCCCATGGCTTGCTTGACATCCTGTCAGCTTGAACCAGCGTTACCATCAGACTCTGACCGGGGTCATTATTTAGACATTTTTGTATGCAGATCTGCTGCTGACTGGATGTTTTTTGTCATTCACCCCATTTTAGGTAAGCTCTAGAGGCTTATGAGAGTTTAACGGTGCACTATGCAAGTTTGTTTGTTTTCTGCAAGATTATATTTTTGTCTCAATTCACCGACATTTCCCCACGATCCGCTAGCTGCCTGCCCCTGAATTCACTGTAAAAAAAAAAAAAAAACCCGGGCTCTAAACTGCAAATAAACACAAGGGGTACAGGCTGTGCCCCATAACATAACAAACCCTTCCGGCCAATCACCAACAGGAGTTGACAGTTACGGAAGCATGGTAGGGAGGGAACCATGGGAGGGAGGGGCGACTACCTCTGTTTTGTTTGACCTCGAATGTCAACAGAAGCGATGTCGAACAAGGTGTTGAAGTTGCAGGTGATCAGCTGCTCCTGGGATACTCAAACCACTCCATCTGGCTCCTGTTACACCCCAGTCTAGGGGAATGCGGGCGCAACATGAAAGGACACAGTGAGACCAAACGCGAAATCAAAAGTGAGCGATTTTATTCAGCTCACAGACCAGGATAAACTTCGCACATTAGGACTTTGGGGGCCCTCCTCTCACCCCTCTGATCTCTCATGGTGATTCTGGCTGCAGAATCCTGATATATGGGCCAGAATGCACCAGCACATCAAATTCCAGCTCCCTATCTCTATTACATGGGAAGTTATGTTCCTTCCAAAATGCTGCACAATGAAATGACTAATTCATATGTCAAAAAGGGGCGTGGCACCCAAATTTCAAGAGGGCGCCACACGAAAACCGTTCGAGATATTGACACGAAACTTGGGATTATTTTGTTTGGTCCATCAAGTATTTTTTGGACAAGTTTGATCAAAATCAGAGAGGTGTCATGTACAAGGCACCTCAATATTGGCTGTTCCAACATGGAATGACCCTACTGTAGATAGAATGTTCACTGGGGAATAATTAATGCAAAGTTTTTTATATAATATATAATATATATAATATTATATTTAAAGTACTTAGACATCATTAATTCATGCTAAAAGCCACGTAATGCCAGTACATCTGATGCTCATTGCAAAGTTAGATCGTTTATGTTCTCTGTGGCTCAAGTGAATGACTGCCATCTCTGTGACTTTAGACATGTGAACTTTTACTGCTTGTCTTGTCCAGGACAGACTAAAAATTTTGAGAGCCCATTTGAGGGGTCCGCCACCGATGCAGGGAGTATTTCCCTGGCACTGTACTCTGCTCTCTTCTCCTATTCCGGCTGGGACATCCTCAACACCGTCACAGAGGAGATAAAGAATCCAGGACGGTAACTCCTGTGCCCTGAAAGCAGATACAAAACCAGTCAATATATTTATCAATATTTTTTACACATTTTATACGAATATGCAGATGCATCACCCTGCCTCACTGAACTGCTCGCTAGATTTCCCCTTGTTTCTTGCTTTTCCAGCAACCTTATTACCTTAACAGTAACCTGTTCACCCTTTTTCAGTGGCAATGAAAGACGGGCTATTTAAACTGCTTTCCTGTTTCACCTCTGGAGCAAAAAGTGCCTGCTGCTGTGCTGCACCATGCTGCTGCAAGTAATGTTTCTTTCTGTTGCATCACTCTTTTGTGCTACCAGTTAACATCCCAGCTTCACCCCAGAATCCACCTATGGCCTTTGAATATTCCCCAGAGTTTGGGGGGATAATATTCTGACACTTCCTACTCTATCCTCCTCATGCTCTGTAAGATGCAGGGTGTGTCAGGGGCCAAGCCTAGGTACCAAACTATTGTACTACTGTATCTGTTTGTTAATACTGCAATTTGCACATTTTCTTCAGGGTGCGCTGGTGCAAGCAGTGCTCTCATGTAGTTGTGTTAGAAAGTTGCAGAATGAGATGGAAAACCATCTCCAAATACCAAGAGCATTGGTGAAGGAAAGTACCTTGTGGAGAGAAAAACCCTTGAAACAATGCTAAAAAACTTATTTTTTTGATGCTGCTGAGTTAGCTCCCTCAGTGAAGGCATGTTGCAGTCGTGACCACGTGGCCCAGGTTCAAACTTTGAACTTTTGAGCCATGACTGTATCGACTGCAGTCAGCAGCTTTATAATGCTGCACTAAATTGTCCGAGGGATATGGGAGGTATACAGTTGGTTAGGGTCAGCATTGTTTGTTGCTCAAGCATCTCTTGCCGGCCAGCGGAGGGCTGGGTTGCAAAACTTCTAAGTTAGCGCATGTTCGGGTTTCCTCCGCCCTCATTTTCAAACTGCGAGTGTAAAGAAACAGCAGCTGACAGTCACGTATTTCTGAGGAGGACAGCGAACTGTATGTGCTCTCCCGAGATAGCAGCATAAATCACATACGAGCATGCTTGTACATAGTTCACTAATTGGACTGATTCGGGAGGGATTGTAGATACCTAATCGTAAAAAAATTCTTTAATAGGGAGATTTCTTAAGAGGATTCTGGCTACATAGAGGGGGCCCATCCTTCAGTGCCCGGTCTAGAGTAGATGTGAAATGGATGACATGAGGGCTGTAATAAGGGACCTATCATAGCATGTTCACACAGTTTAGCACATTTATATCCCAGCACCTCTATCAGATCTGTACAGTCCAACCCCCTGCCTGCCTCACGCCCAAGCCTCTCTTCTGTCTCCCAGGAACCTGCCTTTGGCCATCACCATCTCCATGCCCATTGTGACCATCATCTACCTTCTCACCAACGTGGCATACTATGCAGTGCTGGACATGCCATCCCTGCTGGCCAGCGATGCGGTCGCCGTGGTGAGGATTGCTTTTGCTTGTACTGGCTGTTGGGAGCTCATTAACCCCGTAAAAGCAAAGCACCCATATATCAGTCTGTTAAATACAGATGCTATGTTCAAATCTGCAGAAATTCAGTCCTATTTTAAATTCTGGTGAGGATCCCAAGGTTTCCAACAATCCCAAATATATTCTACTGAATTCCAGGAAATGCATATAAAATGATGTACAAGATGTAGATATTTTCCATTTGAAGAATCTGCTGTGGCCATTAAGACATGGTGTCCTGGGTTTGAATATTGCTCTGAATATAAGAGTGATGTAGCTTCAGTGAAGCACTGAAACCAGCAGATACAGAATATGTGTGAGGTAGCGTTCAGGAACCAGACGCGAGAACCAAGCAGTGCAGTAGAATTGGATTTTATTAAGGAAGGGGGCAAACCCCCGCAGAGCAGGAGGCAACGGTACAGAGTCCATAATCCAAAAATCAAAATCCACAGGGCGAAATCCAAGTCGTAACCAGGGCAGCAAACACAGTACTCGTGGTCGGGCAAAAAAGAGTTAGATACACAGATGCAGACAGTAATCCAAAACGGAGCCAAAATCGTAAAACAGGGACGGTCCAGTCAGAAGAGAATCTCAAAGAATACAAGGCAAAAACAAGCGTAGCACAAGGGAAACGTTCTGACTGGGAACTGCTGTGAAAAGACTGCTTAAATACACGTAAGGGAGGTCACATGCTATGATTGGGAACAGGTGAAGTGGATCAGACTAATTACGAAGGAACAAACACGAGGGAGAACCTAACCACATGAAATAGGCAAAAGCCAAAACGTGGACAGGGATCACAAGACAGCCTATAGACAAACATACGGCTCCGGTTAGGGAGTTCTAACATGCACAGATAATGAGAGGCAGTTAAACAGGTGCGGAGGAACAGAGTTAAACAGGTGCGGAGGATGAAAAAACTTTTATGGCAGATGGCATTAAAATGGAGCAAAAAGTAGGGATTTAAATTGCAGATGGACATTACCTGTGGAATTCCTCAGGGCTCAGTCATAGGTCCTAAGTTGTTCATAATTTACATAAATGACATTGTTAAGGTGTCCGATATCCTAAAACTAATTTTATTCGCAGATGACTCGACTATTTTTTGCTCAGGTGTCGATCTCAAACAATTAGTAAAATTGGCTAATAACGAAATGTCTAAACTTCACACGTGGTTTAATGTAAACAAATTATCACTAAATCTTACAAAGACCAAATTTATGATGTTTGGGAAAAAAAAGGCCTGAAGGATGACATAGACTTAAAGGTCAATGGTACCAGCATTGAAAGGGTAAACGAATATAAACTCATGGGAGTTATGTTAGATAATCTCTTGAGCTGGAAACCGCATGTAAACTTGGTTCAAAGAAAGTTAGCTAAAAGCGTGTCTATTCTTTGGAAAATGCAGAAATTATTAAAACACAAGTCTCTTAAAATAATCTATTCAGCACTCATAGCACCCCACTTACATTACTGCGCTGAAGTATGGGGACACACTTATAATAATACAATAGAATCATTGTTTAAACTCCAAAAAAAAGCCCTTAGAATTATTCATTACGTTCCTTATGGAACACATACAAACGACTTGTTTATTAAGGCAAGGTTTCTTAAATTACAGGATATAATAAAATTCAACTCCTTGCAAATTGTATATTTAGGATACCACAAAGAATTGCCTAGAAATATACAATGCCTATTTTTGGAACGTGAATGTACCCATGATCTAAGAGGCAGAATGTTGTTGCAGAAGAGAAGGGTCAAGTCGACTCGGAGTGAGCACTCCTTATCTGTGGCTGGAGTCAGTGCATGGAATATACTTGAAGACGGTATTAGAAAGGCAGACAATTTGAAGGTCTTTAAGTATCTTTTGAAATGTGCATGTTTGAACAACTATAAACTTATCCAACAAAATGACATTGGATAAACTAAACGGAACCATAGCGGGCAAAAACAATAGGAGTTGTTTAGACTAAATATGTGGACTGCTATTGTTAAATCTGTTCCATTGCATCTGCTGAACACACCAGGCCACCTGTCTAAAGAAACCGTCACAGCACATTACCACAGACAGCTGTAACCAACATGGATCTTATAAACTGGTCGTTAAATGCAATTGACAAAATTATTTCCACGAGGCGGACAGGTTCTGGAGAACCGAAATGCCGGATGGGACATTCGGCTGGTTACATCATGGATGCATGGGGAAAGTGGCGTTCGCTGTGTTTGGCAGTCCTGGACATCGAGGATGTAGAGGACGTCTATCTAGTTGGATTTATGATAGCGGGCCTGCTATCATTGGGGCTTGGTCTGTTTTTGATCGACCACAGGATAAAGAAAACTTTGAAAAGCATGGTTATCCTCGACATAAAGCTCAATAAAATTGGATTTGACGTCAAGGAAGCCAAGGACGGACTAAATATACTGCGAGGGGTCATTAAATCCGACAAGGCAAGGGTGAACCAAGTCGACGGAGATGATGACTAACTAAGAGATCCATGCAAAGATCCGGTATTATTGCACCTTCCACCTATTCCAAATCACTAGGAACAAACCAACTGATGAAGAAAGGAGTTCAGGTTTCTCTGAACCAAATCTAATGGATTAAATCAAGAGTGACTCTCAAATCTAAACTTGCATAGACACTCAGCTATATTGTGATTAAAATTCTTCATGATGTTCACAACTCTTTATTATCTTCGCCAGACGCTTTTTTAAATCGTAGTGTAAATGGGCTCAGCTCTGTTGTGATATATGAATCTCTATGATATCTTAACCATAATCAAACTGTTTTTCTGGAAGTTGGGGGCGGGACTTTGACAAGCGATCTCGCTTCTCCCGCGACCCTTTCGGTTATGATACATGTTGTATTGAAATTGTCATGAAATGAGTATACAATCATGCCGAAATAAAAACAAAATCAAACGCAGCAAAGTAGACTGAGTGAAGACAAGGGGCGGTGACTAGAGCAGGGCGAGTGCTGAGAGCTTGTTAGTCAATTAGTAAGGTGCAGCTATACAATCCCTAGTGCTCATTAGTAAGTTAGAACTATATACAATGTTAGTTAGAGTTAGTAGAATTAACTAAAACAACAAACTGTTAGTATTGTTAGTAAAGACAGAACAGCAAGGCGAAGAAAGCAAACGAGATTAGAAGGAACGATTGAAAACCCAGAAACCATGAAATCACCTGAAAGCGTGGCACGCAATACTGGGGGAAATAAGCTGTCACATAACAAAAGACCAGACAGGGGAGACAAAGTGCAAAGCATGGCAAAATACAAAACACTGACCGGAATATGACTGGGGGAATGGACTATGGCAGAAAATACAGAAATAAATAAAAACAAAACATGGCATGGATCAAGGCAATGGCAAAACATGAACAGAACAAGGCAGAATCATAACAATATGTATGTGACATTGTCCTACAATATGAAAAAGAAGCTTTTTCTGACTTTGAGCTGACTGAAGGGAAAAGATAAGCAAAAATTGTGAGTTTTAGGGGGTAATGCGAGGGGTTTCACTGGAGCCTCAGAGGAAGGTCATGGGTTTGAATTCCAACCTGGGGACTTTCTATGTCAATGTTGTTGAATTTAATCGTCAAAAGGCTGATGTGAGTGCCGATCTTAGCTCTGCACAACAACATCTGATTCAACTAAATAAACTTCATAAGGTCATCATTCAAGACCTTGATAAGTAGAATAGTAAAGGGATATTAGTGCTGGGCCATGATTAAAGCCGCCACTCATGTCAGCCCTTTTCAAATGAGATTTGTTTTATATGGAGTTTGCATATTTTCCTCGAGGTCAGATAGGCATTCCAGTTTGTCCCAAAGGTCCAAAGGTTAGGTTAACTGGACAGTGTAGGTTTGCTCCATGGTTTGAGTGCCCAGCAATAGCTGGGAGTCACAATCATACACATGGTCTTTCAGCTATTGCATGCTGGGATAGAGTCCTGCCCCCTCTGCATCCTTGACCATGAATGAGCGAGTTATCTGAATGGATGAATGATGACAATGTGTTAGCTGTAAATTATATTGTTTATACACTGCCTGTTCAAAAAAAGTCTCACACTGTAATACTTTGTTGGGCCACCTTTAGCTTTGATCATGGTGCACATTCGTTGTGTTGTTTCGTTATGGAATGTCCCAACATTTATTTTCAATCCAGATTTGCATTCATTTTTGGCCGAGATATTGTATTGATGGTGCGTGAGTAAAACCACTCCATTAAGCCTTCTCCAGCACATCCCAAAGACTTTTAACCAGTTAAGGTCCAGACTCTGAGGTGGCCAATTCATATGTGAAAATGATTCCTCATGCTCAATGAACCTCTCTTTCACAATGTGAGCATGACCAACCTTGGCATTGTCATCCTGGAATGTGCCTGTACCATCAGGGATTAAAAAGTCCATTGATGGGTCTTGGTCATTCAGTGTATTCTGGTAGTCAACTGAATTCATTTTATTACTGCAGAACAGTGCTGAGCCTAGACCTGACCAATCAATGCACTCCCAGATCATAACACTGCCTCCAGAGGCTTGTACAGTGGGCACCATGGATGATGAGTGCATGGGCTTCCTTTCGTACCCTGACGTGCCCATCACTCTGCAGTAGGGTAAATCTGGGCTCATTAGACCTCTTTTCATTGCTTCTCAGTCCAATCTTTATGCTCTCTTGCAAATTGAACTCGCTTTTTCCCAAGAAGCCAATGGCTTTCTTGTGGCTAAGCAGCTGTTTAGTCCCAATCCTCCAAGCTTGTGTTGCATCTTGCGTGTGGAAATGCTCTTACCTTCATAATTGCCATGAGTTCTACTGTTGTTTGTTTTGTTGTGGCCTGTGAAAAATAAGTAATTAATTAAGTCTACTGTTGATTTTTTTTAAGATGAGACTTTACTGAGCGTTTTAGTGATCGCTGATCTGGATCAGTCATAATTTTTCTCCAACCTATTTCTTCTGTGAAGTTGACAGCTCACCACTATCCTTCAAGGTTTCAATAAATTGTTGGGCAGGTTCTGACCCGATTCCAGTGATTTCAGCAGTGTCCTTAGCAGTTTTCTTTGCTTGATGCTGGCCAATATTTTACCCCCCTTGAAACACAGAAACATTTTTTTCAATGACCATGGGATACATCTTCCTACAAGGGTTTTTCAGAAATGAGAAGTTATGCACTGACTCAGGATTAAAAGAATTATTGCCAGCAGTAACTATTCATCACTGCAACAATGACTCAATCATAGGCTCTTGAGCATTTGCTTATTTAAATCCAAATATCAACTGTTTTTTTGGCTGGGCAATGTATATTATTGTTATTCACTTAAGAAATGTGTGGAATAGTTGTAAGCAGTATTCCTTGAGAGAGAGAGAGAGAGAGAGAGTCACAACATGAGGGTTCCAGAAAATCTATTCATGGAGCCATTTTGTGTCCATCACGTCATCATATTCACAACCCATCTCAAAGTGAATGAGTCTTTCTTCTGTTCTCTCTTTCTCATGTCCAAACATTTTACCCTATTATGCTTGTCAAAAGGGGCTGCCTCTTTGTTTTCCCGCAAAATTAATATGTTTACCTTCTGAGAAAAGAATAAATGAATCTGGGCCCGTATTCACAAAGCATCTTATCTTACTGCTAGGAGTATTCTTAAGTCACGCTAAAACATTTTATGTAGGAGTAAAATCTTAAAAGTTATTCACAAAGCCGCTGAGAGCAACTTTTAGTTAAGAAAACTGGTAACTCCTAGACTAGGAGTAGCTCTGAGATAGGTGGGAGTAAATCTCCGTTGCTATGCATGATGTCAATTCTAATGCACGAGTCTTGGGACAATGAGTACGGTGATTGGTTGTTTGGTGACAGGGTGGCCCATTGAAAAAAAATATCCCACATACAACCCATGGAGGAAAAAAAGAGGAAATAGTCCAAGCGGCTGGTTTGTCCCATAAAATAATAACATGTTGAGCACTCCTGAAAATGCACTATGCGCAGTCCCCACATATCACGCTCTAGGCAAATAAGCATATATAGGAAAGAGATAGTTGTAAAAACGCCAATAGCATAAAATGAGTCAATAATAAAACGTGTCATTTGCCCTAATTAGCAACTTATTACCCAATGAGAATATGTTGTGATCATTTAAATGTCGGGCTGTTCAAGTTTGTTTGCCCTAAACTGTCATGGATGAAAGTTCAAAAAGGATGCGAAAGCCCAACTGGAGCCACGACCAGTTACTGCTGCTGGCCCACTTGGTGCTGGAGCGAAAGCATGTGATCAAAGGGAAATTTGGCTCGGGGGTGAACAGCAAATCCAAGCGGGATGCGTGGGATAATATCAGCCTACAGATCAATGCTGCATTCCCCCTCGGTGTCTCGGATGGCAGACGACTGCAAGAAGCAGTCGTATGGGCTGCAATAGCAGGGGAGGTCCGAGATTGCAGTCTATAAACGGGCTATCGTTCAAACAGGAAAGCATACTAAGCTTGGTTTGTAATTGATCGCCTACAATTTAAATTTGCAAACAAAATATGACATAGGCTGGTTTTATTATGATGATCTATTAAATGTAACCCTCACTCAACAGCCTAATAAAATAATTCATGCATAGCAGGAGAAGGTACAGCACCAAAGCCACTGTCCCCGAGCAAGTGGCATCCCACAGGCACATAATGCCTGTCAAATAATTGGCATAAGCTGCTTTCCATTAAAATGCAAGTCGTGCGTGGATCCTGGCCATTTCGCAACAATGTCCAAATTATTGTATTTGGCATCAAGTACTATCTGGGTGTTGATGGAATGAACTTTTTTCTCTTTAAAAATACCTCCTCATCTTGGCTCGGAGAAATAATTTGAATATGGGTCTCGTCAATAGCACGATGATACCGGGCATACCTGAGATGTGCATGAATTCAAATTTGATTCTGTGTTGCTGGCGAATGTCCATTGGAAACCAGATAAACTGTCGGATGATATGGGGTTCACAGACCGCATTGATTGTTTGTTGAATTGAGCGACTGACAGATGATTGTGAAATCCCTAAATTGTCCGCGTTACAAAGTTGCATTTTTCCGGTGGCCAAGTAACGAAGTGTTGTCAAACATTTTATTTTGGGGCTTATTGGGTTGTTTCTCATGGTTTGAGACGTAATTCTCTCCCTCACCAAGTCAACGACAAATAAAATCCCTTCACGGTCGATCCGATATCTTTTTAACAACTGTGCATCATTCAGAATTTCCAAGTCATTCCGTCTTTCAACAGCAGCAGCCACTTTCCGATTCTTTGTGAATAGGTTTTAGCGAGTTAGGAGTCCTCTTGACTACTTCTAAGCTCTCCCAGACTTAGGAGCTACTTTTAGGCCTAAAATGCTTGGTGAATAACAATTAGTAAAAATAATTAGGAGTCCTAAATTTACGACTGACATGCCCATTTTTTTTAGGAGTTTCTCCTAATTCTGGCAGTTAGGACCTACTTTTAGCGCTAAGATGCTTTGTAAATACGGGCCCAGATGATTTCTGTTGTGCAAAGTGGCTTGGTTTCGCACGATGGAAACAAAATGGCTCCTATTGTTGAGTTGTCGCGACTCTCCATGTAGGGACTCTGATTGTCTGCATGCGTGAGCTGTGTTGATGTCAGATGTGTTAGATCATTCACTGGTGATCGCCCCCTTATCCCCCCAATTCCTCACCTCTCCTCAAAGACCTTCGGGAATGCTGTTCTCGGACCAGCGAAGTGGATCATTCCCATCTTTGTGGCGATATCGTGCTCTGGAGGGTTGAATGCCTCCATCATTGCTGACTCCAGGTACCTCTTGGTTTTTTTAAGTAAAATACTGACTTGCATCTTAGCTGAAGGGGAATTTGACAGCGTTGTGCAGTGTAAAAGTTGAGGACTCAGACTTACGTTTTACCCTTGAATTATGTACTTAATCTGAATTGCTTTGGTAAGTATCCTGCAATTTAAACTGGATATGTGCTGAAAGGAAAAAAATAAATAAATAAAAAAATACAAATCAGCCATCTTAGTATGTGTCATGATTGAGCAGAGGGATTTTTTATAAGGCGATAATGCCAATGTACAGTATATTTCTTTAACATAGTTGTTGACTTTTGGACATTATAATGAGTTGCCTTGAGCTTAACACAATGTTTACATGTGTCAAATGCTTGTGTGCTGTTAAGATTATATTGAGCACGGTGGGTGTACATGCTGTGTATTGGCATGAGAAAGACACTGATGACCTGATTCTCTGTCTGACAGGCTGTACTTTGTGGGAGCGAGGGAGGGGCATCTCCCAAACAGCCTCAGTCTGATCCACATCGAACGCTACACCCCCATCCCGTCCCTCATCTTTATCGTAAGTGTCTGCTTCCTTGTGGAAGCCTTCCTGGTTGAAGCGGAAACTCTGAGGTCCTGTTCCACAAAGCAGGATTACTGCACTCAGTGAAACACGGATTCCTATTTCACCTGGGTCATGGACTGAACCTTGTTTTTGCTCTACAGTTGACTCATCAAAGAATAAAGAACAAAATTTGTGGTTCTGGGTCTGTCAGATTTATGGATGTTGTTCAGTCTTCGTCAGTTACCTCCAACCCTGCTTCGGGAGAGCAACCATCCGGAAGATTTTTTCTCCAACCCTAATTCAACACACCTGATTCATTAGTTAGCACCTCATCAAGATCTCTTACTTGGAAGAGATGTGTGCATTGCGTTGACTGGAGAGAAAACCTTCAGGGTTGTGGCTGTCCAGGAGCAGGGTTGGAGACCACTAGGTCCAACGGGATGGTTGATCCCCAGGAACAGGGTTGAGAAGCCATGCTTGAGAAATTGAATGAAGCGCGCTTTTGTTAGGGCTGGATTGAAAACTTACAGGACAGTAGATCTCCAGGTAGAGGGTGGCGCCAGCCTTGTGTGGCTCAGAGGCGAAGTGCGGTCTGTGTTTGGTAAGGCGTGTTGATCTCTCTGGTCCCTCTGCAGGGGATTTTGAGCCTGATTTTCCTGTGTGTGGAGGACGTCTTCAGGCTCATCAGCTACTTCAGCTTCAGCTACTGGTTCTTTGTGGGCCTTTCTGTGGCCGGAATGATTTACCTACGATTCACACAGCCAGACCGACACCGGCCTATCAAGGTAAAGTGTCCACAAGAATCAATGTGTACTTAAGTGAGCATTGAGGAGTAAGTATGGACAACCCTGAGTCTACACCGTGTCCTAAAAGTTCATGCACCCCAATGGGCAACATGTCTGCCTCCAAAATGGGTTGCACCTGGTCAGCCAGGTGTTGTGAGGTTGTTAAATTAGTTCATCTGTTTGCGAGAGGCCTATAAATTTCTTGGTTAACCAAGGAACCAAGAGAGAACTGTCACTGAAAGAACCTTTTTGGTAGTGCTGCCATGATGGCCAAACTAAAATCTGGAAAGGCTGCTACTTAAGAGCCTCAGGTCCGTGCTGAAGCCATTGCCTTGCGCAGGGCAGGGAAAACTTGCAGAGGTAGCTCAGGACCTTGGCAGAAGCATACGATGGGTGAAGAAGTGGTGGCAGAGACACCAGAGTTGTGACTTCCTTGAAGACGAGCCCCGTGCAGGTCACCTCTCAGTCCTGAGTTCCAGGGCCAAGGACCTCATCCGAAAGGCCAAGGGAAAGAGACACCAATTCTGCTGCAGACTCAGTCGAAGACTGAAGAATCTTGGGGAAGCAGTCTCTAAGAGTACCATCCATCCTTTTCTGACTGAGAAACTGGGTCTGAGAGCATACAGAAGACAGTGGATTCCCCGCCTTACCAAACAGCAAAAGGAGAAGCGGCTGGCTTTTACAAAAGTACAAAAAAGTATGCCACAATGACCCCAAGACACTGGGAAAACTGGGTTTTCTCTGATGAGTGCCCACTCTACTTATTTCCAACTCCCAACAGCCAAAACGACCGCATCTACACTGATGATCGAAAGAAAGTGCCACCTTCTGAACAAGCCAAGTTCAAGGCCCATTGCATGGTCTGGGGGGCGATGTCATCTTCAGGGCTGTTGGAGTTGCATGTTGTACCCCAGGGCACCACAATCAATCCTGAGTATTATGTCAAGATCATTCTCCAGCCAGCGCTACTTCCCATACTCACCAGAAAAAAAGAAATCGGGCCCTGTCACTGCTGGGAAGATGTTCAACAGGCGTGCGGAAATGGTCTTTGTGTAAGATGGTGCCCCTGCACATACTGCTTGTTCAACTCAGCAGTGGTGTTCTGAGCAGCTTCCTGGCTTTCTGCGCAAAGAGGAATGGCCACCCAACTCCCCGACCTCAACCCAATTGAGAACTCCTGGGGTATCCTGAACAGTCGGGTCTTCCACAGCCCACCCCCTACCACCATGAAGCAGCTCAGTGTGAGGGCTGTGCAGGAGTGGGGCAACATTGAGCCTTCTGTTCTAAACAACTTAGTGCATTCTATGCCCCACAGGCTGAGGGCAGTAATTAAGATGCAGGGGGGGATACACTGGCTTTTGAATAAACACATTCAGTTGAATATTCACAATCTGAGTTGACTTCTTCCGTGGTGCATGAACTTTTGAGACACGGTGTATAGGAGTCTGTATGTACTACAGTCAGTCTTTAAGAGTCAGTATTCTCTAAACTGAATCTACTGGAGTCAGTGTGTGTACTACACTGAATCTATAGGATGTACTACACAGACTGAAGAGCAGTCATTTTGTACTATTGTGAGTCTTTGAGTCAGTATGCACTGCGCTGTTTATAGGAGTCAGTATGTAGTACAGTCAGTCTACTGGAGTCAGTATGCTCTATACTGAATCTACAGGAGTCTGTGAGTTTTACCCTGAATCTATAGGAGTTAGCATGAACTGTGCTGAATGTATGGGCATAAATATGCACTCCACTGAATCTGTATGCACTACACTGAATCTATAGGGGCCATTATGTGCTTGGAGTCTATTGGGATAATTATGTAATAGACTCAAATATCTGTTGTGTAAGGAATCTGAATATCCAGTGTTTACACTCACCAAGATTCCATGCCTCTGTGATGAATTGGAGGGGTTTAAAATTTACCTCCCCATTTCATTGCATTGCGCCAATGAATATCACAGAATATGTGTATGATTTGTATACTGTACATAACCTATCAAATAAGAAGTGTATATTGTATGATTTTTTTTCTTGAAATTCTGTTAAATTCTGTCGCGACTGAGGTCAAATGTACTGTAGTGTCGAATCAAAGTAAAAGTAAATACAGACTGCACTGTATATATTACAGGTGTACTTACACATGATGGGTAACCTTATCTGTTTGGGGTGACTGAGCCTCAAAGTTGATTCCTTATCCTCTCTTCTCCTCTTCCTCTCTCCTCCTTTCCCTCTCTCTCCACAGCTGCCCCTGTTTGTCGGCTTCGTGTACTGCCTGTGCAGCCTCTTCCTCGTTATTGTCGCTCTGTACGGCGACACCGTTAACTCTCTGATTGGAATCACCATCGCGCTTTCCGGAGTACCGGTGTACTACATGGTCATTTACCTTCCAGAGGAAAAAAGGCTCAGGTTCATCAGCAGGATCAACGGTGAGAAAAACAACAACCATAAAGGCTTCGAGTCTCTGCATTGTCCAATCAGGGAGAGGTTTGGAATGAATGAGATTTGTGTGGACAGGAGTGGTTGTGGATAGCATAAAATGTAATGTAACATGCTGAATGTGTATTAGTAAGCACAGTTTTGAATGCTGAAAAAGGTTTGAAAATCAGTATGCGCAATCTGTCAGGAAGAATATAATGTTAAAAACACACTTCGCCAATCAAATGCTTTGGAAGAAAATGACGAGGGGAAAAATGTGAGATCTGAAGTTTCCAGGGCTCTTGGTAAAGAATTGTTCGACAGCAAACAGAAAATATGGGAGGAATATAACCTGAATATAGAATAACTGTCTTTGATGTCACTCCTCTCCAAGTGTCTCCGTAATTGTCCATGTGAGCATTGAAGTCCCCCAGTAAAACCATGGAATCCCCTGGTGGAGCCTTTCCCAGGACCCCACCCAGGGACTTTAAGAAGGCTGGATGCTCTGAACTGCTTTTAGGCACACAAGCACAAACAGCAGTCAGAGCATTAGCCTCTGCAACCCCCAAACGCATTGTGGAGACTCTTGAAGTTCACCGATGTGAACTTCGACGCAGCGGCACTCAGCCGAGGGGACATAAGTATTCCCACGCCTGCTCGCCACCTCTCACCTTGGGCAACTCCGGAAATCTCCCATCAAGGAGCTTGGCAGTGGTGGGTCGACTATATATAGCCGCTACCGCTCGACCTCCCGTACAAGCTCCAGCTCCCTGCCTGCGAGTGTGGTGCTATTCCGTGTCCAAAGTGCCGATTTCTATGACCGAGGCCTAAGAACGCCAGGGTCTCCGCCCCCTTATGCCACCCAGTCCACAACCGGACCCCCACTTTTCTCTTCTCGGGTCGTGGGTTTTCGAAGAGATAGCTCCCCCTTGCCCCTCCGGGCTAAGTCCGGCTGGGTGTTGGGAAAAACCCGGCCACCAGGCACTTGTCTACGAGCTGTCCTCCAGGTCTGGTTCCAGGAGGGGGCCTCAGTGTCCCTATTCCGGGCAAGATAATGTCATCTTCGGAGGGTCGTACTATAGGAGACTAAGGAATTGTATTTTGTCTGGCCCCTCACCTGGGACCAGTTTGCCATGGGAAACCCCACTAGCAGCAGATGCTTTAGGCAACATGGCTCCCAAGATCCCAGAGGTACGCAAACTCCTCCACCATTACAAGGTAGTGATTCACGGAGGTGGGGAGTGATTGGGAGAAATGGCCTCCCTGATCTGAACCTAAGTGGTGATTTGTTGTTGGATTTCTGTGCTAGTCATGGATTATCTATAACAAAAACTATGTTCAAGCAAAAGGATGTTCATAAGTGTACTCAGTGCCTGAACACCCTTAGCTAAGGGTCGATGATCGATTTTGTAATCGTGTCATCAGATCTGCGGCCGTGTGTCTTGAACACTCGGATATAGAGAGGGCAAGCTGCCAACTGATCAACACCTGGTGGTGAGTTGGATCAGATGGCAGGGAAAACTGCCAGACACACCTGGTAAACCTAAACTTGTTGTCAAAGTTGCCTGGGAACGTTTAGCAGAGGACCCTGTGTGGACGATTATCAACTCACACCTCCAGAAGAGCTTTTCATGTATCACAGGGGAGATGGAGCCCAAGCAGACCCTGCTCAAAGACTCCATTGTGGAAGTGGCTGCCTTGAGCTGTGGCCTGAAGGTTGTTGCTGCCAGTCGTGGCGGCAATCTTTGGAACTACTGGTAGATGCCAGTGATTGGGGAAGCTGTCAAGCTGAAGAAGGGAGCCTCTTGGGCTTAGCTGGCCCAAGAAACTCCTGACTCAGCCGTCAGGTACTGGCAGGCTAGAAGGACTGCAACCGTGGTTGTTGCAGAAGCAAAAACTCGCGTTTTGGAGGGGTTCAGGGAGGCTATGGAGAAGGACTTTTGGGTAGCCTCAAAGAGGTTCTAGCAAACCATCAGACAACTCAAGAGGGGAAGGCCAGGGTTCGCCTAGGCTGTTTCCAGCAGGGGTGGGGAACTGCTGACCTCAAGTGGGCATATTGTTTAGTGGTGGAAGGAGCACTGTGAAGAACTCCTGAATCCGGCAGACACGCCCTCCTTTGAGGATGCAGGGATGGAGGACTCAGGTGAGTTTATGACCGTCTCCTTAGTGGAAGTAACTGAGGTGGTCGTAAAGTTCCGCAGTGGCAAGTCACTGGGGCTGGATGAGATTTGTTCTTAGATGCTGACAGCTCTGGATGTTGTCATTCTGTCATGATTGATACGCCTGTTTCAGATCGTGTGAATGTCAGGGACACTCCCTTGGACTGGCAGATTGGGGTGGTGGTTCCCATTTTTAAAAAAAGGGGACTGGAGAAAGTGCACCAACTGTAGGGAGACCACACTGCTCAGCCTCCCAGAAAATGCTTATGCCAGGGTTCTGGAAAGCAGACTACGCCCAATTGTCAAACCTCAGATCCTGGAGGAGCAATGCAGGTTCCGTTCTGGTCGTAGAACGGCGGACCAACTTTTTCCCCTCGTGCGAATACTGAAGGAGTTGTAGGAGTTTTCCCATCCAGTCTTCATGTGTTTTGTAGACTTGTAGAATGCTTACGACTATGTCCCAAGAGGTATCCTGTAGGGGGTGCCGAAGGAGTATGGGGCTTCGGAGCCGTTAGTTTGAGCTATCCAATCCCTGTACAACCAAAGCCGGAGTTGTGTCTGCATTCTTGACACTAAGTCGGGCTCGTTTCCAGTTGGTGTTGGACTTTGCCGAGGGTTTGCCTTGTCAACTCTCTTGTTCATGATTTTCATGGACAGGATATCAAGGTGCAGCTGAGGCTCTGAGGGAGTCCAGTTTGGTAGCCTCAGGATTGCATCTCTGCTGCTTGCTGATGATGTGGTCCTGTTGGCTTCATCAGGCTGTGACCTCCTATGCACACTGAAGTGGTTCACAGCCGAGTGTGAAGTGGTCAGAATGAGGATCAGCACCCCCAAGTCTGAGGCTATGGTTCTCTCACCAAAAAGGTTTTATTGTCTCCTCCGAGTGGGGGATGAGTTGTTACGTCAAGTGGAGGTGTTTGAGTATCTCAGGGTCTTGTTCACGAGGGAGGGTAAGGTGGAGCGTGAGATTGACAGGCCGATTGGTGCAGTGTCTGCAATGATGTGGACTTTGTACCTGTCTGTCGTGGTGAAGAAGGAGCTGAGCTTAAAAGCAAAGCCCTTTATTTACTTTACTGGCAGATCAGATGTTCCAACTTGAGCTTTGGCAGTGACTAAAAGGACAAGATCGCAAGTACAAGTGAACGCAATGAGCTTTCTCCGTAGGATGGCTGGGCTGACCCTATGGATAGGGTGAGGAGATCAGACATCTCGGAGAGGCTCTGGGTAGAACCGCTGCTCCTCCGCGTTGAGAGGAGTCAGTTGCGGTGGTTCTGGCATCTGGTTCAAATGCCGCCTGGATGGCTCTCATTAGAGGTGTTTCGAGCATGCCCAACTGCAAGGAGACCTCAAGGTAGACCCAGGACACACTGGTGGGATTATATTACCCAGCTGGCTAAGGAACATCTGGGGATCGCCCATGAACAGTTGGAGGAAGTACCTGGGGAGGGGGATGTCAGGCCACTTTGCTTAGTCTGTTACCCCCACAATCCAACCCTGGATAAGCAGAAGAAAATAGATGGATGGATGTCTTTGGCGTGGATGTCAAAGACTAGATATTTGTGTGCATGTGTGGAGTTTACCTGAGTGTAATTGTGCATGTGTCTGGAGCGAATCTCTGTGTGAACATGAGTTTGTGTGGAACTGATGTGTGTGTGTGTGTGTGTGTGTGTGTGTGTGTGTGCCGAATGTGTAAGTGTGTGTGTGTGTTTGTAAGTGTGTCTGTATGTGTGTGTGATTGTATGTGTTTCACGCTGATTTCTCTTGTTGGCTTGTCCTCAGCTGCAGTCACCAGATACCTTCAGATGATTTGCTACTGTTGCCTAACTGAGTGGGACCCCGAGTCCAATTCGCCCCCGAGTGACAAGACTCAGTAATGTCACAGCCCCTCTCCAACAGATTCACCAATCACCAGAAGGACCCCCAAACAACCACGCCCACCTGGTTCTCCTTCGTCACCAAGGGGGTTTGATTTACCGCCGTTCTGTGATCAAGAGAGTCATCCTCACCTGTACCGGACATAGTGCCTTCCCACTTTTCTCATGTGTCTTATCTCTAGATGTTTTTGGACAATGAGACTTAAAGACATTTTTTCCAATAACTGAGAGGACGCTGAACCTTGGTTTTGATGCGGTCATGTGGCCAGTTCCCTGTACTTGTTTCTCTGAGTTTTGAATGGACTGCAGTGACATCATGGTTCAAGGCCTCAACCTGAATGAAAGACCTACCGATCTTTGAGATGTGTCCAGAGTTAAAGGACTGTGGGGTGCTGCCAAAGTGTACATGGTGCCTAAATAGTGACTTTTCAGCGATCTGATTGAGCTCTTTGAAATATGTAAAATACAATTATAGGAACAGTGCCTGCTCTGTGACCATGGAAGCTGAAAGCTTTTGTCATTGCTTCACTGGACTTCAAACAGCTCAGTGAAGAGTCTGCATTGTGGTTGCTTATGTTTCGTTGCATAACTATCACAGATTACTTGCTTAATAGTTCAGTTTTGTGGTCTCTGCCTGCTTTTTCAGGTACCGAACAATCGCCGATGTAACCTCAAATTGTCAAAAAAAGATTTATTCGCCAAGTTGTGTGTCACTGTAATTGCTGTACAGGCTATGGACTTGCAAAACATGGTGGACCAACATGAAAACACATGGCTGGTATCCAATACATGACTTCTGCCAGATCCTGTTCCTGGGGATCTTTCATCCAGCATATTTCATTTCAACCCCAGGGCTTCCGCTGGCGCTCGCCAAATTCGCCAATAGCGAAATTAAAAAATGTTTGGCTACCAAGGAAAATATTTGGCGAATTTTTTTAGCGAATCTAAAAAAGATTTAAAAAATGAAATCGTCATTAAAATCTCCCCAAAATACCTTAAAAAGCCATCTACAATCAGACCGATGTTCAAACCGATGTTTTCACTTCCTTACCGCGCGCAGAGTCAGTCAGATATCCCATTCCGTCTTTACACACTCAACCTCGCATCCAGTATTGATCGCGTGCACTGAAAGTAGTGCGCTGTGCGGGTGCACAATTCCAGGGAGGCCTGGAGTTCAGATAGAAATACGAATCGTTCATTGGACCGCCGGCTAGCTTGGTATGCAGAATGAGTTGGGTCGAGTCAAAACGAAACCGGGGCATCCTGAATCCCGGTGTTCCGACAATTTGTGCTGCCTTGTCAAAAAATGCTACTGTAAGATGGGAAAAGGGGGGTTGGAGCACACTGGCGCTGATGAGTGCATCTGTGACACTGCAGCAAGACTGGCGGGCCTTCTGAGCATCAAAAGACTTCAACGCCATGCAGTATAACAAATTTCTGAGTTCCTGAGGACAGGTTGTTGTTTGCCGGGTTTTGTGTGAAGGGAAGTTTATTTGTTCATTTGTTTATTTAAAAGGATCCCCATTAGCTGACGCCAAGATGACAGCTAGTCTACCTGGGGTCCAGACAATACATACAAAACACAATCATTACAGTCTCAATTAATCACAATCTCAAAAAAAAAAAAAAAATCACTGGAAGTACTTATTAGAATAAAAACAATAAAATAAGGAAAAGCAACATACCCATCATGAATCACCTGCCAAAACCTCACTCAATCAAATAATCAAGATGATATTATGGTGTTGAGAACAAATACATTCTTAGTCTCTTTTTAAAACCAGTTTTTCCCTTAATTTCACGAACCACAACTGGAAGATTGTTCCAAAACACAGTTGACCTATAGAATATAGTCCTTTTCATAGAGTCAGACTTAGGTAGGGCTAAAGTAATCAGTCCACTATTCGCCCCTCAAGTGTAATGTGAATGCGTATTTGAGCAGTAAATTATATTATGATAAAAAAAATTTAGGAGTCTGAGTATTAATAATTCTATGAAAGTATATTAATATATTAGCAGATAGTCTATGCTTGACCATCAGCCAAGAAAGACGTTCATGCATTTCTACAACACTAGTTCTTGAAGAACAACCAAGAACCAGTCTTGCAGCCTTGTTTTGAGCCACTTGTAATTTTCTTAGAAAACAGTTTGATGCAGCAGACCATACAACTGAACAGTAATCTAAATGACATAAAACCAACGTACAAACAACACGACTAAGCAACTGTGAATTGAGAAACGGTACACATTTACGCGTTATGGCAACAGCTCTACCCATTTTGGCAGCAACTTTGTTGATGTGATCAGACCATGACAATGTGCAATCAAGCCAAAGTCCAAGAAGCTTCACCGTTTTTACTTGCTGTATGGTTTTTTTTTTTTTCTTTTTCTATCCCGCCACCACCCCCCCACTTTGGAGGACAACTTTATTCATTCAATCAGTTATATAATTAAATATGAATCCTCCTACCATCACCCGACAAAACATACACACACGAGGAAAAATAAATAAATAAATAAATAAATAAATAAGATACAATACAATAAGGATTACATTCACAGAGTTTTTTACCTTTGGCATTTGTGATTATTAGCTCATCCATTCCATCTCTTATTATTCCCAACCTTCAGCCTCCCGAATTTTATCCCATCGTTTGGCATAAATTACAAGCCCCGTCTCATGGGCCGTCGCACACTCAATTTTACTGTAATACATGACAAAATTCTTGAATCTCTCAAGTCTTAACTCCCCAACAGATGTCAACCTGAAAATAAATATTTTTGCAAGATATACAATTATATTACATATTTGGTGTTTTTCTTTTGTAACATCACCCAGTAATACTTTAAATAAATCTAGTTGTATACTATTATACTGAGATATCCAGTTTTGCACCTTTATCCAAAAAAGGGCTGTTACAGGACAGTACCAAAAGAAATGGTCTACTGACTCCACTTCCTCTTGACAGAATCGGCAGAGGGGTGATGGCTCAATTCCCCAGATATTTAGCATCTTTTTTGTTGCTAGAAACTTATATATTAGCTTATATTGAAAATATCTTATCTTCGGATCAAGTGATGTATTGTAAAGAATTTTGAAGACTTTATTCCATGGGATTGGTGTGTCTAACAAATTTTCCCAACTGTCTAGAATTCTATATGGTGTCGCAACTAAATTCTTTATTCTTAAGTAAAATTTGTATATATGTTTATTAATCTTTATTTTCTTTAACCATTGTACCATTTTCATATGAGGCAGACAGACTAAATGCCCTCCTGGTCCTTTAATAATTTTTGATTTCCAAGTATTTGGTAAAGCTCCAATAAGTTGATTATATTGTTGCAGTGTGCAGACAGTTCCATAAAAACTAGTTAATTGTCTGTAGGTCATGATTTTATTTTCCTCATTCACTATATCCTTTAAAAAAATAATACCATTATCGAACATGCGTTTCCAGAAAATCATTCTTCTATCAACAAGTATATTGGAATTTAACCATATTATTTGTTGTAGAACTTGTTCTGCATTTTCTGGTGGATGAAACTGAAATTGCAACCAACTTTGTAGAGCTTCTTCCAGAAAGGTGGAGACACTGAAAAACATGTCAGTAATTAACTTGATATGCATAGGTTTAATCTGCAGGAATGGAAAGAAGCCTTTATCAAACATAGGATGGACACTTTTCAGTAACTTACTAGAAAACCAGTTTGGATTGAAATAGAATTTTGGAATAAGGGAGGCCTTCAGTGAAAGATTTAAAGCTTTTAAATTTAATAATTTTAGGCCACCAGATACATAATCATTGTAGAGAGATACACGTTTAATTTTATCAGGTTTGTCATTCCATATAAATTTAAATATCTTCTGTTCATAGATTTTGAAAAATGATTCTTTAGGAGTTGGTAATGCCATGAATAAATATGTAAACTGGGATACAATTAATGAATTAATCAGAGTTATTTTGCCATAAATGGTCAAATGTTTCCCTTTCCATGGGAGCAGAATTTTTTCAATTTTACTCAGTTTATTATTGAAGTTAACCGTTGAAAACTTGCTGTATGGTTTGACCATTTATATTCATTTATATTCATTTTCGGATTGTCTGATAATCTATACTTAGAACCAAATATTATACTCATTGTTTTAAATATATTTAGAATAAGTTTATTTGTTTTGATCCAGTTATATAATTTGCTGATCTCACAAGACAGAACCTGGTTAAGCTCTGAACATGCAGGGGCTGCATAATAAAGAGTAGAATCATCGGCAAACATAGTCAGTGTAGCCTTACTGAGTACATACGGCATATCATTAGTAAAAATTGAAAATAAAAGAGGTCCGAGGCAGCTTCCTTGGGGGACTCCACAGTCCAGGGACTTACTACAAGATAATGCACCATTAAAATAAACTCTTTGCGACCCCTCAGACAGATAGCTCGTAAACCACTTGATTGCAGAGGAAGTAAAACCATAACTAATAAGTTTGGAAATCAAAATGTCATGGTCGACCACATTGAAGGCAGCACTGAAGTCAAGTAATATTGTACCCGCTAGCATTGAGTTATCAATTGATGTTAACCAGCTTTCTGACATTTGTGTCATTGCAGTGCAGGTGGAATGACCAAACCTATCAGCATGTTGGAACATTGTAGTTAAATCATTGTGAGAAAAGTAATCTTGCACTCGCTTAAATACAATCTTTTCTAATACTTTACTCAAAATAGGAAAAATGCTAATAGGCCTATTATTCAGACCACAGAAAGTTGATTTTGTATCTTTGGGTAAAGGAATGATCTTGCCCTCCTTCCAAAGTTTTGGACACACACCACTAATCTGTTGAATATGTGACAGATTGGTTTAGAAATATGTACAGCTGATAGTTTCAACAGCCTACTATCCAAGTTGTCTGTACCAGCAGACCCACCAACTGTCAAAGATCTCAGCAAGATTTCCACCTGCACAACATTAAACTGATGAAATTCAAAATTACACAGTTTATCCTTCATAATAAATTTTTTTATCAGCTCATCGGAGTTGGAATCAACAGTACAATCCATTTTCTCTCTAAGTTTAGAAACCTTATTAACAAAATAATCATTGAAATAATTTGCAATCTCTGTTGGCTTAGTCAAATAAACTCCATTCAATTCAACAAAAGAAGTACAGGTAGGTTTTTCCCCATGATTTCGTTGAGTACATTCCACATTCTCTTACTATCTGTACCACTATCGGAGATTCTCTTTTGAAAATATTTTTTCTTTTTCATTCTGTTCACCTTGGTCACATGATTCCTTAAAGTATAATAAAGTTTTCTGTCTTCAAGAGAGCCAGAAAGAACAGCAACCTTTTTAGCCTCATCCCTTTGAGCCATCAAGCTCTTTAATTCAGTATCAACCCAAGGAGCACTTTTGGCTTTAACTGTAAATTTCTTTAACGGGGCATGCTTGTTCACAACTCTCATAAAAAGATCCATAAATAAATTAAGGGAGGTATCCACATCATCAATGGCACATACCAAATCCCATTTAATGTTCTCCAGTTCATTTAGAAAATTCTCCTCATTAAATGCCCTATAAGTTCTTTTCATAATGATTTTAGGACATGCTCTAGGTAGCTTTGTTCTCCTGGAGACAGCAACACAGTTATGATCCCTGAAGCCAACTGTTACAGAAACGGGTGTTGAGCACATATCAGGATTATTAGTGTAAATATGATCAATACATTTTGATGTTAAAGATCCTGTACTATTACTAGAAATTCTTGTGGGTTGATACATTAATTGAGATAAACCGCAGGTGTCTGTCATAGAGTTAAGCTTATTCTTCAGAGGACAATTATCAGATAGCCAATCAATATTTAGATCACCCAGCCATTATAGCTCTCTGTTTTCCTCCGTCACTTTGTCCAGCATATTACATAAACCATTTAAATACTCTATCCTTGCACTAGGTGGCCTACAACAACAGCCAAGAACTATTGGTTTTAAATATGGAAGTTGTACCTGTAACCATAACACTTCAACATCATCAACCATTAAGTCATGTCTCAGTTTCACAGGAAAATGATCACGTATGTAAATGGCCACGCCACCTCCAAACCTGTTTCGATCATGTCTATAAATTGAAAACCCCCCTATATCAACATCTGAATTGTCTATGAAGCTGTCCAGATGGGTTTCAGAAATCATAAGTATGTCTATTTTGTTTAATTGCAAAAATAGAGAAAGGTCGTGAATTTTATTCCTCAGACTACATACATTAATATGTGCAAGGATTAAACCTTTGGGTAGTTTATTTATGCTGGTCATCTGAATTGATGGTAAATAAGTCAGATATTATAATAATATGTATAATCTATTTGAACATCTTGTACCATAAGTTGTTTTGTCATCATCAAGTAGGCTACATCAGACTTATTGGTCAAGCACACAGACACACATGCATGTACACAAATACTACACTCACAAAAAGATAACATTGAACTTTAAGGCTTATTAGGCCAGTGACTGACTTTGTCCAGCCCTAGGGGTGATGATCAGTTTATCATACTTCAAGCTCACTTTATCACCTCTCTCTCTTGCAGCTTTAAACTTCGGCCACAGCTCTTTCCTCCTCAGTTGCACAGCTTCAGAGAAATCTTCGTTAATGTAGATCTTAGTGCCCTTTAATTTCTTGGCAGAAGAAAGAATCAGCTCTCTGTCTTTAATGCGAAGAAGTTTGACAACAATTTTCCTTGGCCTTCCCCCATCCTGGTACTGACTAAGTCTCTGGGCACGCTCAATGTCCATATTTGTTCCATCTAAGCCCAAGTCTTTAGAAAGCATTTGTCATACCTTTTTCTCTGATTCACTCCAATTCTCTCCTTTCTCGTCAGCAATGCCATCGATTAAAATGTTTGTTCTCCTGCTCTGGTTTCCAATGTAGTCCAGCTTGGTGAACATTGCATCCAATTCCTGCTTGGAAGTAGTTATGGTCGTCTCAGATGCCTTTATCTTTGCCTCAATCTCAGTGCATCCCATCTTATTCTCTTCAAACTTTGCTTGTGTAAATTCCAAGCTGGTCTTCAGCTCCTGTACATCTCTGATAACGCCATCCAATCTTTTGTTAGTTACATCCATGATCAGCTGAATGAAACATTTGAAGTTGTCCTGCTGCTGCAGTAATATGTCCTTATAGATCTCTCTCTGCTGCTCCATTAACTGAGAGAGTGCACTCATTGTGACCACAGCATCCTCCTCACAAGGGGATGTTTTGGCATTTTTAGGAGGCATGATGTATCTTACCAGGATGTACCTGAAGTTGATGAAAGTTGAAAATGTTGATGGTGACAGGTCTGCTTGTCAGAGGCCTAGTAGGCCCAAAAGCCCATCAACTTGGGCTACAGCCACAAGCTCAGCCACAAGCTCAGCAAATAGATGAGATATCGTCCACAATGTTGAGACAAAGTATAAATAAAAAGTAACTTGAGTCAGTTGACAACTAAATTTGAGAGTACCAGAAAGGATTCAGGAGATTTTTGTTAGATTCTAAGAGGCCAGATTCTCAGAGAAAAGTAACAGCCAGGAAAAACAGACTGCGTGTTTAAAAAAAGTAAAACCCGCCACGGCAAACGTCAGTTCTAATACTAAAAAAGGCTAATATCAGCTGAACAATCGGATCCAGTAAATAAGCCGAAAATCACTTATCGCCACTATAAAATCTTTTCAAAGTGCTTTCCCACATGAGCATCAGCAAAACTAGGCCATGAAAGAATCCATTTTCCAAATGTTTTCATTGCTCAAAACACAAAGTGGGGGTGGTTTATGCCCGTAAGAGACTGGAGACCAGAACTGGGGGATGCAAAGTGTGAAAAAGCTGTATCTGTGAATGGCAGGACAGGAGGAGGCTATAAACCCGGCCCCTGAGCTGGGAGTGGGGGTTTGTATGGTTTCTGCGCCTTTGATGTCACCCTGCATGGGAGGCCTTTAGCTTACCCAATGCCCCATATTGCCCTCAGTCATCTGTTGTAAGACTGGACCCTAATCTATTTAAAGTAATCTCCACCTGTGGAAACTTCACAAATATGCTCACCTGTTTAATATACTGTCATGAAATCGCTCCTGTATTTATAACACAATTTACCTGTTTGATCAGCTTAAGACTTTTTCATGACAACTGCATCATATTCATACATTTTCCTGGCTTGTTTGGTATGTATGTTTCTGTTATAATTTGAGGAGTTGAATGGCATATATTTCATATCAAATGAAAGTATAATTCATTAACTTTTAGAAACTCCCTAAATTTGGTTAAGGTAAAATCTCTGGGGTAATAAAGTTTAATTCCTTTTGTCTGAACGACCCCTCCTTCACAACCAAATGTTCTGACTCTGTCTCAGTTCTGAGACCTGTAACCCGATATCCCACCTGGTTAACTTATGGGGCTCTCTGGTTGGAGGAGGGGGTAGCTGGTTTGGTTTATAGGAAAGGGAAATGAGCTGTTTGGGGAAGATCGCAGCTGACTTCCCACACGTGCATCTCTATGCCGTGTGTAGCCTCTATAGTTATGGCAGATCGTCTCTCACCCTCACACTACTCTGTGTGTGTAGCTTTCGCCAGGTGTGACTTCTTTATTTCTCTAAATTCTTGGTAACTGATGTTTGGTGTGTGGATTTAAGCTCTTGCCTACCTGGTGAATAAATTATTGTTATTCCTTTAAACTTGCGTGGTCTCTGTGACTCCTAATCCTTTTAATCTTTCTAGCCACGTTACGGCGGATACTTAGGGGTTTAATCCCAACTGAGGACTGACTGGCCAGCGGCCTGGTATGGGAATTGGTTTTATTAAGTTGGAGAGACAATCATGATCTACTCACTTAAAGGGTTTATGTATTGCTGGTTCTGGGATTTTAACCTTAAAGAAACCCATGGATGAAAAGTCGGTTATCTGTTAAAATTCCCTGAAGGAGCCCATTGGCGTGCATAGATCTGAGTTCGCAGTATTCATGCCAAAAGATGCTGTTGCTGCGATGATATTGCAAAATATCAATATTGCAAAAGGACAAATCGCAGGAGATGGCAGAGTATCAAAATTCACCACTTAATGAGGCATCATCTGTGATAACTTTCCTAAGTGCGAGTTGATTCATCAATGCCCATGATGTATTTCTTTCATGATTTTCCTAAATCAGCAACAGTATCACAAAACTTTCTCAAAGGGGAACACGATTTGAGGAGGGAGCAGAACCGGACACAACACCGGCTCTGTGAAATCCGCTTGCTTCCTCTTCACAAAATCCACCCATGCCTTTCAGATATGGTTTTTGGGAATTTTATGGACCACGATGCCTCTGCTTGCATTGGCCTTAATAGTTGCAGCTGTAAACAAGGCGGATATTTGGTATTTTCCCAAGGGAATAAGCCACAACAAATCACTGAGTCAAATGCCACTGACAATGTGTCCTCTGCCACTGGCTAGATACCTTCCATGACATCATCGCCGAAGATGGCTGAAGAAAAATTCTTTTCGAGATGATCATGATTTGCAGTGATTAACATGTAAATAAATTTATAACGGCTGATTATAATTTGAAATGACCAGTTCACAAAGGATGTATTTTTACTAAAGATTCTGAGGTATAAATCTTATTTTTGGATGAACAAGCACTTTAAAATAATATCAATTAATACGGATTTGCACAAATCTTTTTGGTTTGGCCAGGTTGGCGAGTTTACCGACTGTAGCAAACAATTTGACTCGCAGAAGTTCTTGAAGCGATCAGAGGATAGCTGATGGCTGACGATCCCATCCAACCTCAATTATTTTTTGCGTCATTTGGGAGGGATACTTAATTGCCGAAATTTCAAAGTGGATCGGTTCGCTGATGGTTTGAATGCAGGTACAATTTAATTTGGATTTAATATAAATTGCGATCCCTCCTCCTTTTCGGGTGCGGTCTGTCCTGAAGACATTGTATCCCTCGATAGTGATCATGGTATTCGTGACTGATTTTTACAGCCATGTCTCAGAAAATAATAAAAGTAAGCGAGTCAGTAAGTAAGTAAAGCTTTATTAATATAGTGCCTTTCAAAACAGAGGTTTCGAAGTGCTTTACACGTAGATAAAAGGTTAACAGAACAAGAAAAAATCCAACACAAACATGCAAAAAAAAAAAAAAAAACAGCAGCACAGTCCAAAGCAATTACAAAACTACAACTTTCACAAGGTCTTTTTCATTTTCCTTTATTACAGGGTAGTCCTACTGAGACCGAGGTCTCTTTTTCAGGGGAGCCCTGAATACAATCAAACAATTTCAAAGTCTGTTAACACAGAGCTCAATAAAATTCACACAATTACAAACAACAATTGCAGAATAAAGAAAACAAACTTTAAAATACAATTAGAAATAAAAGAGAATAATAAAGTAAGTAGAACATACAAATACAAAGGACAGAGAACAAGTCCACAGTTAAAACTAAAGGCAAGAACATCTGGCCTCCTCAAGTAACATCTCCCACAGTCGACTCTTGAAGGACTCATATGGAATGAGACAGTCAAGCTTCAGAGAGTCTTGGCATCTATTCCAAACACAGGGTGCATATGAGCTAAAAGACGAACAGCCCAAATTTGTTCTAGTCCTGGGTGCCTCCAACAAAATCCACCCTTGCGATCTGACATGCTGGCTTCTGATTTTGATGGACAATAACCTAGTAAGATACGAAGGAAGTTTGCCAAGTAATGCTTTAAAAATAAATAAATAAATAAATAAAATACAACGGAGCTTCCTTCTGAAATGAAGGGGAAACCATCTTAATGAACTATATAAAACACAATGATGAGTGCGGAAACCGTCTCCAGTGATAAAACACAGAGCACTGTGATAATACTTTAAGACCTTTGGACGCAATTTATCAGAGGCATGCATGTAAAGGACATCCCCATAATCAAATAAGGGTAAGATTGTTGCCTGGACAATCCCCTTCCTACTGTCTAAAGAAAAACAAGACCTGTTTCTGTAAAGAAACCCAATTTTTGCTCTAATTTTCTTGGAAAAGTTAGACACATGTTTTGAAGGAAAAGTCATGATCCAGCTAGATACCGAAATATTTGTAAGACTGAACTTGCTTAATTTTAGCACCAGTCACAGAGAAAATTGAGTCATTTGGCATAATTGCATTCCATGCAGAAAAAAACATGAACTTAGTTTTATCAGTATTTAAAACAAGTTTCAGATCAGCTAGAGTGTGTTGAATATGATTAAAAGCCGATTGCAGGTAGATAAGGGCCTGGGCACACGTTTATGCAGAGGAGTACAACACAGTGTCATCAGCATAAAAATGAGCCTTGCAATTTGCAATGTTATGAGCAATATTATTTATATAAATTGTGAATAAAATTGGTCCAAGTATTGATCCTTGGGGTACTCCTTTTGTCACTTTTAAAAATTGAGACTTTGCATCCCTCAGCGTAATAGCTTTTCTATTAGAGAGGTAGTCCTGGAACCACAAGCAGGCAACACAATCAAGACCAATCAAGGACAACTTTTTTAATAAAATGAAATGGTCTACTGTATCGAAAGCTTTTGCTAAATCAATAAATAGGGCTGCACAGTTTTTGTTAATTATTCACAGCTGATATCAAATCATTTATAACCACTGAGGCTGCTGTGATGGTGCTATGACCAGGCCTGAAGCCAGATTGTTGTCAAGTTAAAATGTTGTTCAAAGTTAAAAAACTGCAAAGTTGTTGCTTAACGAGGGATTCTAAAATCTTAGCCAGGCAAGGCAATTTTGAGAAAGGTCAGTAGCTGTTCACTGAACTGGGATCACCACCCTTAAATAATGGAAAAACATGTGCAGCTTTCCACACACTGGGAATAGTCCCCATCGATAATGATAAGTTAAAAATATTAGTTATTGAATGCGCAATCATTGGGGCTGCTAAACGCAAAAGACTCGGAACTAGATGATCCTCTCCAGTGGAATTATTCACATCAATTCGTTTCAATTCTTGTAAGACCTCATTCACTTGAAATTCCCTAAATGAAAACAAAACTGTAGGTGTTGGAGAATTTGTGAATGAACTAGAGCTGAGGTCAGACATATCTCCTGTAGTGGACTGAATAGTACAATTTTCAAAAAGGTTTCCAGCGGCGATAAAATGTTGGTTAAAAAGATCGCAGATTTTGCGTTTATCAGTTATAGGACCAGAATCAGTGTGGATGGAGTGTGGAATAGACGAAGAAGGATTAAAATTCAGGGACTTGACAATTTCCCAAAATTTAGCAGGATTACCCTGACTTTGGCCAGTGACGAGATAAAATAATCAGATTTTGCCTTTTTAATCAGTGAGCAGCATTTATTTCTTAGTTTTCTAAAAACCTGCCAGACAGAGAGTGCCTGGGTTTCCCTAGCTTTACCCCATGCCTCATCCCTGCCGCGTAGTTCAGTGGATAAGGCATTCGAATACCAAGGGTTTCTTCTATTCTTAACCCTAAGTCTCTTCACCGGAGCATGCTTATCCACAGCATGATTAAATGCGGTAATAAAGTGAGCCAATGCTAGGTCAGGGTCTGGAATAAAACCCGCAGAGCTTAAATCACTCCAGAAAATATCGTGCAGGACGGTAATATTGTCCAGTATTCATCACATGGTATTTAGAGTTTCTCGCAAATATATTTTAAAAAAATATATACTCAAAGGCAATGAAAACGCAACACTCTAAATTTTGGTTTATTTTTGCTCAGGACCTGAGTAGTCCAATTCTTAACTGACCATTGGGGTCACAATGTGTACCTCGTTACACATGAATGATCATCATGTACCAAAACCAGTGAAGTTGGCACGTTGTGTAAATCGTAAATAAAAACAGAATACAATGATTTGCAAATCCTTTTCAACCTATATTCAATTGAATACACTGCAAAGACAAGTTACTTAATGTTCGAACAGGTAAACTTTGTAATTTTTTGCAAATATTAGCTCATTTGGAATTTGATGCCTGCAACATGTTTCAAAAAAGCTGGCACAAGTGGCAAAAAAGACTGAGAGAGTTGAGGAATGCTCATAAAACACTTATTTGGAACATCCCACAGGTGAACGGGCTAATTGGGAACAGGTGGGTGCCATGATTGGGTATAAAAGCAGCTTCCCTGAAATGCTCAGTCATTCACAAACAAGGATGGGGCGAGGGTCACCACTTAGTGAACAAATGCGTGAGCTGATTGTCGAACAGTTTAAAAACAACATTCCTCAACGAGCTATTGCAAGAAATTTAGGGATTTCATCATCTACGGTCCGTAATATCGTCAAAAGGTTCAGAGAATCTGGAGAAATCACTGCACGAAGCGACAAGGGCGAAAAACTAACATTGAATGCCCGTGACCTTCGATCCCTCAGGCGGTACTGCATCAAAAACCGACATCAGTGTGTAAAGGACATCACCACATGGGCTCAGGAACACTTCAGAAAACCACTGTCAGTAACTACAGTTCGTCGCTACATCTGCAAGTGCAAGTTAAAACTCTACAATGCAAAGCGAAAGCCATTTATCAACAGCACCCAGAAACGCCGCCGGCTTCGCTGGGCCCAAGCTCATCTAAGATGGACTGATGCAAAGTGGAAAAGTGTTCTGTGGTCTGACGAGTCCACATTTCAAATTGTTTTTGGAAACTGTGGACGTCGTGTCCTCCGGACCAAAGAGGAAAAGAACCATCCGGACTGTTATAGGCGCAAAGTTCAAAAGCCAGCATCTGTGATGGTATGGGGGTGTATTAGTGCCCAAGGCATGGGCAACTTACACATATGTGAAGGCACCATTAATGCTGAAAGGTACATACAGGTTTTGGAGCAGCATATGTTGCCATCCAAGCAACGTCTTTTTCATGGACGCCCCTGCTTATTTCAGCAAGACAATGCCAAGCCACATTCTGCACGTGTTACAACAGCATGGCTCCGTAGTAAAAGAGTGCGGGTACTAGACTGGCCTGCCTGTAGTCCAGACCTGTCTCCCATTTTTTGCAATGTGTTGCTGCCTTTAAATTCTAAGTTAATGATTATTTGCAAAAAAAAAATAAAGTTTCTCAGTTTGAACATTAAACATCTTGTCTTTGCAGTGTATTCAATTGAATATAAGTTGAAAAGGATTTGCAAATCATTGTATTCTGTTTTTATCTACGATTTACATAACGTGCCAACTTCACTGGTTTTGGGTTTTGTAACTCAACAGTGTGAGTTGGACTCTCATCAATCCATATTGAGTACAACATATGGGATTAGGAGTTGTGCAAGTACAGTGGTTGAAATGAAGGAGGGGTTGTCTTCCCTATATAAAGGCATGATAAAAGCCACACAAAAAAACATTTTAAAGTGTCATAATGCCACGTCTGTCGACTGAACAACGGAACAGGGCCCTGGGTATGCTAGAGGCGGGAGAAAGTGCCCAGCAAGTGGCTCACCGTTTTGGGTGTAGTACGTCCAACTGGGACGAGCTCATTCATCAAGATTACCCAGACCTCAAACCAGGCAGCAACTCAAGAATGCACTACAGGCAGAGTGGCGACAACTTCCCCAAGACAACCTAAGACACTTAGTCAGGTCCATGAGGAGACGTTGTACTGCCTGTGTGGATGTTCGTGGGGGTCACACCCGATACTGACTGTTCTTTTGAGTTCATTTTTAAATGTGTGTTCTGTTCAGTCTTGTTGTGATTTTTCATTTTCAACTTGTGCCCGTTATGTTTAATGCATCTGTTTATTATTGTCCAAATCGGCCCATTAACACATTTAATTCATTAAAGTCAACCCACCCAACAAATTTGAATTGTTAAAATAAGAAAATAAATTTGAGTCACAAAATTATTTGAATCCCAACTGGTGTTGCGTTTTCATTGCCTCTGAGTATATAAAAAAAAGTTTGTGCATTGCCAGTCTGGAGTGCCAGTAATTTTGGAGCCCACTGTATCTCAATAGGTAATTTCATTTTGAAACTAATAAACGCCCCCCAGGGGATCAGCAGAAGGACCTGTTAGAAGGAGAGGAGAGGGAATGTTTTATTGATGGAATCAGAAAGTGGTCCAAAATTTCTATGTACACCTGTGCATGGATTGTTAAAGCAATGGTTGCCATTTCCCCTGGTCTTTTTCCTGACATGCAACCCATATCATAAATGAATGGGAACATTTGCTTGCTATCTTCAAGCGGTCATCTTTATATGTTTCATTGGAATGACACCAGACAAAGGTTCCAGCACCATTGTCATGGCCAATGCAGATTTGTGATTCATCACTAAATTTCACTCTCATCCAATCATCCACAGTCCATGATTGTTTCCCTTTCACCCACTGTAACCTTGCTGTCATGCCACGGCCCCAATCGTCCACTTCACCAGAATTCTGAGGACCCAGCCTCCTACCAGGTTCATCACTCAACTACGTGCATCTCTGTATAATTATCTAATTATCCAATATAGCCCTTAAAAGCCAGAGCTTCGCACCAGTGCAGTGGAAAGTCTCCAAGTCCTTTGTGTAGTGTTTCGCTTGTAACTACTGAAATACTTAGATTTAGCAGACTATTGTTGGTCTAGCACTCTTTTTGTACTTATTTGGGAATTTCTGTAACTTTCAGTATTGTACCATTATCATTCATTTTTGAAGCTCTGCTTCAATAAGAATAAAATACAATTTGTCTTCTTTGCACTTGAATCCAATCACCATTATTTTCATTTCAGTGCACACCACTCCATGCTCTGCAAACCCTTGACTCTTGCCCTCTTCTGTTCAGGTGTTGATGCTGGTTTTTGTTTGGCTTTTCTGTAAGTAAATCCTATTTCATTCACCCTATTTGGTACATTTCTGTCACAAACCTTGACTCTTGTTCTGCCCATGTTTTCTTTTGTTTTGTCATGCATTTTCAATTTTCAAGGCATAATGCTTTGAGTTTTCTGTCCTTTGACGTCTTCCATGGTCTATCAATATGTTTTCCTTTTATAATGTTCCCATTTTGTTTATACCTGCACCAAATTTTAGACACAGCTGACTGGTAACAACTAACTTTGTTTTCCATTTACTGCGTTGAATTTCCTTTTTGAAGCAGTTTTATAATCCTTTGCTCTTTTTTCAGTTCACAATATTCTCTGGCCAGGTGTCTAGACTTCTACTTATTAGCGACCCATTGATTCAGTTCAGTCTCAATTTGATTAGAGATTACTTGCCTCCGTTTATGTAAGCATATGTTTGCAAAAAAAGCCCAGTAAGCACTACAGATCCACAGAAATGTGATTGAACGTATCATGCAATGCTATTTCAGATCTAAAATGGTTAAGATTTTAAGTAATCTTACATGAAAAGCACCTAGTTTCAAAAATTAATAGCTTGTTAAGATAATTTAATTGTAACCACTGATCTATATAGAATAACTGGATTGCTGATGTGATAGAGAACTGCGTTGGGAGGGCGAAGCAAGCGGAAGTGGTCGAGCAGCCATCTTACTTTGCCCGGTAGGTAGCAACTGTTATACAGTAACCTGTGGCAGAGAAGCATTGATGTACAGCTCTCCAATGCAGAGCGACATTTTTCGGGAGATGTGGCGAGACAATGCACTGGTTGTAGTAAAGAAAGATACACATAAATCATTTTCAGGGAATAGATTGCTTCTTATAACCCACTGGCAATCTACGTTAACCGCAGATAATGTGTCAACGTTAGCCCAGCTAACGGTTATTAGCTAGAATAACGGTTCTTAAAATTAATGTTAGCTAACGTGATCCATCACACCAGCCCGAAGGTACCCAGATTACTGAGCTGAAGTTCACAAAATCAATGTCACACGCCATAAATTAGTAATCCAGTAATACTGCTGTGTAACGTTGTCTATAATATTGGATTAGACTAGCTAGCCAACAAAACCGGGCATTGACTGGTCGAATTATTAAGGCTAATTTAAGCCAGCACTAAAATGGCTAACGTTCTGCTGACACTCAATTACCGTTGACGGACAAGTTTAATTTTGCCAGGTTATCAATGAGGATGTAACATTAGACCTACTTAAAAAGATTATGTGATTCACACTCTATAATGAATAGCAGACAGTTTTACATACATCTCCATGATGCGCAACTGACCTCACTTCTCATGTGAACGATGATTTAGCGACTTTAATAAGTTTACATTGTGTTCTCTTTAGCGAACCCACTTTCGCTTCGTTGGAAATTTGTCATGGTTTGGTCCCGCCAGATGTAACCTGCAATCCAGCGGGCACTGGGACCAGGAGCCCAAAAGCAGGAAGATAGGACCCACACGCACAGGCTGATACAAAAATAAAATAACTTTTAATAAGTATTAGAAAAAGACAATCAAAAGATCAGTGGAACAGCAGCACAAAACAGCAGGGCTAAAATCTCAGAATGCAGCTGCAATTGCCAACTGGCAATTGCAGCTCTTAAATACTCCGCCTTCACCTCCACCTCAACGAGCCACACCTGTAGTTCGTTGAAGTGGAGGCGAAGACAGCAGGAGGGGGAGGGACTGCAAGGCAAAACCCTTACAAAATTAGCCTAGCTTCATGACAGCAATTGAGTGGAGACATCAGAAGAAAAAGCTCAATAGGGGAAACTGGGGAAAAATGGGGTATTGGGGAAAAATGGGTTTTGTCAGAACGCCTCCTTTAAAGTCTTCTAGTGACCTCAGCCTTCATTGGCTTTGAGAGATCACTTGATGAGAGCACTGCATTTCTTCCCAGTGCACATGTTTTTTTGAACACAGGAACCAGTTTTGCGAACTGTAAAAGAACTGGATCCAAAAACGCTGAAGTCAAGAGACCAAACGCTTCATTTGGAGCTGGGCAGGCTTCCACCATTACCAGCGGGGCCGTGCTGACGGCCAACTGCAGCAAAGCAGCTGGACCGAGGGCCTTCACCATCATCAGCGGGCTAGTGCTAAAGGCTAACCGGACCTAGCAGCTGAATTAGCGGGCTTCCACCACCACCAGTGGGCCTGTGCTGATGGCTAACCGCGCCTAGCAGCTGGATCTGCTGCTCACCCCACCACTCCCACACCTCAGGACAAACAATGCCACCAAAACAGAAACATGACATGAAACCAGAAGAGGAGTTTGTGTCGCTCACACAGGTAAATGAGCTACTGCTTCAACAGAAAGAAATGTTCTCTACCCTGCTACAACAACAGCATGACGACTTTAAAAGCTTTGTCAAACTTATTATGGACTCTTCAAACACGAGACTTGATGCGCTTTCCAGAGAGCTTCAAGAGATCAAAACAAGTATCCAGTTCACACAGAAAGAAGTGGATGAAATCAAAATGAACAACACCAAGTATACAGAAAATCACAACTCAATGCAGACAGATATCATGAAAATATGTACCAGTTTACTAACCATCACGGATAAAATGGAATACCTTGAAGGGCAATCCAGACGTAACAACCTGGTCATCGATGGGATCGAGGAGTCACCAGGCGAGACCTGGGTCGACTCGGAGGGAAAGGTGAGGGGAATCCTGGCGGAAAAGCTGCAGCTCCAACGGGAGGTAGAGGTGGAGCGGGCGCACTGAACAGGGAGACCCACGGCTGGCAGTGACAGGCCAAGACCCATCGTTGTAAAGTTTCTCAGGTATAAGGACAAGCTAGCGGTTTTACTGAGGGCTAGGTGCCTTAAAGGTGCCAAAATATTCATCAATGAAGACTATACAGATGCTGTATGGTTAAAAAGGAAAGAACTATTGCCCAAGATGAAAGCTGCGCGTAAGAGAGGGGACATTGCCTTTTTAAGGCACGACAAACTCATCATCCATCCCCGCAGCAGCACACCGAAGCCTCCGTAGGACATTTAAACTAACTACAGGTATGCGTGCAACAAACTCCATGCACTCACACACACGCATATGGAGGATGTTTTCACTAAACAGTTAAGACCTCCGTTAAAGGAACAATATAGCAATCTGGAGTTGTCTAAAAAAGGATTAAGAATCGCCCATCTCAACATCTGCAGTCTGTTACATAAAGTGCCCGACCTCGCTATTCTAATCAGTAATGAAAATATAAATGTCTTGGCAGTATCTGAAACTCATTTGGACATCTCTGTCAATGACTCTAAGGTAGCCATACCTGGTTTTAGTATTTTCAGGCATGATAGAAACAAATATGGAGGAGGAGTAGCAATTTATGTACAGAATCATGTCCCAGTAAAAATAAGGAAAGACCTGATGGACCCATCTAAAGAAATTATATGGCTTCAAGTACATCTTCCTTACATTAAACCATTAATTATTGGCTGTTGTTATAGACCTCCTAGTTCCACTGTACAGTACACTGATGATATTTGTGCCACTCTTATGAATACCACAGATACTAACAAAGAAGTGTATTTACTGGGGGATTTCAACATAGATTGGCTCTCCTCCTGTCATTTGAAGGACAGATTAATTGCTACTATGAGCATATGTAATTTAAAACAAATAATTGATGTTCCAACTAGGGTTAATACTAATGGTTCGGGTGTTACATCCTCCTCATGTATTGATCACATTTTTACTAATGTTAGCGAACTATGCTCTGAGGCTGTATCAAAGCCGGTTGGTTTCAGTGATCATAATGTTGTGGTTTTGGTAAGGAAAGCAAAAGTGCCTAAAGCTGGACCTAGGATTATTATGCAAAGATCCTATAAATCATTCTGTGAAGAAAAATTCATTGATGATATTAAAAAATTAAAATGGGATAGAATCTATTCAGAAAGACATACGAACTCAGCACTAAATCTGTTTTTCGATATGCTGTTGAAAATTATTGATAAACATGCTCCCGTAAAAAAATTCACGGTGAAAAACACCATTGCCCCATGGATCGATCATGAATTAAAAACTTGTATGGCTAACCGAGATATGACAAAACGAGCTGCTATAAAATCAAATGATCCAGCTCTATGGTGTAATTACCGGAAACTCAGAAACACAGTAACTAAAATGAACAAGCAGAAGAAGAAATCCTATTATCTAAAGAAAATCTATGAAGCAAGACATGATGGAAAGAAACTTTGGAACACCCTCAACAATATACTGGGCAGGTCTAAGTATAATAATCCTACTTTTATACAAGCAGAAGGTAAATTTTTAACTAAACCTACTGATGTTGCTAATTATTTCAATAAATTTTTTTGTGGAAAGGTAAACGGTATTCGACAGAATATGAATAACTCTAATTATGAAAAATCTATAGAACTTATCAATCGACTGATAATGATCAACAGAAATTGCAGTTTTAACTTTGATCCAGTAACAAAAGAGGAAGTTAAAAAACTTCTTCTCTTAGTTAAGAGCGATAAACAGTTTTGATTATCTTGATGGAAAATTAATAAGAACTATCGCGGAGTACATTTGTGAACCCGTGTACCATATTTTTAACCTCAGCTTGAAGGAAGGTATTTACCCTCAAGCTTGGAAAGTTGCAAAAATAATACCGATACCAAAAGATAATAGAAATGCTTTCACTGGTGAAAACAGTAGACCCATTAGTATTCTTCTATCTCTTAGTAAAATCATGGAAAAACTTATATCTTCTCAGATTTCAAACTATTTCTCTGTTAATAAACTATGTTCGGAGTTTCAACACGCCTACAAAGCTGGACACTCTACTTGCATTGCACTAACACACATGATCGATGACTGGCTGTACCAAATAGACAACAGGAATGTTGTAGGTGCCGTAATGTTAGATTTTAGTGCAGCTTTTGATGTAATTGACCACACACTGCTTTTGAAAAAAATCACAGCTTATGGGTTCCAGACAGAAGCGGTTAAGTGGATAGAGAGTTACTTAACTAATAGATCTCAGTCCGTGTACTTCAACGGTAGTTTTTCTTGTACAAAGAAGCTAGAATGTGGAGTCCCTCAAGGTAGCTGCCTTGGTCCTCTTCTGTTTTCCATTTTTACGAATGACTTACCTCTAGTGCTAAACAATTCATCAATCATAATGTACGCTGACGATTCAACAATATATACAGCAGCTAACAACATAGACCAGTTAAATGAGTCACTACAAAGAGACTTACATCGTGTTTCAAACTGGGTGTCCAATAACAAGCTATTTTTGAATATAGCGAAAACAAAGTGTATAACCTTTAGTTCTAATCATGCATTAAAAAACAGGCGGCCTTTGTCTCTGAATATAAAAGGTGTTGATCTGGAGTAAGTGCATGAAATTAAGCTTCTTGGTGTTACCATAGATGAACAGCTAAATTGGTCCCGTCATATTAGCAGCATTTTAATTAAAATGGGAAGAGCTTTGTCCAGCATTAGAAGGTGTGCATATTTTATGACAGATACTACAATCAGACAAGTTATCCAATCATTGATGTTGTCTCATCTTGATTTTTGTTCTGTTATCTGGTCATGTGCATTTAAGAAAGATCTGCACAAACTCCAACTTTTGCAAAACAAAGCTGCTCGTTTAGCACTTCACTGTTCTTTTAGGACAAGCACCGATAGTATGCATGAAGCTCTGTCTTGGCTAAAAGTTGAGGACAGACTATCCGTGAATATCTTAGTCTTTTTTAATTGCATAATCACTACAACAAAGCCAAAAAGCCTTTATGGCAGGATCTCATACATCAATAGCATTCACGGCCATGCCACAAGGCAGGTTACACAAGGTCATGTTGTTGTTCCCATTTCAAGAACTTGTGCTATACAGAAGACTGTTATGTACAGGGCTTCCACTCAGTGGAATAAATTACCATGTACTTTGAAAATATCTAACACCAAAATGCAGTTTAAAAATGAACTTAGGAAATACATTTGTACAAAATGAACATGAACTCTGAAAATAGATGATTATCCGCTGATTGTAACATGTCTGTTTCTGTAACCATTGTCATTTATTAACTGTTGAATGGAAAGTATTGCCAGTGAGACATTTCTACATAGGAAAAGATCGTATGTGCTACACTTCTCTCTGTTTTCCTTGTATTAAACCTACTGTAGTAGGTATTGTTGCTGCTAGCGTCAGTATTAGCTTCTGAGTGGGTTGTGGGTTTTGACTGAGGGCGACCATGACTGTATGAAAACTAAATGTCGGAATCATTGAATTCTTAAGTTATATACATATCAAATGTAATTTTGTTTTTTGATGGACCCCAGGAAGACTAGTTGCGACCCTGTAGCAACTAATGGGGATCCTTTTAACAAATAAACAAATAAATAAAAAAATAAACATGTTGACTGTTGAACTCGCCTCGGAGAGATAAATATCAAAATACGTCCATTTTCATACTATTTCTCGTGTGTACTTTTTGTGGGACAGTTTTTTAGTAGAATAGACACTGATATAAAGGTGAGGTTCTGTTGGAGTAGTATGCTGCAGGCAACGGGAACGCGTTGTTGATCTTCACCTAAATTCGCCTTGCTTTTCTTAAAGGACTGTATCGTGTACTGTGCATGATGTGGGGTAAAATGGGGTAGGCGTTGCGGGGCATAATGGGGTACTGCCCCGTTATGCTCCAAGTGTATTATTCTGTAATGTCACAGATACTTTTGAGTCAAACGGGTGTCAAGACAGAGAGGGAAACCAGCTGTACTCACATGTTCACCTCACAAAAAGGAACTGCTGGAAATGAAAGAAAAGTGCTCCAAAAGTAAAAGGTTGCAAAAAAGAGAAAGGAAAGAAAAGTTCAGATGCACAGGAGGATACTGAATGTCTCTATTGTGAGGATTTTTATTCGGTCAGTCATGAAAGTTGGGTTGCCTGCAGCAAATGCAGCAGATGGGCGCACTGCTCATGTGCTGGACTGGATGAAAGCAACAGAAACCCAGTATTCATGTGTGAACTGTGTGAAGACTGAAAATGGAATTAGATGTTGTTTTGTAATCATTTTTTGGACTCGCCTCAATAGTTTTGCTGGTTCCCCAATTTGCCCCAGGAGCCACCCCGTTTTGCCCCTTGCATGGGGTAAAACGGGGTGGCGAGCCATTTTTTTTTTTTTTTCAATCTTGAATAAATACCTGAACTTGAAATTTTTGCATTTCTTGCTTTGTCATATTGTTTTTTATGTGCAAACCTTTAATGTTTATACAAGTTTGAGTCCCTTGAATGAATTATACACATGTGGGGAAAGATCTTTCTTAAGTACCCCATTTTGCTCCAGTTTCCCCTACAAGACATCCGTTGGGACTTACATATGCGTTATGCGTGATTGCATCTCACAGCCAGTGTTTCTAAAATAAAGACAACGGCTGACAAGATGCGAGCTTATGGCTCGTTTATTTTTTCATTAAGTTTTTAAAGCCCACCTTACAGAATAATACAACTCCAATTCCGAAATAGTTGGAACGAAATGTAAATTATGAATAAAATCAAAATGCAATGACTTTCAGATCACATGAGCCAATGTATTATTTACAATAGAACATCGATAATATTTCAAATGTTGAAACTGAGACATTTTACATTGTTATCCACAAAATTAGCTTATTTCAAATTTTCTGGCTGCAACAGGTCTCAAAAAAGTTGGGACACAGGCAAAAAAGGGCTGAAAATGCAAATAATATATAAGAGAATCAGCTGAAAGAACATTTAGCAAGTAATTAAGTTAACTGGCATCAGGTGTGTAACATGATTGGCTATAAAAGGGATGTCTTAGAGAGGCTGAGTCTCTCAGAAGTAAAGATGGCCAGAGGCTCTCCAACCTGTGTAGGCTTGCATAAAAAAATTGTGGAATACTTTAAAAATAATGTTCCTCATCGTCAAATTGCAAAGGCTTTGAAGGTCTCATCATCGACAGTGCATAACATCATCAAAAGATTCAGAGAAACTGGAAAAATCTCTGTGCATGAGGGACAAGACCAAGGACCTTTACTGGATGCCCGTGATCTTCGGGCCCTCAGATGCCACTGCATCAGTCACCGGCATGATTCTGTCATTGACATCACTAAATGGGACCAGGAATACTTCAAGAAACCACTGTCTGTAAACACAGTCTGCCGTACCATCCACAGATGCCACCTAAAACTCCATCATGCAAAAAGGAAGCCATATTTGAGCATGATCCAGAAGCGCTGCCGTGTTCTGTGGGCCAAGGCTCAATTAAAATGGACTGTAGCAAAGTGGCAAAGTGTCCTGTGGTCAGACGAGTCTAAATTTTACATTCTTGTTGGAAATCATGGGCGTCGTGTCCTCCGGGCTAAAGAGGAGAAAGACCACCCCTCCTGTTATCAGCGTTCAGTTCAAAAGCCAGCATCTCTGATGGTATGGGGATGCATTAGTGCATATGGTGTGTGACACTTGCGTGTTTTAAAAAGCACCATGAATGCTGAAAGGCATATTAAGGTTTTAGAGCAACATATGCTCCCCTCCAGACGACATCTATTCCAGGGAAGGCCTTGTGTATTTCAGCAGGACAATGCAAAACCACACACTGCAGCTATTACAACAGCATGGCTTCGTAGTAGAATAGTCCGTGTGCTGAACTGGCCTGCCTGCAGTCCTGATCTTTCACCGATTGAGAACATTTGGTGCATAATTAAAGGAAAAGTCCATCAAAGGAGACCCAAAACTCTCCAGCAGCTGGAGGCTTGTATTAAACAAGAGTGGGATCAAATTCCAATGGCTAAACTCCAGAAACTTGTCTCCTCAATGCCCAGACGCCTCCACTCTGTGTTAAAAAGACGAGGGGATGCTACACTATGGTAAACAAGCCCCTGTCCCCACTTTTTTGAGACCTGTAGCAGCCATCAAATTTGAAATGAGCTCATTTTGTGGATAAAATTGTAAAATTTCTCAGTTTCAACATTTGCTATGTTATCTCTGTTCTATCGTAAATAAAATACTGGCTGGTGTGATTTGAAAGTCATTGCGTTTTGATTTTATTCACAATTTACACTTTGTCCCAACTATTTCGGAACTGGGGTTGTACGTGCAAAATCGACATCTTCTTCAGTCAACATGACCCCATTTCAATTTCGTTGTACCACTGCCCCACTCAGGTGGGACGTAGAAAAATCCTTATAGATTTCTTTTGATCCCCAGAACTCGCTCATTGGTCTTACGTATTGTCAGATGCTGATGTTGTCCATTGAAAATGTTAAAGGCACATACAATTGCTGCCTACTGTAGTTAAATCTGCTGTCCTTGAGGCATTTTTTGTGCAGTCAGGTCGATCTGAGGAGGAAGCATAAAATACCGCCTCTTCCGTGTCTATTAAAAGATATTTTCTCAATTAATTGGCTGTAACGTGTTCAATGTGAGTAATTTTCTGAGAGATTATAGTTGGGCATACCAATATGACGGCACGGTTACTTTAAAATTATGACGTCATCAGGTATCCAGTTATTCTATAGATCAGCGGTTGTAACTGAGGTTGGTACAAATACTTGCAAATACTACACAGGGGGCCGCCTAAACCGAGTCTGGGAATCAGTGATCAACATGATAATGTCATGTGTCTTTGTCCTGTTTCTTACACCCCCTCCCATCTCTCTCTTTCTCGCTCTCTCCACACACACACACACACACACACACTGGTTTATCACCACACTTAATCTGCTTTCTTTGTGTCAGGTCAGGCAACACAGCAACATAATATGATTTGCCCTGTAGTGGTATAGTGTTCAGAAATGGAAAATCCTGGAGTCAGAAAGTAAAACTCCAGCCATGTTTTACCTCCACCCCCTGAATTTAGCTTGGTGACTTCACTTCTACCAACAGGCTGAAGAGTTATGCTAATTTGAAAATCAGGGTGACTAGAAGAAAATACTGAAGAGGACTTCTACTCTCTGAATCTGGATTTTCCTTGTGCAGTAAGCAAGGCCAGCAATGGAGTTGAATATGAGCGTGGACCTCAGATATTTCTGACATAATGTGCATTACATTGGAAAATAATCTTTTAAAAAATAATAATAATAGTGCGATTAAGAAAAATTACACATTGCTAACATTCTGGAATGACAACTGTGGTTGGAACAGAAAGCCAGCATACACTGGGATCGACTATGAAAGCCACTCAAGTAGCCTAGATGTCCAAAGGCGTTCAGCTCCACCGTGCAGTAAACAAACCCAACACCAGCGAGTCTTTCGGGGGAAAACAGTCCTTCTCCTCTTCCACTCAAGTCCAAAAATAGAACGAAATCCGACACTGTCCCAGGCGGAACAAAACATGTAGGAAGAGCTATTGCAACACAGCTCAACCAGAAACCGCCCGGCGTTCAGGTGTTTTCTCTTCATGTAAGCAACGGTTAAGTGACTATGTGCCGCCGTTAAAGTGGGAATCAAACGATCCTTCAGTTGTGCCTTCACTGAAATTTAGCAATTCAGTGCTTCGCGCACACTCTTATTCAGAACTACACACAAATTCATCTCGTTTACATCAGCAGATCCTAAAGTGGTAAGTGGAGTTTGCATCCTCGTTTTTTCTCAATTTTTTTTTTTTTTTAACTACACTTGGGTTTTGTCACCGTTAGAACTTCTTTCCCCTCTTGCTGGCTATATATCGTAAAGACTTCATGACAGCGTCATTGGTTCGATGCGTGCACGCATCTGGTTGGCTATCAACATTTTAAGAAGTTAGACACTTTGTGTCGCTATAAAACAAGATATTTAAAATCAGTGGTGTAGTGGTCTTTACAGAAGTTGGTGTAACCTTCTCTATTGAGGAAATGGATAGACCACTTCGCAGAAAATGGGTATACTCGTCAACGTATTGAACTGGCTTTAAATGGCTGATTGTATAGTATACAGTAAATTAAATTAAAAAGGGGGGAGCGTATGTCTGCCTATACCACGGTTTATAGCATTTTATTTGGCACGTTTCGGTACTTCCCGGGGCGAGAAATTGTAATGTCTGAGCCACGGTTGGAGAAGCAGCATTACATTAGCGACATTACCGAACGCGCTTTATCGGCGTGGAAACGCGAGGCGCCTCTGACTTGTTATTTTGAAGCCAAAGTTGTATAAAAGCTCTGGACGCGTCTTTTCTGTGTTGCTTAGTAACGTTCCTGTCACTCAAATTAGTGAACATTCTGACCAGTGGCGGGCGGTGGTGGACAGAGAACAAGGAGGGCGACAAACATGTCTTTAAACTGCTTATTAGTCTTGATCTGTTTTCAGTCAATTTCCCTGGTAAAAGACACTTGAACTCTCCCCTCTCAGGCGTAGCTTACTGTCTTCGTTAAGACGAGAAATTAAAAGCACCAGTTGAACGCAAAAAAGAGCGCATTTCAGTCTTTTTCAATTAAACAATCATTACGCGCAGGCTTGACGACTTGCTTAGGATGTGACAAAATTTATCGCGGAAAATCTAGTTTTGTTTTTTTTTTTCGTGAAGAGCTGCCTATTAAGGCATGCGAATTAAACATATTTACTCGCCTAAACATTTCATTGTAAGGGAAACTAACATGTTGACCAAGAACAATGATTGAAATCGGGTCACTAATCTCATCCATTTCAAGGGATGTTTTCCGCCCCCCTCAGTTTTCCGTCCGCCGCCCCCACTGATTCTGAAATTAACCGTTTCAACGAACTTGTCAAAAGCGAACTGACTTCATGATTGGACAGCAGGGAAAAGATTGACAATGATGTAAAGCGTCTTTTTATCAAGGCGCCTCAAAATACGTTTGATACATCAGAAAACTGCGAGGCGCCTGGGGCGCTTAAACGCGAGGCGTCCGGTGCGCAAAAGCAGCGTCCAGGGGCCTTATGTATCAAATTTGCGTGGATTTTATACTTAAATATTGCGTACGTTCATAAAAATTATAGTAGTATTTTGTAAAAAGAATTAAATTTATAATGTAGCGGGCCACCAAATCTGCTTGCAATTTTTAATGAAAAAATCTGAATCAACTTTTCATTTTGCAAAAATGCAAAATTCTATTACTTTTATGCATTTTTTTTAAAGTCACGTTTGTTTTCATAAATCTGAAATCCGCAAAAAAAAAAAAAAAAAAAAAGTGGCGTACGCATCTTTTCTGTTCGTACGCTCTCTTCATACATGAGGCCCCAGAACACGTCTAATCACTGAGAATATAAACAAACAGGGCGCCCCACGCCGATAAAGCGCGTTGGGTGTGATCGGCCCCTTAGCCTCTTTTAAGTCATGCCTGCAGACAATAGAGGCCTATACATTAGTTTAGGGATCAGCTTTCTGTTAAGGTCTGGCCACGTGACCTCATCCACATCACAGGCAAAGTCATCCCTTGCTAGGCAACGGGGAAACTATGGCCTTACCAGTGAAAAATTACTTGGGGGCGACGGGCGATTCGCCCGCTCAAAATCAGACTGTGGTCTGCGCAGTTTGCATAATTGGGCCTATGGGCTCTATCTTTCACACTGCCTTACCCGTTGCCACTATCCGCAACCCGTGAATTACGCATTTAGCAGCTTCCACTATCCCTAAACGATATCTTGCGGCCACACTACCCGCTGTGCATTATGCCGAATCCTTTATTTCACCAGAATTACCTTCATTCGCTGAAGAGTTCTGAAATGCCGCTCTCGCTGGGGGGAAAACAAGTTACGTCGCTGAGTGCCAGTGCATATACCTAATTTTATTTTTCTAAAATGAGATTTTGTTCTATGCTTCATTTCAGACGGGAGAGGGAGTTGGAAGTGCATGGCGAAATGCATTTTTTTCTTTTGCTTTTTTTTTTTTGAAGTTTCCATCACAAAAGGGGTAGGCTTGATTTTTTTTTTTTTTACTACATACCAAACATTAAACAATATGTCAATGTCAAAATAATAATAATAATAATAATAATACAATTCATGATTAACTTAACAAAAAACAGATCCTCCTGACTGGATTTGACCTCATGCACGGGCAATTTAACTTTGTCAACGGAGAAACGTGGCGACCTTCCTCTCTGCATCACGGATTTCGGTTTGTGGCACCTGGCACACTGATTGGTTTAACTGGATAACGCCCAAACCACGCCTATGCATAATGTAATGGGTAGTGCTGGTGTTTTAGGGATATAGGCAGGTGTGCAAGATAGCAACTTTTGGGAACGCCTCTTACACAATCTGAAATCCTAAACCCGTTATTTGGGGATTTAGCATTTGCAGAGGTGTTCCCCCCCTTGAAAGTTGCTATCTTGCACACCTGCCTATATCCCTAAAAAAACACCAGCGCTACCCGTTACATTATGCATAGACGTGGTTTGGGCGTTACGCCAGTTAAACCAATCAGTGTGCCAGGTGCCATTGCCTTTCGGAGCAGGCTGCGCTATCCCAAATCCTCAAACCGAAATCCGTGATGGAGAAAGGAAGTTCGCCACATTTCTCCGTGACGAAGTTAAATTGCCCGTACATGAGGTCAAATCCAGTCAGGGGAGGATCTGTTTTTGTTAAATTAATCATGAATTGTATTATTATTATTATTATTATTTATTATTATTTGACATTGACGTATTGTTTGTGATGGAAACTTCAAAAAAAAAAAAAAAAAAGAAAAACATGCGTTTCGCCATGCACTTCCAACTCCCTCTCCCGTCTGAAATGAAGCATAGAACATAATCCCATTTTAGAAAAATAAAATTAGGTGTATGCACTGGCACTCAGCGACGTAACTTTTTTTTTCCCCCAGCGAGAGCGGCATTTCAGAACTCTTCAGCGAATGAAGGTAATTCTGGTGAAAAGTACGTGGTTTCGTCCATTTACATTTTCCAATTGGACAGCTGTCTATTTTTATACAGCAAGTTGCGTGACCGTGCTGCAAAAACAGGTGTACGTACTTGTCGCCGAAATTACCTTCATTCGCAAGAGAGTTCTGAAATGCCGCTCTCGCTGGAAAAAAAAATTTCCGTTGCTGAGTGCTAGTGCGTAGCGCTCTTGTGAAAGCCCAAATGCGGGTAACGGGTGGTTTTAGGACCCGCTATACGCTTTCCCTAACGTGTGTGGTCAAGATAGCAATTGTAGGGAAAGCGCATAAACACGCCCACGGGCACACCTCCAGGCGCAAATAAAGGATTCGGCATAATGCATAGCAGGTAGTGTGGCTGCAAGATATCGTTTAGGGATAGTGGAAGCTGCTAAATGCGTAATTCAGGGGATGCGGGTAGCGGCAATGGGTAAGGCAGGGTGAAAGATAGAGCCCTCAGTCTCAAACAGGCCGCCTGGACTATGCTGGACATGCGCTACCCAGAAGCTGATTGGTTGGAATGCAAATGAGGAACATCGTTTTAGTTCGCGCCCCTAATAAGTGACGTCCTAACTGAAGACCCGCCTTAATGAGACGCTGACAGATTTCATTTTAATTTTGATTGTGTGCCAAAAGAGCGTGGTGACATGTATTTCAGCCTACAATGGCATAAGGCAGTAACTCCCATACATGACAATTGGAGTTACTGCCTTTTGCCATTGTAGGGCTGATTTGTAGACGCATGGACTGGGAGGTGCTGTTTCCCTCACTGTATTTGAATATTGTCCCATGTATTGCAGGATAAGTCTTTGAAAACAAAATGTCAAATGCCGTTATCATTATTATTTCCAAGTGATTAGAAAACAGCATTTTCTTCATGTTGACCCTAAAAGAGCATGATGACATGTAAATGTAAATGCAATAGACTGGGAGACCTGTTTGGCTTATAGCATTTGAATATTGTCCACAGTGGAGCAGGTTAAGTCTTTGAAAATTAAATGTTGAATGCCGTTTTCAATATCATTTTCAAATAGTCAGAAAATAGCATTTACATTTTCATGTTGACCCTAAAAGAGCATGGTGACATGTAAATGTAAATGCAATAGACTGGGGGTGCTGTTTTGCTTATTGCATTTGAATATTGTCCACTGTATTGCGGGGCACAACTTTGAAAATTAAATGTCAAAAAACTTTTCATTATCATTCACCTCCGCCAAGGAGGTGTATGTTTTTGCAGGCGTTTGTTTGTTTGTCTGTTTGTCTGTTAGCAGGATATCTCAAAAACGGCTTCATAGATTTTAACCAAACTTTGCAGGATCTTAGAGTAGCACAAGAGGAACAACTGATTAAATTTTGGCATATCTAGGCCAAAGTACAGCTGAGATATAGGCCAAAGTTCAAATCCAGCTATGCTGGCAGACATTTGAAGTCTTTCCAATGGGCTGGATTTCCAGTCGGCGTGCTTTTGGGTTTTGCTGCCACCTGGCGGTGGAATGCAACAAAACCCTACATCAGCCAATGAAAATAACTAATGCGCAGAGTTGCCTTGGCGTGGCGGAGGTGCTGCGCTCTCTGAGTGCTCTTGTTTGAATATAGTCATAGATTTCCCATATGAGTATGTGAAAATGAAAGTGATAATTGGATGAATGCATTTTCAATTTAATATTGTCTCAAATAACTCATTCATAAGTGGAAAATTATAATGCAATAGTTGAATTACATTTTCATCTGAATATTGTCCCCTATGGGCTTCCATTGAGATGAATGTTTCCTTGTCAGACAGGACAATCGAGCTCGACATCTGCCCTGGATCTCAAAAGCACCAAATACTACCGCAGTTGTAAAAAAAAAAAAAAAAAAAATGTTGTCAAGAAGGAGAAGACAATACTATCTTGAAAAAAAGACTGGGTAGGGGTAGAAAAGAGAGCCGTTTTTCAAATCACTTGCGGCTGTTTTTCATTATTCATTATTAATGACTATGTCAAGTATGCGGCTTTTTCGATGTAATTGCAATCTGCAGGCGCGTGTATGTATAGTTGGCATGGTTAGATGAGAACGCATAAGGTAAATGCAAAAATGAACGAAAATGGATACACGTTACATTATTACTAAGTTTAATTGGGAAGTATTGTGCAATTATGTGTCAAAGATTGTGGCAATTCAATGTGATAAAGGTGATAAAATTTGATATTTACGAATCAGTTGTGTTGAATCATATTAAATTGAAGGCTGGAATTCAATGACATTTTACATTTACATAACATTTATTTAGCAGACGCTTTTATCCAAAGCAACTTACAGTAAATGCATATGGTAAGGTCACTGACACTGTAGCCCAACAGACTGGACAAGGTACAACGAGGACAGGAATGGAAAAGCAGATATTTTTTGCTTTAAATTTCATTATTTAATGAAGTTCATGGTTAGTAATGAGATTTGAGCCAAATTTAGTGGGCAAAAAGTATGCAAACTCATGCAACACTACTCCATTTTAAACAATTCCCGTAAATGCAAAGAAAAACAAAAGAAAAAAAAAATGGCCACAGTGAGCCCTAAAATAGCTATCGTGAGAATTTTCACAAGGGCTATTTTTTTGTCCAGATCTTCAAAACAGCCCTTGTGGGAAATCCCTGGGCCTTACTGTTTTTTTTTTTTTTTTACACATACTGTACTGTCATAGATGCATATTTGGACATACCCAGAGTCAAAACAGGCTGTGCATTGAAAATGTAAAAAATCGCATCTTGATACAAGTTACACAATAAAAATGTGAAAAACAATATTCTCATTCCACACCAACAAAAACGCCTAACAATGACCAATGGCAAAACGCCAAAACATGCTCAATCCGCAGGGACAAAAGAAGCATTTGGAGTTAGAGGAGCATTCATTATGTAAAACATTGTCGAATCCTTGTTTAACATGTTCTTGGGTTTAAAATGGAGTAATTTAAGATCTGAACCTTATTCTGTCTATTAGGGCATGTAGATAAAAACAGTTTTTTCCAGCTCTGTGTTCATAAAAGTCATATCCAAAGCAATGTACTTTTGTGCACAAGTATGGTATCCCATATACGATAATCTTGAAAGCAATAATAAATAAAATGGTAGCTTATTAAGTTTGGCTATAATATGAGAGAAATCAGGTGGCTTAGTTCGTGAACAGAAGAAACCTTGACAGGTCTTATACTCTCTTAGAGGTCTTACTATGGTCTGGTGCTGATGCCTTGTTGGCCTGGTTTTTGATCAAATTAGAGCTGCAATCAAATTAATTTTCATGGCATTGCAAAGCCATTTTTGCCAACAAGAGGTTCATGAAGTTAAACCCCAAAAAACCTATGGACCTGCATATGGGCCAGTCAAATGCAGATGCTGTACTCAAACCTATGGGACTTCAGAACTATTTTTACAAAACATAACATGAATGGCGAGAACAGCCCATTCAGCCCAACTAGGCTCGCCAGTTTCTCTATACTAATGTGAATGTATAACTTCAGATACTCAATGACTCAATGGTATCTAGCTTTAAGTCAAGCCTGCTCTTGAAAACTCCCAAGGTTTCAGCCTCAACAATATGGTCAGGCAAGCTATTCCACATCGATCCCATGATTTCCAACAATGCCAAATATGTCGTGTTGAATTACAAGGAAATGTGTATAAAATAAAAAATTGTGATTTTGAACCTACTTCAGGGAAAACTTAAGGCCGGAGGAAATTTAGAGTTTAGGGGGTTAAATATTCCTCCAAAACACAAAAAGCAACTAATGAAGAGAAGGCAGCAAATTCTTGGATTGCAGTTGAGGTCAAAATGAAAACCAGCATGCAGGAGTTGACATTTGGACCAAGTTTGGAAACTCCAAAAACAAATATCAAACTTTCCTCTGGTGCAACCCTCTCTCCAGCCCGTTTCATGCTGTCGGGATGAAGAAGAAGCTTGGTGCCACGGCGGGATGCCCCGCGGTGGCGTGCCCGGAGTCACGGGCGAGTTCGGAGTCGGACTTGAAGCCCCCCTCTGAGGAAAAGATGCAGATGAAGAAAGAGATCTCGCTGCTCAATGGCATCAGCCTCATCGTGGGGAACATGGTCGGGTCGGGCATCTTCATTTCGCCCAAGGTTTGTGACTTGTACTCGGGTGTGTATTGCGGCGTTGGATTGTGCGGATTTCAAACTTTTTCCTGGTTAACAACTAATCCAGTGAACAACTGAAGAGCCTTGTGCTAAAACTACTTATGTCACATTTTGAAGCATTTTAAGATAAGGATGGGAAAGCATCTTCTATAGTCCATTGCCTCGATTTTCTCAAAATGGACATTTTGTGACTTATGTACTTTTAAGCACTGGGGTCTTCAATTGTTGCTTCTGATTAGCCAGACTGTCTCTATACATGACTCTCAGGTGGTCTGAGGGCGTAAAACCAAGGACTGTACTGTGATTCTCCCTAATGTATAGAAAGGACTATGATTCTTGAAAGCATTGCATGATGTATATCATTTAAGGCTGACAATACTTGATTTTTGTCTTGCCAATAGGGTGTCCTCCTATACAGTGCTTCCTATGGGCTTGCGCTGGTTATCTGGGTGCTGGGCGGCATCTTCTCTGTATTTGGTGCGCTCTGCTACGCCGAGCTGGGCACGACCATCAACAAATCGGGGGCCAGCTACTACTACATCCTTGAGTCCTTTGGCGGCTTTTTGGCCTTCATTCGCTTGTGGACCTCCATTCTCATCATTGATCCAGCCAGCCTGGCTGTCATCGCCATCACCTTTGCCAGCTACATGGTGGAAGGCATGTACCCCACCTGCCAGCCGCCCTACGCCGCAGTCAGACTCATCGCCGCTGCCTGTATCTGTGAGTATCTTGCCGCTTACGCCTCTTTAGTCAACTTATGTCCATTCAGAGAGTGAAAGCGGAGTCCTTGAATGGCTGGAGCCTCAAAATGGCAGAGGATCATGGGAATTGGTGGATAAAACTGCTGGACTCACCTCTGCAATCAGCTGATTTTATTGGCTTTATTTCGGGGGACACGTCATTCGTGGTATGAAGTTGTTTCAACTGTTAAAAGAATGTTCACTCAATTCAATGTGCATTATACAACCACAATTCCAAAAAAAAAATTGGGAAGCTGTGTAAATTGTAAATAAAACAAAATGCAATGATATGCAAATCTCATAAACCCACATTTTATTCACAATAGAACATAGACAACATTTCAAATGTTGAAAGTGAGACATTTTACCATTTCATGAAACTCATTAGCTCATTTTGAATTTGATGGCAGTAACACATCTCAAAAAAGTAGGGAGAGGGGCAACAAAAGGCTGGAGAATGAAGGGTACTAATAAAAAACAGCTGGAGGAGCATTCTGCAAATAATTAGGTTAGTTGGCAACAGGTCAGTAACATGACAGGGTATAAAAAGAGCATTTTAGAGAAGCAGAGTCTCTCAGAAATAAATATGGATTGAGATTCACCTATCTGCAAAAAACTGCATCTAAAAATTGTGGAATTGTGTAATGTCAGAAAAATGTTCCTCAATGTAAAATTTTGAAGACTTTAAATCTACAGTACATAATATCAGCAAAAGATTCAGAGAATCTGGAGAAATCTCTGCGCGTAAGGGACAAGTCCGAAGGTCAATATTGAATGCTCGTGATCTTCGGGCCCTCAGGCGGCACTGCATTAAAAACAGCCATGATTTTGCACTGGAATACACTGCATGGGCTCAGGAACACTTCCAGAAAGCATTGCCTGTTAACACAGTTCGCCGTGCAATCTACAAATGCAAGCTAAAGCTGTATCATGCAAAGAAGAAGACATTTATAAGAACACGATCCAGAAATGCTGCCATCTTCTCTGGGCCATAGTTCATTTAAAATGGATTGCGGTAGAATGGAAAATTGTTCTGTGGTCAGATGAATCAAAATTTGAAATTCTTTTTGGAAACCACGAACGCCATGTTATGCGGTCTAAAGAGGATAGGGACCATCCAGCTTGTTATCAGCGCACAGTTCAAAAGCCTACTGTACATCTCTTATGGTATCATTAGTGCCTATGGCATGGGGAGCTTACATATCTGGAAAGGCATTATCAGTGATGAAAAGTATATAGAGGTTTTACAACAATATATCGTCGGCCTGCTGATAAAACCTCGTATCTCCAAATTGATAAGAAACAAAAACTCGTATGTCCACTATTCATACATGCAAAATTAAACATTTTTATTTCATTTATATTTTACATTATATTTATATTATTTTATTATTCTATTTTTTTATTTTCTTTTTATTTTTTATTTTCCTGTAAAGTTTATCATTTTGAAGATACGAGGTTTTATCAGCAGGCTGACGATATGCTCCCATCCAGACAACATTTCTTTCAGGGAAGGCCTTGCATATTTTAGCAAAAAAATGCCAAACCACATACTGCATCCATCACAACAGCATGGCCTCACAGTCATAGAGTCTGAGTGCTGAACTGGCCTAGCTGCAGTCCACACCATTCACTAATAGAAAACATTTGGCGCATCATAAAACGAAAAATCCGGCTAAGAAGACCCAGGACTGTTGAGCAGCTAGAATCCTACATTTGACAAGAGTGGGAGAACATTCTTGTCCCGAAACTTCAGCCACTGGTATCCTCACTTCCCAGACATTTACAGACTGTCGTTGAAAGATGAGGAAATACTAAACAATGGTAAACATGGCCCAATCCCAACTTTTTTGAGATGTGTTGCTGCCATCAGATTCAAAATGAGCTAATATTTTTCATGAAATGATAAAATGTCTCACTTTCAACATCTGATATGTTGTGTACGTTCTATTGTGAAAAAAATGTCAGTTTTATGAGGTTTGAAAATCATTGCGTTCTGTATTTATTTACATTTTACACAGCATCCCAGTTTTTTTAGATTTGGGGTTGTATTCACCACCCAGAGAATAAAGCTGCGTTTCCATTGGGGTACTTTTGGTATAGCACCCTTGGAACCGTAGTTTTGGTACCAAACCCCTAGATCTGGTTTGCATTTCCACTGCAGACAGCACCCTTAAATGTAGGCAGGTTTTTTTTTTTTACCGGATGGTAAAATGCAATGCAAACACGCAAATACACGCAAAATGCATTGATATTGAATGTAATCTGTTGTGCGAAAAATTTGTTTCTCTGCCGGTGTGAAAGCGGCTTTAGCTGGCAACCTTTTTATTTTAATGCCAACTAGCGAGCTAAATGCTCGCGGTGCAACTCCAGTCAAATTAGTTCGCATAATAATGGCTTTACACATTTTAAATGGACTAAATTTAAATGCATGAAATATACATCTGCTCCTCCTCATCGCTCCATGACGCGTTGTTGCGAACAGACATTTCCAAAAATGTTTTTCTCAAAACGGTAGGCGAGATGTGTGTTCTCCTACCGTTTCCTTATGGAAGTCGCGCTAGAGTGACGATTGTGTTGGCAGTGATGACGATTCCCGACCAATACAGAAGGCGTGTTTTAGCTCCGCCTCATTAGTATCGGATGGTAACCCTTGGTACCCCAACCGGAGGGGTGACGAAAAATGGGAATGTTTCGGAACGGTTCCAAAGGTACCATCCACAACTTTTGTAATGGAAACGTTCTGAAATGTGACACGACCCATATCGAACCGAACCGTTCCGCTTGATGGAAACGCGGCATATATGGCAATTCCATGGGACATTCTCATGACATGATCTTTTCTCGGAGGGAGAAAGGCCAGTGGATGTGTTGCTTGAACTGCGCTGTGTTTGCTGAAAAAAAAATAAAACTGATGACACTTAATGAGCTGAGAGCATGTTTGCTCTTTGCTTTCAAGGAGACTGTGAGGCATGATGGTTATAGTTTCTGAAAATAAACAACATTTGTTTTGACTGGGGAATTCCTGAATGCATTCACACTAAGACGCACAACATGCATACATAAATGCATGGCTACAAAGACTGCCGAGTCGATACCAACTGAGGCCGGCAGAATTTTGATAGCAGTGCATAATTGGCTTCGTGCTGCTTGGATGTGGGAGGGATACAGTCCGTTAGGGTTTGCATTGCTTGTTGCTCAAGTGCTCCTGCCGGCCAGGCAGGGGCTAATCCGAAAAATTCTTAGGGAGCACATGTTTGGGTTCCCTCCATCCTTATTCTGATCCTGCAAGGTTTCAATTACAAGTGTGAAGAGATGGCGGTCGACAGGCGCGTGTTTTGGAGGTGAGCCACGAACTGTCTGCTCACTCCTGAGATTGCAGCATGAGTCATATATGAACATGCTTGTACTGTACTTAGTTTTCTGAATAGACATTCTAGATTCAAGTGAGATTGGAGATGCTGAATTAAAAAAAGAAAAAAATGCATGCATGCGATGCGCACATACACATGGGCATGCAGAATCCCCTTGCAAACAATTTACAGAGTCCTCTCCAAGGGGGAATTTAGCGGTAAGTTAAATTTAACGATTTGTCTTCAGTGTTTTTGGAATTATGATGCATTAGCTTTATGCAAACACTGTTATAAAGTGACTGAATTTAACAGTTAAATTAACACATTGCCTCCTTGTTGTTTTAACTGTAAGCAGAGTCCTGTGCACATTTAGCTGTGGTTTACAGTTAACATACACGGAACCCCTGTTATAAACTGATAGTAACATTACAGTTGAAATCACTGGCAAAAAAAGGGCAAATAGGTGCCAGTTTATAACAGTGTAGGCTTGCTTGTTGAATGAACACAGAGAACAGTGAGGATACAGGATGAATTTATAAAGATCATTGAAAAAAAGAGCACTTTTTAAAAACATTTTTGAGAGGATAAGCACAAGCATTTTCTACAAGGATTGATTGAGCCTTGCTCACGTTAACATGTTATTCCGACGGGCATGTGGGTTTCCTATTGTGTGTGCCAATGTTTTTAATGAAACACAGGCAATGGCGGTGGTGGTAGGGAAGCGACACCCCCCGCAAATTCTGAATGTGTTTCACCCCATCCTGGGTTCACTACCTTGTCTGAGAACAGAGCGTTCCATCTTGGGGCAAAAGAGGGGGGGATGAGCTTGGTTGGCGCTTGCTTGCGTGCAGAAGCCAGCTTTATTCAGCTGTTGTGTTTCAGACGTCTACAGGACTCTGAAAAACAGCTTGTGTCATCGAGTGTTCTAGTGAGTCATGTTATGAGTATTAAAATCACATTTTCTCTCTCTCAAGTGGAAAACATCAACTTGTTTTTGAGTTGCTGTTTGCTTGATAAGCAAAATGCTCCAGCACTGCTGGCTAATCTTGAAGTGAGTCTCACGGCTTCATCTTATTGCTAGTATTTTTGTCTTAGTCATGAGTCATGAAGTAAAAATAGGATTTTTAATCAGAAAATAGGACAGAAGTTCTTGTGTGTATAGTAGACTGTCCTTTATACACTGTATATACGGGCTCCTTTATTTTTGTTTTGTCGCAGTCTGGGGGGGGGGGGCATTGTGGTTGAGGGTTGGCAGGGCCGCCTTAATGCACAGGCTTACCTGGGCTGAAGCCCCAGGGCCTATGAGGATCACGGGACTATCATGAGCCAATAATTAAAAAAAAAAAAACATTGTTTTGTAATTTGGCAAATTTTCTGTCCATCACTAGCCTCGCGTCACCAGACTCTTCAGGGGCGAAGAGCCTGGTTTCCATTCACTCTGAATTTTGTTTGGATTCTGGTTCCGGTTTAGAGAGCAGATTCGGAATTCATCAAATTCACCAAATAATTAAATAAGGTTTTCACCAAAATAAAACTTTAAATTCTGGCACACCATCGATATCCGGCTCTGGTTTTGAAACCTTTTATTCATTTAAACATGGACTTACAAAAATTTTAGAATAGGTTCTTCAAGAAACTTGTCGGGTACATAAAATAACCTCTTTAAAGCCGCTACAGAAGCTTTGTCTTACAAACTTAATCAACGGAAGAGGATTATTTTGACGGAAAGGCGCGTCCATCGAATTCCAGTTGCTGTCTCTCGCCCTGGTTCCGGTTGCTTACCAAAACAGCCACTAAACGGCCCTAGACTAGTCCATCACTTGATATTCGTCTTTGTAGCGGCTGATTGGTCAAATTTAGAGTAACCCTCCGGGGCCAAGTGACACAACAACCAACTAGATTGTAGAGGGATAGTTTTGTCATGTGACGTATTCAAATGTAGGTGTACCGATTTTTCGTCATCGCGGAATCTCGGACCGAGACACGGAATTGGCATTCATAAACAAAATCCCAGGTAATGCATGGAAATTCTGCCGATGGAGAAATGATATTCCAAACAAACGTATTTTTCCTCTGAAGACCATGCCAGACCTCCTTAGCTAAAAACTTATAGAAATGTGTCAGAGACAGGAGTCCAAACACCCGTTAGTCGCTAACAGCCTTAATTTAAGAATAAAGACTGCCGTCCTATTTGCACAGCTGGCTGAGTACCTTGCTGCCCTCCCCATTCATTCCCGGCACAGAACAGGGGCGTAGGAAGCAAATTCATATTGGTCCGGCAGACGGCGCTGGGGGGATGGTAGAAAGTTTTTTGAAACTGGGGATTGATTTGGTTTGCTGTGGTAGCATCGAGACTCATCTTTAGCCTCAACAGCTTCAACTTTTGGTGGTGTTGCTAGTCATGACACAACAGCAGATTAGTTCAGTCTGTGGTCTATAGTATGCACTTTCCAGCATCAGCAGTTTGAGGCATTTCATCCATGAACTTGATATAAACCTTTGAGACAGTGTTCAAGCAATGAATTGGAGGCTTATAGAATACCTTATAAATTGAGATATATAAAAGAAGGTGACGTCCAGAGTAATGGTGTCAGGGTTATCCACCCAAAGAAACTGACTGTCAGTTTCCTTATGTTCTTTTTGTCCCTTGCTTTTTTACATTTACTGATTTATCTGATTTACCTTATTTATTTCATCCATATAATGCACTTAGGCCGCCTATCTAAGAAATAAAAAATAATAAAACACTGACACAAGATTACCAAGAACGGGTAAATCCTGTCATAGGCTAATTCAGATATCATATTTGGACATGCGATACACACGCAGAATACTAACCCCTCGCTCTAGAAATACGAAGTGAAAACACAAGCAGGACACAAGCTGCATTAATATTTTGCGGATTGCAATCTTACCGGGAATGTAGGGGCACAAACCAGGGCATGCAGCTGATGATAACTGTGTGAACTCGGAAGGTGAATACCCACAAACACAGTTCAGGATGAACTGTTTAAAACGTTCAAGCAACAATTAGTTTTTAACCTAGTTAATATAAAGAGACAGGATTTCGTGAGCTTTCTTAGACGCACTTAGAATACACTGCTTCCGCACACAAGCCCCATCTCACTCACGCCCTCCACCAAGCTTGGGGTCGCGTAAAAAAATAATTTCTTTCGGACACGTGGGCCTTCGAAAAGCACAGCGCGCCTCCAAAGCATTCGGTTTTCAGTGCGCATGGCGAGCAATTTGAAAAGATCTGAGCGGCATACGCCAATCACTGATGCCAGCCGGCGTTTGGTGGGGGATTTGTCATTTAAAAAATCAATTAAAAATTAAAATGAAAAAAAAAAATTGAAAGGGAGCTCTTCATACAAGGAAGTGCATCCAGATCAAGCAGTTAAATGCGAATACGGGGATAACGATATTTTGCACTGCTTTGGTCTGGTAAATAATCCTTATCCCAGCAAACATGAGACGTCCGCCTGACGTGCAGATCATGTCTATATCGCGTCGGTCGGTCCAGGACCATATCTGTAGGTCAATACGATGCACAAATAAGGTTCAAGATTGAACCTTAGACTGAACCTCAGAAGATCATCTGCCTGACGTGCAGATCACGTTGGCAATTTTTAAAATCGCACTCAACAGTTTTATCGCTGTTTAAGAGCATGAACATCCCCATAGTCCTGTCTCCACAATACAGAACCCACCACTTCCTGTAGCTCAACGTAGCCTATATTCTCCATAGAGATATATAATAGAACCAGAGAGAACGAGGAAGTACCTTTGCTTCAGCCAGTTAGCATGTTAGCTTCCTGCTTCCGCGTTTCCCAAGGATGCAATTTTGTGGCCAAAAACGCGCAAGCTCCATAGACACCAATTGAAAAGTGTGCATTTTTTTCTTGCCAAATAAAGCGAAAATTAAAGAAAATGCTTTCGGAAATCCTTCATTATTTTGCTCTTTGTCTGACGCAACTGTTCGATGTTTTCAAGAGAGCCTGTAAAATAAGAACTGATACTTAGAGCTTGATGACAGCTCGTGCACGAGTTTGGTTGTCCAGCTGTTGCTCTGACTGCAGCAGTTCAGCCAATGAGTGTATAGTGCGGCGCGTCCGGATCAACAGCGTTGCTCGTCATTTCCCCTCGAACACATTCGCCAATCCGCACAGACGACACATTTTCTTGGCCATTTGTGCTGTGTAATAAGATTAGCAATCTTATGAAATGGTGCCGGAAATAAGCACCCATGGAACGCCATTTTTATAGATGCCGTCGGTCAATTCCGTACTTCCTGGGCTGAAGTAGCTAACCTAGCATATCCCATTGAAAGTAATAGGGGTGGGACTTCCTCGCTCTCTCCAGTTCTATTATATTACCTTCATGATATTCTCTTCAAAATGAAACACCCTGCAGTGTTAGCTCAGATGACACAACTGATATGTGGTTCTACACTCATATGTCAATATATGGTATTTTTTGGAAGTCTATTGACGTGCAAGACAGGTGCAGGATTTAGGTCGTTTTCACAGCTGCCATTTTACAAGACAAAGCAGGGCAAGCAAATGTGTGATTGGCTATAAGATTGATCATGGTTCCATTCCATATTGGTGTGCCCCAACTATTCTAGTGAGACAAGAACAACAGCGCAAGGGCAGTATGGTCCCGAAACACCCAAATGGAATGAGACCATAATTTTTTTTTCACCTGTGCTTGCTGCTTTGGCATGACAAAATGGCTTTTGTGAAAAAGGTCCGACAAGTAGCCTAGCTAATTAAACAATAATCGGCAAGAACTGGAGCGAGAGCAAAGAGGTTGTTGTTGTTGATGATGATGATGATTATTATTAACCCAGCAAACATGAGACGTCCGCCCGACGTGCAGATCATGTCGGCAATTTATAAGAGTCACTCCTTGCGCGCTCTCCCATTCTTGCCTATTAATTGTTTGCTCGTGTCAGACCTTTTTCACAGAGGCCATTTCGACATGTCATGCATCAAGCACAGGTGTAATAATTATGGTCTCATTCCACCCAGGTGTTTCGGAGTCATATGGCTCTTATGTTGTGGTTGCTGTCTCACTGGAATGATTCTAACACACCAAGGCTATATGCAATGGAACCATAATCACTTTTAATAGCCTAATTACATCAGTGCTTGCCCAGCTTTGACATGTAAAATGGCAACTGTGAAAAGGATCTATTTCCTGCACCTGTCTTGCACGTTAATAGACGTCCAAAAGTACCTTATTTCGACGTCCAAATATAGAACCTTATATCTGTGGTGTAATCTGAGTTAACAATGTGGAGTGTTTTTTTATTTTCAAGAGTAGCCTACATATGTTGAGCTACAGGAAGCAGTGGGTTCTTTATTATGTTCGGACGGGACTATAGGGATGTTCATGAAGTTAAACAGCGATAAAGACTGTTGAATGTGACTCTTACAAATTGCCAGCATGATCTGCACATCGGTCAGACGTCTCGTTTACTGTCTTGGTCAAGATTGATTCACAATCGTAGCCTATATACCCTGGGGGGTGGGACCAAGGACCATATTGCACGTGAAAAGGATGGATAGGCTACTCACGTGAAACGCGCATAAGAGTAATTACCAAGGGGGTAGGAATACTCCCGGAAGTTGAAGCTCAATTGAACGCTCTGGAAGATAGCAGATGATCACCTAGCGGTAGCTTCTCCATTCACCCCCATTCATTTTGTCTGACTTTTGACATCAAATAACTTTACACTAAAAACATTATGAGCCTTCATGTCAGCGATAATATTTTCCACAGAGAAACTACATTTTGTAGCAGACGTCTTTACTTCGTATGTAGCGTTATTGTCTAATAGTAAGCAGTTTTAGCTGATGGCACCAGGCTAGGCTAAAAGTGACGTGAAATGCCGGCGACTTTCTGTCGCACAGGATGTAATTAACCGTACTGTTTAGACCAGAAGCCCATAGACGAATCATAGACAGTAGACGATTGAGCCACATCGCTAACGAAGTGAAGTACCTATGAAGTAATGGAACTAAAACATAATAACATCGAACGGAATCAGATTATACTTACAGACGCAATCGCTTGCTCGCTGGGAATTATGTGTTGGGTACATCTACCAGACGAGTTACCGCTTCTCAGGACGTTGGTTTACGTCAGCGAGCTGACTTCGAGCCTGCGCAGTAGGCGTGGTGCTCAACTGAAAACTCTTTCAATTGAGCTTCACGCTCTCCTGTTGAAAACAGCGCCATCCTGCCGTCCATTTCTTTTACTGTCTATGGTAATTACGTGCGGCACAAGGTATTACAGCAATCGAGTTTCGCAAGGTTTTTAAGGTTTATTACTAACAAACAAACAAGGAAGAGGCTATTCGTACCGCAGCGCTCCGGCGCGAAAGTTCAAAGACTGGGGAGGATTAAAATATGAAATTGCTTATTGGCCCAGTTGTGGGGAAAATAGTAGTTTGGTAACGTGAAAGGGGGTAAGCGCTGTTCCATTCCAGTTTATAGGATCTGGAGCCCCCTCAGACTCTCAGACTCAGTCCCTCACAGCTGACATCAATTAAGTCAGTGAGGGTTCAGGGCTTGAGTCTTCAGGGGGCGGATTGGAATTGGGCCAAAGTCAATGCAAAGACTTTGCATTGACTTTGAATGTGTCGCGCGAAAAAATCGTTTCGCGTCCAGTGTGAAAGCAACTTAAGCCTGACATGACATGAGGGAGAGAGGGGAGGGGGAGGGGCGTATTCGGGAAAATATTGGTCCGGCGATCGCCGGGTCTGCCGGGCCGGTTCCTACCCCAGCTGGCATTTTAATGTTTTTTCACCGTTGAATCAATGTCATGGATCATAGTTGAATCACCGTTGAATTATGTTTTGATTTTGAAAGATGAATCAACTTTGATTTTGCCACGTTTTTTCCCCATTGGGCAACCTCCACTTTTTGGGTTTTTTTTGCCCGAGCGATTTTAAAAGGGGGCACAAATATTCTTTTGGGGGGGGAGTTTATGTGTGAGAAGGGGGTTTAGAATGATGGGGGAAAAATTTTAAAAAGAAGTGGTAGATGCAGCGCGAGGAAAAAAACATTTTTACAGTAATTGCAGTTTCCATCACCGTGCTCTTCCCTCGTAACATTCACTCTTTGTACGATCTCTCCAACTTCTTGTTTTATGTGTTTTCTTTTTTTCCTCCATCGATGAGGCTGTGAACAAAGGTTTACATGTTAAGTTAGACGTTACATTTGTGTCTGCAGCGGGATTTGAACCTGGGAACCTGTGGGCAAAGCAATTTCAAACACACCATACATGGTGGTCTTAACCACTACACCAGCTGAGTTTATTGCCAGCTCAGCAGTTTCCATTCATCACTGAAGGGTGAAAGACACCCAAAGGTGTGTGTGTGTGTGTGTGTATATATTTTTTTCTTTCTTTTATTTATTGTTATCAATGAGGAGACGTCATGTGAATATCCATTTTGATGTGTTTCATTCTGGTGAGTCGGCTGATCCATTGACCCTGGGTAGAATAATTTGAGCCGAACAAACCATTATTTGTGGCTGAGTTGGGTTAAGGTTAGGGTTAGGCACAGGGATAGGGATAGCATTCCTTATGAGTTGGGTTAAGGTTAGGTATAGGGATAGGGATAGCATTCCCTATGAGTTGGGTTAAGGTTAGGTCAACAGTGTCATGGCTGCCACCTTTATAAGCTTGCCGCATGTATAGACGCTCTACAAATTAAAGTGTAAATTCTCTTAACTGTATGTGCGCTCAACGTTTTTCCACACCCGGATATTTCACTTGGTATCTAAACATTAAGGTAAGCCAAAAAAGTTGTGATTTTTTTCGATTTTGCTGGAGGTTGTGTGTGGTACTCTTACCCAACGTTGTTTCAATGTTGTTTCAACGTTGAAACAAATCTTGTTCAAATTTCAGTGTTGATTTGAGATCATTTTGTTAACCTTTTTACAACCATCAGAGTTAAACGTTGTTTCAATAGCGTTTCAACGTTGAAATGACAAATGACATAATTTCAACCATATTTCAACGTTGAAGGTCGGTCGGGTGCCGGCTGGGTTACAAACAGCAGAGTTAAACGTTGTTTCAATAGCGTTTCAAAGTTGAAACGACAACTGACATAATTTCAACCCTATTTCAACGTTGAAGGTCGGTTGTGTACCGGTTGGGACGCCCATGCTCAGAAGGAACTTTTTACTGCCGTACAGTAGTGTGCCAAATGAGATAAAATATTTATTGAACATTGACACCAACCTCTACCGAAAGCAACTTTGTTATCGATGTTTATGGCTGAAATTGATGCGTGGAATATGCCCACTCTAAAACACGACTCCATCGTAGCTGCCATCCTGACAGAACCGCTTTGCCACCAGTAGTCTCGCGCATGATTGAATGATATTTTATCCCATAAATATCAAGAATTGGTCTACGACAGCCATGTCATACATTTTTGTTCTTACACACGTGTAATCCATCTTTCTTGCATCGCGATTGGACAGATTACATTCATAGGCAAACTTCAGCCAATATCTACACCACGGTAAGGCTACCAGTCTTGCTGGTTACCATTTCTAATTGGCGGTCTGTTCAAGTCAATGCGATGAATAATTCGCCAGCTAACATGGGACCGCTTTTCCCCATTAGAGTAATAAGTTAAACTTGTAACAGTTGTCGTAGAAACTTTAATTTATTAATTCAATGGCGAGAAGTGTCAGCATGCTAACTAGCATATTATTCATTGCATTTACTTGAGTAGACCGCCAACTAGAGGCATCCGCTGTGTTTCATTCGCTGACATTTAAGGGATAAATTGGAGCCCGAGATATCACATTTATGAGACTCGAGTTGTGATTTTTATTTCTTGATCATTGATAGGCTCATTTTACTTTAAAAGAAGAAAAAAATAATAAGAATAACTGTAAAGAAATACAGTTAAAAACCCAAATCATAAGTGGAATTTTATCTTTTTTTAAACGGACATGGCTATTTTAATAAACTTTGACTTGTTGTTTACATGTTACAGAGTGGAATAAAACGTTAATCCATCTTGATTATATAATCAAACAGTTTACTTTTTCACTTATGAGTCGCTGTGTGTGTGGTTGTTATAAAAAAAATATTCTGTCTAAGACTGACATTTGAGTTAATTTTGAGTTTATAGTATGGGCCTGAGTAAATTGGTCACCTGTTCATGTGAATATTATGGTGTTTTCCAGCTCAGAAAGGGAAACTACTACGTTTTGCGCTGTAGATAAACGCAGCTACGGGGGGCCTTTAGAGCCTCTCAGCCCCAGGGCCTGGTGGCAGGATAAGGCGGGACTGGGGGCTTGGTCCCATATTTCTCATACTGAGGGGAAACAGATAGGACGGTGGGGGGTCGGGGCGGTCGTTTGGAAGGAAATGGAAAAGTACTGGGGCGTGTGTGTGTGTGTGTGTGTACTCCAGCCAAGTGTTGTTCTCTGCCAGTATGCAAGAAGAGCAGTGGGACTGCTATTTACGTACAGCGAGGCCCTCCAGTTTCCTTACACCAACTCAGTTTCAAAGAGCTGTAATTCCTGCACTGTTCATTCATTATGGCTGTCACGATCCTCAAATTAAAGCCGGCGGTATGTGTTTTAGCCCTTTCAGTACACGTGCTGCCACTATTTGTTAGTGGGGCATTCTTGTCCCACCAGTATTTGTCAGTGGGACATATTTGTCCCTCCAGTATTATATTGATTCCTGACAGGTCTATTATGATAATACAACATAGATATTGATGAAATATTTTAAGTCACAAAAATGACATACACCTGTATATCCAATGGGTATGTTTGAAATGTATCGCTGCTTTCAGTATTGAAAGGTTTAAATCTACCAGACTCATCATCTATTGTCAATGTATGAACACTCTATACATGGTCTAAGCAAATGGGAACTCTTCTAAGCATAGGGCATGCTGTGAGTATTTTGGATTGTGACCCAGTTTCAAAGCCAGAGATTCCTATCTGATTCAAACCATATGGATGTACAACACATTAACGACCGCCTGCATCTATGGGGAGTGAAATGTGATACAATTACAGCCTTTATAAACTGTATTGGGAGCACAGTGTTGCAGTGGGTAGCACTGTCGCCTCACGGAAGGCAGATCGTGGCCTGGGGCTTTTTCGTGTGGAGCTTTCATGTTTTTCCCATGTTTGCGAGGATTTTGTCTGGGTGCTCCGGTTTCCTCCCACAGTCTAAAGACATGGATGGAGACTTTATGTTGCCTGTAGGTATGAGTGTGTGAGTTAATGGTGTGTGAATGGCGTGTGTGTGCTGCAATGGATTGGTGAGCTGTCGAGGGGTGCGTAATGGTGGCTAAATAAGTTAGCAACTTACATAGCTCGTCCAGTCACAGTAACTGGTCCCAACTATGTAATCTCTCTGTGCTTTTGGGAGATGCACCCCAGGGTGGGTCTGTCCCTGCCTTTCGCCCATAGTTTGCCGGGATAGGCTCCAGCTCCCCCGCAACCTTAGTGAGGAAGAAGCAGTTTAGATAATGGATGGATGGGGGGGATGAATTGTATGCTGTCCAAATACTTACGGACTTCACCACAGGTTTCTGAAATACGCTGAAAACGACTGGCTACTCTTTCCATGCTGGCATTGTAACTTTTTTTACCCGTGAATCAACAATGATTTATAAATATTCACAAACCTTTTCACAACCATATGACAAAAAACATTGTTTCAGTGTTGTTTCAACACTGAAACAAGGACTGTTATTAGTTCAACCAGACTTCAACATTGAAGGTCAGTCATATGCCAGCTGGGTCACAATGATGGTATTTTCTACCCGACGGCCATTGTTTTTAGACTTGGAGAGCTGACAGGTGTTGTGCCAATTGGGTGAACTCAAATACAAGGTTTTGAACCTGGTAACTCTTTGACAGTTTAATGTGTCTACATGACTGTTCTGAGGGTTATTTTTAGTGTTGACCGCAGTGCTGTGGGGCATCAGGCCTGAGATGACGCGTGTCCCTGACATGCTCCGACATGTCACTGTGTGCTGCCTCAGATGATGACAGGCTTTTTTATGGCCTCCATAATGACGAGTGGTACATTGCGCTCACCCATGGCCTATTTTATACTGGTCTCTTTATGATTCTTTGTCCCTCACTCTCTGTCTCTCTTTCCCTGCTTTTCTTTCCACTCTCCTTCTCTCTCCCTCTCTCTCTCTGTCTCTCTCTTTCTTTCTTTCTCAGGTATACTGATCTTCATTAACTGCGCCTATGTTAAGTGGGGCACATTCGTCCAGGACGTCTTCACTTATGCCAAGCTCATGGCCCTTGTTTTGGTCATCGTCATGGGCCTCTTTAAATTAGCTCAAGGTGAGAAGAGCATGTTGGGATGTGTAGTTCAGAAAAAGTCACTAATTAGAGCATACAGTTGGGAAGTTTGAAAAACATAAAAAACAATAATTTTATTTAATTTTATAGCAGTCTAATGTAGAACTCACACAGCTAAACCAATGATGGCAGAGCTGGGAGCGAAGGTTCATGCGTGTACTCAGGCTGTTGTGAGGCAAATAGAATAATATTAATAAACTTTCTCCGTTCGCAAACAGGGCCATGCTGTAATCACGGATATATCTAATCTGCCGCCGTGCAGTGAATAATCCAATATGAGCATTAGAATATTGCACAAGAAAGAAGCGGGACATCAGACATAACTGCAAAAGAAGCGTTACAGTTACTGTATTTACTCTCATTTCAAATCTGACTCCAATTAGAATTAGAATTTATAATTTAGCGAAAACAAGCGTGGACCTTGGGGTGATTACACCTCGGACTTGTAGGTGAAGATATGCTATTATGACATCGTAGATATTTTGCCATCGTTTGAAACAGGGAAAACAATCAGCCGACGCGTGTCCTTCCAAAATAAAATATATGGATTTATTTCCAGTGAAAAGAAGTTCGATGCCGTACGAAATAGACGGAGACATAAGGCATGGATACAAAGAGCAGAAACTCATTCACCACAGATATAACATGGTCTAAAAACTGTGTACCTTCCCTGTCTGCCATCCTTTCCTACGCTTCCTCTACTAATACAGGTGATCATACCCTCCGACTTCCCCTTCCGGGCCGTGATATCCATGCATGCGTAATTAATGATAATATACATAAACAAAACAAACATAAGAATTACATCTTTCCTCATAATAACAATAATGCATGCACAAAATCAAGGAAAACAAATGTCAGAATATCTAAACACAAATATTAGTAAATGGCTCCAACACCTGCACTACTCAATATATGCCCCTAGGTTTTAGCTTTATTCCCGAATCTAAGGTTCGTTGGTAATACCAAGGGATGGGAGCAATCACCGCAGCAATAGCATCTTGTGGCTCAGATACTCTGAACCCAGATCTATGCAGACACCCACGGGTTCCTTCAGGGAATTTAACGGAAACCGATTTTTCGTCCATGGGCTCCCTTATGGCTAAATCCCAGAACCGGTGCTACATAGACCCTTTATATGAATAGAACGTGATTGTCTCTCAAACTTGATAAAACCAATTCCCATCCCAAAGCCGCTGATCAGTTGGTCTCTTGGTTAAGATTAAACCCCTAAGTATCCGTCGTAACGTGGCTGGAAAGAATGTAAAAGGATTAGAGTCACAGAGGCCATGCAAACTTAAAGGAATAACAATAATTTATTCACCAGGTAGGCAAGAGTTTAAATCAAACAAATCAAAGTTAATTCAAACACAAGTTACAATCAATTTAGACAATGACAGTAGAGTCATACCTTGCGAAAAGGCTACACACGGGGCAAGCGTGCGGGAAGTTCGAATTACAAAGCTTCCTAAACTATGTGAGCTACACACAGCATACAGACCTGTGGGAAGTCGTTTGCGATCTTCCCCAATTAGTTTGCGTGCTTTCCCTTTATGCCAAATCGCGAGTTTTATCCAGGCGGCAATGCCATAAATTAACCTGGAGGGTTAGCCAAATCCGGAATTTGGACCCCACCATTTGGAGGATGTAATAAAGCAATTACTGGGGGGAGAGGAAACCCAAACAATACTGAGAGGTAACACTTTCAGGGACAGGTTTTCACTGAGTTGTTCAAATTATGTTTTCTTAAAAAAAACATTGGTTATGAAATGCATCGCATTCAACTCCTTGAACTTAGCTGAAGAGATACATACCAAACATGATAACAGAGTATTATGATGTAGTTGTCATGAAATTCCTTCCCAAAAGAACCATTTCCCATGAAATTCACGTCACTATTACCCCAGATATACAGTAATTCAGTGATGACGTGTGCTGTTTGTACAGTGCAATAGTAGTTTTTGATTATTTAAACAGAAGTTGAGATATCCGAAATAGAAAATGTCCCAGTGAGGGGAAAAAGGGTGCAATGACAGTGTGTTCAGATGGGGTCTCCATGGTACTAGCCGCAAGAGAGCACAGATCCCACCTGGCCTTTGGGGAAATTCTGTCCCATAACTTAACAAGGATGGGCTACCCTTCTCGCCTTTGATGTCCCCAAGACACGCACACCCACCATTCAGTTTCCAGGCCCATGCCCCCTTATCTCAGCGGTGGAATAGCGGAGGCAGCTGTAGAGGACGTCTGAACCCTGTTGACTTTATTACCCCACTGTTCCCAACCATGCCTGACTGGAGACGATGCCAGCTGCGGAGGAAGTCTAGGCCCTCATGACTTTATTTTTTTCAATTCTATTTAATTCAATTCAAGCCTTTATTTAAACTCGGAGCCCACTGAGGGAGACCCTCATTTTCGGTGGGGCAGAGTGCACAAATGGACAATTATAAAAACATCAAGTCATACAAAGAAAAAGGAGGGAACACAAAACAATGAATAAAAAGTAAATAAATTAATCAAAATATTAATCAAAACACACACCTTATGATACCGAAAAGTTTCGGATCTTGGCCTTAAACTGATTGAATGATGGAAGAGAGACCAGTTTTAAAGTGCTTTGTGGTAAATTCCAGGAATATGGAGCAGAGAATTGGAAGGCGGTCTTGCCAAGCTCAGCACAAGGGACCTCAAGCATAAGCCAGTCATTTGAACGAGTAGGATAAGGGTTATCATACTGCTTTAGTAACACGGAGATGTAAGGCGGCAATTTACCAAGAAGTGCCTTCAGTATAAACAACAACTGGTGCCTATTTCGCCTCATTTCAAGAGATGACCAACCAACCATATCATATAAAAGACAGTGGTGAGTATTATAACTTGCACCTGTGACAAATCTAAGGGCGGTATGATAAACTGAATCAAGTGGCTTTAATGTTGTAGCAGCTGCATGTCTATAAATTACATCTCCATAATCCAGAACAGGCAAGAAAGTTGCTTCCACAATTCTTTTCCTGCAAGACATGGGAAAGCAAGGTTCGTTTCTGTACAAGAAGTCAACTTTCTGATGGAGTTTAGTGACAAGGTTACCAATATGATATTTGAAATTGAATTTATGATCAATCCATATTCCAAGATACTTATACTCTGAGACTCTCTCAATGGAAGAGCCATTTGCTGTGGTGATGCATAGACTATCAGGGTCAATATTTTTTGAATTTGTAAAAAGCCTAAATTTAGTCTTACTTGCATTTAAAACGAGTTTAAGGCTTAAGAGTGCCTCTTGCAGGGCATTAAATGCTATCTGGAGTCTTTCAGTTGCCAGTTGTACAGAATCTGCTATACAATAGACAATCGTATCATCAGCATAAAATGGGCTTGGTAGTTTTTTTAGTTTAAGGGCAATATAATTTATATACAAAGTAAAAAGGACAGGACCCAAAATCGAGCCCTGTGGTATACCTTTTGAGATGGGTAACAGCTCTGATTGGAAATTTCCTGCCTTCACGCACTGACGCCTCTCATGCAGATTACCCCACAATGTTAAAGAACAGAGGACAACAGGCACTTCTCGTCACATGTCCATGTTTCCTCCTGGCTTCCCCCTTACACTAACGTGCTGTTAATCATCAGGGCACTTAATGAGATTAAAGAAAACCATTTCAAAACCAAAAAACCATTTTACACCTCAGTCTAGGGGAATGCTAGCGCAACATGAAAGGACACAGTGAGACCAAAAGCGAAATCAAAAGTGAGCAATTATATTCAGCTCACACACCAGGATGAACTTCGCACATTAGGACTTTGGGGGCCCTCCTCTCACCCCTCTGGTGTCTCATGGTGATCCTGGCAGCAGAATCCTGATATATGGGCCAGATTACACCAGCACATCAAATTCCAGCTTCCTATCTCTATTACATGAGAAGTGGTGTTCCTTCCAAAATGCTACACAATGAAATGACTAATTCACTTAAGTCAAAAAGGGGCGTGGCACCCAAATTTCAAGAGGGCGCCACACGAAAACCGTTAGAGATATTGACAAGAAACTTGGGATTATTTTTTTGGTCCATAAAGTATTTTTTGGACAAGTTTGAGCAAAATCCGAGAGGTGTCATGTACAAGGCACCTCAATAATGGCTGTTCCGACATGGAATGACCCTACTGTAGATAGAATGTTCATTGGTGGATAATTAATGTGAACTTAATAAAAAAATAATAAAAATAATGTGAACTTACTTTAAAGTATTTATATACAAGCGCATGAATTATACCACAGCCTAGCGGCAATTGCCGTGGTTGTCCCCCTGTGTGGCCGTGGTGCCCAAAAATTACCCAAAGCGGCGATTTTTGACATGGCAACTGAGCTGTACGGCTCCTGTTGTCATGCTGCACTGGACTCCTGAGAACTTTGTGCGATCAACGACATGCCCACTCAGGCAATTTAATACTGTTGGTGTCAAGTATAGATGTGTTTTTGGGCTGGGTGAAAATGGTGGTTGTACAGCTTTCCGACAGAAACTAAACTTTGAGAGCGAGCTGGAGAGAGCATTCGCCTACAACGTTAGGCTGTGCAGAGCGTCCAGTGTCGTGCCAGACTGCTCAGCAGTAGCGGTCCATCGGCAGTAACAAAGGCCATCGGAAACGTCATATTTCAATGCTTGATAACCAAAACCTCTCACAGTTTACTTTTCCCAGGTAGCAACAGTTGCTCAGACTAATTTGCTGAATGACGGCATTCTAATTTATTTTCGATAGAATTGTTATACATTGCACCATAAAATTTAAGCTTTTTCTTCCGCACATAAATGACGACGTACAATGTCAATGTCTTTATAATTTCTGTGCTTGTGTAGGTCATGAAACTGCACAGATTTGCATAAGTTAGTTTGCGAGGCTCATTAAGCAATTAAGCCCCGAGAATCCATTCTAGATTCTGAATGTAGTCATTGCTAAAGGACGTTGTCTGGCATGATGCACAGCTGAGTGACAACTGTAAGGACAGGGAAAATAAATGCTGCGAAGTCAACGAAAGTTTTGGATTTTTGCATTTATATTATCATCCTTACAATGCCAATTGTATAAATGTTGGCAATAGGCATTCACTTTTTCATTATCATTTCTAGTTATTGGTCATGTTTTGGTCTTGATTGTTCTGTAGATAAATTGCTGCAAGTTGAATAAAAAATTTAACAATTTTTAAAATTATTAAAATATTGGTTTTCAATATGCTCCTAATTACTGATTTATACTGTCTTATCTACATACAATGTCATTATCACTTATTTTTCTTGCAAAATTGATTAATTTATTTTTGGCCTTGGTGCCCTACATTTTGGCCGTGATGCCCCAATTTTAAAAGGCCCAAAGGCCTTTCCCTAAAAAAAACTTAATTTGAGGCCTGTGTATATATATATATATATATATATATATATATATATATATAATTATATTTAAAGTAATTCATGTTAAAAGCCACGTAATGCCAGTACATCTGATGCTCATTGCAAAGTTTTACCGTTTATGTTCTCTGTGGCTCAAGTGAATGACTGCCATCTCTGTGACTTTAGATATGTGAACCTTTACTGCTTGTTTTGTCCAGGACAGACTAAAAATTTTGAGAGCCCATTTGAGGGGTCCACTACCGATGCAGGGAGTATTTCCCTGGCACTGTACTCTGCTCTCTTCTCCTATTCTGGCTGGGACACCCTCAACTTCGTCACAGAGGAGATAAAGAATCCAGAACGGTAACTCCTGTGCCCTGAAAACAGATACAAAACCAGTCAATATATTTAGCAATATTTTTTACACATTTTATACAAATATGCAGATGCATCACCCTGCCTCACTGAACTGCTTGCTAGATTTCCCCTTGTTTCTTGCTATTCCAGCTACTTTATTACCGTAACGGTAACCTGTTCGCCCTTTTTCAGTGGCAATGAAAGACGGGCTATTTAAACTGCTCTCCTGTTTCACCTCTGGAGCAAAAAGTGCCTGCTGCTGTGCTGCACCATGCTGCTGCAAGTAATGTTTCTTTCTGCTGCATCACTCTTTTGTGCTACCAGTTAACATCCCAGCTTCACCCCAGAATCCACCTATGGCCTTTGAATATTCCCCAGGGTTTGGGGAGGTAATATTCTGACACTTCCTACTCTATCCTCCTCATGCTCAGTAAGATGCAGGGTGTGTCAGAGTCCAAGCCTAGGTACCAAACTATTGTACTACTGTATCTGTTTGTTAATACTGCAGTTTGCACATTTTCTTCCTTCTTCCCTTTGCGGCCAGTGAAGGGGCTGGTGCAAGCAGTGCTCTCATGTAGTTGTGTTACAAAGTTGCGGAATAAGATGGAAAACCATCCCCAAAAACCATATAATGGGCGGTGATAGGACGCCAGGAGCCGCGACCAGTGAGACAAAGAACTGAGAGCAGCCCAGAAGGGACAAACACAAAAGAGGTACACACCTCCGGTGAAAGCTCGCGCTTCCAAGGACAAATAAAAGTCCGCAAAACGGAAGCAGTGCGAGAGAGAATAAACAACAAGTGAGAAGAGAGAAAATTTCCAAAAGAAGCAATTCCTAACAATAAATGGAATATAACAAATCACTAGGAAATCTGACGGGAGATTTTCTCCGGCCGAAGTCCTAGAAACAAACAGACACCCTAGCGATAGGCGTGGTAAACCCCCGGCCGTATATATAGAGTCCGGAAAACTCCGCCCCAGCTCAATCAGCCAGCTGGGCCAGGAATTCGATGGAAAAGAAACTCGATATCGTCCCGCACGATAGAACAAAGAAAGGTCCAACAAACAAACGCACACCTAAACCATGACATTCCAAGAGCATCGGCGAAGGAAAATACCTTGTGGAGAGAAAAACCCTTGAAACAATGCTAAAAAACTTATTTTTTTGATGCTGCTGAGTTAGCTCCCTCAGTGAAGGCATGTTGCAGTCGTGACCACGTGGCCCAGGTTCAAACTTTGAACTTTTGAGCCATGACTGTATCGACTGCAGTCAGCAGCTTTATAATGCTGCACTAAATTGTCCGAGGGATATGGGAGGTATACAGTTGGTTAGGGTCAGCATTGTTTGTTGCTCAAGCATCTCTTGCCAGCCAGCGGAGGGCTGGGTTGCAAAACTTCTAAGTTAGCGCATGTTCGGGTTTCCTCCGCCCTCATTTTCAAACTACAGGTGTAAAGAAAAAGCAGCTGACAGTCATGTATTTCTGAGGAGGACAGCGAACTGTATGTGCTCTCCCAAGATGGCAGCATAAATCGCATATGAGCATGCTTGTAAATAGTTTGCAAATTGGACTGATTCGGATGGGATTTGAGATACATAATAATTGTGGCAATGCGTGTATTGGGCCAGACCTGGTTGGCCGAGTGTTAAAAGGCTTGAAACGTAATGCGTCACCTGGCATAGATGGCGTTACTGCTGAACATTTGCTGAATGGCAACTCGGTGCTCCTACAAGAGTATATTGGTTCCCTTTTTACTACTATTGTTAACTGGCATGTACTACCCAACTCATTTCTTTTTGGTATAATAGTTCCTGTGCTTAAAAAGTCCTCACTAGATCCGAATGCCGTTGGTAATTATAGGCCTGTTAGATTGAGTACTGTGTTATCTAAGATGCTGGAAACTTTGCTCTTGCCAGAGGATACAAGTCATAGTAATCAGTTTGGGTTTAAAGCAGGCCGAGGGACTGCTGCGGCTACCTCATATATACATGATTTATGTCGTTACTTTAATGAATCTGGATCACCTGTATATATGTGTGCGCTGGACGCTGAAAAATGCTTTGACTCAATATGGCATGATGGCCTCCTGTTTAAATTAAGGGACAGGATCCCACTGGACCATTGGCTACTCTTATGTAACTGGTATAAGAGTCTGAAAGCAGTTGTAAGGTTTCAGGAATCTTATAGTAAATCTTTTGCAGTTTGCAGAGGTATAAGGCAAGGCAGTGTGCTGTCACCTATATTGTTCAGTCTCATTTTGGATGAGCTTCTCGGCACACTTGCAGACTCGGGTGATGGGCTGAAGATAAATGATGGGATCTATAACTCGGCAGCCTATGCTGATGATGTTACCTTATTCTGTGCCTCGGTTCCGGGTTTACAAAAGCTAATTGACATTTGTTACAATTATTCTCGCTTTTGGTGGTTCAAATTTTATATAAAAAAGACACTTTGTATGGTGATTGGGAAACTGGTTTTTAAACAAGAGCCCCGGTGGTACCTTGGGGACTTGCCTATCACAAACACCGAAAGCTTAGCAATTTTGGGAAGTACGTTCTCCAAAGATTTATCTCGTGCTAAGCATGTTGAAAATAGAATTTCTAGCTGCAGACGAGCAATGTTCAGTCTATCATCTGCGGGCGTGCGATACCCTGGACTCAGAACAGCAGCCAAAACATTCTTATGGAAATCAATGGGTGTCCCTTCTCTATTGTTTGGCACAGAATCCCTCTTTATTGAGAATTCGCAAGTTAAGCTTCTGGATTCTGCACAGGGTACAATTATCAAAGGTGTGAATGGAATAGGGAGGCATTCACATCACTCGAAGCTTCTCAGATCACTTGACATTCCTAAAGTTAGCGAATACATAAAGAGTGCTACATTCTCCCTGTGTTGGAGGATATTGAACCGTAGTAATGGCCCAGATAAAACACTAAATGTTGCCCTCCTGGCTAAATATTTGGCCACTGGTAAGAGGATAAGGGGCACACTGGTTGATAGAGTTCTGAACATGGGGGCTCGCCCTGTGGCCTTGCGATGGGGTGGGCACCGCGGATGAAATTTGTTGGTTGCCCTGAGGGGGACGATGATGTTGTGGATACCCTCTGCGGTCTTCTTCATCGGGACGACTACGGCATCCGCAGATCCTTCCCCCATCGCATGGTCACTCAGGTCCTCCGGTATTAAGAGTGGATTACTGTGCCATAATAGTCGCCATGTGCAATCTGACAATGTTTTAAATGCTGTTGTTTTATTGCTGTAAAATTTTGTGGATATGGAAATGTAATGTGTATCTTTTAATGTCCCCAGACATGGGGTTTTCAATAAATAAATAAATAAATAAATAAATAAAACCTTTAATAGGGAGATTTCTTAACCCCTTTGCGTGGATATAGACGCCGGAATCCGTAAATTCCGAAATTTAATTCCTAAATAATTCTGAAATTGAATTTCCAAATGTCTTGCTTCACTGGAATAATTTTCCAGAGTCTCTGTGACTCAAATACTGAGTTATACAGCCTAAATAGGCTCATGGATAACAAGAAAAAATTGGCATTATTTGTATTCTGCGCAAAGGAGTTAAGAGGAATCTGGCTATATAGAGGGGGCCCATCCTTCAGTGCCCAGTCCAGTGTAGATGTGAAATGGATGTCATGAGGTCTGTAATAAGGGACCTATCGTAGCACATTCACACGGTTTAGCACATTTATATCCCAGCACCTCTATCAGATCTGTACAGTCCAACCCCCTGCCTGCCTCACGCCCAAGCCTCTCTTCTGTCTCCCAGGAACCTGCCTCTGGCCATCGCCATCTCCATGCCCATCGTGACCATCATCTACCTTCTCACCAACGTGGCGTACTACGTGGTGCTGGACATGCCATCCCTGCTGGCCAGCGATGCGGTCGCCGTGGTGAGGATTGCTTTTGCTTGTACTGGCTGTTGGGAGTTCATTAACCCCATAAAAGCAAAGCACCCATATATCAATCTGTTAAATACAGCTGCTGTTTTCAAATCTGCAGAAATTCAGTCCTATTTTAAATTTTGGCGAGGATCCCAAGGTTTCCAACAATCCCAAATATATTCTACTGAAATACAGGAAATGCGTATAAAATGATGTACAAGATGTAGATATTTAACATTTGAAGAATTTGCTGTGGCCATTAAGATATGGTGTCCTGGGTTTGAATATTGCTCTGAATATAAGAGTGATGTAGCTTCAGTGAAGCACTGAAACCAGCAGATACAGAATATGTATGTACCATTGTCCTACAATATGAAAAAGAAGCTTTTTCTGACTCTGAGCTGACTGAAGGGAAAACATAAGCAAAAATTGTGAGTTTTAGGGGGTAATGCAGGGGGTTTCACTGTAGCCTCAGAGGAAGGTCATGGGTTTGAATTCCAACCTGGGGACTTTCTATATCAGTGTTGTTGAATTTAATCGTAAAAGGCTGATGTGAGTGCCGATCTTAGCTCTGCACAACAACATCTGATTTAACTAAATAAACTTCATAAGGTCATCATTCAAGACCTTGACAAGTAGAATAGTAAAGGGGTATTAGTGCTGGGCCACGATTAAAGCCACCACTCAAGTCAGCCCTTTTCAAACGAGATTTGTTCTATGGACTTTGCATATTTTCTGCGAGGTCAGATAGGCATTCCAGTTTGTCCCGAAGGTCCAAAGGTTAGGTTAACTGGACAGTGTAGGTTTGCTCCATGGTTTGAGTGCCCAGCAATAGCTGGGAGTCACAATCATACACATGGTCTTTCAGCTATTGCATGCTGGGATAGAGTCCTGCCCCCTCTGCGTTCTTGACCATGAATGAGCAAGTTATCTTAATGGATGAATGATGACAATGTGTTAGCTGTAAATTATATTGTTTATACACTGCCTGTTCAAAAAAAGTCTCACACTGTAATACTTTGTTGGGCCACCTTTAGCTTTGATCATGGTGCACATTCATTGTGTTGTTTCGTTATGGAATGTCCCAACATTTATTTTCAATCCAGACTTGCATTCATTTTTGGCCGAGATATTGTATTGATGGTGGGTGAGTAAAACCACTCCATTAAGCCTTCTCCAGCACATCCCAAAGACTTTCAACCGGTTAAGGTCCAGACTCTGAGGTGGCCAATTCATGTGTGAAAATGATTCCTCATGCTCAGTTAACCTCTCTTTCACAATGTGAGCATGACCAACCTTGGCATTGTCATCCTGGAATGTGCCTGTACCATCAGGGATTAAAAAGTCCATTGATGGGTCTTGGTCATTCAGTGTATTCAGGTAGTCAACTGAATTCATTTTATTACTGCAGAACAGTGCTGAGCCTAGACCTGACCAATCAATGCACTCCCAGATCATAACACTGCCTCCAGAGGCTTGTACAGTGGGCACCATGGATGATGAGTGCATGGGCTTCCTTTCGTACCCTGACGTGCCCATCACTCTGCAGTAGGGTAAATCTGGGCTCAATAGACAACATGACCACTTTTCATTGCTTCTCAGTCCAGTCTTTATGCTCCCTTGCAAACTGTACTCGTTTTTTCCCCGATAAGCTAATGGCTTTCTTGTGGCTAAGCAGCTGTTTAGTCCCAATCCTCCAAGCTTGTGTTGCATCTTGCGTGTGGAAATGCTCTTACCTTCATAATTAAACATGCCATGAGTTCTACTGATGTTTGTTTTGTTGTGGCCTGTGAACAATAAGTAATTAATTGAGTCTACTGTTGATTTTTTGAAGATGTGACTTTACTGAGCGTTTTAGTGATCGCTGATCTTGATCAGTCATGATTTTTCTCCAACCTATTTCTTCTGTGAAGTTGACAGCTCACTACTATCCTGCCAGGTTTCAATAAATTGTTGGGCAGATTCTGACCAGATTCCAGTGATTTCAGCAGTCTCCTTAGCAGTTTTCTTTGCTTGATGCTGGCCAATATTTTACCCCCCTTGAAACACAGTAACATTTTTTCAATGACCATGGGATACATCTTCCTACGAGGGTTTTTCAGAAATGAGAAGTTACGCACTGACTCAGGATTAGAAGAATTATTGCTGGCAGTAACTATTCATCACTGCAACAATGACTCAATCATAGGCTCTTGAGCATTTGCTTATTTAAATCCAAACATCAACTGTGTTTTTTGGCTGGGCAATGTATATTATTGTTATTCACTAAAGAAATGTGTGGAATAGTTGTAAGCAGTATTCCTTGAGAGAGAGAGAGAGAGAGAGAGAGAGAGAGAGAGAGAGAGACACAACATGAGGGTTCCGGAAAATCTATTCATGGAGCCATTTTGCTTCCATCACATTTCATCACATTCACAGCCCATCTCAAAGTGAATGAGTCTTTCTTCTGTTCTCTCTTTCTCATGTCCAAACATTTTACCCTATTATGCTTGTCAAAAGGGGCTGCCTCTTTGTTTCCTCTGAAAATGAATATGTTTACCTTCCGAGAAAAGAACAAACAAATCAGATGATTTCTGTTGTGCAAAGTGGCTTGGTTTCGCACAATGGAAACAAAATGGGTCCTATTGTTGAGTTGTCGCGACTCTCCATGTAGGGACTCTGATTGTCTGCATGCGTGAGCTGTGTTGATGTCAGATGTGTTAGATCATTCACTGGTGATCGCCCTCTAATCCCCCCCCCCAACTCTTCACCTCTCCTCAAAGACCTTCGGGAATGCTGTTCTCGGACCGGCAAGGTGGATCATTCCCATCTCCGTGGCGATATCGTGCTATGGAGGGTTGAATGCCTCCATCATTGCTGGCTCCAGGTACCTCTTGGTTTTTTTAAGTAAAATACTGACTTGCATCTTAGCTGAAGGGGAATTTGACAGCGTTGTGCAGTGTAAAAGTTGAGGACTCAGACTTACGTTTTACCCTTGAAATATGTACTTTATCTGAATTTCTTTGATAAGTATCCTGCTATTTAAACTGGATATGTTCTAAAAGCAAAAAAATAAATGAATAAATAAAAATAAAAATCAGCCATCTTAGTATGTCATGATTGAACAAATGGATGTTTCTCTAAGGCGATAATGACAATGTACAGTATATTTCTTTAACATAGTTGTTGACTTTTGGACATTATAATGAGCTGCCTTGAACTTAACACAATGTTTACATGTGTCAAATGCTTGTGTGCTGTTAAGATTATATTGAGCACTGTGGGTGTACATGCTGTGTATTGGCATGAAAAAGACACTGATGACCTGATTCTCTGTCTGACAGGCTGTACTTTGTGGGAGCGAGGGAGGGGCATCTCCCGAACAGCCTCAGTCTGATCCACGTCGAACGCTACACCCCCATCCCGTCCCTCATCTTTAGCGTAAGTGTCCTTCCTGGTTGAAGCGGAAACTCTGAGGTCCTGTTCCACAAAGCAGGATTACTGCACTCAGTGAAACACGGATTCCTCTTTCACCTGGGTCATGGACTGAACCTTGTTTTTGCTCTACAGTTGACTCATCAAAGAATAAAGAACAAAATTTGTGGTTCTGGGTCTGTCAGATTTATGGATGTTGTTCAGTCTTCGTCAGTTACCTCCAACTCTGCTTCGGGAGAGCTACCATCCGGAAGATTTTTACTCCAACCCTAATTCAACACACCTGATTCATTAGTTAGCACCCCATCAAGATCTCTAACTTGGAAGAGATGTGTGCATTGCGTTGACTGGAGAGAAAACCTTCAGGGTTGTGGCTGTCCAGGAGCAGGGTTGGAGACCACTAGGTCCAACGGGATGGTTGATCCCCAGGAACAGGGTTGAGAAGCCATGCTTGAGAAATTGAATGAAGCGCGCTTTTGTTAGGGCTGGATTGAAAACTTACAGGACAGTAGATCTCCAGGTAAAGGGTGGCACCAGCCTTGTGTGGCTCAGGGGTGAAGTGCAGTCTGTGTTTGGTAAGGCGTGTTGATCTCTCTCGTCCCTCTGCAGGGGATTATGGGCCTGATTTTCCTGTGCGTGGAGGACGTCTTCAGGCTCATCAGCTACTTCAGCTTCAGCTACTGGTTCTTTGTGGGCCTTTCTGTGGCCGGAATGATTTACCTACGATTCACACAGCCAGACCGACACCGGCCTGTGAAGGTAAAGTGTCCACAAGAATCAATGTGTACTTAAGTGAGCCTTGAGGAGTAAGTATGGACAACCCTGAGTCTATAGGAGTCCGTATGTACTACAATCAGTCTTTAAGAGTCAGTGTTCTCTAAACTGAATCTACTGGAGTCAATGTGTGTACTACACTGAATCCATAGGAATCCCTATGTACTACACAGAATGGAGTGCAGTCATTTTGTACTATAGTGAGTCTTTGAGTCAGTATGCACTGCGCTGTTTATAGGATTCAGTATGTAGTACAGTCAGTCTACTGGAGTCAGCATGCTGTATACTGAATTTACAGGAGTCTGTGAGTTCTACTCTGAATCTATAGGAGTGAGCATGAACTGTGCTGCTTGTATAGGCATAAATATGCACTCCACTGAATCTTTATGCACAACACTGAATCTATAGGGGCCATTATGTGCTTGGGGTCTATTGGGATAATTATTTACTAGACTCAAATATCTGTTGTGTAAGGAATCTGAATATCCAGTGTTTACACTCACCAAGATTCCACGCCTCTGTGATGAATTGGAGGGGTTTAAAATTTACCTGCCCATTTAATTGCATTGCGCCAATGAATATCACAGAATATGTGTATGATTTGTATACTGTACATAACCTATCAAATAATAAGTGTATATTGTATAATTTTTTTCTTGAAATTCTGTAAAATTCTATCATGACTGAGGTCAAATGTACTGTAGTGTGGAATCAGAGTAAATGTAAATATAGACTGCGCTGTACATATTACAGGTGAACTTACACAGGGTGGGTAACTTTATCTGTGTGGGGTAAATGAGCCTCACCGTTGACTCCTTGACTCCTTATCCTCTTCTCTCCTCCTGTCCCTTTCTCTCTCCACAGCTGCCCCTGTTTGTCGGCTTCGTGTACTGCCTGTGCAGCCTCTTCCTCATTATCGTCCCTCTGTACGGCGACACCGTTAACTCTCTGATCGGAATCGCCATTGCGCTCTCCGGAGTACCGGTGTACTATGTAGTCATTTACCTTCCAGAGGAAAAAAGGCCCAGGTTCATCAGCAGGATCAACGGTGAGAAAAACAACAACCATCAAGGCTTCGAGTCTCTGCATTGTCCAATCAGGGAGAGGTTTGGAATGAATGAGATTTGAGTGGACAGGAGTGGTTGTGGATAGCATAAAATGTAATGTAACACACTGAATGTGTATTATTAAGTACAGTTTTGAACGCTGAAAAAGGTTTGAAAGTCAGTATGCGCAATCTATCAGGAAGAATATAATGTTAAAAACACACTTCGCCAATCAAATGCTTTGGAAGAAAATGACGAGGGGAAAAATGTGAGATCTGAAATTTCCGGGGCTCTTGGTAAAGAATTGTTTGACAGCGAACAAAAAGTATGGGAGGAATATAACCTGAATATAGAATAACTGTCTTTGATGTCACTCCCCTCCAAGTGTCTCCATCATAGTCCATGTGAGCATTGAAGTCCCCCAGCAAAACCATGGAATCCCCTGGTGGAGCCTTTTCCAGGACCCCACCCAGGGACTTTAAGAAGGCTGGATGCTCTGAACTGCTTTTAGGCACACAAGCACAAACAGCAGTCAGAGCATTAGCCTCCGCAACCCCCAAACGCATTGTAGAGACTCTTGAAGTTCACCGATGTGAACTTCGACGCAGCGGCACTCAGCCGAGGGGACATAAGTATTCCCACGCCTGCTCGCCACCTCTCACCTTGGGCGACTCCGGAAATCTCCCATCAAGGAGCTTAGCTGCGGTGGGTCGACTATATATAGCCGCTACCGCTCGACCTCCCGTACAAGCTCCAGCTCCTTGCCTGCGAGTGTGGTGCTATTCCGTGTCCAAAGTGCCGATTTCTATGACCGAGGCCTAAGAACGCCAAGGTCTCTGCTCCCTTATACCACCCAGTCCACAACCGGACCCCTACTTCTCTCTTCTCGGGTGGTGGGTTTACGAAGAGATAGCTCCCCATTGCCTTTTCGGGCTAAGTCCGGCCGGGTGTCGGGAAAAATCTGGCCACCAGGAACTTGCCTACGAGCTCTCCTCCAGGTCTGGTTCCAGGAGGGGGCCCCGGTGTCCCTATTCCGGGTAAGGTAATGTCATCTTCGGAGGGTCGTACTATAGGAGACTAAGGAATTGCATTTTGTCTGGCCCCTCACCTGGGACCAGTTTGCCACAAGAAGCCCTACTAGCAGCAGATGCTTTAGCCAACATGGCTCCCAAGATCCCAGAGGTACGCAAACTCCTCCACCATTACAAGGTAGTGATTCACGGAGGAGGGGAGTGATTGGGAGAAATAGCCTCCCTGATCTGAACCTAAGTGGTGATTTGTTGTTGGATTTCTGTGCTAGTCATGGATTATCTATAACAAAAACTGCGTTCAAGCAAAAGGGTGTTCATAAGTGTACTTAGTACCAGAACACCCTTAGCTCAGGGTCGATGATCGATTTTGTAATTGTGTCATCAGATCTGCGGTCGTGTGTCTTGAACACTTGGACATAGAGAGGGCAAGCTGCCAAATGATCAACACCTGGTGGTGAGTTGGATCAGATGGCAGGGAAAACTACCAGACACACCTGGTAAACCTAAACATGTTGTCAAAGTTGCCTGGGAACGTTTAGTAGAGGACCCTGTCTGGACTATGATTGACTCGCACCTCCAGAAGAGCTTTTCATGTATCGCAGGGGAGATGGAGCCCAAGCAGACCCTGCTCAAAGTCTCAATTGTGGAAGTGGCTGCCTTGAGCTGTGGCCTGAAGGTTGTTGCCGCCAGTCCTGGCGGCAACCCTTGGAACCACTGGTAGATGCCAACAATTAGGGAAGCTGTCAAGCTGAAGAAGGGAGCCTCTTGGGCTTAGCTGGCCCAAGAAACTCCTGACTCAGCTGTCAGGTACCGGCAGGCTAGAGGGACTGCAGCCGTGGTTGTTTGAAGCAAAAATTTGCTTTTGGGAGGAGTTTGGGAAGGCTATGGAAAAGGACTTTTGGGTAGTCTCAAAGAGGTTCTGGAAAACCGTCAGACAACTCAAGAGGGGAAGGCCAGGCTTTGCCTAGGCTGTTTCCAGCAGGGGTGGGGAACTGCTGACCTGAAGTGGTCATATTGTTTGGTGGTGGAAGGAACACTGTGAGGAACTCCTGAATCCGGCAGATACGCCCTCCTTTGAGGATGCAGAGATGGAGGATTCAGGTGAGTTTATGACTGTCTCCTTAGTGGTCGTAAAGCTCCGCAGTGGCAAGTGATGGGCTTAGATGCTGACGGCTCTAGATGTTTTCGATCTGTCATGATTGACACACCTGTTTGAGATTGTGTGAATGTCAGGTACAGCTCCCTTGGACTGGCAGATTAGGGTGGTAGTTCCCATTTTTAAAAAAGGGGACCGGAGAAAGTGCACCAACTATAGGGGGACCGCACTGCTCAGCCTCCCAGGAAATGCTTATGCCAGGGTTCTGGAAAACAGGCTATACCCAATTGTCAAACCTCAGATCCTGGAGGAGCAATGCAGGTTCCGTTCTGGCGGTAGAACGGCGGACCAACTTCTTCCCCTCGTGCGGATACTGGAGGGGTTGTAGGAGTTTGCCCATCTAGTCTACATGTGTTTTGTAGACGTGGAGAATGCTTACGACTATGTCCCAAGAGATATCCTGTGGGGGGTGCTGAAGGAGTATGGGGCTTCGAGCCATTAGTTTGAGCTGTCTAATCCCTGTACAACCAAAGCTGGAGTTGAGTCTGCATTCTTGACACTAAGTCGGGCTCTTTTCCAGTTAGTGTTGGACTACGCCAAGGTTGTGCCTTGTCAACTCTCTTGTTCATGATTTTCATGGACAGGATATCAAGGTGCAGCTGAGGCGCTGAGGGAGTCCAGTTTGGTGGCCTCAGGATTGCATCTCTGCTGTTAGCTGATGATTTGGTCCTGTTAGCTTAATCAGGCTGTGACCTTTTACGCACAATGAAGTGGCTCGCAGCCGAGTCTGAAGTGGTCAGAATGAGGATCAGCACCTCCAAATCTGAGGCTATGGTTCTCTCACAGAAAAAGGTTTATTGTCTCCTCCAAGTGGGAGGTGAGTTGTTACATCAAGTGGAGGAGTTTGAGTATCTCAGGGTCTTGTTCACGAGGGAGGGTAAGGTGGAGCGTGAGATTGACAGACCGATTGGTGCAGTGTCTGCAATGATGTGGACTTTGTACCTGTCTGTCGTGGTGAAGAAGGAGCTGAGCTTAAAAGCAAAGCCCTTGATTTACTTGCGGATCAGATGTTCTAACCTGAGCTTGGGCAGTGACCAAAAGGACAAGATCGCGAGTACAAGCGACCGCAGTGAGCTTTCTCCGTAGGATGGCTAGGCTGACCCTATGGATAGGGTGAGGAGCTCAGACATCTAGGAGAGGCTCTGGGTAGAACCACTGCTCCTCCGCGTTGAGGAGTCAGTTGAGGTAGTTCCAGCATCTGGTTCGAATGCCGCCTGGACGGCTCTCGTTGGAGGTGTTTCGAGCATGTCCAACTGCGAGGAGGCCTGGAGGCACACCCAGGACACACTGGTGGGATTATATTACCCAGCTGGCCAGGGAACTTCTGGGGATCGCCCATGAACTGTTGGAGGAAGTACCTGGGGAGGGGGATGTCAGGCCACTTTGCTTAGTCTGTTACCCCCACAACCCAACCCTGGATAAGCCGAAGAAAATGGATGGATGGATGTCTTTGGCGTGGATGTCAAAGACCAGATATTTGTGTGCACGTGTGGAGTTTACCTGAGTGTAATAGTGCATGTGTGTGGAGCGAATCTCTGTGTGAACATGAGTTTGTGTGGAACTGATGTGTGTGTGTGTGTGTGTGTGTGTATTGTACAACCCAAATTCCGAAACAGTTGGGACGAAGTGTAAATTGTGAATAAAATCAAAATGCAATGACTTTCAGATCACATGAGCCAATATATTATTTACAATAGAACATAGATAACATTTCAAATGTTGAAACTGAAACATTTTACATTTTTATTCACAAAATGAGCTTATTTCAAATTTTTTGGCTGCAACAGGTCTCAAAAAAGTTGGGACACAGGCAAAAAAGGGCTGAAAAAGCCATTAATATATAAGAGAATCAGCTAAAAGAACATTTAGCAAGTAATTAAGTTAACTGGCATCAGGTGTGTAACATGATTGGCTATAAAAGGGATGTCTTAGAGAGGCTTAGTCTCTCAGAAGTAAAGATGGCCAGAGGCTCTCCAACCCGTGAAGGCTTGCATAAAAAAATTGTGGAATACTTTAAAAACAATGTTCCTCAATGTCAAATTGCAGAGGCTTTGAAGGTCTCATCATCGACAGTGCATAACATCATCAAAAGATTCAGAGAAACTGGAAAAATCTCTGTGCGTAAGGGACAAGGCCGAAGACCTTTACTGGATGCCCGTGATCTTCGGGCCCTCAGACGCCACTGCATCACTCACCGGCATGATTCTGTCATTGACATCACTAAATGGGCCCAGGAATACTTCAAGAAACGACTGTCTGTAAACACAGTCCGCTGTGCCATCCACAGATGCCACCTAAAACTCTATCATGCAAAAAGGAAGTCATTGTTGAGCATGATCCAGAAGCGCCGCCGTGTTCTGTGGGCCAAGGCTAATTTAAAATGGACGGTAGCAAAGTGGCAAAGTGTCCTGTGGTCAGACGAGTCCAAATTTAACATTCTTGTTGGAAATCATGAGCGTTGTGTCCTCCGGGCTAAAGAGGAGAAAGACCACCCCTCCTGTTATCAGCGTTCAGTTCAAAAGCCAGCATCTCTGATGGTATGGGGATGCATTAGTGCATATGGTGTGGGACACTTGCATGTTTTAAAAAGCACCATGAATGCTGAAAGGTATATAAAGGTTTTAGAGCAACATATGCTCCCCTCCAGACGACATCTATTCCAGGGAAGGCCTTGTGTATCTCAGCAGGACAATGCAAACAGTGCTGAACTGGCCTACCTGCAGTCTTGATCTTTCACCGATTGAGAACATTTGGCGCGTAATTAAACAAAAAGTCTGTCAAAGGAGACCCAAAACTCTCCAGCAGCTGGAAGCCTGCATTAAACAAGAGTGGGATCAAATTCCAATGGCTAAACTCAAGAAACTTGCCTCCTCAATGCCCAGACGCCTCCACTCTGTGTTAAAAAGAAGAGGGGATGTTACACCATGGTAAACAGGCCCCTGTCCCAACTTTTTTGAGACCTGTAGCAGCCATAAAATTTGAAATGGGCTCATTTTGTGGATAAAATTTAAAAATTTCTCAGTTTCAACATTTGCTATGTTATCTCTGTTCTATTGTGAATAAAATACTGGCTGGCGTGATTTGAAAGTCATTGCGTTTTGATTTTATTCACAATTTACACTTTGTCCCAACTATTTCGGAATTGGGGTTGTACATGTTTCACGCTGATTTCTCTTGTTGGTTTGTCCTCAGCTGCTGTCACCAGATACCTTCAGATGATTTGCTACTGTTGCCTGACTGAGTGGGACACCGAGTCCAATTTGCACCCAAGTGACAAGACTCAGTGATGTCACAGCCCCTCTCCAACAGATTCACCAATCACCAGAAGGACCCCCAAACAACCACGCCCACCTGGTTCTCCTTCGTCACCAAGGGGGGTTTGATTTACCGCCGTTCTGTGATCAAGAGAGTCATCCTCACCTGTACCGGACATAGTGCCTTCCTACTTTTCTCATGTGTCTTATCTCTAGATGTTTTTGGACAATGAGACTTAAAGACATTTTTTCCAATAACTGAGAGGACGCTGAACCTTGGTTTTGATGCGATCATGTGGCCAGTTCCTTGCACTTGTTTCTCTGAGTTTTGAATGGACTGCAGTGACATCATGTTTCAAGGCCTCAACCTGAATGAAAGACCTACCGATCTTTGAGATGTGTCCAGAGTTAAAGGACTGTGGGGTGCTGTCAAAGTGTACATGGTGCCTAAATAGTGACTTTGGGGCGATCTGATTGAGCTCTTTGAAATATGTAAAATACAATTATAGGAACAGTGCCTGCTCTGTGACCATGGAAGCTGAAAGCTTTTTTCATTGCTTCACTGGACTTCAAACAGCTCAGTGAAGAGTCTACATTGTGGTTGCTTATGTTTCGTTGCATAACTATCACAGATTACTTGCTTAATAGTTCAGTTTGGTGGTCTCTGCCTGCTTTTTCAGGTACCGAACACTTGCTGATGTAACCTCAAATCGTCAAAAAAAATGTATCCGCCAAGTTGTGTGTCAGTGTATTTGCTGCACAGGCTATGGACTTGCAAAACATGGTGGACCAACATGAAAATACATGGCTGGTATCCAATACATATACACCTTTCATCACGAATCACAGGTATAAGAGCACCATCAGGTACTGAATATTTGCAGCAATTTGCACAAAGAACATGCAGCACCAACATTATAATTTTGCCACACCTTTTCTTGTATTGTAATTGTATGTCTTTGATTAAAGACATTGTTTTTTATATGAATCGTGTCAGTTTGTGATGGTGAATCTCTCCTCACATTTAATTTTACTTGGGGCATATGTTATTTGAAATATGCAAGACCTTTATCCTGAAGCACTGATTCCTGGAGATTTACCGTACCGATAATTTAAAAAAAAGCACATTTAAGGTCTTCAATACTATCTTTTAGGTCATAACATGAGTTATCCGAGGGATCTGCAGGGGAGTTTAGGTGTGGGCATGAAGAGTACTTCTTATTAGTATTTCGAGTAAGATTTCACTGAAGCCGCTGATGACAAATTAAACAAGGCAATCAGAGATGGCAGACTTCACCCCATTCACGCAAATATTGGCAAGTGCAGAAACACAAACAAACAGACAAACAAACAAACAAACACACAAAGCCGCTAAAAACAGTACTTCACGCCCACTCCGTGGGTTGAAGTAAAAATGGAGCTTTCACTTTACCAACATTTGAGTGTTTTTTACTTGGTTTTTATACCGTACTCTCAAAGGTTTAATATTTTTTGCTATTTTCTCATAATTTTAGTGCCATTTTATTGAAAATTTCCATTTACTTTTCCATTTTCCTTCTATGAGTTCAGTTGAAGACCTCAGTGCGAAACGTTCTTTAGTCACGAAATATCCATTTTTAGTAAATTGAAGAAAGTGACGAAGGTAACTGTAAAAGAAGTTTTCCCATCCTTACCTTATAGTGAGGGCAAATTTGACTAAATCACTTTTAGCACATGGCTCTTTGAGTGTTTTTATCTGAAGTGCAATGGAAGAAATGTTAACTCTTTTCTGAAGAGTGACCTGTGTGATAAAACGTGACTGAATCGGAGATGAGAGGGATTGAATAAACCTGTTGGAGCAGAGGGTCAGAGGATGGAGATTTATCGAGGGCCTCTGCTCAGTGAGGGTCAGGTCTTTTGAGTTTGTTGGATGATGGGACTTTAAATAGCTTTAAATGGGGGAGGGGAGATGTTTGGGGCATCATTTGCGTCTCGGATGTACCTCGAGTGGCACATCATGACCAGCGCCCATCACACTGATACACAGCGAGTCAGCGTTCTTCAAATGTTCTCCTGCCATGCAGACCAGACAAACCAGTAAATCACACAGCGATGGCTGACAAATTAGGATTTGAAATGAATTCAACCGCCAGGATTACTTCACAAGACATCGATGAATGATGTTTATTAACTGTTGCTAAGCACTCTTCAGACATCTGCTAGTTTGTTCTGATACCAGAAGCTAAGAACAACATTCCTCAATTTGATTTTATTTGATTTTAGTTTTTGCGTACTTCAAAATAAACATTTTTATTCTTCCCTTTAAAGTGCACTTCAAATACAGTGCCATACTTTATGGCCTTTCCGTTTCGCTGAACTCTGCTCCATATATTACCTGAGGAGATGATATTAAGTTGCAGTGTATTTATAAACGGTTCCCTCTCTAAATAGATGAGGGCTGAGAGTAACCAACAAGAGCAGCATTCGACCTTAAATATCGAGTCCTTTTTCTGAATTTTTTGCCCTTGTGAATGACAGTGTTCTTTCAGTAGAGGACCCCAGTGCTAGAAGTGCTTAGGTCAAAAAGTGTCCATATTCAGAAAAAAATCGAGGCAGTGGACTTGGGTAACTATAAAAGACATTTTCTCATCCTTACCTCATGGTGTGTGAAAATACGACTTAAATACTTTCAGCATTCAGCTTTTCCATTTAAATGGTGTTTCTGTCCCATGTTCATGACGAATTGAATAAGAATGAGAAATATAGACAGGCTCTAGAGTTCTTGTTCTCTCTCTTATTGAAGAGGTATAAGTGTTGGTGTAGTGCAGAGCACTGCTTCCTCACAGTAGTTTAGCAACATGATCAAATCCTAAATAGTGACCTTCCTTTGAAAAGTTTGTGTGATTTAACTCACTGTCCATGCGAGTTTACGCTGGGTCCTAAGGTGAGCATCTGGATGATTTAGGTCTCTAAATTACCCGCAGGCATGAGTGTGTGTGAATTGTGTGAATGGCCTGTAATGGATAGGCAAACCACCACCTGCCCAATGCATGCTGGGATATGATTTAACACCCCCTCCCCTCCAGTGATCCGGGCCAGGATAAAGTTGTACAGAGAATGAATGAATGGATCGATGGATGGTTCGCTCAGTGAAACAGGCCGTGCACTTAACTTTTATGAGGCCTGGATAACACACCGGTTAAATTGTATGTCTGAGTGTCTCTATGCGTTGGGTGTGTGTGTATGTATGAGAATGTGCTTGTGTGTGTGTACGTGTGAATGTGTGTGTGCGTTAACGTGCAACCAACTCTGTTCCAAGAAATCAACCAACCCTCTGGTTTTCTTCACCACAGTAATTTGAAATGCGTAATTCTACTAATTAATAACTCAATGAGATCTCCAGCTCTTGAATGAGCTCCCTCAAGACACATATAAGAACTTTCAAGGTACCAGATAAGCAGAAACAGGGTTGGTTAATCACAATGATCTTGGCTCCACCTACTGGTCACATAGAGAATAGCCAATGCTTGCTTCTGAAAAATACCATTTAAACCTTAATGTATTCAGTAAACCTTGATCAAGCATTTGTCAGAAGAGCATGGAGAGTGTCCTCAGCGAAAGGTTAATGGTTACACCTGTATGAGCTGTGCGGCAGCAGAAAGAGAGGCAGCCAGTGGAAATATAGCAGTTGTACTCCTGACTCTTCGGTGCTGGGAAGGGTTCACCTCCTCTGGAGTTTGTCCATTTACATGTGGCTTAAACAGGATTCAAGTGAGTTTCGCTGGTGTTTTTGTATATGTGCACGGACACAGGTGTGTGAGTGTGTGTTGTGTGTTTTTGCATGTGTAACTGCGCATGTGTGAGTGCATATATGTGTGTGTGTGTGTGTGTGGGTGTGTATCTGCTGCGTGAGTCCGTATGTGTGTGTTTGTGTGTGTGTGTGTGCATGTTCATATCTACTTGTGGGGACTAAAAATGTCATGCAAGGAATGTCATGAGATCCCACTACTATTGTAAATTCTGAAAAAAAAGCAAAGTGGGGACTTTTTTTTCAGTCCCCATGAGCAAAAGCCATAATTCTTGGCCTAGGGCTGGGTTTAGTTCTAAGATTACAATCATACTTACGGTTAGGCGGTTAGAAAAAAGACGAGTTTTGCGGTTGGGTATTGGAAGAATTATTCTCAAGGTTATATTTAACAAAAGTTAAAAACTGGGGGTGTAGGCTAGGTTACGGTTAGGGAAAGGGTAGCGTTGATTTTAAGGTTTCGGGTTTTTGAGAAATGGATTTGAAAAAAAAAAAAAACGGTCACGGCAAGTATGGACCAACAAACCTTTGTGTGTGTGTGTGTGTGTGTGTGTGTGTGCGTGCAGGCGCAAACTGTGTTGAGGCCAGCTGTGGGAGAGGATTGATATTTACAATTGAAATACTTGGGACTGATAGACAGTCATCAGGATAAGAGCTGTCTTTATGTATTTGTGGAAAAAAATGAAATAAATTACAAAGAAAGAAAAAAATCCTTTACTGAACCTTCGGTGTATTCAGAACATGTGATGTCCATGCCTGGCAGGACCATAATCTCATCATTTTCATGGTTTCAGCTGCATGACTGACCAGCATGGCTGTTTGACACGGTGTGTACAGGTCATGTGACAAAGCCGTCCTATGAATACAACATGGTGTTGACCACCAACATACAACAGCCCAGGCCCTCAAACAGGCAACACTGTTAGCTCATCTGGACCCATAATTTGGTGTGCTTATTTCATGGCCTTTTTGTCCGAAATCATCAGTCGTTGTTATCCATTATCGTTGGTGTCTGTGAATATTTTCAGTCTAATTTCAAATGCGGCGACCATGGTTAAAAAGTTGAATGTCCAGGTGAGCTACTGTAAACTGCACTATTTTTATTTTTACTCAGACTTCAGTTCATCAAGGAGACTGTACCTTTGCTCCTCAACAGAATAATGCGCCGGACTGTTTGCAGTGTATGGCAATCCGTTGGTTGACAAATCCATTATATTACATTATGAGTAGCATTAGCCTACATCCGATGCTACTGTTCAGTGATTTATCAGTTATCCAATTATTATCAGTGCATATCTACGGACTTCATGTCGGCTGGGGAATAACACATCAACATTCCTTGCCGCGGAACATTATAGATCTACAGCACACACACAAAGCACTTATGTTTCAGTCAAGCGCCAGAGATTAGTGCCGTTGCACGGTTTTTTCAAAAGGTCAGTCTGATCATCGCAATCGATTTCACGGGACGTGGTCTTCGCGCTTGTGACTGGGCCTTAACTGTTGTGCGCGTTTACAAATGAAGTGATTTAAAGTAGCCGGTTTTGGTAAAGCGTCTTTCATAGTTCAGGTTGCTATCACCACCGAGTGGACTTGGAGGGAGCGGAGGCGTGATTCCAAGATGAAGATGAAACTGAAATTATGGCTTCTGTCCGCCCTGGTGTTAGGAGCCTGCGCATTCATCGCAAACCAGCCCGGCCGAGCATCGTGCAAAGTAATTTGGTAGGTCATTATTGTCAAAGAATTATATCTGCGTTTATTTAGCATATGGTGCGCGGTAAGCATTGAACATAAACGGTTAGCGTGTTATAGTCTAGCTATACTTCTGAATTTGCGTTGTTTTGATTTTTGAGATATATTGTTGGGACTAATCGTTTTAGGACGCTATTAAGTCTTGTTTTTTTTTTTTTTTTCTTCACTACTTATCAACAGATTATTCCAATATGATGCACAAATTACACTTCTAGCTCATGAATGCATTAGTGAGAATAAGAAGACCTTATTAGCGCAGCATTGGAGCTCACGCAAAAATATAGTGGAAACGGTCGATGAATGAAAAGGCCAAACATCAAGACACTCCTCGCTGAGGAAGCGTTGGAAGAAATAGTAGATGCGGAGTTGCATAAGACGGTGCAGCAGTGCCAAGAAGGGTGTGGGTGATAATCATGGAGAAAGGAAGTTTACCATTGTGCTTCCAAAATGTGTTCTTAAATTAGAAGTCTTGTTACAACATTAGAATTGCATAATTTCTCGCAAAGGTACATTTTAGTTGGTGCTCATAAATGCACATTTACAACTACGACGTTGTTTTGGTTTAATATGGTACCAGCATAAAGACCATAAATAAATTAGATGATTGCTGTCCAGATATTGTCTTTAGATGATGCTTTTTTTAACTCTAACTCCGTTGTGCGAGTTGGCTTTCAACCATCAGAGCAGGTTATTCTTCGGCATCATCTATATCCTCAGGGTCATAATCTCTCTTGTTACAGGATACTGGGTCTCCCCTGTGTTAATGTGGAACTGGCCCTGTCCAGTCAGGTTGAGGCCTGGTCAAAAACTGATTGTACCATGGACAATGAGAAGTGTCAGTATGAGGTAAGTGCTAAAACACTCACACATACACACACGCCTACACATACATACATGCGCACGCACACACATATACTCACACACATACACAAATACGTACTCATGCTCACACACACACACACACACACAAGCTTAAACACATTCATTCATTACACACATGCGCGCACATGCACACACACATACACACACACACACACTCGTACACACATTCACGTTCATACACACTCTCATACGTGGTCACACACTCATACACACAAATACACTCTCAGACACTCAAACACACCCAAACACACACTCAAAGACTCACACACACACACACACACACAAACACGTATACAAACACTCACTCAGGCATTCATACACGCACAAACACGCACTCACCCATTCATACACACCCAAACACACTCACTTACTCATACAAATGCACACACACTCGTACTCTCATGCACACACAAACACACACACAAACACTCAAACACACACTTGCATACGCACACATTCATTCACACACACACACACACACACACACACACGTATACACACACAAGCGGACACCCACATGCGAAAACACAAACTCATGCACATTTGCGCATACACACTTACACACACATTTTCAGTCCCTTGGTATGGTACTGCGGTAACTGTGTCTGTTCTGTTCTGGAGTGCTGAATGCATATACAGTGTGCACTGTTCATGCAATGGGCTCACAAGCCCTGTGACCATGTGCACTCAGCCCAGATGGGCTTTGTTCAATTTCAGCCTGCAGTGTGATCCACAAAACTGTAACTTTAACCTTTCTAACATCTCAAAACATTGCATCACCTGTATTTAGTCCTGACCTGCCAATTCACTGAGTTCCCTTTTAATTACACTGAGACCTTAAGTATTTGGACAATAACAGCTTTAAAGGACGATCCCTGCCGTTTCCTGATATGATTCTACATGTTGAAATTAGATTTTTTTTTTATTTTGTATGTATGTGTATCCACATGGAGACTACCATGTAGGAATCCCAGTCCTTCAAAACTGCCGTAGTGTCCAAATACTTACAGACCCTGCTAAGTACCTCTGAACAACCCGGTGCATGATCTCTAGATTAGCTATGAACCCATTTTGTGTTGAAGCAATACACAGACAGACAACATTGGAATCATGTTACTTGTTTCTAATCAAAATAAATGGGATGTTTAAATTCTGCTCTCTTCTCCCACTCCAGTTGATTTCCTTTAACGTGACGCAAATAGTTGCTAAGCACACAACGGCCGTGGACAGATTCGTGGACTCCGTCAGATTCTTCCTGAAGTCAGACGCCACGAACCAGAACTGCCGTGTTTTTGTAAGATGATTTATTGAAGGAACCGTTCTTTGCCTCAAGTTTGTAAAAACAATGTTGATTATGTTAACGCATGTTACTGACTGACCCAGTTTTTGTTAGCATGTACAATAGCCGGCAATGTGTTTCCGGAAGCGGTTTGCACAAATGGATATATATTGTGCATAGCATTGTTATAATACTGTGCTAGCAATTGTTTCTCAAAGGGTTTCACTGTGTTTGGGAATAATTGATGGTTCCAACAAGAAATCTCATGCCAGAATCCAAATTGTGTTCATTTTCCCCCCAAATGCAATTCTGTATATTTGATCCTCAGTTTGATTGCTTTGGTTGCCTGTGGAGGAGAATTACATCACTGATGCTGTTACAATATATTATTCTTAACTTTGCCTGTGCATACCTGTAATAATAGCAGTGCTATTATATAAGACGTTTCCTTGTTTATAAATTATTTGTTATTCCAACGCAGGGCTTATCCATATCTGAGGACATCAGCCGAATATATGATAACGGCACCAACTACTGCAATCTCTACAACCTGATGGAAGGTGAGCCAGTTTATCGGGCTTTCATTCTACATTACTGTCACTAAGCGAATTGTCTTATCCTGAGATATGTGCTAAACTCATGGGAGACCCTGTACATTTTTTGTTAGATTAATAGTACACTGCTGGTTGTTAAATAACATGTGGCAATATAACTTTAAAAAAATTAACTGCTAGTGTTGGGAAAGAAACTAAGTGGCTGACCTGTATGTGATAACATACCTTTATAGCGCTGAACCAATGATGTGGTTCTAAAATTAACCCCTTTGTGCAGATATAGATGCTGGCATCCGTAAATTCCAAAATTTAATTCCTAAATAATTCTGTAATTGAATTTCCAAATGTTTTGCTTCACTAGAATAATTTTCCACAGTCTCTGTGACACAAATACTGAGTTATAAAGCCTAAATAGGCTCATGTATAACAGGAAAAATTGGCATTATTTGTATTCTGCGCAAAAGGGTTAAATCCAGAGAGAACTAAGGTGGATGGCTTAATATAGGTCGAGGAGCCATGGCAAAGTACAATGAGATGATGAACTCTGGAAAAGTCACTTTCTGACACAGGCCCTGATTATGTCTCTGAAAAATGTAGATATTAGTATTTTTCACTAATATAGAGATTGGTAGAATCTCTTTATGGCAGCACTGGTCATACTCAACACTAGGTTGATTTCAACACTAGTTGTAATTGTACGTGTCTGTCTGTCAGCTGTTTGTCTCTGTCTGTCTGACTGCAACATGCTAATATCTGTTTTCTCTACAGGAAGCGGCCTGACAAATCTCCCAGAATACCATGAGATTTCCAACGACAGGATGTGCACTCAGCGTTCGATAGCCAACTGCACAATCGTTTAAACTCGATTTCCTGCTTGACCTATGACAGTGTTATCAGTTATAACAGTGTTCTAACTGGTGCTGTCAAGGAAATATATGTGGCCATTTTTTCTGACATTATGCAATATACCTGTTAAAGTCCATACAAAACAGTTACAGCAGCTTTTTAGTATTGTAGTGCAGCTTAATATTAAATTTTAGATAAATCACATTGTTGCACTGTCCTATTTGCTAAGTTTTCAGTTTAACAATCATAACAATAATATTAAAGATTTTTTTAAATTTATTTTAGTATGACTCACAGTTTATTAATTTCATAATCAAAGCCTCTACATTATGATTGTGTCCCAATATCAGATGAAGCTGCCATATTTGTAAGCGGCTGGCAGAAATCTATTTTACTTTCTTTTATTGTGGTATGTTATTTCACGACTTATGCTTACGTTCTTTGTAAATAACTTTAAGCTCTACTGTCTATGTCATTGAACCATTTTGCATGTTTTGTTCATTAGAAGAGTTGAAATGATTGAAATGGGATGGCTGGCAAGGTAAAGAATACAGTACAATCCAAGTCTTGTTCAGTTGTCTTTCATTAAGTAGTACAGTAAGCATATATCAACATTAATGGTTTATATATAAGATATCCATTTTGTAGTTATAGGCCTATATCACGCCTGAAAAGTGGCAGATGTATAAAGAAATATAAAGTAAGGGAACCGTGTCGGAGCCAATTCAGCAGATGTGGTAAATATAGGTTACGGTGCGAGTGTGGTAAACTTCCCTCCGCAGCCCAACGATTTCCGAAATTCCCCACATGCTACAAACACGAGCACGGTAAACTATGTATTATATGCGTCATTTCCAATCTGCTACAAACACTCGCACCGTAACCTATATTTAATGATCTCACCTTGAATTTCCAGCCATTTCTGGAATTTGTGAATGCTCCTATCGGTTAAGGTGGCTGTATTTCTGTTTTCTTTGCTCTTAATGAAAGACTGAAGTGCCTCGGCGCTGTTGACAGAAGCCGCCATCTAGGTTGTTTATTAATTTTTTTTACAGGAATATAGTTTTTTACACAATTATACTATTTTTTACACGTATTCTTAGCTTCGAAACTGCCCGAGGTGCCAAGGAAACGTCCGACTTGAAAGTAGTTCCAACCATTTCAGCCCCGTATGGCACTCGTGCCATACGGCGAACAATATGGCACGGGTGTACTGGTACTGTCAGCGAGACGCGCGCATATAATACTACCTCTTCAGGGACAGGAATTAAATATAACATCCAGCACAATACTAAGAAAATGAACAACTTAATCTGAAAAATGAGTACCTTTTACCAAATATGGGAACGATAAGTCAGTTAACATAGCAGGGTCTTTTTTTCCTAAGAGCCTTATCACTGTTTGGCTGAGCACTGTACCTTCACTCAGACCTAACAGGGAAAATTATATTCAGTTTTGTTTGTGCAGTTCTTTTCACAGAGGGGCTGTCTCAAAGGTGTTGTATCAGAAGGCCAGTGTCCAGCCTAAATCCCCAGAATAGCAAATGAGGTTTATAAGAAAACAAGGAGCAAGGAAAACTTTCTAACAGTGATTAGAAAAACACAAGGAATAAATTCCAGGTGAGCTGACATCCAGCTGTACAAGGGTATGTTTCCCAAAAGCATAGTCGCTAACTTAAATAGTTATAATCATTCACTGCATATGTTTCAACTATGTACTGTAAGTTGCTAGCATTGTTAGAAACTAAGCTTTTGGGAAATGTACTCCAGTATGAGAATCATCCTCAGCTATGCTGGTCCTGTGTGAGAGCTGTCTGCTGTCCATGGTGCTGAACGTGGCCTCGAGAGACAGGAGGAATCTCAGTCCCAGGAGAGATAAATGTGCTGCCACTGCAGCGCTCAAGTGTACTCACTCACCTGCAGCTGAACTCATCACTGTAACCGTCCCTGTTCCTGGAGATCCAGCATCCCACAGGTTTCCCTCCATCTCAAACAAAGCTGTCCTCATTTCAGCGTGCGATCTTGTGCTGGTAATTCGTATAGGATCAGGTGCGATAAAATAAATTAGTAATAAAATTTAAAAACAACTTAAAGTGTAAATCTCCTGGAGCAGGGTTGGTTCCACTTTGAAAATAATATTTCTAGGTACAAATTAGCCAGTCAACTGCCCAGGGGAGCGTTTCCCAAAATCACAGATGCTAACTTACATAGTTGGAACCATTGACTGTGAATGGACGAACTATGCAAGTTGCTAACTTAGTAAGCAAGGACACTTTCAGGAAATGCGCTCCTGATTGGGAACAAAATCACATATTTTTTGGACTCCCATTCGTAACCACTCTTCATCTCCCCCCTCCCCCAAATGCTTGCGATGTGTTATTCATCCGTTACATTTTGAGGCTAGCTCATTTTTTATATTTTAATAAGAAGCATATTTTTCTTTTAGACCAGTTGTGTGCTGTGGCCTTTCTTGGCCAGGTCTTTCTCTCTTGTGAAAGAGATCCTTGATCTCAATGGGCTAATTACCTGGTTAAATAAAGGTGAATAAAATACAATGAAATAAGTAATAACTTTGCTCAAACCCTAGGTGCCGCATCGTCTCTCACTAACTGTATCAGAGATCTCCTGTGTCTCTCACCTGCACACACACTCTACACACAGCTGCCATATTTTCCAAAGAGGCTGAAATTTGTTTTTTAAAAGACATTTTTTACTGCTGCCACGCAGTCCAAAACAAGCGGAAGCCAGTATATTTTGTGAAATTTGGTTGTTATACTGAGAGAGAGAGTTTTATTTTTCAAATAAAATGAATGGAGTTGAATGTCATGTTTTAAAATATGCTTTTATAAACATGGCATATTTCTCATCATTTTATTTTACCCTCCCCCCCCCCCAAGTCATTACCTGATGAACTGCACAATTACAGCTTCTGATTGGCCAGACTGCTATTACACCTGACTCCCAGCTAAAGGGAGTGTTGAAAACCAGCAGTCCTCGGCCTTGTAGGACCGTGAATTGATGATTCATCACGCAAACACTGTCTATGGATCCATAAAATGAAGTACCGCCAATTTTTTGATGAATCAGAAGGGAAGAACACTGAAAAACTCTGTTTTAAATTGAATGTTAGTATTTTTGGCTCTGTTTTCCACAGCATAGGCCTATTTGAAAACAATGTGAGGTTAGAATGGAAAAGTTGGAAAATTTAGTGGGCATTTTATTTGTTTATTTTGAGTAATTCATGCCAAATTGCGTAAACCACAACAAGACAGCTCATTTGTATGTGGCATTTTCCTGATACACACGGACTGCACAGCCGTTTCACGATTCGATGTCAGGTGTAGTAATATCAAAATATTACATTTTGATTCATTGAAAACTTTTGTTACATTAAACCTCTAAATACATGGCATTATTTGCAGCTAGGGAACATGTCTGAACAAACTGAACACAGTCTGACTGTTCCAAGTACTTCTCAGTCATGCCCATTAACTATGCAAGCAATCGATTTCAGAGTTATGGACCCGCATGTCCTGTTCGATAACTCAACCCACATCTGCATTACTGAATAATTTCATTAAATGAATGCAAGGCATACAAGCGGAACAGGAAACATGTCTGAACAGTATTAGAGCATGTCTGAGTCTGAACTATAACTGTAAACTCTCTGGAGTATTTGATTTAAGAAGAGCACAAGTGTCTGCAGAATAGGCTAATTAACAAATGCCACTTATTCACCCCATCCTCCCCCCAATTTATTTATTTATTTATTTAAATACAGTGATAGATGGAATGTTTTGGAATCAAATAGGGATGGGTGCTGAGCGCGCGCGTTTGTGCGTGCCAATGTGCAGCCGTGCATGCGTACGTGATCAGTGCATTTGGCGCGTGACGCTCATAACGCATGGGGGAAAAATGAAACATTTAATCACGCACTAAATGAAGGGACACAACAAATAACTGGCATAAGGTAAACGGATAAAGCAAATAACGCATGGGCAAAACATTTAAATTCGAACAAAGTGAGGGGACACAACAAATAACGGACATAATAAGTAAGACGGAAACAATAAATCCGAATGCAAATATTTACCTGATTACCCGATAATCGCCGCACAAGGTTTGTTATGGAGCAGTTTCCTACCGACCTTATTAAACCGCTTAACAGCGCGAGTCCTCCGTCATGTCCCCATAAGGTCAGAACAGAACACGTGAGCGAGCCGAAGCGAGAGCGCAGCGTGGCAGATTTTACGAGGGGATATAATCATACAGCCACATGCAAGACCATAAATATCATGTTTGATGCGTCACAGCCCTGTCCGTTTGAATGCAACTCGCAGCTGGGGTCAACGAACTCCAATCGAACCTTGATGATGGGCCAACTTTGCCTACAGGAGGTATCAAAGAACATTCTAGAATGCATTAATTCAGAAAGATGAGACTGGTTCGATCCGTCCCCTTTAAAACCAGTTATTGGAGTAGGAAAGGTGTCCTGCTCAGTTAGGGAAATTAAATATTACAAAACATTTCCTTTATTACTGCTTAGGCCAGAAATCTGAGCAATCGTACATTACAGTTCATTTTCAACGGAGATAGGATTGTGATTTCTGTTACTTCATTTTTGAAATGAAACATTTCTAAGATCTGCTCGATAGCCAAATATTCATGCGTGATCGGGACATTTTTCTGAGAAAAAAAGAGAAAAGATTAAATACAAATTAGCTTGTGGAAATCTATTTTCTTCACTGTGACTGGAAAATAAACAACACAATAATCAGAGACACGTTATGCGCCGACTTATGCTCTCTCTATCTCTCTCTCTCTCTCTCTCTCTCTCTCTCTCTCTCAAAAAAAAAAAAAAAGATTTAGCCTCGTGGTATTTTAGCATGTCTGACGTTGACCGGTCTACAAATTGTAGTTGTCTCAACAAATATGTGAACATATGTGAATGAGACGTTGACATGGTCTTTATTTGACAACTTGAAACATGGTAAAACGAGAAAACAAAGGCATAATCATTTTACAGTGTAAATAAACTATAAATATTGGTATGCATACTTAACACTGAAACTTTTTAACCTTCGGGTAAAGACAGTTAACAAATATAGCAAATATCGGTTGCACATTTTCCCCAGATTTTTGAGCCTAGAAGCTTCAAAATCCAATGCAGGTCTAATGAAAAAAAAAAAAAAAAAAAAAAAAAGCAATAATAATAATAATAACGTAGAAGTTTAGCTCTTTTAACGATTATCACAGAATATTGTTCAAACGCATCATTTTGACCTAACAAGCGCAAGCAGGCGTGCCTGAAATGGAAATATCGCCTTCAACAGGAATGTCTTCGGTCTATTATTCACTTTATTCACAGTAGATAAAAACAGTTAATCTACCATCTCGTAAAGAACCCACGATTTAATTCTCAATTTTTTGACAGCCCGGCTTTTTCATAGACATTCACAATACAAAGAATAAGTTGGAGAGTAAAATAACAGGTTTCCTCATAACCCAACATTCTCATTTCTTATAGTCTTAGCTTGGTAACATTACTAAAAGCATGTAAATTAATTTCCTCCTCCACATCAGCACTGTCTTGTAAGGCCGCATCTTAATCCCATATAGTCGCCTGAAAGGAAGCAACACATTATTTGGCGCTTTTGTTATGCAGAATTTATGAAACAAATTAGGATAGGCCTATAGATGATCCGACACGCAGTGTTGCGTCAAAAGATTTAAGCGGAACATTCAATATCCAAAGCTCGAGGGCTAAAGCTGGCGATGGAACGCGCACGGTTGTTAACACAACGCGACCGTGAATATGCGCCCACGTTCCAGACTGCTCACGCTCTTGTGCGTGCGGAAAGCTTTCGTGCCGGTTCCTTGAGGCCGCCTAAGTAATGGTCCTGTGATTTCGCGCCTGTGGAGCAGGGCTTATAGACTCATGGTTCGCGAGGCTGATGCCATTTGAACAAGAAACTGGCGAGGGCCCGCGAGCGAGGGCAACTTGGAGGAGGAAGGACCCGTGAAACAACACCATGCACGTTAAAGCCTGGCTAGTGGCCGCAGTCATGTTGGGGTCCTTTGGCGTCTTTTCAAGTGGAGTGACGATACCTTTGATGTGCAAGGCGATATGGTATTGTTTGTTTATTCTTTTTTTTTTTTTTTTTTACTTGTTACAGCCTGTCCCAACTTGTCGAATGTTAATCTCTGATGTTATCAATAATTGAGAACGGTGTTATTCTCGCAAAAGCAGTGGCCTTAAGTTCAATTCCACATAGTGAATGTAGCTTGCGGAAACTAAGAGGTGTTCGCAACGACGGATGTACCGGCAAGGCTGGTTGGAAAAGCACTCAGTCCGCAGTTCTCTATGAGCAGCGTGTGTTCAGTGGTTCCTTAATTCCACGGGGGCCACTGGTACGTCATATACTCTGGATATAATGCAAAAGACATTTTGTCCAGTCGGTCTATTTTTGAAACTTTAGAGGCCCAGGGTCTTATATTTATTTATTTATTTATTAGTTTAAATTTACCATTTCATGCTTTTGCGCAATTCACAAAGCGTGGGATATTAGTTTTTGTTTGCTCAAAAATCATGGATTCCTGTGCCGGATTCAAACCTGTCTTGTTTCAACCTCTCCAGACTTTAGCCTTTTTATTTTTTTCATTGAACTGCTATTCAGTTGCGTGTCCAAAAGGCAACCGCAGTTACTCTGACAAACTTACCAGGCCTGCAAATGCAGTAATATTTGTCATGTTTTATTTTTGCAGGATATCTCCTCATGTATGGATACTGATCACACCTAGAAATTCTTGTCGAAATGTGTTAAATCGCGCTCAATAACTTGTTATAGTTATATTTTTTTTTCCCTCTGGGGGGAAAAAAATGAAAACATTGGTGTTCGGTCCTTGCAAGGTAGCAAATTACCCTCTTGGGGGCAGTGTTACACAGTATAAAATCCATTGGCTGTTCGGTTATATGAATTATGTCGGGCTGAATTTAAATGTAATGTGTGGCCATAGCCCCTGTTTTAGCTGCCCTTTCCTTTCCTGCTTTAGGGTAATTGGACTTCCTTGTGAACAAGTCTCCACTTCTTTGGTCAGTCAGATAAAAAAGTGGACAAATGAGGATAACTGCTTTATGGGAGGAGAAAAATGCCTGTATGAGGTAAGAGCACTGAATTCGGATCACTAACGCTCCCAAAGGCCTGTTTGTCTTGCTATCGTAGATTCATCGAGCTGTATAAACGACAGTTTCCCCACTGTTATCAAACAACATGAATAAATTGCCAAACTATGAAAACAAACAAATTCTCAGAAAATTATTCAATCAGCTCTAGAAGTGTGAAATTGCCTAATTTTGAGTCAAAACAGAAGAATAGTACAATTAAGGTTAATTCTACAAGGCTCTTATCACACGGAAGCGTTTTCCGAGTACTAGCAGTTTTCGCTTGTATTATACAATTGACATCAGCTTTAGTTGAACACAAAATCTGGTTATACTGCCCTCTGCTGCATCCTTGGTGCTGAATATTTATGATATCTGCCCTGACATTCTTGCGTGCACAGCACGACACAAAATAACGAGTGCAAATGTCTATTGGGCTGCCAATCAAAAATCAAAAGTGAAGCTATATAGTTGGACAGAAAACTTGGCCCCGTCCTCGCTTCAGTTCCCCTGTTCATAATAACATTATTTTGGTCAAAAGGTCATCATATCCCAGCTTATGCAGAGCAGTGGAAGTATTTTATTTTGGCAGCAAGGGGGTCAATTTTAGCTTCTTGGCTGCACAGTCCTGCTCTGTGGGGAAAAAAAAAAAAACTATGGGTAAAACGGAGACTGCTTTTAACTTGTGGTATTTACTTCTTTATGTATAAGTTATAGACTTACAGTTTTTTGTACATTATTGTTGTCCAAATACTTACGGACAACACATATAGATTGTAATTGTGAAAAACTTAGCCTGCATTATGTTGCAACATAATTGATATTTTACATGCAAGAAAAAAGTAATCATTTTCAGCTCAGTAAAACACGATAGCCCCGTTAAGTTCTATTAACTTATATCTTCTCTTTAACTCCGCTTGTCACAATAAGTTTCAAATATTGAACTCAGGTTTATGAGTTTCCAAAAGTTAAAGTTATCCCTTAATTGTATGTTGAAACAATGCTTACCTTCAAGTTGAGTAAATTGTCAATTAGTTAACTCACATTTTTAAGGCAGCTAGTGGAGTTTCTAAGTTTAACCAGCCTGAGATGTGTCCCAGTGAGTGAATCGGGTCTCAGTTTTGTGTATAATGATTGTTTGGAAATGAAAGCAGAAGGAAGTAAGTGATTGTTCAGGGCCATTAAATTCACAAAGTACTTCTGTGTGACAGCTCCTGTCCGTCAACCAGACCCACATCTTTGCCACGCACACCAACCCCGCTGACAGGACATTGGACCACCTCACCTTCATCCTGAGACCCTACCGCGAGTCGCCGATGTGCCGCACCGTGGTGAGTCAGCGGCTCGGTATCACCTCTTCCTTTCCTCTGTTCTGGTTCCACCCATCTGACAAGCCAAGGACAGGAAGTCAGGAAACATTTCTGGAAAATGGAGTGTTTTTGCTCATTCCTGCATCAGTTTTGAGGACCATAAATTACAGACATGGCTAACGGGGGGACGCTGCATACGACTGTGTGGAGCCACCAGATCTATACTGATGGGCATGAATTTCCAGGAAATGCTTCTGAAAACTCAGCTTTTCTTGCTCAAGATTTCTACAGGACCCTCGTATACACTGAAAAAAGAGTCATGTTAGATTTATTAAATAAGTTTCAACTGATTGCACACAACTGTTTTCAGTAATCTCTAACTGAATTCTATTTTCGGGTCAAATTAATTAATCAAATTAATTGGAAGTAACTCAGTTTTGTGCTACAAGTTGACATAACATTTTTGAGTAAATCTAACATTTTACATTTTGAGTGCAACTCCTTAAAGGCACATTTGTCTGACCGTAATCTCTTTTAAAATGGGGGACTTTGATAGTTTTCCAGGTCATTTGAGGACAGATGTGAGGAGATAAGGTGAAGTAAGTGACTGCTATGAGCCCAGTATTGTGCCGAGTGAAAATGGAGTCTAAGAAAGGCACAGTCCAATACCACTCTCTGTCCGGTACTATGTCACAAGTTATTCACTCCTTTCTCCAAAACTAAAATAATTTGCAGTATAACTGTGTGGTGCAACGTTTGGTTCTACGAGGAGACTGATTGAGATATCGGCATGACTTTACCCAAAAATTTAAAGCAAAATGAATCCATCTTTAAACTGTGGGGATTTATGAAGCTCCCTGGTAACCTCAGTGTGTTATTTGACAGAGATTCAAGCATTAGTTTAGCTGGATGGATTGCTCTCGAAAAAGTGACTGATTCCTCAGTCTCACATATCCACCACCTAATGTGCCATTTTATAGGCTGAAAATATTTCTATCGGACATACAGGGGGCTTTCAAATCATTGGAAACACACTCTGGTTTTGAAAAGCTAATGACGTACGGTTTTTCTCCAAACCGATTCAGATGATTAATGCAATTCATTCATTCATTCATTCGTTCATTCTATTCAGTTGAGTGGTTATTAGTAACTCTCCTACCAAGTATCTACTCCCATGTTAGAGCATTGCCTTCATAACCACTTAAAATCATTTTTATTGGTAGTATTTTTGTGACCTAATGAGTCCTGTCAATCAAAGCACTGCGAGGTACTGACTTTGTCATCACTGTGCAGGGCATATCCATCTCTCCGGCTGATGGGCGGAAATTTGACAACGGCACTAACTACTGCAACCTCTTCAACCTAGTGACAGGTACGGGAGGGTCATGACGTTGTGACTAGGCATACTGCGCAGTCCATAATTATTTGGACAGTGGCCATTTTTGCTCACAGGCTGTGTGCTTCAGTTCACTGGACGTGTAACCAATGACCACGTGGTTAGAGTAGGAATTGTCCGCTTTGACTTAATGGTATTTATATCATTATCACATGAACCATGAAGGAATTTTAGCCCTTTTCATTCAGTGAGATTGTCTAGATACTTACCGACTGCTTTGTGTAAACTGCAGTCTTTGAAACACTGTAGAAACCTCCACTACATTGCTGTACATGTAACATGCTGTACCTACTAGTAATGCAATTTCCACTAATGCAGTTGATGACAGGTTCATTCTTTTTTGATGTTTGTACTGCAGTTTTTTGTGTTTGTTCATGCTAACTGTGAAAGTTTCAATTTGTTATTTGCTTATGTTGTCTCCATACCAATCTTATATTGCTATGTTGTCTCATTTTTAGGCTGTTGATGTCTAAACCATTCTCTGTAGAATCAAACTCTCGAATTCTCAATGAAATTTAGCGGTAACATGCTTTTGTCTGTTTTCTGAACAGGAAGTGGTCTGGTCAACGTGCCTTTGTTCAAAGAGGTCACCAATGACTTCATGTGCAGCCAGCGCTCCACAGCCAACTGTGAGGTGGTCTGAGTTTCGACCAATCAGAACTCAGCTGAAGATATTGTGTGGTGGATGAATGTGGATGAATGCTGGCCTATCAGTATCAAGCTCTGCCACATCTGTCTGGTGAGAGTGACCTATCAGTGTTGAGCAATGGCAACAGCTCTGACCCCCTCCAAAGTTGGATGACCATGACATTACACCCATGCTGCCGTTATAAAATGAATAAAGAAATAAAGAATAAAATAGAACAAAGAATATGACCCAGTGTTTGACTGTTTTCAACATGATAACATGTTGCACTTCACAACAACATGAAAAGTCCAGATTCAATCAATGTTAGTTTTATTTCCTCTAAATTCTGCAACTCATTTGTCTTCATTTGATTACCATGATCGGAAATGGCCAGAATATGCCGCTGTTGTCATCATATTCCACTTCCTCACTGATATGATGTGTTTAGACTTATATTTTTGGATTTAAATTGTAAATAAAACAGTTTAAGTTACTCTATTGTATCAATGTCTCACAGTTGAGATTATCACCCTTAACCTGCTTGTTGTAATATAAACATATAAACATAGTAAAATATGGCAAAATAGTACCATACTTACCATAATATGTATTGTAATAATGTTTATATGAGCATTTAGTTCTAAATATGGTGGGTTTACACTTTGACACGATCAAAACATTCTTGAAGACTATCTTGTATTTATATACCTATTTGCAGCAGGGTAATTATCTTACGTATGCTTATATCAAAGAAAAATATCCAAATGCAGTACCATATGTTGAAATGCAGTACCATATTCAGGAATTGTTTCTTTTTTTTCTTATCATTAAGTGTAATTCAGTGCAGTTTCATCAATAAAGTTGTGATAAATAAAAATATCTTTGATTTTTAGTGTGGCGATGGGTTTGGCATTTCTCTCTCAAGCACAGATGAGTGCAGTGCTTTCACCAAGCACCATCCTCTAAATATTTGAATCTTCACTATGAAAATTGGAGGTCATATTTGGGCATCCAAAGAGAAGGAGGCAGAAGTACCATAGGACAGTTCACCGATCCAGCTTGGGACACACCCACTGCTGCTCACACGCCAGAGATAATTCAGGGTCTACACCTCGCCGAACAGGCATGTCTTTCAGACATATGGGTGGAAACCTTTGAAACAAAAAAAAAAAACTTCAAGAGGAAAGGCCCAGTCTGGATTTGAACACCGGGCCTCCTTACGTGTCAAGAGCACTATACGGACTTCACCACTGGACTGTCCAAATGAAGAACATTTTTCCGCTGACTGTGATTTCATATGCCACATCTGTATTTTGTTGCCATTTACTGCTAAAAAAAGAACTTGTTTGGAATGACTGAGAGCATTAAACTTCATTTGGAGCTAATTTTAAGGGCAAACAAATTAGTTGACAAGGGGAAATTCATTCTTCTAGATGTCTAGAGTTTCTGTGTATGTCCTTTAGTCATGTTAACACTAAGGACTTCGGCTGGCGCGTCTTAAATACTGTGTATTCTTTTCACTCTTTTGAAATGGCAATTTTGCTCGGATGAAATCACGTTAATGATGAACAAACAAGACTAGGTGCAACCTAGTATATGGCTGGGCCACCAAGTGCTATATGAGAATGTGGGCCCAAGGAAAGGGTGCTACATGAGGCAAAGCTCACGCAATTATGTGAAGTGCAAGTTTAGTAATGAGCTGGAGCTGATTAATTATTTACTAAGTGGGTGGGGAGAGTGGGAGAGTGTGAAAGAGTTGTAGTGTGAGTGAGTGTGAGAGTGTGAGTGAGGGAAAGGGAGTGAGTGAGAGTGTGAGATGGGGGGGGTCTTGAGTAAAGAAAACATATCAAAAGCAAGTTATACATTTGAATAGACAAAGAGCTAGAGTAAGGGTAGCAGTTATTGATTTTGTGAATTTGAATTTGAGACAGACAGCAGCAACAGACTTTGATAGCAGTTAAAGTCGAGCTGAAATGAAAAAATGCCTTTTTAACTCTTTTAGATCACATCCCCGGTCACATTGTTTATCTATTTAACCATAAATGACAAAAAAATTACAAAAAAATCAGTTTCTCTGTATTCTTATATCAAAATCCAATCATGTTTTCTTCACGTAAAACAAAATATGCTTTGTGCTTATGTAAGCTAGTACCAACCAATTTCAACCAATAATATCACGACATCCACCCATCAATCAATCTTAAACTTTTAGCAGCACAGAGCTAAGATTCATTCGTTAGCTAGCTAGCATGGTACGTTGGAGTGTCTTTGGGTGTTCGCCACCTCAAACTTTGCGTCGTTTCCACAAAATACCGCGGCTACGGACCCGCTGGCTAGAATTTATTCACTTTGAGGAAAGTGGTATCTGTGACAGCTCCAGATTATGCGCAAGGCATTTTACAGTGGACTGCTTCACCAACTACATGGAGCATGGGATGGGCTTCGCCTCTCTCTCCCTGACGAATACTGCTGTCCCGTCGGTGTGCACCCACTTTTCAACGGGCAAATCAAATTCCGCCCAACGTTATGTCCCGCCTGTCTATGCTGTTTACATAAAGCGTTATTTTACACTGGTGATGAATGAATATGGTTAACTATGTGACAAAAAAATTGAAATGCAATTAATTTTAATGAATTTATGACCTATTGAAAGCTCTTGAAAAGGCCTTGTAGTTAACTGCAAGATCATGAGAATTGGCCGAGAAATAAGAAAGTTAATTCTATAATTTAATTTCTTTTTGTTTGATTTGGCTGAGAAACTGTGATTTCCACTTGTCCTTCATCAGAGGACTTACGGTCAGCAATTTTCTGCCAGAATTCCTCTCTGGCCTTATTAGCAGCAACAGTGTTGCTTTTTGCTGTTTTTTATATATTTACATTCTTCATAACTGTCCATAATCACGACCCACTCCTCCCAGAAGATTTTTTTTTTTTTTAAAGATTTTATTAATCACCCAGCAACCACTTACATTACATCCAATGAACAAGTGCATACATCAACCAACATGAATGTACTAACGTAAACCTCAATTATAATTTCCCAAGTGTCCACCTGAGTATGCGTATGAATAATCATGCAGTCTCTCAAGTGTCCAACCAATGAGCGTAAAATTTCATATGGGCCTCCCATTAAGTCCCTGGCGGCGCCCTCTGGTGGCGAGGGGGGAGACAACCCGCAGTGTTACTGATCCTGGATCAGGGATAGCTTCCTTGGAGAAACATACAGAACGCGATCGGTCATTTTATGAACGGAAATAGGGTCAATTGCAGCATGAAACGCTGTTTTGTTGAGAGCGTGTACTGTGCTGATAGCGCAAAACCGATGTTAACAAAGAAAGATTACGACCACCATTATGGTACCAATACTCTCTGATTGTGAGTTTAGGGATTTGTTCAGAGGGCTCATTGAAATGTAACCTGACTATGTGTGACATTCATGAAGCCACTGGTGCTGGCATCTGGTGTCGCGGGCGTTGGCAACACAATACATAACTAATTCTAGATTAGGGATAATGTCCACAAGGCATGTACAGCACGCAATGGGTCACTGACGCATGAAACTTATTTTTGTTGAGAACATGTACAATGTGGAAAGCACAAGTAGGAAATTAACAAAGAAAGATTACAACCACCGTTGTGGTACCAATTATCTCTGATTGCAAGTTCAGGGTTTGCTAAGCCGGCTCACTCAAATGTAGCCTGTCTATGTTGAACTTGCTTCGTAGTATAACCGCCAGGAGATACGAGTTGCAAACGCCCATCCAGCCAGCCAGCCAGCCAGCCAGTCGTCGGACAACCAATAATTGAAGTTCTTCCCCGCCGGCCGACCAATCGCTGAACCCCTTCCCCGCCGGCCAGCCAATCGTTGATCTTCATCACTCAGACCCTCACTAACTCATTCACTTAATCAGCGACATTCCCATTTATAGGGGCCTGGCCGCTATTCGCGGCCCAGCCCATAAAGGAAATAATGAACGCCACCCTGTGGTCATCTGTGAAAGAAGTCCACCAAAAGACCCAGAAAAGACCTGTACTTCGAATTCAGTACGTGCATGATCACTTAACTAGCTGCGTTACAGCTTGATGGAGGCTGCTATGGTGCGCAAGCGTCATCATGAATAGATGCCTTTGGAAAAGCCTTTGTAAGCTGTGAACTTACACTGAGACCCACCCTGTACTAATGCATGTATTTTGATTTTCAGGGGAAAAAAAGTTTCATGATTTTATTCAGGAGTTTCTATATGACCGTTTATTTTTCCACATTGTTAGCGTGAACAACTTACACGCACACCCAACAAGCACGCCGAAGCAGCATAATTTCTGCTAGCAAAAACACATCTGACCAACATCAAGAATCAGTGAAGAAAAGTGAGTGAATCACATTTTTAAGTGTTGCTCGAGTGAGTGCTTTGCCTTGTCCGTGCGAACACGAACATTTACGATAATTTGCTACTTTTGAGAAATTGCGATGAAGCTAATACTCTAGGACTGTTACAATATGATAGCAGATAATGCAAGTGCTGCACTTGCTGAAATTTTTCCCAACAAATATGTTCAGCGTACAACCGCAAGGTGCATTTCCATTATAGTCCATTATCTAACTGTGGATTTTTATGTATCTCGGCTGTTGTTCTAATTCAGAGCCTTTTATGTGGGACCAATGGACAATTGGAAGTGCTGTTTGTTTATATTTGGCCTACCCTAAATGCCTATGCTACGTGAAAATGTGGACTTCATTTCTGAATTACTGTGAAATTAACTGTTTTCACTCACTGTATGAGCCATGTGATGTTACCCTGACATTTAATATGAATGCAGTGACTTACTCTAAATCTTAGGTTTTATGGAACAGCACAGATTATTATTAATACTATTATTATAATTTTTTTACTTTTCATTGAAATGTTTTTTCTTTCATTTGCTCCCTTTATAACTTTTGGATCACATTGTGCAGTCTTTCATTTCCCTTTTCATTACTTTAAATTACTGACTCCACAGCATATTATTTGAGTTGTGCGGTCTAAATAAGTAAGTTTACCTCATGACCTTTCTCAAAAGGTTTCTAGGTGACTTGTTCCAAACTTGCCGTGTAATCCATAGGTATTTAATGGTGGCTGAATCATAATTAGTTTATTTTTGCTCTGTGTTATGTGCTAATTGAAATGAAACAATAAATATGAGGTTACAGTGCAGCCTGTCTGATGTAATCCACGTTTACATCAATATTGGATGGTCATTTATGGAATTACCACAGTTGTTTGTATGAACTCCAGAAAAGTACTGCCTGCACTGAGAATCTGACTGAAGTGCATTGTAGGCAGATGGAGATTGAGCTACGGCATGAAGTATTTCAGTTGACAAAAATATTTGATGGAAATGCTACTGCAGCCTACGTGTTTTGGCTGCTGGTAGGCCATGGGGTTGGTTGATAGACTGACAGTTGGTGTCAGCCTGCAGTGGGCGCATTGGGATTCTGACTTGCATCTGGAGAGATGAACTCCCTTGAGAAGGCTGTTAATCCCAAAACTGTCCCCAGGCTCACCTCAGTGCTCCCACTCCCTACTTGCATCTTTTCTGTCTGGATTCTCTTCCTGGACATCCTTGAAAAAAGAGAGGAATGCAGTTCAATACATAATTATTGAAAAAAAAAAATCACAAAGCATGGAAACACCAGCAATACAGGCAGATCATAAATCATTGCTTTATTTTCGGCCTGCGTGACATTGAGGATTTAAGCGTTATTCTGGAGGGCCAAATTAAACTGTGCACGGCTTATAGTTAGACTCTACAGAGAGTTTCAGCTGTCATAAAGGCTTGTTTGAAATCGCATGTGGGCCCAGTTATTTATGATAGATCCCTCCTCGGTGTATTTTGCTAAATGACGAATGTATTTACATTAGCTATATTTTATAGTCCTGTTATTAGTAATCGCAGATTGTTGAAGCCATCCCAGGAAAATGGACCTGTCTGTATTGTCCTCGGTTGGCAGTGAGTTTGTTTGGCAAAAGGACACTGTACCGTGACAGGATGGCTACGAGGCTATAGCTGCACACCTTGGTTTAACCGCTGTTTGGCTTTTGCCTCATGCTAACACAGACTAAATTTTAGCGATGATTGTATGAAAAAAGAGTAATGTTAAAATGTTTTGAAAACTGTCATTGAAGTGTTGCTTTCGCGTTTCACCTGCAGATTTCAGTCCAGACTCTGAATCAATGTTCAGACTTCAGTTTAAAAGTGACTTTGATTGTTCTTTTATTTTATTGTTTTTCCTTAAATGTGATACACATCTTTAGGAACTGAGAAAGTCACATTGAACCTGACATGATCAATTCTGATTCAAACCTTTTCCAAATGTGGTTCTGATAGGCACCTGTGTCAAGCCTGAACATTAAAATAGGGATTCAAGCAACTTTTATGCCACTCGCGGTGGAAGTTTGTCTTTAATCTGTGCAGATCATTCAGAGTTCTATCTGAACACCAGTATCTACCGTCATTAAAGTCGTGCCCCTCTGTCACCATGGTGACCTCATGACCGGTCTGTGGTTCCAAAGCAGTCCCTCACTGTGGATTAATTATTACTCCACTCATCATCCTTATGGTGGCCTCCTTTTATTGTTTATTGCAAACTTTTCAGTGAAAGGGCTGTTCCGTGGCATTACGCAGTCATCAGTTCAGAGGCGAGAGGTGATCGGACTGTTGTTGGGTATTGCAATCGAGTCGGTTTCTTTCTTGGTTTTTTTCTTTTTCTTCATTTGTTCATTTGTTAGTTAGCAGGATTGCACAAAACCTATTGCCTCAATTTACACCAAATTTGGGAATAAGTTCGGCATTGACCCTGAATAGATTCCATTAAATTTTGGAATGAATTGAGTCAAGGTCAAAGTGATAGAAAAGGTCAAAATAATTTTTTGGCCATAACTCTGTGAAATATGGTCCGATTTTCTCCAAACCAATGCCATCATTTTCCTTTTTCAGTTTGTAAAGTAAACCCTTATCCGTTGCTACAGTGAAAAGTGCATAGTTTCAAAGATCGGTAGGGGTCATGGTTCAGGGAGTCCAGATCATTGATCAGAAACAGCAATTTTCCAATAAATCTCAAAAAACACTGCAGATAGACAATTGGTTACTATTGATCACATATGGGAAGTCCTATATGAAGATTAAAATGATACCATGACCTTTGACCTAGGCTGACCTTAAAACGCTGAAACCCTCGACCACATATTTCAAAACAGATAACATATTTTCGAGTGGCGGGGTTTGTCTTGCCTGGCACTGCTTGTTAAAAGAGGAATATGAAGTCAGGAGAAAAAAAAACACAACAGGATTGAGCATTGAATCAGAATTTTGTGTGAAGGCTTGCAGTATGTGATCATTGCCTGTAAGTGCTCTGATGGAACTCAAACCAATACACATTTCATAAAAACACAACTGTTTTCACACTACCTCTTTTTATAGGTCCAGACTAAACTCCCTCCCTGCTGTCGCTTTGGCTAAATGGGGCTTTTAGGTTCACCTATGCTGAGGTATAACGTTCAGGAGTCAGGAAGTAGTGGGCTATGTTCATATAGTTCTTTTTTTCATTGCTTAGAGAAAGTTTTTACTCCCTGGAAAAGGCCCGTGGGTATTTACGTTTCTGCCATGATGAGTGCTGTTCGAATTCTCTAAATATTAAGGAAAGGTGCTTCAATGCTTCCTCACTTACGTATTTCCATTGGCATAATATACACTGGACCACCCCTTATGAAAAGAAAGAAGATAACACTGTCCCACTCATCTTTGCGCTAACACTAGGCCTATTTAAAAAGACCCACCATCCGTCCGGCTATTCACAAAAACAAATGACCCTGACGGACAAAGGATGCATAATGACATCGCCTAGTATGAATGCAGTCGGATTCTATTAGCACCGTGATTGTCTTTTCATAAGTCCTTATGAATTCTTCTTTACATTTGTCCGTAACCTCATGATGTTTTCCCTTGAGATTAAGAAAAAGTCAGAAGGAATTAGACCATAGGATGTCATTTCTTGACTCTTCGACCGCAGCCATAGTCTTTCGCATTGTTTCACCCATAAAGTCAGTCCGCTGATTTCACTTATAGGTCTGGCTTAGGCCGAAGAGTCGATATAATGAACAAATACTGACTGTTAGAGCAAAAAAAGAAAAGGAAAAAAACTCAGGATGAATTTTACCTTCTGTACCTCGATTTCCCACCCAAGATTGACTGTGACCTTTACGGCTCACAATGCCTGCAAAACCTTCTGTTCCATTTCAGCAGAATAACGTAAGACCAAAGAAACAGCATTTTTAATTCATTTTGTAATCTTACAAAGTGTGGAAATGCAGTATTGTGGAAAACTATAACTTCAATTTAGAAAATGTAGTGCCAGGGCAGCCTAAAAATGTGAAGTTAAGTGAATCTCATTCAGCAACTTTGAGTCAGAGTTGCGTCGTACATGTGGAAATACTTTTACTTACATAAGTAAACATAGCCATGAGTTCCACAGTCAATTTTTTTAAATGGTACTTCGCCAAGCGTTTTAGTGATCTCAGGTCACGATCATTCATTAAGTTTTTCCGACCCATTTCTTCTGCTAAGTTGACAGTTCACCACTACCCTTCCAGGTTTTAGCAATGCACAGGACAGTTTTTAACCCAATTCCAGTGATTTCAGCTACCTCCGTAGTTGTTTTCTTTGCTTGATGCAGGCTAATAAGTTGCCCCTCTGAAGAAACAATAACATCTTTTCCACAACACATGGTCTTTCAAGAAACGAGCAGCTACACACTGCAGCAGTTTGGGATTAAATAATTATAACTGGTAGGTTCAAACATATTAATCACTGTAATCGTGGTTGAATCATGGGCACTTAAGTATTTGCTCATTTATATCCATTTTTTTTTTTTTTTGGCCTGGCAGTGTAAAAAGCAGCCCAAACTCAACTTTTCTTATTTGAAAAATGTACATTTTATTAAAGAGGAATGACTGTTTCTAAATATTGAGCCTATTTTCCTTGGACTGTTAAGTGTTTATGAAGTGAATATTGTTTTTCTATGTGAGTGCCTGTACTATACATATTCTACACAGTTGTGCGGACTTGATTTGAGCAGTGGTATGGCTGTAGCAGAGGATTCACATGGCTCTTTCCCCTCTCAGTAATAACGGGCCATGGTGTAGACTATCCTAAACACACCGCTCCATTTACAGAGGCACTGATGCATCCTGGTCTCAAAACAGAGCCAGACCATCTGCGTCGGCATGTACGACGGTCTCTATGTATACACACAGGAGAAGAGAGCCCAGCTTTTTATAACTTTCAACTGAAGAGAGAAGAGTGGAACTTCAAGAGCTGGAAATGCGAAGTGTGTGCTCGTGACCATACGTGTGTGTGTGTGTGTGTGTGTTTGTGTGTGTGAAAGAGTGAGAGAAAGAGAGGGAAAGGGAAAAAACCTTGAGTGTCAGTGAGTCAGTTCAGGCGTGGCTCTCTCGTACACCAGCGGGAATCTTGCATTCCTGTGTAATCGCACTGACACTGTGCTGTCAGAGGTTTGGTACCTCGATGAGGTTTAACCATTTTTTTACACGATAGCGGAGGCGTTCAGAGTCTGCCACGATTACATCCCAGTTTTAGTCCCGTTAAATCCAAACTTCTGTTACCGTGAAAGTTTAATGTGGAGCGTGCTGTCAATTTTACGCCCGTCATTTTTATTATTCATGCGTTGCGCGTGTAATGTGAAAAAGGGTCTCTTTGAACATTGCATAATGTCAAAATTGCAGATAGATGTGGAAACTGGAGAGCCATTTTTTTTATTGGGAATGAGCCAAAATGGCTCCCTATGAGATTGTCAGGGGCTGGGCTTTCATGGTTCAGATTATGGGTAACGGATTTGTTTTGAATTAGCATAGCCTGGACTAGTTCCAGGTAGAATTGTATTTTGACTCATGGGGTGGGGGTGGAGGGTTGGGGGTCGTGTCCTTGTCCTCCCTTGACTGGGGTGGCTCTCCCTCACTCTCAATCTCTCTATATCTCTCTCTTTCATTTCCTCTGAAGTTCAGGGAACTTTAATGTGAGTGATTTCTCAGCGATTATTTTGAGAAGATCTGAAGACATTTACGCCTATGAGTGTATGTCTGTGTGGCAGGCTGGAGGTTGTGCTTTTATTTTAAAAATTACAACATCCCAGTTAGTCAGTTCATCTACTTTGTGAGTGACCTTTGTAGCTGGGCAATGCCATGTCAAATCAACATATTAAAGAAAATTTTCTGGACTGGCCACCTCGGATTAGCTTCATACTTTTTGTAAATAATGTCAATGTATTGAAAATTTCAAGCATGTCGCATGAATAACTCAAAAGTAATGACTTTAGGAACTGTGCAAGTTTTTAGCAGCACTCGTTTATTAAGGCCACGACTTCTTTCTCAAAGCCTCCGTATCTGACACTGAAAAAGACACAAGCCGAAAATTTTGCAGACCAGTTAATGGGAACAGTGCCTTTGTTTCCATAAACTATGAAGCAAATCCAAGATGGCGTGTCAGGAGGCCTCTGTTGATTTGACATGGAATGACCCAGCAATTTTCTCAGCCAATTCTTGCATAATCGTGGCGAATTGTGCCTGGAGACTTGACCATACATCTTTTGATTTCGACACATGTACAGCTATCAGAAAGGACATTCTCTTCTTTCTCTCCCTGTTGACAAGGCAAATTCTTATAACATATGGTGAATCTTCACCATTTACCCTGACATGGCTGCATCTAGCGGGATTGAGTTATTTTACTCAGTAGTGGCCTACTGCTCAGTTAAGACGTCGAAATACTACTTCTTTCCTTTTATTGTTGCATCCAAGTGCTTGTCAATTCAAGTCATGCCTTTTTCACCCATTTTTATGTCACTGACTAAATCTCTTTAATGGCTAGATTTCATGCATACCAATTATGAGGAAACCAAATCGAATTTCAAGCAGATATACTGTGCTATGGTAAAATTTATCAAGAAAGGGCTGTATTTTTGGCATGAGCGGACAGTCTTTAGTGTCGTTTGACCTGAAATTTTGTGATTTCTTTTCCTACCTGTTTTTGAGCTTGACCTCTCGAATATCAAACAGTCAAAAATGCAACCTGCATGCAAGTTGAAGCAATGTGTCGAAGAGACGCTAATATTCTGAGCACACTTCCGGACATTTTTTTATGGATCGATTTTCATTTTAACAGTGATAAGTGTCCAGTTTTGTTAGCGCTGTTGATTTACTTTGCAGTGCTTTTAAAGGTTGTTTTTATATAGAACACAGCTGACCCAGCTGTCAGCACTGTAGTAGGGAAACACCGCCTTGGCAATAAGTGCCCAGCTATATTTTATATGGCTGTTACAAGGACAGAGACAATGACCTTGGATGATATTCAGTTCAGGGGTCTCTGGGATGCCAATACCATATTCCTCTGAAACCAGAGGAGCAACATACTGCGAGGGAACCTTACCCCCACTGTAAAGGAAAGGCTACCTGGAGAACAGAACATACTAACCTATTATGAGCTGTGAGGTCACAAATTTAAGACTAGAGTGTTCTCAAGTGTACTTTCGAGTGCTGATGCAGCCATCACTGGTTGGTATTGTTGTCAACAGAATTGTAGAAGACCAGCTTTAAAGATGCAAGCATTTAAAAAAAAAACAGCACTGCAAAGATTTTGCTTAGTTAGTCTTCCATTAAGACTGTCCAGGTTATGTCAACCAGCGTTGTGGGTGGCGTGATATTTATTTAAGGTTCCCTGTCATTTCATGAAGTGCGCAGCCAATTAGCCATTAAAGGCCATGTCAAAATCTATCTTTTGTGACATCATAATGGGGGAAGGGTTAACTAGAATATTGAAGGATCTGATGAAGTGATTGGCTGAAATTGATCAGTCCTTTTTGCCTTTGGGTAGTACTTTCTCCATGTGATGTCACATAGGAACAGATTTTGAAATGGCTTGTAATGGGTAATTAGCCGTGTACCTGGTGACTTAATAGGGGACCTTTGAACAGGAGTTATGCTTTAACCCTCAAGCGACCCTCAAGTGGGGTCATTTATGACCCCAGACATACATTTCTATGTGCTGTTTTAATATTTTAAATGAGAAAAATGTTTCCTTCAATGAGTTTGTCAAGCTGTTCCTCCAAGGAATTTTCATAGATTTTCAGAGGAATTGGCCTATTTCTGTTTCAAGGACAGCTGAAAGATGTGTGGGGTCATTTATGACCCCAGAGATACAGTTTTTTTGAGTCGACAAAAAAGAACTCCACGGCGGCATACCTCATCCAAATCAAATTATTATGATTATTTTTATTATTACGACATTTTCTAGAGATTGAAAATGTGTACTCTGAGGGGCCACACACCATCCATCGAATGACAAAAAACACTCAATCCGTTAATCTGGCAAATACGTCAATTTTTAATTCAAAAATATTTTTAGTTTTATAGTGCTCAGCTCAGATGAGATCAAATTTTAGCAATTTTGTCCTTGCATCAATAATGACCCCTATGTAAATTTTGGCGCAGATTGCATCATTAGTTTTTGGGGTAAAGTTGGTGACTGATAGATAGACACGCACACAAACAAATGAAAACATAACTTCCTTGGCAAGGGTACATACAGCTGCAAACCATGTTATTCTGGTCCTGATAGGCAAGGTTAGTGAATAAAAATTGACCATTGCCAAAAATCAATGCCCATAAACTCAAAAAACATGTACATTTTTTAGGGTCATAAACGACCCCACACAACTTTCCATTATTCTTGGCATCCATAAAAATTTATCAAAATGCTTAATTTTTTGCATTTGATCATTTACTTATATCAGGCATACATAAATGAAGCTGTGTGGATGTGATGAACTTAAAAATAGTCATTAAAAATAACAATTTTTGCATAAAACACAGCGGGGTCATTTATGACCCCACTCGGTCAGTTTAGTCGCTTAAAACACTTGGTCGCTTGAGGGTTAAAGGCACACTATGGAACTTTCAGAGAATCTTTGTTATTACTGACACTGGTGGCTATGATGTGGTGAACTGTGGAGTCCTCAATAGAGAGTTGCAACAACTCAATAATTGGTGCCATTTTGTTTCCATCGTGCAAAACTGCGCTATTGTACACAATGGAAATCACTGGATTTTTTTGTTCTTTTCTTGGAAGTGATGTGATAGACATGAGGCTATTGTTATTGTTATACAAGTTATTCTCCAGGTTTGTCTTTCAGTTGATGTATATTTGATGTCTGCTGTTTTTTTAAACCTGCATGTCTCACAAATGCCAATCTGGGGACTAAAATTGCTCATGAGCATCTGCATGAACAGTTGACTGTCTGTTAAAGACTATTTGTATGTATCAGTCCAAATACATATTCAATATATGGCAGGCTGAAGGAGGGCCCGGGCGGGGGCTTGAACCCCAGACTCACGGGTAGGAGTCACACGCGCTGGCCACATCACCAAAGAGCCAGGCTCGTTAGCAAGGTAGCCAGGGCGCATACTTATTAGGAGGCATTTCTAGTGGCAGGACCCATCAGCTGTCACATCTCTCCCCCTCTTTACGCATGCTGCCATCCATTGGGAGTCCCTGAACCTGCCGATTATGCCAGAGTGTGGCAGGCCAAAGGAGGGCCCGGGCAGGGACTTGAACCCCAGACTCCTAGGTAAGAGTCAAATGCACTGACCACATCACCAAAGAGCCAGGCTCGTTGGCAAGTGAGCCAGGGCGCATACTTATTAGGAGGCATTTCTGGAGACGGGACCCATCAACCGTCACAAATAGATTCCTCGAGAATTCTTAGTTTTTATTCATTTACTGCCCATTTTTTTTCTTGTGGACTCAGCTGTCCATTAGACAGACCGTGATGATCAAACTTGGAACTGACTCATGTATGCTTGAGTAGCAGAAATCAAATCTGCCGTGTTCTTCATTGGTTTTGTGACATAAACTTTAATTATTTTTTTTTTTTGTGTGACTATTGTTTATGTGTTTATTTGCAGTCCTTCCTTTTTGCTTTGACTGCAAGAGTGGCAGTGAATGTAACCACATGGAGGCATTTGGAACACAACTGGAGATGCTTGTGGTGTCTCACTGTGTTCGTCGAATTCATGTCTGTTTCACAGCTGTTGTGTGCATCTCAGGCATCGGATGGACCGAACGATTGTGCAAACGTTTAACAAGAGGCTTTATGATTACAACCTCTCTGAGATGAGCAGTTTGTGTGATTTGCAGTGGACCTTTCTTAGTTCGTGTTAGTAATTTTACACCGTTGCACACTGGTGAATGTGTCTGGGTGAATTTCAGTTGTTTGAAGTCCAAGGAATTACACTGTGTTTGTACTGTAGTTAACATCCATGTGGGATATTTTTGTTGCGATCACGTTGGACATTACAGTATGTCAAATTTTTGCACCGTTCCTGCATGTTGCTGCTCTGGGTACTGTGTGTCTGTGTGTGTCTTAATGCAAAACTGTCTTTTCTTCAGAGGCCACCTACAGCTGTGTCACAAGCCTCTTGTGAATGCCTTCTGTGTCTCCTCCCATTCGGCAGCTCTTGTTTCTATCAGATGTAATGTCTCCTTTGATTGGTTAGCGTCTTGTGCGCTTCCTTAATCCCCGGCTTTGTCTTATTTCATAGTTCTCACCCGTTGCATCTGTGATGTGTATTTATACCCCCTCCTTTTAGTTACAATTTGGATTGTATTTTGCTATGTGTGCTTAAACCCAGTCAGTATTAGTTATTTAACTTCCTGAAGCCCAACATCCCTTGGTGGTAATGCCGGCGTTAAGGGATATTCAAATGACTTGCCGTTAGCCTCTGACCCTTAAACGCATAATTGCTTTCAAGCTATTGCTGTTCAAGATTGCTTGATTAATAATCACTCAATTTATTTGCTGAATAATTAAGACCAATATATAAGCGTGTGATTATTAGGAAAGTATTAACAAATGACAGATCACTGAAGGGCTATATTGATAATGTACTTAGCCCCTCTGCGCAGATGTAGACACCAACAGACATGCAGCAGCTCTATTTATGCACGCAGCATCTATCACTAGATGGCACACCCGGATCATTTATTGAATATTCACTAGCAAGCCGAGCTGGAGCATGGTTTTGAAAATGGACGAGTTCAGTCCCATCTCTGTTTCCCAGGAGTTGCATGAATTAAACTCCTCAGGTAAGGATGTGCAAACTGCTCAATATACTTGCCCATAGTATCTATCCAGCAGTACAAAAAATGATCTTTTGCAAGAGAAAAAATCGTTGTCCTTTGTAGCAACCACTTCAGCTATAGTGAGCCAATGGTATCCCAATTAAGTTGTTAAGAAAAATCAGTTTTCTGAAGTAAAAAGTCAGCATGGTATTGATATGATGTCATTCTACTATCAATTATAGTCATCACATAATAAAAAACGCGTAATTCCCTACCATGGATTTACGCGTAAATTCCTCCATAGACGAATTCAGCACTCCCTTATATCCTACTACGCACTCTCCTTTATTAGCCAGTCACTCAATTGCTCACTTAGGCTCCTCTGCATAACGCACAGGTATAGTTCACGCCCACGTGAAACTTCCCCTGGTAATGACCTATTGATTGACCCATTTCTTATCCAATTCCAGAGAGCATAAACTATCCACAGAAACTGAAAGACATTGATTGGACAATCAGAAAAGTATTTAAACCTTTGCATAACAGTATTGAGGTTGTATTCTCTTAATGTTGTGCAACTGCAGATAATGCAATTTCACAAAAAAAAAAAGACTTACAAAACCAGCCTGAGGTGCTCAATTACATTTATGGGATTTAATTGAGATAAGCAGGGTTCTCACCAGAAATTTTTGACAGCGTAGTGGGGTGGGACATCACCCAAACCGGCCAGAAACAACACTGGAAATATTAATTTTTGTCAGACAGAAAAAGATCTTATGCTTTCTTCTGCCTGTATGGCTCTATGACCAAGCCTCATCAGCCTATAAAAAAATAATACAACCTCAGCTAGACACCTAAACTACTGCAGGTTCAAATATTATGATTGCGTACCAAAAATGATTATTTTATGGGTTTTTAATCTTCGTTATGTTTGTGCATGTTTCAACCATAGACTGTATATAATGATTGATGATGCCTCTCCACTTCCTAGGGCTGTACAAAAATGGAGCCAAAATATCCTTCATACGGACGCCGCCATCTTGCATATTTGGAGCCAGAGTCTGTGCAGTAGCCATCATGGGTTGATCCGCAGTATTGTGGTCCCGCCCATACGCCTGCCCTACTGGTAATCACATCCCCTGCACCTTTTAGGTAGCCCAACCATCTCTCTCTGTTAGCTGTAAATGCTGCGTTTTGTACACAAACAACAGACCGGTTCTTCTTGAACTGAAAGCTTATTAAAGGGTTTGATAGTTTGGGTTTTTTCCAAGTACTGTCGTATGATGCTAAAATACTTTTTGCTGCTTTCCCCCTCCTTGGTGGTTCATTGCTTAGCTGATGTCTGGTACTAGCTAGCTAGCTAACACATTTATCATGGATAAGTAGCTACCTAGCTAACCAACTTTAAAAATCAGAGCTAGCTAACCTTTAAAAATATGATAAATAGAGTCTATGGGTGAATTGACTCCCCACTATCATGGGTTTTAATGTTAGAACAAACTAGCTAGCTACCTCGCTAACGAGGGTGACCCAACTCAATCAGTTTTTGCGTCACTTATGTTAGCAATGAAAATTGATTATGGAGAGCCCTTTGCTCACAACATAATACCGCTGCAAACAGGAGCTACATTATGCTGTGGTCAAAGTGTAGACCTTATATCACAGATTTTCATTGCTGTCTATGGTGACCTATTATGAAATGTTGCTGAACTATCTTGCTTGCTATACCTTTCTGTAGTAGCATCGCTGCAAACAATACATGACGCTATGCTCATAGCATAGATCATTTTACAATCAATTTTCATTGGACTTGAAAATCTCTGTAGGTTACTGTATATTCAGGTGTACTGGGAGCTAGCTTCTTATGCATGTGTAATTTTAATATTATTTCTCTTCTCAATGGTCCTTTTCCAGCTCCGCACAATTCTCGGGAGTAAATCAACAGGCGTGAATTCTCTATGAGAAGCTGTCAATCAGTGCTGTCAATCATGAGTTTACACCCCCTTTTTAGCTCCGCTGTGACGGTGTTTGTTTTCATTTTTCCAGTCTTTCATTCATATCTCAAAGACTGTCTGATAACTTTTTTGCTCCGCTGTGATCATAGTCAGCTGTCAGCGGAGCTTTTCTAATGCCAAGTCGTCCGGCGTCCATCTGTCTGTCCGTCCAGCGTCAACTTTTCACTTCAAATGTGAATATCTCAAAAAAAAACTTTTGTTCTAATCTGGTGTGAGCCTTCTTCATGATATTCTGAATATTCACTGTGAAAATTAGAAAATTCTACTTCCCGGTTTGTGAGAAATTCAGCATTTTGGACTTAGAAAATCAGTGTTTGTGCTCATTGTTTTAGTCTTTCATTAATATCTCTAAAACTGTCTGATTACTTTTTCTCTAATTTGTTGTGAGCCTTCCTTATGATGTTCTGATTATCGCCTGCGAAAATGAGTAACTATACATCCCCGTTTTGTGAGAAATTTAGCATTTTGGACTTAGAAAATCAGTGTTTCTGCTCATTTTTTCAGTCTTTCATTAATATCTCAGAAGCTGTCTGATAACTTATTGTCTAATTTGTTGTGAGCCTTTCTTATGATGTTCTGAATATCCCTTGTGAAAATGAGAAAATTCTACGTCCCGGTTTTTGAGAAATCCAGCATTTTGGACTTAGAAAATCAGTGTTTCTGCTCATTTTTTCAGTCTTTCATTAATGGGTCATATGTGTTAATATTGCAATAGTTTTCAAGGATTTCTGAATTAAGTTATGACATGGATATTTCAGTCATCCTCAGCGGAGCTCTCTAGGCCGACAGGCCTCTTGTTATAGTATCAAATAACTTAATAAAACAAAACTTATCTGAAAAAATGAACAAATTGAACATATGTCAGCATGATAAGAACTACTTAAAATGGCAGAAACAATTTTCAGAAAAAATGTATTTGAAATGTACTTAAATATTTTAGTGAGGTCCATGTCCCATCCACTAACATGGAGGGGCGAACTTGTACTGCAGCCAGCCACTAGATGGCGATCGAGATGTTTTGGCCTCACTTTTAAGGAGCTGTTAGGTTGTCAATCTTTATATCATCACTGGTTTCAACAAACAATTTTGGAGAGTCCAAAGTTCTCTGCACCTAGCCATGGTTGCATCTGCTTTTACAACAGTTTCACAACTTCCTTCAATCAGGTCTGCTTCACCACATGTAGCTAAATTTTCACTTTAGTACACTAAAGTGATTGCACTTTAGAGTGCAATCGTATATAGGTAATAAAGTCACTACCAAAACTCCTTTGCTTCATTGACAAAACAAACGCCCCCCCCCCCCCCCAGTCAGAAGCCACTGAAACAATCAATTCCTCCTCATAAAAATTAATCCCTTGGCTACCATTTGCTTCTGTCTTTTGGAAGTTTCTCACCACTGGCTGTCTGTGTAAAAGAATGTGATTTTCCTGTTATATTGGTGTGGGGGACTGGTGGGGTAAAGCACTTTCTGTTTTGTTAGATCAGCATATAATAGCCAGTGGTTTCCCTTATTTTGTTCCTAAAGGGCTACAGTACAATTTACAGCACTGCATCATGAGTAAAAAGCTGCTAATTACAGCAAAATTTGAAAAGACGCTCCGCTACTATCTTATTTCAAGGTCAATTTTGTGACGTTTGTCAGTGCTTGCTTGTATTGAAGATTAAAAAAATAACAGGTTTTCACGTCTTGACCACTACTGAGGCAGGAATATCAATGTCAACATATTTTGACAAATCTAAACAATTCTATACGAATGAACCTATGGGACTGCATAGTCAGTCTGAGGGTTGTAATGACACAATTTTAAATACTACTTTCACTATCGTATTCGCGTCATTAAATGGATTGTATAGTTAGAATGTTGAATCCTAAATTTACGGAAACTACCTTTCTTATTACCTCCGCCAAACGAAGTTGGCTGGAGGTTATGTGAATGGTGCCATTTGTCTGTTTGTTTGTCTGTTTGTTTGTGAACAAGATAACTCAAAAAGCAATGAACGGATATCTCTGAAATTTTGTGGGTGGGTTGCTATTACATCAGGGATGGACCCTATTGATTTTCGCTGCGATCAATTGTACAATATGGCCGAACTTTTTGCACTTTTCTTCCACTCACCAAGATTTGGACTGTGCTGCCTTGGCGGAGGTTTGCACTCTGAGTGCCCCTAGTTTAACGAATAAGAACAAGCTCCCAAGCTTCTCTTAGGGTCCTGGCCTCAGGACTGGATTCTTGGTAATCCTGTATAGTTCCTCGGTCCAGTTTTTTGGGAACAAGCTCCCAATTCCTCTATGGTCAACAGGATTGGAGTCACATTCCCCCTGTGCTACTCCTTCCTGCCTTGGGACCGTTCGGCTCAGGCGAAGTCTTCACTCCATCTGGCTGTCATGCTGGAAAGCCATTGGCTGGCGATTGGCACTGCCTCCTCAACTTTGCCCACAACATCTGAACTGTGCTTTCCTATTCTGGGTTCCATCCCATTGTTCGGTATTACTATCAATAAACCCAACTATTGGATTGTACTCTGCCTCCACAGTTAATTCCTGGTCTGGGTCATAACAAATAGTGCTGAAAGATTTCTTGTCTTCCAGTGGTTTGTATGTGTGAGGAAGAAGGGAAGGGCATCTGCTAGCTAGTTATGACTAGACAGCCCTGACTGTGTCGAGAGTATCAAAGATCCTTTGTGTAGATGTATCAAAGGATGAGTCATTTGGATTTAATTCCATTTCAAATGGCAGGACAGTCCTGGGGAGAATATATAGTAGAAATCAGGCTGGACACCTGATATGTATTAATTTATTCCATGAATAACTAGAGGCAAGAGTTAGTCTTTTTTTTTGTAAAAATCATTTATTCAACAAAGAAAGAAACTGTTGTTCTCTTGTAATGATTTACAAAGCAATTCCCACAGTGTCATATGATGGTGAGCTTTTGGTCATAGGAAAAAATATCCAGTCTCTGATAACATTTTCATATAACTTAACAAAATAAAAATGGAGAATTAACAGTCCAAACTCCTGAATAATTTATGAATTCAAAACATATGAACAAAGCAGTTACTGTCCATTCATTCTGTAGGGAAAAACCCTTAGAACAAAGCATCAAACCCTTTTCCTTGTAACAAAAAAGTTTGTCTCTTCAGTCATTCAAAAACATAAACAAATTTTGTAAGAAGCACTTGAAAAAAATATATATCAAAACCACATGCTCACATGTAACTCATTGGATTCCAGATTTGATAAGGTATATCATTATATGGAACGGTACATACCGTATAAGATGTATAAGCAAACTGCACAGGTTGATGTCAGATGATGAAGATTACACGTGTACAAAAATTGTGCATTGATAGTGCTTGTAATGATATCCACATATTCCCTATAAGGCAAACATGAGACTAAATATAAAAGTCTTCAGTATTTTGTAAAAATATGTACATAAACTTCTTCACAATTCAAGCACTGTGTATCTTGTCTAACAAGAACAGAAGTAGAGTCAAAAAAAATTATATCTTTGAGAGAAAGAAATCGCGATCCTACTTCTGTCGTTTAAACCGTCAAATGTGATTTTTTTTTTTTTTTTTTTTTTTGCCATTCATTAGAACTGCAGTGAAGCAAAATTTACACAATACTTAGTACTTCAAAAACATGGACAATTTCCTAAATGAAAATGGCTACAAAAGAACAGTTATTTATGGAGCATGGTAAATAAATACTTAAAACAATGCAAAACGCTTGCGGAGAATGACTCTATGACATTAACATCAACCCTCACAAATGTTATTACTGACCAGTAATACTGATACTTGCGTGTAAAGAAGTAAACTATGCTAAAATCCCTTGTTAAGAAAGAAAATAAAAGCTCAGCAGCTTAACTTCAGTGTGTCAGTAAGTCTGGGACAGGACTGTTTGTCCAATAGGGTGTGCAGCTCGCCCTAAACAGAAGCCAAACTTTACTGTAGCCGCACGCATACGCATCAATGTTCTTAATTTGAGACAATATTTTTGTGCATGACTTGTTACAGCATTTAAGTCTTCTTGACACATCAATGTAACTTTTTAATTGCCAATATATTTTTTTTTATTTACCAGAGTTCTTAAAGCTGAGAAAGCTGAGAAAAGGGGAAAAAAAACAGAAAATTAAACAATTTTGAAAAGGAAAATGAAATTAAAAAATGACATGAAAGCAAAAATAAATTTCAAAAAAAGTTCAGAATCTACAACTGCTGGAAGAACATAGAGAGGCGGGCCTGAAAATGGTTGAAAGTTTAATAAAGACACATTTTCATTTTAAATCTTGAGATTGGGTGTGTGCTTAAACTGCTGTGCTAACCTACAGTATCTGTGTGCCTCAATATTGCTGATGTTATTAATCTCAATAATCCGTTGACTCGGACGCAGCACTCTACAGTTTAACTTCTCTGTGTACAGCCAGACTAAACAGAGTCCCTGTAGTATCAGGACAAACTGCTGCACAGGGCCTTCTGCTGACGGGTTCACTGTGTTCGGCTACATTCACCTTACAAACCTCATTGTTCAATTCTGATTTTTTTCTCTTTGCAAATCTTGTTGGTTCAGATTCATAATTACAAGTGACCTGTATCTAAGTGCAATGTGAATGTATTTGCCCTCCAATATGGCAGGCTTGGGAACATTGATACATTTTTGCATGAGTCATCTGTCACCAACAAAAAAAAATGTCATATTTGTGAGTCTCCCATTTATTAAAACCTAACTCAGTTTGAGAAAATGGAAGGGAAGTGGATGTGCTTGTCGTGAATGTCTGATGTTCTTGGGGATGGCAGACGGTTTGTCAACTGTACGTAAAATGAGCTCGAGAAGGCAAAAAAAGCTAGGGCTGAGCACATGCGAACAGGCAAGAAGCCACAAGGATTCTGATTTGACCGTTCCCATGCATATTGCACGTCCATGTATCAGATTTGCATACAATCTAGGACCACGTATGAAAGTTACTTGAGTCTCAAATTTTGAATTGAGAATCAAATTTCTGAGTGCGCCCAAGCCTGAAAGCATCAGATCAGTGTCAGATTAAGACTAACAAGTGTTGCCAGGCAGAGCAAACCTCGCCCAGTAGCACTTATTTAAGAGCTTTAGCTTCTGATTCGATCTTATCAATAAGGTCTCTCTTCAAAACCAGTTATAACCCTCTGAAAATTTATGAAATTAAGTTTGACCTTTCAGGGTCATTCAAGGTTAAAGGTTATACTGCCAAATGAAAGCCCATACGTGACTTCCTGTATGTTGATAATAAATGCCTCTCTAACCTTTTTTGAGTTATAGTGGAAAGTAAGCAAATTTTCCTTTATCCCGCTGACATTTAATCCCCAGCGCTATGAAAACTATGAGAGATACCCTATCATATAGCACATGAGTGGAAGCAGAATTGAAAGATGCACATTCTAGATTTAGTTTGTAGTTCATATGTTCGCTTTTACCAAGGTTATTGCAGAAATACAATTTTGACCTTTCCCATGACCTTGACCTTGACCTGATGACCTTTTAAATTTATAGGGGTCTATTCTGGACTTATGCCCACCTATACAGAAAATTTCATGAAGATCGGTACAGCCATTTTGTTGTAATGTTGCTAACAAACAAAGATACAAAAAAAAAAAAAAATCCCACCAAAAACAATACCTCGCCCTCCAGACTCCTTCCCAGCGACGTAAAACTGAAAACTGGCAATGTGAACGTGGCCAAAGAGCCCTGTCCAGTATTTTGCGCAGTTTATCCCAGGTACACGCAGGTGGTGGACAAAAAAATGGCGTTAACTTTGAAGTCTCTAAACCGCTGTCAAAAAAGCATATGCGTAGGACATCCCTATTAAATTGAATAGGAATGCTTGTTTGAATGCTTCAAAGTGGTCAATAACACTTTGTTCGGGAGATCTCCAAAGCGAAGTGAGGACATGGACGCAAGTTTTGAGGAGGCCAAATAGATGGTGCCTGAATTGATAGTGTGTCAGTCACAAAAATGGCAAAATGATTTAAGGTGGCGACCACACTGTTAAAAATAATAAGTTAACTAAACTTAAAAAAGTAAGGCAACCTACTGGAAAACGTTTTTAGTTTGCTCAAATGCAAGTCACAGTAGTTCGAGTTTGCTGAACTAGGAAGTTCAGCAAACTGAAAAACGCTTTGCAGCTGGTTGCCTTACTTTTTTAAGTTTAGTCAACTTTTTATTTTTTACAGTGTTTCAGGCAAACCGTCAAAAATTAAGATGGCACATGCCAAACCTCAGAAAAATATCTACTGCAAGAAAGTGCTGCAGCCACAAGGCAAAGCTTTCCAACAGAGACAGACGGACACTTGGAAAGATGACGGCTAATAACCACAGAACTGCAGCTCTGAAAATCATCATAGAATTGCATCAGTCCATATCTGTTCTCTTGACAAAAATAGTGGGTGGCGAGTTTCACAAAGCTGGTATTCATGGTAGTGTTTCCGATGATTTGTGTTCACCAGCTGCCTGATTCGAGTTTAAATGTGCTGGAATCAGACCTAAGGTTCATCAGACTGCAGCAATTCGACTGGGTCATTAGAACGTCTCTATGTTTTCTTTTTTACAGTTGATGAACAGTGATTTAACCGTCTTGGAAAAAGCTCAAAATCTTGAATCAAGAAATCAAAGTGAAAGTCAACCAATGAAAATTAATGTATAAGAAGAAAGTTCAATAAAAATGAAACATTTTAAACCCTCCATATTATTTACAAAGGGCTAAAAATCAGTCAAAATAAATGGAAAAATATCACTTATAAAAATATTTCACGTTTGTTAAATGAATTTGACTTTAATTCTTATTCTAACAATATTGCCGCTGATTTTTTTAATCATATATTTCTTTCCTTCTACAAAGCATGAGTTGGTTTGACCTGGAATTCATAGAGAAAAGCTGTTAGTGCAAGACAAAACATTAGCATTGGTTGAACTTTGCCATCCTGAGGACTGCAAGAACTGCTTAACTGCCGTACTCAGTTGTGGCGGTCTTCATTGCTGGTACCGGACTCTTTGAGGGGGAAAAATACAGATATTCATCTCTTGGTCAAGTATGAGTCGGCAATTATGGGTCGCACTCTGTGGCAACAGCCATTTAGTAGTGTTGTTTGGTAACATATGGCTACATTTTTTAGCCTGTACATCACCAGGCAAAGTTACATTTCGAACATATTTCTCCTTGGAGAAATGCAAGTAGAAGAGTTACAAGTGAGGAAGGATAGAGAGATACAGGGGTAAAGCCTGTGGAGCAGTTTTAGGGTTTAGGGCCTTGCTCAAGGGCCCAGCGGCAGAGCTCTTCTCAACTTCACCTCTCCAGAAAAAGTAAAAATTCCAAGCAACCAACAACTAGACTGCCCTGCTGCCCAAATACACCAATACTTACAGTTCTAGTGTGCTATTTGACTGCAGTGATCTGCCAGAAAGAAGGATTGCATTTTCAACATGGAACAGGAAAAAAGTATGCACTCCCATACCCAATAAAAAAGTCCATCCAACAAACCCAAATGTCCACGCTCGTTCCACTCGCATACGAAAACATCCCATTCACAAATACCGCAGTTCCACCCACAATTTAGCCAACCAAAGTCCAACTCACTAAGCTCACAGTCCTATAAACCCACTAGCCATTTAATTACTTTCCTTTCTCTCCAAATAAAAAGCGCAAACAGTCACTCGTCTTTCTTCAGAGACCATCAAACTCTATCTCCAGGCACCGTGTAATGCGCTCAAGTTACCGCAATTTATCAAGAGCGGTGGACAGGGGGTGGCCGCACCCGTTTCTTTTCTTAACCTCTCGGCCAATGAAAACACAGAATGAAAACCAGCAAAGAAAATGCCGGGCTGTAAACCAATGATGAGTTCCGATACTCGGAAATAATAACCACGCGGGAATATTTCCGCGTGACAGAGTTTTGAGTTCATTTGTGTGTGTATGTGTTTTTTTTTTTCTTTCATCTTTAAAAGTTTTGCCAAAATAACATGCTTATACAAAAACATATAATAAGATAGAATAACAAGGCACTACCCATGTGGCCAATAACAAGGTTGGGCAATACTGAACGCAAGAGTGAGTATAAATGTACGTCTGTAAAGAACTGATAACACTCTTGTGGACAAATTACAGGGCCATGCTCACTTGTTCAGAAAGAGGTTTTTCTCTTTCAATAACAAATTTAAGCTCATATTTTTTTATTGCATCTCAGAAAACGCTTTAAACATTTAATTTAAAACAGATTAATGTTGGAGATGATGTCAGATTCACAGAGAAAATATAAACAGCCACAAACCTCCCAGACTCTGTAGAAAAAAAAAAAAATCTTAAACTGGGGTGGAATTTCAGTCTTCAGTGCTGGACAGAGTTTCTTGGGTTTCTGCATCAGGAACTTGAGCTTCAAGCCAGTCCTTCAAAAATAAGCTTCTTTTTAGGCAAAAAATAATATTGAAATCCATTTTTTCTAAATATAGCTTCAAATGGCAATTATGTCTCAGTCATGGACTGTACTTAAAAGGCACATTGGTAAAGTAAAATGTAATATTGAGATTTAGAAAAAAAAAATGTTTGATTTATAAAATAAGTTAACTTCATAAAAAGTTTTTATTCAGCATAATTCCGTAACTAATAAACCAATTTTTATAAAAAGAAACAATAATTGCTGAATGCAAGTTGGGTAAAAAAAAAAAAAAAAAAAAAAAAAACTTGAGAAAAGGAACAAAATTTTTTTGCTAAATGAAACTCAGGAAAAAAAAATGTTAAGATGCTAAGAGCTCCAGCGGAATGTTGTGAAAGTCGCAGAGATATGACCTAATATTTGCGCGCCAGTGGCACTTTAACGGTCTTTATCTCTGATATATGCGAGGTCTTCTGGATGATGCGGCTGGTCGTTCCTGACTCGCCGTCCTTTCCCTGCGCCAGGTTAGTCAAGGCCATGGCTGCATTGATCTCCCTCCAGTACGTTTCGTCTTTGCCTCGCCCTTTGTCCTTCTGCGAGCTGCGATTAAATTAAACACAGGTTAAGTCTCTAAATTCAGCTTTTTATTTCTCTTAATACTATTATTTTTGCTGATGGTTGCGATGTATGGGTTCTGGTCAGCAGGATTTGGATCCTTCGGTTACTGTGCACCACGGTTGCGGAACTGTAATCTTTTAAAGCTACGAATAGCAGGATGGAAATTATAACTGAAAATGTGGAAATGCGTATTTTAGATGGCTTTTGATGTGATTAGTGAATACACGTGGTTTTGTCTGTTGGTTTTAACTATGAGATATTTTGGAAGTTCTTTAGAGTGCATTGCAGTAATTGCAAAAATGATGTTAGTTACTTCTAATGACTGACCTTTGCATCAGAAACTTCCCCCTAACTGTCCATAAGAACACTGCTGTAGTAACAATTTTTAAAATGGCGGAGGGAAAAGGGGGCCATGCATAAGGCAGACTGATCATTCAGTCAGTGAGCGCTTATTTTTCCTGGCCTGGGGAGTGGCTTCCAGAGGGAGAATCACAGGAGCAGTACTCACTTGTCACACTTTCTCGATCTGTGATCCACAGCCTCTGAAACACAAGGGCTTAAGATTACTTCCAAAATGAGCTGAACTGCAGTGACTACATTTTTGCTGGTCATGCATTTTACAAGGATACTGATGCAGACTGAGAGAAGTTTTTGCTCAAACATACCAAGTTAACCCCAATATACTGTGGCCTCACTGTAAAAAGTAAGAAGTTGACCCAACTTTAAAAAGTGAGGAAACCAGCTGAAAAGCATTTTTGAGTTGGCTCAACTTCAAGTTCTAATTTACACACTCAAACAAAAACAAAAAGTTGAGCAAACTAAAAAATGCTGTGCAGCTGGTTGCCTTACTTTTTTACAGTAGTGTGCAGTGATCATTATGCACCACTACTTTCACCTAAAAGCGGTCCTAATATATTATTTCTGTAAAATTTTTTGGTGAAACTGTATCGACAAATACTGTTGTGGGGAATGAGAACAAAAAAAAAACATTCCCATATTTTTATTGAGGTAAAAATATGGGTAATGAACAAAAACACTGAAGACATCAATTTTTTAATAACAATTGAAAGGTGTCGCAAATTTTGTTTTTTTGACTTGCATAGCCTGAATGCATGTTTGAAGGCTCATTCCATGATTATTGATGCTAAAAAAATTGTTTAAACTGGTTTTAGGCAACATTATTGTGCAAAATGACCTTACGTTCAGTTGTTCCAGTAAGGTGGCATGAACTTTGAGCAGTGTCACAGTGTTAAACATGATGGCACAACGGAGGGTGCCCTCTGAGATTGTTCGTAGACGCATTGTGGCCTTACATGATACTGGAGACATTAAATGCTGCCATAGCACTGTAAGAAACACCATAAAGCATTTCAAAGAGACTAGTGTGCTGAAAACTAGGGCAATCGAGGTGCAAAACCGAAGTTAAGTGCCTCTGATATTTGTTATCTCTGTATGGCTATAAAAAAAAATAAATAAATAAAAATTGGCAGTTAACAGCACAACAGCTCCATGATGATACTAATAGCACCAGAAGTGAAGAGATAAAAGTATCAATTTCAATCTATCTCCAGACACCTGTGTGAAAATGGTCTGATTGGTCATGTTGCTGCCAAGACCTGACGACATCAAAAAAAGACTTGACAAGAAACTCAAGGATATGACACCAATGAACTGGAAACAAATCCTTTGGACCGATGAATCAAAATTCGAAATTTTCTCACCAAAACGCAGAACTTATGTGTGCTGTAGAATTGGAGAACATTTTAAAAATGACTGTTTAACCCCTTCAGTAAAACATAATGGTGGTAATATTATGGTTTGGGGTTCGGCCTGCTCTGAAAGAGCTGGTGATCTCATAAAAATCGGCTGAATCGTAGATCAAAAGAAGTATCACAGCATCCTTGTGAGGCATGCATTGGCCTCTGGAAAGAGACTGATTATTTGGGGATTTTATTTGCAACAAGATAATGACCCTAAACACACTTCTAAGTTGTGCAAGAATGATCTTAGTCAGAAAGAAACATCTGGTGACATTTGGCCTGCTCAAAGTCCAGACCTTAATCTGTTTGAGCAAATCTGTTATTACATCGAAAGAATCTCTTTGGAATGAACTTCAAACCATATGGAATGGTTTAGCAACTGAGGAAATAAAAAAGTGAAGACTATTCCTGAAAGATTAAATGCTATTATCAAAGCAAAGGGTGGCCACCCTTGATATTGACGTTTTCTCTCAAAAAGACATTAATATCTTTGTTTTTTCTATATATTGTTATCCATTTACTAATTTCTGTCTATATGATCCGATATGACATTAAATTAATACTTGAATAGTTCTTGGTTTCTGATTTATCTTCATTTTGTTAAGTGTATAATAATCACTGCACACAACGGTAGGTTTTATTTTATACAGCGTTGATGTTTACCCACGCAGTCTGGCTTAAAGTCCCCGTGGGCCAGACAGCTTCCACTTTCCAAAAAATCTTGGCTGAACTTTTACCCCAATGCCTAGATGACAGCTCACTGACTTTTCTCTGCATTTTCAACACTAAAATGTTCACTTTCCATATTAGTTTTACAATTGATTTGATTTTTCCAAAGGAAATGAAAACTAAGAACATGGAAAAATTAAATTATAAGCAAAATAAGGAACTTGAACATCGAAATGAATTCCTCAGTTCCCGTGTAAGCAGTGTTATGGACCAGGCTAACTTCATTATCAGCCAATAGCAGCAGATATTGAAACATCGAGGAGTTATTGTTGACCGTAACAAATTTGCCGAAAGGTCTTTGTTATTGGACTCTTGTGAATAGATCAAGAGCTTGCCCAAGCTAAAATTGAGTGGTATTATAAACACAGTGCATGTTTGACTTGTTTATATCTTCATAGAAAGTGCGGAAATTAAATTTTGAGCTCAAAATGTTTCAGAACAAAAAATATATGAGTTGTTCATGCAGACAGTGACTTGGAAAGCTAATGTTGATTTACAGGGAAGAGGTAGAATCCAATTACGGCAGGTCAACGGTAGTACAAACTAAAGGCCTCTGCATAGGGTGGTGGTGTCCAACCTTATCCACAAAGGGCTGGTGTGAGTGCGGGTTTTCTTTACGGCCCAACACTTATAAATCTGATTCTACTTTTTAAGGTCTTTATTAGTAATGAGTTGAATCCAGTGTTGTAGCGATTCCCTAAAGCAAGGCAAGCAATCAACATGCAAAATGGCTGGAGTGGAACCGTGAAGCCTATCAGGTGTTAGAGTCTATTTCCTGGGCTTTCAGGAGTGGAGGGTTGTGTAGACTGCGCTTAGGCCCCGGGGCTGAAGATTGGAGAGAAAATGGAACTTGATTTTCACTACAATTAGAAGAGGGTTGCATCAGCATATGATCTTGTAGCATACTGTAAACTAGGCACATCCGTATTTTCAGTGAAACAAATGCAAGTTTGAGTCTTGCCAGTTTTAAAAGATGCGGTTCTGTGTGTGTGTGTGTGTGTGTGTGTAGTTACATTGTAGCACTCTGTTTATCAAAGCAGCATATGTTCGCGACATGCAGTTTTTTATGGTTACTTGATTGTCTTCTTGCCGTATTTGATTCATTAATTGGGTGCAGGCCAGTCAAGCTTGGTTAGCTACATAAAATTTTCTGGCTCTTTTATATGGAGATGTTTATGAGGTTCGTAGATGTGACAGGCAGATGTTTTGTTTTGCTGACTTCACAGCCCTTCTAATGGAAGCGATGGCGTCTTCCCATCTGTGCCCATTTGAGTGCTTTCACAAGCACTGAGCAACTGCTTTCATCTGCATGAGTATGGCCATCAGAGTCCAATGCAGGTGGATGTACTAGAGAGTGCTGTTCAATCACTCCCACTCAAAGACGTAGAAAGTTTCTCTGGAGTCACGGGAATACGTACGCCACATCGGTCTTTCATGCAGGAAAGGTCCATCTTAAAAAATTCTTTCCCTGGCTCAACCGTCAAACCCCTCTCTCTCGGTCCAGGATAGGGAACTCAATATGTTTCCAGCTTAGAAATTTCATCGCCACATCTAAAGCTTTAGTGGCGATTTCAGACTTTGGCAGCGTCAGTATTGCATTTCCACATCATTTTATCATTTTCTTCACAATGACATGAAAACAATGATTAGTCTGACCATCTTGTTCCGGAAGATATTGGAAGCCTATGCCTCTATCTTGTGAGAGAGGAACGAACACACTCTGGAAGGTTCATCAGTCCATTGCCAGGTGACACACACCATTCACTCACAGACATACATACCAACAGGCAATTTACAGTCCGCAATTAGCATGCATGCAATTAGCAAATACCGCAATATGGGGAGAACATGAAAACTCCACACAGAGAGGTCCAAGGCTGGATTCAGATCAACAAACTCCAGTACAACCCATTGCACCATAATTCTCAGTGCCACCCACTGTACTATTGTTCTCAAAACGCTTATTTATATTTCAAAAATAAAATGTGTACAAAAAGTGTCTTTCATGTTTATATTTCGTTCACAATTTTAGTTCGAACTAAATGTATCCGATGCATTACTAGATGGAGCCAGTAGTCACCGCGTATTACAGAAAATGTTTTCTGCTGATGGCAAAAGTTGTTCTACTGCGGTAAGACAGGAGAATGTGCTAAGTGGGGGTGAGACTGGGAAACTTTCTAAGTATTTTTCTTCCTGCGGTTTTGATGAAACCTCTCCGTTAATGTGCTTCCCTCGTGGCTCCCCCAGTATTAGATGCATTCGCATCGCTTACAAAAGACGGCATGTGAGGACCCAAGCTGTGGATTTTTAAAAACTTTTTAATATGCTCACAGCCTAAGCGTCGGTTAATGAAAACGGTGAAAGCCCAGGTGGCTACCTGCTGTCAGGTGGTAATGCTAGAACCGTTTGGAGCATGGAGGACAGTCGCGCTGTCTGCTTCTCCGTAACTCAACCAAAACAAACGGTCCTTTCGTCTCTCGGTCGGGAGAGAAAGAAAACCGATGTCTGTGCATCATGTTGTCAGCGAACATTTCTGCTGCCGTTTCACAGGTCATTAATATCTGCGTACGAATGGCACGGTCTCAGCAACTCTTAAACTAATGCTTCACCTTTTCCTGGTTAAGAGTTTGTTCCATCGCGCGCCTTAGTGGCGCGCTCGCACTAGGAGGCTAGCACTTTAACACAGTTTTTGCGCTCGCGATTAATTGCCTTCATTGAAGCGGCACCGAAGTAATGTTTACACAAAATACACAATGAATGGATCCACTTCTGTGGTGCAGCTCAATTGCTAACACTGAGAATTTCAAAGACATCTTGGATGCAGATGTGTCTTCAGTCAAATCATAAAGTGCTGTAGCCTACGCGGTTTCTGATTTCATTTCAGTCAGCAGTCAATTAAATCCCTGAGATCAAAGCATGTGGTTTCTTTAACCAATCAATGACTTGAGTGAATCACTGCTGGTGATGAACACCAGAATTTGTTCTGCACAGCAGTGTTATAAAACAAACGTAAGTCAAAACATAGAGTGTTCCAAATTTCAGTCTGTTTTTATTTATGTATTCATTTTTTATTGGGGGATTAGTAATCTCATGTGTACTTGCATTATAGTAGTTTTACATCTCCCATAAGAGTATTGAAATCTACGTGTTATTCTCTTCCATAATTTTCTCAATACACCAGCCAATCAGAGTAACCCACTCTGACTGTACATTCATTCCCGAGATCAGGCCTTGCACCACTGAAGTGTAAGCACGTTGTCATCAGTATCACATTTTATACGATATGAGCACTTGGAAATGTAAAGATGCTGTTTTACAACCAGTCAAACCGCTGCTAGAGGAACAAGGGTGTAAACCAGAGTCTGAGCTCAGAATTTTTTTTTTCCGAAATGAAAATAAGCAGGCAGAAGCCACTTTTTCACCCTCCGTGAGCATCTGTCTTGCATGTGCAAACATGGATTCTTTTCTCTCGTTCTTTTTGCCCTCAAGAACATCAGTTTGATAAAAAAAATTTCCTTTATTGAATAAAAATTTATCCAAAACGGCTTTCAATGGCGAATAAAATAACCGTTCACTCATTCTGCTACTCTCGCAGTTATAAGTTGTTAGATCAAAATGTAACCTTTGTTTCAAAAGTTCACACTGAAGTCTGCCTTTATCGTCAGCAAGTAATGATTGGTGGGCTAATTTGAATGACTTCTGAGCTTGCCAAACTATTGTAGACATTGAAAATCTAATGTGAAGAAAAGATGTTGACTGAACCAGTAAGGACCTACAAACACAGTTATGGCATTTTCCTCATCATATGGATAAATTACACTGAATTGACGCCAATTTGTTCTGAAGTATATTGTAGAATTGGACTTTATAGACATTCTTCATAAATTTATTTGGACATTTTTGCTTGAGTACGACTTGTATTTATAGGTTTTGCTCTTTTTTGGTGTTGAATTAATATTGTGCTTAAACTCGCTGGTCCGGTGATTTTGTTAGCCAGTGGGGCATTTTACAAAGCAGGATTATTGAGTAAGCTGGATAACTGTGCAGAATACATCATAAACCTCTCCTAAAACAGAATATGGCAAGTATGGTTATATGTTCAACCATGTAAAGATTAACATAACATAACATGAATGGCGAGAACTGGCCATTCAGCCCAGCTAGGCTCGCCATTTTCCCGTCACCAAAGTGAATATAACACTTCAGATACTTGAGGATATCATGTTATATTGCCCTGCATCACGCCTGGTCTTGGGTAATCTCAGAGTTCCTGCCTCTAAGACATGAACATGCAAGCTATTCTACACTCTGCGCTAAAATACTTCCTAATACTGTATCAGTGCTAAATTTACCCTCGGCTAACGTCCATGTGTGACCCTCGGCTGAAATTATCCTGGATTGCAAACTTTATTAATCCTTTTTGCATATTTAAACAATTCAATCAGATCACCCCAAGGTTGCCTTTAATTGAGGCTGAAGACATTATGATTCTTTAATCTGTCCTCATAGCTTTTACCTTTTATATATTAAGCTAGATAAAGACAAATGTAATTTAGAAAACACGCTATATACCATAACTGTGAGTGAAAGATGCATGTTCACTGCCGTTACAGTGGTCAGGATCCAGTGTCCTGCGGAGGCGAAAGGACAGCCTGTAGCCTAGTTGGCGGCCTGAGGTGTTTCACTGGGGCCGGAAGGTTACAAGTTCAAGTCCCACTGAAGCTGAAATAAGATCAGAGCACCTGGGGTTGCCCCACTTTGGCCCAGAGGGGACAGGCCTCTCCTTAATCTAACCGACTGTCACTCTGCTGTGGGTTAGTGTCAGCTGAATAAGTGTAATGTAATAGGCCTCGGGGATTTGGGGAGGCGCGTTAGTGTGTCACAGCAGGAGGCGCAGTGCGGAGGCGCAGTGGGAGGCCTGGTTCTCTTAAAAAACGTTTATTTAAGATCTGGTCTGCTGCTCGCTCATCTCCAGGGCGTGGCCTGACCGTGACCGAGCGGTCATCCCAGACCAGAGAGTGTAGCGTGGACTGAAAATCAGGCTGCGGACCTCCAACAGGCCAGAATGTTATTTCCAAACTCCAAACTCCCCTTGCCTAAAACATCTACAATGCAGATTGTCTTTTTTTTCTAGCGACTGCCAACGCCAAGGAAAAGCTATAAAATCTTATAAATCATTTCACCCCACTCCTTCACCCCGTGTGTGTTTCTTGCTACCGTATGTCAGCAGGCGTTGGCGCTGTGACTGACGCGCTCTCTCAGTTTGTGAAAGGCATTAGTGGCAAGTCGCAGTACATTCCTGTGACAGCGGAGAGCGCCGGGCGAGGACAGCTATGGCGAAGACTGAAAAAAAGAGGTCAAAGACTTGTGTTCCAAAAAAATCTAACCTAATGCACGGGCCAGTTTAGAGGAGTTTTGCATACCGTTGAGTCCTCTCCCTGGAATGCGTCATACAGCAGCGAATGCACAGTTGTGTCCAAGTGTGTGTTGCATTTAAAAAGCAGACACTCACGAACAAAACGCCATGACCCCCCCCCCCCAAAAAAAAAAAAAAAAAAATGACATTTTCCTGAAAAGAGACGTGGCTAACAATCATTGTACCCTTTCTTTGTGCCAGATGCATGATGGGAACAATAAACTGCAAACAGTTGTCTTTACTTCTGCTAATCTACCCGGATGGGGTTACGGAGGGTACTGAGGGGTTTAACTGTGCAACACTGCTGATCCAGCGAGCGAGGACCTGATTGCATCGACAGGAGGAACGGCTGACCGCAGACTGAGTTTTGCCGATCTGCTCGCGGCCGTACCGTCTATGAGCAATTACTGTGTTCTTTTATCCTACTGAAGAATAGCAGGTTCTGGAATTTTTGATTTTGGGCTGATGTTCTACAAACTCCACTGCTTTCAATTACTGGGAGTGACCGTGACAACAGCATTAGAACATTTAGTTAAGAACATTCTAATCGCATATTTGTGACGTCACAATATAGAGTCCAGAACCAATCCTAATCTTGTCTGGTTGTCGAAACACTCTGCTGGCAGCTGCATCACCATATGCTTGCTAACAGGACAGCTTCTGATGCTTAGCATAGCCACGTAGCCTATTCTGAGAAGGCGTTCCTCTTCGGTCACACTGGGTGATGTTACACTTTATGTTGCCGGATCCCTGCTGCTAGGAACTCCCTCAGTAAGGGAGCACCTGATCTTGATCCACCATGCACCAAAGCCAACATTCAAAATGGACGATTTAAAAAACATGTACACTGTGAAACATTCGCTGTAAATTTAATATTAATTTTGTGCGTGTTCACATGGAATGCATAAATGCATTGTTTCAGAAAAAAATTTAGGAGGTGATCTTAGCCTAAAGATTATATTACACACAAATTCATCAACAGCATTGGTATTCAGATGCGCACAAGTAAAAGGCTCAACATGAAAATTAACACTGACATGGTACTTTCAAGTGTAATAAAAAGCATAAGGCTCCTTTGGAGTTAGAAAACTGTTTTGGAATTTAAAATTGAGCATGTGTTTCTTTTGTATAGATCAGCTGGGGCTATTCATATGAAACCTATGAAAAAGCGAACATGGAAAACAATGTATTGTAATATGTATGCTAACAGTATCCAAATGTTTGCTCCAGAGATGATATGGGTATCATGGATCCATCTACATTGACATTCATACAAATCAAAGCCATAACACAGAAGGTCACTGCACTTTGCTGGCAACTAGAGCAAAAATTTAACTCCCTGTTATGACATACTTCGTAAGCCTCACATTTCAATTAGTGTCACGCTGCATTTTTGAAAATATCAGTGCTGTGTGGGGAAGCTCCAACAAAGTTATATCTGTGACTTCCAGCTCTCTGGTCTCCTGGAAACACCAGCCTGGAATGTAATATGGCTGCACTCATAAACCTCACATGTCCGAACTAAGGCCTTGGCAGCAGTTAGGGGCTCTCAACTTTAGTGATATTTTGGGGAGTTTGTGTCTTTATGCAAGGAACCTTTGGGAGCCTCCTAGCTCCTAAGTCTCTCAAGACGCATCTTATGGGATGAAATATCGTTACTGGCTCCGTACTCAGAACCTTCCCTCAACGCGCATGCGTACACACACATACACATACACACGCACACACACACATTTGCATGCACAAGCACACATGTTGTGTTTTCATGTTTTGTGGGGACATCCCATATGCTTCCATTCATTCCCTAACCCGTTTCTCTGACCTTTACTGTAAACAGTACATCCCTGACCCCAACCCTAACCTAATCCCATAACCCCAAAAGCTCCATTTCCTTTTGGGGACCTGAAAATATCCCCGTAAGGATAAATAAATCTAGTATTGCATCTCTCGTGGGGACATGGTAGGTATACACTGACCACACACACACACACACACACCATCTCCAAGAATACAGTGTGCTTTTCAGGTCACCTTATCACCGCAACACATTTCCAGAACACACACACCTAACACGCGTCTCTGGGTGAAGCCTTCCTTCCTGTCCTTAAGGTCTATGACATCATGCGATGTGCAGACACTACCCACCAAGATAAGTACAGGGCACTGATGGACTTCAGAGCAGTCAAAACAAACACCTCTGGCTATGCGTTACTCAAAATGGCAATTTCATTTTCCATTAAGGAATGGATGAGAAAAAAAAAACTGAACCCTAAAGTTCTATAATTCCTGCGATGAGCTTCCCCTGTAAAAATCCACATCTGTTCATCTCATTGCACCTGACAATCAAATTTTCCTCCTTAAAAATCTGGGTCAAATTTGATTTGGCACAAAATATTTTACTGTCTTCATTTGTCGTGGTTATAATCATGGATGGTAATGCTTCCTTGTAATAACACGCTTTGATGAAGTATAATCAGGCTCTATAAAGGAAAACCTGGCTCATCCACAGTTATTAATCTTTGAAGAGAGATGTATAAGGTCACAATTTAACTTAAAGATGGAAAAAAATCTGCTCTTCTCTCTCTGTTTAGGTGTGGATCTACTTTGGTTCTTCAAAAATTTCTGTAACCCAGAAACAACTTTTAGTTCATTACAAACAGCAAACGGTCATCCAAGCTCAGTAATGCCAGGGCTTATTGAATATCAGGTGCATGCAGTGGTCTGATTCGGCCTGATTAAGTGACTCTTTGTGAGTCCCCTTGGCTCCATTCAAAACCTCCTTTCCTTTATTTACTTAGCGTATTCCTGACTAAACTGTGTTTCAACTGTTGTTCACCGTTCAAAATGAGTCACCGGCTTTGCCCTGATTTACACATGGTTTAGATATGCATTTCCAAACCGCGGTGAAATAGTCCACGGTCTGCCCAGGAACATGGCCTGCAGGTGGCTCAGTAGCACAATACACACTCCGACGAATGAGTTCCAAAAGGTTCCAAGGGGAACCCAGTGTAATTCATTGGTGTTCTTTGTTGGGCAGAATGCTTTAATGCAGGAGCTTTGGTAGAAAGTTCCACATAAAACTTAAAAAGTGTCCTCTATGGACACAAGTCAAACTTGAAGACCCATCTCTACACAAAGGCTTTCTCTCAGAAACCGCTTGTGCTGATTATCTTCTTTCCTTGTTTTTCATTTGCATATTTATTGTAATGATTATTAAATTTTTTTTTTGCATTTTATTGCTATTTTATGTATTTGTGTATTTTACTGTTTTTTTGTTTCACTGTCCTTTATCTTTCTGTTAAGCACATTGATTGGCACTTTCTGTTTCAAATGTGCAATATAAATGTAGTATTATAATTATAATTATTAGTATTATTATTATTTAGTAAACAGTTTCCTCCCCCGTGCAATCATATCTCTTAGAACACTATGCCCGCCAACAGAGAGAATCTTTAAAATTCCGTTAACATAACGAATGAGGGTTGCTGTTCATTTCAAACTCAGGTCAATGCAAATAAATTAGAGGCAAATCATTTTTGTTTCTTATTGCTCGAGTTTACTATTGATAGTACCAATGTTGAACAATGTGAGCAGTCAAAAAAATTATTTAAAAAAATGAGCGAAAAAAACCCCTTTTTCTCTGGGTCTTTCAGTGAATTTACTACGGTACTGTTAACCTCATTGGGTTATGAAATCACTTCCAAATATTTCCCCAATTCTTCTTCTACTAATCATTTCTGCCCCTCGGGTGCGGTTCCATTTCAACAGAGCAAACTATCCACCACAGGCAGCATTCTGCAGCAAGAGGTCTGCCCACAATCTACGGTTGTCTCGAAAAGGCCCCTCATATTCTCAGGGCTAATTAATATTTATTTCCAGAATTATCCTTATCAGATTCGACAGGATAGAAGCGCTGCTCTGAGCAAGAGGAAAACGGTCAGTGACGTTCCAGGCGTTTAATATCCCATTAAAGCATCATTTGCCAAGGAACTCCTGGCACTTTTAATGGAATTATCCAGCTCTGCCTTTTCAACAAATTTCCCTACAGGCTTCTGGTTTTCCAAACAAAGACTTACAGTTTTCCACCGAAGAAACCGGAGAAGGCCTACACTTGCCACCCGCTGTCTAATGTCAAATTGTTAGCTGCTGTTTGGCTGAAAGCCTCCATTTGCGGAGCGCGCTTCTGCGTCAGGTGCTTGGCCCAGGCTAACCAGTGGGATTAGTGTCGTGTTTTCACCATCAAACTCTCCCAGTATTAATGCCACACAAGTTTATCACACACTGGAGAAGAGAAAGAACACGCTTTCCAGTTGTAGGCAAGAGTGCAGGTGAAGTTCTCTTTGCCGTTAACCGTTGATTAAGGGCAATACTGTTCTAGTTGTATAGTGGTCACCAACCCAGTTCCTGGAGATCTGTTGTACCATCCTGTAGATTTTCATTGCAACCATAATCTGGCTCAAATGACTTTACTAATCAGCGGCCGAACAGGATCTCTTGCTTTCGTGTGAGGTGTGCTTTACCAGATTTAGCGTCAAAACCTACTGGACAGTAGATCTCCAAGAGCTTGTCCTAGAGGGTGCTAACCTAAGTCCACCATTGGCAATTCCTTGCTTGGGTGCCCAAACACTCGCTATTTCACACCTTCAGGTTGGATAGGAGGATACATTACAGTCAGGAAGATATGATGATGCATATATTGTCTCACTGTATATTGACAGACAAACAAAATATTGAAGTATGAAAGAACGGCAGTAAGATCCGCATTATCCAATATACTGTGAAGAGTTTCAATATATTTTCTGATCCTGATTAAATAATATATTGCTATTTATTTTGGAACGTTCCTTCATCGTTATCTTTGAATATCTATGAAAATATCATGAAAAGCACAAGTTCAGTGTTAGCCGGTATTTAGGTAAATGGTTTGGCAAGTCCTACCCAAACCTGTGGAACAGTGGAAAACTCGCATTAGGTCAGAATTTCAACATGAACTCTGAGAGAACCCTGCAAAACATTAGTCTCAAAGCCAGGTGAGAAAACGTCACATCTTACCGGTGCGGTAGACAAAGTTAGCTTCCGTTTCTGAAGACGAGGGCGAGAGGAGTTCTTCATCATACTCGTTTGAGCTGAAGGAGCCGGAGTGGTTGCGCTTGCGTGAGTCCGTCACACCACCGGAGCCCATGACATGACGTAGCGAGTCGTTGAGGTACCGGTGCAGCAAGCTGCTCTTGTATTTGGGTGGAGGGGAGGCGTAGTCCTCTCCCAGGGTGGGGTCGGCCCTGAGCCCTGCTCCGATCACCACGCCCTCCTTCCTGATGACACTGGGGTACAAAGGCTTGCTAAATTGGTCAGGTCCTGTCTCGGGTCGCAGGGGGTTCTCCGCTTCTGTGACGAGCAGTAACAGAAAACAAAGTCACCGTCTGCCCTCTCTTGGTCATTAAAACCAAATCTGAGCATTATTATTCAGTTCAGTTCAATTCAATTTTATTTGTATGGCACTTCTCACGTGGAAACTGTCACAAAGACACTTTACAGAGTTGCAGAAGAGCAGATCCTCATCCTAAACCCCCAAATCAGCGAATAAGGAAAAAAAAAAAAAAAAACCTCCCAGTAGGGAGAAAAACCATCGAACAATGGTTAGACAAAAAAACTCCCTTGTGGGAGGAAATCTTGTGAGGAACTCGGTTATAGCAGGGGAGCCCATCCTCCAATGGTAACTAGCTGCAGTTCAAGTAGTATAGTAATGGTATGATAAGACATCCATGCAGTTGCGTATGCTTTTCCAGGATGAAGCAAGGTGCTTGTAGGTGAACTAGAGATAGAACAGGATTACAGATGTTCTTCATAACCGTTTAAGGCAGTGGTCACCGACCCTGTTCCTGGAGATCTACCATCCTGTAGGTTTTCACTTCGATCCGAACAAAGAACATCTTGTTCAATTGCTTGAGATCTGCATTCAGCGACAATTAATTGAGTCAGGTGAGAGAAATTAGGGCTGGACCTACTGGATGGTAGATCTCCAAGAATAAATTTGGGGCCCACCGCTTCATATTGTGAGGTCATTAATATGAGATTTGAGTGTTCTTGACTGAGAACGGCAATGCTGATTGTATTAAAGTGATTCACATAAAAGTACAGTGATTTAACCTGCCAAAATGATCTTAACTGAACATTCAAAACCTGTTGTAACTACCATTGCTGTAATTTCAGTAACTGCCCCAGATTTGGGAAAATACTGGGTTTTCGAGCCATTCGGTTTTATTTGTATTGTGCTTTTTACAGAAGAACTGTCATGAAGACGCTTAACAGAATGGCAGTGGTTTTTAAATTACCTTCACTGATCATCAAAAGCCTGCTGTTTCTACCAAAGCTGTGATTTCAGTCCCCGCTCCAGATTTGGGAGGGCACTGGGTTTTTGCTCAGTTCAGCTTTATTTGCGTAGCTCTTTTTACTGAGCTGTCTCAAAGCCGCTTTACAGAATGGCTGGAGGGCAGTTGCCCAGCCTGAGTAAGGGTGGTTATCCTGTTAACGCAGTAATCCTGCTTTGTGAAACAGGGCCCTAGGGTCGGCGGAGTACCCTCTGAACAGGAGTCCTCGCTGCTGACGCTCAGTCTCTCGGCGTTCCCCTGGACGTATTTGTTGTAGAGCTTTATCCTCAGTGCCCAGCTCAGGTCCGGCTGCCTCACCGTGTTCTTCAGCCTCCGCCTGGCATTAGCGAACCAGTTGGACACCTGCATCAGAAACGGAGAAACACAAAATGGCCGAATGAGCCTTCTCAGGACTGGTGGAACAGTAGAGGTGTTTGCCAGCATGTCAGAATAGACTGAGGCCTGCCATTCAAATGCTGGAGCAGGGCTTCCCAACCCTGTTTCCGGAGATCTACCATCCTGTTGGTTTTCACTCCAAACCTAAGACAGGACACCTCATTTAACAGCTACAGACGGGCTGCCCAACCCTGCTCCTGAAGATCCACCATCCTGTCAATTTTCACTCCAAGCCTAATTGAGCACACCTCATCCAGCAGCTACAGGAGGATTGCCCAACTCTGAACCCTGTTCCTGGAAATCTACCTTCCTGTTGCTTTTCATTCCTGCTCAAACAAAGCACACCTAATTCAATAGCTGGACATCAATTTGAACTGGTAATTTGTAGAATCATAATGGGGGAAAAAACGAAACTTACATGATAGTAGATCCAAGGCCAGCATGGGACAGCCCAGTCTTCTATTTGAAGAGCCTATGGTTCTACACTAACATCAACATTTAATGGTTTAGTTAGTATTCTATGTTTTTTTAGTAGTTTTCTTCTTTTACTCAATGTCATATTCCTTAGGGTCACGGCCATTGTCAATTTTAGTTTTCTCGAGCTGTCTCATCTGTCATCGAATTTCCCTCATTATGACTTTCTTCACTGTGATTCCAAATCTTTCCTCTTTTACACATGGTACTCTAGATGAGTGTCTACTATATAACAGAATGGAAAAATCAAATAAATACTAAAATAAATGCTGAAATAGTCAAATTATGACTATCAAGGCAGATTTATTTATTTATTTTGCATTACTCTTAATTAAATATCGTATGATTTTATTAATGATTCATGATTACGCCTGCATTTGTAATCATACACATCTTTAATAATATTTGATATTAACCAGTAGAGGTATCTGCAGCATATGAATCTTTCCTTGTTTTATTAAAACCACTCTCTGAAAAAAAGGGATGACGTACCTAAAAATGTACAATGCTCATCATTGGTGGTAGTACCATAGTGGCACATGTATCCTTGCTAATTATCCATCTGTGCCTAATTTAGCATGTAAAAAGAAAATATGAGTTCATCATTAGGAAATTATTTTACTTTTTAAAGTACGCGTAAAAAATTGTTCTCTACCGGAAAGAAAATGTACCTCCACTGGTAACTTAATCTCTTAGAGTGCACGGGCAGTTCAGCGGGGTCGTTTAAGGATAATCGGGTTGGACCTACAGACGGGCTGCAGAAACCGTGGCATTGAACAGCCCTGAATCTACATCATATGCTTCAGATGACACAACCTGGCAATCAGCATTCCAAGGCACGATGATTGCTCCAGGATAATACATTTCGCCTGGCAGTGTGCTTCCCAGTGACATTCCGTTCGTCCGTGACCGCAGTCCACTCCGGAGAGGGGATGGGGTGGGGGTATGCGTTTTTCCATGGGCTGATAGAATTAGAAGACCTGGACCACTCCTTTTTGGAAATTCACTTTGAGTTTTTTTTTTTTTACCTCTGTTTCTTTCATTTGTCCCTTATTCTTCCCCTCCTCTGGAATCCTTTGTTCCGTCTAAGTTTATAGGAGTCTGACTCAAATTTCTGCCCTTACTGCTATGCGCTAATTGTAAGCAAAACTTAGAGGACTGAATCTGGATAAAATTTCTCCTTATCTGTGACACACGATTAAAATGGGAGCCTTATGTGCTTTTTTTGGTTTTTCAAACAGATGAGTAAATCGGTTATGACTGCTGAACTCGGGGAAAACTCAGCAACCCTTTTATTTATTTATGCATCAGAGTGTAGGAGAAACGTCCCCTGGATCCAGCCCGCAGTCTAGGTTGCGTTTTTTTCTCTCTTTTAGGGCACGGTCATTCCGTACAAGTTAACTGGTGATTTAATTGTGGTGAGTTACTGAACATGCCAAATTTTATTTTTTATTTCTTGAGGAATAAAAAACAACCAAGAGACTTTTTTTTAATTTATTTGTGAATCGGTATTAAAGACAAATGTTTGGCTTCTCCTGAGCCAGACTCAAAATCACTGGATTTAGCGCAGATGCCCGAATGGTGTATTTTAATGGCTGTTTGCAAAATGGGAAAGCGCACAGTGCAGTCAGTCCTACCTGGTTTGCGCTACTTGGATGCATGTTTCCCCGCGCTGATAACCTCAACATCATAGACATCGCTCTCAAATCCAGTGTGCTGATACACAGAGCCAAGAAGTATGAAAAAAACTGTCACTGTGTTGTTGGATCAGGACAGTGCTGTAGCTATATACAGCATGTGTACATATGGGGTATTGGCCGCTGAAATGAAGCCCTCGTGCTGATCTTGGCAGATCCTGCTGGGGTGCTTGTGTCACTGGATGCCAGTCAGATTCGACTGTAAGGGCAGTGTCATAAGCTCATTGAGTCGCACAGGGAAAGACTACAGCTATTAAATACAGAACATGGACATACAATCACTAAACACCTCTCAGAGACTGACATTTGTAGAAGTTGTAAGGATATAAGGAACCCCCCAGAGTTAAATCTTCAGTCTTAGATTTAAGTTGTTTGAACAGTGGGCATTTCATTGTGCTTTTTTCCAGCATGTACAGAGCACATTTCTCCATTTCTGTGATTGTAGAGGTATGTAATGTAAATGAGGTTTAAATGTCCTGCACAGTAAAAATTTTCATTGCTGATTCAAGTCTGACTGTGGACATAGTGAGCTCAGGAATGTAGCCTGTAAGATTTGATCTAATAATGGGCATTGAGCACACCCGGCATAAATTGACAACTTTATGTTTGTTACTTTGAATTAAAGGTCTGCCACCTACACGTAATACGGTGTAAAGCCTTGAGGTGACTGGCCTGGCACCCAAAGAGTTAATGTGTTCTGAATGTGCCTCTGACCCCACTTGATCTTGCTCGCTGTATCTGACAGAAAGCCAAGCGCACTGGTGTCACCCTAAACTTAGCTTTAACTGCCCTTCCTCCACCGCCCTGCCTGAGCCGGTGAATACAGGGTCAGCTGGTGGCTCTGTGCATTAGAGCTGAGAGTGGAGCCACTGCATCCATCCTCCCTCATTTTACAAAACCAAGAACTGAGCCAAAGTACAGACTATTCAGCTGTAATATCTGCAAAAATGCTAGCATATCAGTCATAAGTATTTTTGTCTTGTATTGAGAAGAAACTGATTTCGATTGCTTTATTTCTTTGCGAAATCGGTCAAAACAAGTCGCATTTTTAATTATATTACTGTTATTCTACTAAATGAGACAAGAGTATTGCCAGTATGGTTGGGCTTTTTCATTACATGATTTGCTAATGGGTTAAAAAAAATTTATCTTGCTCTGCTTACACGATAAAAACAATTTTGTGAGACTGACTTTGTCACAGTGAAGACCACCAGCAGACCTCGTTTTTAATTTCCATGTTTTTTGAATAATGGTTTATTTTATCATTAATAAATTGGGACAGCAATATAAGATTGACATTATCATTGAGCGGTCAGTAGTTTAGCAGATGTTCAAATCCACAGGCACTTAAATCACATGTGGAGAAATGTCAATCAAGAGAGCTTGTTCAGTCAATTGAGCCTGGTCATTTTTTGAAACGCCTAACAATACTTTATATGAAGGCCAAACTTCATCCACATTTTGTCTTGCATTGTTTTACCTGCAATATTTGTTTCACATTGTACAGATTACGTGAACATCTAATTTGCCTTATCAGGTACTCCAGATTAATTTTATGATTTAAATGTTGCATACAGAACGCAGGTGTGGTTCATGAGCTAGTAAAAATTACTACGCCACCCATTTTCAATGAAGGCACAGATGAACAGACAGGAATAAACTTCTTGCAAACAGTTAACATTCGTGAATTGCGGTTAATGTCAAGGCTTCCACTTTCCTCAAATAGCCATGCAAAAAGGGAAATTTGATTTGACGCAAAAATAAAAATGTCATGGAAGCATTTCCCCTCGAACACAAAGATGCAGTCAGAGGATCCTTAAACCAGACTGTACACTGAGGTTGGAGTCAAAAAGCATTTCAGTTCAGTCAGTTCAGGAAATGAATACAATTTGATAAATGCTCATAATGTTCTATGGTCATTTCATCCGTACATTGAGTTTCAGTATAATTTCCTGAACTGACAGAACTGTATTGGACTGAACCCCCACCTGGTGTTCATCCATCCATTATCTAATGCTCATATTCCTGGACAGGGATGCTTGGGGGGTTATGCCATAAAAAGCCTGTCTTAATGTGCCTTACAATGAGACTTTAAATCTCATATTTTCCCTCTTGAGTTGAAACGTCACCTTGATTCAAGCAACCGTTTTCTGGACAATTAAGATTTTCTTACTCTATTAACAATACTTGTAAAGTGTTAAGTATCTCACCGCATTAGCAATGTTATTTGTTTTAAAAGAAAAATTAGCCATTAGGAGATGGAATATCCATCCGACCGCAAAAGGCATTATTACAGCTTATGTTTCATGTGTTTGCCAAGTTTTATGAAAAAATATTTAACGGTTTTTGAGTTATGATGTTTACAGATGGACAGACAGATGGACAGAGCAATAGCTATAGCAAAAGTCAGAGCTGTGAGATGTTGAAATCCAAACCTGAGACAGAAAAGTTTGAGACAGGCCATCATTCCATCGCACCCTACAGCTAATCCCCAGACCCTTCCATTATGACTAACTGGGGGTTGCAAACACTTACCTGGACGAGGGTCATCTGAGAGCCCAGGGCCAGCAGGATCTTCTCGGTCTTGGTGGGGTAGGGATTGTCCCTGTGCTTATAAAGCCACTGTTTCAGGGGCCGGGCCATGTCCTGGAGAGCCTGTCGCTTGTGCCGAACTTTACCGCCGTTCTGCCGCGACCTGGGGGGAAAATGGGGGGCGGGGGGAGGTGAATTGGTCACCTGACTGCTTTGTCACACCTGAGCTACAGACATATATCGTGAAGTCCCAGTTTTGCCTATCCATCCATTATCTAACTGGCTAACTCCTGTTCATTGTCATGGGTGGGGGGGTGGAGCCTGTCCCAGCATGCAATGGGTGAGTGGCAGGAACACACCCTGCGCAGTTCGTGAGCCAATCAGAGTGGCCACACTCTATTCGCTCACTCACCCATACCTAAGAGCAATTTACAGCTGTAATTTCTACATGACTCATGCTAAATTCCACGTGGGCATTGATATCAAATTTAAAGTCAGACTCTTGACTTCAATTCAAGGGAATTTACGGCCACATGGAGTGGCCCCTGTAAGAATTTTACAGTGCTTTGAAATTATGTCACAGCCCAAATACTTCGACTGGTCAGCAAATCAGTAACCCAGACCTGAGTATTCGTTCATTCATTATCAACCACTCACATCACAGTGACATCCAGATGAATTGTTACTAACCCTGTTCCCACAGATCTACCACCGTGTAGCTTTTCATTTCAACCCTAATTCAGCATATCAGATTGCACTAATTAGCACAATGACGTATTTAGTTATTGGATGAGGGTTCAAGTGAAAACGTACAGTAAGTCTCTGGTAAACGGGTTGGAAGCCACTGTTGCCGATCAGCAGCACTTGACTGAATACTCAGAACTCCAAACAACCTTGAAACACTCGCAAAAACTGAACATGTAAGCCAAAATACTTTGATACTTGAGCTACAGCATGCGTCATTGTTAACACCATATTTTTAAATAAGATAGAAATTAATGAATCCTCTTGCTTGACTGTAATAGTGGCCACGGTTTTTTTTCATTGACATTTTACTGAGCACAGGAAAATGTGACCCGGGACACGAGTTTTGACAAAAAATGGCCTGGTAAAACAAAACACAAAGATCCTTTGCTACGTTCACATTACCAGGCTGAACTAACTCAAATCAAATTTTTTTTTTTTTTTTTGCCTTAAGGGTACACAGATATGATGTTTTCTGGGCTTTATGGACACAGAAATCTGATCTTCAAAACAGAATTAAGCCACTTTAACGTGGTCCTAGATCAGACACAAATCTGACGCGTGGCCATGTCTCATGAATGAGAACTGTAAGATTGGAATCCATGCAGTTTTTTTGCCTGTATGCCTGCGCTGAGTGCTGTTAAAAAAACTAAAAAACTAGCCATATGGCTTTTTTTCGCCTGTTCAACCTCATCAATTACAGCTGGTGAATAGTTTGCCGTCCTCCGGGACAAAATCCCATCTGTACATTTTTTACAAGGGTGTCAATCTTATTGGTTTGATCAGGGTTTAATACCATAAGCGCTCTCACTAATAACCCACATGGAAAGAATCTATATGAACATATATGCGCATATATGCAACCTATATGCCACATATATGCAGCATATATGCACATATATGCCGCATATAGGCCAAATTCAGGCACATATATGTGCTTATAGAGGGCATATAGGTCTCCTACATAGCTCATATACCCAGTGGCAGGTTCTGTTTGTCATACCTATTGTATAGCTCATATCTCACTTTTGCAACTGTCATACATGATGCCTAGCTCATATTTTTATTCTCAAGGTAATATCTGCATATTAGTCCAAAGTCCCTTACAGAAATAACAAGAAATTCACGCAATAACTTATTAATTGCATGTGAACACGTGAAATTAGCATCACATTTGATCCTAAATACATGTTGACATGTGACAACGGCATGTTATGTGTAAACCAGTCATTTTCAACTTGGCAAGTGAGAGGAAACAAAAAGCTATGATATCAACACAAATATCTAATACTATTTGTTACATTTTTTTTCCTGAAACATTAACAAGGTCACCAATTCTTTCTTGACCATACTTATTTCCATTCTATGAAGATTGAGTTGAGTATTGTGGAAGAGAAGGAAATGTATAAAAACAAAATGGTTTGATTATGTTATTTCATCAATTAAGCATTTTTTCAAGTTTAAGTCACTGCCAGATTCACCACATTAGATAAAATTGGATTCACATCATTACAGCTCATACACATCCACTGAAAGGTTATACACTACACTGTTACATCTACCAAATGGCAATGTTTTCGATCTTGTCTGTAATGCAGTTTCTAGATGAATATGGCTCTGAGGTCCTTAGTCTAAATGTAGCAAAATAAAACAAAAATAACAAAATAATAGTACACAGATGAGCATACATTCAAGTAAACATGCCTTTCAAAAGTCATTTTCATCCCCACATCTATTTGAGCATTTCACTGTGGTTAATGAATTTGAAGACAAAGTCTACAGTTCTGTTCACAGTTTTAATAAACAGACACTTGTCTTTTATCTGAGACGCTTGTGTGGCAACTAAAGGTCCCAGACTTTTTCCTACAGGGATGAAATAACAAGGATTCTCAAATTCCCACACGGAAAGAACGTATATAAACATATAGGTTTTAATCCCCGCCCAGTGGTCGGCAGTTCTTTTAAGAAGTAGCGCGCAATTGGCCAATGCGCTACAGGGATGCAAATTGCGAAGGGCCTGCTGGGAAGGGTTATGTAGATTAGAGTTCCCTTAGGCGCGTCCTGTTGGTCAGACGGGCGCTGATAAATTTGATTCTGACAACTATTTTAGTTAAGTTTTCTCCGATCTCTTTCTGAGTTTACGACGTTGCGGATGGTAAAGGCTGAAAGGAGAATTGCAAACGAGCTCGGACTTTGGAGGAAAGTCGCGAACTAATAGTACTTCCTTGGGTTGTCAACAAGAGGCCGCATAATGTGGAAAAAGCCTAAATACTTGTACATATTTCCCTAATTGGATCTCCCAGATTAAAGCGCGTTCGGAAATGCCAAACGGGAAAAAAAAAATTTAGTTTTAATATAAGGCCACATATAGGTTTCGCATATATGTATATGAAAACGGCCAATTTTATGTATGTCGCATATATGCGAAACCTATATTTGGCCCTATATTAAAACCTATATGTTTATATAGGTTCTTGCCGTGTGGGAAAACATTCTCGTTGTTGGTGACGCAGACGACTCGTGAATAATTGTATCAATGTGCGCGTGCCTGCCATTTTGGAAGGCAGCTAGGTTCACATTACAGGTAGATACAGGTAATTTGTAATTATGAATGTGAAACATCAAGATAGGCAAAACTGATCCAAGCAAAAAGTTGGAATTGAAGAACGAGGCTTATAATGTGAACATAGCGCTTGATTTTTAGTGATTCCCACATTAGTCCTTGGCTCTTAATTTCTCTCAATTAAGGGCATTTCATGTTAAGAGCGGTTATTTACCCTCTTACGTGACATGTTGACAGAAATTATCCCTGAATGCCATGAAGACTAAAACTTACGCACTCACTTTTGATATATTGGATAAAAAGAGGGCAAAAATTTATCCAATCAAATTATGAAGTCAGTAGGTTCCTAATTAGTGAAAACTAACTGACGCATGGTCATGGAAACTAACCATATTACCATTTATTACACAAGCAAATGACAAGCCAAACCTTTTTTGAAACATGAGATTTAGTATTTTGAGAGATCTCACTTGCATTCAGCACCTTAACTTTGGATCTGACTAATTTTTCTCAGTGTCTTATTTAAAAATTCTCTTTAAAAATATGACCTGAAATTACTTGCAATATATAAAAAGCACAATATGATCAGGGGTCTTTTTTTGGCATGCATGGGCATTTCTGTCAAAACATGGCTTTAGCATGGCCCACACCAATAGAAATCTTAAGTGATGTTTAAATGTGAGACCCACCACGCATAACCACACAAAATTGTACATGTTAAGTGGTTTGGTCCTCCGGTGTGTGGAAGGCTCACTCACTGCGTGTTGATAGCGGCTTCAACATGGAAACTTTGTTCTCTACTTTAGAGATGGATTGACTTCAGGAAAGAAGAGAAAGCTGTCTTTAATCTTTATTTACAAGGTTCTTCACAATCTTGCCCCATTATCTTTATCTTTGAATGTTGAATTTAGGTCGTTAAAAAATTACACTTTTCGAAACACGAATACTCAAATTAGGTTACCCAAACCACGCACCAATTTCATTCGTAATAGTTCATTTTATTTTGCTTGTAGTCTTTTTGATAGTCTTCCATTCTATCTCAGAACCATTGGCGATGTAAAAACTTTTAAAAAGAAAATTATGAAGGTACAACAGGTCCACTGATATGTTTATGTCTATATTTACCGCATAGTTTTTATCCTTTCCCCCCTTTATTTCGTCTCTTGTATTCATTTCTCTCATTTCATGTAATTTGTTTTTTTTATTTTTCATGATCTTATTTTTTATCATTGCCCCTATTAATTACTCTTAACTTGGCAAATGTACGTACTTTTGCATCTTTTATTTTGATTGTATGTTAGTCTATTATTTTTTCTGTTTTTGTAATTATTTGTAAATATGTTTCATTTTGTTATTTTGATGTAATTTGCACGGCTTTGCTGAAAAACAGCTCTCCAGCTGATAGCAGGCTGTTACTGTGGATAAATAAAATAAACAAACAAACTGTGCGATTTTGACCCCACACCATCCGATGTCAGATCGTAAACACTGAGAGTTCAATATTTTCCACTTGAAATCAGTGCTGCCCTAAGGAGCCCCTGGGTAGATCTGGTGATATCAAATACAGTTTTAATGCACCTTACACCACAGGGGAATCAGGCAAAATAATCTGTAGAGCCATTAAAAAAAATTGAGCTTTGCATAAGACTGTCAAAAGGCAAGAATAAGGCCCAAAATTGGCTGAATTATCCTTTGATGTGAGCCCAGCTTTAGAGGCATAATGTAGTGTTATAAGTAAAAAATGTGCTGTCTTTAAACACAATAACAGTTTACTAAAATCCTGTGATTGCAGTTGTGGTTTGAACAAAAACCAGCGTGCACACTGGGCCCCCAGGACCAATGTTGGGAACCTTTGTCATAGGTTTAGAAATGTCAAGGCTGGCTGGAGACATCATCTTCAGACGATGCGCTGGCTGTGTATAAAGGGACTGTGTCTTCCTGTGGAGTTCAGTAAAGCCCCAAAGCACTGACTCCAGTCCTGAGTGCCATAGAGTCTCCTGAACTGACTTCACTCTCAGAAGTAAAGAGAGAGGAGAAACAGCCATATTCTAAGACGGCGGTAGGCAATTCTGATCCTAGAGGGCCAGTATGGATCAATGTTTTTATTTACAGCAATTATCCTGACTAAATTAGCGAATTGGTGTTACAACCTGGCCACTCAGGCGTGTTCATAATGAGGAGGATGAGGAGAAATGGAAGGACGCTTGGAGAACCCACTGTACCTAATAATTTGCTCACTAATAATTTAGCTCCTGGAAAGAGACACCAAGGAGGAGAACTAGAATTTAGAGTTAGAGGTTTGAGTCACTTTATCTAGTAAAACAGTCCAGCCCAGATTGATACGAAACCAGCAACTTAGATACTCAGGGCAATTAAATTGATTACAGATGATCACACAAAGTGAATAATGAGCCAAATCAATCAATCAGAACAACCTGCAAGACTGCTAGAGCAGGCGAAGAACCAATATAGGTGGACATGAGCGTTGTTACCATTGGCTATGTAAACAAACATGAGTTAATCATAGATTGGATCACAGTAAATGTTTCATTTATAAACTCAGGAACAGTATTTTTGTGGTCATTCAAGTGCTTTGAAAGAATTGCAGCAAAAGCGATCGATTTATGAATAGTAAAAGTCAGAGGTTGGCGTGAAAATTGGGAACAGATGCTGCCCTCATGTTCTAATTAGAACACACGTCCAAGAGGTATACCTGCAGGTACAATAATGTTATTTGGGTACAGATAAGTGCTTTCTACTGACAAAACAAAAATATGAATGAATTAGCAACATCACAGCGACAGGTATAATTTCAAATACCGACAGTGTTTCATTGCAGTGATGAGCTGTGATCCTTTTTCATTCATTATTTAATCTCCTCACAGTTCTTGACATAATTCCAACATAAACTCTGAATTACACTGCCTTATCCCTTATTAAAGATTATTATAGTTCCAACCTATAGTAATCCAATATTAAATGGATGGTATTTTCACCACCATAGTGTAGTATTACTGTAGTGATACTATAGTTATTCGAACTACAGCTATGCAGTTGTGCAGACTACAGTAATATCACGGTACTGTTGACTGTGGTAATACTTTAGTTATAATGTGATGGCTATAGTGCTACTCTAGTTATTCTATGCGAGTTATAGTAATACTATGGTTATGCCATTATACTAGTATTACTAAGAAATAACTATAGGATATTTTCATAAGGGCTCTCATGTCCTTCCCAACAGCCAGTACCGCATACTCTGCAAGAACATTAAAAAATAAAAATAAATAAATGAAAACAGCCTAAATACTATTGCAACCCAGACCCAAATATTTAAGCTAAACATCCACTCTTCATTTTACCACAGTTCCCTGCTTGAACTGTTACCATACAGCAGTGTGAGCTAATGCAGCCATATCACAGCATCTGTCGCAATCTCAGCCGGAAATTTCAAACACGTCTCTGTAGAGCTCTTAAGTCAATTTATCTGAGCCTTTAATTCAAAGCAATTTACATTTGATCAGACTAAGCAGGGACCAACGCCTCTCGGGAGTAATGTGGAGTTGAGGGCCTTGCCTGAGGGCCCCACAGCGGCCCTGATTTTATAATTGCTACACGGGGCTTAAACCACCAACTTTATGAGCCCCGTGCGGTCAAAGACCTTAACCAATAAACTGTAAGCCTCCCTAAAAGGCTACTAGAAAGTTTTGGTTTCGTGGTCAGCTTAATTTGTCAATAATAAAAATAATAATAATCATCTAAAAGTTTAACACCTGTTTCTTGCAGCGTAGCATAGAGGATCATCAAGGTTTATGCTGTGGCCAATCAATTTTTCGTCGCCTCCAAGAAATTAAAGACGCATTGCATTATTACATTCACGTCTTAAAAAACAGAGCTCGCGTTCGATTTCACTTTTAACATCGCGATCAATTTATTCCCGCAGAAGAAAATCGGATAAAATCTTTTACCAGATGTTACCCGTTACCGTCGAGGAGTCACGCCAAGTTTGCACACACATTTATGTGCGGGTTCTATTCACTTGTGCAACCTGTAGATGTCATTGAAGAGCTGAGAGAATGAATTTTAATCCGTCTCAACATACAGCATGAATAATACTTTTTCCTCAAGATTGCCTGATGGTGCTCCATCAATATTTTCGTCGTATTCTTGATCGGCGTGAAAGATTCTTGAAATCCCTTGTTCCATGTGCACTTTAGGCAATGCTATGATTACGTATATTTTCATAAGAAATTGTCGGCCTACAAACACTTCAGCTGCACAACCGATACAGCTTATCTGCACAAGGTGTGTGGAGGTTCAAGTTGTTTGCACTGTATTATTTATCAAAAACTTACATTATAATGAGATATTAGCCTAGACCTACTGTTGTTGATTTCATCTTACGGACGCATAGAGGACAGATTGAGGGGGGAGCGTACTGTATTTACCATAGTGGAATAGGAAAAGATCTCAGGAAACGATAAGTAAAACATTCTTATTCTTATTTCGGATTCGTATAGCCTAAGATTAAAGAACATGAAGTCTATAGCCTGAAGTGAGGCTATTACTAAATTCGCATACAAACATTTTAAGGCCTGAGAACACGTGGGTACCAACATGTTTTTGCGACTTAAGAAACCATAATCCATCCATTATCTAAAGGCAGAGGCTATTCGCCCCGCGGCGGTTCAGCGCGAAAGATCAAAGAGCGGGGCGGATTATAAAAAAAATCTCTCATTGGCCCAACTGCGGGGCAAACAGTAGAAGTGCTTCCCTTATCCGTTCCACCGCGGTGCGAATGCAGAACTGTTTCTCTTGTCGACCCCGTTGCGGGGCAGATAGCCGATCCCTTTCCCCCAGTTCACCCCGCTGCGGGGCGAATAGCCACTTTCTTATCGGCAACGTTTCTTCCTCAGTAGGCTCGCGGGGGAGCTGGAGCCTGTCCCAGCCCACAGTGGGCTATAACAGGAACACACGCTGGACTGCTCGCCAATCCATTGCAGGGCACACACATCATGGACTCTCACACTCACATGGGCAATGGTGAGTCTCCAATTAGCCTGGCATGCATGCATGTCTTAAGTCTGTGAGTGGAAGCCGGAGCACTCGGAGGAAACCCGCACAAACAAGGGAAGAACGTGCAAACTCCGTACAGAAAGGCCCCAGTCCGGAATCGAACTAATATCTGTCTTGCTGTCATCAGCGTTATCCACTGCAGCACCGTGGCCACCATAAAAATCATGATAAAATTCCCAGTATAGTTTATTCTTTAGCTGCTAGGCCCCCCATTGTGGCTGGCCGAAACGGCATATTCAATCAGGATTAAGGATTTTCCTTAAAACGGTCGATTTCGTTAAAAAATAAAGACAATAAATAGGCTATCTGTTTTCTTCCAATAAAATTAACATATTAAAATAAAAATGCATACCCAGGCTTCCGGTGCCGGATAGGGGAGCTGTCCTTGATTGGCTGGCTGCTGGACAGAATGTCTGGATGCTGTCGATCAAGTACTTCTAAATAATTTATGCTGCTCATTTCCACTTCTTTAGCATTTTCTTCGATAAGGACTTGGTTGGTTAATTTGTTGAAAACGATGGCGTTCATCTTTGGCAATTAAGGTTTCCTCCAATATCTCTCCAGTACCAAAGTCGTCAGGATTCCTGTGTTTTACTTAATGCCGCCCAAGATGGTCCTGCTCACCTCCCTGCAAAATAAATCAAACGAGTCCGTTTGGAGGTGTTGCACGTTTTAATGTTGGTCTTCCCCTGAGTTTATATGAGTATTTCATTCCTTAAAGCAATTTAATTTTTTGTGATCCGACAGTAACATATTAGGTCCTCCGAAAATGAAAGTTCTGCCATCATATCTTGAATGTTGCATGTACCTGTTGGGCACGCGCGTGGTAACACGCACATTCACGATTTCTCTCTCTCTCTCTCTCTCTCACACACACACACACACACACACACACACACACACACACACACAGAGAGAGAGAGAGAGAGACGCTTTTATCCGCCAATCCTACTACTTCATTCCAAGTACAATTAATACACAAAAACATGTTATTCAACTACTGGAATTTGTGCTCAAATAAGATGTTCTATAAAAATGCCGGTACATCACGTCAGTGGCCGAAATTGAGCAGTTTGCGGCTCATGCATTCAAGGTCCGAGCAGACTGTGCGCTAGTTAATACCAACCGTATCACATTCATGGTCTATGAATCATTTTCAGAGGATCAACACAGTATGGTCAGGCTAATGCATGTTGTATTTAATAAGTTGCAAAGGCAGAAGAACATTCTGAATCACATGAAACTTCAATCATAACGGTTTAATTGAAAGTATAATTGGCCAACCCATAAAAATTAACAAAAGAACTACGAAAGTAGTACCCTAAATTATCAGCTTGTCAAACAGTATGCTGAACTGCGGGATATTTCCCAGATGTGGCCGTGTATAAGAGCATGGTAGCCACCAACTTTTGAAATGAAAGGTTCGCAGCATATCTGGGGAGAAGGAAATGTTCGTTTGGATGTGTAAGCTTATTTATTCATTTTAGCCGGAGTATTGCGCAATTTGCGAAATAATCGTGAATGAAATCTATTACCTGTGTAGCGCCCCTCCTGCGTCTCGCTCTCTCCACTGGTATATCTCTCTCTCCGATTTCCATTCCTCGCTTACATGTTGCGCTGAAAAAGTTCCTGAGCTCGTATCATGGAATCCGCTGAAGCCCGGCTGCTTTATTCGTCCGGCCTCGGGATAATTTTATACTGCGCCCGGGAATATGAATACGCTATCCTACTCATGTTTCCTAACACATCGGAGCAGCGCGCGAACATAGAGGTAATGTTTTATGCCTGTTCCGCCGCGCAGGTGAGAGAGGCTGTTGGCGAGATCGCGCAGATCGTGCCCGCGTGGTAAACTCACTGGACCAGGTCCAGAATCCGTGGGCACCGAGACATACTGCGTTTGTCGTGGCACCTGCTCTTATTCTTCAATGGAATTTATGAAGACACGGTAGCAGTGTCGGAAGCCTGTCATTTCCTTTCGCAAAGCGACATTATTTGCTTTGTTCTGAGAGAGTTGTCATTGGCGGTGTAAAAGAGATGAAAAGTCAAATCGATTGGTCAAAGAATAAGAGTTTGTGAATGTCATTAACCTGTTTTTAGAATATTTTGATTTTGACTCACGAATGGGATCCAATTGTTTTACGATTACACCGAGACGTCTAATCCTGATCCTTCACTTCACAGGAAATTTTCGATGCCAGTTGTTTCATTGATTTTATTCATAAACAACCCTGTGTGTTCTTGGAAAGTGGTTTATGACTGGGTAATTCACTCACTTAGTCTCGTATTTTCAGAATGTACTCGACTGAAATCTGAGGAAAGCGCTCCAGAAGGAACAACGTGACTTCACAGAGGAACCCCATCAAGTTCAAGGGTTCTTGGCCGGCCAGAATGGATCAATCTGTGGGCCTTCAGACTTTTATCACCCACGATCGCTAGTTCCATAAAGGGCAGAGGGGATCCAGTGTGCACTTGAAAAATGGTTGCTACTTTCCCGATTTAAACACCTTTTAATTTTCTAGTCAGCAAAAGTCCAGATATCTTCAAATCCTCACTTTTTGCTTAAAATTGAGCCAGTATTTTAACAATAAAGTAAGAACTTCAAACGTGAAAAATGCAAGAACCCAGCCGGCATTTTAACATTTCATGTGGTCAAAGTTCAATGAATTTCGTTTCGATCTTGAAAAGCAAATAAGCGTTGATATCATAAAATCATCATTAAATAATTGTGTTGATTATAATAATAATTTGAAATGCTGAAATGTATCTTATATGTAGCTGAGGACAGTATTTTGCTTCAACATGCAGACCCTGTTCAAATTTCAACATTGATTAGTATTTTGCAAACCTTTTTGCAATCATTTATCATAAAACATTGTCACAACGTTTTTTTTTTTTCAATGCTTAAACAAAAAAGTCATTATTTCAACCACATGTCAACGTTGAAGGTCGATCATTTGCCAGCTGGGAACTATAGCTTACATTTTTAATCATGGGAAAACATGCCAGATACTCTGTTTTTGTGGAAATGTTTGGTAATATCGCAAGCGAGGCTTCCGTTCGCCAGAACAATTAATTGAATAACTAATTCAGTGATTCCAGACAGTTTTGCTGAACGGTTACTGCACAAGCCCGTAATTTAGCCGTCTTAGAAATGCGTCACTTTGGAGGTGAACTGACCGGTCAGCACGGCGCGTGCGGTGGGGGACGGGGCAGGGGCTGTGTGGACGGGGGGAATGTGGTATAAATCTCGCAAATCGCTGTTTCCTGGCTGTGGTCTGCACTGCAAGAAGTCCGCGGAGCTGAAGGAAAGAAAATATGACCGTAATGGAGTGATACTGACAGCTGCTATAATAATGACTTCAGAAGTACTATAATCAGAGGCTGGCTCACCATATTCAAGACCCCACTCCTCGCCCCAGACTTTTTAAATCTTTGCCCGGAGACTCCACTGGCGGATCACGCCAGGCGGTTTCAGCGGCCGCCTCGCGCACTTCTGATAATGTTTTTCTTGCCAGCAGTCTCTTATCTGATGCGGCCTTGGTTCAGGGCTCGACAGTCAAAACTTTCACTCCCGTTTGTGTGTGTGTGTGTGTGTGTGTGTGTGTGTGTGTGTGTGTGTGTGTGTGTGTGTGTGTGTGTGGTGTGTGTGTACTATGGTTAGGTCTAGTGGCACAACAAGCCCTCTGTACATTGACACCCCCCCGCCATCCTTGTAGTATTTTTTTTCTCAATTCATTGGGGGAGATGAATGGTAGCAGATAGAGAAGGGTATAAGGAAGGTGCCATGGCAGGTCATACAAATCCTTTAACCTTGCACATAACTCTCAAAAAAAATCACAAAAATCAGGTATGCTTTCCTCTATAAAGTATCTTTTTTAGGTCTTTATGGAGCTGCCTTTTTTGGGTGTGAAAAGCGTCATAGCTCTCAGATTGAAGCATTTTGCTCAAAAAAGAGTTGTTCAAATAGATGGGGCTCCGCTGCAGAATCATTAGGGGTTTTTTGGCCAGCAGAGAACCGGCGTGGTCCCTGTTCGTGAACACAGTTTGGGACAAATTTTCTAAAAAAAATAGGTTGCTTCAGAGCCTAAGATATTGGCTCCCAGCGAGAACCAGATGCCAGTCAGGTCCGAATTGGAATCGTGAGGACATGTACACATCACGAGTGGGCGTGTACTCAACTCAACTCCAGTCGAAATGTGTCAGTTTACTTTGTAACAACGGGGTCTGTGGTTCCTGAGCACAACTGGTGCATGAATTGGAACTGAACCAGTTCTCTGTTTGTGTAAAAGCCCTATCAGAGGAGCTATTTTGGAGTGAGTTCTTCCTGGGAGCGCACATGGCTCGAGTCAGTCGTTCTCCATCGCCTTATTTGATATTCATCCATTGGGAAAGTGCTTGAGTCTCCTAGGCAATATGCAAGGTCACTGAGGAAATCATGCCACAAGAATGTATGTAGCAAGGGGTGAGAACAAGCCCAAGAACAGAGAAGATATATATATAGATGTATAGCAGGGGGTTTACCACAGACTGCCAAAACGACGAAAACACCTCCTCGGTATCTAATTTTATAAAGTTGTACCACATGTTGGGAGGTGATCTTTGAGCTTGTTAGCAGTGACGATCTCTCTCTCCCACTCTCTCTCACACACACACACACACAAATATACATACATACATACATACATGCACCTACAGAAAAGCATACACACGCACACACACTCACGCAGGTTTTTCTATCCCCCTGGGGACTAAAAAATTACTTTTGCTCCAAAATCCTATTAGAATCCCCTTAAACCTAACCCTAACCCTACCCCTATCCCTAACCCTAACCCTAACACATCCATCTTGGACTTAAATAAACTCTATAGGAGTTGAATTAACACTGGGATTTTTACTGTGCACACACACACACACACACACACACGCATACACGCACGTGCACACACACACACACACACGGGAACACACACACGCTTGTTTGTGTAGCTGTACTTGTGACGGCATTATGCAATCCCATTTCCAAAAAAGTTGGAACGCTTCGTAACATGTAAATGAAAACAGAATGCAGTCATTAAAACCCAACATTTGATTTAAAATTGTACTAAGACAACACATTCAAGTGCTGAAACTGAGAATTTTTATTAGTTTTTAAAACAAATGGTCATTCTGAATTTAATGCCAGCAAAACATTTCAAAAATTTTAGTTGGGGGCAAAAAAAGACTGGAAAGGTTGTATGGTGCTTCTAAAATACATCTGATGGGACTTCTGTCAACTGATAAGGTTAACTGGCAACTGGTGAGTAACATGTTTGGGTATAAAAGGAGCATTACAGGGAGGCAGAGTCTTTCAGCAGTATACATCAAAGGTTTCATCTCACTGCATGGGCAAATAGTTTAACAATATAAGAATAACTTTTCTCATTGTAAAATTGCAAATAAGTTTGGGGATTTTTTATCATCTATGGTACATAACATCATTAACATCTCTGCACAGAAGGGTCAAGGCCAAACACCAATTTTGAATGGCTATGATCTTCAGGACCTCAGGCGGAACTCCATTAAAAACAGGCAGGATTTGGAACTGGAAATCAATGCCACGCTCAGAAACACTTCTGAAAACCACGGTCAGTGAATACAGTTTGTCGCTGCTTCCACAAATGCAAGTCAAAACTCTACCATATAAAGACAAAACCATTTTTTAAACAAGATCCAGAAATGGTGCTGCCTTCTATGGGCCCTAGCCCCTGTACGATCCACTGCGGCAAAGAGGAAAACTGTCTTGTGGTCTGACCAATCAAAATGTGATATTATTTTTGGAAATCATGGATGCTGTGTCCTCCAGGCTAAAAAAGGAGAGGGATCGTCTGGCTTGTTTTCAGCTCGCAGTTCAAAAGCCAGCATCCATGATAGTATATGTGGGGGCTGCATTAGTGCGCATGGCATGGGTAACTTGGACGGATGTGAAGACACAATTAATGCTGAACAATATATACAGTTTCTGGAGCAATGTATACTGGGATCCAGATGTCTTTTTCTGAAAAGACCTCGCAATTTCAGCAGGACAATGCCAAAAACCACATCTGCAGTTACTACAGCAATATGGCTCCTCAAAAAAAAAAAAAAAAAAAAAAGTCTGGTGGTAAACTGGCCTGCATGCAGTCCAGGCCTGTCAACCACTGAAAAAATTTGGCGCATTATGAAATGAAAAATAGACAAAGGATGCCACAAATTGTTTAGCAGGTGAAATCCTTCATGAAGCAAGAATGGGAAACCATTTTGCTTTCAAAACTACAATGGTTGGTTTCCTCAGTTCCCAGATGCTTACAGAGTTGTTAAAATAAGAGATGATGCAACACAGTGATAAACACGCCCCTGTTCCAACTTTTTTAAAATGGGTTGAGGGCATAAAATTTATAATGAGCATATATTTTACAAAGAACAATACAATATATCAGTCTCAAACAATATGTCAAATGAAAGAGGAAAGTTCACAGAATCCAAAGATATAAGCCTTGTCATTTTAAACTGACACCACACTGAAAGAACAGCAGACATACATTGGGTGTAGTACTTCCGGTGGCGCGGCACGGCTGCGACACGGGCACGAGAGATTGTTTGTTTGTTGCGACGTAAGTTTGATGTAAGCTTGAAAGTGGAGTTTTACCTGTAAAGCTCGTCAAGTCTATGTGCTCATGTCCTACGCGATGGGGAGGAAGATTACGGTAGTTTTTCTGTTGATGATCCTGATCACGTCCATTGTTTGTACGGAATATGCCGGCACCTCCATGCCTGCTGGGGGAAGCGATCAGCTGCGGCGGGCCTACGGGAGAGAGTGGCTACTATCTCTTTGCACAGAAGGCGCCCCAGAACCAGGCCTGTTGGATTATGTGCCAGAGGAACTGGTGCGGCAACGAACAGCGAAGAAAACACGTAAACGAGGCAGGCGGGGCGGCATCAGACACCGTCTAAAGCGGCGACGTGGAAAGTTACCCCTTCCTTCCATTGTATTCAGCAATGTTCGATCATTGAGAAACAAGATGGATGAGCTTCGTCTGTATACAAGAACCTGCCATGAATACCGAGAGTCATGCCTTATGATTTTCACGGAGACCTGGCTCCAGGATGACTTTCCGGACCCTCTGGTGCAGGTACAGGGGTTTTCGATGGTTAGAATGGACAGGGATGGTAATTCGGGGAAAACAAGGGGAGGTGGTCTCTGCGTTTTTATCAAAGACTCTTGGTGTACGAATTACACAGTAAAGGACAAAGCGTGTACTCCAGATGCGGAGATCATATGTGTAAGCCTAAGGCCTTTTTATTTACCCAGAGAATATGGGAACATTTTTATCTGTGCAGCATATATCCCTCCGAGTGGGAACGCATCAAAAGCAGCTTCACTAATTGCGGACTGTGTCCACAAACAACTATTAAACAAACCCGACGCACCAATATTTGTACTTGGCGATTTTAATCATTGTAATTTGAACAGTGCACTCCCTGGCTTCCAGCAGTATGTAAAGGGTGGCACTCGGAAAGAACGGACATTGGACAGATGTTATGGAAACATTGAGAACGCATACACGTCGAAAATCAGACCCCCCCCCTCAAATTCTGACCATAATACCATCCAGTTAATCCCCACTTGCAAGACTGCATTAAAAAGATGTAAGCCCATTTCAAAGACGGTCAGTGTTTGGAACGACAAGCATAAAGAGGAACTGAGGGGCTGCTTTCTAGCCACGGACTGGGACGTTTTCTACCAGGACAATGATCTTGACAGCGCTGCAGATGCGATATCGGGTTATATACAGTTCTGCGTCGACACTGTCGTGCCAAAAAAGGACATTAAAATCTACCCAAATAACAAAGAGTATATAACACCAGATATTAAGAACTGCATTAAAAGGAAAAAACATGCTTTTCGAAATGGTGATGCCATTGGACTGAAAACTGTACAAACAGAACTAAAAGCGAAATTAAGGGAGGCACGGGAACAACACAGGCAACGGGTCAAAGATGTGTTTGCAAATAAGGATGCTAGGAAAATGTGGGACTGTGTGAAAGATTTAACGAACTTGAATAGTGGGAGAAGGGAATTACAGGTTTCAAATGAGTGGGACAGAGCCAATGAACTTAACTTATTTTATACACGTTTTGAGACTGGGAATGGTGACGATGGGGATGACTTAGTTACTGTATGTGACCCGAATCAGGATAAAATAATAATTGACCCTAGCGCTGTTACAAGGGCATTCAGGGCACTAAACAGTAAAAAGGCCAGTGGGCCGGATGGGCTTTCCCCATTCCTTCTGCATGAATTCGCAACCGAGCTTACACCAGCTTGGTGTCCACTATTTCAGTGTACAGTAGATACACACAGTATCCCAGCACAGTGGAAAAGGGCTATAATAATTCCTGTCCCAAAGAAGCCCTGTCCTAGGGTGAACAACGATTATAGACCCGTTGCATTAACCTTGGTGGTTATGAAATCGTTGGAGCGGATTATGATTGGACTGCTAAACAAGCAGACTCAGCGTCTCCGGGACCCCTACCAATTTGCTTATAGCGATGGTAGGAGCACCGGCGATGCTTTAAGTACCATGTCCCATCTCCTTCTAAAGCATTTAGATAACTCCAAGGCATTTGCCCGTTTGTTATTCATGGATTTTAGTTCAGCATTTAATACTTCACTGCCCGCAACTCTTTTGAGTAAATTACAATGTTTGGAGGTTAACCCATACATTATTAGATGGTACCAGGCCTTTCTTAAAGATAGAACACAGCAGGTCACGGTTAACTCCACACTCTCTGACACCTTAACTACTAATACCGGGGTCCCTCAAGGCTGCGTAAGCTCGCCTATCCTCTTTACATTATACACAAACGACTGCAGGAACCAAAGCTCAAATAATCATATTATAAAATTCTCAGATGACACCGCTATCCTGAGTTTATTAACACCAAACTCAGATATAAGTGTGTACCAATCCGAGATAGGTAGGGTTGTGCAGTGGTGTGAGGTAAATAATTTGGTTCTTAATGTTAGCAAGACCAAAGAGATGATATTTAATCCTAGATCTATTGGCGATCACAGCCCAATAATGATTAATGGAGAGACAGTCGAACAAGTAACATCATACAAATACTTAGGCGTTCTTTTTGACACTCAGCTGAAATGGGCTCGGCATATTGATTTCCTGTGTTCAAGGGTTAGCCAACGTCTACACTTTTTAAGGAGACTAAGGATCTATGGCATAGATAAGGACATTATGTTATCTTTTTACAGGGCGGCCATAGAATTCATCATCCGCTATGGTATTATGATCTGGTTTGGAAACTTGTCTGTCAAACTGAAGGCACAACTGCAGACCCTTGTTAAAAGAGCGGGGAAAATTATGGGGATAGCACCCCCCTCCTCACTTCAAGATCTATTTGAGGATGCAGTGAGAAAGCAAGGTCTCAAAATATCAGGGGATATTAACCATATCCTTCATAGGGAATATGAATTGATGCCCTCAGGTAAAAGATATAGGGTTTTAAATTGCAAGACATACCGATTTAAATGTTCGACTGTCCCCTTATCTATCAAATTGCTCAAGGTATGATATGGATGCAGTCTCTTTGAGATTAATTAATTAGGTAGAATGGGGTTGTGAGGGTGTGTGTGCTGTATGCTGTGGGGGGATGGTCTCTTGTGGGGAGATGTGTGGGGGATGTCTATGTGATGGAAGGAATGGTCAATTCATGTCATTTGGCTGATTCAGTGACTAGCATACATGGTCAGACTGGGGTTAAGTGCAATAATTGTTAAAGACTGTGGGCAATGTATAAGGGAATGTATGAACAATTAGTGTTGTGTGCAATGTATAAGTGAATGTATGGTTAATTGTTGTTATTTATTGACTATCATGGTGGCACTGATGGCCAGTCTGGGGTTAAGTGCAATAATTAGAGACTGTGTGCAATGTAGAAGGGTATGTATGAACAACTAGTGTTGTGTGCAATGTATAAGTGAATGTATGGTTAATTGATGTTACTTACTATCCTGGTGGCACTGATGGTCAGTTTGGGGTTAAGTGCAAAAATTAGAGACTGTCTGCAATATCTAAGGGAGGGAGGGAGGGAGGGAGAGAGAGTGACAGAGCGGATGGGTGTGTGTGTGTGGAAGATAGCGCCATGAGTAGATATGCCTGATGAATTGGGGTTGGGGTATTTATGTATCCTGTCTAGTTGAGTAGGTGCGTATAAGCGGGATTGTGTACATGCATATGTCAATTTGTGTAGGGGATTGTGTATACTCATTTGTCAATCTGTGTAGGGGATTGTGTATACTCATTTGTCAATTTGTGTAGGGTGTATCAATGTGAGTGTGCGTATGTAACCTATGTAATCTATCTCTCGATTGAAGACAAATTTCTCTGCTCTGAGACATTAAAGGCTAATCTAATCTAATCTAATCTAATCTAATCTAATCTAATACACTTTACATTCCACAGTAAATCTGTACTGGCTATTGTTAGCCCAATGTGTCCATGTTATATTGAAACTAGATCTACCTGTCTCCATGCATGTTTTTTTTTTCCGGGGCACTGCTTCAAATGAGGTCAAGCCCCGAGCATTCTGCTTGCACGCAATGTATTTTCCTCTTGGTGATCCACTTGTGATGCTGTCAGTTTGACTTTGCAGGTGGCCATTTGATTCTATGGGCTCTGTCATTTCCAACGAGCCCTCAATCACCATAATTGCACAAACCTAGCTTGAAATAGAACCTTGCATTCCCAGTGCATCTAATTGGGAGTCCATGCACCATTACGCACATGTATTCAATGAGTGCAACAATATAAACACTTGACAGGTCTGTTTTTAATATTTTCACTATAATTATCCACTAAATATTCAACGGTCATTTTCAAAGTAGTCTTTACGGGTACACATGACTGAGAATCCTTGGGCCATTATGCTCAAGTACTGAAAGAACAAAAAAACAAGTGCCAAATTGGGGTGCATGACGTGTCTTGTTGATTCACTCCTCATATTTGCAAGGAGATACACATGTAGGCATCCACTCAGCTAGCATAGTGGTTAAGCTAGTATCTCACTGAGCAGCGAATGCTTACGAATGTAGCAAATTTTGAGTTTCGTCAGAGTTCGTAAAAGGGCGCAAAGCAGTTTGCTAAAAGTTTTTAGGATCGGAAACAGTTTTTCTGTCGCAAAGAAATTTTGAGCACGTTCAAAATTTTTTTGCGAATTAATTTTCTCACAAACAGTTGCAGACGTTTGTAAAAGAGTTGTAAGCGTTTGCAAACGGTTGTAACACGTGTCGCTAAAGTTCTTTTTGGTTCGCGAAATAGTGACCACTATACAACAGAGCTATGAATGCTGACGAATGTAGACGAATATTGGGTTTCGTGAGGATACCATCAAGGTTTCGTCAAGATTGCAAAAGAGTTTGCAAACATTTTTTTAGGGTCACAAAGAGTTCATTTTCATATTCTAGAAAGCCATTTCCTATTCTTTCGCAAACAGTTTTGCGAATGTGGCTAACTGACGCTAAATGTTGCTAAATGTCGCTAATGACACCTAGGTCTATCCTAATTTTTGCCAACTTTTTTCAGAAAAGTTGGCGAATCCAAAATTTGCAACATTCGTAAGCATTTGCCGCTCAGTGAGATACTAGCTTTAAGGTGAAGTGCTCTGCCGTTGGAAATCCAGGTTCTAACCTCGACTGCGCGCATGGGCTTTTTGAGCGGCGGAAGCATAGTTCTTGTAAAAATAATTGCTGGGGTGTTTGTTCTTTTTACTTTTTACCATTTTTTACCTTATCTTTGTATTTATAATTTTGTTTATTATCGTGTTTTATTGAAAATAAATCTGCTTCAGTGGAGTCAAGCTTCATTTCCTTTGTATGTATTTTCTTTGAATGGGAAAATGTATAGAGTACTGGCTGCAATTTAAAAAAAAAAATAATTTAAAAAAATAATAATAATGATAAAAAATTAATACATTTAAATATGGTTGTATTTAGATGGAATGTATGCCTGTAGTGACATATAAGTGAAATTAAATGAGTTTTACAATTTGGTACCTGAGAAATCTAAAATGGCACAAATTGTCCAGAAAGATGCCAAAATTGCCAATTTGTAGATTCCACCAAGACATTCCTGAACTAGAACCTCTCTAATTTTGCTCTGATTCACTTCATTAGAATAAACTTTGCCACAGATAATGGTGAGATTCTGTGCTGTAATTTTTTAGAAGTTTCAGACTGCAGCTAAATAATTTCAAGAGGGATAAAAGTATAAATTTTGTTAGGTGGAAATGAGATCTTTCATTTATGCTGTGTCCCATCTTCATTTACTCTGACTCTGTGTGTAAGGCCACGCCTCCAGCCTTCCTACTCCCCGGTCTGTTAATACCCGGACCGCATTATTCAGCTCTGCAATAATTGCATGCACCTGTTGTTCATTTCCACTGTGTGGCAGTGTTGTGCTATTTAAGACTGAGCCTTGCACTTAGTCATTTGCGAAGTCTTGTAAGCCACAAGCCTGTATTTACTCTCTAGTCTTGTATAGACTTATCTCCTGCATTTCGCATGTATATATTATAACTCTTGAACTTAGTGCTGTTTATTGCTTATATCAGCACTTTCACTTTATTACCAGGCACCTCAATTCCTTTTTTTTTTTTTTTTGTTCTATTTGTAATAAATTGTACTGTTGTTAAAGACCAGTGTCTGTATTTCCCACTATAGCCGGGTTCCCCCTGAGATTTCTTCCCACTGGGGAGTTTTTTCTCACCACTGTTTTGAGGATTTTTCTCCCTACTGGGAGTTTTTTGCCTCATTCTGCTGTAGTGGGGAAAAGGATTAGGCTTGGCACTGCCCTTTCATTCTACTCATGAACTTGACTTGACTTGACTTACTGGCATTTGAATCTTTCTGTATTCTTATTCTATTCCTATTTTTATTGTATTTTATTGTATTTATTCTTTTCTCTATATAAATGACTGTGAAGCACTTTGTGACCCTGTCTGTTAAAGGTGCTATATAAATAAACTTTACTTACTTACTTACTGTATTACTAACAATATTATCCAGGAACCTTGATTCGTTGTTATTTTGTATTTTATCTTGTTTTACCTTCTTGCTGTGCTGAAGGCATAATTTATATAGCCAAGTCCTCAACTTCCTGTCCTCCGTGCATATCACCGGTGCTCAGAACACAACCCTTACACTGTGACATATATACTGAATTTTACACCACGACAAATATCCCCAGGGTGTTCCTTTTATGATGATACCAAGATTATTCAAATGGACCAAGTAGTTGCAGAGATATACCCATTTCATTTTGGGCATGTCATTTTCAAGCCAGAGGCTCAGGGCTTAAGATGTTCATTTTATCATAACTGTAACCCCAAACTTTAAACCCTAACTTTAGCTAATTAGCCATAAACATCCATTATTTTCCTTAAGAACCACTCAAAATGTCCTCACAACATGCATGGTTTTTCAAGAGTACATTTTCACAAGTATAGCTATATAAGCCCCCCGGCACACATCCGCTCATACACACACACATACACTCCAGTGGCAGCTCGTGACCTGGCAACAGGGGAGACTCAAAGAATCCTTTAAAAAGAATGATTGGTCACTATCTGTTTTCAATAATTCATTTAAATTACCATTACAGAAACTCTGAAAACTCTCAACATTATCAGGTATGGCCAGTTTTCATTTATAACGCATTACGACTCCGGACTTCTCACGCTTTTCTTTACTCAGGGGTTGGAAGAAATGCGTGTGTTTCATGATCGTTTAAACTGTTTAAATGAAATAAGCTCATTGGAAGCAATGGAATTGCATAAAGACATTTCAAATGATCTTATTTCATTTAAACTATTTAAACGATAATGAAACACATGCATTGCTTCCAATCCCTGAGTAAAGAAAAGCGTGAGAAGTCCGTAGTCACAACGCACGTGAAACTGATAAACCTCCATGCACAAGGACTTCAATTCCGTGTGAGAATCTCTTACATACGCGTTGATTGAATAATTGCTGACTTTAGCAGGGGAACGTAAATATCCCACTAAAACTAACGCGGAATGCGTGAGAGTTGACAGGTATGTGTTATTAATGAAAACTGACCACACCAGGTAATGTTGAGAGTTTTCGGAGCTTTTGAAATGGTAATTTAAATGAGTGATTTAAAACAGGTCATGACCAATCATTATTTTCAAGGGATGGTTTTGAGCCTCCCCTATTGCCAGTTCACCAGCCACCACTGATACACACACGCACACACACACACACACACACACAACAACAACAACAGCTGGTCAAGCAACACCGTCATGACATATTATATTGTGAAATCCAACCAAGACAGATTACAGGTTGTGGTTCCCTCTGGATTGGCTCTTGTAGCTTCGAGCCTCCTTGAGAAATCATCTTCAATCCCATCTCTCAAATGTTAGGGCTATGAAACACTGCCTCTATCTGACCGATCCTGCGGGATCGTCCTTCCCAATCACTTGAAATCAAATTTCTATGTCAATCCCATATTAAACGTTCATTCGCGGCATACACCACTTATTCTGTTTGAGATGAAATGTGAAGTCAATATGGCAAATGCCTCACCGGGTAGCCAAGCGGCTTCACAAAGAGTGCACACAGTCCTGCTGTATGAGTGATTGGCTTTGAGGAAAGTTCATCGAGGGTGTGTAACTCCAAAGGTGGGGCCTGGCTGCTACAAGCTACTTTTGTATCTATTGCATCATAAGGCCGCCGAGACAGGTGTTCAGTGTTCACTTTGAAGTGTTGTAGTTGAGGTAAATAATCATTTATCGGTCCCCTATTGAGATGATTTTCTCCCAAGTTATTGTGTTCTTTCATATCCATATGGGAGGTGTACAAACATTTTAGCAAAACAAACCTCTAATAATCCTCAATTTCTGGGCCTTCTGCTGCCTTTCATACTCTCTTCTTTGAGGAACAAGCTGCTTTGAGTGGGTCCTTTCTCTGATAATGAGCTCTACTCTGATTGGTTGGTAAACAACAAAACACGAAAAAAAGTGCTATTAGTGCAATATGAGAGATAGAGGTCGGGAGGCCCAGAAAGGTTGCAAGGGAGCAGGGCGTACAGATAAAGCTGGTAGGCTTGAAGTATAGAAGAGCAGATCAGTTTGTAACATATTACATGGCAGGAATTTCCAACTGCATCTTTCAAATCCTAAAGTGGACAAGGGGTCTGAATGGCTAAACTAATGAAAAGTCCTCAAAGTCAACTCTCTCTGGGCTGCTTGATACATTGGAGACCACTCGCCTGGTCTACTGAATTAGGAAAAATGTCTATAATATGCAGTACTAGTCAAAAGTTTGGACACACTTTGCTAATGTTACAGCACTCTGTTTTCAGAGAAATTTAAATGGCTTAACTACTCTATATAATCTCAAGTGGAATATGGTTAGAGGTAAACAGTCAGAAGTTAAAAGAGAATAATTTACTTGTTTGAATAGTGTCCAAAATTTTTGAATTCTCAAAGAAGCCATATTTTGTAAAGTAAGCTGACAAACAAGCTCTTTCTGTTTTCCAACAGCCAAATTAAAGACAAGCTGTTTTGGAACTTATTAGGCAAAAAAGTCGATGAAAAGCAAACCACGAGTGCAGCACATCTTTGGGAACTTAGATGGCTGCTCAGCAGCAAACTCATTATAGCCATATAACTGCTCTAGTAGAAAAAAAAAGTGAGTATGCTCAGCAAATATGACAACAAATGCTGGTTAGTTTGATGGCTTTAAGAATTAAATCATTTTTTTTTTTGCAAAATAAAGAGTGCATATTTCTTTATTTAACATGTATTGTACGAAAAATGTAGGTATGTCCAAACTTTTGACTGGTACTGTAGGTCCTTTAAAGTAAAACTTGTCTATCAAACTTCACACTATAATTGAAACCTTCAAATACTCACTTCTTAGAATGCTAATTCCCTCTCAGGGTTTTAAGAAATTTTCCACCAGCTGATGCACTTGTATATATTGTGTGTCACTCTGGAGTGCCTTTTCCAAAAGCATAGATGCTGACATACATAGTTGGAACCACTGACTGTGAATGGATGAACTATGTAAGTTGCTAACTTAGTTAGCAACTACGCTTTTGGGAAACGCACCCAAAAAAGTTAAGTGTCGGCAAAATGCCTATGATGTAGTGTCAAGTGAAAGTGATCATTTTACAGCAAAACTATTTTGGTCTCACAGTAGTGTAAGGGGTGTAAAGGTCAAAAAACTGGAAATGAAACCTTAGATTGCAGGTTTGACACTGTTCCCTGGAGCATGGTACTAACCTGCATTTATTCTTTAAGCATCTATCTGTGGCGATTGAACTGGTGGCCTCTACCATTGCAGGCTGGATGTGAGATGGGGAATTGAAAGTTTAGTTTTTCGAGCCCCAGTGTGGCCACAGTAAAAATCGGTGCAGCTGTTTGGCCCTTGAGTGAGGCCCCACAGCCCAGGCTGCTCATTGAGAGATTGGCCCCTGCATAGTCTAACGATCTGTAAACATGTCAAATGAATAGTTGAGATGGATAGTGTATGTCATGTCAATCAGGAGAGACCAATGAATTACAATAATTTCTTATAGACTGAACACATGATAGCCTTATCAAAGTCTTTGGCGCTTGGACTCGACAGGGAGATTTTGTAATTGAGGAGCACCTGCCCTGAGCTGCAGCAGGATAAATCCCCCAGTAAAGTCTAGATACTGGTGGTGGTGGAGGCTGATGAGGATGATGAATGATGAAGCTGATGACCGGCTAACAATGTGGGTGTGTCTCAGTGGTATTGGATAGATGTGATCAGCTGATAGGGCAGTTAAGGCCTTTATTGACAACCCCACATAATCAAATCTGGAATTATGAGAGCATGTGTGAGAGGAATGAAAGCAGATTGAAGGAAAATAAACTACTGACTGAAGCATGTGAAAGGAGGGCCTTCTGATTGAACTTCTGCAAGAGCTTCATTCAAAATAAGTAATTTGGATATCTGCATCTCTAAATGCCTGTAATGTATTTTTTTAAATGTATTAATTTTTATTGCTTATTATTATTTATTTTTTATCATTATTAATTTATTTATGTTTTAATTTGTTTGTTTACCAAGATTCTGGACATGATTCTAATTCAATACATTTGGAAGTTTATTTTCTTAATTAAAAGTCTTCTTAAATCTATTCTCATAAATTGTTGACGTCTAAAGAGCTACCTATGAGCAAGGTATTATAAAAGTGTTTTGAAGCAATTTTGGTGGGAGGAGATACAGTATGTTGATATTGTCTTGGTGCTCCAGTGGGGAGATGGGAGTGGGTGATATTTGCTTACTCGGCTTACTGGGCAAACAGATGAAGCTAAGTGCTATCAGGCTTAGGGGGCGTTTCACAAAGCAGGATTATGGAATCAGATGGATAAGTGCTCCAAGCAAAACCTGGCACCATTGTAAAACCTGGAGCGCAAGCTAAATCGATAAGAGCTGTTCTGAGCTTTACACTCTGCGTAATTTTGCTTTTTGACACACGATCCCCATGGTTCAGAAATCAGAATTTCCCTAAACCCAAGAATAAACATCAACATTTATTTGACTTGACATATGTAAGCTTGAGAAGATCAGCACTTATTTATCCTCTCTTAGGCATCTATTGCAAATTTTTTGCATATTGATTTGTGAAAATATTGTCTAATATTTTATTAAAGTTTTCAAGTCTATTACTTGATAATATCATCTGTGCCTGAGTGTGTATACAGTATGTGCACAAAATGTGCCCTAGAGAACATCATTTATATATTTTGGATTTCACACTGGAATTTCTATTTTGAAGAGCATGTTATTTTTTTTCCTCTGGCAAACAGTTTGTATGTTTTGTTCTTTCTTGTCTCCATGAAAAAAAACAGCTTTTACAATATAGATACTCGTGGGCTGTTTGTATTCCATTGAAATTTGCGCAGAAGTCAGTACTGTAAACAATTTGATGAGAAAGTACTTTTCTGCAGTCATTTTGTTTCTCAGAACTTAGGCGACCATTCCGTTCAGTTTGCATCAGTTTCTCAAGTCTAAATAGATTCGTGACTAAGAATTGCCAGTTAACCCAATTCAGCTTATTTCTTCTTGTTAGGAAAAATATAGAATTTTAAATTTGGGAGGGTTCATTCAAATTAATTTCATCAGGAATGCCAATAAGGTTGAACAAACCAGCCATATCTGCACTTTTAATGAAAACATTCTAAAAAAATAAATATATTGTGCGACACAACATAGTCTATCAATACCTTAATGAGACTTATTTTTGATGAACGAGCTAATGTATTTGAAGATTGTTTGGCTAATGCTTCATTCCGTTCAGATGGTATGGGTAAATTGCACGCCGAGACAGACTGTATGATAGACTCTGGAACGTCGGATACTTTCTCCAAAGTTTGCTATAGACCGCGATGTTATCCGCTTACCCGGAACTTGCTAACGGTCCACATTTAAGGAGGAGAACAGAGCTATCAGAATGTTTCGTGCACAGTGGCGGTCTCCCTGGAAATTCTCTTCAGTTCTTCTTCTAGGATCGGTCCCCAGTTCGGGAACTGATTGAACCCTTGGAAGATAAAGAAATCGTATGATTTGCGGTTTGAAAGCCGTGGCAACTTTCTCGTGTTGGTTGAGAGCTCAACGAAGTGGAAAAAAAAGCACGGGTAAAGCTGTTGTTTTATGGTTCCCAGCTGTGCGCGCGCGGCAGTGCGCTGAACTTGAGCAGAGGCATCCGGTGCTCGGGCCCGGGGAGGGAAATCTGTTTATCAATCCAAGAGTTAGAAACGGGGCCAAGTCAAGGAACCGCTCCACGGGTCAGCAGGAAATTACAACAACCTGATGATAGCTCTATTGCTTTTATGGCAGGTATAAGGGGAGCGCAATTCCACCGCTATTCAATTCACTGGTACACTTGGTTTTAATTTACCGTAAATCCAAGTATCCTCACCGCTTGTAGCTACCTGTCCTCGCTCATTTGTTCCACTTTATTTTCACGAAGCTGTAATTCAGTGCGGTACTGATTTTAGTGGGGATAAACGGCTCATAAAATGTAGTAAATTTCATTCTGGCACAATTTAACTTCTACCTGAAGGTAGGCCCATATTTTTTTTTTACGTCCAGCATGTTGTTTGATGACGTGCTTGTGGGGCTGCCTTTTCTTTTCTCGCATCACATCTGGAACTAATGTGTTTATTAGGCATGTGCTGCCATGTTCTCTTTCATCCAGCGGTTTACAGTCCACGATTGTATCCACCTGCGAACTTTTCCGAGGTCATAAGCGTTTGCGGCGTTTACGTACTTATTTCTATGTTTATCTAATGTCATTGCGGTGGTTAATTAAAGCCCTGCACATTAAGTTCCTGTTTTATTTAGAAATTATAAGTAAGACTTAAATTACTCTTTATTTCTCGCTCACTTTCCCTCCGCCTAGCCGAATCTGGGAGCAGAGGAATTAGGCTACAGCACCACGCTTGTGCGAGATCTAAAAGCCGAGTCATACAGTGAATGGATTCCTGTTTTGGTCACGAATTTTGGATGTTGCTGCCGAGCTCAGTACTTTCCATGGCCATCGCCTCTCCCCGCTTCCAAGAAGACACTGTAACACTGCTGTCTGTGTTTTGGTTGTATTTCTCATTCACTAATGGCAACCACCTGGTACAACCGACGGGCAGTGAAGACAAAAGCGGCATGTTTCTGTGCCCTCCCAAGCAATGATCTTCCCACCCCTCAAAAAAAAAGGGCAATGATATCGCTTCTCTCTCACACACCTAAGTGCTGTTGATGGTTGCTTAGCTGATCACACACGTCAGGCTAGTGCTCTCTGCGAGAGCGAACTGCACAAACACGTCCCAGTTTCTCACTGAAATACCTGCTGGGTGAGCGGCTCAGTGAATGGAGCCAATGTGAGCCGCGGTTCCTGTGGGAATACAGCACTGCGTGAGTGCTTCTGCCTTCCGACTGCAGCTGATTTACGGTCCATGTTGGGAAGTGCAGATTTAACTCTGAGATGCAGCAACCTCACGATCAGAACCAGCCACCAGGCACGAGTCAGGATTGGCACATTTCTGGACCCAATTTGCCTGCTATCTCCTTATGGTCCGATGGAAATAGGACAAATGACAATATATTGAGATAAGGTATATTTTCAAAATCAGAGGATATATTGCAAAGCTTTTCGGCTTACAGACAAATAGACTTAGTAAGCATGCTTCCAATTTTGCCCATTACGTAAGAAAAAAAATGCCCCTGATTTTACATTGCAGTGTTGCCTATTCCAGTTGCTTACATGCCTTTCCATTAGCGGTGTCGGACTGCTGTTGTGCTTTGATGTGCACTGTGCTCAGTAGTAGCCAGCTGATGGTGCATCCTATCTTATTCCAAGTGTTTACCCGTGCACGCATATGCTTGTGTCCAGTGTAAGGAATTCTGCTATGTACCTTTTGCATTTATGGAAATATAATCCTACAAACGCAAAAACGTCGCTCCAATTGAGTTTTGAAATCCCACACTTTGCACCAAGAGCTGGCTTCAGTTATTGTGAAATCCCTTGGTCGAAACATCCTCATTGGGCGTAATTACCGCCTGTGTTGTGTAATTTACATCGGGTTACTTCACAAAGCCGTGGTCATGAAAGACGCTATTTAATATAAAAAGCAGACGGACGCTGTCTTCTAGGATTAATGGCTTCGGCAAACAGGATTCTGCCTTCTGGAAGAAAATAAGCACCAGAAGAAGGGGGAGTGTTGATTTTGTACCGGGGATGATTTCAAGCGTATAAAACTGTGGAATACCTAGCAGAGATGTCAAATCAAACTGGATGATGGTCCGTCGCGGTGTCTGTCTTGTTTTCGTTCCATTACGTACTCTCTCTTTCGAGCTCTCGTTTATGCGCAAGCCTCTTTCTTGGAGCGAGCAATTGGTCAGGAAAACGCACCCGGGTGTGAGAACTTTCCGCAAAAAAAAAAAAAAAAAAGTTTAACACAGCTTTACTTTAATGAGCTAATCGTTTTGGCACTGTCTTTGCCCTGCGGTCCAGAGAGGGATGAATTAATTAATTATTGACTTAGTGAATGAAAGAATGAACAAATAAATGAATGAGTGGAACCTCTCCCACTGAAGAGAATTTGTGTTGCGCAAGGAACTCCGCATTGAAAAAAAATCGTATGAACTACGCGGATCAGTGAATGTACTCGGGAGAGCTGAGTTTACGCACAGTTTTTGGTAAAGACAATGCACGCAGCCGTCAGTTTTTGCGCATCCAATGGGCTGAAATTACCTTCGGTTTGCTGGATTCGGTACAACCCAAGCTTCAAGAATCAGAGTGCCTCAGAGCATGTCCGGTTCCCCTCTGGACCGACTCCAAACGGACAAATGCGTAGGAATCAAACCGAAGACATATGTAGAGGCAGAAATGTCAGCCCTCTCCATTTGGTTATAAACTGCAGTTTAAACACCATCTCCCAGGTCCCAGGTGAACAAACTAAGTCCAAAAGTCTCCTAGTCCAGACTGGCCCTCTTTGTCATCTTTTTTTTTCAATCCAGTCTAGGCCGTGTAGATTGCTTGTTGGTGCATTGACATAGCAATTACAGGATCAAGCACTTTGACACTTGAGCAAAAAAACAGCTGTCCGCTATCTTGGCTCAAAAGATCTCTTCTGACAGCTCCAGCAGATTTTTATATTGGACTTGCAGATCCACAAATTTCCAGTCCGGATAAACCAGCAATTATGGGCAACATGGAACCTCATTCAGGGCTGCTAAATATTTTGCCAATGTCGGGCACACCATGAAATGGACGCAAGAAAGTATGCGCTTGGCTTCAGCTGTGTAATTTATAATTCAGTTGGCAATATAAATGTACTGTTCTGACTCCTTTGGAGGAAAAAAAAACACAAAAGAATACATTGAAGACCAAAAAGAGCAGATCCTTTCTCATAATTATAAATTAATGTTGTGAGCACGTTTTTTTTTTCTTTAATCACTTTGTAACAGTGTTCAAGCAAGGAACTCGATATATAGCCTACAATTAGGCCAATCGGTAATTATGAAAAAGTCACAAATATTTCATAATAAGCTTTGATGCATTCGCAGTAATACATGAACGATTAAACTACAGAAATGTATTTTTCTTCCATGCAGACTTTTATATTCCATATTTTGCATCAATGTTGAACGGCACTGTTAATATTTTCACAATTAAGCTGCACATACCAATGGTCTGAAGCATATGCATGGAAATTGATATTTTTTGTTTTTTTTAAGCAGGCCTACATGATGTTTTAACTTGTATTGAACACACACACACGCACACACACTCACACATTCATTCTTGCCCGTTTTTCTCACATAATTAGGATACAGCTGACTCTTAGCAATACAGTGCTTAATTAAACTTGTAAGTGCATTCTTTAGAATACACGAATACACTGGAACAAATGCAACATTTTAAAATTAAAATATAAAACATGTTATCTGTCTCTCATATATATAGATGTTAGATGAAAGGTTAAACTTGCTTGTAACTTGAAAACTTTTCCAAAGAACACTCTCAAGTTGTAGCCTATTTATAAATGCTGCTGTCCAAACGTTTAGCACTAAAAGCACGGACTGCCCTTGTTTAGCATGTCACATGTTGCCGCAATAATGCCTTATTGTTTGTGATGAACCACGAAATACCGTCATTTAAAGCCGCCCGAGAGTCGCTTAAAATGATCGTTCCGCCGTTCTTCTCTTTCATTCAACGCGCTAGTATCTGCTAAACCTGCTTGCGCCTTGTAGATGCTCAATTCTTGCTCCCGTGCCCAGATGCAACCCGTAGCAACCGTTACCCAAGATACAGTATTTAGAATTCTTTTCTAATGGCATTTGTAGTCTTGGAGCAGAGCGGCTCTGAACACACACTGAAATGTTTACTCACGCGCGATTCCCAAGGCTGCAAGAAAATGTGCTTGCGTTTCCGACTTAGACAAAATAAGCCCTGTTCTGCCTCACTTATCAAAGGCCGTGTATGAAGAATAATGATTTTAAATGACTAGAGTTTTCGAAGTATAAATAACAAAAGCTAGTGAGATTTTTAGCCTGTATAATGTGTCCTGCATTATGCCAAATCTATTTTTGTAATTCTGTGCTCAAGTGATTCATATCAGTTGCATGCGGGCAAGTGGGAGAACTTGAGTACAAACATGTCAGGATAACGAATCACCAAAGTAAATGAATCATGCAAACATATCAAGAATGATTTTATTGCACATATGATATCAGTATATAACAGTATGGAGAACAGTGACATGTTGCACGCTAATGAGAATTTTCTGGCATTCCATGTTAAAACATGAACTGAGTAAAGCTGCAGAGTATATTTTATAGGTAATCTGAATCTATTTACTTCATTTAAAATAAACAAGTATGATATCAAATAACCAGAACATTTACACCCAATTCCGAAATAGTTGGGACAAAGTGTAAATTGTGAATAAAATCAAAATGCAACTAGACGTATGTCGATGGCGCGCCATCGCAAATCTCCGCGCTCCGCAACGAATGTTATGGGAGTAGTGGTAATGTGTCAGAGGGCAATTCACTGAACTGGCATTCTGCTGTACAAATGATAATCTGCTTGTTGCAGTGACAAAGCACTGATACTGGTCAGAGTTATAGCAATGTGATATAGTTGGTTAGTTGGATAGAGTACTTTTTGAGTGTCTGTTGAGAGCATAAATTACTGTTCATTTTGAAATGAGAGCATTATGAAAGGAAAGAACGTACGGTACAGCGATTGGCACACCTGACACCATTTGACCTAGAAAACGGTCAAAATTAGATCAAATCAAAAACCCGTCTGATGTGATGAAGGGTCATCCCATGCACCTCCCATAAAAATTTGAGCATCCTAGCTCAAAGCATAAGGTAGATATGGCCATTTTTCTTTTTTCACAAAAAGCCCCCTAGTGGCAAAAATTTGAGTCATAGGACAGCAATTTTTGGCATGCAAGTTGCTATCACCAAGATACATATCAATATCAATTTGCAGCCTTCTACGTTGAGTAATAACAAAACGTGCCATCCTTTTCTACGATTGGCACACCTGACGCCATTTGACCTAGAAAACGGTCAAAATGAGGTCAAATCAAAAACGTGTCTGATATGTGATGAAGGGTCATTCCGTGCACCTCCCATAAAAATTTGAGCATCTTAGCTCAATGCGTAAGGAACTTATGGCCATTTTTCAAGTTTCACAAAAAAGCCCCTGGTGGCCAGAAGAGGAAATGAATTTAAATTCGAAACGCGTTGTGCACCCCTCTGGGTCACTACCTTACACATACACCAAAGTTTCAGGTTGATTGGTCTTACGGCCGAGGAGGAGTTACTGTTTTGGACGGACGGACAGACAGATGCCAAACTGTATGACAAGATCTCCTCGCTTTTTCGGAAGCGCAAAGATAATAATGACTTTCAAATCACACCAGCCCGTATTTTATTCAAAATAGAACAGAGATAACATAGCAAATGTTGAAACTAAGAAATCTTTACAATTTTATCCACAAAATGAGCTCATTTCAAATTTGATGGCTGCTACAGGTCTCAAAAAAGTTGAGACAGGGGCCTGTTTACCATGGTGTAACATCCCCTCTTCTTTTTAACACAAAATGGAGGCGTCTGGGCATTGAGGAGACAAGTTTCTTGAGTTTAGCCATTGGAATTTGATCCCACTCTTGTTTAATACAGGCTTCCAGCTGCTGGAGAGTTTTGGGTCTCCTTTGACGGACTTTACATTTAATTATACCCCAAATGTTCTCAGCTGGTGAAAGATCAGGACTGCAGGCAGGCCAGTTCAGCACACAGACTCTTCTACTACGAAGCCATGCTGTTGTAATAGCTGCAGTATGTGGTTTCGCATTGTCCTGCTGAAATACACAAGGGCTTCTCTGGAATAGATGTCGTCTGGAGGGGAGCATATGTTGCTCTAAAACCTTTATATACCTTTGAGCATTCATAGTGCTTTTTAAAACATGCAAGTGTCCCACACCATATGCATTAATGCATCCTCATACCATCAGAGATGCTGGCTTTTGAACTGAACGCTGATAACAGGAGGGGTAGTCTTTCTCCTCTCTAGCCCGGAGGACATGACGCCCATGATTTCCAACAAGAATGTCAAATTTGGACTCGTGTGACCACAGGACACTTTGCCACTTTGCTATTGTCCATTTTAAATGAGCCTTGGCCCACAGAACACGGCAGCGCTTCTGGATCATGCTCAACAATGGCTTCCTTTTTGCGTGATAGAGTTTTAGGTGGCATCTGTGGATGGCACAGCGGACTGTGTTTACAGACAGTGGTTTCTTGAAGTATTCCTGGGCCCATTTAGTAATATCAATGACAGAATCATGCCAGTGAGTGATGCAGTGGCGTCTGAGGGCCCAAAGATCACGGGCATCCAGCCTTGTCCCTTACGCACAGAGATTTTTCCTGTTTCTCTGAATCTTTTGATGATGTTATGCACTGTCCATGATGAGACCTTCAAAACCTTTGCAATTTGACGTTGAGGAACATTGTTTTTAAAAGTATTCCGCAATTTTTTTACGCAAGCCTTCGCAGGTTGGAGAGCCTCTGGCCATCTTTACTTCTGAGAGACTCAGCCTCTCTAAGACATCCCTTTTATAGCCAATCATGTTACAGACCTGATGTCAGTTACCTTATTTACTTGCTAAATGTTCTTTCAGCTGATTCTCTTATATATTAATTGCTTTTTCAGCCCTTTTTGCCTGTGTCCCAACTTTTTTGAGACCTGTTGCAGCCAGAAAATTTGAAATAAGCTCATTTTGTGGATAAAAATGTAAAATGTCTCAGTTTCAACATTTGAAATGTTATCTATGTTCTATTATAAATAACATATTGGCTGGTGTGATCTGAAAGTCATTGCATTTTGATTTAATTCACAATTTACACTTCGTCCCAACTATTTTGGAATTGGGGTTGTAGTTTCATGCTGCATTTTATAAACACTAACACGTTATTATATGGAAAGTGGTACTATATTAGTATATAGGTCCTCTCAGCCACATGTTGAGCATAAATAAGAAAGCAAGGCATGGTTTAGTGTTTTAATCCATTAATTGAATTGGTGAATTCAATAAGGGCCCAACTCCACACATTTTCAACATGGAGTTGGGCCCTTACTGAATTCACCAATTCACTTTTCTACCCTGTTTATTTGGAATCGACGTCTCGGAATAGAAGGAGTTGGACAAGTACTACTCACTGCAGAACTAAAAATCCAGTGGGCAGAGCTGGATCTTTCCAATGGGCAGAGTTACAGAAGGTCTGATGTGATGTACAATAAATGTAATGTATATTTCTAGGGAAATGCTACATATTTCAGTTTCCTCAGGAGAATGATGGAAATGGTTATGTGTCTTATATGGTGTCCAGGTTGTACATGAGGTGGTGAGCAGAGCTATGCTATTTAGAAGCCACACCTGATGTACAGTGAACATATGTGTGACAACACAATGGCGATTCTGTTGTACTATTACCTTCATTCTGTTTTGCTTTGCCATTGAGATGAGGCAGGTTTTATCCATTATTACTTTAAGTTTGAAGAGATGATCACAAATTTATGTGCAGTCAGGTTGTTCATTTGATTTCAACAAAAGGCAAAAATGACTTCATGATTCTCAAAATGGCCTGAAAATCACAAGGCAAGAGGCAAAAAAATTGCTCGTTTGTTTTTAAAAAATTGTTTAGGGTTTTTTTTTTTTTTTTCAAAATTTTGTCAGTTACCCCAAGGGCTGGGTGTTTGGCACGAAAAATATTTTCCACGGTCACGGTCAATTCATTTTAGGTGCGTTTTATGTTTGTGTGCCTGTTTCACCCTTTCCACTGTCTAATGTGTACCATTTATGTGTACTATTACTCTAAAGACAAGCTATAGCATAGCAGGTAAAGTGCTTGACTGGGGACTAGAGGTTACAAACCCCAGTGTAGCCAGAGTAAAACAAGTTCAGTGGTGCGGCCTTGCGTAAGACTCTTAACCTCACACTGGCACTTGGCAGGATTGATCTCTGCCTATTTTAAATAACTCTTAAGTCACTTTAGTTAAAGCTTAGTGACTGTAATGTCAGTTCATTGTATTTGATGTTTCAAGCACAGGGAAAACATTTGAGGTCTGTCAGAGTTCCCTTGTTTCGGCTGTTCTTTCAAATAACTTACCGCATTTTGGCAAGTCCCCTTTTGTTTGTTTATTTCTGTGAATGAATAATCAGTTCTAATCCAACTCTAACCGAGTTTTGATGGGCAAGAACCTGCCATAGCCAGTGTGCCGTTGTATGTCCTCCATTTTGTTATTCTGTGAAATTAGGAGTTGAGCTTTGTTTTGGTACAGGGTCACACGTGTGTATAACTCCCACTAACACGAAGAACACATAGGGTAAACAGAATGGATGTGTATCCAAACCAGACCTCGGCGAACATTTGAGAGCAGTGAGTTCACGAAGAAAACAATGTTACACTGCGATGTTGTCTTGGCGGTATGGTGTGTGTATGCTTTGCAACATTCCTTGTTGGCCAGTGATTACACCTCAGACAGTGCCTAGTTACAGACCGAAGCATGTGTGATTGAGTGCAAGATTTTGTTTTTGCACCCTGCATTCTCAGACATAAAGATACAGCACCCATCCCTCCCCAGATTTTGTGCACTGTGCCTCCTGACAACTGAAAGCGGTCAGAAATGTTCCACAAAGCACTGGCCATGACAAACAACTGCAAATCCACAAAGTTTGAAGGATATCTCCTGCGCTCATATTTAGTTCGGGGTACACTGCCCCCCCCCACACACACATACACACACACATATTTTTACGACCTTAATTCCGCAAAAATTGGAAATTGGGACAGAATGGTAAATGCAAACAAAAACAGAATTAAGTGATCTTTAAATGCTGTTTTACCTATATTTAGTTGAGGAAGGCACAAAGAAACATATTTCTATCGGGAGGGAGTGAATTTTGTTAAGATTTCATTTATCATAGATTACAGAGTGAGAGCAGATTAGCAGATGTGATTGTAGCCTTCACCAAGTCTTTGGCGCTTGGACTCGACTGGGAGATTTTGTAATTGAGGAGCATCTGCCCTGAGCAGCAGCAGGATAAATCCCCCAGTAAAGTCCAGATACTGGTGGTGATGGCTGATGACTCAGCTTACTGATAGGCTGATGAGGATGATGAATGATGAAGCTGATGAATCTGCAAAGAATGGGCAGTGATGTGGAGATGGAGGGAGTACAAAACAGCAGCATAAATACACTAAAGGTAGAGAGAGAATCAAACTTAAAAAGACAGCAGCCAGATGATTGGCTAACGGCATAGATGTGTTGCAGTGGTGTTGGATGAATGTGATCAGCTGATAAGACAGCTGATGCCCCACAGAACTGCAGCTGGAATTATGAGTGAGCTTGCATGAGAGGACCGAAAGCAGATTGAAAGAAAAACAAACTACTTGCTGAAGCATGCAAAAGGAGGACTGAACTGACTGAACTTTCGCTAGTGCTTCATTTAAATTTTCACCTTATCAGCTGTATTGATTTTTGTAAATATTCGCAAATTCGGAATTTGATACCTGCATCGAGTTTCAAAACAGTTAGGATGAGGGAATTGAAAGACTGGATAAGTTGTGGAATCTTCAGAAAAACACCTATGTGGAACATTCAAACAGTTGATAGGTGAGCTGTCTTCATGCATAAAAGACAAGGTAGAGCACCACTGTCAGATGCATGAGACTTTTGAGGCCTCCGATTGCTCTGCAATAAGAGCCAACATGCCTCTGTAATGGAGATAACCACGCTTCAGACAAGACGTATAAGTGGATGCAGTTTGATGTGGCATCATCAAATGCAAGTTAAGGCTCTACCTTGCGAGGAGGAAGCCATACATCAACACCATCCAAAAGCACCACCGACTTCTCTGGGCTCAAGCTCATCTGAAATAGACAGATGCAAAGCGGAAAGGAGTACCGAGGTCTAACGAGTTCATCTATCAAATTGTGTTTGGAATAATGGTGTTCTCAGGGCCAAATAAAAGGGGGTCCATCCTGTTGTCAGTGATATGTTCAAAAGCTAGCATGTCATGGTCTGGAACTGCATAAATGCACTCAGCATGAGCAACCTGCACATTTGTGAAGGGTACCTGCACCTGCCAGATGCCGTTTTTTCAGGGACGCCCCTGCTTGCTCTGGTCGAATGATACCAGTCCACTCTGTTTATATATCACAGCATGTAGCTTTCTGGTCTCAGAGTGCAGGCACTGCCAGCAGCACGAACCTGTCTCCTATTGAAGACGTGGCAGATTATGATGCGCAAAAACACAACAACAGAGACCCCAGACTGTTGACCAACTGAAGTCTTATATCATTCAAGAATAGACATAAATTCTGCTTTTGAAACTCTGCGAATCAGTGTTCAAAATGGCCGCTGAATGTAATTGACAGGAGAGGTGGTGTTACAGGGTGGTGAACAGGCACCTGTCTAAAATTCATTGGAGCGTGTTGCAGATATAACATTTTGAAAATAGCGATTATTTAAAAAAAAAAAAAAAAACAATGAAGCTGACGAGTGAAAATATTAGTCATTTTGTCTCAGCGCTTTTTCAACTGAATAGAAGTTAAAAGGAATCAGCCAATTGCAGCTTGCTGTTTTTATTTACATTTTACACATTGTCCCAGTTATTCTGGTGACGAGTTTGTACTCTGTTTCGCAGGAGTCATCCATGTGTTCATTCCATTAGTTTTGCAGAATTCATTTTTACAAGCGCGGGTTGTATTGGGGAAAGCAGACATATGTGTACTTTTGATGAACATTAGTACATTTTATTTGGCACTTTTTATGCCTTTAATCTCTGAGAGTGCTGCTGCTCATTCCCAGCATTACCATTGATTGGTTTGCAGACTGTATGCCCTAAAACAACCAGCCGGCATCTTCCTAATTTGTGAATTTATCGTCTTCAGGAATGGTCTTAACCTTTAATGATTGTGAAATACAGAAGAACTCGTCTTGTTCTTATAAATGAGATCAAGCTCTCAAGCCTATTTCCCAGTCTCCAGGATTGGGACCGCATTCCTGTGGACCTGCCTCTTCAGTATATTTTTCTGCCCAGTTTATTAGGAACACCTCTTAAGACATCTGCGGTCAGCAGGATTGGGACTGCATTCCTGTTAAACTCTTTAAGCCTGCCATCTGATAGTTCTGCTCTGGTGAGGGTAATCTCCATCTGGCTTCTGACCCGGGACACCACTGGCCAGGCCCGGGCACACCCTTACGCAAGCTCATTGCCATCTGAATTGAACTGTTCCCATCGTACTGAGGGCTCCAGCCCAATCAGTCATTACCATATTCCTACCAATAATTCCGACTATTGGATTGTACTCTGCCTCTGCATCTGATTCCTGTCTGGATCATAACTACGACGACTACGACTACTACTACAAAGTAAAAATAATAATAATAATAATAATTATAGTAATAAACCTTCGCTAAAACTGTGATAAAGTGTGCTTGCCATTGTTATCGAGAGGATCAAATGATGACAATAAACGTGTAGTCATAAAGCACTTACAGTATAAAATCATGGCGCTTGCCTTCATTTCCAATGTACAATATGCCTGGGACATTAATTCAAGTATCTCAAGAAAGTCCCTACAATACAGAAATGTCCCACTGTTAATGATACAGTTTATTGTATAGTTCTGCATCTTGTGGGGAAATGGGACATATAACCAGGAATTGGCCTATTCAGATCTTAGCTTTGGTTCTGCCGATGTCGGATGACTATTATTTGAGGCTGTTCTCCGGAATTTTTTCCGTTCGCTTAATGTGGATGAATGATGCCCTGAGTTTGGAACCATCTGAAAATTGTACCTTTGAGGTGTCATAAAATAATGTTTACGTTCATCAGTAGATTCTCTCAAATCTTTGAAAAGCTGAGCGCGTGAAGAGGAGATTGACAGGTTATGCCAGAGGTGGGGATGAAGTGCTAAGGGTTCTCTATAAAACCAAGCAATTCTTCACAAAAGACTGATAGACACACCCCTGCACTATGTTCCATTTAGAAAAAGAATCCCACTCTTCCAAATCAAGTCTGTCCTGGACACATTTCATCTGCATTACATGAGAGTCTGCGTCGTAGGCCTATTCCGGAACATTCTGTGCGCTGTTGTCCTGTGAGCAGTGTCTGTGAACACTGTGGACAAGCATGCACAATACACCGTTGTCTGGCGCTCATGAGTGTCATTTAATGCCCTTTTCATATGCGCACCACGAACAAACCCAACATTGAAGGTTTACGCTAATGGCTAAAACACTGATAATGAAAGCACCATAAATGAAATGGCCATAAGCATGAGCAATTTTCCCGCAATCCCACAACTGAAGGTGCGCACTAATAGCTAAAACACTGATGAACTGCTTACCGAAAGAATGAGCGCAGGACTAAAAATCCCTACAAGCATAACCTTGTAGTTTTGTTCTGTAATTGTTTAAACACAGTGATAAATGAAGCATTTGAACAAGTGGCAAAAAAACACAAAGTTGAAGGTTTGCCAAATTGCTTAAACGATGACTGGATCCTTCTCGCCTGCTAACAATACATGAGCGCTAGTCCCTAACATCTGCCTCATATGCTTTCTGTTTATACATTGATCTGTCTGGGGGACCGGAGCATATTAGTGTCCGCGGGGCACTTTAAATTCAGAGCAGTGACACACTGAACTTATGTTTTGTTCACTAGGGAGATGGGGAGATGGTACGGCAATGTGCACTCTGCAGAATTAAAGAACAGATAGATAAATCAGAGAGGCTCTTTAAGGATCATAACAGGTACTGTCATGACACGGCAAATCTTACTTTCAGCCAGTGTATCGGGGCAAAAAAAGGTACAGGTTTCATATGCAGTCCTACAAGAAGTATAACGTAAAACAAACGGATATGTCAAGAATTAAAAAGGGAACTATACATAGTATTTCTTTAAAAATCAAAGAAAGAAGAGGCAATGAATAAAACAACAACACAAGACATAATAGAGATCAAATAAACAATGCTCTGGTGCACTAAACAGAAGATGCCGTTAAATCCCCACTGATAAAACCACTTGAAGACAAAGGTCATACTTGGCGTTCATTTGGAACTTAACATGAAAGTGGAATGTTAACTGAGTGGATACCATGGAGTGGTAATTGTAGAAACTTGAACATCTTGGCGTGGGAACAGAGAAACAAGTCGATATGCGTAGGAAAAGCAGAAATACTTCTCTGGAATGCTAGGCTGTGGTTCTCCTCCACCACACACATCATGCTGAGCTGATGATTTCTATAATTCCTCATTCCGCTGTCAACAAATCCATGTGCATTCTGGGTTACAAAACATAGTCACCCATGATGGCGAGTTAAAAGTAGATTTGTCAATGGTTAGAGCTACAGTAGATAGCTGTAATTGCACCATAGTTTTTCCAGTCTTCAAACGTGTTCATCCACACTCATTAGAACTCGATATGAAAACATGAACAGGTGAAAGTGCTGATTTTAACCTATTTCTACTCCACTAGTTTATTTTTTTATAAGTAATTTCTGTACATTTGAACTGTGAAGTGTTTACACCCCGGATCTATGTTTTTGTATCAAATTATTTCTCATTCAAATGCGTCATTAACCAGGCAAATTGTTCCCTCGTGTTTCAGCAGGGCTTTTCCTTCCACATTCTCTGCCTTTATATAAAGCGCATGCTGGAATACAGACAGAACCCCATGTTATCTGGAGCATGTATCAATTCTACACTGGTCATGATGTACTGTAGTTTATGAACGACCCCGAAAACATGCCAACATGAAACGACTACTGTTAAAGCTCCTCTTATAAATAACGCTTCTGTTTTGATAGCGAATGGTCCGGATGCTTCATTTATTCTAGGGTCCTCTCTCTGGCCACGAGGTTTTTCAAATGACCCTGGGAGAGTTGAAAGCCAGGGTCTGTATGCTGTGCATTAAAACACATTCTTGTAACATGCTGGTTTTGTCCTGCCGCAACGGCCCATTTTATTTTCTTTCTCACCCAAGCAGCTGTGAGGCTCACACGATGCGCTCAGGAATACATTTTCTTGTTGGACATACTGTACCTCTGCAGAACTGAAATTACCTCTGCTACAGTACCTATGCGCACTTGTAAATCAAGTATACCATTGCAATTTTCTGTGAAAATCGGTCAAATATCCGTCCATCTAAACCACAGATATATCAATATTGTATCCATTTGGCGATATAAGATATCGTCTAGGATTTTGGATATTGTCATATCATAATATGATGTAACTAGTCTTTTCAGGTTTGAAAGGCTGCATAACAGTTAAGGGATGCAGATTTCTGCCCTTACTAGACTGTTATGGCTGCTCCCACTCATTCTCATCCCGTCTTGCCATATAGTGAGGCTACCTGATCAAGTGTTGATATATGACAAAAAAGGGAGGCTTTTGGTGTCCTTAGTTGATGTTCAGGGTTGGGGATCGGGTTAAAGTTTCGGAATTGGGGGTAGGGTTCATTCTTAACTGGCATCAAATTAGGACGCTAAAAGCCTTGTATATCAACGTTTGGTAAGGAAGTGTCACTATATGACGAGTCGGGATGAAACCAGGCTCCTCTAGGACTGAATAGTGAGGAGAAAATCAATCAATCAATCAATCCATCCATCCATCCATCCATCCATCTATTTTCTTCTGCTTATCCTGGGCCGGGTTGAGGGGGTTGCAGACTAAGCAAAAAAGCCCAGGTATCCCCTGCCCCAGCTAGTTCCTCCAAGTCTTCCTGGGACACCCCGAGACATTTCCAAGCCAGCAGGGAGATATAATCCCTCCAGCGTGTCCTATGTCTGCCTCAGGGCCTCCTCCCTTTATGACATGCCAGGAGAACCTCTAAAGGGAGGCGTCCAGGAGGCATCCGAACCAGATGCTCGAACCACCTCAACTGACTCCTCTCGACGCGGAGGAGCAGCAGTTCTACTCTGAGCCTCTCCAGGATGTCTGAGCTCCTCACCCTATCCTTGAGAGTCACCCTGGCGACCCAGCGGAGAAAGCCCATTTCGGCTGCTTGTATTTGCAATCTTGTCCTTTCGGTCGCCACCCAGAGCTCGTGACCATAGGTGAGGGGTGGGAATGTAGATCATGCAGTAATTCGAGAGCAGACGCTGCATCACTCTGCCTGTCAGTCTCATGCTCCATCTTATCATCACTCATGAACAAGACCCAGAGATACTTAAACTCCTCTACTTGGGGTAACAACTTGCCCCCCACCCAAAGGGGACAATCCACCTTTTCCGGCAGAGAACCATGGCTTTTGATTTAGAGGTGCTGATCCTCATTCCGACTGCTTCACATTCAGCTGCAGAGCTCTAGTGTGTGTTGGAGTTCACAGCCTGATGAAGCCAACAGGACTACATCACCTGCAAACAGCAGAGATGCAACTCTGAGGCCACCAAACTGGACTTCCTCCAAGCCTCAGCTGTGCCTTGATATCTTGTCCATGAAAATCATGAACAAATACTGTTGGTGACAAGGCTCACCCTTGGCAGAGTCCAACACCCACTGGAAACGAGTTTGACTTTGTGCCAAAAATCCAAACGCAACTCCAGCTTTGGTTGTACAGGGATCAGATAGCTCGAACTAACGACTCCGATGCCCCATACTCCAGCAGCACCCCCCATGGGATACCTTATGCCACACGGTCATAAGCCTTCTCCAAGTCCACAAAACACATGTAGACTGGATAAGCAAACTCCCTTGACCCCTCCAGTATCTGTGCAAGGGTAAAAAAAACCTTAGTTCACTGTTCCACAACCAGAATGGAACCTGCATGGCTTCTCTTGTATTCGAGGTTCAACAAATGGGTCTAGCGTCCTTTCAAGCACCCCAGCATAAGATTTTCCTGGGAGGCTGAGCAGTGTGATCCCTCCTATCATTGGAATAAACTCTCCGGGCCCCCTTTTTAGAAGTGGGAACCACCACCCCAGTTTGCTAGACTGAGGGTACTGTACCCTACATCAACACTATGTTAAACAGGCATGTCAACTATAACAGCCTGTCAAAATTCAGAGCCTTCAGCATCTCAGAGCAAGTCTCGTCCAACCCTGGTGACTCGCTACTGAGGAGCTTTCTGACCACCTGAGTGACTTCCACCTGGGGAGATGGACAGAGACTCACCCTAGTCCTCCATCCCTGCCTCCTCAATGGAGGGCATGTCTGCCGGGTTCAGGAGTTCCTTTAAGTGCTCCCTCCACTGCTAAACAGTATCTCCGGTAGAGGTGAAGGTCAGCAGTTCCCCACTTCCACTGAAAACAGCCTTGGCGAAGCCCTGCCTTCCCCTCCTGAGGAGTCTGACGGTTTACCAGAACCTCTTTAACCCCTTTTGCAGAATACAAATAATGCCAATTTTTTCCTGTTATGCATAAACCTATTTAGGCTTTATGACCCACTATTTGTGTCACAGAGACTGTGGAAAATTATTCCAGTGAAGCAAGACATTTGGAAATTTAATTACAGAATTATTTCGGAATTAAATTCCGGAATTTACGGACGCCGGCATCTATATCTGCACAAAGTTAAGGCCACCCAAAGGCCCTTCTCCATGGCCTCCCCGAACTCCTCCCAAGCTCGAGTCTTTGCTTCAGCAACCACCGTGACTACAGTCCTTCTAGCCTGCCAGTACCTGTGGGCTGAGTCAGGAGTCCTTTGGGCCAGCCAAGCCCGAAAAGCCTCCTTCCTCAGCTTGACGGCTGCCCTCGCTGTCAGAGTCCACAAATGGGTCTTTTGGTTCCACCATGACTGGCACTAACTACCTTCAGGCCATAGTTCAAGGCAGCCGCTTCAACAATGGAGAACTTCAGCAGGGTCCACTCGGACTCCATGTCCCCAGATTACCCTGGCATATGGGAAGAGCTTTTCGGGAGGTGCAAGCTGATAATTGTCCGGACAGGGTCCTCTACCAAATGTTTTCAATACACCCTCTCAACACGTTTGGGTTTACAAGATTTGTCAGGCAGTCTTCCCAGCCATATGATCCAACAAAATCAAATATCATTATATTTTTTACCAAATACCTCAATATCAACATTGAAGGGATAACCTCTGGTGCTTTCACAAAATATTTACAAAATGACATTTTTGATAAACATATGATAACTAAGCAGGTACAGACAACAGCTATAATGAGCCCCGTCTCATGCCCAGTCTTATCCCGATTTGTCATATAGAGGCACTACCTGTCAAGCGTCGATTTTCAATGAAAAAAAAGGCTTTTGGCTTGCTTATTTGATGCCAGCTTAAATTGAACTCGACCCCTAAACCCAAACGCTTACCAAAAATGTCAAATAAGGATGCTAAAAGCCTCCTTTTTCTTCATATATTGATACTTGGTCAGGGTGCGTCACCATATGACAAGTCGGCATGAGAACGTGTTGCCTTGACAGAGCCCTGATCTCAACATCATCAAGGCTGTCTGGGATTACCGAGAGAGACAAACACAAGTGAGACTGTGAGCCGGTGGAAGAACTGAGGAAAGTTCTCCATTATGCTTTGGAACAACCCAACAGCCAGTGGTCTTATATAAAAATGCAGGATCATGTTCCAAATTTTTAGGTGAAGGATAGTCCCACGAAATATTGTTTTGATTTATTTTATAACAATTCACAGATCTTAGTACATTTTTCAAAATTCATAAACCTTCCTTTTCATAACAGTTGGAAGCATCTTCCTCCCACAGAATTGTTTTAAATGTGCCTACGACTTATGCAAGATGCCCATCCATTATCTAATCTTCTTTCTCATGGTCAAGGCTGCAAATGGGGGTAGGAACCAATCCCATTATCTATGATAGGTTGGGTCACTCCCTGGACAGATCACCGATGCATTGCAGGACATGGACATTATTCATGTGCTCAATTATACCATTTGGCAATTTAGTCTCCAGTTAACACAATATGCATGTCTTTGGGCTGTGGGACAAAACTGGAGTACCTGCAAAAATGCTACATGAACTGTGGGAGAACATGCAAACTCCACACAAAAAAGGGCCAATCTTGATTTAAACCCTTAACGTTCTTACTGTGAGGTAACAGTGCTTGCTACTGCACTGCTGTGCAGCACCCATTTTTGAATAGGCACTGGAAAACCTGGTAAGTGTGGTGGCCTCAAATGTTTTGTGGAAACCGATTACCTCAAAAAATTGTGAATGCCGACAAAGTGATATTGTGTTCACAGCACTTAAAAACATGTACATAAATAACTTTACCTTATTTTCTTTAAGTTCCTTCCACACAATGCAATTAAGTTGGCCTACACAATTTTTTTGAGGTCATCAGTTTCCACAAAACATCTGAGTTCATCACATTATCAGGGTTTACAGTGTGTGAATATCTCCAGCGTTTTTATTATCCCTTTTCATACAGTAACAGCATGTGTTTATCCAACAGAACCCATCATGAATATGATGTGGAAGTTAGTCAAAGTGCTTTTTCATTTTGGCTAGCGCTGTGACATAAAACTGTACTGACTGTAATACACTAATTTGGTTAAATTTAGGAAATGAGAGTTCACTAGCTGCCTCAAAAATTTAAGTTGACTCAACTAAAGTTAACTCAGTTGCAAGATAAGCTTAGCTTCAACGCACAATCAGTCCAGACACTGGATAACTTTCAGCTTTTTTGAAGACTTATGAACTTGTGTTCAATATCTAAAACTCGTCATGATAAGTGGGGTTAAAGAGAAGAAGTAAGTACACATAACTTAATGGGGTTATAGTGTTTTTCCATGTTGTGTAAACAATGCCATGAAGTTCCTGTTTGCTTACTGACCTGGCATAGAGCATCAAACGCGCTAACAATGCTTATAATTCAACAAACAATCTCCTCGCTCTAAATGCACACACATGCACTTTTACAGCTGTCGCTGCTGCTGTAAGCATCTCCCTCACCATATTTCACTGAATATTTTATTTCACCTTTACAGCCAGGATGTCTGCAATATCTCCAGGATTGTCTGGCCAGACCTCCAAACCTGTCGCTTATTATAAAAGTGTACCATATAATTCTGGAAACTGTGGTGATTCCAGATTTACAACCGAGCGTAGATCACGTTTAAAAATGCCACGTTAATGTACAGTAGCGCTTAGTATGGAACCAGCATCCAGACACCTGTTCGTGTTTCCTGTCGGACGTGAATAATGAGAGTTTTAAAAACATCGTTTCAGATTTATTTCTGCCGTGGAGCGCGTTATTCTCAGAGCTTGAGAGCACACGAGGCGCATTCCTGTTTATTCAGCTGTATTCTCGAGGAGAAAACCCCAAATTTATTTCGGGATGCAACCATATATATGAACAGCAGCAAGGTGCAGGTTTGACTCGGGACGTCCCTGGACTACCATTACATAACAATATAAACAGCTCTAAATCACGTTTATGCTAGCGCTCAACCGGCACTAAACGTTTTTTTTTTTTTTAAACTACATGCAAAATGTAAGTCTTTAAAGTGTCTGTGTGACATTTTCTGTCTCAGGTGCTATACAGAAGTATTTGAGTGTACCTCTTAGTTACATTGTATGACATAATACGCTCAGAATCAGTATTAACTGGCTGGTGCGTGGACTCTAGAGCCACAGTGATGTAAATATTTTCTTTTTTAAACTGTGCTGAAATGCACTATCAATAATGATCTATTACTGTATCTCCCCGACGACGATAGTCAGGAGATACTATGGTTTAGTTCCGGGGCTGCCGCCACCGCCGCAGAGATTTTCTGTTCCAGGCTCTGGAGGCTTCAAAGTTTATAGGATTTTTCTCTAAATTTGCATAGTCAAAGATGTTTATTTGGCAATGCTCAAGATCATTTCTCGGCAATTTCCGACATCCAGTATGGCCACCGGCGGCCATTTTGTCGAAAATTTTTTTTTGCAGATTTTGTTTTCTGCTCATTGTGAGCCACATTTACATATATATCCATGTACAGGGATGCATATTAATGTCATAGCAAGAGTAAAAACAGTAACATTGCGGCTGTAAAAATTTGCAAGTGATCTCTCATGAGGATCGGGGAGATACACGACTCAGTCCCTGTGGCGACCGAGTTATCTAGTTTATTATTGAATTATTTGTAAACTGACTGGTGGACTCATCAGCTACAGTGAAGTAAATAAATAATACAGTATAGGCTAAAACACACTCAATGCCAGTGTTTACCTTAGTCCTCAAGAACTGGAGTCAGACACCCCTGTAAAAACAGATTACAAGAATTTAGTCCAAAAACAGGCTCTGGTTGCTGCCTGTCTGATGGGACAGGCCACAGTTTGCGGTCATTATCACTTTAATCAGACATTTCCCAGTGTCAGGTCTCGCCTCTCCAGGTCCAGCACGCAGGGCCAATTAAGACCTGGAGCGTTGCCACACTCAACCACACCAGGAGCAGCTGTGTGTGATTACTGCTGATTGGTGGTAGCATGAATAAATATCATTGCTTTCCCATTCTTACTCGCAACTTCTCTTAAGCAATACGCCTGTATAGCTTAGAGCTCCATTTCGTGTACCATTATTGCTAAACTAAACCTCTCAATATAGTGCTGTGAAGTTCCAGCACTTTTATTAATTTAGGAACCACGTTTCCATTTTCCTTTAACTATTATTGTAATACCAGTACTGTTGTGTTAGTACGTATTGTTTGTATTACTAATAGTTTATTTTTAGAGCTGCGATTCCAATTTTGTTTGTGTATTTTTGTGTATGCCTCCTGCTTGCGTGGTTGGCATAATAAAACGTATAAGTCCATCCTTGCACTTGAGTCCAGTCCACATTTTCCTGGCCTCCGTGCCAACCGTTCCACCCAGCAAACACAATTTTGTCTCCACAGTAAAATTTATTGGGAGGAATTTGCAATGTGACAACAAAATCAGAAAAAAACTTGCCTGTATATTTCTACTGGCTTTCCAGAGGGTGGAGACTGATAGTTTAGAAACAGAAAGAGTAATACGTGCCTTGACGGGCAAGTGTCACCATACTTTTGACCGTGGTGTGTAGATCAGGTGTGGGAAACTTATTGGTAAAGGGCTGGTGTGGGCCTGTTGTTCCAACCAAGTAAATGATACAGTTGATTCTATAAGCTAACCAAGGTCCTTAGCAAAGACTTTAATGGTTGATCAGTCGAATCAGGGGTGTGACAGCTCGTTTGGAACAAAGCCCTGCACCCACACCAGCCCTTGCCAAATGAACTTCCTCGCCCCTGGTGTATATGAACAAACTGGAAGATGGATAAATAGATTTTTCTCTTTTCAAAGTGGAAACAGACAACCGCACGCTGCCCCTCCCCCAACCCACCCCACGTAAGAGTCCCTGAATCCCAATTTGAATGAGAAACCTCGATCTCAGTGCCATGATAAAGGCAGGGTAAACTAGCAACCATCTAAAAATGGGATCACACCAGCAGCACCACCCATTTACCCCCCAAGCCATATACCCGCCACCCCCATTCTCAATCCTGAGCTAGATGTTCACTCAAGCCATTTATCTACCAAGTTTCATTAACCTCTGTTGTAGCGTTCAAAAGTTATCAAACGGACAGACAGACAGACACTCAGTATGATACTCAGGATGACATGTAACATTGATTTTGGGGTTTTTCCGGAGTAAAAGAACTCAAACTTGGATAGTCACACACACAAATACACGCACACACAGGCAACACACACACACACACACACACACACACACACACACACACAGACATGCACAACTGAAACAATACCTGCCCTCGCTTGGCGGATGGTAAAAACTCTGTAGCATTAATAAGTAAGCAGGTTGTGCCACTCACTGATCCAGTCAAAGGATTGTCAGCTGAGTGTCGGTTGGAAACCCTCAAGTCCTGCTGTTCTCTCCTTCGAGTGAATGCCTGAGGTTCACTCTTATGTTGCACCTATTTCTATAATCTCCCACTTCACATTTTTGCCTCCACTGTCAACGGGCTCCTTTGTCTCTTTCAGGAGGGAGTTTCCTCTGTCACTTCAGTTGTTCCTTCATCTGCTAGTTTTGCAACTGGGAATAGCTACCAAGAGGAAAACAAAACCTCTGTCCCCTTCCTCTTTTGGGAGCGCAATGGTTGACACACTTCCTTTGTGCTTTAAATTAAGCCTTCATTTTCCAGGGAGATTGTACCCCGTGAAAGACAGAATTGCATAGTGGAAGTGAAGTTTATAGGGAACCAATCTAAACGATAATGGTATCATTTTTATATTGCTGTTACACCGTGCAATCAACACTTACTTCAGAATGATAAGTTAAAGCAAAAAAAAAAGTCTATTTTCACTAATGAAATATTTTCTGAGCTCATTAGAAATAGCTAATGATTTCAGACTAGGGCAACATTCCGGCTACATACTAGTAACTGAGACAGCTGTGCATTTGAACAGCTGTTTAAGAGTCGAGGGACTGAATGAATTTCATATCAGGCCAATCGTGTTTGTATCACGCATTCTACAGAAAAATGTCACAAAGACACTTTGCAGACTAACTAAAGGCGTGAGAAAAGGGGCTGACACCTGGCCTGAACCTCCAAACAGAAATCACATGAGGTTTAAAAAAAAAAAAAAATGAAATGGGAAGAAAGCTAGCTTTGGAATGGGAACCCACTCACTGCAGGCCAGTTTGCTGTAAAGGCAGAGAGGATGCCACGGAAATGTGATACTAGATCTGTCATAGCAGAGTCAAATAGACTGAGCAGGTTACAGGTACAGTTAGCATTGAATACTCCAGTGCTAACTGTACTCAAGTCACAAAATGTCCATCTAGAGAAAACTGACTTTGGTAACTGTAAAAAACATAGTCCCATCCTTACCTCGTGGCGTGGGAAAGTGTGACCTAAGTATTTTTTAGCACTACGCTCCTCCATTACAGTAGAGGCATGAAGCAGTGAAAGTGTTAAATCTATATGAAGAGGCCTATTGGATCATCATGTCTGTATCTCAAATCCAGCTCTGTATTCTTTTGTTATCCTCTTTTTTGGCCAAAGAAATTATCTGTATCATTAGTGCTTCTGATTGGCCAGGCTGTCTTTACACCTGACTCACAGGTAAAGGGAGGGCGGAAAACCGGCAGTTCTCGCACCTTGAGGACTGCGATTTGACGATCTCTGGTGCCGACTGTGCAGTTTTAATGGTGTTACTGGGGGTAAGGACTAAAGGCCTGAGCTTTTACCTGAGGGATGCTGCTCTGATAATCAATCGCTCCCCAGTACTTCCTCCATGCAGTTCTGAATCCAGTCCAGGCTTTCCTTCCAACTTCCTCCCCTAATTACGCTATTAGCTGGGTTATTTTCATTATCTGATTTAGCCAGTGGGGCTACAGCTGCAGACTTAACAGTGATCCTCGGTGAGAATGTTTCTGATAAATGTGGAATGCGATGGAAGTACATGTGCATCTCGGGACACAGCTGTTTACGAATCTACGCCAGGCTTAATTGGTTGGAACAAAAAGCAGCACTCATTCCCGCCAGGACAGGAGTTATACAACTTCTAGACGCAGCAAATATGCGCGCAATTTTGAAAATTTAATTAACAGTACATTTCATAACTGCATTTTTTAAGACAACAATGAAATATGCCCTTCCAAAATGTTTTGGTCATATTTTCCAAATGTTTCTCATATTTACTGTGAATTAAAGCTCATTCAGTTTCTGTGAATGCTTCCTCTCATGGCCTGTGTTTCTGTTAAAAGACCATCATAAGAGTATTATCTGGGCCTCAATTTCTCATTGCTTTAATGTGTGAAACTTGACGGCAAGCTGGTGTGAACTCGGGCTTCCCTTAACCTAGATGGAAACAGGTAGTGACCAAGTTCAAACAATCAACTCAGTCATATGATCTCACCTCGTGAGTAGCCTTGTTTTTATGACGTGAAACTCAAGCGCTTTTGAGTAATTTCCAATTCTCAACATAGATAGATGAATGAATAGATGGACAAAACGGTGGACCTGGACTCGAGCTACCTTACAGGTAGCCTGAGTAAAAAATCTTTTAGCAGACACAAATTCAAAAACATTACCAAGATTGGTCATGGGATTTATTTTCCACCAATCATTGGTTGCCATATTAGTTTTGCATGCACTAAAGCTTTTGGGCAGGCTTAAGTGTCGAGAACTTCTGGTTCTGAGTTGCAACTGAACTTGTAACCACCGATGTTGATGTAAGGCTTTGCATTTGCTTGTTTAGCTGACAATGTTATCCAAAATGACTTACGGTTGATTTGACTTAGCTGAGGCCAGTCACCCCCTGAGGTAATGTGGGGTTAAGTGTTTAACCCAAGGGCACAATACGCGATACATCTGCACTGGCCCTATAGTGGCTACACTGGGGCTTAAACACCCAAACTCCTGGGTGAAACACCTTTGGCTGGAGGTCACTCCCAATCGATGTGTAATCCCGCTGCTCAGATACGGATTCACAGGAGTCTCGCCCTGGACCGAAACGCGCAGCCTGGAGGTCAAACAGCTGGACATTCCAGCCACGGAGCCCAGCGCCGTCATAGCGACTCCTAACACAGGACAGCAGACAGGACATGACTCTGCTCTTTTATCGCCAGAGCAATTTAATGTTCCGGCTTAAGGTAATCCATCTGTGGACCGCAACAAAACAATGTTAGACTGAACGATGCGAACAAGACCAGCCCCAAAAATAGACTGAAATTCTGCGATGTTAGAAATAAGATGCAGACTGTGAACATCCAGTCCAGGGTACATTCATTTAAAAGAGAAAACAAGACCAGAACAGGCCTGCCATTTGTCTTGAAACAGGCTTTTTGTTCTGATGTCTGGTTCTGGTTTCTAAGTAATGAAATGGCATTTTTAAAGGGTCTTTAGCAGGATGGTCCATTTGTAATTTTGATCTGTTTCGTACACAGAACATTCATGAATATTCAGAGGTTTCCTACGACCTTGACTAATTCATTAGCCTCTGACTAATCCATACACACTAAAAGAAATGTTGAAATAGACAGTATGAAGGTCCATTATTTTACCGTTTCAGTTTTGTGGTAATGGTCCAAGTTGCCAGCTTCGATTATTTTAAAAACATTTAATGATATGAAGACTTCACTGATATTTTACTGAAAAAGCAGACATCTTTGCTTGCACTGAACTCTACGTAGGACTTTCAAACACAGGAATAAATCAGAAAATACGCTAATGAATGTTACTCTGGTCCCACAGAGATACGTGTATATTTGAATATATTGAGTACTGCCATATGTGACAGTTGATGGGTCCTGTCGCTAGAAATGCCTCCTAATAAGTGTGCACCCTGGCTATCTTGCTAATGGGCCTGGCTCTTTGGTGATGTACTGCATTATTATATATGGACATCATTGTTTGCGGGAAGTAATGGGTCACTTCCAAGTTTACGTACACCCCCCCCCAACCCCAAAGTACTAATTGAAACCATGGTTCATATTTTTGTCTCCCTGAAAACAGCAAATGTTGCAGGGGTTTTTTGGTCCGTAACACCAGCACCAGTCTCAGACCACATCAACATTTATGCATTTTTGGCCACACAAGAATACCACCAGAACCAAAGAAAATTAATTTAGAAATAAACCTTTAGATGTCAAATTGTTAAATATAAACTATAACGAGAAGAGCAATGTTATGACTGTTGCCATACACACAGGACATGTTTTAAGTTATAGCTACCAAAATTATCTACAAAGTAATTGCCCAGTAAATGAATGTTTTGTGCTCTGGTCTGTTTTCTATATTTTATATAACTACTGAAATTAGAGAAAGTGCATGGATACATTGAAGCTTTTACTGTTGCACGGAATGACTGCTGTAGGAAATGTTCAGAGAATATGGCATGAATTCCCAATTTTTTTGAGACAAGTGTCACATTATAAAATGGTATGTATCTAATCAGGTCTAATGCAATGCATTATAGTCTAATAGAGAAATAGATTTCCATTAATTGTGGACAAATGCCAACACTGGTAGGGTAATATTTTGGACTGAAGACAGCTGGTCATTATGACAAAACACATTTCCTACCTTCGGAGCAGAATACCCACTTTCCACCCGGCATCTTGGATGTGAAAATGACAAACGACTGCATGCCACATTTTTCAATTCAAATATTTTTATTGGATTAATGCACGGGCAGGTCTGTTTGATCAGAGGTGAATCAATCTGTTCGATGTCTTGCAAAATCCATTGCAATATTAGTAGTCCACCGGGGCAAATGCTATTAGCACTACATATGGTGTAAGATGACATTATGATAAGTTTATGGCTTGTTACGCCTTATTTGCCCCACCCGCAACGAATGTTGAGGAAGGGGTGTATGTGGTTGTCGTGTTTATTTGTTTATCTGTATGTCTGTTTGCACTCCACAGGCCACAATTTTGGACGAATTGTCTTCAAATTTGGTAGGGACAATCCTTCGGCAGAAGGGAAGTAATGATTAGTTTTTGGTGAAGATTCGGATCAAATCCTGGATTCTGGATCAGTTTGAAGATTTCGTGAGGGCGGGGGCGGGGTGATGTGGCCTTCCAGACACACCCTCTAGTTAATTAATTAAGCCACATGGTCCAGTCTCATTAAACCTTTTTGTCCATTGTGCTGGAAATATACGCTATCACTCTTGCAGAGTGTTATGAGCTGAGCCTATAGACTATGCGCCTAAACCATGAAGAGAAGGCCCTTCGAGTGCAATATGCACACAGCATTTTAAATGATCATGGTGGCAACCTTGTTTTTTGAGTGCCTCTTAGCCATTGACATACACTGCCTGGCCAAAAAATTTTGCACACTCTAATATTTCCTTGGGCTGTCTTTAGCATTGACTATGGCATGCATTCATCGTGGCATTGTATTGAAAACCCATGTTACTTCATGATATTTATCTCCGTCCAGAGGTGCATTGGTTTTTGGCAGATATCTTGTATTAATGATCGTAGGGTTGTACCAACCCATTAAGTTTGCTCCAGCACATCCTGAAGACTTTCATTGTGGTTAATAATATGGTGGACCGTTAACCCAATTCCAGTGATTTCAGCAAACTTTTTAGTGGTTTTCTTTTCATGCAGGCCAATAATTTGCCCGAAAAAATTTTTCCAAGACCACGAGATACGGCCTCTGACATGGTTGTTCAAGAAATGAGAAGCTACACACAGCATCGGTCAGGGTTAAAAGAATTGTTGCCAGCTGAAACATATTAATCACTGCAGTAATGATTCAATCACAGGATCTTAAGGATTTGCTTATTTAAATCCAAATGGCTTTTTTGGCCAGGCAGAGTATGTGTATCACTATCATACTACACATGTTAAGCTGAGGAACTGAACATTGTGAAATAAATGGAAATGCTCCCCAAAGGTACGAAACAAATTATCTCAAAGTCAGCTTTGGACTCTTTTTTATTCTTTACTTGCTCACTTTGTTTTGCGTTCTTGGTTGTAACGTTTAAATTATTTTGCTCTAATCAGGTATAATGTTTATGAAAATGTTTGATTATATATGAACAAAATACATCTCACAATTCAGAAGAAATGAATGGAAATTCAGTCTGGAGAATGGAAACACAGAACTAGAAACTAAAATCCAACAAAGTTGATTAAAAGGGTTTAAACTGTAACCCTAGCACTCACTTAAACACTCCATAAGCTGCAGAAAGGTTGGATTTTAGGCTTTACAAATTGAGCCTCACATTGACTGGGGTCCAGTAAGAGATTTAGGGTGAATTCAACAGAACTCGTGCTTCTGCTTTTCTGAATTACATGTTACATAAACACATCTGATTTTGGACTACGCTACATGCTCATAATTTGACGTATTGAGTAGGATTCAGTTTCATCGGAAAAATATTGAGGTGCCGGCTCTATGTGAAGTGATTACATACACAGAGGCAGTATATGTGAATTCGATGATTACACTGACTGGTGATCATGTTACTTGTTGCTCTTTTTAGGACCAATTCTTTTTTACTTGTTGGATTTGCATAAAGTACATGACAGACACTCAATTAAAAGTCTGATGGAGAGCTTGTTGCAAAGGAAAAAGAGCCAATGGGTGTAAAGCATGGCAGTGTAATCATAAATGAGGCTTCGTGAAAAAAATCTGTCAGTCCATCCTTTGAATCCGGGATCCTCAAATCTGGACCAAGAATCCAAATCCAGCCCATGTTTTCTTTTATCCCAGGTAAGTACATGAACACTTTTTACCACTGATTGGCTGTAGTACCTTCACACCTGACTCCCAGGTAAAGGGAGGGTAGAAAACCAGCAGATCTGGTTTACATGACCTGCATGAGGTTTGGGCTTTACATGACCTGCATGATGTCTGGGTAACAGAGGAACTGGAGCCTGTCCCAGCATTCACTGGGAGAGAAGCTACAACTTGATCAGTCGATAAAGTCAATTGATCTCTCACAGAGGACACGCACTGCTAACTCTCACAGATATTCCACAGATATGCAAACAGTACTACAATACAAATCTGTTGTGTATGTACACAAATGTTAAAAAGTATTATCAGTCAGACCCCCACCCAACCTCACCCCACATATACATATATCATAAAAAGGACATATGATGCAAGATAATGTACAGAGGCAAAATATGAATGTAAAAATGTGATTTAAATCATAATTATGTTGTTAAAAAAGAGGCCACATAAACAATAATATTAACCAGAATAAACACATAGGTAAAAATATTGACAATAACTGTATCCTAAAAGGTTGAATGCATTGTCTTTTCATCAACAGCGTGTGGTAAAATTTGGTCTCGCAAATCTCATGTAGCCTGAGGTATAATTTGCTTCCATTCTGAAGAATATTGACCTTGTAATCGAGTTTCTTTGAGTTCAGATGGTAAATAATTCAGCAAAGGGCTCCAAATCTTGGGAAATGAATCCTCATTATCTGCAAGGACAGCACTTATTCTTTCATGAGGAAGTACACTGAGAATCTCCCTGTAGCAAGCTGTCACTGTGGGTGGAGTATCTTTCATCCGTGTTCGCAATATGCATTTGCGTGCAAGAAGTAAAAGTTTGTCTAGTAATATATAATGGTTATGGGAGAGTGCTACTTCCTGAGAGGGCAAACCAAGTAAAAATAACCATGGATCCTTTCTTATAGTAGTTGTAAAAATGCCGCACAACTCACAAGCTACGTGACTCCAGTATCTGGCAATCAGTTTGCACTTCCAAAAATATTGGAAATGAGTTCCAATGTCTGTTTTGCACTGAATTCATCTTTTTTTTTTTTTTTTTTTTGCATCAGTGAAATCCAGCACAGACCTGAGGCCTACTCCATGAAGCAGGATTTCTGAGTTTGCCGGACAACTGAGTTAAACTTGGATCCCACCCAAATCTGGAACATGGAACGTGGACAAGTGTAAAAAGAGTCAGTCCAGGTTTTACTCAGTGCCGTTTTATGGTTAATTCAGGAATCCTGCTTTGTGGAATCGGCCTCATGTCAGAGAAACAATAGTATTCTCTGTTTTTTTTCTTCTTTTTTTGTTTAACTGCTTTGCTCACTTTTTATACCCTGCAGCAGCTGTTTTGTGTTTTTCTTTCCCATCATGCAATGTGTCTCACAAAGATTGCATATCTTCAACCATTCTTCAATATGCCGTGAAATGATCATGGGATAATTTCTCCCCTGGTTGTTAGTTGAATTTTTGCACTGTTTAACAGAGAATGAAGATGCTGAAACTGCAAGTATGAATAAGGAAAGATTTTTGGTCCACTGTGACACCCTTAAAAAGGTAAATTTAACGGTTTCCATCACTGAGCACAAGCTTTCTGGTAAAAAAAAAAAAAAACTGAAGGTAACTGATCTAGGGTTAGAGGTTGGCTCAAGTGCATATTTTTCCTTTTGAGAGATAAATAAAAGTCAAAAGCCCCTGGCGAGGTTCAGACCGGTTCTGCTTGTAGAAACGGGATTCTACGACTGCTGCTAACTCCAATTCAGCAACTGCTACTCTTTATATCGACAATGAGTAAAATAATGCAATATAATGCAAAAATAGTAATAATAATAATAATAATAATAATAATAATAATAATGAAATACAGTCACTGTGAGCATATGCCTCCCTTTCCTCCAGATATGAAAATATGAACACTGCCAGTGTTAACACACTTTGGGCCCGTTTCAGGAAGCAGGATTGCTGACATAGCTGGAGAAAAACGCAGAAACTTCCCAAATCTTGAACACGGACTGAAGTAAAGAAAAATAACTCATCCGGGTGTAATGCTGTGCAGTTATCTAACTCCGTCCAGATTATTGCTAACACTATAAAGAACTTGTAGTTCCTCTGTTTACCAGAGGAGGGCCAGACCTGTCTGCTCTGGATCATTTCACAAGCAATCTGAATCTCCAAAAACAACTAAGACACACGGTGAATTTATGAGTTGGTTCTTAACTCTCATAAATAATGATAAGTAATTCTGTTAAGGAAAACAGCGACAAATTAACCTACTAATCCCTCAGTCTCAAACCATATGACTCGGGCTCTAACTCCAGAGTTGGACGGGTTTAATGTTTGGAGATGAGTTAGATTTCACTGTGGGGAAAAAAAATGTCCAGAAATGCTTCGAACTGTCATTGTAAAATATACACTTTCATCTGCATATTTTTGCAATCGATTTTGAAATTAGAGCATATATTACGTTTCATCCCATGTAAACACATCTGCAAACCATTTCAGCGGAGAAGTTCTAGCAGACCCTGCACCAAAGCAGTTTGAAATCTGTGCAACACTGATACCCGTTATCAACACATGGACTCCAATCTCAGACTTATCAAGTTGAGTCATGTTCTGTGCACCTTGTCATCCTTTATGGAAATAGATACGAGGCCTCCAATATATGCACTATTTTATTTATATATATATATATATATGTGTGTGTGTGTATGTATGTATGTATGTCAGTGCTGAATAGAATTTCCGGTGTTTTATTTATAATGCGGATATTGTCTGAAAGGAATTTCTTCCGTTGACCACCTATACGTTTGGACATGCAGTGTTTTAGTGGTCCCATTGTATCATTTCATTATGTCCCCGAATATTCAATTGCCACAGGTTTTTTTTTAATTTTGAAATCTGAAAGTATTGATAGATTTCATTTGTTATTAGGATATGCTATTTTCAAAGATATGTTCGTGGTTGCAAGTTTATGGTAAACTATTTTAAAATATTTGATTCATATGTGTCTAAAAGTAGTTTCATGTGTTTTTTTTAAACGTATCACATGTTTTTCAGCTGTCTCTGTATACAGGGTAGGAGCGCACCAAAAACCTCTTGTTCCTAAAATAAAATGGCTATTTAACTTGGCTGGTGGACTGTTTCAGTTTCTGATGGTTATGATATTATAAAATGACTGCCGGACAAACCCCATAAATAACTATGCGGTTCGGTTTCCAGACAGACAAAATACGGGGAAACGCCATTCAGAAATATGTGCTTTTCAGACGTGAAGCCTCGTCCTCTGGAATGTGTTTCCAAAGTCAAAATATCCAACAGGTCCCACAGAACAAGAAGCGATGTTGGCCGAGCAGCACATTTGTATTCGGAAAGTATGACATTGATCTCTTGAGTGTTATGGAAAAACCTAGTAAGTCTAATTTTGGTCAAAACTAAGGTCCATTTTTGAACTTACTAGGCTTTGCCTCATCACATATAGTAAGATACGTAAAAAGAATCCCTGATTCCCTATGTTTTGCTGTAGCAAAACCAAATAAGTCATCGGTTTTTAATACAACGTAGTTTCTGAAGCAAAAACCTAGCAAGTTTATCCTCCGGGGTTTTTCCACATTAAATTTCCTAATTTTTGTCATGGCAAAATTTAGTATGTTGAATGAGCCAATTAGGAAACAGCATACCTATTACATGATCTGTCAGGTGTTAGTCCCCATGCAGGGCATTGGATGTGCAAGACATTCTTGGTCTGAATTCATAATTCACATAATAATTCAATAACGACTGAAAAATAGCTTCAATAGGGAAGCAGATGGTGGAATTAACACTGAAAAACTGTCAAACTCCACTGCAACTACATAATTGCAAGGTGTTTGTCCATCATTTTGTTAAGTGATATTTTACACTTTTTGATGGAAAAGCCTTGTCATCATTTTGTCGTGGATGCTGACAAAAAAGAAAAAAAAATCTTCCCCAAATATTTCTTATTATATAATTAGCATATAACTGCCAAGTGAGTTTTGTTGTCAGACAAGAAATTAAACCCAAGGGGATACAGTTTTCTGCCTTTTTAATAAATCTGCTTTTTTGTGCTTGCTAGGTTTTTCCATGACACTCAAGATCTATGTATGCATTTCTGTTTTAACAGAACCAACTCGTTCCTTAGCCTCAACTTTTTTTTCCCCACATAATTTGCCAGGCTGTTCCAATAAACAGATTTGTGTGTAAGTTTTAATGTCGTCCTCGACCCCTAACAAGGATAAATTCTGAAGGAAAGCTATCACTCGACCGTTACGATCAGCCATTGTGGCTGCTAGACCGCGGCCATTTCAACGTGCCTACTACTGAAAATGCATGAGCGATTTGCATGAAAAGTAACGTCAGATCAGTCATCAGATTCGACTGCAAGTAAATAAATCATGTTTATGCATTTGAAATTCATTACTATAAATATGTCTAGTTACAAATATTTGACGATTTCAAGTACATTAACGATCTGAAAGTGCTAGGAAGCAGAGAAATCGGGCAATTTGCACCAGGCATCAAGTTTACTTACGTATCCAGCAAAAGTTTGGCTACATCTACATCGGAAGTGTCTCCAAACCTGGCTTTAAAAGTTTGCCAGCGATCACTTTGGCCTTTTATATTTATCCTGGCCTTCAATCGATCTTTTTCCTGGCATTTTCTAGCACTTTTACGGGCCGAATCAGTCAGATATTTCTTTGGCCGCGGCATTTTGTTGTTAGCCAACTCATCTTCATTTCTGCTTCCACCGCGCACAACCGCTTTCGCGCGACATTATCTTTGCATACTCCTGAATACTAATGAGGTATTTCAAATGGCGCGGGGAGTTTTTGCGGGTGGCAAAAACTATTTTCACATTCAATATTCAGGGGATTGCAAGCGTTCTCGGAGAAAACATTTATTTATTCCCGTTTGTTTTGGTCATATCAATTAAATTATATATAAAAGAGAACACATTGGTTACCTTTAAATTAAAGTGTATAAAATCAATTGCTTTTTATTCCTTCCCTGTCTCCATCCTATTACAAATGTGTGAATATTAAATATGTCTGTATGAATACATACATTTTATTAATGGCTACAGTATCCAGCCACATCATCTGACAATTGACCCACCGGTTGAAAATAAGAAGTTATAAATTGAAGCTCCAAGTCAGATATCCCGATAATGATTCAGATTCCCTCTAGCCTGGATATGTGGTCTGTCAGTATCTGCCAGAAACGTTGGAAACCACATGGGGACTCTGACACTCTGACTATTGCTTGAAACCATATAGAGTGGCTACAATACTATTCCCTGTAAAGTGGATGACCACCAGATATTACACACTAAAACTCCTTTTACTTTAAGATTCAGCTGTTGATTTGAGGCAGTTGTTTTTCAGAGATTGGTGTTCATATGTTAGTGAAAGTGACTTATTTCAGGCTTTGTGTCAATGTGATGCAGTGAGCTCCATAAAAATTTTACTGGTTCAAAACGAGGAGACTATGTGCAGAACAGAATATTAATTCCCACAAGGTGAAACCAATATTTATATTAAAAAAAAAAAAAAAAAAACCTAAATTAATGTCTCCACATTGACCACTTACAGAACTACTGGTCACAATTCAAGACAATGTGGATTATGGAGCCAAAGCAAGTGATGATTTGTCCGTCCCAGAATTTATGGAGCTTGTCGTATATGTCTTGTGCAAATTCCGTGTAAATCCACATTTTGTTTTGGCTCTCCTCCGGCTCAGGATTATCCGAGAGATTCTTTCAGATAGTTTTCCTGGCCCTGTCGTTGGGGGGAAATGGTCGCCGTGGTGTCAGGTTTACGCTTTTTCGCCCGTTTTCCTTGTCAGATTTTCTCCTTCTCAGGAGAGATTACTTTTTCAGAGAGCCTCCTGACAGACGAATTTGGACAGAGCCCCGAGCCCCGCGGTGGGCTAATGAAATGTGCTTAGCATTATTGTCTGAATGGGGGACACATTGGTCAGTGATGTGTGTAGAGGAGTAGGCAATATATGCACATACACTCAGTGCAATCTTTAGGGGTGGGCTATAGATTGTATATGTATAGTGAATACAATAGTAAATATAATAAATACATTGGCCTATAGTTCCTGCACCGTTCACAAAAAATGGGCGTAAATACCGGCATATTTAGGGTGAAAGTCTAACAGTCTCTTGTTTAAAATCTTAAGCATTGTTTTCAAAAACAAAGTGCCTTTAAAATGTGCAAAATCAATAGCGTGAACAATGTTTGGTCATGGTTTTTATTTTGCATGTGCTGAGCGGTTTTGCGCCCTCGAAAGGTATGACTTTTTTTATTTCGCCGGCGTGGCAGCATTGCATTCCGACAGGGAGGGGGCCGCCGGAGCCGATCGATGCTTGTGATTCCGCAAGACGTGTCACAACGTGTTCCAGAAGTGTCTCAGAAGGGGCTCTTCGCTGTGCTCTGCTTAAAATACGCGTCTAGACTATTTTTGACGAAAGCCACGTCAAGCTCCAAGGAGCGAAAAAATAAAGATAAAAAAATGACCAAATCAACAAAATCTGAGCAAGTCAACAAAATCGAGCAGGCAAAATGCTCAGGTTCTGAAACACTCCTGAAGCTGCACGGAGGACAGAACAAAATGGCGCTGTAGACGCGACATCATGAGCCGCACCTGCTGGAATCGAGAGGTCAGTCAACTGTTGAACAATAAATGCTTAATTTTCTGACACTTTGTGAGACGTGAAAGGCAGTGACACCTTGGACAACAAAAAAAGCAGTCTAAATATTTATGAGGAGAACATACAACACCCCTCCTTCTTGTACCAGTCTTCTGCCACTAACCCCTTCCATTGTTATAGTTTGAATTTCCCTCCAAAACCCCCAGCAGGTCTTTCATTGGTTTTTCCCTCCATTAATTCTTTCGTGTCCAATCAACATGGACTCCACTGTAAAGAACAGCCTACTTGTATAAATATATACAGATCTGGTATAAATTTGTAAGTGCTCATTCTGGGGCATCTTTTCCGGTACCGGGGGGGCCACGAGCATCAGCAGTCATTGTTTGTTTCTTTACTATTGCACAATTATTTCCTCACAATTTTTTTCATCAAAAAAAACTGGATAAAAGACCATCGGCTTCAGAATTTGGTTCCATGACAATCTTGCAGTATTATGTTTGTGTTGCCGGCTGGATTAAGTTCAGTGAAACACAACTTGTGCAATAGTATTTCAGAAAAAAAAGTGAAGAATTACCTCACAATTGAATTAAAACAGTTCCTCCGGGATTATCCCAAGGAACAGGTTTGTGACACAACACAATGATGCGAGGCAGGAAATATTCTTCCTTACTGCTCAAAGACTGAAAACATCTGTTCCTGTTATGATCCGGTGGCATTCGCTGGACTGCGTTTTTAAGAGTCTCCTGATAAACGTCCTTGCGGAACGCTGGAGGATTTGGCGGCGCGGTGCAGACAAACATTAGGCTGACAGAAAGAGGGCTATTTGGAGAATGTTTCACCTGCACGGCCTCTCATGAGAAGTTCATTCAGTTCGCGTAACAGTGAGCCAAATTCTTGATATCGCTTCCTCTTCGTCTTCACCTCCTTCAGTGAACATTTACACTGAGCGCAAAGAGACTCCTGTCGTTAGCCGACCCCCAGTGCGGCCAGCGCAGTCCACGGTAAACCTCGGGCAATCCACACTGCTTGCTTGTTCATTCTAAGTAACTATGTCGAAGGTATGTTTTTATTGGGAGTCAAAACTGCCTATATCTTCAACTGTGAGGCGTTTGGTTAAATAATTTATGTTTTTCCTAAACTGACAAAACTCAGAGTGCTGGGAAACTTTGTCCAAGACCGTGAGGCTAATGAAATATACTGATTTAAGATGCAGATAAATGCAAATAAACACCATCTATGCTAGTCTGACATTTTTGGTAAAGAACTGCGCTGGGCACATGCTAGTAATAATAATAATAAACATCACACAGCGTAATTATCAATGGAAAGATTGTACTACATGCACCTTCATTTTGTAACGGTGTGCCTGATCTCACCAAAAAAAAGTCCAGAAAAAAGCTTGTTATTGGGATAGTATGTTACGGACGCATAAATCTTTGTCTCCATTTATGGAGCTCATAATTCATGTGTACCTTATTTGCTGGTGTAATCTATTTACGAGTAGCCAAAGAATATTATTTTACCTTCCTGGATTTATGACGGATATTGCTGCACTGTACCCTTTTCTCTGAGTGTTCTTCCATGTCTGGAGCCATAAGCTGATTACCTAGCCAGACTTTCACTGGTTGGTTGAGGCAATGCAGTGCTGAAGTGGTGAATTATCGAGGGGGACGGCAGCATGTTTTACTGCTTGTTTTCTCTTGAATTCAGAGGTGTCAGCTGTGCCACTGAGAGCTGTCCTGGAGAAACAAGCGCAGAAATTCACGCTCTTCCGACCCTCAGACTGTGAATACAGATGGGAGAGATTATTCGCACATGCTGTCAGTGTGAGCGCGCTCAGAACTGTGCAGCCAGGAGCTGTTTCTGGTGCTGTCTGAGTCTTTGAGCTCTACGAGTGACCTGTGTATCAGCTGTTTGGGGGAGGGGGGGTCTGGACAGATTTGTATTACGAGGGATCTGCACATCAGATGACAAGAAAACGAGAAAACAGTAAATGTCGGGTAAGCAGATCACATTAACACACTAATGAGGGCATAACTAGCACATTACTCTGTGGTCACAGTGCTCAGTTTGCATTCCGCTGTAATTTCTTTATAGTTGTGTTTATCAGTTTTCTTTGGACACACTGACCGCCATACACTCAGAGCTATTAAAATCTTCCTGGTGTCAGGGAACAGTGCTGGACTCCATGCCTTCATATCAATCCTGAAAACCTTACAGCTCTGTGTTACTTCTTTCTACGTAGCTCTGCGGTAAGTAAAGGTAGAGTCAACCCCAAGCCTAAGTAGCTCATGAAGCCGTGCTTAACCTGCGGGTTCCATAGCATGAACTGACTTGGTGTAGTGCTACTCCTCCCTTGACAGGATGCTAGTCCATTGCAGGTAACATCCCCTCAAGCATTTAGACAGGTTTCCCCAACAATCTGCTTGTACACCTGGGTGGAGCGGGGTGAAGTTTTTTGCACAAGAACACACTGTGAAAGCCATGGCAAGGACTGAAACTCAGGACCTTTCCATCCCTAGCACACTTAACCACTGCGCCACGGGCTCTGTAATTGAAAAGGTACTGAGCACTGTAGAGGCCATAGAGCCTGTCTTTGGAGTGATCTAAGTTTACGGAGAGCGGGGGTTTCAGGATCACCTCATATCCCTGCGTCTGGTGTCAAAGTTTCTCTTGGCTCGCGGCCGGTACACTGCTAGCTTTTTAGAATTATCACATTTTTACTGGCCTTTTCGCCGGCGAAGACAACACGTGATTAACAGGTTATTTAAACACTTTTTTCTCTCTCTGTCGGGAAGCGTAGATGGCAACTGAGCCAAGGAAAACATCTCGTTGTAAATCTTACGAAGCAGGCGATGGCGCATCTGCTATCTGTGCGTTATTTATCCCGTTTTAATTGGATACGGACGTCATTATGGAGATGCGCAGGATGCTTGAGCGTTTTGGGTCAGGTTCTGGTGATGTGGGGGGGTTGAGGTTAGCTTAGGGAGGTAGACGGCACATCTGGGAAGCCATTTGTCCTTCGGCGATAGCAAGGCTCTCAAAGCAGTGTCACGGCCTCAAGGAGATGATGAAACAGAACACTGAATTAATCAAACAAGTTAAGCCTTTGTAAGCTAGTATGCTAGTAATGGCGTTCCCTTGTGTGTTTCAATCTCAGGTGGTGCTGCTTGCATCAATTCAGGACTGTAGTCTCTGGGCACGCTCTCCGAAAAAAATGGGTCGGCTGGCTTGTCTCCACTGAGCAACCCTTTTCAGTTCTCTACGGGATCCTCTATCATAGGTTTCACAAATCTGTAAGTTACCAGACTGAACAATTCTGCCCCTGGATGAACCCCTGATCTAGATGAGGTTTTCCAAAGGAAGGTCAGGCTTCCTTTGGAGCCAGAATGGACACTGTAGAGCCAGTGTCGAACTAATGACATTGATTCTATGCACTTGCTGTGTGTTGCTTTGAATAGAAACGTCTGCCAAATAAATACATGTAAATGTACTTTTTATGCTCCGTGTTATAAAGAAAGCAAATCCAGATACCATTGAAAATTCTTTAACTGTAAGGAGAATTATAATTATGGGATGCAAAGCTGTAATTGTGGCTTTGAGGAAATGTGAATCGTCTTGAGCTGTAAGTGTCCATGTTTTCCTTGGACCTGATCACTACATGTTAAACATAGCAAAGCAAAACATATTTATGATTGCACAGCTTTATGGTAAAAAATAACTATGGCAGATTTTCTATATCTTGCACATACAGAGAAATGCATTTGGAAACCGTATTTTCAGAGCATATTTATGTGTGTCCATTTCCAAAGACCGATTCTGTAATGCCCCTCCCCTTTGGCATTCCAAGTCCTGGCTACCTGCCCTTCATCAATTAATCAATTATCCGGTTTCTTCGTCTTAATTATTGCCACCTGTTTCCTTTTCATTAATTATAATTCCCTTCCTTATTTAAAGCCTAGTTTCTCCCAACACAGGCAGGTAGCCACAGTCGGTTTCCCCAGTTTTGTTCTGTGCACTTCCTTTTCTTTGTTCTGAAGTTTTGTATTGGTTTCCATACTCCTCACCTTTATTATTTCATAAAATCCACGTCCCTGCTCTTGGGTCCTCCAGCTCTACTCCTTGCCCTGGTGCCCATTTAACATCTGTGGGTGCCAGGGTGTGACAGATTCTCAAAGAGCTGTCATATTCTAGGTTTTTTTTACTTTCTAAAGCACTGCATTCAAGTTGAATATGTGTCAAGTGAACAAATGTAACAGTTATGATGAAACGTATAGAAGAATGTGGCAAAAAGCAAAAAAAAAAAAAAAAAACAGATTTCTAAATCTTTTTTTTTTTTTTTTTCACCAATAAACAGGACAATTCATGCGCAAGCCATTGACATCCAATGGTTTAAAAGCCAACTACACTACCACTATTGGCAGGATTTTGAAGATGATTTTTCAGCACATATCACTTAAGTTGTCCTCTTTCCTGTGTTCTCACAAAGTGCTTTGGGCAGCACATTATACAAAAATGTGCTCCGTTAGGTTCAGTTAAAAGTATTAGTATATTACTAAGTGCATGGAATCAGAAATAGTGAAGGCCAATTCTGCAGCCAGCAGACACTGCTTTAGCAGTGACTGGTGCAGAGTGACAAAGAGCATTCTGGGAAATTAAACAGCTGACACTTGGGTTATACCCTCTCCGGATGTCTCTCCGATGGACAACCTGTCAAGCCTCGCTGGCAGTCACTCATTGGTCCGTCATATGAAAGAATTCAAGCGGCCATGGTCTGCACTCTTTACCCTTGCTGTCCAGGGAGCACTTGAATAACTCCAAACCAACGTCAAGACCTGCTCACACCTCCTCTGTTAAGATAATCTGGTCTCTCTGCTCTGACCATCTAACTCTACCAATGTGGAAAAGGTTTTTTTTTTTTTTTTTAATTTCTGTCAGCTCAATTCCACACAAGTGATGATTTTTTTTCGTTTATTACGCTGAAATATTTTGCATTTGAATTATCTGTGTCCAAAAAGGCTGTAAACTTTGAGATTTAATAAAGCAGGTGCAAATTAAATGGGAAAAAATGTATGAAATTTCATAACTTTTTTTACTGGGTCTTGATTTTTCATTAGCGTTCGGTATTCTGGCTGTGTTAACTGGAATCCACAAAGCAATTTTGCACGTGTGTGCCGACACATTTATTGATGTGAGCGCGCTTGGGTGTGAGTGTGTGTTTGTGTATGTTTGTGCTTGCTCGTGTTCTCGAGGCATATACTGCACACCGATCAGCCACAACATTAAAGCCAACTGTCTAATGCTGTGTGCCGCAAAATCAGCTCCTACAAACTGACGTTCATTTGAATTTCCAGATTAAGGCTTGTCCTGCAGAACATTTCCCAGAACATCACACTCCTTTGATCAACTTGTCTTGTACCAACAGTGCATCTTGGTGCCATCTCTTCCCTGGTAAATGGTGCACATGTACCCCCAACGCAGCTAATGCTCATTATGCAAAAGAAAGCAGGACTCAATGGGCAATCGTCTCCATTTGCTCCAAGATCCAGTTCTGACTCTTATGTCCCCATTGTAGACGCATTTGGCAATGGACTGGGGTTAGAATGGGCACTCCGACTGGTCTGCAGCTACAAAGCTTCATACACAGGAAGGTTTGATGCAGTGTATGCTATGACACATTCCTCCTGTGAGTATTTTTAAAATTCTCTGCAACTTATGCCACAGCAGCCCTTCTGTCAGTTTGGACCAGACAGGATCGCTCTCGTCGCCTTGTGCATGATTGATAAGCCTTGGGCGCCCAACACACTGTCACTGGTTCATGGTTTGTTCACCCTTAAGCCACACTTGACAGGCATTCACCACTGCTGACTGGGTGCATCCCACAAACCTGGCTGCTTCAGACATGCTTAGTCTGACCCACAAAACTGGCTATGACATTTTGACAAAAATCACTCTGGTCCCATTTCTCCTGCATCAAACTTGTCAGCTATGAGAACTGACAGCTGGCTGGCCATCAGCAGTAAGGTCTGTCTGCAAACCTTGACGTGTGCCGTTGTAATTAGTTAATTCTTATTTACTTCATCTCTTAATAGTTTCATGTTTTGAATCATCGGTGCATGCATGTGCGACCAATTGTGTATCTGTGTGTGCCTGTGGGCAGTGTATAGATGCATTCAAGTGCGCATACATTTGTCTGTCAGAGTGTGGACACGTGTGTTTGTGTGTATGTGTGCCTGTGTGTGTGTGTGTGTGTGTGTGTGTGTATCTGTGCATGAGCACGTGTGTGGCGCGTAAGCCATCTCATAACACTGTCTCATTGAGTCAGAGCTGGTCATATATCAGCTCCACTCAGGGCTCTGTCCAGATCATCTACTGCACTGAACAGCCCTCGGGATACTGATAACCTTTTACTGGAGATTACATCAACTCTAACACCACCCCTCACAAAAGCACATACCCCACACTCCTATTACTCTTACAGTTAAGTAGACAACTGAGAAAGGGAGTGGGGATGGGGTAAAGAGAGAGTGAGACAGGAGGGAAAGAGAGAGGGAGGGAGAGAAGGAGAGAGAAAGAGAGAGAGGGAGGGGGGAAGGAGGGAGGTAGAGATTAATTTTGCAGATCTCTCTATCATACCTTGTTGTTTGTTACATTCACTTAACGTTTACAGCCACATGTGACAAGTTTTCACAGTAAATTTTGTAGTAACTGTTTCAGTGTAGTCATTTAAATGTTCTGTCGAAGAACATTTTCCCAAACCTCAAACTGTATATTGAGACCAGAAAAAAAGGCACATTTTCAGCTGGATGGAGATGAATGACTCATGGTGTCCTCAAATAGAGAGGTACTGATTGGTTTGTTTATAAACTATTGATTGCTTATTTTATTAATTATTAATCATAAATGAGTGGCAAACAGTATGAACAAGGGCCTGATTAGCTGCGTCAGGAGTTTGAGGTGGAAGACATGAAATTTCTGGATGTGGGTTGGGGTGTGTAAACAGAGGTTTGCGAACCACTCCCTGCAGAAAACAAAAATGCAAAGTACTAACACACAGCAAGAGCGCAGATGTGCAGACGAGCTTGTCCCAGAGCAGATTTATTTCTCTGTCTGCGTGTCGCGTCCAACGGTGAGTTTGAGCACGCCAGTTGTACCTGCGTGATTAAAAGTCGTCTGTCATTGGGTCGCATAACTCTCCCTGCCCTGCCACTAAAATGCTACTGTGTGAGGCATATCGCTACCGCTGCACATCTGGTGCGGGGTGTGAGAGCTGTAAGTTCACGGTTATGTTTGGCATAGCCTAGGGCTGACCGCTCATCTCTCACTCTTTCTCTCTCTCTCTCTCCCTCTCACTCTCTCTCTGTCTCTCTCTCTCACACTCTCTCTCTCTCTCTCTGTCTCATATCCTGAAAGCTGTCCAAAAGGTAGCACACAGACTGTGCTATTTTTCAAGATAACTGCTTTAGCCTTAACTGCTTTGAAAGGACACATTAACCTTTCGAGCACTAAATGCAGCTATTGTTACTCAGTGATGTAGGATATCAAAATCAAGGCTGTTGAAAACCTATCATGTGGCGACTTGTTTAAAAGAGCTCCCGCTGGGAGCTGACAAAGCTTGTATTGATATTGAAAGCTACATATTAAACTCTTTAATGGTGTCCACGTGTGCATGTGTGTGGTAGTCACTGTCAGGTTAGTGATGACTGACATTTTGAATAATAAATTGAACAGAGCAGGATAAACTAAGCAAACAGAGTCACCTTTGTTTGTGACTGGATGAGTAGAAGTTAGTACAACTATTCATGCTCCAACATTCCCCTGTAACCTGTACTTGAGTAAGCCCTAATATCAGAAATGGAGAAAAAAAACAATTCTGTTATTGGTGTACTAAGCCATACTGTGGTGCTATTGATTCAGTGAGCAGCTCTAGTGACTGTATATATCTTACAGTCAAATTGTGAAACCAGTCTGGTTTCACAATCTGACTGTAACATATATAGGATGCGCAGTCAATGGGCTGCGAAAGTAAGGGGAGAAATTTCTTATGATGGCCTCATGAATGAAGAGATACAGGTGAATGGATAAATATGAATGAAGTAAAGTGAAATCAGATTATTCTTACATGAAATGGCGCAGTATACTTCATAAGAACAACTTTAGGGGCAAAAAAAAAACATCTTGCAAGATGCAGTGTTTCCATTTTTTATGTTTTCTTTGTGCTGGACTTTGTCTCGAGTCTTTTCTACTTCTGATAACTCGCCTTGTTTGTAATTGGTTCTGATGTCACAGGGCTGGTCGAGTCATCACTGAGGTCAGGGGGCACAGTTTGAGAAAAAGAACTGCAGTTCTTGCAGAGTATGCTGCACGTACAGTAGCAGCACGCGGTCACCTGAGCATTCTTGCGTTGTTTCCTTTTACGTCTTTTGAAGCAGACTGCCGGGTTTATAGCTCTAGCAGTAAAGATGTCTCATTATAGGGGTGTTACATATAGAGATTACACTCTCCAAGAGGTTTGGTTTGTCCAATAAAACCCTTTCCCCCCAGATATTTTTGGAAAAAAGAAAAAAGAAAAACCGAACCAAGTAAAAGCTTCTGTTTATCAGTGTGAATATAATTACGCCTTCTCGCATGATGTACATAATTTAGGCAGCCAAGTTAACAGAAACACTCCGCTTTAAATCTTTACTGCTGAATAAAGACATGGAAGGCTGCTTCAGAAAAACTAACGAAAGCAGTGAAAGTCTGAATAGAATAAGCTCTAAATGAAACGCTACATGGTTAAATAAAAGCACTCCTGCTCAGATTAGCTATGATTGGCAGGACTGCCGTGAAACCAAATGGACGCTTTTTAAACATCGATTCAGCGCTTTCCTTACACTTACTCCGTGGCTACTCAGGACTGAGCAAGTGCGTACTGCACTGATGGATGCATATGATTTTCAATAAACAAATGAAATCCTGCTAAATCTTGCAGAGCGGATTACATGCAAGTATCAAGTTGTTCAGTCTTTTCTAGCTGTCTGTTTGGGGGGAAATTTCTTGTGTGTGCTACATTACTCCTCCAGTCATTTAACAACAAATTGTACTCTTCTTTTTTGAAAATGACCACATGGGTGTAACCCCCGAAAGCCCGCTTCTCCCCTTTTTTGCACAGTATTCGGCCCATACTGTTACCATGGCAACCAAAATTGTTAGGTGTCATAACTGAAGTATAGCACATGTCCATACCAAGTATGAAAGTAATCGGTCAAAAATTACAGCCCACAGCGGCGGAGATGACAAGCATGAATCCATAGTAGCCACCCAACTTCGTCCGGGGCTACAATAAGTGACCTCAGTGGGAATGACACCCCTCCACATCAGTGTGGCTATAAACACTCATGGCCCTCTCTGTATGTTCCCTCTGGAAGTCTTGGGGGCACTCCCAGGATTCAGGGATCCACTGAACCTCCTCCTCCAGGCCTCTCAGGGCCGAGCTCAGCTCAGTGAAGGCTGTGGCCATGTCCTCGTTAATGACGGCCCTATCGAACAGGTGACCATACTTCTCCTCCATCAGCCACGCAGAGTCCAGCATCTCCTGGAAGTCTTCCTCCTTTTACACAAGGAGCAACAGATTTAAAGTTATTCATCAAATCATTTTCACGAGGATGTTAGATGAAAGTAAACCAAGGCTTTTTAACCCTGCTCAGAGCACTGAAATAAATTTTTTAAAAATAGAAATTTAATTATCTTGTGCTGTTGACATCCTATCATGTGGTGACTAGTTTAAAAGAGCTCTTGCAGTCGCCACATGATAGGTTTTCAACAGCTTTGATTTTGATATCTACATCATTGCGCAACAATAGCTGCATTTAGCGCTCTGAGGGTTAAAATGCTTTAATTACTCACAATGAGATAATCATTTTTAAAAATGAAAATTAAACGATAATTTACCGGAATTATAAAATGAAGACTAAATTATTCAGTTGAAGTTTTGAATGAGAATTCCAATACAGCTCACCACAGAAGGATTTGCCATTGGTCATTTGGATACCATGTTTAATCGCATCATAAAAATGACATTGATGTTTTAACCAATCACAGCAGGGCTAAATGGTGGACAGGACTGCTCGTCAAATAAAGCGCTTGAAGTGAATATCCATAGAAACAGACATGCCGTGACAGGCAGGCAGGTATAGGGTTCAGGGGCCACATCTGCAGCTCCCCCAAAGCGTTTAAATATAATGTTAATGTGTATAACGTGAGTGTGAAAACTGCAGGGTGTTAGCATGGATGAGATGAGAGAGATAAATTGAGAAATCCATAAGCTTTTACAGATGCACACTGCAGAGTGACCTGATAATGGAGTACAGGTGTGGCTCACCTGCAGTGTATGTACAGAGGTTACTGAGAGGAATGATTACATCATCACCCGGGTTTCTGATTGGACAAGATGTGCACCAATCACTCTACATGGTGCGATGCACTTAGAAATAAAGCTAGGTGCTGTGTATTTTATTTCTTAAAGGCAAAAAGTCCTAAATGTTCTTCAAGATGGTAGTAAAAATAAGTATTATTAAAAAAGAAAGCCACGCGAACCGTGGTAATACAGCCGCATAGCAGCCTTGTTGATGACTTTATTCGACTGAAAATATTCGTCTCACCGCCAAAATCAACAGGGATCCTCTACATATCACCATTGACCCGCAAAACAAAAATGAAAATAGTTTAACAAAAATATGGAGCTTGTAGAGTGAGAACAATAAAGTGTGGACAGACCGATGGATGGACCAACGGACGGACGGGGTTATCGCAATATTTGCCCATCTGGTGGAGTGGGCGTATAAAAAACTGATAACAAAAATAATTTTACGTGTGGAATCTACAAGCAAATGTAAACTATCCAAATAAATTGTGCATGTACTGACATACAACCACAGGAACAATTTTACATACCTGGCTACCACTTCAGTGTTAAGTGTTTAAATTTTAGGCCCTTTTTCGTATATTTTTATTTGGGGTGTTGGGGAGACTGGGGTCCGATGAGACATGGGGACCAATGAACCATATCAGAGTGAGCCATATCACTGTTTTGCCCATTTTAAGCAGCTCTGACATGCATTGATTACAAATATGTGATATGGCTCATTGGTCCCCATAGCTCATCAGACCCCATTCTCCCCAATGACGCGTAAGCAGAAACCCAAATAATTATAACAAATATACTATTATTCAGCATTTATTGGGAGCCTCTACAGCCCATCATACGTTACCGTGAGCGGCCCAGTCCAGCTTTTTCCGTCTCGGTAGTGGGCAACTCTAACGTTCCGCCGGGTCAGTCGCAGTTTCTCGATCTCAGGCGGCTTCACGAAAACCACGTAAGCCTTGAATTCGCAGGTCCGTACAATCTGTATCCTCTGTAAGAGACCCAATAAGAGAGCGCTCCGTATGCTGCTCAATGCCATTCAAAAACTATGTGACACCAAGTAGCCATTCAATTAGATTAGGGTTCCAGGGTCTCCACTTTTTTTGTATGTGGTTGATCCTGATATGTGTGTCTTTCTTTACTTAACAAAGTCGTTCAAAGCTAATAAAATGTTCTTTTTTAACTTTTTCCACAAACTATTACAACACAAAATAATAGTGTAATAGTAATAGAAAAGCAACTGAATGCATGATCCAATGAAAGGGAAGAAATTAAATGCAATAAAATATTTGGAACTGAATCTGGGGGTCTCCAGCAAACACGATCAGCTCTTACCTGGGTCGGGACATCCAGCAGGCACACCTTGTTCTCCCGTAGAACAGACTGGACCGAATCCAGGTGAGTTCCGTAGTAGTTTCCCCCATACTGCCCGTAATCAATGTACCTGGCCATGGAGAAAGACTCACGAGTCACACCGATGACCACTGACGCGACTCCGCAGAGCTTTACTGTTTACAGAGAACCAAAACAATGGCGGTGACAACTCTGCCTGCAAGCATACAAAATGGATGTCACGTAGAGTTAAACATAATAAAAATTTAAATAAGAAAGTAAGGCCACCAGCAGCACAGCTTTTTTGAGTTTGCTCAACTTAAGTTTGACGAGTTTGTACTTACTAATTTTTGAAAGAACTTGGAACTTGAAGTTGAGCCAATACAAAAGTGCTTTGCCGCGGATTTCCTCTCTTTTTTAAGCTGAGTCAACTTTATATTTCTCACAGTGAAAAAAAAATATATTGAAGAAGAAATTGTTTTCAGTATGTATGAGTATCATTTTAACATGCACCAGCAAGTAAAAATTTGATACATAATCTTTGAGTGTATACGTATACGATTTCAGACTAAGTATATACATTAGCGAGCATCGCAGTTTGCTAGGTAGAAGAGTTGAGACGGCCTTTGAAAAACATCTTTTTCTTTCTGCGCACCGTGTCCTGATTTAGCACTGCAGCTAATCATGTAGCGTAAATAAAACACAGCCACTCTCGGTGAGCTTTATAAGGGTTACACTCTCCACCGCTGAGGAAGTTGTAGCATATTTCAGCAGATAACTGTTCCAGACGTTTTGGCCCGTTCACGGTTTTTATATAATCTTCTGAGTTTCGCTTTAAATCAGTAACACCTGCTTTGCGTTAAAGTGGAAGGGAAGGCGAACGCCAAGAATCCCGGATTAATCTGCCGCTTGTCTTTCCCGATTGAGCAAGCAAATGCGTTTCCATCGTATGATCTGATTTAGGCGATGGCTGGGTAGTGCCAAACAGAGCTGCGGATTCTTCAGCCCAACAGTGGCTAAAATAAATCACTGGATGCTGCTGAGAAGCTCTGAAAACCAGCAGTTAACAGTGGCCTTACAGTCTGATTCTCCTGTTGGGCGTTTCACAAAGATAACTGAAATGCGCATAACTCATGGGTTTAGTCTCACCAAGGTTGTGGGTTTGGATTTGGCTCAGGGCCTTTCTGTGTGGAGGTTGCATGTTCTCCTTGTTTTTGCATTGATTTACTCCAGTTTCTTCCCACAGTCTCATGACATGCATGTCAAGCTAATTTGAGACTAAATTATCTGAGTGAACAGTGTGTGATTTAATTCCTACATGTTTTTAGAGTATGAATGTATGAAGGGTGACCTGATATGGTAAATAACTGAATATAAAAGTATAATAATAATTATATGATTTAAACAATAAATTCACAATAAATCCACAGTATAAACAAATACCCAATAAATATTAATATGAGTATTTGTTCCTCATTCATTGTTCCTGATTTTGAAGGGATCGAGGTTGGATTCCCGTAGTCATCCTGCTTCCTCCACTGCCCTGCTTTTTCACAAACAGGGCACTGTTTTCCTTAGCAATGAGCTGCGCGTCCACATGCTAACATTCGCACACTTTCACACAGTCGGATGTAAGCAGGATAACTGAGTTTGCTGGATAACTGCAGTGAGTAAAATCTGGAACAGCTCTCTTCTGTCCATGTTCCAGAAATGAGAGGAGTTTGAGTGTCACTCGCCTCATCGAGCAAACTGCATAATCCAGCTTCATGAAATTGGGTGCTTTCCTCTCAACAAGATAGATGTGCTCTGTTAGTGTTGGAGTGACAATCAATAGGACAGTTAATCTCTATACAGTGCACTAAAATGATTTTGTCGAAAAACGACAAAATGTCTATGAAATTGAGTTGTATCACTTTCAAAAGTGCTGGTTCACACTTTCTCATTGTGATAATAAAGCATTCCAAGTTTGAACAATCCATTGTATGATTTATGTCATGGTTTAGGCGTGTGTTTGTTTGTTGGCCCTTTCTTCATTCTATCGTCCGGGACGATATCGAGTTTCTTTTCCATCGAATTCCTGGCCCAGCTCGCTTGATCAATAATCACACAATTTATTTACTGAATATGTGATGGTCGGTGATACGACTCCAGGTGCCGCGACCAGTGAGAGAAAACAAAGAGCAGCCCAGCTAAGAGACAAACACAAAAAGAGGTACACACCTCCGGTAAAAGCTCGCCCTTCCAAGGACGAATAAATGTCCTTCCGCAACACGGAAGCAGTGCGAGAGAAAAAACAACAAGAGAGAAGAGAGAAAATTTCTAAAAGAAGCAATTCCTAACAATAAATAGAATATCACAAATCACTAGGAAATCAGACAAGAGATTTTCTGCGGCCGAAGTGCTAGAAACAAACATATTCTAGCAATAGGCGTGGCGAACCCCCGGCCATATATATAGAGTCCGGAAAACTCCGCCCCAGCTCAATCAGCAAGTAAATAAATTTTGTGATTGTGATTATTGATCAAGCGAGCTGGGCCAGGAATTTCATGGAAAAGAAACTCGATATCGTCCCGGACGATAGAACAAAGAAAGGGCCAACAAACAAACGCACGCCTAAACCATGACAGATTTATGAAAAAAAAGCTTCAGACAAAATTCACTCCCCAAAGTTCAAAAAATGCTAAATCTCCATATAAATATGTCAGATCACTTTCAGAATCGTAGGTGCACAGATTGTCATGGTGTTAATAATACATACCATGTTTGAAACAAATGCACCATGTGGTTTAGGAAAGAGGCCCTGCACAAAATTGCGTCTTGAAACGGACAGACGGAGAGACGGAGGGACGAGCAGACGGATGGACAAGCTGAGTACAGTATACGCCCAGTATTAATATTTGGGGGGATTGATGTTTCATGCAGGAAAGTTCAGATACATAAGTTCAACTCCAGACAGGACACTGTCACCTCATCGGAGTATCTGAATTTCTCAACAGTGCAAGGAACCTTGTTCGCTAATGGATATAAACCAGAAATAGTTTGGAGGCAACAATGACAAGGAGCATCCAAAATGGTCTATTTCATGAAGGAAAGGAGGCAACTAGCTCCCTTGTTGCTACCTTTCAGCAAGGCAACACAGGACAAGCCTTGGAAGAAAGGCTACCTTCAAGCAAGGCAACTTAGACAAACCTTGGAAGAAAGGAAAGATGGAGTACGAACCACAATTTTTTGCAGCTGTAGCGATTGGACACCTCATTTGAGTCCTGAAGTTTTCTGATAAATTGAGAAGGCTGTCTTTACCATCAGACTCATGACAAAAGAAGGAAATGTGACAGTTGATGGGTCCTGTCCTTAGAAATGCCTCCTAATTACGCGCCCTGTCTACCTTGCCAATGAGCCTGGCTCTTTGGTGATGTGGTCAGCACGTGTGACTCTTACCCGGGAGTTTGGGGTTCAAACCCCTGCCTGGGCCCTCGTTTGGCCTGCCACGTTCTGGCGTAATCGGCGGGATTCAGGGAATCCCAATGGATGGCAGCATGCGTAAAGCATGGAGCATGAGGGCACGCTCCTGAAAGAGGGGGAGAGATGTGACAGTTGAAGGGTCCTGTCACTAGAAATGCCTCCTAATAAGTACGTGCCCTGGCTACCTCGCTAACGAGCCTGGCTCTTTGGTGATGTGGTCAGTGCGTGTGACTCTTACTAGGGAGTTTGGGGTTCAAACCCCCGCTTGGGCCCTCCTTCAGCCTGCTGTAGAAAGAACATCCAATTTTTCTTAAACATGTCCCAAGGTACCGTTAAAATCTGATTTCAACTTTCCCTTCACCTATGTGACATTTTCAAATGAGGTCAAGGGAAAGTGGAGAGGAAAGGAGAAAAGCCTCCTGTTTTAAAGAGTTCGGATGTGGCCCATGTTTCATAGAGGCAATGTTCATGAGTTCATCTGCTTCACCAGATTGCCGGCTGCGTAAACAGACATATGTAACGGGTACGCTTCATCAAGTGGCGCTTGATGAAGGCTAAGAAAAATAAATAATATAATTTATTCATCCTGTTTGCTAATTTGTCTATTGCAGCGCATGACAATGGCTTTGATGTGCAACTCCGAAAGAATGCAACGTTCACATCCAGCCGAGACTTGTGTAACCAGGCCCACCCAAACACAGTGGAAACTGAGTGCAAATTAATATGAGCTTCAGTGAAATGAAGATCTTCTCGTAGGGGTAGAGAGATTATTCTTGGCACTCTGGAAAGTAACAGTCATCTGTTGCGGCACATTTGGTGAGGTTTTTTTTTTCTTTTTGGCAATGTGGCCTTGCTTAAAACATGAAACATGCCACTCAGTGAAATGAAACCACATGAATTCTGGATTTTCGCTGTCTAATTTCCAACCATAGAGCCTTGCCGTGGTCTTCACTCTCCATGCAAAAATGCATGCAGCTAAGTTCTGTTGAACAGACGCTTTTATGAACTAGAAGGGCACTCGGTAGAGTGCATTCCTCCGCCATGCCATATGTCAGTATTATTGGTTCTTCTGGATCTACAATCTATGTGTAGAGTGAATATGTTCCAGATCACATCCAAAATTGAATCAACTCATCCTTGGACTACCACCTACCAAATCTCATGCCAATCCATCAATAACTTTTTTTAAATTGGATTTCTAATAAAGTGCTCAAAAGGAGAGATTAATGTTTTTTTCAGTATAACCAAACACACAGAAGAAGAGCTTTGCTCTATACCTGATTACTAGATGGTTACCTTCAGACAAAGGGCAAAGACAATCCAATGAAGACTGAGACGCCACAAGCAAATTAAATAGACAAGACAATCAACAAAAAGGGTGAGGCATTAAAACTTTCACATAGGGATGCAGGGGATGCAACGAGACAATAAATTAATTAAACTCTTCAACTTGGGACTTGCCATTGGAGGGCTTATCGCCCGGCTTTCACCTCGCTTTAAAGTGCATACTTCTCCAAACCCGTTCAAATTTATTCTTCCTAATTAGCAACTACGCATTAATTCATTCATTTGCGAGGATCAATCAGTAGAATTACTGTCTATTTCCCCTCAGCTTGCATTATTGTTCATTGCAATAGTAATCAGGCATTTTACTATCCACATTAATGATGATATAAAACGTAGATGTCTCTCGAAACTACTGAATTCCCATAACACAAAAATGGTAGATTTTTTTTTCTGCGTCAGTGTCCGATCGGCTTGTAACACCTAAGAAAACAACGCACTATTTCTGAATCAGGTCCGCGTGTGAATTTTCCTTATGAAAAATAATACTCTGTCTACAACCAGTGTCATTACCATTATGCAGATTAACTTTCAACCTGTTTTGGATTGAGAATCAGACAATTAATTGAATTAATTTACTGAGCAATAGGCTTCCAATAGCTGCGTAGCCATAATGATTTCATACCTTTGCGTCAAAGAGGAAGGCTATAATATGAGATTGCATGGCTGGTAGTGACTGAAATTCTTTGAAATTTTATCTAAAACCCTAGTCACACTAGAGGCGGAATGAGCCGAAATGCCGTCGGAATGAAAATTCTTTGTATATTCCTGGATATTCGAAGTGCGTTCTAAAAATTATGACTACATTCTGAGTTCATTCCAAATATTCGGGGCCATTCTTGTGGCTGGCCCGAATGTCATGCTCAAAACTTTCCAGGTGCATTCAAAGTGGAGAAATATCGAACGGCATCCAAAGTGTATTCTAACTGGCTCTGACTGCATTATAAATATTCTCACGGCATTTAAACAGCGTTTAAAACATTCTGATTGCTTTCGAGGGAGAATCGAAACGGCAAGCCACGTCAAATCCTGCCAGAATGTCCTGAATGCGCCTCGAATGAGCCAGAATGCACCTCGAATGCATCTCGATTGCTGTAGGAATCTATTTTGATATTGAAACAATTCAGCTGCAATGCACTTCGAATGCCATTGGAATCTTTCAATTGCCGCTGGAATCAGTGGCGGCTGGTGAACTGGCGATAGGGGAGGCTGAAACCCATCCCTTAAAAATAATGATTGGTCATGACCTGTTTTCAATCATTCATTTAAATGACCATTACAGAAACTCCAAAAACTCTCAACATTATCAGGTGTGGCCAGTTTTCATTAATAACGATACCTGTTAACTCTCACGATTCGGGCGTCAGTTTTAGTGGCATATTTACGTTCCCCTGCTGTAGTCAGCAATTACTCAATCAACGCATATGGGACACTCTAAGTACATTCTGAGTATTCGAGCTGCATTCTGTTTGAATTCTTGGACGTTCCAACCATATTCGGCGGCCAATCCAGGAGCGTTCTGACTGCATTCTAGGTGAATTCATACAGCATTCGAGGCACCTTCCAACCAGACTTCGGGTGGTGTTCAGGCAGCAATTGAACCGCACTCGTACGGCATTCGAAGTGTATTCTAAATATTCTGACTGCATTCTAACAGCATTCTAAATGACAATTACCATTCTTACAATCTCATATTGTCTTATGAGATTGTCTTGTCTAAGTCTTCTTACAACTTTACCAGAGGCTGGACAATAAAGACCTCATCAATAATTTTGCGACCATGAAAGTTTCACGCATCACATGTATTTTAAACTATTTTAAATGCATGCCATACGTCGAACTTTCGTGATGCATTAATAACCAATTTACTAAGTTATTCAATTAATTAATTATTATAGCATGGCGGCAAGGAGTATGGAACTGTTCTTCCCCGCAAACGTAGCCTATTCTTCTGAATGCTGAAAACATTTTGATTTAGTGAGATGGCATTCAAAGAAAGAATTGGATTCAGTAATTTTTTTTTTTTTTCATCCCTGCAATATCACTTTTAAGTACATTGTCAATGTCACCCATCTTTGATCAGTCTTTTCTTTATAATTTATTTATAATTACAGGCTTATATATTAGTCTTGATTACTCAGTAAATAAATTGTGTAATTATTAATGAAGCAATCTTAAGCAGGAACAGCTTGAAAGCTATTGTGCGTTTAAGAGTCCGAGGCTCACTGCACGCCATTGAAAATCCCATAACCCCGGCATTACTGCTACGGGGACGTTGGGCCTTAGTAAGTTATGGTAGTACAAACTGCAGAACTCGTGAAGGCCGCTAGAACAGGGGAGCATCTAATTACTGAGACACAAGGGTTGTGACAGATGTTATAAAATAGCAGGTTGATGCTGGACAATGTAGGCCTACTCCAAACATGAACCGTCCACTGGGTGTGCCACAGTCAAACACATGTCGCCATACAGCGAGGAGCTTTACTGTTGTCGCTGATGTGGATGTCAAACTGTACTATGGTGGGTGAAGCTGGGCTCAAGCATGAGGAAATTTGACAGAGAAATTACAGTATGTGTCTGTTTTTTCCGCTTCATTGCATGTTGATGGTGGACAATGTAGGCCAAGACTGAACATGAATCTCCCATGAGGTTTGCTTCAGCGGAGATTCTCGCATTAATTATATGTTTGCAGTAGTAAATACAATAGGTGATTGAGGACATGTAGTACTCCTAGAATTGAACTCTCAGATAATGCTGCTGCGGTCTTTTGTTGTTCAGAGTTTCAGGGACTAAGTGAATTCTTTAGCCGGATAAATCTTTGATGTTGAGTCTCCTGATTCCCAAAACATTAGACCTGAAAATATTTGAAGAAAACATTTTTTATCATTGCTATCAGGGTTTATGATGTGCTCTCAATGAACTTTCCAATTGGCATTAATACTGTGTATTTTTCTCGGACAGCAGCAAGTGTTATTTGTAGCATTATTACCCGTATTCCCGAGTGGAGTAAGTCATATTTTCTAATGGTTGCAGCCATTAATATCTATGATAGTTAAGGGTAAGGCACAATAACAGCCTCTGCCACCAGTCAAAATGGCAGCCCGTGTCAAATGGTGAGGGGCCTACTTGTTGTCAAGGATGTCAGCCTCAAACTGCTGTCTGGAGACAAACTTGTACTCGACCCCGTTTATCTCCTGGGCTCTCCTGGGCCTGGTGGTGTCTGCAGACAAGAGAGAATACAGCCTGTAGAGGTTATGGTGTTTGAGTGGGACTGAGAAGATTGGTGAAGTCCCACCATAGCCACAGTAAGAGCAGTGCAGCTATTGGCCCTTCTGCAAGGCCCTAAAGCCCACACTACTCCGGAGGACACTGGCTGCTGCTTTGTCTAATCGAGTCTCTTTGAATACAAGTGTCAGCTCAATAATTGTAGTGTAATATAATGGGGAAAATGGCATAATGATGCCACTATCAGACTATCAGGCATGTGGAAAGATGGACGCCAACATACTCACATTGCCCAGAGACAGTAATGAGCAAAACCCAAAAATGACCCATTTAGCTGCAGTTGCCAATGCTTTTCAAGTATTATAAGATCACAGCCTCCCCCTCCCAGCACCACGCCCCCCATCCTCCCCCCACAAAAAAAAGAATACACTTCCCCTGAATTCCGGCAATTTCACTACATTATTGACTCAGATATAATGACAAATTATTTGGTATTATTCAATCAAGTGTTTCCAGGTTTTTTTTCCATATAACCACCAAATGTATGGTGAGTGAAGGCCTTTACATTAAATTGCCAGGACAGATTTTTGACTGAACTGAGGCACTATTTAAATATGACTCATATTCCAGGGCACAAGAAATGACAGAATACAGGCCAGTGCCCAAAACAGCAATAAGCAATAATGGTGGAATCCGGAAGGAATCCAATAGAATGCAGTATTTATTATAAATACTGCATTTAATATCACACAGAGTTGCTTTTAAGTGCTAAGAGTTTTCCAGAATGCAGTCCGGTGAATGGGTCAAGCACAAAATGGCAAAATATGAAGCTTGTAATGATCGTAACAACAAATCATGGGTCAGACAATTAGCAAGAATTAAACAAATGCTGTCCTGAGACCTTCTGAGCTGCCAATTGCTCGTTAACTTTCGCTGCAGTGAACTTTTCGGAAAAAGCTGGAACCAAGAGAATATTGTAGAAAGGCTTGGTTCCCACGACTGAAAAGTTGTTTTCAAACGAGAAACAATCAGATGTAACTTCTTGACTATTCTTTCAGTAAAAATCTGTCAACAGTTTTACCCACAAGGCTTAAAAATATGTATTTGTTTAATTCTTGCTAATTTCCTGGCCAATGATTTTTTTGTTGAGACCAATCAAAGCTTTGTATTTTGCCATTTCGGTATTGGCCCATTTTTCAGGCCCAGGAGTGTATTTCATAATAAGAGGTTGGTAAGTCATTGTAGTATTTAGATCAGACAAATACCACAGTAGGTACAGTACAGCTGACGCAGCTAAATAAGGCTCGTTATGGCATCTCTGCGGCTGGATATGAGCCCCTTTGCGGTGGTTGGGTGAGGGGGTGGGTTTGAGGGATGGTGCGGTCCTCAGCACTCCCTGGGCCAGAGGAGTCCATCACGGGCGGACAGAGGCCTTAATTATAGGGTCTGGTGTCTGAGCTGGACCTTGGGAGACTAGTGGCTTTGTCCAGAAACAGCCCCTATGAGTGAGTACCCCACATTCATGCATGTGTCAGATAGCAGTCTACCCTATGTCTCATTCAGATGGCCTGTTAGAGCTATAAGATAAGGTGTATTTATGTATCTGATTGAGAGGGCGTGTGTGAAGTCCTGTTGCTTGCTTTTGGGGGCCCTGTGCACAATTTTGTTTGCCCACCCCCTCCCCAACCTTAAGAAACTCCTCGAAACTGACTTGATTTACCAGTTGTGCATTATGACATCTCCCATATGTTGATATTAGACAATACCATTTTTCCCAAAATCTTTATGTCCTGACTACAAGTATCATGAATGTAAAGTCATGTTTTAGAAATTCACAGTTAGCAATGCTGTTTATTGTTTTGATGCGAAGGGAAAGCAAGTGAGATGTTTCTCTTTTGGAAGCGCGTATGTTCTTTGGTTTTTTCTCTCAGCCCCATTAGGGTACGTTCTTCTGAATGCCATCACTTGATTTTTGCTGGATGAATTTTCAATTCCGTTAGGCCCGCAGAAGCCTCCCAATGCACATTCCCTGCTTCTAGAAGCTGGTATGTCATCCAGCTGAGCTTTTTTTGTGATTAAAATGGTAATTTTCATAAATCATTAAGTGTTGAGATTTATTAATGTTCCTGTGTTGTAAAAGTAGTAAATTGTTGGCCATGTAGTTCTTCCTCCTGTAAAGTACAGACTGTAAATGTCTGGCTTTCTCTCTCTCTCTCTCTCTCTCTCTCTCTCTCAGAGGTAGAGGGCGTGTTGGAGGGTGTGCGGGCTGTTTGGCTATTTTCTATACTTTCCTACCTTTCTCTTAATTTTTTTTTCACTGGTGTTTTTTATATATAACTTGTTTCACGGTGGTGCTATCTGGGGTTTGTATATAGGTGTGAGGGTGAATGTTTTGGGGGGAATATTTGTGGGTTTTTGTTTGTCTTTGAGACATGGAGTAAGGTGTGTACCGGAGTCTGGAGCGTCCGTAGAAGATGTGCTTATTGCTATTTCAGAGCAGGTAGGAGGTGGAAATATAGATTCTGCCTCACGTATGAATAAAGCAGTTGTGTTTTTTTTTTAAAAAAGGCCAGTTTAGTGGCAAATTTAATTGCAAGTGGTTTGTGGGTGAAGGATATGTTTGTTCAGGTAACGCCGTTAGTGGCGCCTGCGACCAAAGTTACCATTTCAAATGTTCCGCCGTTTATCAAGAATGAGGCTATTCAAGCCGAACTTGCGCGCTTTGGCAAGTTCGCAAGTTCAATGAAAATGATTCCGCAAGGATGTAAGATTCCTGAGTTAAAACACGTCCTCTCGTTTCGAAGAGAGATATTTATGTTTTTGAATTCTGCTACGCAAACGTTGGATGTGTCATTCCGGGTGAGGCATGGGGAAGGTTCTTATGTTGTTTTCGCTAGCACCGAGAGTTTGCGGTGTTTTTATTGTGGGGATATCGGGCACATGAGGCGGGCGTGTCCGCATAAGGCCAAGGATAGTAGCGGGGATGGAGGAAATGAAAATATACCGAGCAAAAGTGTTAATGAAAGTGCTGCCAGAGGAATGGATGTGGAGGCAGCTTTGAAATCTCATGAGAGGGCTGGTAGGGTGGAAGAAACAAGTGAGCCGGGTGGAGAGGAGGAAGTTAGTACACAGCCTTTGGTAGAAGGGTTGGAGCTGGATGACCCCCAAGAAGGGACAAGCTCATCCTTTACCTCGCAGCCCTAGTCGACTGATTGTTTGGGGAGGTCAGAGGACAGGGTAGAGGCAGGTGAGGCTGTTGATGGAGAATCTGGGCAGTTTGGCGAGCGGGTGCTTGGGGGTGCAGATAACGTGTCAACCTCAGAAAGTGCTCCGGAGTGTGGCCAGTCAACGGAGCTGCCTGGCCGGCCTCCGAGTGGTCATGAGGGGGAAACTGCGCTTGTGGAAGAGGTAGAGATGCAGGATGTGAGATCTGAGTCATACGCGGGTACTGGTAGTATGCAGGAGGAGGAGGGGGAGCTCTCTGATTCCTCGGTTGTGTCTGATATGAATACGGGTCAAGCGAGTGACGGTAATCTTTACAATTTCACCGAAATTTGTGATTTTCTTGATGCAACGAAAGGAAAAACGGTTAATGTTTTTAACTTTTTCCCTGATGGAGAAAAGTTTCTACGTTCTGCAAAACATTACATGAAAACGTTAAGCGTAGATACATTATCTGCTCAGAAGAGGTTTCGACTGAAAAAACAATGTACTGTTGTCGTCATTAAAGAGTTGAATGGAATTATTGGCTTTGTTATGTTTACGAATCTTTCCAGTGTTATGTCTGTCTTTTCTTTTTACTTTTTTGATGGAGGTATTAGCTGTGGACTCCCTTAATCTAAATGGTGTCAGAGACGGGGTGAAGAGGGGCTCGGTTTTTGAGGTAGCGAAGCAAAAGAAATTAAATGTAATTTTCTTGCAGGAAATTCATGTGATGTGAGTAATGAAACGGACTGGAAAATTGGGTGGGACGGAGGGTGTTTTATGAGCCATGGGTCGAATATTAGCGCAGGTGTTGCAATTTTATGTTCACCTGACTTAGAGGCTGGGGTACTGCAGAGCAAGGAGGTGGTGAAGGGATGTCTGTTGATTGGGAAAATTAACGGAAGGGGAGTGATGTATGTGTTTTTGAATGTATATGCGCCAAATACTGGATCTGAAAGAGAACAGTTTTTTAATATATTACATCAGGAACTAGAGAAGTTTTCTGAATCAGATGCTATTGTTGTTCTAGGGGGTGATTGGAATTGTACTCTTGACTTCACTGTTGACAGAAATGGGGCAGAACCCCATTTGAAATCAGCAGAGGTCCTGTCCCATATAATAAAAAAAGGAAATCTGTGTGATGTATGGAGGGAACAGCATCTGGCTGTAAGACGATATACATGGGTGAAATGCTCAAATGGTAATGTTTGTGCAGCCAGGTTGGACAGATTTTATATTTCCAATGGTTTTAGAAATAGAGTTTTTAAATCTAGTATTTTTCCTGTAGGTTTTACGGATCATCATTGAATTACTTTGGCTTTGTTGCTGCAAGAAGTGGGTAGAAGCAAAACCTATTGGAAATTTAACGTTGAATTGCTGCAGAATATGGATTTCTGTGCAAAATTTGAAATGTTTTGGGGGCTGTGGAAGGAGGAAAAGAGTCATTTTGCCTGTCGCAGGCAGTGGTGGGAGGTTGGAAAGGCACAAATTAGGGCTTTCTGCCAAGATTATTCAGCATACAGTTCAGGAGCAATTAAAAGAGCTTTGAGCAGTCTTGAAAAGGAAATTTCCAATATTGAGAATGATATGGTTATAAACAAAAAATGCAACTGGAGTGTGTAATGAAGGAAAAGAAAAAGAGTCTGGGAAATATTTCAAATGAGAGATCAAAGGGTGCACTTGTAAGGTCAAGATTTGTATCACTCAATGAAATGGATGCTCCAAGCACTTTTTTTCTTTAACCTGGAAAAAAAGATTGTGACCACAAATGAGGTGCGCTGCATTAGGCTTCCGAGTGGGAGGGTGTCAGCTGACCCTGGGGAAATTCGGGAGGCAGCAGCACAGTTTTACACAGAGCTTTTCAAAGCTGGGAGTGTTGATGAGCAACAGATCTCTCTTCTCCACAGGGGTTTACCACAGCTTAGCCCAGAAGATAGGGCAGCGTTAGACACTGCTCTTAGCCTACAGGAACTCACTGAGGCCCTGGGAGAAATGGCTCCCGGTCAGGCTCCAGGCATTGATGGGCTGCCTGCAGAGTTTTATAAGAGGTTCTGGGGTATTACGGGTGAAGATTTTTATGAAGTTTTAATGGATTGTAAGACTCAGGGAGAGCTCCCTCAAACTTGCCATAGGTAAGTACTCAGCCTTCTCTCAAAAAAAGGAGACCTTTGTCTACTCAAGAATTGGCGTCCTTTAGCACTTCTTTGTACTGATTTTAAAATACTCTCAAAAGCAATAGCAAACAGAATTAAGGTTGTTGTAGCAACGTTGGTGCATAAAGACCAGTCCTATTGCATCCCTGGCCGTACAATCCAGGAAATCTGTTTTTAATCGGAGATATTATGGACTTGACTGATATGTTCAAAATCTAAATTTTGGTCTATTGGCAATAGACTAAGAAAAAGCGTTTGATCGAGTTGATCATAGATACCTCCTGAAGACCCTTAAGGCTTTTGGGTTTGGAGAGGGTCTGGTCTCATGGGTGGGCCTCATGTACTCTGGTGTGTCCTGTATGGTGAAGGCAGCAGGGGGGCTCAGTAAGCCGGTGAGTGTGCACAGAGGCATCAGACAGGGATGCCCTTTATCTGGGGTTTTGTACACTTTGGCCATAGAGCCACTTTTGTGTCAGTTGCGGAAAAGGGTGGAAGGGCTGAAGGTACCAGGTGCATCATTAGACACAGACACAATCAAGGTTTCAGCGTATGCCGATGATGTTACTGTGGTTTTGTCAAGTAATCAGGATTTTAATGCACTAGAAGGGTGCATTCAGAGTTATGAGCAGGCCTCCTCTGCTAAGGTAAATTGGGATAGGAGTGAAGCGCTGCTCTGTGGGCGATGGCAGGATAGGGCTCCTCCCATGCTGCCTGGAGACTTAGTCTGGAAGAGGGAGGGTTTGAAGGTTCTGGTGGTGTATCTGGGCACGAGGCAGTACATGATGAAAAACTGGGAGGGTGCACTGTACAAAGCATGCGCTAGGATGTCTGAGTGGAAATGGCTTCTTTCTCAGGTGTCCCATAGGGGGAGGGTGCTGATCCTTAGCAATTTGATTGCGTCTGCCCTTTGGTCGGGACAGCACTGGCTCAGGGCAGCGGTGCTGTATTTACCCCTGCAGGAAGGAGGGCAGGGGCTAATGGACTTGGAAAGTCGTATCACGGCTTTCCGCCTGCAATCAGTTCAAAGACTCTTGTATCACGATGTTGTGAGCTGGAGGGAGACGGCCCGTGCGCTGCTCAGAAGGGCAGGTGGCTGGGGACTGGATCGGCACCTGTTTTTAATGGACCTAAAAGGAGTGAGCATCACAGACTTGTCGGACTTACGGCTCTATGCTGAGGGCCTGGACAGAAACTTTTGTTATAAAAAGAAGAGAAGAGGGGCCCTCTGGGGACTGGAGGAGCCACTTTTAAATAACCCGCTGTTGAATCTGGTACCACAGGCGATGGCTGGTCTAAGGGGCCCGTTCATGAGGGCTGGCATGACCAAGCTGGGACACTTGTGGTGCTTGGAGGAGAGTCGCTGGAGAGACGCAGGGGCTGTAGGTGTGCAGCTGGGAGTGCGCTCTGTGCGTCAGGTGGAGCAGGTCCTGAGTGGTGTTAAGGCAGCTGTGGACGCTGGCCTTGTCTTGAGGTCTAAAGAGACCCCTCCTTTCCCTCCAGTCAGTGTGCAGGCGGCACTGGGGGACTGGCAGGAGGACCACGGAAGGATTTTAACTTTCAAAACACCTACACTTGGTGTGTTTGAGGAAATTGAGAAAAAGGCTCTTTATGTGGTGAGTGTTAAGGTTCCGCACCTTCCCTCCCTTGGGGAGGTGAGGGCAGGTGCTTGGCAGGGTTTGGGTTTCAATTTTTTCCCTTCTGTGAGGAACTGGAGGCTGCTTTATAAAGCTCCTCTGCCTAAGCCGTCTGGAGACCTCCAGTGGAGGCTCATTCATGGAGCCATAGCCACTAACAGACACCTGGCACACTTTGACCGTGCACATGGGGAGGCCTGTCCTTTCTGTGGAGAAGGGGAATCTGTTGCTCATCTGTTTCTGCATTGTAACCGGCTGGGTCGGCTTTTTACTCTGTTGAGGGATCTTTGCGAGAGGCTTGGGTGGTTTGGGACTGAGAATTTTATCCTGGGCCCACGTTACAATGTAAAACAGAAATATAGACTTACTCTGGTTAATTTCTTATTTTGGCAAGCAAAGATTGTAATCTCGCTGAGCAGGAGAAACAGGGTACGGGAAGGGCAGGTCACTGAGCCACTGCTGCTTTTTACAGGGATGATTTTAGAACGTGTTTGTATTGAATACATGTATTTTAGTTTAACAAATAATGTTAATTTATTTTTAAAAAGTCTGGTGCGTTGATGATGCCATATGTTCCATTGACAATGAAGGTGGTTATAAAATGTGTCTTTAGGTATAAGTAGCTCATGAACAGATTGAAAAATCGGAAGGTCTGGTTTTATCTGTTCTTTTTTTATGGCACTTTTTACTATTTATTCTAATACTGTTTATTTTTGCCGTTTTTATTTTATTTTTTTATTGTCTGTTTTAGCAGTTTTTATTTCAGTCTTGCATCTGCTTATGTTCTGTTTTTTTTTTTTTTCTTGTTTTTCATCCTGTTTTAGCTTGGTTTAACCCATTAATGACCAACAACTAAAAATAGTACCTTAAGGAAAAACCCCACAGTTTGAGTTCTGAATGAGGTAGGAACTTGCTTTTTGGTGTGTGGCATCTTAGGGTAAGCGGCTACAAATAATCAATTTCAAATTGAGATAGAACATATTTATCATATCATATTTAGGGGTTAAACTTTGATTTTTGGAAAAAACTCAAAATAACACAAAAATAAGTTCAACAGTCATTTTACAGGTTATGTATCAGATGTACACTAACGTGTTATGAATGTACTTATAGCACAACTTCTCCTGAATCCAACAATACCAAGCATTTCATTCAACTCTGTACAGATCATGAGATACAGCCCTTTAAGTTAAGGTACTATTTTTAGTAGTTGGTCAAATATGATAGCGGATTTTTTCAAATTTCCTATAAAATGCTTTGGAAATATAAGTTCCGGTAATGACGTGGTCAAAAGATTTAAGGCATTTTCGTTCCACCCACAGACAAGTAAGAATCAATTGGGAAAAGGTCTGATTTGCTGTTTTGGGGGGTGGCATGATGGGAGAGATGTCTCCATGACCATTGATTACAATGCATTTCAGTGAGGTTTACAAACAAATGCATGTGAACGAAAGTGAACGAATGACCTCTCTCTCTCTCTCTCTCTCTCTCTCTCTCTCTCTCTCTCATTACCTTAAAACACTGCGTTCAAAGAAAATTACTTTTATCCATTTAAAACTTTTTGGGCCAGTTTCACAGACATGGATTAAGCTTAGTTCTGAACTAACAGTTTTTGTATGGAGAATCTCCATTCAAAATTGAATTTAGTCTTGGATTAAATTTAATCGGAGTCTGAGAAACTGGCTGTTAGATATATTACCTGCTTGCCTGTTTAAAGACAAATTCCCCTAAGAGACAGGACTTATATTTATCAAAGTAAACAGTTTTGTAAAGACTCGAGTTCACAGTTAACAAAAATCAACTTTCTCACTTGACTGAAAACTGAATTCGATTGTAACTGTATTAATTGGGAGGTTCAGAATCGTAGGTTTTTTTCTCACTCATATAATTTCACAACCATTTCATCTTTCAGACCCAGTCTATCTTTAGGTGATTCTTACGTAGGATACTATACATGTAAGCAGCATCTTTAAAGAAAATTGTTGCTGTGCAACATGTCACATTTGGGAACAATTAACTTAACCTGCAGTGAAAGAATAACTCAGACTTTTAGCATAAGCATCAATATACACACCTCCTCTTCAGCATTTTGTGATTCTAGCGGTATAGTTCACACTATAAGGTCAAGGAGATGTCTTGGGGACGGAGGGGTGGGGGGTGGGTGATTTTCTCTGTTTACTCCAAATTCACTTTGTCTTTTCACGAGCATAAATTGTCGGTATGAAGCATCCAAACGCATCTGTTTGACTGCTCTGGCGGAGTGAGTGCTTTTCGAGATCTGGCTCGGCATTGTAGCAACCACAGAGGGCCCAGGTCGTGACCATGTCGAAGCCCTGTGGCTGCATTCGGTTCAAGATTACGGTATGCGAACAGAAATTTGGCTCATAGCCTAGCGGAATAGCATGAAATAAGCAGGTAAAAGCCCTCAGCTGAGCCTTCACGAGAGGAGCAATCTTCACTTCATCACTATTGACTGCCCAAACGCCAAATCACTGTCAGATACTAACTGTACTGGGGTCATCGCCATCAAAACTGCACTGTACAGCCATGCAAATCTGTGGTTGGCTTTTAAAGTATCTGATTGGACCGCATTGCGGTCTGCATTGCAGAGCAGAAGTGATTATCACGGCGAGCCCCGGTCGTTCCAACCGGCAGTGGTCGGCAGCTTTTTCAGAAGTAGCGCACAATTGGCCATTGTGCTACAGGTATGCAAATTGGGAAGGGACTGCCGGGAAGGGAAATATAAAATGGTTGCTTTGTTTGTTGCTTAAGCGCCTTCTGTTGGCCAGCCGGGCGCTCGTCAGGAAGATTCTAAGCTTGTTCATGTTCGGGTATCCTCTGCCCTGAGTGTAAAGAAGCAGTAGTTGATGGGCACGTGCTTCGGAAGAGAGCCGTGAACCATCCCTCTCTCCTGAATTGGCAACAAGGGGTCATATACGAGCAAGACTTGCACATAGTTCCTCAATTGGGCATTCCAGATTTGGGTGGGATTGGAGATGCCAAATTTATTTAAAAAAAAAAAAAAAAAAAAATCTGATTGGTTCACCACAATGGGTCAATGGACAGGCTGTGAAAGTTAGTTTGCATTAAATTGGCATTTAGAACACTATATCTTGTGAGATTTTCAACACTGTGTCAATGAACGTTTAGACAACAGCTGTCAATGAAATAGCTCATAGTGATGGTTTGTATTTTAACAAACAATATCAGGTTAAGTGGGAACACAAGCACAGGTGGGTGGGTGACAGTACATTGTAGTATGTTGTAAGTGGGTTGAGGTTATATTAGACTTAGCAGTGATAGTGGTTGGAAATTCGTTGTGCTCAGTGTCATTTGAGCCCAGATAAGTGCAGACAGACTAGTGTTTATAGTTAGGAGCCAAAAGACAAACGGTGACCCGGAAGTGCTCTTACATGGGACGGGTACTCCGAAGTGCTCCGGGTCAGAGATCAGTAGCCTCCTTTTCATTTCGTTCACGCCAACCCTCCTGGGTCCTGAGGGACAAAGTCAAACTGCTTTATACAGTGTTTGTGCAAACATGAATGCCCAGCGTTGGATCCACTCTCACAAAAGAACACGACAGCACGTGGTCCCAACCAGACACATTATTACTCTACAGTGTGGAAGACATTTTACCGCTGTCCCCAGGAAATATTTGATGCTAAACACAGTTAAACATTGTCGGTCTGTGTCGTTATGATTATCAAGTACACTAGGTCTCTTGGTTTGCATAGGTCTGTCTCTTGTCTATGACGTCCGCAGAACTCTGGATAAAAAAATTCTTTATTTAATGTTATTGATTCCTATAATTTATTGTGCCTCAGTGTTCAGTCATCAGAACCATTGATGTGACTTGATTCGGTGCTATTTAATGCCAAGTTTAGTTTTATTACAGTGCTGCTCATGTGTGTGCATATACGTCCTGCACACAAATACTCCAGAAGCATAATGTGAACTCTTCTTACATAGGTCCAGACAGAACAATATGTACTCCGCTAGAGTCAAAAGTACTCTGTCAAAGATCTGACACTAATTTCTCACTGTGCGTGCGCATACACCCACGCATCGCCAGTCTAGACTCACTTTCTCAGTTTCCAGTTGGCAGCTGTTTTTCCCATTGCTGGGAGATTAACTAAAATATTGACTCCCATCCATAGTTCTCAGTGGTCAGGAGTTAATCTTACTCTCTCCCCTAAAGCCATATTACTGCCCTTGGCAGAGCAACAGAGAATACATGCTTTCTCAATAGTGATCTACCCATCTACCTAATAGAGTACACGCACTTCTCCAGGGACCACCACACCACTGCATAGTGATCCATTTTACAGGCTAGAAGGGTAAAAGAGAGCTGGTATCTGCCATTGTGTACAACTAAGAGTGAGGGCGCGATTTTGCACACTGCTCTAAACACCTCGCGTTAACCTACCATTAGTAGCTGCCCCTGCAGCGAGGTGCCCTATCTGCATTAACCTAAGAGCTGTATTATTTTCAGTCGCACATGTAACGACCTCGTCTTACAATCTCGAGTGTCCCTTTTCACGGCCAGTGCTCTCCGTAGAGCGGTAGAGTAAACGCCAATGGATTGCACCATGCCAATGAGGTCTCTCTCTCTCTCTCTCTCTCTCTCTCTCTCTCACACGCTCTCTCTCCGTGGATCTGCTGGCTTACTGTGACTGAAAAAAGGCTTTGGGTGAAAAACAAAAGGCAAAAATGCAATGCAAAAAAGTGCTGTTTAGTCCTGTCTTAAATAGCTTGTTTTGAAAATATTATTTTTTTCAGGCTTATGTTTTGCTTACCCTGCTGCCTTGCTGGCAAATTTTGATATGATTCAAAATTTCTCACTTCCTTAAATAGTTTGTATAAATCTTTACTTATAATAGATGATTCGCCCTTGGCTATCATTTTGTTTTTTTCCCCATTCACAAACACGCCTGGGGCATCTAAACATTAAAATGTTCAGTATTAATGCAACCCTAGTTTAGATGAAGTTAATGTATTCTATCAGGAAAAAATGCACTCGATCAAACCTGATTAAATACTGAAAGGTTTTACCTTATTCTGATCGATCTTGGGCTAAAAAGAGAGTTGGGTTGTGTGTGTATGTATGTGTTATGACTATACACAAACAAGGACAAGGAAACTGAATTCAATCTTTTTTTGCAAACAGCTCTGGCGAAATGTTGTTTGGCCTTCACAGAAGAGATCGGAACATTCTTAAGGCCTGGCTTGGTGCCGTGAATACCTGCAGCGATGCGACGCTGCACTTTTACGAGTTCATGACACAGCCCGCTGAAGACCTTGAAATTGTCAGTGCGGAGTTTGAGCGAGTTTTTTATTACTGCTTTTCTCCGTCGGTGAAACACAGGGGACCGCATTCAAACCGTCACAGGGGCCGTCGGTACGAGATCCATCTCTGCGGTTTCTCAGGGTTAAGCCATAATCAGCCTAAAGAAATCTGTGCTGACACTCGTGTTGGATTGTTTTGTTTTTTTTTTTTTTAAATGGCCTCTCTTACAACTTCCCAGCTTCTATACACTGATTCCACACATGACATCATCCACATGCAGCCCCATGTTATCACCATTAATATATTACTCTTAACATTTCAGCACACATTTATTAAGTTTAGTCACCCTAGGCTTAGCCTCTGTCTGCCAAATGTGTAAAGCTGTTGGCTGTTTTACTCGTTAAATACCTAAGTCTGAGCTATAGCCCTTGTTTATTTGGGGGTGGGTGTAATTATTAAAACTAATGTGACAGGGGAGGCTATAATTTGCAACGCCCTCCTCATTACTGTCTTTCAATCGTTTCTTTGTGGAGTTATACTCAACACTTCTCTAATGTAGTGGCGTTATGAAGAGCCGCTGCGTCTGTCACCAGCCGGTAGAAGTGTCAGACTGAATGACTGTCTGCATTAAAGAGCCTACTTGTGTCATTTGAACTCTGAAGGTGTCAGGCCAAGTGCTGAGCAATTCAAATGCTCTTATTGCCCAGCGCCTGGGGGAAGCCAAATCTGTCTCCCTTTGACCTCCCTCTTGGCTCTGGACGTGTTGCTGAACTCAAACTCTGGTTCAAGCAGGATTCACTCAGAACTGAGGGTTGATATGAACTTGTGCTTAAAGAAATGTGAGGGAGAGAGTGTTTTTTTGCCAGTTAAAATGGAGGGATGATAAGGTGGCAAATTCTGCAAAGCACTCTTGGAATTAGGTACTGGACAAGCCCCTAATGTTTGTGGGTTCATGACATATTCAGTAATAGCATGGAGGGTGAGAACAAAGGTTTTCTTTCTTATTCTGTGGTATTATACTGTTGGTGATGGCTGAAGTGAAGGCCTTTTCTGTGCATTCTGAATGGATATACACAAGCCTTACAGCAGTGGTTAATCACAGACTGAAGATTTGCCCATGTAGCCTGGGTACTGTGTTATTATCAAAACCATCAGCTTCCAGCAGTATTTTTCCTGGCATGAGAAGAGTCTTCCACGCTCCCCGTCATTGGGCGCAGGCGCGCGGCTGCCCATAGGCACATCCCACATCGTTTGCGTCATCGTTTCACCAATTTTCCCTTTTTCCGCATTGGTGCTGGCAAATTCTTTTTGTGCTGTACAGTAGTGCTCTCTGAAGATTTATCTGTTCAGGAAGAGCCCTTGCCATGAGCGAGCAGAGCTGGCGGTTTTCAGTATTTGTGCAGACGGCTCTACTTCTACTGGCTCATTTGGTCCCCATCAAATTAACACGACAGCACCAGCAAAGAGCCATACATCCCGGGGTAGGGTGGAGAGGAAGTAAGTCGAGGGTAAAAGAGACCTATCGGGTCAGCGCGCGTGAAATTACCCATAGGTGTTCTTCAAACAGCCCTGCCCCATTGGATAATATTTACACTGTGCTCGGTGATGGGGAGGGAAGTAGAAATGTGTGGGAAAGTAGAAACTTGGTGAGTGTGTGTGAGTGTGTATGCACGTGTGTACATGCGTAACACTGAGTGTTTGTGTTTGTGTGTACACGCATTGGTGTGTGTTTGCATGTATTCATGTGTGTGTGTGCAGCATAACAGTATACGTTTGTGCTCCAGTGCACATGTTTTGGTGTGTGTGTGTGTGTGTGTGTGTGTGTATGTGCATGCATGCATGAGTGTGCACATGTATTCGTGTGAATGTTTATGTGTGTGTGGGGTACATTACTGAAGTGCCTGTATTTACTCTAGTCTGTGTTTATGTCTGTAGAAAGTATGATGCTATACTATTGACTTTTATTTCACAAATAAGACTCATTCCATTGTCAGATATGGAAGTGTTAATACGTCACAAAATCAGAAGTATAGGGACATTCGTTGGTCTGTGGATATTTTTCATGGTTTGAGGCAGCATGTTGACACGGTGGCTTGCACTGTTTCCTCACTGGGCATGTTCTCCTCGTGTTCGATTGGGTTTCTTCCAGGTACTCCGGTTTCCCCCACAGTTGAAGACATGCATTATAGCACTCCTACCAGTACCCCTGACCAAGGAATTGGCTTTAGAACTGGAGTCGGTCCCCGGGCGCTGCTCTGTGGCTGCCGACTGCTCCTAACTATAGGATGGGTTAAACACAGAGGACAAATTACCCCACAGGGTTCAATTAAGTACATCTTATCTTATCTTCAATACTGCTGAACAAAGGTCTTCGCACTATAACGTACAATCACATCCCAAAGATGATTCGGCGCCTCCAACAGTTTGGGGAAGTCCCTTTCCATCTGCAGTATGGCAACTAACACCATGCACATACGTCTCTAACTGGTTTGCTTAGATTGGTGTAGTACAGTGTACCCAACCCTGTTTCTGGGGACCTACCATCCTGTACGTTTTTCACTCAAACCCTCATTTGGCGCATCTGACTCTACTACTCAGCGCCTGGATACAGTTGAATGAGGTGGGCTTCATTAGGGTTCTATCAAAAACCTACAGGATGGTTTATTTCCAGGAGCAGTAAGTGGTGTTACACCTCTGGTGTTACAGAACTTAAATGGCTTTTGAGGATAATTGTAAATGTTGACTTGGCCATTTGGCTGGGAGATGGTTGGTTGTTCAACGCCTTGTGTGGATCAGAGATGCTGTTGGGGCCCTTGAACAAACCCCAGGACTCAACAATGTTCCAAGCAAGACTCCCCCCCCACCCCCCGCCCCCAGTCGATTTGGATAAAAGCTAAATAACAGCAATGTATTGTGGTGGAAGAGAGGGCGAATGAGGTCACCATCAGGAATATGGATAGACAGATGGTAAATAACTGTAATGCCATAATTGGCACCCTGGCTGCAGTTCAATGGTCAAAAGTTACATCTCATTGTTTAATTCCTGACCACTTTTCTTTGACCTCGATGCACAACGTCATGAGGTTAAGGAGAATTAATAAGGATTTAGGAAAAAAACAACCACAGTGCTTTGAGAATCCGACAACCCTGACACTAGGCAACAACATCATGCTTCCCTTGTTTGTCAAGCTCGTTAGTTTTTGTGAACGGTCAAATGGATGATGCATCACTTTAAATTTTACTGCCGCAAGGAATTGTGGGACCGTGTTATCTCCTTTTTTCATGAATGATAGTCCAATGTATTTTATGCTAAAGGAAATAATGAAGGAAGCACTGATGCACATTCCCTTAACATCTAAATAATTTGAACAACACTTATAATGGCTTTCACGTACATTTGACAAACTCAGTTTATGATTGGAGGAGGGGGCAGAATGACTGATATGCTTGTGTTTGTGAGAATATGTTTTAGTTTTTCATTGTAGTTTCATTGTCGTCTTTTATCACAGCACATTATTTAGGGGTTGAAATTGCGTAATCCTAAAATTGGGGGGGACACATCCCCCCATCTCCCCCTTAGATTATTCCCCTGGCCATGTAAATAATTCCAGGTGATTTCCAAGGAGTGAGGAGCTTTCACAGGCAAAAAGGACTATTCAACTGCAGACTCAGTCTGTAGGCTCATACATACCCACCAGAAGCACCAGTCTGAACGGTTCGTCAGGCCGCCTGAGGTAGGGGACCACCTCCTCGTACGTGGGGGCTTCCGACTGGTCGTAACACTGGTTCCACGAACATTCGCTCTGCCCCACCCGCCAGTTCCTCCTGCTTAGGCGAAAACTCCTCCTCTGGCCAGCTGTCAATCAAAAACACCATTCAACCTCCCTGCAGTCTGAATGCACATATGTGAGTGTATGCATGTATGATTTTAATGTATGTGTGTGTGTGTGTGTGTGTGTGTGCGTGCGTGTGCTTGTGTTTGTAAGTGTGTTTTTGTGTGTGTCAGTGCGAATGAATTTGTGTGCGTAAGCATGATTGTGCACAAGTGTGTCTGTGTGCGCGTAAGTGAAAGTGTCTGTGAGTGCACGTGTTTGCGTGTGGATGTGTATGCACTGTGTATACTTTGGGGGTGGGTAATCTGACCTTTTGCGGAGACCCAATGTCCCCACAAGTGATGGAATACCAGACTTCTTCATTCATATGGGGATGTTTTTTGGTTCCCACAAGGTAATTGAGCAATTTTGGGCTTAGGGTTAGGGTCAGACATGCAGTGTTTATGGTGAAGGTCAGGGTAATGGAGTGAGGGAATGAATGTAAGTCTATGGGATATCCCCGCAAAACATGAAAAACACATGTGTTTGTATTTGTGCCTTCATGAGTGAATGTGCAAATCATTCATATGCCTTTGTGTGTGTGCTTATGTGCCTTTGTGCATGCCCCTGAATGCGTGTGAGCATTTGTGAACATGTAATACAAGTATCTGTGTGTGTGTGTGTGTGTGTGTGTGTGTGTGTGTGTGTGACATATTGGCTCGTGCACCATCACATATGTGTACACTCCCAACTGAAACAAATGAAAACCTGCATCAAATGTATTCTGCACTATTAAGTGTTAACCCTTAGAGCACTGAAATATTTTTTTTTTAAATATATATAAATGCGATCTTCTTGTGCTGTTGAAAACCTATCATGTGGCAACTTGTTTGAAAGAGCTCCCCTGTGGGAACTCTTTCAAAAAAGTTGCCACATGATAGGTTTTCAACAGCTTTGATTCTGATCTTACATCATTGAGCAACAATAGCTGCATTTAGCACTCCAAGGGTTAAATTAAGTCCACTGAAGATAGGACGGGGTTTATCGCACATGGTGTATGTTTAGAAATCGGACTGTCCAGGTTTTAATGATGCCTTACGACCATTTCCGCACATTCCTCCATACTTCTGTTTATATCGTGCACATGCCAATTTTCCATCTTTACCACTGATGCGATCCATGTGTTTTGTCATCTTGTCTCGCATCTGGTACGTAGTCGGGTTACTGGAGGGGTCAGGAGAGGCATGAATCTCTACCACATAATTCAGTGAAACGCTAATTCGCCTCCAGCTATTTCATCCCGATAAACAACGTTACCCTCGCTGTGAAAATTGGGATTTTTTTTTTTATCTCTGCTGGAAAGATAATGTCTTATAGCTGGAATATTTGGCTGCACGATTTGGCCACTTAACGATTTCTGACAGCCGGGGGTTCGGTTTATGCTGTCGGAATCACAAAGATGTCATAACAAAGGCTGAGATGTCCGTACGCATGAATTCCAAGCACGAGATACGAATTGGATTGAACGACTAAATGATGAGTACGGTTTGTGGCCACATTTTTTACTGTCTATGACTGATGTCGGATGAGGAAAACATTAAGTGGTTTTCCACGACATGGCAGACCTTTCAACTACACAATTATTATGATGTAACAAGCTCTACTGTTATTATGGTACAAAATATTACTAATTTTTTAATGTTTGCCTAAATTATCTTGACTTTATGTCTCTTGTCATCGCAGATTTTACAGTATATACTTCATATTAGAAGATATCGAGGGCTGACTGCAATAAACAGTTATGTCCAGATGTTTTACACTGGACATAACTGTTTATTGCAGTCAGCCTTCGATATGTTCCTTGAGATTACAACCAGAGACTCGCATCCAGTAAAAGAGACAAATAAATTGTTGCTGTGAGTTTTGGAGGATATATGGTAATGTTAGATAGTGAAACCAGTCATTTTGTGAAATGACTAAAAATTTCAGTCATTTTGTGAAATGACTAGCGGCAAATTTCAGTCATTTCATGAAATGACTGGAAAATTTGCGGTCATTTCATGAAACGACTGGTTTCACAATCTGACTGTAACATACCACCGATGGACCAAGACATAATGACCACTCAGAGATGAAGTGACTAACATTGATTATCTTGTAACACCATCTGAGGGTCGGAGAACAGGTCTTAGAAAATGCGTTAACAGTTAGTTCCCACAGTTGCTGTGCTGGATACAGAAGAAAAGAGGCCTTTGCGAGTTCGACTTGGGCCAAATGATCATGGCCAGACAGCTGGGTCAAAGCACCTAAACGGTAAGGCTTGTAGGGTGTTCCCAGTCATAAGAGGTAAGTAACAGCTGAGGAGGGACAAACCACGAACCATCGACAAGGTGTTGGGTGCCCAAGTCTCACTGACACATGAGGGTAATGAAGACTATCCCGTCTGGTCCAAAATGACAGAAGAGCTACAGCTCCATAAGCCTCCAGAAAATCTATTGATGGTCACGGCAGGAATGAACCACAGCACACAGTGCATTGCGCCCTGTTGTAACTGGTCCGAGTAGTCACAGACCAGTCAGAGAAACCCGGAGTGGAAGCATTCATCAATCTGACAAAGCTGTGGAGCAATTTGGCTGCATGCCATGAACCAACAACTATTTATAGACAAGTGGTCATAATCTTTTGGCTTGTTGGTGTATATGGCTGGATATCTGCTGAAGTTATTTGCGTAATTTTTATTTGATATTTCTTTGAATGGGGACTACTGCACATACAAGAGCATCTAACAAACAGTTTGATGTCATGAATCATAACATTTATGACAGATGCTAATCCGCAATGCTAAATACAATGAAACATTTGTGGATGAGACAGAGGCTGTGAGGTTTGAGTTATAAACCCAGTGCCCTAACCCACATTCATGTGGCACCCACTCTGTGAACACTTATGTGGTGGAGATCATTACACAACACCTGAGCTTTCTTAGGATGTGAAAGAGTTCATTAGTCCTGTGTGACAAAAAAAGGAAGGCTAAGCAAGACCTGCAGTATTTGGGCTTTGTTAAAAAGCCAACTGAGAAAATTCTGCAGTCTTCTGTAACGTTTCCTCCAACGGACGGGAAGTGGAGGACTGGACTCAGGCGCAGGATTGAATAAATGAGAATTTATTATGATACTGCACTGCAGTTGACAGAAATGGTGTAGATAAGAATAAAAGAGGAACTGAGATTCCACACTAAGCCTACTATGGGAAAATAACAACAAGCGAAAAAAAAAGGTTGCGCTCAACTCAAAGAATATAAGAGACACGTTTCTGGGTGCGTTAAAAGGAAAAACAGTGGATAACGAAAAACGCACTCACAGGATAATCGTATTTTGTGGTTTATTGGAAGCAGTCACAAGACTTACGCGTTTCGGTCCAAGCCATCTTCAGCGTCTTACCGAGGAAATGGAGAAGGTGTAACTTAAACTCTCAGGTGAGATGTGATGTCAGCTAATCACCACACAAGTAAAGAAAATAAAAAAGTATATCCTAATAAACTGATATAACAAAAAGGAAACACCAAAAGTGAAAAGAACAATAATTACAGAATATAAAAATACTGAATAAAACTTAAAAATGACTCATAGGAAACAAGTCAAAACCAATTCCTCATTCAGGCCACCAGGGTGTACAGTTTGGAGGACATGAATCCAAAAGGCCTCCCTCTGAAGCAGAAGGCGTTCCCTATCCCCGCCCCTCCTAGGTTGGTGAATTAACTCAATACCTTGGAATTTTAAGGTACAAATATCATGACCAGTGCGATTGAAATGCCGTGTCGCAGGAGACTTTTCATCATGTCTACGGATATTGCTTTTGTGTTCTGTAATTCGTAATCAAAGTTCTCAACTGGTCTTGCCAACATAGCACAAGCCACATGGGCACTTAAGCATAAAACCAACAAAGGAAGAACGCCATGTAATTCTTCCCTTCACCGGAAATTTTTTTCCCGTGCGTGGATGGACAAAAGTGTCATCCTTGATCATTGCATTGCAGTTTATACAGTTACGACAAGGGAAATTGCCGAAAGGAAGATTTGTGGGCCAATTAGAGGGAGGAGTATATAACAACAACACAATGTAGGGCAAAATAAATGGAATCGATGTTCCTTAAACTTTACAACGAAACGCGCCAGTAACAGCACAGATATTAGTTTAGAGTTAGATATGTGTGTACGCAGGTAAATGAGCCTAAACGGACAGCAATGTCACACAGGCTAGGGATTACACAGAGCGAACTCTGTCCTTAAATGCCAGTGCTACTAATCAGAGGTGATGAGAACACAGAGGAATTTGGTAATTGGAAAATGACAAATGATAATTGAATGATTAGTGAAGGCTGCTGCAGGGTCCTAGTTGGCCGGTGAGCTGGAGACTTGGAGGCATGGCCTTACATATTCATGCTAACAAGAAACCAGACTCCAAACCATTTGCTTATTCTCATTTGTGTGTTCATGATCGTGTCTGTGACAGCACAAGATTATTCAGGCGCATGACATCTATGGGTTTTTTTTTTTTAATTTACCGTTGAAAATCGTTGATCATTTTTTGTTGGCAATATTTGTCTAGAGAATTGTGCGCGGAGGTCTAAACTGGTCTCGACTCCTCGAGAAGCAAGACCGGGTCATTCAAGTTTCCACAGTGAGTCAACGCAGTCACGCTGCGGACAGTCTTTAACCAGGAGAGGAACTGACTCCCCTGAGCCAAACGGCATATTTAATTTGACTGTCAGAGCCAATCACTTGGCCTTATTTGTGCAGCCAGAACGCCGGCCTCCGGAGCTGCAGTCATGATCTCACATAGCTAATTAAAAAAAAAAAAAAAACTTTGCTAGTGATCTATTATGGCGACTAATAATGCCCAGTTAACCTAGAGAAATGTTCTCGCAATGCAGCAGCAGTGTTATTACACTGACAAAACATTCCATTGGCATTGCCAGAACGTTCTGTCAAACCCTGCTGAAGTGAGTCTGATCGCTCAAGACAGACCCATCCAGATTAGTAATGCAGTAATAACGTCTCAGTATGGCCGAGGTCCTTCCAAAGACATGCGTCATCTCCTGAGAAGCAAAGAATCATTAACCCCCATTAACTGAAGACAACGTAATTCACTAGTGAATTAACCTGTATTTGGCCAAGGAGTATGTTCATGGCATGCTAAGAGAAGTGTTAATTCCATGTAGCGTAGGGAAGGGACATTGGGTATGAGTATCGAGGCTTGCAGGAAGATATTGCAGAGGAAGGAGGCATTTTTCGCCTGCCCTCCCCCTATATCTTGTACCTGACTTCCCTCACTACTCGGTTCCATTGTTACCTCCGCCAAACGAAGTTGGCAGGAGGTTATGTGATCGGTGCCGTTTGTTTGTTTGTGAACAAGATAACTCAAAAAGTAATGAACGGACATCTCTGAAATTTTGTGGGTGGATCGCTATTACATCAGGGATGGACCCTATTGATTTTGGCCGCGATCAGTGAAAGAATATGGCCGCCACGGCAGCCATCTTGAAATCTTATGACACGCGATAACTGAACTTTGCTCCCACACAGCCAGATTTGGACTGTGCTGCCTTGACAGAGGTTTGCGCTCCAGGATTGCCTCTAGTTTTCATTTGAATTTCCCGCCAAAACCTCCTGCAGGTCATTCATTGGTTTTCCCCTCCATTTATGTTTCCATGTCCAATCAATACGAGCTCGACTGTAAAGAACAGCCCACTGTGTTTGGTATAAATTTGTAAGTGCCCATTCTGGGGCCCTCTTTCTGGTGCTTGGGGGGCCACAGACATTAGCAGTCATTTTGTTTGTAACTGAAGCACAATTATTTCCTCACAGTTTGACGACCAGAATAAATAGAATAAATGACTCCCAACCAGCTTCACCATTCAGTTCCACGACAATATACTATTACTACTGATGAACAATAATTAAAAAAAAAAAAAAACAGATCTGATTATCATGCCTTTAATGGCAGTTAAAGGCCACCTTGTGCTAAAAATTTTAAATTAGTAAAGATAGTAAGGGGTTTAGCCTCAGTTTTTGTATCACGGTGAAAGGGGTCTGCTGTGCAGTAAATTCTTTAGGGGTAAAGAGTGATGTTCTCAATCGGTCTGTCAGGCAGAGGGCAGCAGCCCAAGGAGGCCTTATAACCAGGGGTTTAAAAGAACTTTTCAACTGCCTAGTTAACAATAAAACCAAGTCTACCTACCTTTTATTCTCTTCTTCCCAATCCACAGCTTGAAAAACTATCTCTTATTTAACCCCATAAAACACACAGGCCCATATGTAAGTCTGTCAAATGTAGCTGCTTTTTAAATTCAAGTGGAGATCCCGAGGTTTCCAACAATTGCAAATATGTCTTGCTGAATTACAGGAAAATTTGTATTAAATGGTGCATAAGACCTAGATATTTGCCATTTGATGCAATGCTGTGGCCATAAAAACATGGCATCTTGGGTTACAATATTTCTCTCAATATAAGTGTGCTGTAGCTTTAGTGAAGCTCTGCAACCAGCACATACAGAATATGTGTGTGACATTGGCCTACAATATGAAAAAAAAAAAAAATGCTACTTTTTTTAACCTGCTTAAGAAAAAACTGAACTGAAAGGGTAGAGTTTAAGGGGTTAACCCATAGAAGGAGCCATTTCAGTCCGCCCACTGCTCTCACACTACAGGCTAAAAGTACTGGGCCACCAACTTAGCTGACACGACCGGAGGCGCGTCTTTCTTGTTCCTCAATAACCACTGGTAAACACATGCCTCTGACCTGTGATGCAAGTCAAACTGATGCAAAATTTGCAAGAAATGTAGCAAAGAAGACAGAATAGGCCAAAGACTTGTAGGTCAGCTACTCAAAGGTAACAGTGCGTTAAAGGTACCGGTAATTCTGATAGCCAGACTGAAACCATGACTGCTAAATTGCTGTTTTGATTAGAGCCATAGGTTGACTAACACGCACAAGGGCTCCTGTTTTAGTTGGCATGCCCATACCTCGCCAGTATGCATGTCACATTGCATACCTGTTCAGCAATGCTGCCGTGTTTACAATCCAACCACAAAAAAAAACAAAGTCAATTCAGTTTCTACACCAATGACGTTGCATCGCTCAACCACAGAAATTATGATCCATTCAAAGTAATGTAGTTTTTTGTTCAAACGGCTGCTCAAAAAACCATTTAAATAAAATAGATGAAATCAAATAGGGAATAAATCAAGCCCATTCTAAGCATGATGTACGTATATCGTGTAAATTTCCGCCTGCCAAGTCTAGAAAATAAATCGCTGTAATGAACCGTACAGAAATCCCTGTAACTGCACTTAGTCTACACAGAATGCACTGAAACTGCCTGAGTTTGTGATTAAGGACAGAGAAGAGAGGGCCACTTCAACCAAAGAGAAGAATGTGCCATTCAAAGTCCAAATTATCATTAACTTATTTTATTTATAAGTGGAACTAGTACAGGCAGGAAATGTGGGTCATTCTACATCACCTGTGCAGTTGTCTGCGTCAGCGGGAGCACACCAATCACAGAGCGGCAACCGCAAAGAGCCTATTACGTTGGTCTATTTAAGCACAATCAGCACTAACACCTTTGCTGCTTAATCTATGCCTCACGTGCAGGGTGAGAAACATTTCGCTTGCCACCTCCACCCCAGCCTCCACATGTTTGGTTCTGCTCTGTCTGACAGAGGGGGGATTCTTAAGTTCTGCTCCCTACCTAATTTTGTTGTTGTTTAGTATGTTCTCGCTATGCATGGTAGAGAGCACCTCCAGAGCAGAACCTTCCACCAAACTCAAATTTCATTACATCTACATGTTAATAAATTTGTTCAATCATAAATACATGAGTTTACCTGACTGAAATTTATTTATTTATTGGGGGGGGGGGGGCGTGCAGATTAGATAATCGAGTCTGGAAATGAGATCCCGGCCTATAACGGCATTTTGAAAGCACCTCTGATTTTTCCTAGAGAGAGAGACGGAGACCAGTTGGATTCAGGATTCACGGCCTCTCCCAGTCCTTTACTGTCCTCCTACGCCGGCTGCTATTCGCCTTTTGTTTTCGGAGAAAAGGGGACGTCGCCACAAGGATTTACATTTGGATTTTGATAACGCTGTTGCTGCAGAAAAAAGAAATAAAATAAAACAAATGCGTGAAAGCGACAGGGCTCAAGCACAGCATTCCCCATCCAGGCAAGGCCAAATTTCCATGCTCGGCTGAATCTCGCAATCCCAGCAGTAACTTATGTACGAGGAACTTTCCGGAAAACTAAAAATATGGGAGCTGGACCCCAAAACCCATCCCACGGCTCATATATAAGGAAAAATATCACTCAAAAAGGAGCATTCATAACCATCAGTCATTTGCAAGGTCTGAGCTCGGGCCTGTATTCGGAAACATTCATAAAATGTCTGGCAGTAGCAGTAGTGGACCTGGTGTTCCTTTTCAGCTCATAACGGATATGGTTAATATATGATTGATAAATATGGGGACCTGGATCTGTGCTGTGTGAATAAGTAAGATATCTTCAAGTCACTGTCTTACATACAGTAAAATATTCAGTGTGTGGTCGGCTCTGATAGAATTAATATGTATGGTAACAAAGCCCAGGATTTTATTTTACATTGAAACAAAGTCAATTTTTAATTGCCTCACAATGTTACTGGAATGTTCTGTCAATGTTATGGTATTGCTGCCACATGGCATGGACATTCTGAAAGCATGTCTATGTGTTAGCTGAGCATTTTGAGTTTGATTATGACTAGATCAGAGGAGGCCAGTGTTTTTTTATGTCCAAACAAAACAAAGAAATTTGCTCGCAGTCAAATTAAATGTGCAAGACGAGCCAGTTCAGCATTGATTTGATGAATAACAAGACAAAGGGAGAGACCCATAGGTCCTTACTCCAATCACAAGAGACGAAGTCTCAAGAAAAGGGAAAACATAATCCCCAAACCAGTCCTTCTCAAGCACCAGCCAAAGCACATTTCAGGAAATCCACACTGGGATCAGTATAATCCCATAATGTGCATCCATCTGAAATTATACTGAATGGAGTGCAGTGCTGGAGCTTGTAATGTTTTTGTTTTGCTGTAAATATGAGTATTTATTTCTTCTTTCATTTCTTCTTGCATAAGGGATGTTGTCCAGTGATAACACTATTTGTTTGCGTGTCCCATTGCTCCATGTCCTCCATAATATTAGTCAGAGAAAGTATAAAGAATAGACAAACTGCTTAAGGCGTTTTCAGCAGAGGTTTGTAACACTAGAGATGGGGGTTGTATGACATATTCCACCCCTACCCCGAAAGCAGCCAATCACCTGCTTTATACAGCTGAACCAGGAAACACATCCATATCTGCATTGGCACACGCACACGGTTCAGATTCACAACAGTATCTCTTGGTTTCAACTGATTAGCCAATTTTTTTATTCAGGTATTCTGCTGGGATGAACCCACTGAGTGCATATCATTCAGTTCAGTGGGATGAGCTGACGGCATCATGTCACAGCAGGGTTGGGTTCAATAACTTTTTTCAATTACAATTACAGTAATTGCAATCAATTACTTTCGTAATTGTAATTTAATTTTAATTGCATTTTTTATCGAAAAGTAATTGTAATTCAACATTCTGTCCAGAAAGTAATTGTAATCGAAAAAAGTAATTGAACCCAACCCTGTGTCACAGCACACTGTAAAGGAAGTTTGTGCTGTGAAACCTTGCCCATGCATAGTGGAAGTATTGCCTGAGAGGGGAAATACGTTTTAAATGTTATGTGTGGGCAAAGTCACCAAATTTTTTAAAGTGATTTTATCAGATTTGACTGGTGATTCTATACGTGCGGTTTATATGTTCCAGTGACCACTGAAAATGAAGTGATAGCTCTCTCCCCATGCACTTTGGGTAGGGGCCTCGTCCTGTTATACCGAAATAACTGCCTGGGGGCAGTGCCAAGACAGCTGTTGAGTGGAACATCTTGCCTAAAAAGACTTTGTTTTAGCGTGTGCAGATGATCATTAGAGTCTGCCCCAAACAAACATGGCGGCCCTCTGTTTCTCTCCAGTATGCATTTCTTTCCACTGGCTTAAAGATATCCTCCGTTTGGGAAAAAACAAAAACTCAACCCAGAAAAAGACTAATTAACAATATCTTTCATTTGGTTTTCATTTCAGACTAATCTTCCTTCGTCTACTTCTTGTCATTTTAATTTTACTTAAGGGTGCGGCCTTTGTTTAAAAACTTGCACTGGAACAAAACACTGCTGGATCACTAGCATGCTTTCTTCCTAAGAGTCCTTTTTTATAAGGGACAAATGTGCTTTTCTTGGCATCCAGGGGTGTGGCACCAACTTTCATTTACTTGGATTGCAGTAGATTTAGTCTATTTTTCCATTACAACCTGTATTCTGAATCTTTGTTCCAGCAAATGCCATCAATAGACTTTGGCGATTGCTTCAGAAGACTTCTGTATAGACTGCAGGTACCCAGATTGACCAGAGAGGGTGCTCTTGTGCAATGAGTCAAGTAGAACTCGGCCAACCATTAGCCCTCCCTAGGCAAAGCTTTGACCCACATAGGGGGGAGACAGCCCAAAAGTTACGGAGTTGCCCAGCTATACCTGTTTGCATGCTGCAGTGTTCACAGTTAGGTCCTGCTGGGTGTATTTTTGTACTGATCAGGAGTACTAATGCATTCTGTGCCATATAGATCCCAGCTGTTTCCTGCTTGCTGTTTGAGAGAAGTATTCCACAGGTGAGATAATTAGCTATTGATGATTATTATCCAAGGATTAGCATAGTATAGTACTTTACAGATGATCACGCAGTATTAGCTGATAAGTAGCCTGCAGTATAGCTATCCGTATGAAAAAGGTAGGAATCCAGGACGAGCTCAGGGTTTAGGTGAAATGCTATCTGATGGATATTGTGGAAAAGCTACAGCAGCCAAATTTGTTGAGGAGTGTGTTTTACATGTGTGACTGAGGACCTGGTCTCTCTCATTGAGTGCAAAAATGAAATATTCAGAAAGAAAGGTTATAATACAGTACATGCATTGGGTCAAATTGAAAACCATATCACCTCAGATGCACACACACAAGGAACATAACAACGCATCTTCATACACTGTTTTAAGTGCTCAGAGAGATATGGGCTGGAGCCATTGGATGATATTCTCTAAAGACTGCATGAGTGCTCAGTGAATATCTCACCGAGCGACGAATGTTTGACGAAAGCAACGATAAGTGGTTCACTTTTTTGGCGATCCTAGAGATGTGAACTATTCACCTAGCATTTGTCAGTCAGTGAGATACTTGGGGGTTTGTTGACAACTTTCTAGCAAGTTTTTGGTAATATTTTGGTGAGTAGTTGATGAACAGTTCATGAACAGTTGGTTAATCCTTGGGAATAGTCAGCAACATTTTGGCAGTTGCGGTGACTGTATAGAGAACAGTTGTCGACTAATTGAAGAGCAGTCAGTGAATACTCAGCAAATAGGGTGACCAGGTGTCCCGCTTTGCGTTGTACCGCATAGCATTTTCCTCTGTTTTCCAACGTACCGCAGATTGAGACTCTGTTCCCCATTTTTACTGCCTGGAGAGACTGTTCTAAAATCGTGCGCTTAATCAGTAGCTGATAGTTTAATACAGGTCTGGATCTTAGGCGTTATGCACCAAAAATACGGTTATTTTAATTACATTTTCTATTGGAACATGTACATCACAATTGAACCACGAGATTTGATTGGTGCTTTTTAGTGAAACAAAAGCTGTTAAGTAATAAATGAAATTCTGAACATACTCATTAACTCTTTAACAGATTGAATGCAGCTGACAAGTAGGCTACTGCTGCTCAACAATGACATCGGACTTTATAGGGGCGCTGACACTGCCAAGGATGTGTAGTGGTTGAGTCGTGAGAGAATTTAAAGCTGTGCACGATATTGGTATTTGTAAGGGAGCTTGTCAATATTCTGAACAGTGAACGCGTTCATTTTTGAACGGACACCTGTTCATTTTTGGATGCGTTCGAGGCTGCAAACTTGGTCACTGCGTTCGATAATGAACACCCTTCTGTTCATTTTCTGATGCGTTCATTTCCCGATGCCTGCCCAAGGCCTGATGCATTCATCTAAAACTGAACGCCATTCATATAAAACTTAACTCCGTTCATTATAAAATGTTCGCAATCCAAGAATTTCTGTTTGTAGTCAACTGTTCTGAGTTTTTTATTGCAGATTTTGTCGATGTATGTGACAGTTTATGCGGTTAACGCCATCTCCCCGTTTTCCGTCATTTACTATAGATAGATTTTATAGATAGAAATTATCGGTGTTACAGCTGGAGTCTTCTCTCTGTTTTATGCATCAGTTATATAAAATATTGTCGTCACTCATTTCTTTTTCTGAATTGTAGGCCTACATTTGACTGGCGATGTCGTGCCAGAATTTGGAAAATGTGAAACGTGCACGTATGTTACCCTTTGCCCACCGTCGTCTTCGTGGTCTCGGGGTTGTGTTTTTCTGTATGCCTATCTGATTTTTTCTACGTCAGCTAAAGTTACATAATGTATAAAAAAATCACCCAACGATAAAGATTTATTGCAAGATTTTAAGGGTGTCGAGAACAATAAATTTGCCATTATGACTGAAAATAATCAGCTATAGGGGAGACCGGGTCTAGTTGTTACACTTTTTTTCTTTGAACGGCTGTAGATTATCAGGTTTTTGTTACCAATATGCACTGCACAGATAGGAAGTTTATTAGACTACATGACTGATCTGCAGCAACCCCTATATTCTGCGCATACGTGATGCTGGTGAGGAAAAGATAGACCCCCATCACCTGGGGTAGTTTGTTACAGGAGGGGTAGTTTGCTACAGGTTGTGGGGCATTTTGTTACACTAAGAATTTGCTTATTACTATTATTTGCCTTACTACTATTATTCCAAGAAGCTACTGTAAGGATCCTCTTGAGTCATTCTCTAATGGCATTGCCACATTTCGTTATTCGTTTGTAATTTCGAGTCATCGTTCTGAAATAAAAAAGGTAGAAAGTCTTTCAGTGAGGTAATTTGATCCCAGGTCTTCCCGGCACTGCTGACTCCTTTTGTTTTATAAGAAACTATCTTATCTTTTGTATAGACTATGCTGATTTCTGCGATTTCGCGCTTACGTGTGTTAAGTGAGCTTTTAGATTATGGGCGCAGATATTCTTTTGTGAACGACGACTGAATATGGATGATGGTTTAGATAAACGTTTGTACAGGCCTATTTTAAATTCTAAATTCCTTAAAGTGAAATAGTTCTCATTGTCATTGTTAGTTTTCTTTTCATATACTGGGCATAATCTGCCTGCAAAAGATCATTTGCCAATTTAGGTGACGCTTCAGGAATGGGATTATATGCGACCTACTCCTGTTCTCTGAACAAAAACATACTCCGGTCATCTAAACAAAAACATATTAAACTTAGTCGACTGAACAAATTAAGTATTAATCCCGCACATCATCCAAAAGTCTTGTCACCGGTATTCCAGCGTGTCGCATGAATTCAGGTCTCACTCCGTGATCTCGTATCCCTGAACCAGCTAATCCCCTGGCATCACAAGACTAGGCTACTCAGTCATTTATCTTGCAATCAAGCTTATTCATTAATTGAACTGATAACACCCTTATAATAAGGGTTATATTCATAAAGGGGAAAGGGGGGGCAGGGGGGATAAATATTTATTAACATTCAGACATGCTGATTTTATAATACTGTGCATATGCAGAGGTTTTACTTTGCTCATCTGCTTGTCTAGATCTGGACTTGTCGTCGGCAGCTCCCACAGAGCAGTGGTTTCATGTGTTGTGACTTCAATTTGAAAAAAATTCTGCACAATAAATTAGAACAATATATAATATGACAAATGGTAGCCTACAAAATCTGCGACAATCAATGGAACAAAATCTGAATATCATTGCAGAACTCATCGTGTACGTAGTGGGCTGTAACTTCGAACTTCGAAAGGTCCATGACGGCGTCGAGGCGACGGCGTGCCCTTTGCGTGGAGTCGACGCAGAACCATAAATCCAGCTTAAAGTGTGGCATTTTTTTTGGCTTGCATGTTCACAGGTTTAAAAAGAAAGGTTTAATATCACGGATAATTTTGCAATTTGATATGAGCAGGACTAAGTTATCCTAGTTCTTATACTCACAGAATAGTAGAATTAAACTTGGGCTGTCGCGCAGATGATGTGATACAATGCGTAAAGTATAATTTTAATGTATTTAATTTAATTTATTCACAATCTTTTGCATACAAATTGCCTAGCGGTCACATCATGATTTGGAATTCTAAAATGCTTTTTTATATAAGAAGGAAAAAGTGGCATACTGACACCACACGGAGGCGATGTTCATTCCAGTAAAGTATTCAAACAGCAACATTTGAATGCTTTGGCTGACTGAACGTACTCGTACCATTGAATCACAATTTATCTCCAGTCTTGAGTGTGGAATGTGTTAAAGCATCTTATCGAACTCGATGAAAAGTGTAAGCGTATAGCGGAAGATTGACGATCGGTAAAGATATAGACCTAATCTCGAAACTGGAGATTTGGTAGGATTTTTTAGTCGACGTGAAAACTGTCGTTTAATAGGCATGTACCTTTCAATATACTTCTAAATTCTGCAGGATGGGAGACGGGGAATTTTTTTTCTCTTAAGAAGGAAATTTTTACGCATGTTGGTGTAAATTTTGCAAAGTGGAGAGCAGATTCATTTTGTAACGCGAGAGAGGGTAGCTGCGTTAATTTTTGGATGCCGTCCAGTCAAAAATGAACGCATGCTTGTTCATTTTTGAACGCAAAATGAACGCATGCTCATTCATTTTTGAACACTCTGCCGTTCGTTTTTTAGCTGAACATGAATGGAGACTTGCTTTTTTTAAATGCCTGTTCAAATTTGAATGCGTTCAGTATATTGACAAGCTCCCTAAGTGAGTTTGATCTCTTGTAATATAACTGAGAATATGATTCCTTAGAATACCCGCAGTTTTTTACATTTTGACTCGAAGTAGTGATTACAAGAGGGTAACACATTCTTTTACATTTCTTTACGTTTCTTATGTGGCGACTACTTGGAGACTATTTGCGGATTTTTTGCACAATGAATGGGGAATGTCACAGACGCCAACTGTTTGCAAGGCCAGTGAGATACACACTGTATACCTTTGTGTAGTGTTCTGCTGAAGAAATGGCTCACAGAGATGTAAAGTCCAATGGTTAGAAATTAAGAAATTAATAATTAAGGTCACACTTTAGATGAAGTATTGTTCATAAAGGCTTTATACAGCATGTATAATGCCTTCATAAATGAGACATAATGTCTTAAGCAAATGTCATGCTTTGTAAAGGGTAAAATAACACATCCGTATTCAGCATGTGGTGCCAGATGTGACAATGACAATCTCACTTAGCTGATAATGTCACCCTTTATTGCATTTTGCCACTAGCTAAGTGACATTAGCTGTGTTTCCATCCAACTTGTATCGCAAATCTTAAGCAAATTTTCATTAATGCGGCAAAAGGAAAAGCGCATTTGTGCTCGTTTCCATCCACTTCAGTTATGCGCTTTTGTTTCGCGGGATAAGCCGTAGGTGCCGTTGGGTGTTCAGCATGTGATGCCAGATGTGATATAAATAAAGGGTGACATTATCAGCTAAGTGAGATTGCCATTGTCACATCTGGCACCACATGCTGAATGTGGATGTGTTATTTCACCCTTTACAAAGCATGACATTTGCTTATGTATGATTTATAAAGACATTATGTCTCATTTATGAAGGCATTATACATGCTGTATAAAGCCTTTATAAGCAACACTTCATCTAAAGATTGACCGAAATTAAGAACCAGCCATATGCTCCTTCCACCTCAAAACTCATTCAGGAGATTCCACTATTTATCTCTACCTCCACTTTAAAAAATGATTTCCAAACTCGACTAAGTTGCTTTGACTGAGTTCAGTTCAGTGAATGTAAAGAGTTTTAATAAACTTGACTCTTTAAATTGACAGATATAATCAAAGCAACAAGATGACAGCAATTTTTTATGCTGAGTAAACAAATCATTTCTTGCAGAGTGGCTGAAGAATTAGCAAGTCCTCATTAGCAAATCCAGGTGACTGGAGCAAAATTGTTGGGATGGACTTGTATTTCTTGAGGTTGACTTTTACACTTGAGTGAGATGGATCAAGGGAAACGACCCCTGACCCCTTTGACAGACAGGCGTCCTGTGCAGAGAAATGGGCTCGTGCACTGGGCTGTTTTCGTGGCACGGGGACAGGGAAAACCTTTGCCTAGACCAGGCCGCCCTGCCCCTAGTTTGACTTCCATTACGGCATGGAAAAAGACGCAGCTAAACAAGCTTGGAGCTCATGCACGAGCGAGAGCGTCTATAGAGCCAAAAACCCATCTCCAGCTGGGTCTGGAACACAAAGCCGACGCACAACGCTCAAACAAGACCTGGGGCGAAAAAACAATACTAATCCATAAATGAGCTTCACATTTTACACGACGTTTGCAGGCAGAGAGAGACAGATGAGCTAAATACCACAGTCTGTGTGCAATTATGGAAAAATAAACAAAAAAAGTTGACTTGCAAGGCAAATAAAAAGTGTTTCCTATTGTTGTGACCTTATAATGTCTTTTAGTATTGGACTCAATCTCATATCTGACATATCGGGACCATTCCATGAGAATGAGGAATGAGAACACTATTTTCTGGTGCAATCTTCGAAAATTTATCTATAACTACTGAGCAAAAGCTGGAATCTGGACGTCTGCAGGAGTGGAAATCTAATTTGAGAGCCGTTTTGACGTTAAAGGGTTAGGTAATCCTCAATATAGCACATGATTTACCCAGACAAAGGCTGGCTACGTTCTACTTTGCAAGAATATAGGGTTTTACCTGATCGTCTTCTTGGTGTTTCACCAGCTTTTAACAAAAAAAAAAAAAAAAAAGTTCACCGAGATGTGTTCTGTGACCAAAAGGCTGTTTTATACATGTAAGACATATGTGGCCAGATGTCTTAAGAAAAGTGTCTATACAGATTCTTATATGCTTAAACTGTTGAACAACGTTTGAGGCACAAACTATTTTCTTCATGGTAATTATAGCTAGTTATGCTGTTGTATCAACGTTTTTATCAGTCCATCCAGCCAATGAAATAATAAAACAATCCAACAACAGTGTTTGCAATGTTAAAAATATTCAACAGGAACAACACTTCGTTGGATAGCGCTTTTTTCTGTCTCTCCGAAATCATTTTGGTCATCCGACACAATCGACAGACACTTGCAAGTACAATATGGCTTTAAGTGTAACTCATTAATGAAAGAGCCTAACGCACTCCTGAAGATAAAAGTTGAGTGCATCACGGAGATCAGAAATGTTCAGTCCAGGATGAGAAAGTAAAAGTCCTGCCTTGTGTTTGTTCCATCCATGACCTCACCCAGCTCATTTCACTCATTACTTTGACCTCTTGTGTGAAGACTTGGACTAATTATCAAATACCGGCAGTTTGGAACAATATATACAGGAAGGATTTCAATCTCTGGCCCTGGATTTTACAGACTCTAACACAACGGCCTCCAACTCTGTTCCTGAAGATTTACCATCCTGTAGGTTTTTACTCTGACCCCAGTTCAGCACACCTCATTTGGCTAATTAGCAGCTCATCAAGATGTCTAACTGGGAAATGAGGAGCACTTTGCTTTGGTCGGAGTGAAAACCCTCAGGGTGGTATATCTCTGAGAACAGGGTTGGCAACCCCCGCTCTAAAAAAAAATGGGAATCAGAGGACCAGTACTGAGAATGTTCAGGACCTGGTGACTCACCGATGTGGACTCCACTTATCACCCCATAATCTGCTGCTTCTGCTTCTCTCGCTGAATCGCCTAACAGGACCAGCACAGGGGACCGGGACAGCCAGAGAAGAAGAAGAATATTGATAGCCAATCTCAGAAATGTTTTACAGATGATGGCAGCAAGAATTAGACTTTTATTCATCCACGGAGAACATACAGTACTTCTCTTTCATCAAGAACTCTCTGGGAGAACCTGCCACTCACCCTCTTGCCCGTCAGTACTTTATAGGCTAGTTTCTCTGACACAGCTTAGTCTTGGAGTCAACAATCCTCCCAGGATTATTGAATATTTTACATGGAAATTCTTTATTTAAAAAAAAAAAACTTGATTTAGTGCTGGAATAGGCTGAATCTGTAGCGGTGAAAACCAGCCCGTGAGCTACTGAAGCCTCACGCATCATTGTATGGTGAAGTAAATCGGCATGACTTGAACGCATGTAAAGTGGCAACAACAGGCTGCATCTTCCCTTGCGGTAATGCATTAGTTCTTTATTTATCCACTTAAATCCATTTGAACTCAAAATGCAAGCTTTGTATTGCAAGATGGGAGCTTTACACTGGACACCTTACAAGAAAATCTACTTGTCCAGTAATTTTCCGCAAGTAACCAGAAATATTGCTCACATTTTAAACTAGATACAATTATAACTGAAAAAAAAACTTTTTTTCTATGAAAGTTGTTTTGTCTTTGTGTTTTCTTGCATGTATTGTACTTGAGTCCTGTAATCCACAACCATTTTCTGCAGAGAACATGCTCAGTTCAATTTAGTCCAACTACCTCAAAACATTAGACCGCAGCAAGTCTGACCATACTGTATCTTGGGTTTCCTCAGCCGGAAGCATAAAAATATTAAAATGGGAAATTGTTTCAAGAGGGAACAACATGCTAGAGGAAACAAAGAGAATAAAACATTAAAGGAAAGAAAGGATGTAAACAGTACAGTCACATGCCGTGTTCATTAGCCACTTTGTCTCGGAGAGCGTCACAGTAAACAAGAACTCGGAAATAAGGGCGTGGGAGTTCGGAGAAGGTCAGCGCCAGGGAGACATGTTTAATGGCTGCAATGTGATGTGTTCATGAAGTGCAGGATGAAAGTACAGGGGCAGTTTGTAGGTTTGTTACTGTGCTAAATGCATCCTATAGGCTGGCGATTCAAGCCCCAGCATAGCAACACAATCAGTGCTGCTGCAAAGCACAACCCGACAGTCCCTTCGCAAGGCCCTCAACCCCATATGGCTCCAAGGAGATTGGCCCCAGCGTGGCCTAATCTACTGTGACTCGCTCTGGATTAAAGCATCACCTGAATAACTGGAATACTGATAACTATTGTCATCGACACTGCGGGCACACATGTATACGCAGGCATGCTTGTAAGCAGACATGCTGATAGTGGTTCTGTTTGTGATATATAATATTGCCAACTAGGTCTTGCAGCAGTGAAGTTTCTTGAATCTTGTATCTTGAATAAATCTCCATGTCCACACATGAAAACATGCTCAAACCATTGTCGTACACATAGATATACACTCACTCACAACTCTGTTTCCTTGTATATTCTCCATATACTCAGAGGTGTGTATTTACAGTTTAGAAGTTCTTTTAATTAGTATGGCCTAAAATTTCTCATTTCAAATTTCCATAAAAGAGGCTGACCCAAAACAGCCTTAGCAAACTAATTGCCCACTTCCCCATGTCCCATTTTGGACCATTTACAGACAACAATACTTATGCTACCAGGAAATCAAGCACAGAACTCGTCTCTGAAACATCCTTTTCAGGTGAGCTTCACTGCAAAATGGTACTACAGTTGGTGTCTTGTTTTATTTTGATGTTAAAATGCCCCAGGGGTGGAATAGAGAGTAGCTGCATCTCACAGCCAAAAGGTTGTGGGTTTGAATCAGACCTGGGCCCTTTCTGTGTGAGTTTGCATGTTCTCCCAGTGATCATATGAGTTTTCTTAAGGTCCTCTATTAGTTTAAAAACTTGCATGTCAGGCATATTGTAATGTCCTGGTGTAAGTGTGTGAGTGAAAGGTGTGTGATCCCAATGATAGATGGGTGAACTGTCCTCAATGTGCTCCAACTGGTCACCTATAGTATGCTGGAATAACCCTCAGCCCTGACCAGGAATAAGTGGGTGAGATAGTGATTGACTAAATGGATGAATTTTGGGAGGGGGGGGGACTTAAAAAAATAAGGTTATCTGCTGCACAGCATTTTTGAGTTTTGAGTTTGCACAAACTAAGTTGAAAGAACTTGAATTTGAAGTTGAGCCAACTCATAAGTACTTTGTAGCTGGTTGGCTTCCTTTTTTAAGCTGAGTGAACGTTATTTTTTTTTTTTTTTTTTGCGTACGAGCAATACTTGAGCAGCCATCACTCCTCCAAAGCCTACAGTTTTTTTTTTTTTTTTTTCCTTACCCATTGCAGCCCACAGGCCGAGCTCGCACAGGCAGATCCTGGAGGAAGACCCTTCATGTGTAGACGTCTCGCTCTGTAGGGATTACACGCTCGCTGCTCTGCAGTCGCCTGGATTCAATATTCGACGGCCGTTAAGTGAAAACAGGCCGTGGGGGACGCGGGAGACGGGGACTGGGGAGGCCCAGCAGTTTAGCGCCGACCGCTAACCGCTAAGCACAAAGCACTGCTTCCATCAGAGTTAGCTCTCATTTCATCTTCGGGGAGTCATTTAGTGTATTCTCCGACAGCCGCACTGTGGCTGTGATATGATGGTGGTCAGAAAAGAGGACGAGAACGAGGGGAAAACGACCCGTTTTAATGTAGACAAATGACCTGCATATTTCCAATGAGGAAAATGATGCAGTGCTGAGCGAGTTTGAACAGGGGAGTTTAACTGCCACTGTAAACCCAGATAATGTGACAAACTCAAATGTTTTGTGGAAAATTATTGCCACAAAAAATTGTACAGGCTAACTTAATTGCATTGTGTGGATGGTACTTAGACAAAATAAGTTAAAATTTTTGATAAGTTATTTTTTTACCATGCTTTTAAGTCCTGTGAACACAAGATCATTGGGTTGGCTGACACTATTTATTTGACGTTATCGGTTTCCACAAAACAATTGAGTGCACCACATTATTTCCAGTGTGATAGCCAAAAGGGGAAGTACATTTGTTGCAACATTCAAGGCCTTTGGCTGCTGATAAAAAAAGATAATTTCTAGAAGCATTAAAGTAATGAAGAATATCTGTCCCCAGCGTGCTGCAGAAATCCTACCATTAACAGGAAAATTGACAATATTAACACTGTAAACCCAGATAGTGATGTGAACTCAGATGTTTTGTAGAAACCTATTACCTCAAAAAATTGTGTCAGCCAGCTTAATAGCAGTTGTGCAGACAGTACCTAAAGAAAATAAGGTAAACATTTTGAGAAGTTATTTTTATCATGTTTTTATGTGCTGTGAACACAAGATCATTAAGTTGGCTTAAAATTTTTTGAGGAAATCGGTTTCCACACAACAGTTGAGTGCACCACACTTTCTGGGTTTACAGTGTAACTGAAAATTTTAGGACTGGTCCTGCATTGTGCCCACACATTAGTAACACTATTTTAGGTGGAGATGGTCTCTGTCCCAGCATGCATTGGGAGAGACATAGCAGTATACCCTCGGGAGGATCACAAATCCAATGCAGTGCACGTGCACGCCTCTCAAAGATGAGAGCCTATGGTCAATTCAGAGTCTCCAGTTAGCCAAAGCTGCATGTCTGACGATCGCAGAAGGAAACTGGGGTGCCCACACAAACACAGAAAATACCAACTCCACACAGCAGGGCCCAGGAACCAACTCCAACACAGGAGTCAAGAGCGCCTCGCTGCACTTAGCAACAGTTTTCAAAAAAAAAAAAGTAGTGGCCTGCAGGAAGGAGTAGCTGAAGAGTCTTATTGTGAGTGACAGGTGCACTATGGGCCGAGACAAGGACGAGTGTTTGTGTCATGATGTATTCTCGCATTCTAACGCGCTCATGACAGAAGACGACATGGCTTAATGCAGCGCAAATGTTCCCAAATCGAACAGAAGCTTTCGCTCCGATCGCAGAGGCCTGCCGAAGCCGCGGGGAACTCTTCTGCTTTCGGAAAGGACGTCGGCTCATGCAAAGCCGTCGGGGAGTGTAATGGGGTTTGACTGGTGCGGCAATGTGGGAGATACGGCATTGTGCTGTCTCGAACGCCAAGGCGACAAACATCGAGACAGGACATGCATTCGGGGATTGGAAACACATGTCCGCTCTATCCAAGGAATGTCTGACGCATCCACTCCTGTGTCCTGTTTTTTTTTTTTTTTTGTACGTATTTGCAACGATCCCATTTCACTTGTTGTCAGCTGAGGAGGGTGGAGAAAATATTGGAAATACCCCTAAAAAATGGCTTTAATGTAGAGTTCTTCATCACAATTACAAGAGTATCTACACAGGTTATTCCTATAAATGACTGCTTATTATCAGCCTTTCAGTATAAATGCACTTTGCATGGTAAGTGTCCTAAGCAAGATGAGGATATGAACGCAGCAGCCGAATAGTCGGTGCACAAATTTTAGGAGTGTTGTTCACAAAAACAGTAAAATTGTCCACGGAGGCAAGGGCACAGGTGCTAAAAACGACATAAACAAATGCCAAACACCGCAAAACAGCAATAGCAAACAAGATCTGCGGCCGCAAGTCAAATCTCTCCAACAGGGACAGACTAACCCCCGCTAAAATAGTTCCTGATAAACCCAGAACTACAGCTCTTCAGAACTGAATCAGTGATACAGTAACAGAGTGTGGTGCTCTTCACAAAGCAGGTATTAATGGTGGTGTTTCCGATGACATAACCACATCCCGTGATCACTGCGTAATGACTGCACAGTCCACAGTCAGATCACTGTGTAATGAATGCACAGTCCACAGTCAGATCACTGAGTAATGACTGCACAGTCCACAGTCAGATCACTGAGTAATGACTGCACAGTCCACAGTCAGATCACTGTGTAATGACTGCAAGGTCAACAGTTAGATCACTGTGTAATGACTGCACAGTCCACAGTCAGATCACTGTGTAATGACTGCAAAGTCAACAGTTAGATCACTGTGTAACGACTGCACAGTCCACAGTCAGGTCACTGTGTAATGACTGCACAGTCCACAGTCAGATCTCTTTGTAATGTCTGCAGAGTCCACAGTCAGATCACTGAGTAATGACTGCATAGTCCACAGTCAGATCAATGAGTAATAACTGCATAGTCCACAGTCAGATCACTGAGTAATGACTGCACAGTCCACAGTCAGGTCACTGTGTAATGACTGCACAGTCCACAGTCAGATCTCTTTGTAATGTCTGCACAGTCCACAGTCAGATCACTGAGTAATGACTGCACAGTCCACAGTCAGATCACTGAGTAATGACTGCATAGTCCACAGTCAGATCACTGTGTAATGAATGCACAGTCCACAGTCAGATCACTGAGTAATGACTGCACAGTCCACAGTCAGATCACTGAGTAATGACTGCATAGTCCACAGTCAGATCAATGAGTAATGACTGCACAGTCCACAGTCAGATCACTGTGTAATGACTGCACAGTTCACAGTCAGATCACTGTGTAATGACTGCAAGGTCAACAGTTAGATCACTGTGTAATGACTGCACAGTCCACAGTCAGATCACTGTGTAATGACTGCAAAGTCAACAGTTAGATCACTGCGTAATGACTGCACAGTCCACAGTCAGGTCACTGTGTAATGACTGCACAGTCCACAGTCAGATCTCTTTGTAATGTCTGCAGAGTCCACAGTCAGGTCACTGTGTAATGACTGCACAGTCCTCAGTCAGATCACTGTGTAATGACTGTGCAGTCTACAGTCAGATTACTGTGTAATGACTGCACAGTCCACAGTCAGATCTCCTTGTAATGACTGCAGAGTCCACAGTCAGATCACTGTGTAATGACTGCACAGTCCACAGTCAGGTCACTGTGTAATGACTGCACAGTCCACAGTCAGATCACTGTGTAATGACTGCACAGTCCACAGTCAGATCTCTTTGTAATGACTGCAGAGTCCACAGTCAGATCACTGTGTAATGACTGCACAGTCCACAGTCCTTTGTAATGTCTGCAGAGTCCACAGTCAGGTCACTGTGTAATGACTGCACAGTCCTCAGTCAGATCACTGTGTAATGACTGTGCAGTCTACAGTCAGATCACTGTGCAATGACTGCACAGCCCACAGTCAGATCACTGTGTAATGGCTGTACAGTCTACCGTCAGATCACTGTGTAATGACTATGCAGTCTACAGTCAGGTCACTGTGTAATGACTCTGCAGTCTACAGTCAGATCACTGTGTAATGACTGTACAGTCCTCAGTCAGATCACTGTGTAATGACTGCACAGTCCTCAGTCAGATCACTGTGTAATGACTGCACAGTCCTCAGTCAGATCACTGTGTAATGATTGCACAGTCCACAGTCAGATCACCTGTGTAATGACTGCACAGTCCACAGTCAGATCTCTTTGTAATGTCTGCAGAGTCCACAGTCAGATCACTGTGTAATGACTGCACAGTCCTCAGTCAGATCACTGTGTAATGACTGTGCAGTCTACAGTCAGATCACTGTGCAATGACTGCACAGCCCACAGTCAGATCACTGTGTAATGACTGCACAGTCCACAGTCAGATCACTGGTTAATGACTGTGAAGTCTACAGTCAGATCACTGTGTAATGACTGCACAGTCTACAGTCAGATCACTATGTAATGACTGCACAGCCCACAGTCAGATCAATGTGTAATGACTCTGCAGTCTACAGTCAGATCACTGTGTAATGGCTGTACAGTCTACCGTCAGATCACTGTGTAATGACTATGCAGTCTACAGTCAGGTCACTGTATAATGACTCTGCAGTCTACAGTCAGATCACTGTGTAATGACTGTACAGTCCTCTGTCAGATCACTGTGTAATGACTGCACAGTCCTCAGTCAGATCACTGTGTAATGACTGCACAGTCCTCAGTCAGATCACTGTGTAATGATTGCACAGTCCACAGTCAGATCACTGTGTAATGGCTGCAAAGCCTTCAGCCAGATACACTGTGTGATGACTGCACAGTCAGTTTCTGTCTGCAGTAGTTTGTTGTGTTAATTTAATGAGGACCAAATGTAAGAGCTGATTTAACTCAGAACATTTCACTGTGTAACAACGGTTTTTCAGCCAAGTAAGCTGGTCCTTCACACCTTTAATTCTAGAATCCGGGGGCCTCATTTAGGGAAGTAGCATGAATAAAATCTTGAAACGCACTCAAATCCATTATCATGGCCAATCATTGGTGATGCCATTTGTTTTGCACCAATAGGTGCTTCTGTTATTGGTTGTTTAACTACTGAAAGGTTAAAGGGCGAAATGATTTTACATCAGTGGGGTTCAGTCAGCCTCGGCCCATTGTTTTACATTTCGAGCCTCAATCGTGAAGCTTGGTGGATTGTGTTGAGGTTAATATATTTCTGAAGATCTTGTTTTGACTTTTCATGGCCAGAGTTTGTAAAAGCTCGCCCCCTGCACTCTGTCTGAGACCAACGTTATTGGACAATCTCCCAAATTACTTCAGCGCTGTCTGGACCAATGAAATGGAATCACTGACAGATGTAATTCTGTTTCTCGGCCTGAATGCACATGAGTTTTATTAAAGTGCTCCAGACAGGTCCGCTAACGCTAACCTCTTCCTAAGATGATATGAGTGGAATTTTCCACCAGAAATCAGTGTCCAAGCAGATAACCATCTATCAACCAAATCTGACACTGATTTGTCGCATTTAAATAAAATACGGCCATTAAAATATTTCCATTGAGAAAAAAAATGTGGTGAATTATTTCCAAACACACACACACACACACAGAAACTTGCACATACTCACATATTCACCCACAAATAAAAAGGAAAAGACACACATAAACACACGTGTCACTGGGCATAAGATAATCTGCCAAATTTTAAATATGATCATATTTTAAATTCAATTGCAGCTCTTATGTTTCTGCTTAACAAAAATGTAGATGTTTTGCACTGACAGTTCTCATTTAAGAAAATGTGATCTTACTTTGTCAAACTTATTTTCGCCCTGAAATAATTTACTTTGTCGTGCCAAACATTTTTAATCATTTTATATTGTTTCCTATTTGCAGTATGTCTCTATTGTATCAATTCAGCTTATTATCAATTTTTATAGTTTTATATTTATACCATGTCTAATTTTCCTCTGGTAGTAATGTGTCAGATGAACTGTACTGAAATAGCCATTTCCTGGGAGATTCTGGCAACTCAGTTCAATCTCTTTCAAAGTACATTCCTTCATGGAAAAAAAAAGCACATGTCCATATTTTTAGAAAATATAGCCGTGTATTTCATGTCCATAACAGGATGAATTATGGGTATTAAATGGATTCTGACACGTATGCATATGCTGTTACAGAATGTTTTTGATTACAGCTGAGTAGTAATGTTAGAGTGCGAGGTTAAAGATTGTGGGTAAAGTTTAGTCATGATGGAGGTAATGTTTTGGAAAGGCCTATAATTAAAAACAAGGATTCACTTTTTGATGTAACTGGACTATTTTTTTTTTTCTTCTGAAAATTAAGCCTATAACCCATGCAACTTTCATAAACCTTTGTAGAACTGGGTAGATGCGCAGTTTCAGGAGTTACATTGCAATGACTTTGTAATAGCAACAGTAAATTAATGAATTCCTTTTTTTTTTTAAGGGCAGACATCACTGGTTGCAGTTATGATAACAGCAGTGAATGACTGGATGGAGGCTGCTTCGAATGAGGAGAGACAATTCGATCTCTGGCTCTAATTAACTCATTAATCCTGGACTTATTCTACATTTCCTTAATTTGGGAAAGCAATAAATGTGATCCAGCTTGTAACAATTACAGGATAAAAATCAGGTCCCCACTGCCCAAGAGAGAGAGTGAGAAAGCCGAAAGAGAGAAAAAGAGTGAGAGAGAGAGGGAGAGAGACACTGAGAGGAGGTAGAGGGAGGGAGAAAAGGAGAATCGCAGTCCTACAGTCGGTGAGGAGACCAGGGCAAAATGCTAAACGGAGGGACATAATGGGGTGATACTGATTGAAAATCTCTTCAGTTCCAGAAAGATTACTGCATCAAATTACCCTGGAGGGGTATTTCCTCACTGTTTTTAATGAGATGAACAAAAACAAGAGAATCTGTCTACATAGGAATCCCTATCACATTGATCTCAAGTCCACACCGGAGACGACTGCTTAGATGTCATTCCTCGTTAGTGGACGCACAATCTTACCGGCACTTCGTTCTGGTTCTTTCCGTAGAACACATTCTGTGGCTCTGCGCAGTAAAATTCTCCTGTAAAACAGCGAGAGAACATTTAGTGCCCATAAAAATCACTTGCCCTGCTGAGCAAAGACACTTGAAATTTATGCCAAGAATCATAATATCTGGTGGAAAAAAAAACACAATTTTTGATTAAGTGTTTTTTATAAGGTTGTTAAAACAAATAGTTTTACTTTTAGTTATATATTTTGTAAGTAGGCCTTTAAAATGGAATAATTTTCACATTAAAACCCAATACCATGATTTCAGTGTGGAAAGTAAAAATGCCAAGAAAAAGTGTACACTCTGTTAGGACTTTTCACAGTAAAAGACACTATTATGTCTACAGGCTCTCAAGTAGCCCTACCTGGAGCCCAGGGCTGTGTCCTAACTGATGTACCTTTGTAATATATACTGTCTACTATGCGCACGTTCCTTACTGTCTTCTGACCACACAAGTACCATTGCGTTTCTTACAATAGCAAGTTGAGCAGTTTGGATGAAAAGGTTAAGTATGCACTTGTTTATGAGCACTTGGATGAAAAGGTTATTAAGTAAGGCCTAGGTTACTTAAAATCCACAGACTTTGTGCATAGTTCCATGGTTTTTGCTATTGCATTCAGGAAAACACGTTTCAAGAAGTAAACCACACTGAAGTATAAAGAAGCTGAACCATTTTTGAGTCTAGTCGCAGTTCTAAAAGTCTGGGAAGAGGGGAAGGGTGCTTCTTATCATAAGGGTGCACACCCTGCAACACACCTGCCCGGCCCTTGGAAAATAGCATGGTGGAAAAGTCGAGCACTCTACATAGTATGAGCAATGTAGATTTAACATCTTGATGGTGCAGCATTTTTAGACATGATTACACATGGCAAAATCATGAAATCTGTACAAATCCAATTCCAAAAAAGTTGGGATGCTGTGTAAAATGTAAATAAAAACAAAATGCAATGATTTGCAAATCTCATAAACCTTCATTTTATTCACAATAAAACATACGCAACATGTCAGATGCTGAAAGTGAGACATTTTACAATTTCTCGAAAAATATTGGCTCATTTTGAATTTGATGGCAGCAACGCATTTCAAAAAAGTTGGGACAGGGCCATGTTTACTACTGTGTAGCATCCCTTCTTCTCTTAACAACAGTCTGTAAACGTCTGAGAAGTGAGGAGACCAATTGCTGGAGTTTTGGGAGAGGAATGTTCTCCCACTCTTATCTGATTTAGGATTCTAGCTGATCAACAGTCCTGGGTCTTCTTTGCCGGATTTTTTGTTTTTTTGATGCACCAAATGTTTTCTATTAGTGAAAAGTCTGGACTGCAGGTATGCCAGTTCAGCACCCAGACTCTTCCATTGCGAAGCCAAGTTGTGATGGATGCAGTATGTGTTTTAGCATTGTCTTGCTGATATATACAAGGCCTTCCCTGAAAGAGACGTTGTCTGGATGGGAGCATATGTTGTTGTAAAACCTCTATATACTTTTCAGCATTGATAGTGCCTTTGCAGATGTGCAAGCTGCCCATGCCATAGACACTGATGCAACCCCATACCATCAGAGATGTAGGCTTTTGAACTGTGCGCTGATAACAAGCTGGATGGTCCTTCTCCTCTTTAGTGCACACAACACAGCGTCCGTGGTTTCCAAAAAGAATGTCAAATTTTGATTCATCTGACCTCAAAATAGTTTTTCAGTTTGCCTCACTCGATTTTAAATTAGCTTTGGCCCAGAGAAGACGGCGGCGTTTCTGGATTATGTTCACATATGGCTTCTTCTTTGCATGATACAGCTTTAACTTGCATTTGTGGATTGCACGACGAACTACGTTCACAGACATTGATTTCTGGAAGTGTTCCTAAGCCCATGCAGTGTATTCCAGTGCAGCATTATGCCTGTTTTTAATGCAATGCTGCCTGAGGGCCCGAAGATCACGAGCATCCAATATTGACCTTCGGCCTTGTCCCTTGCTCAGCGATTTCTCCAGATCCTCTGCATCTTTTGATGCTATTATGTACTGTAGATAGTGGGATATTCAAAGTTTTCACAATCTTACATTGAGGAATATTTTTAGACACAGTTTTTTCCAAATTGACGAGCCTCTGCCCATCTTTACTTCTGAGATACTCCGCCTCTCTAAAATGCTAATTTTATACCCAGTCATGTTACTGACCTGTTGCCAATTAACCTAATTAGTTGCAAAATGCTCCTCTAACTGTTTTTTTTATTAGTACCACTTACTTTTCCAGCCTTTTGTTGCCCCTGTCCCAACTTTTTTGAGATGTGTTGCTGCCATAAAATTCTAAATGAGCTTATATTTTTCATAAAATGGTAAAATGTCTCTTTCAACATCTGATATATTGTCTTTGTTCTATTGTGAATAGGATGTGGGTTTATGAGATATGCAAATCATTAAATACTGTTTTTATTTACATTTTACACAGCATCCCAACTTTTTTGGAACTGAGGTTGTATTCAGGTATTTTAAGTATATGCATATGGCTATCAACTTTCTCAGAGCCCTCAATTGATGTAAGAAAGAGTCCAGCGAGTAGGCAGTTTTGGATAAGGGCTCAGACCCCAGATCATCAGTGTGAGACGGACCATCACAGTCCTAAAGTTCCTCTATCCCAGCGTCCCTCATCGGACTTTACTCCATTACTTTGCTTAAGGCAGGTAATTTCTCGGGGGTCAGGGGTCAAACATGCTTAAGAGGGGGTGAACTGAGGGTCATGGGGTAGACAGGCTTCTACTTTCAGTCGTTAATGCTGTCCAGAGATGTACATCCCTCAGTGTAATCACTCATAGGCTTGGCAGGCGCTCACACTGGGAGAAATGACAAGGCTTGACGTGCCAGCCATCCTCTCCCGTCTTTACCGAAGTGGATATTTACACAGGCAGCTCTTTTTAAGAGCTGGAGTTAAGGAAGAGTGTTATTTACTGCACGTTAGCATTATATCTTTTCATGTGGCGTTCTCAGCTCACCTCAGCCGTGCTCAAACATCCACCGGTAGTTCCTGACCCGCCGTTTGGGAAGCGAGACTCGAACTTACGTTCCAGGCACAGTAAATCTGTGAACGTTAATTCAAGCTCTTATCGGACTGAAATGTATGCAGGGCTGATTTAGAGCGGGAAACGCTGTGAGATTATTTAGTGAAGATTTTACCGTTTAGAGGTAGCTGGAATGCCGGGATAGGCGGTACTCATTTAAGGTTCACACTTTAAAAAAGGTACTCTGAACAAGTGTATTTCTGCTATTATTCTGCTATTATTTCATTTTACCCCTCTATCAGGTAGAAAATATTGGCTTACTATATTGCTTCTTATTGTTTGTTTTGTTTCCAAATTCACTAATACCAGAATGATTATTGTTTAATAAGAGAATATTCACTTGTTTTAAGTTACTATTTTCTGGACAAGTGAAATTTCCTTTCCTCATTCATGGATATTTTTTCACCCAATAAGAAACATAATGGCAAAATTTTAAATGTTTTCATATTACCATCATTTATCTGATACTTTTATCCAGAGTGACTCACAGTCAATGAAACTTAACAGCGGCAAGCCCTCCCTGGTGCATTGTGAGATTGGGGGCCGAGCTAAAGGGCCCAAGAGCTGCACTAATATGACTGTGGCAGCACGGGGACTTGAACCACCAACCGTCCAAGTCATACTCCTCAGTCGCTGGTTGTACATGTTGAGAATGAGTCACATTTTGTGATTTTTAGAGCTCAGTGGCTCACCTCTCCTGGAGCTCTCTGGAGGGGACGAGCCCAGCCCTGGCAGTACAACCGCCGAAGATCCTGGCCTGCCACCAAAGGGGCTCCGCCCACTTCAGAACCTGGAGGACATCCCCCTTTCTGAAGGCTAGCCCCGCTTCTTTGCATGGAATGGCCTGGTCCTCCAGGGGATTGTAGTCAAAGAGCGCCCGGACAAACAGCTGTAAAGACACAACACACACACACACACACACACACACACACACACAGATGCTCATACACATTTGCACAAACGCCCATGCACATGCACACATGCAGACACGTTTTATGAGACACACTGTCACAACCTTCGTGTGACTGCATTCCACTTCTCTTCCTATTCAGCAACTTGCATCACTATCAGAAGTACGTATGTCTCCTTTGATTCGTTTATGTGTTGCGTGTTTTCCCCTCCCCAGCTGTTTCTTGTTTCATTATTATTTCCTAATGATCAAGTTAACACTTCCAAGTATGTTCCTCTGTCCAGTTTGTTATGAACAGGCTCATAATCTTTCCACGGTCATCAGGATTGGACCCAAGTTCCCCTCAAGCTACTTTATCCTCCTGCGGGACAATTCAGCTCTGGCGAAGTGTGCATTCCAAATAGCTGTTATCCTGGAAGCCACTGGCCGGCAGCTGGCAGCCCCACTTTGCCTATTATATCTAAGAGGAACAGTGCTCTCTTCCTCTGGGGTTCTGTCCCCATACAATACTGTACTGCTGTCAATAAACCAACCTATTGGATTATACTCTGCCTCCGCATTTGATTTCTGGTCTGGAACGAAACACACATGATAAGGGCCCAGTTTATTTGAGTCCCTCAGTAATGTCCTCCACTAGGGTAGTAGGACAAAAAATAACAATAATGCGAATTCGAAAACTGTCACGCATGCGAACACGCACACATACATACACACAAACATAGACACACTCACACACACACACTAATTGCCATCTGGAATGTCCAGGTTTCATGAGCGCCCAAAAAGCCATCGGCATCGCAAAGGAAGAAGCAGAAACAGTGGCGGGGCTACACAGTGATTTTGGAGACAGTTTCAAACAAGCACTGGAGATGGTACCCCATGTTTTACCGTGTGAGAGTGCAGTTTAGGTTTGGGAGGGAGCATGGGCTGCATTATCAGTGCACAGCAACAGGAGCTCACTGATACATTTTTTCAACTTCTAGTTTTGCAAATGTGAATTCAATCAGGGACAAAGGAATCACAGGTATTTCCCACCCTGCTGTGTCTATTCGCTTATATCTGTGATGCCGATCTATAGACCTACATCTGAGGCTTGCCTATCACATCAGAAAACCCCATGGAAAATGAACACATTGTTTAATGGACACCATTTAAATGACAACCCCAATTTACAAAATTTGCTACATTAAGGGAAATGAAAATAAAACGCAAAAGAAATGATTTGAATCGTCCATTCATCCTCTAATATATTGAAGACACAACAACAACACATTATCAAGAGTCCGCTTTTACTTCTGAAGTAAAGAGTTCTTTGAAAATATACGCTTATTTCATATCTGAGGACTGCAGAGGACTCCAAAAGAAATATTGGCACAGGGGCATTATAGCACTAATAATCATGCAACAAGTTCCAAAAATAAGGTGATATTAAGGAGGGGAGCTAATTGTGTTATATCATAAAAGGAGCCTCCAAAAAAGGCCCTGCGTCTCAAGAGCAAAAACTGATTGAGGCTCATCAATTTGCCAACGTATTAGATTAGATTAGATACACTTTATTGAACCCAGTGGGGTAATCTGTCTGCATTTGACCCATCCTATTGTTAGGAGCAGTGGGCAGCCACAGAGCAGCGCCCACGGACCAACTCCAGTTTTAAAGCCAGTTCCTTGGTCAGGGGTACTGGTAGGAGTGTTTCTATAATGCTCGTTTTTGGGTGGGGGAAACCAAAGTACCCAGAGGAAACCCTCACAAACACGGGGAGAACATGCAAACTCCACACAGAGAGGCCCTGGCCAGCTGGGGCTCGAACCCGGAACTGCCTTATTGCGAGGCAGCAGCGGTATTGAGTTTGAATAGTTTCACAGCCATCGCTTTAAAAATTCTACGCGCCTGTGGACGAATATCTCTCTGGGCCCTCCGTACCATCGTGATTTTTGAGGGCCTCTCCTCCTCTGGACCCTTCCAAATTGTGGAGCCACAGGAAAATCATCACCTTTCACCCAACGAGCGATGGCCCACCAATATAAAGTTTTATTTTCATTCTTCGAATACAGCGAAAGAGGAGCTAAGATTTATGGGAATGTCCTGGTCGGTACGCAAACAGTCTAAAACTCTAAACTGCTCAAATATGATAGCTGTAGAACTGACAGCGAATGAGGGCAATGATAAAAGCAGATTTCTGGCATTCAGTCTGATCCGTTAGACTTGGACACACCACCGCACTGTGTAAAAGAGGTTACAAGACAGACATGCACTGTTCTTCAGAAAATGATATACCAGAGGGTGCAAACTCTAGCGTGTCTGAAAGTGCAGCCCTGCGTTATTGATAGATGTCTGTGAGAAACGGTACATCAGAAACGTAGCGCGGGAGGTGAACGCAGAGACCAGACGTGAGGTTTTCACTTTAAACCCTGACGCCCACTTTGGCATTCCCATGATGCTCTATGACCCAGAGTCTAACGGTGAATTCTGACACAAGCACACACGCACACACATGCACACAAATACACATGCACTCGTCAATTCTCACGCAAGCGCACGTGGATACAAACAAATGCACATACATACGTCAATTCTCACACAAGTACACACAGATACACAAGTACACATACACTCGTCAATTTTCACATACGCACATGAATCCATATGCATTCATGAATTCTCACACACACACACACACACACACAAATACACATTCACTCATGAATTCTCTCTCTCACAAACACACACACACACACACACAAATACACATATGCTTGTGCATTCTCACACATGCACACAAAGATACATGAAAGTACACACACTTGTGAATTCTCACACATGCACACAGATACATACACACACGCGCGTGCATGCATGCACCCATGTGCACACACACAAAAACACGTGCATGCACACATAAACATGCATAAACAAACACAAGGACACACACAATACACACACAGACGCCCGCACACACTTCCTCAGTTTAAGTCCCAGTGGACTGCAGGAAGGCTGCAGCCCACGGACGATGCTCAGAGGAGGTCAGACAGCCTTTCACTCTGTTCCCATCTTCACTCGCGGTGCGTAACAGCTTCAATATAATCTCTGCAGCAGAGCCTACCTCTCTCTCTGGGGCCGGTGACTCCGCTTTGATGCTCGGTACGACTTTAAACGTCACGGCTTGGCCAGACTGCGCCTTATATCGACAAAGCAGAGAAAAAGAGCAAGATTTACTCAGGCTCTAGAGATGCTTTAATAAAAATCCCTGGCATTCCCAGCCAAGGAACACGCTCTCGCTACATTCATAGTTGAAGGCTATGAACACCGGGGATGGGGGCAGTACATGAGCTGTGCCAAAGGAATAAACTTAAAAACAAAGCAGTGTTGATATTGTCAAAGGAGTCCTGAGCTAACTTAGGTCTGCGCTGAGACGGCTACAGTTCAGTCCCTCGCCGTCTCATGTTAAGTGACCTCGGCCTCACATTTCATTTGAATATTCTGTAAGATCTGAAGCACTAAAGAATCGAGGTTTAAACCCACATTGCGTACACCAGGCATATAGAGCACTGTGCTGATGTAGGGGTCCCCGAGAGGAGGCCCACAGGGCATGCCACACACACGCACACACACACACACACACACACACTCATCACATGACAAAGGTGACTGTGATTGACTCTCACCACCATGGGAGCCACATCCTCTGGCTTCTTGCCCTTTAGCAGCACCCCATTCACCTCCATTAGCTGGTCCCCCTCATGGATCAGACCTGTGGAGAGAACACACACACACACACGCACACACACGCACGCACACACTATGAATTTCTATCATTGTGAAGAGATTACTCTGACTTCCATTCATTCGTTGTGTTTCTACGTTGTACAACCTTTCCCTAATGATAACCATAACCAACACATGCTCAACCCAAACTCTTAACCTAACCAAAAATGTCCCCACTATCGGTTATTATTTATTTATTTTTGGTCCTTAATGCATAGCTCATACAAGAACACACATATCCATGGGTGCAAACTATTTGTCTCTCTCTCTCACACACACACACACACACACACACAAACACAAACTCTGTACTATAGTATGCGCATGCATTTCCATACAGTACTTGAGAACATACATAAATACTCAAATGCTCCTTTGTTTCACATGTGCTCAGTTTTGCACATACACTAACATGAGCCCATGCATCCAAACATACAATCTGTTCCTCATTCAAAGCAAAATGCACATTAAAACATACTCTCCATCACATGCACACACATACCTGTAAAATTGCACAAATACCGTAAACTATCTCACAGTCTTGCATGCAAATATGTAAACATGCAAGCACTCTATCTCTCAGAAGCTCTCAGAACAATCAAGCAGATAAAAACATCCTTTTTCTGACACATATGAGCCACATTACGTTGTACATAAGAGCCACATGCAACACAAAGGCCAACACTCACTCGTGGAAGAATCAAGTTGAGAAACAGTACTTTTCAACACACACAGGCACACACACACATACTGCTCAGTTCTCCGTCCAAGTTTCTCATATGCTGGAATACTACAAAATACCATCCCAAAAATCGGTTGAGTGCACCAAGATCAGACGATACCTTTGGTTTTTGGTCAGGAGTTCACAGAAAACCACAGAACATGACTAATGGCACTAGGCTGGTCAGGATGAAGACTAACACCAGAGCTCGGCCTCCACAATAGTCTGGAAGACATCAGGCCCTGTCCTTCAGAGGGCAAGGAACACGCCGGAGGTTTCCCTTAGAGCCGAAGGGGCTGGGAGGAAGCGAAAAACCGCGAGGACTGTTAGCGTCGCCACAGCGCCTTTCCTCATGTCATTGGGGTATTAGTGAGATTGGGCCTGGCAAATCGCCCCGGTACATCGATTCACACAAGGGAAATACATCAGGGCTCTGGTGACAGTCAGGCCAGAGAAAACCACAAAAAAGGAATGCACAAAGTTGATTTTCTTTGCGTTAGGAATCAGTAATCGAGCCTCCTTAGTTACCGCAGAACTGCCCTCTCCGACAATGTGTATAACTGTTCTCCACAAGGGGGCGGTACAGAAATCTGGCAAGCATTTGACATGAACAGACATCTTTCCGCGGTCACTTTAGAAATAACTGCCGTTATCATTTCTGGCATGCCAAAGACGGCCATTTGGTCCGAAATGTTTGAGCTTCCACAAATAAATTAAAAACATTTTCAGTGTAGCGCGTCATTTACGTCATTTTCATTCAGAACCAGCACACAGATATATTTGATACATCAAGCACCGCAGTTTCTTTCGATAAAATGGATAATAAAACCAGAGCCTAATCTATTGAAAGATGTATACATTGAGTTTTGTGTTTCATACAATAAAAATCTTTATAGAAAATGACTCAACAATCTATGAAAGCTAGACTTAAGAATGACACTCATGTTAATTTCTAAATCTCTGAGGTGGGTTGTAATCATGCTCTACAAAATGTGCAATATAAATAAATTTTTATGGGGCAAAAATTTGGATGGGGCATGCAGATCGAGTCAGAGGTATTCACCAATGCTTACTATAATTTGTAGCAAATGACATCCTCATAGACTGTAGTATATCCATCCATCTATTATCTATACAGTTTATTCCTGGTCAGGAAATACTTATGGACCTCACTTTTGTTATTTGTTGTCTTTCAAATGGTCAACAGGGGAACTTTCAAGCCGCGTTTCCACCAAACGCGAAGCGAAATTTCTCCGCGCTTTATTCGCGGGAGTTTGACTGCGGGACCATTTTTATTGTTTCGCTTTGAAGATCATCCGCCCTATTCACGCAAAGATCCCATTTCATTTCTCTGAGAGAACAACCTGGCAGAGGACTGACATGCGAATTCACACTGCCGACCGATAGCAATGCCAGACAGTTGAGCCTTGTTTACACTCAAGGGGGGGTACTTCCTGCAATCTACAAAAATCATCAACCAGATGGTGATGCTAATGTTGCTACGCTAATGTCTCAAACATTTTACTTTATGAACATTTGGCTGGCTCGCTGGCTCACCACTTAGGTCTGCAACTCCTCCTTTCATGATCCTTGCGATGACGACGGCTCCTGTGTCCTCATCCCGTTTGAGCGTAGCGCCCTGGAGAAGAACGGACCGGAAATGAGCACAGGCATCACACATATTGAAACACTGAGCCCAGACTCCTTTGCAGTAAAATGTCTGAGTGAAAACAGAAGCTTGTTCGGTGATATGAAAGATTATACCACTGTCACACGTAATAACGGCGGCGAATGAGACAGCGGTGAAGTCATTTAGCTGGTAGAAAACAGCACAGCCCCCCCTAATTTTTTTAATAATATTACAAAGTATGTTTTTAATTTGAAACCTCAGGCCCATTATGGCTTTAAATACATTTCCATACTTATCGGATCATCCAATCATCACTTCATTAGGCTCTGACAGTGCTGTAGGGTGACTGTAAAATGTCTGCAAAGGGGCTGGGTCTGGAGTTTCTTTACAGTTGGGTTTCCCAAGCTTTGAATTTACAACCCCAATTCCGAAATAGCTGGGACAAAGTGTAAATTGTGAATAAAATCAAAACGCAATGACTTTTAAATCACACCAGCCAGTATTTTATTCACAATAGAACAGAGATAACATAGCAAATGTTGAAACTGGAAATTTTACAAGTTAATCCACAAAATGAGCTCATTTCAAATTTGATGGCTGCTACAGGTCTCAAAAAAGTGGGGTCAGGGCCCTGTTTACCACGGTGTAGCATCCCCTCTTTTTTTAACACAGAGTGGAGGCGTCTGGGCATTGAGGAGACAAGTTTCTTGAGTTTAGCCATTGGAATTTGATCCCACTCTTGTTTAATACAGGCTTCCAGCTGCTGGAGACTTTTGGGTCTCCTTTGATGGACTTTTCGTTTAATTATGCGCCAAATGTTCTCAATCGGTGAAAGATCAGGACTGCAGGCAGGCCAGTTCAGCACACGGACTCTTCTACTACGAAGCCATGCTGTTGTAGTAGCTGCAGAATTTGGTTTTGCATTGTCCTGCTGAAATACACAAGGCCTTCCCTGGAATAGGAGTCGTCTGGAGGGGAGCATATGTTGCTCTAAAACCTTTATATACCTTTCAGCATTCATGATGCTTTTTAAAACATGCAAGTGTCCCACACCATATGCACTAATGCATCCCCATACCATCAGAGATGCTGGCTTTTGAACTGAACACTGATAACAGGAGGGGTGCACTTTCTCCTCTTTAGCCCGGAGGACACAACGCCCATGATTTCCAACAAGAATGTCTAATTTGGACTCGTTTGACCACAAGACACTTTGCCACTTTGCTAAAGTCCATTTTAATTGAGCCTTGGCCCACAGAACACGGCGGCGCTTCTGGATCATGCTCAACAATGGCTTCCTTTTTGCATGATAGAGTTTAGGTGGCATCTGTGGATGGCACGGCGGACTGTGTTTACAGACAGCGGTTTCTTGAAGTATTCCTGGGCCTATTTAGTAATGGTAATGACAGAATCATGCCGGTGAGGGATGCAGTGGCGTCTGAAGATCACGGGCATCCAGTAAAGGTCTTCGGCCTTGTCCCTTACGCATAGAGATTTTTCCAGTTTCTCTGAATCTTTTGATGATGTTATGCACTGTCAATGATGAGACCTTCAAAGCCTTTGCAATTTGATGTTGAGGAACATTGTTTTTAAAGTAATCCACAATTTTTTTACACAAGCCTTCACAGGTTGGAGAGCCTCTGGCCATCTTTACTTCTGAGAGACTCAGCCTCTCTAAGACATCCCTTTTATAGCCAATCATGTTACACACCTGATGTCAGTTAACTTAAGTACTTGCTAAATGTTCTTTCAGCTGATTCTCTTATATATTAATTGCTTTTTCTGCCCTTTTTTGCCTGTGTCCCAACTTTTATGAGACCTGTTGCAGCCAGAAAATTTGAATAAGCTCATTTTGTGGATAAAAATGTAAAATGTCTCAGTTTCAGCATATAAAATGTTATCTATGTTCTATTGTAAATAACATATTGGCTCATGTGATCTGAAAGTCATTTCATTTTGATTTTATTCACAATGTACACTTCGTCCCAACTATTTCGGAATTGGGGTTGTATATTATATTTTCATGGTTCTGACAACATTTCAATGAGGGGGTTTGAGAGTAAAATGCCAAGTGTCAATTCAATGCTACAGAGTTCTCTGCATATGAGTCCAGTAAAGACCGTATGTACTCTAAAAGAGTTGATTTAACACTGAGGGCAACATTCACTGAGACCTTTTGTAAGTGAAAAACCAGCAACAGTGCTAGCGATTGGTGTAGATTTAATACTCTAGACCAGGCATCCTCAAATCTGGACCTCAAATCTAAATCCAGCCCAGGTTTTCTGTTATCCCAGGCAAGTAAATGAACAGTTAGTGCCTCTGATTGGCCAGACTGTGTTAACACCTGACTCCCAGGTAAAGGGAGGGTGGAAAATCAGAAGTTCTCGGACCTCGTAGGGTGTGATTTGAGGATCAGGGCTTTAGCCAATCACAGGCTGCATTGTTGGTTAAAGATAGGGTAAAAGATTTTGCAGGCGCAGAGGGTCTCAGTGAATCTGGCCCTGAATGTTTTGCTGTGTAACATAGGAATATGGTATTTGTATCTGTGTTACTGTACAGAAGAAGGGAGGGAGAGAGCTCTGTTGGTAAGACTGTTCAGCGATCGCCAGGTCATCAGCAGCTACTGCCGTGCTGTAAGGACACTGACCAGGCCAGAGGGGGCTGAAATCAGGCCACATCAGGGCCAATTATGAGGCAAGGAGAATTTTAAAAAATAATGGATAGGGAGCTGGAGAGAGAGGGAGGGAGAGATGGGGAGAGAACATGCAGGTGTGTGAGAGAGAGAGAGAGGTAGGGTAAGGGAGAAACAGGGAGTGAAAGAGCGAGGCAGTGAGGAGAGGCTGAAGGACAAAGGATGAGAGGCAGATAAAGAAGGAAGGAGAGTGAGAGAGTGAGAGGGGAAAAGATAGGGACTGAAAGACAGAAGAATAGAGAGCTTCTACAGGGAAGTTTCCGGAATGCGGCATTGTGATTGAGCGAGACATACACAGGGAATGTCAGGGGAAATGGAGATCAGATCCCTTGAGGTTGGGAGGCAAGGGGCTGCTCGGATTTTGGCAAACTCACGAGCAGCATCGGCCAATAAGCAGCCTCGAGAGAGAGGAATAACGAGTGATGACATGAGGAAAAGGGAAAAATGCTGTTTGAATCCTCTCCAGGAGCTGTTCACACCGTCTGCAGTTCATCTCGCACCCTGCAGTTTTCCTGTTCTTTCTTTACCCACTTCTCTCTCTCTCTCTCTCTCTCTCGCTCTCTCTCACTCACATATTTCCCTTTCCTCCCATTTCTAATGCTCACCACACCATCCTTTTTTCCTTCTATCCATCACTGATTATATGAGCTCAAGGAAGTGTAAGGGTGAAGACAAAAACAAATAGTAACAGCATGGGAGAGAGAATGACTGACAGGACTGGAAAAAACTCTGCTTTATGAACTCTCTCAGAGTCCCTGTTGGTTTCACATGTACTCAGTCTAGAATTAATGCTGGATGTAATTACCGTGAATTCTCAGTTATTACGCTTTCTCCTGCTCTGTTCTTCCCTTAACCTTGCCAGCTGGGCTAAATAAGTTTTTTCTTTTTTTTTCCAACCTGAAACTTAACAAGAGCAACAGCTTCTCAGAGTGTAATCTGATTGGGTGCTGAGCCAGCGATCTCACAGAAGCCCATCTCCCACGTGCCTCCAGTGTAAATACTGGAGTCCACAGATAGAAAAAGTTGCAACAACTCAAGAATAGGAGCCATTTTGTATTCATCGCATGAAACGGAGCCATTTCATACAATGGAAATTGTTGATTTTTTTTTTTTTTACTTTTCTCGGAAGGAAAACGTATTAATTTTGGAGGGAAAACTATTAACCAGCTAGCAATGGTATTGCCATGCATAAGAGGGGAAAATGTTCGAACACAAGAAGAGATAAATGAAAAAGTAAGCTACAAACAGGAGTAGCGCAATATATTTCACTTCTTTAAAAGAATTCTTTTGTATTTTAGACAGTTTCTCTCAGTGTGAAACTTTATACGCAGTTTTCTCTGCCTTGGTTTACAATTAGATTGCTAGTTTGTTTAAAATGGTAATGTCTACTTGACAGTCACATGACACTGAACTTTTACTGCCATGTGACACTTAAGGAGTAAGAATTCAGCCAACTTAAGTTCTACGTTTGAGAAAATGAAATGTTCGTTCCAAACGATAGCGCTGTCTGACGGCAAGCATCGAAAATATTCTGAATTTAGCGTACACATTTACTGATAATGATTTTTTGGGAAGTTCTTTTTTTTTTGGTGGTTAAAATATAATTTTGCTGCCAGCCCTTCAATACCAGTATATTTCTTAGCTTCCGTGCTGTTATTCCAGCCTGCCTCAGCAAACTGGGGCCTTCCAATCTCCGATCGCGCATAATACACTAACTAAGCTTACTGTTTAAGATGGATAAGTAATTCAAACAACCTCACTTAAAAATCTGAAAAAACCTTTCAAGGTTCTAGTAAGCCAAAATTAACACTTAGCAGTTTCTGAATACCTATTATTTTAATTAAAAATGGTAGATAATGATCGGGAAAAACCATGGAAACTATTTAATCGCAGCTTATCATGATTGTGAGTTGCTGTCTAAGGCTAACTGACAGCTGGGGAGATGGTTAAATGCATTTTCTGATTTGCAATTTTCGGGACGACCCATAACAGTTTTGACATCTCAATCTTGGCAAGCTATATTGTACCATCCGCTCTCAAGTACAGATCATGCATTTATTTGATTTAATTTGGCTTTGTCAGAAACGGGAATAAAACGTATCCCTGCCTTCGATCAAGATTAATGACAAGAGCAGGGACTTACCTCACATATCCTTCACGACGGACTTGAGTAGACCATATTTTAGTTCCCTCTGGTCCAGCAGGGAACCTGTACATTTCTTGGCCATTCTTTGACCTATTGATGCACTCATAGGCACAGCAACCCATCATAATAACAAGTTTTGATCACAAATCTTTAAAATTATGAACTCATTAACGTAGGCACCAATTTACTGAGAGATGGTGTCCAACAACTCAATGGAAACAAAATGGCTCCATGACCAGTTTTTCTGGAACCCTGATGTTGCAACTCTGGCAACCTGGGAACACTAGGAAAGACTTGTTGCTGGAGTCGAACCCAATAGATATATTACATCATACCCTTCATTTCTGAGCAGGTGATTGAGACTGAACATGTGCATCATATAACAATACAGAATGCTTAATCTTAAAACTTGGAATATTCTATGAAAACATGTAAAAACTTCATCAAATCACAATTTCACTGTCCCACATCTGTCCAGCAGTTCTTACTTGTGATTGCAGCTGTAGTGATTATTTACATTTCTATACCAGTGTTCAGAGCCTTGGAAAGCAAGCAGTTAGAGATATCACCCACACAAACACACAGATGTATGCATATCTGGTGCTCGTGCATTTTTGAGTGTACAGACTTAAAACAAACAGCTAGTGTGTCTTTATGTATCCCGCTAATGGCATAAGAAAACAAACACACACATTTCCTCCAGATCAATCTTCATCAAGGCCTCTTGTCTGCACCTTATTCTGCTGTACTGGGGCTTTTAAATACTGGTTGTCGATTGGTTGAAGCTTTCTATACCTCATAGCGGATTCGCTGAGATTTTTATTAGCTGCTGGCTGTTTTGCTCTGGTTTTATAATGCAGCCCGTTAATTGGCCGGGAATTTAAATTAACTGGCAGCCCATTGGCTCAGGTTTTCAACAGCCAGTGGCAGTGATTAATACACTGCGATAGTTCGCTGTAAAGTTTTATTCACGCTCGAACTTTCCGTGAAAGCCACGCACAGCCATCCACTCCAAACCCGTTTCCTGCCAAAACTAATCTGATCATTGTCTGAGGTCTGTCACTCAAGATTATCATTATCATCATGTGGTGAAATGACATTGAACCGAAGCGTTGATCCATACTGGCTCTGAGCAGAGGATTCACAAAATGAGCACAAATTCCCCGCTGAAAACATTCTTCAAAATTCCCCCATCCAGATGGGATCAATAGAAACGAGAGAGAAGACTCACTGGAAAATAGCTCTTCAATGCTATTACGAGCAATCATATCAAGTTGTGTGCTGCTTCAGATTTGGGGCTTTCAGATGGCATATTGTGTTAATAAAAATAAAATGCAATCTTGGGTTTCATACAGTTCTTATTATTTTTTTCAGCAGTACATGGCTTTTATTTAAACGGTGTAAGAGATCATGTCTGGACACTAGACAATGACTGACTTCGATTCAGAACCATAAAGCTAAGGTTGTTAACCCAAGCTGGACGAGACTGCTGGCCCATAAGCTAAAGAGAGCCTTGGGAGAATGGATGTAATGTTGGGCCAAAGCTTCCAATTAAACCACTTTTATATTCCATTCTCCAATAGCGCCGTTATCCTCTGCATTTGATCCAGAGCGCGCCTCTCCACCTGTTGCGTTAAGTCGCTAGCGATCGTGGTCATAAAAATCCAACCAAGCAAGTGGTTTTTTGGACATTGTTTTTATTTCTGTTACCCCTGTTCAAACCTCGTATGTTACTATCAAGATAATTACATGGAAATGAAAATTGCTTATTGGAAGGTGGCGCAGAAGGTTGATGTAGCACAGTCCTGGAAAAAAAAGTCAGTTTTTGTTGTCATTTCCCGGTGTCTTACCTCAGACTCTCCGAAGTGTTTGTGTTGTGCAGTTCATTCATGACACAATTCTGCCAAAAAACACCGTTAAAGAGAAATGATGGCCTACATGTTGTATTGGCAAATTGTCCTCAAATTCAGCTGTCGTCACACACTTTGCATGACCGAGCACAACGGCATCCTTGTATTGGTGCCTTAGAGCGTTGGGCGCGTTTGTGTGAATTATCCCTCCAGGAAACACAAATTAATAATGTCTTTTCCAAAAAGGGCTCCCACCAGTAAAGACTGGGGATACAAATGCACAGACCATATTTGTGCATTCCAACTTTGTGGACAAGCAAAAAGGAAGAGTGATGAAAGACTGAAAAGGGTTGGAAATTTAAAAAAAAAAAAAGTTAAAAACCAGAAAACCTCAGGAGGAAGTGTCTGGTTTATTCAAGGTGAAATGCCTCCCATAATATGCATATATGAAAAAAAAAAATTCTCCTCCATCAATGAGAAATACCCACTTTTTTATACGGGCTATAGGCAATAAAATGTAGACGCACCTGTGACTGATTTGCCCTATTGCCCCCACATCACGAATGCTTGTATTTTTCTGACATCCACCATTTTCTTGTGTTTCTTAACAGGACAGATGCGAAGCCCCGGGGCAGAAAATGTCACAACCCTTGTGTGAATCTCTAGTGTGTCTCTGCAATTCTGCAGCCTGCATGTCTATTAGGTGCATGTGTGTTGTGATTGGTGTACATCTTGTACGTGTCTCCCCTCCTGGCTGAATTTCTTTACTTGCTCATTTCCTAAAGAGCGAGTGAAGGGTATTTGAGCCTTCTCGTGCGTGTGCTTGTTGCTGGATAGTGAAGTTGCATCCACACTAAGATCCTTGTCATATAGTTTGTATATGTTAAACTTTTCATCTTTGTCTTAATGCAACCAGTGTTTCAGAGGGAACCAAAGCTTCTTTTAGAAACAATACTGCCATTAGCCAATTCAAACAAGCTTCCAATTCGAAGTCAGGGTTCAGGATTGGGACTGAGTTCAAGTTAGCTTAATTCAGTCCTGTTCATCAATTCCAGTTTCCAAGAACAAGCTTCCAATCATGATCAGGCTCCAGGACTGGGACTGCGCTCTTGTTAACCCCTACAAGTCTACTTTCTTAATCAAGTTTGTCAGAAACAAGCTTACAACCCTTGGCTGGGGCCAATTCTGGGATCAAATTCCTCTCATGCTTCGTGGGCAGGCCAGTGCTGGCAGGCGCCTCAACATCTGGCAGCACATGGGAAGCCACTTGTCGCCACTGGCAGCCGAAGCATTGACCATCACACCTGTGCTGAACTGTCTCCCCTCCTATCCAGGGTTCCGTCCCCGCCTATCCTGTCCGAGGTTCTGTCCCCGTCATAACCACACTGCTGCCAATACAATACCAATTGTATTGCAAGTCTGTCTCCGCACTTGATTCCAATCTGGGCCATAACAGAAAATAAAAGCCAAGTGTTTCATCCACCCCTGAGCTTAGCCAGCTGATTTAATTAATTAATGAAACTTCTAGCCCCTGGCCGAACAGTTGCATTAATTATGAATCATCGTTCACTTTCTAACATAAAACCTAGATTTTACACTCTTCCAGGGCAGTTGTGCACCCTGTGTCTGTGTAGCACTTCAGAGGGGTATCCTCTGCACAGAACTGTATTCAACCTTCCCACATTTTTATTTTTTTTTTAGATTTAGTGGTCAAATTCATATGCAGTTCGCAATATAAATACTCAGAATAGACAAACATACGGTAACGTGAATGATGACCCAATGACACGACGACTGAGAATTTCTACTCCGTCTACTACTACTACCAGAAATACTACCACTATTACTACTCCCACTACAATACTGCTGCTACCACAAATACTTTCACTTCAACTACTACTACTATTACTGCTTATAATAATGATAATAAAAATAACAAGTGTTGCAAGGCACAACATACCCCGCCCACAACCTTGACCGAGAACCAATTAGATCGGAAATTGAAAAAGGTAATCCTTGGACCACTGCGCACCTTTCCTGAAAATTACGTGTAATTTAATCAATCTGTTTTTGCGCTAAACTGCTGACAGACTGACAGACAGACAAGTGCCATCAAGAACAATAATCCTTACCTTCTGGGCGTGTTAATAACAATAACATTATTGATATTATCATTTGGTATCATTTGATATTATCATTACAAAAAAAAAATCAGTGTATAGCTAGTTTTTTTTTTTTTTTTTACCCCTTTAGCAATTCTTGCTGATGGGGAACCGTTGTCTCCTCCGCCATCCGTCTGTCTGTCTGTCTTCCCATCAATTGTTCTCATTCTAGCTGCTGAACCTTTTTTTAGAGACTGCCCTCAAATTCAACCCTTTCAGCGCCGTGGGCAAATATAGTTGCCCAATGATGTAAGATATCAAAGTCAGATGCTGTTGAAAACCTATCATGTGGCAACTTGTTTAAAAGAGCTCCCGGGGAGCTCTTTTAAACAAGTTGCCACATGATAGGTTTTCAACAGCTCAGGATAAATACATTTTTAATTCCTTTAAAATGTATTCGCCGCTCAAAGGGTTAAACTAGTTATGCATACATAATCTAGTTTAAGGCTACAGTTCAATATGTAACAATATGTAAAAAAAAATGTATTCATATATATTTTTTGTTTATATTTGAATGTGTATATATATAATCATGTATGGCATGTATTATTTGTATGGTAAGGGCACCATACATGTTATGACTCAAGACTATGGGTATTTGGATACGCTTTTTATTTTATTTATTTATTTTTTAATTTATTATTTTGATAACAATATGTCAATTTTTGGGGGTAGGAGTAAATAAGTCTTTACTTCTTCCTACTCCCTTTCAAACGTGTTGGCAAGCAAGCTACCTTTTTCTTTTTTTTCTGTTGAGAATTATTTATTTTTCTTTATTGTGTTTTCTTTTCCTTTACTGTTGGTTATACGTATTCCTGCTCATTCGGTCGGATAAATAAATAAATAAATGAATAATAACAGTACGTTTGGCAGTGGTAAATCTATTTTTCCTTCAGGTAAGGCAAGATTTCAGCATGCTTACTGAAAATAACATGTTCTTTCAATCAAACGTGCGACTGCCCCTGAAGATTTTACAGAGATCCTACGTGTGAGAAGTTTGTCTCTTTCACAGCGTTTGCTCCCCTCTGCCAGTTTGGTAAAGCAAAGACCCTGGGTTTTATTTCTGCGGCCTGACAGAGGAAATTTCTCGAAGATTAAATTTTCCCTGTTCCCCCGAATTCTAAGGTATGAAGTCACGGCCTTCACGTCGCTAATTAGCACTGCTGAACCTCATCCATTAGGCTAATCCCAATTAAGTTGGCAGGGAAGGGCCAAGTCATGCAAACGCTGTGAATACTGTGTTACTGCAATCTGCCCATACACTCAGGAACCGCAAGAGGCCACGTCTTACATGGTAGGGAGTCGGCCTTCTGGTGTTTATTGTAATGTGGTGTAGCAGTGATGTCATTCTTAGAAAGTTCATATGGATTCAATGAAATTCCTTGTTCAAACAAACTCTGTTATGCTTTTTTTTTTTTCTTTAGAATGGGGGAGCAGGGGGTTGCGGGGGGTCGGTGAAAGCCGCAGACTATTTGGGTAAAAATAAGGCTCTGGAGAAGTTTACAGAAACATACAGTGTGTTTTCCTTCCCTTTATGTCTCTCTGTTTCATAGGCCGCTGCTGGTTATGAATGCGTAGAGTTTTTTTTTTGCTTGTTTCTTGCGGCTGACTTACAAAGTGATTGAGATATAACATAATTAAGGAGATCCCAGTCAATTAAACATGTTAGGAAAAATAAATACCAGTTTTGACAAGGTGACATTGGTCAAGGAACACCATGGCCACCCTTTACGAAAGTGTTCTTCTTTCTTTTTTATCTGAAATACGTGTGTGACTTATGTATGCCACTCCTCATATGGCAGATCCACAGGTTAGTCATTTATATGTTATACATTTCAAAGTAATGTTTGATATAGCAAGGACGTTAAATCCTGCAAATTAACAATTTTTGACCACGCCCTTTTTTAAATTTTTTCCTCGCCGCCTCAATGGGCGGAGCTCAGAGCAGGTATTGTGAGACTGTAAAATGTAGGGAGGTTTTGAAAAATAAGTGCTTGCCAAGAACGTATAATACTCATGCAAGGTCAGCCCCAGTCCAAAGGTCAAAGTTCAGAGTTTTACAGCTCCTCTTAAGAACATGAGGAGAGCCCGGCGGTGGCCCTGTCGCTCAGGTGACCGCAGAAACACCGCAGTCTCTCAGCAGACCCGCCCTTCATCACACAAATAACTCACACCAGCCTGACTCGCACGCAGACCCCGTAATCTCCTTCTGTTTTTCCCGCCGGGCCTTGTTTTGATTCCACTTAAGTCCTGCCGTCAGGCTTCCTCCTCTGGGTTTGCCGGGCCTCAATTCAGAGAGACCACATGAAGCACGGCGAAGGCTGAAGGTCCCGCCCTATGCCATGAGGCCCAGACAAGGGCGTCTCAAGACCAAAACACTGGAGAAGAGGGGTGAGACAATCCACACGTCTCCACACACCTGCCTTCTGTATCGATAATGGAAACGCACTCTATTAAAATCCTACTGTAAAATGCCCTGCATTAATTCAACTCTAACAGTGTCTATTCAACTCCAACAGAAATTATAGGAGTCCGCTCAAGCCCTAGTGGACTCATATAAACTCTCTGAGAGTTGATTTAACACTGAACATCTTACTGAATACTTGTAAGATCAAACAACCTCTGCATCTTACATTGTTAGATGAAGACAAATGGTTTCCTTCCTTTTAGATCTAAGCCCAGCCTTTGACATCATGGTCCCCTCATCTTTATTGACAGGCACGTGCACAGATAGACCCCTGCGGATGATCAAGCACCTGCAATTTCAGCCTCTGACCAGATAAGTGCCCTTTATATGTGATAGTTTTCTCTGTTTCTTCATATAATTTTATATTTGACTGTTTAAATTTGGCTCATGGCACCAACTGTCATTTGAAAGCGTGTTGTAAGGCTTGCCACCAGCATTTGAGTGGGGAAGTACTTTAATTCAGCACGACCGCCCTAGCCCTGCCCTTGTATAGTTAGAGTCCTGATCCACACTCCATTCCAGGCGGCGTCAGTAATGCACCAGAATGATGTTTTAAAAGCGCGATAAAACACCTACAAGAAGTGCCCCTTAATCCTCCATCTTCTACTTCTCCTGTACTCACAGGTCAAGCGTCCTGCAAATTGCTGAGCTGCACACACACCTCCCCGACTTGCCTCCACCGTGACAGTCAGGTAACGATAGTGTTTACCCTAAGCCTCAGCTTTTGTTGTTACTCCTGTGAAATTAGACCACTTTTAAAGCATTTCAATACATCCAGTCTAAGTTGGGCAATACCCCACCATCAAGCTTAAAAACAAGCAAGCTAATCTTGCTTCTAGTACCACCACTGAAAATGAGATAACTCCACTATATTAGTTAGTTCCTTTATCGGACAACCAAGACAAATAAATGCGCACTACGTGGCCAATAGTCTGTGACCATATTTGGATATCACAAACATTAGCTTTCCTGTCATCCGTCACAAGAAAATGAGTAAATATGTGATGTGTCCAGTGTTTACATGTTCATAGTAATTAGCTAAAGCTTCAAGAAACAAAATTACTAGACAGTCCAGTCAGCCGCAACAGCATGGGTGTAGCCCACGAAAGCCCACTTCTCCCCTTTTTTGCGCATTATTCGGCCAATACTGTCACCATGGCAACCGAACTGGATAGGTGTCATACGTGAAGTATAACACATGTCTATACCAAGTATCAAAGTAATCAGTCAAAAATTACAGCCTGTACAGCATCCACAAGGAAGTGTCTACGGACGCGGACGCGGCAGCAGAGACGACAAGCGTGAATCCATAGTAGCCACCCGACTTTGTCCGCGGGCTTCAATTATCGATACTTACTCCAGTGACACAAAATTTCCTGATTTTTGTAGGCAAGCCATTGTCATTTCAATACAATAGCAGTGGGCCTTTCCAAGTCCAGATTTGAAAGTTTAATTGTCTGTCTTATTTTATTGAAATTTCATTGTAGGCCCACAATTTATTTGAACTATACAAAGTGCTCTGGCAATTCTAGATCTGAAATGAAGCTATAGTTTAGCGGAATATTAGGTACCCTCATGCGAGAAGGGCGTAAGTTACATTTTCCAATTTTTACAGGAGAGGAAAAAAACTGCTCGGATCAAAATTTTCTTGGTGAATGAGTGGCTCATTAGATGATATTGAAGCCTGAAAAAGATTGATTTTTCATCATTGGCCAATGAAGAGATAATCCAGATTATATCACTGACGCCCTTTTAGCATGAGTCAGGATGAGGAGTTCTGTATGAAAAGCCATAACATTTCATACCATCATTACACTGCACGGTGCAGGTTTTCCACTTTCCAGTGATGCTGGCTATTTCCTAATGTATTTTGCCATTGCAATTATAGGATATATAGAATTGTCTGATCTTATTTGATATTAAATGATCAAAATAAAGAGTTAATACCTATTATTTTGGTTTCATTGTCAAAATTTTGAAAAAAATTGTGAAACAGCTGGTCTGTCTTTACACACACCTAAATGTTCCAGACCAGCAAGATGCCAAAACCTCTGCTTTTATAGAGATGGTCACACTTGCTGGTGATCAATTTATCAAGTGCATTTGATCAGCAACGCCTGGCTGCTAATTACCTTCTTAATTCCTATCAAAGCAGTGAGGGTGTACTTAGTTTTTCACTCATAGCTGCATTTAGGCTGAATTTTTGTCAAATAAATAATAGCCCAGTGGAACCGTTGTGTTTTGTTTCACACCTGAGGTTAGATTTACATAATTTTAGGACCTGATTAGGACCAGCTGATTTTTTATTATGTCCTGATATGTAAAACCACAGAACCGAAAGAGGGTGTACTTCTCATGACTGTAAAAAGCGGATAGTAAACCATTGTCTCTGTGTGAATTGATAATTTTGTAGAAATCTGTTGAGTCCTAAGTATGAGTGCTTGGATATTTACGGAAATATGTAAGTAATTAAAAGATGAGTGACTACAGTATGCGTAAATTTATTTTTTGATGCAATTATGAATGGGGTGCCCTATTTTTTTGCAGGATCACGTGTGCCCCAAAATGTCTGTGCATGCCCTGGCTTCTCCATGGATCTGTGCAGACGAGTAGTATTCTAGTTTATATCATACTTTTCACATGCTTTATCAATTGTACACATAAAAAATAGATTTTTTAAATTGGCTGGGTATAGAATATACGGGCAGGACCTCTCAGTTCGTCTGTAAATTCTTCATGGATTTGCATCCTTGAACCACACTATCTCCTGCTCGCTGCACCAATGTTTTCTATATTTCTTCCTCCTCTTTTTTTCAGTTTCCAGAATCTGCCCAGTATTCATCAGACACCATTAGCAGCCAATGGACCGATCACCCTCCTCCAGGTCCACTTTGTCTAGCCTGTATTGCCTGCCAGACATGACCAACCATTGGCATTCCAACTCATGTCTCATCATATCCCAGCTTTAATCAAATATCTCCATTAACGTCTATTTGCAGTCACTTTCTGTTTATTGTACGTCTATTTGATGTCACTTTCTGTTTATTGTACATAAATTTAGAAATTTGCCATTTTCCATTAGTCAGGGCCAGCCATTGGCAGATGAACCCCCCTCGCCTGGATGTTTTTGAGCATGGATTCCTTCTGTTAACTGCCAGTTTTTCCGTACCATTTGTCGCCTTAGGCCTGCTCTTGTGGGGCTCAGGTCTGGATCTCTGCTCTGTCACGATGCCCTACGCAAACAATAAAGAGGTCCTAACATGCTAGACAGATAAAATTGAATTGAACTTAATTGAATTGAACGGAATTGAATTTCCGTCTTCATGGAGGAAGATGAGCGTTACTTCAACTTGTGACAGAAAAATAAAACAAGTTCTGTAAGCGTGGCAAAATACTTCATCTTATTCAGCCAAAATGTGGAGATAGAACCCGAGGTCACATTCCTCTTAGTTCTTTCACCACAGTCACTTAGCAAAAGACCCAAGATCACCCAACGAGAAACTAAATGATAAAAAGTTCTCAACCATACTTACTAGCGGCTCCATGTTCTTGACCAACTGGATGATCCTCACAGAGTCCTGGTCTTCTTCACCCAGGCCTTTGGGAAGGGGTGGCAGACTGGGTCCAAAGCGTTTCTGTGCCACTGCATCATGGACAGAGAGCAGATTCTGTGGATTGAGAGAATAGCATAAAAAATGGCATATACAGAGCGCTTTTCTCAACTACAGGGGGTAATTTTAAGTAGTTTACAGTGATAAGCTCACCTTATCCACCACTAATGAAACATGGCAGCCATTTTGTGTCAGAACGGTCACTACCCTCAGTTGAGTTGGTGAGTAAATTACAGTAGCTTTTATTTAAGCAAACAGCAGACAACTGCAACCTGCTGAGGAATTGCCGTAGTGTCCACCAATAGACTTCACTATGGTATAATTCTGGGAGAGAAGAAATAAGTTTAGAAGGTTGTAGTTTTAAACAAAATAGCCTACTTTGATCCCTTCTAATGCATCCACAGGCCAAATGAAAAAGCTGCTGGTCGCAGTGTGGAGGTCTACCATATTAATGAGCGCACCTCAATGGTACAGATCAGAAAATACTAACCCCTGACATTTAGCCTTCTGTTCCAATGGAAATCAAAATGTACAACTGTGAAAAATAAACATGTGCCCAATGAACTTATCGTTCAGTCGAAAAACTCAAGCCTTTACGATGTAAAGGACCTCATTTATTTAACTGTGACTTGTATTTTGCCAAGTTAACAGCTCATTATTCCCAAGTCTGGGAACATTTTTTTCTTTTCTTCTGCAAAATATCTTCCAGAATTATGTCTCAAATAAACAAAAAATAAATAAATAAATAAAAAGAGGTAATTATCAGTTCCATCCCCATTACCATCATCACCGTCATGTTTCTTTATCATAGTCATCAGAATTATCATCAGTGCCTTCAATGTTATCGTCACAATTACCACCACCAGTTTCATCGCCATCATTGTCTTCATCATAGTTATCACCATCGCCATTATTACAGCGGTCATTATTGTCATCATAATCATCACCATCGCCATTATTACAGCGGTCATTATTGTCATCATAATCATCACCATTGCCATTATTATAGCGGTCATTATTGTCATCATAATCATCACCATCGCCATTATTACCGTGGTCATTATTGTCATCATAATCATCACCATCGCCATTATTATAGCAGTCATTATTGTCATCATAATCATCACCATCACCATTATTATAGCGGTCATTATTGTCATCATAATCATCACCATCGCCATTATTACCGTGGTCATTATTGTCATCATAATCATCACCATCGCCATTATTATAGCAGTCATTATTGTCATCATAATCATCACCATCACCATTATTATAGCGGTCATTATTGTCATCATAATCATCACCATCGCCATTATTATAGCAGTCATTATTGTCATCATGATCATCACCATCACCATTATCATCGCGACCACTGCCGTCATCATAATCATCACCATCACAATGAACATCACCCTCATTGTCATCATCATAATCATTATCATCACCATCACCATTATCATCCCCATCATTGTTGTCATCATCTTCTTTATTGTCATCATCAGCATTATAATGATAATCGTTGTCGTTATCATCATCATCTTCAGCATCATTCTCACTACAAAAATCTTCTCTCATCGCCGATAGTTTTTTTAAAATTCCCCCCACCCTTACTTTATTTGCCTGTCATAAACTTCTCCTTTCTCTTTTTAATTATTTTGCACATATTTTATTAATGCTAGGTTCCCACTATCACGATTCGCGGCACGATTGAAATCGTGATCTTAATCGTGGAGTAATCGTGGTGATCCTATCAGATCTTATCAGATCTTGAGGTCAGTCGTGGCAATTGTGTTGATCGTAGAAAAGTTTTGGATGGTTCAAAAATTTCCTACGATCAACATGATTGATTGTCAATTGTGATCATCGCATCTCCTCGTATCCAAACCTGAAATTTCAGAAAAGTTCCACGATCGGCTTCAAATGGCCAATCATGGCGTTCGTAACGGAGCGCACGACAGTGGGAATTAAGCGTTATAGATGTAACTATTCTTGTACTGAAAGCTTGTGCTCTGAGTGATTTGAAGGACAGAAGGACAATGAGACAGTTTTTGTTTTGTCACTCTATACTCCTGCTCATTGGATGAGAAAACCATGAATATAAGTTTAAAGAATGTCAGCTTTACTTGATGTACAACGTAATTAAAGCAGTTGCTGTAACTCTCTGTAACTCACTCAGGAGGTAGAGGCAACCTGTGAAATCAGCTGTCTGAGCCCATGGATGGAAAGAAAGCTCATGGCGGAATTTAAATCTTCTGATTACTCGACTTTCCTCCTCCGCAAGTAATGGACAGCAAAAACACTGTAAGGACTGGCTAGCTCGTAGAGGCGCAGGTATGCAAATAGGTAACAAATGGTGATATCTATTCTCACAGTAAGTGAGGTCTGGGCAGTATCACAAACAGAGATGTGACCATAATCGAGCCAAAAAACTTCCTTGAAGTAAATCAATTTTGAGGTAGGGTGCAGGGCAGTGATGGTTAAAACCACGTTCGGCTTTCGTCTGATCTCTCATCGCGGCTGGCGGGAGGGAGGGCGGTGGCCGACTCTTGACCGCGCTCCGTGTCATTTTTTTACATATTTACCTCTGCGGTAAACAATGTGAGCTTCGCAAAAACAGATCACTGGACTCATGAAGATGAGCGGGAAAATAGCGTAGCCAAGGCATGGGGATCTCATTAGCCGCACAAAATCCTTGAACGTGAGGTATCACGGTCGGCCTGGCGCCACGGACGTATCCCTGCACTTCTCTTCTATCACTAACAACGGAAGGCGCTGGTGACAAGCAAAGTGTGCTTTAGCTCTTTGGATGGCCTGCAGCTCTTTATAATGAAGTGTTTAATCGCTGTCCAGTGTGAGTCAATAAAGAGGCCACTATGATATAACATGTGGGTTTTATTTGTTTGTTTTGAACTTCATGAGTGAGTACGGCACTGCGCCAGGTGGGCAGCCTGTCTAGGGCGCATTGCTGCCTTTTGCCCATTGCATGCTGGGATAGGCTCCAGCACCTCTGTCGCCCAAGCCAAGAACAATCGGGGATAGATAATGGAGGTATAGAGGTATGTCTGTGCATATGACAGGGAGCGAGGCCTCATCCCACAATTTATTTTCCTATGTAAAAAATTGCTCTATTTTGGCTGCAATCACCGAGGATAACAATTTCAATGATTCACAGCGGTTCTTAGAGTCCTCTCCTGGCTTCCATTTGATGCGGCAGTGATTTACAGCTGGTTTCAAATCCATGGGGAGTCATTCTGACCCATTTGAGTTCTTTCCATCAATCAACTGCCTCCCAAAGTCAGATCCCAACATTTTTACATCCCTGGATGATGTATGTTACAGTAGTGAGGTGACCATCCGACCGTTTCTAAGCCCATTTTGAATTTTCGCAGGAGTAAACCTGAGTGGAACTGTGCAAAATGTAAAAAAAGCAAAGTATTGCAGAAGTGTTTTCTTGCTGGAAGGAGGTAGATAAGATGGCTTGCTAATAAAGAGCAGATGGGTTGAAGGGTGATTAGTAAAAACAGATTTTATCACTAAATGATGGCCTGATGGGGACGTACCCATTCTAACACTCCAGAAAACAGGAAACCTGAATCAAGGAATGATCTCCTCTGATTTTATGCCGTAATCTTGTTTGGATCTCGATATATTTGCACCCCAGTTTTTCATGGAATCACATACTCTTTCATGTTTTCTTTTATCTACTTTTCAGAAATTTCCTTCACTTTTACAAAACATTAACACATTTTGAGTGCTTTCACACTAGGGACTTGGGCACGGATCCGAGTACACTTGACCCCAGTCCAGGTCATTTGGTAAGTGTGAACGCAAGCGTAGCGTGTTTGGGCACAGTACGCGAGTCCGCTTGGAAGAGGTGGTCTCGGGCGCGGTTCATCCATACTCGTATCAAATGTGGTGAAAGCAACCGAATTTGAACGCTGAAGTGGACTGTTACTAAACAGAAAAACGTGGACATTTATGGACCAATTCCTGATTATTTACATTTGCATGGTTATCACTGAACAATAGAACAATACTGCGACAAACTAAAGAAAATGCGGCAGCAATATCTCAAAGTGTGGGATGCGGTGCAAAAGTCTGTCAGCTCAAGTGAAGAAGAAGATAAATTTCCATCATATGAGGCAGTGGACAGCATGATCGGCTAAAAACCAACGAATTAGCCGAACATTATTTTTGACACAAGGGTTTGCTTCTTCTTCTTTGGGTATATTTTTCTTTTTAAAACCACCTACGTTCATAGTGCCACCAACTGTATCGGAATTCTGACATACGCAAGTGTACTGGGGTACGGAGCAACATTACTGGTGTGAAAGCTGGCCAGCGGGGGGAGAGGGAAGGGAGGACCATTGTACTGTGGTATGGCACAGAACAATCGTACCTAGTATGAAAGTGCCCTTAGACATATCATGCAGGTTGTCCCCTAAATATCAAATTATTTCTGTATATAATTTGCAGGTCGCACTGCATAAAAATGCTTTTTCTTTACTTGCTTTGGAATGAAGCCTGGGACTCATTCTAATACTTCATTTTATCTGTTCTCAGATCTTTGCTCCTTCACTGATTAAGAAATCATTTGAGATCTACCATCTTTAGGACAAAACATGAGATGTACCTTGAAGGAGCTAGAGGCGAAAAGTTAGGATGTTCTCAGAGGATTCTTAAGCAGGAAACTTGAATGCAGTCTTTTGTGGATGCCTTTTTCTGAGGTTATGAGGCATAAGGTCATTCCACTAAATTTATTATATCCTTTCCTTGTGTTCTTCAATGAGTGGAGCTGGGCCTGGTGAAATGATGTGAAGACAGTAAAATACATGACTGTTTGGGTCACTGCTCACCTTGATGTGGGGACTGGTCAGTAGGTTGGAAAGCTCTTTGACCTCCTCACAGTCGGCGATACTCTGTAGATAGCTGAACAGCTGGCGAGAAGATATTCAATTTCAAAAAAGATGATCCACTCAATAACAAACATGCTCTTGTTATTAAAGAATACACTTCCTCTGACTAACCTCTTAGTTACAAGGTCATGTAACATACCTTGACATTTTAGGGAATTCAATTATTTTCACATATCAGCACAAATGGACGGGTTCAGTAAATTGCATAGGGGTTATACTGTATTTGACTAGTGTAAATGAGTCACTTGCATGGATCACAGTTTTGTGAGCATGTTTTGACATCTAAAAATTTGTCCAGCTGGAATTTTTACTTGAAGCAGTTAAGGTAAGGAGCATTGCTCAAGGTTACAATGGCAGAGCCCTGTTCCCTTGCTGTTATACCATTGGTTCTAAACTGAATGGGCCGGGGCCCAAAAGGGGGCCTCAGACCGCAGGCTGGGAGGATCCAAGGTGGTGGAAATTTGTTAAAAGCTTCAATGACAAACTAGACAGTCAATCCCCCGCAGATCGATGTGTATCTCTGGACGCCCTAAAGCAATCACTCCAAAATGGATAGGCTTCTTGACCTTACCACACACAAGGTCCATGCCAAATATGAAATTAATCCATAAAGAATCAATATCTGTAGAGGGCTCATAATAAATTTTTTATTGACACGGTGGTGGCAGACGCGGTGGCGAACGCAGTTTAATGACTGCTGATCCATAGTGTGAGGGTTGTGCTTCGCACTCTGGCGATCTGCACAGCGGACAGGAAGTTGAGGACTGGACTCAGGTGCAAGGATGGACTTGGTTGTATTTATTATGCCCTCTGTGCAGCAGAGAAGCACACATGAAGCAATACAAAAAAAATAGGAAACGATGTTCCTTGATACTGGTATTAGTAATACAAATACGGGGCTTTAGTTACAGCAACAATGTATTACTAAAATAGAAAAGGGAAACAGGAAATGAGTTTCCTTTATTACAAAGTTAACGTGCTGATATCAACAATAAACAGCACTAAGTTAGTGAATGAGAATATACACGCGATACGCAGAGGAAAAGTCTATACAAGACTAGCAAATACAACACAGGCTTACAAGACTTCGCAAAGACTAAGTGCGAGGCTCGGTATTAAATAACACAATACTACCGCACAGTGGAAATGAATAGCAGGTGCATGTGATAATTGCAGAGCTGAAGAATGCGGTCCAGGTCTTAATAGACCGGTGAGTCTGAAGGCTGGAGGTGTGACCTTACACATAGTATCCCCAACTCCTTGTGTGGGGATATAATAATGGAGGAGCCTGTCCTCCAACAAAATACGGCCGGAAAGGTTGTTTGTCAAGCAGCTTATTATGATCTAAAGTTACATTTAGGAGTTAAGCGACCTCTAGCTGTCATTTAAATAACTACAATCTGGTTTCCATTGTCATTTTAGAAAACGCTCCCATGGGTCGTAAATCAGAGTAAATGAGAACAAGAGCAATCAGAGATTTCTGACCTCCGCCAGATCCAGAATTTGATCTGGATCACCACCAAAATTTAATGGGTTCTTCCTTGGATCAAGATGCACCTGTGTACCAATTTTCATGATGATCCGCTCAGTAGTTTTTGAGTAATCCTGCTAAAAGACAAACAGACAAACAAATAAGTGCAGGTCATTTTATAACCTCCTTGGCGGAGGTAATAATCAACCTTTTCGAGCGGATGTTTGGAGGACAGGTTGTAATGGAGACATAAGTAACTACACTATTATCAATTGACTGTAAAATTACAGTTAATTTAACTGGCAGCAGCGGTGCCAATGCTTTTTGCAGTAAAATAACGGGAGACTGTAAATTAAATCTAAATGCGAAATTATGGGTAACCGAAACCTAAATATAACCTGAATTAAACTTGTCTCATTGCTTTATCATATTGGGGGAATTGCATGCAGGTGCTAGGCAGGTTGTGGCTGGGATATTTAGCCCGTGGTCCTTACTTCCAATGCATGCTGGGTACAAAAAATGCTTGAACAGGTAAACTAACTGCAAATTTCAGTGAAATGCATGTGGGCGTGTGGAACTTTGCATTTACTGCGAATCTGCCCTGTAATGTGCATAAAATTATGGCAATTTATAAGTGTTTTCAGCCCAATAATTAACGCAGATCAAGTAACATCGGTGAGAATATAATAATATACAATTCTGAAATAGTTGGGACAAAGTGTAAATTGTGAATAAAATCAAAACGCAATGACTTTTAAATCACACCAGCCAGTATTTTATTCACAATAGAACAGAGATAACATACAGTATCTCGCAAAAGTGAGTACACCCCTCACATTTCGACAATTAATTGATTATATCTTTTCAAGGGACAACGTTGCAGAAATTAAACTTGAATATATTCTACAGTAGTCATTGTACAATATGTGTAGCAGTGTAGATTTACTGCACTGTCCAAATAACTGAACAAACAGTCATTATTTCCAAAATGGGTGGCAACAAAAGTGAGTACACACCCCAATTGGTAATGGTCAACCAAGCAATGAAACGTGTCTTATTCATCATGTTCATGCTTTTGTCTGTTCAACTGGGCCATATAAGGTTGTGTAACGTGTTGAAGGTTTAAATTGTGGTCCTTTGGGTGCAATGCTCTCGTTCTGGTCACAAAGATGGTCTAAGCAACAAGAAGATCTGTGAAACCATGAAACTGAGCTACAGCACGGTGGCCAATGTTATCCAGCAGTTTTCCAAGACGAGTTCTACTCGGAACAGAGCTCGTCAGGGTCAACCGAAGAGGTTGAGTCCTCGTGCTCTGTGTCAGGTGCTCAAGTTGGCTTCAGAAAACGGACGCAGGAGTGCTGGCAGCATTGCAAACGAGGTTGCAGCGGTGGGAGAACAGCCTGTCAGTGCTCAGATCATAAGACGTGCACTGCACCAAGTCGGTCTGCATGGCCGTCAGCCAAGACGGAAGCCTCTTCTGAAGCTAGCCCACAAGAAAGCCAGAAAACAGTTTGCTGAAGACAACCAGTCCAAGAACATGAACTAATGGAACCATGTTCTGTGGTTTGACGAGACCAAGATAAACTTGTTGGGCTCAGATGCGGTCCAGCATGTGTGGCGGTGCCCTGGTGAGGAGTACCAAGACAAGTGTGTACTGCCTACAGTCAAACATGGTGGTGACAGCATTATGGTCTGGGGCTGCATGAGTGCTTCTGGTCCTGGGGAGCTGCGCTTCATTAATGGAACAATGGATTCCAACATGTACTGTGACATTCTGAAGCAGAACATGATGCCCTCCCTTCGGAAACTGAGCCGCACAGCAGTTTTCCAACATGATGATGACCCAAAACACACCTCAAGATGGCAACTGCCTTCTCGAACAAGCTGGAGGTGAAGGTGATGGCGTGGCCAAGTATGTCTCCAGACCTGAATCCCATTGAGCACCTGTGGGGCATCCTCAAGAGGAAGGTGGAGGAGCAGCAGGGGTGAAAGTAAGATTATATTCTTGCAAGAACTGTGCTACTCAAAATATTTTTTTGCTTGCGCGCTTTGCGCACTCACATCATATTAAAGATATTAAAGACTGCTCTTTTCTGACTTTGAGATTCTCAAATTCATCATAATAACAGCCTACTGTGTACTGTTGTGTTCTGATATAGTAACATTGTCAGCCATTTTCGACAAAAGGATAAACTTCATGGCCCATCTCTGGTCTGTCTGCATAGCCTACCTGCTCGATGTTGTTCCTCTGCATCTTCCTCCATCTGTTGCTCAACTGCCACCATTTTATCATCTCTCTTTCTTTTTTTTTTCAAAAACTTGGCATTTCCAATCCCACCCGAATCTGGAATATCCAATTAGGGAACTATACACAAGTACTTAGGCTTTTTTGCATATGCGGCACCCTGTTATCAACTCAGGAGAGTGAAACAGCTCGTGGCTCTCCTCCGATGCACGCGCTCGTTAGCCATTGCTTCTTATACATCCACTGGTTGAAACTTCACAAGCTCAGAACGACGGCGGAGGATACCTGAACACAGGCGGGCTCAGAATCTTCCTTATGAGCGCCCGTCTGGTCAACAGGAGGCGCCTAGGGAACTACATCTAAATAACCCTTCCCAGCAGCCCCTTCCCAATTTGATTCCCTGTTGCGCATTGGCCAATTGCGCGCTACTTCTGAAAAGTGCTGCTGACCACTGCTGGTTGGTACGAGGCGGGGATCGAACCCGCGCCGTGATGGTCACTTCTGCTTCGCAACGCGATGCTTTTCCGTGTGAGCAATCCGGCAGTCCATCTCAATTTCTTTTAAACATATAATCAATTTTTCTTTGTATTTTGAACAAGTTTTGTTTTACCATTCCCTGTCAAAAGGATGCACGCGACCCCCAGCACCCAGCCTTGCATCACCTAGGCAACCAGCATCCAATCAAAAGAACGCATTGAATGTTCCCACTTTCCGCATGTGTTTGTTTGCGGAAGTCAGTGGTGGACTACTCGCTCGCATGACAGAGAGTCATTCCTGATTTAGATTGTTAATCGTGAAACCTCACAGTTTATTACTTGTGGATTTTTCTTTTGTTTTTTTGCAAAAACAACTGCCCACTGCTGTCTGCAAAAATCCACAGCACTCAAGTCACTACCATTGGATTAACATTACAGTGCAGAGTGTAGACTGCCTACAAGTTGCAACATATCACGGTAAGCGAGTAGCCTGCTACAAATGATAACGTTTGTCCAGCGCACTAAAATCTACTTCAACACGTCACGGGTGGCACATTCTGTTGATGATTTTTATGTATTCATCGAATGTATATTTATTTCGGAGAAATTCGGTTGAAAATTGAAAGGGCTCGTGTACAGGGGTGAAAGTTATTCTTCCGAGGCGTACCCCTGCGTACCGACTGTAGTGGACTGTATATCTCTTCCCGGTACGGCGTACCGCTGCGTTCCGGCTTACTTTCACCCCTGAGGAGCAGCAGGTGTCCAACATCCACCAGCTCCATGATGTTGTCATGGTGGAGTGGAGGAGGATCCCAGCAACAACCTGTGCAGCTCTGGTGATTCCATGCCTCGGAGAATCAAGGCAGTGCTGGACAACAATGGTGGTCACACTAAATATTGACACTATGGACACAATTTGGCATGTTGACGGTGAGGTGTACTCACTTTTGTTGCCACCCATTTTGGAAATAATGACTGTTTCTTCAGTTATTTGAACAATGCGGTAAATCTACACTGCTACACATATTGTACAATGACTACTGTAGAATATATTCAAGTTTCATTTCTGTAACGTTGCCCCTTGAAAACATATAATAAATTAATTGTCGAAATGTGATGGGTGTACTCACTTTTGTGAGATACTGTAGCAAATGTTGAAACTGAATAATTTTACAATTTTATTCACAAAATGAGCTCATTTCAAATTTGATGGCTGCTACAGGTCTCAAAAAAGTTGGGACAGGGGTCTGTTTACCATGATGTAGCATCCCCTCTTCTTTTTAACACAGAGTGGAGGCGTCTGGGCATTGAGGAGACAAGTTTCTTGAGTTTAGGCATTGGAATTTGATCCCACTCTTGTTTAATACAGGCTTCCAGCTGCTGGAGAGTTTTGGGTCTCCTTTGACGGACGTTTCGTTTACATATGCGCCAAATGTTCTCAATCGGTGAAAGATCAGGACTGCAGGCAGGCCAGTTCAGCGCACGGACTCTTCTACTACGAAGCCATGCTGTTGTAATAGCTGCAGTATGTGGTTTTGCATTGTCCTGCTGAAATACACAAGGCCTTCCCTGGAATAGATGTCGTCTGGAGGGGAGCATATGTTGCTCTAAAACCTTTATATACCTTTCAGCATTCATGGCACTTTTTAAAACATGCAAGTGTCCTACACCATATATACTAATGCATCCCCATACCATCAGAGATGCTGGCTTTTGAACTGAACGCTGATAACAGAAGGGGTGGTCTTTCTCCTCTTTAGGCCGGAGGACACGACGCCCATGATTTCCAAAAAGAATCTCAAATTGGACTCATCTGACCACAGGACACTTTGCCACTTTGCTACAGTCCATTTTAAATGAGCCTTGGCCCACAGAACATGGCGGCGCTTCTGGATCATGCTGAAGAATGGCTTCCTTTTTGTATGATAGAGTTTTAGGTGGCATTTGTGGATGGCACAGCGGACTATGTTTACAGACAGTGGTTTCTTGAAGTATTCCTGGGCCCATTTAGTAATGTCAATGGCAGAATCATGCCGGTGAGTGATGCAGTGGCGTCTGAGGGCCCGAAGATCATGGGCATCCAGTAAAAGTCTTTGGCCTTGTCCCTTAAGCACAGAGATTTTTCCAGTTCCTCTGAATCTTTTGATGATGTTATGCACTGTCGATGATGAGACCTTCAAAGCCTTTGCAATTTGACATTGAGGAACATTGTTTTCAAAGTATTCCACTATTTTTTTACGCAAGCCTTCACAAGTGGGAAAGCCTCTGGCCATCTTTACTTCTTTGAGACTCAGCCTCTCTAAGACATCCCTTTCATAGCCAATCATGTTACACACCTGATGCCTGTTAACTTAATTACTTGCTAAATGTTCTCTCAGCTGATTCTCTTATATATTAATTGCTTTTTCAGCCCTTTTTTGCCTGTGTCCCAACTTTTTTGAGACCTGTTGCAGCCATAAAATTTGAAATAAGCTCATTTTGTGGATAAAAATGTAAAATGTCTCAGTTTCAGCATTTGAAATGTTATCTATGTTCTATTGTAAATAACATATTGGCTCGTGATCTGAAAGTCATTGCATTTTGATTTTTTTCACAGTTAACACTTTGTCCCAACTATTTCAGAGTTGGGGTTGTATATTCCAATGATGACTGATGTACATTTTACCATGTCTCCTCCTGGTGGGGCCCCAGATTATTTTTGTGGATGCGTGCGGGCCTCAGGGGCCTAAAGTTTGAGAACCGCTGAATTATAATCACACCGTTACCCATGGGGGGCCTGAGCGTCAACATATTTCTGCTTCCTGAGTTTCCTGAGTGATCACTGAGTTTGGACTCGACAAAAGTATTTCACTTTAAATTAAGCCAAGCATTTCAGACATGAATGCAAAGAACAGTCCAGCCAACATTCGTGAGATTATGGAAGAATTTAGCTAAAATGACACATCAAGCAAAAAGAAAAAAAAAAAAAAAGAGGAAAAACAAAGAAAAAAAAACAGCTTCTCCTAATGACATAATTCGAAAAAGTGGCTGGAATGAAATCCACACTCTGATATATCCCTCTCTGTCCGTCCTAAACAGGTTTAATCTCTTAGGACAGATCCAGTTCCACCTCTCCGGGGACTCCAGGACTGATGTTCCCTGCAGCCTGACAGAATCCTCTTTCCTGTTCTCTCCTGAGAAATGCTGTAATTGGCGGTAAGCAAGACAGAGCAAGAAGCACATCCAGGGCAATCTCAGTGCAAATCAGCAACACAGCCAGAGTAATGTTTACCAAAGAGAAAAATCGGCTCATCTACCGCCAGGATTCAGTCCACATCTGTCTCACAGCTTGGCACTCAATTAAATGAGAGCATTCATCTATTTCCTTGCAAATGCAGTTTGACTGGACCAAAACTGTGCGTATGCTGAAAAAACATTGTATTTATTTATCTTTTAGCTAATTTTATTTGAGCTTGGACAAGATGTCCATAGCTAAGATAAGGACGAAATGTTCAGGTTCTTGTTATTCTCGGTTTAGTAGAGATTCTGTAGAGGAAGGTAAGCATCTCCGGCTGATATAAAATCAGCTTATTGAAATTATGTGGAAGTTGCTCCAGATGTATGACTATGATTCATGGTATGTACTTCTGTCCTCAGTGCAGCACCTAAGAAGAAAAAAAGCCCTGCTGCAGATGTAGATCTGCCACATATAATGTTGACTATACAGTTTTCATTCACTTGCCATTTACAGTTTTTATCTTTTTTTGTTTTTAAAAATGGAGTTCAGATTTTTTCCGCTATGACAATTACTCTTTCTGGACCATATCTACCTCACCTTTCTTTTAACACAAAACATAAATGTGTAGCATAGATTTAGATTACCTTTCCAGGAGCTTTTTAAAAAAAAATTAATACAAATTTACGAACCTCAGATATGAAACTGTTGTAATTACTCTGTGCACATATTTAACAATTCATGTGTGCACATTTCAAAATTATATTTAGGGTAGCTTGTGGGTAAGTCTAACAACTCATGTCATGCTCTCATTCTCATAGAGACTCTCATGACTATTTGCCACTGCGCTGTCCCTCTGTATTTAAGCGGCTCTCCTGCTCTGCCTCTGCAGCCTTTGTCTGCTGCGTCACTCTCAGCTGTTGCTTGTTAACATTGTCTACCGCTGCACTTTAGCCTGCTGCCAATGAACAGCTCACCTGCATCCGCCTGTGGATTCTAATCATTTCCCCTATGGGTGATGGAAATAGTCTCCCACTCCCTGCTCTCTTCTCCGCAAGCTCAGTGGGCCGCAGGATGTGTCAGGGTCTGAGCAAAACTATCACTGTATTCATTTGTGCCGACTAAAATTAATTATTTACACCTGAGTGGACTATAAGAACGCATCCAGTGTCTGAAATCTAAGTGTCTATTAGTGATGAACAGCGTTGTGGATATATTTAGTGAAAATCAGGAGAGGTTATAGAAACTATCATCAAATGCCGTATTGTGACATATGGAGTTAACAAAACGCAGGTCAGTGAACCAGACCATGCCTAAAACGTCTCTACATTCATCCACATTCTAACTAACCAGCCTATTTATACCACCTTCATTTCATACTCCTGGACTGTCTTGTTCAATGTCCCTCCCTCCCGTTCCGTTCTATTCATCTCTCCCCCAGTGACTCTACAGGAACCCCAGGAGACTCGAAGGAGACTTTACAACTCCAAGAAGAGACGCTACCCTGTGTCTCGTTGCCTGGGGCTCCCCTTTATCCTGCACCAGTCTCCATCTACTCAGCTCCATACCGTCCTACATCAGCACAAATTCCCTTGCCTATCCAATTTAATAAATATGGTAAACTATTAGTTTAGGTGTGGTCTAGAATTCATTAATCTTCATTTTGAATGTCTGATACGATTTATTTTTTAAAGCTGATATTGGGTAATGTCTTATGGAAATGCTGCGTAAATTACAGAAACAAACAAATCAGGAGATTGTGGTGAGAAATCTTGGATGGAGCCAAGGCATTCTTTCACAAAGAAATTTAATTTCAAAAAGGGTATCGGCTGGAGCTGGTACCCAGGGAGCCAGTACAACAGAAAAGAAATAGATTTCTAACTGCACATTTGCTTCACAAGCCCTATTGATGAATCCATCTGTGTTTACTCAGGTACCGTCAGAACTGGGCCACAGCTAAGAAAAAATTTGTCATAATTTGTCTGCCTGCCACTGGGGTTGTCACATACTGGCCAAATCTGTGTGTTTCTGCACTTGCTGACCTTGTAGCAGACTTAGGAAAGACGCTCTCTGATTGGCCGCTGTGTGCTGGCTTCTCTTTGTGTCCTTGGTGTCTTCATATCACTCCCCGAGAGACCAGGAAGTAATTCCTAAAGCAACAATTCGAGACTTGCCAGCCAGTCTGTAAAAGCTACTGGGCTTACGGGTGCATTTATCTTTCTTTTCATCTTCCCTCCTTCTTACCTCTCCTCCCCTATGGAGTCAGGGGCTTGTGAGACGATAACATCTGTCTTTTTAAATAACCGAAATAATTCTGCTTTGATTATCGCAATCCGCGCCTGGGATTTCGAGCAATGATGAAATTTGTCCTGACTCTCGCTACCTGTCAGTCAGCCCATGTGTTTATTCGATCGAGTGTCATGCTGCACAAAAGCATTAACAGGATGGGGAGAGGGGGAGAGAGGGAGAGAGAAAAAGAAATGGAGAGATAAAGGGAAGGAAGCAGAGAGAAAAAGATGAATGATGTCTTTTTCATACTGCGTAGATCAGTAGATTGACATGTAAGGAGTTCAGACCATTAAACATCACCTCACCCTTACCTTGTACACATCTTCATCTATCATTTCCAGGATGAAGTGTACTGACAGATGACTGGAAGGGAAACTGATTCCTAAATCCGTATCACAGGTACAGCAGAGTGAACTCTTTTTAAACTCTTATTTACGTTGCATGCCTCACTGCATTTAACTGCCGTTTTTCTCATTGTGTCAGTGGCCACCAATGATCCCATCTATCATTGTCAGGTCTTCTCCAAACTCTGAGGTGGAACGACAGGCATCGGGAGGATCACTCCCCCCAACCCCCACCCCCCAAAATCCCAGCACTGAGACCTGAGATCTCCATTACCTGCAGCAAACTGCAGTCTAAAATAAGGAAAACTGGATCTGGGGCTAAACCTGGGTATGCGCTGGCCATTTTAATGGAAATATTTAGAGCTCAACTCTCAGGTAGGAGGTAAAATTCTCCCACAATACGAATAATTTCTGCAGTTGACAACCATGGCAAAATGGAAAAATATAGAAAGACTTCAGTCCAATGCTGAAATCCTCCACAGGAGCTATTGAGGAATCAAGGGATCTAGAACGTTTCACTCTCATAGTTATTTGAGAACTTTCACACTTCACAGAGCTCTATGAGAGACAGTTCTGTAAAGAACTGCAAATGACCACCCCATGGAGACAAACTGGACCGAAAACCATTCTGCTCGTCAAAGATCTAGTGAACAAGATTGAGCTTCTCTGCGAAATCACATGAGAACCTTTTTTTAACTATTTCTTAAGCACTTGAGTGAACTTTTAGTGGAAATACTTCTCTGAAACAGGGGAAAAAAAAATCTAACAGGTTACCAATAATTTCAAAAGACATGTCATTAGAGGACTTTCACTGCTAGACCTGGGAAAAAACACTGAAGTATTTTGGTGTAACAATGAATTACTTCATGAGACCCGTCCTGGCACCAGTGAATGATATCTCTCCCAGGTGGACTATGCTATTTGAGCTGTTGATTGCCAGAATCTATCACATTGTAGCATTGACATTGGGATACTTGAAGCATTTGGATGTTAAAGTGTCAGCACTGTTATGAACCTGCATAGGTCCTTCTTTCATTCACTCGAACCCCATGACATAGGCAGGATTTAAGCCATCATATGTTGGACAAAACATAATATATATGATTTAACCTTTTGAGCGCCAAATAAATTTTCAAGGAATTAACAATGTAATTATCCTGAGCTGTTGAAAACCTATCATGTGTTAACTTGTTTAAAAGAGCTCCCCTGCGGGCGCTCTTTTAAACAAGTTGCCACATGGTAGGTTTGTAACAGCATCTGACTTTGATATCTTACATCATTGGGCAACTATAGTTGCCCACGGCGCTGAAAGGGCGCTAGCAACTAACATAGTTTGTCCATTCACAGTCTGTGGTTCCAGGTATGTAAGTTTGCATGTGTGCTTTCTGGGAAATGCACTCCCGGGCTTCCCGTGTATGTTGGATGCGGGTCAGGAGTAATGACTGGTGGGAGAGTGTAGTTTTTCCGATGGCGAGTGGAAGGAAGATTTTCGTATGACATGCAAGTCATTTGATAAATCATGCGGATTAATGGTAGAACCCCAAGGCGTTACTGTTCAAGCACCAATACCCTTGCAGACAAGGATTGTTACTGTTCAGTACAAACTTGCTAGTTAGTCAGAGCTCAGAGTTGTCGCTAAGCAGTTTGGTGTTTTCATGTCCACAAGACTTCTAAGTCAAAGACTTGCATGAAGAATGTAGAGCATGGTCAGAATGCATAGTCCAGTTCGGTTCAATTAAAGCGTATACATGCAAGCATAATGCGACTATTAACCGCATTATCTGGGTGTGTTAGTCGGACTACGAGAAATTCGATTTAGCACGATTCCCGTTGGGCTAACTTGTTTACATGCATTTTAAAAGTCCGGTTATAGATGGACTAACACAATAATTCGATTTTCTCTAACGTCATGCAAACGCACTGACTGTTCTGCCAGCCTTCATTTTTAAGAGTTCAAGTTATCTGTTTTATATGCCTACCATTATGGTGTATTTCATATGTCTTTGCGCTATGCTAAAAGGGCTAACTCTGTTATGCGCTTGATCTAAGGCGACAGGGTTCATTCTTTGAGTTGAGAAGTCGCAGTGAGGAGAGCTTGATCCTTGGAATAGGTGATCTCAGGGGCATGTTTAGGGCATGGCTATTGGGCTATAGGCCTGCGTCTTTTTTCTTTAACCCTGCGTCTTTTTTTCAGGCCAAAATATGAATAAGATCTTAGAGCTCATATTATAACCACCAAATCTTTTGCCTGTATTGTAATTTATTCCTGTGCATGTAGCTGCGACGTAAGTGCAACACGTCACTTTCATATTTTTTATAACATAAATTCTGTGCTTGCCATTGCGGTTGGAATGAAAACCAGCGGGAGACCCCATGACCAAATTTGAGAACCTTTGATCTAACCTAACAGAGCTAGCACTTTGGAATGATATAAGATCTACGTAAGATAACACAGCTAGCTCATGGAACTGATTATCCGTTTGTGTAAGATTACAGAGCTAACTGTATGGAATGAGAAATCTCGGCTAACTGGGCTTGATCCTTGGAATGTGCAATCAAAGGTACCTGTGTTAGCTGCTTAAAGTGAGTGATCTATACCAACGGGGCTAGCTGTTTTTGTTGGAAAATGTTAGATAACAGGGCAATAACTTTTTGATGAATGATCTAAGATAACGGGGCAATAACTTTTTGATGAATGGTCAAAGCTAATTGGGCAGATTGTTCTTGATGAATGACCTAAGCTAATGGGGCTAGCTCTTCAGTAGTACTCACCTCATTAGCCAGAGATCCAGTGAAGAGCAGTACTGGGGGAGGTCTCTGGTCTTTGTACTGCTTCAGCCTCTCGTGCATCTGGGAGGAAAGTACAGGTCTGGCCATGAGCACGTGTGTGTGTGTGTGTGCACGCGCGCGCAGGGGCGTGTATTCCTGCGCCTTTGGGGACCAAATGTCCCCGCAAGTGATGAAAACGAGGTGACTGAGCTATTTTCGGGTTAGAGTTAAGGTTTTGTTTAAGGTTTGCATGCAGTGTCTATGGTTAAGGTCTGGGTAGAGGGTTTGGGAATAACTGTAAGTCTACGGAGTGTACCCACAAAACATGAAAACACACAAATTTTTGCATTTGTGCGCAGGCACGTGGGTGTGTGGTTGTGTGTCTGTGTGTGTATTTGCACTTCTGCGCATGCAGCTGTCTCTGTGTGTGTGTCTGACAATCTACGCTGGGGGGAGGAAGAGGGTGAGAGGTTGTACAAACAGCAGGCCTCAGCCTGTCTATTTGCAGGATTTTGCTCTGTGTTGTTTCAGTGATACATCATTAATCCATGCACATGCCAGAGATTAAGCAAGGGGATGATGTATCCATGAGCCAAAACAGAGACAAATGCACAGAAGTGAGCATTTTATCCACTATAACATTGGCAAACAGACGCCTTCTCCCCTTCACATGAACCAAAATCACTGCACATCAGACCTGCGCACTCTGCTAGCTGACCATACATTATGCAACTCAAACTAACGTATACCTATTACAATTTAACTAATGTTATTATCTTGTTATTACACTTATATACAGCATGTATGCACTGTAATTACAAATGTAAGTTTTGTGTCAGTATTGTTACACTACCAGAGCAGAAATTAGTCAATTATGGTTGATATTAACTTTGTGAGCGGCGGGTTAGCACTGAACACCTTGTATGTACATGACATCCCTGATTCAGTGCCCACCAACAAAATAAAGTGTAACCACAAGTATGGTGATATTTTTTATTATCAAAAAATAAATTTGACACATTGATAAAAGTATAATGCCCTAGAATTTTCATAAAAAGTGTGTGTGTGTATATATATATATATATATATATATATATACAGTCATGCCCAAAATTATTCATACCCCTACCCATTTTTGGGTTTTTTCGAGATATTTTTTGACAAATCTAATTTCTTCTTGCACAAATGACACAGTAAGTTGACATCAGGCTGTAAGAATTACAGTAAATAATTTTTTGAGAAATACAATACTTTTTGGCATTTTATTTGACAGATTTACAAAAAATGCCATGTCCAGAATTATTCATACCCTTTTCTCAGTAGTTGATGGCAAAGCCTTTATTCATGATTACAGCCTCCGAACGCTTTCTGTGGTTGATCACAAGGTTTCTACACGTTTCCACGGGGATTTTTGCCCACTCCGCTTTGGCAAACTTCTCCAGGTCCTTAAGTTTTGAGGGTTTCTTTGCCATGACCTTGGTCTTCAGTTCTCTCCACAGATTCTCGATAGGATTGAGGTCGGTGCTCTGGCTTGGCCACTCCAAAACATTCATTTTGTTGTCCACTAACCACCTCTTGACGGATTTGGCCATGTGTTTAGGATATTATCCTGTTGGAAGATTCATTCCTGCCCAAGACCAAGTTATTCGCCAGATTGCTTGAAGATCTTGGAAGATCTGGATATACTGGTCCTGTTTCATAATGCCATTCACTTTAACAAGGTTTCCGGGCCCATTTGCTGAAAAGCAACCCCAGAGAATGATACTCCCGCCCCCTTGTTTGACCGTTGGGACCGTGTTTTTCAGGTTGAACGCTTCAGCTTTCTTATGACAAACAAAAGCCCCATCTCTGTGCATAAACAGCTCCATCTTTGTTTCATCTGTCCATAACATAACAGCCAGAAGCTTTAATCTTCATCCAGGTGAGCTTTTGCGAAGGCTAGACTAGTTCTTGTGTGTCTGGGTTGGAGAAGTCTAAGTGGCGTAAGAAAGGTGAAGTGTTCAACCTGATGTCAACTTACTGTGTCATTTGTGCAAGAATAAATTTGATTTGTCAAAAAATATCTCGAAAAAACCCAAAAATGGGTAGGGGTATGAATAATTTTAGGCATGACTGTACATATACATATATATATATATATATACACACACACACAGTGGAACATAGACAACATATCTGATGCTGAAAGTGAGACATTTGAAATGGTAAGATGTCTCACTTTCAACATCTGATATGTTGTCTGTGTTCTATTGTGAAAAAAATGTGGGTTTTTGAGATTTTCAAATCATTGCATTCTGTTTTTCTGTACAATTTACACAGCATCTCAACTTTTTTGGAATTAGGGTTGCATATACACTACAGGCCAGAAGTTTGGAAGCAAGGCCAATACCGGTCAAAAATTTGGAAGCAACTTCAAGTTTCTGTTCACAATGCCTTTATTAAAAACCAGTATGAAATCTTTGGATTTTGGGATGTATTTACTGCATGATCAGACTTTTCTTTCACTGATATGCGCCATTTTCCTTCATTTACCTTTAGGTTCTGTATACATTCATTTTACCAGACCATTGCTGAATAAATGTTAACAAAAGAAAGGAGGGGCTTAGTTTTTGGGTTGAGAAGATTTGCAAGAGTCACAAATTCAGTGAAAAAGTAAAAAACAAATCACAGTTTGCATTATTCACTTTATGTCATGGTTTACCGCCCAACGGATACCAACGGCAATCCGGCGGGCACTAGGACCATGGGCCTAGTAATATGGGCCTGATAATTTGAGTAAAAATGTATTCTGATAAGTGACTCTTTATATAATAATCATGTTTATTTTGTTGCAAAGTATGCCACTGAAACCATGATCTTTTTTTTGTACAAATTTGATCTTGCTTCCAAACTTTTGGCCTGTAGTGTATATACTTTTTATGAAAATTCTAGGGCATTATACTTTTATCAATGTGTCAAATGTATTTTTTGATAATAAAAAATATCACCATACTTGTGGTTACACTTTATTTTGTTGGTGGGCACTGAATCAGGGATGTCATGTACATACAAGGTGTTCAGTGCTAACCCGCCGCTCACAAAGTTATCACTGTGTTCACTGATAAAAATGAGAAGGAAAAAAAAACTAGAAGGAAAGGGACAGTTGCATCTCAAAACAAAGCAATCGGAGACGGGAGACTTCCCCATTCACGCAAATATTGGCAAGTGCGGAAACACAAACAAACACGCAGAGCCACTAGATGGCAGACTTCACCCATTCACGCAAATATTGGCAAGTGCGGAAACACAAACAGACAGACAAACAAACAAACAAACAAACAAACAAACAAACAAACACACGGAGCCGCTAAAAATAGTACTTCACGCCCACTCCGTGGGGTGATGTAACAATGTTTCCCACCTGCAGCAAAATTCTAAAATAAGAATAAACTGAAAACCTAAAATGGCAATATGTTGGCCATTGTAGTGCTATCGAGCGGCCACGAAGAAGCTTTTTATTTGAGGCACATTTCGGGATCTCCGTGGGAGGAGTTTCTCACCAGCGCCACCTTGGATGACTCCAGTAGTGGTCAAAAATATCATCATTCAAGTGATGGTAACTTCAACATAAAAATATAATGACAGTAATTTCCTGCAAGTAAATGTATGCCTAATGTATGTTTTCCTTTGTTAATTTGCTCCCCCCTTGTGCCGATTTGTTGAGCTACTATGCAGACATTAGGGAAATGTTTTGCAGAAGCAGGTTGGGTCACGGTAGTCGACTCGGGCTTGACGACTGCACTGCTCAGACGCTGGCTAAAAATTGTACAACATGGCGGCGCCTGAGAACTACGTAAAATTCGACGTGCCATAATGGTGTTCTCAAAACCAAAGGCTGAGGAACGTCGATGGGTCAAGTAACACGATCTGTAATTTTTATACGGTCAATGAATGTGATCTGCAGTGAGGCATTCATCTACTACCTCTCATATTTGTGAAGCATGACCTGCGCCGGTCAGACAGGAGGACACTCAGCCTATCAGAGAGCGCTCAGAAAGAAGCCAGGCAGTGCCATTGGCTGAATCAGCAACTGATACCCGACAATCACCATCTGTGTCTGGCCACTGTAGGGACAGACCCTTAAATTCAGGGTTGATGTGGGGTGAGTGGACAGGGATTAGGCTTGGCGGGAGGGGGTTGTTGGTGGAGGGGTCATTACAGTAGATCCTGCTCTCCTTTTATTCCCCATATGCTATTTTAGGTCGGGATGGGGGGGCATAATGTCCAATTGGCCAGAATTCAGGCTATCACACTGTAAAACATGATAGTCCCATTAAGTTATGTGAACTTATCATGACAAGTTTTAAAAATTGAATGCAAGTTTATACATTTTCAAAGGTTAAACTTAACGCTATCCATTGTCTTCATTAATTGTGAGTTGACACAAATCTTATCTTCAAGTTGCGTTAACTCACATTCAGTTGAAATGACTCACATTTTTAACCCTAGAACACTAACATTGGGAGATTTCCACCCATGCAGTGTTCCATTAGCGAGATGTGCAGACTGCCCCGCGGGCTCGGACAGGAAGACACAACACAGATATCATGTCTTCCGTTGACCAGTGTGTCCTCGCCACTACTACCCTGCCTGTACTGACTGTATGTAATGCGTAGGTGTGTTAGCGCGGTCCTGCATTTTGCCTGCAACCCTTATGTAGTATAATGGTAATGAATAATCACTTGGTGTTCGTTTCCAGGGCAATGCAAACTGTTAAAAAAATTATAACCAGTCAGCCATTTTCATCTCTCAAAAATGCTATTTTTTGTCCTACCTCTCCTGCAGTTAACATTGATGCAGGGAGACCATGCCTTCACCAGACAAGGCTCACAAGTCCCAAGAATGCGTATACTGAAGAACGAGTTCTTAGGTCCAGTATGTTTTTCACAGGAATTTTTTTGTTACCAATTCTCTAATCTTTCATTAATTTTATAATTTTTTGGTAGTGGCCCCACATGATGCCTTCTGTTCGTTTTATGAGACTTTGTGTCCTGGGAAATAAAAGTACAGTAGTTCAAAGTGCCATGTATTGTTGTACTTAAATACATTTTCATGAGAAGTATTTTTTTTTTGTTTATTTTCCGATTTTGGGTAAAATATACCCAACGTTAGTGATGGTGTTACAAGAACTATAGGTTAGTGTTCTAGGGGTAAGGCAGCTGGTGAACTCTTTGTAAGTTAAATCAGCTTGAAATTTATTACAGTAAACCAACTGTCACGTCTTGCGTCCTTGTGTCTGTGTTTCACGATGTTTCTGGCATTCGTGGTTGTGAGTTTCTTTTAATTAGTTGATTGTCTTGTTTTCTCGTTTCCAGTGAATTCCCCACGCCCTTTCCCGCACCTGCCTCTTGTCTCCCTTCATTATGTCTGAGTATTAATGTTCCTCCTTCTCTGTGTTGAGTTCTTAGCTTCTCTCTGGCAGTTTCTCTTGTGCCCTCCACTCTCCAAGCTCCTGCCTTTGCCCCATGTCTCATTTGTGGTCGCCCTCGTCTTTCATCTTTGCCTGCCCTAGTCCTACTATTCCTCGCCACCCTGATCCCACTCGGTTCGACTCTTTGGCTTGACCTCAGACCAGACTCCTGACTGAGTTCTGCTTGCCCCCCGACACTGTCTTGCCTGCCCTTTATTGCGCTGTCTGCCAGTAATATGCCCTCTAACAAACCTCTGGTCTTCAAACTACTGGGTTCTGTGCTTGGGTCCTTCCACCCATTCCTGACAACCAACCTCATCAGCAAAGCATTTACTGAATGTTTGCTTGTGTATTTTAAAAAGTACATGAATGAATAAACACCTTTTTGTTTCTTTCCAGTCCATGACAAATATTGATAAATTTCAGGCCTATTTATTCATGAGAAATTCGATTGATATCCGACCAAAAAATAGCTACAGCTGAACTGAAGAGTCATTCATTTAAATTCTGTGTTTGGTAAACATTTTAACTTCAGAAAAAAATGCATAATTCATTTCATGTGCTCTGTGTTTTCCGTACATTTTTATGTAGGTATTCACTCAGACTAATAAAGACTTTTTTTCATTTTTATAATATGTTTCATCTGAAGTCGCTACATATGATAAATGTTACAAATCTGGTGGGCTAAAAGGTTTATAAATACATTAATTATTCCTTCATATTGTTCCAGTTGAATCATTGAATTTTTCTTTTTTCTCTTTTTTTTAAAATAAGTTTTTGGACTTTTCCTTTTATTTCCCACCCTGAATACAGCTGGACTGTTTAGCCCACCGCAAAAAGACCTGCTCCCATCAACTCTGGAGATAGATGCCATGGCACATGATTCCTCCAACTCATGTGACAACTAGCCCTTAACACAATACGCTCATGCCACCAATTACACACTGCTTATGCCGTCGGAGGATCATGTAGACAACATGAAATTGGTTCATATGCGCCTGGCCGACCAGAAGTGGTCGCTACCGAGCAAAATTTTTAACTGGCTTAACCCCTACTATCCCTGGTGAGGCTGTGCCAATTGTTGCCTCGCCCATGCGGACCCCCAGCCTTCCCTGGTAATGACGTGGCTCAGATTTGAACCGACCTGTCCTCCAACCATACGCCCAAATAGATCGTTTACCGTGACTTACAACTCGGAGGAGCGTTTCCTAAATTAGCGCCCCTAATGACAGCAGGAAGGTAGAGTTAGAGTTATAGATTGAGTTAGAATTACATTTAAAATTAGGGTCAGGGTTGGGGTTAGAGCTCGAGTTAGGTTAGGGATTTAGTGACGGCGACACTGGCAATGGAAACTAGATTGTGGTTATTTTAACGACCACTAGAGTTCGCTTAACTCTTTAACTTAGCTTTAGGTTGTAATAAGTTGCTTGTGCAAACGACCTTTGCAGGCGTATTTTGCTGGAGGACGGGCTCATTGGAACACCCATCGACAGGACTCAAAAACGAGCGTCTGAGCTGGGAGCAATCCAGAGGCCCTACTCATGATGTCACGATGACTCTCAGAACACTGTATAAGTGTTAATTCAGCTTTAACAGAACTTTGTTGGGAATATAGGAAATGTCCATTAGAGATTGTATGTGCTTGGTGAGAACTGATTTAACTCTGATCAGCGTAAAACATTGCCAAGATAGCTGTTTACAGACAGACCAGCTGTAAACACAATGCTGATCTGAGGTTAATCATTGAGGCCAAGTTGCTCTGGTCTGCATCTCTGGCCTGTGGTGGGAAAATTACCATCTCCTTCATGAAATTCATATTTTGTTTAAGCATCTGTAAACCGAAGAAAAAAAGTGCTGCTTTCTCCCTGTAAGTCCCAAAAATGACCTCATAAAGAAACACTGATCTGAGAACAGTCATTAAATCCAGTGTTCTCTGAGCTGTTGGGGAAAATTAACATCTGGTCCATGCATGTAGTGCATTTATTCTTTCAGAGTCTACAAGGCAAAAACAACTGTCTCTCTCTCTCTCTGTGTGAAAAACGAGAAATGTCACTCCTTGAAACACCACATTTTTATTGTTATCTTGAGTGGTTGCTCTGAGTTGGGTTAGTGGTGTTGAAGGTGTCCGGTTTACTGTTCATGTTTTTAAAGCTGATATGTTAAGCCTTTTGTTGTCAAGATAAATGTGTTTGAAATCTCTCTCTCTCTCCCTCTCTATCTCTCTCTCGCTCTCTTTTACTCTCTCACTCGCCCTCTCTCTCTCGTCCTAAGAATGACATCACCATTAATTTGGTTATTTCCGGAGGGTAGGGATGGTTAGAGCAGAACACTCTTGCGAAAAAAGAACGCAAATTTACGTGCCTGTGTTTACACACCACTCGAGACTCCAAAAAACTGTCCGCCTACAACGGAATGCGTCTGTCCATCTGCATCTCAAATTCTAAAATATTTTACCTTTGCTTTCATGCTCTGGAAGAGAGAGTTTAATGCTCCCTATGGGATGGGGCTTTGGAGCGATTTCGTGCGGACAGTGGAAAGATTACAGTCCTGGGAGTCACGTCGCTATGGCCAGAGTTCATAAAGAAATGAAGGTCAGGAAGTACAAGGGAAAATACAAAAACAGTGAGAGAGTACAGCACATAATCAAATTCAATTTTACCTTCATACTGGACTTAACCTGTTTTGAGAGGACACAGAGATAATTGGACTTAACCTGTTTTGAGAGGACACAGAGATGATTGTTTTAATGTTAAAGCGCAACCTTGAAGCAAGACTGATAATTATTTTTTTTTAAATATCAGGGAAAAATTAATTTGTTACCGCTAACAGGGTACATGCTCCCTGTCTCTCTGGACTGAGAAGACGCACTTTGATTAAATTCACATTTTTTTCAGCACATATTACATTTTATACATTACATGTGATATACAGTACATTGTATATTGCATTGCATATTCTGCAGTTGATGCTTGTAAGAAATGTAAACTCCAAGATTAAAAGATTTCCAGTCTGACACAATTTATTAGGACTCAACCAGAAGAAATATTCAGTACTACGAATGGTTAAATGAGCCTGTAAGGGGTGGATTCAGTCAGATCTCTGTAAATACTGTTTTCAGGATTGCTGTATTGAATATGTGGTGAAGGTTAGCATTTGCTTACATGTACTGAGCTGGCATAATCATGTACCACATCACAATCAATCCTTATTTTTTTTGGTTAAAAAAAAACAAAAAAACAAAAGATGGTTTAACGTCCTGGCTGCAGCCTTAAGCTTCACCTTGTTAGCATAGCAGGGTTCTTGCCACTAAATACCTGTCTCCCCCGAGGAGTCTCATGCAGAAAATACAGGAAGCATTAGACCTCCAATGTTTGGGTAACCTGACATCGTCTGGCCTGGATAGTGGGGGGGGAGATGAGGGCTGGGGGTTTGGGGGAGTGGGTAGATGGCTCACCCTAAAGTTTCTAGAAGCTGGGAATAGGCTGTCCTGCCAAAGAGATATCAGTAAATTGGAAGTTCTGAGAGTAGGAGAAAGAGAGAGGGAAAGTGGATGGAGGGAGAGAAGGGTGAAAGGTAAGAAAGAAGGGGAAAGGGAGAGGAGAGAAAATGGGTCAAAATGATGGATGGAGAAAATAATTGATTCGGGAGCAGTGATGGAGTCCGACAGGAAAAGAGAGGGAGGTGGTTAGCCGTCCCTGGGCAGGCAAACATAACCATTTATATCCTGTCAACTGGAGACTCAATCTCCGTCACACTGCTGCCAGGCTACATCTGCTCTGCAGTAACCACTGTAGCACGTGTGTGTGTGTGTGTGTGTGTTTGTTTGTGCATATGTGCGAAAGTGAGTATGTGGATGTTTGTACGCATGTGTATGTTTGACTGCGGAAGTGGGAGACAGAGAGAGTCTCTGTGTCTGTGGGTGAGAGGGGTGTTTGTATGCAAACTACTGGTTCTAAAACATTTTTATTTGAGGCCCAACATCTAACATAAAACATAGGTTACCACTTTAAAGTTAACTATTTCTTCATTTTGTCTTTTTGATATTCCAAAATAAAAAGCTTATAACAGGCAAACTGTATGGGTGAGATGAGTGCATAAGGCCTCATTTGAAAAACATTTCTGGAAATGTACTCATATAGTATGCAGCCAAAACACAAGTTTCTCTATGCCAGCACAAACATGAAGGATCTATCTATCTATCTATCTATCTATCTATCTATCTATCTATCTATCTATCGCACCAGGCGTGCCAGTGATCCAGTAGCTTCTATCAGGTTAGGTAAAGTTATTCGTTTTTCTCAACGGGCAATTGAAATGCACATGGTCTCACTGCTATAGTGGACTAGAATTTCATTCCAGAACCCACCTCAGACCTTCTAGTGACTCAGGCAGAGATACACTGCAATGCATAGGACAATAAGTTGGTGATAAAAGGATGGAACAAAGCAAAAGGTTGGAATTTGGTAATATTTAATACTTTTCATGACCTCTATTATAAACCCCCTGCTGAACCCCGCAGTGATTTTTCATTTGAACTATCTAATAAGCACTCAATGGGAGTGGGCAAATGGCAAATCCTTCATGCCTCCTTCAACCCAAGAACACAGAGTTCTTAAGCCTTGAACTGTTTTTGTTTACTGTGGCAGCCATCTTGGAGACATTGCCTTCCTTCCCACAGAGCTTCAAGCTGCAAACGTTTTACACCACATTCCTTATGAGTATTTAATGACATTATATTGAAGTTCACAGCTCAGAGAACACATCCGGCTTGTTGCCGACTCAATCATTTGTTAACCACGTGATTTTACGATGATTTATCACTTCCCAGACTGTAAAAACCACTGAATCATTGAGAAAAATTAAAAATATATCGCCGAATCTGATAACAGAGGAAGGTGGGGTATCGGGGAACCACAGTTCGCTGTTTTGTTCTGTTCTCGGGGCGCAGCGTGCAGTCGGGGACAGAGCCATGAAGGGCAGGGAGATTATCCTTTTTTCTTCTGCTTATCCTCCGTCGTGTTCGCCAATCAAAAAGTTTTAGATGCATGCGACCCTCTGGCCCGACTATTCTCACATGACCAGGTACAGCCAGGGATCAACGAACTTTGCTGTAAGTCTCTCTGTATAGAGCACTCAATAAAAAAAGAACAAAATTTACTTCCAAAAATCAGCAGCGATATCCAACAGATTTATTTCTTCGGGTTTCCTTTGAACCGGAATTAGCTGACTCTGTTTCTAGAGATTTACCATTCAGTTGGTTTTCATTTCAACTTCAATTTAGCATGCCTGATATTACTCATTCAAAAGTAGTGTTCTCAACTGATTTACTAATACAAATACAGCTCAGCAAGATCTACAACTGTTGAATGAGTTTGGAGTGAATACCTACAGGATGGTATTCTGTATTTCCTACAGTAGGGTTTGATCACCCCTGTTCTAAACTCAGTAAAGGGTGTTTTCTGCTGGGGACAGGTTCATGTGCTGGAAATGTTTGTTCATGCAAACCTTGGGGTTGGGTAAGCCTTTGTGGGCAAGTATTTGAGGGTCTTTTCTCCAATAAAGATACTCAGTATCCAGCCTATGCACCCAAATGTAATTACTGTAGCTTCAGGGCTGCCCAGTCATTTTCCTGAAGATCAATCATGCAATTTGATTTAATTCCAGCATTAAAAAGCACTACTCCATCAACAGGTGTGTCACAACCCTCATGTGAATGTCTTTCGTTTCTCTTCCCATTCAGCATATTGCTTGTTTATTAGAAGTATTTGTCCTTTGATTGGTTTACTTCTTGCCTCTAATCCCCTCTTCCGCTGTAGGTCATTTCATGGTTACGTCCTAATGTTCCAGTGACATGTATTCAATCTGTTATGGTTTTGCCTCGTATGTTGTCTTTGTGCTTATTTGTGCTTATGCTTACTTTCGTTTTATTTTTCAGCTTTCATTCTGCCGTCTGATGATCGATTCCCTCTCTGCCAATCTCCAGTGATGTCGCGTGACAGCCTTCAGCATGCCTGCGTCTCGTTGTCCAATCACGTTTCCTCTTTCGGTTTCGGCAGTGGTGTTTCATTCATTGTTTCCACCTGTGCTTAATTCTGGGTCTCGCTTAACTGAGTGAATGCGTTCTCTGATAGGATAATTACTAACCGTACTAACCAGCACTTATTTGAGGGTGACTGTAAATATTTCGTCACGTAGTATTAACCTTTATGAACTCATTAGCGAGTGCGAGTGTTTCTAGCTTTAGTAATTCCTGCCTAAGCTTTCCCTGACTAACTGCGTTTAAAGCTGTGCTTTCCTTTGCTTCTCTCGTGGTGCTTTTTACTCGTCACGTTTAGATTACCTTAATCTAAACTGTCTAGTTTGATTGATGGTCTCAGCGTCTTGTCTTGAGTCATTATGTTAACCCGGTTCTCGTGTAATTGTTTCATTAATCCCATGTGTTTCTGTTCCAGTCGAGATTGCGCTCTGAGTCCCCGCCTCCTCTCGTGGCTATTTATGTGGCAGAGATGGCAGGAGACATCAGACGGAACTTTGCTAGACTCTGCTCTGCATGGTGAAATCTCAGCTCCTTGTGCCTTCCGAGTATTTCCTGTGTATGATTCCCGAGTCTTGTTTTTTGCTGCACCCACGTCTTGTCTGCCCCTCATTTAAGTCTCCCAGTGTGTCCGTCAGTCTAGTTAGGTTCAGTTTTTGTCTTTCTAGTTTAGCCACTCTTGGAGTGTGTATTTCTGTTTCCCCCTGCCTTGGGCAGTGTACCTTAGTTTTCCCATTTGTTCAGTGCATGTGCACGGTGTTTTATTTCTGGCCTGTGTGCCTATTTTTCTCCTAGTGTTTTGTGTTTAAACACTTCAGTTCCTGCATCTGGTGTTCCCCTGCCTACTTCCTAACACAATCCCCTTGCTTTATGTTGCAAATTGCTGGATTGTAATTTGCTATTTGTGCTTTGAATCCATCAGTTTTCCCAGTAGAAACTCTTTGTCTGTATTAACTGTAATGTAAACTTTAATGACAGCTATTCCTGGAAGCTTTCTTCTTAACGCGGTTAACTAGCTTCCAAGCCTACTAAGAGTCCAGGATTGAGACCGAGTTCAAGTTAACCCAGCTGAAGTCAATTTATCAGTCCAGTTTAATAGGAAACAAGCTGCTAAGCTGAATCAGGTTCCAGGATTGGGACTGTGTTCTTGTTAACCCTTTCAAATATGTTCTTCCATCCAGTTTATTAGCAACAACTCCTAATCCTTCTACGGTCATCAGGATTGGAACCAGGATCCCCTTAAGCTACGCACTCCTCCCGCGGATAGTTCAGTGTGCTGAAGTGTGCTCTTCCGCTGGCTGTTATCCTGGAGGCCACTGGCCGTTGATTGACAGCTCAGCTTCACCTATAACATCTGTACTGGACTGTGCTGTTCTTATCTGGGGTTCTGACCCCAAATTTACAGTTTAGCTTTCAATAAAACTCCCCATTGGATTGTACTCCAATAGGGATTGTTCTAGATTCCTGATCTACGTAACAAGGTAGAGATCTTGTTGAGCAGCTAATTAGTAGAGTACAGAGATTTTTGATAATTAACAAAGGAAGGTCGGTCTCCAAGAACAGGGTTGGGAAGCCCTATTGTAGATCATACTTGTAGATCATTACCTCTGCTGAGAAGGTGATGTAATCGATTGTGTTTGTTAGGTACCTGGATCACGCAAAAACTAATGGATGAATTTGCATGAGAATTCTACTGGAGGTGGATCTTGGCTTGACTTAGAGATGATGCGATATCAGGAGTGGTCCTGATCAAAGTCAGGATCCAGGATTTTTACCAGCCGTGATAGCCATGCTGGTATTGTTGGTTGGTCTCTGTGTGTGTCATCACGGCAAACTTCAAGACTAGGCTGAAACCACTATACAACTGTCATGAACAATTTTTCAGTATCTGGGCAGGTGTATCCGTATATCTGTCTGTGTTTCTGTTTGTGGACAATTCTTGTGCACATGATAGCATTGCAACATTCCAATGTGCAGTTACAAATCTTTACAAGTGAGTAGGTAGGATAAAAAGGAAGACTGAGTTCAAAGATAGGTGTGTTTTGAGTATGCGTTTTAGAATGTATTCTACTGAACTGCTGTACTGAAAACAATACCAGCATCGCTGTCACGGCTGGTGTGATCCCTGATGGTTTCTAGTTTTGGGAAGATTCTCCACCATTGCAAGATTCGACATTTTGAGACACATCTTTGCAAATACATGCAGTAGCAATTTAAAACAGGAAAAAATGGAGGGGCGTTATCTCTTTGATGTCAAGAAAATATCACATACTGATTTGGATCTGAATATCTTTCCGAATCAAATGACTCAACTTACGCAATATTCAGATGCATACACACATGTCGCTATTATAAAGTATGAAATTGAGGTGGAGACTTCCAACCACTGCTAAATTACGTCACGTCCTGAATGTTTGTTGATTAGTCTTTCCCCGCACCTGACCCTCATTGTTAATTGTAGTCTCTGTGTATTTAAGTCCCAGTCTTTCATCTTTCCCTTTGCTAGACTGTCAACCTCCATTGAGTTATTCTCCCACATTTCGAGCGTTCATGGCTCTCCCAGTTCCCAGCCTCCTACTTCCTCCAGTCTCCTCATTATTGTTTCCCTCATTCTTCTTCATCATCGTCCGAGGCTTCCCCCTGCCTCATGTCATCTGCTTCCCCCCAGCCAGACACGTTAGTGGCAGACTTCACACCTGCTCCTCACCACGCTTTGCCAGCCCCCCCTGATCCTGATCGCGATGGCCCAAGCCTTAACCGTCCCTGACCACACTCTGCCTGCTCCCTTCTGTTCCGCCAGCACTTTGTTAATAAGCGCACCCTTCAGGGTTACCTCTGATCAGAATTTTTCTCTTTTGTTCTGCTTTCTGACATGATAATTCTTTGTTTTCAATCTACATCACAACAATATGCAAATTAGCCAAATTATAGTGTTCGCCATGTTGGTTGATATACAAACACCTTGACCCCAAGTCAAGATACATGGCTTATGCTATTTTACTAAAAATGGCTGTTCATGGCTGTGGTCATTATGCAACAAGAAACAAAGCCCCCTACGTTGCAATGACGTCAGTATCAGGGAGGAAGATTGGCGTTTAATTGCATTTCATTTTCAAAAGTAGGAGGCATGTATGATGGAGATTGGCAGATAAATATTAAATCTTCAAATAGAAAAATGAATTTGTGCTTGTTTATTGGTTCCTTTTGCCTTATTTGTTCAACAGACCACTTATTTCAGTTACCAGCTGATTAAAATACCCAGTTTCTTTTTGCAGGGGAGTTGACAAATGGGGGATTGTTCAGCCATGGCAGAGACTTGCAATCTCAAATTTTTCTTCTGTTAAGGATGTGTTTATGATTTGTAAAACTTATTTGTAAGTTATTAAGAAGCTCTGGCCTACATGTGCCCCCAGATTGGGTTAGAGTTCTCCACAGGACACAATCTGTGAATGCAGGTCTACCTGGCTTTGATAAATCTGCAGATGGTAATGAACCATACCACACAAAACAATATACAGCTGCCATATGTGAATCAACAGAGGGAAATGGACACAAGTTATTGGCAGCATATTTTAGTTGAGACACAATTACCATGTATTTAGTTCCAAGACAATCAAGGCTATGCTTCCCATATTTGATTTGCCGAGAATACTAGCATTGCGGACCTTGATTATTTCACCAGTGACTCATTTTAAGTTTTTGTCTCTGAACTCCAGTAGATTGGATTTGAAAATAATTCCTGCTTTAATCTGTGGGTATTTAATTCCGTATCATGTCATCCATATAAGAAATGCAGCCCTTTGTATTTGCAGTGTCACTGTGCAAATGCTCACAAACTGCAGATGAAATGACAGGAAACACGAGTGCTGCGGTGAGCTGTGTGTCAGGGACCCAGTATTGTTTGAGTCATCAGTATGCGCTGGTTAGTGCTGGTAATTGGCTGACGGAGCTGCCAAACGCTTCCCGAAAAGACAGCATCTCTAAAGGCTTCCCTGCCCAACCTCCACAGCTGCAGGACAGCTGGAGATCTGACCAAGCTTCTCCGGTATTTCCCCTCGCTGACTCCCAAAGCCTTCAAACCTTGGCCGTGCTAGCGTTAGCCCAGAGGAGGGCAATGAATGCTTTTTGTGCTAACATGACATAACATAGCATAACAGAGTGGAGCACAGAGCCCATTCTGCCCACCAAAGCACGTCATTTTCTAACCAAACATTTGCTATCAACAATAGCACTGTATTGAGCTACGTCATACTGTTGTCTTTTTGGCATTTCCAAATGAAGAAGCTTGTAACAGACAAACTGCGCAGCCAAAATGCATGTATAAGGCTTAATTTGAAAGGCACAATCCTATAGTTTCTGAAAATGTGTTCAAACACTAAGGGGCTAAAAAAATGCAACATTATCACAGCTTATGATTTTTTTTTTTTTTTTTTGCCAGATGTGCAAGCAATCCAGTGAATTCTAACAGGTGAAAAAAACTCACATTTTCTGCCTGTTATTAATCCTCAGCCAGCTCACTGTGACTACTCTCTATGCGAAAACATACTCCCAAACGTCTGTGCTAAATATACCCCAGCTAACTTCCATTTTGGCCTCCAGTTCTGCAAATAGACTATATTTATTTATTTATTTATTTATTTATTTATTGTTTTCAGGCCAAATTCTGGCCTTATTTACATAACCTGGCAGTTCAACTTTATGTATCAATGAGAGCATGACTTCCAAGGCAAAGACTGTTTGTGTCTTCCTGGGTGAAAGTTGGTCTTGTAATCTAATCTGAGAATGATCTACAGTAAATCAAGAAACGTAACTAAACCCAGAAGGTCACAAGTCGGTTAGAAAATCAGAAATATATACAGACCATTGTTGCCCACCTTATAACTGCTGCATCCAGGCAGTAAATGAGATTGAAGGCTTTGGATTGGGGAAATTGTTCATTTATTCCTGTGTGAACATTTGTACTGTGATGTAATCTGAGAGGGACCTATATATCTCTGTCTGTTCGCCATCCTCAATATTGTTGTCTGTATCTCAATAGAGTGGGCCAATATCTTTCCAATTCTCCCATCTTCCATTTTACTTTGACTTAGCACAGTGCAATGTTCAGGCTTACATCAACTCTCACAGAGCCTGCTTTCACCAAAGCGTGCTCAAATAGGCTCAGTAAGAGCAAATTTTACTAGAAAATTTTACCATGTCTCCCCTTTTCTGCTAAGCCCTTACAAAAAGAAGTATACCTAAAGTTCATTTTACTCAGTAAACTTCATGAAGCTTCAAAATTTCACAAGTTTACTTAATGTAGCAAGTATATTAATATCAATACAATAGGAGTATACTTGTAAGTTCACTCCTTCAATACTTCTCGGACAAAATTAGCCTACTGTAAGTATGTTACTAGTTCACTTAATTTAAAATTTTTAGTTCATGAAAGTATACTTTGAAGTATACTGCGAGTAAACTTAGTGATATACTTTATAAAAAAAATTATTATTTATAACACTTTCAGCCGAGGATTTTGTGACTACATCATGTCCATTGTACTCTTCTAAACAAACATAGGAATTCAATTACAACCCCAATTCCGAAATAGTTGGGATAAAGTGTAAATTGTGAATAAAATCAAAACGCAATGACTTTCAAATCACACCAGCCAGTATTTTATTCACAATAGAACAGAGATAACATAATAACATAACAAATGTTGAAAATGAAAACTTTTACAATTTTATCCCCAAAATGAGCTCATTTCAAATCTGATGGCTGTTACAGGTCTCAAAAAAGTTGGGACAGGGGCCTGTTTACCATGGTGTAGCATCCCCTCTTCTTTTTAACACAGAGTGGAGGCGTTTGGGCATTGAGGAGACAAGTTTCTTGAGTTTAGCCATTGGAATTTGAGCTCACTCTTGTTTAATACAGGCTTCCAGCTGCTGGAGAGTTTTGGGTCTCCTTTGACGGACTTTTTGTTTAATTATGCGCCAAATGTTCTCAATCGGCGAAAGATCAGGACTGCAGGCAGGCCAGTTCAGCACACGGACTCTTCTACTACGAAGTCATGCTGTTGTAATACCTGCAGTATGTGGTTTTGCATTGTCCCGCTGAAATACACAAGGCCTTCCTTGGAATAGATGTCGTCTCGAGGGGAGCATATGTTGCTTTAAAACCTTTATATACCTTTCAGCATTCATGGTGCTTTTTAAAACATTCAAGCGTCCCACACCATATGCACTAATGCATCCCCATACCATCAGAGATGCTGGCCTTTGAACTGAACGCTGATAACAGGAGGGATGGTCTTTCTCCTCTTTAGCCCGGAGGACACAACGCCCATTATTTCCAACAAGAATGTCAAATTTGGACTTGTCTGACCTCAGGACACTTTGCCACTTTGCTACAGTCCATTTTAAATGAGCCTTGGCCCACAGAACATGGCGGCGCTTCTGGATCATGCTCAACAATGGCTTCCTTTTTGCATGATACAGTTTTAGGTGGCATCTGTGGACGGCACAGCGGACTGTGTTTACAGACAGTGGTTTCTTGAAGTATTCCTGGGCCCATTTAGTGATGTCAATGACAGAATCATGCTGGTGAGTGATGCAGTGGCCTCTGAGGGCCTGAAGATCACAGGCATCCAGTAAAGACCTTCGGCCTTGTCCCTTACGCACAGAGAATTTTCCAGTTTCTCAATCTTTTGATGATGTTATGCACTGTCGATGATGAGACCTTCAAAGCCTTTGCAATTTGACGTTGAGGAACATTGTTTTTAAAGTATTCCACAATTTTTTTACTCAAGCCTTCACAGGTTGGAGAGCCTCTGGCCAACCTTACTTCTGAGAGACTCAGCCTCTCTAAGACATCCCTTTTATAGCCAATCATGTTACACACCTGATGCCAGTTAATGTAATTACTTGCTAAATGTTCTTTCAGCTGATTCTATTATATATTAATTGCTTTTTCAGCCTTTTTTTTTTGCCTGTGTCCCAACTTTTCTGAGACCTCTTGCAGCCAGAAAATTTGAAATGAGCTCAGTTTGTGGATAAAAATGTAAAATGTCTCAGTTTCAACATTTGAAATGTTATCTATGTTCTATTGTAAATAACATATTGGCTCATGTGATCTGAAAGTCATTGCATTTTGATTTTATTCACAATTTACACTTCGTCCCAACTATTTCGGAATTGGGGTTGTACATTCTATTCACTCAGTTACTCACATGAATGAACAGCTCTAGATGGCAAGACCCTTAGCTGGATTCAATCGCTGTATCTTTTGGCCTCAAACGGTGCCATTTTAAAGATTCAATATACTCTTAGTTCATGAAAGTATATTTAGTACCTCAGTAGGTATACTTTTAATTTATCAAAGTATATTTTTTACTTCATGATACAGTACTTTCAGAATAAGCCAAGCATACTGTGTAATTTTGTTAAATATATCTCTGATAAGCACATAAAAGTAAACAATGTATATTCTCGTATTTTTTTTTTTAAAGAAATACAATACCAGCGCACTTGAATTGACTTTTTTGAAAGGGAATTTATGTAAATGTCACTGTACCCTTCTCCCCTTTTCAGATTCTCCTCTGCCACCTGCCTGACAGTGTCCTGATTAACTGCAGGTTGGGTTGAAACACATGGACTTGCACAAGATGGCCCTCAGAATTTTCTCTTACTACCAGCCCTGAGACGAGGGTAATTACATCATGCACCCACTTAATTGAATGCAGATTTAAAAAGGGAGGAGACGGTGTAAATCTATTCTACTGAGGGGCAATTATTTTAAGAGGAACAGTTTCACTGAGGCTGTGCCCAGAAATGCAGAATGGTATAAAATCCACAAATCGCGGTGTACGCAGACCAAATAATTATGTATGAGTGCGGTGCGTTCGCTGAGGGTATTTAAGTCTAGCGATCTGAACTCTTAATGCCAAGTAGCTGATTTCAGTCATTATTCTTTTCTCTGGTGTTTCCCATTTTCTTCGACCACAAAGGCAGACTACATATGCAGTGGTAAAAGACAGATGGAAACTCTGTTGATGAAACATATGCAAACAGAAAACTTGAAACTATTTGAAATTGACCGTCATGCAAAAGCTAAATATAACTTCACCATCATCTTCTAAGCTCTTTTGACAGGCAAATGTATAAGCTGAATAAAGTCCTTCCAAGTAAAACTGAAACCAGGATAAAGTTATCACATTTTATTAACAGCATTATAGCATCTTCATAAACTGGCGATATGGAATGGCCACTCACTTGCACAGTAATATAAAACATGTTTTACATTAGATTATCGTACTTACAGTAAAATACTGCATGTAATTTGTCATGTTACATTTGTACAGCTTCCGAGATAAGAGGTAGAACAAGAAGACAGAGAGGGGGAGAGAGGAAAATATATAGAGACAATGAGAGATTGAGTGAGTGAGACTGAGGGGAGGAGATACTGAGAAATGAAGTGGAGAAAGGGAGAGAAGAACATCATCATAGGGGGTAGAAGTGCTGGAAAGAGAGAGAAAGAGAGTGAATGAGATTCAATGTGTGTCAAAAATCAAAAAATGTGACCTCATCTCTCCTCCTCACACTTCAGAAGGTGATGAGCTGAGGAAAAGAAACTATTTTCTCAGTGTACTGGGACCCAATAGAGAGAAAGATGGAAAGGGAGCAAGAGAGAGGTCAAGGGAAGGAGAGAAAGTGTGTGAGACTGGGGTAATTAAAAGAGAGAAAGGGAGTGAGAGAAAGAGAGGGTATATAATTTGTAAGCAGGTGAGGTTTTCCTTGCAAAGCTTACCTTGAGAAGTGGCAGCAGACTCCTTTCTCTGAGCATGCTCAGTAGGAAGCTGAAGTCCTCCTGGGATACATTTGGCTGAATCTGTGAGGTCAGGGCTGAGAGGGTGTCAATCACACCTGGGGGAGGAGCAAAGGAGAGCAAACACCAAAGCATCAAAGCCCAGCTCATCCATCAATACATTTATTACTTCTGTCCAAACAGATCTACCAGCCAGTTGGTTTTCATTTTTACTGTGCTTTTGACAGCCTGCATGTGATATTTCTAAAAGAAGTATATGCATAATTCAGCCCAATGTTCTCTCCATAATTCATATGTTACCATTGAGTGGTTTTGTCCTCGCTTACTTAAAGAATGCAATCGTTCAACCCCTACTAAAAAAAAAAAAATAAAAAAAACTCATTTAACCCTAACTCCCTGGATAATTTTGAAATTAATTTCCAAAGTACCCTTCCTGTCAAAGGTTCTAGAAAAAAGTTGTTGCTGAACAATTGACTGCTTTTTTAAACAGAAATGCTTTCGTTTAGACTTTTCAGTTGGGATTTTGGGCAAACAAAAGAACAAAAACTGCACTTTTTAAGGTAATGAATGATCTGCTGGTTGCTGCTGATGCTGGAAAATCTTCAGTTTTACTTTTGTTCTATCTAAGTGTGTATTTGACATTGTTGATGGGTCTATGTTATGGGAACATGTCTAAACACAGGGTTTGCTTGGCTTGTTCAGTTTTAAAGTGTTTTTATTTTTACTAACAAGATAAATCTTTCAGTAGAGGTCTTTCAAGTCACAATCATTGTCTGTGAGGATTACCTATGGGGTTCCTCAAGGGCGTTTCCTTGAACCACTCTTGCTTTCTCTCTAAATGTTATCCCTGGGGCATTTCATCCTTGGGTATAATGAGAGCTTTCAGTCCTCAGCAAAGGACACTCAATTGTAATTCTATTTTAATCCCAATGATTTTTATATGATTATTCTTATTCTGTATCTGCATACGCTGGGATGATGGTTCTCACTCTGCCTCTGGTCTTGAAGCCCTACTCGGACTCTGGGAGATTGAGTGTTTTTCTAAGTATGTGGGCACTGCCAAGTAGTGTTGCCTTTATTAGTTTATGTATTTTGTGTTCACCAGGGATTTTTCTTTGCAGGTATCTGTCTAGCGAATCTGTGATGGCTCCTAATGCGCCGATTACGATGGGAATGACTTTGGCCTTTATGTTCCACAATCTCTGAACTTCAAATCTCAGATTCTGTTATTTTTCCTTTTTCTCCCTTTCTTTTTCCACAATATGGGAGTCATTAGGCACTGATGCGTCTATTATTAGCCCTTCTCTTGTTTTCTTGTCCATTATCACCAGGTCTGGTCTACAAGCTGTAATCGTTCTGTCAGTGCGGATTTCGAAGTCCCAGAGAATCTTGGCTTTGTCATTTTCTTTGATAGTGTTCGGTTTATGGAGCCACGTGTTAGTTTCTCCAGTGATTTTGTGGTGCTGACACACTCGGTGGTGGATGGCTGCTGCGATGTTGTTGTGTCTTATTTTGTTGAGGCTTCCAGCCATCTTTGGGCAGGCGGTCGTTATATGGGCTACTGTCTCATCCTTTTCTTTACACATCCTGCATTTGGGGTCCTTGGATTTGTGAAGCACCTTCCTTGTGGCACTTGGTGTTGAGGGCTTGATCTTGGGCAGCTGTTATTAGTGCTTCAGTTTCAATCTTGAGCCCGGTGCCATCTCGCATCCATCTGTAGGTGTTTTCTGTGGATGTGACCTCTGGTACTTGCCGCTTGTATTGCCCCCAAAACTGTTTGGTGGACCATTTTGTGATATAGTCAGCCCTCCATTCTGCCATTTCTTCTTTTTTTGGCTTGTATCATGTGATTGCATCACATTTCCATAGGGGAGACCGGGGCTGGTTGGAACATTTTGGTGAAAATCCTCGTGAGATCTCAGGCATTTGTCACAATTTGTTTTTCAATGAGTACATACTATAGTGCCAACATAGGGCTGTATGCAGCAACTAACTAATTACCGAGAAAACCAAAGCCAAACTTTGTGAAAGCAAAATAAAACAGGTGGTTTTCTGTTCTAACCAACCCCGGGTATGGGGTTGGTTGAAACACCCCCTGGGGTTGGTTGAAACAGACGTGTGATATAAAAAATGGAAAATCTGAGGTAGTTTTGGAGGCTTCTTTTATTTAAACTTGCCAAAGAACAATATGGCACCAAAGAATTCAACATTTCAAATCACAATCTCAGTATTATTAGTTATTTTTTGGGGTTACACTTCCTTAGGATAGCAGCGATTCTACTGCTGACATTTTGTTGTCTCTCGTGGAATCGAACCAGCGACCCCAGAGTCAGGAATCAACCGCCAGCACGCCAAGCAAGCTGCACTATCTGCTCGGCCAACACACTCCCACAAAAATAGTAGATAGCTGACCGGTTTACTTCACAACGAACTTTGAGAACCTCTAGTTTGGTTTGAGACAGCAGACATTTTCTGAACAGATGAGAATTTACATGTCATTTATTTTAGCAGTAGAAGCGCTCCTATCCCAAGTAAGTTTAACCCCAAATAATAACTAATAATATGTTATTGCCTCGCTTCTTAAATGAAGTTTAGGGTATGTCAAGGATATGCCAAAATCTTTTGCAATTGCTCTGCAAGGTTTTTTGTTTACTAGAATGTCATTTGCAGCACGCATCATCACGTGCTGGAGTTTCCCCCTGTTTGTCTTTCGTTTGTAGTTTCCCATATCTAAAATTGTTCAGAATGCAATAAATGCATTTCATATTCAGGACGTGAACAAATATTTTTTTTCAGGGAAAGTCAGAACTGACTAGGGTTGGTTGAAACATGTTCCAACCTGCCCCGACCATAGTGTTTCAACCAACCCCGTAGGCATAATCAATAGGTGTACCACAAAAATGGATATTAGAGATATTTATCAAACAACAAAAAGCTGTATGTATTGCAAGGTAAACTTGTTTTAATATACATACAAAATTGTGTTCCAAGATATCTTTCCAGAGTGTGGTCATAGAAGGAAAAGTTTTGGCTCCATGAAAATTACTCAAGAGCCATAATTTTAGCAAAATCTTACCTCTGTTAACCACTACTACCAGATCTTTCTGAAAACAATATGGCTACAACTGGTGTCTTGCCTGGGTTTTTCCCTAAAATGTGTGACATTATCAATTAACAGTGTCATTGAATATTTACAGTGTTTCAACCTACCCCATGTTCCAACCATCCCTGGTCTCCCCTACTTCTTCTATCAATACTATTATTATTTTAAAATTATTATTATTGTTGTTGTTGTTGCTGCTGTAGTTATTACTCCACCCAAATTTTGCACACCTGATTCAACTAATTTGAATAATTAGCAGCTCAGCTCAGGTCGTTGAATGTGGTGAACTCTTTTAGAGCTCGTGTGAAAACCTAGACAATGGTTGATCTCCAGGAACAGGGTTGGTGACCACTGGTACAGTATATAGTATTCACACTTGCTTATGTATATAAAAGCAGAGGACAAAATATCAAAAACACCCCTGAGTGATGACTTTAAATTTGAACTTTATAATCTGAACCAAGGTTTTAAATACATCTACACTGGTCATTCCTGATAATTTGAATGCAAAATCATAGCACTTGTTTCAAAAGGGCCAAGTAGTAGGCGCATTTTTGAATGAAAAAAAAAAAAAAAAAAGCAAAATCACATTAGGGGAACTCTCAGAAAACAGCATATGCCCAACACCCAAAAGCTCCCTGATAGTGACAGATAGGCACTTGGTTGGATAATCATTGAACTACAGCTTCAAAAAATTACCACAGAGTCAATCAATATCACAACCAGTCTCAAGAATATTGGTGCGTTGCAAGCTGCAGAAAGCTGGCATTTATGGCAGAGATTCCGATGATTGTTTCCCTGTAGGAAGATACATGCTGTATACATTCATGCATGCATACACTCCCCTGCATGTGCGCACAACCAAAACAAGTATGCATTAATTGACAAATGTACAGATAGAGTTTGCAATCTTACTGTTCAAATGCAGTCAATGCCAAGTTCTCCTAACCTGCCTGAAGTTTTTGAACTGCTCTTCCTAAAAGTTCAGTTAAACTGAAGAACTTAGTCTTACTGTGTTCTACTCCTGTATCACTTTAAATTTAATTTAAAACTCCATTCTCATTTGGCAGGAGGGTAAACTCAGCCTCTGCAAATTATCATGATTGTTTTTGTTTGTTTGTAAAGATTATCGAAGAACAGAAGACTCAGAGGACTGTATGTTTTGTTCAGTCTGCATCCTGCAAAATGCTGCCGCTCAGTTTAAGTGACTGGAAAGAGGTAAAACACAGTTTTACGAAAGGAAGGGGAATCAAGTTTCATTTTGAAAATTAAAGGTATCATCTGTCTCTTTTGGTTTGCTGTTTGCCTTTGGAGAACTGTCAAGCATTTATGGCACTCTTGACCTCGGACTCTGGAATTTATCTTCAGTATATGGGGGATTATCTGAACCAGTGGTTTTCTAAGCCGTTCCTAGACATCAACCATCCTGTAGGTTCTCATTTCAACCCCAATTTGACGCAACTGATTTGGCAAATAGTGGTTTGGATCTATCACCAATGAATGAGGAGTGCTTGGATAAAGTGAAATGAAAATGGTTGATCTCCAGGAGCAGGGTTGGCAAGCACTGAGGTTAAAAAAATGTACATACATCAGAAACACTGCCATAAATAACAGCTTTATGAAGCTCACAACAGACTATATTCTTTGAGACTAGTTCAGATATGGATTGATTCAACTCTGCTGATTTTTAGAGCAGACGTTCTACGATTGTTATTCACGACCCTACCACGTGTTATTCAGTGCTTGCCAGAGGTCTTTAGTCAATCCTTGCCAGAGGGCTTTGACTTGCAGGCACAGTCTTTTTTTGCCATTGCTGAAGTACTTTTTCATTTTTTATTCCAAAATTTTGTCCAACCCCTGTGGATCAGCAGTTCAAAGTGACCTAAGTCTTTGGAGCGACCATCCTGATGGTAGGATCTCAGGTTCACAGAGTGGATGTCCTGTGTTTTATTTGTTCTGTGAGGTTTTACAGCCTTGCTGATCACGGCTGCAGTTGTCATTTGCCTTTACAAGATGGAGGCTCAGGCTCATCCTGGGAGCTCTTTACTGTAGCTCATTTGTATATTGGGAGTTCTTCCCTCCACATACCCACCTGTCTGTGAGAGAGTTCATGGCCCCAAAATGGACCCTTGAGGATCCCCGAACAAAGCACCTGCCCCCTCTATCCCTTTACAAGCTGGTAATGTGAATGGCAGGCCAAATTATACAATATTTAAAAGCATGAGGGGTGATGAAGGGAGGGCATGTGGGGAAGCCATCAGTGGCAACGTACAGGTGGGTGGAGCCTTGGGAGGGGTGGGTGGATGGTTGGAGGGTTCACTTGGGGGGTTGTTTAGGGGTGGGGTCCATTGGCCTGATCTTCTGACCTGACTGCTTCTGGCAGGATTATCTCCTCAGAACGGTAAAAGAATATTTCTTTTCAAGACTGTATTTCATATGGGGTATGGGAAACAGATCAGCTGATGATTCAAGTTTGAAACATTAAATAAAAAGAGCTCAACTGAATCTGCGAAGTGTGCTGAAGGGCTTTGAAACCAGATTGTCTGGTCAGTTGAACATGGGATGTGTGACCCAAGAGATCCTTTCTGATAGAGCAGTGAGAGATACAACCTGATAGAAGCAGAGCAGGGAAAGATCTTGTCTGACAGAGCAATAAAAGATTGAATCAAATCAACAAAGTTCCATTTGATTTGAAGTTAAATGGAGGGAACATCTCTTATGGAGCAGTGAGTGGTTCTTCCTGAAGAAAAGGGCAGTTGCTTGAGACGTGCTAAAAGGTATGTAGGTATGTCCGAAGAAAATGGACCAAACAATGAGTGCGGCTTTCATGTGAAGCATCACAGTCATGTTTCCTGGACCTCCCTCTCATTCTTATTTAGTGACTGATTATGATCAATGCATTTCAAATGTTACAGATGTGGCCACTTCGTCAAGTGTAAAATTTACAACTGCCCTGCTTGCTCAATTTACCGAGTGTTTTTTCTTTTTTTTTTTTTTTTTGCAAAACCTTCAATGCAGTGTGACATATATAAATATAAACCTAGGCTAGGAGCCATTTAGTCAAGTCTTGATGATGCATTCAGACTCTTCAATGCTGCTTATTTTACTCCTGAACTTTCAGAGGCAGCCTTTACCTCCAATAGAACTGTAGAAGGCAGGACAAAAACTTCACCAAAGGCTTCAAATGTGGAAGTAAAGGATACAAAGAAAGAAAAACAAAAAGAGAGAAAGAATGAAAGTGAGAGAGGCTCTTTATTTCAGACCGGGCGAACTTGGCAAGATGCAAGCTTGTTTGAAAGTTAATGTGAATTATTTTCTAATTTGTCAAGAATTCTGCTTGTCACCAGCCACAACAATGATGCGGGTATTTTTTCAGTCAATCTAAGTTTATTTGTATGTGGGTGTGTCTGTTTGTGGACAAAGCTGGTGAGCGTGAGTATCGCAGACTTCTAGACGCAGTTAGCAACATTGCAGGTGAGTAGTTAGGATAAAAAGGAAGACCAAGTTCGAAGATTGGCCAGGTCTGAAAACACTCTCACTGAACAGGGTTTGGTCTGAGTACGGACTCACTGTACACATTATGAGGAGGACTGTGATACTGTATACAAAACCAGCATTGCTGTCGCGGCTGGTTGGAACCCAGAGGGCCTCTTGTTTCATGTTGAAACGTATGTCTGCTTTGCTTTTCATTCACCTTCTGAAAACATTTTCTCTCTGCGAAAATAGCCTGGCTTAAGTGTTTTAGTTGTGCAATGAAACTGCATTTTCAATAACACTTTACAATCAGGGTAAATTGATTAACATTAGTTAATGCAGTGATAAGCATTAACTGCCCGATAATCAACTGTTAACTAATTCATCATTATTATAGAACCTAAATTAATCATTTATTAGTGCTCTTTGTCACCCTTATTGTGAAATTTAAAACATGCCTTAAGGATCCCTTAGTAATACCTCAAACTATGATACTATTCAATAATGTACAAATTAAAACCTTAATCAACAGGAACAAGATTAAATAAATTACTAATGCATATTAAAAGTATTAATTAACTGTTAGTTAATGCTTGTTATTGTGTTGAATAATGTTAATGTACCTTATTGTTAAGTGTTCCCCAACTTTCTTTGACCTCCGTCTCCTCAAGAGCACCATTTTTTTAAGTTATTTCTTAAACCATTCATGCTTGAAGTTTCAAAGCACCTTGACAATTATTTTGCCTGTAAAACAACCTTTGATCTTGGTTTCTGCTTTAGAGTCCTTTCAAAAACCACTTCCCTCATATATACGGATAACGATTTGTTTACAGCCAGACTGATCGTGGACATTTGCAACTTTCGATGGATTACTGCTAGTGGAGATGAAACTTTAAAGCATCATTTTTAGAGTCAGATCGGTAAGGCAGTATTTAAATAACTCCCAGAAATTTCATTGCACGGTAAGGCAAAACACTACCCTTAACCGCTCATGCAGTTTCACTCTCTGGTGTTTATAAGGTGAATACTGCAAAAGTTAGCTCCTGGGAGCCAATTGGTCAAAACTAAGCCTCCATATTCTCCCAGGTCATTTCAATGTTTTCAGTTAAATTGCATGAATTTGAACAGACTAAATGCCCGCAGCAATGACATTAAACATCATGACATCGTCCATCAAAATATGGTTTCATACCTGGCCAGGTGCACTATCAGAGCTGACGAGCCAAACACTTCAGACTTGATTTATTTTTGGCTTATTGTTTCACAACCACTTCATTACTGATCTCAAGTTTTCTTGCCCTAAATAGTCTGTCCCTGTTATTAAAAAAAAAAGTCATCAGTGCACCACAATAGAGTGAAATAAAGACAGTCCCCCACAGATGCTAACTGGTTACATGCTCACGGCGCCTCGCCCACATTCATTAAGTTTTCAGACAAACAGGTTATTGTTTGTTTCATGCTACATGATTTATGCTCCCGGCCTTTTTGCCAAACAAAATGCCTTGCGGTTGAAGCTCTGCAATAGTTTATGAGCCGAGACTTTCCCTCGTGGAACAATATGAATAAGGCACGTACCAGCGAAATGTTTTAAGGATTTTAGCTTTTTTTTTCTTGAAAACATGCTCTTATGTCCTCAGATGTAATTTATGTCAAAAGGGGTTTTGGTAAATATTTACACTTCCAGCATTCACTGTATATATTCAATCTTATTTCAGACAACCATGCTCATTTATGCTCATATACCCACACCCCCACACACACACACACACACACACACACACGCACAAATGCATACAATGCAGCTAACCTCAAACTTATGAATCACATCCCACATGAAAACAATTGATCACCGACAGCAAGAGACCAGACCCATTAACTGCACTCCAGCACTCCTGTCCAAAACTTACGGACCCAACAAGTGCACTCCTGCCCAACAGCTTATGGAATACACTGTAGAAGAACCGGCTTCAGATGTGACTAGAGCAGGGGCGGGCAATCCCAGTCCTGGAGGGCCGGTGTGTATGCATGTTTTTTTTTCTATCAATTACCCTGGCTAATTGAGTTAATTGATTGCATACCCAAATATAGATTTATGCAATGATTAGATCAAAGAAAAAATGTTTTATCAAGAGAGACAAGGACAGTCTTTGGTTGTCATTCATGATCATTTAAATAAATGCGCCTGAAACGTCAGATTTCATTAATGGTTTGGCTAATTTAGATAATGAACTAATTAAAGGCCAGAAGTTGGTGTGAAAACCTGGGACAGATACGGCCCTCGCTGCCCACCTCTGGACTAGAGCACAAAATCAAAGGCAGATTCACCCAGGGCTGGAGATCTGTAGTTGGCTCTTTTCTGCACATTGGTGGCCCAGTGGATGCCTGTGAAACCAGGTGAAGTGACCAAACTGGAGAACCAGCTGCTTCAGTCTTTCTGTTACCTTTTTTCATCTATATTTAACCAGGCAGGTCATTTAAGTGCAAGTTCTCTGTTATATGCACAGCTTGAACTTGCAGATAGCTGCAGAAATGAGCACTCCCACTAGCTGTGTAGGGTTTGGACCAAACACAGATCATTGGAGTGTGTTAGGTACGTCTCAGATGAGTCTGCAGCCTATAATGTTATGCTAACATTTATATTTGATGGGTCCCCATATGCTGCTGAAGTCCTCATTTGGATCCCAGCATTAAACCTGAATAGACCCAGCGCTGTGTAGAACTTGGACCGGACCAAGTTGGCATAAGCTTTGGTTCTGGTGAGGCGGGGGTTTAAGGGGAGACCCCAAATCTGCTCTCAGAGCCCCTTTAGTACCCATAAATCTGCAACATCAGAACCCCAGAGTTTTAATACCAGCCAATAAAATAATGACCTTGTTCAGCACATTGTGTTCTTTGGAGGAGGCTAAGAAATGTTCTGTAAGACATAAATAAATAAATTACAAAAAAATGAAAAATAAATTCAACACCCCAAACCTCAAATCCCTCCTCACACTCCCCCATTTGAGGAAGAAATAAAAAATAAAATAAAAAACAAGTGGAAAGTTTCTGCCTGATGCTGGATAAAGTGGAAACAGGGACATTTTCCAGTGGCAACAAATTCTCTTGTTACGATGGCATATATCTGCAGTGGTTCTCTGGTTCCTCTTAGGGGGATTAAGCACTGGAAACTGACAAAATGCTCCCTAAGAGAAGTCCTCTCTCTCTCGCTCCCTCTCTCTCTCATGTTCTCTCTCTCTCCCTCTTTCTCTCTCTCTTGCGCTCTTTCTCTCTCTCTCACTCTCTCTCTTTCCTTCCCTCTCTCCATGCACTTACGTCACAAATTCCACATGCCCCAGATTCTTTGCGATGGCGTGGAAAAGCTTATACTGTTCCTCTGGCGAAACCCGATATCGTGGCGCTCGTTGTATCGCTCGTGGGTACATTATTGAGCCCGAAGGCCTGTGGAAACGATACCCCTCTAATGTTTAATGATGAAAAATACAGCGGGCAGCGCCGTGTTTTCCTGTAGGAAGGTTTATTATAGCGGCGCTGTACTGCCTCATTTGGGGGGCGTGGGATATGGGGGGGGAGCTATGAGAGTAAGGAGATTAATAACCATACGCGTTAAAAGCGGAGGCGTGTTCAGCCATATCACTTCCCCATCCATGTCTGCAGCTCTGTCTGTGCTATCAGCCCTTTGATAATACTTCACAGGGAAAATAATGGCCACGGGTGCATATCGGGTGCAAATAAACAAAAGCCACGAGAGAAGCAGAGACTGTGAAGTCAGGCAGGGGCCATAATCAGAGCAGATCTACAGAGGAGAGAGAGGTTTACTGCAGGCCGCTGAAGGTGTTGGACATGTTCAGCTGGCATTTTAACGTGTATTCACTGGTGAATCGATGTTATGATCAACACTGAATCGCTATGGAATTTTGTTCTGATTTTGAAAAGAAATTCAACGCTGATGTAATATAATGATCATAAAACAATTATAATGAACAAAATAATAATTTGAAAGGCTGAAAATTATTTTGCATGTAGCTGAGGACATTACGTTACTTCAACATGCAGATCTTGTTTAATTTTCAAGGTTGATTTGTAAGTATGTTATAAACCTTTCCACAAACATCAAGCATAAAATATTGTTTCAACATTTTTTAAACTCAAACAAAAACTGTCATTATTTCAACCCCATTTCAACATTGAGAGTTGGTCATATCCCAGCTGCATCTTGGATAGGTTGGTCATTAAATGCGCAGCAAATGGGATCCGCTCGCACACCAACATTTCTCTGTGGGCTGCCGACGGTTTTCCAGCGTGCCATCACTGGAGGTCAGGAGTGCTTCGTGAGAAACAAAACTCTTCAAACAAAAACTAGATGTTCAAATGAGTTTAAAGACCTTAAACTACTAAACCCCTCAATAAAATACAAAATGAATGGCAAAAAAAATGCATGTTGCCTTCTTGAAAACTTTGTTAAATTTTGGGATACGAATTGAAAAAAATTTGATTTCTGTGCGTTGAGCACGTCATTTAAAGTGGTATGCCATGATATTCACTAAGTTTGGAGGGTCCGACATAAAAGGAGAAAGCTTGGGAATTGGTGGTCAGTATCACTCTACATGTAAATATGGACTGATTTGCTATCGACACAAACACACTATAATGCAAGCGTAAGCGCACAATCATGTTCAGCTTCTGTAAAAGTGTTGCACATCAGTCACAATGTTGTGATTGGTCATGCTCTCGGCCAATCAGAGGGAAACTTCCTGGAAAGTGAGAATACTCTTTGAAAGGGTAATGAGAAAATCATTCAGCTCTTTTTGTGACTATGTGAGGGGAGGAGAATAACAGGCTGATCCATTTCTGCAGACACATGGGGATTCTGCCAGCAGTCACGCATGCATGTGTGGATGTAACAACTCACACGTGATGAATACACACTCATGCACAGAAACATAAAACATACACATACACATGCACACTCACATGCATGCTCGCACAAAATGCACATACATACACGCACGTATACACACACACACGCACACACACACACACACACACACACACATGCAGAAATCATCATTAGGCTGCCCATCCCCTGTCCTCATTTAGTTGCTGCAAATTATCAGGACATTTTGCGTTTCTGCGCAGTGACTAGACAGTGCATGTGACTGAGTCACTCCTGCATGATACCTCTCTCTCTAATACTGGCAGTTCATAGCCCATTCAGCTGTGAGTTATAGCTGGTAAACACCATACAAATCAACGCCTGTCACTTCTCCTGGCAAATTATAACAATAATAATAATACGTAGTAATAGGAATAATAATAATAATAATAATACATTTGCTTTGTAATGAATAAAGAATCCGAGTGCAAAGCAATGCAGCAGATTTGGTGTGTGAGGAAAATGGAGGTCTGGCACAGAGCTGCGCATTGACTCAATGGCTGCACATGTTTCTAATCAGATCGCTGCAGGTTCAAGCACCGAGCTGGACGTGACTTGTCCTGTGCTTCCACATGGCACTTATTTGGATGCTGCACTTGGCTTTGCCTTAATGGCAGCAGGAAGGAAGTCAGAAAATGGAACTTCTTCCTTGGCGGTTGTGAGTTCAAGGTAGAATCACTGCCGCCATGGACTTCATCAACGTGTGCAATTTTAATTGCATCGCCCAGTAAATTGCAGCTTAGAGCCACATCTCTGGACAATGTGTTAGGATTTAAGCAGCAGGTGGTTCTGAGCAGAGCTGTTACCTCTTGGGTGGAGATGCATAAGGAGGGAATTTTCCACTGAACTTTTGGCAATTTTCAATAATTTTAGGACTTTTCTATAAATTTTGGAACATGAGACATGAATAGTCTCATGTTTAAAAAGGCAGTTCAGCTAAAGCTAAAAGTGAAGCTTTTTGAAAATAATTTTTCCCACCCTGCAGCCAAACTGTTTAGCCCCACCGCTAAGCGACCTGCTCCCATCGACTCTGAAGGAGGATGCCGCGGCACGTGATTCCTCCAAATCACGAGACGACTGGCCACAAGTTTTTTACGCTACGCAGTCGCACCACCAATTACGCACCTGGAGACCATAAAAGTGAAGTATTTTACAGATACTTAGAGTGCAGATATTTCTGCTGAGTTTTCTAAAATTGACAAGTTTTCCAGCAGCAGTCCATTGTGATATGAGTGACCTCTTCATCTTCACATTTCTGCGGAGCTCAGAGCACTGACGTTTTACAGCACACACATGAACAGTGGGCTAAATGAATAAATTGAAGTACCAACATTAGTAGTGCACTTAATAAATTTCTTCCAGAGAAGGCAGGCTATGCTAATGGGACAAAATAAGAAACTCGGGGCTTTTCAGTAAAACTTGAAACTGTAAGCTCATCAAAGATGATGCCACACACGATTCTCCAATCTCTTTCTGGAGATGAAGCCAACGATTGAGGTTGAGAAAAACAATTATCTCAAGTCAAGCAAGTTCAGCCATATTTTTATGCTACCTTATTGTAATCAACATAACATTTAGTTCCAAATGCATAGGCCTATCTAATTTGCTTCCGGACAACACTTTATCTATATTCATGTTGACTTTTTAACATGCTTTTTTTAAACTGCATTGAAAATATACAAATAAATGTGTTCCTATTGTCAAAGTCCAAAATCATGTTCATTGACATTCTTCAATCCCATCATGTTCTTCAGTAAACAGTATTTTCTGGCTGTTCAAATAGGTTCAGTATACTAAAAAGAGACGTACAGCTACTTATGCTCTGCAACAAACATTGCTACTAGTATAAATTCCCAAAATAACGGAAACATTTCCAGCATGACCTCAAAATTCCTCAAAAATGGAAATTTTCCTGGAACATTGTAACCCCACTCTTAGGTCATCAAAATTAATGTGCAGTCTGTCCAACAGACCTCAGTGGAGCCAATTTTTATCTGTACTCTTTTATCCTCTGTTTTTGTGTATGAGAATACGTTGCAAAAGGCTGGCTGATATCACAAGTATCTTTTTCTAATTAAGCATCAATGTATTACCTGCTGCATGTTAGTGCTCTGCAGAAATAATGTCCATTTATGCAATGTGTACAGATTACTCTGCATTGAAGGCATTTAATGGAAGGAATGGGCTTTAATAAACCACAGGGAATAATGCTTCTTTTGGCCAGAAAGAACAATTTAGAGAATTCAGTCAGGTTACCTGATTGTACTTCCAGCTCTGGCCATATTTTATTTTTCCAAATGAAATCCCCAGAAGGACTGGAAATTGTAATGACATTACAGTATCATCCACCTTCGCTCACAAATGAAATGGTCTCGCCAGTTTCCTACCAAAAAACAGATGCCTGACACACATACCCTTATAACGCACTCCACCCTTATTATGAGTTATGCAGTACGCCTTCTGAACCGCTGCGCGATACACCTTATCAGGCCTTCGCACAATCACCTTCAACTTGTGCACACACACACACACAGACACACACACGCACACGGCTATGCAGAGTTCAGTTGGACACATTTACCCTTTTCAAATCTGTGATGATACATGTACTTGGCTCAAGCAACAATACGTGGTTTGGATAGCTTTCAAAAGTATATCGACTTTTTCTTCTACAGAAGACTACTTACAGGTCAAACTGCAGAGATATGATGTTCTGCATCTGAATAAATGTAAAAATAAATATATATCAGCAATGTGAATAAGAGACCGGTGGTGTGATGTGCTATCTGCAGCCATGGAATCCTGTAGTGCATCACCACCATAATCTCATTCCTGCTGAGGTCTGCGTCTCCTTGAACGTTCAGAAGAGACATGGGGGTTCCCCAACCTTCCGCTTCTCTTCGCGCCCCCGTTAGAGTATTTTTGCTCTATACCACATGACCGCATAAGGCAAGACGTCACTCCCTCATGATGGACGAAAGGTTGGGTAGACTGCTGTAAAGTTGCTGCTTCGTCCAGTGTGTCAAGACATATCGAGTACTTTACGGAGCATGTGGGTCTTGGTGCTATTGAGGGGCTTCTTCTGTATTTTCGTTTATGACCAGGACTCTGAACCAGACAAAGGCATGGACTCAACTGACGCGAAGAATACTCCGGTATCTACTGCGAGGAGCGGTCCAGACTTCTGTATTGGTGTGGAAGGCATCCCACACCTGGGACATCCGGCATTCTTGCCTACGTGTCGAGTTCGTTCAAGTGCGGAGGTACTTGAAGTCCTCCACTTTCTCAATAACTATGCTTTTAGGGGTGCAAACGAGCTCAACAGTTTAGGGGATTAGGTTCATTTGCTTGGTTTTAGAGGCACTCAGAGACATACAGGCTAGGAGGTCTGCTCGACGTGATGCAGTAGAGCCTTGGCTGTACTAATATCATGTTCAAGGAGCAAAATGTTAGAAAAAAATTGAAGACTGAGAGGTGGATTGTGGGGTTTTTGAACCTTGTCTGTTAAGGTAAAATCGCAATTATGGTGGAGCGCTGTACATACATGGTGTTGTCAAGTACAATGATGAACAGTGGAGGAGCGAGTGTATCCCCTTGTTAAATGTTGGAGTTGATGGAGAACTTGTCAGTTTCACCATGCAGAGTAATTGCAGAATTGTGGACATACATTGACTTGATCGCTTCTACAATGATCTGGGGGATTCCCTAGGCATTGAGGATGGAAAGCTTTGGATTGTGCCTAATAGAGCCTTTTGGAAGTCAATGAAGACAACAACTCCCCATTTTTAGTGCTATGCCAGTTTTTTGATGATACAACATAGGGCTAGGACTTGCATGGGAGGTAGCAGCATGCATTTGACTGAAGCCATTTTGATTTGTACAGCATACACACTCCTGTGATCTGGAAAAACCTAGTGAATTTATCAGTGGCAAGTTGTCTTGCAACTGAACAAAAACCTTTCGATTCTGGACTTTTCCCAACCGAAAAAAATAATAAAAACTTGATTTTGACAGTTCAAATAACTCTAATAGCTAGTGTTTTAAGATTCTCACCTCTCTTAATTACTGCAAATGAGATTCAAACTCAATTTCTCCCAAAAGTGACATATGTTATAGGTTTTTCAGATCACAGGAGCACTGTCCATTACAGGCCTGATATGATTACGCGAGAGTCTATTATAGACTTTCGAGGGCACCTGAGTGTGACTGATACTTCTATTGTGGTAGGCATGATATCGGGGCGAGGATCAGGAAAGGCATAGTGCTTTGTCTGGTTGGCCCTCAGAGCATCTGGCACCCCAGACTGATCTCTCCAAAATCAGCTCCATGTGTAGCATAAAATATGGTCAATTCTGTACATGATAAGACAAAGTGGTCTCGGCTTTCATCCTCTTAAATGGCCAAGACCTTCCAATGTGCCTCCGTGTGGCAGCCCCAGTTTTGCTGAACTCAGAGGACGTATAGAAGTAAACCCAGAGGGAGAAAAAATCCCGCTATTTTGTGGCAGGATGGTGGTTTACGTCCAGTGCCTCATTCCGAAAAAAAAAAAAAAAAAAAAAGGCGACACAGGGACACAGGTAGGCTGCAACTTCAGTGATTCAAAAACATCATAATGATGAGTAAAATTACAACAATTTTTTTTTTTTGTGTTTCTTTATTTTTAATGTTAATGGTCCTTGAAGAACCTTTGACCAAATGTAATCACTCTCGTGCTGCCGCTGTCCGCAAGCAGGATTTTATCGCTTCCTTTCAATCAGCAGCTGATTTAAGTTTTGGAAACGAAATGTTCAGAGTCATGGCCAGTCAATGACGTAGCGGTCCTCTGGGACCGGGGTCCGTGCTGGGGCTGTTGACACGCAGAAAGGCGGTTTTTGATGTTGTTTATGATCGTCTAATGAGCCGAGGATTATTTCTGTCATTGATCCTGCCCGATCTTTTCCATCATCGCATTCAGCGGCTGAACCCGCAAGTATTTTTTCCATTTTTTGAGTGTTCATGTTGCTCTAATAAAGACTTCGGGGTTATTAATAAAAACCCTCTCTGTTGCTCCGCCCGGCTTTTACATGCGCCTGTAACTGCCTCACTTGACTGCAGCGGCTCTCCAATTTGTTTCCGCGACTTTTCCACTATGGGTACGCTGTGGTTGCGAAAGTGCGGACCTTGAGGAAAAGGTGCTGTTTAACCGTCACCGTTCCTGATCTCTTCCCCCGCCTTTCTGTGATCTTCATCACAATGGGACAGATCCAGAAATATTTGAAGCTATCCGTGAAGAAAGAAGTCCATCTGGTAAACGGACACGAGACCTGTGTTGATAGAAATATTGAAACCCCCCCGCCCCCTTAAAATGTTCCTCAATATCCCTCTTCCAACAATCTTTCATTGACTCCCATTGACATTTTCAAGACTTTCTCCTCCATTTCAAATGAAAACTCCCCATCGCTGACTTTTAAATGATATTATGTTTATGCTTTGAAACCTTCTCCAAGGAAATTCCAAAAGTAATGATTTACTTCAAATGCAGATCAGTGGGAACAATAATATAAACTATCTGGGATGCTTTAGTTAATGATTTGGTGAATTGCCTGAGTTGTGTTGAAATTTTTACAAAGCTTGTCAGTTGTTCAAATGATACGGTGGCTTGATTTAAAAAAAAAAAAAAATGCACTCATAAGTTAACAGCCCTGTTGTTTCAAGAAACATTAATGGCCACATTGCATCAGTACTTTTGTTTGAATGTCTCATTTGAAAGCCATAACTTTCTACCTACATCCAATAGTCTCTGGTTTCCCACCCTCCCTTTAACGGGCAGTCAGGTGCTAAAACAGTTTGGATTATTAGTAACAGTAATCACTCAGTTAATTACCTAGGAGAAAAGAAATGAAGATCCATGTTCGGACTCTCATTCATGTTTAATACATACTGCATACCTTGCCAGTATGTTGTATACAACATGCTACTCTTGTCCGTAGTTCACAGCGTAGAAAAAAGTATATGACAATAGCCATGTTGTTCACCGCACAGTCACATCACCACCAAGCTATTAAGATCACCTGGGTCTCGGTGGGAATACCTTTGATCACGCTGCATTGTGGGATACAGACAGTACTCCTTGAAGACAGCTGCATATAATGAAATTTTTCCAGTGTCGTATGTCAATTGAGTATCTTTGGCACCGTGTTAAATTTCATGTTGGTCACATAATGTATTCATCTTACTTATTTTGGCTGTTATCTTTAATTGAGTATTATCTGCTGTAGGTGATTCCAAACATGGCCAGGGACAGGACTTGCATTTGAGGGCTAGGTTTATGGTCAATGTTTTAAGAGCATTGTGCCCCATTCATTATGGAGAGACACCGGAAATGTTTGTGTTCCAAAGGGAAGAGTGCCCTCTACTGGTCTGACAGGTAATGACCATTGTCTATGTTTTGAGGAATGTCTGACCCACTCTCCCGGACTCCTGCAAACACAAGAACATTCCTGACCTCATTTCTCCATGGCAACGAAACCTGCATGGTGACTGTGCTGCTGCAGCGACTGACTGGCTGTCCTGTGGGTCGCTACTACCCGAGTCATTTCTTGGCACGGTTCCAGCTGGTTCCAGTTGGTCTCAGTGTGACTTCAAAGTAGCGTTGGCCGGTTGGTAACAAACGGCGACCAAATTTGGCAAGATTGGTGATGCCACGCTGAGCTGCTCTGTGTCTGACTGGATTTAACTGGTTGGAGCAATATCTGGGGAAGATGAAAAAATGCAGAAGGTTTAAGCTCCTGTGTGTGTGTGTGTGTGTGTGTGTGGGTGTGTGCAAAATACAAAAACATACAAACACACACACGCGCACACACACACAGGCTAACACACACAGAGGCCAACACACCACAAAAAAAAAGAAAGCAAGTATTGGAGTCATTCCCATTGTATTTTTGCAAAATGAACCTAAATTCTTTCCAATGAAGTGAGATAGTTCTGATTCATTCCAAAATTAGCTTGTGGCAAAAGAAAATTTCACTTATCTTGCAGAAAATGATTTTAAATGAGTTGATATTTCCTCCCTCAGTGAAAAAATAAGCCCTGTTTCTGTCATGGTTTAGGCGTGCGTTTGCTTGTTGGACCTTTCTTTGTTCTATCATCCGGGACGATATTGGATTTCTTTTGCATCAAATTCCTGGCCCAGCTGGCTGATTGAGCTGGGGCGGAGTTTTCCGGACTCTATATAGGACTAGTTCTTGTTTACTAACATTGACGTCATATTCAGACATGCGCATTAGCATGGTTGGCAAGAACAAGAATAAATCAATACAACAATACGGGGAAGAATGGCATCCTGCAGTTGTGGAACCGATTCGGTGGTCTCTGAATATGTATAAAACCTTGACAGTACCGCGAAGACAAGAAATTTCTCTAAGCTTAAGTACAAACAAAGATTTGTGTAGGCTTCCGGATCCTAACGAGCTGAAAGGTTGGAGGAACGACCCTTCTTTGGGTCTGGGTCGGCTGGATCATCACTTGATATTCCTTCATCGAACATAAATTCTACATTTGTTGATCATCGTTGAGCAGTGAAAGTCATTCACAGTAGTACGTTTTCCGGAGCGATTTTAAAAGGGGGCGCCAATATATTTTGGGGGGTTTTATTCGTGATAAGGGGGTTTAGAATTTATCATTAATATTTAATATCGCAAATGCATATACTGCGCATTCCCTTGCCAGCTAGTGTGTCATCAGTAACAAGGCTGCCGCCGTTTCAGCTGCAGTGGATATTAAACTCTGAATTTTCTTGACTGGATGTACGATGGACGTTTTTACACACTCAAATATTTCTCTGGGTACCCAAAAGTCAAGATAAGCTGAAAGTACTGATCTCAGTTCATACTGATGATGGTTGAAAATGGAATTATTTCCAATACTAATATCCGAACTGTCCCTTACTCGCTACTGGAAAGCATAAGGAACCGATCGAATATCTGGGTCAGGCTCACTGGTAAACACGAGACTGGTTTAAACATAGGTGTATGCTATCGACCACCAGCTTTGGACAGTACAGTCAATAAAATGCTCTTTAAGAGGATTACGCAAGCTTGTAGAGGAGGAGGGACTATTATCATGGGAGACTTAAATTATCCTGGTATTGATTGGGAAATGGTGAAAGGACAGGGTAAGGGGGAGGAAGAATTTCTAGATGTCATAAATGATAATTTTTTGGTGCAGTATGTTAATAAACCCACAAGAGAGAAGGCAATTTTAGACTTAGTGCTCTGTCATGACCCAGATAGAATTAGCAATGTTGAGGTACGGGAGCCACTTGGGACAAGTGATCACTCTACTGTTAATTTTGAGGTTTCATGGGAAGTTAAAAAGGTGTCTCCAAAAACAAAATTTTCAATTTTAGGCGAGCAAACTTTGACAGGATGCGCTCATATATAAGTGAAATAAAATGGGAGACACTCCTGGACTGTGAGTCTGTAAATGAGATGTGGGAAAGATTTAAGGGGGTTTTACTTGATTCACAATGCAAATTCATTCCAAAGGTGTCCAAAAGTAAGCTGAAAAAGCAGAATCCCCAGTGGATGACCGCAGCTATTCGTAGGAGTTTGAGGGAAAAGAGGAAGCTTTATAAGATGTACATAGAGGATAACAATGAGATTACTAAGGCTGAATACTGTAAAATGCGGGCTGTTGTCAAAAAAGAGCTGAGGAATGCTAGAAGACTGTATGAAAGACAAATTGCAGAGGGGGCAAAAACTAACCCTAAGCGCTTCTTTCAGTACTGTAGCAGAAAAAGGAAAGTCAAAGAGTTAAGTGCATAAAGAATAAAAATGGATTGCTGCTATATGATAACAAGGATATTGCGGACACCTTAAACGGTTACTTTGTTGAGAATTTTACCTTAGAGCGGGTCTTTATTCGGCCAGAGGGCATGTCCAATGCTCAAGATTATTTAGCGGAAATTGAGGCTAGGGATAATGTAGTATTAGACAAGTTGCATAAACTAAAGGCAGATAAGGCGGCGGGTCCTGATGGCTTATATCCTAGAGTGCTCAGGGAAGTTAGTGAGATCATCTTTAAGCCGCTATCTGCCATCTTTAGATGGTCTTTAGAAACTGGAGAAATACCAAATGATTGGAAACAGGGCAATATAATACCAATATATAAGAAAGGGGACCGTACTGAGCCAGGTAATTACAGGCCAGTCAGTTTAACTTGCATTGCGTGCAAAATATTGGAATCTATCATAAAAGATGAGCTGGACTTATTTCTTGAATGTAACAATATCTTGAAGGATAGCCAACATGGTTTCCGTAAAGGAAGGTCATGCCTGACAAACCTTCTGGAATTTTTTTGAAGAGGCCACCAAGACTTATGACCAGAGCAGGGCTTATGACATCATATATTTGGATTTTCAGAAAGCATTTGACACAGTACCGCATAAGAGACTAATTTTTAAAATGAGCTCCATTGGAGTTACAGGAGATATTCTGAAGTGGATTCAAAACTGGTTGCAGGACAGAACACAAAGAGTGGTGGTCAGTGGTATCTCATCTGAGCTAGGTATGGTGGGGAGTGGCGTCCCCCAGGGATCGGTGTTGGGACCCCTGCTGTTCCTCATCTACATTAATGACCTTGATAGGAATATTGAGAGCAGATTAGTTAAATTTGCAGATGATACTAAATTGGGAGGTTTGGCAAATAGAGTCCACTAAAGTGATTCAGGATGATTTGGATAGAATCCAGAATTGGGCAGAAATGTGGCAAATGAAATTTAATGTAGCGAAATGTAAAGTTGTATATGTAGGTAATAAAAACATTAGACGGGATTACTTCATGGGAGGTTTTAAACTGGAATGTGCTCCACACGAGAAAGATCTGGGAGTGATTGTTGACCAAACCCTCACAGGCTCTAGCCATTGTGCCGTAGCAGTTAAAAAAGCCAATCGGATGCTGGGATACATTGCCAAAAGTATTGAGTTCAAATCCAAGGAGGTGATGCTTCTTTTGTACAACACATTCGTCAGACCACATCTAGAGTATTGTGTACAGTTCTGGGGACCATACTTTAAGAAAGACATAGAGGCTTTAGAGAAAGTTCAGAGAAGAGCCACAAAGCTAATTCTGGGTATTAAAGATGAAAGCAATGAGAAAAGGCTGAAGATCCTTAATCTCTTTAGTCTTAGGAAAAGGAGACTAAGGGGTGATCTGGTTGAGGTCTTTAAATATGTTAAAGGGATTAACAAAGTGAATTATGTAGGATTCCTTCAACCAAGTGTTGTTAGTAGAACTCGTGGTCACAAATGGAAGCTGACCAAAGGTAAATTTAGCACTGATATTCGGAAATATTTCTTCACCCAAAGAGTAATTTCGGTGTGGAACAGCTTGCCTGACCATATTGTTGAGGCAGAGACCTTGGGAGTTTTCAAGAGCAGGCATGACTTAAAGCTAGATACCATTGAGTCATTGAGTATCTGAAGTGATATATTCACGATAGTATATACTCAGTCAAAAAAGAAACTTCACACTCATAAATTTCTAAATATTTTCTTGAAACTTAATACAAGAGATATTATTATTATAATTAGGGGTAAATGCGTTGTCAAAGACATCATGACACACAGCAACTCCGACGTGCACAAGCATGCAGCACGTGCGAGCATACATCAAGGTAAAAGCATGTTTCCTCGTGTTCCTAGTCACGTGACCTTATGAAACACGTGCAATTGAGCCCACGTTAGCACGGTAGAGTGACATCTCGGAAAAACAAGTTCTTACAGTCAATCATCCGTTGATTTGCAATGCCACGACTGTCAAACATTCAACGTGAACGTGCCATTGGCATGCTGAATACGGGAACGTCGGTCACTGACGTTGCCAGGGTTATGGGATGCAGTCGACGGACTATCCATGATCTTCGGACACGTCTCCAACAAACTGGCACCACAGCAGACCGACCTCGTTCGGGTAGACCACGTGTGACGACACAAGCAGAAGACCAACAAATCGTCTTACGTCATTTGCGTAATCGATTTCTCACTGCAACGTCCACTAGGAATGAATTGTTTAGAGGTCGTGTGACTGCCCAAACCATACGTAATCGCCTGCGCACTGCTCGTCTCCATGCACGTCGGCCATATCGTGGACCAATTTTAACCCAGTTACACCAACGTCAACGGCTTCTCTGGGCACAACGACATCTGAGATGGACTCAGCGTGATTGGAATAGGGTCGCTTTTAGTGACGAATCCAGATTCACTTTGCGCCGCTGATGGGAGAGTTAGAGTTTGGAGGAGACGCGGTGAACGCAATGCCCAGTGCTGTGTGCAGGAAGTGGACCGTTTTGGGGGCGGTAGTGTTATGGTTTGGGGTGCCTTTAATGGTCCTGCCCGTTCCCGACTGATGGTCATTCAAGGAAACCTAACTGCTGCAGGATACAGAGATCAAGTGCTCATTCCAGAGCTTTTGCCATTCATGGCAGCTCATGGCCCAGGTCTGACATTCCAACACGATAATGCCAGACATCATACGGCCAATGTAACGCGGAATTTTCTTAGGAATGCTGGCATCAATGTCATGGAGTGGCCCTGAAGGTCTCCCGACCTTAATCCCATAGAACATGTATGGGATGTGTTGGGCAGAAGACTCCGTCAAGTTAGGAACCCTCCACAGAATTTGCAGGAACTTGGTGCCATGTTGGTTCAATTATGGCGACGCATCCCCCAAGCTGTGTTCAGGCGCGATCATTCAATCCATGAGGAGACGTTGCGTCGCAGTTGTGAACGCTCATGGAGGGCATACTGGCGCTATTGACATGCTTTCATCAAGTTGTAACTCACCATTTTTACTCTCTTACATTTCCGTAGCATTTCCGGTGGAACTGGTTACATTATGAACATGATTTTTATGGAACACCGTCCTTAATGGGTACAGAATGGAATTAAATCATTATTTAAAACCACTTTTCTTGTATGTTCAACTTGTCGACCTCCAAACGAGTGTGAAGTTTCTTTTTTGACTGAGATATAAATAAACTGGCGAGCCTAGTTGGCTGAACGGCCTGTTCTCGCCATTCATGTTATGTTATGTTATGTTATGAATTACCCAACACAAAAAGCAAGATCATTCCCTTGCTGTGACCGATAATAAAATGTGAAAACTTAGCAAAATGTCATATTATAAATTATGGAAAATAACTTGCGACTTACCTGATAGAAAGTGAATAGTACAAACACACAAGAGGGTCGACGGCACCCCGTTCTTTCGTCGAATTTAATTGATCCAAGCGGATTTTTAGGTTCTTTTTCAGGAATACGAAGGAAACGTATTCCCGAGCCCTTAACGAATGGTTTGTGCAGTTAATTACACTGCAACTAACTGGCATTATTACAGAAAGTGGAAGACAACTGTACTTCGCCTATTAAATCAATTGTAATGTTGATGCTTTTTGCCAACCACGCTAGTCAACAAACCCATGTGACCAGGTTCGTGACATCACGAGAACTACTGCTATATGTGGCCGGGGGTTCGCCACGCCTATGGCTAGAGTGTCTGTTTGTTTCTAGCACTTCGGCCGAAGATATCTCTAGTCAGTTTTCTTAGTGACTTGTTATCTTCTATTTATTGTTAGGAATTGCTTCTTTTAGAAGTTTTTTCTCTTCTCTCTCTGTTTATTCTCTCTCGCATTGCTTCTGTGTTGCGGACTTTTATTAGTCCTTGGAAGCGTGAGCTTTTACCGGAGGTGTGTACCTCCTTTTGTGTTTGTCTCTTATCTGGGCTGCTCTTTGTTCTCTCTCTCACTGGTCGCTGCACCTGGCGTCCTATCACCGCCCATTACAGTCTCAAGACTGAAATGTCTTGTCACAACATTTTTTGTCATGAAAACACACAACTATACACTCACACGCAAACACATGTACACGCAAACACAAACATACACACATATATACACAAACACGCTCACACACAGTCCACACACGCACAGACATACACACAAGCGCACAAAAAAATACATACAGTACAAGCACACAAAAACACGCTCAAAGATACACCCATACAGACTCACACTCAAACACACTCTCACACAAATACACACACACATACTTAAACTTACATGCAGTTGATACACACACACACGCACAAAAACTTACATACAGTTGGTACACACACACACACACACTCAACCATTGATTTACAAACCTCCCTCTTACTGATTTTCACATCTCATTCAACTCAACTGCAGCTTCACCCATGTAGCTGATCCCAAGTCAGTCATCACAGTCTCACCACAGCTTAATCAAATACAGACAAACTTAAACAACTGATTCAAAGTTAGTCATTATGATCTCGCCAAACTGTCTTACCTCGAATTACCTCCAGTTCACATCCTTCCCTTTGCTTCACTAGTCACTCCAAATCGTTAAGATTAATGGTAGTTGTTGTATTTGGCAGTTTGTCCTTTGTAATATGACGCATTGTTGACTATTTTTGGAGGTCCTTTTCTTTCTATATCATGGCTCAGGATTGACATCAAAAACAGTCAGAACAAGTATCATCGTCTGATATCTGATATTTACTTGGCTAGAAATCAAATATGTCACGTTTTGAATAAATAATTTCATGTCCTGATTCTTTGTTAATTAGCAGTCCCTGCAATCTGGTTGTCTGTGTCTTTTTCGGTTTGTCTGTTTGATTGATTTGAATTATTCAATTACTGTCTCATGGCTTCACCCTTCCCTTTGTGCTTTTCTTTTGCTTTCTCCTATGTACAATACTTGTTAATTTGTTGCCTCTGTGTATTTAAGTTCCTGGTTTTCATCTTAAGCTTTTGCAGATTTGTGTAGTGTTTACTTTCTCATATTCTTCAGTGTTCATTGTTCATCCCCATTTTAAGGTCCTGTTTCTTCTTGTTTTCTCGTAGGCTGTTTTCCCCATATATTGTCTTCTTTGTCTGGCGTCATTCCCCCTATCTAGTGCCTACCGCTTCTTCAGGGCTGCTGTTACAGTCACGACCTCACACCTATTCATCGACCGTAATCTGCCTCCTCCTCAGTGCTCAGTTCATGGCTGCCTGACCTCAGCTGTCAGGTGACCATGCTCTGCCCTCCCCTTCCTGCTTTGGTCTGGCATGCATGTTCTTCAATAAAGATAAGAGACAAGATAATATATACTTTATTGCACCCCATGGGGTAATTTTTCCTCTGCATTTGACCTATCAGGAGCAGTGGGCAGTCACAGAGCAGTACCCGGGAGCCAGTTCTTTAGTCAGGGGTACTGGTAGGAGTTTTCCTATGATACATGTTTTTGTGAGTGGGGAAAAAAACCAGAGAACCCAGAGGAAACCCACACAAACACTGGGAGAACATGCAAACTCCACACAGAGAGGTCCTGGCTAGTTGGAGCTCGTACTTGGGATCACTTTACTGCAAAGCAGTAGTGCTAACCTCTGTGCCACTGTTGCCCAAAGCACCCTGCTTCTGCATCAAGCTCCTTCTATGCTGTCAGCTCTCACTAAATAAGAAAAAAATGTAACCAATGAAGTGAGATACTGTATGTTAGCTAACTCAGTACAAGAAATGTCACCTTATCAAGCAAACAGTTACTGATAACCAACAAATATTTTCTTCAGAGAAAAAAACCTCATCATGGGACAATACAGTTGTGCAGACAGACCTACGGCACTGTACTTTTCTTTTCTTTTTTTTTTTTTTTTGTGGCTCACAGGAGGCAAGGGAACTCCCCAAGGCTATAGGATTCTCTTGATCTCCTCCTGGACAGAAGCAGGGCAAACTCCGGAGATGCAGTATCCTTTAAATGTAAGATTTTTTTTTTCTGTCTTTTCTTCAAAATTACAAAGTTAACATTATAGCCATAAGTGGCCCAAATCCAGCTTTTCTTTTGCTAACATTCTGACTGGTGTGATTTTTAAGTTTTTCATAAAACTGAAATCTTTTCAATTGGGCAATTTCTGTATGTGTTGCTAGATTAAATACACAAGTTTAATTACGCTCGAATCTGATATACGGTCATGAAACCAGCCTTCAGTGAGCAGACAAAAAGGCTCATCATCGGCCTCTCATTGTAAAACTCGAAGGAATTTCAGCTCCCCGTTCTCCCTAACTGGCCCAACTGAGTAAGTTCAAGCCAAAATAAACCAAGGTGAACATTTGAACAAGTAAAGCAGAGACTGCCGTGAAATAGTGATAACAGTACTTCTACTTCCAATGCTACTACTAATTATGAGAGGAAGAGAAAGAAACTGTAATAAATATAAAACTGAAAATCTGCCGAGGGTAAAACCAAGTTTAGAAAAACAGAGAGCTTCCTCTAAAAATTTCCCGAACAGTATGAACTATTATTCTGCTTTATAGAACTTTCGCAAACCGCACAGAATAAGCAGGAGAAAGAACCGACGAGACGGACCGAAGCCTATCGACCCGGAGCTGAACTGAAATATGAACTGTTCTCGCTCCACTTAAAACATACGCCCTTTAGAACAGCACCTAGAGAGGAGAACGTCCCAGCCGTCTTTCCATTTGGAGCCGATAATAACCAAAATGCAGAGTTGTAAGTACACCTGTGACAGTTACAGCTCCCCCGCTGTCTGTAAAGAAAGGCCTTGAATAATCTCTCTGATGGCAGATGGCATCATTCCAAATTTCTTTATATCACTATAAAGTCTCTCTCATCTTTGGAGACATGCAACATATGAAAAAATGATAATTTTGGAATGTCAGGTATGTCGAGACTTCCACCAGCACCTCCAACTCCTATCAGCCTCCAATGACGCTACTGTCATCTAGTGGACAATATTCATATTCAGTCTGAAACTCATTTACAACCAGCAGAGCCTGATTTACTGAGATCAGCAGCATATGCAAAACCGTTCAGTACACATACAAATAACAGTATAACAATGATTTCCCCATGCCATTTATTTATTTATCTATTATTTTTTGTTAAGCGGTCTACCATTCATAGGATGTGTTATTGAAAGAATAAGGTGGAGTTCAGCAAAATGTGAACTGATTTCAAAAGTCCATTAGCACTCAAGTGCACTCACAGATTAGCACAGAATAAGATCTCAAACTGAAAAGTGCATCACGTGGCAGACACTCTCACACAGAAGGGTGACTTTCAATTTCCCAAATTCCTGCTACAAACTGGGCAGAAGGAGAGCCAAATGCAGGATTAATGCTGAGCCATCAGGGCGTGTTTATAATGAGGAGGAAGAGGAGAAATGGAAGACGGCTTAGAGAATCCGCTGTACCTAATAATTTAGCTCACTGAAGAGACACCATGGAGGGTAAATAGAATTTAGGGCAAGCGGCTAGAGGGACCCCTTCTAATGAGACATTCCAGCCGCGATTGAGAAAAAACCAGCAACTTATATGCACAGGACTATCAGTGGCTACTAGACTTGTAGTCAAGACGCCTAAACCGAGACCAAGACACTACCAAGACCAGAGAGTATCAAGACCAAGACAAGACCAAGACCAAGACAGACCAAGTCAAGACTAAGACCAGTTGAGCTCAAGACCGAGACCAAGACCGAGACCAAAAAAAAACAAAAAACTAGTTACACCATATTTTGCTATTTCGCATGAGTTGTAGAACATAAGCTGGGTTTCAGCTGCTTAGTATTAATATAAGATTAGACCGTGACCGTGTTAACCACATCAAACATTATACATACAGAGACATACATAGTCTCTGCTTATATACTTCATCTTCTTTGAGTTTACTGGCAGTTTAAAAAACCACTATAATTGATTATAATTAATTATAGAATGACAGTATCAATACCATGTCGAATTTTTGCTTCAGAAAACTGATTTTTCTTAACTACTAATTGGAATACCATTGGCTCACTGTAGCTGAGGTGGTTGCTACAGAGGACAACAATTTTTTCTGTAGTAATATACTTTTTATCTTTTAAATGTAGTAGAGTAAAAGTAAAAGTCTCGGTTTAAAAAAAAAAAACTCAAGTAAAGTACAAATCCTCAAAAAAACTACTTAAGTACTGTAACGAAGGACATGTACTATACACCTCTGCTCATGAACCATATAACAAGCGCTACCGATATCCAGTCGTCTGCTTTGGCACGGAGGATTTGCTACACGCAGATCCGCACGTGAAGCCGTTCAACAACCCTTAAAAAAGAGAAAATGCGCTCATCTCTGTACAGGATGAAGGTGTGCTGTACAAAAACATAATTAAAGTTCATCTCAAACTTTTTATTTGTGTATATTTAATTTGTATTATTATTTTCCCCAAGCTCATACCACTTGATGGGGGCGTATAAATGATGATATTTAAAAAAAAAAAAAAAAAAAGCATGCCTGCCTGGATATTGTTGGCTACAAATCCCTTCGAGACCGCTCTGCCAGTCCGAGACATTGCGAGACCGAGAGACCCGAGACCGAGACAAGACCAAGACCAAAGACTGTCGAGGCCGTGACAAGACCTAGACCACAAAAAAGTGGTCTCGAGACCAAGACCGGTCTCGAGAACTACAAGTCTAGTGGCTACAGCTGATCACACTGAGGGAATAATGAGACTGCTCATCAATTAACCACCAAACCCACACAGACTGCCAGAGCCAATTCAGCAGACACAAGGGTTGTGACATTACACAACTCAGAAAAGTAGCCAGTGCATGAGCGGTAAAGTGAAATACAGTATGTGTTTCTGTCGGGGGAAAGAAAAAGGGGCAGAGAGAGAGAAGAGGGGAGGAGAGGAAAGATGGAAGGACCCAAGGACAATGCAGGTATGTCCCAGTACTAAAAAATAGGACCAAGGGTCCTGTAGCTTATCGGCAAGCAGTCTTATAGTGATGATACAAGTTATGAAAATTTCATGTGAAGTTTGACTTACGAATCATCCAAGGTCAATGTCAATGTCACTGAATGAAGGTTCACATACATTTATAAGACTTCTTGTATGTCTGTAATACAGTCCTAAGCTCTGAAGCAGTTTTGGTGATACAAGTAATTGAAAATTCAGTACGTCAACTGTGAACTTTAAGGGTCACAGAAGGTCAGGTTGAGGTCACCAAATGGACTTCATACAGTACCAGTCAAAAATTTGGACATACCCACATTTTCATATTTTTCTTACAAGACATGTTAAATAAAGAAATAGGTACAGTTTATTTTGCAAAAAAAAAAGAAATCTAATTCTTAAATCCATCAAACCTACTAGCATTTTCTGTCATATTTACAGAGCATACTCGCAATTTTTTTTTTTTTTTTTTTTACTAGACCAGTTATATGGCAATAATGAGTTTGCTGCTGAGCGGCCGTCTGAGTTCCCAAAGATGCACTAGTGGTTTGGTTTTCATTGACTTTTTTGCTCAATAAGTTCCAAAACAGCATGTCTTTAATTTGGCTGTTGGAAAATGGAAAGGGCTTGTTTGTCTGCTTACTTTGCAAAATATGGCTTCTTTGAGAATTCTAAAATTTTGGACACTATTCAAACAAGTAAATTATTCTCTTTTAACTTCTGACTGTTTACCTCTTACCAGATTCCATTTGAGATTATATAGAGAAGTCAAGCCATTTACATTTCTCTAAAAACAGAGTGCTGTGACATTAGCAAAGTGTGTCCAAACTTTTAACTGGTACAGTATACAACTGTCTATATGTCTTTAATACAAACCTTGGCTCTATCTGAGACCATTCTGGTGATACAAGTCATTGAATTTTCACTATGTTAAGTTTGACCTTCGAAGGTCAATATGAAGGTCACCAAATGAAAGTTATAACTTCCTATATGTCTCTAGTACAAACCTAAGCTCCATCTGAGACCGTTTTGGTGATACAAGTCATTGTAATTGTATTATATCAAATTTGACCTTCAAAGGTCACCAACAGTCAACCTGAATGTCAAAAAATGAAAGTTCATATGTGACTTCCTGCAAGGCTGTAATAGAAACAGTCTCTATCTGTGACTGTTTTAGTGATACAGGTCATTGAATTTTTACTAGGTCAGGTTTGACCTTCAAATGTCACCAAAGGTCAAGTCCAAGGTCACCCAATGAAAGTTCATGTATGACTTCCTATTAGTGTTTAATACACATATATTCCCTATCTTCAATATTTTCAAGTCTAGAGGCATTTTTCGCCCTTTATTTGATTTTGTTGTCCTTTTACTTGACTTTGTTGCACTTAATTTTTTTGCATTTGATTTTGTCGCCCTTTTACTTGATTTTGTTGTGCTTGATTTTGTTGCCCTTTTACTTGATTTTGTTGTGCTTGATTTTGTTGCCCTTTTACTTGATTTTGTTGTGCTTGATTTTGTTGCTTTTACTTGATTTTGTTTGCTTGATTTAGATTGATCTTGTTGCTCTTTTACTTGACTTTTTTGATTTTGTTGCATTTTACTTGATTTTGTTGCACTTGTTTTTGTTGCCCTTTTTCTTGATTTTATTGCCCTTTACTTGATTTTGTTGCCCTTTACTTGGTCTTTTTATCAGTATATTTGGTGTTTACCTATTGGTCTAGACCTGTAACAACTGAATGTGTTCTCTGTCACATTTACTGTTAGCATTGTGCTTGTCTCCTAGGAGCTCTGCACTTTTGTACCGATCTCTTGCACTTTTGTACATCGCTCTGGATAAGAACATCTGCTAAGAACCTGTAATGTAATGTAATGTAATTTGAAAATTGTAACATTTTGCTTGACCTCGAGTTTGATCTTTCAAGGTCAACTAAGGTCAACTTCACTGTAAAACGTGTACCAAGGTGAGTTGATTGCCATATTTAGAAACAAGTTATCGGACAGTTTTTGAAAAATATATGTTTTTTAAATTTCAAGTTCTATCTTTAGACATTGTTAATATTTTCCGTGACCGCGAGTTTTACCTTTCAAAGTCATCTGAGGTCAACTTTAACATAGCCAAAGTATAGGTCTTAAATGACTTTCTATATGTTGATAATACAAACTATTTGCAACCATTTGGCCGCCACAGGCCATTTTGCATATTCTCCATAAGACCTAGGGCTCTAATTTCTTGGCGCAGCGCAGGGTGGCGCAGCCCAAGCAGTGGTAATTTCATCCGGTGCAGCCCGCGCAGTGGTAATTTCGTGTGGTGCAACACCGTGGGCAGTCGCTTTGACAATTTGGTAGACAGACGTGCGCCGAGATGGGTGTGGCGGCGTAGTAGGGGGAGGTGTCACATATTTATCATGACGCAGTGACAATTTCGTGGCAAAAGGCTCTGCCGAAAGTGCGCAGAGAGCTCGCCAGCTCTAATCTGGTTTACTTTCTGTGCACTGGTAATTTGGCTGACCGGCGCACAGTGCGCACATGTCACCGAAATCTCACAGGCAGGTTTCCAGAATGTCAGGCACATTTCAATGCAATAAATAATTACAGCAACCACTATTTAATGTAACTATCTGAATCAGCACATAAATTATAGTATCTTTATCGATCGTCCTGATGTCAGATCAAAGAGAGAGAGGGAGAGAGAGAGAGATGTGTGCATGTGGGCGCGTGAGTGCGTGTGTAGGCTATGTGGGTATGTGTCCTTCAGCTGCTTTCACACCGGACGCGAAACAAATTTTTCGCACGACTGATTACATTCAAAGTCAATGCAAAGACACGAGTATTCGTGTCTTTGCATTGTCTTTGAATGTAATCTGTCATGCAAAAAATTTGTTTCGCGTCCAGTGTGCAAGCGGCTTAATACTATTATTATCACTTAGGTTTTATCGTTTTTAGTGGGGGAAAGGAATACAGCCTGATTGCTATGATCTCGTACTGAGTTAAGATCACATATTGAAAACAAATGTGTAACGTATCTTGCATAGTTGTCCATGCATGTTAATCCCAAAATTTTAAGCAGCAACAGGGTGCGCCGGGCACGAAATAGCAAAATACGCCTGGATACACCCCGTTGGCGCAGCGCTCCCCCCATTCGCCGCGCCTGGTCAACGAATTTAGAGCCCCTAATGTCAAAGTACAGCGCCCTCACTACACCCACTTCCGTCAATTCAATCAAAATGGCGCTCGCACTGTACATTGAGGGCACCAAGGAAAGTTGATTGCCTGATTTAGAAAAAAGTTTATTGGGTAGTTTTTGAGAAATAATTTTTTGAAATTTCTATTTCTAAGTCCTATCTGTCAACATTGGGGCCAAAATTTCAAGGGCCCATAAAATGGACAAAAATGATTGAATAAAATATCCAAAAAAAAACCATCTGGAGTTATGGTGTAGAGGTAAGTTATGGCAAATTTACAGGAAAATTCATCAAGCCAAAAAAAATATTCCAGACGACGGACGCTGGTCAACGGATGACGGACAACGGACGCCAACCCACAAAAATAACTTCTCGGCCCAGAGGGCCGGTAAGATAAAAACTGTGTCTTGCTTTCCTCCACTTGTCTCCTTTTCACATCTGAAAGTACAGTACAGGAGTAGACAAGAATAGGAAAAGAAGACACAATTATTTAGTATTGGGACACACCCTGGTTAAAAGGAGGCAGGAACTAAGATCAGACAGAGAGGAGGTCGTCTGGACATTCATGCAAAAAATGTGACTATTTCCTTCTCAGAGATTACATTTCTCTCTCTCTCTCTCTCTCTCTCTCTCTCTGTCTTTTATGAGTTCACACTGAAACATATGTGATACATTGCACGGAGACATGCATTATTAACCCGACCCCATGAACCATGCGTATAGGGAAATGCATTATAAAAGCGGACCTCAGTGCTGAACATGCACCAGCATGCATCATGATCAGTACCGAGTAGAACTGTATGTAAAGCCATCAAAATAAAACTGACAAGGTAAAACTGACCTGGAATTGCCTTCATTTTTTCATCCTTCAATGAGAATTCAGCATTGTCGCTGCCCTAGTACACAGCCCTGTCCTTTCTACATATGCATGCGTGTACACACAGCTGAGATATACACATTAAAGACCAGAAAGAGAGAGAATCTGATAGGCATCACCCAAGTGTCCCTCAGACATAACCCTCGTGCTCCACATCCCCACGGATGTGCCGTCCCAACAACTGGCCCCCCTCTCAAAAAATCAATCTGCCAGTCACATGATGATTGCAAACAGAATATAACATTACCCAAGGCAAAGTCGCCCATTTACCCCTCCGCTTTAGATAAAGCAGAGAGAACTGGCCAGTAAGTAGAAAGGGCCCTCTGTGTGTAAGAGAGAGAGAAAGAGAGAGAGAGAGAGAGAGAGAGAGAGTGTGTGTGTGTGTGTGTGTGTGTGTGTGTGTGTGTGTGTGTGTTTCATTTTGTCTTGTGCCTCTGTGACTGATCAGTGTATTGTAAATGTATGATTTAGATAAGCGATTCCTACAGCCTACACACAAGGCCCAAACAACATTCAGTTCCAGATCTCCCGCTGATCATCAATACTGACCCAAATGGGTCAGCCAGGCAGGCAGTCACGCAATCCAACAACAGATATATGACTGAGGTACCCTCTGTGTGTGTGTGTGTGTGTGTGTGTGTGTGTGTGTGTGTGTGTGCGCGTGTTCTCGTACTTGCCACAAAGTGAGAACCAAAAAACATTTTTTCCCTACGGAGTGGGGATGTTTTTGGGAAGTTAGGACAACCACATAGGCAAACTGTGACTTATTACTGAAGGTTAGGGGTAATGTTAGAATTAGGGATAGGTTAAGATTAGGGTAAGGGTTTGAGTTAAGCATGTTTTGCCTATTGTTAAGATGAGAGAACGGCTCTAGAGAAAAAAAGAATGAATGAAAGTCAATGTAATGTCCTCACAAGGATAGAAGTACAAGGATTAGTGCATGTGTATGCGTGTGTGAGTGTGTGTGTTTATGTGGGCGTATGTGTGTGTGGGAGCATGTGGGCGTGTGTGTGTGTGTGGGTGGGTGCATGCATACACATGTATGTGTGTTTGTGTGTATGTGTGTGTCTGTGCTTCTATATACAGGGAACTATACTCAATCAGTGCTTAACATTTTATGCGACCAAAGTCATCGGCATGATGTGCTTATGATTGGAAACACAGTTGAAAGCAACCTAAAGCAATGAGGACAACCATTTATAAAGACAGGCTGCATTCTAACTGCAGTTTACTCTCTCTGAATACAGAAGCCAGAGAGGCGTCAGAGGAAAAGTTGAATAATAGCTTGCTTTAAGCTGCACTTATGTGCATTGCTCAGTGCAATACAAATGAGCTGCATCCCTTTTGCAATGAACTAACAAGAATATTGGTCAAATTTAACTGTCCCTCTTAGAAGTACTGCAAAAGGTATACTCACTTGGTGAAAGCCAACTTTTGAACTTGTAAAAAGTGAGTTCGTAGACTGCTGTACTGTTCATCGTCACTACCATGGTATTATGGTATACAGTGACATCAAGTAGTTGAATCATGGGACGGAAGACAGATAAAAATGTGCTTTGTGGGGCAAAGGCAATACCCCTCAGCCCCGAAACACTGAATCAAAGGTGAAGGTGTTTGAGCCAGAGTGAAAGGTCATTGTGGTACAAAACCTGGAAGTGGCATGTCTACCCACCAAGGGAAGTCCACATATGCCAAAGCAAGTTCTCATCCTAGGCAGTTTGAGAGAAATGGTGTCTGCCCGCTTGCCCGTTCGCCTGTCCGTCTGCGAAGGGGACGACAATACCCCTCTGCCCCTGGGTTGGGGCTGAGGGGTAAAAATTATAAATTGAATAGCCCAGTGGTTCTCAAACTGGGCGGCAGACTCCCTGAAGGGCCCAGAGCCACTGCAGGGGGGGCATGGATGTTGAGCACACCTGAAGTTGCATGGATATGATTTATGTTGTGATATAAGTGTTATGATGCTAGAAAGGCTTTTGTTTACTTCAATTGCCTGAACTGTTAAAGATTGATAAAAATATGAAATTTACTTTTTCTGGGATGGTGGGCATGAACTTTTTTTTTTTGCTTCCAGAGTTCCAGAGGGGAGGGCATGACAGAAAAAGTTTGAGAACCTTTGGATAAGCCAAATCTGGAATGTAGAAAAAAAATCCTTTTCAAAAAGACTGATGAGCATTCAAAAAGGGAGAAGGAAGGGGAAAAAAGAACGCTGTTGAGATTTACGAGAAAAAAAAAGGATTGTGGAGGAGGGAGGGATTGTGGAAAAGGAAGAGAGGTAAGATGTTTGCCTGGCATCAGTAGTTTCAGGTCTGAGCCCCCAGTAGAGCTTACAGGACTCTGACTTGCTTCTGGAGAAAGGTAATAGGGGAAAACTCTGCCTTGAACAATGCCTTTGACCCCAAAACTGCTCCAGGGGATTTAACAATACTATTATCACTCCCTACTTGCAACTGTTTAATCTGGCATGAGTCCCAGAATCCATAAGAAAGAGAAACATGCTCTTATGGATCTTCCATGGTTAAATAAAGATTGTAATTCCCTGGCAGCTCAACTGAAAGTTTACATACTCTGTACGTAAGGCGAAGTGCATTTCTGCTGTTTGACAGCTGCACAGCAACAGCTTTGTGACTGAGCTTGTAGCACCCATCAGCAAAGGCAATTAAGTACTGTGATGATAAGATTGGTCAATTCAAATTATACCAGACTTCAGTACAAATGGCAGAGATAGTCCTCTTTTTTTTTTGGAATGTGAGCCAAATTCTCAACAACAGTGAATCAGGATCTTAATACAACATCTCATTGTAAAGCTACGCCTCTAACACTCTAACAGAACAGTAAAGGGGAATAATTCCTTGTCATAAGTTAAGATAACAGTGGTCAATTTGGTTATTCAGTTGTTTGCAATGTGAGGTATTCATCTAAAATACCAAACGTGTGATATAGCAAACCAAAGCTTGTGTGGTGTGTGCAAAACATAAGTAACCCAAATAAGTCCAAAATGACTTCATTGATTTTTTTTATTGTTGATAACTGGTGTAATCAAACAAACAGATAGATAGATAGATAGAAAAAAAAGAACCAAAATATTCCAGCAGATGGCAGTAGATCGTTGCAGGCTAAAAAAAAGATAACAATCACTAAGGCAAGTGACTGCAAATTATTCAGTGGGGCGTAATGTTCACATGCCTAATAAAATTCAAAATCTATGAATCTATTTGGGGCAGTGCACTGTAATATTGGGGTATAGGTCGTTTGGACTCTATACCAGTTGCACCCTAACTGAATGGACCCAGTACCGGCTGGACCCCAGACCATTAGGACCAAAACTAGTTGGATCCCTGACCACTTGGACCCCAGACTCTACCCAGTTGGGCCCCATGCTGTTTGGACCTCAGACCCTTACCCTAACCCAACTGGTCAGGAGTCCAACTGGTCTGGGGTGTAAATGGTCCAGGGTCTAACTTGCCTGGGGTCCAAATGGTATGGGGTCCAAACGGTTGGGGTCAGGGGTCCAACTTGTATGGGTCCAACAGGTACAAGGTCCAAATGACCTGTTCCCGTAATAAATTGTTCTCCAACATTTTGTTCATCTAATATGAAGGCAGTTGTGCTAGTACAGGCATGACTTAAGTAACAAATTGTTTTCAGCGGGAAAAAAATGTGCACAGCCTGTTGGATATATGCGTGAAATCAATGCGTAAAGTATATTTAGTTTATATTCTCCTCGCATTCTCAGTCACACAGTTTTTCACTCGGCGACCGGATGAAGCCAGCCGAGTCCCGACGAATTCGACGCGAAAGAGTGTCCCGGATGTGGTTATTTTGGAGAGGCGGGGCTGGGCTGTCGGGCTGCGCTTTGCACTTGCGAGGAAATCTCGTTTGCAGTTTAGCGTATGCGACTCAGAGATGGACCGAGGGCGCTCTTCCGACTAACGAAGCGTCAGCAACTCATACACCCAGAAGCATAGAATTATTATCTTTTATCAAGTCGCTGACAACAAAAAAAAAAGATAAGCAAATAAGCAATCAGTCGTTCACCACCACTCAACACACCCTAACGCGGCATTGATGGTAATGCATGCAGGCAAACAACCGCGACTCAGTGATGGGTAAACAGCTCAGTATTTTTATATTCAGATTTCCTCTCCCTGTCCGTCGCTGCGGTGGAAAATCCGCCATCTTTGTTGCTACCAAAATAAGCAGAAACTTGCTGAAGCTGTCGCTGCTGTTGACATTTTCTCGCTCAGGTTCAAACATCGTCGCTGTTGCTATTTTCTGTCACTTTGTCATTAATTGTTTTTCTTTCCAACTACAGGTGCACCGAGCGAAGGGAATCTCAACCTTACCAGGTAACGTTAACGTTGGACTAACGTTAGCTATGGTTGTAAGGGATAGAAATAAAAGATTATTGGGTAGGTATTATGGCGCAGGCTTGACGAACGCCAACAGGCCTTAGTGCGGAAACATAAAACAAAAAAAGTGTTAACTTGTGTTTTTTTCTGGAAATGCAATTTGCGTCGTCCATTGAAATTGAACTGGATCATGTTTTGCGAGTAAAGCAATGAACCTCGGACCTCGAAGTTTAGTTTAACTTAATCTTGGCTGACTAAAGCTGCTGTCACACCGGACGCGAAACGAATTTTTTGCGCGTCAGATTACTTTCAAAGTCAATGCAAAGAGGCGTGTATTCGCGTCTTCGCATTGACTTTGAATGTAATCTGTCGCGCGAAAAATTCGTTTCGCGTCCAGTGTGAAAGCGGCTTAATTCGTGTAACGTTGGCTGGATCAGCTTGCTGGGTAGGGCTAATCTGCTGAAAACATTCTGCTGAAAATTCGCTTACTAATTATTCTTTTTTTTCATCGACTCAACTAGTTATTGATAGATTTACATTTCAAGAATAACTGGTGAAAATTTCGTCGCAATATATTAAGAAATAAAGAAATTATGAAGGAAAGTATGTATGGTTGTGGTTTTTCAGAAGAATGTTTTCAGCAGATTATACCCCAGCTTGCTCGCTAACTGGCTAATGTTTTCATTTCGTTAAGGCCTGACTGGTATCTTACTAGCTGGCTGGCTAACTGCATAATGTTACTCAATGTTAGCTACCTTGCGTATCTAGCTTGGAAAACGTTAGTAGCATAATAAGAATGAAGCTGACGTCACCTACTTTCGAAACTACCGTTAAACATTTGAACACAACAGTTTTCAATATGAGTTCCTCTGGCTAACTGGTTTGGCAGTTTGTTTTTTTCGAACAAGTTGGTTTGTGGGTGGGTCTATAATATATTTCCTAAGCTTGCTTACTCATATGAATATATTTGTTAAACGTTCGTCAATTTATGGTCGGCTTATTCGGTATAATGTCTAATTTTCTGGCACAGGTATAAATTGTTTCACAACTAATGTCGAGTCAGGGAATCGGCTGGCAGTGTCGTGTTTTGCGGTTGCAGCATTACTTCGTGACGTAGACATTGCGAGCCATCTTGAGAAACTGTAGTTTGTCTAGTAACATTACTCTTCGGCGCTTATTTGTTGTTGAGTGTGAACGTTATTTATTTATGCCCTTTGCAGAGCTTTGCGAATGTTTTTGCTTACATTTGCATTTTAGACCCTCAAGTACCCATCAAAGAGTCATCTCGGCAGTGATCACCGCCATGAGAAGATGCGAGACAGCTCGGATCCTAGCCCACCGTTTAAAATGCTCCGGCGCTCTGACAGCCCCGAGAATAAACACGTTGACGGTGCGGTACACGCCAGGGCGAAGGCGGTGTACGCACATCGGTTTAGAGAGCGAGATGGAGGTGAGTGCCACTCGAAACCATATAGCCAGCAGGGCAGGGTAGGCTAATCTGCTGAAAACATTCTGATGGAAAAACTACAACCGTCTCTACTGTCCTTAATAATTTCTTTATTTTTTAATATATTTTGATGGAATTTTCGCCAATTATTGAGATGTATATCTATCAATAATAAATTATGGTGGAAAGTATCGATGGTTGTAGTTTTTCTGCAGAATGTTTTCAGCAGATTAGCCCTACCCAGCAGGGCACTAGATCAACTGGTCTTGAAAACCACGTACGAGTCCTCTGTGTTCCAATTAGGTGTTTTTATTACATTGTTTTTTAGTTGTACAGGGAATCATGCACTATTTTTTCCCGCCGGTTTTGTAAAGCTTGCAGATGCTCCAACAGAGAATGCTTTTGACATCTGAAGTTTTAGCTTGATGAGGCCTCCTGTACTCCATCAGTTGCTAAAGAAAATCTGACCTTTTGTTCACCTGTTCAAGGCTGTTTTAATATATCTTTTTTTTTTTTTTCGGGGTAATACTAGCAGCCATTCTGCTCTCCTTACCGCCTATCAATTTGCTGGATTTTTTGTATTTCTAAATTGATTCAGGTCCTTTTCTCTTCAATTCTGAAGCATATTTTTCCAGGTGTGACGACTGAAGGGACTACGACTCTGCAAACAGTTGTTAACGGCTGTCTGTTGGCTCCTAGTATTGTAGCAGATTTTTCAGAGCCTCTGCTTGATGTGTGACCTATGCTTTTGTTGGAGTTCTCAAGAGGTGTTTGTGAGCAAAGGGCATGGTCATAAAAATCACACTGGGAGTCTTAAGGCCCAGATATAAAATGATAAATGTCAGCCGTGACATTTCACACTGCGCTGACATCGGTGAGGTGCAGTAACTGTCTCTTTCATCGTATTTTCCTAGCTTTGATGGTGACCAACTCCATCAGGTCCCACTTTCACCTGTAATGAGCAGTAATGGCAGGATAATGTCATGGTAACAGTAGCCATGATGACTGCTTCATTATTGTACTTCTATCTTTCAATTAAATGTAAAAATTATTAGGCTGCATGGTGATTTCTTATTTATTTTGTGTAATTAGGTACCGCAAATAAGAGATTGCTTCTATTGCGTGACAAACTTGAACGCTTGTCTGCATAAACCTGTGTCTGAACTTCGCAGTATCTGTCTAAATTTGCACTTTGCATCAACAAGCCATAGTAAGCTGTCTGGCATAATGTGACAAAACTACTGCAGGATCAAAAGCCCATAAAGTGTTGGCCTAGTTCCTCCTTTTCTGCAGCACTTTCTGTTACTACAGATCTTACGGTCTCAGACAACAAAGTGTGAAAGTCTTGCTTCTTTAAAGCATTTGGTATGTAAAAGCTCCCTTTGAGAAAGGGGAGGTAGCTGTTGACTGCGTTATGAATGTCAGTTTAAGACCATCATCTTAATTGTGGATCTTAAATTTAAGATCATCATCGTAAATTGTGACTTGTGTTGTGATTTATCTGTCGCTCCATCAGACCCATCTCTAGTCACTCTGGGCGGTAGCTTCAGTTTCATCAGTGGTTCTGGTGCCTTTCCTTATGCGTCTCATTACCAGATTCAGGTATTTGATGTGTTCCATCAGAAACACTCGGAATACAGCTCCTAAAGCCTTTGATTAGTCGTATCAGGTATTGAATGGCTGATGGCATTCAAGGAGTGCTTTTGGCCCCTCTGTGCTTCAGGAATGCAGCAGTATTTTGCAGAAGTGGCTCATTCAAAGTTCTGTTCAGACCACAGTGTTGAATTGGCAGGGCGCGACAAATCCGCATGCCCTATTTCCCGGGGCAACCGAAACTTGCGATCGGGCAAGTAAATTTAATGGACGGTTGCCCCGTTGGGGAACAAATATATTTTTTTTTTTCGTAACGCACACGGTGCGCAAACCTCACACTAATGAAGGATTATCTATTCAAAATTGTGACATTGCAACAGAAGCAAATTGAGCATCAGTGGGATTTCATCCTTCTGATGTGCAACGCGCGCCGTTATTGCTTTGCCTGCTCGCCCGTCCACTGCCCTCTCGCCTTAGTAATGAGGCTGGTGACCACAGCTCACTGAAAACAATTCTGAGTTGCCGTATTGAATCTACACTCAGCTGTCAACATGTCATTGTAATCATGATATTTTTTTCCTGTAATCATGCCAAAATCATGTGAAGTGGAGGGATGCTCGAACCATAACCTGAAAACGGGTCGCATGATATCTTTTCACGCATTTCCAAGTGAAGATTCATATCCTGATCGCTGCACAAAGTTGATTTATCCGCTGACAAAAGCTAATCGTTGACTGCAATGGAACTACCTGGATTCCTGCAAAATATAGTTATCTGCGGAGACCATATACTAGTAAGTTGTTGCTTTGCCATCCAATTGAACTTATTAGTTTAATTCGTACTTTGTCAGGATAATCTGGCAGAAAAATGACAAGTAGTACACTGGAGACCCGAGTTACACCATGTGTCATTGTTTAATACAGTAAATAAAATATGTTGATAAAAACGATGGCATCTTGTTAGTAAGCAGAGCTTGGGCCCAGGGTTTACGAGGCACATCCATTATATATTGTTCACCTCCTGATCATATTACACGTGTAAAAATTCATTTTGATCTGATCTTAGTCTAAGCATGCAGAAACCTGTCTGCTTTATTTTGCCTTAATCGCACACTTTGCAATGATTTCACCACAAAAGCCAGTGCAGGAGTTATGTTATTTTTGCACTTCATCTGATTGCATGGCCCATCACTTTGCGAGTGTCATCTTATTGGTTTATGTACTTCAGAATCCAATTATTATCTTGAACATTGTTTGCCAGGATCGGTTCAAACTTGCAGTGCCGTCTTAACTTGCAGCTGAATTTATCTTATGCTTTTCAGTTGGTGGGTGTTTGTTTGGTTTAACTGTATATTATATGAAAGTTCCGCAGCACAAGCAAGTGCTGGAGTTATAGCGTTAAGATCACCAGAAATGTTGGTGAATTTTATCTTTTGCATGGTCCGTCATTTGTTAACTGCTACGGAAGGATAGCTTTGTTGTGTAATGTCATTGGGTGTATAGATTTGTCTACACAGATTGTTTAATGCTTTCAGACAGCATGATATACATAACATTGATATTTCCAAAAAAAAAATTGAATTAAAAAAAAAAGAGAAAAAAAGTCTGGTACGTTCCCCCCCTCCTGGGCAAGTGACTTTTGAATTCGGGCATCCATTTTTTTGACTCCCTTGCTCGAAGGGACATGCAGGAAAAATAATTTTTGTAGCACCCTGATTGGGAGTAATATACATTAGTATTCTGTATATCATTGGATAAATGCAGAGGCACGTTGCCTGCAAACCTGCATTAGCTCCTCGCACACCTTCAGTCGCTCTGTTCAGGAGGTTGTGAAGGGAGGGCGCTGTGATGTATGCAGTTTGCATTACCAAGCCTCGCTTTTATCTCTGCTAATGACCTGGTACGCTATCAGGCTATTAAAACCTTTTTGCCCGGTGATATCTTAGAAAGACAAAGGCCCTAGTTGCTTTCTGTTGCAAATACCACTGCTTTTTGCACCACTTTATATGGAGGAATACAGATCTTAACTTCTTGGCTGTAATTATTATTGCTTTACTTGTGATCTGATGCTGTATGCTCCTGAATACTGGAGAGTTTCCAGACAATGCAGCTTTGCCTGAATAGCTGTTGCATGCTTTCAGCCGATTAGATCCCACTTTGCCTGTTCATGTGACACGCGTTCCTGGCGGGTATTTCATGGTTACTGTGGGCAAGGTGCCAACTAGCACTGCTCATTGTCAGAAGTGTAAAATCCAGGTTAGGAAGGCATGTTTCCACAGTATTTAGTTTCAGCTGCATGCCGTTGCTCATTGGCACACGCTTATCTAGCCGTCTGAGATGTCTAAGATCTTGTTTGGAAGAAACACTTTGAAGGACCAGTAATCTGACCCCTGGACGTAATAACAGCGGTCAGTGACAATCATGTTTAAATGGACAATTTAAGTGGTAAAAATACCAGGCCTCTATTAATTTTTGTCAATATATTTTACTTGGCCTTTTCACATCGGAGTTAGTGGTATCCGTTTGTTAGTACTGCAGTTTCGCAGGAAGACTTTAGGGTCAGGGATCTTCAGCATTATCCAGAATGGTCTGGTGTGGGTGCAGGCTGTCATCCCAACCAAGCACTTACACACCTGATTGTACTAATTAAGGTCTTTCACTGTCTTCAGGGGTGATCAGTAGAATTAGGTGTTTATCTGTATGGTTGGAATGAAAGCCTGTACCCACACTGGTACTTTTGGGATAGGGTTGAAAACCCTTGTTGTAGGTAAATGCTATTTGAGTGTGATAACATTGCTGGCGCTCATGTTGAAACGTGCCATTCCTGTGATTGGTGTCCTGGTCTGCAGCCCCTCCCCCCACCTACCTCTCTCCTCTTTTCTCTGTGCACTAACAATGGAACCACATTGGCCAGGTTCAGCAAGCCCCTGCCCACATCTGCTGTTGCCATAGTTATTGAGCTCCGTCAGAGTGGCGCCGTGGTTACCGTCACCTGTTGCACACCTCTGGCCAGCGTGCGGGAAAGGAGTGCCTGAGGACATGTTCTGCTTTTCTGAACATATCCCACAATCCCTTCTCCCCTTTTAGCTGGTTTTGAGTTTGATTTTGGTCCTTTATTTGTCTGGTCACCCCCTCTGGATTGTGGTTGAGATTGACATGGAGGCATATCTCTATTTTTTTTGTTTGTTTCATGCTATTTTTGGCCCCTAGTTGCTTAATTAGACCAAACCTTCTTGCTGTCTGACATTCAGGCTTTATTTCCTGGGAAGTGCATTAATGTCGGCTGGACATTGTTCTCGTCACCACGTGTGACATATTTTACGTGATCAGATCTACAAGTGAAGCTATGTCATGGTCTACAGCCTGGCACTGCTCATTTTGCTGAAGTAATTGGCTCAAATAAAGACCTGCATGCATAGGCGCCATTTGTGCGGGGGCATTGGGTCTCCTGCACCTCCAAAGTTAAGGTTGGGGGTGCAAAAACCCTGCAATATTAAAACCGCAAGTTTTCGTAGTTCGACTGCCCCGTTCAGTCAAGCGACTGATTAAGGTAATGCGGGACCTTTCTGAAAAAAATAAGGCTAATGCAAGCCGTCTACGATTGCAGTTGCTGGTTTAGAAGCTGAATCCATATTGGAATTAATATTCATGTCCAGAAAATGTGTGTCCTTGATTCGTTGCCGTGGCCTACTCTAAAAAAAAATTTGATAGTGAATAACACATCGTCTTTAGCTGCTGTTGTATCCAAGCAACTCAGGAAGATTGTAACAGAATGTGGCAAGGCCTGAAATTCATTTTTCAAAATAGGGGGGATTCCCCCCCTTAAATGCGTCATATGGGGGGATTTTACTTTGTTGGGGGGGACTATAGGTCGCACATTGTCCTATTCTTACTGCAGATTGTACTCTGTCACTTTCCTTCAATTTAAGGTATTCTGTGAACTATATTATATGTTAATTAGTTATTTACTATATATGTGAGTAGTTTTATTCTCTGAACTACAGTCACCTGAAACTTCATTAGGAACACCTGTGCAATAAAATTCAATCCAATACAACAGCTCTGCTATAAATTCTGCTTTTTTTGAAGTTCATACATTTTCAGTTTTTGTTGACATTGTCAAAAAAAAGTGATAATTCCACTTTGATTATTACTGAGGTTATACTAAGTGGTGGTGGTGTACTTGGGTGCATTACATTGAATGGTGTTTCTAATATTTTGCCCACCTCATGTATGTTAATGGAGTGGACAAAATATTAGGAACGCCATTCAATATAATGCACCCTAATATACCTCCGTCACTCAATAATAAACATAAAGCAGAATTTTCACCCTCTTGTCAAAAAATGTATGAGCTTCATAAATGTAGAATTTAGAGCTGTTCAGTGGCGTCTCTAAAACTGATAATTCGTGGGGCTTGGACCATGCCTTTACGTCACTGATTATTCCTGGCTTGTACTCAGTTATTTTCCGTTATTAACACGTTTTCCGATTATGACAATAATCCTCTGGCAATCGACGTTACGGTTTCTCTCTGCATGCGATCTATTGACGACTAAATAATGGGCTAAATTCAGATCAGAAAAATTATTTAGGCTACTCAAAAATAGGCCAATGCTTTATAAAAGACAAACTGCTCTGAAACGTCTGCGGTACCTTTTCCACACATCAAGTGATTTAACTTGCGCTTCATAATCATTTTGTTTAAATAAAATAAAAGACCATTTGAAACGTCTGTGTGCAATTCTGAATAAGGCTGATTTAAATACAGGAAATTACGCGTCCAAATTAATGATTGTCGCCGTACCGAAATGTACCGTACCGTACCGGCGTGTTCTCGGAGTGAATCTATTGCTCAGTCCCTCCAGGAAGTTGCATGTCATGATTGCAACTGTTAACGCAAATTCAACCAATCCACGCAAATTTTTCGCGGACAAAAAAATAAATCGCCAAGACATTGCAACTTTCATTGCCACTATTTGAAAAAGCCACCGCAAAATCAGGCAAAAAAATCAATAAAACAATTAAAAAACCGGGAAAATCCTGGAAGGATTGTTTTGAGAATGATTGAGTGCAAGTCAGGGTTAATAATTGTTTTAAAGGGAAGTTCTGGGCCCCACCAATCTTCAGTCTTAGAGACACCCCTGGAGCTGTTATATTGCATTGAATTAGATTGCACAGGTTAGGCCAGTGTAGTTAAGTTATTTTCTGAACTATAGCCTATTTTACAGTAATTACAAGTTATACAGTATTATACAGTTAAGTAGTTATATTCCGTTTCAGTAGCATTAGCATCACGTTTTTGTTGAATGTCTCGGCACTGCTGAATGAGAAACATCTGAGTGACTTAATATTGATGTTATGTAACATCAGCTGATAAAACGCAGTACCGCAGCATTTTACACATTGCGCCGCTAATATCACCATTGTTTAGTTGGAGCCGCTCATATACTGTAATGTTGGTTACCTGTCTGAGGATTAACGTTGTTAATGTTGACATCACATGGCGCGGTTTTCATTAGTTTTTCGGGCTCCGCTGTTTTTTTTCTGAGCAGGTTCCGCCTAAGATGATGTACATTTACGTTTTCCAGCGGTCTGTGTCTGTTTCCTCAAACTTAATATATCACTGTTAGCTTGTCTGTTTTGGGCTTACGGGAGGTACAGAGAGAGCTACAGGTGTGTTCAGGGTCGAAGTCAGTCGGACACAGCGGTTGCGGCTAGTCTCCCAGCAGTAAGCACTGCTGCAGACGTTGGATGAATATTAATATACATCGCTGTAAATGTGTGCGGGAATTCCCCGCATTATAAGTGTTGGATTTGCGGGAATCAATTAAATTGTGCGCAATACCCGCAATACCCGCAATCCCGCTGAAATTCAGGTCCTGATGTGGGCAATCGTAGTGCAATTTACTGAGCTGGGGTTATGTTTCCCAAAAGCGTTGCTATTTGCTAACTTTCAACAACTTCCATAGTCCGGTTCAAACCAAGGTTTTAGGAAACGTAGGCTACCCCTGCACGGTTACTTTCAATGTACCTTGGTTCGTTTTAATTTTTCGCGTACGTAAATACGTTAATAATATTCAATCGCCTTAACAAAAAGTGTTCCCCACTTCCATATGAGCACAGGCACGAAAAACGGTACAATTTCATTTTTCTCAGAAATGTGGATGAATAAATAGGTTTTTCAACACGATAATTAAAGACGTGTGCTTTATATGAAGAAAGTATGGTCTTGACTACTTGTAAGGTAAATTTTGGCAGGATTCATTGGTTTTTGGCAATGCAGTAGACAAATTAAGGTTAAAAACAGGCTATTTTTTAACATAAATGTGTAAAAAAAATTACACATAAAACAATAAGTAAACAGTTCCTTAACCCTCGTCCAACCAAGATTTTTTCCTGTCGCACAAAAACATTAACAGATATGATCTAATGCTTCTAGGTAATTGTTTATTCATCCTTCATGCTCATTTTCATGAAAAAACGATGAGGGTACAGTTTCTCACAAAAGTGAGTACACCCCTCACATTTTGACAATTAATTTATTATATCTTTTCAAGGGGCAACGTTACAGAAGTGAAACCTGAATATATTCTACAGTAGTCATTGTACAATATGTGTAGTGGTGTAGATTTACTGCACTGTCCAAATAACTGAACAAATAGTCACTATTTCCAAAATGGGTGGCAACAAAAGTGAGTACACCTCACCGTCAACATGTCAAATTGTGTCCATAGTGTCAATATTTAGTGTGACCACCATTGTTTTCCAGCACTGCCTTGATTCTCCGAGGCATGGAATTCACCAGAGCTGCACAGGTTGTTGCTGGGATCCTCCTCCACTCCACCATGACAACATCACGGAGCTGGTGGATGTTGAACACCATCTGCCTCTTGAGGATGGCCCACAGGTTCTCAATGTGATTCAGGTCTGGAGACATACTTGGCCATGCAATCACCTTCAGCTTCTTCAGGAAGGCAGTTGTCATCTTGGAGGTGTGTTTCAGGTCCTTATCATGTTGGAAAACTGCCATTTCCGAAGAGAGGGCATCATGTTCTGCTTCAGAATGTCACAGTACGTGTTGGAATCCATTATATCATCAATGAAGCGCAGCTCCCCAGGACCAGAAGCACTCATGCAGCCCCAGATCATGATGCTGTCACCACCATGTTTGACTGTAGGCAGTACACACTTGTCTTGGTACTCCTCACCAGGGCGCCGCCACACATGATGGACACCATCTGAGCCGAACAAGTTTATCTTGGTCTCGTCAGACCACTGAACATGGTTCCAGTAGTTCATGTTCTTGGACTGGTTGTCTTCAGCAAACTGTGTTTGGGCTTTCTTGTGGTCTAGCATCAGAAGAGGCTTCCGTCTTAGCCAACGGCCATGCAGACCGACTTGGTGCAGTGCACAGTGTATGGTCTGAGCACTGACAGGCTGTTCTCCCACCGCTGCAACCTCGTTAGCAATGCAGCCAGCACTCCTGCGTCTGTTTTCTGAAGCCATCTTGTGCACCTGACGTAGAGCACGAGGACTCAACCTCTTCGGTCGACCCTGACGAGGCCTGTTCTGAGTAGAACCCGTCTTGGAAAACCGCTGAATAACCTTGGCCACCGTGCTGTAGCTCAGTTTCATGGTTTCACAGATCTTCTTGTAGCTTAGACCATCTTTGTGGAGAGTAACAATTCTTTTTCAGATCCTCAGAATGTTCTTTCCCATGAGGTGCCATGTTGACCATCCAGTGACCAGAATGAGAGCATTGCACCTAAAGCACCACAATTTAAACCTAACGCGTTACACAACCTCATATGGCCCAGTCGAACAGACAAAAGCATGAACATGATGAATAAGACACGTTTCATTGCTTGGTTGACCATTACCAATTGGAGCGTGTACTCACTTTTGTTGCCACCCATTTTGGAAATAATGACTGTTTGTTCAGTTATTTGGACAGTGCAGTAAATCTACACTGCTGCACATATTGTACAATGACTACTCTAGAATATATTCAAGTTTCATTTCTATTACGTTATCCCTTGAAAAGATATAATCAATTAATTGTTGAAATGTGAGGGGTGTACTCACTTCTGTGAGATAATGTACTTCACCTCCCGGGGGTAGGGTAGGCCGTCAAAGTCGAAGGGTAGGGGGGTGGTTGCCACCGGCGTCAATTTTTGCCTGTTTTGGATACAAAATATGCTTACAAATTAGTTGCAAATAGTATGCTATTATTATGTTTCATGCTCAATGAACTTTGTTGACCACACTGATTGTCATCCTTATTGATTTATTGATGTAGCTTGTCCTTGTATTAGTAAATCTTGGAATTGCAATGAGCAGCAGTGACCAGTAACCTTGAAGTGATCTTCACCTAATAATATTAGAAGTGCATGACCAACATACTTTTACTTGTGTGTTTGACTGGTTACTGTACTGTATACTATTTTTATACTGTGCTATAGGCCTACTATTATACAAGTTCATAGAATTGTTCATAAAGTTGTTCTCATAATTCATCGATAAACCTTTTATGCAAGTGTGTAACATTTTGATGTAACACTGATGCCAAACAAGATGATGTTTATCGCTTAATTTTGAAATAATTGGTGGGGGTGGTAAACACCCTCCCCTTGGTCGGGGTTGTAGTCGAAAAACCTTTGGTTGGACAAGGGTTAATTGGCAATAATAAAATACACACCCTAATTTTTTTTTACAGAAGTGTTCTGTTTTTCGTGTCTTTGCTCAAATGTTTCCATCGAGGGACAGCGCTCTATGGCAAGTAGGATTAATTACTTGTATCTGGACCTCATTTTCATCGTCCAGCTGGATACATATTGGAAATGAATTGTGATGTTTGCTTCAGAATTTCCCTTGCTGAGATTAAACGCAGTAAAATATCAAGTACCCTAGTTAATTAACATAATTTTATGCTTCCGGAAAATGACACGCAGGCTATATCATGCAATTATATTTCTTAAACTAGTTCATTAAAAAGAGCCCATTAATATTGACAAATTGTCTTTTGTTACCCTGTCTGTATTATGTTTATGAAGCAATAGCCGATTTAATGAATAAGCCCGCTGCCAACTTTCGTGAAATTTTCTGGACTTGAATATTAATTCCAATATGGATTCAGCTTCTCAACCTGCAACTGCAATTGTGGACGGCTTGCATTAGCCTTATTTAAAAAGGTCCCGCATTGCCTTAATCAGTAGCTTACGCTTCAGTTCAGCGCTGAGGTTACATCGGCTTTTAACTTGCAGCTTGGGGTTTCATTTTCATTGGCGAGATAGGGTGTACCATTAACCATTCGTCTGCAGCATGCGGCACTATTGAAACACAGCATATGCGTGGATGATGGAAGATATGTGGCGTATAGCGTTGTAGTAGGAGTAGCGTTAAGAGACAGCGACCTTGGCCGATGAACCACGCGTTGCATGCATAATTACTGTGTGCGCATATTGCGTGCGTCTTGAAGCAGGCTGGAAAAAAATGCGACACATGAGTATCCTATAGGCTAACGCAATGTTTAAAGTCCCGTTATCCTAGGCTAAATAAACGACTGAAAACAATTTAGCCTACGCCCATAAATGCGGGGATGGAAAATGGATGCTCCCTGCGATATTCAATGCCTTCATACATCGCATCCATTCAGCCAATTACATTATTTCACAGATCGCAACCAGATTTAACATTAATCAAATAAAGCAGCCTACTGATATTTTCTAAATAAACCTTTTTAACATTCCAAAAGGCTGGACTTTGGACAAGACAGCCTACCCTTGGGAACACAGCAGCCTGAAAAAAAAATATTGTGACCCCCCCCAATGTTGCATATATTTAATGCTTTTGCCAGTGGGGCTCACTTGGGTACATGTAGCATGCTAAGCAGTCCACCTGTAAAACTTGGCCTGCAGAGAAATGATGGTCAAGTTGCACCTTTACTGAGATGTTTATTGGTGAAGTCCTTGGTGCAGTTCACAGTTCAGACTCTTGCGTTGTGCTGACATAGCTCACTGGAGGTTTGTCTATAAATTCTTTAGTACTTGTGTGCTCCAGTGATCCGGAGTTTCACAAGTGATTGCATTATTCAGTAATGCTGGGCTCCTCCGGTCCTGGTCCCACTGACTGCAGTGTTGAATTCTGGGGTTTGTACTGACCATGTCATTCCCGCCTGAATTTGCTCAGAATTTTAATATCCAAACCAGGTTACATTATTGGTAGTTTTGGAGTATTTGTGCAGTCTCTCTCTGTTATAGTACATTGGACTTGGAGTTCAGTAGCACTGTTGTAATGAGCTAAACGACTGCATGAAATCTGACTAAGCATCTGCTGGCAAGATCACATACCAGATGTAGATGTCGTAACTCGTGCAAACTCCACCTATATCAGGGTTCCCCCTGGGTTCTGAAAAATATTCTTCACTTTCTCCCTCGAGAAATAAAGTAAAAAAAAAAAAAAAAAAATTTTCTTCACTTTATCATAGCGTCATTTTTTATTAGTCGCTCATGGACTTTATAAAACTTTGAAAAGGCCTTCAAAGCGGACAAAGTGCATGCAGCATGAACAAGGTAAAACCTCAAATATTTGCGTTATAACAGGTCTCTCCATCATACTTTCGATTTGTATATATAATTTTGGGTCCATTCAAGTTCAACCTCTAATAATGGGGACCCTGTGGACAATAAAAGCTAAATTAAAACCTCTTGAGCATTTAGCATGGAATTTATTCAAAAGACTGGCAATAGAAATCCCTTTTAAACCTTAATTTCTTTATTTTTTTCCTTAACATTTTCATCAATGCAGCCATTTTTGGCAACCCAAAATTAAAAAGGGACACACCCTTAAGGGCAGTAGAGAGGCCTGACAAAAATTGGACTTGGGGTGAGCTCAAAATTTTGTGCTGTTGGAATGAGAATTAGTGGAATTGTCAAATGTTTCTTTAAAATGTTTAACTTTTAAGATTTCAATAAACGGATTCCAAATTGAACTTTAGGTGAGTTCAATGTTTTGTGCCCATTTTATTGGAATCCTTAATGTAAGTCTCAAATGTTAAGGCTTTCAAATGTTAAACATCTCAGATAATCACTAATTCTGATGCCAGATACAAACAAATCTCAGTACAAGCACCCTCATCCACTTCTCTCTAGGGAGTGCTTTCTGGTTACTGTACTGTCCGAAACCACCACGTGATGCTAAGATGGTAAACCCAAAGCCCCCCCAGTGGTAGCAAGTGCCAGGGGTTTTACATAATTCAGTCAAACACTAATATTCAATTGGCAAAACATCAATATTATCATTCAGTATCCTTTAAAGCCTAGTCACACTAGAGGCGGAATGAGCCGGAATGCCGTCGGAATGAAAATTCATTGTATGTTCCTGGATATTCTAAGTGCGTTCTAAAAATTCTGACTGCATTCTCAGTGCATTCCAAATATTCCGGCCGTTCTTGTGGCCGGCCTGAATGTTTTGCTCATGCTCAAATCTTTCCAGGTGCATTCGAAGTGGAGAAATATCGAACGGCTTTCGAAGTGTATTCTAACTGTGCTCTGACTGCATTATAAATATTCTTACGGCATTCCAACAGCATTCAAAACCTTCTGATTGCATTCGAGGGAGAATCAAAACGGCAAGCCACGTCAAATCCTGCCAGAATGCGCTTTGAATGCCGTTGGAATCTTTCGATTGCTGCTGGAATCAGTGGCGGCTGGTGAACTGGCGATAGGGGAGGCTGAAACCCATCCCTTAAAAATAGTGATTGGTTATGACCTGTTTTCAATCATTCATTTAAATTACCATTACAGAAACTCCGAAAACTCAACATCAGGGCTAGAGCTGGCTTCTGAAACCTATTAGTCAAATGATTAGCCAAAAAGCAATGTCAATTAGTCAAATAACTTTACCCCTAGTCACTTTTTTTTTATCTGATGTCCAGTTGTGAGGGTCTCTAATACCAATCAATTTCTTGTAGGTTTTGTTGCACCGTCGTCGTATTATTTTTATCATGCTTTTACTTACAACAATGTGCTGTTAAAAATGTCTGTCCTATCTGACCTGTGCTAGTAGCATGGTTTTTTTTTCCTCTGGGTCCTTTCTGAGTCTGCTATGAATTATTTTTTTAATCTGCAAGTTACTGACACCTGGTCCTTGTTTCCTGAAAGAAATGCTAGTGCAAAAAACAACTTGCTTTTTATTGGTACAAAAGACCAAATATTTCAAAGTACTTTCAAATGTTCTTTACTGACCATTGAGCTTCAAGGAACAACTGTAGTGTTATGCTGAGTGAGAACTGAACTCTTGGACTTGGTAAAATTACATTAACATGGACTACATGTGCAACATCACCATGTTGCATAAATTCAACCACATCAACTTGCTTTTTATTCAGTACAAAGGACCAAATATTGATAACAAAGTACTTTCAAATGTTATTTACTGTCCATTGAGGTTCAAGGAACAACAACTGTAATCAGTACCACTAACAGCTGCGGAGTCTATTGGCTCGAGCATGAGCTGGTGGGTGGAGTATTCCGTCCTCATAATGCTGCATTCATGTGATGTCAGAAGGTCGGAGTTCCCAAGTCGGCAAATCGTTCTTCCGACTTCGTTGTGTTCATGTGCTTTGAAGTCGTAATGTGGGAAAAACATGGATGCTGCAAAGACGCTGAGTTGTATTTAAATGCTCGGAGCGTTTAAAGAAAACACTGACAGCCGTTTCCAGTTTTTTCGTGACACTGAAGAACAACCGAAACCGATCAGGTGATCCATGAAATATGATTGATTTCATACATATGTATTTTAATCAGAAAAAAACTTCCATATTTGCTTAAAAGTAAACTACACATCCGCCATTTTTCGGTGAATGTGACGTCAAGTCGGAAAATCGGAGCTCTGAAATGATACCCGAGTTTCCGACCTATAATTTCCGAGTTCGACGCCGTTCAATTCATTTTTGACAACTCGGAGCTCGTTTTTTCCGACTTCGAGTTGTTTTTGACGCGTTCCTGGAGCAGCATAAAAGGGTACAGTAGGCTACACGCGGGTTCGTTTTGGCGCTTCTTCATAGCGTTCCTGGAGCTTGCGCCCCGGACTTAAGGGAGAGAGGAGTCAGCGGGGTGGCGGAGTCGGAGAACCAGAGTCGGCTTGTGAGTTGTGTTCTTGGCGACCCTATATTATGAGATGAGCGACTTCTCACAGCGTTCTCGATAACGCTATGTGCGGATATATTAACCCTAAAAAAACCCCCAAAATGTTATTGCAGATTTCTAAGCGGTCATGTCAATACGCAAATCTGCTATGCGCTGTGCTTACGCATCATGGCTGCCCCCCCGTAAAGGTTGCTTTTGAAAGGTCTCCGTCAAATTTATATCCGGGCAATACCGCCCGCCCGTTTTCCACGATTTCAAATGTGACTTACAGATGTGCGCGTCCGTTAGGTCAAACTGCGTCAAACTGCGGAGAGATCGTCAATTGCGAATTGACGAACGGGTAGCGCGAGCCCTGCAACATTATCAGGTGTGGCCAGTTTTCATTAATAACGCATACCTTTTAACTCTCACGCATTCGGCGTCAGTTTTAGTGGCATATTTACGTTCCCTCCTGTAGTCAGCCATTACTCAATCAACGCATATGGGACACTCCTGTTACATTCTAAGTACATTCTGAGTATTCGAGCTGCATTCTATTTGAATTCTTGGACGTTCCAACCATATTCGGCGGCCAATCCAGGAGCGTTCTGATTGCATTTGAGGTGAATTCGTACAGCATTCGAGGCACCTTCCAACCAGACTTCGGGTGGTGTTCAGGCAGCAATTGAACCGCACTCGTACGGCACTTGAAGTGTATTCTAAATATTCTGACTGCATTCTAACAGCATTCTAAATATTCCTACTGTGTTCCAACTACATTCAAGCTGCATTCGAAAGCTAATACACCTAGAATGTGCTAAGAATCATTTGAGGCGGGTTCGAAGTGTATTCTAAGTATTCGAACGGCATTCTTTCAAAGCTGTAAGAATTTTGGTCAATTTGAAATTGCCGCTGGAATGTTGCGCGAATTCTTCATTCCGGCTGGTTCTGCTTGATTCTTGCTGATTTTGAATAAGTGTGACGGGGGCTTTAGAGACATCCATTTTTGATAACCAAGTCGCTGTTCCTGTCAAAAAATCAAGTTATATGCCAATATAGAAACATTTTAAGAGAGGTGTCCATTGACTTATATTTGGCTAAAACATGTCATGGTAAATGGCCAAGGATCATAAGACAAGGTTTTCGAAAAAAAACCGTTAGGATTTTTTTTTTTTTTTAATTTCTTCGCTGTGGTTGTATTATTTTCTGAAGGCAATGCGAACGCAAGGTAAATTGCACCGAAGATTGCGCATTTACTTTCAGCGTTGTATAAATCCACTACACCACAACCTAGAGCTTAATTTACACTTTCACGCTAGAAAGGTCGTTAGATGTAACTGAAGATTTCGTGAAAAATCATGGCTTACTCGCCCCGCTTGCCTGACAAGTGCATTATATCTACAATAGTGGAAAGGGTCTTTCCGTCAGCGTTGTCGCCTGGAAAACGTGTACTTGTCAGTCCTTGTACTTAACAGTTGTACTTACGCGATAAACACGCTGTCGGATAACAGCCAGATTGGTTCTAGAGCAATCGATGTTTGCATCTGGTTGGTTTTTCTGAAAATCGTAGTGAACATTCATATCTTGGAGCCGTGTAGGAACGGTTTGTTGTCAATACGAAGTTTTGATCATTATTGATGATGAATCAGATATTCTATTGCACTGTCTTGTGCCTTTTAAGCTAACTTGGAAGTACCATGTTTTGCAGAACGTTAGCTCAGAAATCGCCAGTCATACTGTGGTAGAAAACATGGCAACAAATGGCATGATTGTACGCATCAAGCGATTGTTAAATCGAAGACTCATCAGACTAATATATGCCGTGTAAAGATGCGCTCATATCAATCACGTTTACGTAGCTAGGGACTCGTGTAGAAATTTACACACCTTGTTTTCCTAGTTCATTGTGAGGGGATGATTGTGCTTCAGCTGCCACAGTTTTACAGGTAAAACTAAAATCCACGAATATGCACTCCCTCACATGACTGACTGCCTAACATCATTCGGCTTTTCAACTCCATGACCTGTCAGCCAATAAGACAGCATTTGGACGTATTTTCCCGTCAAACCCCTCTCTGATTGGTCTTTCTTGGCTCTGTTCATTGAAGATAAAACAATACGAAAGTGCTGTCCTGTTTTACGGACATTCAGTAACGTAGTGAACTGCCCAAAGTGAAGAACTATTTATTTATTTAATTTATTTATGCATTCATATAAACTATATGGGGCTAAAGAAAACATCTTTGGGGCTACAGCCTCGAATGCTCTGGGCAGACGAAGTCACTATTTGTCATTGATTTTTTTATTCGTCATTAAACAAATACATTCGCCACTGTGACAACTGCTCATAAATTTATCCTCGTCACCGATGAATTATTTTCGTCAATGACGAAAATGACAAGTGGCAGCGGGAACCTTGTGTATCGACTCCAAGATCATTAACACTCAACTTTGCTGGTCGGGTCATCTAATCTGTATGCCCAACTACTGTATGCCCAGGCGGGTTCTCTATTCCAAGCTTGGTAATGGCAGACAAACTCAAGGCAGTCAAAGAAAGCACTACAAGGCCAATCTCATACACCACTTAACCCTTTAAGGCCTAATGTGAAAATCCTTTGAGAGCGTGATGCTGCCCTGTTTACCACAGAGCCGTTGAAAAACAGAGTTATGACACGCTTAGATCTCGTCGGTACGCGGTTACGTGGTCCATGTAGCTCCAAGTAGTTCCAAATAAACCCGCGCTGTCAACTAGTTTGAATGCTTTCAAGCAGGACAGATAGAGGCAGTGATTACATTTGCGGCAGGTTTCCGTAAATATTGAAGTAGAATGTGTACTGACTACCACATTGACTACACTTAATAGATAGAACAGCATTTTATTTGGGAATGACGGAGAGACAGAATTTTTCAGTTACACTGCTAAGATTATGGAAGAAAAGGGAGATTTCTCTAATGACATAGAATACGTAGACAGCGTTGACTATAGGCTATTCGTAGAAATTTTCGGTTGGCTTAGTATGTACGCATAATGTTCATTGATCACGATGCTGGTTTCAATTATAGTAGGATTTTTTTTCTGGGGAGTGTTGTTTTACAGAATTAATCACTTTTTCTTCATTTCATTTTGGAGGGAAAGGATTGCTCCCATAATGCAGATATTGTTTAGATTGGATGAACTTATATTTTTTGTCTCTATGGTCATTATTACATCTAAATATAATGCCAAGACATTCATGTAAACATGTACAGCAAGTGGATATCAATGAATGCAAGCAACTGCTCAATTTATGCCGATAAAAGAGTTTTGTCAATAGTACAAAATAAACAAGGCAACCCATTGCATTAAACAAACCATTTTATTATACATTATACCCTGAGAGATGGGAGATAAATTTTTCCTCGAATGTGCAGTCTTCAAAGGAACTCATTTGATGTCCTACAGGGAGAAAAAGATGTCAGAAAGCAGGCCAGGAAGACATAGAAGTGTTTTAAATAGACATTTTATTCTTCCACCACAACAATGCAAAGAAAAGGTGATCTGGACACCTGGCCTTGAGCCCTCAAACTTCACTGGATGATCATCGCTCAAAACACGTCTAGATACATATGCAAGAATCTTGAGTCAAATGCTTATTTATGAAATTGGCAAACTCCATGGCTCAAGTGATACTATGGTTTAAATTCTTTGGACAGGGCATTTAAAGCATACAGTGGAGGAAGATGTATTCAGATGCTTTAGCAAAGGGAAAGTACTAATACCACACTCAAAATATTCCATTACAAATAAAAGTCAAGCATTAAAAACTTTTCAAAAGTATGCATTATCAAAAAATGAAATGTACGCTGTCTACATATTTGCTGAAATGAGAGGAGCTTGCCTGAGCCATGGTTGTGAAGACATGGCATTTGCACTCCACTTATTTTCAAATGTACACTTTTTGCATGTTCTTATTAAGCCTCTAAGCACAGATATGGTCGCCAGAATATGAGGTGCACCAAGCTAAAACTTGTTCATTCGAATAGTCCTGCAATAATCCCTACCTTCATGCAGTTTATAATGTTCAATTGTTGTTTTGAGGCGTTGATTCAACTCCGATTATTTTGGAGAATAGAGAGCTAGTGAGTTGTTTCTGACAATTAGCCTCATACCTTATAACTGGCAAATGCATATTTGGATACTTAGTACATACCAGGCTTTCCAGGTTATCGATGTCAGCCTCCAGTGGTTCACGTCAGCTCTTCAACAGAAAAAATGTTAAGTAATTAGCTATCAATATTTAAACCCCCGTTTTACTTTTTCTCGTTGATCGCTGACATGCATGCTACTGATCTCATCTCCTGTCACTGGTGCACTGTCTCATAAATGACGTGTGCAATGAATGACTAAACCAAAGAAAAACTTAGCTATATTCTAACTAGCTGCCATTTATTGAAATCAGGTATGCTAATGCGGTCGAAACTATCAGCGAATTTAATAAGCGAATATAAACTTTGTACACAAACGAACACCAATAACTGCAATTAATTTAAGGTAGCTAAATGAAGTACAAATTACATCTGGTTTTGCAAGATCATTAAGAGCTGCTCACTTCATCTACTTTCACTTAAATTAGAATTTAACAGGTTGTTATCTGACAATCAACATAAACTAAAGCTGGGTACAGAAAATGACGCTATCAACAAAATTCATTAGGGGTCAGCTAATGCGTCAAATTTCCCAAAAATGCAGTCATTTGATAAACTTACCTGCAAGCGTGTTTCAATGAAAATGAATGGAGGTCAGTGCTGGAACTATTCATTGTGGAACTATTGCTCTCCCCATGACACGCATTACTTCCGCATTCCTCGATTCCTATTGGAGTCTATGGAAGTGTCGGAACTCTGTTTTTCAGTGGCTCTGGTTTACCGTAGTGACCTGTATGCGGGCTGAAGCACAACTTCTCAGCTTTCGGGAAGAGTTGGAATTTTTTCTAATGGGCAAAACTCAGAGTAATGACAATACTTACAAAATTACATGCACATCTGTGTCGACGATTAAACATTCGCATTATAAGGGTTAAAGCTTTGCAAGATTCTTACCACCGCACTGGGGAGAGGCAGCTACCAACTGAGCGCTGTGGCATAACGCGGTAGCTCTGAGGACGCAGTTTTCGAGGAAGAATCTAGTTTAGAGTCGCACGCGAGGAGGCTTGCTCGCTACGACCGGCAATGCCAGCGTAAACTACAGGCCCCACTGGACGGTCCTTTTGTGTGTATTGTGTGTATTATAGTTTTGAACTTGCACCAGCATCGCTGCAAACTAAAGCTTCTGGATTTATTCAATACTAAGCATTAGAAGTTACAATTTAACACATTTAATTTGTGTAGAGTTAACAAAAATTTGCTGTGGTCAGACTAATAGCATTAATGCAATTTAATTTATTAAGTTGGAGGTGTATTAAGTGCAGCATATGATCACAGCCCTTCAGACGAGCGCAACAGACCGCATCTTTTTTTCTGCTTTTGGAGAACGTCAGCGGTTTCCTTCTGTGCCGGGAAGGATTCCATGTTTTTTCTCATGTTCGATGGCAGCCGGCGTCCGAGACTCAGTGGTCATTCCTCCTGCCATTTTCTCTTGTTCCTAATTGATGCCAACAAAAAAAGGCTGTTTGAATAATGTAATTTGTCTGACTAGGTGGAAGAGAGTCAGTAATTGAATCATCGGCCCTGCAGTCTGGGCATGCCTACCTGTCGTGCCTGTGCCGGTGGAGCCATGCTGAAGGATTATGAATGTGATTTTTGCAGAATGTTTTGATCTTTCATGTTAGTTGTTTGTGAACACGGTGTTGCATCAAGTCAGGAGTAGTTTTAATCCGTGTTGGTTTTTTTCAGATAAATACCCGCTGGTATTTGATGATGATTTCGAAGAGCAGGCAACTCCATCCTGGCATTTGACCAATTTGACTAGATTCGCTTGTTTTACTGTAGTGTTTTATGATTTGGTTTTAATGTGAAGTAAAAATGTTTGAAAGGCTCATTCTAGAGAATTAGAAGAACATATTCCAGTTCTCTATTTGACCGTTATCCTCAGTTATATTGTATTGTTGCCCCTGGAAGAAGTTGGGGCTGCTGATCTGGCCTTGTCATGCGTCTGCCGCCGCTGACGTAGAGATTTCCTTGTGGTCGCTCTACAGGCCACAGATTTAAAGCCATTTCTTTTATGTTTGGTATGTGTATGGGCCGTGGTTAGGACACGGCGCCTATCGATTTTGGTTGACATGGTACATAATTCACTAAATAATGGACAACTTTGTGTTGAAAATAAGCCAAAATGAAAAATGTGGGCGATCGGGGGCTACTCTCATTGGTCGTGCGGACCGACCGGTCAAGTCTGTAATTTTCTATTATTAAAGTGTTGAGGCACTGTCCGTAATGTCCTGAAATTTCAGACATTAGTGAATGTAGCATGGAAAAGTTTTTTAAATGTTCTGACATTGCATTAGCGCAAAATGAATGGGAATATATTGTGAAACCTGAACCTAGTGATTTTTTTTCTGATGAGCCAAGACATTACATCCACTCACAGATTAAGCGCATAACATTGATGATCTCATAACGGCATGTCAAGGTCCACAAATAGACCTTAGATGGTAAACCAACAGTCGGTTCTCGTAGTTGATTTGGATGTTGGAGCAATGGGACCTGAGTGAATTTGACTAGGACCAAATCATTATGGCTAGACGAGTGGGTCAGATTATCTCCTCAGCGACGCGGTTTCTGAGATGTCACCAGTCAGCAGTGGTGAGTACATACCGACAGTGGCTCAAGCAGGGACCAACCATGAACCCAAAACTCATTGAAGTACAAGGGCTATGAAGGCGATTCTGTCTGGTCTAGACTGACAGAGAGGCTACTGTGACCCTAGGCCCCGAAAATTCTAATGATGGAGATGAAAAATGTGTCCCGACACGCAGTGCATCACACCCTGGTACAACATGTAGCGCTTTGCGGCTGCAGATCAGTCGGAATGCCCATTCAAACCCCACCCGTTCCATTGCTGAAAGTGCCTACAATGGGTATGTGAGCGTCAGAGCTAGACCGAAGAGCGACTTATTTACCTGGGGAAGAGATGGCACCTGGATACACTCTGGGGAGAACATTAACTGGTGGAGGGAGTGTGATGCTCTGGGAAATGTTCTGCCGAGCAACCCAGGGTCGGGGTACTCAAGTACACATAATTTTGACGGCCTCTTTTTTGGCACAAGGGGGTCAACTCTGAATTTGGCAGGGCGTTTTAATGTTGTGGCTGATCAGTGTATTTGGTAAGGGATAGCTTAAGTTTTGTCTGAGGGCTTGTGGTGGTGGTGGTGGTGGGGGTAAATCTGTGAGTTGTTTTCAGGTATTTTGTGTCAGAGGCTACAAAAATATCCATTTATTTTCCTTCCAACAAATCCACTGACTGTTGGCCACCGGTTGGGATCTGGCATGGGTGGTGTCCTCACTAAACTTGTAATTAAGAGACTGCAGTTTGTTTTCTTTTTAAATAATGCATCGCCTTTTAATTAGAAGCTCCAGCTAGGGACGAGAAGGAGCTCCAAGTTCCCATCTCCAGTCTGTATTTACTGCTGGTAATTCGGAAGTTTACAACTGTGTGCAGCAAATTTTATTTTTACCACTTCTCTTTTTAAACTGTAGGAAGGCCCTTGATTAGAAGTTTTGTCTGGCCTCGTTAGTCAAAGATGACATCTATGTAGCTGATCTCTATCTGAAGTATGCAAGAGAACTGTTTACCGAAAGTCTGAGACTAAATGTGGCTGTTTAGACATAAATTCTGTTAAATGGTTTGGTTAGTTATCCTTTCCTGTTACATGAAGCTTTTGTTCAGCTAACTAGACAGATTGTGGGTTGGATCTGGGTCACTCCATACTAAACTGTACAATTCACTGTGTTGTATAAGAAAGGTCAATAATTTTTATTCTAGGAGAATTAAATGATTTGCATTGTTCATATTTATTCACTCCCGGATTGAAGATATACATAAGAAAAAATCAGAATCAGTCCAACAGCACAGCAGGAAAATGGGTGAGCTGATGTCAGCCAAGGCATTGTGAAGGATATATTTTGTTACAAAATTTGGTAGCCAACTTCATGAAACGCTCATGACATGTCTGTTGATACTTCGAAAGAAAGTGAAATGAAATATTGCAGAGAAATACCCATAATAACGGTTTCAATTGTCTGCACTAAATTATTGGGACTTGTCTGATCAGAAATGCAATTTGAAATGACCGTCGCGGACGTAACCAGTCGCGTCCTCGCGTGTTACTTCCATCCCTGTGGGTTAATTTGCATAATGTATGCAAATGGCGTACAGATGACCTCGGCAAAATAAGGGACTCACGTCCTGCATCAAAATTTCACAAGGCGTCCGACAATCATATATACCATGCTTTTAAAAATAACGGAAATTTTTCCGTGACCTAATATTGGGTTACGATCAGGAAAACAAACAATCTGTGCGCTATCACCATAGACTGTGGAAAAAGATGGACGCAGCACCCGGGTCTGAAAAGTGAGGCCAATATGGAAATTGAATTCCATTTAATGGCCAGCAGATGGCGACGTCGGTGACGCAGCACCCGGGTCTGAAAAGTGAGGCCAATATGGAAATTGAATTCCATTTAATGGCCAGCAGATGGCGACGTCGGTGGTTGCAGAATTGGAAAAGGTGTATTTGAATTTTCATCACCATTCTAACACATTTGTACAGTTCAGTATGGAATGAGCCATCTCTGAGTTGTATTTCTGCTGCATTTAATCATTAGGAAAAATTGCTTTCATCTCCCGGCACTACATGAAGTGAGGCGGGAGATATTGCAGTGGAACTTGCCCACTTGTACATCCGTCTGGACAAGTGGGGACAAGTTTTTCTCAAACTATTTTATCGAGAAGAATGAAACTTTGTGCATGTGTGTGACAACAGCATCTTGTTTTTATTTCTGTTTCTCTCTCCTCTCTTTTAGGGACCAGTTATTCTCCACAAGAGAACTCAAATAACCACAGTGCTCTTCACAGCTCAAATTCCCACTCTTATCAGAGCAGAACTTCAGAGGCGGTAAGCACTGTGTTCTGTCATCCTACAATGCCGGCGGAGTGTGTGATGTCATGAGCTTGTTTGGAGTGTGGAGCTGTGTTACGGCTGTGTGAGAAGGGAGAGGGTTGCTCTTTTATTTGGGAACGATGAGAAGGGAGAGGTTTGCTCTTTTATTTGGGACTGATGAGAAGGGAGAGGGTTGCTCTTTTATTTAGGACTGATGAGAAGGGAGAGGGTTGCTCTTTTATTTGGGACTGATGAGAAGGGAGATGGTTGCTCTTTTATTTGGGACTGATGAGAAGGGAGAGGGTTGCTCTTTTATTTGGGACTGATGAGAAGGGAGACGGTTTCTCTATTATTTGGCACTGATGAGAAGGGAGAGGGTTGCTCTTTTATTTGGGACTGATGAGAAGGGAGAGGGTTGCTCTTTTATTTGGGACTGATGAGAAGGGAGAGGGTTGCTCTTTTATTTGGGACTGATGAGAAGGAGAGGGTTGCTCTTTTATTTGGGACTGATGAGAAGGGAGACGGTTGCTCTTTTATTTGGGACTGATGAGAAGGGAGAGGGTTGCTCTTTTATTTGGGACTGATGAGAAGGGAGAGGGTTGCTCTTTAATTTGGGACTGATGAGAAGGGAGACGGTTCCTCTTTTATTTGGGACTGATGAGAAGGGAGACGGTTGCTCTTTTATTTGGGACTGATGAGAAGGGAGATGGTTGCTCTTTTATTTGGGACTGATGAGAAGGGAGACGGTTGCTCTTTTATTTGGGACTGATGAGAAGGGAGAGGGTTTCTCTTTTTATTTGGGACTGATGAGACGGTTCCTCTTTTATTTGGGACTGATGGAGGGAGAGGGTTGCTCTTTTTATTTGGGACTGATGAGAAGGGAGAGGGTTGCTCTTTTATTTGGGACTGATGAGAAGGAGAGGGTTGCTCTTTTATTTGGGACTGATGAGAAGGAGAGGGTTGCTCTTTTATTTGGGACTGATGAGAAGGGGAGGGTTGCTCTTTTATTTGGGACTGATGAGAAGGGAGAGGGTTGCTCTTTTATTTGGGACTGATGAGAAGGGAGAGGGTTGCTCTTTTATTTGGGACTGATGAGAAGGGAGAGGGTTGCTCTTTTATTTGGGACTGATGAGAAGGGAGAGGGTTGCTCTTTTATTTGGGACTGATGAGAAGGGAGAGGGTTGCTCTTTTATTTGGGACTGATGAGAAGGGAGATGGTTGCTTTTATTTGGGACTGATGAGAAGGGAGAGGGTTGCTCTTTTATTTGGGACTGATGAGAAGGGAGAGGGTTGCTCTTTTATTTGGGACTGATGAGAAGGGAGAGTTTTGCTCTTTTATTTGGGACTGATGAGAAGGGAGATGGTTGCTCTTTAATTTGGGACTGATGAGAAGGGAGATGGTTTGCTCTTTTATTTGGGACTGATGAGAAGGGAGACGTTTGCTCTTTTATTTGGGACTGATGAGAAGGGAGACGGTTGCTCTTTTATTTGGGACTGATGAGAAGGGAGACGGTTGCTCTTTTTATTTGGGACTGATGAGAAGGGAGATGGTTGCTCTTTTTATTTGGGACTGATGAGAAGGGAGAGGGTTGCTCTTTTATTTGGGACTGATGAGAAGGGAGAGGGTTGCTCTTTTATTTGGGACTGATGAGAAGGGAGATGGTTGCTCTTTTATTTGGGACTGATGAGAAGGAGAGGGTTGCTCTTTTATTTGGGACTGATGAGAAGGGAGAGGGTTGCTCTTTTATTTGGGACTGATGAGAAGGGAGATGGTTGCTCTTTTATTTGGGACTGATGAGAAGGGAGATGGTTGCTCTTTTATTTGGGACTGATGAGAAGGGAGAGGGTTGCTCTTTTATTTGGGACTGATGAGAAGGGAGAGGGTTGCTCTTTTATTTGGGACTGATGAGAAGGGAGAGGTTGCTCTTTTATTTGGGACTGATGAGAAGGGAGAGGGTTGCTCTTTTATTTGGGACTGATGAGAAGGGAGATGGTTGCTCTTTTTTTGGGACTTTGGGATGGTTGCTCTTTTATTTGGGACTGATGAGAAGGGAGAGGGTTGCTCTTTTATTTGGGACTGATGAGAAGAGGGTTCCTCTTTTATTTGGGACTGGGTTGGGTTGCTTTTATTTGGGACTGATGAGAAGGGAGAGGGTTGCTCTTTTATTTGGGACTGATGAGAGAAGGAGAGGGGTTGCTCTTTTATTTGGGACTGATGAGAAGGGAGAGGGTTGCTCTTTTATTTGGGACTGATGAGAAGGGAGGTTGCTCTTTTTATTTGGGACTGATGAGAAGGGAGAGGGTTGCTCTTTTATTTGGGACTGATGAGAAGGGAGACGGTTGCTCTTTTATTTGGGACTGATGAGAAGGGAGAGGGTTGCTCTTTTATTTGGGACTGATGAGAAGGGACTTTTATTTGGGACTGATGAGAAGGGAGAGGGTTGCTCTTTTTATTTGGGACTGATGAGAAGGGAGAGGGTTGCTCTTTTATTTGGGACTGATGAGAAGGGAGAGGGTTGCTCTTTTATTTGGGACTGATGAGAAGGGAGAGGGTTGCTCTTTTATTTGGGACTGATGAGAAGGGAGAGGGTTGCTCTTTTATTTGGGACTGATGAGAAGGGAGAGGGTTGCTCTTTTATTTGGGACTGATGAGAAGGGAGGGGTTGCTCTTTTATTTGGGACTGATGAGAAGGAGAGGGTTGCTCTTTTATTTGGGACTGATGAGAAGGGAGAGGGTTGCTCTTTTATTTGGGACTGATGAGAAGGGAGAGGGTTGCTCTTTTATTTGGGACTGATGAGAAAGGAGAGGGTTGCTCTTTTATTTGGGACTGATGAGAAGGGATGGGTTGCTCTTTTATTTGGGGTTGAGAAGGGAGAGGGTTGCTCTTTTATTTGGGACTGATGAGAAGGGAGAGGGTTGCTCTTTTATTTGGGACTGATGAGAATGGAGAGGGTTGCTCTTTTATTTGGGACTGATGAGAAGGGAGAGGGTTGCTCTTTTATTTGGGACTGATGAGAAGGGAGAGGGTTGCTCTTTTATTTGGGACTGATGAGAAGGGAGAGGGTTGCTCTTTTATTTGGGACTGATGAGAAGGGAGAGGGTTGCTCTTTTATTTGGGACTGATGAATAGGGAGAGGGTTGCTCTTTTATTTGGGACTGATGAGAAGGGAGAGGGTTGCTCTTTTTATTTGGGACTGATGAGAAGGGAGAGGGTTGCTCTTTTATTTGGGACTGATGAGAAGGGAGAGGGTTGCTCTTTTATTTGGGACTGATGAGAAGGAGAGGGTTGCTCTTTTATTTGGGACTGATGAGAAGGGAGAGGGTTGCTCTTTTATTTGGGACTGATGAGAAGGGAGAGGGTTGCTCTTTTATTTGGGACTGATGAGAAGGGAGAGGGTTGCTCTTTTATTTGGGACTGATGAGAAGGGAGAGGGTTGCTCTTTTATTTGGGACTGATGGAGGGTTTCTTTTATTTGGGACTGATGAGAAGGGAGAGGGTTGCTCTTTTATTTGGGACTGATGAGAAGGGAGTTTGCTCTTTTATTTGGGACTGATGAGAAGGGAGAGGGTTGCTCTTTTATTTGGGACTGATGAGAAGGGAGACGGTTGCTCTTTTATTTGGGACTGATGAGAAGGGAGAGGTTGCTCTTTTATTTGGGACTGATGAGAAGGGAGATGGTTGCTCTTTTATTTGGGACTGATGAGAAGGGAGAGGGTTGCTCTTTTATTTGGGACTGATGAGAAGGGAGAGGGTTGCTCTTTTTTTGGGACTTGAGGGACTGATCTTTTATTTGGGACTGATGAGAAGGGAGATGGTTTCTTTTTTTTGGGACTGATGAGAAGGGAGAGGGTTGCTCTTTTATTTGGGACTGATGAGAAGGGAGAGGGTTGCTCTTTTATTTGGGACTGATGAGAAGGGAGAGGGTTGCTCTTTAATTTGGGACTGAGACTGGAGAGGGTTGGGCTTTTATTTAGGACTGATGAGAAGGGAGAGGGTTGCTCTTTTATTTGGGACTGATGAGAAGGGAGATGGTTGCTCTTTTATTTGGGACTGATGAGAAGGGAGAGGGTTGCTCTTTTATTTGGGACTGATGAGAAGGGAGACGGTTGCTCTTTTATTTGGGACTGATGAGAATGGAGAGGGTTGCTCTTTTATTTGGGACTGATGAGAAGGGAGAGGGTTGCTCTTTTATTTGGGTTTGATCTCTTTTATTTGGGACTGATGAGAAGGAGAAGTTGCTCTTTTATTTGGGACTGATGAGGGTTGCTCTTTTTATTTGGGACTGATGAGAAGGGAGAGGTTTGCTCTTTTATTTGGGACTGATGAGAAGGGAGAGGGTTGCTCTTTTATTTGGGACTGATGAGAAGGAGAGGTTGCTCTTTTATTTGGCACTGATGAGAAGGGGGGTTGCTCTTTTATTTGGGACTGAGAAGGTTTGCTCTTTTATTTGGGGAGAAGGAGAGGGTTGCTCTTTTATTTGGGACTGATGAGAAGGGAGAGGTTTTCTCTTTTAATTGGGACTGATGAGAAGGGAGAGGGTTGCTCTTTTATTTGGGACTGATGAGAAGGGAGAGGTTTTCTTTTAATTGGGACTGATGAGAAGGGAGACGTTGCTCTTTTATTTGGGACTGATGAGAAGGGAGACGGTTGCTCTTTTATTTGGGACTGATGAGAAGGGAGAGGTTGCTCTTTTATTTGGGACTGATGAGAAGGGAGAGTTTTGCTCTTTTTTTTGGGACTGATGAGAAGGGAGACGGTTGCTCTTTTATTTAGGACTGATGAGAAGGGAGAGGTTTTTTCTTTTAATTGGGACTGATGAGAAGGGAGACGGTTTCTCTTTTATTTGGGACTGATGAGAAGGGAGACGGTTGCTCTTTTATTTGGGACTGATGAGAAGGGAGAGGTTTGCTCTTTTATTTGGGACTGATGAGAAGGGAGACGTTTGCTCTTTTATTTGGGACTGATGAGAAGGGAGAGGTTTGCTCTTTTATTTGGGACTGATGAGAAGGGAGAGGTTGTTCTCTTTTATTTGGGACTGATGAGATTTGGGACTGATGAGGAGGTTTGCTCTTTTATTTGGGACTGATGAGAAGGAGAGGGTTGCTCTTTTTATTTGGGACTGATGAGAAGGGAGAGGTTTGCTTTTTATTTGGGACTGATGAGAAGGAGAGGTTTGCTCTTTTTATTGGGACTGATGAGAAATTTGGGACTGAGAGGGTTTGCTCTTTTATTTGGGACTGATGAGAAGGGAGAGGGTTGCTCTTTTATTTGGGACTGATGAATGAGGGTTTCTCTTTTATTTGGGACTGATGGGAAGGAGGGTTGCTCTTTTATTTGGGACTGATGAGAAGGGAGAGGTTTTCTCTTTTATTTGGGACTGATGAGAGAGGAGTTGCTCTTTATTTGGGACTGATGAGAAGGAGAGGTTGCTCTTTTATTTGGGACTGATGAGAAGGGGAGCGTTTGCTCTTTATTTGGGAGAATGGGAGAGGGTTTTCTTTTATTTGGGACTGATGAGAAGGGAGACGTTCTTTTATTTGGGACTGATGAGAAGGGAGACGGTTGCTCTTTTTATTTGGGACTGATTTGGGACTGATGAGAAGGGAGGTTTGCTCTTTTATTTGGGACTGATGCGTTTTTCTTTTATTTGGGACTGATGAGAAGGGAGGTTTCTCTTTTATTTGGGACTGATGAGAAGGAGAGGGTTGCTCTTTTATTTGGGACTGATGAGAAGGGAGGGTTTTGCTCTTTTATTTGGGACTGATGAGAAGGAGAGGCGTTTGCTCTTTTATTTGGGACTGATGAGAGGAGAGGTTGCTCTTTTATTTGGGACTGATGAGAAGGAGAGGTTTGCTCTTTTATTTGGGACTGATGAGAAGGGAGAGCTCTTTAATTTGGGACTTGCTCTTTTATTTGGGACTGATGAGAAGGAGACTGTTTGCTCTTTTATTTGGGACTGATGAGAAGGGAGAGGGTTTCTCTTTTATTTGGGACTGATGAGAAGGGAGACGGTTTCTCTTTTATTTGGGACTGATGAGAAGGGAGACGGTTGCTCTTTTATTTGGGACTGATGAGAAGGGAGGTTTGCTCTTTTATTTGGGACTGATGAGAAGGGAGAGGTTTGCTCTTTTATTTGGGACTGATGAGAAGGGAGACGTTTGCTCTTTTATTTGGGACTGATGAGAAGGGAGAGGTTTGCTCTTTTATTTGGGACTGATGAGAAGGGAGAGGTTTGCTCTTTTATTTGGGACTGATGAGAAGGTAGAGGGTTGGCTCTTTTATTTGGGACTGATGAGAAGGGAGACGTTTGCTCTTTTATTTGGGACTGATGAGAAGGGAGACGGTTGCTCTTTTATTTGGCTCTGATGAGAAGGGAGACGGTTGCTCTTTTATTTGGGACTGATGAGAAGGGAGAGGATTTGGGACTGATGAGAAGGAGAGGGTTGCTCTTATTTGGGACTGATGAGAAGGGAGAGGGTTGCTCTTTTATTTGGGACTGATGAGAAGGGAGAGGGTTGCTTTTTTAGGATTTGGGACTGATTTGGACTGAGGGGAGGGTTGCTCTTTTATTTGGGACTGATGAGAAGGAGAGGTTTGCTCTTTTATTTGGGACTGATGAGAAGGAGAGGGTTGCTCTTTTATTTGGGGGACTGATGGGAAGGGAGAGGGTTGCTCTTTTATTTGGGACTGATGAGAAGGGAGACGTTTGCTCTTTTATTTGGGACTGATGAGAATTGAGAGGGTTGCTCTTTAATTTGGGACTGATGAGAAGGGAGAGGGTTGCTCTTTTTTTTGGGACTGATGAGAAGGGAGAGGGTTGCTCTTTTATTTGGGACTGATGAGAAGGGAGATGGTTGCTCTTTTATTTGGGACTGATGAGAACGGATACGGTTGCTCTTTTATTTGGGACTGATGACAAAGGATACGGTTGCTCTTTTATTTGGGACTGATGAGAAGGGAGAGGGTTGCTCTTTTATTTGGGATTGATTAGAAGAGAGAGGGTTGCTCTTTTATTTGCGACTGATGAGAAGGGAGAGTGTTGGGCTTTTATTTTGGACTGATGAGAAGGGAGATGGTTGCTCTTTTATTTGGGACTGATGAGCAGGGAGAGGGTTGCTCTTTTATTTGGGACTCATGAGAAGGGAGAGGGTTTCTCTTTTAATTTGGGACTGATGACGGGTTGACTTTATCACTTTTTGGGCTCGGCCGAACAGCGGCCCGACCCCTATAAACTTGAGTGAGTGAGGGAGTTCAACGATTGTTTGCCTGGCGAGGAAGAAGTTCATCGATTGGTCGGCCGACGGGGAAGAAGTTCAACGATTGGTTGGACGGCTATTGGCTGGCTCGCTGTCCAGTGATTGTTTGGCCGGCAGGGCAGAACTTCAATGATTGGCAGGCTGGCTGGTCGTGGAATTGAACGCGCCACACATATTTATGCTTGTGATTATCCCGTCCTACGTTAAACACCCTTCTGTCCAACGTGGGAACTAACTTACACGATGTTAGAAAAATTTTATCTATTCTGTTTCTGTGACTATTACTGGACTATTTACGTACACTAAAGTGGCGCCGGCACTATTATGTTTCAGTATTTTCAAGAATACCGGTATGATGCCCCGACTGGTTTCCAAATTACCTCATACCCTTGCGCGTTCATGAGTTGGTTCGCTTGAACGGAAGCGGTTGCGGTGGCCACTTTGATTGTAGCCTAAATAACAGCGACTGTAACCGACACCAATGAAAACAACACATTTTAGAAAATATTAAGAGGAAAAGATGGCGCCAAGCTGGATTCGACACCCCGTCATTGAGGTAGCTACTGCTTCACTGCGTTGTTGTACTATGCCAATGTAGTATGACCAGTACTTGAATCCAGTCTAGCAACAGGCAGACAAATGCACTGTTGAATTGAAACACTTTTATGTACGTATAGAATGTTTACAATATGCAATTTTTGACGCTAGTGAATGTTTCTTGGTGGTACTGGTCACCATTTTACAAAAATTAATGCGTATTTTTTTCCACTGGACAGCAAACGGTGGATTAGATATTAATATAGCGGATGCATATGCTGCGCTTGCCCTAGCTAGAATCCTGGTCGTTTAAAAAGTTCCATTCGATTTTGTTGCATTATAAGCACAATCCGACCATTATTAGGCTAATCTTCTTTCACGCTAGATTGGTTCGGTTTGTTCTGTCTTCTATGCTTGTTTTCTCTGGTACCGTTTGTGAGATTCCATAGAGATAGAGGAATGTAACACATCGTGCCAATCTAGCGTTAAAGAATCACAACAATGGTCGGAATGTGTTTTTAATTTCCCTGTTCAATCTCGCGACTGATACGACAGTTCACAAGCATGGAGGACGAGCCTTGCGTCACCAGGCTCTTCATATTGGGGAGAAGAGCCTGGTTTCCATTCACTCTGAATTTTTTCTGGATTCTGGTTCTGGTCTAGAGAGTGGATCTGGAATTCATCAAAGTAAAAGTGTTCACCAAAATTAAACTTTAAATTCTGGCACACCCTCGATTTCCGTGTCCGGTTTTGAAACATTTTATTCATTTAAACATGGACGTACAAAATTATATTCTTTAAATAAAAAGTTTCACCACATTTTTATTAGCTTGGCGCATCCATCGAATTCTGGATCCTGTCCCTCTCGCCCTGGTTCCGGTTGCTCACCAAAACAGCCACTAATCGGTCCCAGACTATGGAGGACCGTATCGGTTGCGAGATTGAATCGGGAAATTAAAAACACGTTCCGACCATTAAGATTCTTTCACGATAGATTGGTACGATGTGTTACATTCCCCTGTCTCCCTTTTGAATTTTGTAGCCGGTACCAGGATTATTTTCTTTATCTTCCTATACGAGAGAAAACAGGTACAATGAAGGGATTTGGGATATATTATCATACAGAGGTGTACTTGTACTTCATTACATCACTTAAGTAGTTTTTTTTTTTTTTTTTGAGGATGTGTACTTTGAGGTTTTTTTTTTTTTTTTTTTTTTTTTTACCGGGACTTTTACTGTACTACATTTAAAAGATAAAAAGTATAGCTTCACACTGTTACTTTCACACTGGCCACTTCGTTACAAATTAAAATATTAATGTAATTCATCGTTTAAGGATTATCTGGATTTGGCGTGTTCGAGAAGAACAACGGTGCTTGGCAGGGTATCTTTGTGCAGATATGTCCGCAAGCGGACATTGAGCTGCAAATATATCCACGCAGTTACAATATTCTATCACTAGATGGCACCCCTGGATCAGTTATTGAATATTCACAAGCAAGCCGAGCTCGCGGTTTAGAATATGGATGAGTTTACTCCAATCCCTGTTTTTCAGGAGTTACATGAATAAAACTCCTCAGCCAAGCCTAATGTGCAAACTGCTCAATATACCTGACCATAGTGTCCATCCAGCAGTTAAAACAAAATTATATCTTGCTACAGAAATAATTGTTGTCCTCTGCAGCAACCACTTCAGCTACAGTGAGCCAATGGTATCCCAATTAGTGGTTAAGAAAAATCAGTTTTCTGAAGCAAAAATTCGACATGGTATTGATACTATGTAATTCTACTATTAATTATAGTCAATTATAGTGGTTTTTAAACCGCCAGTATACTATTCAAATGTATTACATGCTTTTCATATGTTTTCCTTACTCAAGACCCCCCACCTCCCACTCCCTCACACACTCACTCCCTCACTCACACACTCTCACTCACACTCTCACTCTTGCACACTCCCACACTCCCACACTCCCACTCTCACACTCCCACACGCTTGCACTCTCCCCACCCACTTTGTAAATAATTTATCAGCTCCAGCTCATTACTAAACTTGCACTTCATATAATTGCATGAGCTTTGCCTCACTTACCACCCTTTTCTTGGGTCCAAATTCTCATACAGCACTTGGCGGCCCAGCCGTATACTAGGTTGCACCAAGTCTTGTTTGCTACTTGCCCAGGGGTCCAGTAATATTTCAGATTTACTGGCCCCCTTCATATCTTACTCTCTCCCCCCCCCAAATCTTGGGAATAAGCATTTATACCGTATATATAAATATATAAACGTTGAGTCAATAAATTCATTAATGCCAATATTTATAATGTTATAAATAAATTTTTGAACACTGTATTTTGAAACCCCAATATGTATCCCATCATTTACACCAATAAACTCACATCTCATGGGGCTACTTGACAGTCTTTATATCAAAATGAGATTGCGCGGCTTCAACCGGGTTTTCACCGGCATTTCACGTTTCCCGAAAACGATAGTAATGCGCATTCATGTAAGCAAGCATGTACAGTGCGTACTGTCCTCTATTTTTTTTAATATATATATATATTACGACTGTACATGAGCCGCCGCTGCATGTCGACTCAGGTCGACATTGGCAGGTTATGGGAAGTCGACCTGAATCGACATTGGCAGGTTAAGTGTTAAAAGTTGAAATAAAACATCTCTCACTACCTGCATTTAAAACTGTGTATGCAAAGTGAAACGACTCTAAAAAGAAAACTGAGCGACTGAAAAATTCTGCCTGCATAGAATAATAACTTTACTGTTTCATAATAATTCATGAAATATAACTAGCTAACCTATAGGAAGCTTCATTATAACCAAGCTAGCTCCCCGTTACGTTAGCTAACAATAATAAACGAGTCGCGACACTGTAAGTTAGCCACCTGGGTAACGTAAACTTTTTTTGTGATGCAGGCTGTATTCTTCTGTCGCTCCAAGAAAAGGATGTAAGAAGCGGGACTGTTAAACGTAAGATTCAAACCTCACCAACCAGCAATGGTCGGCAGCTCTTTTCAGAAGTAGCACGCAATTGGCCAATGCGCTACAGGGATGCAAATTGCAAAGGGTCTGCTGGGAAGGGTTATGTCGATGTAGTTCCCCTTGGCGCCTCCTGTTGACCAGACGGGCGCTCATAAGGAAGATTCTGAGCTCGCCTGCGTTCGGGTATCCTCCGCCGTCATTCTGAGCTTGCAAAGTCTCAACCAGTGAATGTATAAGAAGCAGTGGCTAACGGGCGCGTGCTTCGGAGGAGAGCCGCAAGCTGTGTACACACTCCTGAGTTGGCAACAGGGGGCCGCATATGCGAAAAAGCCTAAGTACTTGTACGTAGTCCCCTTATTGGATATTCCTGATTCGGGTGGGATTGGAGACGCCAAATTAAAAAAAAAAAAAAGAGAGATTCAAACCTCTTAGGCTAAGTGGAAACAAATCCACGTCTTCTCTTATTTTTTTTCATATGCCTCCTTGCATTTCCTCTTCTCTGCTGCAGATTTCAGCACTTTCGGTGCTTTCCCTGGCTTTTGATCTTGTCCAGGTGGTTTCAGCCAATCCATTTGGAAATTTCAGTCTTCGTGCACAATTTTCCAGTCTGGCTGCAGACGTTTGGGGAAAGAGGAGCTCCACTACAGAACTGAAATTTGCCAAATCGCGCCGGGGACCTAGCTAGCAAGCTAAAGTGATATCGAACTGTATAATGTTATAGCTAGCTAGCTACATAAGTGGAGGTGATGTGTTTCCATTCTGTACAAATTTAAAAAATCGCGTCGGGGAGGTGTGTCGTATGATTATCCAATCAACGCAAAGTGGAGGTCACGTGTACCGGAGCGCCACTTTCCACTTGCATCTGCCGCCAAATCGGAGAGGATTTTGTGATATTTTGCTAGAAATAAACATGACAAGGCCCCGTAAGCATTTGGGAAAAGATAGTTCGGTGGTCCAAACTGGCCCGCCACTGCTAAAAAACACTGTCGGGCCAATCGGGCCAGTGTTCATGTCGACCAGTGGATGAGAAGGGAGAGGGTTGCCTTTTTATTTTGGGACTGATATGAATTGTGGGGGTTGCTCTCATTCGGGATCGATGGGGGGGGGGTTACTCTTATTGCGGACCAATGGACAAAGGTGGGAGTTGCTCCTTTATTCTGGACCACTGAGAAAGGTGAGCGTTACTCTTTTATTTGGGACCAATCAGAAAGGAGGGGGTTGCTCTTTTATTGGGTAACGATGAGAAGGGAGGGGGGTTGCTCTTTTATCCGAGACTTTTTAAAAACAGGCGAATTATTGCAACAGTAATATGCACTTTGGATTAGAGCCCTGAGTCTTGGTTTCTGTGGGGTCCATAATGATGTGGTTTAGCAGCAGGTGGTCTTCACGCATCCCAACTCCCTGTTTCACTCAAAGAGCTCCTCCTTAGGATTTTTTTCCCTCTTTAGGGTTACCTTCTGTTTTAGCGTGCATTACTCATTTTGCCTGCTTTCTTACATTCCAACAGGTTGAGGAATGAGATTAAATGGTGGAATCGCTGTGTTTATTCTCCATATTGGCTTAGCCTCTGCAGTTAAATTGCACTGTGCGGATTACAGAGCTCATTTCTCATGGCTTGCCACTGAAGTATTAGGCTGCGTACTGATTGTAGACTTAGAATTCATGTGGGAAAATATGCTTTGTTCATTGAGGCTGTTGAAATGGAAGTCAGAAACAATGAGTGCAAAAATATTACACTGGGTGTTACTGACAGTGTCCACGTTTACATGGAGCACTCCGGACTGGAGCTCAGTGAAAATTACGTAAATGTCCATTTATAAACACTTTAAAAATGATACCCATCAGACTGAAAACGTTAGCCGATCGAACGAGGTGGTGTAGTCTTTTCGATAATCGATTTGCTGTAATTGCTCCATTGGATTTCCTCTGCCCGTGCTTCATTCTGTGCATGTACAGTAGCCCGCGTGCATAATTTGGGCATGAAGTTTTATTCACTAGCGCGGATAAACTTGGTGGTATCAGTCATTTACTGGTCAGCCACAGAGAATGTTTCTCTGAAATGTGTAGAGAAGTGAAAATATTGGAACCATCAATATGGCTCAGTCTCTTCAGATGCAAAACAAATTACAATGGAAAGAAGTTAAACCGCTACACTGGCTACACAGAAATGGATGCGGGACAATGCGCATGACAGATCTGTTCCGATTGTCGCCTGTGTTTCGGACATAAACGTGCACAATCTTATTGCTTTTGTTTAAACTGTATGTTGGATCCATTGAGCCAAGTAATTTCAATTTGACCAGAGGAAATGCACGCTTGAAAACTTGGCTGGTATTCATAATGGGTTCCCTTTCAGTTAGTATAAATTATAATGCATTATGTTGAGCTGTTGAACTACCTTCGTTGTTCTACTGGGTGTTGTCTGCAGTGTGTTCTTTTATGTGCAGCCCAGTAGCGAATGTGCTTCTTTATATTTTTCTTTTTTGGCATGCATCAATTTTCAGGTGCAAATGGGAGTGCATCAGTCCTGACTTTGATTAAGTACCAGGAGGAATATGCCTGAATATAGTTATATCTCCTACTGTTGAGCTACGCAAACTGAAATGGTGCTTTGGCAAGTGACGCCATGTTTTTTTCTCCCCCTCGTAATGGCCCAGTAATATCCTGCGCTCTCTGAAGTCGTATATTAGAGTTTGGGAGTAATCTGACTCTGTATCCAGACAGAGAGAATGTATTCTGCTACAGAGGGCTCCTTTTACCTGGCTCATATCATCAGTGTGAAATGATGACGGCAGCACCAGGACTGCCAGCGTCTCACTCAGAACATTAACAGGGAGATGTCCGCAGTCTCTCCTGCTTCTGCGTGACACGTGAATTTCGCTGACTGCCTCTACGGATGTCCAGCTCATTCTGGCTGTCTGTGGCGCTTTCTGCAGTGTAAATCAGCTGACCTGTTCATACTGTGCGGCCCTCGCTATAAACTCAGGTAAAGGCGCGCACGTACTTAGAGACTCACGCTGCGGGTTCTGTTATTATTTAGTACCGCGGATGAAGAAATGTAGCGCTACTGCATGGGGAGGACGTTGTATCGGCGGGAGCGAAAAAATCGACCCCAACTCTGCCCGCCTCGGGACCCGAAGTCGAGCAGCCTTACGGGAGCTCTTTTAAACAAGTCGCGGCATGATGGGTTTTCAATAGCATTGATTTTGATATCTTGCATCATTGAACAACATTAGCCATATTTAGCGCTCTATGGGGTTAAAAATTAATTCATATCATGGAAACAAACTTGAGGCGGACCTGATGAAGGTGGGTCTGACAGACAGCGCTTCTGCCTTTTAGTGTTGAATGAATAAACGAATAATGCTAAATAAATGAACTTAATGCTGTGTTTAAGGTTACAGAAAGCGTACCGTTGTTGGCATGCACAATATAAAATACAATTCCAAGCTTCGGTCACCATCTGGAACGTTTTTTTTTTTTTTTTTTTTTTTTTTTGAAGTTTTCCAATGAACAACTGTAGGTCCCCCCCCCAATTGCACACTGGGGTTCATGACTATTGGGTGACCTCTATGTTATCCCGTGTTAACAAATACTTTCTGGTTCAGGATTTTTTTGGCAAAAGAGGTAAATGAAATACTCATGGTTTTTTTTTTTTTTTTTTTTTTTTAATACTAAGAAAAATGTGAGATGTACAGTAATGTGTGGTGATTGGTATGATCGGTAGGGGCCTGTGTCCACAGGAGTCACTGTCTTTTAAAATTTCGATGCGAGTGGCTAAAAGCTGGCCTAGGAATTCGAGGCGAGCTTTTTTTGCGTCTCACGGCTCGTTCCAAAACTGGGGCAACCAGAAGAATGCAAAGATTGGATGCCAACTGCATTTTTCATGAGGAACTTTTTTGCTGTGATGGGCATGTTACGCCTAGATAGATTCATTCTGAGGTACAGGGCCCATTATGATGCACAACAAGTTTAAACCTGGTTTACCTCTTACACTAAACATGCTGAGATTTTGAGAAGCATCCTAAACCTATTTTCCAATATAAGCTTAAACCTCTTAATGCAGTTGCAGGGGCCAAATAGGAGTCTATCCTGAGAATACAGAAACAAAGTGCAGATTTACCAAAAAAAAGGCTTTTTTAATGAAAACGTTTTTATCTAAGATTAAAGAAGGAATAAAATGAGAACAAAATCATCAGCATTATGAAATTGTCAGTTGCATCACAAAGGCTTACCTCAATAGCTTTTTAACCTGACATGGCTCAAAAGAATCACTGAAACACTATCAGAAATGGCAGTTGCTAGTAGGCTACAAACCACACAGGTGGACTGACCAAAGTTGGAAACCAAAACAAACGTCACTGTCTAATCCATAGTACCCACTGATGGTTCAGCCGTGTAACACTACGCATGTCCACAGCAACTGAATTTCGGGGAACGAGAATCGTTAATTTATGCACATCTCTGCAGTAGACAAGCGTTCTCGAAAGCTGTGATTCACCTTGCATTTTGTCGCTAAAGTCTGTTAACCCGACGTCAAACGTTTGCTTACTTCCATCACCATGGGCTTGTCGTTTCCATTCTTCACTCTTGGGACATAATCCCTTTTAGAATGTCCCATTTTGCAAAAGTTTCTTCCCTAATGGCATGTCCCGCGGCGCTGTGTTCGCTATCTACAGCCACTCCGAAGGCAAAAATGAAACAAAGGCGATTGGTTCAGCAATGGTCACTTAGTACGGGTTGCCCAATCACAGAACAGATATTTCTCACTTTAAGTTTTCCAGTCTGCACGAAGTCTTGTTCCCATCTTTGCCGCTACAAAGCACAATTGGCGCTACCATACTGTATCATACGGGATGTCCATCAGTGGAGTGTAACGATGGAGACTGGTGCGCGCGCGGGAAAGCGCGCCTTAAAAGATAGTGACTGCCACAGTCAGCGTTTTTTGAGCTGGAAGCTCCCATAACCTCATTTTCTGAGTGCTCTTCTCCTGCGCTTATTGTTGCCAAGTTACAAAAACTGTCGTCTTAGCGCTTCTGCAATCCATTGTTACTAACGTCAAGTCCCTGTAGTGGAACGTGCCTTACAAAGGTTAGCTAATACAATGAAAAGAAATTGCCTGTAGTCTTTGCGAATGAGCTAATGAATATTCATTTCCCAAAAGCATGATTGGAAACATAGTCGTATATGGTTTGAACTATGTAGCCTAGTTGCTTTCGTAGCTCGCAACTCTGCTTTAGGAGATGTAGCTACCCCGATCAAAATAATTGGGAAGCTAAGCGATGACAGTGCACCTTGCTACAGCTCTTAGGCTGTAGTAGTGAACATTGTGAACATTAATACTAGCTAGCTAGCTAACTTGTCAGCAAACCGATGCCCCTAAACGGAGAACAGCAAACAAACCTAAACCGTTGCCAGCTGATTTGACACAGCATTGCTACGAAGTCCCTCCTTGGCCTTGATTTTGATTTTTCGGTGAGAGAGAGGTGACATTGATGAGCCCAGCGGTGTTTCGAAAGTTGAACTATTTCCAGCTGAGAGTGCCATGAATGCTGCAGAGAAAAAGCTGTATGCTGTGGATATTTTTGCGCAGAGGACATTGAGCGCTGTCAGTGCCGAACTTCATTGAATTTGCTTTGAAAATTGACGCTGCCGGCGGAAAAGCAGCTGCCTGTGGACACTGGAGCTTACTCTCTCCTAATGAGCTATGTGTCAAGTTAGGTGGTCAAGTGTTTTGCCATGCATTTAACATTATGACACAAACACAGGCACCTAAAATGGGATTTTTTTCAAATTTCGAGCAACATTTCAGTTTCATGAGCTGCAGACATCATGTCACATGCAATTCTCTCAAACACAGTGGTCTAGTTTACACGATTTTGCAATCTGTTTGAAATTTCACTGCTTTAAAATGGTTTGTTGACATGGGGTAAGATATGGGTGTCCCAATAATACTGAGCCCCAACGTACATTTCCTTGACCGACTGCGACCAGAGGTACGGGGTGCTTTAACTCTTTCAACCCCAGATATTCTAGCATCACTATACCCTTCAACCCCACAGCCCTCTGTAGAGGGCTGGTCATTATCTGGGCATTGTATCTTACTGTTATCTCCGGAATCCCATTAAATGTAACCTGATATGTTCCAATCAATTAGTCAGATTGTTTGAATTTTCCCTACAGGAATTTGGGGTTGAAGGGAATATGTTGGTCAGCCCTCTGTAGAGGGCTGTGGGGTTGAAGGAGTTAAGCTCACATTAAATATTAGTTAGATGCTGGCCATGTTTGTGGGTGGAAGTTTGATGCTTTGACCAGCCTAGATGTTGACAGAATTTCTGCTGTTCTTCTCGGAGGAGGTTGTCCTTCAGGGCGTATTGATGTTACATGCCGTCTGCTGTCTGTGGTACTGTGACCCTAAGACTCCAGTCCAGCACATAGGTTGGGGATCCTGCTTATTGCAGGAATTTGTATGACAAGTGGGAGCCGGTCTTGCCTCTGCATCTAGATAAAACTGCTGCGGTGTTGAGTAATTCTGAATGGCAGCGGTACATCCATGCTTATAATGGGATTATGTTGTGGAACAGGTGTGATTTACAGTAGTATCTCTTTACATGTTAGACGGTGCGGTATGTTAATGAACTGGCTTTCCCCAGGTCTGCAGTATGGGATATGCCTCAAAGTTTAAGCACAGCCTCAGAAATGTATGTGATTACATGTTCACTTACATGATTACTTGTCACTAATCTTTGTTATTATTGTTGTAATTGATACACCTTTCATACTGGACTTTAGAGCGCTTCAGAGGCGGCCCAGAAGCGCCTTAAATCCCAGCATAAAGGGGTCATGAGACCGGCAGAAACAACTGAAGTCCTTGCCGTCTGGCTAGTCAGTCAGAGGTGGAGTAGAGTAGGTTATGACTTTTCCATCCTCTGGTTAAAAAAAAAAAAAAAACATTTGGCTATGCATCAAAGGTTGCATTACATCTTCTGGAAAGGTTGCAAATTCTTGTCAAGCAGAGTATGAAGATGTGTGTTGAATAAGGGTGTATTGCAGGTCTTCCAGAGGCTTTGATTATGCCATATGGATTAATTTTATGATCATTTTGGCTGTCTTTTGGACCCAAATGAGCAAGTCCCAGTGGATGTTTTGGAGAGGGCTGATTTGGTATATGGGCATCCTCCCAGTGTGAGTTTAACTGGCATTGGGATGAGTAAATAATGGCTGTACTTTCATTTTTGGGTGAACTGTTCCTTTAAGGATATCCTGTGTTTCTATGAGACTGTGATGGTGCTGGTATTATGTGGCACACGGCTTTTAGGTAACATTCGGTAGGCAAGTAAGAACATCTTAAAACCGCGGCCGTGGTAACAGAATTGAAAATTAGCAGCGCGCGTTTGAAGCTCTGAGTGTGCAGCCTGGCCAGCCTGAGGTACGGAGAATATTTAGTGGCAGATGGGGAAGGGTGTCAGGTGCCCGGCGGTCCTTGGGGGAGGGGGGAAGGCGAGCTAAAACATCGTGTTTCTGCTGTTGTGTTCCTCATCTCACACGCCGTATTTCTCCTGGGACTGAAATACACACCGCCGGGTGCGAGAGGTGCGCTCTCATCCTGGCTGTGCGTTACCAGCCCTTGCATCAGATTTGGTCTCGTTTTTTTGTTCGTCTTGTTTTCAACATGGACTGATTGCAGACAGACCATCTCCATGCTCAGGGACGTTTTCCCAGCACAGTATTGGTGATTTACCTGCTTAACTGCTCTTGAGTTCAGCTGTAACTGCGCTAACAGTGTATCCTGCTTTGTGGAACAGGGCCGTGTGTTCTCCTCCCTCAGGTTACCTAACCAATAGCGTTCTTTCCTGCAGCAGTATGAGCCGGCAGATGATTGGTCGGAACACATCAGCTCCTCGGGGAAGAGGTACTACTATAATTGCCGGACGGAGGTGTCACAGTGGGAGAAACCCAAGGAGCTGCTGGAAAGGTAGCCAACGATTTATTTAACCTTTCACTTTCTGGTGTCCTTAACCCTTTCACGCCCTAGCTCCCCTGTGGTTTGACTGGACTTTTTTTGCCCAAGGGGACTGGACAAGAAATGGAGATTTTTTTTTTTTTTTTTTTGTTTGTTTTTGGGGACCCCGTTTGGAATAAGTGTAGCTCAAAAACAAGGAGATTTGAAGTATATCAACCAAACAATGTGAACTGTGCAAATAAAAATCTCTCCGCATTGACTGAAGTACAATGGCTTTTATTTCTATTCATATTCCAGAGATCTGATTGGTTAAAGTAGGTATGGTCACAGGTAGTGCCTTTTGGCTCCCTTGAGATTTTGTGATAATCACGTGTGAGTGCCTGTTGGTACTCTTGGGAGTCATAGGGTTAACTGAGAATGTTTGTCAGCACATGCTAAATATTAGGGCTGGGTGATATGAACAAAATAAAACATCACAATATTTCTTCCAAATACCACAATATCGATATTGTGGCCATATTTTAGGGATGACTATTGGTGCTTTCACGAAATATTTACACTAGGTGATTATTTATAAACATTCATAAATGGTATGGATACAATGACCAAGCTAGTACAGGCAGCAGCTAGAACAGTCAAATAAGTGCAGGAAACTGTATCTCTTTACTGTAATGAAGCCTAGAAAACCAGAAAAGACAACACTGAAATCATATCACGATATTGTGATAGCCAAAATCTCAAACGATATATCACAGTATCAATATAATATCCATATATTTCCCAACCCGACTACCAACAGCCTCTGACTCAGCTCCCTCCTATCTGAGCGAGCACCTGTGATGTGTTCTGTTGCTCCTGCCTGACCGTGAGCAGCTCGTAGTCCCTGGAGTTTATTGATTATCCTTTTTTTGTGCTGCTCTGTCTTCTCTCTCAGAGAGCAGCGACAGAAGGAGGCGACCAAGCTGGCGGTGATCAACAGCTTCCCCAAAGACCGAGATTACCGGAGAGAGGCCATGCAGGCCACCTCCACGGCCAGCTACAGCAGCACCAGTAAGAGCTCAGCCTTTCACACCACATTACATCTGTGTTACTCTGCTCGAGGTCCCACCTTTCACACCACATTACATCTGTGTTACTCTGTATGAGGTCCCACCTTTCACATTACATTGCATCACAGTTACTCTGCTCGAGGTCCCACCTTTCACACCACATTACATCGCTGTTACTCTGCACGAGGTCCCACCTTTCACATCACATTACATCACTGTTACTCTGCACGAGGTCCCACCTTTCACATCACATTACATCACTGTTACTCTGCACGAGGTCCCACCTTTCACATCACATTACATCACTGTTACTCTGCTCGAGGTCCCACCTTTCACATCACATTACATCACTGTTACTCTGCACGAGGTCCCACCTTTCACATCACATTACATCACTGTTACTCTGCACGAGGTCCCACCTTTCACATCACATTACATCTGTGTTACTCTGCACGAGGTCCCACCTTTCACACCACATTACATCTGTGTTACTCTGTATGAGGTCCCACCTTTCACATTACATTACATCACAGTTACTCTGCACGAGGTTGCACCTTTCACACCACATTACATCTGGTCGCAGGTCCACCTTTCACACCACATTACATCGCTGTTACTCTGCACGAGGTCGCACCTTTCACATCACATTACATCACTGTTACTCTGCACGAGGTCCCACCTTTCACATTACATTACATCTGTGTTACTCTGTACGAGGTCCCACCTTTCACACCACATTACATCTGTGTTACTCTGTATGAGGTCCCACCTTTCACATTACATTACATCACTGTTACTCTCTGCACATTACAGGTTGCACCTTTCACACATTACATCATTACACCTTTCGCTGTTACTCTGCACGAGGCACATTACATCAGGTCTGCACCTTTCACACCACATTACATCATCTGTTACTCTGCAGGAGGTCACACCACATTTCATCACATTACATCACTGTTACTCTGCACGAGGTCCCACCTTTCACATCACATTACATCACTGTTACTCTGCACGAGGTCCCACCTTTCACACCACATTACATCTGTGTTACTCTGTATGAGGTCCCACCTTTCACATTACATTACATCACTGTTACTCTGCACGAGGTCGCACCTTTCACACCACATTACATCGCTGTTACTCTGCACGAGGTCGCACCTTTCACATCACATTACATCACTGTTACTCTGCACGAGGTCCCACCTTTCACATCACATCGAGGTCCCATTGTTACTCTGCACGAGGTCCCACCTTTCACATCACATTACATCACTGTTAGGTCCCACCTTTCACACCACATTGCTGTTACTCTGCAGAGGTCCCACCTTTCACATCACCATCCTTGCACGAGGTCCCACCTTTCATCACATTACATCACTGTTACTCTGCACGAGGTCCCACCTTTCATCACATTCATCACTGTTACTCTGCACGAGGTCCCACCTTTCACATGTGTTACTGTTCTGCACGAGGTCCCACCTTTCACATCACATTACATCACTGTTACTCTGCACAAGGTCCCACCTTTCACACCACATTACATCACTGTTACTCTGCACGAGGTCCCACCTTTCACATCACATTACATCACTGTTACTCTGCACGAGGTCCCACCTTTCACATCACATTACATCACTGTTACTCTGCACGAGGTCCCACCTTTCACACCACATTACATCGCTGTTACTCTGCACGAGGTCCCACCTTTCACATCACATTACATCACTGTTTCTGAGTTGCCACTTGTGTCCATAGTGAATTGCAGTTGATTTGGCTCAGCTGGGGCCAGTGCTAATGTGAGCAATGTGGTGATGAAGGCAATTTGCAAAACTGCCTTTTTCTCCACCGGCCAAGTGGCTGGAGACTTCAGATCTACCAGCCACATGCATATCTGTGCAAAAAATAAGCATGTGGCTAATTGTGGTCCCCGGATAAGGGCCTTGCTCAAGAGCCCTACGGTTGCACTGATCTTATGGTGGCTACAGCGGTCTTTGAAACACCACCCACCAGAGTCCCTGTCAAGCTGGAGGCTACTTATCCTGACGTCTCGGCTTGTGTGCCCTCTGGGCTGCTGTTGCTGTTGATTTGTGATTGACAGGTGGAAACTGTTTTTGCGTTCCTCTGTAAAAAGGTGTACCGATATCTCGCCTCCCTAACAGCCTGCCGTGGACCAGCTTTGATCCTTAGCTGCAGTATGTGCCCGTCACATGCATTCACACCCTGTTTGGAAATGCATGATGATGTTGTGATTGCACAGGACAGCCAGCTGTGATTTGTGCGGCTTGACTGAGGCATGGAAGGTCCTAGGGCCAAAGCCCCAGTGCAGCCACGGTGAGATCAGTGTAGCTGTAGGGCCTTTAAATGGGGCTCTTAAACAGGGTCCTTCACCCTAGATTGCTCCAGGGAATTTGGCCCTTGTTCAGTATAACTAACTCTCAGAGCGCTTAATGCAGCTATTGTTGCTCAATGATGTTAAGTATCAAAATGAAAGATAATCAAGATAATCAAGTTGATATTTTTTAGTTTATTTCAGCGCTCTTAAGGGTGAACTGCTGGATAAAAGCATCAGGCGATGAACTGTAATTAAACGGTGATATGTGCAGCTACCTTGGAAATTGAGGCTTGGAATTCCCAGTCCAGTGATGGCGTGTCTTTGGGAGCATCTGACTTATTCCACTAGTGAAGCATTGTTTTCTGTATTCCTCTACATGGACAACAGTGCTCTTATAAAGTGCTTCTCACAACTCAAATCAGAAACTGATTGCTGCACTCTGAATTAATGCATCACATTGCGCCTCTGTGCAGCTGAAGAGGGAGGTATGGTCCATGAAATACATTTTTTTCAGTGATGGAGGAGTTGAGGACTGGTGCATTCATCATAGTGGTAATCCATGTGAAGCAGGGTTGGAAAACAATTCCTGGAACTCAAAATTTACAACTCCTCTGTGTCCGCCTCCTGTGCAGCGCCTCCCTTTAATGTAGCGCAGAGTGTGGATTTGCTAGTGGAGTGTTGCACGGTCTGTCCTCTCACCCTTGAAATAAGCAGCGAGGTGCAGTTTGTCAGCGTTAACGCTCCTTACCTTGCAGTCACACTGTTGGTTATCACTGAGGTGAAGCACCCTTTCTGAGCGTGCTCGGTACCAGATGAGGAGGGAGAGGCCTGCTCTCGGGGTGCGATCTCCCAGCTGAGGGGTTGGAGCTGAACTGGTCCCCAGAGTCTTTATATTACCCATGGGGTAGTGCTGTTATGTAAAGCACAGGGCCAGGGACTGAAATAACAGTTACAAGCTTTATTCATGATGCACTTGATGTAGCTTTTGTGCACAGTCAATCGCAAAACTCTGCTTGGCGAATTATGAAAAAGCAGGACAAAGGAAGGGGCAGTAAAATAATAATGAGGAGAATGTAAGCAGCAGGACAGGGGAAGGTGTGAAGACTGTTGGCTGATTTGGTTTACTGAGACCTGTAGGTTCTCTGTTAGAGCCCCATAGCAGCGCGGTGAGAGCAGTTTGGCCGTGGAGCGAAGTAAACGGTCACCTTTGATAGAAACGTAAGGTGAAGGGCTAACGTAATGTAATGTAATGTAATGGCGATATGTATTAATTGGCACGGCCTTATGGCCTATACACACTGTACGATTTTAGCAATCTTATAAGACCATTGCATGACACACTATGCGACTTGGATCTAATAAACTTTGGTACGACGTCAAGTTTGATGTGTGCAGACTGTACGATGGCCGTTAACTGAATCACAGGTTACGACGTACGTCAATATGCAACGTTATCAGCATACGACATCCATCTGCGCTACCATTTATATTTGCTGATTAGTAGGCGTAGGTCGTAGCAGCTGTCACGCTGTGAGATAGTCAAACTAAATTTCTGACACCGTCAGAATTTAATCTCAGGTTATCTTTGGTCGCAAGACGCTGACAACGGCCATCCTCGAACCTGTCTCACAGTGCGACCTAAGACCACCGTTTTAGAGCCACGACCAAAGATTTCTCCACGTTTCTCCTACGATGGTCATCTTTCGTCTGGGACGGCCCAAAATCGTACAGTGTGTACCGGCCATTAGAGGTGGAACAAGGCCCTGAAAGGTGTTAAAATGCTGCTATACTGCGACAAACTGTTCTGCTTCACTTCTCTGAGCGACCGGGAAAACTGCTTTATGCCAACGCAGATGGTTTCCTTTTTTAATAGGTTTAAATGAGTGTGTTCCATGTGATTGCAATATTACTGTCCAATATTATGGTTTGGCCTTGGATGACACCAGCGCTGGTCTTTCGTTGTAGCCTGGCGACTGCAACAGTTTTTGGAGGACGAGTCGCGTTATTTCGAATGATCCTTAGACCTGTTCTTTCGCACCATCGTCAGGTCAAGTATTAAATTTCCAAATGCTAAAACAAGGACTGTTTTGATGGGAATCATGTCACACTTCTTGTGTTTGTTTCTAGTGCATAAACAGGGTTTCCTATTGATGTTGGTCTCTCCGTGACTTTTGTTGTAACGCCACCATTAAGCCACACTTTTAATTGTACCCTCGAATACTGTGGACGTGCGATCGTTACACTGTGTCCAGAAAAATTTCTTGTGAGCGCTCTACAGGTCACAGTTCCTTATGGATTCATTTCATATTTAGCATGGACCTTGTGTGTGGTAAGGTCACGAAGCCTATCCATTTTGGGAGTGATTGCTTTTGGACGTCCAGGGATACATGTTGACCTGCAGGCAGCTGGCTGTCTAGTTTTAGAAATCGCAGAAACTCTTACAACTTCAATCTAAATCATGTCAATTCTGCTTTCAACATACCTGTGGCATTGAGGAGGAAGTTGTTGTGTTCGTGTTGACTGTGAATTATTTCCTGTGGAAACATTACTTGGCCAAATGTAACAAAACCAAATGCTATAACTCAGTTTTAATGGGAGTCATGTCAAACTTCCTGTGGTTGTTGCAGATGTGTCGTGGTGATGTTTGTGACCCCTGTGACCTTTTCTAGTGCTGCACCATCTGACCAAACATTTCATTAAAAAATGCAATAATTCGATAACTTGTAATGGGAATCCTTTCTGCTATCAACATTTCTGGTGCATAGAGGAGGAATGTTATTATTAGCTCCGCCAAACAAAGTTGGCAGGAGGTTATGTGCTTGGTGCCGTTTGTTTGTCTGTTTGTTTGTGAACAAGATCACTCAAAAAGTAATGAACAGATATCTGAAATTTTGTAGTTGGGTCGCTGTTACATCAAGGATGGACCCTATTGATTTTCACCGCGATCAGTCCAACAATATGGCCGCCATGGGAGCCATCTTGAAATCCTATGACATACGATAACTGAACTTTGCTCCCACTCAGCAAGATTTGGACCGTGCTGCCTTGGCGGAGGTTTGCACTCTAGGAGTGCCTCTTGTTACAGCTCTGTTTCTTTTACCATAGCATTATCATTAGGTGGAACTACATTTCCAAACGCAGTAATTCATACAGCCACCGGAATCAGATCAATTTTCCTGTGAACGTCTTTGTAAATAAAAGATCTTGCTGTTCTGGTGAGACCATAACTGTTTCTGTAGCACCACCCCCAGGGCACACTTTTTCAACAGTGTAGTTAAGTCAAACAGTTCTCACGGTAATCAAGTAAAATTTGTCGTGAACATTACTGGAGCCTAGAATAGTTCCTTTGTTTATTTTCTGGACCCAGTACCCTTTCCTATAGCGCCACCATCAGGCCAAACCATGAATTTTGCCTATTGGGAGAATGCTATATTTTGGGGGGTACACCATTCTGTCGTTTTACTGACTGCACTTCTCTTGTTCTTTCAAATGGAAGAATGTCTGTCTGAAGTGGGCTGTGGAATGGCTCTAAATGGAATTAAATTGGCTGCAATTAAATTGAAGTATATTTAGCACTGGACTACTTATCAGGGGTTTAATGTGGCAGATAAAAGCCAGAGATTACCTGAGCCGTGTTAGTACCAGTGAGCCCCTGGATTTACCTGGAGCAAAGAGGCCTCTTCTCATTTGCTTTTAATCGATTTTGTGTTTAAAGGTCAGAAGGGCGACAGCGAACATTGCGTAGTGTTTATCTGATCAGGGCAGCGTGGCCTGAACGAGTGGGCCGTATCCTCCGCTCTGCACGTACAGACTCATCGCACTCGAGATGTACATGTGGTGCTGCCCTGTCCAGGGCATATCCTGGCTCTTGCCCATTGCATGCTGGAATATAGGCTCCAGCCTCCCCATCACCCTGTCCAGCAGTAATCGGTGGGTAATGAATATGCCGTGAAGGATCAGGGTATGTTTATGGACCCACTGTGGAGATTTGAGGAGCTGTTGAAGTGGAATACCCTCATGCATAATAGACTGTACTCATTTTCAGCATGTAGGTCTTTGTTGTCGTGTTGACATTGCAGCAGAGGTGGGCAACCCAGATTCAGGAAGATAGAAGTCCTGCTCAGTATTTTGTTCCAACCGCCTGAATTATCCAATTAGACACCTTTTCAGCCAGGAGGGTTGGGCTAATGAGTGCGGTCAGCAGGCTGAACCGATGGATGATGTGAAACCTGGTAGGACCTCTACTGTCTGAGTCCACAGAAGTCATCCTCCGCTGTGCTGTTCGGAAGCATGTGGGTGCTGACTCCATACAGTAACGCCATATAAAGAGCCCTGTTAGTGCACACAAGATATGTGAAATTAAAGCGAAGTCTCTTCTTCAGCAGCAAAGTGTTTTCAAACACTGAATATTGGTGTACAAAAGCTGATGTTTTGCTGTCGAAATGATTTCAGTACTTAACATTGCCGTCTGCAAAGGCCTGTGAGGAGTTCATGGTGTGAGGGACTGTGGAAGACTAATGCATATTGGCTTTGAGAACTGCGCTCATTTCAAAGAAGTTGGACCATGCATTTTTTATGAACTGTGCTGTCTGTGTATTGCTACAAATCAGACTTTTTTTGAAATGGGATTGCTGATCTACACTTCTGCACTCTGGATTCATGAAGCAACAAATGCAGTGATGAACTGAATGCTGTTAGCTCTGTTTCGCTGGTTGTAGACTTCTGTATGGTGTAAACCAGGCAGGAGTAGCAGCAGTTTTTGCACAGTCGCTGTGTGCATACATAAGAACTGCACTGTTTGTATTTCCTTTCAGTGGGCTTTTGGCAATGGCGGAGGTAGTATCCGTTGGGTGCTTGGTGCTGTGCAGTAGATAGCACCCTGGGAATATAAAAGGTTTAATATCACGCGGTATCTGTTATTTTTATCCTGAGCTTTGCTCAGCGCAGGCCTTGTGCTATAAAGAGAGGGTGATAAAGGTGTCTAAGCAACAAAGCTAATTTACGGGTAGCTCTGTTATCCTGTCTCTTCTTTGTCACTAAGCCTATTGTTGCCGATGTCTGACTCCTGGTGGGTCCTGCAGTGTCTGCAGGCTGAATTTCAAGCTTGGAGGGCTGTTGTCTGCAGATTTAACTCCAGTCCTGGAGGGCCACCATGTCTGCAGGTTTAACTCCAGTCCTTGAGGGTCGCATTGTCTGCAGATTTAACTCCAGTGCTGGAAGGCCACCGTGTCTGCAGGTGTAACTCCATTGCTTGAGGGTCGCATTGCAGTGTTTCCCACAGACCAGCAAGTAATATGTGGTGGCAGACCAATTTTTTTTAAACAGAGGTGATTTTCATTTTGTTGAGTGAGCTGGGGGGGGAGAGAGGAGGAGGAGGAGGAGGAGGAGGAGGAGAGAGGAGAGATTGCTCTAATTCTGTTGAGTGGGGAAGGGGGGGTGCGCAAATTACCTTTTAAAGTTTCCCGGTTTTTTTACTTAGGAAAACTTGCTCATGTATTATCAACACGCGCCAGTTACGCTTTTACTCAGAATTAACGGGAATCAACTTGTGGAGCTCCACATTGAAGCTGTGGCGCCCCGCCACAGAATGGTCTGTGTAGGGAAACCCTGCATTGTCTGCAAATTTAATTCCAGTGCTGGAAGGCCACCATGTCTGCAGGTTTAACTCCAGTCCTTGAGGGTTGCATTGTCTGCAGGTTTAACTCTAGTCCTGGAGGGCTGTTGTCTGCAGATTTAACTCCAGTCCTTTAGGGTTGCAGGGTCTGCTGGTTTAACTCCAGCCCTGGAGGGCCACAGGGTCTGCAGGTTTAACTCCTGTCCTGGAGGTCTGCAGGTTTAACTCCACCCCTGAAGAGCTGAAGTGTTTACAGGATTAACTCCAGTCCTGGAGGGCCACAGTATCTGCAGGTTTAATTCCAGTCCTGGAGGGCCAGAGCGTCTGCAGGTTTAACTCTAGTCCTGGAGCACCACAGGGTCTGCAGGTTTAACTCCAGTCCTGGAAGGCTGCAGCGTCTGCAGGTTTAACTCCAGCCCTGAAGAGCTGAAGTGTTTACAGGTTTAACTCCTAGTCCTGGAGGGCCACAGTATCTGCATGTTTAACTCCAGTCCTGGAGGGCCACAGTATCTGCAGGTTTAACTCCAGTCCTGGAGGGCCACAGTATCTGCAGGTTTAACTCCAGTCCTGGAGGGCCGCATTGCCTTTAGGCTTAACTCCAGTCTTGCAGGGCTGCAGCTTCTGCTGGTTTAACTCCAGTCCCAAAGGGCCACAGTGTCTGCAGATTCAGCTGTAATTTACAAAAATGAACGTCATGATATCGAAGGAGACTTGAAACTTGCAATAGATACCATAAAATAATGTGGAAAATCATTATTGAAGAAATAAATCACTGAATCAGGTAGGAAAGTAGGGTCATTTTCTCATAGACCTTTTTTCTGCAACCACCAACGTCGCCATCTGCTGGCCATTCAATAGAATGCAATTTTAACAGATTTCCACATTGGCTTCATTTTTCAAACCCTGGTGCTGCGTTCATCTTTTTATACAGTCTATGGGTCAGTACACTGAGATCTGGCCAATCCTATTGCAGGGCTAGAGCTGGCTTCTGAAACCTATTAGTCAAATGATTAGCCAAAAAGCAATGTCAATTAGTCAAATAACTTTACCCCTAGTCACTTTTTTTTATCTGATGTCCAGTTGTGAGGGTCTCTAATACCAATCAATTTCTTGTAGGTTTTGTTGCACCATCGTTGTATTATTTTTATCATGCTGTTACTTACAATCATGTGCTGTTAAATGTCCTATCTGACCGTGTGCTTTCCTCTGTCCTTTCTGACTTAGCCTCGCCTTCCTTGTTTCCTGTGCTAGTAGCATGGTTTTTTTAGTATTAACCCCACCTCACTTGGGACTTTCTCCCTTAGCTTGCTTCATTCCCAGTCTGCTTTTTGCATGAATTATTTTTTTAATCCTGCAAGTTACTGACACAGGTTAAAGAAGCTGGTCCCAAGTCCAGAAGAAGAGGAAGGGGGTCAGAAGGCTTTGGCAAAACAGAAGAAGCTACTGCCTATGAAAGAAATGCAAATAAAAAAAGATTTATGCAAAAAACAACTTGCTTTTTATTCAGTACAAAGGACCAAATATTGATAACAAAGTACTTTCAAATGTTCTTTACTGACCATTGAGCTTCAAGGAACAACTGTAGTGTTATGCTGAGTGAGAACTGAATACTTGGACTTGGTAAAATTACATTAACATGGACTACATGTGCAACATCACAATGTTGCATAAATTCAACCACATCAACTTGCTTTTTATTCAGTACAAAGGACCAAATATTGATAACAAAGTACTTTCAAATGTTATTTACTGTCCATTGAGCTTCAAGGAACAACAACTGTAATCAGTACCACTAACAGCTGCGGAGTCTATTGGCTCGAGCATGAGCTGGTGGGTGGAGTATTCCGTCCTAATAATGCTGCATTCATGTGATGTCGGAAGGTCGGAGTTCCCAAGTCGGCAAATCGTTCTTCCGACTTCGATGTGTTCATGTGCTTTGAAGTCGTAATGTGGGAAAAACATGGATGCTGCAAAGACGCTGAGTTGTATTTAAATGCTCGGAACACTGACAGCCATTTCCAGTTTTTTCGTGACACTGAAGAACAACCGAAACCGATCAGGTGATCCATGAAATATGATTGATTTCATACATATGTATTTTAATCAGAAAAACGTCCGTATTTGCTTAAAAGTAAACTACACATCTGCCATTTTTCGGTGAATGGGACGTCAAGTCGGAAAATCGGAGCTCTGAAATGATACCCGAGTTTCCGACCTGTAATTTCCGAGTTCGACGCCGTTCAATTCATTTTTGACTACTTCGGAGCTCGTTTTTTTCCGACTTCGAGTTGTTCTGAACGCAGCATAAAGGGTACAGTAGGCTACACGGTTCGTTTCGCTTCTTCATGACGCGTTCCTAGAGCTTGCGCCCCGGACGGGAGATGGAGTGCGGTTCGCGGAGTCGGAGAGCCAGAGTCGGCTTGTGAGTTGTGTTTTCTTGACCGACCCTATATTATATATTAACCCCCCCCCCCAAATATTATTGCAGATTTGCGCAAATCTCGTGACCCCACTTTTGAAAGGTCTTCGTCAAATTTATCGTCAAATGTGACTTACAGATCGTCAAACTGCAGGAGAGATCGTCAATTGCGAATTGACGAACGGGTAGCGCGAGCCCTGCTATTGTGCACTGGTAGATGCAAAACAAGGCAGCTTTTAGCCAGCTCATGTCCTTTATGATGTTGAATGTATTACACTTTGGAATATTCACCAGCCGGCATTTGGCATTGGTGTACAGTATGCTCGATCCTGGTTGTCAGATGGGGTTTGTGGGAAATGTAGTCTCTGTCTTAAAAGCAGAAGACAGATAATTTCACTGTAGTGATTCACTTAAGACCGGACTAGCTAGCCAGTGTTTTCTGTTGTGAGCTGATCCGTGGTTTGCTGGCGGCCTCGAGCGTTGGAAGGGCAGAATTGTAAATGAGACATGAACCCCAGAAATGGTTGGCTTTTCATCTCCCAAGATTTTAGCAGCGCTGCACCAGGCTTCACGTAGCAATGCACTAGCGGATTCTTACCTTTGACTCGTTGAATCGTTTGTGGGTTTGGCTCTAATTTTACGCTGTCAACAATGATGAAGGATACAGGAACGTTAACCTACATGTGTGTTCTCCCTCGGCCGCAATGACCTGCTCGCGGGGGTGCGGGTGTTGTGACATGAGACCCTGTGTGGCCTTCTTAGATCATGGGTCACCAAACTTCCTCAGAAAAATGCATTATTGCACCAATGCAGTGAATATTAAACTTCTTTTTTCTCCAAAATTATTATTCTAATTTTCCTATGCTCTGATTCAGTGGGCACTAGTCTAACTTCCAATAAGTGCTTTAAATGTTGCTGCTTTTTCATCGAAAGCTGTACACTTGCTGTAGCTGTCAGTAGGGTATATGAAGTACATGGCAGGCAGAGGGATAGCAATCAACACTGACTTCTACCCCCCTTCCTGTATTATTGCTGTTTGTGTCAGTAGACCTCATATCTGGAAGAGAGGGATTGGTGGTGCCTCGTAGGCCTGTGATTGCATTCTGAAGGGCTGTTAACTGGTGTTGCAAGGAACCTCAGATTCCTGTTGATGTGCATTGGCTATGATAATAGACCTGGGGGCTGTTTCAATAAACACGACAGACCGTCTGACCCAGCGACGGACTACCCCCAACTGGATCGGACGGTCCGTCTTTTTCTGAGTGTTTCAATAAATGGTCCGTCGTCCTCCGACCCGGTCGGACTGTCCGACTTTCTAGGACTACTTGAGAGTTGTCCTAAAACCCGGTCGGACAAAAAATATATAACGCCAAAATATGGCTTTATTGTTTTATGTTGTCTGAAAGCGCAGACAGCCCAAAATATCTCGAGAATGGAAAGACAGTATAACCAATGCCCACCAAACCAGTGTAGCCTACACCCAGAAACTAGGCTCTGTTAAATCCATGAATGAATTTTTCTAAAAACTACACTTAATTTATTAACAACGCGTTAAGATTTCACTTTTAAATCATTGGTACCGTTATCCTCAAGTGCGACAAAAAGTTGTGTTTTTATGCATGCTATGTGAACACTAATGGGACATTGCCTAAGGAGCGGTCTCGGCATGGTTCTCAGTGGTTAAACATCGTATTCATGGTGCTTAGTATGACCGAGAGTGGCGCGCTGCTTATCGCACGTCTGCTTAACTCAATTCTGTAAAATGAGCGATCGTGATGATATGAATGTTTTAATGTCTTTGTGTGATGAATAGCTTTGTTATGTTGCCAATCGTAGTTTAAGCACAGAGTGCACAGTGAGCAAAGACTGCTTTTAACCCTCTATTAACCAAACCCATTTCCAATTGTGTAAAAATCATTTCCCTTGGCAAATATGTTGATTATGGGCCAATATTTTGAAAAATAGTTTAAAAAAAAAAAAATTTTTTTTTTTAATTTAAATTTTTTTTTTTTAATTTTAAAATTTTAACTTGACGGAACATTCAAGTTATTCTCAAATGTTTATTTGGCAATAAGAAACAAAACCAGCAGGGTGTCCAGGCTGTTAACCCTTTCACTTTATGTAGCAGATATGCTAAGGTGGTTAATAGAGGTTTAATTAGCTAGACTGTATTCAGTTAATAGCCTACTGAAAATGAACGTTATGTGACATCCTACAGCGATGTGCGCCATTAATTTGTGTCTGAATAGTAGTTAATGATCTACCTAATCAGAATAAGGTTTTTTTTTTTTTCCCTTTTTCATTCAATGTTAACTTATTTCAAATATTTGAACACCAAATAGCGAAGCAGGGCATCGCTGAGGTGTAAATTCTCACGCATCTTCGAACGAACAGTGAGGAACCGGCCGTCCGCGTCAGACCATGGTCGGACATCCTACTTTTGTTTTATTGAAACACCTGACGGACATAGTCTGTCGAAGGTCCAACTTTTCACTCGACAGATGGTCTGACTCGGTCGGACAAGTAAAGTTTATTGAAACAGCCCCCAGATCCCTGTCGACGTACAGTTGGGTATGGAGTCTGTTCTCTTTATTTGTCCAGTCTTATTACTCAATGTTTGAAGTGTGATAGGAGGGCTGAATATGAAATTGGCTGCATTTGTGATCCATCCAACTTTGGCAGATTGGTAAACTTAGGCAGCTTACACATGTAGCCACATATGAAGTCCTCACTGAGACGGCGACGTTCCCCTGGGCACAGACTTGACAATATGTATCGTCTGTGTTCTCTTCCCAGAATGCACTCCAGCAGACAAGCCCGCTGCCCAGTCCTGCACCTCCCAAGCTTTGTCATCTTCGTCATCATCATCATCCTCATCTCTGGTGACGGGGCTGAACCCCAGCGTAACGGCGAACTCGGCCCCCCGGACCACGGTGCCAGTGTCCCCCGTCCTGCAGTCCCCCGTGACCCCGCCCCTCCTGCAGGACCCCTCCCTCCTGAGGCAGCTCCTACCAGCGCTGCAGGCCACACTGCAGCTCAACAACGCCAGCGTCGACATGTCCAAGATCAACGAGGGTGAGGAGGCCCGCGACGTTATGTTAGTTAGCATTAGCATGGACATGTCCAAGATCAACAAGGGTAAGGGGCCTTCTACTTTACGTTAGCATTAGTGTGGACATGTCCGAGATCAACGAGGGTGAGGAGCCATCTACATTATGTTAGCATTAGCGTGGACATGTCCAAGATCGAGTGTTGGTCGCCCCCTACAATACGTTAGCATTAGCGTGAACATGTCCAAGAGCAATGAGGGTAAGGAGCCTTCTACATTGTGTTAGCATTAGCGTGGACATGTTCCTGATCAAGGAGAACGAGAGGCTGTCTACATTACATTAGTATTAGCGTCGACATGTCCAAGAGCAATGAGAATTAAAGGCTGTCTACTTAACGTTAGCATTACCATCGATATGTCCAAGAGCAAAAAGGGTGCGGGGCCTTCTCGAGTGTGTTACCTTTAATGTGGACATGTCCAAGATCAACGAGAATGAGAGGCTGTCTACATTTTGTTAACATTAGTGGAGACATGTCCAAGATCTGCTTATTATTTATGAGGTTTTGGGGTTTGTAATTACCTTATCATTTGAATCACCTGTGCTGGAGCAGGGAGAGATCTGAAGCATGCAGGACAAGTGATACTCCAGGAGATGTTTGAGAAGCACTGGGCTTGTTTAAAGGAACAGTGATTGTGCAAAGTTACAACCTTTGTATAACCTTTATATGATGGAGCCAAATTGTAAAGTGGTTAACACCATCAATAATGTCTAGCTCACTCAATATTTAAGTTGCGTTAAAGTGGTAATCCGTAAGATTTCCGTCTCGTTACTGTCTGTTAAGTCAGTGTCTATCAGAGAGGGGGGATAAAACAACGTTGATTGGGCCTATGACCCACTGATGAAAGCACTTGTATTTCATTCTTTGCCAGGTAAAGCGATGAGTGTGTCTGTGGCGACATTCCCGCGCTATATTCAAATACAGGCGCACATCCAGTGACGCTTTTTACATCAGTAAGCAGTGTTTGGTCTGTCCAGAAGGTAGGAGGAGCGAGCCGCAAGCTAGCTTGAGGGAAGTAAGGAACCCCGGGAGTAGCAATGGCAAGGTAGACGTCAGATGGGATCCAGTAGCGGTACTTTCCCTAACCTGAACCTTGGCTCTATCCCCTAACCCTAAATCTAACTTGTCCCTTACACTATATGTCAGTTTTACGGAAGGACCATTAAAAATGCAGCCTTCCAAGAAGCGGAAAGTACCGCTACTGGATCCCTTGACGTCTACCCAATGGCAAATACCACACTGTGTAGCTATACTGTGCACAGTAGAAACTAATGTTAGCTGAGTCTCTGTTGAGGCTACTACTGAAACTAAAATTATAACGCAATTTCAGGAAGCAAACGGGGGAAAAGCTACTTTAACCGCCTCGACAAATAATTTTTATTTAAAAAAAAAAGTTATAACATTACCTGTTAACCGACTACCGTTTTCATTATTTACACAGGGCTCTCAACTTTCACATATTCGGCTAGAGTTTAAATGACATTCACGTTCCCGTGCTGTAGTCAGAAATTATTCTATCAGACCGTTTGTAGAGATTCTCAGGTGGAATTGAAGTCCTTGTGCATTGAAGTTTATCAGTTTCACATGCGTTACGATGGATTTCGCCACTAGTAATGAGAACAATTATGATTCCAGAATTCTCACACTTTTCTTCACTCAGGGGTTGGAAGCAGTGGAATTACATAAAAATGTTTCAAATGGTCTTATTTCATTTAAACAATTTGAATGATCGTGAAACACACGCATTTCGTTGATTGAATAATACTGACTACAGCACGGGAACATGAATAAAGCACAAATTCTCACGGCGAATGCGTGAGAGTTGGCCACCCTTTAAGTTAATCGATTTATCATAATAGCCTAACATGTTACTGGAATGAGATGACGCTAATGGATGTCTAACGTCACATAATTTTTTACTTTTATTGAGTTCAATGGCCGTGTCAAAGAGCATCTTTCCCATCTGCATGAGAGTTGAGGAGGCGTGGAACTGGTGAGAGCCATCAATTTACCGACGTCATACAGGCAACTCTGTTGGGTCTCGACAAGAGTTATGGGAAATGAGGTGCACAAGCGCACCTGCAATTACAGCTTACTGTCAAAGATGTGAATATAAACAAACCCATTCAAATCTTACGGATTACCACTTTAATATCTTGAAATGAGTTTGTCTACTTAAAAGTCACCTTCCCATTTTTCTTACGGTATTTTTCTACTATCCTTGGTTGTGGCAGGAATGTTGCTTTTTTGAACGGGAAGTCAAGGGTTGACCCAGGATCAGATTGGATCAGAACACCTTATGAGTTCTTTGTCTGAAAGATGGAAATAAGTTTCTTGTCAGCAGCAGTAGCAACGTGAGGTTTGCATTTCGGATATAGTGGCTTGATTTTTTTGAGAAAGTCAGCCGCTGTCTAGCAATGCCTTTTGAGGGGAGTGGCTGCTGTGGGGTTGCCATGGATACAGGACCGTCATTGGATGGAAAGTTTCGCCCTTCTTTGGTGACACAGCAGCATGCAGATTTCACACTTGCCAAAAGCTACAATTCCCAGCATGCTACTGGGTGTTGGGCTTGCGCCGGCTCAGTGATTAGAGCAATACATAAGGCTGCGGCTCTGACCTGCCTGCAGCCCTACGCCCTGCTCGCCCTGTTCAGAGCTGCTTGTTCCTGTTCCTTTGTGTTCTGTCGAGTGTCTCTGTCTGTCTGTTAGGTTCTCCCTCTGTCTCAAGCCTTCCTGCGTGTCTTTTCCATCAAGATGTAAAGTCAATGGAGCCTATTAGTTGGATTGTTATCGGAGCTGTTCAGCAGTGTATGGAGCCAGTTCACAGAGGCCTCCATGTTTCTGACCTGGGGACTCTTCTAGCACCAGTAAATGTGCACTGAGTTGGCTTTTAATTAGTGAATGTGAATGAAACCATTTCTTCTGTGGCTCAGGAAAGGAAAGGTCCCTAGAAAGCAGCTTAATTTCAGTGTGAGGACATTTTAGTGTTAAATTATTGGCCACAACGACATAATTTCACCATGGTACTGTAAATTAGTGGTTCCCAAGTCCTCAAGGACCCCCTGCCCTGCAGGTTTTTGCTCCAGCTCTACTCTTTCACACCTGATCCATTTAAGGGCTTCATGCTGATTGATGCTGAAAATGAATGCATTGGGCCTGAACAGGGTGTGCATGAAGGTGCATTGCAGGGCCTTAAATGGATATGCTGATTGCTGAAAAAGATGTAAAGAACAGCAACAAATTGGGCCTTAAAGGGCTAAAGGGGTGCAACAAAACCTGCAGGGTTGGGAACCACTGCTGTAAATGCATATTTTAATGGGATTCAAGGATCAAGGAAATCGGGCTTGACAAATTGCGGTACCTCTGGCGACCAGCTGCTAGAGCTTGCATGCAGGCATCTGGGGAATTGTCTTTCCCTGTTCCCCTGGTTTCTTCTCCTCTCCTGGTTAGCCAGGCATTCTTCCGGAAAGTTCTCAGTTTGTTTAGGGTACTGGGCTGCTTGCCTTCCACAGGCACTCCTGTACAACAGGGTCCCACTGGATATACCTCCTGCAAAATTGTCTAAGTGCTGTATATTTTCTGTGAAATAACTTTGGTTATGCTGTCATAAACTGTGCTGTGTGCCTCTAAGTGCCCCCCCACCTGGTACAACAAATGTTAATACATTAGAGGATCAGAATCTTTTGAGAAACAGTTCATGCTCAAAGCTGGAAGATTTTCACTTTATGTAATCTTAGCTGCTTTATCTGATTTATTTATGTATGTTTTCATTGCAATACTTAGAAATTTTACACAGGAAGTTGTAGCTAGCCCTGTGTATTGACTAGAACCCATTCGAGATCCATTTATTACATTGCACAAGGGGTCTTCCTCATCAAATTTGCTTTGGATTGTGGGTAATTTGACGGCATGCATACTTCCGGTTGGCGGGTCACAAATACGTGTTATTGATGACGAGGCCTGTGTTTTCTGAACTACTTGAGGTAGGTTTATTTAAGCCTGATATTGGTTACATTAGACATGTAAGGATGGGATGTCAATGAGGCTACGGAATGTACATCCCATACAGATAAAGCAAAGAAACTTCTCCGTTCATGAGAGGTGTCACCATTGCTGGCTAGTGCAGCTATCTGTCCCGTTGAATTGCACACACGTCTTGTGGAATGCTCTTGTGGTAGTTTGTTGAAGTCTTCCACTGCTTTGACTTAATCTTAAGATATTTGTTTTGTTTCAAACTCCCATTTTACCTCGGTTATCTCTTTGCCTCACCTGCAGTTGATTACATATAAGGAAGAATTGTGAAGCTGCTTCCCCATAGCTCATGTTGCGATAAAAGCTGAATGCTTACTTGGATGAGTCACACTCGGAAAGCAGCCATTCCGGCTCGGACGAGCCAGACGGTCATTGAAATGTGCAGGGTATCATGGAAATTGGAAATGTGCTCTCCCCGCCCTGGAGCCCTTCTCTCTACCCTGTGGCTCTTCTACCCGCTACTGGAGATCAATACTTTAAAAATTTTGAGTAGTACTTCATTCTAAACGTGCTGTTTGATAACATATGCTCCCATGCTGTTAAATTTCACTAGAATCTAAGGAGGTTAGTGTTTGAAACTGATACATTTCAACCTGGTTTCGATTTGTTTGCAAATTTGTTTTTTGTGAGTGTTAGATATATGTGTGCTTGAGCATTTGCTAGGGAGTGTTAATCTGTGTGACTCCATGAGAGAGAGCGTGTGATATGTGTGTGCTTGAGCATTTGGGAGGGAGGGAGGGAGGAGGGAGAGCGAGACTGTGTGTATTCATGCCCTCTTGTGTTTTTGTGCTCCTCTGTATGTACGTTTTGAAGGCCCTGCTCTTAAAGGTCAAAAACAATCTTTTTTTTAATGTAATGAAATCTGAGCTGAAGTCGTAAAGGTAACTATGGCAAGCAAGTACATTTCAGTATCAGTGCGAAGGGCGATGGTATAGCATGGATATTAGCCATTTACTGCAGCCTCGGCGGTCGTTTCAGCCAAAGAACCCAAATTCCATCACCCGCTAGGCGGAGCGTTGTGTGCCGTATTTTAGCAGCTGTCGTTTGCCTGCCTGCCTGACACGAAATTTGGTCCCGTAATGCCCCACAATATGCCGTGCCAAGGCGTCAAGGTGACTCCTAGTTTGCACCATGTCGTGCCACCTGTCACGCATAAGATGAGAACTGTTTATGCCATGTTTGCACCAAAGTTAAGCACTGTTCACGCATAATTTACCACAATGGATCGCACTGTCACTCATTGTCACACATTTCACGCAGGGTTTACACTATGTTCACGCCTTGTCACTCACTGAAACGACAAGGTTGCGCATGCGTGAAGTCGTCGTGCCAACTTAATGGTCACGACTTGGCGTGATGATGCGGAAAATTATGAGCAAACTTAACTCGTGACCATCAGCTAAAATGCAGGACCACTTAGCCTAATGGCACGCCAAGGGCATGCATTGGCTGTCCTTCTCATGCAATAGTTGCGCCTAGTTTGCTCATAGTTTACAAACTGTTCACGCAAGTGGCACGAAAATTAGGTTGTGACACTCAGGTAAAAATTTTTGAACATTTTGAAATCAGAGCCTGGCATGCACTTTTTCACCCACCCTGCACCTCCCACTCAGTCACGAGTACTTCCCTCATTGACACTCCCAATTGCGTGCCATGACGTAAACCATTCGTCGTGCAAGTGTCAGGGTGGCATAAGTCATCCGTTTTCATGCATTCAGCTCCTGGGCTATTACTGCTGTTTTTTTCCGGTCTTTTACAGGTGTTTGCTAATATTTGCTGGTATAATGTCGTCTGATGACTGTTACGAAGCACAGTCGATCAATATCACTCTTTCTGCAGAAATTCAGTATCTCCTTTTATGTATGATACATTCCAACACCAAGCAACTAAATGGGCTTGTAGCAGAAATATGCGAACGGTCCATGTCCGACAGACGCCAATCCATGACGTCATTCTACTGCACAAGCGATATAAAAAAGCTGAGACTCTACGGATTCTCACCATAGAAGGTTTATCGCTTTACGACGGGAACTCACTGAATTAGCAGCTGAAAAAGAGGAAAATCAAACTGCGCTTTGTGCAGCCATAACCATAATTGTCTTACCTTGGTTGTTTTATGAACTATAAAAAAGTAACATTAAAATCAAGACTGCAGTTAGTAACATCACCTTTGCACATCAAAAAAGAAAAAAAATTGCTGTTTTTGACCTGTGGATGAGTGCACGCTCAGCACCTGCTCGGATGTGTGTTTACTTGTGTGTCTGCACCTGTGTGTGAATGTGTGCGTCGTTCCTGTGTTATCAGAAGGCCTCTGATGCTGCAGCCCGCTTCACGTTGTCTCTGTTTTTCTCCTCTCACTGTTTTTTCTTTCTCTCTTGCTCTCTCTCCCCTTCTCCCACACACTTCCACCCTCACTCTCTCCCTCTCTGTCTCTCTGCCTCTCCATCCCTCTCCTTCTTTATCTCTCCCTTGCTCTCATACATTATCCTCACCTCTCTCTGTTTTTCTCTCTCTCTTTTTCCCTTTCCCTCTCTCTCTCACTGTCCCCCTCTCTCACACTCTCACTCTCCCTCCCTCCTTCTTGCTCTCTCTCTCTCTCTCTCTCTCTCTCTGTGCCCTCTGTAGTCCTCACAGCTGCAGTCACACAAGCTTCACTACAGTCTATGCTGCATAAGATCCTCACTGCCGGCCCGTCTGCTTTCAACATCACCGCTCTGCTTTCCCAAGCTGCTCAGCTCTCCACTCCAGGTACGGCCCACACAGTGTGTTTCTTTGGTTTCATACAGGTACGGCCCACACAGTGTGTTTCTTTGGTTTCATACAGGTACGGCCCACACAGTGTGTTTCTTTGGTTTCATATAGGTACAGCCCACACAGTATGTTTGTTTAATTTCATTCAGGTGCGGCCCACACAATATTTCTTTAGTTTCATACCGGTACAGCCCACACGGTGTATTTCTTTAGTTTCATACCGGTACAGCCCACACGGTGTATTTCTTTAGTTTCATACAGGTATGGCCCACACAGTGTGTTTACTTTCGTACAGGTACAGCCTACACAGTGTGTTTGTTTACTTTCATAAGGGTACAGCCCACAAAGTGTGTTTCTTTAGTTTCATATAGGTATGGCCCACACGGTGTGTATCTTTAGTTTCCTACTAGTACGGCCCACGTGTTTGTTTCATTCGGGTACGGCCTACAGTGGGTGTCCCTTAAGTTTCATATTTAACCCAAATATGACTTAAGTCCACTCTAGGTATGGCCCAGAGAGAGTGTTCCTTTAGTTTCATATGAAAAATGACTAACAATGTCCACGGAGGCCATTTCCTTAGGCGTGAAAAGGTGCACTATAATGACTTTTTGAATGAGTATCCTCAAGGCCAAATACTATATCTTGTGTTCTTTTTGAATGCATTTCTGTTTATCATGCCTCAGTGTGTAATTATTCTTGACTTTCAGGGAAAAAAAAATAATTTTTAAGGTTGATAATGAGTTAAGCTGCTCCCTGGTTCAGGCCATTTGCGAGATTAATGAATTTCTGGCTTAGTTGTGAGTTGGTTGAAAAGAGGATCTGGGACTCAAATTCGGGAGGGCAGCTCCATCTGCTGGTTTTTTGGTATGGTCCTGTAGTTGCTTGAATAATGTAAGTCCTGTCTGAGTGCTGTGTCTGCAGACATTGTTTCTTAAGCTTAGTTAGCTCGTGATTGGAAGGACAGGGCAAAAATCAGCTGAGTTTGCAGCCCTCTGGGACTTCAGTTTTGCACCTCTGGTCAAAAACTGTGGTCCTATACAGCTATTGAATATGTACTGTAATATGCATATTAGTGGTCAACTCCTGGGTTGTGCTGATTCCTGGCTTCCAGATTGTTTTATTGAGCTAATTTGGGAAATTTGTCTCCTCATTTGTGATCTGGTGAACAGGAAAATATATGATGGTCATTTACTTGGATGAGCCATTTATTGGTCATCTTACGTTATATAGATTGTACTCATATAAATTGTACTCCTTAACACCAGTTGACCGCGGTCATTAAGCAAGTGCCAATGTTGGCAAGAGCTGATCAGCCATTCTGTAGGTTTTCACTCCAACCCTAGTAAAGCACACCTCACTCAAAAGCTAGAGCAGGGCTGCCCAGCCCAGTCGCTGGAGACTGACCATCCTGTTGATCTTTATTATCCCCGCCACACGAAGTGGCCGGGGGATATTGATTTGACCTCCGTCCGTCCGTCCGTGCGTCCGTCCGGGATAAAGGGAACAACTTTTCACAAGAAATATTAGCGATAGGATAACCAAATTTGGTGTGTAGCTTAAGACCATAAAGACCTTGATCAAGTTCGAAAATGAGACCGCAGCGTGATTATTTCTCCGGAGTTATTGCCCTTGATTCACTTTTTTTCAACTCTGTTCACGGTATATGTAAGGGGAACTACTTTTCACGGGAAATATTCCAGATAGGATAACCAAATTTGGTGTGTAGCTTAAGACCATAAAGACCCTGATGGAGTTCGAAAATAAGAAGCACACTATTATTTCTCCCACAGTTATTGCCCTTGTGGCACTTCTGGGAGCCTCTGTTCATAGTATCTTTAAAGAAGACATTTTGGCGGGGGATGTTGTTGACCATGTCTACTTGATTTAACCAACACTTGGTACTTTGGAGTCTGCTAACTTGGAGGCTCAAGGAGGTCTTTGGCTGTTGAATGTGATGCGTTTTGTCAGGGTTACTTTGAAAACCTACCTGGGGCCTGCACTACGAAGCAGTATTTGGGCTTAGCAAGGTAACCTGGGGTTAACCCTGAAGTTTTCAGTGTTACAAAGGCGGTTCGCTTTTTACTGGGGTACATCACCATGCCATGGTAACTTATGTTGAACGTCTAACCTGCTCCTTTGCGGGTTAAGTTTGAGATAATCGATCAGCGGGTATAAAGCGCACCGCCTACTGACCAATAAATTCTCTTGCAAAAGAGCCTGCCCATTCCTAGAGGATCCTGTAGACCCTCGTGCGCATATTGTGAGAGGAGCTCATAGGAGAGAGAGAATTTTCAGAGACACCAAAACCCTTTTACTCCGCTGGGGTTGCAGCTGAAATAATAAGGCTGAAATTGTCATACACGCCATACACTGTAATAAATTGACTAAATGTAACAGTTAAATTAACGCACTGTCTCCTTGTTATTTTAACTGTGAGTAGAGTCCTGCGCGAATTCAACTGTGGTTAATTAACATAGAAGGAACCTATGTTATAAACTGATTGTAAAATTACAGATAAAATTACTGGTAGAAAAGTGCCAGTTTATAACAGCATAAGAATACATCTAAGCATCACGTCAATTTAATGAAATACACAAGTGTGATTACGTACAGTCAGATCTTCTCGTGCCTTACTGATGGGGGAAGAGATATTATAAACAAAAAAAGACACTCAAATCCCTATACTCAATAGGCTAGATGCTGGATCAAACATACCCTGTGAAGTAGAAAAGGAGATAGATGCGCGCGCTACACAGCTCCCATCCGTTATCGTGATTTTATTTACAGCTGCAGTAGTAAACTAAATACTCACTGCTGCAGCAGTACGTACAATCCTGAATACGGGAGCAATTCGCAGTGATATAATTAACTTGCGCATTCACACATTCGGCTATTTATTTATTTATTTATTTATTTATTTTTGCCAACTGGCCTTTCTGCATTTGGCAGCTGCAACGGTGTTACTTTTTGCCTGGATGATATGTTTATAATATTCAATGTTTTTAAAAAATAAGCGTTTGCTCCTCGTTTGAAATGTACGCCACTCTGCTTCCAGTCGGTTTGTCCATGTTTTTGATAGGTGGTTGTATGCTTCAAACACTGCCCTTTTTAAGTGAACGTGCACTTACCTAGACTGCAAAAACCTGGGTTCACTTACCGAGTTGATAACCGGCTTCTTGGGACTGCTTAGCGTGATGGGGATTGTTAGGGTAAGTGAAACCATATAACAGGAAGATACCCTGGGTATGTTGAACTCGCTTGGTAGTACAGGTCCCAGGTGATGCATTTCGAAACATGAGTTCTTGTTTGGAGCAGTGATTCTGAAGTGTAGATGTCCTTTGAGGAGGTCCGGAAAGCTGTGTTTGGTCTCGTCCTCCCTAAATGAGCTGATCGCATGAATACCTCTCAGGGACTGTTTTTCACCACCTTATAACCCACTTTCCTTTGAATGTAAAATGAAATGCAACTCTGAAACCCCACAGCCCAACAGTCCAGCCAGTCGCCGATGTCATTAACATCGGACGCGTCGTCACCCCGCTCCTACGTGTCCCCCAGAATCGGCACGCCGCAGACCAACGCCGCTGTACTCCAAAAACCGCCAGCCTGCACACCGCCAGTGTGCACTCAGCCCAAGGTAAGGACCTCCGCTCTTTCTACAGCCTTTGATTCGGGGTCCTAATTGGGCCATAGGGGAGTAAGAAGTGGGTCCTGTAGTGAGTCTGTATTGACGCGACATTAGCTGCATCAAGTGGGCGAGAACTGGAGCGCCTCCAATACCCTCATCCAGCAGGGGGAGCTGGAGTATGGGGATGAGGAACCGCCATTCTAGGAAATGCCAATACAAGAAGTGGAGAGAACACAGAGCTAAAGAAAACACTAGAGTGGACACGAGACCAGGCTGATGTGTGTCACCAGTCCAGTGTTTTTCAATTCATTATATCTAGTCGTATATACATATGCACAGCGTTTGATTGCACAATTCCCCCGCGGATTCCTTACACAAAATGGCGGACACATCTCACGTTTTGCGGTTGGTTCAGGCAATGATATTGTCCACTCTGGCGTTTTCTTTAGCTCTGTGGGACAGAACTTCAGAAACACTGCCGAAACATGGCTATAACTTAGAAGCATCTGCACTCTGCTTGTGAAAGCATCTACGCAGGCGATTCATGCTAATTTTAATGACAATTATTAAAAGCGTGTTTCTGTTCAAGAAGTCCTTGGATACACTGAGCTGTCTGGCCAAATGGAGCTCGAACAGTAGCGCTAAAGCAGATCAGACCAGTGTACAAGTAGCATTTATTTTGAATTCAAATGCATCTCTGCGTTAGCCTAGTCTTGCCTTGAGTAGCATCACAAATGAAATGATCCCAGAAGTGTGAGCCCCGCCCATGTGGGCCTCCTAGCGCACTCAAATGCATCAGTCAAGATCAACGGAGTATAGATCGATCTTTGAATCTGCAGTGAATACCATCCGGACCATCCTTTGAAAATGCTTGCATGCAGAGATTTTTGGGCTGTGATGAGTGACCCTGATTCTGACGCCATCTGCCCCCATAGGTCAGCGTGACGCCGGGGAAGGCTGGGCTGCACTCCCAGCCCGTATCCCAGCAACCAATCGCCGCGGAGAAGCCACACGAGCATGACTCTCCCCGACTCCAACGGCAAAGGTAAACCACTATATCCATCCTCCTCTGTTCTCCTCTGATCACACAGGCTGGCATTTCCTTCTCCACTTGAGCTGCCCTTTCAGGTCCAGGTCTAGTGCAGTGTATCGCAGTACAGCCGAGTGCACCATTTAAATCATAACGAGATCTGATATGGCATCCCCATCTTCAGCCAAAAGGCATTGCAGTGCTCTGTGGCTTTCAGTGTGCAGGTCTTGATTTCTTGAAGTGCTTGAGTCGTGCTGCCATCCTCTGGCTGAACGAGGAACTGCAGGTCGCATGAGAATAATGTTTGATTCTCATGGTGCAGGGCTTGTACCGTGGACGGCCGCAGTGCTCGTTAACTGTACATTAATTATTGTTCCTGATATCCGTTATTATGGTGTTGCTTATTATGCAAAGAGACTTGCGTTAGACGAGAAGAAGGGGCCAATGCCTGTGCAGTGCGGCCTCTTCATTTTCACTGTGATTCACCATTGATGCGCTTAAATTGGTGGTTAAAGGTGCAGCCGGTTCAATTGGCTGTTCATAATGTATCATAGCTGCCCCACTCTCATCAAGAGTATCTACCATCCTGCGGGTTTTTACTCATAACCCAACAAAGCGCACCTCACTCCAGCATTAGATTATCTTGTTGAGGTGCTTATTGATGGTAATGCATGCTTAGGGAGTATTGAAATGGATAATTACAGGAAGGTAGATCTCTGGGAGCCCTACATTGAAGGAACTTGGAATTTACTGATGTGTTTTCAGGGCCATGTAGCTAATATATATATTCCTTGTCATCATGGTTGACTAAGGAAATTTGGTATCGATGAACATTCGCAGTAAAATTCTGTGATTGTGAGTGCCATCTGTAAGGGGGCTGCTAAAAACAATTTGATTTAAATTTGTGTGGACATTTTCTCTCTTGGAAGTTGGTTATCTACATGTAAACATTGCAAGTTCAGGCAGGAGTCTAATGATAGCTAGCAAGAATCGAAACCTGGGGTCTTTATACTAATTATATCCCCGAAATACGAGTTTCGGGGATATCATGGTTTCACCCCACCCGCCGCTGCCGCATCCGCAGATTTTAGCCGTTAGCGCGACAACTCACAAAATACTTTACATTGGCTTCTCATTTTTAGCATATGGGTAGATATGGTAGAGAGGATGAACTGATTAGATTTTGGGCAAGTATGCACTCCTAGGTTTGCCACCAGGTGGCGCTATATATTGAAAAAAAAATCAGTTTTTTAACCATATCTCTGGAACAATTACTTACACAGACCTCAAATTGCCTCATATTGTAGGTCTAGTAAAGGGGAATCTAATAAAGGGGGCTTTGAGGATTGGGGAATTTCGGGGATATACCCAGCCATTGCTGTCGGCCGCCGACAGCGTAGGCCTAGTTATTACGATTGCGATGTTTACTCTAAACTCAGTTTAAAGTGTTATGACATTTATTGCAAAATTTTTATGACTATCCCAGGTATATGGAGTGAATCCACTCAGGGAGAGACTGCTGCTTTGGTCATTTTTTTTTACCCCTCGGCCGACTTAGGCTGGAGGGGTATTGTCGTCACCTTCGTGTCTGTCTGTCGTCCGTCGTCTGTCGTCCATCCATGACCTTGTCCGGGCCAGTACTCAACAACTAATGATCGCAGCTTCACCAAATTTGGTATGGTAACTCACTATGACCCATAGATGTGCAATGTCAGGTTTTTTGCTGGATTTCACCTTTGACCTCAGCGCTGTGACCTTGACCCTGAAAATCTTGACTGGGACAGTACTCGGCAACTAATTATTGCATCTTAGCCAAATTTTGTTTGGTAACTCAATATGACCCACAGATGTGCAACGTCAGATTTTCTGCTGGATTTGACCTTTGACCTTAGCGCTGTGATCTTGACCCTGCAAATCTTGTCCAGGTGACTTTGTCCGGGCCAGTACTCAGCAACTAATGATAACAGCTTCACCAAATGTGGTATGGTAACTCATTATTACCCATAGATGTGCAGCGTCAGGTTTTTTGGCTGGATTTCACCTTTGACCTTACCGCTGTGACCTTGACCCTGGAAATTTTGTCCGGGTCAATACTCGGCAACTAATTATTGCAGCATCACCAAATTTGGTATGATAACTCACTATCACCCATAGATTTGCAACGTCAGGTTTTTTACTGGATTTCACCTTTGACCTTAGTGCTGTGACCTTGACCCTGGAAATCTTGTCCGGGTCAGTACTCGGCAACTAATTATCACAGCTTCACCAAATTTTGTATGGTAACTCATTATGACCCATAGATGTGCAACGTCAGGTTTTTTTGCTGGATTTGACCTTTGACCTTAGCTCTGTGACCTTGACCTTGGAAATCTTGTCCAGGTCCGTACTTGGCAACTAATTATCACAGCTTCACCAAATTTGGTATGGTAAGTCACTGCGACGCACAGATGTGCAACGTCACATTTTTTGCTGGATTTCACCTTTGACCTTTGCGCTGTGACCTTGAGGCAGGAAATCTTGTGCGGGTCAGTACTCAGCAACTACTGATCGCAGCTTCACCAAATTTGGTATGGTAACTCACTGTGACACGTAGATGTGCAACGTCACGTTTTTTGCTGGATTTCACCTTTGACCTTAGTGCTGTGACCTTGAGGCAGGAAATCTTGTCCGGGCCGAGGGGTATTCAGCAACCCGTTATGTTTTAGTTTTATCAGAAGGCACGAGACAAGATAACCGCGCAGATAATCGGTTGACCCGTGAGGGAAATTAGCTTCAGCTGGCTTAACTGGAGCATGTGGCTTCGGAATATGTCGAGGGCTGATAAACAGTTATGTCCAGATGTTATATATTGGCCATAACTGTTTATTGCAGTCAGCCCTCAATGTGATGTCTGAAGATGAGTTACCGTTTTGTGGAGGTGTTTGTGCACTTTGCTTTACACATGATCCCCTCATAGGCTGGGCATTTACTGCATGTGTTGGTGGTGGTACAATGGGGATGAAAGTTCTGCATGGTTCTAAGGGGTTCTGCGGGTGATATGTTCTCCCCTGCAGCAGCTGCAGCAGTCAGAGGAGTCCGTCTCCAGGTCCCAACCACACCGCCTCCACCGCCCCCATCACCCCCATCCTTGCCTGCAGCGCCAACACCTCCACGTCGCCCTTCACCTCCACGCCCTCCAGCGCCCCCTCCAGGCTGGGGTGTGCGACAGCACCCGGAGCCCCCGGCCGACCGCACTGCACCCTCTCGCCGGCACTCGCATCGCACTTCAACGAGAACCTCATCAGACACGCTCAGGGCTGGCCCGCTGAGCACTTGGAGAAACAGGTTTGGCCACTAACGCCAGTTAGCCTAGGTCTGGGCGCACAGCGCCCCATAGCCTACCGTTGCTGTGGCTAGCACCGTTTTGCCTGCTGTTGCTTTGGATAGTACCACTTAGCCTAGCATCTCAGAGTTTGATTAATTCAATCGCTGCTTGTCCAGTACTGCTTTGACTAGCGCTGTTAGCCTAGCAAAGATTAGAGTAGCATTACCTAGCCTTTCTTAGCTGAGTTTCCTTAGCCTCGCGCTGCCTCTCATGTTCTTTGCCTAGCCTCATTATACATTAGTCTTTCTGCTGTGATGTCCCTCCTTTGTGGGGAGCTAATTGTGACTAAAGTCGTGGCTCACATTAATTCCAGTTCCATTAAAAGTTTGATTTCATTTGAGTTTTTAATTTGTACAACATTTCCTAAAAAAACGTATGTTTCCAAAGATGCCCTGTTGACCAAAAGAATGCACTCCTTTTATGTTTACCTGCTCTGTCACTTCTTGCAGGCGTCCAGGCTGCGGGAGGAAGCCCACAACATGGGGAGCATCTATATGTCAGAGATCTGCACCGAGCTGAAGAACCTGCGGTCCTTAGTTCGTGTGTGTGAGATACAGGCCACACTGAGAGAGCAGCGGTGAGCAGCAGGGCCCCCGCCCCCCATATCTCTCTCTACGGTTGACCAAAGTCATGCCTGTATAAAAAAGGGCATGTTTATACCTTTAAGATGTGTAGTGACCCGTGCGATTGGAATGCTCTGAGCTGAGCATTCGGGTGCTGATGTCACAATTGCCACCGCTTATCAGAAGCCAGTTTTGGAATTTTAGAATATTCACTCAGAGTACCCCAGTAAGACATCCGATGATTCACTCTAACAGCTTGTGAGAAATATAAGTACTGAGTAAAGGTGGCAGCATACTTCAGACAAAGTCTAACTTTTTCAGCTTGCTGAAGCAAAAGAGGTCCTCTAATATGGCTACTCGCACCAACCTGGAGTTTCTGACCAATCACATACAATGTCCGGATTGGTTTCCTCTGCAGTCAGTTTGGCTAGTTGGGAAAATTTTGGAGGTTCCAGCAGTGCTGAAAGAACTTTGGCGAGGCGATGTGTTTGTTAGTTTTTTTCACAATTGCATCTTTTTGTTCTCACAATTTCGCCGAAGTTGGTTTCAGCAGGAAGTACACGGTCATCGTAATGGCTGGTTTCAGAATACTAGAAGGGAGACCCTGAAATATATTATTTCTCTCCCTCTGCGCAGGATACTGTTCTTAAGGCAGCAGATCAAAGAGCTGGACCGGCTGAAAAACCAGAACTCCTTCATGGTGTGAATAGAGCCGAGCTTGGGTCACGGGTCACGTGCACACGGTCGGGACAGGAGGACCGACGCTCTGCGCCCAGTCCAGACACTTTAGAGCCGCCCTCTGAGCGTGTTCTGGACCGCTGGGCTGAGCCGAGCAGGGCGAGGACGGAGATGGTTTCCGAGGGAATTTTGAGGATGGGAGAAGAGAATCGAGGGCCCTCTGACTGTAGATTTCTTGTAGATGTTTCCTTGTTGTAAATACCTTTTTGTAGAGCGGAGCCTTCGAGGACCACTTGTATATGAGAGCCTCGACATCCAAAACTAATCAAGGCTTAATGTACCTGATGAAGTACGTTAACCCAGTCCGCGTTAACTCACCCAGACCTTAGAGCTTTTGCCAGTGGACCGGTGCACTGTCGCCGTGTATGTGTGTTTGCTTAGTGTGGGTGTGGGTTTTTATTGTTGGGTGTTGGATGTTGGTGGGTGTGTGTGTGCGCGCGTGCAAGTGTGCGTGTGTGTTTGGGGTTTTGGGTGCTTTGCTTTGCTGGTTGTTTTTTGTGAGCTTATGAGCGTGTCCCAGTAATGCTGCTTTTCCATATACACCACCCCAGTACCGAGGGGCGCCCAGGCTGCACTCACAGTAACAGCGTTGGACAGGGCTGGAGAACAACAACTCTTTCCAGCACCTCGCTGCAGTCTATCCTTTCACAATGTTAAAAATGGCCCCTGTTTATCTCTGCTCTTTCTGGCAAAACTCCATTCCTTCACTCCACCAACACCATTTCACTGCTCAAGTTCAAATACTGTAATAAAAAAATTAAACCTGATTTTTACCTGGTGATTCCCAGGCCTGCTCCAACTCTTCATTCCTGTGCACAGTTACTTATTGAGGTTTATAAAGAAAATGTTTAAATGTTTTATTTAATGTAGAAAAGGAAAGATCATTAAGAGTATGAGGGTATCAATACTGTCGTGCGATTTACCATTTTTTCCACTCGCACCACATAGCGACGAGAAAGGCGACAGTAATTGAAAAATAAGGGCATGACTGGCTAAACAATGGCAGCTTGGCTCCTCCCTGCACCTGCCATGCAGAGGTCATGCAAGGTGAAATGTGAAGAGTGTATGTTGTAATGAAGATTCTCAACTAAGCCAGCACAGCCCTGTCCTGAAAATTAGTGCAAGCATGTGTTGAAATGCCCGGTAATTTATACACTGATGGACTTTAAAAACTTATAACCAGAATTGTAGCCAAACTCGGATTCAAATTTGTAACCATTTATTGACTTTACCCATAACTTTGACATGTCAGATAACATCAACAAAAAAAGAGCGACAAAAGAATCAACAATGACAAGTTTAACAACAAAATCAACAAAGATCAACTCCAATCTCAGTACAGTGTGTGACCGCCACGTGCCTGCAACAAAGCCATCACTTATCTTGGCATGGACAGCACCATTCTGTTGAGCTGTTGCTGGGAAATGGCCTGCCACTCCTGGAGAAGGGCTTCTTGGAGCTCCGCCCTCGTCCTGGGCGCTGGAGTGCGTTGCCGAACCCGCCGATCCAACAGGTCCCACACATGCTCAATGCACTTCATGTCAGGGCTAAAAGGTGGCTTTCATGACTCGCGCACCATTCTGGGCCAGGAGCTGCTGGGTCACGTGCTGAGTGAGGTCTTGCATTGTCTTGCATGAACGTGACCTCAGGATGGTCTGTGATGTAAGGCACGACGTGCGGTCTGATGACAAGGTGCATCTTAATGCAGTCGCAGGCTGCATTAAGATTTCCATTGATTATGACCAAGTCGGACCTCCAGCTGCACCGAATGGCACCTCAGACCATCACTGAGCCTCCTCCAAAGCGATCTGTCTCAGCAATGCAGGGGGCCGCGTATCTCTCACCACGTCATCTGTAGACCCTCTGTCTTCCATCATGTCGGTACAGACAAAATCTGGACTCATCACTGAAGACAACATTCCTCCAGAATCGGTTGGGGACTCGTCTCTGACCATATTCTTCAGCCCAGCGAAGCCTGGTAGCCCTGCGCCGTGCATCAAGCTGCATTCCAACACATGCCTTGTGGGCTCTGATCCCTCGCTCTGCAAGTCGGCGACTCACTGTTCTTCTGCTGATCCTTGGTCTGTGGATTCCTGGGGTCTCCTGAGCCGTCCTGGTGCAGGTTCGAAACCAATCTCTTAGGTGGATGAGGCGGATCTGATTGTCCTGGGCTGGGGTGGTGACCCTAGGCTGACTAGGTCGGGGTCGATCATTGGTGCTTCCAGTCTCCTGGTAATGAGCCACAAGGTTAGAGATTGTGGGTTGGCTTACCCCAAAACGCTGGGCAATGCGATTTTGGGATGTTCCAACCATCCACAGCCCAATGGCTTGATCACGTTGGGGTCTGGAAAGGCGAGGCATGGTGCACGTAGTGTCTTTGAACAAATGCTCTCAGGTTCTGGCCTTAATGACCTCAAGGATTTTTTAAAGACATTTGACAGCATTGCAATTGTGATCAGTGAAGCCGAACAAGGTTACATCACTAATTCCTCAAATCTTGCTCCACAGACGCAAACAAGGTCATGACCTCACGCACTGTTGTGTCTCCTTGCTCAAAGACAACTGCATATCAATTATGTAATCATCTAATTAAAGTTCCCCGAACCCAACTATACTATTTCTGTCTAGTCAGACTTCTAAGTTTTTGAAGTCCATCAGTATAGTTATGTCATGTGACTGCTGCGTACCCTTGGAGGGCGAAACACCATTTCATTACAGCGGTTAATACTAGACATTCCACTGAGCTGCTGCACATGCCTGTCAGTATTTCATTTGTTTCAACCCACAGATATTTTGATCACTTCTCTAAGGAAAACGATATGTTGAACTCATAAGTTTTGGGCTAAAGCCCCCCCACCAAAAATCGCCTAGCGACGGCCCTGCAGTTATGCCAGGTTGGCGTATTTAAACATATCTTGGTTAATGTCTGTGAATGTGTTAGGCTTTTACACACCTTCTTTTAGCTTTCCAGCCCCTTGAGACATTACTGCTTGCAGTTTAGAGGAGGGAACTACCAAACTAGGCGACGGCAATAAATACGCGGTTTTCGATAGACAAAGTTGTGCATAACATTATTGCCACATCTCCTGTGATCTGGAAAAACCTAGTAAGTTTATCAGTGGAAAAGATCTCACAATTGAACAAAAAAGTTTAGGTTCTGGACTTTTCCTAACAGAAATCAATATGATAGAAACTTAATTTTGAAAGTTCAAATGACATTAATAGCAAGTGTTTTAAGATTTTCACCACTCTTAATTACTGCAAATGAAGGTTAAACTCCGTTTCTACCAAAAGTGACACACATACTAGGTTTCTCCAGATCACAGGAGACCTGCATCTCTGTTTGTGAAGGTACGAAAATGGAGCCCAATGTCAGTATTGTAGAGGTAATCCTCCATATCTGTCATCTTTTTTTTTTTTTTATGTGCGAACTTAAATCCATCACATCTGATTTCACGAATGAGTTTTATTGTATTATAAAAACGAGATTTGAACATGTCACATCTGTGAAAATAATGGAGGGCTGTATGTTTGCAGTTCAGAAATAATTTATTCACTGTTTTTATGGAATGATATTGACACCAGCAAGAGACTTTTCGCTGCTGAGGAAGTGTGAAGATTCAGCTCAGAAACCTGCTGCAATACTAGCTGACATTGGCTATCACAGACTGCTAGAAAAGTAAAACAAGTTAAGAGACTAGAAGAGGCAGGTTTAATTCAAAATTAGACCGTGAAAGATGGTTATCAAGCATGCAATGAATAGGAGTGTGAATGTGGATCTTGAACTTCAGCTTTGAATCTGTTGAAGAAATGCATAATTTAAATTAAAAGCAAATCACAACAATATTTCACATTACATTTTTCTGATGTTACAGGTTTGTGTATAACGTACTGTTAGAGCACAAGCTGTTTCATTCTCCTCGGATTAACAATATAAAACCTCAGCTGTACACTTGCGCTAAATTTGAAGGATTAAGAAGTTGATCTGTTCGCTAAATCACATCCCTGCTGCTCACCTCCCTGATTCTATCACAGAAGGGCACGTGCAGGCCTAGCTGCAGAGGACACAGCTGAGATTGAGAAGCACAAAATAAAGAAAATATAAAGGCTAAACCACTTACATTGTTCGAGAATGTCCAACATTGATGCATAATTCATTCCAGGGTTTATTCTCCAGATTTTCTCATTTTAAATTTGTCTCTTGCTATCCTGTCAGGCTTTGGCCTGATCTGCTTCAGTATGTTATTTTCCTACATTACCCAGAATGACTTTCACCTACCACCTCAATCGTACCTGCAAGTCGTCACTCTAACAAACTCCATGGCAATTTGTACCCCAATAGAGGTCGCCATTTGAAAAAAAAAAAAAAAAAAAACAGGCCAGCCACCACTTTCAAGGCACATTTCTCTAACGTGTCCCGGTGATTTTTTATGGTTCGTTGCCAGAGTTTTTCTCACTATATTTTTCTGTCAGGATTAACACTCCGATAATCTAGTATTTACATGTTTAGCAAAAACATGTCAAAACTTGGATAATTCGTGTGGTACTTTTAGGAATAAAAGTACAGAAGTTGGAACTTTTTTCTTCTCAGTTTAAATCGTTAGTCTTGCCTGGGAAAAGGCCCCTGTTAGCTCCAATTTGTCTCAGATTGTTGACTCAACTGACACACGCAAAAGTAAAATCACAACATTTTTGCTCTCCTGCTACTTTTCTCCATTAGTGGTGAAACAGAACAGACGATATGAGGAACCTATTGAAGAATGCAAGCATCACTACCCCTTATTTCCGACACACAGGTACTAAGCCACATTTTAAAAATGAGGAGATGGAGATGATCTGTCCGGAGGATAACAAAACAAGTAGACATGGTCAACAACATCCCCCGCCAAAATGTCTTCTTTAAAGATACTATGAACAGAGGCTCCCAGAAGTGCCACAAGGGCAATGACTGGGGGAAAAATAATAGTGTGCTTCTTATTTTCGAACTCCATCAGGGTCTTTATGGTCTTAAGCTACACACCAAATTTGGTTATCCTATCTGGAATATTTCCCGTGAAAAGTAGTTCCCCTTTACATATACCGTGAACAGAGTTGAAAAAAGTGAATCAAGGGCAATAACTCCGGGAGAAATAATCACGCAGGTCTCATTTTCGAACTCGATCAAGGTCTTTATGGTCTTAAGCTACACACCAAATTTGGTTATCCTATCTGGAATATTTCTTGTGAAAAGTTGTTGTCCTTTATAGACACCGTACTCAGAGTTCAAAAATGCGAATCAAGGGCAATAACTCTGGAAAAAATAATCGCGCTGGTCTCATTTTCGAACTCGATCAAGGCCTTCATGGTCTGAACCTATATGCCAAATTTGGTTATCCTATCTCGAATATTTCTTGTGAAAAGTTGTTCTCCTTTAGGACGGAGGGAGGGAGTGAGGGAGGGAGGTCAAATCAATATCCCCCGGCCACTTCGTGTGGCGGGGGATAATAAAATGGTAATAATATACACAAACCCGTGGCAATGCATAAAATGGGACAGAGGGACAGATTTTAAGCTGCTGTAAATGTGGCAATGGAAATGAAGAAGGAAATGGCGAGGTCCTGATAACATAATACCATTTGTAATAACATCATGAACACAATCTCTGTTAGTACCATGTTGACTTGAATTAACTACATGCACCATGGAAAAAATTAAACATCACTGAATCCTGCAGAATATTGATCCAAATTACCTGCAGTGCAATGCTTCAAACTGTCCAGCATCCAGCAGACTATATGCTGTTTTTGTTTCATATGATGATCATTATGTGGAGAAATAATAAGTGTTTTCACTATTATAGAAAATTTTTCTTTTTTCATATTAGAAGGAAAATCCCACAGAACCCCTGCAATTATGCCAACTGACATGTAATTCAAGTCAATGCTGCTCACCTTCTTCAGTTGACTGTGAAGCTGGCACATTGTCAGGGTTACGGTGATGGGGAGACAGGGTAACTGAATCTGACGCAACATCTGTTGGGCCTGGGATCAGGCAGGGGCAGGGACAAGTGATTTAGTATGAATGGCTTGCTAACAGTCTGTCTGCATTAATTAAATGTCAGCTAAAAAAGGAGCAACCAATAATTTTTTTCATTTTCAGGATGACTTTTATATATACAAAGGAAAAGCACAGCAATGGGCAGCAAAATGGCACCAAATTACGCTTCTATACATGGGCCTTTTTGAAAATAATATCATCTTGAGCCCAGCAAACCCTTTTCATGAAAAAATCTTATTCTATAAACGATTATTTGATGATATTTTTTAAATTGTTGACTCTACAGTTGATGAACTCATGCACTTTCATGCGTATCTCAATTCTTGTAATGACCATCTTCAATTCACACTGGAACATGATATGCAATGGATTAGCTTCTTGGATGTTAAAGTCTATAAAGAGGGGAGGGAAATAAAAACAGATCTCTATTGCAAACCAACTGATCGCAACACTTTACTGAGAGGAGACAGTTTTCACCCACGATCGCTGATTAAAAGCCTTCCCATCAGCCAGTTCCATCGGATTTGCAGGATATGTAGTGACGAAGAGTCATATTCTACACAAGCTGAGGATTTATCTAATAGATTTTTCAGCAGAGGTTATAAACAGGAGTGGGTAAATACTACAATGGAACGCTTTGACAACATTACGCAAGACGAATGCCTTCGGCATCAAAAAAGAGCACCAGTAAGCAGACTAATGCCCCTATGTGCTGCGTAAAATACTCCCCGCTGGTGTTTGAATTAAAAAAATCTGTCCAAAAACACTAGCACATCATTGATTCAGATCCTAAGCTCAAAAAGGTATTTCCAGACAAGCCGAGGATGGTTTTTAAGCGCGCACCTAATCTAAGAGACCGTTTAGCTAGGAGTGATATGCGCCCTCAGCGCGCACCACTCCTACCGCCTGTGCCAGATGGAAATTATTGGTGTGGCAGTGGTGTACAGTGTTCATACACGCACAAATGTAAAACGTTCAATCACCTACACACTGGCAAAACCATACGCATTAGGGTGCTATTACCTGCAGCACCACACATGTCGTATATATGATTTTGTGTCCTTGCGGCATGGCGTATGTGGGTAAAACTACGCGCGCGTTGCGTACGAGGATCAGTAAACATAGGAGCAGCATTAGAACAGGGGACGAGCACAGTCCCGTAGCTGCACCTTTTAAGCGCGCTGGTCACAATGTTAGCGCACTGAGATATGTGGGGGTGGAATGTGTTAATAAAGCTCCCAGAGGGGGCAATCATGATAAGAGGCTTCTTCAGAGAGAGACTTTTTGGATTTATAACCTTAATACAATGTCTCTAAATGGTTTAAATGAAGAATTTGACATAAAGCCTTTTTTGTAATGTTTTTTCTTGTAATATTGTGTGTGGGATAATGTGACAAATAGCGTCAATGTGAGACCGCAGCATACAATGTTTATTTGTAAGTTAGGGTGTTGGTCACTTTTTTCATCTTTTCATGGTCTTGTGTATATGTATTTTTATCATTAATGGTTTTATGTGGTGACTATGGCAAAGTGGTTCTTAGGCCCGTCAAGGCCTTGGTAAGTAGTCTAATTGAAATGAATGAGATCAGCTGATGCATGATCAGCTGACCATGTCTGTCCTCTATGTATATATGCTGGAGCCACTGTTTTATGCCATTTGCCTGAGGAAGACCCAGTTGGGTCAAAACGTTGCACAATAAACATATGGGAGTATAAGTAGAGTGCGGGCATCTCATTCTTTCTTATTGTATCCAGCCCTTTTGCCCTGCACCTCACCGGTGGTGATGTGCACACTACCACCACTACTCTAAGTAACTAATGTCAAACAGGACAAAAGTGGCCAGTTTAACTGTGGACTAAACTAACAGCTTAATTTCCAGCAGTCAGGAATTTCCACCACTCAGGGACTACATCCTAGCCTGACTCTGCCAGCCTTTGTACTTCCGCTTAATTTCATTTCGTTTCACTACTCCGTCTGGTCACTCGGAGCTCTGCCTCGTTTACCTCGGCAGAAAATACGCCGGACCAACCAACGAACAGAGGGCATGGCCGAGAGCCATGATGTAGCCACTGCACCGAGTTTGAAATAGTAGTCTTTGAAATCAACAATGGCCACGGACATAGATACACGGGACGCCATTTGCTCTGTTGTGGAGAAAATCCCGGATATCAGCGACTTATAGCCACAACAAGATGAATTTTTGGTTAGTTTTTTGAATGGAAATGATGTTGTAGCGCTAATCCCTACAGGTTTCAAGAAAAGTTGTCATATCTACTTAATATCCATAATGAAACATATGAAATAGGCACCCTGTTCATCTGTGAGAGACAGCCGAACCACCTCAGCTAGCTTGTAGCTTCTAGTGTTACATTGCCCGCGAATTTCACACTATTTAAGTTAGCTGCAAACTTTTTAAAAGCCATGTCTTTGTTCAGGTCACAAGACCTATTCCCTATCTCAGTATTATGTTGTCATTATCCATGAATGAAACGGCTGTCTGAGACAGCCAAACACTTAGAGCCAAACTATGTTACTATAAAGTTAGATAGCGATCTCGGTATGATGTTAGCGCAAGTATTGTTAACGGTTCAGTTTTCGTGTCAACGCAGATTTTGTCCTGCTGTAAATACTGCGTTATTCTTGCCGATTGTCCCGTTGGTTTCGGGTCTCTTTTTTTTTTTTTTTTTTTTAATAGCAGCAGTATTGGCAGGAGAAACGATAGCTCAACAGCTTGTTTCTTGTAAGGAGAACAGAAAGAGCACCTTTGGTTCCTTTAAGTGAATAAGTGAAGGCTAAAATTTGGTAGATGGGCCTATGTATGGGTACAGTATTAACTTTAATGTACTGATCAGTTTGTTTTCGCTGCATTCCTGGTATGAAGAACTGTGGGTGCGTTCGAGCGCGTCTGCAAGTAAGCCGGCTGTGCGAGATTCCCGAAAAATTACGCGAGAATCTTGCCGAAGTTGCGCGATAAGCCCTCCAAACCCTGCGATAACTGCAAAATCCTGCAACTATCGCATGGTTTGGAGGGCTTATCGCGCAACTTCCATGGCGGCCATGGAAGTCGGAACCCGCTAAGGAGTGTGCAACAACTCACCTGCCGAATCAACTAGCCCTGAAAATGGATGGCGCTGGAGCGTCGGGCCCATACCCGGCCGTCGCTGGCCGTCAGAACGCCGAGGGCTAAGCGCGACAGTAGGGGGGCGCCGCGGTGAGCACGGAAGCCTAGGGCGTGGGCCCGGGTGGAGCCGCCGCGGGTGCAGATCTTGGTGGTAGTAGCAAATATTCAAACGAGAACTTTGAAGGCCGAAAATAAAGTATTGCAAGCGTAGAGGACTGTGTGCAGGACTTATTCGTTTCTTACAATTCTATCCACAAAATTAGCTCATTTCAAATTTGATGGCTGCTACAGGTTTCAAAAAAGTTGGGACAGGGGCCTGTTTACCATGGTGTAGCGTCCCCTCTTCTTTTTAACACAGAGTGGAGGCATCTGGGCATTGAGGAGACAAGTTTCTTCAGTTTAGCCATTGAAATTTGATCTCACTCTTGTTTAATACAGGCTTCCAGCCGCTGGAGAGTTTTGGGTCTCCTTTGACGGACTTTTCATTTAATTATGCACCAAATGTTTTCAATTATGCATGTACTATCAAGACACATTTTTCAGAGAAGGGAGAAGACGTGTTTCAAAAACTTTATTAGTCTCTGGGAACGAGCCAGGAGGCGGGACTTCCGTTGAATGCGCGAGCTTACTTGAAGCATAACTGTGGTATTTTATTATTTTTAGCGAAACATAACCGCGTTTCTAGAGTTCTGAGGATATGAGTGGACAAAGCAGACTTGGATTATACTGGAAGATGCGCTGGACGATGGTTTGAAAGTTTGTCAACGGACGTTTTGTGGACTTTTTACCATTGCTACTGGGTGACCCCATTTGCTTCCAGCAAAAAAGGAATTTGGATAATTTTTAAAAACTCTCCAGTGGCCATAAAGTTGCGCCAGGTGAAAAACAACCTCGTCCGTTCGAGACATCTAATGGTGAGTAATTGATATACAAATTATAGTTTTTGGTGGACTATTCCTTTAAGCAGGTAAATCTGTGGCTCAGACCGAGCCACCAGAACATGGGTCCACCCCTCCACGCCCAGGGGCGGGTTCATACTCGTGCACAGGTCAGACCCAAGGGGGAGGGGGAGTAGCAGGTTGCATAGCGTGCGCAGTTAGAGTAGAGAGAGACACGGCATTGCAGCATTTGCGATGGCTGAAAAACAGCCCAAGAGAAAAAAAAAGTTACCGTTCCAGTGGTGTCAAACTCAAGGCTGACAGCAAAGTCGTTTTCCCGCAAATAAAGTTTGATTTCTGCAAATTGTGGAATCGGTCAAATTGCGGAACCAGTCAACCCACAGTACTAAAACTCGTCACATGTACTACTGCCGTTTACATGACAATGCGCGTCCATGAACTTCGGGGGTGGACACCGGGGCTGAGTATGAAGGGAGGGGTGGGTGTGTATTCGTTTACACTTCAAATATCAATAACCTCTCTACTCGTTTTCTCCCACATCGCTGACTAAACCCTCTGCAGCGAGTCTACACCGATGCAAGCTTTCAGACCACCTTCTGTTCAAGGGCAGCTCTTATTTTGTGTCCGAGATGGAAGAAACGCTGAATATTTACAAATTTCAGTTCCATGCGGCTACTTCCGAAAGATAAGTAAAACATTACCTAACTTCAAACGGACATTTGATTGACTGTTTCATGCACAAATTACGAAACTAAAAGTTACATTGTATTTTGAAATGAACATGCAGATGTGCACCCGAGATAACACTGAGTATTTTTATTTATTGAATCAATGATTGGTCTTTCAAAATGTGCCATTTCATGCGCAAACGTCTTCATCTTTGTCAATGCTGTGCATTAAATATTTTTTAATATTAATTTTATTTAATTATATTTTCCTCTCTAAAATATTTTGGGTATGAATAGTATCATTTAGCCTGGAATCCATCCGTATCAAGCTTTGGTCGCTCCCAACGGTCACTTGCTTGTACGTCTGGCCTCAGTCGGTAGACCAGCGTTTGACTTTCAAATATTCGCACAAAATCCATGCGAGATCTGTGATTGGCTCACAGTCGCAAGGGTGCCCCCCTCCCCTCTTTAGACAGACTTAGAAATAAATAAAAATACCACAGTTCTGCATTCAACGGAAGTCCCGCCTCCCGGCTCTTGTTTATGCGAGTATTCATCTGAGTGGCAGCAGAGTCTCTGCGCACTGAACGACCCGGGAGGCGGGACTTCCGTTGAATGCGCGAGTTTACTTGAAGCATAACTGGTATTTTATTATTTTTAGCGAAAAATAACCATGTTTCTGGAGTTCTGAGGATACGAGTGGACAAAGCTGACTTAGATTATACTGGACGATGCGTTGGACGATGGTTTGAAAGTTTGTCAACGGACGTTTTGTGGAGTTTTCCCATTGCTACTGCGTGACCCCATTTGCTTCCAGCAAAAAAGGAATTTGGATAATTTTTCAAAACTCTCAGTGGCCATAAAGTTGCGCCAGGTGAAGAACAACTTCGTCTGTTCAAGACATCTAATGGTGAGTAAGTGATATACAAATTATAGTTTTTGGGTGGAGTATCACTTTAATCTAGCTGATGCAATCATGCCCTTCGAGCTATAGTTAATGCCAATTACCTGAAATACGTTACGTAATTTGAGTATTATTTAATTTAGCCTTTATTATACCGGGGAATCCCACTGAAATAAACAAAATGCAAATATGGCCAAACATTATCCTGTTCAAAACCTAACAACCACTCCAAGAGTAAATGCAAGCAAACCACAGTCTAATTTTTAAGCTCATGTCAAATAACATTCACGAATGCCGTTGCTGGCCAGCTAACTCATATTCGATTGGTGGTTCTCGCCAAGAGCAGAAAACATGAATATTCATATATTCACTTTATTAGTGACGTAAGGGCTAAACGCTGGCTATACGACGGAGGCCAGACTGATAAGTCAGTGACCGTTGGGAGCGACCAGCACTTTATCAGTATGGATTCCAGGCTAACTATCATTAGGGAACTAGCCCGTCGTATACAATACAACGAACCTATCGGTAGGCATGGTGATGATTACCTCCGCTTCCCGTTGGATTAAGGGCAAGGGCATCCAAAAGTTTATACACGTATTTACACCCTCCCCCTTAATTAAGCTCCCTCCATAGCTGTGAGGGAGACTCCAAACGGAGTGACACTCGATAGTGAAGTGCTAGTGGATAGGGGCCGGTTTGGGATTCGGCCGGAGTTAAGTGGAAATCTGCCTTCAGTCTCCTGCTTAATCGACTGTGGAGGGAAACTTTGGATAATGCACCTAGCAAGATATGACCACTAGGGGGTGATAAAGGACTTCTGAAGTGAAATCTGTGGCTGCTCACTTCGGTTTTTGTCACAGTTGTCATCACGGACTGATTCGATTTTTTTAAAAACCAGTTTTTCTGCAACCCCGCATCTGTGTGTGTGTGTGTGTGTGTGTGTGTGTGTGTGAGAGAGAGAGAGAGAGAGATCCCAACAATTTAGTTGACTGGTTCTGATGATTTTTAAATCCAATCTAGTCGTGCAAAAGTAAAATGCTTGCTCTAGTTTCCCGTATGAAATTGAAATTGAAATTTTTGTGTGGCGGTTTAATGGATCATTTTCACCAAGCTGCAATTAAACATAGGCAAAGATACATTGTCATCAGTTGCACAGCCTGTGTCATTATTAATTATGGGTGTATTAATCTGAAATATGGAGTGAAGATTTAGGGGTTTGAGTAGTGATGGGCAGGAGCAGGAATGTTTCCTTTAGGTAATAGCCCAGGCTGGCTTCTTCCTGTGTGTGTATGTGGGTTCGGGGGTGTGTGTGTGGGGGCGTGGGGGGGTCTTTCCAGTCATACTAGCTTGCACCCAAGGATGAGGATGATGTGGAAGGGGGGGGGTCAGGGTCAGGGGGATCTCAGAAGAGCTGCCTCTGATTTGCATCCAAAATGACCTGTCACTGCCAGCTGGGGGGGGGGGTCTGTAGTGATGGGATAACAGTTTGGGAAGGTGCCTGTAGGGATAAGCGACTGACCCGCCCTCTGGACTCCCAGCCAGTCTCCCCTCCTCACACCTCGCTCAAAGCCCAGGCCCTGTCGGTACCCAGGTGCAAATGGGGCTGTCAAAAGCAGGCCTGACTACACATCACAAAGGAGTAAAGTCTGCCCTAAACACACACCACACGGTGCTAACGGTCTCACCCATACGGCCTGTTACAGAGCGCTGACGGCTGTGCTTAAAGGAAGTGGCGTAAAGCACAGTGCACTTGCTGCACACTGAGGAGTTCCTTTGTGTGTGTGTGTGTGTGTGTGTACATGGTTAGTGTACACCTACATTTGTGGGTAAAAAAATGTCCCCACGAGTGATTAAAAATCGGATTGTTTTATGCTTGTGGGGACGTCTAATTGAGCTATTTTACAGTTACGGCTTAAGGTTAGGATAAGGTTAAGGTTAGGGATGTACTGTTCATGGTTAAGGTTAGGGAGGGAGGTTAGGGAATGAAAGTAAGCTGATGGTATGTGTCCACAAAACATGAAAACACAATGTGTGTGTGTGTGTGTGTGTGTGTAAAACTCAAAAGTTCATAGTCTGTTATTGGTTTATGGTGCATCCCAGTTTTTCTGTGGTTGCAAACCACAATTTCACGCAGATATCAGGAGTGTTTATGCATGCAGAGGAGTTCTGTGTAATAGCTAGCAGAGTCATGTAATATAGACTCGAATACTGGGGTTTTCTGAACTGCCTCGTCACAGTGCTCCACACTGCCTGACTCTGTAATATCTGAAGCATTCGGTTAATTTTGGGGACAGGAAATTAATGAGCTTTTTCAAACTGAGTGGCCTGTTCTCATCTCTAGTGCTTTGTTTACCCACTCCTGAAGGGATGTTTGTATGTATTGCTGTAATGCCAGAAAATGACATTGGAAATCTCAAGGGAGAGGGGTAGCCTATACGTATAAGCAAATAGAGTATCCCACAATGTAATAGTATATTGAGTTTCATTCAGTGTGGGGTCAACCTGAAAATTATTGTTGATAAAATTGCATAGGCCTATATAGTGAGCACTATAATATATTAGACAGTGGCTCTTTTTTAATTATTATTTTGGTTCTGTACTCTGGCACTTTGAGTCTAGTATACATTGACAATGTAGCTGAAATGCAGACTGTCAGCTTTATTTTGGAGATGTGTTCACCTATATCAGATGAAATGTTCGAAGTCTTTGACACGTAGACATCATCAGATGCCGGGAATCTTCCCCGGTGATGCTCTGCCAGGCCTGTACTACGACCGCCTTCAGTTCCTGCTAGCCCACTGCATGTAAAATTAATGTTAAATTGAATTCAGGTCCATGACTGACTCGGCCAACAGAATCATATTAACAAAGAACGCGTCACTGTCCAATAAATTATGCTGCTCACTTAATACGTGATTGTATCTTATGTGTCTATATGTGTAAAGTCGCACGCACGCACGCACGTGAGCGTGTGTTCGCGCACAAAAAATGTACTATCTTTATCAACGGAGAATACTCTGTTGCTATAGAGACCAAGGCAATTCCTGCAAAGGAAGTCCGTAATTTCACCCGGCAAGAATGTCCTGTTTGTGCCGGGCAAGCCGATGGGTTGTCTTTGATAACGGGAAAAGATAGGGTCCTGGGAGGGGGTGAGGCAGACGATCTACGCTCTCTCTCTCTCTCTCTCTCTCTCTCATATGACGTTTTGCGTTCGGAGGAATTCTTGAACCGATGTCAATTTTACCGCCGGCAGTTCAAATGCATGGAGCAATTTTCATTTGTTCAAATATTCCGCACGCTGCAGTTATAATTCAAATGTAAACGCCACGGGTTTTGTTAATTTTTCGTTAAATTACGCGGATGCACTGAAGAATCCACTTACTTCTCACCCCTACTCCCCTAACCCCCACCCCTCACGTAGGTTGCCACAAAAAGAGTTGGGAATCACACCGATGAAAGGCACTCTGTGGCGGCAAAACAGGGTTGTCTGTCCATACATTTCCTGAGGCTGTTTCCACGCCTCAAGACAATGCCTCAGATCTCTCTCAGTCTATCTGAGAGGCAAATCGGGCTGGGTTTTTGATATCGATCTGCCCACTTCTGTGTTTCGCTCGAAATTGTTTTGGGTATAATTGAGCGTCGGCCTGGCTGTGTCGTCTCGGTGGCGCCGCGTTGCTCTACCCTGGACTGCTGAATTCACAAAACGCCTGCCCTGCACTGCCGGGTCAATGTCCATCTGCCCACAACAGGCGGATCCCTGGGGATATGTTCTCCTTTAATGCGGCCCGAGAACATGTTGATATACATACTATGGTGGCTTAACATAAAGCATTTTCGGTTTAAAATTACAGTTCTGACAAAAATAAGTAAATTTGAGTAGGTCATATCATAAACTGACAACGACACAGACCTACTTTTACTCAAACGAAAGTTCGGACACATTTGCTGATGAAAAAAATAAAACGATAAACGGCATACAAATCTGTCCGGGGGAAATTGCATTTAAAATGCCTCATATTGGGGGAAAAATCATATAAATCTGCTACAGGAAAGAAAAAAGAATAGTGTCAGTGAGCATGTGGCACATGCGGATACTTGGAAGAGCTTTCCTGATTAATTTCGCTTTTCTTCATATTGTATGCGATACTGGTCAAACCATTCGGCAAATACTGTATTAGATATATACTTGTGTCTGAAAAATGTTCATTTTTTTCCATCAATGCAAGTAGGTGGGATTTATCACGACTGACCAATCGTAGTGCACAAAAACTTATTTACTTATATTATGGACGGCAGAGGCCAATGAGCTTTTGGAAGGCGGAGACTATTTGGACTCTGAGTTGTGTTCCGATAGAATTCAGGCTTAAATTCAGTTCAGAAGTCTACTGATGGGAGCCGGGGAGGTGTGCGAATTTTCTGCGGTAACAGTTTCGGATTATTCTCTTTACGCGCTGTCAAGGACTTGATGCCCACAAGAAGTCAAAGCGTAACGGTTGTGGATGCAATTCTAAGGAATTCCTTTGTTTTTAAAGGAATGTATTTTCTGTAACTGGTGGCTCCGAGCTCTTGCGGCGGAGCTGATGGGTGTTGAGGTGATGCAGAAATGCGGAGTAGCGAATCTCAACATCCGTCAGTGATTTTAGCATCGGCGGTAGGGTGTTTTGACCGCACGCTTCACCTGAGTCCCGACGCCGTCCACTCATGCAACATTGACTACGAATTTTGTGGCGAAACCTAAAGGACAAGCGAAAGTGGATTTGGAAATATATTTTTGTAAATGGATCGCCATTCGAGTTCCATTTCCATTTGGCTTCAGCTTGAAATTTGCGCGATGGCTGTGCTTCTGATAAAAGGTAACTCTTGAACCCAAGTATTGTAGAGTATGACTGAGCTATAGAACGATGGCTTGCTAACATACTTTCCTTGGCTATTATTCATGCATTTTTATCAAGGGATGATTAATTCCAACAAGTAATCTTGCTGAGAAAAGAGGAGGAATCTATGACGGATCTCGGTTTTGTTAAACACTGAGTCCTTTCTTTACCATGGATATCCGTGATCATGTTGCGAGCCTCTGCCAGTCAAGCTTATACTGAGTGCCATATTAAATGGTTAAAGCTGGTGGCCTTTTTGACCGTCGGAAACCCACTCAACGTGCCTCCGAATTTGGTGTTCACTCATTTTTCGCACAAATATGTTCGGTGATATTGATGAAGTTTTAGCGTTTAACATGGTTTCACGCAGGCGCTCGTCACTGCTAGTTTCGTTTGTGCCTTCGGCGCTCCTAGTTCACTCTGTCATTCTACACTTTTGCCTCGCGTAAGCAGTTGGTGTAATGCGTGAGGAAGCATGGTTTAGAGAAGTTCAAAGGGAAAGAAGTTTCGTGAGTTTGCCGAGTTGAAGGCAATCTAGGCAAGGCTATACATGTTTTTACAGATTTAATTGAAGGTGCTGGCTCGGGTTGAATGGAATGTGTTCCCATTTGTTTCTGCTGTCAGACAGAAGATACATGGACCTGTTTACATTGTTATTAAACTCGTATCTGCCGGATCGTTTATACAAATATCTGTCGGTATTTCCTGATGTTTGATTGCTCCCCGTTCACTAAAGTCTGTGAATAGATATTATGTTTTGCCTGTGCGGCGGATAGAAACGATTTCGTTTTCCACCATTACACATGCATACTATGCCCATGTAATCATGCTTCAAGGTACGCATTTTTTTCAATCATATTTTATTATTTCTGCTATAGCTCATTATAGGCCTAATAATCCTTGTAAGTACTGAAGTGTTTTTGACTCATCATGTGGATGCTACTACTATGCTAATGAAACGTCCGGTTACTGTACCTTATGACATGATCAGTGGTGTTGTCACGTATTAAGACTTCATAATTAAAATTGACGCTCATCGTGGCGGCACGACGCTGGCTACGTTGACTTATCTTTCGTCAGCCACATCAATCTTTTTATTTTTCTTTTTTTCAGGGGAGATAAGGTGCTACTGTGACGCCGCCCACTGCGTCGCCACTGGCTACATGTGCAAATCGGAGCAAAACGCCTGTTTCACGAAGGTGCTGGACCCGCTCAGTACGAACTCTCCATTGACTCACGGGTGTATCGACCCTTATCCGACCCCGAGTGCCGTGTGCAGTTCGGAGACTTCGAACGATAAGAGCGGAGGTTCTTCCCCGCTGGAGTGCTGTCATGAGGACATGTGTAATTACAAGGGCCTGTACGATCTGGTCTACGCTAGAGGAGACGCTCCAGGTAAAAAAGAAAGAAAGAAAAAAAAACCATCGCTCGATTGAAGTCTTTGTTCTCTCCTTCGTTTTATGGTTGGCATTAATTCAGATATGTACGGGATGTGCATTTTTTATGATTGATGCGCTTCTTAAAAGAGAAGCATGGCGCATTTCCCTCATTTAGCCGAAAGTTTTACTGCTAAACTGGTACGTAACATCAAAGGCTGAAGATCAAAGTAATTCGGATACAGCTTACAGTAATCAACTTACTCTCTAATAAGATGGCCTAGGTTTGAGGGCCATTCCAGTGCTTCTTTACCCACTTTCTAACTGCCACATGTGGGCCAAATGTCTTCTGATGAACCCTTCTCAGCTCTTCAGTTTTCATCTGAGAAAGGGTGAAAACTGTGAAAGCTCCTCGGAGGAACCATTTTGTCTGACTGAATACTTAAGGAACTCGACAGGTTGACTTTATGGAATCAAAGTGTTCCCTCAGCTGTAATAAATTTCAAGCTGCTTAATATTAGAAACAAAAGTTCACCAGTTGCCTTAAAATTAAGAGTCAACTCACCTTGAAGAAAAGCTATGTCTCAACTCACAATTTGTCAAGACCATGGATAACTTTAAGTTTAACTTCTAAAAACTTATGAACTTGAGTTAATTATATAAAACTTGTCATGACAAGCTGAGTTAAAGAGAAGAAATAAGTTAAAATAACTTGATGGGGCTATCACATTTTACACTGTTTTGGAATCATTTTTCTGGGGACCGATATAGTAGTTTTTCATAAGGAGTGCCACCTAAGCTTAGAGTAGATTCTTTATTTTATTTATTTTTGCAAAATGCTAGTTTATTCTTCAGGTCATCAATCAGATATTTGATGGGTTACTGCAGTAGCCTACAGTGACATGACAGGGGGTGTGTGTGTGTGTGTGTGTGTGTGTGGCTTGTCAGATTAAAGCTCCTGAAATTGCAGAACAGGTTTCTTTCATGATGGGAAGAGTCATTTCCTACACAGTTCCTTTTCAGAGGCGTTTTGTTGTGCACAGGCCAGAAGCCATTCTTGCAAAACATAGGCTGCATTCGAATAGTCAAAAAATGACGTCCTACCTTCTAATTCCTAACCACGTTTCATTAACCTCGATGGAAAACGTTACGAGGTTAAGGAAAGGTGTTAAGGGGAATTCCTAAAGCTTTTGGAAGACAAGCGTGCCAGTAAGAGAATTCAAATGCACTTACACTAGGTAATTTGATCATGCGTTTCTTGCCCGTCATGTTTTTTGTTTTCGTGATTGGCCAAATGGATGGTCGTCGCTCTGAATATTGCTGCTGCATGGTATTGTGGGGCATCCTTATCTCCTTTCTTTTCGTTAAGGATGGTTCAGTGTACCATATGCTAAAGGTGATTAGTTAGGAAGCAATGAAGCACCATTGCATTTAGAGAAATCGAACACCCTTATCATGGCTGCCGCATAAGTAATTCCTGGTCATTCTCTAGGAGATAGGAACCATTCTAAGCAAAAAGACAATTGGAACGCAGCTATGGGCTTTTTGTTTACTTTGTGAGATGAGGAACAACTATCTGGTGAAGTATGTGGAAACACACAAGATGAATTTTAAAAGAAACATTTGGATGTATTATTGTAAAACGTAACTTTGTCAGGGCCCCAATGAGCACAGGAAATCTTTAAAAACACTTGTATGGGTGTTTTCAGGGTTTGAAAATTGCAAAAGTGCTTGGACTTTGAATAAAGTGCTTGAAATTGGATTTAGTGCAATCAATATGAAATTAATCACTGCTGTAAGGAAATGCTTGAAAATTCTTGAAAAGTGCTCAAGTTTGACTTTGGAGAAGGTGTTGGAACCCTTTGTGTGTATATTCGACCGTGAGTCAAAGCTTGGGGTAAATTGTGAAAAAGAAAGGTCGTGAACTTTTGAGTGTCATGTAGTGCAGTTACGGACATGTATTTGGATAGTGGATTCAAGCAGACCGGTTGGCTGAATCTCGATTTTCTGAAACAATTAAATTGAGCTTTAAATTGAAGATGACAATACAGATTGCCTCCAGAGGCCTGTGGTCCATGTCCTGGAGAGCTTCATGGATGTTTTTTTTTTTCATTATATTACTCGTCCATTTTTTTCCCGATAAACCAGTTCATTACACTGGTCTCTCATCTGCCTTGGTTACTTGATGATGAATGACTTCCTGATTTGATGCTGATTTAAAAAAAAAAAAAAAACGAATCATGTGTCTCTCCTGGACTATTCTGGTGAGATAATACCATATTGAAGTATACTTGTAATATTTTATACTGAAGTGTACTTGATGTGATATTAAAGTGTATGTCAACTATGCATGAGTATACTATTTTTAGGGCAGGGTCACAGACCTTACCAACACTAAACGGGTGGTGACCAACCAGGTTCCTCAAGATTTACCATCGTGTAGGTTTTTACTCCAAACTCAATAAAGCATAACTCACTCAACTATCAGCCGTCTTTGCTAATTAGGCTACCTCTCCTTCCTTACCGCAGATTTTAAGTCAGTTGCAAGTCCAGGTTTTTGGAGATAAATACTGGGTCAGGATTTTTACTGTTTGACTGTGGATAATCCACCTCTTCACTAATCCAGTAGGTTTTATTGGCAGCTTTAATCTGCCACACCTCACTCTACTGATGAGCAGTTGAACAGGATCTCTGGCTTCTGTGTGACTGTGCTTTGCCAGGGTTGGAGCGACATCTCACAGGATGGTAGATCTCCAGGAACAGGGATGGTGATTACTGCGTTAGGCTAGTTATTGTGAAGCGTTTGTGAATAGTTCTCCATTGGAACTGTCCCGGTCAGGGGTGCGTCCAAATACCCATACTGCATCTCTACGTACGGAATTTGGTCCGATACCAATCACTCAACCACTGATGTAGTAGGTACAATGAGTATGTATCAGCAGTGTAAGCAGAAAATCGGACATAATATATGGCTGCCATTTCACCCATCTCCTGACCCAGTTTATCCATGACGTACCATGACCTTACCCCGAGGAAAATTTTAATACGCAACTTTGAATCAGAATTGCGGCATTTGCAAATATTTAGGATGCATTGTAATCCATTTCAAGCTGGTTAAATTTAGAAATGCAAGTTCTAACCTTAAAAATGTGAGTTAACTCAGCTAAATCAGAGTTCATTCAACTTGAAGATAAGCTTTGTTTAAACTCACCATTAGTCAAGACAATGGATAACTTTAACCCCCTTGCGCAGAATACAAATAATGCCAATTTTTTCCTTTTATGCATGAGCCTATTTAGGCTTTGTAACACAGTATTTGTGTCACAGAGACTTTGGAAAATTATTCCAGTGAAGAAAAACATTTGTAAATTCAATGACTGAATTATTTAGGAATTAAATTTTGGAAATACGGACACCGGCGTCTATATCTGCGCGAAGGGGTTGTTAACTTAAGAACTTATGAACTTGAGTTCAACATCTAAAATTTGTTATGGCAAGTGGAATTAAAGAGAAGAAGTAAGTTCACATGACTTAATGGGGCAATCATGTTTTTCAGTGTGTGCAGGATAATCTAGGGTCCCTGTTAATTTCATATACTGTTTATTGCATGTGTTACTTTTGACAGGGCTTCCCTCTGTGACCCTGCCCAGATAGAAGTGTGTTAGATGATGAATGGATGGATAGATGAATGGATTTTCTGTTTTCTGTTTGAGTCGAGTGTCTGACTGTCCTCTCGTCCTCCTGCACAGATCAGGGGAGCCGGTACCCGCCGGAGGGCAGCCAAGGCCTAGTCACCCGGGTGCAGGAGCTGACCTCCGCCAAAGAGGTGTGGTTCCGCGCGGCAGTGATCGCAGTGCCCATCGCAGGGGGATTAATCCTGGTGCTGCTCATTGTGCTCGCTCTGCGGATGCTGCGCAGCGAGAACAAGCGCCTGCAGGAGCAGCGACTCCAGATGCTCTCCCGCCTGCACCACAGTTTCCATGGACACCAGCCCAGCAAGGCCCACCTGGCCAAACTGGACCTGGAGTGCGTGGTGCCCCTGGGGGGCCACGAGAACTGCTGCCTTACCTGTGACAAGATGCGGCAGGCGGACCTGTCGCTGGTGCACTGGGGCCTGTACAGGGGACACGGCAAGCTGGAGTTCGTATGACCCCCTCGGCCCCCTACATCGCGCAATCCTATTGGACAGAACTCAGGCTTTCTTTCCGTCCAATGACGTGGCATTAAAACTGCCACTTTTTTGTGGTCGATTGCTTTCCAGTTCAATTCATTTTTTTTGTGTTTTTTTCTTCTACAGAAAAAACTGTACTGCAGTCGGTTTGGTTTTTTTTTTTTTTTTGCGAAGAAGCACTTTACTTGAAACAAACGGTGAATCAAAGCGGAGCCGTTCATCCAACTGGAGGGCGCTGAGGGGGCTAGTTTCATTTGAGCCCTTGAATCTTGGGGGGGCCCCGTTGGCTCTGCTGAAGGATTCCAAACTTTTTCCTATTTGCACATTTGTATAAAGAAAATGGGGTGTTTTGCTTTAATAAAAGAAACTGGGTAGAAAAAAAATCCACACTGACCAGGGTAAATAAACAGACTTTGAGGAGGGAAATGAGATTCAGTGTTAACGCAATAGGTGCACACACTCCTCTGTGTATGGTCCTCAATTCAGTTTATTGTAAAGATTTCAAAGTATATATAAATATATTTTTGTCCGATAACTTGTTTGCCATGTTTCCTGTGCCGGCGGATGTAAATACGATGAAATAAGATGGTGTGTTTTGAGATAAATTAATAATCTATTGCGGTTTCGTGGTATGTGTCGCTGAGTCATTTTAAAAATATGCGCAGAGAACACTCTCATAATCTTGTCTTTAAAATACTTAGAAAGTTTCATTTCATGGGGCATGTGTGCCAAAAATCAGAGGCTTTGTAAGTAGCTGCCAAGAGGACAAAGTAGGATTTCTGCTTTACGAGCAGGAGATGGTATGTGAGAATCCTAATGCTTCAGCTGAATACCCTGATCTTTTTGGCTATAATGAGTAATTTGTAGAATAAGTGACTGAGAAACAAGAAGCTGTGCTTTTCAGATGACATATTTCTCATGACTGCATCTTAATTTAGAAATTTATTGGTGCGTCTAGATTTTATTGGCTGTGTGGTGAGCTAGACTATGGCAGAAATGGGAGGGTCGTAGGGGCTGTGAATTATTAAATGGGAAATAAGATTATTTTCGCATTCAAAATCAGTTAAAACGGCATTTCAGATGGATTAGTTTGTTTGTTATGGGACCGGATATGTTAGGTCTGGTCTTTATGAAGTTCTTAAGACTTGCGTGTGTTCGCCTCCGTGACCTGATCGCCAGCCCTTTTAAAGGAAGCACTGATGTTTGTGAAAAGCTGTACTGTCTTGTTTTACAATCGCATTACACGGCTGACTCATCTCCAGCGGCGAGGGTTTTGCCCTTCTGAGTTCAACCGTCTTTTTGCGTCTGGTTTCATCCTGTATGTGATTGTGTTGTATTTGATATTCACACGATTCGCGCTCTCAGTAAACCTAGCCCTATTCAGCGCCACAGAATACTTGCATTAGATGGCGCGTCACCGATGAATGGGAAGAAAGCGCTTCGCTCTGCGCAGACAGATTAATTCACGTTTTATCCCCTCAGTTTCCGAGGCATGATAACTTTGTTTTGTCATAGATAATTTGGGATGGGCCTGTCCTGTTGTGGGGCGTTAGTACGTCCGGTTTGTGGAAAACACATAGTGTTCGGTAAAGAAAAGAGTCATTGCACCTTCCCGCATGGTCCTGGAATTAGTGCAATGATAGTTGTTTGGCCCTGTGAAATGCAGTTATTGCAGGCATTGGACATCCCTTGGCATCTACTAGGGAATGGGCCATATCTCGTCTCAATCAGCATCTTGCTCATGAGTAAACTCCCATCTGACTTCCACAATATAGGGGCTTTTATAGAAAAACATTTTTGTTAATATTTTAAACTACGCCATGACTTTTGCATAGTCCCAACTGAAAATTCCACCTAAGACCTTCTAGAACTCTGAGGTGGTTTAAGATGGTCTAAACTGCGTTTTTGACCCCTCAGACAGGACATTACTAGTCTATGGCTGGTTAACCATTTCAGTGGTGGCTCAACTCTTTGGTAGAGTTAATTTTGAGTCACTCTATCTAATTGAATGATGTGTCTAACTTATTGGATTTTTCAGCTGCGTGTTAGAGATGGCTCAATCAGGTTAAAGTTCAGCACATCTTTCAGTTAGATACGGTGACTGAAAATGTGCTGTACCAAAAGACTGAGACATTTAAGGGTTAATGGTCATCTCTATGGCTGGGAAGGTGGTTAAAGCTGGTTAACATGGTAGAGTAAGCTGGAGTCTGCTTGTGAAAGACTGGTTGACCATCTTAAGCTGTCTAAAACGCAGCCTCAACCAGCATGGACAGGGTGTCTGATCTTCGTGTTCTGGATATTCTATAATGTGTGAAGTGTGGTTCTGATCCAGATTTTCATGCCTTGCAAAACAAGTAAATGAAAAGGGTGGTTCAGAAACTTAAGCGATGACATCAGTCGTCATAGCACAGCAAACGAACCGGCCCGTGGTCTCTCTGGGGAAGGCAAGTCCTTCAGGGCGTTTGTATGTTTTTCACGAGGACTGGCATGCGCTTGACGATCGATCGCAGTGTTAATTTTTCATCTCTTTTGTGTTCCGTCAATGTTGTTTTCCTAGAACCACTTCTTTCTGCAGCCAGGAACATGAGTTAGAGGACTCATGTTTCAAAATTAACAGAAAAATAGAACTTGTTGAGAAGTGAGACGTTCAGGACAGATATTTCACTGTTACTCGGCTCCGGCTGCTGTTTGCGTCTGAAACAAACATAAAAGTTTGAAATTAACCCTCTAACTGCCCTCTAAAACTTTTTGATTGAGCACACTTTGAGTCACTGTATCTAATTGAAAGATGGGTGGAACTTAACCTGATTGGATTTTTCAGCACAACATTCCTTAACAGAGTGTTAGAGATGGCTTATTCAGGTTGAGGTTTGTTCAATATATCTGTAAATTCGACACACTGAGTCAGAATGTGCTCAACTGAATGGTTAAGGAAATTAAAGGGTTAAAGACACTTTCTCTGTGTTGGTAAAGGACACTACCTTACAGTGTAGCAATTTTTCATGGCCCTGCGATGAACTGTGATATTGTGATAAATTTTACTTCGTATAATCCCAATGCTGTGATTTAGCCTGTGGTAGATTATCTAGTTCAGATCTATGTCACTGAATTTTTAACTTGACTGGAATTTAAGCTTTTTTTGGGGGGCCCATAGCCCATTACTATTTAACAGCGGGTTCAGCTCCTGAGTTTGTCTGTCCATTGCCTAGAGCTCCTCTGGCTTTGCCCAGAAACAACCAGCTGCTTTTCTCATGCTCACACTTACACAAAGCCAGTAAAATTTAGAGTGTCATTAATCACTTCCCGTTTACAAGCGGTAAAAAGGAGAGTTCACCCAAATTTCCAAGCACTTGTACAAAGTTTCCTTGCTTTAAGGGTGACCTAAAGTCACAGAGTACAGTTAACGATAGCCAAGGAAATGCTTGTACGTTTCGGCCTGCAGTGGCTAGGCTAACATATCCACATTTTTCTTTAGTAGCATCGACCAATAAAAATCGTGATTCCCTGTTTATTTTGACTGCAGTCCACTCTGAAGGTTAAGAAAACATTTGAGCTTTTTTGAGTGAAACTTCACGACTACGCGAGAGAACGTTTTTTTGGAATAATATCCTGCTTTCAGTTGGGGGAGAGTATTACGGCGACCCCAGCACTGACAATCGGCTGTTCTCGAGCGGGGTTTTTTTTTAAGGTCTAAAGGACAGATTTATGAAACACGGTGACCGTTTGAACACTCGGGAGTTTGTTTTCCCCGGCCCTGTGTTTGGGTAATAATAGCGAGTCTGGGGTCGCTCTGGCTTTTAAAAACCGCCTCTGCTTCCCTCCGTTTGGGCGTGTTTAACCACCCTGTCATTAGCAGGCGCTAGCGTCGACTCGGCACGTCCCCTGGGCCCATTAGCGCTGCAGTAATAACAAAACTGCGCGTTGAAACGGCTCATGTGTTCCTTGTTTTGTTAGCCAGCTTTTCTCAGGTCTTCTGGATCCCATTGCCTGTCCCTCTGGAGCAGGAAATGTTTCAACAGCAGGATGGGGGGGGGCTTAAATATGACTGGACCCTCCTGACAAAAGCCGAGATGAGAGGTCGTGACCTCTAGTGTGATACTTGATTAACACTTGGATATTCTCTTATCTGTTGTTCAGCTGCAAGTGAGCTGTGGAGTTAACATCTTCCCAGAGACTCAATTTCAACAACTGCCTTAAGACCTATGGTTATTGAAATGGTGCCTGTATGTGTGTGTGTGTGTGTGTGTGTGTGTGTTGCTTTGTTTTTGAGCGCATTTTTGTTTTTCTTAAATCGGGAAATATTCCTTGTTAGCATGCAACTTGCACGGTAAAATTTCATACTATATTTGGGGGCACTGACCAAAAAGAGTGATGTCATCACCACTGGCTGCTCTGGCCTCAGTACTGAGTTTGTGTCCGATGGGACCTGTAGTTTCTGACTGATTTGAAATGCTTGCACATTAAGTTAATTCATGAGTATCGTTGTCTCCTTGCTGGGATGTTTTTCTTACATAATTAATGGCTGTACCCCAATCCTGATATCTTTACTCATATTGCATTTCCCAGTGGTGTCAAATTCTTGTCTGCTACCTGTATACATACACACACACACACACATGCACACACACACACACACACACATACACACGCAGAGATGCACGGGCTATTGTCCTGACGTCTGCCACATTGATAACAGGGTCTATAAAGAATGGGTGTTAGCACAATAATCAAATTAGCTTTAAGCTACCTTCCCATTTTGTCTGTCCATCGAACAGTCACACCAGGAAACAAAAAGTTACTGAGACAACCAGAAATATTCTTCCATTACCCTCTGTAAAAAGGCACAGGCAGACCCAGTCCACATCAGCAATTTCCTCTAACTGAAAATTATTGTATTTGACCTTTTTGAAGGATTTCTCACAAAAGTCTTGCATATTTACACAACCAAACCTTACCAAATGTTTATTTGCCAAATCCTCCCTCCTCCCCCCACCACCAAAAAACCCTCCCCACCAAAAATAGGAATGGAAGACATTTGGACTGAATTGAGTGTTTTGTTTGTCCCATAAACATTTTCCTAAGGATGTGCATCTTCTCTGAAAGTTTCTGTGGTATAAAAAAAACAATTGGCGTAGTTACGCAATAGACTGTCTAGACCAGAGACATTAGAGACTGTCCCTGGTGGACATCAGGCTTAGTCTTAATGTAAACCTAAAAAAACTTTATATCAGTCAGTTCTTCTTTAATACATTAAAACGCACAAGCCGAACTGAACTGCTGTTGACTTCATACCAGTAAACATAACTTTTTTTTTTCTTTTTGCCTTGTGAACATTTTGATAATCATCTCTCCAAAACAAAAATAATAAGAGTTAGGAGTGTTTATGAAGCGGACTGGGGCTCTCCAGAGCTAATGTCATCCTCTGTTTACGGGCTGGGATTTGGGGAGTAGGAGGAACTCTGTCTTGTTGTGACATGTTGAAACAAACCGAAGTATTTCGCATGAAAGGGCTCCCATGAAGGAGTAAGAGGTACAGAGGTGTAGAAGGAGGCAGAGAGGAAAGGATTTATCTAGGTTTTTATTTTTTTTTTGTCACAGTGCAATTGGTGAACACCTGGACTGTCAATATGGGGCTCTGTGCAATGTCCGTGGCAAAGGTAGTGGGTGGAGGGTTATGGCGTATGCTCTCAAATACGTTCACACACATGCATGCATGGACATGGACACCCCACACACACACACACACACACACACACACACGCACACAAACACAAGTATTATTGCTTTCATGCCCAAGTCCCTGCAAACAGTGTAGTGTGCACACACAGACAAACTCACAAGCACTCACTCAAATATATTCATACTAACTCAAGTGCATCCATGCAGTGTGCTGCACATATACAAATGCGCGCACACACGCACTTACACATACACAAGCTGAATCTTCCGCTGCAAGCTTTCATCTCACAATGGCTCTGTGATGTAGTCTATCAGAATACTAAATACTGCCGCAATGCGAGACCAAATTGTGTTCTTAGTTGAAGTATCCGATTCAACAAAGAATTCGCGAACAATTGATGTTCAATTTCTTTTTATTTACTCAAATTATATAAACCTAATCCTATTCACCTTGTATTATTAAATTATTATAATCTATGCGGAGAGTGAATTAGAAAAATATGGCTTTAGTAAACACTAAGAAACGGGACTGTTCGAAAATGGACACACTGATAGCAAGACGACAGTGTCACCACATCACCATCCCCCGCCACGATCAAGGCCATAACTCCGAGAAAAAAAAAAGTATGCTTCTACATCCATTTTCGAACTCAACGTAGATCGTGACTAGCTTATTAAACATACAAAATTTCACGCATCTTGGTATTGACCTAATAGTTTCAGAGAAATCTTGTCCCCATTAAGCCCCGGACGGACCCCAATGCAATAATCCTCGTCCCGCTTCGTGGCGGGGGATAATAATAAATACATAAACAGGGTACTCTATGCCTGTTGACCGCTGTCAACTGAATGCATCACATAGCTGCCTGGGTTGTCATTGCCATCTGTTCATGAACACACGGACCGCCCCTGAGTGGCGCATTTTGTTTCGCCCAGGGCTTTGTCCAGAGATAAATAACGCATTTGCATTGTGAACGGAGCTGCGGATTAACCGACTGAAACGGGAGCTCTGACTGTACTCCGCAATGAAAGAAGCCTGGCATCGATACCACCACACCCCCCACAGCCTCTGTGTGAGAGTTGAGACCGTCCCAGCCTCCCGGCGAGCTGAAAACATCCTACCATCGATTGTCGCCCCGCGCGGATTTCACCAAAGCAGCAGCCAGTGAGAGATTTAATCCGCTCGATGCGCATATCTTGGCGAAGCGCCTTCCTCGTTTTACATGTATTTGTGGGTATTTTTTTTTAGGATGCGATCGTTGCAGGGAGTCACTGAGTGTACTAAGGACCCGGTCGATGTGTTCGCGGAAATAAGCAGCCGCTCCCGTCAAAGAGAAAAGCAAAATTGTGTTGTACAATCTGCAAAAAAAAAAAAAAAATTTTTGAGTTTGTTTTCAAAACGCAATAAGTGCCAAAATGACAAAAATTGAGATAATACCATAGAGTGATAGCCCAGTGCTTCTTACACACGGTGCAAAAATCCATTTTTACTATATATTTACTATAAGGTAAATTATTTCATGGTCAAAGTTTGTGTTTTTCTATAAAATGCAACAGGCGCCAACATAGAAAAAGCGGATTTACTAAAAATGAGTAAAATGGATATATTGCGTTTTGAAAAAAAAAAAACTTCATAAATACACACACACACACACACACACACACACATATATATATCTCTTTGTGGCGTCATTCTTCCACAGTTTTTTAGCGTCTAGTGTTGTTTTTAATGAATTACAAAGCTTCAACACTTTTCAGTTCACCTGTAAACGGAGAGTTTTTAAATTAGATCATCCTGAAGGGAATCACTGATTGACTTTAACTTCTTTCAAGCATGATCCATTTTAATGAAATGTATGTGAAGCAGCCAAAATCCTCTGCTTAAATTAACAGAAAAAAAAGATAAGCCTCACTCAGATAAGACTAAATGAATGTAAATAAAAATCATCTTGCCTTCTCAAAACCCCAGATGATAATTTTGGCTGACTTTGTCGACGCACATCAACATCAGTGAGTCATCCGCCTTTTGAGAGTGGTGTGTCATGAGATTTTGTAAAATTAGGAAAATGAGCCATGTAAGAAAAAATGGTTTGGAAATTTCAGTGTTACCCAACAGGACCACAATGATGTACCATGTGGGTTAAGCAGAACTTTTCCATGGAGCTGTAAGTGCTCTTGGTTTGGGTTCTGACCTCCACTCCTTGTTCAAACTATTATCAGAATGCACCCACCATTTAGGGCTGAACTTTGACCCTGAATGCGTGAGGAATGTGGATGTGCACTTTGTCCTCCCTCTCTGTCCAGCAAAGCAGTTTATCAAACATATCCACCTTCTCATTGCGACTCATCATGTAGTGACGGTACCTAACCAAGTGTCAATATTCAATGAAAAAGAGAGGCTTTTGTCGTCCTTATTTGAGTTTATGGTTAGGGTTGGGGGTTTGAGGATAGGGTTTGTTCAACCACTGGCATCAAATGAGGACAACAGAAGCCTCTAATTTTGTCATATATCAACGCTGAATGGACTCATCAAACATCTCCCAGCTATCTGAGTCTGTGCTACGTGAGCGTTAACACCACTAGTCTGGGATCAGCCTTGTCTTCCATCTCACAGTGGAAGTGAACTGAGGAAATCTGATCCTCAATCAGTACTCTTACTCAAAGGTGGAGGAGTAGGTCAGAATTTGGATCCCCTTAAAGAATATTACACTGCCCCCCTCCCCCTCATTTTTTAATCCAAGCGGAATTTTTGAAGGCCCCTTCTCCAACTGTGTACCCCAACACTCCCCCTTCAGGTCCTCCCAAAGCTGGGGTCCCCCGAATTCCAAACTGCTCACCCCTCCAGCGATGTGCTGCACTGACACATTTTATGAAAACGAAATGCGACAGTTTGCAGGCCTGAAACCCAGAAGCAAGCTAACACAGAAACCGCCTGATTAGCCTGCAAAACAGATGTAATCAGCGTCGCACTCAGTTACGAACTCGATAGTAAGAAAGAAAGTCTAGATGCACCAAATAAAGAGGGACAGCAACAGCCTTCATCTCAGCTAATCCCTTCAGTTCACCGTACGCTGTAAAACATGATAGCCCCATTAAGTTATGTGAATTCATTTCTTCATTTTAACTCCTCTTGTCATGACAAGTTTTGGATATTGAACGCAAGTCTATAAGTTTTGAAGAGATAAAGTTAACCGTGTCTTGACAAATTGTGAGTTGAAACAAAGCTTATCTTCAAGTTAACTCACATTTTTATGGCAGCCGGTGAACTTTCAAACCAGCCTGAAATGTGTTACAGTGTACGGTATCCAGTGCTGAATATACACTCTCGGAGTATTATTTAAAGTACAGGAACTGAGTGACCATGTCAGCCTTGAGGTAAACTGTTAGTCCTCCAAAGCAGTTGCCACCTGCATTAAAAGAGAAGCACAATGAAAAATAATGATCCACCCCGCCCCCCCATGAAGACACAGGAATAGTAATTTAGCCTAGCCAAGCTCTTGTTGAGGGCAATTCCCCTTCGACTAGAACTACAGAAAGTATAATTCTTCAAAAAGAGTGATCGATTTCCAATGTAAATAAGCTTTGATGTGTGGCAGGGCTTGGGGTCATTAAGAAAAGAGGTTAAATAAATAGAAATGCATAAAAAAAAAAACACGGTTGCCTCTCTGCCGGGTCATAGCAGCGCAACGCGCCGGCCCTGCCTCCGGTAACCCGACGCCGCGTTAATTAGGGCCCGAGGGCGACAGAGGATTTACAGTAATCTAAGATTGTGCTCCAGCTCCAGGGACGCCAGAAAACGAGAGAATGGGGCGGAAAAAAAACTGAAAGAGAGAGGGAGGAAGGCAAAAAGCCCTTACTGTGGCCGATGAGGAGGCCAGTGCAGCGATTTATCATACGGAGGGGGAGGCTGTTTATTGGGGAGGTCAGAGTTCCCGTTGTCTGTTTATAGACTGACTCAGGACTTTACCCTCACTGCACTAGGCAAATTTAAACAAGGATCTTCCTGCATTCCCTTCTCTTTCTGTGTCTCGCTATCTCCCTCTCTCTTTTCCCTATCGGTCTTTCTCTCCATCTCTCGCCGTTTTCTCACCCTCTATCACTCTCTTTCCCCCTCTCTCTTTCTCTCCCTGTATCTCCCTCTCTCTTTTCCCTATCGGTCTCTCTCTCCACCTCTCCCTCTCTCCATATGTAATCATTTCAACATTTCAGATGAACCGCAGGTTTTTTTTTTCTTGCTTATGAGCTTATGAGAGGGAACTGATGTAAGCTCACTGATTGATGTATTTTTAGTTGCAGTATGTTTTTATGTGCTGCTGACCTATGAGTGGCTCTGTGTGTGTGTGTGTGTGTGTGTGTGTGTGGGGGGGTCATTGACAGTTGGACAGGACTTGCGGTGGGCTTAAACCGCGTACGCTTGACGCAGCTAAAAAAAAAAGTTTCAGGGCATTCATTTCATCCGTTAAACGTGCGTGGACATAATATCAGGCAGGGTGCACCGGGCGGACTGAGATAAATAAACTCTCTGGAACACTCAGTACCTCACCAAATCACATCACAGAAAAATATCCTTGCTTCTGCCCTACGGTCATGGCGGCTTGTTAAACCACAGCCCTCTGTGAGAAGTTCCCTTTCCCGGCAGTTGCAGATTGTCCTTGTTCCAAGTGGCCTGGAAGTAGAGCTTCACTGTTCCACAGCCCATCTCAGCATTACCTTATTAATCAGAGGCTGTGTTCACATTGACTTTTTAGCTCAGGAGAGTTCCAAACCCCTTGAAAATGACCCATACTTATGTGGCAGCCATGATAAGTGTGTTCGAATGCGCTAAATGTTAAGGAAAGGTGTTTCAGTGCTCCTTAACTTATCTCCTTTAGCATAGGTTGCACTGAACCACCCTTTTTGAAATGAAAGGAGACAACACCATCCCACAATTCTGCGCAGCAGCAATATTTAAAGCCACAACCATCCGTCCAGCCAATCACGAAAACAAACAAATGTGACGGCCTGGAGACAGATGATCATGTCGCCAGGTAAGAGCATTTGCTTTCTTTTAGCAGCACAGTTGTCTTTTCCTAAGCAATTATGAATTCCCCTTTACACCTGTCCTTTGCCTCATGATGTTTTCTATCAAGATTAAAGAAAAGTAGCTTGGAATTACAACCCCAATTCCGAAATAGTTGGGACGAAGTGTAAATTGTGAATAAAATCAAAATGCAATGACTTTCAGATCACATGAGCCAATATGTTATTTACAATAGAACATAGTTAACATTTCAAATGTTGAAACTGAGACATTTTACATTTTTATCCACAAAATAAGCTTATTTCAAATTTTCTGGCTGCAACAGGTCTCAAAAAAGTTGGGACACAGGCAAAAAAGGGCTGAAAAAGCAATTAATATATAAGAGAATCAGCTGAGAGAACATTTAGCAAGTAATTAAGTTAACTGGCATCAGGTGTGTAACATGATTGGCTATAAAAGGGATGTCTTAGAGAGGCTGAGTCTCTCAGAAGTAAAGATGGCCAGAGGCTCTCCAAACTTTGAAGGCTTGTGTAAAAAAATTGTGGAACACTTTAAAAACAATGTTCCTCAGCGTCAAATTGCAAAGGCTTTGAAGGTCTCATCATCAACGGTGCATAACAACATCAAAAGATTCAGAGAAACTGGAAAAATCTCAATGCGTAAGGGACAAGGCCGAAAACCTTTACTGGATGCCCGTGATCTTCGGGCCCTCAGACACCACCGCATCACTCACCGGCATGATTCTGTCATTGACATTACTAAATGGGCCCAGGAATACTTCAAGAAAATACTGTCTGTAAACGCAGTCTGCCGTGCCATCCACAGATGCCACCTAAAACTCTATCATGCAAAAAGGAAGCCATTGTTGAGCATCTCTGATGCTATGGGGATGCATTAGTGCATATGCCTGTCTTGCCGCCATATTTCGTTCATATTTTATATGTATGTGTTTTAGTTGTTGTCTTGTATTTTAGGGGCACGTAATTTAGAGGTTTAGAGCCTAATCCGTGTCCCTTCTGTGCCATAGTGTTCCAATCTAACTGTGTGTATTGTTTTATTGTGGAAGTTTATAAACTTCATTGTCTTACTGTAAATCTACCCATGGCATAGTAAATTTTTAATAAATAAATAAATAAATAAATAAATATGGTGTGGGACACTTCCATGTTTTAAAAAGCACCATGAATGGTGAAAGGTATATAAAGGTTTTAGAACAACGTATGCTCCCCTCCATACGATATCTATTCCAGGGAGGGCCTTGTGTATTTCAGCAGGACAATGCTAAACCACATACTGCAGCTATTACAACAGCATGGCTTCACAGTAGAAGAGTCCATCTGCTGAACTGGCCTGCCTGCAGTCCTGATCTTTCACCGATTGAGAACATTTGGCGCATAATTAAACAAAAAGTCCGTCAAAGGACACCCAAAACTCTCCAGCAGCTGGAAGCCCGTATTAAACAAGAGTGGGATCAAATTCCAATGGCTAAACTCAAGAAACTTGTCTCCTAAATGCCCAGATGCCTCCACTCTGTGTTAAAAAGAAGAGGGGATGCTACACCATGGTAAACAGGCCCCTGTCCCAACTTTTTTGATACTTGTAGCAGCCATCAAATTTGAAATGAGCTCATTTTGTGGATAAAATTGTAAAACTTCTCAGTTTCAACAATTACTGTGTTATCTCTGTTCTGTTGTGAATAAAATGCTGGCTGGTGTGATTTGAAAGTCATTGAGTTTTGATTCTATTCACAATTTACACTTTGTCCCAAGTATTTCGGAATTGGGGTTGTAGATGATAGGACATAATTTTTGACTATTGGATGGCAGCCAAAGCTTCAGCCTGGGATAGACACACTTAGTTGACCTTGGGTTGACCTCTTTGCAGACCTGGGTGAGCTACATTATTGTTTTGGTTTCACATACCTTTCTGTGCTCTAATGATCATACTTGATTCTGTTGAGCCAATCAGGAGGACTAGGAAGGGTTAACATTTTTTGAGAGTGGTTTTTCAGTTCCAATGCACCAGACAAGCTCGGTAAAGTTTAAGAAAATATTTTAATTAAAAAATTTAACCTTGGTAAAAGAACCAGTTTATAGCTTTTGCAGCACGCTAATGTGCAGCCAAACCATATCTCAACAAATAAAATTCATTAAATGTAATGTGAATTGTTTGCTCATGTCTGCCGAAAAAAAAAAAAAATCAGCATTTCATTCTGCAGGTCGTGCTTGTTCTTTTTTGGAACAGAATGTTGAAGAGTAACTTCTGAACAAATGTCTTTCACAAATGCTGATTGATAAAGGTCATCATGTCTTGCTGAACAAAAGCATTTAAAAATGTGGAGATTTCCTGAGAGATGTACGGAAAAAGCAGAGGTAAGAGGGGCAGTGAAATGGCATCAGGAAACTACTCAGACCGTCGGATTCAGCTGGGAGCGCACTTAAGACACAAGTCAATAAATATCCTGTAGACCTCAGGAAAATGGTCCTCTCATCAATACCCACTCAGACACAAAGGAGCAGAAGAGGCCCATATTTGATGTTTAAGGAATACAGTTCCCAAACATACCCGGAAATGTGCAGTAATGTTCAATTTGGAGACGTATAAGAACAGTGAGGTCCTGTAGTGTTTAGACTGTGATGCAATTTTTTAATGATGTCATTCCAACATGGTTTACTCTACGTACATGTACATGTGCATATTCTCACATCATCGATGCCAGTTCATCAAATTTGTGTCACTCTAGAAATTTACGGACCTTCACTATGCTTTTCGCAAGCAAAAAAGGTATAAGCTACTTATGTTTTGCTGGAATGTGGTGCTATTTTGTGCATCGAAGTACTGGGTAGGAACCACCAGTTACAATTGTACTGTTTTTGCCACCTTTTTTTGCCTTTTTCTGATAGTATATATGGTTTTTATGCTGTTTATTTCACCACTTACCGCTTGTGTCATAACATGCTCCATGTTTTTGAAAAGGCAGTCAGCCTGGTGATCTGAAAATGGCGGTTACGTAAGCCCTGGCTGTATTTTGTTGTGTTTGTTTTGTTGGAATCCCCGAATCGCTTAGACAGACCCCGTGTCTCCAGGAATGATCTGCATGTTTACTTCTGCACAGCAGCACTCACGGAGACCGGGCCCGATGCGGATTCACAAAGCCAGGCCGCATCCAAAAAGTTTTCGGTGGCATCACTGAATAGATTTTTCTTGGACGCTTTTCTTAAACAAGCCCTCTCGCTTGACATTTAGAACATCCCGTCTTTTCACGATTCAGGGACCGTGAAAGGACATGTATGATTTGCACAATAAATAATATCCTCCATCCAGCTTGCAACTACACAATACATAACAGTGACCGACACATACAGGACAAGCGTACTCTCAGAGCGAATCTGATGATTTGGCTGTGTTGCCGTGACACCACACATCAGGTGATCGACCTGTTTATGATTGAGCGCACAATATACTCCTGTCTCAGGGGATTGGGATGAAGAGGGGTGAGTTTCGAGGGGTGGGGACAAAGACAAAACAACCATTAACCAAAAACTGAGGAAGTGCTGCTCTTGACATGTGTCTATTAGGCCCATTTCTGCGATTTGAGTGTGGGCTGGGGGTGGGCTAATGAGAGCAATCTGCCCCACCCCACTTCACTCTGTCCTGAAGGCAGATCAGGGGAAAGGCTGGACAGAAGAAGCTGAAAGGGGGGGGGGGGGCAGGTTTGGGAGGGGTGAGTGCTCAGGAACAGGCCGAACACAGGAGCAGGGGAAGAGTCAGGATGAGGCCCTGCTCAATGGAGCCATTTAGAATTCCTGAGGGAGGACTGAGAGAAAGAGTCTGTCAGACCTGTTCTTATACATGCTGTCCTTTCTATACCTCTCCTCATCCCCCCTCCTTCTTTCCTTTGCATCTCCTCATCCTGTTCTTATTCCTGCTGTCTCCTATATACCTCTCCTCATCTCTCTCCCTCCTGTCCTCTCTATCTCTCTATTCCTCTCTTCATTTGTCTCTCTCCCCTCTTTCTCCTCTCTCTCTTTATTCCTCTCGCTCTCTCAATTTCTCTACCTCTCTGTCACACTCTGTCCCTCTCTTAGGTCAGTAAATACCCTGGACGCCTCAGGAAAATGGTTAATATTTGCTCAGACACAAAGGAGCAGAGGAGGCCCATATTTTAGATGTTTAGGAACTACATTTCCCAATATACCGAGAAAGGTGAAATAATGTGGCATTTGTAAGGACTTTGTCACTCTCTCATCACTTTCTACAACCCCAATTTCGAAAGAGTTGGGACAAAGTGTAAATTGTAAATAAAATCAAAACGCAATGACTTTCAAATCACACCAGCCAGTATTTTATTCACAATAGAACAGAGATAACATAGCAAATGTTGAAACTGAGAAATTTTACAATTTTATCCACAAAATGAGCTCATCTCAAATTTGATGGCTGCCACAAGTCTCAAAAAAGTTGGGACAGGGGCCTGCTTACCATGGTGTAGCGTCCCCTCTTCTTTTTAACACAGAGTGGAGGTGTCTGGGCATTGAGGAGACATGTTTCTTGAGTTTAGCCATTGGAATTTGATCCCACTCTTGTTTAATACAGGCTTCCAGCTGCTGGAGAGTTTTGGGTCTCCTTTGACGGACTTTTCGTTTTATTATACGCCAAATGTTCTCAATCGGTGAAAGATCAGGACCGCAGGCAGGCCAGTTCAGCAGACGGACTCTTCTACTACGAAGCCATGCTGTTGTAATAGCTGCAGTATGTGGTTTAGCATTGTCCCGCTGAAATACACAAGGCTTTCCCTGGAACAGATGTCATCTAGAGGGGAGCATATGTTGTTCTAAAACCTTTATTTACCTTTCAGCATTCATGGTGCTTTTTAAAACATGCAAGTGCCCCACACCATATGCACTAATGCATCCCCATACCATCAGAGATGCTGGCTTTTGAACTGAACGCTGATAACAGGAGGGGTGGTCTTTCTCCTCTTTAGCCCGGAGGACACAACACCCATTATTTCCAATAAGAATGTCAAATTTGGACTTGTCTGACCACAGGACACTTTGCCACTTTGCTACAGTCCATTTTAAATGAGCCTTGGCCCACAGAACACGGCGGCGCTTCCAGATCATGCTCAACAATGGCTTTCTTTTTGCATGATAGAGTTTTAGGTGGCATCTGCGGATGGCATGGTGGACTGTGTTTACAGACAGTGGTTTCTTGAAGTATTCCTGGGCCCATTTAGTAATGTCAATGACAGAATCATGCCGGTAAGTGATGCAGTGGCGTCTGAGGGCCCGAAGATCGCGGGCATCCAGTAAAGGTTTTCGGCCTTGTCCCTTACGCATAGAGATTTTTCCAGCTTCTCTGAATCTTTTGATGATGTTATGCACTGTCGATGATGAGACCTTCAAAGCCTTTGCAATTTGATGTTGTGGAACAATGTTTTTAAAGTATTCCACAATTTTTTTACGCAAGCCTTCACAGGTTGGAGAGCCTCTGGCCATCTTTACCTCTGAGAGACTCAGCCTTTCTAAGACATCCCTTTTATAGCCAATCATGTTACACACCTGATGCCAGTTAACTTATTTACTTACTAAATGTTCTTTCAGCTGATTCTCTTATACAGTATATTAATTGCTTTTTCAGCCCTTTTTTTTGCCTGTGTCCCAACTTTTTTGAGACCTGTTGCAGCCAGAAAATTTGAAATAAGCTCATTTTGTGGATAAAAATGTAAAATGTCTAAGTTTCAACATTTGAAATGTTATCTATGTTCTATTGTAAATAACATATTGGCTCATGTGATCTAAAAGTCATTGCATTTTGATATTATTCACAATTTACACTTCGTCCCAACTAATTCGGAATTGTGGTTGTATATCTTCTATAACCCCCCCAAATCAAATTTCAGTGCTTTATTGGCATGACATATTCAAAAAATACATATTGCCAAAGTGTAACTGAACAACAATGATCATAGCAACAATGTAATAGCATGTGTTAACAATACTAATATTAATGATAGTAATAGTAAATATAATAGTATTACACTTGATGAAACTATTATTAATGAATCAATAATAAAATGAAAACAAAGTATGTAATTTAAGAAAAAAACTGCGCTGCGAATTACATCTTAACAATTCGCTATTAAATTACAGAAAGTGTTATCACAGATATTTACTGTTACTCATTGTCCATCAGGCCATGATAGGCCAAAACATATTCAGCTCTCTCTCTCTCTCTCTCTCTCTCTCTCGCCCACTTTTGTCATTTTTTGAAATAATTTTCCATCCGCGCTGATGCTTCCCCTCACATTGGCCGTTTTTTGGGGCTTTTTGAGTTCGTGGGGGGGGGTCCAAATAGCCTACTATTGTAATTTCTACACAATGAATTCAACATAAATAAAACGTAAAAGCTTTTTAAACTCATAGGAATTGTTTGATTACAAGTATTAGACTGTCAAGTAGCCGAGTACAGAACCAAGTCAAGAAAAAAAAAAGGTTTTTGTACCAAACATTACGGAGCTCACTGATATTATGCATTTATTCTGAAGTTGGAGGCACAGAGCCATGTCCAGGTGAACTGGTGGGCAGGCATTTGCGTTGTTATTTAATGGTTATCACTCTCTCCAGTGTGGTGCCTGACACATCACCAGGAGTTATTTGGGAAATTCCCAAACCTGTTTTTCATGAGAAGTGACTGAAGTATAGCGCCTGGGGATCGGTAAGACCATCTTCCAAAATTACAAAAGGTAACTGAACCAGGGCCGACCGGTTCCAAAAACATACGCATTTTAATGTGATGCTAAAAACAGGCTCAAAGTGACAGAACTGACAATTATTTCACGCCTCTATGACTACCACAACTAAAATCCTTCAGTTTTTAGTGCAGTTAAACATCTTTCTTTTCAGCCTTTGTGTAATGAAGATACTTCCTGCTATACGAAAAAAACAAACAAAAAAACCATTACTACTTGGGCATACCAAAGTTTTATGTATCATATAAGGATTTGTAATCATGTTTTCTTTCATATCTTCCAAAAAATACAACAAAAAAACAATTGTCAGGCCTTTTAAAGAAATTACACCTCTATGTACCCACGGCCCACTTGAACCAAAGGTAATTTTGTGTTGGGAAATGGCCGTTACAACACTGTTTATTGCAAGCAGAGCAGGCCAGACTAGAAAATAAAGATGGCGCCAGACGGCGAAGCCACCCAGCTTCGAAATAACAAAATCTACCGCGTCTCTCCTCCTCCGCTTCTAAATAACGAGTGGTGGTGTTGGGGCGTAATTGGACTAAATCATTATTTGCTGTTATTATTGTAAATACCACCCTTATGGGAGGTACAGACAGTGAGAGGGAGTCAGTGCTCAGGAGAACTCCTTGCAGAATTGTGCCTAATTGAGGATTATCTGTGTGTGGGGGATCCTTCATTATATAAATGAACATCCATCACCACCCACCCCCCCACCCTACACACGCACACACTCACATACACACACCTCCCGGCTGACTGAGCCCCTGAATTCTGTTTAATGAATACCAGCTCTCTGATAGAACTCTCGACTTTGTAATTAACAGTGTTCTCAAAGGGACGAGTCAGGTTCTGCTTCCTGTAATTCAAAATGAAGAGCTAGATTTGACCTCCCACCTTGGCCTGCTAACGCTACCCTCGCTTGCAGTTAGATACATATCAGCCTTACTAACGGCAGCAGAATTCCAATATCTTATCTGACATGTGCTAACAGACTGTAACTGGCTCTTTGCTAAATGGTGGATGATTGACAGGCGAATAAGTGAATCAGAATTCCAACTGACAAAGCACTGGCAGATCAAAGGTACACAAATGGAACACAGTTAAAAATTAGTAAAGTCTTTATTTAACAGGCGTAGTAATTTGCATGAGGGAGACCATGATGCACCTTTAAATATTTCGAAATACAAACACGATCATTGGTATTTTCTTAATAATTTGTTCTCAAGTACGACACCAGTGAAATCGCATTGTTTTCCCGTGTTCGCGAGATGCAGCTTTAGAAGAATTATCAAAAGTACTTCAAATTCTTATTAGCAGACGCTTATATCCAAAGCCACTGATCGTTCATTAGATGAGGACTGGGTGAATCTCTCTTGTCACAATGTGAGATAGAGGACCTCAATCAAGTACCCAACAGAGGCTAAACTAGCGCTTGAACCGCCAATCATTTGAGTCCGAGCTAAGCACAGCTAGCCTACTGTAGCCCCTGTGTGTGTCTTTCAAACAAGTAGTTCAGGGATCCTCAATTCTGGTCAACAAATCCAAATCCAGGCCTGGTTCTCTTTTCTCCCGGGTAATTAATTAAACTATTAGCAATGCTGCCAGACTGTCTTTACACCTGACTCCCAGGTAAAGGGAGGGTGAAAAACCAGCAGTCCTAGCCCAGTCTCATCTCAACTCGTCATATATTGTCACTACCAGACCAAGTGTCCATATACTATGAAAAAGGAAGGTTTTGGCATCCTTATTTGATTCCAATATAAAGCAAACCCTACCCCCTAACCGCTAATCCTTAACCCGAACCCTACCCCTAAATGTCAAATGAGTTTTTTAACCAACTCAGCACTCCCGCTTTGTGAAACAGGGCCCGACTTTGTGAAGCAGGCTCCAGAAAAGAGTGCTTTGCTCAAGTGTAATGGCCATACGGCAACCCCCCTCCAGAGAAAATTCCCTTCAATTAGTGCCCTTCTCCTTCATCTCGAAGAAACAGGCAGTGAGATACGAGTCTTACTATGAACCCCCAGCGGTTTGGCTCTTCACAGCCAGATAGCAAGACGAGGACCTGCATTCCGCAAACAGAGCCAACCCAGGCTGTATGTGCGAGGAAAAAAATTACTTCAGAGGTAAAATTACTTATTGCGGCATGCGCAAAAATCCCTGCTGTGAAACACAGCCAATTCGCAAACAAGATAATGTACATTCTATGGGGGGTTTTGAGTCGAATAATAACCTCTGAACTTCTGATCAAAGGGGATCTTTCTGCAGTAAAACATTAAGGTGATGAAGCAGTCAATCATTGCGATAATAGCGGGTGCAAAATGATATTAGTGGGGCTTTACCTCTGTGTTCCAAGGTATCTCAGCTGCTAAGGGCATCTGAACTGGTTATAACCAGTCTGTGGTACGTGTGTATGCGTATGTGTGCATATTTGTGCCTGTGTGTGCGTATTTGAGTATGTTTGCGCATGTGTTTGCGTATTTGTGAGTGAGTGTATGATTGTATGTGCTTGTGTATATAGATGTGTGTGCGTGTGTATGTGTGTGTGCATGATCATCTCCATTCACTTAAGCATGTTGGTGCATTTCTTAAAACAGTGGCGAAGAATACTTTAAGTTTAAAGCAGCTCATTTTAAACATCACTGTATTTGTTGAAATGGGTGAGACACAGTCATTGTGAACATAATTACAATTTTCAGAATCTTGCACTAGAGGCCGGAGCCTAAATAGAAAAATAAAGCCTTCATTACGATTAAAAACTGGGCCATAGGTCAGTCTGCCCCAGCTGCCAAACCCCAGGTCTCCAATGAAACCTGTTTTCTGCGGAAAAACAATGAGATCTGTGTGCGTAAAACAATCGCGCTCTGGCCACAAATGAATGGATATATGAAACAATAATTTTCCCCTACATGAGGCCAGACAGCTTGGAAACGTTTTTATTTTGAGATGTTTTTTTTTTCCCCTCTACAATGCTTCACCACTCTTATTCTGTGGGCCATGGTGGATTTACTGAGACAAAGTAGCAGCTCGTGAACAGAAAGAACAGAAACTTTAATGCTGGAACATTGAGTCTGGTGAGAGATTTGGCCAGCTTAAAGCATGGACCAGTCAGGCAGAGCATTTGCTAAGAATTCTGAACCCCATTAAAGAATAAGCAATGTACAATCTTACTGGATTGTAAAGAACTCTGCGGTGTGGTATCTTTTTGTGTATTAATTAAGTATGATGTGGCAAGGCTGAAGTGCCACTTGTAAACTCAGGATCTGTTCAGAGACTGTAGCTAGCTAGTAGAGGTAATGCCTAAATTATTCTTACCCAGCCAGCATAATTTGACATCTACATTAGCCAGCTAGCTAGCTATAGAGCTACATGAAAAACGGACGGCTCAATGCCACAGTTTTCATGTTGCTCTTTAGCTAGCTAGCTGGCTACTGAAAATGTGAAATGAAGGTATGTGCAAGTAATGTTAGCGCAGTACACTTCAACTGAGCCAGAAACACAAAACAAACATCACTAGCATAACTATTGGTGAAATGAAGCCTTTATCGGGCTTTGACTAAATTGCAAATAATTTTATCAATGTGCTACATAGCTTGGTTGCAAGCTGTTAGAGGCAATGTGCAGTCCAACCGGATTGTACTGGAACGTGCGATGATGCGCGTTTTTGCATATTAATTTGGTATAATGCAACTTCACTTTTTCAACCAGATTTCAATCAGTTCATCTGCTATGCTATATCTGTTAATATGCAAAGTTTGAAGGTAATGGCCAGTACTATTCTTGAGACATTGAGTATGAAAGGATCGTGACTCACTCACTTCAATTATGGCCATATTAGCCTGCTATCACAGGGAATACTGAATTTGGAAATCCCTGTTTCAGGTATTTTGCACCTTACAGTTGTGGCAATTTGCAAGATAAACTTACTTCATTTGCTGACATTAAACATGTAAACATTGATAAATGACTAAATTATGGTCTCACTTTTAACCTTGGCTCTAATTATCGTTATTGCTCTCTCTCATCCCCCATTCGGTGTTTGTAAATCTCGAATTCCATCAGGTTGAGTACCGCTGCATTTCATGCCAGGTCCCCTTCCAAAACAGACTTTAATCTCAACGGGGTGTTCTTTCGTTAAGAGGTGGAGAAATATATATTAATATAATAAATATAAATTGCTCTCAACCTCCTTTTTTAACAAGAATGAATTTTTTTGTGGGCTGTACAGCTGAACTGTTCAAGAATCATCCTCACCTTTCCAGCACACAACACTCCTCTCGCAGTCGGGTACAGCTAGAATGGTCCGGCGGCCATTTGCAGAGTGGGCAGAGAGGCCCCCATTCCTGGCAGAGAGGTCAAAGGGATTCGATTCACTCTCCTCTGGAGCCCGTCTCTGAATTCAGCCAACTCCATTAGGCCCCAAAAAAATCTATATTTTAAAAAGTTAGTTTATCGTCCATTTAATCTGAGAAACATGATGCGGGCAAGCAGATTTTTTAAAAATTACTTTTTTACTATATAGTAATATATATATATATATATATATATATTTTTTTATATATTTTACTTATGCGTTTGTAACATGTTTTTCTAGATTTCTAGGCCTGATTAGTACTCGACTGAGAACAAAACTGAAACATAAATTCCTCAAGTAAATAGCTTAAGTGTCCATCTATGGGTACATACGCGCTACTCGCTAAAAACATTATGCTGATTGCCCTTTTTTGACACTAAAAACTCTATTTAAAAAAAAAAGTTGATGCGGCCACAAATTCCGATGCTGGCGGGGATGATAAACTGTTTTTTTTTTTTTTTTTATGGAGCCTTAGGAACGATTATAGGATCTTTGTAGAAAAAGTTTTGTCTCCTGCAGCTCGGCAGTCGTCCGAGCATGTTAGCGGTTATTGTTTCATCTCCAAGTTGCGTTCAGCTCACCACTACCTCTGCTACGTTTATTTCCCTTCTGCTGTCTCTATGTTCATGTCGCCTGTAAGCTGTGTACACCATTAGTTTGTCTTTCAGGCCCAGATGTTTGCTCTGAGATGAAAGCACTGATGCCGACTTATTTGTTCTGATAGCTCTTTTTTTTTTTTTTTGAAGCACAAATATGAAGTTCATAAAGAGCAACTTGGTGGCTCTTTACGTAAGGTCACATGAACTGGTGTTAATTAATGCAGTCCTGAACATTTATGAATGATTCACGAAGTTATATGTGTAAAAATGTCTAATTAATTTTCAATTAGCAAATATACAAACTGCAGCTTACTATGTGTTCTGTTTTAATTTAGAAAGCATAGGATCAACTTAATAAGTCACCAATGCATTAGCTTATATTTAAACATTAATGTTGATAACTGCACTAGGCGATGCCAATCAATATAAGAACATACAATCTTGATTTGCATTTTCTCATGTTTAGCATAAATCAATGATGTGCACACTAAATTTTCAATTGGTAGTATTTAACGGCCATTCTGTAATTTATGACAGTTGTTGTCAGAGGTGGGTAATCCAAGTTCAGAAGGTAAAAGTCTTGCTATATTTTACTTCCTCCCTTGGGCTCAGCCAGCTGATCTCACCAATCAGTTCCACCTCCTGGCTGAAGGGTTGCCCTCATTGGCTAATCTAGGTGGTTGGAAAAAAGCATTGTGGAGGACTTTTACTTTCTGAAATTGGAGTACCCACCTCTGGTTTTTATGAACGTTACAGCAGTGTTACCTTCTCCACCAGGCTGCCAATCATTTCACCGCATGCCATACATGCACAGTTGTGTTTGTGATTAAAGCAGTTTCACGCGACTTGATTTTCAGCACTTAATGTCTGAGCATGGGTTCAAACTGAGGCTTATGAATAAAGGCAGCAGCTTTTTTCAATATGGTAACCTTTGGGAACATAGTTAGATTTTATGGGACATAGCCCTCATTCATGCCTTGCACCCTCAATCTGTTTGCCTTTAAAAGGCCTATAAAAGTCTCTTTCGAAAACAAAAAAAGTTGAGTGAGCCTTAACCGTAGTATTGCAACAGAGGCCTTGCTCCATCAAAGGCATTGAACTCTGGTTTGCTTTCTAAGTATTCTTTTACTACCCCGTTCTGCATTCCTTTTGCATTGCATTATACGATTTTAAAATCATATTCTCTAAGATATTCCCTCTGATCAAATTAGAATAAAGTGTAAACGATTTGTATTTCTAATAAGATTCTTACATTTGGCTACGATTCCAGTAAAGTTGAACAAATGAAAAAAAAATAGAATGAAAAGGGATCGAATCCTTCCACAGACAATTTTTGGGGCCTAGTTTTTTTTTTTTGTTTTTTTTTTTGTTTTTTGATTGCATAAGCTACAGGCTGCCACTCCTCAACTTTCAAAAATTAAGTGGCATGTTGTATGCAGGAGCAAACTTCAGACTTACAGCCATGTTTTTACATATTGGCTGTCAAAGTACTTAAAGACAGTTGTGCACTTTGAAGTGAAAGGGAAAAGCTAAGGAAAAGGCTCAGATTTGATTGCTATTTGGCACTTTTCCATGACATTGAGTCTAGTTATCATTGTACTGTGTCTAAGGTCTTCTTCTTCCTCTTTTTTAGTACATTGTTCCCTTCCCTCATCTGGGACTGTTCAATAATACTGAGGCTGCATTCAAAACCACCCACTATTCTAGCAGTACAAAATGATTTGACCATGCAACATTCCACATTTTGGCGAAATCAGTATGTACTGCTATTATAGTTGGCAGTTTTGAATGCAGCCTGAATCTATGGCTGCGATCGAATGGTCGAAAAATGATGTCCTATCGTCTAATTCCTAACCACTTTTCCATAACCTCGAGGTGAAGGAAAGGTGTAAGCAACTCATAAGGACTTCGGAAAAGACCCCATGGTTCAAGGAGAATTTGACTGCACTAGGCAACGTCATCATGCGTTCCTTGTCTGTCGTGTAGGACTGTTTTTGTGTTCAGCCAGATGAGTGGTGCATCACTTTTGGTACTGCTGCCACAAGGAATTGTGGGATGGCATTGTCCTTTCTTTTCATAAAGAATGGTCCACTGTACCCAATAATAAAGGAGATTAGTATGAAAGCATTGAAGCTCCTTTTGTCCCCATTTAGACAATTTGAACAGCACTTATGGCTTCCTCATGAATACTTATAATTATTTGCAAATTATTATTTGCAGGACTTCGGTAGCCTGACTCCGCCAGCCTTCGTACTTCCGCTTAATTTCATTTCGCTTCATTACTCAATCTGGTCACTCGGAGCTCTGCCTTGTTTACCTTGGCAGAAAATACGCTGCACCAACCAACGAACAGAAGGCGTGGCCGAGAGCCATGATGTAGCAGCTGCGCCGAGTTTGAAATTGTAGTCTCCGAAATCAACAATGGACATGGACATAGATACATGGGAGGACACAGATTCGCTTTGTCGTGGAGAAAATCCCCGGTATCAGCGACTTAAAAGCCACAACAAGATGAATGTTTAGTTAGTTTTTTGAATGGAAATGATGTTGTAGCGCTACTCTATACAGGTTTTGGGAAAAGTTGTCATATCTACTTCATATCCATCATGAAACATATGAAATAGGCACCCTGTTCATCTCTGTGAGACATAGCCAAACCACCTCAGCTAGCTTGTGGCTTCTAGTGTTACATTGCCCGCGAATTTTACACTATTTAAGTTAGCAGCGAACTTTTTAAAAGCCGTGTTTTTGTTCGTGTCACAAGACCTATTCGCTGTCTCAGTATTATGTTGTCATTATCCATGAATGAAATGGCTGTCTGAGGCAGCCAAACCTTTAGAGCCAAACTATGTCACTTTAAAGTTAGATAGCGAGCTGGGTATGATGTTAGCGCAAGTATGGTTAACGGTTCAGTTTCCGTGTCAACGCAGATTTCGTCCTAATGTAAATAATGCTTTATTCTCGCCGATTCTGCCGTTGGTTTCGGGTCTCTTACGTTTTTATTAATAGCAGCAGTATCGGCAGGATAAACGATAGCTCAACAGTTTGTTTCTTGTAAGAAGAACAGAAAGAGCACCTTTGGTTCTTTTAAGTGAATGAGTGAAGGGTAAAATGAGGTAGATGGGCATATGTATGGGTACAGTATTAACTTCAATGTACTGAACAGTTTGTTTTCGCTGCATTTCTGGTATGAAGGACTGTGTTTACAGCGGAAGTACTAGGCGGCTGACCCGGCGCATAACATATGTCATCGCCAAACGTTAGTGATTAGTTTACGGATACACCAATGATTTTAAACTTCTGACAAGCGCCCACCCACCAGGAAGTAAACACTTGTCAATAACGACTGTCCAGACTCTGTGTACGAAGCAAAGCGAAGTAGCAGAGTCTGGTTTTACCAGGCTAGGAGTTTGGAACTTTCTGCAGCAAAAAAGACTATTAGAAAGCAGCCTTGTTATTGCAGTACTGTTTCTAAACATTTACTCTTCTTCTTCTACTTTTTCGTCCTCTACGGCTGCATCCGAATGCTCTGAAGAGGACTCTGTGACTCCAGATCAAAGCAGCATTGGACATCAGCCCAATTTATAAAACGCCCTTTGGCCTGAAGTCAGAAATGTTTTCCTATCCGAATTCAGTGTTGTGTGAATGATAATAGAGAAGGTTAGCATTAGCCTTACTGAGCCTAACGTGACCCCCCCCCACCAAAGGAAAGGAGTCCGACACGCTCTTTTTTCTCCTTTTTTTTGGCTTTGAAAGCCGAGGACGTTATCGGCCGCGCTCTGAGTCATTCACCTCCTAGTCCTTGGAAAAATTAATGAATCACAGGGAAATATGCAGAATTATCAGGCCTGCTGGTGCCGTTCGGCCGGAGCATGGACGGATCGTCTGATTCGCTGTCTGACTCGCTGTCTCGTTTCCATGGCCTCTCGGAGAGGCCGGTTCCATGAGCAACAGAACCTCTCTGATAAGAGGACAATCCCCCCTACCCCACCTCCATGTCAGAGCCCCTCACTCCCTCCCCCCAAAGATTAACCCTGAAAGTGTCTCCCCATGGCAGGCCTGGACTCCATCAAAAAAAAGTTACCCGGAGTGGTTTGAGTGAATAGAAAATGGGCAGGTTTTCATTTTTTTTTCTCTCCCAGAAAGAAAGTTCTGGCAACTTTGACACTCTTAGAGAAAGAGAGGTTGGGAATAGTGTCAAAAAGGTATAACACCATACGATAGGTACGTAAATAATTTACACACTACCCATGGGGTTTAATTATTCATTTGTACCCTTTTTGTCAGTGAAAGGTACTTGTTAGTACTTGAAGAATGCTATGGTTGTCACACTGAGAAAACTTACCAAGCATTTTAATCTTGTATGTAGACTTGAAACACGTATTTCTATTACCTTTTCTCTCAGTTAGACAAAAATTGTGCCATTGAGGAAAAAATAATGTTGACTCATCAAAAATTTGCCAATGGATGAAAAAATGTCTCGCATCAACCACATGGTAATGTAAAATAAGCTAATATTTTCTGCTTGAGAAGGAAAAAATAAGAAATTAAGTTTCAAAACAAAATTAAAATACAAGAAAAAAAAAAACCCTTTGTATGGTACTCAAAGAAAGAGCCAAATCTCCATTATATTTTTGTTGATGTTTGTACAACTTAACATTTGCAGGTCCAGGAGAGAAAAATGTATCAGTTTCTGCATGTCTAATGGCGTCAGTGATACAATTAATACGGATTGTGTCCACGCTAGAACAAGTCCAGTGTGGCTAATAATGGGGGGTTTCGCATCAGAACACGAAAGGGAAGCTGTCCTCTATTTCATTGTCCAGCGAGTGTTTCAGTATCGCTCAACATGTGGAAATAAAACAAGCCAGTATACTGTAACTATGCAGCATTGTTTGGAAAATATCATATATTTGAAATGCAGCTCTGTCTGACCCTGCATGTGGTCACATAGAAAAGGTAGTCGCAATCAATCTTTTTCCGCTGAATTTTTTTAAACTGCTTGTGAGGGGTAGCATCTAAGGTGAATGTTGGGAACGGTTTCTGAAAGGTAAAAAAGTGAACTTATGAGAAAAATTTCACAAAACATGCTCGCACATACACACACACATACACATGCACACACACGCACGCACACACGCATGCACACGCGCACACACACACACACACAAGCGCACACAAACATACATATACACACACACAAACACACACATAAACACGAACACACACACACACACACGTGTGAACACACGCACACACACATGCACAAGCACACACAAACACACACGCGCGCACAAACACACACACACACACACATACACACACAAACGCACATGCATACACACAAACGCAGGCATTTACCCCCACACACACACACACACACACACACACACACACACAAACTTGCATTCACACGAACAAGAACACACACGTATAAACATAAACATACACACACACACTTACAAACATATACAGTTCACAAATAATGAAGACACCTGTTAGATAAATTACGCCACTGAAATAAGCTGGTAAAAGTATCAGTAGCGAAACAAAAGTAGCGCCGCGGTGAACTCGCAGCGTGCCCTCTGGGATTGTGACCTTTGACCCCTATTGAAAGTTATGTTTGGAGTGCGGCTGGAGAGTCTGCCATTCCGGGCATTCTTACACATCACACACATTCATTAAGCAAAGCACCTTGTCACCTGCTGCTGAAAGGCTAACAATGGAAAGGTAACTTCTAAGGTCGAATAGCATTTCGCCACTTTATGTGCACTCAGCGCCGGAGAGTTGAAAAGGTTATGCGAATGCTTTCTTAGCTGTCTGTGCATGCACTTTTACCACAAAAAAACCACTTCCCAACGAAAATTATTTTGAGACTATAATAGACATGTAGCTAAGTGAGATTTACAACCAATAAATAGACATTTCAATCCGGGAAATGGAATTATGAATCATACGGAAGCTTTTAACTCCTTGCAAAGTACACTAGAAAGTATGGACAAAATGTAACTGCACTTATACAACCAAAACTGTTTCTCTCAGAAAGCTCTTCAGGAGCACCAGTAATCAATTTTAAAAATGAGATTTTCTGCAATAAATGTCATGCTTGGAAACAAATACACTGTAAAACATGACAGTTTCATTACAGTTTTTTCCTACTGCATAAACACTAAAATCAAAAGTATTACACAGTTTTCAAAACCTTACACACAAGGAGCAAAACATCGGCCCAGATTTGCACGACTATAAGCACAATGCCAGCCTCACACTTTTTGCAAAACAATACACACAGTGATTTGAAAAACACTACACACACTTGCATACATTAGACACAGAAGTATATCATGATGCCACTTCCTCGCAATTCCAAAGCACTGACTATCAAACGACCACACCTATGAGCCCATTGGTTAAACACAGCCATCAGGTGCAGAAACACGATTGCTTAATTATAGACACACCAATCAGGTTTAAGCACTGTAAAAATGCAGCAGGTGAGTTCACCTGTCTTCAGCTAAAATGGAAGGAATCAGAGGAAGAGGAGTGAGGGTGAGAGGGGGAATCCAGCGAGGAGGAGGAGAAGGAGGTAGAGGGAGAGGAAGAGTCGGAGGCGGAGGTGGAGGTAGAGGAAACAGGAAGACCTGAAGCAGGAGGAGAATGTGCTCAGAGAAAAAGAGGATCAAATTTATCACATGAAATTCGCGCCGCACTAGTTGACCATGTCGTGAACCACAGATTGACGCTAAGGGATGCTGGACTTAGAGCTCAGCCAAATCTTAGCAGATATACATGTAAATTGACTAGTGTATACTTGATCAATGCTGAACTACACAATCTTGTCTTTCATTGTATTTCAGAGAGTTTTACAAATTGATGCGGAGGAAATCCTGCATGAATTCATTTACATTGATGAGGCAGAGTTTAACCTCACAAAAGCAAGAAGGAGGGGCAGAAATATCATTGGCCACAGGGCTATAATCAATGTCCCAGGGCAACGTGGGGGTAACATCACAATTTGCATTGCCATTACACAGTATGGGGGATACTGATACTACTACAACACACCTCACATTCTCACATTTTTGGACCGATTGCACAACATCGTCACAGCAGTCAACCAAATCAACCAGATGCAATACATTGTCATCTGGGACAATGTGTCTTTCCACAACTCTGCTCTGGTCCAGAACTGGTTTCAACACCATCCACAGTTTGCAGTACTATTCTTTCCACCATACTCTCCTTTTCTGAACCCAATCGAAGAGTTTCTCTCAGCACGACAGTGGAAAGTTTACGATCTGCGGCCCCAGACTCAGGTGCCCGTCATTCAGGCCATGGAGGAGGCCTGTGACCAAATCGACGCCGCAGCTGCGGAAGGATGGATTCGACATTCAAGACGGTTCTTCCCACGTTGTCTTGCTAATGAGGGTATCGCCTGTGATGTTGATGAAATTCTCTGGCCAGATCCAGCTAGGAGAAGAGATACATAGTGTCTAATATTTCCTGTACTACATGCATACATACTTTTTTTTTTTTTTTTTACTGTAATTGTAACCTGTACTGGATACAGTATTACAGTATTGTATGTTTGTCTGATACTTGCTGAGCTAACAGTGTTATGCACACTACTGTAGTGGCATGAAAACTGGGACATGGTTTGTTGTGATTCTCCATGATGTTGACTGATTTGGGTATATGGAGAGAAATAAATAATTAAATTATTAAATTAATTATTTTCATCAGTCTACAGCATTGGTCTTGTATAGTGTTGGGTGAATTTACCGTATATTTATACTTTCTCTGTGTACTTCACTTACAGTACTCTAATCACTGGGAGGTAGAATTGCTAAAAGTGTTTTAGGTTAAGCACAGCAGTGTGTAACTGGTTCAAACAGAATAGTTTTTACAAGAGTGTTTCATTTTGCAAAGGATTTGAGGTGTTCTGCTTATTGGGTGCATGGTTGTGCTAATTGTGTGTAGTGTTTTGAAAAACTGGGCCCTGTTTTCAAAATTGTGCTTAAGCAATTGAAAAAAACTAAGTTATGTTAACTGATTTCTTCTCATTAACTCCACTTGTCACAAGAAGTTTTTGATATTAAACTCAAGTGCGTAAGTTTTCAAAAGTTAAATTTATCCATTGTTTTGAATACCTGTGAGTAGAAACAAAGTTTATCTTCAAGTTGAGGTAATTCACATTCTTTAGGCGGCCGATGAACTTTAATTTTGAAGTTCAACCAGCTTGAAATGTATTTAAAAAAAGACATGAAAACTGCCATCAGAAAATTACTCAAAATGAAGACATTTCGCTACTTTATTACAGGTGTACAATGTTTTTCTTTGTTGGTAGATGTCTCTAATTGACCAAAACTCAGACTAACCTCCAGTAAATCTCATGCACAGCTCTTCCAGTTTTCCTTCATTGACAACACCAGAGGATATTTTGACGATTTTTTACATTTAATGGGAGCAACATACTCCATCATCGCTGATCTTTTTACTAGTTAAAATTACTGAGGTGTGTTCGCCACATGGTTTTTTCTGTTCCACAGACACAAAATAAAATTTGCTTTTCAGTCATTTTTGTCTTACAGTATTTTGTAACAGTATTTGTCAAAGACTTCAAGGATGAAATGGCACCCCCAAAGATCTATTTATGACCGTAACCAGAATGCATGACCCTAGAGGGATTTTTTATTTTCTCGTTTTTGGTAAGTCGATATGCGCTGTTGTTAGGTTACCTTGACAGACAGCCATTGTGCCAAGGAAATATAAATACCTCTTTTGCCATGCATAATTTCAGCAGGCTTGTTAATACTACATGACTACAAGAGAACTACTGTTAGCAGGCAGGTCCTGTACATACGGTGAGCAGTGATTCATGTCAGCGGGATAAGATTAACTTCTAGTGTTTCTTTCTTTTCCCCCCGAAAGGCCCAAGGTGTCTTTTAGCAGATAATTATAAGATGAGGGTGGTAAAATGTCTTTTAGTTTCCTGAGAGTCTGTTCGGGCAGATAGCTGGCCTTTCATAGTTAATTATTATTTGACTTCTGCGCTATATGAGAGGTTGAGGTTGCTATATGGGGGTTCAGGCCTGCTGTCCTTCTTATAATCTGCAAACTATCTGCGTGACTATTTTCTGTGGGAGGTAAATGGATAGCAAATAAAACTGAAACTACTTTGGAGATGGCCGTCCAAAATAATGTTTTTTGAACACCATGCTTGGTTAAAATAGAATAAGAAATAAAACTAAAGCCGTAAAAAGGCACTGTTGCTCACATATGTCTGATCTCGTGAGAAGAGGCAGACAGACAGCGTAATCAGGATCTACATCTCGTTCCTTGTCTTCAAAGGAAGCTAATTTGGCATCAGCAGGATTTATCATCCGTCTTTCCAAACCACAGCCTGTCGGTTAAGATGTAAAAACCCTTCCACGCCTCATCTCCTCGCCACACGCGCTCCTCACTCATATAAAGTAATGTCGTTATCACACATCCACCCATACATTACTTAACCTTTTGATCTAGTTGGGGGTTGCTGTGGCAGCAGTAGTTATTTTCCTTTTTTAAAAAATCATATTGCAAATCTCCCTTTTTCCGCTCTTCTTTCATGCTCAAAAGACATTCAAATAATCAAAAACATTTGAAAAAGTTATGATAAAATTTGGTTAAATTAAATCACCATATGTTTCATGCTGTTCAAAATAATAAGCACTGTTGCGGAGTTTTCATTATGCCTTTCCTAAAGCAGAAATATAAATATGTCCTGATGCATCCAGTCAGTTTGAGCTTGTTTACATTGCAATACAGCATTACTACCCCTATGGAGTTCATTGTTATAGCCAATATCCCAGTGAACACTTTTGAGGTGAATAGTGAATAGTTAATCTTGGGGCATTTGATTAAACAGGAACACTTTTCCAGCTGACTTGTACTCCCAAGTACAGTAATACATGAGATACTCAGTACTGGGGTTAACTGACTCAGTTAATGTCAAAATGTTGGTATACTCACTGTGCCAAAGACAGACGGGGAGAGTGAGTGAGAGAGAGAGAGAGAGAGAGAAGGCGGGGGGAGGTGAGAGAGAGAGAGAGAGAGAGAGAAGGCGGGGGGAAGGTGGAGTAGAGAATGTGTGTAAGAGAGTAAGAGAATTATTGGTGGTGTACGGGGTTGTCTCCTGGCTTAGCGCGTTTGCATTAGCGGGAGGTGCTCAGGGTGGAGACGGCTTCAGATAGAGATGAAAGGAGGGCCTCTCCTGTGCTTCTGCAGATGTTTCCTCCTGTACCGGCACGCTCAGTAATTACACACACACTCACACGCATGCTCAGTAATTACACACACTCACACACATGCTCAGTAATTACACACACACTCACACGCATGCTCAGTAATTACACACACACTCACACACATGCTCAGTAATTACACACACACTCACACACATGCTCAGTAATTACACATACACTCACATGCATGCTCAGTAATTACACACACACTCACACACATGCTCAGTAATTACACACACACTCACACACATGCTCAGTAATTACACACACACTCACACACACGCTCAGAAATTACACACACACTCACACACATGCTCAGTAATTACACACACACTCACACACATGCTCAGTAATTACACACACACTCACACACATGCTCAGTAATTACACACACACTCACACACATGCTCAGTAATTACACACACACTCACACACATGCTCAGTAATTACACACACTCACACACATGCTCAGTAATTACACACACACTCACACACATGCTCAGTAATTACACACACTCACACACATGCTCAGTAATTACACACATACTCACACACGCTCAGTAATTACACACACACTCACACACATGCTCAGTAATTACACACACTCACACACATGCTCAGTAATTACACACATACTCACACACGTTCAGTAATTACACACACACTCACACACATGCTCAGCAATTACACACACACTCGCACACATGTTCAGTAATTACACACACACTCACACACATGCTCAGTAATTACACACACACTCACACACATGCTCAGTAATTATACACATACTCACACACGTTCAGTAATTACACACACACACTCACACACATGCTCAGTAATTACACACACACTCACACACATGTTCAGTAATTACACACACACACACTCACACACATGCTCAGTAATTACACACACACTCACATGCATGCTCAGTAATCTCACACACACACTCACACACATGCTCAGTAATTACACACACACACACACACACACACACACACACATACACATGCTCAGTAATTGAGGGTATCGCCAATATGCGAAAAATGCCCGGATGTTGCATTCGTGCCCTGTTTTAGATGCATTATGGGATAGTTCGGTAACCCAGTCGCTTCTGGTCTTATTACGCGGCTGCAGGAAAAAACTGAACGCTGCCTAGGCCTGCGTGGTAAATATACATATTTTGATTTACTCATATTCAGAGGTACATATTGCAAAAAGAGCTCTGTACAGACATAGATCATCACAAAATGAAGAAAACTGCGAAATATGAAGTTAATTGGATGTACAGCTGCTGAGAAATCTGTATTTTCTTGTTGAAAATCTGTATTTTTAGAAAAACGTGATTTTAGTTTGGCAGTAATAATGTGATCGAAGTTTGACAGTAATGTTCTCAGGAGGAAAACATTTAGTATTTTGTTTTTAGTGGTTTTTAGGATTTTTTTACCTCCTTAAAAGGCACCAGCCTCATACATAACTCCCTCTTCTTCAATCTGTGTTTCTTCCCTAGTTTTATGTGCTTGTCGAGTGTCTATTTGTTTCTTTTTTTCAAGTTTTACTGTGCATTTTTCACTCTGTTTCACACATTTTCTGTCCATTTCTTCTTCTTCATCTGAGATTCCGGCAGGCTGTACACCGTACGGCGTAATGCTGCCCTCCACAATTCATTACAAGACACTATTCAAATCTTCTCACCATTCGCTCTCACACTCATACCTATGGGCAATTTAGTGTCTCCAATTAACCTGACATGCATGTCTTTGGACTGTGGGAGGAAACCGGAGTACCCGGAGAAAACCCACGCGAACACGGGGAGAACATGCGAACTCCACACAGAAAGGCCCCAGGCCGGAATCGAACAACCTTCTTGCTGTGAGACAACAGTGTTAACCACTATGCCACTGTGCCGCCCATCTGTCCATTTCGTGATAGCCTTTCATTGAGTGTGCCCCTGCTTTTATGCCAAGTTTCATACGAATGGAGGCAATTCCTCATTGGCCATCATTGAAAGTCACCACACTCATAGCTGTTCCGGCCTTGAAGACAGTGTTCGTGACGAATGTTTCCTTAGGAACACGACTCTATATTATGGACTATTTGAAGGACCACTTCATGTTCTTACCTCAAAACTAAAATTTTGAACCAAAATTGGCATTTTGCTTAGCTATAGGTCCCCTTAATATCTTTGCGTATAGGTGCAGATCATAGATGCAAGTATTGGCAGAACTGCTCAAAGGATGTTGCAGTATCCTATCAATATGTCACACACCTGAAACGATTATTGGATATTCTAAAGAAAGCAGTGCCTGCAATGAATTACGTTGTAGAATATGGATGTAATAAGTTCCATCACTGTTTCCCAGGAATTGTACAAATTACACTACTCATCCAAGCCTGATCTGCAAACTGCCTATTATATCTGGGAATAGTATCCATCCAGCAGTTAATAAAAATGATCCTCATGACAGAAAAAATTGGTTTCCATTGTTGTGATTGGCTTCAGCCACAATAGCCCAAAGGTATGCCAATCTAGTAGTGAAAAAAAAATCAGATTTCTGATGCAAAAATTCAATATGATATTGATACTATATCATTCTACTGTCCATAAAAGCCATCTAATATCAAAAATGCATAATACCTTACCATTGATTTACACGTGGATTCATCCCTCGTAGGATTCAGCAGTCACCTAGTCACTGAAATGCAGTCATTTTAGTGGTAGCTCAGGTTTATCTGTGCAAGGCACAGTCATAGTTCATGCCCACGTGAAACTTTCTTGGTAATTATCTGTTGATTGACAAGTTTTCTTGTTCTTGTTTATTTATTTGTTGTTGCTGCTTTTGCTGCTGGCTGTGAAACAAGTTGCCCCTTGGAAATAATGAAGATATCCTTGATCCTTGATCCTTGGAGTTTTTATCCAATTCCAGACAGTATAAACTTTCCATGGTCATTGAAAGAAATCGAAATGTGATATGGACACGGACCCTGGGAGTCATTTCGAATGGAACGGGGCTAGAGGGTGCTTAGCCAGATAGCATTCTTTTGCTGGAAGAGGAAGTCAATGATGGAGAGTCTTTCAAGGTACAACTCACAAGGAAGTATTTATCAACAGGAATATGGTAATAGCAGAGGAAGAGGCTATAGCCCAAAACAGTAGAGGGGGCAGTCCGGCTAAGTTGGTAATGACTGGAGACGGTTAGGGGCATGTCCGCGCCCAACCAGTGGCCATCCCGGAGCAGCGGTCAGGGGGAGAATCCCCCCTGTAGAAGCAGTTGAATCAAAGGTTTTTGCAGGAACGCTGTCCTAATCCTGGGGACTGAGGAAGGCTTGGGAGGTGTTCCTAATAAACTGACTCAGAGGAACAAGCGGGAGCAATGGCTTGGCAAGAACACGGTCCCTGGCCTGAAGACTGATTTGATGCTTGGGAGCTTGTCCCTATTAAAGAAGACTACGAAGCATAATTATGCTTTTCTTTATCATTAATTTACCGAAAACACGCAGAAGAGCTTTGCTCAATACTAGAGGAAACAAATTGATTAGAAGGCTTTGTAGGGTGTGAACTTTGACAATCCAGCAACCACAGTGAGATTACAGTGAACGTATATGGACAGGACATTTACAAAAGGGGCAAGGCACACAAATGATCACACCTGGGAGCTAGGGAGGAGACGAGACAACAATTCAATTTAAGGAGACAAACTGCAAAAACACACAGACTGCTGGTACAGGGGAGGAACCAGTTAAGGACACAGAAGGGCTGTGACTTCGACTTTCCGCGGATTTAGTGTCAGCCCCTGGGAAGGCTGGATGAATAAGGGGGACTCTTAGCTTAAGTAAGTTGCACAACTACATTGAATGTTTCTGACATGGCTCTTTTCTGCAGTCAATCCTGTGCAGGCCTACTGAGCATCTAGGCCACTGATTGGACAGTTGTTGGAGATCATTTCTCTGACTGGTGTCTGACCGCAGCAACATTCACTGAACTCTGTAAAGCTCATCACCAAATGCAGATATAACTGGACTTGAAATACGTAAAAAAAAAAAAAAACTGGAAACTGAAAAGAAAAAACTGAGAAGAAAAGAAACCTATTCTCCACAAGGGGATGGAAAGACAAAGCGAAGCAAATTACATATCCGACCTGATGATTCAGCAGAACTGGCCGGCAGAGTTATAATTTTGCCTGAAGCGGACCTCTTGTCGCTTCTCCTTTGCGTTGTGAAATAAAGCCAGAACCTCTTTCAGAGCGACTAACGAGCTCTCCGGCAAAGGCACCTAATTATGGGGCAGGATAAATTGTAGGGTTCAGGCCTATCCCCCAAAAGCCGGTCCAAGATTACAGCCCTCTGTTTGTATGGAGGTGGAGCGAGAGACAGAGAGAGAGAGAGAGAGAGAGAGGGCAAATGACACAATGTAGGCTACAATACTTTTCCGTTATTTAATTATTTCATCTGTGCTGTGTCTTTGCAATCTGCTTCTCCATGTGTGGGGCCAGAGCAGTGACAGAAAGCTGAAAAAAAAAAAGTTTTTAAAAAAAAAAAACTATTATTATTAAAAAAAAAGTGTCATTAAAAAAAAAAGTGTGACATGAAGAAAATATCAGAAGTTGGTCACTGAAAAACACATCAGAATGCAAAAAAAAAAAGTGTCAAAATTACATAAAATATTTTTTAGTGTTTGTGTTTTATTTTTCTGTGAAACTTTTTTGGTGCCAGTACTTGTTTTTTTGACACTAAAACTTTGTACCGTGCATGTGTTTCAATGTCGATGATTCATCTTCCTGTTCAGGGTTCGTTTTCAATGGCAAATTTTATTTCTGATGCCAAAATTTAAAGTCATTGCTCTGGCATCATATCTATGTCCCATTCCAACCCACCGAGACTCAGAGACTGAGACCTCAGGCTCATCCCTGTTGCTTTTCTCATCCGTGCTTGTCTATACAAGTGACCAGGAAAATTGATTGAGGCCCACCATCTTCACGGACAGTCCGACCCAATAAATGGTCCTTTGGACAACCTCCGCACTCTACTTCCCTTTTTTCCTTCTGTTCTTTGAGGAGCCAGGGTAGTACATTTGGAATTAAAGAAGGAGAAGAGCAATGGATGAGCATAGAGCTGAAAGAACTCAAGTCACATTTTCACACACCGTACAGTAAGGAAGGGAAAATGTCTTTGATAGTTACCCACGTTGATTTTCTAAATTTTCTTAAATTTGACATTTTGTGATGTAAGTGCTATTAGCAATGAGGTCTTTGACTAGCAGATTTCTTGGATCATATATTCAGGCTATTTTTTCCTCAAAATAGACATTTTGTGACTTAAGTACTTTTTGCACCAGGAGTCTTCAAGTGGAAAAAGCGTTCAGGCTTCAAATCTACAACATCTGTGTGCAAACAGGTGTGGAGTGGGTACAGTGTCATAGCAAACATTGAATACCGTAAATGTGAGCATAATGATTTCAGATTCAATTTTTTTGGAACATTAGCACCCACATTCGCATCATGTTGAATGATTGAGGTTTAGTCTTTAACCCTCTGTTAACCAAGTACCTTTCCAACTGTGTAAAAATCATTTCCCTAGGCAAATATGTTGATTATGGGCCAATATTTGGAAAAATAGTTAAAAAAAAAAAAATTCGACCCTTTGGCCCACCTTTCCAAAATGTAGCAGATCTGCTACATTGGGTAATAATGCGAATGGAAAAATTAAAGTGACGGACCATTCAAGTTATTCTCAAATGTTTATTTGGCAGTAAGAAACAAAACCAGCAGGGTGTCCAGGCTGTTAACCCTTTCACTTTATGTAGCAGATATGCTACGGTGGTTCATGCAGGGTTAAGTTCATTTGTAATTTATTACCAGTTCTGAGGGCTGCATAGAAATAGATTTTTTTGAGAACGGTTAAAAATTGAGAAATAACAACTCTCAAACTCACTGAGTCACATAGAATAAATTACTGTCTGTGTGGCAGTGCAAATGGTGCACATAATCAGTCTTAGTCTTACTGCCAAGATGCAGGAATATTAGCATTGACACATTCATAAGAGGCTTTTTTACTTCTGAAGAAATGTGCGTTCTTTGTCTATTTGTTGTTCTTGTCTATTTATCTGGAGACCTGTCTGACCCCAGCTTGAGAGGAGAGAGAGAGAGAGAGAGAGAGAGAGAGAGAGAGTGGCTGGGGATGAGGGGGTGAGCAGTATAAAAAAAGAAAATGTGCAAACAGGTGAAAAATGTTAGAAATAATGGTATAGCCCGGAGGAACTCAAGATTGACACAGTTCAGACCGTAAGTGTTTAGACTGTTTGAGAAGGGTACAACCGACTGAATCTAAATGGTTCACTGGATATGAATATAATGCCCTCAAGTTAAAGCTGATAGTCTTCGCTGATTGTTAAAACCATATAGTCATCCATCCATCATCTAAACCAGTTCCTCCTCATCAGGTTCATGGGGGACTATGAGCAAAAAGCACGGACATCCTGTACAGCTCGCCAATTCTTTACAGAGCTCACCGAGCTTCACTCGCACACGCATACCTGTGGGCATTTTAGAGTGTCCAATTAACTTAGCATGCATGTATTGACTGTGGGAGGAAACCGGAGTACCTGGAAAAAACCTTTGAGAACACAGGGAGAACATGCAAACTCCATTCAGGAAAGCCCCAGTCTACAGCCTTCTTGCTGTGAGGTGACAGAGCTACCCTCTGCTACAGCACACAGCAAAACGTAAATAACAAAATTTGTGTGACTGTCCCAGTATTTCTGGACTTTACTGTGCATTTCTAACACTCCATTACTTCGTTAAATGAGATGAGAGAGGATTTCTACGAGACAGTTTCACAGTAGCACCCAGTGCAGCTCGAATGGAGTGCACTGTTCCTCCCTGTCCGTCATTGTAGGAAAAGCGCTCATTATAATGAGTCGACGATAAATGCTATTCGGAGCCTGACAGGCCTCAGGCGGTTTGAGGACAGACACTCTGGCGGGAGGATCAGGGTGGGGCAACAGAGGTCGACGCCCCCGGGGCCGTGATGGTTTGACGCCTGCTTGTCTGTGACGTGGATATAGCTTTTGTTTCCCGGCAACATAATGGTTGCGGCATTCCAGAGGGCCAGGTCTGATGTAAGTATACGAGCCGCACATTCCTGCTCTGTTTGGGCACTCGCCAGTTCCTCGAAATCTACCATCCTGTAACTTTTCAATACAACCTGAATTTGGCATGTCGGATTCTGCTAGTTAGCAGCTTTGTACAATCTCTTGCTGCTGAATGAGGTGCACTTAGTTAGGGTTGGAGTTAAAGGCTATATGATGGTAGACCCTTAGGTGCAGGGCTGGGGAGCCCTGCTCTAGCTGTTGACTGTCCCATGAAATTGAGTCAAATTGTCCCACTCCTGGGCCTTTACTGACAGGAAATGAATCAAGATAATTTCATGGGGTGGTGGGGCTCGATGTCAAAGCTTTCAGAGCGACAACAAGCTCTCTAGCAGAGGCAGCTAATTACGGGGCAGGGTAAATTGTAGGGTTCAGGCATATCTCCCAAAAGCCAGCCCAAGTGGGGCCCAAGGCTGCTGGCGGCCCCTGGCTGATAGCGGTGCACTTGATCCTCAGTTAGTGTCACACAGCAAAATCCTCTCTACTAATCAACTCTGACAATGTAAACATGAGTCCAATTAGGACTAAATACATTCTTATTAAAAATAAATTTATATGCACATGGGTTCGTGCCCTTCTCATGTTCCAAGAAATGACAAACAATTTTTAGCAGTTTGAAATTTTGACCCTCTTATCGCATAAGTTTATAATCAGAAAAGTTAAGTGGTGTCTTGTAAAAAGCTTCTGTTTGGGACTGTAAAATCTCTTTCTCAACTAACAGGTCTCGGTCATTGCACCACTGTTTAACAGGGGTCCTTAAGTGCTTTTTTAAGACCATTTTGTCATTGTTACGTCAAATAAAAAAATAACAGTCGCAAAGCTGCTTGAGAACAATCGCACGTGCACTTTTGGCCCCTGGAATTATGGTTTGTGTATAAGGCGTAGTCAGCGATTATGGGTAGGTAAGGTCAATGGGTCACCAAACAATCGCTCAGAGAAGAGCTAACACATGGTGATTTGTGCAGTGGACCTTTCTTTGACACGAGGGTTCAAAATGGGAGGGGAAAGCTCCACTCTGCTACAGTCAGCGGCTGTCTGCGGAATGTTCCGTCTGCTTAATGGACCCTTAAAACCCTTCTGTGACTCGATCCTGTTTCACTCCGAGATTACTGTCTTAGGCCAGGGATTTCTGGGGGACAGGTTTAATCTCTTAAGATGAAGGCAAGTCGCTCGGCAGTTAGCTGAGTGGCAGTGGACGTGTATAGGTGTATCTGGCCTGAAGGATAGGTGTAGCGTTGGGGACAGCGTGGCACTTACAGGAAAAAAAGTCTGCCTTATCAACTGTTTTAGGCTTCTAATGAGATTTAAAATCTTATTTATTTGCTCTTAACTTGAGAATATTGGCTTAGATTAATTCTCATTTCACTTGACGTGAAAGATACGAACCTCATTGGTACATCTGGAAAACGGTCAAAAGATGTTACGTCTTTGGTACTATTTTTGTGTTTAAAATACGAATTACAATAAGTCTCCATTTGTCAAAGTTTTTATTTCGGTTTCGTGTTTTGATTAATTTCTGTCAGTATCGTGGAGTTTTTTTTAGAAGATTTATTTATTTCACTGTTTGTTCAGGTTTCCTTTTTCCCTTTCCCATTGTTCTCATGTTTTAACTCTCTCTCATCTCCCCTGCTCAGTTTTTCATTGTTTCTCATTTCCTTGTTTATCACCACACCCCTTCCCTGTACCTCTGCCAGCCTGCTCACCTGCATCTGAATTTCCGTGATTAGTTCCCAGTATTGTGTGCTTATTGGAGTATGTCATTATTTTCAATGTTTTGCTCATTTCATTTTGGTTTTCCTTTTTTCCCTCATGCTGTGGTTCTCCCTTGTGTTTCTGTGTCTCTTATTTATTGGTCTGCTCTGTGTTTAGGCTTCCTTTTGCTTTAATTACCTTCGTTATTCTATTGTCTTTTTCAGCCCATCCCTCCTGTGCTCCTCACTCCCAGTCCTCACCTGCGGCTTCTTGTCTCTGACTATTTGGTCGACTTCGAGTGACCAAGTCACATTACCCGAGTAGCTGATCTTGCATGCAATGATCCCTGTGTGCGCACGTTTTTGTAGCCTAGCACCCAAATGTGAAGATCAATGAAACCAGTAACTCTCGACTCACCTCCACTCTCGTTCAGCCATTTTGCCGGTGACGTCAGAATTGTAGGAACCCTGGCTGAGGTGGGGATTCTGATCGTGAACTCTGACCCTACCTTTTTAGGTCAAATCTGGCCACGTGACACCCTGATCTTGGAAATTTGGGCGAAACACGCGTAACTCGCGTTACTCGCACAGGTCGCCCAAAGTCGATCTTCAGTTCAGCTTCTGTGCTTCGTTCCAGTGGTGTCCTGTGTTTTCCCTAAGCAATTTCTTGCCACTGGGGAGTGTACTCTGCTATTCCATTAACTGATTTTTGTTGTATAGTTCCTACCTATCATTTCTGCCTATCTGTGCTTGGTTCCATACCGAGACGTGATACAACGCAGTTCTCGGCAGTTCTCCTCCAATCTTGAAGGCTTTTGAGGCGGCAAGGTAGGTGATGCTTTACAATGCCAGCTGGGGAAAATGTAAAACTAATTAGATTGAGATGTGCGCGTGGGGCCAGACAGTGTAACCATGACAAAATGGACACCTTGAAAGACGGGCAAGGGAAGTCAATCATGAATATCAGGTTTAACCTTTTTTCAGTTCCCCTAACTATACATCATCACAGCAGATTACTGACTGCAAGCAAGCCAGGTGAATATTTTATTCTTTCTGACCTGATGCAAAATTTTGATTTGGGGTTAGTTTCATTGGAAGAGACAAACTAAATGATCTGATGTTTAATAGTACTCATTTAAAAAGACATACAAAGTAGACATGTACAAGGAACATTCTCTTGGTGTATATGAGAATGACAAAGGATCTCTCCTGACTGGAGCCATGATATTGATATACTTTAAAGAGGGAAAACAGAAAATCCCCAAGGTTATTCCAGTAATGCTTCAGTTATTCCTGCATAGCAGAAAATGATATCTTGTGTGTTTGTAATGTAGAGAGAATTTTCAAACGGAAACCAGAGCACCAAGGATGATGGGTCATTGGATGGCTCTGTGCCAGGACTGGTGAATAAGACAAAACGTGATAGGCTGGTGTGTTTTCCTCCCTTCAAGTGCTCAGGGGTGTGTGGGGGGGTGAATAGGTGAAGTTCAGAGTGAGAAGTGCGAAAGCTGGGGTACAAGAATGGGGCACCTTAAAAGCCTCTTAGAAAAATAACATCTTTCCGTGCCCTGAAACATATACTTTGGACTTTGAAACGTGCTACCTCATTGTCTTATCAGCAACCTACCTGAGAATTCATGTTCTTGAACGACTCATTTAGATTCATGTACCTATTGATTTTGCAAAGGGATTAATTTTTATAGCACTACCCAATAAAGACAGGTTTTGATTTTCACTGCCGTTGCTCACATTGAGCCATGATGAGACAGCCAATAAGAGCAAGGCCTCATTTTCTCGAACTCACCATTCTCTATAGTAAATGAGAAAAAAATTAGAGGCAGGAAACTAGCTTCACATTAGTGGTGCAGCAATTCAACATTTTCTCTAACAAAATACTCGTCTGCGTTGCTTAAAAGAGAACTCAAATAACCGCTTTGTATTTTTTTCCCCCTCCAGTCTACTAAAGTTGCGCATTGGAATTAATGCAGACAACATTAGGCTGTTGTTTTCAGTTATTCAATAGTCTATTTTAAAGTAGGGCTGCACAGAATAGTTTGCATCTTCATTCTTTACATTTACAATAAAATTCTAAATCAACATGGGAAAGCTTCAGCTTTCTTTTTTGCATGTTTCCTGCCATGAGCCGGAGGTAAGGGCACATCTGGTGTTGTTCATTTTGCTTGAGTGCCTCCACTTCCCATGGCTCAACATCGACAATCTACTTTTTAGAAACTTCAATTCTGCCAGACATAATTTGCATTTCACTTTATCTCTTTATTCATTCAGGTCAAAGAACTGCTATGCATAGCTTTATTTTCCTGCCATCAGCCAAAGTTTCTCTGCCTTCCTTTAGCTAAGCCTTCGCAGAATTAAGTTTAGGTACCACTGGCTGTGTGCGGTTTTTATGACACCAATGCTGAATTCCCAATTTTACCATGGGGACTGTTTTTAACCTGTTCAATCCCAGATTTTCGGTGACATGCCATCGGAGGTATAAAAGCACTTAAGTTACTTCTTCTAAGTAATTGCACCAAATGGTTCCTATTTACTTTTCTGAATTAGCAACCAAACAGTTGCTTTGGTCAGTTGCAAAAACAAATAGGTAGAATGACCGGCCAATTCTTTTTTTAGCTGGCATTATCCTTCATTGCATTGCAAAGTTATCAGATATTTTCCTATCTACAAGGCATAAAATGTCAATATGTGTTTTGAAGATTCTGAATTCCCATAGTTCATAAAACGGCACATATTTGATTGCTGCACTTAAAAGTGACACTGTTTTGTGCCAATGTTTCATGGGATTCAAAATGCCTAAGAAGCTTCCCATTTTTCAAGTATCCTTTTTAACACCTAGAACATTTTGAATAGGTTGAGTAGCTTTAAAATAAATTAAACTGCTGAAAAAATTCTAAAATGGGAGAAGGAATTTACTGAAAGCTTTGGATGACTTCATTTTTAAAATACAAAAGTAATTGCTGTCCCTACAATATCACATGTAATACATGTATATTTTCAGTGGTCACTTGGTCATTTCTTAATTAATAATTTCTTAATTGGTGGGAAGGTTGGTACTCGAGTACTAACAGGTTTGTGTTGATGCGCAATATAGTAGTTGTGGTATCAGTACCTGCTTACCATCTGCTTGCTCAGCTTGCACTAACAACTACCTTAGCCTCTCACCAAACAACTGTCCTGCAGAGCCTTCACGTGGCCCCACCATTTCTAACAGATCTGCAGGGTGGGCAATCCACATCCACAGCGGATAAGGTCCCTCACAGACACCCCAGCGCCACCCAACACAGGCCCCATTTGACCACACGGCCAATGGTCTGCAATGAAAACTGTGATGGGCATACCACATCTGGGGTGGAAGAAGACGTCAGTTTGACTTCTCAACAGCCAGTATGCCTGGGTCAGCCTTGTCAAGGTCAGCCCCTGACCCTACCAGTCATCAGTTGACCAGCTGGTACTGGTTTTGGTGGAGATGATTTGCGTCACCTTGTGTGTCCACTCTTCACCGTGTCCAGCCCTAGGACGCAAGCACGGAAGTGGGCAGCCTGCTTGCCCACTGGTTCTAGGCCAGCAACCTGGAACCACGTGGTATCTATTCACCTGCTAAAGACTCCAGGAATAAAACACCACAACATTCCCGGTGCGTGAACGGACAGCGACACCGCACCCATGACGGCCCCCGAGTAAAGCCAACCGGACCTCCTGGGCCCAAAAAGTCCAGACACACCCGGACAATGAAGATCTTTTCACAGATCAGGCTAGCCTCTTGGAACGTAAGGACACTGTCAGATGCCAACACTAACCGGCAAGCTCCAGAAAGACATTCAGCACTGATGGCAAAGAACTTAAGTGCCTCAACATCGACATCGCTGGCCTCAGTGAATGCAGGATCCCTAGCACTGGCGAGTTCATAGATGGAGACTATACATTCATTCACTCTGGATGCCATGAAGACCAACCTAAGCTCGAAGGTGTAGCCATCGTAATCAAATCCTCACTGCGTAAATGTGTTATCAATTGGAGTGGACTCTCTTCTCGTGTTAAGACAGCAAGGCTGACCCTCGTGAAAAAGTGCCACACAACTGTCATCAGCGTCTATGCAACTATGTTTAAGAGGCCAACTGAAGAGAAAAACCAATTCTATGATCTGCTGGCTGAAGTACTTGACCAGGTCCCCCCTGGCGACCGAGTACTACTTGTTGGCGACTTCAACGCCCGAGTCGGCAGTGACCCCAGCACCTGGCCCAACATAGCGGGAAACCACGGCTTTGGAGCTCAAAATGAGCAGGGTCTAATGCTCTTACAGCTGTGTGCAAGATTTAGGTTGACAATCACCAATACCCTGTTCCAGCACAGACATTCACAAAGGCACGTGGCAGCACCCTCGTTCAAAGCAGTGGCACATGATCGACCACATAATTGTGAACCAACATCACATCTCGGATGTCCTCGACTCTCGAGTATGCAGAAGTGCCGACTGTTGGACAGACCACAAGCTTATGTGCGCCCGTCTGAACCTGAGAATTCATACTTCTCGCCAAAAGCGACATCATACCTCCCAGAAACGACTCAACACGGCAAGTCTCCTTACAGAATCTGTGCAACAACAACTAGCACAAGCCCTGTCTGATAGCCTCACACCACCTGAAGGTAACGTTGAGCAGAAGTGGTCATCCATTAAGTCAACAGTCTACGACACTGCCAAATCTGTGCTTGGCACCAGGAAAAGATCACACAGAGACTGGTTTGATGAAAATGATGTTGAGATCCAGACCCTCCTCACAGACAAGTATACTGCTTTCAAAGCTGTCATGCAGGCTGAGACTCCAGCCAACAGAGTGGCATGGAATAAATGCAAGCGTGCCATACAGCAACTGAAAAATGCTTGGTGGACCGACAGAGCCCTGGAAATTGAAGAAGCTGCCAAACAGCACAATACTAGCGAGGTGTTTGATGGCATCAAACTGGTCTATGGCCGCAGGACAACTGGCCTAGACCCCATTGATTCTGCCGACCGTGTTCGACTTACACAAAAGGAGGATATCTTAAACAGATGGAAGGAATATTTTTCCACCCTCTTCAATCAACCCAGGAATGCCGACCTCAGCGTGCTTGACAGCATTCCATCAGCTGACATAGTAGAAGATCTCGAAGCAGCTCCAACCATCAAAGAAATCTCCCATGCCCAGAAACAACTATCCGCAGATAAAGCTCCTGAGCCTGATGCCATTCCAGCAGAAGTACTGAAGCATAGGGGTCCAGTCCTCCTGTCAAATCTTCACCTACTTTTCTTGTCAATCTGGGAATCTGAGACTGTTCCACAAGACTTTAAGGACGGCACCTTAGTGAAGTTGCACAAAAAGAAAAACAAGTTAAACTGTGGAAACTACCGTGGCATTACACTGCTCTCAATCATGGGAAAGCTATTTGCCAAGGTAGTCCTCAATCGCGTCTGGCCTACAATCGAAGCTTATCTACCAGAAGCACAATGTAGTTTCCGTGCAGGCAGATCGACAGTGGATATGATGTTTGTGCTCAGACAACTATAGGAGAAATGCAGAGAGCAACAACAAGAGCTGCACCTTGTGTTTATAGACCTTGTCAAAGCATTCGACACTGTCAGTAGACCTCTCATGTGGAGACTCCTTATTAAGATCGGAATACCTCCCAAAGTGGCCAACATCATACAGAGTCTACATGAAGGCATGAAGGCCACAGTGTCGGTAGGCGGAGAATCCACTGACGAGTTTCAAGTCACAACTGGCCTACGCCAAGGCTGCATCTTGGCACCATCCTTGTTGGTCCTGTTCTTTGCTTTCGTTGTACGACACGCTACAGAGTCCCTGCCACCTGACGATGGAGTAAACATCAGGCTCCGAATAAATGGAGATCTATTTAACCTAAGACGTCTATGCACCAAGCTGGCAAAAACAACTACAGTCAGCGAACTCCTGTATGCAGACGATGCAGGCTTTGGCAGACATGAGCACAAAGCACTCCAACTCCTCATAAACCGCCTGAAGAGCACTTGCAGACAGTGGGGCTTGACCATCAGCAAGGGGAAAACTGAAGTGTTACATCAACAGTCACGAGATCTACCCCCTACCTTGCTAGAGGATAAAACTCTCACCGTCTCATCAAAGTTCTGCTACCTCGGCGGCACTGTGACCAACGACTACCAGTTAGAAAAGGAAATAAAGGAGACGATCGCTAAAGCCAGCTGGACATTTTACTCCCTCAAACCTAAGATCTGGGACCGCAGAGGTATATCCTTCAAGACAAAGCTCCTCGTGTATAATGCTGTTATTCTTCCAACTCTACTTTATGGCAGCGAAACGTGGACCACCCTTGTAAGACACCTCCATAAGATCGAGAATTTCAACCAGCGCTGCCTACGCCAGCTGTTGGGGATCCACTGGTGGGATAGGGTCCCAAATGTTGACGTGCACGTGAGGGCAAAGTCTCAACCTACTGAGGTCCTTATATAGGGCAACAGGCTGCGCTGGCTTGGCCATGTTTGCAGAATGTCAGAGGACAGGCTTCCCAAGCAGGTGCTGTTCAGTAAACTGAGCACTGGAAAGAGAAAGAAAGGCAGACCACACAAAAGGTGGAAAGATTGCATTAAGGAGGACCTGAAACTATTCAACATGGGAGTCGATTGGTACAAATCCTCTCAGGACAGAAGCGCTTGGAGGGCCCTCCTCCACAATGAAAAGAAGACCGCTGCGACCACACTGGCTCAGGCAGCCAGGGCTAGACGCGAATGACGGCACGCCAGGCGGAGTCGGCATCATCAACCTTGATGGCCATATCAAGTATCAAGTAAATTTCTTAATCATTATCGTCTCATATATTGGTATTGGTTATTCGATGAATAAATTGTTTAATTGTTAGTCAGGCGATCTAAAATGGGCAAAGGTTGAGCTCAATTAGTGAGTTTACATGACGGTAGAGAAAATCAAATTATTGTGTTAGTCGGACTATAACCGCACTTTTAAAATGCATGTAAACATGTTAGTCCGACTGGAATCGCACTAAATCGAATTTCTCACCCAGATAATGCGGTTAATAGTTGCGCTAATAGTATATGCTTGAATCGAACCGAGCCGAACTGGACTATGCGCTCTGAGCATGCTCCACATTATTCGTGCAAGGCTTTGACCTGGAAGTCTTGTGGACATGTAAACACCAAACTGCTTAGCGACAACTCTGAGTCCTAACTAGCAAGTTTGTACTAAACAGTAGCAATCCTCGTCTGCAAGGGTATTAGTGCTTGAACAGTAACGCACTGGGGTCTCCTAACTTATACCATTAATCCGCATTATTTATCGAATGACTTGCGCGTCCTCCGAAAATTTCCCTTCTAGTTGCCATCAGAAAAACGACACTCTCCCAACAGTCATTACTTTTGACCCACATTGAATATGCACGGGAAGCCCGGGAGTGCGTTTCCCGAAAGCATAGGTGCGAACTTACATAGCCGGAACCACAGACTGTCAATGGACAAACTATGTAAGTTGCTTGCGACTACGCTTCTGAGAGTGGGAAACGCCCTTAGCGGTAGTAGAAAGGGCACAAAGTTGAGCATCGTGGTGTTTCAGTCAAGTTTCGGCTAACGCCATAACCACCGGGGATAGCATGCATCTCAGTTGTACTAAAAGCATAGCGAACAGCCCGTATTAAACGTGCAGAGCTGTAACGTAGTCCATGTTCTCCTCACTCGATCTTGCATAGTCAATGCATTCGACGTGCTCAGCACACTTCTTTCTCAAATATTTGGTCTGTTATCTTACTTAATCGGTCAATCAGAAAAATAAGCGACACGAACAAGCAGAAAGGCATATCACCACCTATCGTAACGGAGACGGGCATGCTTCGGTCAATAAATCGAATTTCGTCCCGCGCATGTATACTGGGACAAGGACAGTAGTCGATTGCATGGCCTAATCGAGCTATTACTGTAGCTTGACTTAGCTGTGCATGTAAACGTACTGATTCATGCATAGAAGGCTGACAGCAGGCAACTGAAAATCCTGTAATGCCTGCATTACTGGGTGTTGGGGTTGCATAGGCTTTAAAACGCATACTGCAACATGCATGATAGCTTTTTTAAGTAACTCATGGCCAACATAACACATGGAACTTGGTAGGGTAAAATGTAGAAGAAAATATAGGACAACAAAACAATTATCAATTATTTTTTGTAACCAGTTGTGACTTCAAAATTAGTACTTGTTTTGTTTGCACTTCCTCTGCAAATGCTGAACTTGAGTGTGTGTGTGTGTGTGTGTGTGTGTGTGTCTGTGTACGAGTGTTTTTTTCTAATAACCTGTGAGTTCTGTTCTGCAGTTTTACAGACACCAGGGAGTTGTTTAACATGGTTAAAAATTAGTCCAATGTGGGACCTTTAAAGGGAAAGAAGATTAGGATGTTTGCTGTGAAATGGACAGAAACCTGAACCTACGAAAAACCACGCAGAAGCAGACTCAAATACTGCATCTAAATTTCAAGTGTGCAAATGAACCTATCAATAACAAGTCCAGGAGATCTGAGGTTCTAATTGGTTCCAGTAGCCTTTTAGCTGAAACAGGGAGGATTTCAGAAGTTTTAAACTTTTCAATGAATCGCTCACTGTGTATGTTTGCATTTGATTCAATATTATTATTCACTTCAGAAGAAAACCATTTCTCTGAGCTCATAGGCTCTGTAGCAGACAGGGAGGCGGGGTCAGGGGGTCACCGCCCAATCAGATAATGGGAGTCTTTTCCATCCTGGTTGCTGAGAGCCCTTGTCAAAGCCTCTCAGACTGAAAGGAGAAACTGGGGCTGCTGTATGGAGACCCTACCCCCCCCAAACCTCAGCTTGTGATCACAGCCCCTCATAATGGCACTGAAAAGCTGGAGAGCATTTACTGCAGCTCCCAGTGGAACCTGAGACCAGATCACTTCTGAGAGCACTAGGGAATGGTGGAGAAATGCACACACACACATGCACATGCCCAGACTTGCTCACTCACACACACACACACACACACACACACACACACACACACACACATACACACACATACTCCTGTGCTCTCTCTCTCTCACACACACATGCACACAGGCACACACACACTCACACACATGCACTCACACACAGAAAACACAACTGCACAATTTCAAACATACCCATGACACAGTGCTAATTATTGACTGGACTGGTGGGGGACACGCATGCAGATTCACAGAATTCAAAAAGGGAAAAACAACCTAAAACATCCATACATTGGACATTATTTTTCATTTTTGATTGTCATTACTTTTTTAAAATTTGGCATCACTAATCTACCTGAAAATGTAATATCCAATCTGGGTATGGGCATGTTAGACTGCAACTCGTGCTGCAATCTTGGGACCGCGCAGTTTGCGGTTCCCCACTGAAACACGCACCTGTCACCCGGTGCTTCTTTTTACTCGCAGTTTCAAACCCTGCAAACACAGAACAAAGGTGAAAGAACCAGGGCATGTGTTCCGTTAAAATGCAACCGACAAACACCTGGATGGCCAGTAGGAGGTGCTTGAGCAATGAACTATGCTGACCCAAAACAACTGCATTGCTCCCATATCCCCACGCAGCGCGACACCAATTATGCACTCCTCTCACAAGGCTGCTGGCCACAGTCAGCACTGACACGGTTGGATTTTATCTGATGTCATGGAGGTCACGGCACAAACAGCACCTTTACTGCGTAAGCCAACCCAGCAGCAAGATGACCTTATTTTGTTGTTGCCAATGCTGTGATGATCTTGAGGTGACATTATTCTGATGCCATGACAACATTTTGATGAAGCTTAGACATTGCAGTGGCATTGTAGTAATGGTGCGATAATGTTTGTGATTGTGTTGAGATTATGTTGTTTTGACGTTGTGACAACATTGTGATGGTGCGCTGAGAGCTCACAAAGCATTACTGGGGCTGAGACAGGTAACGCTAAACAGACGAGCCAAACTTTGCTGTAAACAGTGCTATTACCTGACTGAGATATGGAGGCCTGTCAGAGATCCTTCTGTCCACATTAACCAGAGACGGACACACGTGAGAACAGGGACCAGGCACACTGTCTGTTAACTGCACAAGGGAGGGCAGCAGAATGTTTTTCTTTAACACGTTGACTGCCAACTACGAGATAACTCGTAATGGCGGGTCAGGGCCAGCGCCAGAAAAATTCGGGGGAAATTATCCATCCCTTTATTGACAACAATTGGTCCTGGCTAATTCTAGATGGTTTTCCTTTTTAAGCACGTTTTCTAATTCAAGAATAATCAAGTGGCAATTGAAGACACGGCTTCTCTCCCCCATGCGATCTAACAGCAAATAATGGGCTACATTCAGTGCAGAAAAATAATTTAATTATAATTAGGTCAATGCACTGGCACTCAGCAATGGTAATTTTTTTTCCAGCGAGAGCGGAATTTCAGAACTCTTCGCGAATGAAGGTAATTCTTGTGACAAGTATACGTGGTTTCCTCCGTTTTCATTTTCCAGTCTAACAGCTGGCTATTTTTTACAGCAAGTTGCGTGACCGTGCTGCAAAAACAGGTGTAGGTACTTGCCGTAATTACCTTCATTCGCAAATGAGTTCTGAAATGCCGCTCTTGCTGGAAAAATTAACGTTGCTGAGTGCCTGTGCATAGACTTAATTATAATTAAATTATTTTTCTGCACTGAATGTAGCCCATTATTTGCTGTTAGATCGCATGGGGGAGAGAAGCCGTGTCTTCAATTGCCACTTGATTATTCTTGAATTAGAAAACGTGCTTATAAAGGAAAACCATCTAGAATTAGCCAGGACCAATTGTTGTCAATAAAGGGACGGATAATTTCCCCCGAATTTTCAAGTCTGGCGCTGGCCCTGACCCGCCTTTGGCTGGCAGTCAACGTGTTAGTAGGTAAAAATGGCCTAAAAAGGTATACATGTTGAGTCATATTACAGGACTAGACCACTGTGAAACTCACTTTATAATCAGTACAGCTGGACTAAGTGTGTGTTGGGGGGGACATGCTTTGTGTCAGACAACATCACCTGGGTTATCTCTTCTGAAATGGAAGCTCTGTCCAAAAAAATTAAGTTTATCATCTGAATTTGAGCCCTCTGTGGTAAAGCATAATTTATTCGTACTTTTTTCTCTCTTTTTTTTTTTTAGCAAAGGGTACTCATCAATACCTGCGCAGAACATGATTGTACTTGGGGAATTTGTCCCTTGAAAGAGCTGAACAGTACTTAATTGTTGTTGGGTGTCAGTGTGGAATGTCCACTGTGTTCTTTTACCATTGATTGACCATACTGAATTTTAAAAAACCTAGATTATATGATGTGCAGTTTAAAGATTCAAGAGTTGACTGAACATCTAGATCAGGGGTTCCCAAACTCGGTCCTGGGGCCTCCCCGTGTATGCTGGTTTTTGCTCCACCCTGGTTTGCAATCATAGGATTTTAACAAGCTGTTAATTTGTCTTAATTAGGTGCATTTTTGTTCAGAGCAGCAATTTATCCTCTCTTGACAAACAGTATTTTGACAGATATGCATACAAACAGTGAGGAATAAATTCCGCATCCACAGTGCAACATATGAGTAACAACTGCATAAAAAAAGGGAAAAATGTACCCAATCAAAGGAAAAAAATCAATGGGTTCCTAATTGGTGAAACTGTGGGCACAAAAAACAATTTACTAAACAAGCAAATGACAGAGTCAAACCTGTTTTATGTTTATGTTTCTGAGTGCAAGCAAATTATTTTGAAAGAACTTAATCACCTGTCTTCAGCAACATAATTTGGAGGTCACTGATTTTCTCAGTACCTGATTTGATCTGTGTAAAAATGTTATTACCTGAAATTGCTTGCCACACAGAAAAAAAAGAAACTTTATATACAAGGGTCATTTATTCGGTCTTTAATTCTTCATGGCACAAATGGATATTTCTATTAAAATTTGGCTTAAAACAGCAAATAACATATTTAAACACAAAATGCACCCAATTTGGACAAATTAATAGCTTGTTAAAGTCCTATGATGGCAATGATGGTTGGGACAAAAACCAGCATACACAGGGAGGCCCCAGGACCGAGTTTGGGAATGCCTGATCTAGATCATCGACAAAACACCAAGATTACAATAAAACTTAATTGACCGATAGCCTCCGCAGACAGTATCTTTTTGGATGGAAACCAGTGGGCCAGATGGACAGAGGCTATGCCAGGGCTTTGACCTCTGTTTGCTGGGCAAAAAAAGGGGGTCTGTTTGGAGCCATGAGGGAGCCATTTTGTGCCAGAGGATTCTTTTGATGACACACAAAACTCATGGTCAGGTTTTAAATTGAATCCTCAGTGCCAAGTTGCTGACTAGGAAAACTCAAAAATAGGCCACACAGGACATTCTGCTCCAAAAACCTTCTTCTACAAGCTCAACTCCTGAAGAGTTGGGAAAATTTGTACTGTAGAATATAAATAAAAATAGCTAGCAGTAATTTGAAAATTCTTTTTAGCAGAGATCAGCTGAAAAAAGTATAATTAAAATAATTCATGTTTAACTCAACTATTTTTTTAGAGTAATATATATTTAAAAGTGTGATGTCAGTAACATGTTACAATGAAATTGGGACAGCTGCATAGTCACCACTGTTTTACATCACTTTTCCTTTTAAAAATACTCATTAATCATTTTGGAGTTTTGAAAGCATAATTTGTTCACATTCTTGCCCCAGATTTCAGTTGATCAACAGTTTGGGGTCACTGCTGTCAGACTTTGCTCTTCATTATCAGCCACACTTTTTCAATGGGAGACAGGTCTGGGCTGCTGGTAGGCCAGTCTAGCGCCAAAGCCTGTGACTGTGATGACATGCTATCATAATACCTGCAGAGTGTGACTTCGCATTCTCCTGCTGGAACAAGCAGGGGCATCCCTGAAAAAAAAAAAAAAAAAGACGTCTGCAAGGCGCATATGTTGTTCTAAAAAGCGTGTTGTAGGCCTACCCCTCTACGTCAGTTTTGCCTTCACAGATGAGCATGTCGCCCATGAGCAATAATTAAGCCCCATTCCATGACAAATGCTGGTTTTTGAACATCACTGATAATAGTTGGGAAAGAAAGTGTGTAAGAAAGTGTGTAAGATCAGTTTGATGGCTAAATGCCATATAACAATGGGGGATAGGATGTGGATTCATATTTAATCCCACGACCTCATTATGATGCGCTGGTCGGTCTGTCTCCCAGGAAAATAAAACTCTATAGTGCAGAAAAAAGCGGTCACCCTAAGATACGGTTCTGACTCTTGCAGTAGTTTCACTAGGGGATTATGCAATGAGTTACACAATACATGTAATGACATACCGCCACCAACCCCAAAACCTGGCCTGATTGTCATCTCCAAAATCATGTTTAGGGCAGGCAGACTGTACCCCTCAGCCCCACCCAGAAGCCCTTTCACTGCCAAACTGCTTTTAAACTGCACTACTTTACCAACCTGTTTAGTCCTGCAATGACACTCGTATTTCTGTTTTTCTCTTAAAAGTGCAAAATGATATCACCTTCTACAATGGCACCCTTACCTTTTGCTTGATAAGAGCAAAATTTAGAGAAACTTCTTTTACCTCACTGATACATTATTTCACAAGCAAGAATAATAGAAATACAAGTTAATATCTAAATATGATGATCGAATACTTGAAGGTTTATTGTACTTTGTTTTTCTGTTTAACTGTACGCTCAAAGACTGTCTTAAATATTTTAGTCTTGTCAATTGATTTAGCCTCAAAAGTTTTTTTTTTTTTGTACTCTCAAATGTAAAATATTAAGTTTTGACTTTTAAGCAAATTTAATAATGAGTCAATATACCTCACCTATTGGCAATCTTTCTTTATTATTTAGCCCAATTTATAAAAAAAAAAAAAGATAGGAATAAGATTTGTGTTGTGACACATTCCGTAAATAAGATCATAAAAAGTCTCAGCAACTTGTGCCACAATAGCCCTGCTGTTGATTCATAGCAGACAGGATAGCCTTGTGTGCCTAACACCCTGCTCATGGTTTGTTCCTCCCTGGACCACTGGCGGTAGGTACTCACCTCTTCTGAGTGGGAGCTCCCCAAAGGCCTTGCTGCATCAGAGACGCTCTGACCTGCTCGTCAGGCCATAATGATTTTGGCCCAATTAACTTTGATTATCTCGAAATAACGCGCATATCAAGGTCTGCCGTCAGAACATAGACTTTAAGCTTACCATCTGTCTTCTGACTGTAACCTAGACCTTGACATGCGTGTTGTCGGGAGATAATTAATATTACTTGCTTCATCTATGAATGGTTTTGATGTTTTGGCTCATCAATGTAAGAGACTGAACTACTTGTTGGGATTGATTTGTTTTTTGGTGTTTGCATTGTACCGCCTTCGTGTCTCTGGTAAGTGGAGCAGCTGTCGGCCTGACGAGAGGGTAAGATGGTGATCTGTAGCAGCCTACAGGCGAACATTAAAGCCACTTTCACACCGGACGCGAAACAAATTTTTCGCACGACAGATTACATTCAAAGTCAATGCAAAGACGCAAATACTTTGCATTGACTTTATTTGTAATCTGTCGTGAAAAAATTCGAAAAAAATCGTCCGTGTGAAAGCAGCTTAACTACCCGGTCTCTTTATTCTTATCCTGTCTGCTCCTCCCTGTTTGCTTTTCCCTACAGCCCCCCTACATTAGCCTGGTGAGTCTGTCAGTTCACATTAATTAAAAGCCTGGTTCTGCTACACAGGGCTGGTGTTAGCTGTCCTTAACTCTTTCCTTTCCCGTTCCCGAAATAGCACGGATGCAGGTCTGGTGCAAGACACCGACACTTACGCAAATGTATGACATTACTGCCAGCACTAGGGCGGACTCCTGTTTGCGTGCTCATGCTAAAGTGGATGCCCACAGGTAAACACACACTTTCACAGGCAGTCAGGCAAACATGTAAATGTACAGTACATACACACGGTAACTAGCAGACACGTAAATGTAAAGTACATACAAACGGTAACCGGCAGACATGTAAATGTACAGTAGCCTACATACACACGGTAACTGGCAGACATGTACATTTACAGAATACACACGGTCACCGGCAAATGTAAATTGACAGTACGTCCTCACAGCAACCACACTCTGTCCCAGCCATCTCTCTCAGTCCCTCCACTTCTCCTCTGTTGTTCACGGATAAATCCAGCTCCTGTTATCCGCCTGTACATGACTACACTGTGATACAACTTGGAGCCCTGCTTGCGTTGCCTCTCCACTACAAATCTGTGAACTGACCTCATGAAACCTACAGACCCATATACAGGTCGGTCAAATGCAGCTGCTGCATTCAAACCTGTGGAACTTCAGGCCTATTTTGAATTCTAGTGGAGATCTTGAGGTTTATAACAATCCCAAAAATGCCCTGTTTAAATGCAAAGAAATGCACATAAAATAATGTACAAGATCTACTTTAGATATTTTCTATTTGATATCCTGCTGTGGCCATAAAAACATGGAGTCCTGGGTGAGAATATTTCTCTCAATATAAGAGTGATGGAACTTCAGTGAAGCGCTGCAACCAGCAGATACAGAATATCTATGTGATATTTTCCTGCAATATGAAAAAGAATGCTTTTTTTACTGTTGAATCTGCTTAGGGTCAAACTTAAGAGAAAAAGTTTAAGGGGTTAAGACGTATTTCTTTTCAGAAGCTTTCTGTTTTAAACAATAAACAGCATAGGCAATACATTGATCCCATAAATTTCCCATTACTTGTATATTATTACCATTTACTGCAGTTAGTTAAACCAGAGAATTTTACCACTGCTGTTTGAACATTTTTTTCCTTCCACTGGGAACGGTTTTTCTGTGGGAAATAATGAGTTGGGGATCAATATGACCAATTTTTTCCTATTCCTAATTCTTGACTAATTTTTGTTCTTTCCTAAGTGACTTTGAGAAATTTTGTCTATAAATTTTGCTGTTCAAATGAAATTGAATTAAACTGAATTTAATTCCACAATGACTCATGGGAAATCGTATGGACCAACTGGAGAGATGTTGAGACTACTTTTCATCAGTCACTATTTCTAAAACATGGTTTTTGTGGTTTTCAAATTTCTACATCTAGAAAATGTTTAAACATAGTATTACAGGGATGTCAAACTCCAGTATTGGAGGCAGATAGGAATTTTGAAACATTATAGGGCAGAAACTGTTGTGATTGGTTCAATTCAACTGACCAATCAAAGTAAAGGGGAGGCAGTGGATCCTGACGGGACAGCTGGCATTGGAAGAGTTACTAAGTTATCAACCACAAATGCTTTTATTTTGCTCATATTTTATTAATTTTCTTATTAAATAGAAAGAGAAAAATTGAAGTTTGAAATTCACCCGCCTCCTCTCTGCTTTGATTGGTCGTCTCAACTGAACCAATTATAACAGTTTCTGTCTGGTGAACATGCTTCTCTCCTCTGATTGCTCACCTTAATTGAACCAATCATAATAGTTCCTTCCCCATGAAATGCTTCGATGCGCAAAAGTCCTGTAAGCATTAAGGGGTGCCTTTGTCTTTGGGGTTCAGTTGTTCCCTTTCAATTAGCAATCAATACATGCCTTGGGAACAAGGTGTGAGAACGCTTTAGCCCCTTTAGCCAATCTATTAATTATATTAAGCTTTTGTATAAAAAATACATTAAAAAGCTGCCGGGAAAGCTCTCTCGGTTAAGGCGCCGCATTTGTGGAGCAGTAGTGAGTACTATGGCGCGGGTTCGATCCCTGGTCGTACCAACCAGCAGTGGTCGGCAGCTTTTTCAGAACAGCGCATGATTGGCTAAAGTGCTGTAGGGATGCAAATTGGGAAGGGACTGCTGGGAAGGGAAATTAAAAATGATTGCCTTGTTCGTTGCTCAAGTGCCTCCTGTTGGCCAGCCGGGCGCTCGTCAGTGAGATTCTAAGCTTGCTCATGTTCGGGTATCCTCCGCCCTCGTTGTGAACTTGTGATAGTTTGGACCAATGAGTGTAAAGATGCAGGGGCTGACAGGCACATGCTTCGGCGGAGAGCTGCAAACTGTCTCTCTCTTCTCAGCTAGCAACAGTGGGTTGCATGTGAGCCAGCCTTGTACATAGTTCTCAGATTGGACATTCCAGATTTGGGTGGTATTGGAGGTGCCAAATGTAAAAAATAGTAATAAATACATTAAAAAACTGAACTGGAGTGTTCTTCAGATAACAGTATGGACTAGACTGTATTCACAGCTCTCACTATAGTGATGTGGGGGCCAGTCTGTCAAATCTGCTTTTGGGTGTATGTTAAATGAAGAAGTGGTGGAGCAGCTACACTGCGATGTTGGCAAGCGCACATCTCTTTACCACAATTACTCAGTGTGAGCAGGAAAAATGTTATTGAAAGGATGTTGCTGCTTCCCATTAGTTAAATCTGTGGTTAATTTCCTGTTTGGTCAAAAGCAGCGCTGAGATTTTTCAGCAGATATCCTGGCATCCATTGCTTTATGTGGCACGGCTGTTTGTAAGGTAGGATTACTGAGAGAATTCTTGCACTAAGTCTGCGGGTCAGTCAGGGGATTTAAATGGCTGAGTATTCATTAATCCAGTTTATCAGAGCCAAAACATGACGAGGACACACTTGGACGGAGTAACACTTTCTGGCAAAGTATTCTTACTATTGAATTAGAGCAAAAATGTCACCTGAAATGTTCATTATGAATAAGCCCTTACAAAGTGTTATGCGTGTTGCTGATATATTACAGGCATTTAGCAGATACTCTTACCCAGAGCGACTAACAGCACAAAGTGCATTTTATAAGGGCTAAATGTTTTGAAAATCCTGGAAGGTGGTAGCAGTCAACGTGCCAGGGGCAGCCACAAAACTTGGATTGTGTTGTAGTTCTACCCCAACAAATGAAGTCACAAATTGCTAACGTTTAGGGGGGTGGGAGAGAGGTATAGCATGAAGAGATGAGTCTGTAGATGACACTTGAAGGAGACCAGGGCTTCTGCTGTTCTGACCGCTGTGGGAAGGTGTTGTTGACTGTAGAAGTTTTTCTTTTTTTTTTAAATTTAGATTAAGTCTGGAACTCATTATCGAGGGTTGTGGTCATTTATGACAGTGTTTCGTGGAGTGACATTTGACAAATGTTGTTCTTTTGCACATTGCGCATTTCTGAGATTATGGAGATCAGTGAAGCGAAGGAAAAATAGCAAGTGTTGTTTATAAAGTTAATGGTGCCAACAATATTTTTTGATAACATGGTGTGCTTAGACAGCAAGCAGAGACTATTTCGAATTATCAGTGTCACAACAGATGGTATTAGTCACTGTAGAAACATACTACGTTACATAACATTTAGTGCCTGGACAGAACATTAAGGGCGATACTCAGAGGCCTTTGTGCTTAAAATTATCGTCCTCTCTTGAGACAGAGTTGGGTTGGGTTATGACTTCAAGTCTCCTTGTTTTCTGGTTAGTTTGACCTTGATGGAAGAGTAAGAGTGCACACAAGGCATTGTGTAGACACTTTATTGGCTAGAGCGCTACTCTGACCTCATGAAAGTTTCACATAATGATGTAAACAAGGCTCGGGGCTGATCGAACTCCACTCAGTGCCCCTGTTTTCACTTGGTTTAAACAGCAGGTGAGTGTTTGCCCTGTGTGGCTGTAGCCCTTCCTCCATTAATAATGGTCATTGCTGTTACATGTTCCATCATGATTTGTTCAAAGGGGAATCTGTAAATATATACTGTATGTAATTTATTAGGCCAAACTTGGCGTTTTAATGCATTTTTTATATCATATTTTGTCCTGTAACAGATGAGGACCTGCTATTTAGGCCACCTCGGCACAGGCATGTACGTAATTTTTGTCTCTCCGAAATGAAACCGGTGTTACAGAATAGTGTGGGGTTGGTTGTTTCGGTGTCCAAGGAGAACATTGTGATTTTCAGTGCCTTTTCTACATTGCCAAATGCACCCCAATACAGCATTTTTTAATAATTTTCTACCAAGGGGGCATCCAGTCCTTTCTGTTATTTTGGAGCCTCAGTTAAATTCAACCTCCAGCTCTTCCTGTTTTGACCCCGCCAACCAGTGCCCGCATTCTGGTATTTCACAACCGTTAACGCCAATTAAATTACTGGCAAAAAAAGAGAAGAAATCATGAAAGGGGCAACATGTGTTGATCCCAAGCAGCCAGAGGGAGGTGGGTGGGGGAAGCTCGGCATTGGGAGACTCTGATTGGCCGGTCCCCTGATGTTTCCTCGTTAAGCTCCTCCCCCAGAATGCGTGCATTGTTTTATGGGCTTTTAGTTAAAGGATGAACAGCGGGGAGGTACCGTAAAAAATAAAGGAAAAAAAACAGAAAAGACTCACAAACACATGGAAATGCTCAGCCTCTCAGTGGTAGATGCAATTTGGTATTTTTCCCCTGTTTTACCCACTCCCCCACAATCTCCGACACATAAATAAGGACCAGATTTTTCTCTATACTCTTTCATTAGTGAGCACTTTACGGTAAAATCATGTCTTTGGAAAATTGAGGTGGGTTAAAGAGAGAGAGAGAGAGAGAGAGAGAGAGAGAGAGAGAGAGAGTTATAAATCACGTAATTGCAGATGTGAAGCGACCTGAGGCTTTCTTTAATTAAACTTGCCCGTGAGCCTCCATTTTAAAAATCTACCCAGGAGGCCCTGGCGAGATCATCATGTGACCTGCGCTAAAAGTTTACTCTGCGGCTAACGGTGCCCGTCAAACTGTCAGGGTGGATTACTCAAGATTTCACACACTGCTTCTGAGGAAGGAAACTGAGAAAAATTGAAACAAACTAAAAAGGCTCCTGGATTCTCGAGTGCGAATCCTCGTGTAACTGGGTTTAAAGAAACACAATTACAAATTAGGAGGACCAATCGAAAACACAGAGAAAAGAATCAAGTTAAGACCAGTAAAAATGTACTGCAAAACGCACTGCCATCCAAGACTGCGGGACACAGACACAGTTTGGTTTTAGCTGGGCATAAACCCAACATCCATTGGTCACAGACCTCAGACTGTGACCAAACGCAAAGAATTTGAGAACAAGTAAAATATACAATGTTCAAAAAAAGTGTATTTGGTCTCACTTGCACGTAGACAATAGTTTTTTTTTCTTCTTTAAAGACAATGGGTGTTGTTTGCCTGATACACTTCGACTGGAAAGCCCACAGTCTCCACTAAAATATTGCTGAAGCTTCCAGTCAGCTGATGTATTGGGGCATTGCTGACAGGAAGCTTCTCCAACACCTCTGCTGAAGAACCAACAAGAGAAATGTGTAAAAAACAATTACCATCTTTATACAGGAAAAAAAGCTGTTGTCAAAAACATATCATGTCATAACTGTAGATGATATTGAATTTTACAATTATTGTTGTTTGCTATGACGTAGAACCGCTTTTCCATTACACAGTTTTAGCACTACTCGCCTCTACTCGACTCGACTCTACTCGGTTTCGTTCGTTTTCCATTACAATTGAGTACCACCTCAACGTGGGTGGGGTCATCATAGCAAGCATCACTCCCTGGCCAACCGGTGGCCTGCAGTCTGTTGACGTCACATTTTCGGCTCGACTCAGATCGCTTGGAACCCCAGCCGAGTAGGTACTAAAAAAGCACCTGGTACCAGGTACTATCACCTAATGGAAAATTCTAAAAACCGAATAGAGTAGAGTCAAGTAGAGCTGAGTTGGTGCTTGTGGAAAAGCCCTACAAAGCAGAAATCAAATGCAGGGGTAGAGTACAATCCAGTGGAATAGTTTAAAGATAGTAATGTGGTAGACAGTGGGGCAGAGCCCAGAGGAGAATGGCACAGTTCAGTTCAGATGTTACAGGCGAAGCTGTGTGGGTTTAGCCAGTGCCCGACCACTGGCTCTCCAGGATGACTGTTAGATGGAGTTTACACTTTGCCAGAGCAAAACTGTTAGATGGCAGAGGCTGAAGAAGTGGTCCAAATCCTGATGACCATAGAAGGTTTTGGAGCATGTTCTTAATAAACTGGGCAGAGGAACAGATTAAGAGTAGATTAACAGGATTAACAGCTTGCAAACTCAAAGTTGGGGGTATAGATAGGTCAATACACGCAAGGACGGGGTAAATATGAATGAGACACAACCAATGAAAGATAGCACACAAAACATAAACCAATCAAAAGATACGATACTTCAAATAGACACGCAAGCTGCTGGATGGGCGGAGACACTGAGGGTATTCACGGAGGGTCATGACACTTGTTATCTCTCAGTCCCCTAAAAAGAGGCAGGTGGGGTTGGGGGGTGGGGTGATGATTGATGATCGGGGATGCTTGTGTAAAGATGCCTCTAATTCTCAGACAGATTGTTCAATATTTATTCTTTTCTATTAATGCTGAGTGTGTATTTTAACTCCACAGTAATTGTAACTTTTCAAATCCAATGCGCTGTAGTTATGCTCCATGAAAACTGAACTATTTCACGGTCCAAAACTTTCTGAGGACTCTGTTAATCAAAAAAGATTGCAATAACTGTAAAATGCATTTCAATGGTATGGGAAGACCAGCAACAACCTCTGTCATAAATACTCTAGCCAGTCCTTTATGGCAATAATCAACTCTGAGCCAGACATTTATTTATTTTTTTTTTTTTTTTTTTGAAAGGCATTTTCCTGTCATTTATACTGCAGGAGCCCATTCTTATTTTGGACCACCAGAGTGCTAAAGCCCATTCTTGGCAGGATAAATATTTTTTCCAATAGTCACTCATACACTTTTGTATTCTGTGGGTTAAATCTGAATACATAATATATGATTCGGCATGCTCTCCAGCTGAGTTAAATATATTTATAATTTCTACTTTGCCATAATGCATTTTTTGAGTCAACGTTTCGATTTAGCTTTGTCCAAAAAAAAAAAAAAAAAAGGTTGCATATGGCTGTCTGTACAATTGTGCTCAGAATTAGTTATTAATAGCCGGACTAAAGACTTTTTTGTTCATTGTCTTCTGATTTGCAAAAAATGAAACAAAAAAAAATAAATAGAAAGAAAATAAAACATCTGAGGAAATGTTCTGCGCTATAAAACATTTTCTTATCCATTCGTATGAGTTAGTGCGGTGGAGTAAAGCTTTAGAGAACACTAACCACAGGGCACTGTACTGTAATGAGGGTAGGGGTTATGATTTATGTGAAATGGGAGACAGGAAGGGTTGGGGAGGGGTTCAGTAAATACGCGTTAACAGAAACGTGTCATTAGCGGTGCGGCAGCCCAAAACAGGGGCAGCGTTCACCAGCGGGTCACTCTGAGACGTCAGTAAAAAAACTGATTAACTGGACCGCAGCGGCTATAAACTGAGGCCTATCCAAAACCTCCACGATGAGTTAAATCATTGATGAAGACCGTGGGAAATGAGCCTGGGTTTGGTAATCATTGAAAACGCTGCAAATCCACGATGGGGTTCACTTTAGAAAGACTCTCTTCCCTGCCACCCCCCCACCACCACTGCCCAAGAGAAATAACTGAAAGTCAATAATGAAAGACACAGATCTAGTGTTGTACATGCTAAGATACATTTCGAAGGTTGGATCTGAAAGTTTCAGGTTCAATTCCAAGGTGGGGCAGAACAGTAACATTTTTGATGCCGTTAGGGTGCTTAACCTTAGCCTAATTGCTCTTAACGCTTTTCCCCACAACGACTACATATGTAGATATGTACAGTATATCAATGGACCTTTTCCCTAGCCTCCCTATTGATTGAAAACGGGGGTATCCCCAAGGCCTCAAATGTCCTTTTCTCTGATTATGGCCAGGGTCGTTATTTGTAGTTATTATGGGGAAAGGAAAGGAGGGAGTCTATGGGGAAAAAGAGTTAAAAAAGATCCATCAAGGTGTCTCAATGGACTGCAAACATAAACTATTATCTAGTGCTTGTAGTTATCCTCATTATTTAGCTTCCCGAGCTTTGGTGGTGGTTTTCTAATCATGTTAAATGTACCTTTCATAAGTCTATATAACAGCATCTTTTAAATGTCTGAGTTATAAATCATAATTATAGCATTTTTCATTAGTGGATATCCCAACAGGGACACTATGAGAGTTGTGTTAATGTCTTTGGGCAATATAAAGACGATCAATCTTTACTTTTCCTGTCCAAATGGCAGCCACCATTTGTACATCTGTAGAAAGCAGAGCTGGGAAGTGCGCGAAATGAAAATAGTCGAGTGGTCAGTGCTTGGAAATTCCAGACTTTTATACACAGTCAGCAACTTACTGTGTTGCTTCACCCAATAAATTTGCTGAATATGATCAGAAAACATCCTGTTGCAGAGAGAAATAGCATGTCTGGTGGATTATATGAATTACGCTGTCATTATAGTGTGATTTAGTTGGTCTATGCTGGCGACTGAAAAGCCACAAGCCTGAAGGCTTGGCGCATATGAGCGTGGAGTTCATATATCTGGGTTAAGTCAACAGTGGATTGGAGATACTGCAGTCATAACTGGCTGTGCAGTGTACGACTTTGTCTGGGAGTTCAGCTGTATTAATTCTTTCTATGAAGGAACATATATTTTTCAATCTCTGAGGATTTATTAAGTGGTGTACATGTGAACCCTTGTATCGGACTCCAGAGCCTCTTTAACTGCTCAAAAAATCATGCTTAGCATTGTTTTTATCGGCTTCTATTTCATAAAAATCCCTAAGTTGGCGAGAACTTCTTAGCATGGCTTTTAACTTGATGACATGGTTCAGAGGTGCTGTACAAATAAGAACCATCAGGAGTTGGCACATCTTCTCGGCCCCAGCAAAATTTTAAATCTGAAAAATTTCAAAATAGCTGAAGGCGCTACTCCAGACCAGTGCACAGTTGACTGGTCTTTTTCACATCCTAAATGATCTTGTACAGTTTCATGATGGTAAGCGATAGCTTAGAGACAAGAAGGGATGCTGAAATGTGATCAGCAGATCGCAGTCATCATGTTTGTGTAATGACCGTGTATTTAATATCCATAGGGCCCTTGACCAACATGAGGCATGCAAAATTTTGTTGATTAGGCAATTGGTCTTGGAGGCATGACTATTTGTTTGCTATTGTGCCACCTATGGATAAATTAACATCAAATTTAGTGTGCTCAAGTCTGATGGTCGGTAGATGAAAGGTGTCAGGATTGGTGGTGACTGGACCGTGTATTCAGGAGTTAGAGCCTATTTTAACCAGCGGCATGCCGTCAGATGTTCAGAAGGCCTTCAGTAACCTCACCCTTTACCGCTCAATTGTACTAAAGCTTTCCTCATTCAAGTTCGCCTTATTAACAATCAAACAATTTACTGACTGAACAACCAAGAACAATCCATGGCCTAAAATAAGAAATGATGATGAAAAAACTCAATGCCTATTGCCTACATTTATATAATTGATATGGCATTGTAAGGACGACACGGCAACATAAATGCAAAAAATCCGAAAGTTCTGCTGACTTTGCAACATTTATTTTCGCCATCACTCAGCTGTGCAGCATGCCTAACAACGCCCTTTAGCGCGACCACATTCAGAATCGTGGCTAATTGCTTAATGAGCCTCGCAAACTAAGCAAATCTGCGCTGTTTCACAAGCTACAAGAGTGCAGAAATTATAAAGACATAATTATATTTTACGTCGTCATTTTTGTATGGAAGACGCCTCATAATTTTGTGGTGCAGTGTATAAAAATGCTATCAAAAATAAATTAAACTGTTGCCGGTCCTACCAATTAGTCTGGGCAACTGTTGCTGATTGGGAAAAGTATACTGCGAGAGGTTGTTTGGATTATTAAGCACTGAAGGGCGAGGTTTCTGAAGGCCTTTGTTACTGCCGACGGACCGCCACTGATTTTAACATTATAGGCCACACCCACAAAATTCATTTTCTTACTGCGTCCACATCTTTAAATGGAGCAATTTTAATTGTCATTAAGAATCTTGTCCTGAAGATGTAGAGTACCAAAGTTCATATAAATTGGTCACCCTGTGTAGGAGGATGTTCAGTGTAAAGATTTTACAAAAACCTCAAAACGGCAAAAAAAATGCACACATATGCAAATAAGCGCGATTAATATGGATAGATTTGTGTTGGTCCACAGAATCCAGAAAAAACAGAGTTTTATTTCTCAAACCAGCGGTTCAAAAGTTATGAGCCAAAATGTCAAATTTCTTGTCATAGCACCACCATGTAGTCAATTAATGTTAAATTCCAAACTAACTAAAGGCACCACTCCAGCGCATGGTTAATCTGTGTGCCAAGTGTTATGAGGAAATATCAAAAACATTTTTACCGATAGAACGATGGCTGTATCCCTCCATATTATATGCCGGGGCTGAAAAAAAAAAACAGCAAAAATGTTAAATAAAAATTCCTTAACCCCTTTGTTCAGATGTGTCCGCCAGCGGACATGGAGCTGCAAATTTATGCATGCAGTTACAATATTCTATCATGAGATGGCACACCCAGATCAGTTATTGAATATTCACAAGCAAGCCGAGCTTGAACACGGTTTAGAATATGGACGAGTTCAGTCCCATCCCTGTTTTTTGGGAGTTACATGAATTAAACTGTGCAAACTGTGATGTGCAAACTGCTCAATATGCTTGCCCATTGCATCTATCCAGCAGTAAAAAAAAACAATCTCTTGCAACAGGAAAAATTGTTGTCCTCTGTACCAAGCGCCTTAGCTACAGTGAGCCAATGGTATCCCAATTAGTAGTCAAGAAAAATAAATTTTCTGAAGCAAAAACTTGACATGGTATTGATACTATGTCATTCTACTATCAATTATAGTCATCACATATGAAAAACGCGTAGTTCCCTGCTGTGTATTTACGTGTAGATTCCTCAGTTGACAAATTCAGTGCTCCTTTATATCCGCCTAAGGACTCATATTGATAGCCAATCACTCAATTATTTATTTAGGCTCTTCTACACAACTGCACACTTATAGTTCAAGCCCACTTGAGGCTTCCCTGGTAATGATGTCTTGATTGACTCATTTCTTATCCAATGCCAGAGTGTATAAACTTTCTACAGTAACTGAAAGACACTGACTAGACAATAAGAAGAGTATATAAGCCTTTGCGTTAGGGCAAGGTAGGTTGTATTCTCTTAATGTTGGGCACAGTTGCGCAGCTGAAAATGATGTGATTTAAAGAAAAAAAAACTTCCAAAACCGGCCTGAAGTGTTCAATTAGATTTAAGGGATTTAAATGAGGTACGGACATGGTCAATGGGAATTATTCCAAATGAAACAGAACTGGAGGGTTCCTTCTACCGGATACATTTGTCTCTTGAGGAGGGATTCAATGAAGAAATACTGCGACCGTGGTTGCATTTTGCTCAATGTGGCTTTTTGTTTTAGAATTTATACTGTAGCCGATGTTTTGGCTTGTTTATTATGCCAACAGCTAAAGGACTTCGGTAGACCCCCTGGTATGTTCATTGCACCATTTTGCTCAATCTAGGGTAGAATATGCTTTTCCTGATAGTAGTTTTGTCTGTTCTTTTATAATAAGTCATATTTCAGATATTACTGAATTAGTGAGTTATACTTGTTCCTTTAAGGTGTGGAAAGTGTTTATATACTATTCAAAAAAAGTAGGGGATATTTTATTTTGAGATCAAAATTTTCACATATACAAAGGGATACGAAACCATGTTGTATAGTTCCTTACTGAGGAAGCATTTCCAAAGAAATTCATCACCCAAACACATCAATGACACTCTCACGATCTGCACGGGATGCTATTGATGATCAAGGGGGTTGTGCCACAAATTTGCATGACTCTGAATTGGAAGGTTAGAGCCACTGTAAAGGAAGATTTTGAAGAGAAAGCATCAGATTATCAGTGGTTGAAGTCGTTAATTAAACAGAGACCATGCGCCGTCTAACACAGGAGGAGAGGTTACGTGCACTTGGCATGCTACAGGTTGGCACAAGGCAGGTCGTTGTGGCAAGGGCAATGAATGTTTCCCAGTCTGTCATCAGCAGATTATGGTCCAGACATCGTGCTACAGGGTCTGTTCAGGATAGACCACGATCCGGTCGACCAAGGGCAACAACTCAGGCTCAGGACAGATTCATCCGCACTATTGTCTTGAGAAATCGTATGGTAACAGCAAATCAGATAAGGTCTCAACTTCAAAGGGATACTGGCTTGGTAGTGAGTGGCCAGACCATCAGGAATCGTCTGCACAGATTTCACTTACACGCCCGACGTCCTCGTGTCATTCCCTGTTTGAGGGATCGTCACATTAGGGCCAGACTCCAATGGTGTCGCCATCATCAACGCTGGGATAATCGCCGATGGAACAACGTAATGTTCTCAGATGAGTCGAGGTTCACTGTGGACTTCTTGACAGACGCAGGAGGGTTTGGCGCCGACGTAATTTAACGTTTCCATTACGTTAACGTCATTAGACATGATCCGTATGGGGGTGGATCTGTAATGGTGTGGGGAGGCATCACTGCTGCCGGCAGAACAGACTTGCATGTTGTTGCTGGACGTGTCACAGGGCAGTACTACCGGACAACATCTTGGCACCCCATGTTGTGCCGTTTTTGCACGCCGTTATGGCCGCCGTTTCATTTTCCAAGATGACAATGCCAGATGTCATAGGGCCAGGATCGTTACAGATTACCTCCAGCAGCAGAATATCACCACAGTACCATGGCCAGCACTCAGTCCGGACCTTTCCCCCATCGAGCATGTCTGGGACATGCTTGGACAGCGGCTACGCCAACGTCAACAACCTCCTGCCAATGTCCAAGAACTTGCTGCAGCATTGCAACAGGAATGGAATAACGTTCCCCAAAATGACCTGGGACGTCTCGTTAGGAGTATGCCACGCCGAATTCGAGCTTGTCTAGCCAACCGAGGGGTTTTACCCGCTACTGACTCTGTTTCACAATGGTGGTAAATTTGCTGTGTGACCCTGTGTTTGTGTCGACCCTTATTCTGGAGAATCTGTCCTTTACTGACTGTACACAGGGTTTCAAATAAATTGACAAATGTTTCCTTAATGCTTTATGTCATTTGTTTCCTTCCTGACCTCATGATCTGCATTTCATGGTACTTGTAAATCCAATATCCCCTACTTTTTTTGAATAGTATATAAGGTTGCGAGCTCAAAAGTGGGAACTGCTGGCTTTTCATTGCAGAGTGAATGTTTGACTGTTAAATAAGCAGTTCTTTTCAGGGTTTTTTCTAGAAAAATTTAGTATTGGGGCGACACTGTTGGCGAGGGATGGTGCGAAGCTTTTGAAAATTTGAGGTAAAAATGGAGCAATCTGAAGCTTTCTGAGGGGGATAACTTTACTTTTTTCTGTGTATTCCTTGAAGGGAGACGAACTAAGTTTGGATAGTAAAGAAGACATGTACACAACTGAATAAACTGAATAAACGATAAACTGAAGTCTTTTTGCAAAGTAATTTAACTGGCACCTTTTGCCAGTTATTTTAACTGTAATTTTACAATAAGATTACCAAAGATTTCAGTGCATGTTCAGTGTAAACCACGGTTAAATGCGCGCAGGACTCCACTTACAGTTAATGTGACAAGGAGACAATGCGTTAATTTAACGGTTAAATCCAGTCAGTTTATAACTGTGTAGGAAAGCCGAACTTCATTTCGTTGCTCTGTTGCGACTGCATATGTGCGTGGTCCAAACCAGCTTGCCCGGTACACACGAGTACTTTTGAATGGAAATGTATTGTGACGGGACTGGAAATTTTGTCCGATGTAAGCGAAAATCCGTGATATAAAATCAGGTATATTCTATGTTTATTTAATGGAAAAACATTACAGAAAAATTGGGACTTCAGCTGTTGTCCGGTATGAGCGAGTTTCCGTTTTATTACGAACGGGCATGCTATTTTTTGGCTTCATGTTGATGTATTTACGGAAGAATAGATCGCTTCATAGGGGAATTCCCGGGAATTCCTGTATGTTAGGAAATAAGGTTGTAACGCTAACCCACTTTAGAAAAAACCCTGCCTTTAATGAGTATGTGTGCTGGTTTGTGGAACGCTGAAGAAAAATGGACAAAATTCTAAACTTAATCATGGAGAAAAGGCATGTTTTGTGTTTGGAAAGGTTACTGGTGACCACTGATGTCCAACTGCACCTATATTGATAAACTCATGCTAAATTCAACCAGAAAATCATTCATTCATTCATATTGAATTTCATGCGTCAAAAGTTGATTTGTGTTAAATATATGATTATTTTATGATTTGACAGTGCTCCATTTTGAGGGATCTTAGAGTGCGGGGAGCCCCCTGGATAGCTGTCTAATTTGGCTCCTAGAGAGTTGGTAATTTTGAATGTAATGCTCAGATGAGTTATACCTCTGGTCAAGGAGATTACGATCCCAGAAATGAATAGTTTTAATCCCCAGCCATTTTTAAATTCTCAGTATTATAATTTTTTTACAACTTCATTGCTGAATTTTCATGAAGATTTTTTATGTTTGCAGCCCTTTATCTCGACCAAAATCATGAAAATGAACTGAAATACGATGGAATTGTAATTGCTTCAAGTGTCTTGACTCAGTTGAGCCATTCCCTTCCTCTCTGTGAAGCTGCAATCTTGAATTATCAAACCTTAAATAAGGTAACACAGAAATAGCCAGATTTGGCCTCTGTGCAAAGGGGTTAATAGCAAAAGGCAACAGTCCATTACTTGCTTATTGCACGTAGAAAGTTTTCTTAAAAAAAAAAAAAATACTGAGCAGTGTTTGAAATCTGCTCTGGAAACAAAGCCCACCTATAGATTGAGTGTAAATTCACCTTGTATCCATAAAAATAAAGATAAATAAATAAAAATTTCTGAAATTTCTTGCTAGCATAAGGCATCACTCTAGTACTTGTTTGTTGCTTCAAGAAAGTGTAGAGAAAAAATATTTAACGGTTGTTGAGTCATGATTTGGTAATGACTAGACGCACGTACCGACAGATGCAAAGACGGCCGGACGTACGGATGGACAGACATGCGGATAGCTGAATCCCCCTACAATACAAAGCAAGGGGATAAAAGTATGCAACGTCTTTTTTTTTTTTTGATTTGGTCAAAATCAATTAAAAAACATAATTGCAGGAAAGGGGATTTGGAAAAAACATACAATTTTGAACTGTGCTTCATGCTTGAGTGTGAATCAGTCCAATCAATTGTTCCGATCAAACAGCATTTTTTGCTGTCAAGCTGTAGATACAATGTAAAAAACAGTGAAACTTGGGTTTTCTGAGCAGGCAACAAAAGATACCCAAAATTGAAAAGACATAAGGAAGAAAGCGGAGTGTTGTTAAACTTGTTCAGAAGATAATCTTTCTGGCACAAAATAGTTGATCAGGAATGAATAAATTACTATAAAGAGTCCTCGTACTATACTAATAACCAGAGGGACTTTTTACAAATTTAATGAGGTCTTTCCTCTTTACATTACATTACATTACATTAACCCATGGAGGAGTATGTTTTTATGTTTTTATTTTTCAAAATTCCTCCTTGTTCTTGAACTCTGAACTGTAGAATTTTATGTCAACCATCTGAGTCATAAGTGGTGCCGTGGGTAGCACTTTTGCGTGACAGCAAGAAGGTCATGGGTTTGAATCCAGCCTGGGGTCTCTTGGAGTTTGCATGTTCAAACTAACATTTTCTCCATGTAGTCATGTGGGTACTCCAGTTTCCTCCCACAGTCAAAAAAACATGCATATCACGCTAATTGGAGACTCTAATATGCCTATATGGATGAGTGTATGCATGAATGGTGTGTGTGCTCACTGTGATGGATTGGCGAGCTGTCCAGGGTGTGTCCCTGCCTTTCTCCCATAGTCAGCTGGGATAGGCAGCAGCCCTCGGGTGAGCTTCATGAGGAAGAAGTGGTTTCGATAATGGATGGATGGATTTTGAGTTGGTGTTCTAGACCTCAATAGCTTTTATTTGCAAATAGCAATTGGAACATCTGCATTTTTTAAAAAACATATTTTTGAAACAATGATGCATTTGCAATTGGACTCACGAAAGGGTTAACTTTGAAAAAGCTCTCATCCAATGTGACTTATTCACCATGTGAAATAATCCTTTCACGAGTGACTTGCGCTAACGACGTCTGCCAAACATCTGAATCATAAATAGTAATTTCTAAATTGCTGCAAATTCTGTTTCTCTTTATGAAATCCAGTGACCGTGTCCGTGGAGTCACTGCAAATGAAAGGACTGCATATGCTGTGATTGCAGAGGCATGAAATTACACAATTTTCCTATGAGAGGGGTAATGTTTGAAAATTGTGATAGTTTTCCCCCCGAATGCTCGGGCTTGACTCCTGAGTAGCATGACCTCCAGACAAAGGTATATTCTGTTCAACAGTACCAGGCAAAAGTTTGGACATACCCACATTTTTCTTTCAAGACTTGTTAAATAAAGAAATAGGCACCATTTATTTTCCCAAAAAAAAAAAGATCTAGTTCTTAAATCCATCAAACTAACCAGCATTTACTGTCATATTTGCAGAGCATACTCGCATTTTTTTTTTTTTTTTTTTTTTTTTTACAAGAGCAGTTATTGTAATGGCCGGTAGAATACGGAGGCCAAGTGCAACGACCAGAGAGAAAGAGAGTAGCACTGACACAGTACGAACACAGAGAATAATACAGACCAACCAAAAGTACTCGCGCTTCCAAAGGACGTATAATAGTCCAAACCACGGAAGCAAAGCGAGATAGAAAAAGGGAGAAGAAACTCCAATAATTAGAAGATAGAAAGTCATACAAAACCTGACTACAGATATCTTCGGCTATAGTATGAAGTTAAAAACAGACACTCTAGTGAAGGGGGCGTGCCGGACTTCCTACCTATATAGAGTCTGGGAAAGCGCCGCCCCAGCTCAATCAGCCAGCTGGGTAAGGAATTCGATAGTCCAGGAAAACGATATCGTCCCGGGATGAGAGCCGCAAAGAAAAGTCCAAACAACACGCACACCTCACAAACCATGACAGTTATATGGCTATAATGAGTTTGCTGCTGAGCGGCCGTCTAAGTTCCCAAAGATGTGCTGCACTTGTGGTTTGCTTTTCATCAACTTTTTTGCCAAATAAATTCCAAAACAGCTTGTCTTTAATTTGGCAGTTGGAAAATAGAAAGAGCTTGTTTGTCTGCTTACTCTGCAAAATGTGGCTTCTTTGAGAATTCTAAAATTTTGGACACTATAAGTAAATTATTCTCTTTTAACTTCTGTTTACTTTTTACCAGATTCCATTTGAGATTATATAGAAAAGTTCAGCTGAGAGTGAATGGTTTGAACTCAGGTGTAAACGATGTTGGTGTTGTGTGATCATCCGGGTGTATAATATAGTCTATAAAAAGACTGTTGTTGGCATCTGAGGTTTCGACAACCTGAGCGGAAGTCATCTTCAGAGTGATTAAATGATTCAGCTGATTGATCAGAGTGATTAAATGATTCAGCTAAATGATTCAGAGTGATTCAGCTGGTTAAATTTCTCTAAAAACAGAGTGCTGTGACATTAGCAAAGTATGTCCAAACTTTTGACTGGTACTGTGGGAGCTCTTATACATTTCACTGTATATACAGAGGGGTGGACAACTGAACCAGTGCTTGGATAGTTCTTCACAGATGCCCAGGGTAAAAAAAATGAAGCCTTTTTGTGACATGTCAGTAGTGTAACGCTTTTTTTTTTGTTAAAATTGACGTTAAATTCAAAGAGCAGTATTTGAACAGGGTACCGTTTGTCTATACTTATATTGATATGTCTTTACTGGATATACATGGCATGTTTGTCATCATATAAAACAATGCCAAAAATCAAATGTTGTGCAATGTCACAAAAAGGTTTCTTTTCCTTTCTTTTTTTTTTTTGACCCTGGCCAGATACAGAAGTCCATGTATACTCGTGTATGTGCAAGAGGTGGAGAAAATACTGGAGGCAGTCTTGATGATAAGAATTGTTGCTGTGAAGTCTTCAAAACACAATTACAAAAGCACTCGCACAGCATGTGACGGTTTAAACGAGGTCTAACGAACATCACTGTGCTAGATAAGCCTTTTCAACAAAATGAGGGCACTAACCGAGATATTACGGGGCTTCATACTTGATGTCTGAATCGCAGGTCTGTGAGTCACAGCTTTAAAAAAAAGATTGAAGGTTTCAAGAGGAACTGGAGTAAAACTATGACAACCTATGCCAAAGACCAAAAAAATAGGAACGGCAAAAAAAAAGAACTTTGGCCAATAGTCAAAGCTCTCCAACACTTGGTAGGGTTGCTGCAAATAACCACTGACCTTCAGCTCTAAAAATCATCAGAGAATTTAATTGATCCATATTGAAGCATTCTCAACAAAACTAGTAGTGAGAAAGCTGGTATATATGCCAGTGTTTCAGATGATTTGTATGTCCAGTGTTACGCGTGTATTGCATTACCGTGTGTGAACACTTCATCCAGCTGGGCGCTCATGTCACCGAAGGATTGAATTGCAGATTTCCCCATACTTTCAGGAAGTATCCCAGCACATTGAGCATCTCAGGTGAGAGCATATTCGGACGTGCCCATCTTGTGTGTACTGCTCTGAAGCCATTATCTCCATCCATACATCCATGGCTCCTTCCATGTCTCTCATCCAGGCAGTCAGCTCCTTTGGTCAGTACTCCCCATATTATTGTCCTCTTTAGCAATTATATGCAATTGTCAATTCAAATTTCTTGTTTCAAATTTACAAACCTACAGACAGGTGAGAAATTAATGGAAAACCAACATAAACAGTCTTAATAAGGTGTTGTGTCGCCACAAGCTGCCAGATCAGCTTAACATACCTTAGTACAGAATCTGTAGTGTGAAGTGTAAAGCTTTACTGCAGTGATGGAGTACCTTTCTACTGAGCGATATTCCCTCATTTTGTGTTTTGATGTTGGTAAAGTAGAGCACTGTCCGACATTTTGTGTCAAATTCTCATATGAGTTCAGTCGATTTGAGATCTGGTGACTGTGAAGGAGGTGGCATATGCTTTGGGCCATTTTTCACACTCCCAAAACCATTCAGTGACACCTTGTGCCTTGTGGGGTTTGGGCCATTGTCATGCAGGAGGAAACCACTCCCATCACAGTAGCAATGCTTCATCACAGGTTATAAAGGTTATCACTCAGAATAACTCTGCATTGATTTGCAGAGACCCTTCTGCCTTTAAGGGGACGAGTGAACCCAGACCATGACAGGAAATTGAACAGAAGCATCTACATTTGTTATGTCTGTCCATCTGCTTATTCAGGGTTTTTCCTTTAATTTTTCATCGGATTGCAGCTGCCTTAACATTATATATCTCAAGAATTTAAGAATGCGTGCGCTAATTTGTTCAGCTTTTTTTTTTTTTTTTTTACTATTATTATTTTTTACAGTGTTAAGAATGAAAGTCTTCATGTGAGTGATCATTTTAGTGGTTTTTTTTGTATCAAGCCCTAAAAGTTTAGTCTCCTGAGAGGAGAATGAACGATCTAAAATTCAAAAATCATTCCAAGTGTACCTATGCCAAGTGCTCAGGAGTACATGCTCTTATTCTGAGCTATGAACAAAACTTGTTAAGACAGACTTTAAATACTGTGTTTCAGTCAAGTGTATAAATGCTTTCCTATCGACAAATTGCAGGAAGTGCAGTATTTATTGATGATCTCATATATTTTGAAATTGTTATTTGCCTTCCCCATTGGCCACTGCAGAGATGAGTCATGTGACTTCAGAAATGAAATATCTGGTAGCATTGACTAATCCTGAAGGCCCAAGGTCTCTTTGTGCTTTTTGAATGAGGCGAGAACTCACTCCGTGGATTTCTCTATGAAGCTCAAAAATTGCAAGTTTTTTTTTTTTTTCAAAACAACAGGACCCTAATTTTGTCTTAGTGTCACACATACATGACAAAAGCCTCCTAGGAAATGGCTATGCCTTTAGTGTCTGGTGTTTAACACATGACAAGCGTCCCTGGCGTGTGTCTGTGGGTCAAAAGGGGTCCTTCATTGCAAATACCTCACAACAACAGAAAAATGCTGTAAAAGCTGTGTTTCAATTCAGAACCACTTTAAAAGTGCTCCATTTGAAGAGAATGTTTCCCTGAGTCGGTTTGTGTTCTGCATTCTAAGTCAGCATTCTAGAGCTCTAGCACTTCCAACTGCATCCTTTGTTTGTGACATCAGCATGAGATTGTTACATGGCCAATCAGTGACAGGAGTTCCCTGATATAAATAAGCCACAGCTTATGTGGGGTGGCTTGTTGCCAACAGTGGCTGAGATGTTTGGCTGGGACTTGGAAGATTGGTGGTTTAAGGCAGACTGCAGTCTTAGTAAGACTGGAGCAGCTGTCTGGCCCTTGAGCAAGGCCCTTGACCCCAAAAGATACAACAAAAGTAGAAAATAAAATCTAAATTCTAATGACACATATAATACAAACACATGGTTTTTAGAGAAAATTGGATCCCTGAGTGGTTGTTAACCGTGGTGAAAGATCCCTTATTATTAATTGTTTCCTGTTGACAAAATTTCTTTTGAAAGGCACCATTTATAAGACATTTGCAAAACAACTGGATGGATAAAAGTGTCTGTGGTCATAGCTGTGGACCACTGAGACGAGGCCTGGCATTCCAAATACATGCGTAATAATGGGTTTTATCTGGGTCATGTGAGCTTATGTGCTCCGAGATGTTTGTGGAAAACATTCATCTTTTACTGGGGGGGGAGACACTCAGTTTTGATTGAAGGCAGAGCACCCACAGCACGATATCTATGAGGAAAAGATTAGTCTGGTATAGACCCTCCTCTTGACTGTCAAGGGGCTTAACCCCTCAAACCCGAACGCATAAAGCATGTTTCCTTATAGCAACAATGTCATGCAGCTTATCCACTTTATGCTTAGAAACTCGGCAAAAAGCTCATGTTGACCATTTTTACCTCAACCAAACACAATTCAAGCACCAAGCAAGTAAATTACCATGTAGCAAAACATAGGATAAAATCATATCAGCGCTGAGTCACTAGCATTATTACTGAATTTGTGCTATTTGTGCTATTTTTGCGTACAAACGATACCTCAAATGAAAGAGGAATGTCCACAGAATCCAACGATATAAGCCTTGTCATTTTAAACCGACACCACACTCAAAGAACAGCAGGCATACATTTTACAGTCTACAGAGATGAGCAAAAAATTTTCTTACCTTTGATATTTTGTAATAAAAAACTGTTCGAGGGTAAATCTGTGCTTGTTATTGTTAGCCCAATGTGTCCGTGTTATAACAAAACTAGATCTTCCGGTCTCCAAGCATGTTTTTTTCCAGGGCATTGCTTCAAAAATCTCAGCTCCTTAGCATTCAGCTTGCTTGCAATGTATTTTCCTCTCTGCAATCGGCTTGTGATGCTGTCAGTAAGACTATGCCGGTAGCCATTTGATTCTATGTGTTCTGATGTTTCCAACGAGCTCTAAACCACCTTAATCGCACAAACCCAGCCTGAGCTACAGCCTTGCGTTCCCAGTGCGTCACACTGAGTCCATGGGCCATTCGCATGTACTTCAATAGCGCGACAATATAAACGCTTAACTGGTTTGTTTGTGATTTTTTCCGTGAAATTATCCGCTAAATATTCAACAGTCCTTTTCGAAGTCGTTTTCTAGCAGAATCTTTGTGCCATTCCGCGTGAATACTGAGAGTACAACAGTACTATACTATTTCTTGACTCATTCTTTATATTGTCAATTTGATATAGAACTTGTAGTCAGCTGATATAGCCTAGTGATTAGGATGAAGCCTTGCAACACAAACCGTCAGGGATTAAATCCCGCTACTGGCAAGTATTTACCCAGGCAATCACAGCATTTTTCTTGTATAAATAATTGCTGGGGTTTCTTGTTCTTTTTACTTTTTTTGCCATTTTTTACACTACCTTTGTATTTATAATTTTATTTATTTATTTATTTATTTATTTTAAATAAATCTGCTCCAGTGGAGTCAAACTTCATTTTCTTTGTATGTATTATCGTTGAATGGGAAATTGTATAGGCTACAGGACTGGCAGAAATAATAATAAAAAAAAAACATTTAAAAATTCTAAAAATTAAAAAGTTGTATTTTGTTGGAATGTATGCCTGTGGTGACATGTAAGTGAAAATAAATGAGTTTTACAGTTTGGTAGCTGAGAAATATGAAACAGCACACAGTGTCAGCTTGGAGAGGCCTCCTAGACATTCCCGAACTAAAACCTTTCTAATTTGCTCTGATTTACTTGGTTAGAATAAACTTTGGCACAGATAATGGCGAGATTCTGTGCTGTATTTTTTTGAGGTTTCAGACTGCAACTGAATAATTTTACGACAAATAAAAGTAAAACTTTGTTTGGTGCAAAAAAAGATGTTTAATTTATGCAGTGTTCCATTTTCATTTACTCTGACTCAGTGACGTATACATTGATTTTTGCACCATGACAAAAATCCATAAGGTGTTACCTTTATTATGATACCAAGATTATTCAAATCGACCAATTCGTTGCAGAGATATAGTCATTTCATTTTGGGCATGTCATTTTCAAGCCAGAGGCTCAGGGCTTAAGGGGTTGATTTAACCCCTTAAACTCTGATTCTAACTTCAATTTCCCCTTAAATAGGTTCAAAGTCAGAGACAGCTTTTTTTCCCATATTTTACAATGTCACATACATATTCAGTATCTGCTGGTTGCAGCACCTCAGTGATGCTACATGATGCATATATTGAGTGAAATATTTAAACCCCAAATGCCATGTTTCTGTGGCCACTGCATTGCATCAAATGGAAAATATCTAACTTGTTCATCATTTTATGTGCATTTTCCTGTAGTTAAGCAGGACATATTTGGCATTTTTGGAAACCTTAATATCTTCACCAGAATTTAAAATAGACCTCAGGCTTGAATAAAGCAAAAACATTTGATGAACCCACATGCGGGATCCTGGAGTTGAAGAGGTTTTAACTCAGACCTCGTACTCTTGTCAGATAAATCAGGTCTGACACAGTCTTGGAAAAAGAACTGACCTGTGCACAAGAGAAAACAGTCTTGTTGAAATGGATAATTACTTAAAATTAAAATTGGACTTGAGGAAAATGTCTGCTATTTCAAGCAAAAATAAATAAATAAATAAATAAATAAAAATCCCTGATGTACCAAGAGAGTACAATAATGTTCTACTTAGGAACCAAAAAGTACATTTGACAAGTAAAGAAATAAGTTTAAAGAGATTCTACATTGCTTGTTTGGGGTGGTGTTTAATGTGACTATGGGGTAGCACCCCAGGGTGGGACCATCAGAATAATGTCAGACCTGTGACTGTAAAATGCAGGGAGGGAGTATTTTTCTCGCTAAGGTAATCTCCCATAGGGAATGAGCTGGTTGTGTTTGTATGCTGTGATCAGAGACGAGGTCCCCTCTCCTGTCATTAAGCCTTGCACATACAGGCCCTCTCTCTCTCTCCCCCGTATGAGCGGAGGAAGGGGGTGTCCGAACTCATTAGATCCTGGGCGCTCCCAATGGTGTCTTAAACGGGGCCGCTTGTTCTGTAAACAAAAGCCAATTTCCCTCCATGCACCTCCGGACCTCGAGGTGATGCTCATTCAGATCCCATTCCCCCTCTCCTCCCATTCTTTCATCCTCGCTCCATCTCTCTCTGTCTCTCTCTCTCTCTCTCTCTTGCTCCCTTGCTTTTTGCGTGCAGGGATGGGCTTGAAGCTGATGTAGTGAAAGAGGATAATTAGAGAGAAAGTGCACCCCCCCTCCTCCCCCCACAACTGCCCAATCTACTCACACAACAATCAGCGGATTGTTCCGGAAAGGACCCGGTGACACAGCAACCTCTCCCTGCCAATCCCGCGGCTGTAATTAGCAGGCAGTCGCTGTCACGTGTGTCAGAGGCTGCTACGTGCACAGATGAACTGGCATCGCCCTTGATTTAGTCTCCCCTCCACAAACCTCCAAGTCCTCCAACTTCTTCCTCTCCTCTTTTTACAGTGTACATATCAGACTGTAATCTGTGCAGGATTTCAGGAATTCCTTTCTTTGTACTGGTGGTATTTCTGATGTGGTTTGAAGAATGAAAGCAAGAGTTTTCTGTGTCAAAAATGTAGATTAAGGAGTAAAAAAACAAAAAAAAAAAAAAATAGCTGTGAGGTCACATATCTCAGTCAGTGGGAGGAGTCTGTGTGCCCATTAGCCGTTGGCACGTTTGTACCTGACCTCCTGCTAGTCAGTGGCCTAATGAGATTGATTTTGAGCGAAGGTGGGGGCTGTGAGGGTGCGAGAGGGTGTACATTGATGAGCAGAGACAGCTAACAATGTCCTGCTTCACTGCACACACCACAGACACACACACACACAGCCCAAACACACGCACACACATGCCCACATAACCCAAACACACTCTCACGCACACACACACACACACACACACACACACCCCAAACACACTCACACACATGCCCACATAACCCAAACACACTCACACTCACACATACATACAAACACACACACACACACACGCACACATACATCCCAAACACATGCACACACATGCCCACATAACCCAAACACACACACGCACACACACATACACACACACACACACACACAAACAAACTTTCAAGGTACAGTAACACACATACTCAAACACACACACATTACAATACTGGACCTACCCGACAGCTTGCTTAGATAAGAGTGCTGCTTCGCTCCATTTTCTGTGGTCATAATGTTCCCCGCACACATCCCAGGCGAATGAATATCCATGTGTTCAGTGTCATTTGCTGTACCCTCAATGCCCCCCCAAAAAAAAAAAAAACTTTATTATCCCTCTGCTGTTCACATACATTTCATGAATCTTTATTTTGCTTGAGCAAATAAAAATCTTTCACAATTTCTCCTTTTTTTCCCCCTTGTGTGGAAAGTATTTTTCTCTGTCGGCCTGACTGGTTTTCTTGTTTGATTTGGTGCTTTTTTCAATGCTTTTGATGTGCCTTCGGACAATGTGGATACTTGTTCCATTAATGTCCTCCATAAACAGTCATTCTGAGGTTCATTCATTGGGGAGAGTCTGACTGTTCTGAATAAGAAAACATAAAGATCTTGTGGGAGAAAACTGCTTTTTTTACATTCCTTGCTCATTATAGACCCCTTAGTGAGTCTTTGATGTGTTAGGGACGATATGAGTTTGGCATGGTCATAATCCCAAAGTGAAAAACATATGTAGGCATCAATTTTGTGCAACAATAGAGGATGAAACTTGACTAAATTTTTGTTCTGTAAGAATAAAAGTACTAGTCTGGGATCTGTGTGGCTGTGTCCATACACAAACTTTTTCCTTCAGAGGTAAAAAGCAGAGCTGGCTCTATCAGGTGCTACATTGATAAAGCATTTTAGAGTGTCTGCTGATCAAGTTTGTAGCCTATGTGTGCATGAGCGAGTGTGCGTGTGTGTGCCTGCGTGCATGTATGTGTGTGTGTGTGTGTGTGTGTGTGTGTTTGCCCCGATCAAAGTGGAGACATTTTTGGGAGGAGAGGACATTTTAGCCAATGCTCTGAACAACAAAGGAAAATTGTTGCTTATTAGTTAAGGTTAGGGGTAAGGTTAGAATTAGGGATAGGTTAAGGTTAGGGTAAGGGTTTGGGTTGGGGATAGGTTAAGGTTAGGGTAAGGGTTTGGGTTAGGGATAGGTTAAGGTTAGGGTAAGGGTTTGGGTTAGGGATAGGTTAAGGTTAGGGTAAGGGTTTGGGTTAGGGATAGGTTAAGGTTAGGGTAAGGGTTTGGGTTAGGGATAGGTTAAGGTTAGGGTAAGGGTTTGGGTTAGGGATAGGTTAAGGTTAGGGTAAGGGTTTGGGTTATAGGCATGTGTTGTTTATGGTTAGTTTTTGGAAAAAGCTGTAGAGAAAGTGAGAGAATAACTGGAAGTCAATGTTACTGTCCTCACAAAAATAGAAGTACACGGATGTGTGTGTGTGTGTGTGTGTGTGTCAGTGAGTAAGTATGTACATGTGGGTTTATGAAAGTATTGAGTCAAAGCCATACAAAAAGCCGCCATTGTAAAAACTATGCTACTGCAGCAGGAATTAAACGTCCCGTTAATTCATCCGTAGCGCCTGTATTTATTGCATGTATGAAAAAGTGAGGCTGTGCACCTCGATCCTAACACTGGGAAAACAGAAAAAAAAACCAACGGAAACATCATCACTCTGACCCGCCCTGACGGAACACTTCCTGGATGGAACGGCGGCAGTAACAGACGCGGGCATTCATTGGCAGTAGTGTTACCGCGAGGTCATGAGTGCGTTCCCCATTAGAGGAAGAAAAAAAAATACCTTCCCAACAACTCCTCATCCACTCAGTAGCCCAGGTGAGGACTGGTCCCCTGCACTGTACACCACTGTCCCACAGCCAAAATCTGAGATCAGGGAGGGCAGGGGGTGGGGGTGGTGCTTATGGTGGAGGGGGTCCAGAGACTAAAGGGTCAATTTCACATCTGACTGGTGTTTTTCCTGCTTAATGAGGACCCCTGCTACCTTGGCTGAATCTGCAGGAAAAGAAAATGGTTTGAACAAGAGCATAAACCAGCGCCACAACACATATAGACATCCCCAGGGGAGGGGGGGAGAGACAGAGAGAGATAAAAGCTCCTTGGTCAGTTCCGCACACTTTCTGCCTTGCCTTCAATGTTTCAATGTTCAGATCGTGGAAGATTGCCATGTTAACGGTGTCCCATTTGGACGCTAAATCGAGTTTTCTGTACTTTTATTATGTTATTTTAGCTGTGCTTTATTAGCTCCAGTGGAAGGAATGATTATTAACTTGTGCGTACCGGTATGTTAAGTCACTGAGAACATGCTTGTTCACAAAATGTCTTTTTTCAAACTTAAAGTATCTTTTTTTGGGGGGCAAAAAGAGCCATTTTCTTGACATAAACGTGTCCGGTAAACATTGTAAAGTTGAACCAATGCATGTCTGTAAAATCAGCAGAACTGTTTGAATTCAAATTCAAATTCAAACTGACATTCTAAATGGGGGACTCCTGCATCGCTGTAGGGGTGACTTGCAGATAAATGGAAAACCCAGTAAACTTCCCTCCCTTAGTGACATAAAAAGACAAGTGACATTGTATTTTTTGATGAACAGTCCTTGGTTAGGACATCCCCAGTCAGAGACCTGTATCAAGGGGAGGGAGGGACTGTTAGCTGAGGTGCGCCCCCTGCTGGGACCCTCTTTAGGTCACTACTGAATTGTGTACTGAAGCCTGCAGCTTTTCCTTCCCATAATTCTCTGCTCTGCGGGACTTAGAGCGCAGGTCTCTAATCACCTAGGGAACTCTACCCCACAACACCGCAAAAATATTTGCCTTATCAAGCATTTTTTTGGCATGTGCAAAATCTTCGGGTGCATGAAAAACCAGTGACATGGTCAGACTATTTTTTTTTCATCATTAGCCTAATTTGTCATCATGTTTTCAGTGGGATAAACACGTTGTTCGAATGATAATGGTTTTAGTAAATCAGGCTATCAGACAGAGCTCTTTTTTTTTTTGGCTAACTTTTCGAAAATATTTTCTTTTTTAGTTGCTACTCGCTTAATGCGTAAAATTTTCTGTCTCCATTTGCTAATCTAGTAAATATTAAAATATCTCACCTCCCAAGCAATGTTTTTATGTGCTTTCGCGAAAGAAAAAAGTAATTCAATATTTATAAATCAAATCATTTTTGATTTTTAAAGATTTTTATTGTTATGACAGCAAAATAAGTCATGAACCAGTACTGTGAAACAATCTATCCATTTCATATTGAAATTCTGTACAATTTTTACACCAAATTATTAACTGGCTCCATAGGTTTTTGTTGTACATGAAAGTTTTGTGTGAAAGTAGGGTTAGAGTTCAGTTCTGGGGAGGAAAAGAAATCTTTTTTTCCATATGAATTTACTCATATTTTCTGCTTTTGTAGGACATTGTTGCTCATAAAAATTCTAATCCTATGATATATTTGCAGACATATTTGCATAAAACTGCACATAAAACATGGCTGTTGGATCCTGTACCACAAATGGGAAAATGTATGAATATTTCATGATTTAGACCAAACACTGTAATATCAGAGAGGAAATTAGTCAAACTGTGCCTAACCATTTCTCCACATTTGTGTATATGTGGCTGTATTATTGTACTATAAATTTAATTATTTGAAATGTTTTTTTATCCTGCGTCAATTTATCCAAATAAGCTCTTCCGTGATGGAATTGATCTGCAGGCAAAACTACAAGGGAGAAAAACGTATTCATTGGTCCTCTGAGTGAAACAATGATGCGTGTGACAGCAGGTTTTGCATCGAGATGGGAAATGTAGTCTTTTATTGTGTGTCTGGGTTTCCTATGGAAGGAAGCTGTGGGAGGATGTCTTTATGGTGGCGCCTGGGTGAAATGAGGGTGCATGTGACATCAAAGCAAAAAATGAGTAAAACCCTGTTTTAATTGACAGAGGACTCAATCAATTCAATTTCTACTGACAAGTCCATCTCTATGACACTCTAAGCCAAGTTGCATGGCCACACCTGCACTGAAATTTGGTGCTTTGATGCTTTAGGTGGGGTGTTCCTGTGGGGTACATTGGAGATATAGGAGATTGTAGGTCAGGTGATTCCTGAGGGTACAGGAATGGAGCAAATGGGTGGTGCAGGGGTGAGTGGGGGTCAGGTGACCCCTGGGATGAAAGGGTGGGGTTAAAATTCTTAATTGCTTAAAAGCTGGAGGGCCATACCAGCCATCTAGCGCTTAGATTCCCCACCAAACGAAGAGGCTGAAGCTTGGCCCTGTGGAATGATAGTAATCGGTGAGTAAGTGGGAAGCCCAGCCCAAACTGGGTAGCTAATAAGCATTAGCAAGCCATGCTAACATAAATTACCAAACCATGGGCACAAGCATTTTTGCATTACTGATCTCTGCTCATGCGTATTAGCGATTCATGCACACCACACTGACATGTGTTAACAAACTATGCAAACATGCTCTACAAATCCATGCAAATGTGAGTTAGCTTTCCATGCTAACTTGCATTAGGAATCTGCCCATTAGAATTTTCAACTCATCTAGGAGCCTCAGTGCTTATCTATCTGCACCCCGCTGTTACCTATGTCTATAACGATCAGTCTGCATCAAATTGATTGTGAAGGAATTAGACAATGAAGCCTTGAAATCTATTGGTACATTCAGTTTGGTGGATGTGCTTTATGTGAAGAATCCCTTTCATTAATCACTTATTAACAAGACAAGTACACATATTCATGCACATTCATTTGATGCCAGTCCTTAAACAAACCCTACCCCCTACCCTCTAACCCTGACCTAAACCGTAACCCTAAACAACCAATAAGGATACCAAAAGTCTCTATTTTTGTGGTATATCGACGCGTGGTCAGGTGACATCACTATATGACCAGTTGGGATGAGAATGTGTTGGTTTGAGAACTTGGCTCCCAAGTTGTGACATCCTATCGACGACGCAGATCAACAGAGCATGGCTGTGTAGGTCTGTGTGTGCAGTAGGCACGCCATCTGCTGCGTAGCTAAATTTTTTTTGTGTGCTCACATGGTCAGAACAAATATCCCCGATTGACTGATTCACTCTGCAGCAAATAAACGGTTGCTGTTCGGTCACTTCTTGACCTTTCCGAAACCTGTTTACCAAGCAGGAGTCCATTTTCGGTTGTCGTTAGAAATTTTGTATGAAATCAGAATAAACAGCTAGACCTTGTAAGCACATAAATTATGGTTCCCAACAATTTGCTGACCACAGAAGACAATGAATACTCCCAAAAAGGTTCCTTCAGCCCTCTGACTTGATACATTGTGTAAGCAACAAGCACATCATTGTTGATTCCGGACATAATTTGGATGCACTGGCCTGGCCTTGAAATGGAGTCGAGCTGCGGAAGACATTTGTGATACAGCATAACATGAATAATGATCTGTAGCTTTTCCAAGGTTGCGACATCCTTGTTAAAAGAGGATTAAAAGTTTTTTTTTTTCCTCTGAGGTTGCCCTGCGGTCAGAATCACTCGAGATAGCCGTATCGAGCAGGAAGTTTATCCCGTCCCCTCAAGATAAAGTTCTCGAGGACAAAGCAATGCTACAGGCCTTGGAAGCTCTTGCAAAGGACAGTTGTCCTAACAAATACACAATCTCTCTCTCTCTCTCTCTCTATCTCTTTTTTCAATACATCCAGCTGCTTTGACTGTATTCAAAGTTAGAATACAATTTTTACCGACTTAACAGAATATAATGGGTTAGCCTATATTCTCTCATTCTCCATCTTCACAAAACAGGTGTTTTTTTTCATCATGGGACGAACAATCTTTTTTCTCTCTCTCAGTAGAAGATAACCGCTTACTTTATGTTACTGTATGTTAGACTGATGATTTTTTTTTTTTTACCCCATGGACAAATTTAGTAATGAATCGAAATACTTAACTTCGGTAGCAATATTTTTGTGTGAATTAGGTAAGTGAAATATGATTTTTGGTCTACATATAACTAAAATTCCTATTAAGATTGTAGGCTCTTGCAGTGTGAAGCCGTAGTCAGTGCAATAACTTAATTTTGTTTTTCTCGTGCAATTATCTAAATGGTGGACCAACACGAGGTGACTCAAACATGAGCTATTTAAGAATCTTCAAAAGACGACCAGAGATAATTGTTGCATTCAAAATGATACTCTTGAGCCACCGAGTTTCAGTCTTTTGTGTGCGTTTTTGTCTTTTTACGAATGGCATGTCCTGAGCTGTATCACATAAAAGTTAATCACGGGATCTTCCACAATGAAGTTTGTCAGGAAGTATATATGCAGACACCCTGAAGCGGCTTGGTAAGACTCCCAGAGGTATTTGCATTTTCCGTAGACATAAATCTTTTTTTTTTCTTCATTTGTTTTGTCCCAAATCCAATCCCACTATGGTATTATGTTTCGATTCCGCACGACAAGCTGTACCGTATGTTTGCTTTTATCTGCTTTGATACTTCAGGTATCACCTGTTTAAGTGCACACAAACTGGAGCACGTGGAGAAATATACAGAAAATCATTTTTAAAAATGAACACATAAAGGGCATTGAGGCAGCAACAGAATCTTCCTCCAATGTGAAGTTCTTGTCGCCACATTTAAACATCAAGGCAGTCAGTTTGTTGTAACCTTCCCCAAATGCAGGAAATAAGTATGTTGTATAAACGAGAACACTTCTATTTAAGCATGTACCAGAGTTTGTGATGGATGGGGCATTTAGAAGACACAGGACTGGATTTACTGAGACTTTTTGCACATGCTAATCCTTTCACCACATAAAAAACCAATAACATGGATGATGATTGGCCGTGGTAATTGTTTTGCACCAATCAACAGCCATGTTATAGGTTCTGCATGTGCTAAAAGGTTTTGCATATGCAAAAAGGATCAGAAAACTTGGCCCATCATTCAAGTCTAGAACTATGCATTTGAGTAAACTAAAAATTAAGTTTTCAGGGTGTGGAGTTAAAACAATTCCAAAAATTTAGCATTTTGGGCTGTGCACCTCTCCAAAGGTGAGGCTAGTGTTCCCCAGATTAAGTCACACCACACAATTATGTGTGCATGAGATCGATTGCACGGTTGTCTAACAGCCTTCTAATGTTTCCAAATTACTAACAGCCAGTGCCAAGAATTTCATTTTGAAATCCGAGTCTTTTATACTGCATTGAGCACTCCAGGTTATGCCTTCATATAGAATCACATATATGAAGGCCTGGTGTGAATTATATCTACAATCTTCCTTTTGTGTATACTAGAGCCTTTCAAGTTATGTTGGAAGTTTACATAATGGAAATTTAATACCGTGTCAACCATTCCATATCATTGCTTTACTTTGCCTAATCACTCTGTAAATACACCCTTTCGGATGTGAGGATCTGTAGGAAGTAACTGTAATGTGAACTCAATTACCTTCCTCCATTCGTAAAGCATGCTTCAAAGTTCTTGTAACAGTTACAGTACAACTAGAATGAATAGTCCTTATCTGTATACGACGCTAATAACATTAATTCTTTTTTTAATTGATCTTAGTATTCAGACTATTACTAATTTTGAAGTGCTCAGCACTTTACTGACCTGGAATTTCATTTAGATACAGCAAATAATCTCGACTAACAGTTGGTCACTCCAGCTTTTAAATTTAACTTTTTTGCACGATTACTAAAAATTTGAATGCCAATGCAACAGTCTCCGCTGGTGACATTAAGCAAAGGAGTTCACTTACTTTCTTACTCACTTAGGCCCATCGCTCCAGATGGAGCGTAGGCTATTGACAACACCTCGCCAGCGAACTCGAACTTGGGCTTTTCGTTCTACTTCCTTCCAGGTGTATCCCATCAGCTTCATTTCCGCATCAATGTCGCGTTGCCAGCTGTTTCTGGGGCATCCTCTCCTTCTATTCCCTTGGGGGTTCCAAGTCAGGGGCTGGCGAGTGATGTTGCTTGGTGCTTTCCGCAGGGTGTGGCCAATCCAGCCCCATTTTCTCTTTAGAAACTGCCTGCCGACCGGTTCTTGTTGTCCTCGCTGCCGCAGCTCCTCATTGCAAATTTTCTCAGGCCACCAAACATTTAATAACTGCAGCTGTCCTGATTGCTTCCACCGCGTCTCGCAGTGACCTAGCAGCGATACCATATAACTCTCATTACATTACATTACATTACATGTACTTCGCTGACGCTCCTCTCCAGAGCGATGTACAAAGTGCAAATCTTTGGCGCAAAAGTGCTGAGCTCCAAGGAGACAAGTGAAAGTGCTAATAGATCAAGTGACAACAGGAACACTAAGTGAAAGTTGTAGAACTATAACAAACCGTAGCCAACCAAATGAAACCAGAAAAGTTAACAAAAGCCAGCAGCACAGTCAACAAAACGAGACTCAGGCATCATGGCACATGACATTAGGAGAGTTACACCGAGGGCAGTCGAGGAACGATAGAGCCTGAAGAGGTGAGCCACTCTATCTCCTGTGCCACCTGTGCTGCTTACCGCGCTTCAAACACGGTTTGGATGTTCCAGGTGGTTCCATCTTGGTAATCCTCTTGGGTGTTAGAAGGGGAGTCGGCTATACAACTTCCGGACGGCTTTCGCTCTCACTGCACCACGTCATAGTCCTTTCGTCCAAGGGCCCCTCCTCTCCCAAGTCTTGCTGCCTTAAAGTTGTTGTCAATGTTTCCGTAACAAGAATTTATTTATAGATTGGGTTGTTAGCCCTATGCCAACCCCTTTAGCCTCGTTCGTCAGGCCTCTACCCATTGACCTGTCCAGCATGGGAGACCCTACCAGGACCCTAAGCTCCTGCTGGTATAGCTCTCCGGGTCACTGAGGCACGCAAGCCCCCCCGGCAAGGTAGGATACATGGGGGGGGGGGGTAAAGGACTTCAACACTGTAAAAAATAAAAAGCTGAATGAACTTAAGGCAACCAGCTGCAACACATTTTTGATTTTGCTCAACTTCAAGTAGCAGTGGCTGCAAAAACAAATTTTTTAAAGAACTTGGAACTTTAATTTGAGCCAACTCAAAAATGCTTTACAGCTGGATTGCCGTAGTTTTTTTTTTTTAAACGGTGAAGAGCACATTTCGAGAAGCTTTGCGCTTAAAAAAAATACCCATGCAAATGGAATGTCATATCGACAATGGAACTCATCTGGGTGATGTAAAGATGGAGAATACTCAAATTGAATGGAAAAACATTCGATCAGGTCTGTGGATTTACAAATAGGGCTGCAACTTATGTTCATTTTCATTATTGATTAATCTCCCAATTATTTTCATGATTAATCGATTGTCTATGCCATAAAACATCAAAAAAGTTTGAAACATTCTTACTACAATTTCCCAAAGCCTAACATGACATCTTCAAATTCCTTCTTTGTCCAGCCATCAGTAAAAAACCTAAGACATTTCATTTGTGATCACAACTGACAAAGAAAAGCAGCAAATTTTTACTTTTATGAAGGTGAAACCAGACATTTGACATTTTTGCTTGAAAAGTGACTGAAATGATTACTCAATCATCAAACAAGTGGAAAACTAATTTGTTGCGGGTTTGTCTATTTGATTTATTGACTAATTGGCAAGCCCTAGTAACAAATCTGAGAAAGTCCTCAAATTGGGCCGATGTAGCTTTTTTTTTTTTTTTTTTTTTTTTTGGAGTTTAGGGAGCCGATGCAGATCTTGTATATAAAGTCAAACTCATCTGGGTGATATAAAAATGGCAAGTGTACAAACAAAATGAAGAGGCTTCCAATCAGGTCGTTTGATTTGCGACTGAGTGAAGAGTTGCCCAATCACGTCACTGGAGCTCTTGGACAACTTAGCAGGCTGTTTGGTGGGGACTCATCCCCCTCCAGAAAGGGAAGGCAGCTTTCCAATAGCTGTGGGCTCACCACCGCACAGACCTCATTCCAGTCCAGACCAGAGCCTGAGACCGCCAATTATTTTTATTCTGGGAGATTTTGGTTTGCACTTAAAGGAACTCTGAGGGAAAAGGAGGGATTGGGGAAATGGAGTTTTGTGGATTGTGTATATAAAAGAAAATATGCATGACAGATCACAGAAGAAAAGCAAATCTCCCCCTCTACCAGAAATTGTTTTTTTTTTCTCATATGTACTCAGTACCTCTCTTCCTTTCTCTCTCTCTCTCTCTCTCTCTCTCGTACCATGACTGTAGGAGCTGCGTCTAACGTCAGTTGAATCTATTTATCAATTTCCGTCGAAAGCATCTTCCTGGTTGTGGTTTTCATCCTGATTTTATGTTATTTCTAATACAGTCTCGCATGATTCACTGCAGTTTCATGGAAATACAGATCTTGTTTTAACAATGTACAATCTTTGCACCAATTGATACGTAAGTCCTTTATGAGACCACAATGCAGAGGAAGTAGGTTTTGTTTTTGCTTCTAGTCCTTCAAAAACCAGTTTAACTCTCAGAATTACACCTCTCGGTCTAATTTTAAATTAGATAAATGTACTGGTCCAATGATATGGTAAAACCCTCCAAAAACAACTGAATTAAAACAATCCTAACTGCTGGTTATACAGTACCTCTGAACAGTCACTGACTTCAGAGTTTTGAGAAAAACAAATCCTGAAGTCTTGGCCGTTGAAGGGTTAGCAGAATTTAATCTAGGTGAATCGGCAGCCCAAATCTCCCCTCTTCCTTCACACCGTGTCAGCCGCTCTAAAGTGGATTCGGAAATGGGTTCTGGAAACCAGCCCAAAAAAAAAGAAGAAGCCTGGTCGGTTTGCCTTCAGAGAAATCCTGAGAGGTGTCAGTGAGAGTTTGTGCACAGCACATCCGCTGCTACGCTAGTGACTGGAGTCGCAAACGAGTGGATATAGCTCCTTAAATATTTCATTATGTTCATCGACTTTTCCATGCCCATAGATTCATAGTGTATGTGTCTTACATATATATGTGTGCGTGTGTTTTCAATGTGTATCAACTATCAACAGTTCTGTATGTGCTAGGCATATATATATATATATATATATATATATATATAAACTTTGGACTATACAGTGATTGTGATCTCAGATCAAAGCACTAAGGAGACTAAAATTGAAACAAAAAACTGCAGATCTATCTATCTTTCTACCACATATTCAATTACTTAAAGGGGACCTATTATGCTGATCCCTCTTTTAATACATATAAGTAATGTTATAATGTTGGACGTCCATACTCAACCTCTGCAAAGTTTCTAAACATAAGATACAGGGGTTTTGCCGTAATCCAAGAACGTGATTTTGTGAACGTGATTTGCTCACTGAACAGCTTGTCCCGAGATCTTCATGAGATCTGGGCAAAACCCGACGTCAGGTTGTGCCATCCAATTAATACATACCTAGCCAGAGCCAATGACAGCGCTGGACCTGCCCACACCGGAAACTGTTCTAGCAGGCACAAACAACCGTGGATCATACTATGCTTTAGTAGCGTCAACACTTTTGGTACACTTTTGGAAATACAAAAGAAGAACCGCAGATCATTTGAGGTGCAGTTTTGTCAGTATCTCTCCCAAAGCTGCTTGTCCGTTTACTTTTGGACGCGAAGAAAAGCACCTATTTCTCTTCCAAAAGACGATGCCACCAGAAATCAGTCGGTAGCTTTTTTTTGTTTGCTGGCAACAAACAGCCATGGCCAAAAGGAACGTTAGCTGTTTGTGCTCAGCATTTCACCAAAGACAGCTTTGTCAATAAAGGATAATTCGACACAGGATAAGCGTTTCAGCTGCTTCTCAAACCTGAAGCAGTTGCATCGATTAAGCGCTCGGAGCCACAAGCTGTAAGTAACGATATAACAGTAAATAATGTAAGTGAAGCTAACGTGTTACGGGTGGCTAGCAGGACCGCTAACAATAGTTAGCACTAACAACTGGCCTCAAACACAGGCTTTGTAAAATATCTGAAGATAAAGCCTGGGTCGGTTGCGACTGTCCATGACTCACAGACGCAGAAGCCGTAAGTTGCTTTACTGCATAAGCCTACCTTACGTGATGGCCTGTTGATTGTGGCTGTAGCACTGCGGCTAACGCAGCCAAGTTACTGTTGCTAATGTTTGTGTCCTAAATATGCAAGAATAATATCAGGGGAAATTCAACAGAAGGTGTGTGAACATAAACCTCATTTGAAGCTAACTTTTAATACTTGTTTGTAATTTGGATGCTTGGTACAACTGTCCACGGTGACGGAACTTGCTGTCTGTAAAACCTGCATTGCAAGGGTTTGTCTCTGTGGTTGTTATGTATGCTCGGTTACCAGCTACTGCATGTTAGTTTGTGTGCCACGCTAATTAAAATGCTCCTGGTTAACTTATATGCAGTAATTCTGATCGGTATGCTTGTGTTACTTCGGTAAGCAGTTTCATCATAACGTTGCCCAATTGTAGCCACTACAGTTGAAGCTAACCGGAGAGGTGCTGTATGTGTCTGCAAAGTTGGGCTGAAAAGGCTGCAGTTAGACCAGACGTAGGTTTTGCAGAGCTTGGGAAACGTGTTTGGGTTTGTTTACGGCTGCTTGTGATCGCTTCACTTATTTATGACCGAGGTCAGCTGGATACTTCACCAATATCTGGGCTAGCTCTCTGATGCTACCGTGAAAGCAATCACGAAACACACAAGCTCTAACGTGTCTGGTATAACAAATGATTTCTCTGCATTGCCGTGGCATAATTTCAAATTGTTCTGGCTAATAAAAGGCTGAAAAAGGCGGAGTTTGAATAGGAAATTCTTTTCCTGTAGAAGTGATCGATTCGCTAGCTCCACATAAGCAACTGTCCACGCGAACGGAACTTACGGTCTGTATAACCTGTATTATGTTCATAACAACTGGAGATCTCTCTAGCTGTCGCGTACTATCCATAAAGCTGCTTTCACATCAGACGCGAAACGAATTTTTCGCGCGACAGATTACATTCAAAGTAAATGCAAAGACGTGAATACACGCGTTCTGGGCGCGTTAAGCCGCTTTCACATCGGACGCAAAGCAAATTTTTCGCGCGACAGATTACATTGAAAGTCAATGCAAAGATGCGAATACACGCATTATGGACACGTTAAGCCGCTTTCACACCGGACGCGAAACAAATTTTTCGCGCGACAGATTACACTCAAAGTCAATGCAAAGATGCAAATACACGCGTTATAGGTGCGTTAAGCCGCTTTCACACCGGACGCGAAACGAATTTTTTACGCGACAGATTACATTCAAAGTCAATGTAAAGACAATGCATTGATTTTGAATGTAATCTGTCGCGCGAAAAATTTGTTGCGAAAAATTTGTTTTGCGTACAGTGTGAAAGCGGCTTATTGTGTCCATTTTCCGCAAGCAAACTCTGGTCATTCCGACGCAATAAGTAAACCATTACCACAGGCAATTTCCAAAAAGGCCGTTTAGCCTGGAGCTTCCTGTCCTCCGTCATATACCAGCGCAGAAGCTGTTTGTTACTCCACTCTAATGACACACCACAGTTATGCACACGAACCGGCAGGTCCTTATAATACACACCTAAGTAGTCCATAAGTTGTTGGTCCACTTTTTGCTGCTCCTCACTGTCCATGTTTCCCTCTAAACTCAGACCCACCGGATTTCTACGGTCTCCGGTCTACACTTGGGTATGCCGACCCGTTCTACAAATGTGACTGTATGGGGTGGATTCTAGTTTTCCCTCAATCCTAGCTATAAAGTAGAAACACTGGTGTACTCACCATAGTAGCCGTAGGTAGATAGCAAATTCGAACTTGAGCTGCCAGACTTTCGCACTGCATCCTCCACTTTCACCGCTGCGTTTATTAGAAGTATATTTCATTAGATCTATACACATGTACTGCGTTTGATTGCAGAATTTCCCCGCCGATTCCTTAGCTCAGATGGCAGACGCGTCTCACGTTTCACACTGGGGACCTGGAAAACTGCATTCTGCCGAGTCCCGCCCAGATCCGCCCTCCACAGAGCTGGCCAATCAGAAGAAAGTGGGCACATGGGGAGGGGGGGCCATAGCAGAAGAGCCACCCAAACGAGGCATTTTAGGCAGAGACTACAATGCACTACAAATGGGATTTTATGAGGATGGCAGTATGAGCTAAATAAGGACCCTTTTTTGGACTTAGAACGATCAGGAGTACTCTAGGGGAGTCCAAGATCAAAATATAAACTTGGAAATGTAGCATAATAGGCCCCCTTTAAGACCTTCATTAGCAGAATCAGGTTAGGAAGCTGTTCAGTTGGAATGAAAGCCTGCTCCCACAATGATAGTTTCTGTACATAGTTGAGAACTCCTGTTATTCCCACTGTGATTATCCAGCAAACTCACTAATCTGCTTTGTGGAACCAACTCATGGTTGAGACCCTGCCATCAAGTACTGTCCCAACACTGAAAGCAGGGTTTTGTAGAGTTTATCAGAGGCATGTGGGCTGGATGGGCGATTGAGCAAAGGTTACCATTTTCCTGGACGAAGCTGCCACGGGTTCAGCCATAAGGCCCCTGACACTTTTCCAGGACAATGCTTCCTACGTGCAAACAAGACGAGAAGACCAGCCGTGGTCCGCAAATGGCACGAGCAGATGACAGACTTGCGAAAAACCAGAGAGCCCGGTCTAATTCAAGGCTCTCGATTGCTTCTGAAAATAACAGTAAGGGACTTTTATTTTTTAAATTCTTCTATCCAGAACGTCAGGAACTGGAGGAATATGTGGTTAAATAGATAAAGTAAATAATCATCTTTAAAAAAGAACTCAAATGTGTTTTAGCAGTAGCATGATTGTATTACCATTGCCTCAGTCTGTTGCGTCCCACACACAATATAATAACAGCCTTGATTTTATTTTGTATCCATTCTTCCTTTACTTTTGACTCTAATAGACCCAATCTATTTGATGATGAAGCAAAGAGCTTTGACAACCCCACAGGAATGCTGCCTTGGAGAGTGTTTCAGATCACTGCATAGTAACCGTTAGCACTCAGTTTTTCATTTTACCCATAAAGGAGAACATAAGAATAATGTGAGAAGACATTTTAAGGAGAGAATGTCATATAGGCTAAAATTAGGACAATTTATTTGCAAACTTAATCAGCATCTGCAATACTCAAAAAATAATCTTACTTAGTTTCTCAGGGAGATAAACTGGATATATGAAATTAACATATTAAAAACATGAAGGATTTGGGGGGTTTTTTTGCTGTTTTTTTTTTTTTTTTGCTTTTTTTTGTGGAGTTGTTCTCACAACGATCATGGGCTAAGGGTTGACTGCTGAAGTGAATATATGGGTCTGCATAGAAATGCCCAGGGGATCTCAAATTATGCCTTAAAAGGAAGTGGTTCAACATAAACAACTGTCAATTCAAACACTAGCCAGATAGCCCAACCCTGACCTGAGGCAAGAGCTTATGTGCATCCCACGAGGACACCACTCTGCAGGTGGGCTTCAAAAGAAATTAAAGGGTCAAAGAAAATGAATGCTCTTTTTATGGAAGAATGGGGGATCAACTGCAATGGGATTTTAAATTTTTCAAATTTAATATGCTTCTTATTCCCATTCAATGTTCAGTTTGTACCAACTCATTTTATCTTTTGAAAAGCAGCGGATGGTATGATTGGATTCAGCTGTCCCTGATTGATTCAATGCAGAAATACATTATCATAACCAATATTTTGCTTACACTAAATCTTTTCTCTCTCTTTCTCTTTCTCTCTCTCTCTCAATCTCTCTCTCTCTCTCTCAAGCAAAAAATATGAACCATGAACTTTCATTGATTAATCTTGAAATGTCAGATTTCATTTGCCCAATTTTTATTTGATTTAACCACGACAAAAACATAAGAATAGGACATTAAATTTACAACTATGAGATGTAAGTGTTTGTGAAAATTGTCATTTGCTTGAACTATGTTTGGGGGTGAGAAGGCTGTTGGGGTTTATAACATTCCAACCTGTTCCCGCCAGAGGCACGTACGTTGCGGTTCTGGGGGGTAATTCGGGGTCGTCGAGTTCAAGCTTGCTCCTGATAAGATCACATTAGGGCCGCTGCTTCCGTCGAATCAAAAAGGAAACAGCATTCTTGATGCATTCCAGAGCCTACTATCGATAGCAGGATTCCACTTGCTCGGGCACAGCGAGAACCGATAATTCTAGGACATCTCACTGTTTGCTCGCAGTATCTAATCGCCCGTTTCTTATCAGCTCTAGCCAGTAGGAGAAGCTAAACAGGCTGACCAAACATTCTTTACCAATGGCGGTTTTATTTAGAACATCCCTCTTCAACGCTTCCTCCGGTTTTTTATGCCCCTGCCATATATACAGCTGGGGGGGGCATGTAGGGTTCCACTCTGTGTCCGTCCGTCTGTACAAACGTACATACGTCCTTCCCGGATGATGGGAGATGTTGCGTATCCACTTCTCCCAAAAAAAAAACCAATGAACAAAATTCATCGTGTTTGCGCATATGCCTTATAAGGACGCTAAAGGTGGGCACCTCATACTTGGTTGAGAATTTTATCTAACAGTAGCAGGGGCATATACGTCCCATGGACACAATTTTTTTGTAGCTTTACTTTTTTTCCTTTTTAAAACTTCCTGCTTGTTATATGAACATAAGAGTAACACTGACTCATTTCTGTTCTCTTGCTGTTGGAGTGTGGAGTTTGGTGGCAGGGCAACCGGAGGGATCATGATTGAGTGTTTGATTAATAATTTGCCGCAGGAGGGTTCCTGATGGATTTATTGCTCTGTACCGCAGATTACATCACTATCACGTCTGAGCTGAATGGCTTTACAGTGCCTTGCAGAAACAGGCAGCAATAAGAGTCCGATCCAGCGGACATACCTGATATCAGCCCACCAGCAGGGGGATTTTACAGCCTCTCTGCTACATTGAGCTAGTGCTATATTATTCCTCCGTCAACTTAAATGACCCTGTCACACCACAGGCTGCTGTGGGGTAATGTGGACTCAGACATCTGTGTAGAGAGCCATAAATGTACTCAAACACACACACACACACACACACACACACACACACGCACGCACGCACTCACACACATTGTGATTTTATGTTTTATGGGGACATCCCATAGACTTACTTCCATTCCTAAACCCCTTACCTTGACCTTAGCCATTCTGAACCTTAACCTTAACCCTTAACCTTAAGAAAGCTCAGTTTCCTTACATCTCTTGTGGGTACGTTTTGTCCCTTCAGAGGTTTGCATGCATTGACCACACACACACACACACACACACACACACACACATTCACCAGCACAAAACACAAAAAAAAAAAACAAAGAAAGAACACTTAAACACTTGCATATAGATAACACATTTCCATTAATGTGAACAAACAGAAGCAGACATGTGACTGGTCAGCCTGAAGACACAGCAATTCTGTGACTGGCTTTGGGCCGACAGCTGGCAGACTGGGCCTTCTTGTGCTTTTTGCGGCAAACGGGGTGAAGTCCAGGCCCTGGCTTTGTCAGAAGCGGCGCGCAAATTCGACAAAACCGCTGCAGTTACCGCACATTCCTTTTTTCCCACAAGCCACAGGGGCAAGACACACCCAGGCAGGGGGGGTGGGGGAGCTGGGAAGTGGCAGCAGGAGAACTGAGAGAGGCCCCCCACCTCCCCTCCCCAAACCTCGTAACCCTATACCCTCGATAAGGATCAGGTCTGGGTAGACGCACAGTCAGGCAGCGCTTGCTAAATGCTACACAAAAGTGGGAACTCCGACAGGATTCGACAGCATTCCCAGTGGTTTCTCGCTGAAAATATTCCCATTACAACAGTTTAAAGCAATAAAGAAAACCCCGGCTCTCGGAGGAAGGGTTGGCTTTTTGTGGCCGTTCGTACATTTTCTTCTGTTGACAAATCAGCCTTATTCTGTTTCAGAGGAGGATGGCGTTTAGCTAAAATACATAAACAGACACACAAGAATTCATCCAACAAACCTCTCTTTCACTCTCTCTCGCTGACATATGCCCATGCACAGACATATACACAAAAACATGCACTTATACACGCGTATAAACACACACACATATACACACACACTCGCACGCACGCATGAACACACACACACACACACACACACACACACAGACATACACACACGCCCTTGATTCATCCACAAATGGAGCTTTTCAGCACAGTCAGCAAAACAATCCAAACTTTCACATAGATTAACGAAACTTGTGGATCAGAGACTCAACTAGATTCAACGAACCCCTTTGAAAATATTATAGATTTGGTTTGATTAGGTGTTATGTCTGTTTAAAGATAAATATTTACACAAGTGGAGTTAATTTACGATCAGTCAACGCTTTTTTGTCACCGACTCATGTTATGTTCCCAAAATATCAAAGAGCAGCACTGCACATACTCTGAACTAACCTAGAAAATGCCCCAAATCTTGTGATTCTAGGCTTATTTATGATTTTACAGGCTTGGAACGCCGCCATATTTAATCCTGTTCATATGTGAGGGAGGCACAAAGATACTATTGTTGTGCAGCGTATACAGAAACATGGCACCGTCACAAAGAGCCCTGGGATACCTTTTCCGTGAGCGACTCAATCCTCAAAAATTTATAAATAGCCATTTCATCCACAAACCGATAGTCACCTTCAAAGCCTTTGAAGATTTTTAGTTTTTTTTTGTAAAATAAACTTTGCGCTACATGCTGGGGTATTATTGTATCTCACACGCTGTACTTAAGCTCACCTCAGATGTTATCAAGCCATGTGGCTTTGGTTAAAGCAAAGAGGGCTTTTAATGGGCTTACATCTCTGTACTCTAGCCTTTAAGCATGAGAGGTCATGTGACTGAATGTGATGACATCGGTTCCGTCAGCTCCAGCTCTAACTCCATTTAAATTTTAAAAAGATTACCAAACATCGGGAATACTAAAGCTGATGTTTCCAAGGCCTCTCTGCAGCTTTCTGATATTTGAACTCTCAAATAAAAAAAAATAAAAATAAAAAACTGAACATGTACTGCGGAGATCACCTTTTAGGGACCTGCTCCCTGCCATCTAGTGGTAACTGGAAGTACTGTTGCTTCTTGAGGGGAGCTTCATGGCGGCTCAACTACCAACTAGCATGAGAATCACTATTTCTGTTGTTCTATTGCGAATGTTTTAGCTCGTAAAACTGCGCAGTATGTCTACTTTGCAATTTGTCTGTCATTTTATGTAGAGAAGCTCAATCTGCTTTAACAGTAAGTTTCTTTCTTTTTTTTTTTTAAATATGAAGTAAATGCTCAAGAAATTTGTCGCTTTGGATTGCCTAAGGTAAATGTAACAACAGTAATAAAAAGTGCCCGACATTCCAATCACGTATGTTTGTTTTCAAATTGAAGGGTAAACTCCAGACAGCCATCTACTTCAGCTGGAAATTCCAAAATAAGGCCTTGTAAGTGCATTAATCTGATTTCACTGCGGTGGGAATTTCAGAAAGTCTATAACAAAGTGGACTCAACCTAACAAGTTTGAAAAAAAAGAGTGCTGAAATCGTTTATTTGCTTTGAATGAAGGCAATTAAATTGTTATCCTCGATTAAACAGGGCCCAGCCCATTACAGCCTGGTGATGGACCGCTATCAATATTTCACAATTATCAATAATGTGGCCCAGGGTGGCGCCTGACACAGTAACTCTGTTTTCTCTGGGTGTCATTACAATGCTGCCATGGCAACTAATTGCAGGGGGGTAAGATAGCTCAGAATTCCTACTCCATAACATCTTAGCTGCCAAGGCTCCCTTAAGTGGCCTGTCGGTGGTTGAGCCGACTCTAAATGGCAGGGGTGGCCCGAGCTTCCACATGCAAGAACGTGAACTCTATGAACCCCCACAGTCCGAGCCAGCATCCCGGAAAACCATCGAACAGAAATATTATCCGTTGAATCGGCGTCCATTTTGATTTTTCTCCCAGACAATTGCTCGCATGTTAACTGGGTGGGACTCCAGGCTGTATGGACATCTGGCGAACGTTTGTCTTGGATTAACGAGGACACTGATAAGTGCTATTGGTGACGTAAATGCAGGAAGAACAAGAAGGGCGTCCAAACCGGCTATCAGCGAGGTGATAACCAATTTATTGGATAATGACTGTATAATCGTCTTCTCTTTATTGCTGGGACTGTAAACTCCAGTCCTGGAGGGTCACAGTGTCTGCGGATGTTTGTGCTTTCTGTTACTATCCGTTCAGAGCTTCGAGACGAGGTGCTAAACGGCTGCATTTCAGACAGCTGGTGCTATGCTCCAAAAAAAAAAAAATTGTCTGTACAAGTGTTTAAGCTTTAATTTTGACACATTTATAAACTATTAACATATTTTTTAAGCCGCTGTTTGCTTGACAAGTTATAATTTTCTCGAAAAAACTCTCAAGGCTCAAGGCTTGACTGTCTGGCCTCATTGACAATATGCTTCCTCAACACTGTTGTCAAAAAGAGTGATTTTGACCTGGAAAAATTTCACAGGGAAACACCTGAAGACAAAACCAATCACCGCAACAACACAGTTGACTCGCATGCGAATGCGCACGTACACACGCACGCACACACACAAACAAATACACACAAATATACACGCAGACACATGCTCACACACACACACACAAAAGCCTGCACGCACACATTAACATGCTCACGTAGCCTGTGCGCACACATAGACATACAGACACACAAACCTGAATGCACATAGGTATACACACACTTACGCACACTCATACGCAAACGCGCACACACAATAACACCGTACTGCCACAAACTGTTGACTCCCACTATCACCCTAACTCACCTCTTCCCCCCTACACCTGGCGTGACCTCAGAGGCAGCAGGACCCATGTTTCTTTACACACAGGCAGTAAAGAGGACAGCCCCGTCCGCCCCGGGCTGTTTGTGTTCCTGCCAGCATTGGCTTGATCCAGGCCTTCATCAGGGCCCTTTAATATCCAAGCGCACCGCTCGCTAATTATCGCTTGAGTCACACTCTAATCATCGCTTTCACTCCGCCTCGGGTGTGTTTTCCACACAGCACTATCGCACGCGACTGTTGAGCGGCCTGTGTGTGTGCGCGCGTGTGTGTGTGTGTGTGAGCTGTGGCAGCAGTTACGGCCGAATAGCCCATCTGATGCAGGCAGGTGTAGACGTGTTCCAGAAAGGCATGACATTTATCAAAACATGAACGCAACAAGAAAACAAACAAGCAAATACGTGTATGTACAGCCAGGTGACCTGGGCCCATAAACCGATGGACAATTCATCATTTTGGCTCTGCTCACCAGCACAACAGATTTGAAATGAATGAGCAAAGACATACTTGAAGCGGAAACTTTCAGCTTTAATTTAAGGGTTTATCAAAAAAAAATGTTGAATGAAAAAAATTTTCATAAACTGTATAGCATGAAATGCGACCATTCTCAATATTAACTCACCTTTGGGGGCTCAAAAGAATTTGGACAAACTAACAATCATAAATTCAACTGTCATTTTCTTTTAAACTTAGTTGCAAATCCTTTGCAGTCCATAACTGCGTGAAGTCTGTAGCCCAAAGACGCCAAGCACTGGGTTTCTTCTCTGGTGACGCTCCACCAGACCTATACTGCGGCTGTCTTGACTTCCTGCTTGTTCTTGGGTTCTTGTACTTTGTGTTTTGCCTTCAGAAAGTAAAGTGCAAACTTTTTTGGGTTCAGGTCAGGTGATTGACTTGGCGTTTACAGAGGACCCCACTTCTTTACCTTAATTGGTTGCTTCCTCCATATGCTTTGGGTCTTATGCTTTACCCTCTTTATTTCTCTTCCTCTCTCCCCCACTATTCTTCTCTCTCTCTCTCTCTCTGTTTCTGTCCTTTGCTCTCTTTCCTGTGTAATTTAAATTTCTCATAACCCACTGTTGTGGCTCGAAGCTGTTTGCCTTGTCTCTGTCTCCTCCTTTAATTAACTCCTCTCTATTTTCTCTCTCTTTCCATATTAAATGCAAAAACAAAGCAAGACCGCCGCTCACAATTGTACAACGAGGTCGCTTTTCCAGAAGGACCCACACAAATGAGGCCTGTGTGTGTAACCCCCCCCACCACCCCTTGCATGCAAACTCTGAAAGGTCAGCACCAATGCGGTGGTGTAAAAACGGGCACGAGTCAAAGATGGCGCCACCAGCAATTATCCCCTCTTTCCATATTCAAAGTGGAAGAAGGAGTGGGCTCAAAGAGACCAGTGCATCAGGATCCCTGCTCTACTGCGAGACGACGCGCACGCATGCAAACTCCCGGACCCAGGACTCATCCCGGAAAAGGTCAACAGTCACGAGACGACACAGAATGCAGGCGCCCGGAGAAGATGGCAGCGTTCGATAGCTGCCGCGCGCTTGACAAAACCAGATTGTTGCGAAAGGGCCCGGAGGTGGTTTGTGGCTTTCTGACTCCCAGACCCCAGCTGTACGCTCCGGGCTCTGTCCGTCGCCCGCGCAATCCTCGCTGGCACCCGACGGCTCAGGAGGAAGCGTTCGCTCTGGCTCCGGAGGGAAAAAAATTTCCTTTGTCTCTCCCCAAAAATTGAACGCTCCTCTGGAGCGGCATACGTCTGTCGCAAAAAAAATAAAAGAAAATAATAACAATTCTCACCAAGTCACTTAGTCATATGTTTAGATTTGAAAACTTCTTTATATAACTTTTTAGGTCAAAGAGACAAAAAAAAAAAAATCTTCCATCATGATGAGATTATTTGACTTATTTTTAGGTTTGCCAATTGGGTAAGGAAATTAAATTTGTCAAGCAAACATTAACTTAAAACAAGCTAAAATTGTGTATATGAGTGCATAAAAAAGATTTGAAGTTTCATTGTGAGGTTAAAACACTGAAACGCTTTTCTGACAGATTTTTGCAGGGCTTTCAGCCTGGGCTGGGGGTGGGGGGGTGAGGTTTCAGAGTGTGATGGATGGGGGAGTATCGTGGAAAGACACGGCCTCATTAAAGCCAACCGTCATGGAGACCAGCATTGTTTGCGTAAAGTCAACCCCCGGAAACTCCGACTTCCAGTTTTTTATTCTTTCCTCGCTCCGTATGCTGCAATTATTATGTTTTTGTATGGCCATTTACGAGGCTCAGGGATACTCAGTAGGGCGATTCCCACGTTTTTTTTTTCCTTTTCTTTTCTACAATATCATCTATCCAGTGCATGTGGTGAAGAAGAAAGTGGAATTTTAGTGTGGGGGGAAGACGAGTACAGTTACCCGATTCACTTCGGGAGACTAAATCTCCTCCAGTATCTCAGAATTTAAGCTGCACCCTCTCTATTCTACAGAATAATTTCAGAATTTACTATTTATTAATTTAGTATTCAGTAATATTCAGTCTGTATGGTCAGTTGATTGAAAGAATATCAGAATAAATCCTTTCATAATCAAGTAGGCTATCGGCTCCTTCGGTGCAATAGTCTAACATTTTTAGCAGCCTATAAGGCTCATATGGGCCCTGGCTGAAACTGATGCGATTGGATGGAAAAATAACCCAGTGCTGTAAACATTCATCTGTGCGGCTTGAGTTCTAAAAGATTAGGGATAGCTTTAGTCGGCAGGTTATCCTTTCTTTACTTCCTTGCTTTTAAATAAATGTATAGTGGTACACAGAGGGTCGGCACAATGCTGATGTAAATTATATCATAACCCTCGTGCATCCTTAATTAGTTTCTCTCCCCTTCCAGCAGCCTGCATGTATTTTTTGGATTTGTCTCCTTAGAAGCCCTTTGCGCAGATATAGACGCCGCCGTCCGTAAATTCCAAAATTTAATTCCTAAATAATTACGTAATTGAATTTCCAAATGCCTTACTTCACTGAAATAATTTTCCGCAGTGTCTGTGACACAAATACTGAATTATAAAGCCTATATAGGCTCATGCGTAACAGGAAAAAGTGGCATTATTTGTATTCTGCGCAAAGGGGTTAAATTGATTTATTGACTTGTTTCCCCCCTTGCTTCCAGGTATTGTCATTTGTATGCCCTGCTCCTTTTGTGTGATTGTCTGGCCTATATAAGCTTATTTAGTGTCCAGTGTGGTTGCTGGATTGTGACGCTTTATACCCTACCAAAGCCTACCAGTCAGTTTGTGTCCTCTACTTTTGAACTATGCCCTCCTGTGTGTTTTGGTAAATTGCTCATGGAGAACACTGTAATTACTCTTCAGAGTCTTATTAATAAGAACAAGCTCCTAAGCCGTAATGTCAGTCTCCAGGAATGGGAACACCTTCTTGTTAATCCTCTGTTCCAGTCTATTCCTCTGAGTCAATTTATTAGAAACACGTCCAGCCTTTCTGCCAAACCCTTCAGTTCAACTTGTCAAGCAGTCCTGTTTTGGCAAGAAGGATTCACCACCTGGCTTCTGCCCTGGGCCGGCCACTGGCCTGGGCGCTGACACGCCCCCAAACATCTCCAGTCATAACCAACAGAGCTGGACTGCCCCCTCTACAGTTCAAGGCTATTGCCTTTCCGTCTACTATTACCGTAATCCTGTTAATAAACACTCCCTTGTGGATTGTACCCTGAATCTGCATCTTGTTCCTTGTCTGGATCATTACAAATTATTTTTTATTTAGATACAGTATTGTTAAAATTTAAATTATTGTGTTTTTTATTTATTTATTTATTTATTTATTTATTTATTTATTTTTAGGATCAACAACCAGTGGTGGACCCAATAAATCAGAGGCCATTTTACTGCTATTGAATACTTTTTAAAATCATCATGACTGATTGCTTCACAATTTAGGTGCCTGAAAGTTACTGTTGTTGGAGTCCAGCACTGTGCTTTGTGCAGCAAAACAATGTGGTTCTGCCCACTTCAACTTGGATTTGCTTTGGGTCATTCTAAACTCTTTAAATATACTTTTTTTCATGATTATAGCTCATGTTATCAAAAATCTTAGAAATAGCTGTCCAAATAAACATAAATGAAAGCAAAAGATGATGAGTAGATTGAAGACAGCTCCACCTCTCGAGGCTCTCGTTTTTTTCTCCCAAAAAAAGCTCTTCTTTCTCAGGCCTGGAGGCTGCTTAGGGTGTAGAGGGGCTGTTCTGCACAGAAGCACCTCATTTTGTCTTTAATGACCGAGCGCTGCCGGCAAGCTAATCTTCCCTGTCAGTCACAATCACCGTCAGGAGGCCGGACTTAAAAGAGCGCCCACCATCTCCCGGGCGCTCAAAACAGAGGTTAAAAAAGAGCGGAGATTTAACCCTTTCAGCGCTGTGGGCAGCTATAGTTTCCCAATGAAATAAGATATCAAAATCAGACGCTGTTGAAAACCTATCATGTGGAAACTTGTTGCTCCCACAGGGGAGCTCTTTTAAATGAGTTGCCACATGATAGGTTTTCAACAGCTCAGGATAACTACATTTTTAATTCCTTGAAAATGTATTCAGGGCACAAAGGGTTAAGATGGGGCGAAAGCCTTATCGGCTGTGAGGGAAGACCGTAGGGTATGACCTTCTGCCCGTGTTCTGTGATAATACCTGTCGCTCTGTGAACATTCTCTAATTTCTCAGACATAATCAGACGGGATGCATCACCTCAAGGTCCCCAGGGTGAAAAAAATCATCTGGGTTTGGACTGGAATGGGGGGCAGAATTACCTTTAAAGGGACGTGTTTATGAGCCCTCTCTCCTGCAGGGATTAAAGCCAGGTTACACAACTCACCTCCCATCGTCATGCCCAGTATCACTGAGCATGTGTGTGTGTGTTAGTGTGAGTGTGTGTGTGTGTGTGTGTGTATGTGCATGTGGGTGTGCGTGAACATATGTGTGTGTCTGCATGTGTGTGGGTGTGGGTGTGTGTGTGTGTGCACGCGCGCGGGTGCAGGTATGTGTGTGAGAGTGTGTGTGCGTGTGTGTGTGAGAGTGTGAGCTTGTGTGTACGTTCGTGTGTGCGAGTGTGAGCGAAACTGTTTGTGTGTGTGAGAGTATGTGTGTGTCTGCGTGTGTTCATGTCTGTGTGTGTGAGTCAGCGTGTCTGCATGTCATCAAACATTTGTGTGGGGATGTGTGTGCATGCATGGTACAGTTGATTCTCTTGCATCATCTGTAGTGTGCACTGATATGTTTGGTGTTATTTTAACTCTAATAGACAACATATGGTCTTGACTGGAATCATATGTAATGTGCTAGAGAATATTATGTGATGTTAACCTGACCTGACTAATGTAAACTTAGGTGATATTGAATTATCACAAAGTATTTTTACACAGGTCTTTTACCAATTTATTTAGTTGGGTCTTGTGAATCATACATTGTTTTAAAATCTTTATGTTGACCTCACATTCACTGCATGTGAAGATTAGGCCTACTTGTTTTTGTGTTCACTGTTCATCTACCATAGGTATAGTCCCTTCCACAATTATTGGCACCCCTTGTAAAGATTAGTAAAAAAGGGTATTTTAAAAAAATCATATTTATATGAATTAGCAAAACCAATTGAAAAAAACTGATAAAAATCCAGACTTTAATTGCAGTTAATTTATCCTAAGAAAAAAATAAAAATAAGAAATAATTATTTTTAACAAAAACTGTTTCCAAGCATCAGTTTTAAGTAATTTATTATTTATTCCAAAGATTTTAGACAAATTTAAAAAAAATCAATGTGAGTGGCAGTAACTTAACTCAGTTTGGTTGAACCAGTTCATGTATAATTTTTAAGTAAATCTACAGTATAATCAGACTTTTTGAGAACTACCCAGCAGTAACTCAGGTTGCTAGACCTCCCCAGACCTCTCCACTCTGCTTCTGGACTATGAACCATGATCTCATTACTAAGAACACAATGAACCACCACACAGGAGCCATCTGGTAGAGACCTCCTGATCTCTCGCTTTCCCTGCACTGCTTTAGCCACAGGGGTCAGCCTTGCCTTTGTAGAACGTACGCCCTCTGTTTTCCTTTCTTTTTTTTTGTTTGCATATTTCTTTGTTTTTTTTTCGCTCTTTTTTTACATGCAACCAGAATGCGGAATGCGACCGTCACCGTAGTGATGTAAATTAAAAGCCATCTTTCTTTCATTCTCCTACCTACAGGGCACACAGAGGTGGGGACGAGCCAGCCAAAGGGTCACTGAGTCCGAACGTTAAACGTTCAGAGATTTGGGGGAAATCCACAGCTTCTGGTTTGTGTCTCTAATGCCACCGTGCTGCTTCATGTCCCTGCAGTTTCTCTACTTTAATGCCACATGGGTCTGGGTTTCATGTCTTTAACTTAAACCTGTCTGTTGACTCAAAGTAAAATTATTTGCTTTGTTGCTGTTTCCAATTGAACATTTCTGTGGTAAACAGTCGATGGGAAGTGGTATCTTTGTGTCAAAGTGAATGCCTGGCAATGCTGAATTGAATAATGAACAAGAAAACTACTGCAAAGCCAGGTAATATCCAGGTAAACCTTGAGATTTATTGAGATCAACATAGATTTACACCTCAAAAAACTTGATACCAGCTTTGACTCATAAGGGTTTCCTCCCAGACAAAAGTCTGGGCAGCAAGGAAATGATCTAATGTGACTTGCCAAAAGTCACACCTTTCTCGCTGTTATTCTCTTTTAGAGCATAATTTGAGAACTTTATTTATTATATTCTGTATCTTTCATTTTTTCCCCCTCCCCTTGAGCTATTGTGCTGCTCACTAGCAATTCCATTGAGCCCTGTTCATGTTAGCAAGGAGGGGAAAATATGCTTTTTCTATTGAGTTATCTCAAACATTAGCATCTGTCTTGTCTCCAGATTTCAGACAGGCCTTTGCATAATCGGCACTATTGTTCCTGCATGGGGCCTGTACCCTCATCACAGTCAAATTAGATTCAGCCTAACTCGTTTTGGCCATTTGGAGAATCGAATTTGAGTGGAGACGGCAGCCCTGAGATGGCGGCTCGATTCAAATGTGAGCGTGCTACGTCTCCGGGGGGAGGGGCTGTTTATGGGGGTTTGTGTGGAAGAAACTCATCCCAGATCAGAGGCGAATAACAAAACAACAACAACAACAAATCTCAACAAGCATTTTAGTCTGACATATAGACTTCAAATTGTATTCATGATTCTTTTTTGTGAAATAAGACAAAAATATTGCCAATGAAGTGAAAAGAGTTTCACTCATTGGAAGATTTTGCTGAAATCTGACTTTATAACAAGTAAATGATAAGCTTCAAACAAATCGAAGACCTGTGTGCAAAAAGTACCCAAGTCACAAAATCACATTTGTGTGATTTTGGGTGTAAAAGTATTCAAAATACTCTGACCCCCAAAATCACAGAAGTGTGATTTAGTGACTTAGGTACTTCTTGCACACAAGTCTTCAATTATTTCTACTTGAGCGCAAAAGAAAAGTCTTATAGCTAGACTACAATTTTCAGATATTTTTCATGCAGAGAAAAGTATTTCTCTAAGGAGGGACAGCTTTTTTTTTTCACTGAGAAAGTATGGTTTTAGCCATTTTGGTCATACGAAATTCGAAAGTGGGGGTGGCACAATTAGACTCGGTGAATATGTTTCTCTTCCGGAGAATTCATTTTCTTCTCACAGTAAATGAAAATGACTCATCTGATCACATAAAAGTCATTTCTTAGTGTGTTTGTTTTTGCTTCTGTTGTTCTGATGCCTTTCTTGTGCATGTGCCATGCAGTATGTACCAGGATAACTCTGTGGCTTTGCTTCCTTATGACTGTAATCATGCTTCCCATGATGCATTAGTCAGCTAATAAATCTGTCTGTCATTAGAGCAAGTTCAGGCAAAGGGGGGATGACGCTCAACAGTGAGTGAGTCATGTGTTTTTATAAAACGACATGGCAGCCATTAAAAGCGATTTCCTTTTCTCAAATACATCTGCAACCCAGCAAATTAGTCACATAAAAATAAACTTCAGCCCATATAAAAATACTCAAACATTTTAAGAGGGAATCTTGTGGCTAAATTAGCTGATATTGCACAAACTTTCCCCCAAAACATCTCCTGGCCACTGTTATTCTTGAAGCCATCAAATCCACTTTTTTTTTTTTTTTTTTTAGCACTGGCACACAAAATGTGGCATTTCTTGAATCTGCATAGCTGGTAGTTTGAGTCAGTGTCTTTCTTTAGAAAGAGAATTGAACCCTGGCCGCCTTTGTTCCCCATGTCTCCACTCTCCACGAATCAAAGATCAGAGGAAGACCAAAATGGCAGGAGCATCCCAAGTCTCACTTACATAGACCAATCAATATGCTTTTCCACAGAGAGAGGATTGAGATGATTGGTCCAAATGTGCCTGGGATTGACAGTTCACTGAAGCTTCATCCTTTTCGGGTATAACTTTTTCATTCACTTCCATACATCATGAGGCAAAAACGTATCAAAGCAAAATATTTTTAATTACTGCATGTAGATCATGGGATCTCTCCATTTAAGTGAGGAGTCTGACAGCTAAAAAGCTGAAGAAGGCATTTGTCTTTTTTTTAATTTATCCAAAAGTTTTTTTTTTTTTTTTTTGACTAATATCTGTAAGGGGGACAGGTCAAGATTTGTGTTGATAAGTTTCTCTCTCTCTCTCTCTCTCTCTCTCTCTCTCTCTCTCTCTCTCTCTAAATTGCATAGATAAATCAAGGCCAACCCTACTTTTCATTCCCCAGAAGATGTGAAGACCAGCTAATACATCTGACTCAGGCCTGAGGCTTTGTCTGGGACAATGAAGAGGTGACCAGAGCAAATTACACTGGGGAAGAGGTCAGGGTCTAGACCAGGGAGTGTAAAAGATCAGTGCATAAGGTCACCTCATCAAACTACCGTAGGCACACCACATTCAGAGTCCTACATAATCACACCACATTCAGAGTCCTACATAATCACACCACAGTCAGAGACCTACATAATCACACCACATTCAGAGTCCTACATAATCACACCACATTCAGAGACCTACATAAGCACACCACATTCAGAGACCTACATAAGCACACCACATTCAGACACTGACATAATCACACCACATTCAGAGTCCTACATAAGCACATCACATTCACATACCTACATAAGCACACCACATTCAGAGTCCTACATAAGCACATCACATTCACATACCTACATAAGCACACCACATTCAGAGTCCTACATAAACACATCACATTCACATACCTACATAATCACACCACATTCAGAGACCTACATAAGCACACCACATTCAGACACTGACATAATCACACCACATTCAGAGTCCTACATAAACACACCACATTCACATACCTACATAAGCACACCACATTCAGAGTCCTACATAAGCACATCACATTCACATACCTACATAAGCACACCACATTCAGAGTCCTACATAAACACATCACATTCACATACCTACATAATCACACCACATTCAGAGACCTACATAAGCACACCACATTCAGACACTGACATAATCACACCACATTCAGAGTCCTACATAAACACACTACATTCACATACCTACATAAGCACACCACATTCAGAGTCCTACATAAACACACTACATTCACATACCTACATAAGCACACCACATTCAGAGACCTACATAAGCACACCACATTCAGAGACCTACATAAGCACACCACATTCAGAGTCCTACATAAACACATCACATTCACATACCTACATAAGCACACCACATTCAGAGACCTACATAAGCACATCACATTCAGAGACTGACATAATCACACCACATTCACGGACCTACATAAGCACATCACATTCACAGACCTGCATAAGCACATCACATTCACAGACCTGCATAAGCACATCACAATAACTGCCCTACATTAACACATCACATTCACAGACCTGCATAAGCACATCACAATAACTGCCCTACATAAGCACACCACATTCAGAGCCCTACATAAGCACATCACATTCAGAGACTGACATAATCACACCACATTCACAGACCTGCATAAGCACATCACAATAACTGCCCTACATTAACACACCACATTCAGAGCCCTACATAAGCACACCGCATTCACAGACCTACATAAACACACCACATTCAAATACCTACATAAGCCCATCACATTGACAGACCTACATAAGCACATCAGAATAACAGCCCTACATTAACACACCACATTCACAGACCTGCATAAGCTCATAACTGGTAATCCCCATCTGAACCTCATTCAGCAGTCAGACAGGCACCAGAGAACCATTTCTATTGTTTTTCTTATATTACAGCTGACTTGCATTGCTCCTGCTGAGATGCCTCAGTGGACCTTGATTTTCTGCTTGGCTTTGCTAATTTGTAAAAGGTAGTTTTATGGGTTATTTTTGTATTCTGTCTTTTTTTCATATTTTCCCATTTGAGTCGGGTCACTGGAGTCGGGTCCATGGGACATGAGCTATTTTATTACAGACAGTGCATTGTGTATTTATAAATCATATTATGCCATTATCTTTTTAATAGTCCTATTTTTTCCATTTGGCAAAAAATAATAAAAATCGTTGCACTTCTTGCTCGCAAACAATGGCTGCCTGAATGCTGAAACTGAAAGAGTAATTATGTGTGCATTAATCAAGTGTTACATGACATAAAGATTCGCTCTCTCCTGATTGGTCAAGGCGAGCTCCGCCGGTCATTGTAAACAATGGTATTCACTGCGCGAAAGTACACGAGAGGTGAATACAACAATCTGAGGACTTTGAGAAAAATAAATTTGGTTTCCCCGCAGGAGTTCCTGACAGTGTCCGTATTTCGTGGGGCTTTGTCCCAGTGAGGAGTTTTACGTTAGAGTTGTCGGCCTTCTCTTATATTATATTTTCAAGTAGGGTTATATAATAAAACAGTTACACTGGGCAAAAACACTGGTTTTCCGGAAATATCGCGACTCGGATACGTCCGTATATTATCTGTATCCGGGGATCTACGGATTGACACGCTCCGGATACCGGTTTGTGCACGTCTCGTATCCAGGGGAATCCCAACTCCGGACTGGGACTGTTCTGATATGCGTCGTATCCGGGTTCCGTACACGCACCTGGATACCAGACGTGTTTGAGATATCCTGGGGAAAATATCTCCGGATACCCGTCAGTATCTGGAGCATATACAAACTCCGGATATGTCCCAGGAAATACCATCCATATCCGGGCTCATGATATCTCCGTTCTACCACCTGCTTCCCGCCCAGGTTGGCATGTACGCTTATGCCTATTATGCTCCATAATATTGATATCACTTAAGATATAGACTTCGATAGTTTAAAAGGTTAATATAAAAACGGATTAAAGTTTTAACTTATAACAATTACATCTCATTGTACATGAGCTTTGATGTTAACGGGATGATTTTGAATTCGATGCGGGACATAAGCCTTATAATTCACAAGTTTAGGAGTTAAACGCCGGCCATTTTGCACGTAACTTTTATTTGGAGTGAAACGTCCGTCTGAATAGGACAGATATCCGTGATAAACCAAACAAATACAATGCCAAATTTTTGTTAGCGATGAAAGTGAATGACACTTCAAATTCATTCCGGGGCACGGGCAGTAAAAAAGGTGCCGCCCTCAGAATAGACATTTAAAAGGTCGTAAATGGGGAAAACACGGAGAACATCTCTTCATGCAATTATGCCTTGTTGCAGTAAGGTGCTCACACTCCATGCGCCTTAAAATGTGTTTCCGTATACGGTCGGATGCGTGATAAACAAATCTTGACTCAAAGTCAAAACACACAGGGCTCTCAAGTTTTGAATGCTGGCTTGAGTGAGATTTTCTTTGGGGGGGGGGATTTATGACACTCCCGTTTTCAAAGGTGCATAGTCACGAAGTAAATGTACTTCGTTACAGTACTTAAGTAGTTTTTTTGAGGATTTGTACTTTACTTAAGTTTTTTTTTTTTTAAACTGGGACTGTTACTTTTATTCTACTACATTTAAAAGATAAAAAGTAGGGGAAACCGGGGCTTGTTGTCACACTTTTTACACTCATATATTTCTTGGAATCAATACATCATATATAAAAAAAAATGTGTACCAGATGAAAGACCAAAGTCTCACGTATATATTTTGTATTCATGTCATTTTCATATCTTGTGTCAGTGCAGAGTTATAACCAATCAAATAGAAATTGTCACCATATGACAAGTTGCCCCACCAACGGGTAAGATGTCACACTGGATTTTGCAACTAATAAAACAAGGACAAAATTATTGTTGTTGTTATTTTTGCACTTGAAAGTGAATAAATCTTGTTGAAGATTATATTTCAATATTTCTCCTCATATTCATCAGTAGAACAATTGCCATGTTGAATAACCATAATAAATAATCATAATCAATAACCATATTTTGTAAGCAGCAGTAACACACACACGAACACACATGCACAACATAACACACACACATACAAGTAGTTCACACACGTACAGAGGGGATGAGCAGTGCACACAGACACATACACATAAAACACACACACATACAAGCAGTTCACACACACATGAGCAGTGCACACAGACACATGCACAGGCACAAGCAGCATATGTACACACGCACACACACACACACACATACACAGACACACACACATACAAGCAGTTCTCACACAGTCACACACACATACAAGCAATTCAATTCACACATGCATGAGCAGCTCACACACACATAAGCAGCAGGCTTCTGTAGCTTTGATTAGTAAGCAGACTTCTGTTTAGTTGATTCAAAAACATAATCAGGTGACGTATTTGATTTCTGTAGCTTTAATCAATATTTGTTCAGTAAAATCATAAGTTGTTACTGAAAACATAATCAATTGAATCATTTATGTATCCACTTGTATCTTATTCCTTTGTCTGTATTTTTCCTCTCTTGACTGTAATTTTCCGCTCCTTTTTAGTGATGTGCATGCTTATCTTTTGGTTGTAGTTCTCAAGGGCAGTTGGCAGTGTTTTGGTTTGCTGGTCCTGCTGTAGCGTGAGAATGAGAAAGTGGAAAGACCATATTTGGAAGATATTTCCTGTGATGAAGGTATAAAAACTGGGTGTGAATGGCAAGATGTCAGTTCTTCTTGCACAAAAAGAACTTTATATTTATCAATATGCCACAATAAAGCCTAATTGTCTGAAGAATCTGTCTCCCTCCAATTGCTTGGGGATGGGGGAACCTCATGATATGAAAATATGTCTGAATGAAAACCATAACAATCTTAACATAAAATATTATGCAACATGTATTATGAAACTTATGAAACTTAAACTAGTCCTGGAAGATCTATTAAAAAAACTCAAACAAAACCTGACCGCATTAGTCAGTCCTGGAACATCCAGTCAGAAAATCTCCAACAAAACTTGACCTCACTAGTCAGACTCCTCATCTGAGTCGCAGTTCTGGCATATGTAGATTGATTTGCCAGGGGTGCATTCTTCATGGGCCCATCCTTTGCATATTATGCACTGTACCCTGGTTTCTCCTGGGCGGCTGTTTCCAAATGGCTCTACACAGACCAGGCACAGGGACTCATCTTCTTCCGATGAGGAGTCATCTGGAGTTTTTCTTTTTGTACCTGCCCTCTGTTTCTTCCCTGTGCTCTGCTTCTTTGGTATTTTGGATTTGGTTGCCTTGCCTTTCTTTTTGAATAGCCTTTTTTTTCCCTTGTGCCTGCCTTTCAGCTTCAAGTGCCTCCTTCACAGGTGTGTCGGTGAGAATAGCAGTGTTTCTCTTCTTTCTCTGCTGGTTAACTTGTTTTCTTCACATGTGACAACTAACCCCCAAATGACTGAGACAAGTTGCCCCAAACTACCATGTTTGCTAATGCTAGCTCTAGCTTAAAGTTAGCTAAAAACAGAACAATGACTGAGGTATGACAGGATGCCTTAATATCTTCTCTAACAAGTCCACATGTATCACTGCTAGGATTTTTATCTGAAAGAAGCTTATTTTAAAATATATAAAGTTAAAATTTTTTACTTTGAGTCGTGGAAAATGGTTAATTGGTGCTCATCTCAACTTACAATGTGGTGTTCTCTTCTCACACAGGACATGAGACCTGACCACGTAAAGGAAGAAAACTAGTATTCCACTTTTTAGTTGCGCCCTCTAGTGAAGAAGATAATTGCAGTGTGACAACAAGCCCCGGTCTCCCCTATATCGGTTATCGCACTGAAAATACTGCGAATCCATTTGCGGCAATCGTCACGCTATTAGCTCTTGCTGTGTGTATCTATTGACTGTATAATTACAACAATTTAAGCCTCGGTCACAACCAGACGCACAGATTTTTTAATTGTGCATTCTCTGTGTTTTTTGCCGTAGGTGAGAGTCGTAGAGGACGTGGAGGTTAAAAAAAAGTAGCAGTCAACTCGTAAGGCGGGAGTAATCGTGCTGTGCTGCCCTTGAGGGTGACGAAAGAAGTTTGCAGCAATACTCTTGCGATTTGGCACGTGCGTGCTTCATACTGGTAGCAAGGAGGACGTGCAGCAGTCTTGCAACAGCTGCGCACTTCTTCCTATACCCCAGCCATGCTCAGAAGTTCAATTTATTTCGTTCGTTGTGTGTGCGCCCGTCTTATTTCACACCCGCGGGAAACTTGCGGTCGACTTGCGTCTTGGACAAACGGTTTTATTTCCACGACCAATAAGAAAAACGCACGTCTGACCTGCGTGCTCCTTGCGTCGGGAGCAAGTGAAACTTGCATCCTTGGCCTCATCTCTGGAAATCGTGGAGTTTTTTGTGCATGATCAAAATTCATCATACGTGCTTACGGGCAGTGTGCAGGCTCAAAATTTCGCAAGAAGAACCTGCGTGGCCCGTGAGTTCCTTGGCGTTTTTTGCTATAGATACGCTGTGGAGTGGAAGTACGGCCGGTTGTGACCAAGGCTATACGGAGGGCTCTCCAGTGCTCTGGGGGAATCAGCTGAAAGACCCCGTCATCTGGTAGTGTGCTTTGGTAGTTGGAATGCTGTAGCTAACTAGCCAGCTAATAACTGTCACAGGCGTGAACTCCCTTTGGCATAGCTGGACATCTTGAGCAAAAGCTAACTGAGGGATTATTCTATTCATTCTCTGGCTAGTTGACGAGCTTATTCTGAGACTTGCTACTACGTGCCAACATGAAATAATATAAGAATTTCATTCACCTTAGAAAATAGACCACAGACTCCGAACCAAATAGCAAGAAATTATTTCCCCGATATTTCGATGAAAACTTCTTAAGTCGCAAACAGCAGCCCAAGGGTCAAGCTTCGTGACTCCAATTAGCCTGTGGATAGGCAGCTTTGGCTAAAATAAATGGAGTCTTGGCAATGAACCACTATTATTAATTGGATTGACTTGTCAAAGTGGTCACATTCTCATTCTTTCCCGCTGTGCATGATGTTACTGGTGTAAAGACACGTGACTTTACAAATCCCGCCCCCCTGTCTGGTAATCTCTGGATCCGCCACTGTAATAAACACAGTTTTTAACTTGATAACATGTTTCAGATGTACTGAACAAAAAGTTCTGGGTAACACTTTACAAGAAGGGTACATTAATTCACATTAGTTCTTGAACGATCAGTTAAATGCATTAGCTAATGCATTAGATAGCTGAATAAGCATTAAGCAACCGTGATTGACCACTTATTCATTTTTTTGTTTCCTTCATTGTGAGCTTGAAAACATCCCTTAAGTATCGCTTATGTAGCCCTTCAAACTGTCAAACCACTTCATAATGTAATAATGAATAAATTAATACCTTAGTTGATGTGAAAATCATTTGTAAATACAAACAGATCCGTTAGTTAAATGTTAATCAGCTGTTAGTTAATGTTTATTACTGCATTAACTAATGTTAATTATTGCATCCTTATTGTACTAAATTATGCACAACTTGACCCAGTTAAACCCGACTCCAAATGAACACAAGGGCTGAAGTGTAAGAACACAAGCACAGTGTTCTTTTCAACCTAAACTGTGTATGTGCCCTTTGTATAATTGGGAGTTATGCACTTACTTAGAGGAAGTCTCCAATGAAAAAATGTGCCACAGGAAAGCTGGAGGGAGTCATATGAGGTGCCAGGTGCTAGCGCAACCTGAAGCCCCCAAGCCGAGTCGACGCCGAAGAGGTACGCCTCAACGGTCAATAAAGAAAAGGCATTTAATTTTTCCTGGAAATGGTTTCTTCTGCAATGAAAATACGCGTAGAGCGAGAAGGAATGCAGCCAGATCCCATGTGACCAGTCACCAGCCTCGTGCCAGTAAAAATAACAGGCCAGTGCCGCAGATTGACCGAAGGGCAGCAATGCTCGCGACACACTGCCCTGACACTGTGAGCTGAGCACAGAGCTTTCCCCAGACCATGAAAACCAAGCATCTCCACTCAGGCAGAGGAGCAAAGGCCGGAGCAAGTAGGAGTGTTGAGCTATCAGAATGAGAGGCAAAAATTTTGTGTTGCACCTACACTCATACTGTGGCCTGACATTGGGTAGGGCACAAATGCCACATACGCACACATATACACACACACACACACACACACACACACACACACAGGCACACAGACACACACGTACACTCGGGCATGCATGCACAGACACACACACAGGCACACACACACACACACACACACACACACACGCACATGCACAGGCATAGTTGCCCTATTTATTCTACCTTTGCCATACTGGTGCTTTGGTTATATTTTGTCATGCCAATAAAGTTCATTTCTATTTGAGAGAAGTATCAACCAATCAGAGGGAGAGATGGTTCAAATCCAGCCTCCCACCATGCTCCTGCCTGATGCACTCTCCTCCACTCTCCGTGAGGATATGTGGTGTGATTGTTTTTAATCACTTAAAAAATATATTGGCTTTGCCCCCTAAAATATTTTGTCCCAGCTCTGACAATTATAGTAGTTGCACCCTGATTATCAGGAAAACCTGTACTGAAGGCAGATACAACCAATGCCTGAAAACATACAGAGCAGTTTGTCAGTATTCAGAGACACAATTTTAACTTTATGGCTCTGCGCTCATTGGATATTAAAACCGTGGAAGGTCAGGTTGAAAGAGCGACCGCCCTTTATATTATTATTGACAGTTTTTAAGTGGCTGCACAGTGCAGTTGGTTCCCATGTGATAGCACTCCAACATTTGCAGATAGAATTAGTCAGGCCTTATATAAAACGCAAGCAATCCCGCTCTGAAACTACAAACAATTGCCGTAGCTTTGTTGCAATGGATGCAGATTGCTTTTTGCCACATGATAAATTGCCCTGTTCCTTGCAAACTCTGGGGATATTGCAGCTCTTATCCAGGTTAATGAGGAAACACCAGGCCCTGTCACTGCTGCGCAGTCTGGGAGGTTCACCCGATACCGCAGGTAAACAGACCGAACCCCTCGGAGAGGAAATCCAGTTTGCCCTCATACTCAGGCATACTGTTTACTGCAGGCTCAGTGCCAGGAGCCAAGTCATGCAGTTTTCTGGCAGGTTCTGTGTAGATATGGCTGCACCAACCCCCCCTTTGTTGCCCCTATGTGGGGAAGTGTAGTGTACTAGCGTGGGTGAAACGGACTTGTCTTTGCCATAGCTGGCTTCAGTTTCTGGGCCCCGTTCCACTAAGCAGGATTATTGAGTTAGCCGCATAACTGTGTAGAGTAAAACTGAGAGCAGCTTTTTTTTTTCCTCAGTCCATGTTTTAGGACATGGGAAGGTTCTAGACTTTTCACAACACAGTTATCCTGCTGTGTGTGTGATCCTGTTCTGAGAAACTGGGCCCTAGTAAGGCTGCGCTGTTGTGAGATGGCTTAAAATCCTGCACCAAAATTGATTCTGTAAATATCTCAATGTCTAAAAGTATTCAAAGAAGTGTCTTTGAGTCAGGAATTTCAGAAAAAAGCAAGAATTAACACATGCTACAAAACTGTGCTGTTATCACTAATTACTTTTCCTCTTTTTTTTGCTCCCACATCTTTTTATCCATTTACTTGTGTATAAATTTCAAGCACTTTACTGTCATGAAAATTTACCATAAATTGAAGATAAAAACAAGTTCATTTAGCAGAAATGGAGAATGAAATGTGTGCATGAATTCTCTACAAATGAGAGGAAACTGGTCAGAAAGGGCACTAGGCTTTTTTAGGCCACTTGGACTGTAAACAGAAGTATGTTTTGTACAATGTTTCAATGAGAAAATAATGGTTTTGTGACAAGCAATGTCAGAGGTTTATGCATTATTTCAACGGGATATTTCTTTTTATTTATTTACTTTTTTAAAGACATTCCTTTGCCTCGTTAACACCCTTTGGATTCATGTATAAGCCGCTGCTTGAAAGAAATCCAAGAAAAGCAGCCAAATGTGCTTGTGTTTGAGCTGCAGACTGACTGTAATCCCCAGGTAAGGCTACTGTGGCATTTCTACAATTAATTACAGAGGAACTCAGCCAGTCTGTGGAAGTGTCAGATATTTTCAGCCTGTACAAACAAAAACATTATGACTCCCTAGAATGAGTGGGAATATAAAGGAAGAATTGTAATAACTGTTTTCCTTTGACCAAGCACAGCAAAAATACTTTTCATTTAAATGGAAAAGGGGCCAAGCAAGTTCACAATGATCAAAAGTACTACGCATTAAAATAAGCTCCAACTAACTTCTTAGAGTTGTTTTAACGATAATCATTTTATTGTGTGGCTTTCTCAGAAGGTACAAGCAATTTGTTTTGCGCAGCCATGTGACACCTACAATGTTGAATGAAAATACTGAAAGTAAAATGTGTTTCTTCTTCATTTCGAACCAAGGGAGGGCATATGAAAGCAGTTGGTTGCCTCATAGCTGGTTATTCCTCATTGGTCAGGAGTCTTTTGCAGTGCATAATGAAAAAGTGGATAAGGAAAAGAAAGCCACAGGAGCTACATTTAGCTCATGATATTAGCAGGGTTTCTTTGGCTCGATCATAATTTCAAATAGGTTTAACTGCTAGCTCATAACCTCAGATTGTTTTAATTGGCCAGTTCATGATCTCAGAGGGGTTTGTTTGGCCAGTTCATGATCTCAGAGGGGTTTGTTTGGCCAGTTCATGATCTCAGAGGGGTTTGTTTGGCTAGTTCATGATCTCAGAGGGGTTTGTTCGACTTGCTCATGATCTCAGAGGGGTTTGATTAGCTAACTCATGACCTCACTGGGGTTTGATTGGCTTGCTCTTGACCTCACTGAGGTTTGATTGGCTTGCTCTTGACCTCAGATCGCTTTGATTGGCCTGCTCATGATCTCAGAGAGGTTTGTTTGTTCAGCTAATGATCTCAGAGGGGGTTAATTGACGAGCTCATGATCTTAGATGGGTTTGATTGGCTAGCTAATAATATTAGAGGACTTTGATCAGCTTGCTCATGATCTCAGAGAGGTTTGGTTGGATATCTCATAATTGCAGATGGGTTTGATTGGGTATCTCATTGATCTCAGGGGGGTTTGATTGGATATCTCATAATTGCAGATGGGTTTGATTATCTAGTTCATGATCACAGAGGGTTTTGATGGGCTAGCTCACTATCTCAGCTGGGTTTCATTGGTGCTAAGTCCCATGCCTGCTGCCACACACGCAGCTGATTTATATATTTTTTTCCCTTGTCGTGGGTGTGGTCGCTGGTCATACGCCTTATATGGTGTGTTCCACAAAGGCAGAACTCTTTAGCTGCTCACATGTGCACATCTCCTATGGTTAAGATCTAAGCAGGTCAGCGCAGTCCATCAGTATTTGGACAGTGACATACTTTTTGCTTTTTGGCTTCGCATTCCAGCACATTTACTTCGGAAATAAGAAATGTGAGGTTAAAGTAGAGATTGTCGACGTTTTTATGTACATCTTTTTACATCCATTGACTGTGGACCATGAAGAAATTACAGCCCCAACATACTGGCTTTTCTGTACATGATCACTTTATTCAAAAGGCTTCTCTCTAAATTTATCTGTTATGCAAGAGAGGTCAGCGGAGGGGTCAGACCATGACTTACACCCAGACTGCGAGACATGAGTCAAAACTGTGCTGCTGTAATACATGAAGAGAAAATAACCTGCGGCAAAATGAAACGGACATGACCTCAGCAAAATGATTAAACATTTGGCTCTTGTTTTGCAGGGGACTTACAGTATATGCACCCCACAAAAGCGCTGAGAGGCTGGTAGTGATAGGAGAATGGCTGCTCCAAAATTTGAATCTTTGATCCTCTTTGAAATTTAGCATTGACCTTCTTATTTTCATTATATTTCACATTAAAATATTCCTCTTGATTTAGCTGTATCTAGCTGTGGCCATTATCATGTCTTGCCCTGAGATTTACCGGAGAGAGCGGTTGGAATATGTGTTTTAGTGGGACTACTAATGCCACTGTTTACCACATTTGCAACCGATTGCACTGAGCAGTGCAGCCATTTAGAACATCAATCGTAATTCTGATCAATCCCAGTTCTCTCTGTGTTAGTCCTGTGTCCCAGATTATCGCAGGCTTAACACAGAGATCATTTCGTCTTGAAATACAACAGCAGTTTAAATTTTCATATCTCTTGGCACAGTTTGAAAAGCTCACAAAATGTTGTGTGAAATGAATAAGCATTGACAGCTAAGAAAATCTAGTCCTTTGTTCTAAATTTTTGGGAATGTGGTGCTATTCTAGCTTTTCTTTTTTACAAAAATAAATTAAACAGACTTAAAAAAAAACTCAGAACTTAAGGAAAATAAGGACAGGGATGAAGACAGTTTTCTAATAATACAAAGAAAGACGTGCCTTGATGCTTGTAGAGTCTTCTAAAACCCACAGCCCATAAAAGCCCACTCGATGGCTATCTTGAAAGTTTTAGTAAGAACGACTAGCTCAACCAGTCAGAACTCAGCTCTTGGCAGGGGCCTGGGTCAGAGAAGAAGTTAGCATTAGCCGTGAAAGCAGTCACACTAGCAGGAGGCAGCCATCTTAACAGCATCCCACAACGTTTATGTTATTTCCTGTGTTTCTCTGTCAGTAATGATAGCAGTTGGGCACTGCCAAAAAGCACAAAAACTATGGTTAGAAAATGTAAACCAAATGACAAAAATGAATGAGATCCTCGTTGTTTTCAGTGAAAATTTAGCTCACGTTAATGCCTTTAGCTCTGAAGAGATCACTGTCACCCTCAGACACATGTACACACTCTCACTTTGATAATGAATCTGACCAGTGGTTCACAGTAGTTAAATCTAGAATAGTCTCAGACACAAAAATGCAGGTATGCATGCAAAAATGTGGTGTGAATGTGGGGCACATTGAGTCTTTTAACTCTGATTGTATCATGCAAGTGCAGACTCATATAGGCACACACCCAGACAGACACATACACACATGCTCGCACACACACGCATGCACACATGCATACACGTGCACGCACACACATGAACACACACATGCATACACGTGTACGCACATGCACACACATACACACATACACACACACATCCACCTTGTCTTAACCCCTTGCATTTTCTCACATATTCCCACTCAACCTCGAATCATGGAGGCACTCCAAGAGCATTCTTGTAGTATCCTGACTGTATCCTTCAGTACAATTTCACTTTTATATTCAGCCTAACATTTCGCTGCATCTGATCACAGACTGCACTTTTGAGTCTGTGCAGCCCTTTCCTCAGGCTCTTCAGAGATCTCCAGAGCAGGGCTCTACATTTGCAAACCGACGGAAAAGTTTCCACTGCAGTTTCAACTGTGACCTGTAACTAACAGACGTGGCTGCCCATGGGGAGAATCTGGGGACTGTCTGATTGGTGGCTGAAAGCGAGTGAATCCTGAAATATAAATCATGTACATTACTAACCGAAAACAGGCAGAGCAGGAGGGAGAATAGAAAATGAAGGCACTTCCCCGGATGACGTCTTAAAAATATAGTCACCGGAGCTCAGCCAGTCATTCAGTAGGGTGTTTATGATCGTATCTGGGCATGGCGTATTCGAACCGTCAGCCAGAGGCCTGACTCATGGAATAGGGTTGTTAAAATAGTGTTACTAACTGCTGCCGTCATAACTAATGGTGAGAAACCTTGCACTTGCCAAATTTAGATTACTGTCGAATCGCAAGGACGGCATGTGTGAAAAATTCTCTCGATAACCAATATTAAACAGTATCTTTTTTTTTATTTAGAGGGCATAATCATGTGATAAGACTGCCTACAAGCTAAAAACTGGTTATGAACTCTGGAAAGGAAGAGCTAAATAACCATAAAATCAATGCTGAAACACTCAGGCTATCGCCACAGTAAACTGTCCACTGATATATTCAGCTTTTGCAGAGTATGCCTGAGCTCATTTGGGCTGTGAGACTCAGTTTAATACAAGACATTTCACTCTGCCCTTTCATGGCCATGAATATTAATGAATTAGCATTTTTACAGTAGCGTAACGGCCCCCATGTGAATAGTTGGCCTTCTTTTGTCTCCAAAGGAATTTGCCGTGCTGCACCGTGTAAAATTAGGCCTTTGAATAGCCAGACATCGCTGGGTCAGATCTACAGTCTGAACTGATAAAGCTATCCACCCCTCTCGACTCTGTCCTCTGTGTCTGTTCCGAGACGTCGTCAGGCACGGCGTTCGCACAGAAAGACAGGAACGCCTGCAGGACCGACGCAGCTGATAAACGTCATGCACATGTTCAGTATGCTCGCCTTTAGAGCGCGAGATAACATCTGACGTCTCCTCGGAGACTATAGCATCCAGATTACACATCAGCACTGTCTTTAGAGATTAGAGTACAAAGGCCCTGAAGTAAGATGTGCAAGACGATGATATCAACACTACCAAGAGAAAAGTAGAAATATTTTTGGTCTCATCTCTTTCAAACAAAATGATAAAAATGGCTGATTTGATTGAAAAAAAAAAACTACGAAGACAGTAAAGAATTGAAGAATCATTAAATGAACAAAAATAAAGACTGACAAGGTTTCAGTGTTTATTATGATACAATAAAACACACAAATAGGACATAAATTAATAGCAAAATTATGTATGATATATAAAAATGATTTAAAAATGTGAGACTAGTATACTGTATGCTATTCCAACTTGCCTACCATTATCAGATCAGTGGTTCCCAGTATTGGTTCTGGGGTACCCCTGTGTGTACTGGTTTTTGTTATTACTACAATTGCAATTAATGAATTTTAACCAGCTGTTAATGTTTAGTGGGATTATTTATCTTCTAAATCAACATTGCACAAGAAGTACCTCTGCAATGCCACAGAGTATACTTATAATTCCCAAGTGTCATATTGCAATTAATACATCATTGCAAGCAATTACATAATAAAATTACAAAAAATACTGAGGTTAATGGGCTCGTAATTTGGTCGTCATTAGTAATTTTTCTTCCTTAAACATGATCCAGATTTGCTTTATTATCATTTAGTTTGACTTCAAATGTATTGTTCATGATCTACCAGATGTTTAGGATTGCTGGCCTGCTGTCTGGACTTAGACCAGTTAAAATCAACTCAGTGTTTTTCTTTCCTTTAATGCAAGTGTATGTTCATAATGTAGCCAAGGCAAAACTACATGTCCACAGACATGATATTGTACACGTGATACACGGCTATCTCTGGCATAATGTGATAGAGAGTTTTAGTAATCCCACATGAAATGCACCGAGTTCAGAAAAAAAATTAATGGCTTCTGAAAATAATTTGATTGCCATTATAATTGAACTGAAAACAGCATACAGGGGTACCCCAGAATTGAGTTTTGGAACCACTTTAGATGAAAACTGAAATGGGATATAACTGTAATTATATCCCATAATTGTCCTCAAATTCATATCTATTCTCAGTCAGGAAGTCAGAAAATTCCTGGAACACAGGCTCTGCTGCATAATTTTGCATAATTTTGTCAAAGAAAACAAATATATATTTGAAACCACAGTGATTTATGGCGTGTCTTATTTCGGAAATGAAGCCGTATCTGATTTTGGCTGACAGGCTTGGCACAGATGCAAGATCTGCCTGTGATGCTGGAGTAACAAAGGGCGGTTTAGCACTGGTGGTGACAGGATACAGGCTGTTTAGTGCTGTAGGCAAGCGTTTTGTGTGTGTGTGTGTGTGTGTGTGTGTGTTTTCGTGCATGTGTTTGTGTGTTTGTATGTGAATGTGTGTGTATTTGTGAGTGTGTGTGTGTGTGTTTGTGTGTGAGTGAGAAGATGTGTATTTACAAAATGAAACTAACACATGAATAGACTTTCAAAAGGTTTTAAGTACTTGTGGTTGCAATCAGCGGTCTATTTAACAGCTAGAAATGTGTCTAAATACCTAAGCTGTCAATTTAGTAGAGATATTATTTCCTGTTCTGAAACTCTGGAAAGGCTTTTGTTTTTCCCTGGATTCCGTTTGCTTGCTCTGTGGATATGACTGCACAAAATGGAATACAAATATCAGGAAAGCAGAACAGAGGAAAAACAAATATTCTACACTCACCAAAAAAATGCTACAATTCCTTAATTTCCTTATTTTTGCATTGATTAACAAACACAAATCCAAGATATGCTATTGCCGACTTCTAAAATTATTTTAATATTGCTAAAACTCATACTTCAAATGTCCTAAAATAAATATAACCTGGCAGAGTCTGCTCAGGATACAAATACAACCAGAAAGTTCTCCCATTGTTTTGGTTCCTCGATGGAAATGAGTTGGTACCTATTGAAAGTTCCTGGATATTACTGCGGTTCATCATTCCCCCTGTGCGCACACAAAGATATATCGTACGGGTATAGATTTCATTTTAATGGTTCTCGCGATGATCGACAGGAATCTTTTTGTTTTTGTTGAACAAAGAAACAAGAAAGATAATAAATGAGAAGGAAAAACTTTTTAATAAAGCATGAGAAAGTGGTAATGCATGTGTGTGCGTGAGTGACTGTGTGTGTGTGTGTGTGTGTGCGCGAGTGACTGTATGTGTGTGCGCGTGTGTGTTTGTGTGTGAGAGAGAGAGAAACCGAGAGAGGAACGTGTCTGTACACACTGCCACCAGGACATTGAAACGGAAACGCATTTACTATGTGCATGTCCAAAATATAAAGATACAAGAATAAAATATTTCCCAAAGTTTGAAAAATGATACCAGGCTTTACTCTGTACCCCAATGACAGAAAGCTTCCATTTTCACTGGGGGAGGATATAAGTACAACATGGCTCGCAGCCAAGTACATCTTTTCCTGCCACAATATGAGGCTAAATTCCTAATTGTTGCATTACATTAAGAGAAAATGCTTGGTGTAATTTTTATTCATTTATGTTCATATTTTTTATTTATTTGTTTACATGTTACTTTTATCTATTTATTTATTTATTTATTTATTTATATTTCCTATGCTTTGCCAACACAGATGTATTGATCTGCCATGCCAATAAAGCAAATTAAATAGAAAATTGAAAAATTGAAATTGAGAAAGAGAGAAAAAGAGAGAGATAAAGACAGACATGGTGAGAATACAGAGCAAAAGGGAGGCTGAAAGATAGCTACAGAGAAGGAGAATGGAAAACAACAAAGATAAATATATGTGATTGAAAGATGGAGACGGGGAATGATATAAATGACTGAGAGAAGGAGAGAGGGAATGATGTGATATGAGTGAGTGAGCGAGAGAGACAGAGAGAGACGGTGCATTGATGAGATAAGGGGCGCTTGTCTACTGATTGCTAAAACTGGCTCCAGAGTTGTTTTGGCTGCCGATTACAACACTGAGGTTCAAAGTCCTTCGGGGCTTCGATAATGTCTCTTTCTTTTTCTTTCTCACTCTCTCACTTTCACTCTCTCTCTCTCTGTTTGAAGCAGCACTGTTTATCACAATATTCCATCCTTCCATCTCTGTTCTCCATAAGAGACAGCTTAGTGAAGCGGCCTATGGCCATGGTCGGTGGGTCAAGTCTCAGTGAATCCACAATATGATCCCTGTGTGTAAAGACCTCAACAACCTTCATGCAGATTGTCAATGAAAAGACTCCATAGTTTTGCTTTTGCATTATTCATTTTGAATGCAGTGCAAACTCCATCATTTTCGCTTATTAAGGAATAGCATGGAAACAATAACATTAATGCGAGTTTAATTATGAATCTCCAAATACGTGACTTCCTTCAGTTTTCTAAAGTTATTTTAGATTTCTTCTTTAACACACTAGAATCCTAGTCTCTCTCTCTCTCTATCATACATAATTTCATTTGAAAAAGTTGACATTTGAACTGACCCCCGTTAAATCAATTGGAGCTTTATTGTGAGTTCCTTCACATTACACTGAATTCTGAAATGTATGTAGCATTCGCTTCAGACACCAGAATAAACCGTGAATTTCTCATTAAAGCCCTGTTTCACAAAGCAGGATTGTGGCCTTAACAGGATAAGTGCACGGTGTAAACCCCAGAACTTCTCTATGTTCAGTACTTCAGTCCAGGTCCCAGCTGCAGGATTAATTTTTATCCAGCGCACTGAGCAATCCTGCCCAGTGGAACAGGGCCGAGGACAGAAATTACAGTAATTAACTGTACGCTGGCGGTCATCTGTGGTCACTTGGCGAAGGGGGACACGTCGGTGGCAGTCGGCGGTGGCGGTACCAGAGGGTCATCAGAGCGTGACGTGAGCTGCGTGAACACGTTTCTGTTCCGCTGACTGAGCCGGGGCTGATGGGAAAGGGTCAGAGGTCATGTGCGCGCCCTCTCGCTGAACTCCCTGCAGTTTAGGGGTGTGGGGGGGGGTGACATGAGCTAATGAGATATGCAGCATGGGAGGCCGTGATCCTTTGTATTTGCCGTCTTAGAGCTGATTGTGGCTCATTATAGTGCATGTAGCAGAGATTATATGGCAAGTGAAGCTTTCATAATTCACAGGTCAAATTATCTAAGAGGGCAGCCAATTGCCTATTGGCTAATGTGCTTGACTGTGGCCTAGAACGTCAGTGATTCAAGCCCCCATGTAACTACAATAAGAATGGGCCCTTGAACAAGGTCTTTAACTTCCCACTGCTCCTGGGAGGACAAGGTCCTGCTTTGCTGAATCAACTGTAAGTTGCTACAGATAATAGTGTCTGCTAAACCACTGTAATTAAATGACTGTAATGTACTGAAATGCGGTGCATTACAGCACAATGACAGCCATGTGGCAGGTGACTCTTATAAGGCAAGTGTCCGTCAGGCATCTGTCTGAGAATCTTCTTGAGAGTTAAGAGACTTAGAAATGTTACATGAAAATCTCTCAAATTCTTACACCTTGTTGTTTAATCAATGCACCGAGACTCCAAGCACTAGCGTAAGACTTCCTGCCAGCCTTCTACTGTGGTGAGGTTGGCAAACAAACAAGTATTGGCGGAAAATTTTAAGCCTGCTTATGCTGGGTGCACACTACAGGAGTTTCCCAATCTTTTAAGATCTTAAAATCGCGGGGGGCTGCACACATAAAGATAATCCTTGCCGATTTTAATCAACGAGCTGTATACGAATTCGGTCAAGAAGAGGGACTCTGCACACTACTGCTCCCGATATCCTTATCTTCCAAGATTTCACAAAAACTCGCATGATCAAACATGACTTCGACGTAATTTCCCCTCCCCTGGGCATGAGATTTTTGTGAGTCCAGTGCAAGCTTCCTAGCGTTAACGCAAGACAAAGCTGTCTCCAGCTGTCCGTCAGGGCTCTTTTAACGTTAGCAGGTTTGTTTCGCCAAAATGCCAGATAGTTGTTGTGCTGTAGTCTGAGCTGTGTGGGGGCTCTAACATAACTAACGTTTGGGGTGAAGATAAATAAATAACAGCTACAACTTGGAAATGTCGGAGATGGCTGAGGTATTGAACAAAGTTTCAATATTTCAGCAGCTCGTTTATGAGCAACGCTGCCACTTGCAGCAGTAATTTAGCTCAAAAACAAAACTAGCCATACTTGACGTAACGCCCTGTAGGATCATCCCCGAACACCCGATAATATCCAACATGCTGGATATTATCGGGGAGGTCCCGATCAGTTCGCGAGGGGCCGAATTCGGATCTGTAGCCTCCGCACACTAACAAATAACTGGGCCGAACATCGCGGCCGAATTCGGATTGTTCCCCGATTCTCGGGAAGGCCAGTTCGGGGCAAAATCTGACCCGAATTTCCTGTAGTGTGCACCCAGCCTTACAGAACACTGCTCAGGATCCACTATGTTAATCCTCCTGAAGCTTATGTGCACCATGTGCAATTGTTAATAATGCATTGTTCTCAGTGTTTTTAAGAGAATAATGTTTTGATTAGTGAAGCTAACTAAAAATAGAGTTAGACTTTATTAGGGTTAGGTCTTAGATGGCAGTCATCATACTCACTCATCAAAAATTGAATTAATGTCACAGGCATTCATAAACAAATATGGCCAAGTAGCCCATTCTACTGTGTCTCATTCATAAAGGCTTTCATTATGTGTCATGCATCATTAGTGCTGTGTGTTCAGCTGCAAGTACTCCAAATTCTTATCCTCTCATACAGCTTACTTCAGCCATAGTTTAGTTTTGGTGTTAACGTATGCTTGTGGTAAGGGCTAAGATGATGTTCAAAGATGATTAATGTGATGAAAAAAAAACCCAGTTTAAGTAAAAAGTAACCAGGTAAAGAAAATCCTTATTCTTTTGGGGAAGGTAAAAAGTGACATCAGGTCACGTGATTTGCATGAGCAGTGGCTCCAAAGTCTTAACCTTGAAATGTAACTGAAATACTCACAGTAGAAAAACTTTCCCGCGCAGCTGTTCCTTCTCACTTCAGGCCCATCGACAGCACCACTGAGTCGAGTGGATACTCAAGGCTGCCATCTGTAGGACAAACTAAGGAATTGTTTTAAAAAATGTCATCCTTCATACAAGCATTGAGAATGACTGCGATAGAATTTAACAACAATAAAAAGTACGACGTAAGTTTTTCTTGAGAACTCAGGAGAGATGTATTTAAAATGTAATATTGTGCCTTGGTTTTTTTCTAAGGTGAAATTCACAGAATTTAACATTCCACCTTTTTAAAAATATGTTCGTTATTCTTTAAATTATTTTAGTATACGTTTTAAAATAATTGAGGATAAGTACATTCAATATGCAACCGACATACATGCAGTAGCTGGCTTCGCAGTGGCAGCTGTGGGGTGTTCTGAGGCCTTTAATCTAAAACAGTGAAATACAGTCACTGAAACTCCAAAGCAGCCGGTGTCACCGTTGCTTTCGATAAATTGACTTATTCCCAAGGACTGATCTGAATGTCTGCCCAGTGTTTTGAGGCTAAATTGTCAGGGCAATGTTGAAGAAGCAGAAAGGACACGCTAACTTGACTATAGTCAGATAAACTGCATGTTGTTTATACTGTGACAGTGATTTGTGTGCTTTCCAGGCACAGACCCAAGGTGACATTTTTAGAGTAGCTTTATCTCCTTCAGTACGGGAGGGAACTGGGCGCTGATTCAAACTGTGTTGAACTCCAAAGCTGCTTTCACACCGGAAGCGACACAAATTTTTTGCACGTCAGATTACATTCAAAGTGAAAGCAAAGAGCCGAAAACGCGTGTATTCGCGTCTTTGCATTGACTTTGAATGTAATCTGTCGTGCAAAAAATTTGTTTCGCGTCCAGTGTGAAAGCGGCTTAAGACATGCAAGCATGAATGCATGCACGCACACGAATGCATGCACACACACACACACACACACACACGTGCCTACACTTCACACAAGTATACATTTATGCACTGACACAAGCTCACACAAATATACTCACGCAACGACAGACTCTAACATACAATCACTAATACTCGACACAAGCACAAACAAACTCACATGCGCACTCATTTCTTTGTAAGCGTACGACACATTCTCGTCCCGACTCGTCATTCAGTGACGCAATTTGACCAAGCATCAATATACGATGAAAATGGAGGCTATTGGCGTCCTTATTTGAAGTTTAGCATTAGGATTTGGGGTAAGGGGTTAGGCGGAAGGTTCGTTTTAAACTGGTGTCCAATAAGGATGGCAGAAGCCTCCTTCTACATCGTATATCGACGGTTGGTCAGGTATATGACGCATTGGGATAAGACTGGGCTCAAGTGTAATTAGCTTCCAGAGTTCAACATTATCTCACCTCAAACAAATATGAGATGCAAGATTAGAGCCATTCTGGACATTACTATGACATTATGTTCGGGGCCTGTCCAGTGCCATAGCCAGCAGGGGTGCTAAGACACGTCCCTTTTTGACTGCAATTAGTAGTTCTGAATCATTTTCCTCTATTGACGCGTTTTCCAATTATCGTAATTGGCAACCGAAGACACGGTTTCTCTCCATATGCGATCTAACAGCGATTAAATCATGGGCTAAATTCAGAACAGTTGCGGAACAAGAATAGAGAATAGGGTTGCACAAAACTTCCGTTTAAAATAATTATTAGTCCTGACCTGTTCTCAGTCATTTTCATAATTAACAGAAGGTTCACTCCGAGAGCACTCCACACTTAACAGGTGCTGCTTGTTCTCCCCGAATAGGAAAGACGACAATCATTCATCTGGACGCGTATTTTTTGCTATATTTAAATCAACGTCATTCAAAATTGCATACCTGTTGACTCTCACGCAAATAGCTTGAGCCGCAGGCTTTTTATAGCCTATTTAACTGCCGAATGCCCCTTTTTTTTCCAACCCACTCAATACCGAGAATGAAAGTCCGCGTTTCAGTGGAACCAGTTCAATCATTGCGAAGCATTGGCCTATTAAGTAGCTGAATTATTTTTCTGCACTGAATAGGGGAACTGCAAAGCAGCCATATTGGATTTTTAGGCGCGCAATGCATTATAGGAACTGTATGTCAGCGAGTGACTGACAGATACGCTTCAATACGAAAGAAAGCCTCGGTCATTACCTGTTGCGAGCTTGGATGCTACAACCGTCAGGTCAGGGATCGACATTTCAGATTCTACGTTTTTCCCCAAAGACGCTAAGCTTAGAAATAAGTGGATAAACAATTCCGGTCGGGCTAGAAATAACAGAGAATTCAGCAAGTTCAAGCCCACTTCAGCACTCCGAGTCTGCAGCAGCCGTTTTGAGGCTGGAGGAAAACGTATGGTAAACACATCAATGATTTTCCCAGTCAAACCCAGTTCTTAAAAACTACCAAGGCGAAAAATCCTTAGAGAAGAATGCCCAACAACAGCCTCATATGTCGCCGATTCACACAGTAAGTAAAAGCGTTGTTTTACAATGTCAGTGCTGCTATCCATGCGAACACAATGAGTTGACAGTAGCGGTGCAGGGCAATCGCTGACAGTGCATATACGACTTTTGGCGTTTCAATTTTATGAAATTATGTACGTTGCGGTGAAACTACCTATAGAAAGCATTTTTCGAGGATATAACTTCATGAATGGATAATACGACAGCCGCTCTTGAGCTTTTTTTCACCCACCGTCATCGCAAGGGCTTTTCAAAACTTCACATCGTATAAGAAAACACTGACCGGGTAAACCATACATCGTTTTACAAAGAATGAAATACCCTTTTACGTCCGTCTGAATATTTGTTGTCTGATCGGGAATATCAACCGTGACAATGACTGGGGAGGGGAAAGGGAAAATGTGCTGACGCGAATCAATAAATAACTCAATAGATCCAAATTATGTCAAATAATAATGTTTGGAGTTATATCCCCAAGGATCTGAGCGAAAGAGCTCCATATCCAACCTCTACGTGTCTCGGCTTTTTATTTGCCATAACGATTTTAATAGTGTACACAAATGTATTTTTGGGGGATGTTTAATATCGCAAATGCATATGCAGAGCATGTCCTAGCAACCCGGTGTGTCATCAATAACAAGGCTGCCTCCGTTACTTGTTATTACCACGTAGCTACCTTACCTCTGTACCAGGTCCTCCTTCTTGCCACTTAAATTTGCGTTTCGACGTTACAGTAATCTCTTCAATTCTGTGACAATGGCTGCTTCGAAGGGCGAGCGAAAACCGCGCCAGGTACATCTTCTGGGTTCAAAATAAGCCGAGAATCATCGGGTTCCGCAATGGTTGTATTTACCGTAGCCATGATAGAGACATACAACTCTTCCCATTATGCACTGCGCGTACTTCACTTCCGTGTGTGCGCTGTGAGACTTGCTGTTCCGCTATTTAGCCCATGATTTCATCGCTGTTAGATCGCATATATGGAGAGAAACCGTGTCATCAGTTGCCAATTAAGATAACTGGAAAACACGTCAATAAAGGAAAATGATTGAGAACTACTAATTGCAGTCAAAAAGGGACGTGTCTTAGCACCCCCGCTGGCTATGCCACTGGGCCTGTCTGTGTAGAGTTCGCATGTTTTCCCCGTGTTCGCGTGGGCTTTCTCCCACAGCCCGAAAACATGAAAGCCAGGTTAATTGAAATTTCAAATTGCCCGTAGGTCTGAGTGAGCGAGTGAATGGTGTGTGAATGATGAATGGGAAAGGCTCCAGCTTCCTGTCAATCCTAGTGAGGAAGAGGAGGCTTAGTTAATGGATGAATAATTGTTATTGAAGTACGGTCATCCAGTAACATCAGTATTTTCTGTTGCTTTCAGAATCCTACTTTCCACTTACCGTGTCACAAACTTGTGACTAGAATGTTCTCAACAGAAAACTCTGATGCTGACGTCGCAATGTATCCAGGTTCCAGAACTAAGAGCTCTGGGATTCTACAACACAAACTTTGTAACTCCGTCTGACTAAACTTGTGGGCAATTCCAGCTGAAGTGTAACATGACCACTGAAAATTCAAACATGAAATAGCAATACAATTTATGTATGGCTCTATTGTTAGTATATCCAGGTGTGTGGTTCAGGAGAAATTGAAGGTCTGAGGCAAACCAAATTTATTTGATGTGCATATTAAATAGGACATCATTCACATACTGAAGTTGTGAAGAGACTTCTTGGTCTGTTGAATTATAAAAAATAAAAATAAAAAGTTCTGAGAAACTAAGGGCCACAAATGTGACATTTGTCCGGCGGGGGGGGGGCGGACTAAGTGGGTGGAGGATGGACTTGTGGATTGGGGCCTTAGAATTTAGAAATCATTAAGGCCTCTTGAATAGAAATGGCTGACATGGCTGAAACAGTCATTACGTCTACGTGCACAGTTAAGTCGAGTTACGGTAATAGCCAGTGGCGGTTCTAGAACCGGGAATTGGGGCGGCACAGACACGTCCCTTTATGACAATTAGTCCTGGCTAGTTCTCAATCATTTCCTTTACTGACGCGTTTTCCAATTATCGTAATTGGCAACTGAAGACACGGTTTCTCTTCATATGCGATGGAACAGCGATGAAATCATGGGCTGAATTCAATACAGTGGCGGAACCAGAACTGAAAATTGTGACAAAACGTCCGTTTAAAACAGTTATTAGTCCTGACCTGTTCTCAGTCATTTTCATGATTAACAAAAGGTTCACTCCGAGAGCACTCCACAGTTAACAGCTGCTGCTTGTTCTCTCCGATTACGTAAGAAGACAATCATTCATCTGGATGCGTATTTGCTGTATTTAAACCAACGTTATTCAAATTTGCATACCTGTCGACTCTCACGCTAATAGCTTGAGCAGCACGCTGCCTATTTAACTGCCGAGTGCCACTTTTTTTTTTTTTTATCAACCCACGCAATACCGAGAGTGAAAGGCGGTATTTCATTGGAACGCGGACCTGTTCAATCAACGCGAAGCACTGGCCTATTAATAAGTAAATTATTTTTCTGTACTGAATTTCGCCCATGACTTCATCGCTGTTCGATCGCATATGGAGAGAAACCGTGTCTTCAGTTGTCAATTACAATAATTGGAAAACGCGTCAGTAAAGGAAAATGATTGAGAACTAGTCAGGACTTACTGTCATAAAGGGACGTGTCTGCGCCCCCCCAATTCCCGGTCCTAGAACCGCCGCTGGTAGTAGCCTCCAGATACTTAAAACCCACTTGTAATATGAGTAAGATAACGCGAGTAACAGGACTTTTTTGTTTTAAGGGCCCGTTGCAGAAAATTACTGTTGCATCAAGTTGAAATCCTGGTTGTGTTAGAATTTTAAGTAATAAAGGTTCAATAATAATAATCCAATTTATTCTGTAATGCATGATTGATCAAGAAGACTGGACCAAACTTAAGTGAAAAAAAAGCCATGTTACTTTAGAGTAACGTGAGTAACGCTTGAAAAATCCAGTCTGCCAGCATAACCATTGAGGGGCTCATTCCAAGTGTTCTATAGTAAAGTTGATTATGGTCAGAGGTTGCCAAAATGTAGAAGTTTTGAAGTTCTGTTCATTGAATAAATAGTGAAACAATTTTATACCGTAGCCTAATGCAGTAAAATGTAACGTGAGAAACGCTGGAATTGCCCTTGCGGAAAAAAAAAAACAAAAACTTTTTTTCCTCAAAAAATATGTTAGCCTACTACAATAATACTACAGTTGTTTAAATGATTAACAAACTCACATACTTTGCCACAGACAGTCATTTCTTTTTCGTGGTTACAAACTGAAAGGAATGCAGTCATATCTGTTGACACTGCAAGTGTTCATACAGTGACCCTGGGCCAGCATGAAAGCCTTTGAGTGTATTTTGGGTAACTTAAGTTAGAAAATAGGTTTCTATTCAAAAACCTGAGCCACTGAATGTGGTCAAATTAATGATGCGATAAACTAGATGAAGTCAGAGGTTGTTAATACTGATAGTCGGCATATGGCTTCTTTTCAGATCTGTGTTTAAGCACCACAGAGTTACAGTTGCGAAGATTAAATGTCTTCCGCTTTCATTTAAATATTATTATTTCACTTTTATTTGAACCAACCTTCCATCTTACCAGCTCCCAGCTCTGTTTGCTGGGTGATTTGTGAGTTGTAGCTCCAACTGTGGCCAGCAGCTTTATGTCAAGGTGGCAGACATTAAAAAAAAAAAATAAAATAAGAAATTTCTCCCCTACGCAGACATGTTTAAAATAATATTAGAGAAGTCGGCAGAACACATTCCTCAGTTAAATGTAACAGATTTTGGGGTTCAGATCTGGTTGGGCCGTGGCGGAAGTGGGGCGCAGCCAAGCCACAAAAACCTTCGTTTAGGACGATATTGTTCCACGTATTTCGGTATATAATCATGTCGGAGACTCTGGCAGACTCGAAGGCCTCCTGGTTGTGTGTATGAGGAGGAAGGGAGGGGTGGAGGGTCTTATTGAAATTAAATTGGGGCCCCAGGACCCCACTGAGTGTCTTGAGAGCTCTTTGGTACGCCTTCATCTCGACAGGACACCCCGCCCCCCTCCACCACCCCTCCTCCGTTAGGGTACTGCCACACCTGTAGGTTGTAGACATTGCCTAGCAACACCTAGACCCCTTGGACTTTAGATGTGGGTGGGTGGTGGGTCGGTGTTGCGAGCAGGTGGGAGAGGGAGAGGGGGGTGGGGGTTATTGAAAGCAGTGGTCTGATGACTTTAGTCTGTGGAGTTTTACCTGATTCTCTTGGATAATAAAAGTTAAACAGGAGTCCCATGTTCTGTAACCTGATAGAACCCACTGGATCTTGTGTGTTAGAGGCTTTTCATTTGAGACCATCACTGAGACAAACTTTTAAAAATGGCAGGCTGCAAAAGGTTAATCATGATAAACGGGAACGAAACATTGCATAAAAACTTGTTCCTTTGGAATTTTTGATAAATTGATGTAAATACAAACATACCCACACCCCTCTAGAACTGCAGACTCACTATACCAGATCTCTTCACTTATAGCAGGCTAACTGCATTGCTAACCACTCTCAGCATCTCTCTCTCTCAGCTATGTGATTTTCTGTGGCTTCCTTTTCTATATCGGCGCTACCCCTAAATTTATTTGCAGGAAAAATGTGACTGAATGGCCAAGAAAAAAGATCAAATTTTCCTGCACAGCATCACGTTTTATCTCATAAATTACACCTAAGCTTGAAAAAATGAGCAGCACTATCGCACACGTTTACACACGTAAATAAACGGCTACACATGTACATACACACACATGCAGATACAGTGTTTCCTGAAAGAAATCGTTCAAAGTCACAGTTGTAAGAATATCCCTGTACAGATTTGTCATCTTCGTGATTTCCGTACCCTGCTTTACCTTTGGCCTGGTATGACTGTCGCTGGAACACTACGTTAGCAGTCACCAGGCCTTGGAGACAGATTACCTGCCCTACAGTGCGGAGCGGGCGCCCCACACAAGTCCATATCTCCACTGGATGGAATGAGGAATCAGAGGGCGAATGCGGACTTTATCAGGCTCCCTCTGTCACTCACTCTCTCAGTCAGTCACTGCGTTCGGCTCAAACAAATCGGGCTGCACCGCTGTGCAGAACCCTGCTTCAAAGCAAAGGGCCCACTTCCCCGGCGACGCCTCTCCTCTGAAAACTACCCGAACAAAGAGTCCACTCTGTTCCGCTCGCGTCAACAGGTACAGACCACCCGCTATGAGAGGAAAGAGGGGGAAAAAAATAAAGATAGCATCCGAGGTTTGAGGGCGACGATGCGTTTGAAGAGCATGAGACAGAATTATGCTCGAACGTAACTGGGGGAAAAAACCGTTGTTCAGTGCGACTGAATAACTTGCATCATAAAAAGGTGGACTCGGCTGGTTTTACCGGCAGGCAGACCATGAAAGCCTAAATGAATACTCTGCCTATGGAGTACAGACGTCAGTTATGGCCCAGATATTACATCTGTTCCTCTCTCTCTCTAACTCCCCCCCGGAGGTTATGAATGTGTGTCTAGAGCCATCTGCACAGTAATGTCCGAAAATGAAAAAGTAAAAAAATGGTGCTTGGCGCTCTTGGCCTCTCTTAAGTAAAGCATACACCCCCTCCATGTCCATTGTGCTAATGCATAATTATAGTTTGGGGATTTGGGAAAAGCAATTGAGAAATTACAAGGTTGGTCAAACTCCCAATTCACTGACTTCTCATTGGCAGCTTGTGTCTGTTTACTCTTGTTTGTTCCCTATCTGTAAATATCATGAACAGGTAATGCGATATGCACCTGATAAAGGTTTGAAGGTAATATGGCAATTAAAGTATCTAATACCTTAATCGACGGCGACCAGTGCAATTAATTGGATTAAATTACTAGATGACTAATAACTGTAATAATGGTTTGCCTCCAGTAGTAGAAGATACTTCCTTGAGCCCCAACGCTGACCTGTTTTTATTTGAGTTTTATGTATTCTAAAAGGAAAGACTGCGGTTAACAATTTATAGGGCTCTGTCACATGACAAAAATAACCTATCAGAGCCTGTATCTGCAGTCAGCTGTGTCTTTGTGCTCACATTAGTGCTTTACACTCGTGCCCCACTCCCTGTGAAGTTCAACTGTGTGAAAAAGACTAAATATTTCAGGCAGGGGATCACATTGCTTTTTATATGACAAACTGAAAGCCTGGAAAATCACCAGCTGCATCCCTGCCAAACAAGTCAAGTCCTGCTGCAGCGGGTTTTCATCTAACTTTTAACAGTTAATAGCACAGCCCCTGGCAAAGGTCAGTCTGTGTGTGTGTGTGTGTGTGCAAAAATGTGCATGTGTTTCATGTTTACATTACTGTTCATTATGTCCAATACTATAATCCAGGCCACCCACTAATCTTCATTTTAACTCATTTTGATTAAGCCTTTGCCATCAAACACACACACTTTCTCTGTCTCTCAAACACACGCACACTCACATACACACACGCGCGTGCACCCACACTTACATATACACACACACACGTGCACGCACACACACACACGCATGCATATACGCAAGCACACATTCACACACACACACACACACACACACACACACACACACACTGATCTGACCTTCTCCCCCCAGCCTCTACACAGCAGAGCAGGGCCCAGCCCACACAGTGACACTTATTGAAAGTGTGCCCTGCTTTAACCTGGCTAGACAGACCCAGCGGGGCCCAGAGCCCTGGCCCCAGGGCAGACAGGTGGGAAGGGGGAGGGCAGGGGGCCCATAGGGGCATCCTGGTGGGTAAAATTGCGAACCCCAGTCACCCACTGCTAGGTCTCTGAGCAGAGCCAGTCAAAAAAATGCATAGACCTCTGTGTCTCCAAACTCATTTAGCCACCAGTCAGGAGACATTTTAAAGTTATGAAGCAAAATTAAACTTTTTTTGGGCCAAATCTGGCTGCTCTTGCACTTTTTTTGAAATTTACACAAAATTCTGTGAAAATACAGTAGTGTGCAGTGATGATAATACACACATAACAAAATGAAGATAAATCACAAACCAAGTGTAATTCAAATATTTATTTCATGTAATATTGGATCATATAGATGAAAATAAGTAAACAGATAGCAATATATAATAAAAACAAAAATAATAATGTCTATTTGTGAGAAAACGTGGCATGTCTAGTGTGGCCAGCCTTTGCTTTGATTACAGCATTTAATCTTTCAGGCATAGTTTCACATACTGATTTTTTTTATTTCCTCACTCGCTAAACCATTCCATATGGTTTGAAGGTCATTCCAAAGATATTCTTTTGATGTACCACAGATTTGTTTATTTTGGTATCAGGCAAATCCCAGATTTGCTCAATCAGATTATGGTCTGGACTTTGAGCCGGCCAAGTCATAACTTTTATGTCACCAGATGATTCTTTCTGATTGAGATAATTCTTGCACAACTTAGGAGTGTGTTTAGGGTCATCATCTTATTGAAAATAAAATCCCCGACCAATCAGTCTCTTTTCAGATGGCAATGCGTTCCTCACACGGATGTAATTGTTCTTCTTTGATGCATGATTCTGTTGATTTTTCTGAGATCACTAGCTCCTTTAGAGCAGACTGGACCCTAAACCATAATACTGTAGGCATTAAACAATCATTTTTTAAACATTCCCCAACTATACAGCAAATAGAAGTTCTGCATTTGGTTGAGAAAATTTCAACTTTTGACTCATGGGTCCAAAGGACTTGTTCCTAGATCGTTGGTGTCCAATCCTTGAATTTCTTGGCAAACTGAAGTCTGTTTTTGATGTTGCCAGCTCTTGGCAGCAACAAGACTAATCAGACCATTCACACAGGCATCTGGGAAATAGTAGATCATGATACATTCATCTCTTCACCTCTGGCATTATTAATATCATCACGGAGTTGTCATGCTGTCAACTGCCATTTTTTAAAACTTGTCATACACAGAAAAGGAGTATCAGTGGCACATAACTTCTGTTTTGCACGTCTCTTGCCACTAGTATTCAGCAAACCAGCCTCTTTGAAACACGACGGTCCTTCTAACAGTGCCATGGCAGCATTTAACATCCTCAGAAAGTTTTCTAAGTGACCAATCAGCATCAGGTAAGGCCAAAATGCGGCTACGAACAATCTCAGAGAGCTCCTTCCATCGTGCCATCGTGTTTAACACTTAGTTACTGCTCAAAGTTCATGTCACCTTATATACTGGAACAACTGACCACCATCGGTGATTTTGCAGAATAATGTTGCCTCAAAGCAGTTTGAACAAATTTTCTACAATCCATAATCATGGAATGAGCCTTCAAATATGTGTTCATGCTGTGCATGAGTCAAAAAAAAAAAAAAAAGATTTGCGACACCTTTCAATTGTTCTAAAAAATTGATGTTTTCTGTGCTTTTGATTATTACCCATAGTTTCACCTCAATATACGTATGGGCATGGGTTTTTTTTCTTTTGTTCTTATTGCCTACAATATTATTTTTCTATTCATTTTCACCAAAAAAAATTGTAGAGAAGACCTGTAATATATGAGGACCTCTTTTAGATGAAAGCAGTGGCGTGTAATCATCACTGCACACTACTGTGAGTATGTTTTATTATGTGCATTAATCGTGGATGTATTCTTTGGGGGTGGAAGGTTAAATGCTTGTTTAAAATCAGGGGGAAAAAGGCATATAATAGCAGTTTTTATTTATAAACATATGTTTTACCAGTTATCGTCATTTAACCCCATTAAACCAAAATGCAATTGCTGTACTCAAACCTGTGGAACTACAAGCAAATTTAAATTCTAGTGGAGATCCCAAGATTTCCAAATATCCCAAATATGGCCTCAGAATTACAGGGAAATGTGAATAAAACAATACAAAAAATCTAGACATGTCCTACTTGATGTAATGCTGTGGCCATAAAAGCATGGCGTCCTGGGTTTGAACATTTTTATCAATATAAGTGTGATATAGCTTCAGTGTTGGCTTGTGACTAGCAGATACAATGTACTTGACATTGTTCTACACTATGAAAAAAATGCTTTTTCTGACTTTGAACCTTCTTAAGAGAAAACTTGCGAGAAAAATTAGAGTTTAAGGAGTTAATGGCTCCCTGAATGCGAATGACTGCTGGCTCAGACATGACCATCATCATAATATCACATAATTTTTTTCTGGCATAAGAATGGCTCAATTTAGCATAGGTCACAGGAACTATAATGTCTTTTTTTCGTTTTTACGGTTTTATTTTCAATTCACAATTTGCCATGTTACGCTGGCCTCTGTAACCACACTATTCTTGTCTACGGTAAATATCATGCATTCCTGGTCCTTTGTGCAGGTGCACCAGAGTCACACAGTTCATACATGAGAGCATCTTCAAAGGGTTTTCTCACATGCAAATATCACCATTTATTGATAGCAGGGGATCAGAAAATTGAATGAAGAAAGCTTTACTGCTTTTTGAAGTTATAGTGGCCAGGCTTCAGTCACAGAGCATTATCTGGAGCCTTCCAGGCCCGTCTCTGCAGTATAGACAAACAAACCCGTCTCTTTTTGATGAAGTAAGAGTATAATGATCTCCGTCTCTTCCCTCCTCTGACCAAACAAAGCTCTCTTCAATAGCCTTTTTAGTTCTTTGAGAGCGCTTCTATTCCTGGTGTCAGTTATCATAACAGAAATACATATTTCATTTCAAAAAGACAGATGACAGCAAAACAAAATTATTATGAGGGAGTTGACTGCGCTGCACCCATAGAGCATTAGTGGTCAGCTTTGAAGTGTTGGGTGTGTAAAGAGCGACTTTATAGCTTTTCTGAGAGGAATCTAGGGGAGATACTGAGACAAGGCAAGCTTTTATTTTCCAAGGGCAGGATCTGGGCGTTTGATTGCTTTGGTAGGCAGTTGCCATCTCAGCAGGTTTGATCTAACGGGTGAGACGAATCTGGTTTGAGTCTGGTTTTCTTGATATGACCAAGAAATTGCCTTATTACTTATCACTTTTTACATTGTGTTATTTTACATACACTCTTATATAGGTTGTATTTTACAGACTCAGGTCGAGGACCTTGTGTAACAGCTCTCCCAATATCTGCATGAGTTTCCTCCACGTGCTCTGGTTTCCATCACAATCAAAAGATGCTCAGGTTAGGTTTACAACAGAGCCTAAATTGCCAATAGATGTGTGGGTGTGACTGAATCGTAGGCCGGCCCTATGATGAGTGTACGACTAAATTTAAACAACCCATGCTATGATAGGCTTTAGCACCGCCTGAAACCCTAAGCAGGATTAAAGTGGGTTAGCTTATGGATGGAGGGACATCAAGCCTTATTGGTATGGTAGCTAAGCTGCATGGGTTTAACCTTAAAACCCTTTAGTTTATGCTTGCTAATGCAGCTCAAAACCAGTGGGCGCCACCGACCTTGAATCTACATGTTTACCCAGCGCCAACAAGCTTAAGATCCGCTGCTCTTCTCGAATCAAACCCAGGGTTTTTAAAAATGTTTTTTAAGTATTAAAGAGAGAGGACAAGGCCCTCTCTGTGATATAAGAGAAGGGGAACAGACCTATGGATCAAGAGACATATATTTTCAAAGCGTCGGTTTACATAACCGGGCCACTGCAGGCAAGGTCTCACGTCGTGTCAGGGAAAAAAAAAGGCCTGAAAAAAAGCCTGCATTTATACCATGTAGCACTATATACGGAGCACATGTTCATCTCTAAACGCAGCTCCCTCCGCCCACAGCAGGAACATTTCATCTATTTTTACTCTCAAATTCTGCCTCCTCCGACTTTAAAGAGAACGGTTTAATATCTTGAGCTTCCTGCTGCCTGACTTACTCGCTGGTTTTATGTAAGAGGTACAGGGAGATTTTTTTCATATTATTTTAGGTTCCCGCTCATGCCTTTCGGCCTTGGCGGCGCACCGGCGGGGGACTAATTAAATACATGGGCCGACAGAGGGTCTGCCGCTACCACCGGCGGCACCACGGGAGACAGCAAGGGGGGGAGGGAGAAGCCTGTGGTGAGAAATGGCCGAACAGTTGTTTTCCGCCGGCAGGGCTGTGGTCACAAAATCCATGATCAGAAAGTACTGGTCCGCCCCATGATTTCCCAACTACCAGCTTGTTTTAACAGCCAGAAGGTAAAGACAACAAGTGAGGTCAAGCAGCTGTGTTCAAAGCTGGAATAAAAACATGGCAGGACGTGTGCTTTCTTACCCATGAACTTCAAAAACTCTGGGAAATTGTGCTATTTAGCGAATTTCCTGGCTGAATTCTGACAAATTTCTATCGCAGTCAGTGGACATAAGCTGAGGAACTTGTCACAGTCAAGTCACACTGACAGTGACCAAATCGCCCAACATTACAAGAGCCTCAATTTAAAGTTGCAGTCAGTAACTTTGGAGGAAAGAGGAAGAGAGAGAGAGGTATTAATCGTAAACTCCACCGCCCCTTCCTCACTGCTCCTTCCCCCTCCTTCAGTAGCCCCTCCCTCCAAGTCATTCATGCTCCTTCACAAGTTCAGTTCATCAGCGGGAGCTCTACAGAAACGCATTAGGAGCTCCAGTATGTCTAATAGTGAAGTAAGAAGCGCTAGTAATAACAAAAAGTAAACATCAAGCATTTAGGCCTACATGTTACTAACAGACACATACCACGCCTTCTCAAAGTCATTGTAACTCAGCTTGGTAAATGAAGGAAATGAGGTTGTAAATCAGCCAAGCAAGTGAGCAAACTAACGTCACCTTCACAATTATATCATTAGAAACCGAACCTAGTAACTAACTGAATATTTTACAAAAGCTACCTAGCGACGAATGACATAAAACGTTTTTACATTTTGAGTGTACAAGGTGAAACCTACTCTCCGGGTCCGGCCACAAGATGAGGGAAGCAGACAGACAGCCAAAAGACAAGCTAGTTAGCATCCCAGTGGACTAAAGTCAGTTTCCCCGCCGCTTGCAAGGTACTGATGCATTTGGCTTTATGTACCGCCTCACCAGGCTAGACTACACAAAGCTAAAATGCTAAGCTAGGTTGTCAAACACATGTAGGTACCAACAATTAGAGCTACAGTTTCTATGTATTGCACGCTATTGACTATTCTGTCACAGGATTGCTTTTTCATTATTACAACTGAAGCCTAGTCACTATAGCTATTTTTTTTTTTTTTTTTTTTTACAGATTGCCTATCTCACGTTATCTATACTTGTCAGTATAGAGAGACTGTTTCAGCAAATATGGAAAAAAAAGTTAGTGCCTCTGCCAAGGAGGTTATGTTTTGTCGACGTAGGTTTGTCGGTCTGTCTGTTTATGTACAAGATAACTCAAAAAGTAATGAATGGATATCTCTGAAATTGTGTGCATGGCTTGCAATTACATAAGAGAGGGACCCTATTGATTTTGACCACGATTGGTCAAACAATATAGCACAGCAACCATCTCAAAATCTTATGCTGTAGATACCTTAAATTTCTTATGAGCCATGTTCCCTCAGAATGATTTTGACTGTGCTGCCAGGGCGGAGGTTTGCACTCTTGAAGTGCCTCTAGTTTTTATAAGTTACCGACTGCAGCTTTAAATGCATGCATGATGGACGACCTCAGTGGCAAGCCATCCCAGCATGCCTTTTCCGAGGCAACCTATCGCTATTGAAACTAAATGTGAGACGATATTGAATCAAACGCAATCGCGTATTGTGTGACTGTAACAAAATTTTTTAAACAGATGAGCCTTGGGTTGCATTAACACTGGCTTACATGAGTTGAGACAGGGCAGGGCTCAGTCAAAAAGGGTGAAAATGTATGAAGGCTAAGAACACTTTTCTCTATTACCTTTTTTCTCAGGAAGAAAAACATTTGCCAGGTGAAATAGTTTCGCCAGTGGAATAAGAAAATGCACTGGTCAAGCAAATGCAAACTTAAACTGAGCTAATATTCTCTACTTTAAAGAGGAAAATTATGTCCCAGAGGTAGTTATGTCCCATAATAAGATTAAAAGACTTGTTAAGACAGACACTTTTTGTAGTGCTGTGGTGTGATTTTTCACACAGTACCAAGCAAGGCGCCTGTTTCCATTCATTAGTCTCTCCTCGTGTCCCTGAAGGAGAGCAGTGTGTGGTGATGGAGTGGTGGGTATTGTATGAGAACTGGGGATACCCCTGCCTCCAACCAGTCAATCAGACACCTACGGGGGAAAACTGAGCGACTGCAGGACAGGAGAAAATGGGTTTACAGTTTGTTGAAATAATTATCGAGAAATAATGAATTAAAACAGTTGATTTCATGGGTAAGGTCCACTACAATCCATCACTGCGCTTGGAAAAAATAATCTTATGTATTTAGTCGTCCACACAAAAATGACATTTGTATGAGAGTTGATCTTAGACCTTAGATCTTTTTTCTGAAAAAAAAAAATTGAGTAGTACAGAAGAGGGAAAAGCATTTTTCCAGTTTATTAAAATATGTCATTTTTAAAATTGTGGATTAATATGGGTTCAGGCCTCAGATTTTGGTGCCATAATTCCGTATAGTAACAGGACAAGTGAAACGTTAAAGATGCTGTCATTCGGTTGTGTTCCCATGGAATTAGTATCAGTCCCCTAAAATGTCAATTCTCATACAAGCATTCATTTTCTGTGGAGGACTGCATACTTCAGGGCATTTTTTCCATGCACAATGATGGATTGTAATGGACCTTTTCCTATGAAACTAACTCTATGTGTTCCACATTAACATTCCGCTTGTCTGCAATTTCCAATAAATACAGCAACTTTACAGGAAACTGTTATACCCCAGTAGGAATGATTTGCTCTCTTCATGGTATAAAGTCACCAATTTGTCCAAGCCTGAATATATGATTTTCTGTTCCTGGCCATACTGTGTATATATTGACATAAACCAACCATTTTGTGCATATTTTGTGGTTTCCTGGCTCTGGCCACAAAATAAAATATTCAATGAATATGGACTGTTTGAAAGCTATGAGCTGACCATCTGTCAGATATAATGTTGACAAAAACATTCCGTCAGTTTCTCATGGTTTTGTCATAAATAATATAAAAGGATGTCCGTCCAAGGTGACCTTGAGGTCAACAAAGAGTAAATGTTTGAGAAATAAGCGATGATAATTTTCATCTGCGTTTTCCTACTCCACCAACATCCTGCAATTTATTTTGCAGCTATTTTCAGGAGTATTTGCTATATTTATGATCTCGACTGCCAGATCAAAGTTTTGGATCTCAAGTGTCAAATAAATAAATAAATAAATAAAATTAAAAAAGAATTAAAAAAAAAGAGGAAAACATCAAAAATGTGAAATATAATTGCATGTCGCTATGTCATTGTTCCTGGCTTCAAAAACCAAATTGGCAGCAATACAGTCAGATCTATAACTATTTGTACACAGACAAATTTATTGCCATTTTTGCTTTTTACCACAGCACATTCAAGTGGAAATTAAGCAGAATTTCAGCTTTAAGTTTAGGGTATTTTAAAATCATATGAAATGTGTGGGAATTAAATGGATTTTTACATGAGGACTGCCTTTTATTAAAAAGAACTAAAAGTATCTGCATTCTTGGCAGCTCAGTTGTTCCACCGCAAAGTGTGTATCATTCCCTTATTATTTCATCTAAAAGTAAGCAGATAAAGATGTTGATTTCAAACATGGCAGTTGTATTCAAAATGTGTTGCCTCTAACTCTCAGTATGAACCCCACAGATCAGTCACCAGTGACATAAGCCATCATGAGGCTGAAAATCAAAACAAACCATTCAGAGAGATTTTAAAAATATTAGGTCTGGTTAAAAGCAATAATTGAGTTCATTCTTAAAAATAAATAATGCACTGGTGAGCTCAGGAACACCAAAAGACCTGGAAGATCACGGCTAACAAAATCCAGAATGCAGTCAGCCATTTGAAAAAAGCCCACACAGTTCTGGAATAACAAAAAAAAAAAAAAAAAAAAACCTGAGCCAGAATGATAATTAGAGATCAGTGTAGATCAGGGAAGGAACTGCTCATAATCTAAAGCATACTACTTCATCTGCGAGGTATGGTGGAGGTAGTGTTACGGCATGGGCATGTAAGGCTACTAATGGAAATGATTCCTTTGCATGAAATGATGATCTGACTTCTAATAACAGCATCAGGATCATTTCTGAATTCATGTGTTGAGCTATATTACCTGCTAAGGTTCGGCAAAATGCTTCCAAACTCATTGTACTGTACTTTTTAGCATAGATGGACAATGACCCAAAGTATGCTACAAAATCAACCAAAGTCATTTTTAGGGCAAGGAGGTGGAATGTATTACAACTGCCAAGTCAATCACCTAACCTGAATAAAACTGAGCATGGTTTTCATTTTTTTGAAAATAAATCTGAAGAAAAATTGACACGCCATTTATTTATAAACAGTTGCAATTCCTACAAAGTTCATGCAGTATTTCTGACAAAAATTAAAATTGAAAGACTACTCTTCAACACTTTTTGATTTTTTTTCATTTCAACTCCACTGTTGTGGTGTGCCAGTCAAAATTATACAAATTGTGTTGCAGCTAAAATATTTACGGACCTGATTGTGTCTGATTATCATCTCAAAATTGTTTTTCACGAGCATCAAAAATTAAGTGCTGCATTCTGGGTTGTGGGAGGAAGATAATGGATCAGCCAGCCTTCCGTGGTAATGTTATTTTTCATCACTACCAAAAGAATACTTTCAAAGCCCTGAAATGTTTCGAAACCAAAGCATTAAAAGCAACATGATAAATCTGCAATTCACAACTCAGAGGCAATAATAAAACAGACCCCAGAGAATTAGCTAAAATGGTTCACTTCTGCTCTATATCCATTAGGTCCAATCCAATTCATCTCTGGGCCACCAACTTAGAAGCTGAGCTTCTGCATGTTAGCATAATGTAAAATTCATGATCAATGCTCCATCATTTAAATCGCTGTGGTGAAAATCAGTAGGCAGCATCAACAGACCGCTTGTCGACTGAAACCGGTCTTGAATTCCTCGGTCGAGCAGCGTACTGCTCATCAGTAATACTTAGTGGAAAATGTCCTATGTGTTTATGCTTTCTGCACGTTGGTGAGGCCAGGGGAGCGGTAGCATAAATTTATAAGTCATCACTAGCAGGCATGAGCTCCAAACAGCGTGGCAAAATAATGGTTTTGAGGAAAAATGAACTGGACTGTAGACTGTAGGTCTGGGGGTAAAAGCGTCTGCCTTTTCTTAACCGTCTCACTCGAACCCTCCCTGCTGCCTTTCGGGACACCCCCCTGCCCCACTCCCCTCCCTTCCTGTCAGACCCAGGGGCTGTGGTGGGGCGTCAAAGGGGTACGCCGAGCATCCCGCTATCTCAGTAAGGTCAGGAAGCCAAATAAGAGGGTGGGCTGGGGGCTGGTATGGAATTAATATCCCGCACGATGCCAAAAACAGATAAGAGTCCGGCCAGGAAGGAGACAGCGTAGACCGTGTCATCGCAGAGGAAACCACACTTGGGCTTGTGATCTTTTTTAAAGAAGGGCAAGAAACAAGAAAGAAAGAAAGAGAAACAGAGGGATAGGAACCAAGGAATAAATCACAGAGTGAGCAGAATCAGTTTAAAAGTAAATTAAATCCCAAAGTTTAAAGAATAAACGCAATCTGTTTCTCACGCTTGTGGACGAAACTTAGATAATCTGCAGCAATTACTGACATATATTAATTGAGCTCATAAATAAATCCTGTTTTGTTAACTTGTTACTATTAATTTTTGATGGACCCATTTTGAGCAAACTTTGTAACTGCAGGACTGGAGATTCCCACTACTGGCCGCAAAATGACACATTCTTGATGAAGTGGGTCAAAGATTCCAACAGTCTGTTCTGCCTTAGCTTGGTTTCCACCGTCAATGTATTTCATAGAAAATCTTAGGCCAAGATAGACTATCCATATAAAAGCATTTTAAGTGCCGTCTCCCCAAAGGTCTTCTACAGCACAGGGGAGGCCTGTAATTATTTTACAATTGAAAATAGCATGTTTGGCCTAATGACTGCAGGTATTATGTGCCTGCCCTCCTGAGTATGCACTCTTAGTCCATTCAGTTTTAAGATCCTTTGAGCCTGGCTTAGGTCAGTCCCATAAAGTGCTCTGTGTCGGAGCTTGTAGCAATGTTGTTTGATTTTTTTTAAGACACGTTAAGTACCCTAGTATGTGCTCATCTTTTCAGGATCTTTTAAAAGCCAACCTTTCATTTTTATCTTTTTAACCCTAACCCCGTGTGCGTCTCCTGCCGGAACATTCCGCCAGATGTGTTCGCCGGGCACCTTTTCAGCAGCAGATAATTAAAGCACAAACAGGACGGACGGGTGCGTGTGCCGTCAGACGGAGGGGCGGAGCCCTACGGCGGTTTTCATCTCAGGTCTGACAGGGGGATGAAAGGTGGGTCAAAGTTAAAGGATACAGCGGCCATATTTCCCTCCTCCCCTCTCCTTGTGCCCCCCCTTCTCCCCCTCTCATGTCAAACTTGACCTTTGCCTGAGTTAAACTCTTTACCATGGTAAACCCCAGAAATCCTCTTTATTACACACCCCTGCTGGAAACATGACTCCAAACCGCCCGGTGCCATGAAACGTGCAAGGAACAGATACAGAAAGGTCAGGCCTCCGAGACTCAAACAGACAGTTAAAGTGGCGATCAGCAGGAGCATTGCGTGACCTGCAAAATTCACAAATACATGGTGCATCCGCATCTCCTCTCGGGCTGAGCTAGGAGGATGTGGAAAGGGCTGGACCCAGGCAAATAAAGGGACACACAACAAACAGTGTATTTTTAGTCTAAACACGTGTCTCAGTATTAACAAGTGTTCTAGACTCATAATAGAACTTATCCTAATGTTGTTCTATCAGCTTCGTATTTCGTATGTATTCCTAAGTTACTGAGAATTACTCACAAAGATATAAACCATGCTTATGTCATGGTGCGAAAGAGCTGAACAAAAGACATGCACAACTTTGGGTTCTCGACCCCAATAAAGATGATTCCAACAGAAATTGAGGATTAACTAGATGCCAGCTCGTTTTAAGATATTTTTGCTTGCTGCAAGTGATTTTTCTTTTTGTCCCTCACTGTTATATGTTGAAATGTGTCAAATTGTGTCACCTTATCAACCCTCTTTTTGTCTTATTTAGGGAAACAGAAATATAAATATTTGAAATGTAAATATGAAGTCAAAATTACTTCCAAGTTTGACTTACTTTCGGTGTTAGCAGCACAACAAACCAAAAAAAACATGAAGTTTTGAAATAATCCAGATTTTAAATACTCGTCATACTTCTTCAGCTACAAGATGTTCTGAAAGTGTGAATCTGTCATCTAAATGTAAACAATCCTGAATTACAGCCGCTGCAGTAATTCTGACCAGAACCACAGACATTACTGGTGTATATGCAGACACTCAGATAATAAGGCCATTTATTTGAAAACAATGGCCTCTCACAACTTGTGTCACACTGAGTTCATTTACATATGTCCAATTTCATTTTAATTGGTGCCAAAATTAATATTTTGTGCTTTCTCTACTTCCCTTTTAACAGTCCAGACATCGCAAATAATTTGGGCACACTCTTAAAACTGCACATTATTCATGATCTTTTTAAAATAATTTCATCTCCATCCCTTACCATGCCTTCACACAGCTGTTGTTTGTCTCTTAGTCTGGCAAACATTTGGTGTCAAGTTTCTTCGGACAAGACACTCAATGGGAGGGGAAAAAAAGCTGGAGTTTGTGCTGTGGTCAAAGGTCAGAATGAATCAAGCTTGTTTCTGTGTCTTCACTGTGTTTGGTTTCCTACTTCCCTTATTTTCAGCCCTGTTTACCTCAAATAGCTGTTTAAACTCGTCCACTCTCAACGGGCAAGGCTGGACCATTGAAAGGGGATGTTTTGGTATTTTTCATGCGATTAACCTATGAAAACCTGCCTTCCACTGATCAACTGGAAACAGATGTCTCTCCTTAGGGGCACTTCTATAACTCTAAATGCCAGCTCTGCGACATGTACCTTTGGCATTGTAAATGTTTTATCACTGTTTAACCTTTGTTATTTTACCGACCATCATTAAAGGGAAAACTTGAGTTTTCAAAGTCCACTATATACAAAAAAAAATGGCATTTTCACAGTGGCGATAAATCACTAAGCCCTGTTCTGAAATGTCAAAGCAGCATCATGCGGTGTGCGTAGTGTTTTAAGTGGAGGTTCTGTGGCGTTCCTTGATGTAACCGCCCGCTATAAGAGGGCATTCATTTATGCTGCAGTAAGACCAAAATGGCTGATTCAGGACAGGTTGCACGCTGTGCTGGCTCTGATGAAGGGAGAGGGCAGACTTCAAGGCTGCGTATAAAGACACAAACCCGACCCTGTTTTTCATCCAGAGACCCAGAGGTCAGGGGGTCAGCAGAGATGACCTAAAGGCTTATGCCGCTGTCAGTGCTGGTTCTCATAACCGACATTTCATGCTGCAGTCTTCCCAAAATATCACTGACTGTGGGAAGAATATGGTGATACAGTTATATATGATGCAGTGTAGTTAATAAATATTTGAATCAAGGCATAATTTTTGCTTTTTATCCCTGTATTCGCTGTATGTGGGAATGGAAGCCCACACTATTACCATCACTTACAGATCACACAGTATACTGTTCATGGAACAACAGAATAAAAATTCTCAATGATCCCAATGAGTATAATATTAATGACAACACCATCAAATTACTGCTGATTTTATCTAACCCTGAAATCAAATTTGTGTGTGTTTTTTTTTTCTTTTTTTTGTGTTCCATTACATTAAAAGTACTATATTAATACAGGAAGTTGGCCTTCCCCCCCTAGGCAATGGTAACTGGCATTTGATTCAAGTCCAACATCCTAACATTCCAGCAGTGTCTGCACTTAATAACTAACAGTGTATTAAAGGAGCTGTTTCACGATTACTGTGCTGGTTTGCCGTTATTCTTCTACGATGTTTGTTGGCAATTGGCAAACCAGCTTACATTCCTCATATCCTTTGGATAAAGCACTAAAAAAACACTTTGAATCCTCAAATTTCCATGGAAAACTCTTTAATATAAAAAGCAAAATGCTTGAGTAACTAAAATATATAAATACAATGCAAAACAAAGACGGAATAGCAACAATGTAATCAGATTATGACTTTATTTGGCCAACAATGTTCAAAGTTCTGAACATGCACAGTAATCGTGACAAAGCTTCTTTTAAGTCTTGGAGTGACTGATTTTGACAAAATTAGATTCAATCAGATGTGTGCATGGTCTGGTGCCAGAAGTAGCCACAAGAGGGCAGAAGCGTGCGCCATAAGTAGTTGCATGCGTTGGGGCAGTTGGCAGTCCAGTGCCTGGCTATGACACTGATGACAACAATAACCTTGGTCAGACAAATCCTCAGAAAGATGGCATCCCCTCCCACACAGTGCCAGTATCACTGCACCGCATTGGGATTAGTTATGAATTTTTAAAGTTTAAGAACAGAGATCAACAGTCCCTGCAAAATTATTAACTGGTTCTTAAGAAGGTATAGAGAAAGTCACAGCAATAAAATTACATAGTCTATCAAAACAGGTTACAAATACATGATGTCTTTATGCACCAAACAGTGATGCCTTGAGAGGTCAGCGGCACTGTAACGATATAAGTGCAGGAGAAATACGGACATGAATGTTGGATATGGAACATATCGGTGGTTTATCGCCACCTGCTGGACGTAATATTAATTGACATTCTGGACTAAATTTACTGATCCTGTATTTTTATGAGGTAAATATGTATATTAAGGCCGTCCTAGCTTAAGTTTTGGCCGCGTTCATTGAGATTAACTTAAACAGGGAGGTATCAAAGCAAGGAATCTTGAAACAGTGACTCAGCTCGCTCACATGGCTGTGTATCTGTTTCAGCAGGACAGTGGGGACTGAGTACTAAAGGGACTGTGGTGCTATCCTGAGAACTGCTCTCCTTCCAACCAACGCCAACATTTGCCAGGGTTCCCATCCATTTTTTTTTTCCCACAGGTGAAACTCAGAACAGTGAACAGTGAGTTCTAACTGACCATAGGCACAGAATATGAACATCCAAATGCTAAATTCAATAAAGAATATTTGGTCTAATGTTAATAACTAACTAAATGGAAAAAGTTTTTTTTGAGCTCCGCTCAGCTGTTTGAAGCCATCAAAACTGAGTAAAACCATAACGATTCTTCTTTCTGTAAAAACCTGTCAGCATGTTTACCCACAAAGCTTCAAATGTATTAGGAGATCAATGAGAAAAGCTATCCCACACCAAGATATTGTGTGAATATTTTTAACCCTTAGAGTGCTATAGGCAACAACAGTTACCCAGTGATGTGAGATATCAAAATCAGATGCTGTTGAAAACCTATCATGTGGCAACCTGTTTAAAAGAGCTCTTTTAAACAAGTTGCCACACGATAAATTTTCAACAGCTCAGGATAATTTCATTTTTAATTCCTTTAAAAATTTATTCAGCGCTCTAAGGGTTAATCTTGGCCAATTTCTTTATCATTGATTTGTTGCTTTTGGCTTGGCCCATTTTATGCCATAGAGAGCAATTGAATCATTGAGTTTCCAAAGGGCCCAGCTTATAACAAAAAGGGAACATTCTTGTAATTTCAGCCAAAAGTATCCCACTTTCTTTTAAAGACAGAAACTAAAAATATATGGGTCATGGCATATGGGCAAAAAATATATAAATTTTTCCCTTTCTTGAAAATGAGTGTTCCTTGGAGTTGGGCCCTTTGGAAACTCAAGAATTCAATTATGTACATATTTTATTATTCCATTTTTTCAATTTCACCTTCAAAGATGAGAGAGGTGAAAATGTTAAGCTTCGCTTACCAGAAGCTGCAAAGATCACTGTTGCATTTTAATCACTGCTTAAAACATTACTTAAAGTTCTCATAATATGATCAAAAAATTAATTCAGCACTCTAAAATTAAAAATCTGGCTGTGACGAGTATAATTAGTAACTATTCTTTATTTATCCTCAGATTCAAGTAAGCACAGGTTACAAAAAATAAATAAATAAACTCTAATGTGAGGATTGACTACACTTGCACTGAAATTCCATTGAAAACTGAACAGTGTTACTATGGAAACAATATCCACGGTTACATGTATTGCATACTTGATTTTTTTTTCACCCGAGCACCACTCCTGTGATCTTCAACTTTAAATAAATGCAAAAGTGAAGAAATTATCATTCATAAATTTCAGTTATTTATAAAGTAATGCCTTTATACAATTCATAGGATGACATGGGGTGAATTATACACTACATTTGCTGGTAAATATGATGTCACGGTATATAGATATTATTTTTTCCTCATAATCAGGTACAAAGCTTCAGTATAATTTCTTGGTCTCATCTGCTTGGTCCAAAGTATTTTTTATCTCGATATTTGATTAACATCTAGATATTATTTAATTTTTTTGCAATTAATTTCCACATCATAATATATACTTTTTGGCAAAAGGGTAGCAATTCTTGTCCATTAACAAAATCAACATCAAATATCATCTTAGCCATACACAATCAGCCATGGAGACTACAGAGAACGCGAACAGTGATGCAACAAGATAACATTGATGTCATAAATAATACACTGAGAAATGAAAGTCATGTAACACTTTGGAACTTTTAAATAAATCATATCACTACTCATTTCACGGGTCGATAAAAGTTCGCTGCATCCAAATCAAATTTATGCAATAATCCAAGTGCACTGGAGATAAGGTCATCGTTTTTAAAAGAGTGTGTTTTACTTTTTTTGTTTTCCTTTTAAATAGGGGTCAAGATCGGGATTATAGGAAGAGGTCATCGAAGCCCCAACAAAGCACACACCGACTTGTTTGCCGCGTTAACAGGGATACGAACAAAAAAACACTCATCGACTGGTTTCCGAGGGAGGTCGGCCATTTTGTAAGTCCGCAAGGCTGCTCAGTCAGTTGGATCGCTGTCCGTTTCCTTTTTAAAAACACAAACCCGCATCTGCCTGATAAAGCCTCTTGCCTCAGTGCGGAGGGTAGAGGCAGCTTTGAATTCTCGGCTCGGTCTGGAAGCGGCTGGGATCTCGCCGAACGCTGCTTCCTCACCCTACGCGCTGAGTGAAGTTTTCTGGAAAGAGCCCTTTCGGAGCTGTAGCTCCCAGCTGGAGCCAGTCGCTCTCCTTGATTCCTGTCAGCCAGCCGGCGTCCTGGAGGAACACAATCAACCACCTTAACCTGGAGTGCCCAGATAGAGTCTCCACAACTTAAGAATAGGAGCCATTTTGTTTCCATCGCTTGAAACCAAGCTGTTTTGCACAATTGAAATTGTTGGATTTTTTTCTCTTTTTTTCGGAAGGAAACTATAAATTTCAAGAGAAAAACAATAGATCAGCTAGTAATGCTTTTAAGAAGCCTGAAAGGGGAAAATGTTCAGTCATGAGAAAAGAGCCAATGAAGAAAAGACTCATTCACATTGAGATGGTTGGGTCCAGTGGAATGTGATGGAAACAAAATGACTCTGTGACCAGATTTTCTGGAACCCCCATGTCGAAACTCTCTATATCCAGGCATTATCACTTAAACTCTTCTACTCTGCCCCCTTGTGGCTATCTAGGGTTGTCAAATGCAGCTACTTCATTCAAACCTCTGGAAATTTAGGCCAATTTTGAATTCCAGAGGAGGTCCAAAGGTTTCTGATGATCCATAATATATCCTGGTGAATTACAGGGAAATGTGTATAAAATGATGGACAAAATCTAGATATTTTCAATTTGATGCAATGATGTCGCCATAAAAACATGGCATCCTGGGTCTGTATAATTCTCTCAAAATAAGTGTGTTGTAGCTTCAGTGAAGTGCTGCAACCAGCAGATACAGAGTACCATTAGCCTCGTAGCATAATTGCCTATTTCATTTTTTAAGTGATTTTTTCATTATTTAAGAGAATGTATTTTATCTATTTTTTCAAGGTTTTAAGAAAAAACATTTTTTCGCGGACATTGAAGAACAGGCAGCCAATATCTCAATTTGGAAAAAATATGACTTCAGCAATTATGAGGCTAACGATATATAAATTACATTGCCCTACAATATGAAAAAAAAGCTTTTTTTCTGACTTTGAACCAAATGAAGGGAAAACTTAAGAGAAAAATTGGATTTCAAAGGGGGCCGGGGGAGGCCGGAGCAGAAATCCATTGATACAGTGCATAAATCGAATCTTTCAGGGAGATGGATCTGCTACGCATTTGAACGGTTGTAAAAGGGACATTGACTGGGGGGAAAAATGTTGCTCGGCAGAAAAATATAATCAACAGCACAGCCGCTGATACCCAGTGACATCATACAGGAGTTATTTTGAAGGATGAGGAAGGAAACAATCTTCGCGGTGAAAATGCACAATTTTTCCAAACTTATTTTCAGTTTTCTTTCAATTTTATGGTTTTAAATCCAACCCTAACACTGCATCCCTCATTCAAAAGCTAGAGATCTGCATGGAGCTGTGAGTTAGTTGAGTCAGGCTCCACAAAACAGGGTTTGGAGTGAGAACCTACAGGGCAGTAGGTTTCCAGGAACTGGGTTGGTGTCCATTTCACTAAACACACTTAAAACACAGAAACACAGACACTCGCACCCACACACACACACATATGCGCGCGCGCGCACACACACACACATATCACGCACACAAATGCATGCACGCGCACACACAGACTCACACACACACACAAACTGACATACACACATGCGCGCGCGCGCCCACGCACGCATGCACAAACACACACACACTTCTCAGCAGCCCGGTGTTGGGGTCACTCCATACCTGATCTTCTATATTGGCGGTAGGCAACACCAGCACCACATCCCCCTTCTTCAGATTCAGCTCGTCAGAGTTTGCCGCCTCAAAGTCGTGCATCGTCTCCACCTGATTAGACAAAGCAACCCCATTAAAGACCCCGCCTCCTCCCCTCCCTCCCCAGTGTTCCTATGGTGATATGATGGCCAACACAAGAGACCTAAGCTGTATTTCAGTACTGTAGTACAGGCATTCAATCACTAACACTGTTGCTGTGTATATATATGAACCAGAAAAATGACAAGCTCTCTAGTGCCAATTTTGTAAATACACACTACTGTTCTTAAGTTTCAAAGATATGGGCCCTCTATTTGCCTGACTTTTTTTTTGTTTTGTTTTAAATTATATATAAAATAATGGTTGAGAACCATTGAGCTTGCACAGTTTTACAATACTCTGTGACAGTTTGCCATCGCTGAATGAGTAACATGTAATGGATTTTAGCATTCAGAGAGCGACTGGCCTGGCCTACATTAGAGACGATGCAGTGCACATGAAGTCACTGGGACTGCAGTTAGGGGGCGGGGCTGACCTTATACATGAACCCAGGGGGCATCTCCGAGGTCTCTGGTTGGCTCTCGGGGGTCACGCAGTTGCCGGTGGAGACGGTGGGGGAAGTGATGTCAGCATCGCGGTCATCATCACCCTCGTTGCTGGAGGCGGGCTCAATCACCACTGAAGGGATCGGCATCTTTTCCTGCACAGAGAAACAGGGAGAGTAAACACACACGCACACACTCGCAAATACACATACATGTACTGTACATACACACATACATACACATATGCACAAACTTGTGCACAATCCCGCAAAAACACGCACATATACACAAAACACCCAAACAAATGCACGCACACGTACACATCAGATCATATCAGATCAGATCACATACACATGTACACACTCACACTTGCACTCACTCACTTGTGCTTTCACACACGTGCTCTCTCACACACACACACACACATACACACACAAACACGCTTGCCGTAGTACACACATACACATGCTCACATCCGAGCATACGCACGCACAAACACACACACTCACACACAGACGCATGCCCATACACACATTAACATACAAATGTACAAATTCGCTCAAATGCACACTTACAAACACACACACACACATGCACACAAAGCTGCTTAAATAACAGCATGTACATGAAATATTTTACACACAGTATGTTCAGATATTTTCCAAGAAAGTACAACTGATCATACTTTTCAAATATACAGGGTTAAAGATCCTATCAAACACACAATGTCAAATCTTTACAATTTTTGACATTTTTTCACGCAGAATGTTGATCTTTTTTCTCTGTCTTAAACAGTTACAATAACAGTTGTGCGCATTAAGAAACTAAACAAACAGCTCTAAATAAAGGAACTCCAAACAATCAAGAAATAAAATTAAGACTAATAGTTTAATTCCCGATACAGTACTGGCCTTGAAGTTGGGCTGGTTCCTTGAAGCAGGATTTACAGTTATCTGCATAACTGGGCCAAATAAATAAACCCCAAAACCCCTAATATGTTAAACAAGGGCTCAGGCAAAATGCAGCTGTTATGGGATTAACTCAGAGCAGTTATCCAGCTAACTAAGTAATTCTGCTTTGTGAAACAGCAGGGTGATCGCCAAGAAGGAAAACACAAAACCAAAAAAATCCTCTTCTCACATTTACAGTAACAGTCAAAAATTTGGACACACCCACATTTCTCAAACAATGAGAGATTGAAAAAATAGACCCCTTTTTATTTAACAAAAAATATTTAAATCCAAGTCATCAAACCCACCACGATTTTCCATGATTGCTGAGCATACATTATATATCTTTTGACCTTCCAGGCCAGTAAGTACAAATCTAGCTTGATTTCGTCGTTCACAAAATGTAAAAAAAAAAAAAAAAAAAAAACACTTGTACATCTGTTCATTTGGCCAAATTCTCTAAATAGAGTTCAAAATTTCAGACACTATCCTGTGACAGAAATTATTATTTTGAAAAACATATTGGAATAAAATATTATTTATTGAATTGATTGTGACACTGTGATTTATTCTTGATAGATAAAGTGTTTGCATACAAAATTATTCCAACTTTATTGGCAACAGTGTATTTACTCTAGACTGCATGCCATGTGAGTTTATGACAGCAGTGACAGCACTCACATATAACCAGAGACAGAGCACTACAGCACTCATACAGTGTGTCCAACCCTTTGACTGGCCCTGTACAATACTGCAGACACAGAGTGTAGAAAACAGACCTCAGCATCTGCCTCCTTGGCTTCAGTCTCTTCTGCCCCCTGCTGTTTGATCTCCTCACCCCCTTCTGCCTCTACAGACTAAAACATCGTTATAACCTTTCAAACGGGAGTTTCCATGTCGAGGTAACACCATAGCGATGGCATTGGGGTGAGAGGCGGGGTAGAAATGACCAATATTTGGACAGCGACACAGCCAAGGGGCTCCATTTCCTAGTTTTAAATCAGCTCCAGCAGGGTGAAATCAGCACAGAGTAGAATTTACTGTGCATTTGACTACAATGATCTGGATGCATATATGCAAAAACTGAAGCCTTCACTCCCTACTTTTACCTCATATTTATCTTGCTTCAGCAGAGAGCCAATAGTACCACAAAGAATTAGTCTCCATTGTACCGCTCATTTCAGTTTAACACCAGGAAATTGCTTGTTGACAGCCAAAGATGTGAACACTGATACATGTGTTATTTAACTGCATGTAATTGTCTGTAATTGTATTATGTGTTTTTTTGCTATAATGTGACATGTGTTGACTTGTTTTTATATGCTGTTTTTTATTGTTTATTTATTCTCGGATGCTTTTTTATAACTGGCGAGGGGACTGCCAATGAAGACTAGCCTTTCAGCTAACTCAGGTGCATTTACATTTGTTAAAATGCTGATTAATGCACACTGCCCCTTTTCTTGAATAAAGAAATTGAAAAAATTGAAACAAACAAAAGCCGTTTTACTGTCCAAATATTTATGGACGTCACTGCGTGGTCCTGGCTGTGGCACAGTGGGAGAGCAGAGGTTCTCTGGAGCTCATCTGAATAGTGTCCCAAAGCCCCCCCAACAAAACACACACGGTATAATGCATATGATCAGTGCTGGCTGGTGTGCCAAAAATGGGGGGGTGGACAAAAAAAATACCTTTATACATTAATAATTCATCTCAATTAACAATACGCAAACTTGGAAAACACGCAACACTATCAGGTGTGGTCAGTTCTCCTTGTAAATATAAGACACAATATAAAACGCCTCACTTTGAAGGGAAATTGAATTTCAATCAAAGTTAACATTGCTCTGTTGCAGATACTTGTTGCTTGTCTTCGCTTTCTTTGTAATTTTAACGCTGCGCTTCACGATTGTTTAAACTTCAAAGAAACTACAAAATAGCTACACGTGTCCACAGCTGCATGCAGTTCAGGTTAATTGAAATGCAATTTCACGTCAAAAAGAAAAACTTGTTTTATGTCTCGTTTTAACTCAGTGAGGAGAATCAGCCACACCTGATAGTGTTGCATGTTTTCACAATTTCACAAATGTTAATTTAAAAGAATGATTGAATTTTAAAGGTACGTTCCCCTCCTCCCAAATTTTCAGCTCTCCAGTCGCCACTGCACATGATTTACCACTGTGAAGCCAACTTTCAGGAGTGCTGTTTCCACCTTATATAAATGTATAATTCTGACTGCCATTGGCACAATTTATTATTCAACAATAAAGAAATACACAAAACCTGCATAAAATAATAATAATAGCAATAACAGTCCCTGACATAATTGGGACGCGGTTTGAAAGTTTTTGAGGTACAAATCATGTCATCCACTAAAGGTCAAAAGAAGAGTTATTTTGCCAGACTAAGCTCCAACGACTAAAACAACCTGCTCATGCTGCAATAGATGCTAAACTCAGACAGAGGAAATTGAACAGAAATGATTTTTTGGAAAGAGCAGTTAGTTTTTATCACAGGACAAACCAACCTTACAGTGACACCGCAGTATTTCTGTAAAGTCTAAGTCTTCCCATGGTGATCCTGTGAGAACAGCTGACAAAAAGATTTATATGGCAACACTTGAGTGTAATGAAAAAGACCTAGTAAGTCTAATTTCGGTCAAACTGAGTTAGGCCCATTTTTGTACTTATTAGGCTTTGCCTCATCACATATAGTAAGATACATAAAAAATAATTCCTGATTCCCCATGTTTTGGGTAAACCAAACAAGTCATCGGTATTTAATCCTTTCTGAAGCAAAACCTTAGCAAATTTATCTTCCTGGGTTTTTCCACGTTAAATTTTCAATTTTTTGTAATGGCAAAACTTGGCATGTTGAATTAGCCAGTTAAGAAACAGCATACCTATTACATGATCTGCCAGGTCAGTCCCCATGCAGGGCATTGGATGTGTAGGATATTCATGGTCCGAATTCATAATTCCCTTGATTCGTGTGGTAATAGCGACTGAAAAATTGCTTCAGCAGGGAAGCAGATGGTGGAGTTAACACTGAAAAACTGTCAAACATCACTGCAACTACATAATTGCAAGGTTTTTGTCCATCATATTGATAATGGATATTTTACATTTTTTGATGGAAAAACCTTGCCATCATGTTGCCATAGATGCTGACAAAAAAGGGAAAAAAAATTCCCTAAATATTTCTTATTATGAAATGAACAAATAACTGCCAAGTCAGTTTCCTTATCAGACAAGAGCTTAAACCCAGAGGGATACAGTTTTCTGTCCTCTTCTCAAAATCTACTTTTTGGTACTTGCTAGGTTTTTCCATAACACTCAAGAACAGTCACCAAGACCTGGGCTCCAGCCGCTTCAATTTGTGAGAATGGAAAACACTCCAGTTGACGCAGTGTTGATGTAAGAGACCAACACCATACGATCACAAACACAAAAGGGACCACTTTGTCACAACTTCAGAACAGCATAAAAACAACACAAACATAAGTTTGATATGAATTGGCATTCCATCAAAGGATACACATTAATCAAATTCTGACAATAAGGAAATAATTACGCCATAATAATATTCAATATTAACACCTGCACTTATTTTGAGATTGACACATAATTGCCAAAAAATGTAGCGTTATAGAATTGTTTGTTCACTAATTACGAGAAAATTTGCAATGAGATACAAAGGACACTATTAAATACAATTTTAGCAAATATTATATTTTTTCTGTTCTATTGATAACTGTGCCAACATTTGTTAAATACAAGAAATGCCAAAATACATCAGAATTTAATCCCACATTGAACAAATGGATACTGAATGAAATGAAGTAAAGTGGGATAATTGTGTTGTTTTTATTTTTCCTGTTTCAAACCATGTATTTACAAAATAAATAAATGGATAAAATTCTGGCAAAGCAGTAAATTATGGTTTGATTATAGTTGGTGATTGTAGTCACCAACCTGACACTTATCCACCAGTTCGTAACTTTTAAAGACCCACTCATCCAACATGAGCCAGCCAGTAACAAGATAATGTCCACAAATTTTACAATAAAATGATCACAACTATGAACTACAATCCCATTTCCAAAAAAGTTGGGACACTGCGTAAAATGTAAATGAAAACAGAATGCAATGATTTTCAGATCATTTGAACTTTATATTTATTTGAAAACAGGACTAAGACAATATATCAGACGTCGAGACCAATACATTTCATTGTTTTTTGAAAAATATCTGCTAATTTTGAATTTGACGACAGCAAATGTTTTAAAATAAGTTGGGACGGGACAGTAAAAGACTGGAAAAGTTGCATGATGCTAAAAAAGGACTACTGGATGAACATCTCACAGCTAATTAGATTATTTAGCAATAGGTCAGTAACATGATTGGATATAAAAAGTCTTTCAAAAGTAAATATGGTGAAGGCTTAACCACTCTATGAAAAACTACATGGGGAAATTGTTAAACAATTTAAGAATAATGTTTTCAGCTGAAAATTGCAAAGAATTTAGATTTTATCCTCCGTGGAACATAATATCATTAAAAGAAAAAGACTCTGGGAATCCTGAAAAATCTCTGTAGCATGGGACAAGGCCAAAATCCAGTTTTGAATGGCTGTGATTTTCAGGTCCTCAGGTGGCACTCCAGTAAAAATGGACAGAATTCTGTCGTGGAAATCACTGCAATGACTCAGAAACACTTTTGTAAACCAATGTCAGCACTCACAGTTTGTTACTGCATCCACAAATGCAAGTTAAACTCTGCTATGTAGAGATTAAACAAGATAACACAACCTTCTTCTCTCGGCCCGAGCTCATTAAAAATGTATATAGGCAAAGTGCATTGGACTAATCAAAATGTGAAATTCTTTTTGGAAATCATGGATGCCACATCCTCTGGGCTAAAGAGGAGAGGGGCCATTCGGCCTTTTATCACCACACAATTAAAAAGCCAGCATCCATGATAGTATGGGGGTGCGTTAGTACACATTGCGTGAGTGACTTGCACATCCGTGAGGACATAATTAATGGTGAACGATATATACAGGTTTCCTTGCAATATTTACTGCCATCCAGATGTCTTTTTTAAGGGAGGGCCTTGCTCATTTGAGTAACACCATGCTAAACACCATACTCAGCACGTATTACAACAACACAGCTCTGTAGTAAAAGATTCCGGGTGCTAAACTGGTCTGCCTGCAGTCCAGACCTGTCACCCACTGACAATATTTGGCGCATTATGAAACTAAAAATATGGCAAAAGAAGCTACATGACGCAAGAATGGGAAAACATTTTGCTTTCAAAACTACAGCAGTTGGTCTCCTTAGTTCCCAAAGACTCACAGAGTGTTGACTGAAGAAGACGTGATGCAACACAGTTGAAAACATGCCCCTGTGCCAACTTTTTTAAATGTGTTGCTGGCATTAAATTCAAAATGAGCACATATTTTCCAAAAAACAATAAAATATCTCAGTTTAAACATCAGATATATTGTCTTTGTACCATTTTCAAATAAATATAAAGTTAAAATTATTTAAAAATCATTTTATTCTGTTTTAATTTACATTTTACACAGTGTCCCAACTTTTTTAGAACTCGGTTGTACTTCCTTGCCACAAAATAAAAATAAGAATCCCAGAATGTTGCAAATGCACTGAACTACAATGTTCGTATTTCAGCATTCCATCAATATGGTAGTATTATCACAATTTACATTTGTGCACTGTAAAATAATAAAAATGCCATTAAAAATGGCAGCAATGTCATCACTGAAAGACCTTAAAATTTTTTTGGTCCTTTTATTTAACAAAAATGAATTTTTTCAGTAATAAAAAGCAGTGGCGGGCGGTGGACAGAGAACAAGGAGGGCGATAAACATGTCTTTAAACTGCTTATTAGTCTTGATCTGTTTTCAGTCAATTTCCCTGGCAAAAGACACTTGAACTCTCCCCTCTCAGGCGTAGCTTACTGTCTTCGTTAAGACGAGAAATCAAACGCACCAGTTGAACGCAAAAAAGAGCGCATTTCAGTCTTTTTCAATTAAACAATCATTACGCACAGGCTTGACGACTTGCTTAGGATGTGACAAAATTTAACGCGGAAAATCCAGCGTTTTTTTCGTGAAGAGTTGCCTATTAAGGCTTGTGAATTAAACATATTCACTCGCCTAAACATTTCATTATAAGGGAAACTAACATGTTGACCAAGAACAATGATTGAAATCGGGTCACTAATCTCATCCATTTCAAGGGATGTTTTCCGCCCCAGTTTTCCGTCCACCACCCGCCACTGATAAAAAGTGCACTCCTGCAATAAAAAATTTTCCTACTTTCATGAAGTTTTTTTCACTAGTAAAGCTGCAGTTGTTTTTTTACAGTATTCATTAATATTGCATTGCCGTAATTTACCATAGTCTGTTCTTTTGGGGACTCCTTGTCCACAGAATCAGCCTACAGCACAAAAGCAGAGTTATAACGGCCATGAAAACAAAAATACAAGAAGTTCACATACAGCAGGGTCTGAGGAAAAATCACCAGCGTCCCCAAAAACACAGAAAGAAGAAGATCAGTTGGCACATAGATCATGAAGTGTGTGGCATTATACACTTCAATAATCAAGTAAAATAAGTCACTGCCCTTTAAATACACAGTTCCAGGTACTCGAAAAACTTTTCCTTTCCTTTTTTTTCCAGAAGTATTCAAAAAACAGTTCATCACCAAAATTATTATATATATTTCAATATACATAACAAAAAGCTAATAATTATATGAAAGCCTTTAACTCATAAAAACACAGAGAATTAATGCCTTATACCACAATAAAAAATTCTTTAAATGAAAAACACAAAATTTTGAGACGTTATTAAAAAGAAATCCAGACAAGGAAAACTGGACCAGCTTTCATATCTCAAACCTAAATAAAAATGTGCCACAAAAAATAAATAAATAAATATAATAATAATAATAAATATTCAGTCACCACTTTGCTTGATAAGCACTGCCAAAAACTCTTATCAAGATAAGACACCAGCAGACAAAACCTTTGCCATAATAATATGTTGCGTTCCTGTCAGACTCACTCCCCTCAACAGAAATCGCAGGAAAACTGTGGCCGAAGAAAGTAAATCCAAACAGAATCAGCATCAGAGTCCATGACGCATTTTTTATGTGTAGTACAGAGAGAGGGCGGAGTCTAGTACAGGAGCACAGCATGCTGGGATAGTTACCGGAGGCTCTGTTGTAGGGGACCCAGCCTCTGCCTCCCCAGCTGTGGCTGTTTCCTAAGTGCAGAGAGACGACATTTACACTTCCATTTCCTAGAGGGAAAGCCCAAGTGTTACCGGCACACAGCACAGGGGTGAGTGCGCTCCACCAGGTACAGAGAGGTTTGTAAGTATTAGGGCGGTAACACTGTTCAATAAGGCTGTATTTCCCATGAGGTACAACCTGCACAGACATGAACACCGTCATACCGTAAGTGCTGATTTTACATTCACATGAAGTGAACTGTCCGAACAGTTACAGACCTCGTTGTTTGTACCTGCACACCTGTCAGTAGGTCTCTCTTCTCATGTCAGGCCACAGTGCAGGAAGATGTAGGACTTAAATATACGCACCCCATCACCAAACAAAACTAAAGGCTCTCATTACAGTTACTGCCATGATTGTTACTGCCATGTATTGGTGAGGCTAAAATATTGACAAAACATTCTGGTAACATTGAGAGAACATTGTGTTAGCTTCGGTACTCTGCAGCCCATGACTTGAACAGGGCACATTCGCTGTAAAATTAACAATAAGATTGTGTTCATACTTTAATTGTCCATGATAAGTTGGACACAACCACAGCTTTATGAAATTGAACGTAAACTTTCATCTATATTCTGTCCTTTTGTGACCGCTGTTTAAACCTTGGCTATCAGAGTTCTGTGTCAGCATTCAGTTGAGGGGTTCAGGTAAGTCTGCCACACAAGCCAAGCTCATATGGGCCCTTAAAGGACACATGTGACTTCAGCTTGCCTTATGCCCAGATGACATAAGTCATATTTACCAGGGCTGCGTCATCATTGGTCTGTTTCTCAGCCTCAGTGGGCGGGATTATCTATGAGTAGGGAGAGAGTGGGGTGGTTAATTCAGGTCAGATGTAGAAACTCCAGGAGTCAGAGAGCCTAAAAGTAAAAGTTCTGCAGGTTTTCCTCCAATAATAAACTCAGCAAGCAGATTTCACTTATCATTTCACTAAGAGAATCTCCTTACTACGACTGTTTTAATTCATTTGCTATTAAGAGGATTAGGTCTGGCACTGCCCGTTTTATTTACTCTGTAATGCAGAGGTCTTAAAGTCTATTCCAGAAGGGCTGCTGTGACAGCCGGTTTTTGGTTTGTTCCTGCTCTGAAGTGCTTAATTTAAAACAATAATTGGCCAAGGAGTCTGCACACCTTATTTATAAGGCTTGACTTAGCTGCTGAATGAATGTAAATCTCCAAAAACATCTGGACACTACGGCTCTCCAGGACTGGATTTTAAAGATCTCAGCTGTGAAGTGTGTTTGTGAAGGTCCTTCTGTGAAAAGCACTATACAAACAAGGCCCACGCTGTTGCCCCCGAAAGCAAAGATATATCCCTGCAATGTCCTATCCCCTGCATCACTATCAGCCTGTGCCGCCAAGCATGGCAAGCTCTCAATTAGATTTAAGATAAGACAAATTACAAATACATCGGACAACTAGTTTTTTGAGTTATGGTCAAAAATGTAAAATTTTCATGCACAACGCTCCCAGGTGACAAATTGTGCAATGAGAAATCTAATAAATTCTTCTTTTCTATGATATCTAACTAACTACCTACCAAGAATGGATAACCAACTTTAAAAACTGTTGCAGTTATTGGCCAAAAATGTAAAGTTTTCATTCAAAGTGCCCCCTCCTGGCAAACTGATAAGAGAAATTTGCCAAAATTTAATCTGTTCTTCCACTTAATATCTAACTACCTTCCAAGAATGGACAACCAAGTTTAGAAACTGTTGCAGTTATTGGCCAAAAATGTAAAATTTCCACGTAAAGTGACCCCTGGTGTCAAACCCAAAATTTAATCAGTTCTTCCTCTATATGATATCTAACTGCCTACCATGAATGGATAACAGATTAAAAAAAAAAAAAAAAAACTGTTATTGGCCAAAAATGCAACATTTTCACGCAAAGGTAACAAACTGTGTAATCAGAAATTGGCCAAAATTTGATCAGTTTATCATCTGTATGATATCTAACTACCTGTCAAGAATGGATAACCAACTTTAAAAACTGATGCAGTTATCACGCTAACGTCTTATCTCTGCGGCGGCGGCAGTTGGGACAAAAACAGAAAATTCCCGAAACTCTAATGTCGGGATATAATAAAACTGAACTGAGTTGAATTAAATTTTAATTGTGCTGATCAGAGAATCCAAATGGGAGCAAAACAGACTTAAACTATGTACCACCACTGCAGCATGTGCAGGGCTTCATGTTTTGCAGGGACTGGCGATGGTGGTCCAGCCTTTCAGTTTTTCATCTTTCAGAAAGCTAGACCTCACAAACACAGCCAAAACGTCTCCCAGTGACTACATCCATCCCCCCACTCTAAATACAAACTGTTGGTAAAAGAATAGTGCCCTGCCTTTCTCCCTCGCACAGAAACTTTACCCTGACATACCAGCGACCCTCTCTGTCCAGACCAGACAATCTGCGCCATTTCAACAGTGAACTCCTATGTACCAACTACAGACCAAAATGTGAGGCTTAATGGGCGACTATTGGTGACTTGTATTTCACACAAAGTTTCTTAGTTCATGCTATTGAACATCACCTTCTCTCCATCTCATAGTACTGCAGCACTCTTTCACATGACAAATAAATATATGCCTATACTGTATGTATAAATGTTATAATACACTTTCTAAACTAGGAGGTTTCAGGAAAGTTACACAAAAAAACGCCATCTCAGTATTTTCATGGGGCACAATGCAGAAACATGGATTACTGTGTGCATAACAAAATGGTATGTGCACATAAAGACAGTAAGCAGTAAAATGTTTAGTGTTAAATTAAGTCTTTCAGACAACAAGTATGAGCCCATTCACTCAAGACAAGGCTCAACAGTATAATTTTACACTGTAATTTTACACTGAACATTGTACTGTGTAGTGTGTAGGAAGAATGTTTGAGGCAAATGAAATGACATCCCCCACCCCCTTCCACTACAGAGGCACCATGCCTTTAAGGAGCCTTGTGACATCACACCATCAAAAGCCAATCAGTGACTGCTTCAAACTGCTGCACTGCAGTGATAGGGATTCAGATGTCATGCCAGGAATTTCAATTTTAGCAAAGTCACCAGAGCTTGCTGTCACCGTGGGGGAGTGCAGATTTCCTGGGGAACACCCACTGCCAATTCAGCCGTGCGTGTATTACAGCCGGCTGGTAATGGCAGTTGTAAAACTGTGCTGGGATTAGACTGGGTCGACAAACATCCCTCCCCCAGGGCTAAACAACTATGGCTCATCGACCGGCTCATCGTGAGGGCTGTTCTGGGCTATAAGTATTTGGACAGAGGCACATTTTTGGCTTTTTGGCTACATACCTCAGAGCAACACGGAATACACATCCATATAGTCTGAGCAATGTAGGAAATTGCAGCTACTTTTATAATGTAACCGTCTAAATACTTATGGACTGCACAGCATACACTGCATGATTCGGATTCTGTGATTCATATATATTAGCATTAAATCACTCTGGCCACATGATGTACTCAACAATATGACATCTCCCTGTGATTGCTGAGCCATGGTATGCATTCATATTGGCCAGTATGAGGGCTTCTGGCATGCCGTACAATGCTTAAAATATTTGGAAAACTATCACAGCAAACTGGAAAAACCCTCACAATGACACAGAGATAGAGGAATGTTTTTTGACGCTGTCAAAACATTGCAGCAACACTGTGAGATTGTTCTAGGATGTTCTCTCCTTGCTAGGCATGGTTTCATCGCAGCTGGTCTGGCAGATAAGACACTGAGGTGGAGAGGATAACCTTATTCATCACACTCACATTTTGGCAGAGACCCATCTAACTTAAGTGCTGAAATGGAGTCAACATCACCAAGGGCACCACTAAGACATCCAAATGGGTCAGTTTCTCAAAGGATGATGGGAGCTGTAGTCTGGTAGTCAGGTACTGGACATTGGGTGCAGCAAAATTCTGTAGGGAGCAAGGAATCCTCCTAACTGATGGACATGAACTGGAAATAGTTTGGCTAATAAACAAGACAAGGAGCATCTGAATTGTGTATTTCATGAAGAAAGGAGGCAATTAGCTTGTTCGTAGGCTCCCTTCCAGCCTGCTGTGGACTCCAACTCCCATCATCCCCTGTGCAAAATGCACTATTGTGCTTTTCAAGTAAAAAGCAACCTGCATTGGGCACAGTGCAGCACACTGACATGCAAGATACAAAAAAACTACAGTATTGACAAAAAAATTACAATAGACAATTAATCACCATTATCAATTTGTGGATAAACACTGTTTTTAGATAAAATAACACAATGCAACCCAAAATACAAGTTTTGGCCACAGTTCTCCTTTTTAGAAGAACTTGTAGTTACACTTTACTTAAGAAGAACTTGCAGTTACTCATTTATCCACAAAAAAGGCAAATGATAAAATAGATGGTTTGAAATCATACAAGTCAGTATGTTTCCCATATTTCCAAAACCTTTAAAAAGAAAGATCACCAAAAATACAACAAATTAATCAGTTTTGTATCTGTGATGCAATAATAAATAAAATAAATAAATAAATAATACACAAACATGATGACCAAAAAAGATAATTGGCATGCAACAGTACATGATTTTTTTTTTTTTTTTTTTTTTGCATTGCATTCAATACATAACAATATGAGGCCAATAAATGAGATATGAGGCCAGTGACACTAAATCTATAATGATGTACACTCATAATCCATATTCCATTGGGAAAACTAATGCCATTTTCAGAAGTGTATCTTTTTCTGGTCACCATTTTAGTTACACAAGACACACCTCATGCTTCACAGTAAATGCTTGTCATCACCTCAAATTAAAGCAGATTTTATTAAGTGACAGTATATGTATGTATGTATAATATTGGGCGTCTTAAAGAAAACTTAGGAACCAATCATCACTTATGACGAAGTACTATCCCAAACCACACCCAAAACATTGGACCTACTTGAAAATTATTGTCAACAGTTGCACAAAACATAATTAAACATTCATGCCTTCAACAGATTAAATACTTGGCAGAAGTTAATCAGTTGAAGTCACATGTTCTCAATAATACCGTGCTATTATTTTATGATTTTATCATTTTTGTGCCAACTGCAAGCTCAATATAATAATTTAAAAGTGTGTTACATAAAATTAGTCACAAAATGTCCCATTTCAAAGACCTCATTATAAAGTTTTATATCTGGAGGAGGAAGGCTGTACCACACCAGGGCTTATCTGACTCATTTAAATAGCTTACTTGTCAGAATGATTTTCTCTCCCTGCATAAAAAGTGAATCATAATTTTACTTTCACTATTTGAAATCCTGGTACATGGGAACCAATCTTTTTGCAAGTGACTATATTATGTGAGGATGGTTTTCCCATTTAGTTCCAGTCCACAAGAATTACCAACCAATCAGCACATAGCAGATTAACATAAAAATATAAACTACAACCTGAAAAGCTCAAAGACACCACTTGAATTTCTGTTTCACAGAAAAAGACCAAGTGAATAGGACTTACAAATGCTCGAACACCTGTCTTTCATGTGCTATTGAACACAGCTACAGACTAACTGCAATCACAAAGAACATAACAATTTGGGTCACGCATTATCACTCGCCCCCCTCCCCCCGAAAACCTATTATTGTAAGGGCTTTACAAAATGAAAAAAAAAACATTGCTTTCTGGTGCACAGTAATCTGAGAAGCCAATAGAATTTCATTGAAGGGGCTGAAACTAGTCATCATGCTATGGCCATTTCAACAATTTAAGTTCTCATCTGAAGAAAAAAAAAATCATTAATAGGATAGCGCACGTGTCGTGCAATTATAGTCCTCGAAGGTTGAGAACTGCTGCCTTTCCACCCTCTCTTTACCTGGGAGTGAAGTGCAAAGGCAGTCTGGTCAATCAGAGCCATTAATTGTTCACTTAATTATTTAGTTGCTTGGGAGAGAAGAACTGCATTTGGATTTGAGGTCCAGATTCGTTGATCCTTGGTGCAGAGAATATGAATTTGATTTGGCTGGATTTTATGTGACGTAAATTTTTAAACATAATTTAATAACAGAAGTTGCAACCATAGAGGGCGGGGTTTGAACGTACCTCAGGAGACTCCGCCTCTGGACTCGCCTTGGGCTCTGCTAGCTCCGCCTCAGGGGCGGTGTCCTTCACAGGGAGGGAGGGAACGACAGACAAATTTAAACCAATCGGTAACCACCTCCAGCGGCCACATCTGAAGCACGGATGGAAATTTCCATTACAGCTATTTAACTGAAGCTTTTTAACTGATGCTTTTTTTTGTAAAGTGACTTCATGTTGATTAGATTAAGGAGAGGCTAATCCCCTCTGCAGCAGCATGAGGTTAAGGACCCTCATCAAGGCCCAAACAACTATCTGTACTCTCATATGTGAAATATCCATTCTGTTATCACAGCTGAGCCCAAGGTACTATGGCTGGCCCGCAATGGACGATGCACTACTGACCACTTGTATGATTTCTGCATATTGACTTGACCCTAGAAGCCAGGATCAACTCGGATCAGCTATTAACTATTAATCACAGCTTTACTGATCTTGATTGGTTTTACACAAAAACCCATGAGAACTGTGCTTTTAATAAGGACACATAACTCCACCTCAGGATAAATTAATCTGACCCAGCACTTATCTTTCAATCAGAGTATACAGCCAATAGCGTGATAATTCTCACTGTAATTAAGGAACAGCAAGGTATAGTAAGGGGAACTGTCATGTCCGCCATGATTGGACGATTGGCTTTTCCAGCATCTTTGTCATCCACTCTATACCTACAGTTTTCCACGCCACGGAAACCACAGCCTTATGAGAGATGAAGAGGACTCAGCCTGTCACAGAGCGACAAGTAATCAATACACACCTAGTTCCATTCATACCCATGTCCCCTTTGTGCAGTGCTGATATCTACAAGGTTTAGTTCCATAGGGTAGTCTGGCACACAGATTGCGTGTCCCTAATGCTTACAGTACATAGTGCTTATAGCTATGACATCACCCCAAAAACTCAGTACTCAGAACACCTGGCTGAATCTCACATGCCCTGGACCACTGCCAGAACATGGGATAGTGAATGTACGTGATGACATCACAGCAGGCAAGAGTTCAGCACATCAGTAAAGATGTAACAGGCGTCATTAAACAGCACATGTTAGTATCGGTATTGATGATCATGTTAATGCTGATGATTGCTATGATGATGAGGATGATTACTTTACCCCTTAAACTTTAATTTTTCACTTCAGTTTTCCCTGAAGTAGGTTTAATGTCAGAAAAAAGCAGTTTTATCATATTGTTGGACAGTGTCACGCGTATACAGGGTGTATCAGGCAAAAGTAGACTCTCAGTCAAAAACATCATAAAACTAAAATGCAAGAATGTTTAGAAAATCTGGTCATACATGTTGATAGACCATGTAATTCTCTCTTGATTGACACCGGTGTCGTGGTTCAGTTTTCACGCTTCAGCGAACACGGTTAATTTGAATTTTGCAAAATAAGAATCTGTTGCGTATAGAAGTGCAAGGGTTCACAGAGTATGAGATCTGTCACCATGGATGACAAGCTCCATTGGTGTTTTACTTGCATGCATAAAACAGGAAAAAAATAATTACTTGTTAACCCCCTACCCTCGATATAAAGATATCACATATCAGTGAGAAACTGAAAACGAATGGCAAAATTTGCTCAATGAGTCGATTGGGATAGTTTTCCCCGAGGATTTTAACTTAAAGGCAGACACTTCAAATGTCAAAGGATTCCAGCATGTGTAGTCCTCCACATGGGCCCCATTCCTTGCCACACAAATTTGTGGCCTCCTCAACATACCCACGATGGCAAGCCTAATCACGGCTCTGTTCGGCCTCAGGAGTTCAACAACTTCAGCTGCGATTCTCCTCTCCAGGTCACCAAGATCACCAGGTGGAGTGACGTACACCTTCGACTTCAGGTGGCACCAGAGGAAGCAATCCAGTGGGGTCAGGTCAGGGGACCGCAGGGGCCACTCCACGGACCGGTTCAGTGCCATGACTCTGTTGCCAAACAGTTCGATCAGGCGGTCGGTAACAATCTGCCTTCTGTGTGGGGGAGCCTTATCTTGCGCCCACCAGGCACGCTGACATCCACTGTTACGGTGACAAAACCTGCGGATGTGGGTGATTTCTGGAACCACACGCCCATTCAACATCTGGAGGTAGTCTTCCCCATTGAGGTTTTGGCAAAAAAGAAAGGACCATTGATGGACCCACTGCCCACCAAACCAACCCAGACAGTGACCCTGTGCCTATCATCATTGCGCCAGTAATCAAAATCAATTGGCTATTCTCCCTGGGGCCAGTATTCCCTAATGCTATGAGAATTGACCATGGCATTCATGGCGAATCCTGATTCATCACCAATGATGAAATCCTCCAGGAAGCGCTGTCAATGTGCAAGCAGACATCGGCAGAAATTTAAGTGGCCCTGCATATCACCTGGAAGAAGTTGGTGTCGCTTCATCACCTGATATGGATGAAAGTGCAAGTCGAGGCGGGTAATGCGATTAAAGGTTGAAAAAGATAACCCAAGACCGTTCCGTTGGCAGCTGAATGTTTGTTCTCTCTCTTCGCCGGCATGACGATCCTCAAGGAGGTTTCTCACTGCTTCGATGTTACCGTCTGTTCATGCAGTACGACGTCGACCGCACCGCTCTTTGTTGAGATTTCGGTTGGTTCCGCTCACAAGGTACTTGCGTGCATTTTTAAAGATGGTTAAACGTGATGGAAGGCGAACATTTTGGGTATTCTTGGCTGAACCTCTCTAGGACAACAGGGACACTTTTTTTTTTTTTTTTTTTTTAAAGATTATTTTTTCGGGAATTTTTCCTTTATTTGACAGTTATACAGTATAGAGAGACAAGAGAGTTGGGAGAAGAATGGGGGAAGACATGCAGCAAATGACCTGAGCTGGAATCGAACCCAGGTCGCTGCGGGAGGGACTGTATCGCTTAGCCCGATGAGCCACCGGGGCGCCCCCAACAGGGACACTTTTAATTCGATGATATTCGGTGACCATGAAAGATTGCTGCTGGGGTGTGAACTGAGGTCTGACCATCTTCTGTCAATCCACATGGACATCCAGATGAACAGGAAGGACAATGCACAGAATTTGCACAAATTTATATCCACTGTGCAATTTTGAGGCAATTACCAAGAGAGCATACCCAGATGATGCAATAATTTATGCTGACTGACCTGTTTAAATTTCAAAAGGTCAGCTCAAAACAAGCTTAAATAATGCTCACTAACAGCGTTAAGCCCTTGTGTTGGGCATGATACACTCAAACCTGCCATGAATGTGAAATCTTTGTATCGAGGGTAGGAGGTTAACATGTAATTATTTTTTTCCTGTTTTATGCATGCAAGTAAAACACTAATGGAACTTGTCATCCATGGCGACAGATCTCATATGATCCCTTGCACTTCTATGCGCAACAGACTTTTATTTTGCAAAATTCACATTAGTCGTGTTCACTGAAGCGTGAAAACTGAACCATGACACTGGTGTCAATCAAGAGAGAATTACATGGTCTATCAACATGTATGACCAGATTTTCTAAACATCTTTGCATTTTAAATTTTTCTGAGAGTCTACTCTTTTCTGATACCCTTCAGCACTTCACAGAAGCTACATCACACTTATCTTGAGAAAAATATCAAAACCCAGGACGCCACATTTTTATGGCATCAAATAAAAAAAAAATCTATATCTTTAACATCATTTTATACACATTTCCCGGCAATTCAGCATAATTTATTTGGAAATGTTGGAGACCTCGGGATCTCCACTAGAATTTAAAATAGGCCTGAGGTTCCGCAGTTTTGAATGCAGCAGCTGCATTTTATGGACCCATATATGGTCTACAGATTTTATAAGGTTAAGGGTATTGATGATACACAGCATGATGACACTGATTTCTAATGGGCGACGACAGTAAAGCTGAAAACAACAATAGTAATGATGGTGATGATGATGATGGAATGCCAACAACGACGTTGCCGAAATTTGATCACCATGATGATGATGATAATAATGATGTTGTTATTAGCGTAGAAAAAGCAGAGACAAAGATTAAAATGATGATGATGATGATGATGATAATGGCTGTGATGAAGGTGATGATGATGCTGATGAAGACTGTGATGATGCCGTTGATGACGATAATGTTGAAGAAGGTGATACTACGATGATGACGATAACGGCGACAACGATGATGATGATGATGATGGCGGTTACAATAATAAGGATGAAGATGATGATGATGATGGAGATGATGATGATGATGATGACGGTTACAATAATAAAGATGATGATGATGATGACGGTTACAATAATAAAGATGAAGATGATAATGATGATGATGATGATGATGATGATGCAGACTCACCACAGCCTTCTCCTCAGGTGAGTTGGGCTGAGAAGCTTCAGCAGTGGCCGGGGGCTCCTGGGTCTCGCCCGGCTCAGACTCAGGTTCGACTGGAGCCTCTTTATCTGCTTCCGCCTCAGACTTTGAGAACAGGAGGAACAGAATTAACAGCCCTCCCTAATCCCCAAAACCTCCCAAAAGCACATCTATCTAACAGCCTTCCCTAATCCTAACAACCTCCCAAAAGCACATTTATCTAACAGCCTTCCCTAATCCAAACAACCTCCCAAAAACACATTTATCTAACAGTCCTATCTAAATTCAAACAATCTCCAAAAAAGCACATCTATCTCGCAGCCCTCAAAAGTCATCACAACCTCCTAAAAAGCACATCTATCTAACCGGCCTCTAAAATTCTCAAAACCTCCCAAATAACATCTATCTAAGAGCCCTTTAAAATCCTACCAACCTCCCAAAACCACATCTAACAGTCTTACTTAATCCTAACAACCTCCCAAAAACATCAAACTAACAGTCCCCCCTAATCCCAACAACCTCCCAAAAGCACATCTATCTTACAGTCCTCCCTAATCCCCAAATCCTCCCGAAATCACATTTATTTAACAACTCTCCATATCCACACAACCTCCCAAAAGCACATCTAACACCCCGTCCTAATCCTCACAACCTCCCAAAAGCACATCTATCTAAAAGCCCTCTGAAATCCTCACAGCTACCCAAAGTACATCTATCTTATGGCGCTTTTCCACTGCATGGTACCGGCCCTACTCTACTCTACTCTGCACCGGGTACTTTTTTGGGGTTGCTTTTCCATTAGAGGATAGTACCGCCTCCGTGGTACCTGCTGTTACGAAGCAGCATGTTACTGCCGCGACAGCATCCTCAGTTATATCAAATTTACTTTTATTCCATCGATTTTGTTAAATATTTATGTGTTGAAAACAGGGCACGTGCACTACTGTCACCACGTTATGGCACTAAAGTCCGCGAGTATTTAATTGTAATTTCTGTTTGATATTGTCCTGATGCAGAGGATAGCAGCTGGTGTTGTGCCCGAGTACCACCTAAAAACGCAAAGCAATGATATCCATAAAAGGCATCGAGTATTGATAGAAAAAGGCAGTATATTCTCAAGGCATTTGTGTACCATCAGTATTCCACAATGTAACTACAACCCCTGGCAAAAAATATGGAATCACCACACACCAACCTCTGGAAAAAATATGGAATCGCCACACACGAGGATGTTAATTTACCTTTTTTCCTTCATAACAAAGAAGCAAATAACACATATGACAAATCAATTATTGTTTATTATCTTGACATTCAGGCTTCACTAAACATTTCACTTTGAAATTGAAGGAAAAACACGTAACAAATGCGCAAATCGCAGGAGATGGCAGAGTATTAGAATTTATCGCTTTACGATGCGTCATCTCATCTGATATAACATTAAGACAAAAATGATTTGTCAACACCCGCGATTTTCTTTAAACGGGGGTAGCATCACATAATTTTCTCAAATAGAATTATTTGGGGGGACATAACTAGACACAATACCGTCACTTAATTTAGCCACAAACGGGGTCACAGGCCAAGAGAAACGCATTTCATGAATGTAGCAGCTTTGGTGAACAAGTGAACCCGTGTTTGAAAGGTAAGGCAACGCACAGTACGTCAAACAAGTAGCCTAAAACAATATAAGTCGATGATCATAATAACTACGCTAATCTTGAGACTCGTCAATCTAACTCGAATGAGATGTCCCGAGGTCGACTACGGAGTCATCTTTCACAGTGACGATTCTCTCTAACAAATCAGTGGGCAGTAATGTTGTACGTCACATTTAGTGCCTACTAGTACCTGGTCGGCTATTTTTTGGAACCCCAGGAGAGCAGGTACCAGAAAAAGTACCTACTAGTACCTGGTACCAGGTACTTTTTCCCTAATGGAAAAGCAAAAAAGGCGAGCAGAGTAGAGTAGAGTAGAGCCGGTACCGTGTAGTGGAAAAGCGCCATAAGAGCCCTTTATAATCGTACTAACCTAATAAAAACCACAACTAACAGTCTTACTTAATCCTAACAACCTCACAGAAACATCAAACTAACAGTCCCCCCTAATCCTAACAACCTCCCAAAAGCAAATCTATCTTACAGTCCTCCCTAATCGCCAAATCCTCCCAAAATCACATTTATTGACAGCTGTCCATAATCCACACAACCTCCCAAAAGCACATCTATCTAACAGCCCTCTCTAATCCTCACAACCTCCCAAAGTACATCTATCCAACACCCCTCTCTAATCCTCAAAACCTCCCAAAAGCACATCTACAGTATCTAACAGCCCTCTCTAAATCCTCACAACCTCCCAAAGTACATCTATCCAACACCGCTCCCTAATCCTCAAAACCTCCCAAAAGCACATCTACAGTATCTAACAGCCCTCTCTAATCCTCACAACCTACCAAAGTATATCTATCCAACACCCCTCCCTAATCCTCAAAACCTCCCAAAAGCACATCTACAGTATCTAACAGCCCCCTCTAATCCTCACAACCTCCCAAAGTACATCTATCCAACACCCCTCCCTAATCCTCAAAACCTCCCAAAAGCACATCTATCTAACAGCCCTCTCTAATCCTCACACCCTCCCAAAGTACATCAATCCAACACCCCTCTCTAATCCTCAAAACCTCCCAAAAGCACATCTACAGTATCTAACAGCCCTCTCTAAATCCTCACAACCTCCCAAAGTACATCTATCCAACACCCCTCCCTAATCCTCAAAACCTCCCAAAAGCACATCTATCTAACAGGCCTTGCTAATTTTAACGGCCTCCTAAAAGCACATCTATCTAACAGTCCTCCCCAATCCTAACAACCTCCCAAAGTACATCTATCTAACTAGAAATCCTCCATTACATGGAGAAGATGGGAATTTCAAGTTGAACTGACAACATACAACATTCTGAAATCCATAAAGGCCCAGCAATTCTTTACAGTACCGGATTCCACAATGCACAGACTGTGAATGAGTGAACTTGTATACAGGAGGGACACCTGACTACAATAACAGTACTGCACTCCCATAAGGAGACATTGCTTTATAAATACCTTTCAGTCTCGCTCTTAAACAGGCCGTCCTCTGAGAGTCATCATTGGAATAATGAGTCAATGAATAATACAATCCAGCAAAAAGCAAGCTGTATTCGCTAATCTATCTGAGCAGTGACTAATGTGCCAAGGATAAACACAGCAAATCTATTATTTAAGTACAAATAAGCAGATTCCACAAGAAAAGCACTGTGTGCATCACATTCATGACAAAAAACACAGAAATTTACAAATATGTATAAAATATTCAGTGTGCAATAAGAAACAGGCCAAAACATAGGACATTACAGAAATAACATGCATTACTTAAATGCAAAAAACATAAATAAATAAAAATTAAAAAACTAAAGAAAAAAAAGAAGAATACAAATAGCAAATACAATATTCATGGTAACATAACATAACATAACATCACAACAAAAATGTATATACATATTTTAAAAAATAACAAATTATAACAGAATAAAGTAACAACCAAAAATGAAATAAGAAAAGTAAAGATGAACACGAATAAACATACAGAAGAAAGTGTTTCATATACCAGCAGATTAACATCAACAATAACTTTTCGTTCAAACTCTGCAGACAGCAGAAACCTTCCTAGACTGAACGTACTGAACTGGGGCTACCTTCTCTGGTGGACCGAGGGCGACATCAGTGCGTCACTGAAACTGAAAATATAACTCACCGCCACCTCAGCCACGCTCTGGCTAGAATCTGTGGTAACCACGGCGACGCCTTCATCAGGCTTTTGGGTGGAGAAGAGAAAGAAGGGGTGAGGATTGAGTAGAAAGGCAGCATCACAAAGCATTTCCCCGTCCAAATCAGCTGTAATGTGACCTCATGATAAAGGAGTGCATTGAAATAATAACAACATACATCAAATAATATAACACAAAACCCGCAAATTATACACTCAGACTTACAAATGAAATCAGGGCCTCATGTGATCAATGTGTTCGTTGCACACTTTACAAAACAATGAAATGAATGCATGAATGAATTCATAAAAAATGAATGAAAGAATAAATAAATTAATGAAAATCATAAAATAATGAAAATAAATGAATGAATGAATGAATGAATGAATGAATGACTAAATAAATAAATAGAAATTGCACTGCCTCATGTATTCATGACATCTACGCACTAGATTTGCAAATCCTTAGGCTGGCGATTCTTAAAAAACTCTGTTCGACTGTTAGCCACAATGGGCTTTACAACCAACATTTGCAGCAAATATTTCTTGTTTTTTTTTGGGGTTTTTTTTACAAAACAGTAGTTCAAAAAGTAATGTTGACAAAGGATTGACTGTTTGAGGCCAGATAGAACAAAGCCTTTGAGTTTTCAAACAGTATAACAAGTTAATTAAATTGCAATAGAGCAAAATCACATGTAACAACTAGTTCCTAATCACAGGTAAAACTCTAATTAGCAACACAGCAAGTAAGGAGAAAAGATCTCCAGGAAAATCATTAAGGAAAAGTATGAGTGAAAAATAGCCATAAGTGGCTTGGGAAAAAGGTATGACAAGACAAATGCTCTAGGAAACTCCATGCATGATATGAAATGGAAGAAGGATGCATGCTTGTGTTATTAGCCTGGAGTAAGCATATGCAAACACAATAAAGTGTTTGTATATCAGAGATCTTGTGCCATGGTTGCTTTCTAAGGTATTCCAGCAGGCACAATACAGGAAACATGCAGTGATTAATGGTTCGTATGTGACTAGTTTGGCTAAATCTTCCCAATTCTAAGATGGAATCATAATTATACCTGGTGTATAATTGCACCTACAATGAGCCTATGAGGATGATATAACATAAGCTATGCAACCTTGTTCCCGGTGATTCACCACCAGAGTTCTTGAAAGTTCTAGCATGTTTAAATAGGTACCAACTCAATTAGACCTGTAGTTGCTGAATGAGATGTGATTTGCTCAGGGTGGAGCAAAATCTCACAAAATGGTACATCTTCAGGAACAGGCATATGCTAACAGCCATATCGATGGCCTCATGCAAGAAGGGTATAAGTGACACTTCGGTCAAAATGACTTTTTTGGTTGTTTTGGAATAACTGAGACTAGCTCATCTCCTGACCAAGTCTGGAGTCTCAATTCCTATCCTAAAGGGGTTAAAATAAAATGCCTTTTTAACACTGGTGCAGCTGTGATTGAAATGGTCATCTCAGCCCATGCTAAATGGGCTTCAGTGCATTTTTCTAATTATCTCCCAAAGTACAAAGAATTATGAAAATGTCTAGTAGGCATCCTAACAGGTTACCAAGTACTATACTTCTATCATGGATAGTTCAGCATATAGCTAACAGGTGGTGCTGTGGCAGTTTTTTTGCTCTCCTGTAAAATTTGTAAAATGTCACTTACGCCCTTCTTGCATGAGGTTATCGATATTGTCCATCGTGAGTGGCCTATGTTAGGGGCCCAGGCTCGATGGCCCATTGGGTTGCAATGACTGAACCTAATGTTGGCTGTATTATTAAACTGAAGCCACGGCCAACATGGGCTTGACTTTCTCACAATTGTTGGAGATTGTTTTCCAAATGAAAAAAATATGTTCAGAAGAGTGATGGTAACAAAATTTCTCGCGACAATTAAAATAGAATTTGGGAATTCATTATTACCTGCGAGATTCCGTTAAGTGCATTGTTGGACACCTATGTTGAATCAGAGAAAGACAATTAACACATAGAAGTGTAATAAAGGTGTAATAGATGTATAAGTACAGGTGATACAAAGGTGTAATAAAGTCAAGCAGAGGAGGAACAGGAAAATGGGAGGCTAGGATTTCAGGCACTGCAGGAATGTCCTCTAAAGGGCGTTGCAAGGCACTCGGTTCTTTGTCATTGCAGGGTAAAAGGGAGACGTTCTCGGTTCCGGCTACGCTACTCTACACTGTGCGAGGGCAAAGAGCAAGATTAGGGTACCTCTTCCTTCTCCGTATCTACTTCCTGGTACAACTTTCCGTATCTCCGGTTTGTGGCCTCATCCTCCGACAAATCTGAGTTCTCTGTGTCCTTATGGGCCAGAACAGCTCCAATGCTGGACATCCAGGGTGGCTGGGTACCGGACTGGGTGGCTAAAGGTACAGAATCAGGATGGCTTTTCTCTTGGATGCCAGCCTTGTGTTCGCCTTGACTCGACCCATCGGACTGGGCAGCGGATGGGTGCTGCACTTGGTCACCCCAGTTGGCGGTAAACTCGCCCTGGCTGGCGGTAGAGAAGACCCCGCAGTTGCTGCTAACCTCCTGCCACTGGCCATTGTTACCCGAAGCCTCGCCCCCTTCGCTGGGGGCAGGGTCGGGAAACGCCCCCCACTGCGCGAAGCCATTGGATTGGCCGTCCGAGCCACCGGGGAACTCCCAGTTCTCGTCACTCGCCACTGTCGGGGCCCAATTCTCTGGCCACATGTGGTTGCTGTCGCTGGCGAATGGGTCAGACGCCCACTCTCCTCCAGCGACCCCTGGAGGGTCAGCAAAAGGGTCGGACACAAAATCAAGGACAAGGTCGGCACCTACGGCCTGGGAGAACGGGTCAACTTGGGGGTTTGTGAATGCATTTGGAGCCTTAAATGGATCTGCAGCCTTGGACTCCGTTGGGACTGTGGCAGCAACTGGGACTGTCGGCTCTGCAGCCTGAAACCAGGACTCTTTTGCTGGCTGAGAGCTCTCCACCTCGGCCTGCTTTTGGAAAGGGTCTGAATTGTTCTGGAAGGGGTCTACCTGCTCTTGGATGGGATCCATATTGGTCTGGAATGGGTCTGCCTGTGTCTGAAAGGGGTCTGTCTGCTCTTGAAAAGGGTCTGGCTGGTCTTGGAAGGGGTCTGTATTAGTCTGGAAGGGGTCTACCTGCTCTTGAAAGGGGTCTGCCCAGTCTCCTCTTCCCCAATCCGCAAAGCCCCCTGGCTCCTCCACCTCCCCGATCCCCTCTAAATTCGGCTGCTCTGCCGCACCCTCAACAGCCCCCTCTACATCTTCGGGCTCCTCCTCTGCACTGGCCCAGCCCCCGTTCCGCCCCCCACTTTCTGCCCACTCATCCGCTGTCTCATATTCCGACCCTGACCAATCAGAGCTGAGTCTGGCGCCATCAGTGAAGGCACCCGCTTGTGAAGGGTACAGACCGAGCTCGCTCCCCTCGGTGACATCCTGAATCTCCTGCCCGTGCTCGTCAGTGAAAACAATCCCCGGCGTAGATTTGTCTCTGCCCTCCCCCTTAACCACTGAGCCTAGCTCCTCCCCCTCAGGGTTTAGCTCCTCCCCTTGTCGGTTTGACTCCACCCCACCATTCCCCAGACAGAACTGGGCGGAGCCTGAGTGTGGTAGGAGGATCTGCTCAGGGTTCCAGCTGCTAACCTCAGCTTCGACGGTCTCGCCTCCAACGGTCTCTGCTTCGGCAGCTTCAGCTTCAGCCGCTGCAGTTTCAGCACTTTCCGCTTCCTGGACAGCTGCCGCCTCCTGCGCCCAGCCCTCTGCGGGAGGCCACGCCTCCCCCTCTGCAGCTTTGGCCTCTCCTTCTGCGCTCTCCCCGGCGGCAGCGGCAGCGGCGCCTGCGGTCTCCGACGTGGCAGCGAAGCCGCTGAAGTCGGCGGCCCAGTCGCTGGCTCCCTGCTCGGGGGGTGAGTGAGTCACATGACTGGTATCGAGACTGACAGAGCCCTCCACACCAACCATGCCCACATCCATGCCCGCATCCGTACCCATGCCACTCTCAGAGACAGGGTCAGGCTGCAGTCCGGCAGACAACAGGAGGAAAAGAAGGGCAGAGGAAGAAAAGAAAAACGTGAAATGGAGAAACAGAACAAAGGAAAAAGTGGAAGCAAAAGTAACACAAGACAATCCATATATGTCTGTCAGTCAGTCAGTCAGTAAGTCAATTAGTCACTCAGTCTGCCAGTCAGTCACTCAGTAAGTCAGTCCATCAGTTAGTATGTCATTCAGTCAATCAGTCAGTCAGTCAGTCAGTGAGTCAGTCAGTCACTCAATGAGTCAGTCAGTCAGCTAGTCAGTCAGTAAGGGACATTGCCTTGTATACGGCAGCTTAATTCCCAGTAAGAAAATAAAACTTCAGAAGATGAGAGAGAAATGTCAACAACAAAAGCTCAAGAGTTTCCAGACAGCGACAAAAAAAAACGCAGCATGGAAACAGAACTGAAGTATCAGACATGACAAATCAAACACAGAAGGAGGTAACGACATGGTATTCGCACCAGGCTTTAAAACAGGACTCCACTCATTCATAATCTCACCACACACGTCTCCGTACACTCGAAAGCACATTTCATTCAAAAAACATACTGCTAAAAGTACCCATGTACAGCACTACATCAGGACAGTGTAACAGACTCAGAGTTGTTCCCGGACCAGGTCTAAATAAAGTCGCCCTTACACCAAGCACTACTTACAGGCTGTGCAGTCTCAGCAGCTGGTGCCTACAAGAAAAAAAGAAGCACTCATTCAGCGAAGAGTGCAATGAAAATTGAGTCATCAGCAATTTTTCTTATTTACTGCATGCCAACATTAACACTAAACTTTGAAGAGAAATACCCGTTTCTCATACAAACTAATTCACTGATAATTACCAAAAAAGACAATTAATCAAAAAAGAATTCTGTGAACTACATGGCTAAAAATTAACCAATGCGGAGTATTAGCATTAGTGTTAAATGCACATACACATAGGATGCATATTCAAATGAAGACACTGGAAAATTAGTGCACAGTTAGGCGGTTTGACACTGAACCAAAGAAACTACTCCAGAGACAGAATGTCCACAGACCTTTGAAGGTCTAATAATAAAACCATCCAGCTTTTTGGTCTGACAAGGTTCGTTAGCCTGTTCATCATCCAAGTAACAGATAACCTGTCCAGTCGAAGCAATAATGACTTGCAGACAGCTTTGAAAGTAGCGCAGAATGTCTTACCGTCCACAAATCCCAGGGTAGGGTCTGTCAGTGGAAAGAGCACATGGTTAATTAAGCCGACAGAGTCTTACGTAACGCAGGTACAGTCATTCACCCAGCCAGAGGCCTGTTCACTAAGGCTACGTCCAAACGAATACATTTTCATTTTGAAACACATAACCTTTGCTACGTTTCTGTGACGCGCATGAGCAGATGCGCAGCGGACAGAAAGTGGAAGACTGGACTCAAGTGCGGAGGTGGACTTGGTTGTAGTTTTAACCCTTTAAGGCCTAATGCAAAAATCCCAGCAGAGAATCATGCTGCCATGTTTACCATAGTAACCTGTATTTTGGCTTAAGCACAGCTTCTCAGCTTTCAGGAACAGTTGGATTTTTTTTTTTTTTTCTATTGCAAAAAAACTTACAGTAATTACGGTACTTTCAAAATTACGCGCATATCTGTGTCGGCAACGACACGTTCTTAAAATGCGCACATGCTGTCCCGGTTTAAATGGGTTAATGAACAAAGTAATAACAAACAGAAAAAGGAACAGAGGTTCCCCAGAGTTGCACACTATACACAGGTAAAACAAGGAGGAAACGATGTTCCTTTAAAGAAATACAAACGTGCTGACGAAAGTAAACTGAGCAGCATGGATATTACAACTGTAGGTTATAATACAAAATTCAAGAATACGGATAATAAGCCTTATACAAGACTGCTATGTCAAACAGGCATGAGGTTACATAGACTTCACAAAGAAGCTGAGATAAGCTCAGTCTTAAATATGCTCTGCTACCACTCAGAGACAACAGGGAACAGGTGCATGTGTTAATTGAGCAATGACAGATGATAATTGAATAATTAGCAAAAGTGTGCTCCGGTATTCAGTAGACTGGTGAGCTGGACGGCTGGAGGCGTGTCCTTACAGTTTCCACCTAGTGCCCACATTACTCCAGCATTTTCGAGACCCTAAAACAGAGGCTTTTGAAAATGCTGCTGACCTAGTTTTAGTTTGAAAACTTTGGAATCGCGTTTTAGCGTGAACAGAGATTGTTTTCATTTTAACACACCATTTTAGGATGAAAATGTATCAGTGTGGCTGTAGCCTTAGTTAGCCGGATAGTGGCACTTAATGAATCACAGACCAGCTCCTATAACATCAGTCCACGTTCTAGAGTGGTGAGGATCCTGTATTTATGCAGTGCAGACATCCAGAAGGTATTTTATAAAGCAGAATAATGGAGTTGGCTGGATAGCTGCAGAGAATAAACCACTAAACAACTCTTTCACTATCAGTCCTCATTCCAGAATTGAGTGGGTCCAGGTCTACACAGTGCAAAGCAAATTTATTTATAAAGCGCATTTAAATATAACTGCCATTGAGCAAAGTGCAGTACAAATCCAATAAATAAATACACATCAACAATCGGTACAAAGGTAATCAGTGCTCAAATGCTATAAACAAGCTTCCTATCAGGTCAAAGCAATACATCAAGAAGCATTTAACGTAAAGTAAAAGCAGCAAATCTGGACCGATCAATATATTAAGAGATATAACACCCCATATCCAATCAGCTCAGGGGGACTCATAAGCCAGTGTATATACATGCACTTTGAGCCTAAACTTCAAGGAATTGACAGAGGAGTAGGCTAGATATCTAGAAGGCATTTCATGGAGCAGGATTATGGAGTTAGCTGGATAGCTGTACCAGTGGCAGGCAGTGGACGGAAGACTGGGGGGGCGGAAAAAATCCCTTGATACGGATGAGATTAGTGACCCGATTTCAATCATTGTTCTTGGTCAACATGTTAGTTTCCCTTATAATGAAATGTTCAGGTGAGTGAATAATACATTCTATAAAATGGTTAATTCACATGCCTTAATAGGCAACTCTTCACGAAAAAAACACTGCGGATTTTCCGCGTTAAATTTGGTCACATCCTAAGCAAGTCGTCAAACCTGTGCGTAATGATTGTTTAATTGAAAAAGATTGAAATGCGCTCTTTTTTGCGTTCAACTGGTGCGTTTGATTTCTCGTCTTAACGAAGACAATTAGCTACACCTGAGAGGGGAGAGTTCAAGTGTCTTTTACCAGGGAAATTGACTGAAAACAGATCAAGACAAATAAGCAGTTTAAAGACATGTTTATCGCCCTCCTTGTTCTCTGTCCACCGCCCGCCACTGAGCTGCACTGAACAAAACCTTGAATAGCCTATTACTTCAATTTATGCTCCACATTTTGGAGGTGTCTGGATTTTACACTAATCCAGGTTCCTGAGTCAGGCCTTTGTTTACTAATAAGCCTGTTAGCCAACCCGCTTAACAAAATTGCCAGAGGATGATGGCTAACAAACAGCTGTTAATTAATCTATGCAGAACAAAGAAGTGTGATTAAATTATAACAGCTGTCTGGAAGCATCACTGGTCTGTAAATGTGGTTGCCATTCTCAGGAGAATTTTCAATAATTGCCACTGAAGTATTTCTATAATTCATTAGGATCTCTAATCTTCAGATAATGAATTGGTAAAAGTAAACAGCAGACTGTTGAGGGCTATCTGTCCAGGGCAGAGTAGGCTGTATAGGCAGGCAATAAGCAGGATGCCTGCCTGTGTCTCCAGATAGATTGTTATAGTTTGCGGGACACCTGTTCTCTGCCCAGACATCAGAACCAAGATAGCCAAAGCCATAGGTTACCTGAGATATGGGAGACTGGGTCTGCCCAATCGGGGTGGAAGGGTCCGGTTTGAACGGGTCAAAGTCCAGGTCCAGCAGGGAGTCAATGCCCTTTTCAGGCTGAGGGAGAGAGAGAGCAGCACAGCAAACTCACTTATCCAAAACTCACTGGAGGAACAACACAAAAAACCACTGAAATAAAAAAACTAATATTCATGAAGAACAAAAACAGCAACGAGAGAACTTTCCAAGTTTTTGGTCAACCACTGGCCTTGCTGCCTGTTACAGAAAAAAAATGGATCCAGGGATCAGACAGATTTGCATGAATTAAAGGTGCCCTGTGTAAGAATTGAGGTCAAAATATCCAAAAAATGAGCTAGACACAGCAAAAGAATGAGAAGAAATAAGGGCAATGATGTCATAAAAAAGATGACAAGGTATAGTGCTGCAGAGATATCAACCTGAATTAGCATGCTAAATCACTAGCTGCGCACCATCTTGTGTCATAATACCAGTTTCTGCCATGGGTGGCGGTATGCGGGCAACATAACAGCCAGCCAAACTGCAGTGCATTTAATAAATCGCACGGCTTGAGGGCGATCTTGAACCTGATGTCAATCGTGTGGAGGGTACATTAGCTAAGAGGCTTGAAATGGCTTCGATGATAATGAACCCCAAATGAACGCACGAAACGTAACGGAAAACATTGCATAATGTAATGAAACATGACAGAATGTTTAGTTGTGACCAATGATACTTGATTGCAAGAAGAGGTCTTGCTAATAAAGACTGCAGATCAGGCAAACTGGTTGCCTACTGTGAAATTAGCATCAGACGGGCGGCATACGTAACGCTCTAAAATGATCTTGTCCCTAGTTTTACTTGTAGTACATGTGCAGCTAATATTACTTCATAATTTTGAACTCCGCTATAACTGTTTTGACGACGTACGGTAAAGTGATGGTCAACTAACAGTGGCGATCGACTGGCCAGCTGATTTTGGGATCAGTGACTGGTTATGGTAAACGTCCGGCATTTGATTGATTTATTCACGCAAATGTTGGTTCAGCATTAGCGCTTAACATTAGCTAACGTTACGTTGACGCCAGCTTGCTCAACAGCAGCGAATGTTATCTAGCAAATGAATTTATTTCGAATGAACAATGACACGTAATTTGGACATATTTACTGGATCGGGTGAAGGGGAGTAGCTTGAAGATGTCATAGTACAGAATCACTTGACATCAACTGACGTTCGTTCATGTATTTATATCTCAGAGTTTTGGAGTCAGAGCGGCCCAGTTTGGATTGTAGATAGTCAGCTATGGCTCTGGGGTCGTTGGGATATGGAGCTAGAACAGTCTCAAAATAGATAAATGCACAGAAAAAATTCACAAATGTATTTGGGGATATATATATATATATATATATATATATATATATATACTCAAAACACAAATGCATTTTCAATGCACACACAATTATGTTTCATACACAAATACATTTTCAATGCACACACAAATATGTTTCACTCCATATATAAGTAAAAAAAATCCACATATAAAAAATAAGATTCATAAGCATATTTTTGATGTACACACAAATAGAAAAAAAAATTCACAAATATATGCATGTAAAAGTATTTGCAATCTTCATCAAATACATATTTGGAGCTTGTTACATTCATATATGAACTGTTGGATCTGCATTTACAAAGTGCTTTTAATTTAATTTCGCTGCATTTGTGTGTGAGACTTTTGAGACTCACCTGACGTGACTCCGATCCACAAATGCATTTTTTCTAAGAGGGGTTGTCTGTAGCCAATCAGATGTCTCACTCCTTTACAGCCAATCACCTGAGTGCCTCCCCACGAGGGGTGTTTTATGACGTCATTAAAACGCGCGTAGGCGGCCAGAGGCTGGAGGTTTTTAGCCATGGATCCCAGAGCCATAGAGAAATAGAGTTGCGACAACTCAATTGACTTCAGTGGGCCACTGCAATGGCGGATCATGGAGGCGTCCAATAGTTCCCGAAGAAGCTTCCTGGGAGACCGTATCGCTGTGGAGAAGTTGTGTATCTCGCATCTTCTAAGTGATTATTTAAGGGTAAGAAGTAGCAGGTCAATGTATTATGATAACCATTTTATAAACATATTTTAACCGAACGGTGTGATTTAAAACATTATAGCTCGTCTCTTTCAAGCAGATTTTAAGATATAACGTAGTTAGCGAAGATTGACGCGGCTTTGTCCGTCTTTGCTAACTGTGCTTAACACCTGTGAACGAAACGTTTCACTGAGCTATAATTAAGTTTAACAGCGTATCTCTGTGATGTGTGAATTGACGTTATATGGTTCACTTAAAGCTTTAAATAATGCTAAATAGTTAATATAATATTACAGGCCTAATAACTAAAACGTAGATGCTAGCATGCTATGCTGACCATGCGAACCGTCAACGTTAGTTATCTTAGCATGAATGTTCGTGGTTATTCAAGTAATTTGAACTACTAATAATGATCGATCATCATCAGTCTCTTTTGGCATGACCGACAGCTTATCATGTTATTCTCTAAAGTTACTATGAGGTGTAATGTTATAAATGCTGCGTTCAAACCAGCTTGCGAAAACCATACTCGTGAAAATTACGGCACCTATATAATTTGGTTTTCCATCGATCTTGTTCTTTTTTTAGGTCCATTAATAGCATTCCCATGTTTCTGGAACATCTTGAAGACCTGGAGATTTTATAGCCTGTTGGACCCATACTTTGTTTCATTGTCCCATTTCTTCCCTTTTGTTGTTTTCCTGCCCTGTGCCTTAATTTGGTCTATTAAAAATATTTTTCCAATTCTCTGTCCTTCATATTTATTTTCTTCTGGAGAGTTGCCTTTTAATAATTTCGAAAAATTTCTCAAAAGATGCATATGGTCTCCCGGAGCGTCAATTATTGTGATCAAAGTGATAGCGTAAATTTGTTTCCAATAGTATCATTTGACTGTCCATCAATATAAGATGCATATATTGTGTACATAAACGCAATATTGGCCACGCTATGCAAATTATTTCCACGGATGGCCGAGATGTGTATTTCAGAGCAGAAAAGCATTAATACCGCGTTTATGTACACTGTATGCATCTTACATTGATGAATATTCAAGTGATACCATTGGAAACAAATTTACAATATTTTATCACAATATTAGACGCTCCAGGAGACCATATGCATCTTTTTGATCTCATGTAATTTCTTTATTTTTGTGAATGTATTTTCTTACTGAGTTACTGAATTAAATGCATAGTTTAGTCATGATTGATTCAACCAAGCCTAAAGTATATTGTACTTGTGTTAAAAATGGCCTGTATGTGTTATTTTAACATTGAAAGGTTTTGAAAATAGACAAAAAGTCAACATGGATGAACAAGATTTCCCTCCAACTACAGAACTCTTAGTATGGACTGTCTATGCATATTCTCATTCATCCAGGTCATAGGCAGACTAGCCAGTCTAGCCCAGTGAACAGCATGAACTGATGAAGCCATTTGTCGAGGGGGGTGAAACGTCTTCTAAGACTCCATGCAGTGACTACCATCTGACTGTGATAATGAATTAATGCATTTGTTGTACTGTATTGGTAGTTATTACTAGTACTAGCAGTAGAAATCCACAATTCTTGATTTCCATTTCAAGACCACAGAGGAAACGATATCCCTTCTTCTTTATTATATTGGTTATCATGGCCAGGTAAGACAAGAGTTGCTCTTGCTCTTTGTGTTTATTTATTTTTATGGTAGCTCTCAAAGGCAAATTTTAAAAAGGAAATAAGGCAAAGGTTGGAGAACCCCTGCATTAGATGGGTTTTTTTAGTGTGCCTATTATGATCACACTGATTTTCATCCTCACAAAGAATAATTTTTGTTTTCCCTAATACTGAAAGTTGCAGTATCTTACGATCGCTATTGCGTATGGTCAGTAGAGTGATCATTTCTGATATTGTATGCTAATCAAGACAGAGGTTATGAAATGGCTTTAAATTCACTTGGCTACAACAGTCATTGTGTATATATATATATATATATATATATATATATATATATATATATATATATTATATATCATATATATATGAACGTGTTTTTTACTCAGGAAGATCCACGAAAACCTTTTCACTCCCCGTCTTGTTCTATTCCAAATCATCTCTTCTGGAAGTCAAACGGAGTGTGATGAGATTACTCGTAAAAAGTCTAGAATTAAATATAGCCTATTAGAGATGGTACGCTATAAACAGGGAAAATTAGTACAGCGTAAAGCAGTGATTTGCTAATCAAGAGGCACTTTATTACACAGATTCCGTAACAGCCGCAATGATGACTCTACCCCGCCTTAGTGTGCTTACACAGATACTAGCTATCTTTGTTAACAAGCTAACTGTTAGAAGCAAGCTAGCCACCGAGATACGTGAAACACTGGCTGCTAAATGAGAGCTACAGGTTTCCTGTAACGTTACTAGCCAGCCAGCTAGCTTGCTACGAAGGTGATGTTAGTTCAGTGTCCTGCAACAGGTCCAGAAACACGAAGCAAACATGGTTTGCATAATTGGTAAAATCGAGACTTCATCGAGACTTGACTGGACCGCAAATAATTTTATTAGCGCGATAGCTAGCTTGGTTAGCAAGGTACAGAAATGTAAGTCCTGCTGCTGTTGGCAATGGTTGCTGCCACTGATAAATATTTTGCCCAGGTGTGATACAGCCGGTGATATCACAGGTGCAGATTCCCTAGAAACCTCCAGCCTCTGGCTGCCCACGCGCGTTTTAATGTCGTCATAAAACACCCGTCGTGGGGAGGCACTCAGGTGATTGGCTGTAAAGGAGTGAGACATCTGATTGGCTACAGACGATCCCTCTTAGAAGAAATGCATTTGTGGATCGGAGTCACGCCAGGGGAGTCTCAAAAGTCTCACATACAAATGCAGCGAAGTTTACAAATTAAAAAGCACTTTGTAAATGCAGATCCAACAGTTCATATATGAATGTAACAAGCTCCACACATGTATTTGATGAAGATTGCAAATACTTTTACATGCATATATTTGTGAATTTTTTTTACTTATATATGGAATGAAACATATTTGTGTGTGCATTGAAAATGTATTTGTGTATGAAACATATTTGTGTGTGCATTGAAAATGTATTTGTGTTTTGAGACATATATATATATATATATATATATATAAATCCCCAAATACATTTGTGAATTTTTTCTGCGCATTTATCTATTTTGAGACTGTTCTAGCTCCATAGTTGGGAAGGTGGGGGCAGAGCATGGACAGTAGGCTTGATGGGAGGAGGGACTGTGCCGTTTCTCGATTGTTACGCTAGGGTAGACAAACTCACTTTCTGCAGGTATACTGCCCCCAATTTCTTTGGAGTATGAATTTATTTTTTGGCTGTCCATTACACAGGGCACCTTTAAACAGAATTTCCCCTTAAGTAGGTAAGTTAGATAAAAGATCTTTTTGACATTGTAGGACAATGTCACATATTCTGCATCTGCTGGTTGCAACGCTTCCCTGAAGCTACAACATGCCTATATTAACAGAAATACTGTAACCCAGGACACAGTGTTTTTATGGTCGCAGCATTATATTACATAGAAAATAACTAGGGAGTGTACTTCATTCTGCATACATTTCCATGCGTGTGCAGGACTACGAAAAGGGGTCACTTGGGATTTTTTTGCCATTCTGAGATTAAGGGGGTCAAAGTTCAACCTGTTCTATTTAACTGAAAATGCATGTGCAAAGCCAGAATTTCAAACTACTGTACTGTCAATTTACAACACTTTGCTGTGAAAAACTTGGATCACTCAGATTTTGTAGGAAAATCTCAATTTTCATAAAATGACCCAAGTGACCTCTTTTCCTAGTCCTGCACACATATATACATTGTGTGGGATCAGCGGAAACCTTTAGATCTCCACTATGATTTAATATAGGCCTAAAGCTTCATTTCACTGACCTATATATGGGATCAGCAGAACTGACTTTAGGCCTTTGGAAGAATGCCATTTTACAAAATTAAAAATTTGGGAGTCGCAAAGATAGAAATGAATTCTCCATAAGGTGCACAGCTCGTATATGTATCAGCGTGCCCTCAGAAAATATGTCCGCCCTGCTTCATTGAGGGAAGAGTGAAATATAGGCACCGGTTCATAACTGTGTGCCCAGAGACCTCTGTGCCGATGAGATGCTATGCCACATGACAGATTGTCATATCAAGAGAAACTTACAACACAAGCATTTTGAGGAACCAAAAGTGCCAACAAGTAGCAATCAAAGTGCTAGAGGTGGCCATATAGTACACAGTGACCCCAGAGTAAATCTGTCCAGCAGATAAAGTAACCCTAGTCGAGCACATAAAGCTGCAATCACTTGTGTAAATTTGAGCTGAACTGCAGGGGAGTCACTGAGAGGAATGCTGCGGCAGTAGAGGGCGGGTACCTGAGCTGAGGGGGCGGGCACGGCGTCAGTGGCGGCCGCGGCGGTATTGGGGGCGAACTCGCTGTCGAACAGGCTGATGATCTGCTCCTGCTGCAGCTCCTTAGTGGGGGTGACCTTCGGAGGGGGGGGCACCGGCGGCCTCAGCTACAAAACACAGAAGGGCACTTCGGCTGTCGCCCCGGTCTCAAATACTTCAAACGATGTCTGAAGTCATATTTTCCTCGGTTGCCCTTTTTATGAGATGTTAATTCCTATTTTTCTCTCTAATGTTTTATCTTTATTTGATAATATTATATAAACGCTCTATTGTATAATTTGTGAAGCACCTGGGAACAATGTCGTAAGAATAAAGCTATTATTATATTTTGCGAAGCTGCAGTAATTTTGTCATAGTATGACACCTCATAACTGACCTGTCCAGCGGAAAATCTCCACTTCTGCTCATTTTTATCTCCAGTTAATATTACTTAAACAAGATTAGGTCAAAACCATAGCTGAACCATTAATATTATTGCGATCATCATGCTAATTTCCTCAGTACCTTAATGGTAATTCCCATTATGTGTTAGCAAGCTCTAAAAATCTGTTTGCTCCAATTCTTACCGCCTCCTTTGTCATGAGCTATAACTTGAAACCGCAATGCCCCCCCCAATGGAAGGAGTCCGACTCGGCTGGTCACCGATGGTGAGACTCCATCACTCAGCTGCTAACTCAGTCAGCGAGTCACAGACATTCATATTTGACAGGCTGGTCCTGCTGTAGCGCTACAGCCAAAAATAAAAGAGGTGGATATGGGGGTGCTGTACCTGTGAGGGGGATCGGGGCCGCATCGAGGAACTGGGGGCCAGCATGTGGTTGGGACTGGCCTCTGGGCTCTCTGGTGGAGACTCGTCTGGAGGAGAGGGGGTCCTGGCATAACGGAGGGGCCCCGAGTCACTGTCGGGGGGGCAGAGAGACAGAGAAGGGCTCTCTGGGGTCAACTGGCACTTTCCTGGGGGCAAACCTGCTGCTATCTACTAGTTCTATCTTTCCATTCAAAGAATTCACAAAAACACAGGAACGGTTTTTATCCTAGTATTCATTTCTAAGCTGTAAAGGATCAGCTTTGAATGCAAATGATGTCATCAATTATTCAGTAAGGTTTTAATGGATCCTTAACCTTTCATATTATTATTATTATTATTAATATTGCAATGGTTCAATTCAAAAGATACAGTAGAATGAATCAGCAAGGAGCTGCTCTTCAAGCCCCAGTGGAGACAGGAGCACCCCATGAGGGCAGTATGGCTGGCTACAGCTGTGTTCATTTTTCATTCCGAGTTAAACGATAGCTAAGTGCATCTGGGACAGGTAGACTGATGAGGCCACCTTGTTGGAGGTGGCTAAAAATGAGCAACATGCAAGCACTGCCGCAGCTCCACTTTACAGCAGTTTAAATTCTCATGGTTACAGCGAAAATTAGGCGTTATCCCTGATATCATTTAGAATTTCATATGCTGTTCGTGATAATTATTTTAGTTGCGCTCCATACACAGTAAAAAACATTCAGCATATCTGAGGCAAAGCTGAAAACGGATAAATTAAAAAAACAGAAGTGAAACAATAATAATAATAATGATAATAAGTGTTGCCAGGCACAACATAATCTGCACGAGGGAGTCATTTCAGAGCTTTGGGTGTTGAATTAACAGAGATCCCCTTGACATTTGACCCCCACTGCTAACAAGCTTAATGATAGCACACCACTGTGTAGAAACTGAAAAATGTGCACTATACCGTAAAATGCAATTTGAAGTTGATTGGAGCAGAATTAAGGAAGTCACTTTAAAAAAACTATTTTCATTTTTTTCTGTGACTTCGACCTAATTAAGTCCAAGATTTAATCATGTGATCCTTGGACCACTGCAGATCTTTCCTGAAAGTTTCCTGTAATTTCATCAAACGGTTCCTGCACTGTACTGCTGGTAGACAGACAGACAAAAGCCTTCAAAAACAAAACTCCTTCACATTTCGGGCAGGGTAATATTAATAGTTGCTAAACACACCACTGAGGCGAGGGCTTCAACAGAATTTTATCCAGAAGGTCCTTAATAACAGACGTTAAAGTTATTCTACAATGAAATCTGTGTTTGGATCGTTAAAATTTTAAAGTGCTGTAATTCCTACATGGTTCACTCCATATGAATGCACTAACTCCAAATAAATGGTGACAGTCCCTTCAATTTGACATTAATTCATATCAACATTGGACTAATCAACGCAACAATAAACACAATGGGGTCTATGTAAACACTAGTCAGTGCTGTCAGAAGCTACAAGCAGCTACTCTGGCAAACACACTCAGACTGCTAGGAATTCTCAGATGGCACAATATCCAATTCTGGCTTTCAAGGTTTCTGTTTTTCTCATGAGAAATCACCAAAAGGGAAGATCATCTTTTATTGAGCTTCTGTCTTTGGGATAGTGTCATACATCAGCAAAATTTTACGGCACAATTTTTTATTTCTTCCCATAAAATTAAGCCTTGACAAGTTGATGTTGGCTATGTCATTTTGAATTTCTAATCAGTAAGAAGAGCTATATACTTTGATGTACATAGTAGTTTTCCATCAGGATCTGTGAGTATATGATTATAAAAAATAAATAAATAAACATCACGCACTTGAGATGAATTATTGCTCCTAATGGAGAGTTAGAGCCAGTTTAAAAGACTCAAACTGAGCTTAGTCCAAGACTAAATTCCAAAATATTTATGTGTCCAGCATAAATCTCACTTGGTCCCTGGAATGAGGTTAATCAGTGCTTGTGAAACTGGTACTAGGATTGAAAACCTCAGTAGTAAAATTGCAGCGCGGAAGAGTGCAGTGTGGGTTTCTCAATCGGCCCAATCATTTATCAGTCAGGAAGCGTGGTGATCAGCAGGCACATCCCTGAAAATGTGCACTGCCCGCCCGCAGTTCTGCTTAGTCATTGTGCTGCTTATACAGTCGCCACACGCAAAGGGCATCTTCTCCGAGATGGGGAATATGCTGACAAACCAAACCGTTAGGCTCTGAAAAAGCTGCCAAATATTCAACGTCCAATCCCAAATTAATCTCCGTCAAACCAACTGTTGCTGCAAGGCTGTTGATTTTGCACAGTCACCGTTATTGGACTGAATGAAATATTTTTGCTTCGCAATATTGATAGAATCCTCGTCAGAAATGAACAGATAACCTGGACAAAGTTTGAAAAGAGTGCCAGCTTTATAAGGCAGGTCTACAGAGCAGGGCAGCTACAGTACTTACCCTGGCATCCTGTCACAAGCAGAGGAGAAACAACATTACAGTTACAGCTGAAATGTGCAGTGAGATTTCAGGTTTTTTTTTTTTTTACAGTGGAGATGATTAGGTGGGGAGGACTCAAGAGGATCCATTTGAGATCCAAAAATCCATCAACAAACCAGGATTCTGGAGCTGGGCATCCCAGCATGCATTGGATGAGAGGCAGGAATACACACTGAACAGACCACCAATCTGTCACACTGCTTCACTTTCGAGACTGAACATCACAGACAGTACCTTGCTTTGTGACATTATGTGAAAGTTTTTCCATCAGAATATTCAAAGGCCATCTTTCCTAACAGCCTAATCTTTCCTCGCAGCCAACAAACATAGTGCATGTGCCAGAAATGAGTTTGCTCCACACCAAAGGCAACTGCATATGTTGCCTCCTGCACAGCATGACATTTACAAGGAGAACACCAAAAAACAAAGACAGTGTTCGTGACAGCCCTCTCTCTGGGCTGCAGTACCTGGGAGCTCCCTGAATGGTGAACATCTTGTCGGAATGCTGATCTGCGAGCCTGTTCATCACCTCGTACAGCTTGTGGCAGAGCTACGGAAAAAAGACACACGAAAGCCAGCATTAGCAAGCATTCAACTCCTATAATAACAGTGCTTCTGGTACAGATAGATCCATGAGTGTGTGGACCGGAACGTTCCTCTGATTTTGATGCCAATACCTTCAAATTAAAGCTAACAGTGACTATTTTTGCTGCACATTTCATACACGGTACTGTGCAAAACTTTTAGGCACATTTAACACAATTCAGTGAAGCAAAGATGCTCCCAAAAATCTTTAAATTAAAGGTTTCTAAATATTGAAATATGCCACAGTTCCTCTGCAGGCCCACAGTCTCGCATGCGTCTGTCTCCCCACATATTCTCCGACAGCTTTCATGATGTTCAGATCAGGGCTCCACAGCTTATTTTTTTTAATCAACTGTATTTAGTGAAACACAAAGTTCTTTTGTTAGATTTTTTAAAATTAACATTTGATGCTTCAAATGTGCTTGTTACTTACAGTACCACCTAATATGGGGAACCAAAATAAACATCCAACATCAAATTAAAATTTTAAAAAAGTAGGGTGCCTAAGACTTTTACACAGTACTGTATATTCCTTCTATTCAAATTCACATGAGTTGGAGCACAGAGTCAGAAAGGTAGGGCAGTGTCACTGTCCCAATACTTACGGACAACAGACTGCCGTACGTCAGCATATGCACTTCGTACCTATAATACGGTATCTGCAAGAAACCCTTCCATCACTGCGTGCTAAGCCAAGTGGTCGAAGTGACTATTTTGCTGAACGCACACCAACGACGCCAGCTACTTAAAAGATTAAAAACAGGACTAAAAGGTCATTGAACTGAAAGGAAGCTGAATTTAACAGTGAAGAGGCAAAGTGAGCAATTAAGGAGAATCACGCACAGAACGCCCTCACGGAAGGGTCTAGAATAAATGATTCCCTTTGCACTTGTTTACACGCAATAAAGCAAGAATAACACTGACTCATTTGCTGTGTCAAGGCCTCTCAGTTAAGGTTTCGCCTCGTGTATGAGGTGCCCGATGTTCACTTTGAAATCTCAATACCGATTAAATTTTACTGCGCAAAGAGCGAAGCTTTTTTAACAGACCAGTTCAGCTCCCCCTCTGCTGTCAATCTTGCATTTTGAAGGAGGGGCAAAAGGCCACACAGCCGTTTTCCAGAGCTCATATTGAATGAATGGACTCGTCGTGTCTGATGAAGCGAGGCTGATGCTGAAAAATCCCTTTGACCGAAAATACTGCACGGTGCAGGCTCATGTGCGATACCCAGCTAAAAGCCCTCCGCATTCTCCATCCCCATGGAAACAGCTTTCCCCTTCCTCTACACTAGCATGAGCAGCAAGTCTGAGCCCTCTTCCTCAGATTCCATAAACGCCTTTATCTATGCGTACATCGCGCACGCATACCACGAAACATGCAAGTTGCTCACTTGAAAATACAGCGTGTTCTACAACTGAAAAAAATCATGCAATTCCCAATATGAAAAACATTTCTAAAGATGCATATGAATGATATTTTTGATATCAGGAGTTCTCCATGTATTTCTGTGGGATAGTGGATATTTGACTGATTTCTGTGACCTCCCAGTATGAACCTACTGCATATTAACTCATTTTCATTCACCAGCCGTCATTTACATCCTCAGGAAAATCTCCAATATAACTGCATCTACGTATTAACTTGTAGAGGATATCAATTTTTCTTGATATCAAAGAGCAACATTTCCTAAAAACCTGCGTACCGCTCAATTTAAAATAGAAAATAAACACCATTAGTTTCTCGTCATAATTTAAGATCTGCATCTCAGGCTCAGGATTAAATAATGCTCCAGTCAGAGGGAGATTTAAAACCAAAGAATACAAGCCTTGCTACGATGCTAATGTTAGTGATGAATCAACCCCCTTTCACTCCACTGGGTCTAGAGAGACACAGAGTATATTTTCTATAACCTGAGGAAAATATGATAGATGCCATGAACTGTCTGAGCGATTGGGTAGAGACCACATCCTTAACTGGTGTGGCACTGCATCCCAGCAAAATTAAATAATGAATGGAAAAGAAAATTTAACTATGTATATGGATAAAAGCCAACAATCGGCCTTAATTCGAAGGTATTTTCATTCGTAAACAGTGATCTATTTATGGTATCATACTCACTGTTACACACTGACTGTTCAAATATTTACAGACAGCACTGTGCATCTAAACCAAGGAGTAAAAAGGTATAATTACAGTAATATACAGTAACTGACACTTCAGGCCTGATTTCTGCCCAATTTTTCTTCTTTCAACATAAAGTGTCTTTCAAACAGTTACTTATGCAAACAGAAGTGAATTAATTTAATAATTTAATAGCATAACTGCTGAATTTGTCGGCGGGGTGAGTGATCAAGTGCTCCGAGCACCATTTTACAGAGAGGTGCAGAGGAGGACAGCTGACATGAAGGATATAAGATTGCAGTTCTCGTTTTGTCCCTTAGAGGGCTGCTGTGGGATACTGACTGTATTCGATTTGCCAGCTTTCATTCGGAACAGATAATAATGCCCCGAGTCTTAGTACCAGATGTCAGAGCAAACGCAGCATAACAATAGATGTAACAGCCAAATTTTACAGAATATCTAATATCAAATATGCATATAACAATCATTCAACGTTTGTATGACAAAGGGGTTTGGAAACTGTGCATGTTTTTTTTTTGCAGGTATACCAGAATTTGTGCGTGTGTGTGTGTGTGTGTGTGTGTGTGTGTGTGTGTGAGTGCATGTTTGTGTGTGTGTGTGTGTGTGTGAGCTGAGACCATAAAAACACATGCACTCTGCCTGTCTCTATGGGGAATGGGGCATTCTGGGAGATTAGCCAACTCTTTTCCCCTCCATACACACAAACACACATACACACACCTATACACACATAACATACACCCACACACACATGCACACATGAATATCACACAATCACACAAGCACATATGCAAACACACAAACACACACGCACACAAACACACTGGCACACACACAAATACACACACGCACACACAGTAAGAGGACAGGACTGTGAGAAATACAGGAGAGGAACACATATAAAGAAACAGCCCACAGGACCTGCCTCCCCGTACATTAAACCCTCATCACACAGTGTGTAGAAAAACACAGCAAAGCCGCCCACATCCTTCTGTGTGATTCGGGCCGCTCCAGCTGACGGGGGGGGGGGGGGGTGGTCTCGTTCAGGCTCAAACCCCGACAGGTGAAATTCAGCAGTCTAAGAGACTCTCCAAACAAAGAGAGCAGCACCTCCACAGACCCAGAGTGTAAAAGCCAGTGATACAGCATCAGTCTTAACAGTCGTACAGTGAGCTCATATGTATCTGAACACTGACACTGACTTTCATTTTTTGACTCCGTACTCCAGCGTACATTAAAAAAAATGTAATGTATAGTTAAATGTGCAGACTGTCAGCTTTGATTTGAGAGTACATGCACCAATGGTGTTTGAACCAGATAGGAGCAGCTGCCTGCTGCCCTTTGTGACGAAGCATCTCTGTCCAAATAGTTATGGACCGCACTGTGCCAGCTGAGCAATGCCCTCAAAGCTACAGCAGCTCATGTGTATCTCATCCAGACATTCTGTCTGGGCAGGGGGAAAAAAAACAATTTACCCAGAATCCCCAGTGGCTAAAGCACTAATCCAAAGGGAGCAGTCACATGACCGAGGGAAACTCCCCTCTGCACCTGTGATGACTGATTACCGTCCTCACATGACCTGGTTACACTGCTGCACATCATTAAACTGTGAGGTAACAACTGCGTGTGATTAGAATGTTCTCACCTGAGGATTCTAATGCTGATGTAACAATCACGACCCGGAATTCTAAACAGTGGAGTTCTAGAACACTGGCTCAAGATTATGACAAAAATAAAAAGAATTCCAAGATGAACTTCCACTTCAGAGGGGTAAATAGCTTAGCAAAAGGCTTTTTGTGCTGCAATTTATCTGACAATCGACGTGCAAATTAACACACGACTGCAAATTAGCAGAAGGAGGACGGAAGGAGAAGACAGAGGAGTGTATAATTAGTGTCCCAGGCTGTTGTCTGACCCTGTATTGTTGCTTAGAGCAGATTCCAAAATCAGTGTGATCCAAAAACATGCATTTTAACTTTGTGCATATGAAGAGAGACCCACAAAATTATACTGAGCTGGACTATGAGAGCCTGAGTCATCCCAGCCAGATATGCCTGATGCTGCTTATTTCTCCTAGACCAGTTTTATATGATAAATCTGGCATCGCCGCCCACGCTTAACGGCCTCGGCTGGAGCGTGTCGGTGTCGAGACCAGGGGTGAGGGATGAAGTAAGCAGCTGAGGAGGGCTGTGTAATACTAACCACATGGGTCATTTATTACACCGCGGGACACCCCTCTCATCTCCTCTATAACAGACCCGACGCTCCACATCCCAGAGGGGAGGTCAGCAACATGTCCTCAAATTCAGGAGCTCAGGAACTGTGGCTATAGGCAGGCACCATGCATAGACCCACCATATGTATTTAGTTAGTATATCAGATCCACATGATATAGGCATTAGTGAATTTTCTGCATGTGCCCAGAGAAAGGGTCTTTTGGCTTAGTTATTAATAGAACCATCTAACAGGGAAAGCGTGAAAGCTCCCAGTCACTCAAACCTCCATTGTCTCCAGCAAGGACAGTTCCCTTAGGGAATAACAAGGTTATTTTTGTAACCAGTGTAAGGCCATGTTTATAAGCTAATGAACATTCTCGGACTAAAATACCGAAATGAAGTCACCGAAATATGTCTCGATGTAGGTGGAAAACAACTACTTACCCTGCAAAAAATGACTGTGTCAACTGTAATTTAATCTTATATGGACTCTTAACTTATTATTTTTTCTGTCCCCAGAAAAAACACCACCTTATTAGCAGTTAAGATTTGCTTGACAATTAAAATTTTTGTATTCCATTGGCAGATCTATCAATGAGTCACATAATATAACCTCAGTGGCAGAATTTTGTCTTACTGGAAAAAAAATACAACTGTTTTATGTCTAAATTCAAAACTAAAAATGCTTGGTAAGATGGACTTATTTTTAATTTTTTTGCAGTGTAGAATGTTTCATTTATGCATGATGCTAATTGGATCAACTTACATTTGGATGCTTTATGCTTTAACACAGGCAGTCATGGTACTAGACCAACAGAAGGCTCAAAAATTACTGGCAGCCCTGACTGGCAATGCCCAAACAATACAAAAAAATACACACAATATAATTATAGAGAAACAAAATATACCAACATCTGTGAAAGACTTAACTTTAATGGAAGTTTCTTGATGGAAGCTACCAAAATCATAATCTTTCAATGCAAAATTAATTTCAATGAAATCAAGGTTTCTTAATAATTGGCACCCTTCATTTAGTACTAAGTGCAACCACCTCTGGCATGGATAACAGCATGGAGCCTTTTCCTGTAATTATTGACAAGGTTATGGCACACATTTGGGGGACTTTCGTACCCCTACCTCTAAGCAGATCCTTTCAGCATCCTTCTCATTCTTGGGTTTGTGTTTATCAACTGCCCTCTTTAACTCTGCCCACAGGTTTTCATTGGATTGAGATCTGGCAACTAAGATGCCCACTGCAGAACGTTGATTTTGTTGTTGCAGAACCATTTCTGTGTGGATCTTGAGGAATGCTTTGGGTCATTGTCTTGTTGGAAAGTCCACCTATGGCCAAGTCCCAGTCCTCAGGAGAAGGCAAACAGATTGTCAGCCAAAATAACCTGATACTCGGTGGAATTCATCATGCCATTAATCTTAACCAGTGCCCCTAGACCTCTTGAATTAAAACAGCCTCAAAACATGACTGTCCCACCATCATATTTCACCGTGGGTATGAGGTGCTTCTCCTTGTGTGCATCTCTGTTTCCACACCAAACATGCCGAAGCTGCATCTGACCGAAATGTGCAATTTTGGCCTCATCTAACCTAAGCATCTTGTGCCAGTTGTAATTTAAATGACCTTTGGCAAACTCCAAGCGCTTGCTTCTGTGCCTTATGGTCAGAAAAGGCTTTCTTCTGGCAACCTTTCCAAAGAGCCTGCGGTTGTGGAGGTGGCACCTGATGGTGCTTTTTGAAACCTGGTGACCTCAAGATGCCACCAAGGCCTGCAATTCCTTCACAGCGATTCTTGGAAATTTAATTGCTTCTCTCACCATCCTCTTCAGTTGCCTCCTCTACCCTTGAGGTTTTCAACACTTCCATGTCTTTGGAATTTTTTAATAATTGCCCTGACTGTGCTCAGTGGCGTATTCAATCATTTATGAATCTTTTTGTAGCCATGACCAGATTTATGAAGGTCTATGACCATCTGCAAATTTTGCACTCACAGTTGTGTTGTTTCCTTCATGGTGTTGGATGACAAAGAGATATTACATGTGTGTTACCTCATTTATATACCGTAGTGAAACAGGAAGTGATATAATGGCTCAGTATAGTTCCTTCACACTTACATAAAACTTAAATAAGGGGAATTTAATGCCTGTATTAATTTTGGTAGATGTTATTCACAATAATCTTTAAGGGTGCCATTAATAGTGAAATCTTGATTTGGAGGAAACTGATTTCTAATTAAATCAGTAAATGATTTTGGTTAGTTCAATTGGAACATAGATATCATACAGTATTTCTCACATGCTGGTATTTAGAATTTGTCAATAAATATATTTTTTGAGAATTTTTCAAAGTATTGCTTGTGCATTGTCAGCCAGGGGTGCCAGTAATCTTGGAGCCCACTCTATTTATGAAAGCATATGCATTGCATAACATACACACACTGGTACAAACAAGAGCCATAACACATGCACAATAACTTCAAATTCAATTATCTGCCGGCTCTTCAGTTTATTTCTCACATGAGTAACACAAACATTTTTTGGCATTAATTGTACTTTTATGTAGCTACTTTCTCAAACCGAAATGTAAAGCCGAACAGTGTTTTGTGTTCCTGGTTTCTCGATAGGTGGGACACAGTTGGTGAAAATCATTATAAAATACAAAACACAACATTCATGGCAGACCTACAGTATAATACTGCAGCATTCCAGCATAACCAGCATAAGTTTGAGTCTCTCTATCCATTATCTAACCCTGGTCAGGGTCGCGAGAGGCCACGGGCCAATCCCAGCATGCAATGGGTGAGAGGCAGGAACACACCCTGACATGCAAGACTTTATGAAAAGAAACAGAAGTACGCAGAGGAAATCCGAATGAACACGAGGAGAACATACAAACTGCACACGGAAAAGCCCCAGGCCAGATTCAAACACAATGCACTCCCTGTGGGGCAACAGCGCTACCCACCCACTGTGCCGCCATGCCGAACACATTACAGCAATCGCCTCCATTTTGTAGCAGCCCAGGACACTTTTACTTGCACTCACCACTGAGATTTCTCTGTGGAACTTGGACTCCAGGTGCGAGACGTTCTTGAAAGTGTTCACGTAGAAGCCTACTCGGCTGTAACAGAGAGGAAAAGGAAATGCCTCAATTTACTCATCCTGTCATTAGAATTCATGAGCTCATTCACAGCCACTGAGTCACACCATATGCTATATCTATTCACGCGATACTCGTCATGACGAGTGCACACAAGCAGAACACAAATTGAAAGATCTGACTCAGTGTTTCAGGAAATGACTGAAATAGGGAACAATTACATTAGAAATGAATCTCATGAAACCAAGAAATTGATTTAGAAAATAAAATTTCAATTTGGGCTCCTTGCAGACATATAGAGGTCCGAAGTGTTTCACGGCTCTGATCCCTTCGCCAATCAGCATTTTACATTCTTTGAATTCAGATTTTTTTGACCCATCAATGTCCTTAATATTTTTGAAAAATTGGCTCTCTACTATTGAAGGCACAATAAACAGCAATGACTTCAAGAATTATATCTCATAAACTGTATTCATTCAAAAGCCTTTATCACTCTAATACAAAATGTCATGTTCTTAAACCAAGCAGAATCAACGCCATGGCCCTTGCCAGTCATTTTTTTTACTTGACATTTTTAGTCTTAAGGACAAGTACATGTTAAAGATATTCAACTATAAACCAAACAAATTTTCAACACATCACCATTTAGGGAGTAGGTATTAATATGGCACAAATGGATATGTTCCAAATTCTGGAGAAAATATTTAGCACATCCCTAAAATCTGAGTGTGAGGGTAGAGCAGAAGAATGTGACATGTAAGGGAAATGAAACTCGTAGGTGTCCATCACACGGTTTTAAGGCACGACGCAGAGGCGAATAAGCCTCTGCGAAGTGCCCTAAAACCGTGTAATGCACACCTACGAGTTGATTATCCCGCTAATACCATGGTCATTTGCCAGCAATATCAAATCAAAGAATTCAGAAATTTTTGATGAAAGTTTTGCACTTAAAAACGAGCTGGTAATCAATAAATAGGCGCCACGCCTTCTCATAGCCGATACTATAGGCCAAGCTAAACTGAACCAGCTAACTCAGTTCAGCTTACCTTCATGGAGAAAGCGTGCGCAAAAAATCTATCATCCTTTTACCAGCTAATGATTTGGTAACTGATTCCATCTGAAACAGAGATTATGCATAGCACAACATTATGCGCGATTATGCAGACTGTAGCTAACTTGCTACCGGCAATTACAATGAACTTATGACTAATGGACTTATGTTTCCGTACAGCCAGTGAGCTGGAAACAGTCTGTTGTCATAGCACTTAGCTAGCGAACTGTCAACAGTTGCTGATACATGAAGTGGACATGTTAGCTTCCTTTGTAACTGTACACAGTTACTATCGTTTAATGAATAAAGCGTGATAACTTCACTGCTTTAATATTTACGGCCACTATCGCTGGAGCACCTTGTCAACCGCCCCACAGGACGTAACTTAATGCCGCAAAATTTACTGGAGATAAATGAGCAGCTAGGTTTCTGTTATACCCAGCCAAATGCTAGTGCTCTAACGTTGCTATGGTTATAGGTTGGCTAGCGGATGAATTTCGAACTTCGAACGGTGAAACTACCGTAGGCCGAACTACCTGTGCGGTTCCACGGTTTTAATCAACACCTGCCAGCCAATCAGAAAAGAGTATTCACCCAGACCATGGTATAAAGTGGTATGATGTACAGCAAGAAAAATGTGCCATGATGTGAATTTGGCCAAACTGTCCATACAGACAGAGAGAGAGAAAAAAAACTGAGGTTCACATTACAGTATTAGAGCACATAATTCAGGCAAGAAAACATGGCAGGACATTAAGGCAAAAAAAATTTATATACAGGATCAGGCAAAAAAAAAAAAATGTGCCAAGCCCAAAATGGCCAAATATGAAGCTTTTAATGGTCCAAAAAACAAACTATTGGTCAGGAAATTAGCAAGAACATAAACAAATAGATAAAGTAACTTAGGATGGTATAGCTATTCCCTTTGATTTCTTTAAAAAAAGCCTTGAGGGTAATGCTAGGTTCCCATTATCACGATCCGCGGCACGATTGAAATCGTGGTCTTAATCGTGGAGTAATCGTGGTGATTCTATCAGATCTCATCAGATCTTGAGGTCAGTCGTGGCAATCGTGTTGATCGTAGAAGAGTTTTGTACAGTTCAAAAATTTCCTACAATCAACACGACTAATTGTCAATCGTGATCATCGCATCACCTCGTATCCAAACCTGAAATTTCAGAGAAGTTCCATGATCAGCTACGAATGGCCAATCGTGGCGTTCATAACGGAGCGCACGACAGTGGGAACTAAGCATAAACCTGTGGACAGCTTCTTACAGAAAGACAAGATGAAAATAACATCTGATTGCTTCTCTTTAGAAAAAAACTTCTCAGTTGTGGAAAGTGAACCTCAATTCTGCAACATTCTCCTGTACTCCAAAGCATTAATCGACTCATCACAGTGAAGTAGCTCAGCTTCACAGTGAAGCAGTTTTTAGCTTTTTCTCCAAACAGTTCACTGCAGCAAAAGATAAACCTGTATATAAGTCAGTTCACCTGTGTGAGTCCAATGATGCGAAAAGTTATGAAGAGCAATAGAAATTTACGGAATTCATACAGTTAAAATTGGAAAACTGTCATACAGGATAACTGCCTACACCCAAATTCGAAATGCTACTGAAATTATAAAAAAAAAAAAAAAAAAACCATTAAAACAGAAATCTCTCCCTTGGGCATAATTATAGGGTAGTTTCCATCTATATATTCAAATATTTGGGCCCTAGTTTAAGCAGAACTCATTTCATAAAAAAAATAAATAATAGTACAGCTTCCATTTTCTGAACACCAGAGGTTAAGACCTTATTGAGTATATTTATGAATATCTTTTTTAATAAAAGTTTTTAAAAGAAGAATATTTGAGAAATTCATCACTGTTATCCTACACTGAATTTCACAAGCTTCAAAATAAAAATATGTACATCCCATGGGTTGAAGGTAAGATTTAAGAAATGAACAAATATCATTCAAATACAGGAAAAAAACAGTTTTTATATGCATTTTAAACCTGCTTTAATTTTTTTTGTCAACCTGATTTCCTTATATGTCAGTAACCCATATAATGTTATCATCCAAAATTCTGAAAGCATTATGATATAGAATTTTAGCTCACATCACCCAGCCCTAGAGCAGAAAATTCGTAAAGGAGGAGTTAAGTCACATGACTCTGCTTCAAGCAAAAGGGGATGCCCTACCCATCATTCAGGGGCCCAGCATGTGAAGCTGGCTCTTTCACACAATGACAGTAATAAAGATGACAGGCAGAGGAATAAATGGTGAAAACGGCTCTCATGTAGCCCTCCCGCGACCCTCCCCTCCCCCACACCAGTGTGTCAGGCCTTATGGGGAAGAGATACGATGGCGGGGGGGGGCCTGGTTACTTATATAACTCAAATTAAGCTCGCCTCCCGAGCAGCATTGCCTAATACCTACACTTTGCCCCAGAGCTAGCAGCACACAGTCGCAATATGCAATGCTCACAAAGGCCGTCGTGCCCTCAAGGGCCTGTGTTCAGTTTTAGACTGGTGGCTGACCTCTACAGCACCTCTGGTCTGGGAGATACGGTACAGTCGGCTCAACCAATCAGCTTTCTGTGTACCCAATGAAAGTAGATACGGTATTCGCTGCATGGAACGATGGTTAGGATCACCGTGAGCTGGGTTCTACAGAGAGTTTATGTACGATGTCTCACTGCGAGCTAATCTAGCAGTGCTCGCCGTAATTTCCTTCAGGGTTTCCTCTGTTTTTGTTTGTTTTTTTTTTTAAATCCCAAAGAACAGCCTATAAAGGGTGTTTGAGGATTGGTTTATTTCAGCCATTTTCTCGAGTAATGAGTTGGAACAACGGAAGCCAGCATAAAACCTGATTTCTCGCCCTCTCAAGCTGAATTTAGCATCATAATTACCACCTTTAAAAATCTATCTGTCAAAACACTATTTACCCAAGGCAAGAGTTCAGTGTATTCAATCTCATCTAGAAAAGCGCTGGTGTGAGGGCAAGTTTTTATTCCAACCATGCAGGTACACACCTGATACTCCTGACCACTCATCACACCCTGAACTAAGAATCAAGATTTGTCACTCCAAAGACATCTCTAGTGGCTGTAGCCCTAACAACATACATCTTTGTGAGCACACATGTAAAATCTAAAACACAACTAATGTCTGCAGCCTTGAGACAGGCCACATTGCATGTTCAGAGTACATAAAAATGGAAAGGCAGAGCCCCCTCCACAGTTATCTTCCTTTTTTGAAAGGGTTACCTTGTGATATAAATGGACAATAAAGACAAAAACATCCAAAATCCAAGGGAAATATCTGCTCATAGTACATCTTTGCCACCCAGTAAAATGGTGCTACTGAATGCAGTATTATCTTGTCACACAGACACATATGTTTGTGAGCACACATGATGCTCGGCAAAATCTATGATGAAGCTACGCCGCCGTAAATCTGATGGGTCATTATAAAAATAAACCTAATCTAAGGTTGGTTACTTTGCAAGATCAATACAGAGATGTCTGCCCTGATCCAAAATGGGTGTCACAGAGTTAAAGCGTCCGGTGATTAGCACTGTTACACAAGAGGCAGAAAGGCGACGTTCGATCGCGTTTCGGAGCGAATCAAGGACAATGGAGTTCTGATGATGACGTCTCCGACCAGCGGCCCTCGCCGCGAATAGACGAAGGTCAGCCAATCAAAGCCAGGCCTGAAATGACTGTGCATTATTGATGGGCTTTGTAATAAAGGCCACAGTCGATACATCACCAACTGCTGGGAACAAGGAGCTCCTTTGAGTCCATAACACCCTGCTACCGCTCCCGTGGCATTTACACAGCCATGTTCTATACCGTGCTATTTGCATTTATTTCATCTGTACAAATAGCACATCAGTAGAGGGTGAATATCTCACAGATCCACTTTTATGTCATACAAGCAGTAATGAAATGTACACACCCAGTAATTGGAAAAGTTAAACCGTAAAAAATGCCCGCATAACCAGACATTTCTCAATACAAGAAGCTCATGCATAAATGGTCGGAGGGTTTCACCGAGCATATGCTTTCTACGGGCTGACCGTTTTTCTTATTCTATGGTCCCGGATTATGGAAAATGCAATTAAAATGTTGATGATTATCATGCAGGTGCAGCATTACTGGTTACTGGAACACCTGTTTAAAACATTTTAAATTAAAATTTTTTTTTAAAACTCTTAAAAGACTCAAATAGCATGCTGCTTTGATCATCTAAATAGGCCTATCACCCTAAAAATTGTGACACCAAACCATTACAATTAAATACTATGACTGTTACCTCAACTTCATGATTTCTACAAGTATGATAGATATGCAATCTGTGCAAATGTGAGCATGTGCTGAGTGTATCAAAGGTTATGGCTTAATTTATAAGTTTAATCATTCAAATTGAAGGATACCGCCTGCTACCAATGTCCTTCCGAAGCAGAATGCCAGGCAGAAGTGAACAGGACAGCACTTCGAAAGTAAAATTAGCATCAGTCCAGAGTGTGCGCTGAAGATATGACAGCAGCTCATTCAAAATGGCCGCCATGAAGCTAGACACTCGCTTCCAAAACAGCCAAACTCAGTGAAGCCCCTCACCTGTCCCATAGAGACGGCAGCTCCACCTGCAGATCCACGTTAAAATCATCAAACACCTTCTGCGCTTTCTTTAATTCCTCTTCTGCCTGAGGGGTGGAGAGAGAGCAGTAACACCATCTGTTTACCTGGTGCGTTTTCGAGTCAGACATCAAGACTGCAATACAGGGAGAGGCAAGAAGCAGGGAGCTACACTCTTAAAAATAAAGTGAGAAATATAAATATTGGGACAGTGACGGAATATCACAATATCCAACTGGTTCACTCTAAATGGATACGAATCGCCTTATATCATAAACGAGCAATGACGATGTAGGCTGTCGAGGGGACAGTCTGCACTTTAATGAACTCTAATAGAGAAATCTGCATCCATGTGGAGTGAACTGTGTAGAGCCCTCTCTGTAAAGGTATTAATAGTGCCTACGGGAGATACAAATCTGAGTCAATGAGGATGTTACACCAAAGGCATATATACCTCAAGCCAGCACTATATACAGTATAATATATTTGCACCTCCTTGCTTTGAAAATGTACAAATTGGGACCAACATTGGTACGCTTTCAGTGTTCATTTTGGAAAAATCTGTTCTGCAAAGAACAGAACTACGCCTCCACTGTAGCTTTATTTCTGAGTGTGTGTGTACTACTGTGCTACAGTCCTGTGCCCAATACAGTGGTGCCCAATAATGAGCAGGCCTTACAGGATTTCATTTAAAACAATCGCTACACTGCTTGGATCCCCTCTCTGCCTACATACTGTTTGGATACCCTCTCTGGCTACAAGCATCTTATTCAGTGATATCAGTAGCAAAGGTGTCTGGGTAAAATGGGGCAGTCTAGCCTAGTAGCTAAGGTAATTAAATTGGGTCCAGAAGGCTGGAGAGTCAAGCAAGAGTGGAGCTGTTGGGCTCTTGTTCGAGGCCCTTAACCTTACAATGTACCAGAGGGGATTGACCCCAACTTAGGTAATTCAAATGTTAGTTATATGAGGTGAAAGTGCCAGAATTTAATATAATAAATAAAAAAGACTGAATTTATTATAATGAAAAGCAGGGTGCTATTAATGTCAGGTGTACATCATTCTCAAGCACTAAAGTAGATATGCAATCACGCGCAAATTACCAAAGGTAAATGATGAGCAGTCAATAATGTGGAACCCAATTTTCCTACATTTCAGTTAGGGGTTGACTCATCAATATTCAATTCAACCACCATTTGTGCGTGTGTATGTGTGTGTGTGTGTGTATTTGTGTGTGCAATGGCTATATAACTGAAAAAGGATTTCTCCAACTTCACAAGCATGGCATCATCATCACTGCAACAGTTCATGCTCTCGAGTGAAAAAGCAAACCTTGGCGATTTTGCGGTCATTTTTAATGGTGGCAGCCTGCAGGGTCTCTAAATGGTGTCGGGCGCTGTCGAAGTCAATCAGCTTCCTGCTTCTCTTCGAGACACGAGTCTGTGATGGAGACAAAGTGGAATTAATAATGATAATAATAATAATAATAATCAAGCGCATAGCAGTTAGTTTATTACTGGGGGGACAGAACAACTGAAACAGTTACATTCGCGAGAATAGGTTTTTTTTTTCATTGATATTACATTTATCACAACACATTATCGGCGAGGACGTGTACCCCCATGCCCCCAAAAGATTACGCCCTAGATAATAATAATAATAAAAATAATATAATTAGTGTGTGTACTTCGCCGTATAAATCATATGTATAATCTGTATTTTGTTTCACAACATAAAGCATGAAACAGTAGCTACTAAGAGCTGTTACCTATCTGAACAGTGTCGGCGCCAGAACTGGAATTTGGGGGGGCACATCCCTTTAAAACAATTATCAGTCCCGACTTCTGCTCAATCATTTTCTAAATTAAAAATACATTCCCGCCGAAAACACTCCACACTAACAAGCATCACAAGTTCTCCCTATTAAAGTAAGGCGACCACCATTCATTGGGACACGCACTTTGGTGAATTTAAATCAGCTTATTGAAAATTGCACAAAGGCGTTTCAAATGGTCTTTTCATTTCATTTCAACAATTTAAACAATTATGAAGCGCAGGTTAGATTGCCTGATGTGCCAATAAAGTAGTGCCAAAGTTTCAGAGCAGTTTTGTCTTTCATAAAGCATAGGCCTGTTCATAAGTAAATTATTTTTCTGAACTGAATTTAGCCCATTATTTCATTGCTGTTAGATCGCATGGGGTGAGAAGCCGTGTCTTCAATTGCCAGTGGATTATTACTTTGTTTGGAAAATGTGTCAATAAAGGAAAATGATTGACAACCAGCCAGGACTAAATGTTGTTAAAAAGAGATGTGTTTGTGTCCCCCCAAATTCCAGTTCTGGCACCAACACTGTACCTGAGACACAAATTTAGCCGATAAATAAAAATTAAAAAATAATATCTGGTCTTAAATATAGCAGTGGCTATTTTTCATTGAGATGAATTTGACGGGAAGCAGCTGAGGTTGTACTCAGGACCTAACATGCATTTACAGGGTAAGAGGGGTACAGGTGGACTGAGCACTAAGAGGCTGAATTTTCAAAAGTAAGAGAAATGTGCCATCACTGCAATACTTTTATATCAGGGAACTGCGCCAGGTATGTATCCAGGGTGATGAGGGAGGAATCGACCAGCCTCTGATGGAAGTCTTCCCAGAGTGCATCACAGTTCTGCAGCAAACAGGGGAGACACACACCATTCATAAACATGGTTTACGGCATCACTACACACAGGTGGCAATTGCAAGTGCCTTAAGGTGTGTCGGACAATGTGTGAGATTATACTGTATACTGTTAATATATCACAGATATTCCCACCAGCAAAAGCACAGCTGATAAAAAAAAAAATAGTGGCAAAGCCACTGCGCCCGCTTGGCCAAACATGGCCAAAATGGAACACCCCCTATTGGCCAAAGAATTGGTCCGATTGGGCTCAAAATCGAACTTGGTCTAGACCTTATGACCCTATGAAATATGAAAAGGATAGGTGAAAAACTGAAGACGCTAGATCGCAGACAAGCCTAAAGTTTACGCACGCACGCACGGACGCACGACAGACCACCACTAAAGACCTCGAGCATAGCATAAGCCCCTTTGGCCTTTTGGCCAAGCGGGCTAAAAATTTGAGTATCTTAGCTCGTAGAATAAGGGAGCTAGAGCTGTTTGAAATTTTGCAGAAAAAGCCCCCTGGTGGCCAAACCGAAAATCGCAGCACGCATGCCCAAAATTGAACTAGGGCTAGATCTTGGGCCCATATACATGCATATAAAATATGAAAAGGATCCGTTGAAAACTGAAGGCACTATTACACTGAAACAAAATCTGTGCATTTTATGACCTTTGACCTACATAACATTTAAATTTAGATCAAATCAAAAACCCATTATATATATGATGAAACTTAGGCAGAACAACCTACAGTAAAAATTTGAGCATCTTAGTGCGTAGTATAAGGGAGCTAGAGCTGTTTGAAGTTTTGCAGAAAAAGCCCCCTGGTGGCCAAACCAACAATCACAGCACGCCCAAAATCGAACTCGGGCTAGATCTTGGGCCCATATATATGCAGATGAAATATGAAAAGGATCCATAGAAAACTGAAAGCTGTATCGCGCTGAAACGACAATTGTGGACGCACGCACACACGCACAACAGACCACCACTAATGACCCTAAGCACGGCATAAGCCTGATTGGGCCTGTCGGCCAAGCGGGCTAAAAACTAGGTACGCTACACGGTGAGGACCCAGAGATGACTTACAGTATTTGAGGGATTTTTGAAAGTAATGTCATGCAAGTATGAAAATTCTGAAGCTCTGTTGAAGCTTCAGCCAATGCCTGCAACTTTATGTTTTAACCACCAAAGAGTTTGCAATTTATTTTTGTCAACTTCAATTGTAATGGTTTCAGAGCACAAACTTTTGCGCACTGAATAAAAGTGGAGGCAAGAGGATTCAAGTGTGAATAAAATAAAGAGCTTCTTTATTATGCCTGAAGCAGGGCTTCAGACACACACACTTGAAGTATAACGGGGAAACAATGATCCCCAAAATACAGTTCGTTTAGCTAGATTAATACAAGTCTGCTATGTCTACACAAGGGCAGTTTACAAAGACTTTGCAATTACACAAATTATTAGACTTAATTTAATAATTGAATCATTAAGCACAGGTGAACGTAGCTGTGGTTGCTGGAGCTGGAGTAGGCCGGGACTCAGTGCTCCAAAGATGCAGACCACTGTGGGCGAGGCATGACATCAATCAACATGTATCTCAGGTCTCAATCTCAAGAGCTATGCTAAATATTCTCCGATGCTGAAACCTACTTTCATTGCAATTGCAATACTGTCTGCATAAACAGTTCAGAAAACAGTCATAAACAGTATTGCAATTGCAATCTGTTCCCCTATCCTACCTATTTGCTTGTGCTTGTCAATCGACTTATCGTGACTTTCAAGATGGCAGCGACGGGAAACTACCTCAAGGTACTGTCTGCATAAACAGTCTTTTTTAATAAACTACCTGTGCATTTTCAAAGTTCTCAGTGCCTCGTTTTAAATGTCAGGGCCCTCGGAACTCTACCAATGAAGTGTGGAGCTACTTTGAGCCTTTTTAATGATGTATAAATAGCAATTTCTTTGCATGGCAACGCTATGCTCCATTCACTACCATTGTAAGCCTGTTGGGAGCTTTGGCTAAAAAGCCCTGTATTTCGAAATGTTGGGTGTGTACGGAGGTGGGGTATTCGACAAAAGCTAGTACTAGTTATCATATTTCAATACACCCCAAGTCAATTCCACACCGGAGTTCCCCTTTAAAGGAAATTAAAAATGTATACATATTTTTCCCATAAAAAACATAATTTTACCTATGTGATGAACTACTTTCTACTTCTGAGGAAACTAAGAAGTAGCAGAATATTAAATGTTTTATTAGGTTTTTTTGTCAATGAGTTTTGGGATAAACCAGCTCAATTAGCATGTTTTATGTAAAAAAAAAAAAAAAAAAAGTGTTCCAGACAAGACATGCATCAGCAGAAAAACAAATTAGCATAACAAAGTCACGGGCCCAAACCATCTGCCACACAATTACAAATCCAGAGAAAATCCAGTGTTTTAGTTTAGTTTCTAGTGTTCACGTTGAAACACTAGGGCTGCAAATGCATGCAATTTTGTCAGAGTCATAACAATCTGATTTCTCCAAGGGCCACACCGAATCAAAACTATCACCTCTTAGCAGCCAAACAAATTGCAATTGCAGTGCTAATGCAGCGAGAAAAATTGGAGCAGAATGCTGTCCATGGTTCCAGATGGGGGTAATTTAATTGGTGCGGGAGGTTTGATTTTATGGCAATTGCGACAGGAAATCGCTGACATAATGACTGTATTACCAAACAAGGGCATTAGCCACCCTAGACTCCGCTGGTTAGAATCGCAGGGAAAAAAAAGAGCTTATTTGGCTGGTAGGGACCCTTGTGCGAATGCCTTCTGCGTCTCCTCCCATTCTGCAACTTGTATGTCTATCAGAAGTAATGTCTCCTTTGATTGGTTTGAGTCTTACATGCTGCTTTATCCCTAGCTGTGTCTCATTTCATAGTTTCATAGTTTCTCATTTCATAACTCTTTGCGTGTTGAAAGTAAAACGTTACCTGTAATGATAGTAATTTACTGAAGCTACCCTCCTAAATTAGTTAATACAAACAGGCTCCCAAGCCTTTCTCAAGGGTCTTGAGCTCGAGACCGTGTTCCCATTAATCCTGTCCAAGTCTGCTGTTCCGTTCAGTTTATTAGGAACAAGCTTTCAATCCTTCAACGATCTACAGGAACTGCATTCCGATGAAGCTACTCCTTCCTGTCCTGGGACATTTCGGCTCCAGGGAAGTGTTCACTTCATCTGGCTGTCATTCCCGAAAGCCACTGGCTGGCGATTGGCAAGGACTCCTGACTTTGCCCACAGCATTTGAACTGTGCTATCTTCTCCTAGGTTTCATCCCACTGAAACCATAATACTATCAATAAACCCTATTATTGGATTGTACTCTGCCTCCGCACTTTATTCCTGGTCTGAATCATAACAGTACCTATTTGTGGCAGCAATGGCATCCTTCACAGCCAATTCAACTTGTCATCATTCACAGTCATTTTGGCACAACGTTAGAGAGGCCCATAAAGGAACATGGCACTTTGTGTAAAGTTAACCAGGGACTCCCAAACCAAGGCCGCTATGGGGACCAATGTGTATGCTGGTTTTTGTCCCAACCGTAATTCCAAAAATCTTACAGAGTCATGCGTACATTCTAATGCTAATGTCCCAATATCTACAGACAATAGAGAGAAATTCTTTTTGAGAACACAAAGCAGAATTTTGAGAAAGCATTTTCAAAAAATCTACTCAAAGCTGAAGGTCACTGAGGCTTGGTCGATGTAAGAGTGAGCTAAAGCACAGCACTAGGATGATGCTAAAACTGAAACAAAACAAGGTGATATTCAACACCAAGTGTTCATTGTTAAGCCGCTGCCTACCATAGCTTCACGCGCCCCTCAAAGGTTGATCGTCAGCCTCCATATACAACTTACCTTTTATGACCTTGACCTTTGACCCCAGGAACTCCAAATCCCAATCAGTTCAGCAACTGTTTATGGGGAGTTACCATGTTTGATTCAGCGAAAATCCCTCCACTACTTCAGTAGATAAAGTGCGGACAAGATACAGTACCAGTCAAAAGTTTGGACATACCCACATTTTTCTTACTATACATGTTAAATAAAGAAATAAGCAGCTTTATTTTGCAAAAAAAGATTTAATTCTTCAATCCATCAAACTAACTATCATTTCTTGTCATATTTGCACAGGATTCTTTTTTTTTTTTTTTTTTTTTTTTTTTACTGAGAAGGGCAGTCATATGACTGTAAAGAATTTGCAGTGGCACGGCTGTCCAACTTCCCAAAGACGTGCTGCACTTGAGGTAGCTTTTCATTAACCTTTTCGCCCAATAAGTCCCAAAGCTGCTTGACTTTAATTCAGCTGTTGGAAAATAGAAGGAGCTTATTTGTCTGTTTACTTTGAAAAAGATGGCTTCTTTGAAATTCCAAAATTGACACTATTCAAACAAGTAAATTATTCTCTTTTCACTTCTGAATGTTTACCTTTCACAAGATTGCATTTGAGATTATATAGAGAAGTTAAGCTGTTTAAATTTCTCTCAGAACAGAGTGCTGTGACATTAGCAAAGTGTGTCCAAGCTTTTGACTGGTACTGTATGTGTGGTGTACGATGAGACGGATACATGCAAGGATGCACCACCGGAAAACAGCAGGCCCCACACGCACTGTGTATAGCGGAGGCATAACTGCAGAAGAGCAAGAAAGCGTCTAACTGCACGAAACCCTCTCCCCCACGGCAGAGTAGGCCCGTTTGTCCTTGACTTTGGCGCGGAATCCTTGGCCAGAACGATCGGCCATGTCCTCCACATCGGAGTGCTCGCTAAGCGTTGTTAATTGACTCTTGGCGCATGGCGTGAGTTTCTCTGTACTCCGCAGAGACTGATTTCTCTGGAGCCTTGTTCTCATTCACAGATGGTGACGGCAGAACCAGAGCCGCAAAGGATCTGCTGCACAGGCCAGTCGATAAAAGCGCATTCGGATCACTGCCACAGCAGCTACAGGATTCGCTGATATTACAGTCACAAACGGCCCATTCATGATGGACAAGCTCAGCTCCTCTTAGCAGGGGCAGGGAACCCAGCTCCTGCAGAGCCACAGCCCCGCATGTTGCAGATGTCCCTCTGCTCGAACACACTCATTCAAATGATTGCAGCTTGTCAAGGGCTTGATAACAAGGCAGTCTTTTGAATCAGGCATGTAAGAGCAGAGAGTTATCCAAAACATGCAGGCTATGGCTCTCTAGCCCTAGCCAATGGCAAGACTGCTTCCCTTTCAAGTGCCAATGATCATGGGGTAAAGGTTAGCAACACTCTACACTGTATTCCCAAGCTCTATGACGTAATCTCAGTGCTATGTAATTAGACTCTGTATACTGTCTGACCACACGTTTCTGCATTTCTTTGCGAAGTAATGTGAAATGACCCAGCAGCTACGGTGCAAGCCTGAACATGAAAAGGCTGGGAGTTGAAGCCTCAGTGTCTTCACAGTAAGGTCAGTGCAGCTGTTGGGCCCTTGAGCAAGACCCCCCACCTACATTTCTCCTGGGGATATTGGCTTCTACATTGCTGATAAAAGCTTTTTTTACCTTACATGATAGCATCAGCTATATGACTGCATTGCAACACAACTTCTTTTGTATATGATATTACTTGCATATTTTACTCATAGCCAAGGAAAGCCAACAAGCTACAGAAAAAAGCATCGGCAATACCTTCCCGATGGTCATGACGTCATCCTTTCCGTACCAGTCAGGCTCATAGACCTCGTGCAGCGACTCGGTAAGGTTCATGGAGGCCTGCTGCATTCCTGTAAAAAAAAAAATAGGAGCATGGTCTGAACTCAGTACAAGCTAACAGCGTAACACAGCTCCCTAAGTTTATGTCATGGACTCAAGGCTATTGTTCCTGATGCTCAACTCAAAAGATTTGAGTATAAGACTTGTTATATTTCCAAACTATTGCTAACTCTCTAACATGGATGCATTATGTAGCTAAATCGTTGCTAACTCTCTAACATGGATGTGCAATGCCTGTTGAACTATTGCTAACTCACTAACATGGACGTGTTATGTAGCTGAACCATCGCTAGTGAGAGCCGAAAGAGGATCACAATTCAAGGGGCCCACATCTGTATTGGGACCAATATATTTATGTAGTTTATTAAAAATTGGGGTACAAGCCAAAGCTATTTCAGAGGCCCCTAAATTATATCATCCTAAAATCCATAATATCCTTCTATTATCCAAACCTAACCCAATCCAACTCACAATTTCCCTTTGTTATCTCACCTTAACATTATGTAACCCATAACATACTACTACTATCTCCTCCTATCCATATCTAACCCATAATATCCCTCTATTGTCTCACCCTAACCCTATATAACCCATAATATCTCTCTATTGTCTTACCCTAACCCTATCTAACCCATAATATCAATCTATTATCCAACCCAATCTAACCCATAATATCCATTTATTATTTCTCCCTAACCCCATCTAACCCATAATATCCATCTATTATTTCTCGCTAACCCCATCAAACCCATAATATCCATCTATTATCTCACCCTAACCCAATCTAACCCATAATATCCATCTATTATTTCTCGCTAACCCCATCAAACCCATAATATCAATCTGTTATCTAACCCTAACCCTATCTAACCCATAATATCCATCTATTATTTCTCGCTAACCCTATCAAACCCATAATATCCATCTATTATCTCACCCTAACCCTATTTAACCCATAATATCAATCTCTTATCTCACCTTAACCCTATCTAACCCATAATATCCCTCTATTGTCTGACCCTAACCCTATATAACCCATAATATCTCTCTATTGTCTTACCCTAGCCCTATCTAACCCATAGTATCAATCTATTATCCAACCCAATCTAACCCATAATATCCATTTATTATTTCTCCCTAACCCCATCAAACCCATAATATCCCCCTATTATCTCACCCTAACCCTATATAATCCATAATATCTCTCTATTGTCTCACCCTAACCCTATATAACCCATAATATCTCTCTATTGTCTCACCCTAACCCTATATACCCCATAATATCTCTCTATTATCTCACCCTGACCCTATATAACCCATAATATCCCTCTATTGTCTCACCCTAACCTTATATAACCCATAATATCTCTCTATTGTCTTACCCTAACCCTATCTAACCCATAATATCAATCTATTATCCAACCCCATCTAACCCATAATATCCATCTATTATTTCTCGCTAACCCAATCAAACCCATAATATCCATCTATTATCTCACCCTAAGCCTATCTAACCCATAATATCCATCTATTATCTCACCCTAACCCTATCTAACCCATAATATCCATCTATTATTTCTCGCTAACCCTATCAAACCCATAATATCCATCTATTATCTCACCCTAACCCTATTTAACCCATAATATCTCTCTATTATCTCACCTTAACCCTATCTAACCCATAATATCCCTCTATTGTCTGACCCTAACCCTATATAACCCGTAATATCTCTCTATTGTCTTAACCTAGCCCTATCTAACCCATAATATCAATCTATTATCCAACCCAATCTAACCCATAATATCCATTTATTATTTCTCCCTAACCCCATCAAACCCATAATATCCCTCTATTATCTCACCCTGACCCTATATAACCTATAATATCTCTCTATTGTCTCACCCTAACCCTATATACCCCATAATATCTCTCTATTATCTCACCCTTACCCTATATAACCCATAATATCCCTCTATTGTCTCACCCTAACCTTGTATAACCCATAATATCTCTCTATTGTCTTACCCTAACCCTATCTAACCCATAATATCAATCTATTATCCAACCCAATCTAACTCATAATATCCATTTATTATTTCTCCCTATCCCCATCTAACCCATAATATCCATCTATTATTTCTCGCTAACCCAGTCAAACCCATAATATCCATCTATTATCTCACCCTAAGCCTATCTAACCCATAATATCCATTTATTATCTCACCCTAAGCCTATCTAACCCATAATATCCATCTACTATTTCTCGCTAACCCCATTAAACCCATAATATCCATCTATTATCTCACCCTAAGCCTATCTAACCCATAATATCCATCTACTATTTCTCGCTAACCCCATTAAACCCATAATATCCATCTATTATCTCACCCTAAGCCTATCTAACCCATAATATCCATCTACTATTATCGCTAACCCCATCAAACCCATAATATCCATCTATTATCTCACCCTAACCCTATCTAACCCATAATATCCATCTATTATTTCTCGCTAACCCCATCAAACCCATAATATCCATCTATTATCTCACCCTAACCCTATTTAACCCATAATATCTCTCTATTATCTCACCTTAACCCTATCTAACCCACAATATCCCTCTAATTCCTCACCCTAACCCTATAAAACCCATAATATCCCGCTATTATCTCACCGTAACCCAATATAACCCACAATATCCATCTATGGTAGCCCTGGTCAGGCAGCCCATCCCAAAATGCATTCAGCAAGAAGCAGAAAACCCTTTATGGTTTGTCAATTCAATGGAGGGTAATTACTGTGTCTTATTCATAAAATATAAAATTGTCTCATATGTCAGCATGCCCATGAGCATGTTTGTGTGTGTGTGTGTGTGTGTGTGTGTGTGCGTGAGCACTCATTTGAGTTTGGAGGCTCACCTTTCACAGCTGCCAGATAGGCCTTCATCTCCCTCTGCAACCGCGATCCTTCCGTCTGCGGAGGAGACACAATGGCAGTTGATGACAGATCAGTTAAACTATCTCATCCAAAGCAATGATCAAAAACCTTTTGACTTCCCCTACATATGAAAGCATTTCAACTGATTATATTTAGGCAACAGCAACGTTGCAGCAAGAGAGCATATGTGTTCTGCCCAGATTGAATGAAGGTTAATGAGGCTAAATTAGTTTTACCATTCCAAGAGAAAACTGGAGGGTGGGTGCAGTAATACTCCAGTATGGTTGATCCTTTCGTGCCCACATAGGGAAATTTCCGTATCATGTTAATTGACTCTACTGTCTGAATTATCCGTAATTGTCATTATTTTCGATTGCCTTGGTGCAGGGCTCTTCAGTCTAATCCAGTAAGGACTGGTGTGGGTGCAGGCCTTTATTCCAACCAACCAGTTACACACATAATTCTACTAATCAAGGTCTTTAGCAAAGATTCAAATTCAAACTGATCATGTGTCTCAAAACATTTGCTGTCAATATGCAAAATCTGCTACATTTTTCTGTAAATAAATCCATCCAAATTGTGCTGAAATGTATAAGCAACATATAACTTCACTATTTATGCTATGGTTAACTCAGAATTTAACTGAAACTTTCAGATATCTGAACTGGATAGGAGTGGTCCTCATCAACTTGGGCAGAGCAGTCATGTTTGGTTTTGTACAAGCTGGGTTTAAAGGGTTAAGCACCCTTACACTGAGGTCCTGAATCAGCCCCTGAAAGAAGCAAGGTAGCTGCTAATACAGCCAGCTGTGTTACAGCCAGGACAACAGTGTGGCATCCAGTAGCTGTCCGTGGTCCTGAATTAGACCACTTATAGAGAGCTGCTGCTGCTGCTGCTGTCCCAGGTGCTGAAAGCCGAATCAAGAGCAAATGTCTCGGTGCCAAACGGACTGCTGAGTTGCAATAATAATTATGCCTGTCAGGACCTGGTGCTTGCCTCCACGCAGATTAACTATAAATGGATATTTCTGCGGGGAGAGCAGGGTTCGAGAGAAATGTGTTTCTTCGCGGGAAATAAAATGGAGATGTATCAGTGAGAAGGAAATAAATATTAATAGAGTCCAATCAGCTTTAAGGAGGCACGCTTATGTCATCGGCAGAAAAGCCAAGGCTTTGTCACATGATCACTCCAGTGGATACATGTGGCTTACAATCGCATGACAACCGCGACATAGAAAACTGTAAATCAAAAACACACTGAGACGCCGGCCAAGCTGTCAGACATCTTGTGTCACATATTTACATAATTAACATCAGAACTGCATTCTAGCTTCGCTCAAAGTATATGAACTCAGCAGGAATTCCATAACGTTCCCTGAGAACATTAGACCCAAATATGTAAAATTACACACAAATAGGCAGTCATTTGAACACATATTAGTGAAATAGTGAGGCAAAACATTTTCAAACCAACTTTTTAACCCTTCAAAGAACATAACTCTACAATATAAAACTTTAAGTAGAATATAGAGACATTAATCTCCTTTACGGTTTCACTTTTTATTATCCTGGTATTTTCCCTGACATATATACAACCAGGCTGGATGGCTTAAGCGAATCCATCAACTCCAGCACATAAAAAAAACAACATCACATTCCTCTTTCCGCCACGTAATAAAACACAGACTAATAAAAACATCAAAGATGTAGCACGTTATTCAGAGGGTCTGCGTAGCTCAGACCTGCACTGCGCATGTAAATTGCAGGCGATGTCACGGCCCACTGTTACTCATTAACTGACGATAAATATAGACAGGGCAGCTGTGACGTCAGCTGCCAGGGAGTAAACAGAGAGGAGCTGAGGCTGACAGGAAGTCATTGGTTTTATATGCGTATGGAGGAAGACAGCACACAGCTGTCCTATCTCGATTGTATTACCCCAACGACTGGGAAGAGGCCACAGCTGGTTCTTTTCCAGGGACAGATATAGACCATAATTCAGGTCTTCTCAGCAGCAAAGCAGGAGCAGCCTGTCTGACAGCTGTCGGCAGGGAGAGAGAGGGGTTCGGTCTGAAAGCTCCGACCTGCGATCACATGCTGCCGTCATGTGCTGTCGGAAATATTGTATTGTGTGAAGGTGAATGGCCCACAAAGGTTTTAATTACCGGAATCAATCCCAAAGAAGCCAGGACATCACTGATCCGCTTGAGGCAATCACGCATGTTTGTAACAGTTTGAAAGTCAATGCTGGGGTGTCGCCAGGATTCTGTTTGTCTGTATATCATCCTGGTTTCGTATTATCTGGGACAGCGGTCATCACTCCTGATCACAGAAGGCTGCAGGCTCAGATATGGTTTGTTTACCTTTATATAAGCAAACTATTCAGAGCCAAGAAGCCAGGCGCAGTGACTGACATTTATTCTTTATGCTGTCACTTGTATCAAGTGGCTTACAGTTAATTAGATGAAGCAGGGGCCAATCCCTGAGGCAAAGAGGGGTTAGGGGCCTTGCTCAAGGGCCCAACAGCTGCACTGATGTTACTATGGCGACACCAGGACTTGTTCCATCCACCTCCCAGCCCTGAGACCACGCAGCTGTGCAATGGAACACACCCAGTTTAGCCCATTAACTAAGTGCAGAGTGACCCACTCATTAGCAGTTGTGAGGAGTGGGAACTGGCAGAGACCAATTCCCACCACAAATCTGATCTAAAAGCTATTGCCAAGAAACAATCAGCCACTAAGGTCTCCATAGATACTGCGGAGTCAAGAAAACGAAAACAGAGAGATGCTCCTATGGGAATTACCCTCCCAATTGCGATGCAAATTGGGCACACGAAAAGATAGAAACTAAGGAAAATAACTAATGCAACATTTCTTCTAATCCCTCTCTAAATATAAACGCGAAGACCGTGCAAACAAACCCAGAGCTAATACCCTCTAGCTGTTACCGGCTCTCATGCATAGACAACAATCAAATGGGGAGCAAGTGCCACTTCCGCATAAATAGAGACAGAGCGCAGGTGCTCTGAATCATCAATTAACCAGCTCTGGTAAGGCAGACAACTGTAAAGGAATTTGATAGCCGAGCGGCCAAAACCAATCGGTGACACCAATAATGAGTAATAGAAGTGCACCCCTCACAGAACAAATAAATCCAAACAAACGGTCTCCCCGGAATCGTGACTAGCAGTATTTCATGGTGTCTAACCTGACAGTGGCCGGTCTGCGATCTTTCCCAAACTCTCACACTGTAATCTCGGAGAGATGACATCATCAGTAGCTGCCTGAGCAGCCTGTAACACTAGAATACAGTGGACTCCAGCGAGGCCACAATCCTCTGACTGAGCGCTTGAAATAAGAAGCATTCGGCATTGTAAAGCTGACAAAAGAGCTCAGCAGGACGTGTCAATCGCGCTCCAGACAGATGAGCCTCCCAGTGCTACTTAACCAGTGAGCAGCACTGCTCTGAGGTGACAGCTCGAGCTTCACAGCAGAAAATAGAGCTTTTATTTCTGAGTTCCTCTGATACTGCCCTGTCAGAAAAAGAGTGCAGAGATGCCATGTACAGGACAGCGACGGCTTTTGACTGCGACAGCGTCCTCACAGGGGCAGGTTCTGTACCTGTTATCGGTGAGATTAGTATTCTGCTCACAGGTACACACACACAACCCAGTGTGGGCCAACTGCACCACAGAGAGGAAAAATAAAAAATGAGCCCCCAACCCCCCACCCCACCCCTTTTCTCATTTTCTGAAATTGTGGTGCACAGATGGCGGAGAGTTTTCTCACTTCAGAGAGCAACAGAACTTCTCGAAATTGTTTTCAGAGCTGCTTTGAAATATGAGAATGAGTTTTTCATTCAGGGACATGAGCAGAAGAACCATGAGTGTCCCAATGCAGCCAGACTGAAGCTGCACAGCTAATGTGAAGCTCCGATTACAGCAGGCATGAACATGGCAAATAAAATTCAAATGTGAAGCTGCACAGCTAATGTGAAGCTCCGATTACAGCAGGCATGAACATGGCAAATAAAATTCAAATGTGGTTTTCCCTTCAGCAAGGCTAACTACAGATACAGCGAGGACCATAATTCATTGGACAGTGACCCATTTTTTGCTATTTTGGTTCTTTAGGCAGAGTCAATCACCCGGCCAGAATCCGACTGCACATGTATTTTACATGCTGAAGAGGAGACTGAAGGCAAAAAGTCCCCAAAACAAGCAGGAAGTGAAGATGTTGCAGTACAGGCCAGGCAGAGCATCACCAGGGAAGATACTCAGTGTCTGGTGACGTCTATGCATCACAGACTTCAAGCAGTCATTATATGGAAAGGATATGCATCCAAATACTAAAAATGACCGCTTTAATCTGCATTATGCTTGACTGTCCAATATTTTTTATCCACCAAAAAATAGGAGGAAGTATGTACTAAAGGTCCTGTCATTTCTAAATATTTCATCTGATATGGGTGAAAACGCCCTCAAGTTATAGCTCACAGCCCACACTTCAAACTCACTGTCATTGTATCCTTTCAAACTCAAAGGGCAAGAGTATAGAACCAAAGTAACAAATGTGCCACTGTCCGATAAATTATGGTGCTCGCCATATGAGACTGGAATGTTCTCAAGACATTCCACAGAGAACTGAGAGACTTAAGGTCCTGGAGTTCTGGAACACCGAAACTGAATTTTGAAAAACATTTTTTTTTTTAAAAACTACTCTTCAAAGGCACTGTTGAGCATCTGGAACTGTCAAGGTAAACATATTTCTGACTGAGTAGGCCTAGTTACCAGATCTGAGTAGAGAAAACTAGCGCCTAAGTCGACAAACAGGTGAGCATCGACAAAATCCATAGCCTAGATTCCAATTTCCAAAAACTGAATGGCGGCTGTTTTCCATTTTTACCTCCGCCAAGGAGGTTACGTTTTTGCTGGCGTTGGTTTGTTTGTTTGTGAACAAGATAACTCAAAAAGTAATACACGGATATCTCTGACATTTTGTGGGTGGGTTGTTATTACATCAGGGATGGACCCTATTGATTATGACCGCGGTCGGTCAAACAAAATGGCCACCACGGCGGCAGCATGATTTTGACTGCGCTGCCTTGGCAGAGGTTTGCACTCATGGAGTGCCTGTGGTTCAGCACACATATCTCCCCACTGTGTTTTCAGCAGATATCTGCACCTGCAGTGGTAGCCATGCTAGCTGAGTTAGCAGCAGCACTGATTAGGGTAATGGGGTTTACAGCTTCTACAGAAGGACTGTGGAAGCTGTGGCAACCCTTCCTGGTGAATAAAGCCATCTTAATCAGGATTAGACAGGACGGCTGGGAACCAACAGATTATACTGCCTTTCCCCACTCTGTACACACGTTTTCCCAAAGAAACGGGCGACCTGCATGCCAAAAGTAGCAGCGAACACATTGCAGAACGTCTCGCACATGCTGGGAGATTAAGGTACTTAATTGGTTAACTCTAATTACATTTTTTTACGATTAATTCCTGTTTATGCCCGTAGGAGTTAGAAACATGAAAAATGAAAAGCTGACTGAGAAGAATTATTCAAAAAACAGCAGCTTACGCATCAAAGTGAAGGTGTCAGCTAGAACATGAACAGTAGGACATCCTGGAACACAAAACACTACACCAAGACCTTTCTGTCAACTGGCCAACAATATAATTAGAAGTCACTGAGTCACAGAAGAATTAGAAAAAACAGAAACAAATAAGGCTGAAGCGGCTAAAGAACAACAATAAAGAAATATTACAATAATAATACAAATACAGTGATAACGCCCAGTCGGACTGCCCCAGTTTCAGAGTGCTGCGTTAGGTACAGCACAGCCATAAGAAATCTGCCTCAGTGTGGGGGAAGGGCTTATCTCCCGGCAACATTCTGTTATCATGAGGAAGGGGAGGGGCAGTGTGAAAAACCATTCAGTGCTAACAGCAGAACCGCACACAGAGAGGAAATCCGCGATCAGACCATCTCCATCGTCTCACACATGAAAGATTCTGCAGTGTGATTAGCAAGACACAAATTAGCATAACTGAGAGTGTGCGCTCGTGAAAGCGTGCATAATGAATATGGGCACTTATGGGGAAAAATGCATATTGTGTGCATAAAACTGAACTGAATATGCAGTATGTACAGCCTTGAAAATTAAGGTAAAAAATGATTTTCGGAACACGGTGCTCATGAAACAGCAGTCTTCACTTCAGGGAGTTTATTTATCTTTTCACCGTGCGTGTGTGTGTGTATGTATTTTTTATATTATATATACAGTGGCGCTTGAAAGTTTGTGAACCCCTTAAAATTTTCTGTATTTCTGCATAAATATGACCTAAAACATCATCAGATTTTCACACAAGTCCTAAAAGTAGATAAAGAAAACCCAGTTAAACAAATGAGACAAAAATATTATACTTAGTCATTTATTTATTGAGGAAAATGATCCAATATTACATATCTGTGAGCGGCAAAAGTATGTTAACCTCTAGGATTAGTGATTCATTTGAAGGTGAAATTAGAGTCAGGTGTATTCAATCAATGGGATGACAATCAGGTGTGAGTGGGCACCCTGTTTTATTTAAAGAACAGGAATCTATCAAAGTCTGATCTTCACAACACATGTTTGTGGAAGTGTATCATGGCACGAACAAAGGAGATTTCTGAGGACCTCAGAAAAAGCGTTGTTGATGCTCATCAGGCTGGAAAAGGTTACAAAACCATCTCTAAAGAGTTTGGACTCCACCAATCCACAGTCAGACAGATTGTGTACAAATGGAGGAAATTCAAGACCATTGTTACCCTCCCCAGGAGTGGTCGACCAACAAAGATCACTCCAAGAGCAAGGCGTGTAATAGTCGGCGAGGTCACAAAGGACCCCAGGGTAACTTCTAAGCAACTGAAGGCCTCTCTCACGTTGGCTAATGTTAATGTTCATGAGTCCACCATCAGCAGAACACTGAACAACAATGGTGTGCATGGCAGGGTTGCAAGGAGAAAGCCACTGCTCTCCAAAAAGAACATTGCTGCTCATCTGCAGTTTGCTAAAGATCACGTGGACAAGCCAGAAGGCTATTGGAAAAATGTTTTGTGGACGGATAAGACCAAAATAGAACTTTTTGGTTTAAATGAGAAGCGTTATGTTTGGAGAAAGGAAAACACTGCTTTCCAGCATAAGAACCTTATCCCATCTGTGAAACATGGTGGTGGTAGTATCATGGTTTGGGCCTGTTTTGCTGCATCTGGGCCAGGACGGCTTGCCATCATTGATGGAACAATGAATTCTGAATTATACCAGCGAATTCTAAAGGAAAATGTCTGGACATCTGTCCGTGAACTGAATGTCAAGATAAGGTGGGCCATGCAACAAGACAATGACCCTAAGCACACAAGTCGTTCTACCAAAGAATGGTTAAAGAAGAGTAAAGTTAATGTTTTGGAACGGCCAAGTCAAAGTCCTGACCTTAATCCAATTGAAATGTTGTGGAAGGACCTGAAGCGAACAGTTCATGTGAGGAAACCCACCAACATCCCAGAGTTGAAGCTGTTCTGTATGAAGGAATGGGTTAAAATTCCTCCAAGCTGATGTGCAGGACTGATCAACAGTTATCGGAAACGTTTCCTTGCAGTTATTGCTGCACAAGGGGGTCACATCAGATACTGAAAGCAAAGGTTCACATACTTTGCCACTCACAGATATGTAATATTGGATCATTTTCCTCAATAAATAAATGACCAAATATAATACTTTTGTCTCATTTGTTTAACTGGGTTCTCTTTATCTACTTTTATGACTTGTGTGAAAATCTGATGATGTTTTAGGTCATATTTATGCAGAAATCTAGAAAATTCTAAAGGGTTCACAAACTTTCAAGCACCACTGTATATATATAAAAGGTTTCAGGGAAAATGCGTCAAACGCCTATTTCTACGGTAGGCTAGGGTAGGGCAGTGCAATAGTAAATCTAATTTTTCTAAATATGTGACATAGCCACCATTTTAAAACCTTTTAAAAATTTAACTTTTTTTCTAAATTGTGACAAATGTCATGTTAGTTTGTTTGCAAAATGCAGCAACTCCGCTCAACCAATCGTGGCAAGCTTAGTGGTCATGTTTTTGCTTTTTTTATTTTTTTTTTACAGCAAACAAGGTGAAAATCACAGCAAACACCAAAAATCTGAACAGTTTTTATGACTGTAAGAAGCTGTGACACCATCCCATACATCAAAAAAGAGAAAAATAGATGAATCTGTAAAATTTAAATCCAAATTAAAAGTTGGCAGACACAATCTGGAAACTTCTACACACCAGCTACGAACACCCACAGGACAGTCGGCTGTTCAAGGCAAATTCACTGAATTCAAGTCAGTTACAGACATACATAATGCGCAATTAAAGTATTTTACATAATTATGCTGATACGAGGATTGTAACAGCACAGTAAACTGATTTTGTACAATTTTCCCATATCGTGCAATTTAGACAATTCAGTGGCTAACTTTTTTTTCTTTCTAAGTAGATAAAACAGAAAAAATATGCAGCATTTTTAAAAAAAAATGGTTCTAGAATACTCCAAATAAAATGCAAGTCATACATTCAGTATTTGATAATTCATCACAGTTCTCTTGAGTTTTGAACCCCAAGGGTCTGTGCTTAAAATTAACACAGCAAGACGACATGTGATTGAGGAAGATAAAAATGTTAATTTTCTCAAAAGTAATTTTTGGGATATGTCCCCAAGCCATTCATTTTTAGGAATGTCTATCTGTACTATCTCCATTGGCTTCAGGCCCTTAAAGACCTAATTATTAATTTAAGTGTGCGTGCAGGTTTGTAAATAACTGATCAGGCTGTTTCAGGAGTGACTAACTAATGGCCATTTAAAATCAAAAGTGACCAATCAGGTGAATCTTGCGGAATTGTTTGGACAGGATGTAAGCAAAGCATCTGCATATTTTTGAGGTAAATGTCAATGTCAACAACTGCGCAAAGACTTACTGTGCGTGTTTTTGGTCTGATGCTGTTTCAAGAAGGTTTATTCACATTCCTAAGCACTAGTGATTTTAAAAAGCCGTTGGTTGGACGAGCTGGCTTGATGACAGCGCTGTACACTGCCCTGTCAAGCCAGACGACAGTATCTGCAAATTTCTCAAAATTGGGAAAACCTGCCATTGACCCTCCACAGCACCAGCTCCATCTATTTTTAGCAGAGATTAGCCTGATCAATACACATGTACAGAGTTATTGCATATGCAAGTTAGCAGTATCTACAAAAGTAGGGCAGGAGGTCAAGCCAAAGGGCAGTATCTGCAGTATCTCCTATCTGGGTCAACTTCTCAAAAATATTTCGATTCACCAAAAATTCAGGGTCTAATAGGAAGTCAATGTCGTTGATAGCATTGTGGTCCATGTAATTGCCTTCCAGTACCAAGAGTAAAACATTAAGGCCAATTTTCTCAGTTTCACTATTTTGCAGATACTGCCGTCTGGCTTGACAGGGCAGTACAAACAATCTCATTTTTTTACATTTCCTGCCAGAATTTCATGTTCTTTTCCATCCTACTGCTTCACTCTGTCCACATTCTTTCAATTTCATCACTTCATTCCTCTTCCTCATCTCCCCTTCACCCATCCCTCCATTCCATCACTATGCATCTCTACTAGTCCTGACTGACTGACAGCTGTCTCTGACTCATACACGCACAACCTTTTCACATGTTAGCAATACTGATCATAGCTGGATAATCCTGCAGTGTAAAAATCATGAGCAGGGGCAGCCCACTGTCTAGTAACTGAGGTGCTTGAAGCTCCAGTGCAACAACAATAAGACCGGTATAGCTGCTGGGCCCTTGAGCAAGTCCCCTAAACCCATACTGCTCCAGGGACGATTTTCCTCCGCTTAGACTAATGAACTGTAAGTCACTTCAGATAGAAGCAGCTAAAGTAACTGAAGTGCATAATATGACAGGAGATTAATACACCAGAAAGGCACCCAATCATGGGCTTCATTATGCATTCCAGTATTCCTGCACAACTGCATCATAGCATCATGACCAAACAGTGGACCAGCCGAAGAAACAGAAACCTCGATTAGTTTGAACTGGACTGCTGACGCAGAATCAGATTTCCATTGATCCACATGTTAAGAGAATAAAAGCTAAGCTGACCCCAGACCAGTACTCCAAGTCTGAGTTGTTTTATGAACATGAGTTAGTGTGTACTCACTTATTCTGTCTTAGATAGGTGTGCATTAAAGGTGATATTCCTCCTAGCATAAATGGCGCGCAGTTTGAGGAGCTACTTCTAGCACACAATTCGTGACACAGCCACATTCCAATAGACACTCACACACATATCACACACTGCTCCACCCCACAAGAAGGTGGCTAAATAATCTCTTCTCCTGCTCTGCCTTTGTGGCATAGTATGCCCCTGCCTGCTGCCGTGCTGCATTACTCTCAGCTGCTGCATCACTCCTGCCTGCTGCTGTGCTGCATTACTCTCAGCTGCTGCATCACTCCTGCCTGCTGCTGTGCTGCATTACTCTAAGCTGCTGCATCACTCCTGCCCGCTGCTGTGCTGCATCACTCTCAGCTGCTGCATCACTCCTGCCTGCTGCTGTGCTGCATTACTCTAAGCGGCTGCAGCACTCCTGCCTGCTGCTGTGCTGCATTACTCTAAGCGGCTGCAGCACTCCTGCCTGCTGCTGTGCTGCATTACTCTAAGCTGCTGCATCACTCCTGCCCGCTGCTGTGCTGCATTACTCTCAGCTGCTGCATCACTCCTGCCTGCCGCTGTGCTGCATTACTCTCAGCTGCTGCATCACTCCTGCCTGCTGTTAGTTAACATCCCACCTCCACTCCAGCATCCATTTGTGGGCTCTGCATCTGTACTGGGAGAGTGAGAGGATGGTGTGCCCTTACACTCCCAGCCCTCTTCTCCTCAGGCTCAGTAAAACCATAGGGGGTGGGGTGTCAGGGTCAGAGCCTCAATGTAAAACTATCCTGCATCTATTTATTATGGCTACTATTGATGGTTTGCACGTGAGTCGGCTGACAGAAATCAATAAATATAACAGTAACATTGTTTTTATATTACTCATCTTTAACACACACGATGCTAAAAATTTGGAGGGATTTGCTGTTCATTAAAACCATGATCAGAAGTGACCTATAGATCCCGGCTTGTGCCTCCATCTGGAGTCATCTTGTTTAAGCGGCGTGGATCATCAAAGGCGACAGTGACTCTGGCTCCAGGGATCAAACACAGCACAGTCCCAACATCGCAGTCAGGGCTGTCATGCAGGAATCACACACAGCAGGACTGCCACTGGTGCAGGGAGCTTTATTTCAGCAAAGCTTAAAAACGCTGTGAACAGGAAGCTAGCATAGTGTGAACTTCTGCAATATGACAGATATGCCAGTCATATAAATCTTCCGGCAGAATTTCCAAGAGCAGGCGGGAGTCGATTGGATTGATGCTGAATGCGGACTCGAATCCAGAACTGCGGTGGATTCAGACGTGCATGGAAAGGTGATGATTGGATTGGACCAGTGATTGACAGACGCATGTAATACCAAGCCAGCTGGTGCCTGATCAGGCATATTAACTCTTAGAGCACTAAATGCAGCTGTTGTTGCTCAATGATATAAGATATCAAAATCAAAGCTGTTGAAAGCCTATTCATATGCCAACTTGTTTATAAGAGCTCCCGGGATCTCTTTTAAAGGTGCCTTGTGTAACGGACAGCCAAAAATTTAATTCATACTCTACACACTCCAAAGAAAAAGGGGGCAGTATACCTGCAGAAAGTGAGTTCGTCTACCCTAGCGTAACAATCGAGAAATGGCACGGTCCCTCCTCCCATCAAGCCTACTGTCCATGCTCCGACCCCACCTTCCCAAGGACCCCAGAGCCATAACCGACTATCTACAATCCAAACAGGGCCGCTCTGTCTCCAAAACTCTGAGATATAAATGCATGAACGAACGTCAGTTGATGTCAAGTGATTCTGTACTATGACATCTTCAAGCTACTCTGCTTCACCCGATCCAGTAAATATGTCCAAATTACATGTCATTGTTCATTCGAAATAAATCCATTAGCTAGATAACATTCGCTGCTGTTGAGCTAGCTAGCATCAACGTAACGTTAGCTAATGTTAAGCGCTAATGCTGAACCAACATTTGCGTGAATAAATTTATCTAATGCCGGACTTTACCATAACCAGTCTCTGATCCCAAAATCAGCTGGACAGTCGATCGCCACTGTTAGTTGACCATCACTTTAACGTATGTCATTAAAAGAGTTATAGCGGAGTTCAAAATTATGAAGTAATCTTAGCTGCACATGTACAAGTAAAACTAGGGACAAGATCATTTTAGAGCGTTACGTATGCTGCCCGCCTGATGATAATTTCACAGTATGCAACCAGATTGCCTGATCTGCAGTCTTCATTAGCAAGACCTCTTCTAGCAATCAAGTATCATTGGTCACAACTAAACATTCTGTCATGTTTCATTACATTATGCAATGTTTTCTGTTACGGTTTGAGCGTTCATTTTGGGTTCATTATTATCGAAGCTATTTCAAGCTTCTTAGCTAATGTACCTTCCACACGATTGACATCAGGTTCAAGCACGCCTTCAAGCCATGCGATTTATTCGTGCACTGCAGTTTGGCTGGCTGTTATGTTGCCCGCATACCGCCACCCATGGCAGAAACTGGCATTATGACATAGGACGGTGCGCAGCTAGTGATTTACCGTGCTAAGTCAGGTTGATATCTCTGCAGCACTATACCTTGTCATCTTTTTTATGACATCATTGCCCTTATTTCTTCTCATTCTTTTGCTGTGTCTAGCTCATTTTTTGGATATTTTGACCTCAATTCTTACACAGGGCACCTTTAAACAAGTCGCCACATGATAGGTTTTCAACAGCACAAGATAATTAATTTTATATATTTTAAAAATTTATTTCAGCGCTCTATGGAGTAATAGTGAAATAATTTTCCCAGGTGTGGTATGAAACAGTTGTCGGCGCGAAACTACACAGGTTTTACAATTTTATTATTCGTGTTAAACATACAGTTTAATATTTTTTCATAAGCTTATTCAAAACAGATAAAAATTTAGGAAAAAGTGAATTTTGATTCATTATCATTGACCGTGAGACTGCTGAAATAAATTTTCAAAAAATTCTAAATAAATGATATTGTGCTGTTGAAAACCTATCAACTGAAGGAGCTCTTTTAAACAAGCTGCCACATGATAGGCTTTCAACAGCTTTGATTTTGATATCCTACATCATTGAGCAACAATAGCTGCATTCAGCGCTCTAAGGGTTAATCATATCATCAAAACAGTAATATTTACAGACTACTGAAGGTGCATTCAGCTGAGCAGACATTACCAGACAAAGCTGTTGCGCTCACCTCCTGCCGCTTGAAGTTCTGGACACACTGTTCAAACTGCTCATCTTTCGTCTCGTCGGCCTTACCAAGTTTCTGCAGTACCTGTAAGACACAGAAAGAGATGAGTCAACAGAAACAACCACTTCCTCCTATGGAAAGAGGACAAATCCTCAAAGCAGTTTCTCCTCGTCACATAATTGAATTATTTTGCCTCATTGCTCTGGGACAATTTATCTCTGCTCATGAATTCTCGCGATATATAGTTCATCCACTTTTGTGATCCAACAATTAAAACATTTACTTACATTACAACAGAGGTTGCCAGACAAAATAACTAGCGGTCATATTTACAGATTTAGAATAACACTTGACACATTGTTGAAAACGTATTTAACCCCTACGCGCATAGAAGACGCCGGTGACTACAAAATTCTGAAATTTAATTGCTAAATAATTTGTAATTGAAATTCCAAATGAGACAAGTGTCTTGCTTCATTGAAATAATGTTTCCAGTAGCTGTGACATAAATCCTGAGTTATAAAACCTTAAACAGAGTCATGCACAACAGACAAGGATTGGCATCATTTTGAATTCATGAAGGGGTGTAATGTGCAATGTGTATTCCAATTGATGTCAGAAATATGAACAACTCAATAGTTCAGAATACCCAGAAGTAAGTAGAGTGCGGGAAATAGAGTCAGTCAGCCTTAAATTCGGACATAATGGGTGATAATACGACAGCCTGGGAAGCTGTGTGCGCTCCAAGGAAGAACTACTGCTCTTAATAAAGTTATGAGTAAAATGAGCCGCCTTTTCACAGGTGAAAATTACAGTTTACCCTTGAATTTTACACTTTTTAATTTGCTTGGTTATGTTCACATGAAATGTAATTTGATCTCATGTGATTCTCACACATGTATTTTGGAGTCTTTCTGTTAATTTTCTTCTGACGAAACAACAGTTACTGCATAAATACAGAAAAGAAGGACTGGGTGGCCACTTTGTTTTTCAGAGCACTAAAACCCAGTGACCTGCATACTGCCCTTAGACTAATAAATCCTATGTGAGATATATTGATATGCCCAGCTCAGACCTATTCAGTCCTGAACTGGAACAAGTAGCAATATCGATACTGAACGCATCAAGGGTTTTTCAAAAGATAAAGACCACAAACAAAATGGATGTACTGAGAGGAACATTTGTCAAATTAGTACCACATCAAAAAATACCCAAAGTCCTTTACTCCAATGCTCCGCCCACTTGCAGCAGAATCTGTTTTGCCATTTAAAACTGTTCCTTTACAAACACTGATTCCACAGCGAGAATTTCTTCCTTCACTGAATTTGACGCACTCATAAATTACCATCGAGGCGAATCCTCTTTCTCAGGACGGCCGGTGAATCCTGAGCTACCTGACACTTCCTGTCGGCTCGGCGCTGTCGCGCTCGTATCCCGAATGAGAGTCGAGCAGTCGTGCTGAGCATGACTAACAGTCTGTTCCGCCCGCATCGCTACCCCCCCCGCCCACATCGCCCGCAGTGAGTCAGCACTCACGAGACCCCGTCTCCCGCAGCATAAATTTATCACCGTTCCCGCAAAGCATTCTGGGAGCAAAAATCGATGGCGAAAAGGTCTGACATCCGGAGGCTCAGGAAGCGCGGAGGATAGAGCGAGCAACTGTCCCGCACAGACTCCTTCATCACTACATTTTTTGTGTTGGTGTTTTTTTGTCCAGATCATTAATGAGGGGGAAGGGGGTGTTCAGCCAAGAGAAAAAGCCTGTGTCGTAATGAGCCGAAAATTATTATTTTTTTTTTGTGATGAATTGTTTCTATTCATTACTGATGGGTGGTGGGGCACAGAAATACAGTAATAAGCTGATATCCCCAATAACAAGGAGTCCCAATGAGCCCAATATCTGGCTGTTTTCGTAACAGGCCTACAACGGCCGAATGAAGCGTAAAACCCAAACTGAGACAGGAAAATCAGGTTCAGAGGCCAAAAACCACCGTGTTATTTTGCTCCAGTCAAGTGGACAGGTGAACAGAGGTTACAATTTTTAGTTTTATAATATTCAGTAAAAGAGCAATAATAATGACCTGCATTCTCCAAACAGCAACCCTTCAGAGTCAATCCCTTCAGCACAGAATGTAATCTGTCATTCATATTTTACACAAAAGATGTTACATAAATGCAGCTACACAGAGTTAATTCAGAAAAATCTTCATGATGTAAGACACTGAAACAGGCACAGTAGTGCTTTTCTGGCAATAAAATTGACATTTTTGAATTCGACAAATCTAATTACTGCTGACTGTCGTCTTCAAAGAAAGTCATTTAATTCGGGAACTGCAGGAATTTGAATTATGTCTGAGTGGGCAGAAAATATGAGAAAAACATGAAATGAGTCACGAGTAACAAATGGCCGAGTGCTCCTGAGGTTAAAACAAATTATTTTTCAGAATACACACTACAGCCCATACAGGGAGACTATGAGAGAGAAACTGCATGAAAAGGGCTCCAAATCCATACAATACTGATATTTATGTTAATTCCAGCAAATTCAAGCTGACAGTCATCATTTTGACCTCATACAGTATCGTGAAATAGTATTTTCCCACTTCCCAATTTCTTTTATTTATGTTTATTTGTCAGATTTAAATGTTTCAGACCATCTAATTAATTTTAATACAAAACATAGACTATGTGAGTAAACACAAAATGCAGCTGTGAAATGATCATTTCATTTATTGAAGGTCTTAACTGGCAATGAGTCTTCTGCATCCTTGTGAAGGAGTTCTGGCCCTCTCTTCTTTGCAGAATTGTTTTAATTCAGGTACATTAGACAGTTTTCGAGCATGAAATGCCTGTTTAAGATCATGCCACAGCATCCCAGTCAGATTCAATTCAGGACTTTGACTTGACCACTCTGAAACGTTTTTGTTTCTGTTGAGCCAGTCAAAGGTGGCCTCGTAGCTTACGTGCTTCAGATCGTTGTGCTGCAGTAAAACCCAACTGCACTTGAGCTTTAGGACATGAACTGATGACCGGAATTTCTTCTTCAGGATTTTCAATTAGCTGTTATAATTTATCGTTCCATCAATTATGGCAAGTCCCTCAGGTCCTGAAGCAGCAAAGCAGCCCTCGACCATCACACTACTACCACTGTGTTTGACTGCTGGTATAATATTCTTATTGAGGAATACTGTGCTTTACACGAGATGTAACGGGATCCATGTCTTCCAAAAACGACCACTTTTATTCCACAAGTCGTGTGGGTCATTAAGATGTTTTTTTTTTTTTTGCAAAAAGGAGAGGAGCCTTGGTGTTCTTTTTTGGTCAGCAGTGGTTTTCACCTGTCAGCTCTTTCATCGTTGCCATTTTTGCCCAGGGTCTCTTTTATTGTGGAATCGTGAACACTGACCTTAACTGGGTTAGTGAGGCCAGCAGTTCAGCAGATGTTAGTCTGGGTTCTTTTCTGACTTCCTGAATGAGTCGCTGATGCACTCTTGGAGGAAATTTAGTTGGCCATTCACTCCAGGGAAGATTCACTGCTGTTTCATGTTTTTTTCCATTTGTAAGTAATGGCTCTCATCGCGGTTCACTGGAGTCTCAGAGCCTTAGAAATGTATTTGTAACCCTTTCCAGACTGATGTCAACATTTTTGTTTCTCGTATGTTCTTGAATTTCTTAAGATCGTGGCATCATGTGCTGCTTTTTGCCTATGTCACATAGCCAGATAGGTTCTATTTAAGTGATGTTTAGATTCAACAGGGCTGGCAGTAATCATGCCTGGGTGTGTCAAGTGAAATTCAACCCAATTATAAATTAATTGGTTTACTTAGTTGATTTAGTAAGTAAGGGGCTATTACTTTTTCACACAGGGCCAGGTAGGACTGGATAGCTAAATTGAATTCTGTGTTTATTCCGGTTCTCTTTTATTGATATTAAAATAAGTTAGATAACCAGAAATCAGTGAAACAAATATGTAAAAACAGAAGAAATCTAGAAGAGGGCAAATACTTTTTCACATCATCAACTCTGTTTTTTTTCAGCAAAGGATGAGTCACAGTCTGTGTACTTGCAGGCAGCACTGTAAATATCTGGATTATCCATGTATTCTTCATGTAAGATGGGCACGGCAGCTCGAGGGAGCCATTGCAACGGAGTGGCTGATTTTGCACTCTAACCTCCTCCACAGAAGCCTCTATAAATACCCTCAGTGCCTCTTCCCTGCACATGCTCCCGGAAGCAGGGACAAACCCAGTGAGCACGGCAGCATTACATAAGATCACTCCATCACAGTCAGTGCCCCGTGACACACATGAATGAACCAAATTACTTAACCCCAACTGTCAGAACTGAACACAACCGCACCCTACATCCTGGTCCATCAAACAATTTGCTGTTTACACGGACCAAGGAGTGATTACAATTACCAAACAACCGCTAAAAACGAGAAATAGATACATTGGCATAGATACAAGATACCACAGCATAGAATTATGATAGACAATGGGGTGGGTTTAGGGTTTGGAATGGAAGGCCTAAGTTAGTCATTGTTGTATGCATAAAAAGGAAAAAAAATCATGACCAATGACTGGTTGTTTATTTTGCAACCATCTTTGGTTGAAATCTATATGGCTGATATTCATACATATGGCTGATTTATTTATTTATTTATTTTATTTTTTTTTTCTGAGTGCAGCATAAATGAATATTTTGTAATCAATGATTACCAAGTTGAGCGCTAAGATTCCTGAGACAAGGCTGACTGCAAGGATAGCAGATGGGGGAGGGAGAGAGACGGTGATTGGAGGTTGTCCCAGCCATTTAATGCCTCTGCAGTGAATCTGCGGAGCTTAATAACGGGGTGTCAGGCGAGGTCATACAGGTCCCTGCAGTCCCATCGCGGTAGGACTGGGATCTCTAACGCGCTGACAGCCCACATCATTTCTCCATTCCATGTCTCAGGCAAAGCTGTTCTCCAATTGGAGCCGATTGAGCTCAAATAAACGCACGAGCATTGGATAAAATTCACCGTGAGAGGACTAGAAATTGCTTGGTCCACACATCTCACTTTAATTCCATTCATTACCTTAGTTTTTATGCAGAAATCCATTGATAACAACCGCGTATAAACCTGCGTAAGAAGAGGTGCGCATGGGAAAAAAACACACATTTTTATTCCATTCCTAACACCCGTTTGCATCTCCTGCGGTTCAGACGATAGCGCTCGTGAGAGGAATTGTAGCCGAGCTGCGCAGTTATATTCATAGCACGAGTGATAATTACAGAAGCCCAGGGGGAACCGGTCGATTATAAACGAACACACAACTAATCCGCCCAAACACATTTCAGAGCCGTGATAATTACCTATCACCTCTCGCCACCGAATCATGAAAAAACCGCCAATACATGCAATTCTAATCAAATCAGGGAGCGCTGACTGACCGCATTCGGTGAATATTAAATCATGATTTATTAATTGGCGACGGGAGAGCGGAACATCACAGCAGCACTAAAATAAAATCGGGCAGGCCTTTCACACAAGTGTTAGGCTGCCCCAGCGTAGATCAACCCTCATGTTTGGGCTAATTCCGCAGCTGTCTCAAATATCTCAGCTCACCGTGCATTTACTTGTCCTGTCCGTGTTTTTTTTTAACATCCAGCAAGCATTTTTTTTTCCTTTTCTCGCTGGTGTTTCACTGTTGTGGTCAACTTTGGATCACTGATGAATTTTGTTTTGATTTTGAAAAGCAAATGAACTCTGATATAATAAAATGATCAGTGTCGGGCGGTGGACGGAAAACTGGGGGGGGCGGCGGGAAAACATCCCTTGAAACGGATGAGATTAGTGACCCGATTTTAATCATTGTTCTTGGTCAACATGTTAGTTTCCCTTATAATGAAATGTTTAGGCGAGTGAATAATACATTCTATAAAATGGTTAATTCACATGCCTTAATAGGCAACTCTTCACGAAAAAACCACTGTGGATTTTCCGCGTTAAATTTTGTCACATTCTAAGCAAGTTGTCAAACCTGTGCGTAATGATTGTTTAATTGAAAAAGATTGAAATGCGCTCTTTTTTTGCGATCAACTGGTGCGTTTGATTTCTCGTCTCAACAAAGACAATTAGCTACGCCTGAGAGGGGAGAGTTCAAGTGTCTTTTAGTTGGGAAATTGACTGAAAACAGATCAAGACTAATAAGCAGTTTAAAGACATGTTTATCGCCCTCCTTGTTCTCTGTCCACCGCCCGCCACTGAAAATGATAATAAAATAATTATATCGATCATAATAATAATTTGAAATCCTGAAATTTATTTTGTGTGTAGCTGAGGACAACATGTTGCTTCAACATGCAGATATTGCAAAAATTTCTGCATTGATTTATAAGTACTTTGTCAACCTTTTTACAATCATTTAGCAAAAAAAAAACAATGCTTCAACGTTGTTTCAACGCTGAAACAAAGACTGACATTATATCAACCACATTACAGAGTTGAAGGTCAGTCATGTGCCAGCTTGGTAGGTTTGATGCTAATAATGATAATACTTGCAAGAGAGTGACAATGTAACATCAGCAATACCTGAGCATACAGGTTGTGAACTTACAATAGAAACTGTGAGATTTCCTCATACAATGAAGGTCTTACACAAATGAAATAGGAAATTAGTGCACCACAACGGAGTTTAATGCGCCATATCACTATTCATTCACCATGGAATATATTACTGCCATATTATTAAACAGGAAACATCAACAAGTTTGAATTCAAAAGCCATTGTATTGACTGGTCACAGACATGAGCACTATATTTATTCGCTGGACGTTCATCAAAATCATTTAGTGTCAATCATTGTGACTCCTCATTAGAGCAGATGTCCTTCAAACTGTCATGTCATAGCAGTCAAATCGCTTATGCCTTCCAGTCTTTGAGCTCATGTGTGAACAGCAAACAAACGCTTTCTAAATCAATTAATCTAAACCCACCAAAGGCAACATATAATAAACAACACAGAGTATTTCCATTTATCAAAGTTGAAACATTGGAGAGCTAGGCCTATACTCTTTTGCTTCAATACATTTATTTGAGCGTTCCAAGATTTTTCACTAAGTAATCAATTTTTTTTTAACCAAACCCATACATTTCACAATTACCAATGTAAATAAATGCGGTAGAGATCAGAATTATTTGCAAAATGCATTAATAAGGCAGTAAGACAAAAACACTTGATGTTATTATGGTGAAATCTCATCAGATGACAGACTGCCGAAAAGCCATTGCCATCAGCAGCACAATATTACAGAGCTCACCGCCGCGGCGATTTGCACCTCTGCTAACACTATGGAACTGCAGTCCCATGGCTTTACAATCCCCTGCCATGCATGTAGAATTCATTAGGAAAGGTCACAATCTGTTCACAACAGCCTGATACAAGGAGCACTATGGCTTACTACAATCCCTACAGATTTCACAGCTAAAAAAAAAAATAGGAGGTGAGCAACACTACATTGATGAGCGCATACTGTGTGATTCAGTTTTCAAGGAAAAACAGGCAGCATGCTTTATTTTAGTGTGAAATACTTCAGCACGCTACAATAATTGTCTAAGAAACGGAGCCGTAATAACTACTGAAAGGAAAATTCTAAATATAATGCTGCAATTTTTAACTGCTCAACATTCACCTTTTTTGAGCAAATTTCCACCCACCAAAACTAAAGTGCTTACTGTTCTTGAAATACTCAGACACAGGCCAAATCACAGTATCTTCTTAAAGGTGACACTCAGGAGATTGCTCTGCTATGGCTGGAATAGCTTAAAATACTACCCAAACTGAGTAACAACACTAGAAAGATAAGACAAGTCTGGCAGAAAAAAACATTTTGAGTTTTCATGTGGCCCTGTGGCAATATGACCAAGCCTCATCAGCCTAGAAAAATAATAAAGCCACAGCCAAAAGCCTGACCAATGGCTTTCCTGGTTTTCCTCATTACTGTCATGTTTGGTTTTACATTAGTTTTATAACTTCCTTCTTTCCGGTTTCTTTCCCCATATGTAGCTGAATTGTTATTCCAATATGCTCTTCCGATTCCCAGCACTAGTGTCCAATCCTCCATCGCTCCCAAAACTCCTTTACTTCGTTCTGAAAACCTCCTTGTCAGAAACAATTTATCCTTGTAAAAATTAATTTCTTGGCTACCATATGCACCCGTTATATAGAAGTTCCAGACCATTGGCTGTCCATGCAAATGAAGAGAACCTGATTTGTCAATATATTCAAGCGATTTGCTAAAACACTTCCTGTTCAGTATAGCCCGTACAATCTAAAGTCCTGGATTCACTTATGAAAAAAAAATCATGGTGAAATTCACCAATTCACCAACTATCAACATGCAAAATTAGTTTTATTGATTTTTGCTTGAGCTTGCTTGTTTTCAAGCTTTCCTATTGATTAAAAACAAGAATGGGTTTTGAACGCAAGACCCCTGTCAAGGTAAAAAAAATCCAAATAAACATATTCCAACTGATCTGTACAATAAAACCTATATGACTGCATAGCCAGACAGAGAAATTGTAAAGACAAAATCTGTTTGACTATTTTTGCCATGGTATCCATAACATAAAATGACCTATGCAGCTAGAATGTTGAGTCTTCACACTTTCAAACAATATATAGTTATCCAATGCAGCACAATGTTTGACCATATAAAAATGATATTGCACCTAGCAGCTCACCCACAATTTAATTGGAAAGCAATGGACATTCCCTGGATCACACAGATTACCACATAATTGCCAACACACCTTTTGCATACTCCTGCTCAAGGTTGTGGAGGGGTTGTGCTGGAGGCTATCCCAGCATGCATTGCACGGTTGGGCATTGTTCGCTGCTTGAGCGCCTCCAGCTGGTCATCCAGTTGCCTGTGAGCTGCTCTCTCAACAAGATGCTCCATCCGTGATGTAACCGTGTAACCCACTGCACACACCATGGGAAACCTCGGTCGTATTAACAGGACCATAACAAGCATTCGGGCCACAGAGCCTTGATTTACAGGACACCCCGGGATAGATTAGCATTCCTGCATTATACAGGAGGAGGTCTTTACCTTAAGGGAAGAGGCTCATTACCTTAATGCACATTTAGCTCCGTGCGCCAGTATGACGCTTGGAACATCCACATATTAGGTTTTCAGGGAGCTCTGGGTCAGGCCATTTAATATCAGTGATGCAGCGAGAGCATCGATGTTGCAGCGCGCCCCTCCTGAGTATGAGGTATTTTCTTTGGTTCACCGGCAGACACTTAGTCCAAGTGGTGCATCCATCACATAATGCACTCAAAACAAAAATAAGGTGAAGAACACTAATGTAAGCAAGACTCCTTTAGATTAAAGTACTGGCTATTTAAACAAAACTAAGTTCTCAGAGAACACTCCGGAAGCTGTTTTCCATAAAATAAAGACTTAAAGGCAGGCTGGAATAATCTTTGCAGACAAACATGACTGCAACGATGATAACACATTTCACACCATTAGATAAACGTGATATCACGCACTATGTGCTCACACCAACGCCTTTTCTTCCACAACTTAAGTGCAAACAGGGTTGGCAATATTACAGAACTCAACTGGTAGAGCACCAAATCTGCACTGGCTCCCGCAGCACATGAAAAATGCACACTGCACGGCGGAGCATGATATGCTATCCAACGGTGAGGCTTTTAAACATTAATCTTCCAGTGAAGCTGCCAAATATGATGGAAGCACAGGAGAAAGACGCTTCTTGTGGAAGTGATCATAAGTACGTGGACAGCCACTTAAAACATAAAAATGGCTGTAACTCCAAAGTTGAGCACCCAATGCAGAGAAAAATACTGTACCTTCAAATCAACCTCTTGAAATTAAACTTTTCAGTTAAGTTTTCCATTAAGAAGGTATAAAGTCAGAAAAAGCATTTTTCCATATTAAAGGACAATATCACATTCACAATCTGTATCTGCTGGTTGCAACACTATACCACACTTACACTGAGAGAAATATTCAAACAAAGGATTACATGTTTTTATGGCCACAGCATTACATCAAATAGAAAACATCTAGATCTTGTACGCCATTTTATACATATTTCCCTGTAATTCAGCAGGACATATGTGGGATCATTGGAAACCTTGGGATCTCCATTAGAATTTAAAATAGGCCTGAAGTTCCACAGGTTTGAATACAGCAGCTGCATCAGAAGGACCCATAGGTTTTGTGGGGTAACAATGGCTGTAATTCCTGAGTCAATCATCAAATATAGATTTCAAAAAATACTTCCATATTAAAACTGACTGTTTATACTTTAACCTCTGTTGAATTTCAATTTCCTACAGGACAGGGAAAAACAAATATAAATGAGAAAATAATACATGTGTAGCGGCACAAGTAATTACAGGCTGCACTGTGATTGGTGTGACCTGACCTCCGCCAGCTAAGATAACTGCAGTCGAGCACGTTTGATTTCTCTGACTGTATTAATAGCAGCGACATGCACGGAGACAGAGCCGCGAGGTCAGATAATGCTAACAAAAACAACGGGGAAAATTCCATTAGATCAAGGGCGGCACCGCGTGTCCTCGGCTGACTATTAATTATACATCGTGACCTGCAAAGAGTGACTCGCTCTCATAGTGGGGGAAATTTACAGCTAGTGTTGCCTCAACTCTGGATTGCAAGTGCAAAAGAGAGAAATAGGCATACGCTACACATTAATGTAAGGACATATGAGAAGAAGTGTTGCACTAGTATGAGGAGAGCTATCCCTTCGTGGTTCATTCAGTATGAATATAGAGGTTCAAATATTAAAGCTGGCAGACTTCGATGTCATATTCTTTTGTTTTCAAATGAAATGTACGGAACTAAGAGCCAAAAAGTTGTCTTATAATTTGCACACAGCAAGACAGGTCAATATAGACCTACATTTTGATTCAGCATCAATGTGTATAAACAGTCAAATCCTCAGTGTAAATTCTCCTCCACCAGAGTGAATGTGTACTCTGAGAGTTGACACAAGACTGCAGATTTTACAGAGCAGTATACATCTACAGAGTTCTCTTGTTTGTTTTCAGAGTGGATTTTAAATTCCAGAAATTTCCGCACCTTAATTTTAATAAGCTTTTCTTTTAACAATCAGGAATCAGAAGTGAGCCTGGTGAGCAAATAGGCATTAAAACAGCCTGGTGTGCTGTTATCACAATCCACAACGAATTACAGCAGGGCCATATGGAGGTTTTGTTATTTAAACCTTAAAATATGAACCCTTTCAACCTAATCTAACATTTCGGTCTAGCCCCACATCTACAGTGAGTGAGTGAGGGAGTGATGAAGTCACTCCATTGGAAGGCTGAGTGTGATTTCCCCATCGGCCAGAGCTCTCTCCAGCTGATTTAGCGCTAACAGTTACCAGGAGGCATTGGAAGCGAACCCATCCAGTCTAGATGCACACAGGAATTTACACTACAGACCATACCATTGACTATCCCTGCAACAAACTGCCCACAGATACCACAAATGGTCCAGCCATAAACCAGGTTTTTTACCTAGTCCTGTTAATTCACCACCTGTCCATGGCCGAGAATCAGGAATAAGTGCATTCAATAATGGGTGGATAGACAGATTATACGGACTGTTGGATGGACGGATTGATGGATGCATGGACTGATGGATGGATAGATAAATACTGTGAAAGCAGTTAGCTTCTCATGCAGTAATAAGCTCAGAAACCTGATCCCCTGCATGCAGCACACACTGTCTTCCGTCACTCAAGACGCCACCTGACAGGATCCTGTTTCCCTCAGCATCATGTGATCCCTTCTTCCTACAGATCTCAGGTATCCGTGAGCAGATAACTCAGTCTTCCCCCAGGGTCTGAAACAGATCTATCTGCCCTGCATTCATCTCCGGACGACCGTACAAAAAAACAGCGCTCCACACAAATACTGACCTTCATCTCCTCTTAGGAAGATGCAACCTAGTTCTCCTTTATTTACATATTTTATCCAGGAGCAAAGTCAGGAGATTGATACAATCCTCCATCAGTCAATCTGGAGAAACCTCAGAGTGTTATACAGTAGATGTTCTCACAACAGATCTACAGTATTTTACTGTAACAGTCACAGGTGCCAGAAAGCGGAATAAGCCAAGATGTCACCTGTTCATGCACTCCACCCACATTTTGGCCCTGTCAGCACTGATCCCAGTTCAGAACAGTTCACCTTAATGACATAAGAAGTGTTTATGTTTCTGTACAGATTGTGTCTTCCCACCGTTCCAATGGCCCCACCCAACCCACAACCCTCCAAGTGAAGATAACTTTCCCTAATCTTCTAGCAGCGATATTCAACAAATGCGCCACCAGAGAGACAGGTCTGAGGGCTAATTCACTTTGCAGCAAACACTGGGTGTCTGATGGAGGATAGCAGATGCCTCACAGGGCCATTCTGCACGACTGATGAGGTCATTATCGCCCCCACTCTATCCCACAATGCATTATGGGAACCTTCAAGTGGATTATTTTTTTCAAAATCGCCTCTCGAGAAAGCCCTCTGCAATATCCGCGAAGAAGCAGGTTCTTAAATCTGACAGGGATATCTGCTGAATGTAAATAATGCTGACAGTGATGACGGCGTCGAAGAATAAAAAGCTTCGCAAACGGAAAGCAGCTGAACCAATAGAAGATGGAACAGCATAATCATACTGAGGGAGGTGGGTTCTGTCATTCATGGCACATGGACAATACACTGCGTCAGCAGCTGGATTTACACTCTGTGGAAATGTGATTTAACCCACCGCTTCACAGCCACAGAGGACAATAAGAATACTTCAGTCCTCATAGTCTCTTTTTATTTATAAAATAACCTTTTTTTTATAAGAATATTAAGACTGAAAAAAGTCCTAAAATTAACCCTTAGAGCGCTAGATACAACTATTGTAACTCGATGATGTAAGACATAAGAAACAAAACTGTTGAAAACCTATCATGTGGCGACTTGTTTAAAAGAGAAGCGGGAGTTCTTTTAAACAAGTCGCCACATAATAGGTTTGAACAGCAAAAGATAATTAAATTTATATATTTTTAAACTAATTTCAGCGCTCTAAGGGTTAAGAACATGTTGAGAACATCCTCAGACTGTGAATGAGTAATAAAGTACAGAACTTGTACTGCGATAAAAGAATCGAAAGACTCGTCACTAAAATGTAATGTTTGTGAGGGCGCTTTATCAGGTGCTTGAAATGCTCTTTGCGCAAACAAATACAATATCTTAAGCCATTATTAATGAAAAACAATATTTTTAAACACATTTATAAACTGAAAAATATTGGCCTGATTGTATTCAGTATTTTTCTAGTCTACTGGATTGTCGTTTGCATACTTGTCACATTTTTGATGCATTTAACTGATATGCACTGCATATGTGGGCAAACACCTGTTCTTATGTACATTTATGCGTGTGTGTGTGTGTGTGTGTGTGTGTGTGTGTATACATTCATGGAGATGTTTTTTACATTTTGACTTATGTCGTTTTCCTCGACAATGTAGATTAATGGGTCACATGTCTGGATCACATGATTTTTGCCGTGTGTTTTTAAGATGGCACTGTGCATTGCAAATGGGAGTCTGATGAAGAGCTGTAGCGCTCGAAACGTCACGTCTTTGGTGGAATAAATAAGTGTAAAGCAGAGCCCTGCAGTCTGCGAGTCATTTGTTTGCTATAATATAAACTGAAAAATTAGAAAATTTTGAGTTAATTTTAAGCTGAAATCCTCAAAAATGTAAAAACATTCGAGCTAAGCCCCAAAATAGACGTCCTGATAAAAAAAAAAGAGCATAGCTGTTCAGCTGCACGATGACTAACCATCTTTAACAGCAGACCTAAAATCCTACTTCCTCAGAGAGCATTTGGAATAAGCATTGATCCGTAATACCCCACCGCAAAATCAAATCAAACGCCTCCATAATTCTGACACTGATCTAAAAAAGAATTAAACTAAGTTCTGACTAATGACCGTCCCCAAAGCACAGATGGAATAGTCAATTTCCTGGGGGACTTTCCCCCACTGGAGGTAACAGTCCGGAGGAGGCAGAGCGTGCTCAGATAGGATGCTTGTCTACATCTAACACAATCAAAATCCATTTGTTTGGCACATTACAGGACCAGTTGTCACAAAAACTCTGGAATAAACACTTGTGAGTGTGAGTCAAAGGAAACGGTAGCTAGCAAAACTTCCAGACTGCAGACAGATCAAGACTTTGAGAGGACCCAAAGTCCCAAAGTCCGGATGGCTAAGAGCGTGGCTTTTAATGATCAATACGGTCAACCAGTCAGTGTCATGTTAATTAGATTATCTTACTTTATATTACCACAGTTTGATGATGCTCATATTGATGAAGCACAGTTCCTGGGATTGAGGAAACCACTCAAGAAATATATACTGAAATTCAGCCATTCATCAAAGACAGATCGTAAAGCCAGACCAACAATCTGAGAGATAAATTTAGCAAGCTTGGTAATAAATTTGCACATTTACTCTTCATGCTCTTTCTGGAACAGTTAGTTCAAAGCAGAGGGCCTTTTTCCGATGAATTTCAAGGCAGTAACCACAGGAAAACTGCAGTAAGGATCCAATGAAGATCAGAGGTCCATCAGCAGCTGTGGAACCATCTCTCCCACATGTGTGGCTGTAATCCGTGACAGGCTGCAGTGTGAAATTACCATGCTAATTGCTTCCATTGTAGCTGACAGAGTAAGTGAGCATCCTTGCAGCGTTCATGATGTCCGCAGCAGATGTTCACCCGGGATGCTGGTGCACCTGACCCTGAGGCAGGTGTGTGAGCACAGCGCTGTTTGTCAACAGCACGATGCACTTCCTGGATAATGGCGAGGTTAGACTTTTCTCAATGCTGGTACTGAGCTGACACATTTGCAAAAAGCAATCTACAGCTGATTGGAGCATAGGCCAATCGCACCTGCACCAATTCAAATTTAAGAACCTTAGCTGCAGTGATATTTATAATAAAGCCGGAAACAACACTCTCTCTCAAGTCTCAGTTAAGCTCCTCAACCAGCAGGATACATGCTGTCTGAAACTACACTAGACTCACTCAGCAAGAAATAGGGATAGAGGAATCCCTTTAATTTCTTTGTGGAACACGCTAACACAGGTATGAGAAGTTTGAAAGCTTCAAAATAGAAAAACTTTGCAGGAAAAAGAATCATTAAACTTGGGTTCCTTTATGGAATCACGGGGTTTTTTTTTTTTGAATACTTTTTAATGATTGTGCAATTGTGCAGTATGCCACGACCGGCCACTGCACTCATAAAACTACTCAGAGAACAACATCAGATCTCAGGTCAGTTTTCCTCTCAAGTTCATAATGAATATGGCAAGAATATGGCCTAGGAAAGCCAGCTCCTAGATCAGCACTGTTACACTTTGATACCCCGAAACAGTTCGAGCAGACTACAAGGGCAGAATTGGCCGTGCTGTAACGGAAGTTATATGAATATACCTGAATGCATTTTACATGGATCAAAACCTCCGGCTTTCTTCAAGCAAGCTAGGTACTAAGAGCCACTAGCCTTGCTATGGGAGAACACCTTTGAAGCACCACTCATTCAGCAATTGGTACAATAGTTACAAAGTCAACTAATCAGGGCAATTCGCTTTGTTGAAAGTGATCTGCAGGCCTGAGAATGGGTCTGACTGACTCAAAGCTACAGCCAGAGAGCCGAGTGTCGTTCAGGGTAAAAAGCAGCACAACAGGATTAGAGGTTATTTACAGCCATGGCCCGAGACGTCGTCCTGAGGCTAGGTAAAAGCTTCCCATTTGGTGCACCTCAGGCTGGCAGGAGATAAGAACCCCGCCCCCCCACCTAGTGACGTTAGCTGCACAATCATCTGTCCAACAACACACGCCGCAGCCACGACGCTAGGGAAGGCAAAATCAAATCAATACCACACTGAGCGGAACAGAAGTCACGCAGTCGCCGTGAAAATCAGAGCTCAGTAGACGTATCTACCGTCAAAAAGACAAGAAGAAGACGCAAGAAGGAAGTACGAACACTACAGGCACTAAAGTGAATGAACGATCCACTCAATATCTCATGTCACGCAAAAGAATGAATGCACAACTGTGTGACAGCAGTGGGAACAGAGGACAACACTGATATCAAAGATGAATGACAAACACAATATTCTCAAGACTAAGGTGACATCAAGTTAACTATTTGGGGAATGCAATCACAGATATGCTATAAGAATGTTTATAATGGAACATTTAAATGCTAATGTAACAATCAGACCACTCAAAGCAATCAAAGGATAGAGCCCTAACTTAGAATGTTCACAAAAACCTCCAAAAAAATCTACTCATCAAACAGATAAGGATCTAGGGCAGTGAAAAATTTTGAGGAGGAAAAAAAAACAGCTGGATTTTCTAGTCTCAGCGATTCTGTTGGAACACTTAAAAGCCTACAACCAAACAATCATTCAATACTGATTCAGTTAAATGAACGTCCGTATGGGCAACACAGATGACACTATCCTTTTCTTGGAGATCTATCATGTAGATTTTAATTCCAACCCAAACAAAACATAGCTCACTGCGAGGCTAGAGATTGATCGTTTAGCTGCTGGATAGTAGAATCAGGTGGATGAAATGGATGATGGTTGAAGGCTAAATCTTCGGGACAGCAGCTCTCCTGGAAAAGAGCTGGTTAGCACTGCTGTAAAGTGTGTTCCAAACACATCTTTAGATTGAAAGAGCAAAGCAGAAATGGCTGCAGTTAGCAAATGGTTAGCACCAGACCAGGGAGCTACAGCACCTTCTGAGGTGAATTAAGGTGACCATTAAGTGCAGCCAGACCTTACAGGTCTCCCCAGTGAAACCAAGTCCTTCCTTTCCCTCACAATCCCCTCCCCAGCAGCAGGTCCTCAGCTTCAAAAGGTGTGTAAATAAGAACATCAATCCCCGTATTTACAGGCGTGTCAGAGTTTGCCTGCCCCATAGAGCACAACATTCTCCCACCTGTCCAGTCCCCTGGAAACCACAACTAAAATATGTAGGTCCTAGTCTAAGACTACAACATAAGAGCTGTAATAGATCTTTCCTTATTTGTCAGCATACTATGCTACATTTCACATCACATTGAACAAAGTCATGTGGTAGTGAGTATACTGTTGGAGTATCTTAACCCATTTTGCGTGTTATTTATCTTTTGACTATGATTGTTTCCATTGATATGGAGAACCAGGTATCTTTGCTTACATTTCAACAATGTATGTCAGTCAAAAAATGGCTTCTATGACAGCAATACCTGATTGCTCAAGAAATGTTGTAATGAATACACAAACAACTTTCACAAAATACGAATAAACAATCAGGAGACAAGAGCCCCTTATTCTTAAAATATAATTAAATTCACATAATATATATGAAATTTAAGACGACCTCCGTTTCCCAAAGGTAGAAAGGCAATATTCTACCATCCAAAATCCTTTATTTGCTTGTAGGCGGCCAGCATTTGCATTCGAGCCTATTTATATCTTTTCAAAAATAGCAGTGCTTTGCCTAATGCGTTATCTCGCTCTTTTACCGCTAGCGCCACAGAAATGCGCTCGTCAGGAAAACGCTGGCCGCCGTACTGTACGTTTTCCACTGCAGTGTAGAGGGTATCCCCACATCTCCCCTTCTGCTGACCTTGCAGGAGAATTTCGCGTTGACGGGGCATCCCCGAACGCTTAAGCAATGTATCATTGAGTGATATTGCTCTTAAATTGGCTGCATACACTCAAAAATAAGCATTTTTTGGACATGGGGCTGCAAATAGAGCGCAAACTAACCTGCGCATAGCTAATTGCATTCGGACTACAATGCATTACTTGAGAATATTATAAGGCGGATAAGCCCGTTCCCAACATGCAAGCAGCTTTATTTTTTTTCCATAAACCGGCCTCAAATATTGATAGTGAATTCAGCATGCATGATTAACGATAGTTTTCGTGATAATTGCACAGCAATGCGGACCACTTTTACGATTTCAGTCATGTGCAATGGCAGCGACAGATAACATTACATGTGATACTACATGTGATACGGCAATGAAAATCTGGAACCAATACAAGGTGCGGCATCGTTAATAATATAAATCAAAATCGCTCTATGCAGACTTCAGGTGTAAAATGACAGCAGCGCACTCATGAACGTTAATCTTCCTGTATTATAATGACTAACCCCCACCCCACCGTCGAATTACACCTGCTCCTCCCAGCACATCTCAAGCATCCCATTATTTATTTTCTCTTTCCATGCCCAAACCGCATTTCCAGAAAAAAGCAAAATGGCTCGTCCCGCACCTGCGACACAATTACTCCTTACCTTTTCCTGTGCTCGATTCAGCCGTTTCTGCACATTTTTAGCGAAGATGCCCGTTTTAATCTCGGCCATGGCTGCTGGTACCGAGGTGAGATGCGCGATCGAGGCTTCAGGAGGACGCGGAGAAGCTCGTGAGAGAGCCGAGCAGGAGGTGGGAGGAGCATCACTTAAAGTCACAGTGTTGTTTTATTAACAGCCGCAAAGAGGGCCAACTGGGGTCTTGGTCGCAGGCGTAGGATTAGCATACGCAACCACAAAATCAGTGAGCTCCTTTGAAATATTATGCCCACTTTTCTCGTACATATGTATTTAAATAGCAGAATGAATTTGCGAGAACAACATTAGATACGGTCAGTTCATATGACCTTATCGTAAAGTGTTACCAAAATTCATTGTGGTGCAGAGTACCAAAACAAAATATGATGAGTTTAATTTTTTTATTTCTTTGAAAACCATTATCTTTCTATTTTTCTGAAGGACCTCTCGACTTTAAGTTGCTCAGACCACATTAACATCATATACAAACAAGGCAATTTCCCTCACAGCTAAGCCAGCTTATTGGGATGCTGCGTAAAATGTAAATTAAAAATAAATGCAATAATTGGCAAATCCTTCAAACCCCATATTTAATAGAAAATAGCACAAAGACAACCTATCAAATGCTGAAACTGAGAAATTTTATTGTATTTTTTATATATATACAGTATATCTGATCATTTTCAATTTGATGCAAGCAACATGTTTCAAAAAAATGTGGGCCAGGGGCAACAAAAGACCGGAAAAGTTGCATGATGCTAAAAATATACACCCAATGGAAAAACCACAAAGCTAATTATGTTAACTGGCAACAGGTCAGTAACATGTTTGGGTGTAAAAAGAGCTTCCAGGGCAGGCCAAGTGTTTCAGGAGTTAAGATGGTGAGGGCATCACCATGCTTTGAACATGGGCAAATAGTTTGATAATTTAAGAATAATGTTTCTAAATGTAAAATTGCAAAAAATATTGAGATTTCATTATCAACAGTACATTATATCATTAAAAGATTCAGAGAAGACAGAGAAATCTCTGTACACAAGAGACAAGGCCAAAATCCAATAGCCCACTAAATGATCTTCAGGACCTCAGACAACACTGCATTAAAGACAGGGTTTGTTGTGGAATTCTTTACACAGGCTCAGGAATGCCTCTGAAAATCATTTTCAGTGGACAGAGTTTGTCACTGTATCTAAAAATGCCAGTTAAAACTCTACCATGCAACCTTATATGAACAAGATCCAGAAACCCTGCCGACTTCTCTGCATCTGAGCTCATTTATGACCGACTGTGGTGGGTTGGAAAATTGCTCTGTAGTCTGACCAATCAAAATGTATTATTCTTTTTGAAAATCATGGATGCTACTTAAGACGAGAGAGACCATCCAACTTGGTATCAGTGCACAGTTCGAAAGCCAGCATCCATGATGGTATTGGGGTGCATTAATTGCACACATCATGGTTAACATGCACATATGTGAAGACGGCATTAATGCAGAACAAAGTATACTAGTTTTGGAGTGACATATGTTGGCATCCATATAATGCCTTTTTCCTGAAAGGCACTGCTTATTTCAGCAAAACAATCCTGAACCAAATTTTGCTTGTATTACAACAACATGGCTATAATAAAAGAGTCCAGGTGCTAAACTGGCCTGCCTGCGGTCCAGACCTGTCACCCATTGGAAACATTTGGTGCATTATGAAACAAAAGATATGACAAAGGAGGCTGCAAATTGTTAAGTAGCTGAAATCCTACATCAAGAATGGGAAAAGATTTTTATTTCAAAACTACAGCAGTTGGTCTCCTCAGCTCCAAAACATTCACAGAGTGTTGTTAAAAGAGAACGTGAGGCAACATAGAGGTAAAAATGCCCCTGTGCCAACTTTTTTGAAAAGTGGTGTGAGCATTAAATTCAAAATTAGCATATATTTTTCCAAAAAAAAAATTACATCTCAGTTTCAATTTGTGATCTGTTGTTTTTCCATCCATGGGAAGTACTACGAAAGCACTGGAATGAAATGGAAGAGGAGGTATTGTGTAAGCTGGAGGTGCAATGCCATTGAGAGTGAAGGCAGTGGACAAAACGATGGACACACCAAGCATCACCACACATTTTTCTTCAATAAACACCAAGAAACGCTTTTTTACTTTATTGACTATTCAATTTACCATTATAAACATTCTTGAACTAGAAGCAAAAGCAGACAAAGTCAGCAGCCAGCATAAACCATAATAATAATAATTATAATAATTTCATAATCAGGAAATAGCTGAAACAATTTGATAAAGCAAGGAAATTAATTTTAAGTAAAAAAAAAAAAAGATGATAAAACTGCCAAATAAGACAGTCTAACAAGTACTGCCAGTCACAACGAACCCCTCCCAGTTTTTCAGTGACCTTTTTTAATGCTCTTAGAAATGTGTTCGCATTTTTGTCGCAGTTTTACAAAATAATCATAACCAGATAAGTGTGTGAATTGATAGTGCTATGTGAGTATTAAAGCGGCAGAAATGCGTGAAATCGATGGCGAGCAGGCCAGCAGAGGTTATACATGGGAAAATACTGTCATCTGCTGGACATAGAGATGAAATGATCTTGACGCTTAAAAAATTAAATTGAGGAATTTTCCCTTATCCTGTTTTTGTCCCATGTTGAGACAAACGTGCTGAAACATTCATCAATACCCCATTACATGGTTAAGCGAACACAACATGTCCTCCGTTCTTTCATGCAAAAACGCTATATCACCAACATTCCAAGCCAGTGTAATGCTGAGGCTGATTTTAATAAAAAAACTTTTAAGACACATGCACATTCGCCAAATGAGTATTCAGAGATAAACAACAGCAGGCTTTGTTGTCGAGTCATTATCTTCACAGGTGAGCAAAACCTTAAGCAAGAGTACATTCAATTGCATTTTACAATAACCCCAGTAGGGGGTAGACCAGCACAAGGTACGTGTAGCTCTATTTCCATTAACATTTGAACAACCCTGATCAACCTGGACCCCTTTTATCACAGAAACTGTCTCCAAACCAGTGGAGGTCAATAAGGTCCATATCTGAAGACCAACAAGAAAAACGAGTGTTGTCACTTGTGACACGTTTTGAGAAAAGTGAATTTTTAACTTTGAAACCCAATTACCATTGTTCTCACTGAATTGATTCATTATGCACTTTTACATCATAAAGATCACTCCATTGATCATAAGATGACCAATTTCCACAGTGACTTGGGGTATTTTAGCGGACATTATAATCTTCTCAAGAAACATACCCCCTAACGGAGGTCACAAAAAAAAAAAAAAAAAACCCATACCAACATCTACACTGTAAACCCTGGTAAGTGTGGTGCACAGAATTGTTTTGGGGAAACCGATTACCTCAAAAAAATTGTGTATGCTAACTTAATGATCTTGTGTTCACAGCACTTAAAAACGTTAAAAATAACTTTACCTTATTTTCTTTGAGTTCCTTCTATGCAATGTAATTAAATTGGCCTACACAATTTTTTTGAGGCAACAGGTTTCCCCAAACATATGAGTTCACCACACTATCAGGGTTCACAGTGTAAAGAACTGCAGGTCTCACTTGCCTCAGTTATAGTAGATAACAGTATAGATGGGTTTTTCCATCTGAAAGACACAGGTCCTGTTACATCTGGTGTAAAGCTAACACAGCATTCCACAATAAGAACATTATACCAACAGTCAAACACGGTGGCGGTAGAGTGATGATCTGGGGCGGCTTTTCTGCTTTAGGACCCGGCTGACTTAACACAACTGACGGAACCATAAATTCTGCTCTCTAACAGAAAATCTCAAAGCAGAATGTTCATCCATCAGTTTGTGACCTAATGCTCATGCTCACTTGGGTTATGCAGTGGGTCAAGGATCCAAAGCACACAAAGTTCACCTCTGAATGGCTCAAAAGAAACAAAATGAAGATTTCAGAGTGGCCTATGGTCAAAGTCTTGACTTGAATGCGATGAATAAGATGCAGCGATATGACCTTAAACAGACACTTCATACTCGAAAACCCTCCAAGATGGCCGAATCAAAATAGTTCTGCGTGGAAGAGTGGGCTAAAATTCCTCCACAATGATTTAAAAGACTCATTGCCACTTATTGCAAACATTAGATTGCAGTTGCTGTTCTGCCCTACAAAGGCTAAGTACAGTAACTACAAAATAATTTAAGCAGAAAAAAATGACTTCAGAATTTGTTTGCTGTCCCAACAAACGAATAGTTGGCACATCTATGATAGATTATGGTTAACGGACTTGCTAGGGTATAATTTCTATCCAAATAAATCCTGACCTCCGTTTACTTTCAGGCCCAGAACTGCACAACTCACATTTTATCCAATGTCCAGTTACTGCACTTAGGCTTTGTAGGGCAGTGTTGCCAAGGGTGGCAAAACCAGTTGCTAGGGTAGGTGGGGGTATTTATTTTTTCACATGTGATAATGGTTTTAAATAATCTTTACATTCAAAAAATGAAATGATTACATAAAAGCTGCATTTTGTGTTTACTTACATTGACTTGGCCTTATATTAAAATTAGAGTTTGATGATTTGAAATATTGAAATATGAAAAAATAAGCAAAATTAGAATGAATCAGGAAGGGGCCAAATACTTCTTCATAGCACTGTACAAAATGAGCGTAATTAGCCACACTATTTATGAAATCTTACATTATACCTCTTAGTTACCTCTGGCAACACAAAGGTACAGTGGTTGGCACTGCTGCCTCATAAAAAAGTGGTTCTGGGTTCGAGCCCCAGCTGGTTAAGGATCTCCTTGGTGGAGTTGGCATGTTCTCCTGTGATTCCTCTGAGTACTCTGGTTTCCCCCACCCTGAAGAACATGCTCTAGAGGAACACTCCTACCAGCTGTTATTGGATAAGGTACTGACAGTGTATTTCAGTCGATGCAACCAAAGGGTTTCCAGCTGAAGTCAATCAGTTTTTGCATATCTAAAAGAAGGCTGCACTTGTCTTTGCTCATGATGTCCATCACCCAGTTTCTCTCATTAACAACACCTGTACTTTTCCTCCTGGTGTCATATCTGCACTCCTGAACATGTTCTACAGAATAGACTTAACCTGTGGTACCGGAACGTAGCAGTCCAAACAAGACGTGGTGTTTCATTAAAATGTTTAATACAGAAAACTCAAGATTGTGTGGATTTTGGCCGTGGGTAAACATAGCATCTTCACATACTACTGGTTGTTAAACTATACTAAAATGGCCTCACCAACAACACGATTACGTTACTACAGGATTGAATGAGCTGTGGGAAAATTATGAGTGTGAATGACTTTGAATCTGCATAATTCACGCAATGCATACGGAGCAATTGTAAGAGCATATGCATACATTGGGAACAAAAAAGATACAGCAGGTTTGTCTAATTTTTTCCTTTTTTTTTTGGGTCGATCTGGACAATAGTGCCACTCCTAATTTCAAATTGACTGCTATTTGTCCTTCTGGTGAGGTTTTGGGCCTTAAAACCTGCAGAAAGCAGAGCTGTATGAGGAGAAATAACAAGCCCATTTTCCACCAAGGGTCAAGGGTACTACAGAAGCAAGCCAGAATACAACCACATCTCCAGAGAAAGCTGTACACAAGTAGCCACACCAATTTCAGCACGGTTGCTCTTATTGAAGATTATAAATGCTGTGGATAGCCTATCTTTGTGATTGCATTTCTGTTGTGGGCACACAAGCAGAATAGCATGCTGTCAAAGCCCGGAATAAAATGGATTGAAAGGTTTTAAAATGTTCGATTCGTAATGTGCTTTACCTGTATAGATAGAACGTCACACAAATGATGGTTTATAATAATCACCCCATCTCCAAAAAAAAATTGGGACACCGTGTAAAATGTAAATAAAAACAGATTGCAATGATTTTCAAATCATTTGAACTTTTTATTTATTTGAAAATATAGTGATGGACTTCAAAAACTTATAAGTCTGACTAGACAGAAATAGTATAGTTGGGTTAGGGGAACTTTAATTAGATGATTACATAATTGATATGCAGTTGTCTTTGAGTGGGAGACACAACAGTGCGTGAGGTCATGACCTTGTTTGTGTCTGTGGAGCAGGATTTGAGGAATTAGTGATGTAACCTCGTCCGGCTTCACTGATCACAATTGCAATGCTGTCAAATGCCTTAAAATAATCCTTGAGATCATTAAGGCCAGAACCCAAGAGCATTTGTTCAAAAACACTGTGTGCGCCATGCCTCGCCTTTCCAGACCCCAACGTGATCAAGCCATTGGGCTGTGGATGGCTGGAACGTCCCAAAATCGCATCGCCCAGTGTTTTGGGGTAAGCTAACCCACAATCTCTAACCTTGTGGCTCGTTACCAGGAGTCTGGAAGCACCAATGATCGACCCCGACATAGGGTCACGACCCCAGCCCAGGACAATCAGATCCGCCTCGTCCACCTGAGAGATTGGTTTCGAATCTACACCAGGACGGCTCAGGAGACCCAAGGAATCCACAGACCAAGGATCAGCAGAAGAACAGTGAGTCGCTGACTTGTAGAGCGAGGGATCAGAGCCCACAGGGCATGTGTTGGAATGCAGCTTGATGCACGGCGCAGGGCCACCAGGCTTTGCTGGGCTGAAGAATATGGTCAGAGATGAGTCCCCAACCGATTCTGGAGGAATGTTGTCTTCAGTGATGAGTCCAGATTTTGTCTGTACCGACATGATGGAAGACAGAGGGTCTACAGACGACGTGGTGAGAGATACGAGGCCCCCTGCATTGCTGAGACAGATCGCTTTGGAGGAGGCTCAGTGATGGTCTGGGGTGCCATTCGGTGCAGCTGGAGGTCCGACCTGGTCATAATCAATGGAAATCTTAATGCAGCCTGCGACTGTGACTTTGTCATCAGACCGCACATCGTGCCTTACATCACAGACCAACCTGAGGTCATGTTCATGCAAGACAATGCAAGACCTCACTCAGCACGTGACCCAGCAGCTCCTGGCCTAGAATGGAGTACGAGTCATTGAATGGCCACCTTTCAGCCCTGACATGAAGTGCATTGAGCATGTGTGGGACCTGTTGGATCGGCGGGTTCAGCAACGCACTCCAGCGCCCAGGACGAGGGCGGAGCTCCAAGAAGCCCTTTTCCAGGAGTGGCAGGCCATTCCCCAGCAACAGCTCAACAGAATGGTGCTGTCCATGCCAAGATAAGCGATGGCTTTGTTGCAGGCACGTGGCAGTCACACTTGGTACTGAGATTGGAGTTGATCTTTGTTGTTGATTTTGTTGTTAAACTTGTCATTGTTGATTCTTTTTCATTCTTTGTTTGTTGATGTTATCTGACGTTTTGTCAAAGTGTTTGTTATGGGTAAAGTCAATAAATGGTTACAAATTTGAATCCGAGTTTGGCTACAATTCTGGTTATAAGTTTTTAAAGTCCATCAGTGTAGTACAATGACAATATATCGGATGTTGAAACAGTGATATATTATTGTTTTTTTGGAAAATATGCGCATATTATTTTGAATTTGATGCCAGCAATTCATTTCAAAAAAGTTGGCACACCGGCATGTTTACCACTGTGTTGCATCAAGTCTTCTTCAATCAACACTCTGTAAGAGTTTATACTCAATATTCAAATATGAAAAATAAAAGGGTTAACCCCTTACCACTCCGGTAACATTTTCTTAAAATGCCTATAAAGGACGTACTCAAGGTAAATTGAAATCTGTTCTTGTTTTTAACTTCCCTGATGGGCCCGTATTCGGGCCGTCGGAGTGTTAAGGGGTTTTAATATCTGCATGGAATGAAAAGGTTCCAAGCTTTTTATTGGCAAAATTGAAAGTTCATATGTGGATGTAGCAGATACTGGTGAAGGTCCACCTGGGGGGCCATGCAGGTTTTAGTAGGCGTGGCTCGAAGTTGGGTGACCACGCCCATCTACTTCACTTTGGGTCCCTTATTCTCCCTCCTGCACAAAGGTCCCAAAACTTTTATTGCTGATTATAAATGTCTGGCATACAAACATTGGAAAACAGTTGAAATTTGTTTGGGACCTTTACGTAGGTTGGAACTAGGACCCAATTTCCATGTGTTGGAAACGGCATCGCTTATGACTTCAGGTGGCGCTAGTGTCAACCTACATGGAGCTCCCAGGATTTTTTTCTCTTCAAGTTGCAGTCCACCAACTCTAGTTTCAAGAATAATTGATAAAAACCTGGGACCTCCATGTAGGTTGAAATTTGGAGCAGTCGAATTTGTTACTGCTCAATATGGCACATAAAAGTGGGCGTGGCCTGCTCAGCAGGAGAGGGGTTCATTAGCAAGATCATGACTGATTTCCCTATTCCCCGCCCTAAATTCAATAATTATGAAGTATGAAGAGATTTGGAGATGGTGAGTTAGCACCCTTGGGCTGATCCTAGAAAAAGGCACTCTTAAGGTCCTCTTATTAAGGAAAGGCCCCATTTCCTGACAGTGGCCCACAGTCTGGAGGCTGAGGTGTTTGGCTGTTGTTCCTAAGGTCCAAAGGTCACTGATTAACACCAAAGTAGCCATGGTAAAACCGATGCAGCTGTAGGGCCCTTAACCCCTTCAATCAGCCCTGGCTTTGTCTAATGAACTATAAATTGTTTTGAATACAAGGAAGCAGCAAAAAAAAAAAAAAAGAAAAAAAAATCAAAAGTTGACAAAACTTCAAAAAGTTCAGCAACCAGATGCAAAGCGCTTTTGAGTTGGCTCTACTTCAAGTTCCAAGTTCTTCCAGGAAGGAGTTTATGCGCTAACTTGGATGTAAAGTCAAGCAAACTCAAGCATGCTTTTCATCTGGTTGTCATACATTTTTAAGTTCTGTCAACCTGAGTATTTTTTACACAGTATCTGTAATAGCTTGCTTTCTTTAGCCTTTCTTATAACACAATGATTGTTTTCTCATTGTTTCCCTTGAGTTGTCATGGAGGTCTGGAACTGAATGGGACATGGTTTCATTGCGAACTATTGGATGGCATCGGTTCTTCTTGTGTATAGGCATTTTGGAAGCTTGTTGGTAAGTGGATCAATACGAAAACTGAATTTTATTTTTTGTGGACTTTTGCCTGGCAGAAAATTCCAGCGTCAAACAGCATAAACTGGCCAAACAGGTTTAAGTTGTGCTTTTGACAGTTTAGCTGACCAGCTAAGACCAACTTACTCTAACAGTTTAACCAGTTTTGAACACTTTAGTCCAACCAAAGACCAGCTTTAACCAGCCGCAAACCAGCTCTGTCCTGCAAAAGGTCTTGAAAACACAGGTTAGACCATCTTAAAGCTGATTATTATTGCAGCTGATCTTAGGTAGAATTTTCAGTATGGTCAAAATAAGTGGTAAATGGACTGCATTTATATAGCGCTTTTATAGTCACATGACACATAGCGCTTTACAATTATGCCTCACATTCACCCTGATGGCAGGGATGCCATATACGGCACCAACCTGCACATCAGGAGCAGTGTGGGGTTCAGTGTCTTGCTCAAGGGCACTTCGACATGCTCTCTGGAGGAGCCGCAGATCAAACCAGGAACCTTCTGATTCCTAAACCACTCGCTCTACCTCCTGAGCCATGCCGCCCCAATACGTGAAAAGATACAATATATTGCTTTACACCTTTGGGGGGGGGGGGCGTTATCTATGTGACCTGTGTAAATACATCCTCATTCCTCCACTTCACTTCTCCCCTCATCTCCCTGAATTAGGTGGTTGGGATGAGTGACATAAGATGGAGAGGCAGATACGTTTTTGTTTTTGGATGCACACAGAGACGGACACAGAGCGAGAGAGAGAGAGAGAGAGAGAGAGAGAAGGAAAAAGACACAAAGAGAGGCTGAGACAGATGGAGAAATTGAGAGAGTGAGTGATGGAAGACACAGAGAGAAAGAGAGAGAGAGAGAGAGAGAGAGAGAGAGAGGGAGAGAAAGCCCTTCTTTTTGACCTTCAGCTCTGTGCTGTGTAGCTACCCTTGTAGCAGGCCATAAGTGCCAATTACAATCATGGACAGCAGCAGGACAACGTAGCAGGAAGTAGCGCTCTGCTGTGACCTGTCAGTGTTTGGTCCATTCCTCCCTGTAATAACTGCTCCTCTCCACTGCAGAGCCCCACAGGAGTCAGGCTGATTGGATGTGTTGTCTTGAGCAGACAATAAATAAATATCCCCACTGGCTGCTTCAAACAAGTGTGTGTGTGTGTGTGTGTGTGTGTGTGTGTGTGTGTGCGCGCGCGCGCGTGTGTGTGTATGAGTACAGGACACCCCAGGGGTGCTTTTTCTCTCAACAAAATATAAATCTGTCTTGAGGTCACAAGAACAGCAGTGAACACACACTTTACAGAGAAGCACAATAGAACATGTGAAGACAATCATATGCATGAGTATCAAACTTTTGTTACTGACTAAAGTGAAAATTAAGGTTCCCTGTCATATCATGAGCAGAGAGGACGCAAAAAATATACAATGGATAGTGGCACAAAGAGCCCTCCTAAATCTGGAACACTGACTGAATCTAATGGGACCTCTCCTAGTTTTTATGCAGTGCAGTTGCCTGGCTAATGCATTGATCCTTCTTTGAGAAACACCCCCCTCATCTACAGGTTTTGCTTAAGGCGGACATTCAGAGGTCGCAGAGTAAAACTCCAGCCCCCTTTATATTCCATCCATGTTCTCAGAAAGCTAAAAGCACATCTTAGTCCTTTTACCTGGCAAAATAATCAGACCAGTGAGAAGATCCAAGCGGTTGGAACAAGCAATGGGGTAGAAATTATACTGTCAGGATCTGGATTTTACTCTTCTCAAAACACATCAGTTCTCTGAAGAGGTGCTTCTCAACCCAGCTGCTGGAGTACCCTGTCACGCACATTTTGGATGTGTTTCTGATCTGACACACCTGTTTCAACCCATCAAGAGCTCCACAACTGAGCTAAATCAGGTGTAATAAATAATCAGGTAGATGTCTAAAATATGGAAAATAGGGGTACTCAGGAGCGGTGTCGAGAAACACCGTTTTGCGCTTTCTTTGACTTTTTTTTTTTTTTTTTTTTTTTAATGGCACTTTAAAAAAACTGCCTTTGGCCGGTAGGTGGCACAAAGCACAGGCATGCTTCGCCGTCTACAATACCAAAGATTTGGGTGGCTTTTACCAATAGAATGCACAATACATTTTACAATAGCATCATCAATCGGGCTGACTTTAGGGAGAGGAAGGTTATTCGATAATCTAAATCAGGGATGGACAACTCCAGTCCTGGAGGGCCTCTGGGTGTGCAGGCTTTTGAGATCTCCAGTCAGTCAGAACAGGCAAATAATGTCAGGAAATCAAGATGTGTGTATTAATAAACCAACCAGTGACTTAAATTAATCACTTTTGCACCGAATACCTGAAGACACTGCGGCCCTGCAGGACTGGTGTTGTCCATCCCTAATCTACATACTAATGTTTCGCATAGTATGAACTTGACGCAGCTCCAAGGAAACCACAGGAGGGCGTCAACGAGTCGAGAACGGAAACCTGTTTCATTGCGCTCGTACGTTGCGGAGGAAGAGAGCACAATTTATTTATTACTGAAAATCTCTCCTCAATTTACGGAACTCAGATGAATATAATAACACATCCTCTGTGCACTGGAGACCTGTTTACTGATATGTACTTAGCTTGTGACAATTAGTCAGTGTTCATTTGCACGTTTTTCCAGGAAAACAGTAAAACTGCAGTCAGTGGCTCTCAAACTCAGTCCCAGGGGACCATTGTAAATGCTGGTTGCAACTTTAGAATGCTATTAAGTTGTTAATTTGTCTTAATTAATCACATTTTTTTAACCCTCTAACTTCACACTACGAGAGCAATGCCTGCCATAGGGAATGAAAGCCCCATGTCCATGCTGCATCGCAAGTAGCTAATTGCACCAGGTCAAACAACTTTACTGATCCAAGTAGTGCTAAGATTAATTAATAAACTTCTGTAGGTTGCTGTGCACAAGGTTAAAATTCCTTAAATTTTCCCCCCAATTTTAACACAAATCAGGTGTGAGTCATAGTCGATTGCTTTACCTTGAAATTCCTCGTTATCGAATAAATAATTACATTTAGTGACCATGTCATTTATTATATTAATTAAGAGCCTACTGAATTTTTTAAATTCATTCACTGGTACATTTTTGTTTTAATTTCCCACACAGCACAATGTGAATACGGAATATTGTTCATTGTTCATACATAACTAGTTTGAAAATGTTGCTTAAAAGGGTTACAAAGAGAAATTAACGACTCATTTAATTATAGGATTGCATCTGTGGTTGGAACGATAACCAGTATACACAATGGTTCTCTAGGACTGCGTCTGAGAGCCACTGGTTCAGGTTATTAATGCACCTGTGCTCTGAGAGCTACAAAAGTTCCATTAAAATTGAATGGCTAATCTTCTAAAATCCATGTAAAATGCCCCAAAGAGGATCTCATTTGTCATAAAAGGCCAGACCAGGGGATTGTGGGGGCGTCTAGTCAATGGATTGGATGCCATGGAAACCATCAATCATCAATTTTCCTCAACGCCCATCAGTGCTGCATTTATGAAGAGAGTGTGGTGTGTTATTTTAAAAGCCAGCACCACTCTCAATCTTTTGGGCTAAAAACCCCTCTGGCTTGACACCTTCCCTAACCTTATGATCAATAGCCACATGAAACAACAACAACAACAACAACAATAGAAGAAGAAGAAGAAGAAGAAGAAGAAGAGTATGAACCAGACAAGTGTAAAAAGTTTAAGAAAATAAATAGAACTTTCACATATCGATTGAAACATGATAATCAGTTTTTAATTGTCTAATTGTCATGATTTTGGAGAAATCTACTTACATTTGTTACTCAGGAAGCAGAAAGATGTCTGCAAACAAAGATGGATTGACATGTACTCAGATTAAGTGTAAATTTGAAATGTTACTGAGCACATCTTCACTGGGCAGTGAGAACAACACCTCTGACGAGCTGATTTTAAGTTGAATTCTTTCCCCTGGATATTGTGTTGAAGTTGTGGGGAAAATTGTTGCAACATGGCAGGACACTGGAGGGTAGTTATCAGTTATTCCTTTAGATGCAGGTGAGTATTACACTGTTCTTTGATCTCTTGCTTAGTTGTGCTGTCATAAAATGCATACATCATGTGAGTGAGACTTTAGCATTGAAAAGTACACAGACAATGCAAAGTTATTTAACCTGTGTCAATTTCCTTCATTTCAAACAGAAACACAAAACAGGTGCAAACACGTGACACACTCTCACACACACACATACAGAAACGTACACACACACAGATACACACGCAGGCACACACACACACACAGATACACGCACACACGCACACATACACAAACAAGCGCACGCACACACATACACACACACACACACACACTCTCTCTCTCTCTCTCTCTCTCACCCCCTGCCCCCACCCCCTCCCTCTGCAGAGACAGTCTCTCTCCCTGCCTGAGCAGAGACAGGAGTGAGCGCACAGTCCCTGGGGAGAGTAAGATCAATAGTGGTTAATAAAACATCAGGTGAGGAGCCATAACGAGAGATGACTGTCCCCCTGAGTCGGACAGCATGACTGCTCTGCTGCCATGGCGATTAGCCATCCACTCTGAGACTCCGAGAGATGCTTCCGGAAAAAAAAATACCAAGCAACAACTTTAGAGAAAACAAAAACGCACAGTAAATAAAGTCCCTGTACAAGATATGTACGGATGAGAGGGATTATGAGGAAGACGTGCTGGATGTGCGTGTATCTTGTGTGTGTGTGTGTGTGTGTGTGTGTGTGTGTGTGTGTGTGAACATATTTGATTGCATTTGTGTGCATGTCTGCACGGGTATCTGTGTCTGTTTGTGCGTGCATATATGTGTGTGGGCACGCATGTATGTGAGTGTATTGTGTGCATGCACGTGTGTGTGAGTGTGCATGTGTGTATGTGTATGAAAGCGCATGTGTGTGCATATGTACAGACAGAGCAATAACCACAGTAGCACCTTCAATGTGATACAATAACTGCAAAAACTACTTTAATGTGTTTTCACGTGACTATTTCCTCAGTGTACACAGAAAGTGTTAATTCCCCCTGGGTTGGTGCGCTGGGGTCTTGCTTGATTCCCGAGACATTGATTTTCCACCTGAGGAGGGAGGAAGTGATGTCACACCTTTCAAAAAAAAAAAAAATTCTAATCTCTGCAATGGTCTTTCAATTTCTAACTCATCACAGCATAGAAAAGTCACTGCTGAAGATTCACTTTTTCTCATTGGCATTTACTGCGAGTTGGGTTTGACACCTTGACCTTTCCTCTATTGTGTAGTAATTATTTTATTTATTATTATGTTTCTGTTTTCTTTTGTTCTTATCAGTTATTTATTCACTTTTGTTTATTTTGTTATTATAAGTTTGTTCAGCACTTTTGGCAACTGTGAATGTTTGAAATGTATTATACAAATAAATTTTGACTTGACTTCACGCACCTTCAGAATTCTGAACTCAAGTTTTAGGAGGAATTGGGAACACTGTAATACCTTGTAGTCAAGTTTGTGGTGTAGTCAACTTGCTTTGTTGTTAGTTGACTGTATGTGGATATACCTCACTGTAAAATATAAAAATTTGACTAAACTTAAAAATGTTTGTTCAATGTCGAGTTCAAATTTCTTTCAAAAATGAGTTTGTCTGACTACAACGACTTGGAGTTGAACAAACTCAAAACTGCTTTGCAGCTGCTTGGCTTACATTTTAAAGCTTAGTCATCTTTTTTTTTTTTATGATGTTGGACAAATTACTTGCCTCTCAGTACGTTACAGTGGAGTCAGCGTCTGTCGTCAGAGCATGCTGTGGTTGGTGAGCCTACGGGGGAATTCTCGTACCGACTTGACAGATAAGCACCAGAGTTTTCTAGAAATAAGGAAAAAATGAGCACCCTCCTTTGTGTTTCCAGAAATAGTCTGGATATGGCTTGGTCAAAGCTAAGAATGCTAGGTGATCTCAGGTATCAGGATAGGAATAAAAGGAGACTTACTTGAGCCAGCGAATAGCCTCATTTATTAACCACGCCATTCCCTTCTTAAATGCCCAAAAGACGACAAAATGCACCCACAAACCCCTGTTGGCAATAAGCAATACACTGTAAACCCTGGTATGTGTGGTGAACTCGAACGTTTTGTGGAAACCGATTACTTCAAAAAAATTGTGTTGGCCAACTTAATGATCTTGTGTTCACAGCACTTAAAAACATGTGAAAAAAAATTACTTTACTTATTATAATAGGTCCTTTCACAAAATGCAATTAAGTTGGCCTACACAATTTTTTGAGGTAATCGGTTTCCAGAAAACATTTGCGTTCACCACATTATCAGGGTTTACAGTGTCGACTTTGGGTGAAAGAAGATATAACTTGACAAAGCAGCGTCGTGTTTGCAATATTCCAGTCATTTGAATATTTACCCTGCAAGGTTCACTTAACACATGAACTGAGAGGGATTAAGATGTTTCCTAAAAATGCAGTTCTTTGCTGCAGCAGTCTATCACCAGGGCTCTGCATCACCAGGACTCTGTGTCAGCACTTCCAGCTCTGTGGAGGTCCTCCAGTGCTCTCAGTGCCTTTTCATGTGGACTTTTCAAACCTCAGCTGGAGCCTGCGTCAACCCTGCCCAACCACAGAGGAAGAGAAACAATGCCCTCATTCATACTCTATCCCATCTGCTTTTGAGCACTGAGACAAGTACAAGTGTGCCATGGGAAAAAATCCTTGTTCCATCCCTGCTTAGAATTCACAAAGAATAAGCATGATGGCCTTGCACTACCAGAGAACCAGCAAGAAATGCAGAACCTGGACAGAATACATCATAGAGTCTCAGGCTTATAGAAAACCTGCTTCCTTTACCATAATAATCCACATCTTACCCACGACTATTTCAATGGTTCTCCTTTTAAATAGAGTTCCCAAATCCCAAACCGTGGCTAATTCTCGACTGTTACACAATAATTTTTTAAAGATGTACTAATCCCATACTCATGAGCCAGAGTACACACTTTCAAAATGAAATAATTCATGAAGGCCTTGGAAGAAAAGTTGGATCTCTGAGACGTTTACACATTCCATCAATGCCAGTGAGTCGATCACTTTTGAGGGTGGTGTGCCATGATTTCAATATGTGCTGCATAGAGAGACGTGTTGTGAAAAGCTGTTGGAGGAGCAGCATAGTTAACTCTATTGAAAGCTCCTTCACCAAGATCACAGTCTCCTGTAGCTTCTTTTCAGCAGCATTTGTTATATGATTCCTGCAGGCTGAGTAACTTGCTTACTGAGTGAAAATGCTCGGTCATCACTCCCCATCACTGAGTCATTAAGTTCATTACTGTGACCAAACTATGGGATGGGACATGATGGCTAGGGGACACAATGGATATAACGCCACGCCTCCAGCCCTCTAACTCACCAGCCTATCAAGACCCGGACCGCATTCCACAATCCACCCGATTGTCTGCATCTGTTCCATATTGTCTCCCTGCAATAGTGTTCTCTATTTAAGAGAGACCCTTGCACTCATTAGGTGTGAAGTCTTGTGAGCCTCACAAGCCTGTTGTTTCACTATTGCCTTGTTTAGATTTAGCTCCCGCATTTTGCGCGTACATTTAAATCTCTTTAATTAAGTATGGTTCCTTTCAGTTTTTACATTCAGCGCTTCTATTGTAATCCAGGAACCTTGTCTCCTAGTTCTTTTCTATTTGTAATACATAGTACTGGTGTTATTGTCCCAGTTACATGTATTACTAATATTATTATCCAGGAAGTTCACTTCCTTGTTCTTTTGTATTATGTACTACTGTGCCTTCCTGCTGTGCCGCGAAGGCATAATAAACCAGATCCATCTTCACACCTGAGTCCAGTTCCTCAATTCCCGATCTCTGTGCACTTCACTGGTGCTCAGAGTCAAACCCTTACAAAGGGTCGCCCTGTCCCCTCACAACAAGAAGGTTGTGGGCTCAAGTCCCGACTGGCCTTTCCTCTGAGAAGTTTTCTCTGGAAAATCTGGAGTCCTCCCACAGACCAAAAACTTGCAGGTTAGGCTAACTGGAGACTCAATATTCACCATTGATATAAGTGGCTGAGGGAATGGTGTGTGTGCACTCCACAGAAAACTATGGTTTTACCTGCCGCTTGCCCATTGCATGATGGGAAAGGTCCCCCACCCCCCATCCCGATACTGGCTGGGAATGAGCAGCTCGGATACTGGCTGCATGAGGAAGACAATGATGTGCTTTCTGTGCAGTGTTCTAAATGGGTTTACGCAATAGAGACCACAGAATATTAACTAGATCAAAGTGTCCTCCCATTCCACCCACTGACCACAATAAATGCCCTACCTTTCCTGTGTCAAACTAAAATAGCAATTCTCACACTTTGACATTTTTCATGGTCTACAAAGCCATTATAGAATAAAAAACAACTTTGCTGGGGAAAAAAATGGTCACTTAAAATCTTGTGTCCCTGAAGTGCAAGAGCGAGATTTCCCTTCCGTGTCTACATTTCGTTTTGTGTCTGGTGATGTGTGATGGGTGAACATTTCATACTCTCTAAGTCACAGTTTTAATTGGAACCCTGGGGAGAGGGTTGTTTTGCTGAAAAATGTGTCCTCTCAGAACCTGCTGTGGATGCGAATGGAAGGTCATTCTGCCAGTCCTCTCCTCCTTAAGAATGACAAAATCACAACCATGGTTTTCAAAAAGATCTTAAACATTGTTATGAGTTCAAAATGCTATGCTACAAAAAAAATGTCACTTTTGAGCATTGAATCTTGAAAATATTGGCCATGACCCGTAATTTTATATATATTTTTTTGACTTAAATTCTGAAACCAAGCAGCAGCAACCTTTGAAACAACATTTGGAAACAAAAAAGTCAGTCAAAAATTTTTAAATTGGACAATATCATGCAATGCATCAGTATCAAGCAGAAAACAGCAATAAGACCACGCCCCCAGCCGTCCAGCTCACCGGTCTTCTAAGACCCGGACTGCACTTCTCGCATTATTCAATTATCATCTGCATCTGTTTCTCATTTCCACTGTGCGGTAGCAGTGTGCTCTTTAAGACTGAACTCCGCACTTAGTCATTATGAAGTCTGGTCTCTATATACCTGTGTTGTACTCCAGTCTGATATAGACTTATTCTCCGCGTTTCACGTGTATAAAATTCTAAATCTAACTTAATGCTGTTTATTGTTTTTATCCAGCACTTCATATTAAGGAAGATTTGTTTTCTATTGGTAATACATTGTCACTGCAGTCTATGTTTAGCGTCTGTATTACTAATAGGGTTTATTTAGGAACCTCGATTTCTGTTTGTTTTGCATTCCTTCGTTCGTGCCTTCTGCTGCGCAGTAAGCATAAAAAACAATCAAGTCCATCCTTGCACCTGAGTCCTGTCCTCAACTTCCTGTCCTCTGTGAACCTGAACTGTGTGCAGAGCACAAACCTTACAAAAGCTATGTGGTACCACTTGTCACTTGAAGTTAAACTTCTAATAAATTTGAAAAAATGTAAAGTTTTGCTCAATTTATGGCTGCCAATTTGGCTTCTATGGAACTATGACAACGTCAGGCACCATTTTCACATCCATACAGGATTTTCCAGGGTAAGCTCAGCCAGTGGAAGAAAGGAGGGAAAATCAATACCTCGCTAAAATTTTAATAAAGCTGAGAAAATTCATCCATTGTCAGATGGAGTGTAAATGACAGTTTGCCTGGTTTCTATGACAACAGTGGACATCAAGTGCGTTTCTGGACTTATCGTCAGATTTTCACACGAAAGGGAAGATATTTCAGCTCACACTGCTGGAAACAATGCTAAAAATCAGTTTTTACTCCCATGAAAATAATTTTTCTTTTCCCTGTAATTGAAGGTTATTTGTTTAAAGTTTGGGTACATTTTGAATAATCTATTAATTTGATGAAACTTACATAATAATACCATTTTATTATTCATTGGGAAATTTTTTATTTATTTATGCTTTTTTTTTTGCAATAGAATAACCAAACAATGCTCACAAAACTTAGTCGCATCTTTTAGACAAAATGAAGTATTTTCCAGCTGAAGTTGTTGACATATTTAATTTCTCGTGTTTCAAACTAAATAAATACGTTTTCAAAACTAAATAAGCTATTAAAAAAAATATGCTGTAGAAAAGTCTTTTCTATAAGTTCAAGCTAAACCATCTTTCCAAAATGACTCTTGGCTTGGCTGGTGCTTTAGTTATTAATCCGTTTTTACTCTAAACTAGTTGTGTAAGGCTTGTCTCTGAAGGGATCCCGTTGTGTGAACCTCAGCTAGAAAAGTTAAAATAACCTGCATGCGTCTCTCAATCACCTTACCTTTACTGTAAATTTTGTTGCTTCATAAAGAATGTACGTCATGGAGAATGCATTTTTTTTTTCTTTTAAAATGTACTTTTCAAAATCCACACTAAACATGACTGTTGTACTTTCAGGGGTCATTTATTAATTAATTAACTGACTTATTTGCACTGCAGGAAATGAAAATACAAATTAAGGATCAAGTAATGGACAATATTAAACTAATGACGAGCAGAGTTTCAATTAGAGAGCAGCCCTGTAATGCCCTGAACACTTAGGTCTGGCAAGGGCATGCCTAAATGTAAAGATATTTATATTGTATAAAAATACCAAGTTTTTTTTCCTCATTTCTGAGAAACACTGGCAACAAACTGCTTAGTGGATGGATGGGCAGCCCCATAAGCTTAGGGGAAACTCACACACTGCTTATGTAGTTCTAAGACCATAGTGACTGATAGACCAACATACTTAATTTTCAGAAAAACTTTATCGGGGAATAGCTGTGGTTGCGTTGGGGGGTGCCAGTAAGACTGAACTCATCTCAGAGGAGAAATGAAGGACAGTGGAGACAAGCTGACACAACAGGGGTGACGAAAATAGCAGGAGAGAATGAAGAGTCACGCCAGGCTCTAATAATGCTGCTACAAAGCATGCTGGGAAGGATCCGCGGTGACACAATCATGTCCAAATGAGCCCCCTGATGTTGAAGTGTAGCCCTGGAACTGATGAAGTGCTGTCAGCAGCATAAACTAGCCAGTCAGGGTCACCAATGCAGCGCTTATCTGTTCAGTGGGTTTGACTACAGATGTTCTTGTGTGAACATGAGCTTCACGTCACGAGGAGGGGGATTCTCAAATCATTCCCAACTGCGTAACAAATTATTGAGCAATTACGACACTAAAGCTGCTTTCACACCGGATGTGAAACGAGTTTTTCGCACGACAGATTACATTCAAAGTCAATGCAAGTCTTTGCATTGACTTTGAATGTAATCTGTCGTGCGAAAAATTTGTTTCGCATCCGGTGTAAAAGCAGCTTTAGTGTCGGACAATGATATATTAAAGGACTCTCTTCAACAGAAAATGCACCAAGTTACATTTGGAGACCCAAGTGCTAACAAGGCAATCAGAGATGGCAGACTTCACCCCATTCACGCAAATATTGGCAAGTGTGGAAACACAAACAAACACGCAGAGCCACTAGATGGAAGACTTCACCCCATTCAGCAGAGGGCGGAAACACAAACAAACACACAGAGCCGCTAAAAACTGTACTTCACGCCCACTCTGTGGGGTGAGGTAATAAAAATACGTAGGTCACATTTTGGACAATTCAAGTTTACTATGAAAACATACTGTATTTGTCTAACCAAGTTTATAACACCCCATTGCTAAAAGTAGCTTACTTCAGTCACAATATGTCCATTTTGAGAAAATCCACTTGGGTAACTACATTGTATAAAAATAGCGCGCTGTCGCGAGCGGGACCCCTCAGCCTTGCGCTTTATTGGCGGCCATATTGATTATAGGAGCGGGACACAAATCAATAGAGAGCTTCCTGTAACCACCCCCAACATACCACCAAAAAATGAGAACATTTGCTCTAAGGGGTTTTTCAGTTATCTTCCAGAAAGGAAAATGAAGATAGCTGCCGTGGCGGCCATATTGATTATCAAAGCGGGACACAAATCAATAGCGAGCTTCCTGTAACCACCCCCAACATACCACCAAAAAATGAGAACATTTGGCCAAGGCGTTTTTCAGTTATCGTCCAGAAACCAAAGTGAAGATAGCTGGCATGGCTGCCATATTGATTATCGGAGAGGGACACAAATCGATAGGGAGCTTCCTCTAAACACCCTTAACAGACCACCAAAAAATGAGAACATTTGGCCAAGGGTTTTTCAGTTATCGTCCGGAAACCAAAATTAAGATGGCTGCCGTGGCGGCCATATTGATTATTGGAGCGGGACACAAATCAATAGGGAGCCTCCTGTAACCACCCCCAACATACCACCTAAAAATGTGAACATTTGGCCACGGGTTTTTCAGTTATCGTCCGGAAACGAAAATGAAGATGGCTGGTGTGGCGGCCATACTGACCATCAGAGTGGGACACAAATCGATAGGGAACCTCCTGTAACCGCCCTCAAAATACCACCAAAAAATGAGAACATTTGGCCTAGGCGTTTTTCAGCTATCGTCCGGAAACGAAAAGTTAACGGATAGACGGACGGATGGACGGACAGACGGACGCCACGCGCCAGGACAATACCCCTCGACCGACTTTCATCGGCTGAGGGGTAAAAACGTTTTCCCGTCCTTACCTCACAGGTAGGTGAAAAATGTGACTGAAGTGCTTTTAGCACTAGGCTCTTTATTCGTTCAGTCTCAGAAATGTAACAAGTCTTAAAGAGTGTAAGCATGTTTGATCAGTGAAAATGTGAATGCTTCAAGATGGAATTTTCTCATTAGTTTGACTTTAGAGTGAAATATTTTTCTTTTCACGCAGTATTACGAAGCATAGCTCAAATGTTCACTTTAATTTAATCTCCCTCCTAAGCATAATACTGTATGAGTGCTGAGGGAGAGGGCCTCGCTCATTCACATGACAGTGTGTATTCTGTATGATACTGGCCTGGGAAATTAAAAACATTTGATAGCAAAATTATTCGGTCTCAAACTCACATTCTGGAGGGCCACTGTGTCTGCCGGCTTTTGGTTTGTTCCTGCACTTAAGTGCTAAACGTAAGTCATTGATTGGCTCAGGAGGCCACACACCGTGCTTACACTGTTAAAAACTGACTGAATTCAACAGTTAAATTAATGCATTGTTTCCTGGTTATTTTATCTGTAAGTGGAGTCCTGCACACATTAAACTGTGGTTTACACTGAACATACACAGAACTCTAGTGTGATCTTATTGTAAAATTACTATTAAAATAACTGGCAAAAAAGGTGCAAGTTTATAACAGTATATGAGGCCCAATTTAGCGGCCATTAGAATGGTAATCCCCAAAATCCGCAGAGTCACTGCAGCCCTGGAGGACAGGAGTTTGAGAACCCTCATATACAGCATATTGTAAAGTTTTGAACAAATCCGTTCATGCTGCAGATTAATACATGGCATTGAAAAACCGAAACGTTTTGCCAAGATGGAGTGATGCAATTGTAAAAGGAGTGTTGTCAGGAGTATTGACCAAGCTCTCAAACAAATTTATTCTGACAAGCCGTAGTTTGATTACTGAAGGCTACAACCAATAAAGCTACACTGAGAAGCTGAACGTCAATACAAATGGCATTATTATTGCATGTTGTCCTCAGGTGTGTGGCGGGTGGTGCTCCAGCAGTCAAAAGTACACCAACTGCAACAGATATTTGAAGATTGAAATTCTGAATCATCGAAAATTGCTCACATTGAATAGAATTCACAAAGCCCAAAAATGCTGAAGTGTCATAGATGTAAATAACTCCAAATGTTCGCTGCTGAAACTCCTTAACTTTTGATGTGATCAGTTTGATAACAGTATTTGCTCATCACTAAACTGTCCCACAGTGTCCGTCTGAAAAATATAGGACCAGCAGCGAAAGCAACAAACAGTGTTTACTCAGCAATCAGAAAATGTTGCCTCAGCATTGCAGCAACATTGCAAGAAGGTTTTTTTATGTATTGAGCAATTTCCAGGTAGATCAGCCTTTATAAATCAATTTTCACTGTGCAATACTACCTGGCACAAACAAAGTGCATCATTGAGTGGTATCACTGAGTATTAACTTTTTAGAATATAGATTTGAAGAAAATATAGAAGAAAACAGGGTGCTTTCACAACTTCTTTGTGCTCTCCAGATTTTTTTTAACAGCACATGATTTAATTTAGGGGACAACCAGCTCTGGTTGCTCTCTGATATCAGGCTAATTGTTACTGACGCCATCCATTTTTGGAGGAATAAACAAGCACTTTCTCTCTGGAAATGTACACCATTGCACAATGCCTCTCTATTTGAAATGCAATGTTTCTGACCAGCTGTGGGCATGCATAATTCATATTACTAATGCGTAAATGAGTGTATTAAAAGTTTATCTGCCCTTTGGGCGTGATGTGTCCGTCTCTCTCTCACCTCATACTCATGAGGTTAACACACTGATGAGAGCCACTCAAATTTCCCATTGGACTGAGATCCAGTGGTTCCCATGCATATGTCTTCAGGCTATTGTTCAATTATTCATATTAGTGCTTCGTTTATATTATAGCATTATAGCTTTTAAATTTCCCAGCATGGTACAGGTAACCTCCATCACCATTCTTTATCCTTGGGTGCAGGTGGGTACTCTGTCCCACTCATGCATTCATCCATTCATTCACTCACAAACTCACCCAACCATTCATGCATTAAAACAACTTTGGTTCATCAGAACTTCAAAGTGGGTAGTAAAGAGAATTGTCATTTATTTCTCACTTTGTTGCAATTTCATAGATGTATTTCCAACTGCGATTGGCAATAAGGTAGTTCATTTTTTAGCACTGTTGGAATACATAAGTTCGAGAGCCGGCCAGGGTCATCTCTCCGTGGCGTTTATATGTTCTCTATATGTTTGTGGAGTTTTCTCTGGGGTAATCTGGTTTCTTGAAACAATCTTAGAAAACAAACCCGAGGTCCTTAGAGTTGTTATCGATGTGCATTGCTCCACTTAGAATGAACAGATGAATGAAAAGTTAATTTGGACAGCACAAATCAGGGATCAGAATTAGGTTAAATGAATCATGTAAACCCATAAGGGATCAGGCCCTGCTACAGTATGTGGCCACTCATTCCCTCCAGATTTTCACAAGCCCACTGTGTGAGTGAGGTGTTGTTTTCTTTTCACTGTCAGGTCTTGAAAGAGTGCTGTGAGCTTCAGGGCCAACCATCACACCTATTCAACCACATCATTTTCACAAGCAGACGGAAGAATCCGGAATATGCCACTGCAAGCCCAAGCCAACAGCCCGTCACTCTCCTGTCTCTGCAGGTCTACCTGATGGGCCCCATTGACTCTAGGACTCTTCGTCCCCGGACTTTTTGTCTCCGAATTTTTCGTCTCCGGACTTTTTGGCCCCATGAACTTTTCTTCCCCGAACTCTTCGCTCCCGGATTGTTTGTCCCCAATAATGCTTTGCCCTCTTTCTATATTATAACCCTAACCTTAAACCAAACTCTAACCCTAGCCCTTATATCATGGTGGTCTGTCCGTCGTCCGTCTGTCCATTCGGCTGTCAACAATGGCAGCACATTTTGATATCACTAGGGGACGAGAAGTCAGAGGACAAAAAGTCCTTGGGGACAAAGAGTCCAGGGACGGAGAGTTCGGGGTTGAAAAGTCCATACAGACAAAAAGTCCAGGAACAAAAAATCCAGGGACGAAGAATCCTGTAACCCCCATTCGCCAGAGGTGGAAAATCCAGGTTCAGAAATTGGAGTCCTCTCCAGCAGTCTGTTCCATCCACTCTACTATGAGCTCAGCTCTTCTCCCAGGAGGTAGAAATCACTGAATTCTAAAACTGTAGGAAGGACATGCCTATTACATGAATGTGTCAACCTGTTCAGCCCAGTCTCATCTCGACTCCTCCTACAGTGACACTACCTGACCAAGTGTGGATATATGATGAAAATAGAGTCTGTTGGCATCCTTATTTCACACCAGTGTTAAAGCCTCTGGAAACTTGTCTTGACATAGTGAGAATTCACGTATAATATCAAAGTTGGGTGTCTCATAAAGCATCTACGAAAAACCGAGTGAAAATTAACATTCATAACTATTAGAAAACCTAGTTCAAAAACGGCTCATTTTGCTATTCAGTCCATTTCTCAAGACAGTGTGGGCGTGGCGCATCGCGATGTGACTGGCCACTCCCTCGATTTGAGTGACATCTCACTGGCTCAGTGAGCGATAGTCACAGCAATGGCGCAAGGGTCAGTCTAGCCCTATATGTTTGAGCCGTCTCAAGCCGCTTGCACACCGGACACGAAACTAATTTTTCGCACGATAGATTACATTCAAAGTCAATGCGAAGGCTTGAATACAGGCGTGTATTCGCGTCTTTGCATTGACTTTGAACGTAATCTGTCGTGCGTAAAATTCGTTTTGCTTCCAGTGAGCAAGCAGCTTCAGAATCAGACGAAGCAGCTCCTCTGCCGTCTGGAAACACCGTCCAGCCAGTTACGGAATGGTATTTTGTAAAATCCTTCGCGGTTTTTATTATTACCGAGTTAGCGCATCTCCGCTAAAATTCAACGTTAGCAGGGATGCACCCAACGGCGGCCTGATGGTACTGTAGCGTTAGCTAGGACTGTACAATATTATTGCATCGTAATTAGCTCACCAGTCAACCGGTTCCTCTCAGTGAAAATAATTTCCATTCAGTAATGTTTTACCCTCAAGTATGCATGTTGAGAAATCAACGCTCACTGACCAATCAAACTACTGTACATTGTGCCTGCAGGTGTTCCTGTGGAGAATGCCAGGTGATGCCATCAATGGCAGAAAATACATGCTGTCAGGCGCTTACACCGGTGTGTAGTATTAATCCACTGTATACTTAGCTCCATTAAAAACACACCAGTGAGACATGTACTGTACTCACTGCAAATTGAAGTACCAATTTTTATTGCTTTGTCCAGTGAGATAAGAGTGGGATTATAGAAACCATGAAAGCGCACTTCAGTCATGACGAACATTTGCTTTTCTCTGACATGTACAATGATGCTGGATTTGTTCTTTTGAGTGTGTTCAATAGCCGACATAAAGCCAAACAAGAAATAAAAAATGCTACGGCATCAGCAAAATGGCGTGGCTAATGACAGAAAAGGAAAAAAAGCATCATTTGCACTGTCACTGGTGAACAATTGGCTGTCTGTCCGATTATGGAAACAGGCCCTGTCGCTCACCGACCCCGCTTGCAGCAGCCGCGAATGACAAATGTACCTCAAGGGCGTGCTTTTTGGTCACAGCATGCACGGGACAGATCCTGAGCAACCCAAACTCATTGTGAGATAAGGGTCTTATGCTGCGTTCATACCGCTATGTTGAATATGGTGAAATTACCACTTACCGGTTGCTAAAAAGACACGCATGAAGAGCTTTCATTTGCTGCCAGTCTGTCACGGGCAACATCATGGGCGATAATAAAGGTATCAAAATATTAAGTTGACTTCCCAATGACAAAACGACAGAAACATTATGATATGGAAATACAACAAACTCTGGGACATAAAGGTTAATAATAAGTTGCTCCTTTTTTGTTTGATAAAACAAACATGAAAATAAACATACTTTTCTGTTTAGCTCACAATGTGTTGGTCTGGCCTCATTTTGCTCACGAGTGGTGAAGATTGATCCTCTGAATCAAGCACCCCAGTTCACTGCTTGTGATCACAGGTTGTAAGGTGATGTGAACGCAAGTCACCGCTTGTGTTCTGAGAAAAACCATTTTTACAAGCTGGTTTGAACGCAGCATAAGACATTCAAGCCAGAGCAGAAGTACCATTCCACGCTAAGTGAGAAACGCATGCGAGCACACGTCCCGTTCAGAAAATCATTTACTGGTGCGTTTTGAATGGAGCTAATACAAACATACATGATAGGGGAAATTGCGGGGGACAGACAAATACGCGGACAGACGGATGGACAGATAGATAAATGGAACCAAATGTAGTTGGGTAATCAATCGCAAGACAGGCTACTTCGGGACGATGTTTCTCGGGCTCAACAGAAGCAAACCTAGACGGAGCAGAGAGCTTTTATAATTTCAGTTAGGGGTGGGACAAATGACGGAGTTTTTTTTTCATTGGTTTGGCTTATTACATAATAACCCACTTAGAAAACCACACCTAGTTGAACTGCAGTAAGAGGATAGGTGCTAAAAATTAACTGACAAAATCTCGGATTTGAATTGGACATAATTTCTAATATTTTAGTATGTTTACTATTATGCACATACAACCTCAAATAACGTAGTTCAGAGGTTTTTGTGAAATTGGGTTTTCAGAGGCTTATCCCATAACCCCTAACCCTAACTGAAACCCTAACCTTAGGTGTCATAGAAGGATGTCAAAAGCCTCCATTTGTGTCGTATATCGACGCTTAGTCAGTTAGCATCACTATAAGACAAGTTGAGATGAGAGACCTGCCAGCCATATTGGGTAAGACTTCTGTTGCCTGATGCCGTTAGCCAGCCTGTATAAAATTCGATGCACTTACCTTTCTGATATCACTACCATCTTGTTATGATCCTGCCATGTCTGTTCTGTTTCAGCCATGCCCTGTTATGTTTCTACCACGCTCTGTTCTGTTTTTGCCTTGTTCAGTTTAGTTTTAGTTCTTTGCCATGTTTTTGTTTTTGCCATATTTTGTTATTCCCTCCCATTATCCATATTTCTGTTAGATTCCGGTCCATGTCTTTGTTCATGCCCTGCATTGCACTTTGTCTCCCCTGTCTGGTCTTGTGTTGTGCTACAGCTTCTCTCCAAGTCCTGCGTGTCACATGTTTAGGTGATTTCATGGTTTCTGGGTTTCCAACCATTCCTTCTAATCTCGTTTGCTTCCTTCGCCTTGCTTTTCTATTTTACTAACCAGTACTAACAGTTTGTTGTTTTGTTAAAGATACAAACCAAGACTAACATTGTATATAATACTAACTTACTAACGAGCACCAGGGATGTATAGCTGCACTTTACTAATTGATTAACAAGCTCTCAGCACTCGCCCTGTTCTAGTCTCCGCCTCTTGCCATCTCTTTACCTTTGCTGCAATTCAGCGGATCCTCCGCACCTGCTCAACTCTGTCCTGCCTCTCATTATCTGTGCACGTTAGAACTCCCTAACCGGAGCTGTATGTTTTGTCATAGGTTGTCTCGTGATCCCTGTCCGCGTTTTGGCTTTTGCCAATTTCATGTGGTTAGGTTCTCCCTCGTGTTTGCTCCCACGTAATTAGTCTGATCCTCTTCACCTGATCCTAATCATAGCATGTGACTTCCCTTGTGTGTATTTAAGCAGTCTTTTCACAGCAGATCCCCGTCAGAACGTTTCCCTTGTTTACCTGTGCTGCTCTCGTATTCGCCTTGTACTCATAGTGTTGCTTTTCTGACTGGACCGTCCGACTTTCGATTTTGGTTCTGATTTGGTATTTTTGTCTGCATCTGTTATCGAACCCTTTTCTGCCCGACTACGATTATTGTTATTGCTGCCCTGTTTTTGCTGACTCTGATTCCGTCCCTTGGATTGTGATTTTTGGATTGTGGACTCTGTACTGTTGCCTTCTGCCCTGCGGGGGTTTACCCCCTCGCTTAATAAAATATCTTCTACTGAATGCCACCTCACACATCTGCAATAAAATTTCAGTCTTAAGATGGTGCCCTTTCTCAGCACATTCAGGATAACACTACCTCGTGACACTGTCCATTCTACTGTTTTTAATTCTGTGGTATAATTAACCAGCTGGCTGCATTGGTAGCTGGAAGAAAAACATGGCCGGACTACTACTTTTGGACCTTTGGATTGTCCACTACTACCGTTAGTCAATAGTGCAACACAATGCATTATCCAGCCAACAAGCAGCAACTTTAAAGTGCTCATGACACGGAAATAAAAGTAGCAAAAGACCTGACGAATTTGAAGTAGTAACATGCTGGAAGGTTTGTGTCATAGCTGCTCCAGCCGCAAGAAAATAAAAACAAAGAGCGAGCGGTTCAAAATTATGTTTCTCTTGCGCACTGCGCGAGTCTTGTCACACCTAGGCATCTTGACTGTGATATCTTTGCCAGAATTCTTGCAAATCCATCCCATCAGACTGTTCTTCAGTCATAGATACTTTTTATTTCTGATGAAAGATCTAGATCATAATTATACGGATATAGGCCTGCATAGCCGCCAGTTTGTCATGATTGTCATTCCCGTTTGCAATGTCTTGTAATAATACTAACATTCATCGTATTATGTCCAGTCTCTATGTCGCTATGAATGATGAAACGGATAAAAAATTAACATTGCCAATATTGTAAAACAGAGTTACATGCATTAGCGCCGACTTGGGTTTAATATTGCAACAAAATGTTGGTAATAGTATTTGATGATGCTATTGTGTGCTTAACACATATGTTTCAGTCCAAAATTGCCCCAAACCCTTTTTTAAGTCACTTTTATGACAGCATTTGAGGAATTATTAATTTTCATGTAAATCGCTCTGGATTCAAGAACCTGATAATTCAATCACGGCAAGTAAAAATCATTCCTGTTTGAGTTTATTTGCATTTTCCATTACTTATCAGAATCAAGGTTTGTACTGTACGTCCATCCACGAATGTGAGATCCTTTTGATCCCATTACTGTCAGCACCATATTAATTGGAAAAATGACAAGAATCGTTAGCTTCCAGCCGGCAGTCTATTCAAGTCCATGGGATGAATTAGCTAGCTAGCATGCTAACGCATCTCGCCAATGAATTAATAAATTCAAGTTTCTACACAAACAATACCTCTTATAACTTACTGTTTTAATGGCAAAAAGCGCTAGCATGCCAGCCAGTGAATTATTCATCTAATTGACTTGAATAAACCGCAAACTAGAAACAAACGCTAGCGATGATTACCGGTTCCCAGCAGGTGGATTGGAAACATTACCGTGTCTGCCAATGAACAGAATCTGACTGATCGCGACGCGAGAAAGCTGTATTACACGTGTATAATACCAAACCTGTTTCTCACGGGTTGTATCGCACCAATTTTTCATCATTTATGGGATAATAATAAGAATCAAGCAACCTGTTTAGAAAATGTGACAGGGCACGCGTGTGCCGTCCAGTAATGATGTTTCAGAGCAGGAAGATGATCAAAACATTCCTCTTCAAAATGGTCACAGCACAGGACTGAAGACTCTCTCAGAGACTAACTTTTCCCCTGCCTTGTTTCACCCACTAATCACGCAAAATGGAGTCCTTTGGACTAAAACCTTTTCCCTTGTATTCAAACAAAATCCAGCAACACAACAAGATGGCATTTTCAAAGAAATACTAAAATGAGTACTCTACAAATGTATTCTTCAGCCCTGATAGCTTGTCAACAACTCACGACCAGTTCTTGCGTTTACGTCATTTCTGCCTTCTTGCTCACTACCCTGTGCCTCGAAGGCTATTGATTTTTTTGCGGCGGTAAATTCAAATGTGTCAAATATTTGACGAATGGGTCAGATCTTGTCCGATTATGTTCGTGGATTAAAAACTTCTATATATGTTGTACATATCAGAAATTGTTATAAATATGTGGCATGAGCACTTTAAGCTCAGACATTTCCTGTCTCCAGTCTCGCTCATTCTCTCTATATATTTTCATCATCCTGGCGCAAGGTGAACAATGGGGGCTGAAACTGAAACTCGTATGTACAGGGCTGCTCAAAAAAAGTTAATTCCTTGTGACATCGATAGGGACACATGATTGAATCATGTCATTCAAGCACATGATTTCTGAAGAAAGTCACTACAACAACAACAACACTTAGAAAATATGGTTTCATGCTTTGTCATGTGTTAGGTTGATGGAGAACCATGGTACATACATAAGGGACCTGCAAATTAATCCAGTGTATCTTTGCTTCATGTTTTCAAATCTCTCTGACATACAGGAATAAAAAAACAACTATATTACATTCTGACAACGAAGGTTTCTGGCAGTTCTTTAAGGGTTAAATGTACCTGACCCATCTCAGTGTTATCCTCTAACCCACCCTTACACCCTATGAAGAGTTCTTTCCAAAATCCTATCTCAGTATTCAAAATTCTAAGTAATTGTTCCAAAACTTCATTGCTCACAATTCTCAGGAAAAGCACTTTGTTATCACATTGAGATCTAAGGCTTAAAGAGAGTTTACACAAATTCATGCATTAACTCATCTCACCCTGCGGTTACCATACTTCTGAAGAGCACTGGATGTTCGTTTGCACCCTCAAACTGATTTGTTTTTGATATTTGCTTCCTCTGTAAAGAGAATTGTATCAGCATTGGATGTGGGAGTCAGATATTAGTGCCAATGTTAACGCACATACAAAAGACAATTTCCACCGAGGAAGACTCTGGGGAGCCTTCACTGCATACACGTCTCCCAACTGCCTCTTTCACATTATCTTCGTTCTGCAGAGCGAGTTTGTACAGTTTCATGCTATGTTGTGAATTTGCTCCAAAAGTCCAGGCTTTGAAAACACATTACTCGAGGGTGCAGACACAGGTTTCTTGCCTGCTGTCTGGGGCTATTTTCTGGATGGCAGTATTGATCTGGCTTAAATTCCTGACCTGGTTCTGAAGGGGGAATGCCAAAAGTGATGAGGTGGCTGCAGAGAAGAGTCGGATTAGGGAAGGTGCACCAGCTACATGGGACGGGGGGTAGTTTAGAAATTGTGGCGTTGCATATGCAATAAGCTATGTAATAACCTTACTTATGTAATAAACTAAGTAATAACCTTACATGGGTAATAACCTAAGCGATAACATTACATATATAATAACCTATGCAATTTCTAACAGGAATTAAGAGCCTTTATATGAGAAAAAACACAAAAGTAAAACAACACTCACATAAGTGCACACATACACAAACTTCTATAGACAATTACGCACTCACGACACACATCCACACACACACACACACACACACACACACACACGTGTGCGCACACGCATATTTATAAGAAATCCATATTTTCTGCAACTCCTCTTCCTTTGTCTATCACTCACTAACAGACATTCAAATTTTAAAGCTTGTTTAACGCAACACAATCTTTAATACTGCATCAAACGACATCGGGAAAAGGGTAGCTACAGAAAAACTGAAGACCACATTGGCCACGGATCTATACATTTATATATTTATCTGAGCGGCTCATGCAGGCATTCCTGGCTTTGCTGCTTCATAAAGATTATTAATGTTGTTCTGCGATAAACAAGAGAAAATGAAATATCGTTTCCAGGTGATGCTCAGTGACATCCACACAGGCTGTCAGCAGTCATCACATTCTCAACACAGCTGAAATACAAAGGCGTGGATGATAAAGCACTTGAGTAATACCGTACAGTAGAGCATATGTAACTAACATGTATATTACTTATCAACATTTCATTTGCTGCTGTAAGGGTGGCAAGGTGGTGCAGTGGGTAGCGCCGTCACTTCACGGCAAGAAGGTCGTTGGTTTGAATCTAGGGCCTTTCTGTGTGGAGTTTGCATGTTCTCCCTGTGTTCATGTGGGTTTCCTCCCAGTGCTGCAGTTTCCTCCCACAGCCCAAAGGCCTGCATGCCAGGCAGATTGGAGACTCTAAATTGCTCATACATATGAGGATGGAAATGAATAGTAGGTGATTTAATATCCAGACATATTCAGAACAGCACAATTCAGCCGTAAAATAATATACTGAAAGTGTCATAAAATCAGAAATAAGTTGTAAATATAACCACTGCAATTACAACCCCAATTCCGAAATAGTTGGGACAAAGTGTAATTGTGAATAAAATCAAAATGCCATGACTTTCAGATCACGAGCCAATATGTTATTTACAATAGAACATAGATAACATTTCAAATGTTGAAACTGAGACATTCTACATTTTTATCCACAAAATGAGCTTATTTCAAATTTTCTGGCTGCAACAGGTCTCAAAAAAGTTTGGACACAGGCAAAAAAAGGGTTAAAAAGCAAGTAATATGTAAGAGAATCAGCTGAAAGAATATTTAGCAAGTAATTAAGTTAACTGGCATCAGGTGTTTAACATGATTGGCTATAAAAGGGATGTCTTAGAGAAGCTGAGTCACTCAGAAGTAAAGATGGCCAGAGGCTCTCCAACCTGTGAAGGCTTGCGTAAAAAAATTGTGGAATACTTTAAAAACAATGTTCTTCAATGTCAAATTGCAAAGCCTTTGAAGGTCTCATCATCGACAGTGCATAACATCATCAAAAGATTCAGTGAAACTGGAAAAATCTCTGTGCGTCAGGGACAAGGCCGAAGACCTTTACTGGATGCTGGTGATCTTCGGGCCCTCAAACGCCACTGCATCACTCACCGGCATGATTCTGTCATTGACATTATTAAATGGGCCCAGGAATTCTTCAAGAAACCACTGTCTGTAAACACAGTCCACCATGCCATCCACAGATGCCACCTTAAACTCTATCATGCAAAAAGGAAGCCATTGCTGAGCATGATCTAGAAGCGCTGTCGTGTTCTGTGGGCCAAGGCTCATTTAAAATGGACTGTAGCAAAGTGGCAAAGTGTCCTGTGGTCAGATGAGTCCAAATTTGGCATTCTTGTTGGAAATCATGGGCGTCGTGTCCTCCGGGCTAAAGAGGAGAATGACCACCCCTCCTGTTATCAGCGTTCAGTTCAAAAGCCAGCATCTCCGATGGTATGGGGATGCATTAGCGCATATGGTGTGGGACACTTGCATGTTTTAAAAAGCGCCATGAATGCTGAAAGGTATATAAAGGATTTAGAGCAACATATGCTCCCCTCCAGATGACATCTATTCCAGGGAAGGCCTTGTGTATTTCAGCAAGACAATGCAAAACCACATACTGCAGCTATTACAACAGCATGGCTTTGTAGTAGAAGAGTCCATGTGCTGAACTGGCCTGCCTGCAGTCCTGATCTTTCACCGATTGAGAATATTTGGTGCATAATTAAACGAAAAGTCTGTCAAAGGAGACCCAAAACTCCCCAGCAGCTGGAAGCCTGTATTAAACAAGAGTGGGATCAAATTTCAATGACTAAAGTCAAGAAACTTGTCTCCTCAATGCCCAGACGCCTCCACTCTGTGCTAAAAAGAAAAGGGCGGATGTTACAACATGGTAAACAGGCCCCTGTCCCAACTTTTGTGAGACCTGTAGCAGCCGTCAAATTTGAAATGAGCTCATTTTGTGGATAAAATTGTAAAATTTCTCAATTTCAACATTTGCTATGTTATCTGTTCTATTGTGAATAAAATACTGGCTGGTGTGATTTGAAAGTCATTGGGTTTTGATTTTATTCACAATTTACACTTTGTCCCAACTATTTTGGGAATTGGGGTTGTACGTTTGGAAACCATTACCTTTCAAATGAAAGAATTTACTTGTTAAAGACCTTCAAATCTGGCCCTAAAAGCCAAATTTTCTCAGACTGAACAATTATGGCTATTGATTGGCCAAACTGTGTTCAAAGCTGACTATCAAGCAAGTGGAGAATGGAATTTCAGCAGCTCCGCCCTCAAGGACTTTGAATTTTATGATCTCTGTGTAACCTCATTGACCCGTATGCAAACAATCTATGTACCACACACAGTATATAACTGGATAAATATGGGTGCTTTTGTACATATGCAATATTTTGCCGGCGAAAATCAACAAATTCATTATTGCTTCAATGCTTGGTAATTTCTTGTCATAACCCCAGGGCAAATCATATAGAACCAACTCAATATGACAAATCACAATGAAGCACAATACTTGGAATGCACTGGTGCATTAGTGAGGTATGTAATTTTTTGCAAGAATCAATGCATCCATGAACACCCTTTAATGGCTTTCAGTTTCAATGCGCTAAAAGCACTCACTTTGCAGGACGGCGTTATAAGCATCTGATTATTGCCATGCTGTTGGACGGCCTTGGAATATTATTATATTGATGTCTCCTTTCTAAATGGGACCCGAATGACAAGAAAGGTTGAACTGTGGTCCTCTATCCATTAAAATACCTATCATACATATCCTTTTCACAGGAGATGTTTCTGAGAATGTGTGCAGTTTGTTACCAAAGATGCTCGGCCGCATTCTTGGCCCTCCTTTGATTGCTTCGAGTTACTCTCAGTTTGGAAATTCTCACGAGGGCTATGTTGCCCCTCATTAATGGTGGTGATTGAAGGTCCAGCTCATGATGCCAAGAGAGGAGAGAACACTATGTGACAAATATTTCAATAATCACTCTTATTATTATTATTATTATTATTATTAGTAGTAGTAGTAATAGTAGTAGTAGTAGTATAGTACTAGCAGTAGTATAAATTAAAATACATTTCTTATATTTGTTGTATGTAATACTATACATAATTAACACATAGGATTACATATACACTTCTAATTTGTAAAACTGATAAATCTCTTCTTCTTCTTCTTCTTCTTCCATTATTATTACCTGTCAGGAGAATGGCTGAGTCGTAGCTGGGCAGTTCCCGAAGAAATACATTGAATGTATGTGGCTTTAAGTCATATATTTTATGGTGAGCTTGCTACATTGATGTGAAATTACTGGACAGTTAATTTTAATGGCAGAAGCGTTGTCTCTCACTGGAATTGAAGATAACAAATAGAATGTGCCCTGGTGCTGCTGCCTTCTCGCAGTATTATTGTTGCAGTTCCACCATCACATGAGGCAGAAGCAGCCCCCGCGAGGCTCCTCATGATTGGGGCCCGATCGATTTCGGCTCCACTCCTCCCAGATAACGAGGACCCGTGGTCGTCCTCGATCCTCCCGTTAGCCTGCGCTCTGGGGTTCGGAGAGAACAGCAGGGGTGACAGATGAGCGCTTTCCTCCGCGATGTGCTCCTCGGCCGATGCTCAGGGTGCCGAGAGGAATGAAACTCTAATTAGAGGTGGGGGGGATGGGGGTAGCGCATCTCACCGTGACGCTAGTAATCAGCGCAGCTTTTCAGTGCAAATACGGAAAGTAAGCGTGTTTGGCGCCGTATTCGAAACACCATCCCAACTGCACTCAAAAAAGTGAAATGTCGAATTCACTTTAAAAAATTATGTCCATTGATTCCACTTAACTGATTCATGTAACTTGAAGCTAATTAACCGCTAAAGATTATAGGCTAATTGAAAAAATGAGTTACTCCACTTAGTTTTGTGGAATCAGTTCGTACAGCAATTTAAAGAGCAACTTGCAGGTTGAATTGAAAACTATGTTTTTACTTGATCTGGTTTGAAAGTGTCTTTTAAAAACATCTATGTATGAATGACCATGTTTCGCAAAACTCACTAGTAGATATTTACATAAAATGTGCCCATTTTCAGTTAGTTCTGAGCCAGGCCTTCCCTGATGAGTGACGTAAGAAAAGGCATAATAAGCCTGCTCGCGCACCATTTTCCCTGTGGTGGGTGTAGATGCAGGGCTCTCAAATCTCACGCAATGAGCGTGATTGTCACTCATTTCAGATGGATGTCACGCACTTACGCCACACATAGTATTTCTCACGCAAAAAAAAAAGAGTAAAACGAAAACAATTTCCAACAGTAGGCCTATGCGCTGCAGCACCGCTATAACTGTGGAAACTGCAGGAATCCAACACGTCTCCCCTGGAGTTCTCGGTGGCAGCTTGAGAATGGAAAGGAGCTACACAATAGCCAATCAGATAATAGCACTGTCGTATCTGGGTAAGATTTAGGGCAACAACCAATGAAAAAAAAAACACAGTTAGGCTGCTTATCCACCTAATTTGATCTGTCATTGCTCGCTGTACTGAAGAGAGACCGGCAGCCAGAATGCGTTCAGGCTCCACTTGTTCCATTGTTAGTTGTACCAATAACTCTAAAAACATAAAAGTTTTTTTTATGGAAACAGAGTGCATTATTTACAAGGTGATTAGGAAAGATTGCCCATGCCCAGCACCTTACGGTATGCCAGCGAGTAGGTGCTTGGAGTGGCTAGCCGCACTAAGACTGAAGTATCCACCCAAGAGGATATAGCTACGTATGTTCACACCATTTCGTGAACGAAGTGTATATTTTGCCGTGAACCGTTTTTACATTTCAACGGCTATTTGGCCGTGCCCTCCGGTACACCTGCGCCACAACTGTTTTATTTTTGGAATTGCTCATAGAAGTCAATGGATAATAGTGAATAGTTATAACTTCGCCATTTAGGCACCTAGCTCGCATATACATACATTAAATATAGCTAGCTAAGTTGGCATAAAGGCTCTCTTGCTAGCCATCTAACGTTATATTTCATGCATTTAAATTTATTCAATTTAAAATGCATATAGCCATTATTATGCAAACTAATTTGGCTGGAATAGCACCGCGAGCATCTAGCGCACTAGCTGGCATTAAAATGGGCCTAATAAAAAGGTTGCCAGCTAAAGCCGCTTTCACACCGGACACGAAACACGACAGGTTACATTCAAAGTTAATGCAAAGACGCGAATACAAGCGTTTCTCATTGACTTTGAATGTAATCTGCTACACGCGTCTTTACATTGACTTTGAATGTAATCTGTCATGCGAAAAATTTGTTTCACGTCTGGTGTAAAAGTGGCTTTATCCTGAAATTATTTACATGATCCTGCTACAACAACGTTCTAGAAGCTGCATTATTAATTCACCCACGGTGGAAAACGGGAGTATTGTGCGCCCTGTAGATGCGTAGTTACAGCACTTGCGAGAGATTGGCTAAGGGGTAAAATGATGTCTGAACTCATTCCGTCCCTCTTCAAAGTGGGACGACTCTGGTCAGACTGTGAAGTTTCCGTGCATCCGGGTTTCAGTACAATACTACACAGAGAGAGGGAGACTGAACTCTAGAGCAGGTTTTCCATAATTTTTTGCCCTGACATTGATTTCTTCATGGCTAGCTAGCCACAATGTTGATAGCCCATCACTTGACAGTTAGCCCATCGCTAACTGTTTCTCATCTCCCGCCGCCATCTCCCACCTCACGGCAATGGCTATTTTCCAGTCATAATGTATTTATTAATCGCTACTGATAAATCTCCCACACTTTGCTACTGAAATGTTCATTATTTTGGCTGGTGGAGGCTCTCTTCATATGTCCTGTTTATGAAATAATTTTCAGAATCCATAACTGACATTGTCTGGAATTTGCTCAGAGTGCCTTATGCTACGTCACTTCCTAGTTACGCCCTGTTTTTGATGTGTTAACGTTATTTTCTTACAATTTAATGTAAAAAAAAAATGCTTATGGTGCCGTTAAATGTCTGATTCTTTCTCGGAACATTGTTATTCTATCATGTGTCTACATTATGGTTTATAGGGGTGCCTAACCTGCAAGTTGCTCTGTAAGTAATGTAATGGCCATTAGAGGTAGGAGGCCAACTGCAGCGACAAGAGGGAAACAAGCAGCACGGACACCAAACAAACACAGAGAATAATACAGACCACCGGAAAGTGCTCGCGCTTCCAAAGGACGTATAATAGCCCGAAACACGGAGGCGAGATAGGAAAAAGGGAGAAGAAACTCCAATAATAACGAGAAGATAGAAAGCCAAACAAATCCTGACTACAGATATCTTCGGCTATAGTGCGTAGCTACAAACAGACACCTAGCAAAGAGGCGTGGCGAACATCCGGCTTATATAGAGTCCGGGGAAGTGCCGCCCCAGTTCAATCAGCCAGCTGGGTAAAGAATCCGATGAAAAGGAATACGATATCGTCCCGGGACGAGAGCCACAAAGAAAAGTCCAAAACACCCGCACAAACATCCAGAACCATGACAGGACCCCCCCACCCCCCCACAAGGGACAGCCTCAGACGTTCCCAAAGAACCCCGAGCACGGGACTCCAAAATAAGGGTGGGATCCAAGATATCCCGAGAAGGGACCCAGCATCGTTTCTCAGAACACCAAACCCTCTGGCCAATCTGATAAGCCGGTGCAAAACGGCACCTCCTATCAGCGGCAGCCCTCCGTTTATGCACTGCCATGGGGACAAACAAACTGCCAGACGGCTCCCCACCAGAACCAGGGTCGGGCCGCAAGGTCTCCCGCACAACAGATTCAGTATCCCACTGCATGGGAGCCACAATCCAAGCCGCTGGAATAACCGGCCAAGAAATGGGATCACGGCCCGAGCGGTCATAAATCCGTGACAAGGCGCCAGGCTTGATGTTTTTGGAGCTGGGGCGATAAGTTAACGTAAAGTCAAAGTGATTGAAAAACAAGGCCCACCGCGCCTGCCGGTAATCACGTCACCTAGTCTGCTGGACACACTGGAGATTCCTGTGATCCGTCCAAACCACAAACGGATGCTCAGCCCCCTCCAACCAATGGCGCCACTCTTCTAACTCCAACTTAACAGCTAACACCTCCCGGTCACCAATACTGTAATTCCGTTCAACCGGTGACAACGACCGGGAGAAGTAGGCACATGGGTGCCTACCTGAAAACTCCTGAAAAGCAGCCTCCGCTGCTGGAGACTAAGCAAATGACGAGGAGAAATTCCTCTTAGAAAGCACAATGATGGGGGCAGCCACAGCGCTAAAATTATGAATAAACCTCCTATAAAAATTAGCAATGCCCAAAAATCGTTGAACCTCCTTAACATTCTGAGGGGCAGGCTAATTCCTAACCGCTGCCACCTTGTCAGGGAATAGTTTGTCTCACAATCGTAATCACGATGCAGACGCAAAGATGAAGCTCGTTGTTTGCCAAAATCCTCCACGAGATCAACATAATCATCTGAAACGTTGGGAGGTAAACCAAGGTGCAGCGCAGCTCCTACACACCAATCTTGTTCAGAACCCGACGCCTCCCCCATGGGTTGAAATTCGGGACGACTTGCCAGAATCTTACTACAGTGAGACCTACAGTCAGAGCCCCACTGGACGATTGGGTTATTTTGACTGCCCCAAAACATCTGTGGCCTATGCTTAAGCAACCACGAATGACCTAAAACCACAGGACAAACCGGGGAATTAAGAAAAAACAAATTTTCTCTGAATGACCACCAAAAGGGATAAACATAGTCAAAAAATCTGAGACCTCAGTTATAAACCCATCTCCCAACGGTCAACCATCCAAAGCTTTGATCGAGTGCGAATGTGAGAGAGAGCGGATGGGAATGGAATGTTTTCTAGCCCACTCCGCATCCATAAAACAATCAACAGCCCCTGAATCCAAAAAGGCTTTAACCCATTTTCTCCTTTTCCCCATAGTCAACTGAAATAAGAGTTCAAACGGGAGATTGGGTCTGTCCCTCAAGCGCCCCCCCCTTCTGCCAGAGGGGCTTCCCGTCTCCCTTTAAGCTCGGGGCAACTTGGACGGATGTTATGGTTCTGCCTCATGTGTGCTGTTTTGTCATTGTGCTTGTGCTTTTTCTCCCGTGCCTTACTTTCGTTTTATTTTTCAGCTTTCATTCCCGCCGTCTGACGTTCGATTCTCTCTTGCCCAAACTCCAGTGGTGTCGTGTGACAGCCTTCAGCATGCCTGAGTCTCGTAGTCTAATCACGTTTCCTCTTTCGGTTTTGGCTGTGGTATTTCGTTCATTGCTTCCACCTGTGCTTAATTCTGGGTCTCGCTAAACTGAGTGAATGCATTCTCTGATAGGATAAATACTAACCGTACTAACCAGCACTTATTTGAGGGTGATTGTAAATATTTCGTCACGTAGTATAAACCTTTATTAACTCATTAGCGAGTGCGAATGTTTCTAGCTTTAGTAATTCCTGCCTAAGCTTTCCCTGATTAACTGCGTTTCAAGCTGTGCTTTCCTTTGCTTCTCTCGTGGTGCTTTTTTACTCGTCACGTTTAGATTACCTTAATCTAAACCGTCTAGTTTGATTGATCGTCTCAGCATCTTGTCTCGAGTCATTATTGTTAACCCGGTTCTCGTGTAATTGTTTCATTAATTCCAGGTGTTTCTGTTTCTATTCGAGATTGCGTTCCGGGTCCCCGCCTCCTCCCGTGTCTATATCTGTGGGCAGGAGAGAGGAGACGTCAGACGGAACTTTGTTAGACTCTGCTCTGCATGGTGAAAACTCAGCTCCTTGTGCCTTCCGAGTATTTCCTCTGTATGATTCCCGAGTCTTGTATTTTGCTGCGCCCACGTCTTGTCTGCCCTTTGTTTAAGTCTCCCAGTGTGTCTGTCAGTCTAGTTAGGTCCAGTTTTTGTTTTTCTAGTTTTAGCCACTCTTTGAGTGAGTACCTTTGTTTCCCCCTGCCTTTGGCAGTGTACCTTAGTTTTCCCAATCGTTCAGTGCATGTGCACGGTGTTTTGTTTCTGGCCTGTGTGCCTATTTTCTCCTAGTGTTTTGTGTTTAAATAAACACTTCAGTTCCTGCATCTGGTGTTCCCCTGCCTACTTCTTAACAACGGATATGTCCCGGTTCACTACAATGATGACAAATTATTTGTCTGTGAACAGGTTTACAAGCCTGGCTTTCATATGAGCCATCAACCTGCTTGGGCTCACTAGAACTGGACATTTCAGTGGGCGGAGTCGAGGCTGTATGCATGTTATAAAAAACATTAACCCCGTTGCTATCAAGAGCCAATGCAGTACGTTTCTCCTTGTTTCGTTCGCGGATGCGATTATCAACTCACACCGCAGTACGAACCAACGAATCTAAAGAAACGCAAGGCTCTAATGTAGCCAGAGCATCCTTAACCTCCTCAGCCAGAGCGTGAACAAAAACTGTCAGGTGCTTCTGGCCACCCTGTCTCTATGGCTAAGGAGCGCAATGAGATAGAGAAATCAGCGACGCTCTCAGCGCCCTGCTTCAAATGCATTAGACGCGTAGCTGCGTCCTGACCATAATCATCCTGACCAAAAACACTAATCATTTCTCTCGCGAGAGTTTCCACTGAATTTACGACTGGCGATCTAGCTCGAATAAGTGGCCCCACGCAAGTGAGAGCTGTGCCGGTCAACAGTGATAAAATAAACGAAACCCGTGATTCTTCATTCGAGAACCGTGAGGGTTGCGCTTTAAAAAATATTTCACATAGAGCAATGAAATCTTTACATTTTCCTGCCTTGCCTCCATATCTTAGGGGTAACTGGAGTTTAGGCTCTCGGGGAAGGTGTACTGATTGTGCTCGTGAAACACTGTGTAATCTGAGCAGACAATGCTCTAATACTCTCGGAGAGACTTATTAAAAGGCTTTCCTGTCTCTCCATAGCATTCTCCTGAAGGCGAATTCTCTCTGTCAGCTCCGCCTGCCGACTGTCCAAGCTAGAAAAACCCTGGCCATACGCAGTAAGGACAGACTGCTGATCAGCAATAATGCTCTCTAGTGTAGCCGCTGCTGGCGACTCCATGTCTGGCTAGAGTGTTCTGTAATGACCGGTAGAGGTAGGAGGCCAATTGCAGCGACAAGAGGGAAACGAGCAGCACGGACACCAAACAAACAAAGAGAATCACACAGACCACCGGAAAGTGCTCGCGCTTCCAAAGGACGTATAATAGTCCGAAACATGGAAGCAAGGCGAGATAGGAAAAAGGGAGAAGAAACTCCAATAATAACGAGAAGATAGAAAGTCAAACAAATCCTGACTACAGGTATCTTCAGCTATAGTGCGTAGCTACAAACAGACACTCTAGCAAAGAGGCGTGGCGAACATCCGGCTTATATAGAGTCCGGGGAAGCGCCGCCCCAGTTCAATCAGCCAGCTGGGTAAAGAATCCGATGAAAAGGAATACGATATCGTCCCGGGACGAGAGCCACAAAGAAAAGTCCAAAACACGCATACAAACATCCAGAACCATGACAAGTAAATCAAGTATATTCTGGTGGGTGCTGTGCCTGCTAAATAAGAGCTGTCAACGATACATATAATCACAGGCCACCTTATTAGGCGTATTTCGATTCACCTCAGCTCTGGAAACATTCCTTAAAGACTCTGATCCATGTTGACATGATAGCATCACGCAGTTGCAACAGATTTATTGGTTGCACATTCATGCGGTAAATTTCACCGCATCTAAAAGGTGCTCTTTCGGTTTGCAATCTAGTGACCGCGGAGGCCGATTTAGCGCAGTGAACTCATTGTCATTTTTATGGAACCAGCGTGAGATGTGTACTTTGTGATATGATGCATTATGGGTAGAATGAGAGGACTGTGGCCATGAAAGGATTGACATGGTCAGGAGCAATGCTGGGTTGAGACATTTAAATAATGCTCAATTGGCATTATGGGGCCGAATGTGTCCCAAGGAAATATTCCCCACACCAGTGCTCCACTACCAGTGGGAACCAGCAAGGCAAACAGGATGGATCCATGGATTCATGTTGGGTGCACCACATTCTGACCTTCTCATCTGTATGTCAATGCAGGACTTAGGACGTGTCAGACCAGACACTATTTTCCATCAACTGTCAGGTTTTGGTGACTCCACTGTAGCCTGAGTTTCTTACCTAGAACCTGTTATGGTCACCCACTGTAGCCCATCTACTCCAAGGTTCAAAATGTTGTGAGTTCTGAAATGCTCTTCTGCAGTGCGCAGTTGTAAGTTGGTTATTTGAGTTAGTTTTAACCAGCCTGGTCTTTCTGTTGTGAGCTCTCAAATTAAAAAGTTGTTTTTGCTCACAGAACTGCTGCTCTGGAAGTTTGTGTTCTTCGCACAGCTCTCTGTTAAATCTCTTTAGCATGGAAATCCCAAGAGATCAGTGGTGTCCTTGACATCCCAACCCCCCTCCCCATCTGGCTCCAATAATCATTTAACTGTCGAAGTCACTTACATCACTTATCCCCACTCTGATATTTGGTCAGATCAAAAACTCAACCTCTTGATCATATCCGCAGCTTATTGTGTTTTTAGGTTGCTGCCATTTGATTAACTAATTAGATGTTTGCATTAACGAGCAGGTGGACAGGTTTACCTAATAAATTTTTTTTTGTGTTTTTGTGTTTAACCCTTAAAGTGCTGGAATAAATTTTTTAAAATATATACATGTAATTAGCTTGTGCTGTTGAAAACCTATCTTGTGGCGACTTGTTTATAAGAGCTCCCGCAGGTGAGCTCTTTTTAAAAAGTCGCCACATGATAGGTTTTCAACAGCTTTGATTTTGAAATCTTAAGTCATTTAGGAACAATAGTTGCATTTAGCACTCTAAAGGTTAATCATCGCGCGAGAGATATTCAAATAGGAGGTGGGTTAATTTCTTTTAAAGGGGAGACACCTCACAACACACCAGTTGGACAGTTTGCATGTACGTAAATGTCGATGAGGTTATCACCACACACCAAAAATTCATGAAGATATGTAATATGGAATTCATCAGCACCTGAAGGACAGCACCTATTATGTGAAGTCAATATTACGATTATTACCTGAATTGAGTCCTTGTATTATTTATTCCACTTACTAATTAATGATTTCAATAAAAGGATTAAAATACAGAAAAGCTAGCCTGTACATCATTAAATTCACATTAACCGCTAAATTAGATGTTACCCCAACAGATGTTGGAAATTAGAAAGGTTTGTCCATGCATTTGTAATGAACATTTTATAATCAATCAGTTAATGTATATGCTGAACAATCTTTAACATTATTTCTTTGCCAGATGAAGGTAGTCGGACAATATTATCTCTTTGGAGCAACTACAATTGTCCTTATGAGGGGTGCTGTACAGTGCCCACTGTAATTCATATATGGCCCCATAGCCACCCAAGGGCTAAAAGCCAGGGCAGTGCTTTGCTTAGGCCATTAGCAATTAGGTTCGAGATTCAGCAAGACTGTATTTTGGGTCAGGACACAGCAGAAGGAGGGTGTGTGTTGACGGGGTGAAGCCTCCTTGTTTCTGCAGGGGGGTTGGGATCAGAACCCCCCCTTCTTCAGAGTTTGTGATTTTCCCAGGTTTGGTTAAATACTGTTTTATTTCTATCAAGATAATGAACTTGAGGATCACGGGCTGAGGAGCACTAGCATCGGTGCTGTTCCGTGGCGGTTTCTGGCCGGTGAAAAAGGATGTTGAGGGGCCACATCCCTCGTTCTCCTTGTTTTAGGGCTTGTCATGAAGAGAAATGTCAGCGTTATAAAAGCTTCTCTCCACTCCTGATGCGATAAAAAAGCCTTCAAAAACAGTCACTGAAGACAAAGAAGAGGAGGGCCTCTGTTTTAACGTGCTACGTCTGGAAGCAAAAGCCTTCTTCGTGACAAAAGGAGAAAAGAACAACTCTTTCTTATCTTCCTCTCCCCTCCCCCCCTTTTTAATGCGATCCTCTTGAGCTTTAGAAGTGCACCATAGTGAAAATTACATTGTTAAATGGACGGCACATCAAAGCCGCTAATGCCACCTTCCCACTGAGCTTTCTGTCAACCAACCGACTGTAAAGAATATGCGATATGAAAGTATTGATTATTTTGATGCCTCTGGGATTCAATCAACTATTCATTTCACCCTCCAGTGGACCAATTGGAGGCTTGGATCGTGTGTGTGTGTGTGTGTGTGTGTGTGGGGGGGGATATACCCGCAGATTCAATCAGGCTTGCAGACAGACAAAATGTATGTATTTATTGGTGATCCAGTCCGATATTCTGTCATTACGCAAAATGCGTCCTGAGTCACAAGAGGCTTTGTCCACCGCAATTGGATTATTGACTGTCCACGCTGACATTCTGACATTCGATGACAACTCAAGATGCTAACACCCATTCGCATTTTCAGAGATTATCACGCCAACCCCACCCCCCCATGGTCTTCCATTAGCGTGGCAAGGAGGTCATCGCTTACAAGAACCCACCCTAGACAGCAAAGATATCTCTCTTATCAGCTGCATAAGTGTTTTATCCTGATATTTGACTAGAAATCCTTTTCCCCCTGTCAAGTAGAAAATTGGTGTGTCCCTTAAGTTTCTGCATGCTTGATTTGGGGAATATTCTTATCTCATTGGCAAATCTTGAAATGAATCAAATAATGTCCCCTTATTGGAAGATTTGTTGTCTTACTCCCTCCCCCCCAAAAAAAAAAAAAAAAAAATATATATATATATATATATATATGTGTGTGTGTAAATAAGAATTAAGAAGTGAATATAACTGTAAGTAAAACATATCAGTAATCTTGGGATTGGCTAAGACTTGATTGGCTAAGGCTTGACCCCTGATCGATGTTGGAAGTACATTACCAAAATAGATGGATGATGACGGAATCACTCCAAGCCTTTTCATCTTAAGCATGTAAATATCACAGTTGACAGAAAGATCAAGAGGTGTGGTGACAATGAAAGTGTTTCTTGGCTTTCTCCTTGACCAAGAAGTCTTATCTCATCTTAAACTGAATTTAACTACTGATAACTGAATTGAATTATCTCTGCTGAGATGCTGCTTAGTCAGGGAAATGGAGAGCAAATCAGCTTGAAACTAACATGTTCTTTCATGGCAAAAACCAAACAATGCTCATCAAATTATTTAGTTTCTTAACTTAACATTTCCGTCAATTTCTTGCTTTACGTGAATAAAATTGGATGAGATTTGACTCATTTCAAAATTTGTCAGTAGAGTAAGAAATTATATTTAGTATGCTAAACCATAGCACGTTAAAACAAGCCACTAGTTCTATAATGAGAGAGAAACATATGACTCACTGTCTGAGGCAGATGCCATCGCTTTCCCGCAATTCCAATTCATTCCAATCCAGTTTATATCAGTGGGTTCATCCACAATGTCCTGCCCACCCTGCTTTAATGCTCAAAAAAATAAGTCCTGTCTGCTGTCTGGTCATGTGACCATGTTCAATACAATGCACAGTAAGTTCTGTAACTAACGGGACAGTGGCATAATATCGAAAGGCCGTAATTCAGACACAGTCCATTCCATGTAGATGCAAATAACCAAATTATAGCGTGAAGTTCCATTTTAATCGTAAGGTACTTTAGTCCATCTTGAGTGCACTGCACGTGAAGTTACAAGCCTTTAAAATTTTATCAATCTCAAAAATTCTAGCAGGTCACATTGTACATCCAGTCAGCAATACATGCTCTGTTTACTGGTGAAAGCTTGTAATCTTACTGAATCTCTGCAGCTGATTTACCTAATACGAGCTGCTACGCTTTTTATAGAAATCAGAGGTAGGACTGATAACAGCAAAGTGTGAATATAAGAATGTATGTGAATATAAAGTGTTTGTACATAAACAGGTGTGCAGTGAGTGTATTGAGTTAAGAGACATGTAGCAGGAAGCCTTGAGCGATGGTACCTTCATAACAGTCACAGGCTCTTCCTGCTGTAATGACTCCTCACTCAACTGCGGTCGGCAGTGACGGGGATCCACCGGGGCTCAGATAAGAGCGACGGAGACGGAGAGAGGGGGGGGGGGGTGAAGAAAGAGAGAGGGAGGGAGAGAGGGGGACACAGTAGGGGAAGAGAGAGAGAGAGAGGGAGAAACAGAGGTGCAGAGAGGTAAGAGGAGGGAATAGCACACACCAAAGACCACCGTTGCTCTCTGTCCACTCAGACTCTCTCGCTCCAGTCAGAATCAGATGATTAGCGGGCGGATCGGACCCAAACCCCATTCCCCGCTCCCCCAGCCCCCACTGCAGGAGATGAGCACCCCCTCGCAGATCTGACGGGGGACAGCCGGCTGGACACCCCCAACAGCGAGCTGAGCGACCCGGGGTTCCCCCCGCTGCCCGAGACCGGCGACGCCGAAGACTGCCACCACTCCACCAGCGAGTCAACTGGTGAGTTTCCGCTCTGAGAAAAATAAGCTTATTCTCAACACTTACGTTTTATTTTAGGTCCCTCTGAAACTGGAGCATCTTTAACAGCTCAAAAGAACATAGTGACTGTTATTTCATCACATTTTAAAGTATGGTTTTTAACTTAATAGCATCTTTTATTCGTTGTGCTGTGAAAAAAATGCAACTTTAGTTTATTGATTCCATCTGCGCCGATTCTGACAGAACCTGAGGGTTACCGCTGCATTTTAGTCTCATACAGGACTTGCAAAATTCCTTCTGCAATTAGTTTAAGTAAATAAGAAAAAAGTATTGTTTTTAAAATATAGACTTGAGATACTATATTTTGACTTGTTTAAAAAAAGATTTCAGAACTCTCATCAAGGATATTGATTTGTTATTTCACTCATCAAACTAACTGTAACTTTATATGAGGTAAAGTTCTCCACTGAAGATAAAGAACAGAATATTTTGGATGTCATTTGAGGACTGAAACAATATATTTTTTATTCAATATAATAACAGCACCAATCAGGGGAGGAAACTCCAGGGATAATGAAGCTGTTTAAGTGACTAAATGAGGAATAATGTGTCTGTGTGCCTGGATTAGCGGAACCCTGAGTAATAAACTGCTAAAAAACTGAAAGTCTCAATACAAATTTTAGTCCCCTGTTTATCCTTAAAATGTTGCTTAGATCTTAAACAAAATCCCGTGCCAAATTTGCCAATGTGGTAGGAACACTTAACTTGATATGCAAAAAGTGTCTTTACACAAGTTTGTTTTCTTGTTGTTTTGTTTTGTTTTATTCCTGAAAGCTAAAATAATATTTTAAGACCAAAAGCAAAGACCAAAATTTTAAGCCCAAGATTTTTGTAGTGTAGTTTTAGTTATACAGTGCCACTGGGTACTGTGTTTGAGACTGTTCATGTTGACATCATCGGGAAAGTTTGATACAGCTGCTATAGTTGGGTGCTGGATGGCTTGCCTGACAGAAGATGTTCAAGTCTTTGATATATTTGTATGTTTTCTTCTACAATGGAAATATTCTGAGATGAGATGTAACATACTGCTGATTTCCTTGCGAATTGAAACACTATGTTGAGTATTATTTTGTTACAATATTGCTAATATCAATATTACTATCCTCATAATCTGAGGACTGATAGTAAGTATATGGATGAGAGATTCACTGTTGTCAGGTTTATAATGTGACAGTTTTATACTATGTCCCTTTAAGTTCCCATTGCAATTGGAGCGTGCACATCGCTGAGTGTTTATGCTTATTTTAATCTCTATTTTTCTCTTATTTCACACTGTAAAACCAAATGTTTCAGTTCTGAACATATGCTAAACACTTTTTTGTAACACTTCTTAAACATGTTGTAGTGTTTAGATTCAGTTTAAAAGAGTTTGCAACAAATCTGAAAAAACTTAATCGCAATATCCAATAAACATCAGTGTTTTGAATGAGAACATCGATTTACGAAAATAATCACCAGGCATTTAGCTTTTATAGACTGGAGTTTACATTATAAACATGTCGCATGTTCCACAGTTTTACAGTGCACCAATTATGAATTTCCACACTTGAATAGGTTGCTTATTTTTAAAATTGCATGCCCTCTGAGATCTCATCTGGATTTACACATTTACAAATCTTATGCATTTAGTGAGCATCCCCTAAGTGATTTTGATGATTACAGGGGAACAATCTACTAAAATCACTAACTTAAGTCTCTGTCATTCCATCTGCATTGCATCTATCATGCAGAAAACACAGAAGAAAAATACAAATTCAACCTCTACAGCGCATAATTCTATCAATAAAACATCACATTTTATTACTCCTTGTTCTATGATTTGAAAACATTTCAGTGACCATTGAATTTAAGATGATTTAACCATCTATAAAAACAATACAGACACACAATATTATGCAAAGGTACCAGCAGAGCCTTGTGTCCAAACAGGTTTTGCTACATACGCAGATCTAAATGACAGGGCAGACTCTGTTAGCTTCACCACATCACTCAAAATTTTTGTTGAATGTATGTTATGATAGCAAATATATTTTGATACATTTTAATGTAAACTTTTCAAGTCAATAAAAAGCTAATAGCTGAGAATTTGCTATATACAATATTATTAATTGGTTAAGTATGTTATTGCCCGCATACAGTCAAAACGGCCTGCCAATATATCTTTTTTTGGCCGACTCGTATTGGCTGACTTGTATTGGCCGCGTACTTCAGAAGTCATAGTCGTAATATTGTCATGATAGCACAACATACTTAACCAATTATTAAAAATATTATAAATTGCTTATTTTCACATTGCCTTGGTATTAGCCTTTGGGTCGCGGAAACTGTGGCATTCGCTCTCTTCAAAGAGGCAGACAACAGTCGCGGACCTAGCATTTAGCTCTTTAATGAGTCTTGAAGTCGCGTACTTCAGAAGTCATAGTCATAATATTGTCATGATAGCACAACATACTTAACCAATTAATAAAAATATTATAAATTGCTTATTTTCGCATTGCCTTGGTATTGGCCTTTGGGTTGCAGTATTAGCCCTCAGCCACCAATACAGCAACCCTCAGGCCAATAACAAGGCAATACGGAAATAAGCATTTAATAACAAATAGTATACAGTGTTACAGTGGAAATGATACTGGATCTTCAATAGCCCCAGTAAATTAATTCTATGAGTTTATAATTATTAAAATGGTCACATTTTAATCAAGCTAGTGTAGTATGTTTACTGCTGTCGTCCTGCAGTGTTTTACCGGGCAAAGCCAATCAATTATCTACTTTTACTGTTATCTGCATTTGAGTTTACTTGGTTCACCAGTATTTGGGGGGGTTAATCTTGAAGACCCCCCAATCATATGACTACTTGAGCCTCTCTGATGAGGCAGTGGCTGCGAACAGAAATCTGAAAACTCTGAGTGACCCTTTATTGTATCCACTGTGCCTATACTGCAGCCGTTCATATAAACAGAAGGGATGCATAACCGTGCAACAGATGTGTTGATATATATAGCTGTTGTATATCACTGGAGGTGGGGTCTTAAAATTCTCACAGATATCCCTCAATGTGTTGCTTGTGGCCATAAGGATGCCGAGGGCAAACATGTCAGTGCTTTCGACTATCATCCCTTATTACAGCTCCCCGCAAGCCACAGAGCATCTTCACTAAAAAGCCTTGTCAGAAAATCACACAACAATACCACACCGTCTGAACTTCAAGAGATGTCCCAAGGCTAGATGTGTGGGAAATAAATGAGTATAAAGGCTTGAACATTCTATAATGATATTTTCTGTATTGTAAAGGGCCCATAGCCTTGTTTTCCTGGCAGTGACTGAAGAAATTCAGTTATTCATTTGGCAATACATGCAGCAATTGTTAGCACCAGTTGGCCCTGATATTGTAAGCTGTATGGACAGTGGAGCGTAACAAATACTATATGAAGTGATTAATATACTGAAGGCTTATTGTACATTTACTTTCTCTAAAAAGAACACAAAACATGAGATTTAATAAAGATGGCCTGGACTTATGCCCTGAACAGGATGATTGAGAAGGTTTTGCAGGGAATGGACTTCACTAGAAATCAAGGGAGAAACTTTTTTGACATAGCTTGCAGGAAATAACAGATTGACCAATGTTATATAAGAGCACTTAAATGAAAGAAGCAGATTTTTTTTCAGTTGACTACATGCATACACACACGAACGTACGCACACAGATTTTGTGTTTTCATATTTCGTGGGGCCATCCCAAAGACCTACATTCATTCCCCAACTCATCACCCGGATCAAAACCATCAACACTACATGCCTTACGCTAACCCTAACTCCTAACCCTAAAATAGCTCAGATACCTTGTGGGGACCAAAAATTATCTCAAGTAAGATGGAGGAATCTGGTATTCCATTACTTGTGGGGACAATTGGTCCCCAGAAGAGGTTTGTTTCCAAAATGCAATATATTCATTTTACTCATTTTGAGTAAATCAGCTTTTTATATGTTGGCGCCTGTTGCATTTTATAGAAAAACACAAACTTTGACCATGAAAAAATAGGACTTGTATGAATTTCAAAAAATTGGATTTTTGCACCATGTGTAAGAAGTACAAGGTTATTGCTTTATGGTTTTATCTCAATCTTTGTAATTTGGCACTAATTGCATTTTGGAAACAAACTCTTCACACACACAAAGGAACGCACACACACACACACACACACACACACACACACACACGAACGCACTTGCACACACTCACAAACACACTCACATAAATGCCCCCTGATGTTAGGCCGCCACTGTTCTAATGCGTTTAAATGTTCAATGCATCGTGTGATGTTTGAATTACTTAAATTATGCACTAACTTTTTTGTCAAAGCAGTTACACTTAACACAGTGGGACTTTTGTGTGACATTTGTGGCCTCGTTCTTTCTTTGATAAACCATTATCCAAATTCTTCAAAGTTGGCTGAATATGTTTTCCAGTGAAATCAGCCCTCACTCTTAAGACTGGCCTGCAATTTAGCATTGGCCAAACCTGGTGTCCTTCACATCCCAAAGTCAGGGTCCTTTTCCCACCCCTGAATTCCTTTCGACCGGGAAGCTCACCTGCTGTCATCAAGTGCTCCAGTATATTAACGTCGGCAGGTAGCAAAACCAAAGAGCCTTATTTCTGTATAGAAAGTGTGTGTGTGTGTGTGTGTGTGTGTGTGTGTGTGTGTGGGGGGGGGGGGGTGACATGGCCATTAACAAGAGGCAAGGTCATCGAAAAGCGTGTGATCATCCTGCTCCACCACCCATCTCCTTGAAATGTCCTCCACTTTACAGAAAGACGTAATTGCCGAATCCTCGTCTCATTTGACAGGATGCGAATCTCCTCCGTGTGCTTTTTCCCCATTTTGTTTCGCAAATTTAACTCTTCTGCTCCAGCTACTTCCACCCATCTGGGCTGATGCGCAAAATACATGGTTTTGTCGCACTCCTGTCAACCGGTTACATCCGCTGTGCGGACGGGGGAAAAGATTTGGGCATCGGGTGAGAAAAAAGCACTCAAATGCGCAAACGTTTTTGTTCGCAGAAGGGCGTGATGTTTGGCGTGTTGATTTTCTGTCTTCCTCAAGCCACTTATTTGGGCACCGAGATAATCCGACAGGATAATTCGACGATTCGCTATTCTTGCTTTTGCTCTCTGCGCGGTCAAGGACGGAATCCCTCCTCCCCCCCATCATCATCATTTTGTCAGTGTCTTGCCATGAGGAGAGGAACAATCACTCAGTACGCTTCGTGTCGGCGCAAAATGGTCTGCACTTACGCCAATTCCGCCAAAATGGAGGAACGCAATTCGCAAGGTCATCCAGCAGGCAGAGGAGAGAAACAAACTCTTTGATTGATTTGCGTGTTTTCAGGAGTTTTGCAAAAGAGGCCCCATTCTGAGTGGATGTCTGAATGGGCTTGTTTGCTAAAACAGAATGGTGCTTTTTTTTGTGAGACATGCTGTTCAAGAGCACCAGAACCTGAATGGACAAATTTTCATAATAATCCTCATATCATTCAATGTTAAATTAAGTAAAATAATGTGAAACTTAAACTTCAATAGAAAGTACCATCTCAAATAGAAAACACTGTTTTTTGGAGAAGACAGGGAGTGACTGAAGCCACATACAAGTTTGCCTACCTGAACTGTGAAATTCTGGATTTGATTAGGAGGGAAGGGCAGGAGTTGCTCCTAATACTAGGTTACAAGGTGGTACAATCTCAGGGGCACAAGTACATAATTAGTAAGGTAACAGTCTGATAGTTTTATGCTAATAATATGAGGTGTTGTAGGCCAATAAGACAATAGGATGACAGTTGAATAGTACATTTTATGATAGTCGTGTGAAGAGTGCATTGTATGTTAGTTATAGGTAAATAATATGTTGTATGGCACGTTGTAGTTATATGTGAATAGTATGATAGTTATAAGAGAATAGTAAAAAGGTAATAAGTGAATTGTATGTATGATAGTTATACGTGAATAGTATGACGATTGTAAGAGAATAGTAAATGGGTGATAAGTAAATCATATGATAATCATAAGTAAATATTATGTTGTATGATAGTCACACATACATGAATGATATCATCTATTAGAAAGTAATATCCGCTATAAGAGAATAATATGGTAGTTAAATGTGAATAATATATTAGCTATAACTGATTAGTATGGTAGTTAGAAAGCGCATAACTTTCACAGCCAGCAGAGAAGATTTCTGCTGTTTATCCTGCCTCTGGAGGTCTGTGTCTCACATACAGACCTGGCACATGGCCAGATGGGTTGCATGATCATGCGGTTTCCAGTGGATGATTCCTGAGGAGGCAAAAGGATTAGCCGATACAGATATTACCCCTCTCCGTCCCTCCCAGTGTCCCTCTCACCATCTTCCAGTACAGCCCACATTGTTCGTCGAGCCCTTGGCATTATTATTTTTGCGTAATCATCTTAACGCGAGTTGGAAGAGTCGTAATGTAACTGCAGACACCCCAAATTTACTGGGTTAGAGAAAGGCTGATAAAGTGATGCGAACAAGGCCAAAGGCTGTGGGAGTTAGTGCGTGGTGGTCATCCTAAAAGGCCTACAATTTAAAAAAAGGGGGGGGGACTTTACCATTTAATACAGCACCAAATTTATTTGGACTGTTTCGTGATATCAAGCCGCTTCATCAGTTGTGTCACTGTTAGCCCAGCATCCCACTTCAGCATATTCGTATCATCCTCTGTTTAACCAGAGGCAATGTAATATATTTGCCCAAGACACATTGGACGTCTGAAGAACGTATTTTGTCTTCCTTTACGAAGCGGGTACTACTTCAGCTAGGAGTATTGTTCCTTTTTAGGTTCTTTTTGGATTTTTTTTTTTTTTTTTTTTTAATGACCGTGTGGGTAATAAGTCTGAATGTCAGTTGTCAAATATTATTTAAAATGAGGAAAATATGCAAGTACTCAAAATAGCTTTGATTGCTGAAAATACACCAGCATAGAGCTGCCACAAGGACAGCAGAACATTCCAAATATCACCCCAAGAGTTGGAGACAGGTTCAGCCTAGCACGATAGCATGTGTGGTCAACTTGAGTTTAAACTAAGGGACCAACCATACTATTATGTACACACTTGAGTGTAGCATCGTGAGGTTATTTTTACAGGCTTTACACTATTGTGCAGCTGGAGTTTGCTCTCAGAACAGAATTAAACACTTACGGACCTATAGTATTGTGCAAGTACTTACAAAACAACAGACTGCCTCTTCAAAGTGAATGACAAAAAGAGTGGAGATGTAGGAATGTTGTGTTTGAGATGAAAGAGAAAAGAATCTTGAACAAGCTTTTTGTTTGGTCTGAAGATCCAAGGGCGTTCATATAGAGCCAGCGAGCAATCTTTCTGGATGTCTTATTTTCAAAACTCTGTGAAGATGACAGTAAACACAGATTTCAAAGATTCAAGTTACTGCTGCTCGCAAGGCATGTAGATATTGCATTAAAGTAGAACCCAAATCCGTATGATTCAAAAACCGCAGTTGCGGTTTTAGAGTGCAAATTATATTCTCAATTTCGACAGGTCTGCCATGATCCTGAGATATATTTTAGTGGCCTCTGTCCTTTGGCATCCTTTATTATTTATAACTCTTTCTCTTTGTGCAGCGACCAGCACTAATACATAACCTTTTGTCCTTAAGATGATTCTGTCTTCTTTTGATGCAGAAGATTGAGGGGAGAAAGAGAGGGAAGATTCACTGGCTATCACACGAAGTTATTATGTTTTTATTTATATTCCCGGACGTGGAATAAGATTGTGGAGCTTTCCATCTTTTTTCAATAGTGTTTATTTATTTATTTCCCAAGGATTGGAGTAGAGGGTTCAAAGCTTCAGGAGGGACCTTTACAAATAGTACATACTCTTAATATCATTCTGTTTTATGAGATCATGGCAAGAAAATAAAATGTGTACCAGTGTGTGCAAGTGTATGTGCGTGTGTATCTTTTGTGTGTGTGTGTGTGTGTGTGTGTGTGTGTATTTGTATGCATGTATACCTGCTTTTACATGTGTGTGTGTGTGTGTGTGTGTTTGTTTTGGGAGTGTGTGTCTGCCAAAGAGTATATGTGTCTGCCTGTGTGAGTAAGAGCCAGATAAATTTTTATTCCATTTCCTTTTATTTTGGTATTGCGATGTGCAGATTCTATCGCTCAATCCCGTCAGTAGAGATGGATGACACATATCCGTATGTATGGAGAATGACAGCAATCTCTTAGCACAAGGTGAAGAGAACAGGGTGGTGAATAAAGTGAGGAGAACTGGGTGGAGACTGCACAGTGAGGTGTGGACAGTGAAGAGTGAATGTAAGGTGCAGTAAGATCACTTGATGTAGTTCAGGATAACGTGTACTGGGTGGAGAACAGGGTGAAGATTACTGGGTGTAGCACAGGGTAAAGTACACAAGATGGAGTATTGGGTGATGATTACTGGGTCCAGTACAGGGTAAAGTGCACAGGGTGTAGTACAGGGTGAAAAGTATACAGGGTTGAGTACAGAGTGAGGATTACAGGGTGTAATACAGGGTGAAGTGTATTGGATGGAGTAATAGGTGAAGATTACTGGCTGCTCTACAGGGTAAAGTGTACAGGTTGGAGTACATGGTGAAGATTGCAGGGTGTAGTTCTTTATAAAGTGTATTGGGTGGTGTACAGGGTGAAGATTACTGGATGTAGGACAGGGTAGAGTGAACTGGATGGAGTACAGGGTGTAGCATCCATGGAGAGAGAGTACAAGGTGGAGTACTGGGCGAAGAATGCAGGAATTTGCAGGTAATGTCAATTCCACTACCTTTTATCAATCCAAAGGAATACTCTGTGAAAAAAGTACAAATGCTATATATCTTAGAGGTAGTCAACCCTGGTCCTTGGAGAACCACAGTTTGCACTAGTTTTTGTTTTTAATCACCAAATTCAGATCTTGAAGACCAAGGTCTCATTTATAAATACATGAGATATGGTGTTGTTTATTGAGCTCCAAATGCCTCCTTGGAATTTTTGGTTAATTTGTATAAAACAAATTATTTTTTATATTTGACTAATTGTTGATATTTTACCATACTTGGGGACTTCAATCTTCCAGATATTAACTGGAAAAATTTGACAAGCACGTTAAGGGCCAATCGTGAATTTCTTGTTCTTTGTTTTAAGCATGGAGCATTGCAGTGTGTTGTGGATTTTCCAAGGAGACTTGATTACATAATTGATCTTTTTTATACTCTGATAGGTACTTAGTTCAGACTATTAGGAGGGAAGTTCCTTTTCAACCAGCGATCATAATGCTATTATTTGTGAAATGATTTTTCATGCACTTTTATTATTATTATATTATATTATATGTTATTCATTCTGACTGTACCACAACCAAACAGTACTGGTGTGCCTTTAGAGGAATCATTGAGACAATCATATTAGATTTTGAACCATTTGTAATAATTAACCCCTTAAGCCCTAAGCCTCTGGCTTAAAAATTACATGCCCAAAATGAAATGACTATATCTCTGCAACAGATTGTCGATTTGAATAATCTTGGAATCACAATAAAGGTTACACCTTGGGGATTTTTGTCATGATGCAAAAATCAGTATATATATGACTGAGTCAGAGTAAATGAAGATGGAACACTGCATAAATACAAAGTTTTACCCTTATTTGTCATAAAATTATTCAATTGCTGTCTGAAACCCCAAAAAAATTACAGCACAGAATCTCGCCATTGTCTGTGCCAAAGTTTATTCTAACAAAGTAAATCAGAGAAAAAATTAAAGAGGTTTTAGTTCGGGAATGTCTAGGAGGCCTCTCCAAGCTGACACTGTGTGCTGTTTCATATTTCTCAGCTACCAAACTGTAAAACTCCTTTAATTTCACTTATATGTCACTACCAGCATACATTCCAACAAAATACAATTTTTTAATTTTTAGAATTTTTAATTTTTTTTTTTTATCATTTCTGCCAGTCCTGTAGCCTATACAATTTCCCATTCAAAGATCATACATACAAAGAAAATGAAGTTTGACTCCACTGGAGCAGATTTATTAAAACAAGCAAATAAATAAAATTATAAACACAAAGGTAATGTAAAAAAAATGGTATAAAAAGTAAAAAGAAGAAAAAAAAACCCAGCAATTATTTATACAAGAAAAATGCTATGATTGCCCTGGTAAATACATGCTGAGACCAGAAGTTGAACTCTGACGGTTAACGTTGCAGCTCTGCACCCTAACCATTCAGCTACATCAACTGACAAGGCGCCCTCTGTCAAATTGCTAATATAAAGAATGAGTGAAGACAACATGTACTGAACTCTTGATATTCACGTGGAATGGCCTTAGAAAACAACTTTGAAAACGACTGTTGAATATGTAGCGGATAATTATACGGAAAATACCACAAACAAAACAGTTAAGCGTTTATATTGTCGTGCTATTGAAGCACATGCGAATGGCCCATGGACTCAGTTTGACGTGCTGGGAACACAAGGCTCTTTCTCAGGCTGGGTTTGTGTGATTACGGTGGTTTAGGGCTCATTGGAAACATCAGAACCCATAGAATCAAATGGCTACTGGCAAAGTCTTACTGACAGCATCACAAGCCAATCGCAGAGAGGAAAATACATTGCAAGCAAGCTGAATGCTGAGGAGCTGAGATCTTTGAAGCAAAGCCCTGGAAAAAAAAAACATGCTTGGAGACTAGCAGATCTAGTTTCATTATAACACGGACACATTGGGCTAACAATAGCAAGCGCAGATTTACCCTCGAACAGTACTTTATTGCAAAATATCAAAGGTAAGAAATTTATTTTGATCATCCCTGTAGACTGTAAAGTGTTTGCCTGCTGTTCTTTGAGTGTGGTATCGGTTTAAAATGACAAGGCTTATATTGTTGGATTCTGTGGACTTTCCTCTTTCATTTGAGGTATCGTTTGTATGCAAAAATAGCACAAATAGCACAAATTCAGTAAAAATGCTAGCGACTCAGCGCTGATATGATTTTATCCTATGTTTTGCTACATGGTTATTTACTTGCTTGGTGCTTGAATTGTGTTCGGTTGAGGTAAAAATGGTCAACATGAGCTTTTTGCCGAGTTTCTTCACGTTAAGTGGATAAGGTGCATGACGTTGCGATTAGGAAACATGCTGTATATGAAGAGTCAACTTGCAAAACCTGCTTAGTCAAGTTTTGAAAATAAATGAGTTATCTCCCTTAGCCTCTCTTTCAGGCACCTGCGCATGTCCCAGTGATAGCTCTACTTTCAAAACCTGCTAAATCATGTAATAAATTGTAACGGAAAAAGCAAAACTCTCTTAAAACCTGCCAAGTCAAGGACGAAAACTGTCAAATTCTCCTAAGTCATCAGCCAATGAGGAAACGCGATTCCATTTTCATTGGATAGAAGGAACCAATCACAGTCAAGCTTTTATAGCCTGTTCAGCTTTTGCTTTCTCTAACTCAAGATGGAGGATGCAGACTCAAGTTTCGTTTTGATAGCAGAAAATGCAAACAAATCTAGTGATGCCATAAAAGGGGGATTTGAACCCATGGACTCATGTTTATGTTGTCATTGTCATAGCAGCCATTCAACCACTGTGCTGTCCGTAGCATTGAGTTGCATGTAGAGGGGTCCTGAGTCAAATACCTTCACCTATTGAGCAACGGGGCTAGATTAATCACTGTGAAAACCTGCTAAATTTCCACTCCACTTTCAAAACCTGCTAAGTCAAAACTATGTGTTGCAAAATCAAAGCCATTTCTTAAAAAGAAATAATGAATTGCCTCATGGATTATGTCTGCAAGGCTAATAGTTTCAGTATAGTGAAAATTGATATCTATGGAAGATAATTTCTATGCCTACCAAAAAATCAGATTTTTCTAAAAAATGATCTAACTTGACTTAGAAGGCTTTGCAAGTGGACTCCACATTTATTATGTGTATTATGTGTTCGGGTTTAAGGGGTTAATGAGAAGAAAAATGTCCCATGATTTTCACAGAATCTTGTCAGGCTGTGCCATGTGAAGCAACAATGATGGTGTTCCTATAGAAAGGATAGGAGGATTGCCCAATGCAAGCATGCTGCTCAAATTTTTGTAAAGAATTTTGGCATCCAGTGTGAGAGAGGTTTGTTTTCAAACAGAAATACTGATTCAAAGAAGGTGCACAGTCACATAAAGAAACAGAACACCATTTATTCAGCAACTGGTTGTATCAAAAGGCTGCAAGGCTCTTAAGCTAGGACTGATGCTGAGAATGTGCATTTTTTTTCAGAATACTTCTCTTTAGTATTTACTGAGGACAATCATTATTTTCCTGAATTTGTTTTTCATGTGAATGACTCTCTCAAAATATTTTCCTGCTCAGTTCAAGATGTAATTAAAATTGTTAAAAGGTTGAAAAGTCGCTCAGCACCAGGGTTAGATGGAATTATCCCCTTGTTCCTTAAATAAAATTTGGCTCACATAGCTGGCCCATTAACCTCTTCCACCCTGAACTTGTGTTTGGAGGGATAATATTCCTCCTCTCACCTCGCATTAAAGTGAATTACTTCTCAAAACTTATTTCCATTTACGTTTCCTAATTAGAATTTAAGTATCAATTTGTTCAGTGGCGAGGATGAATGACTGATCAATTACAGTCCATTCCCCTTAGCTTGCATTATTGTTCATTGCAATAATTATCAATCATTTTCCTAATTCACAAAACAGTATTTTTTTTTCTGCGTCTGTGTTCGATCAGCTTGATATGCATAAGAAAACAATGCGGTTTTGCCGACTCAGGTCTGTGTGTTGTTTGCTTATGAAAAAATAAAACTCAGTCTACAGACAGTGACATTACCATAATGCAGGGTAGCTCTCTGCCTGTTTCCGATTAAGAATAGGACAAATTAATTGAAGTAATTTAGTGTTCAAATAGGCTACCAATAAGCTGAGTTGCCATTAATGAGTGAGACATACAGCTTTGCATCAAAGAGTAATGCTACAATATGAGATTGCATAGACGGCAATCAACTGATATTTCTTGAAATTCCACCTTGAGGTAGAATTCAAAGTAGTAAATGCTGCTGAAGATGGGATTTAGATAAGGTTTAGATTTAGTTTATAATTAATTGGTTAGATCAATTTCCGTTCATACAATCTCATATTGTAGCCATCCCACAACTTTCCTAGAAACTGGACAATAAAGATTTCATAAATGATTTTGCCACCATGAAAGTTTGATGCATAGCAACATTTTAAATGACTTTAAATGCATGCCATGTGTTGAACTTTCACGATGCACCAATAACCAATTTACTGAATTATTCAATTACCAATGCTATTCAATTATTCAATTACCAAGAGCATTGGTAATTTAATAAATCAATTATTATCGATTCACACCAACTAGTGTGCAATTGCACTTCCCCACAAATGTAGCCTATTCTTTTGAACGCTGAGAACATTTTGATGAAGTGCAATCTTAAAATAAATTAGGCTGCACTGCTGAAAAAAAAAATGCTCAAAAGGGAGATGAAATTCAGGCAAAGCACTGGATTAATTTTTTTTTCCCCATCACACTGGATTAATTAATTTTTTTCCCCCATCCCTAAAATACCACCAGTAAGTATATTGTCATTATAACCCTTCGGTGATCTTTGTCATTTCTTAATACTTCCTTAATAGTTACAGGCTTATATATTGGTCTTGATTATTCATTGAATAAATTTTGTGATTATAAATCAAACAATCTTCAACAGGAACAGCTTTAAAGCAATTATGCGTTTAAGGATCAGAGGCTCACTGCACGCCATATCAAACTTGCCCCTGTTTGGGTTGAAGAGATTAACCAAGTTGTATAATGTTTCACTCCAGGAAGGGCTTCTTCCTGAAGATTGGAAGAAGGCTATTTTTTGCTGCTATCTTATTTAAGGCTTTATCCAGTGAAGCAAGAAATTCAGTTACAGAATTATTTAGCCACTAAATTTGGAATTTACAGACTTCACAATGGGGTTAAGAAAAATGACTCTCTAAATGTTTCCAACAATAGACCTGTAAATTTGACGTCTGTAATATATAAAGTGTTAGAGAAAGTTGTAAAAGTGCAGTTACTTAATTACCTCAATAGAAATAATATTTTACCCAAACAACAGCATGGTTCTTTATTGAATAGATCAGTGGTCTCCAATCTTCTGGGGCTATGGATGTTTGGACAAATACTTTGACTCTGTTCATAAAAATCAGACTGATATTATTCATCTGGATATCAGTAAATGCTTTGATAGTGTGTGTCATAGCAAGCTCCTATTCAAGTTAAGTAAGTATGGTATCTCGGGACCAGCTTTTAAATGGATTGAGAGTTTTCTTATTATTCAAAGTTAAAGTGATGTGTTGTCTGCACTATGGTATCTGCAGGGATCTGTGCTGGGTCCACTAGCTTTTTAAATGGATTGAGAGTTTTACTATTAGTATGTATGCAGATGACAAAAAAACTATTTGAGCAAAGTGTGATTGGTTATTAAGACTTATGTGTGAATGGTCTGAAGACTGGTAACTGAAATTTTACTAATTGGTTTAAAGATTTTCATTTGGGTGGGACTGATATGCAGGGATCTGATTTGCATTGGGTCCACTATTGCATATTTTTATTTGTTTACCCTGCTGATATACATTATTATCAGTGTAAATTTAAGTACTATTAGTATGTATGCAGATGACAAAAAAACTATTTAGAATAATTGAGAATGTGTTGGATTGTGAGTTATTACAGCAAGACCTAGATAACATTAGTCAATGGTCTGAAGACTGGGAACTGAAATTTAATCTGTTAAAAACAAAGAAATTAATAATTGGTTTTGACAGATTTTCATTTGGCTTTAATGTATATGGGACTGATATAGATCATGTAGACTCCATGTGTGATTCAAGCATTGTAATTCAATCAAATCTGAAGTTTACAGCACACTGTAATAGAGTAATTAAGAAAGCACATTATCTGATAAGAAATTTGTTTAACTCCTTTAAAGATCATGACCTCTCTTTATATTCACTAGGTTAAAAACTAATTCATTACACGTTTTTAAACAGTTCTGTGAACTGTGTTTAGACCTATCCACCTAGTTCACAAGTTATCATCAGCCACACTGGTATGGTCCCCAATTCAAAAGGGAAATATTGATAGAATTTAATCCTGCTTGTGTGCAGAGATATTTTACTAAGGGTCCAAATTTATCTGAATTAGCCTAACAGGATTTGCCATATGTCAGTGTTTTATTTAAAGGTTAGATAAAGCATTATAGCATTTGGTAAATCTCTTGCAAGGGACAAAAGAAAGGAGGATCAAACTTGATCACCTTCTTTTAAAATCTATTTATAAGGTTTTTAAGTTGAACACTGCCTCAAAAGGTTTAATCAAGTTTTGAAAGTTAACATTGATGCATACTATAAACAGATTATTTTAAATTTAGAGCAACCTGCTAAAGAAGGGACAGATGCAAGCTAACCAAACAATTGTTTATATATTTTTCTAATGATGGAACAGACAAATGAAATTGCTTCCATTTCTGTATGGTCAATTCAAGAGTTGTTAAATTTAATCAGTGGCTTGTGTGGTGATATTGCGAATGCAACAAGTGTGTATGCTTTTAAGAGATTGTTGAAAAATGTGGAATTTCCTGGTAGGGGGAGTATATATCCTGGTAGGGGGAGTATGTATTGTGCATAACTATATGATTTTCCAATTGTGCATAATAAAATAAATAAATAAATAAATAAATTTATGAATCGTGATTAGGCACAGAACTGATGTGTATGCTAATTCCTTTACAGATTTCAAATTCATAAAAATAAACTTGACATAACGAAGCAAATTAATAACATTATGTACATATAAAAACTCCAAGTTAAACATGATTAGTCAAATAAAAATTGCTTGCAGGTAAGCTAACCCACAGTTTTATAAATTATGTTTTAAATATTTTTTTTCTTTGTTGAGCCTATACATTGAATTTTTTCAATTTGTTGAGCCTGTATTATGCTTTTAAGTGATAAATATTTTCCCACCCCATGTTTTTCCTTTTTGGAATCCATGCAAATTTTTATCAATAAGACCCGTGGTGAGCTGAGTTTGCTCAGGGTTGTATTCAAACTTGCTTTCAAAGTGATAATTCTAAGCCTTCATGTATAAATCTCGTTCCCATTCAACCAATGAGTGTGTTTTCCTTTGTCAAATGCAGCGGATATATTTAAACCTGTGCAATTTCAGGCCAATTTTAAATTCTAATGGAGATGCCAAGGTGTCTAATGATTCCAAATATGTCTGGCAGAATTACAAGGAAATGTGTATAAAATGATGCACAAGATCTAGATATTTTCAATATGATGTAATGCTTCAGACATAAACATATGGCATCCTGGGTTTGAATATTACTCTCAATATGTGTGTTGTAGCTTCAGTGAAGTACTGCAACCAGCAGATACAGAATATGGAAATGACATTGTCCAGCAATATGAAAAAATGTTTTTCTAACTTTGAACCTACTTAAGGAGAAATTCAAAGAAAAATCAGAGTTTAAGTGGTTAAGTTCAGAGTAACACCAAAAACCACCCGGCACTTTGGCTCTCCAGGACCTACAGTAGGTTGGCGACCCAAAAATATAAACATGATTGCGAGACTAAAGTACTTAAGATTAAAAGAACAAAGCATAGAATCATAAGTAAGAAAACAATCATAAAAATAGACAATGGAAACCACATGCACCCACAGAAATGAGTCATAACTCCTCAAAAAGAGAAGGAGAGTGAGAAACAGGGAGACAGAGAGAAATAGGGGAGAGAGTAATAGAAAGAGAGGGATAGTGAAAGAATGAAAGCAATAGGGAAACTGATTAAGCACAGCTGGCTGAATCCTGTTTGACTGTAATTCAGTAAAGCTAAATGATGGAGAGATATTTGCACAGGGGGAGGTGCTCCAGCATTACTTACCGCTTTTAAATGGCTTATAACCATTTCTGTGAGACAGCCGTGATTAATCGTGTCCGGAATTATAGACACGGGTAAAAGAATGAGGGGAAGAAAAAACCTCTTTCCTGTTATTTTCATCCCCTTTCATCCCCTAATGCATCCTGGGTGACATTGGGTGAAGGGGGGGGGGGGCATCAACAGCAAATGGGGAGTTTTGAATTGCACTGTTCCATTGCCCCGCTAAAAGTCATTGCCCATTAATCAGCATTTAAATAACATGCATTTAGATGTTCAGTTATCAGCATTTAAATAACATGCATTTAGATGTGCAATTATCAGCATTTAAATGACATGTATTTAGCTGATGCTACACATATCCAGAGTGATGTACAACATGGAGAGCATCTGCTAGTTAAAAAAATGCTCGCTGTTAGAAACTGGCACCTTTTTGCCTGTAAATTTTACAATAAGTTTACAACAAGAGTTCCCTGTATGTTAAATGTAAACCACAGTTAAATGTGCACAGGACTCCACTTACAGTTAAAATAACCAGGAAACAATGCGTTAATTTAACTGCTAAATTCAGTCATTTTATAACAGCGCTGACAGCCCAACAAAAGTTAGTAATCTTCCGAAGTGCCAACAAATTTGGCAATCACTGTTCTGTAGGGTCACCCGTTGAACAAAAGTATTGCAGAAAAGCAATTGGTATCGCCATGTAAGTCTTCCGGGATCGACAAAATAATGGTAGTTCAGGAGTAACATCATAGTCTACCAATGAATAGCAGCTCTGCTATGATGATGTCGTGAAATCATGAAGGCTTTACGACTGTGTATCGCACACGGCTTTAGCAAGAATCTTCAGATAGCAGTTTGGACCAGCGAAATTCCCGAAGCTGTTCAATTTAAAGGTCCCATATTATGCTGTATTTAGTCTTTTAAAATATGTCTAATGGGTCTTTTAAATAATGTTAAGAATTCAGTTACAAAAAAAAGCCACACTCATCCAGGCCTAGTGAGACCTCTTCTCTCACCCAGTCTGTGCCGGCCTGAAACACAAGCTGTTTTGAGGGGTCGGGGAGGCTATGCTAATGGGGGGCTGCTCTGATTGGCAGCCTGGCCGCTTCGATTCCAGGGGAGGTTTGCAGACCCGAAAAACCAGGAAACCAAGATGGCAGGTATTTCAGGACAGCTCTCTGAGGCATCTATTGCTGTAAGACCGTACATGTTTGATCCCGAATCCAACCCGGAACGGGAGAATGATGCTATTGAAGTCTTGCAGCAAGGTTTGGCAGGATTTCAATGAGTGGTAAGTTGAAATTTTAGTGTTTTGCTCATACTGTCTCGCCTTGCATGCGTGTGGTTGTAGCTGTATTGTTATGTAGTCATTATATACCTCTTATCTGGAAGAAACTTTGCTAAAAGCTCCCGATGACCATTTCTACCAAAACGAAATACTACTCCGACACCAAGCTACTGAATGAGCTTGTAGCAAAAACACACAAACAGTGTAAGCGTTGCTTATCTGGAGCTAGCGAATCAATAACTTGTCCCGGAAAGAATTCTGTATCCAATCTTCACTTTTTTTGGCTTTTTATTTGCCAGAACAATTTTTAAAGGGGAATGAAATTCTGCAATGGCAATGCAAAGAAATCATTTTTTATACCAGACACGTTATAGCTTGTGCGTTTCGGGATTGCTTTCACCGCGGTAGCATCAGAGAGCTACCCCACACATTGGCAAAGTAAGTTCACACACCTTCTGTTGAATGTCTCCTTGATATTATTTACTCTGGCATATTTAGGACACGAACATTAGCAACAGTAACTTAGCTACTTTAGCCGCAGTGCTACAGCCACATTCAACAGGCTATCATGTTGGGTAGGCTTATGCAGTAAAGCAACACAAAATGGTAAAACTAACTGCTTCCACGTCTGTGAGTCACGGACAGTTGGTACCGATCCTGGCTTTATCTTCAGATATTTTACAAAGCTTGCGTTTGAGGCCAGTTGTTAGTGCTAACTATCGTTAGCGGTCCTGCTAGCCACCCGTAACACGTTAGCGCCACTTACATTATTTGCTGTTCTATCGTAATGTACAGCTTGCAGCTTCGAGCGCTTGATCGATGCAACTGCTCCAGGTTTGAGAAGCAGCTGAGACGCATATCCAGCATCGAATTACCCTTTGCTGACAAAGCTGTCCTCGGTGAAATGCCGAGCACAAACAGCTAACGTTCCCTTTGAGTGTGGCTGTTTGCCGCCAGCAAACAAAAAAGCTATCTACTGATTTGCGTTGGCATCGTCTTTTGGAAGAGAAAATAGTTGTGCTTTTTTTCGCATCCAAAAAAACATGTACGAACAGCTTTGGGAGACATACTGATAAATCTACACGTTAAATGATTCGGGCTCGTTTGTGTCTGATAGAATAAATTCCAGGGTGGGCAGGTCCAGCGCCGTGATTGGCCCTGGCCAGGTCTGTCCTGATTGGACGCAACAACCTGACGTGAGGTTTTGCCCAAATCTCGTGAAGATCTCGGGACAAGCTGTTCAGAGAGGAAATCATGTTCAGGAAATCATGTTCTCGGATTATGGTAAAACCCCTGTATCTTATGTTTAGAAACTTTGCTGTGGTTGAGTATGGACATCCAACATTATAACATTACTTGTGTGTATTAAGAGAAGGATCAGCATAATAGGGGACCTTTTAGAGTGAAAGTGATGTGAAGATTATAAATAATTCAAAAGACAAGAACTATTTTGGCTTTTCTTGATAACATGTATCTCTGCAAATCTCAGCTGCAAGAGAAGCTTGCTAACATTAGCCAGAAAACTTCAGACCACAAAAACACGACATTTATGAGCACAGCATTGAAATATCACAGCTACTGTTAATTGGTAGACTATAGAGTTACTCCTGGATGAGCATTATTTTATTGATCCGAGAACATTTACACGGCAATATCAGAAGCATCAATAAAACAGTCTGTTTTTCCTTCCCTTCCTCAATGTTTTCCAAAGGCCTCATGGACTAATTTTGAAATTACGGCCATCAAATCATACGGAGAAATGAAGGCCGCAGCTTGCTCGAACTTTGCATCGCTAACTTAGTCTGTGGACATAATTGATTCCCCGGGAAAGAAAATGGGGGAAATTTAGCTGGTTCCAACTTCCTCTGGTATTGTTTTCTGCAGGCATATAGTTTCTGAAGAAGAAAACGAAAAAAATACTTGTATTCTCAACAAATGTAGCCAGTATTCATCCTCCAAGGTGACTTAATTAAGGAAATGATAGCCTCTGATCTGTCCTGAGTGGTAATAGCTGTTTGAGTGTACTGAGTCAAGCCACTCTCCTGAGGAGGAGCTCAAGGAGAGTCGCCAAGGAGAGCTCGAATACTGAGGACAAGGACAATAATAATTAAAAAAAAAAAAGCTGCCAACGGTCACAGGATGTCTCAGCCAACAGAATGAAGCCTGTACCACCATTTGTGACATCAGAGGTGAAATCGCTCAGCGCTCTAAAGGTTTATTTATGCTTGGGTGATGAAGCGTCGTGTGATTAACAGAATGACTGTGTTTTTCCTTTTTAGGCCAGTGATCGTGACACGTGGTCACAATAATAGCAACATATTCTCCAGTTTCCCCGTGTCCATCTTGCAAAATCTGCATTGTTTTGTCCTCAGACGTGCTGGAGTGTATCAGACGCATAAATTATGTTTTAGGCTACACTGGGAGAAAAATATCACACACTACCTGTAATGTGTGAATGAGGCAATTGAATCATTGCCAGTAACAGCACTCCATGTTGATCCAGTTACACTGGGACTCAAATCTCTTCCTGAGGTCCCTAACACATCTCCAGTACTTATTTTTGGACTGACATCAAAGACACGTGCACATTCACACACAGGCACAAACACACTCACACACGCGCACTACAGATTTGATAGGCTTTACCAGCCCAAAGTCACACAAAGCCACACACATATATGCACACACAAGCAGACTTGCATGCGTGTGTGCAGACACACACACACACACACACACTTACACATATACAGGCCTTACCAGCCCACAGACAATGACCCAGGTAGTAAGGCAAACAGGCTTCAGGAATACTTGCATGGTGGAGCTCTTAGCCGCTAATCTCAGGTCATTTACTGCTGTCATCTTCTTCAGTAAAAATCAGAACAACACAGAAATAAAAACCATAAAATAGGAGGCATTGTATATATATTTTTTTAAATCCTTGCAGCTGAAAGCACAGTCGATGGTTCAACAGTGGGACTGCCTTTTAGCCATAGTCAGGACATCATCCTGTATCTTCCTTCTCAAAGGCTGGATGCCTTTTCTAGAGTTCTGCCATATGTTGAAATTATTGATGAAAGCCAATACAATGAACTCTTAAGCTTTTAATTAAAATCTCCGCTTTGATGCCAGAAATTAAGCTGTATGCAACGGCAGTTTTCGCGTCACTACAGCACATGCAGAGTAGTTGAGTGAAAGAAAAGTTGACTGAACTTAAAAAAAGAAGGCAACCAGCTGATAAGCATTTTTGAGTTGCTCAACTTTGAGTCCCAGTAGGTGCAAAAACTCATTTTTGAAAGAACTTGGAACTTGAACTTGAGCTGACTAAAAGATGTTTCGGTTGTCGTACTTTCTTAAGTTCAGTCAACGTTGTATTTTTTAGTGTGCTCCCATGGTGGTGCTGGTTGTTGGGAACACAAACGCTTACCAACAAATGGTTCCGAAAGGAACAGTGTAATTCCACTGAGGAGCCCCATTAGATTTAAGGGTTCTCTGTTGGCCAAAACAATTCTTTGTCTGCAAGCTGTCATACATAACACCTTGACACTGCTATAGAGGGCTGCATAAGGACCAAAGACGTATTCCTCAATGAAGTCCAGCCAAAGGACCTTATTTTTTGAGTGCAGATCTCTGACTGGGGCGCTTTAGCTGCCCGTGAGACAGCCTGTCTGAAATAGAAAAGATGGCCGAGAATGGGTCCTTCGGCCTAATGAGCAGCTCCCATCGTCAGCTGGCAGCCAGGTGTCATTTGGAGTGACCTTTGGCTTCTGTGTTGCCGGGGGAGACTGCGGAATGACACACCATGAAAGAGTAATGAGACAGGGGGGGGTGGTTGCTTTGGTGACCTTTGCTAAAGCAGAGGTGGGATGTCCACAGTGGACCGTGGGTGAGGTGGCAGTTATGCGGCAGGTCCACGAGGAAGTTTTATTTTTTTCTTGCTGCTGGGTCAAGCCAAAGAGGGAGGCCCTTACTCTCTGTGTTGATAACTGTACCTTACACGTCTTCTATTGTGTGTAATCAATTACTACTGGTGTTCACTTGCTTTATAATACCTCCAGGGATTGTCCAATTTATGCTTCATTTAAAAGGTTATTCCAGTGATCAGAGTTAACATCTGTATAGTCACTTCTGGCTCTTGGAATTGTACATAGGTCTTCCAGAATTTTTGTCTTAGCTGATCTATAATAATGATTAGGTGGTCTGATAAATGCCTTTAATGTAATGGGGCAATGATATGTAAGATCACAACTGTAGAACTGGATGACTGCACAGCATATACCAGTGTAAGCACTGGCACCCTATCATACACAGGCACTTGTACACAACTAGCCAGAGAATTTGTGATACTCAGTAAACCATTTGCATTTGGTCAGGTGACCAAGATGATTTGCTTACATATTTAATCGACACCATGCGTACCAGTGATGATCTTCATGAAAGTAAAAACTTTTTTTTTTTTGCTTGGAAGCAAACAATTTTTTTGGATGAAAGTTTTGCCATTTTATTTATTTTTTTAATGCAACGTATGTTCTTTAATGCGAAATGTGGTTCTTCACAACTGACAAAATTTAGAAAAAAGTGAAATGTTGATTTTGGAATGTCTATAATTAGCATTGCCTTTTTTGATGCACTCTTCATTCGGTAATCCACCTTCTTGTCACCGTTGTGGTATGCAGGACACTAGGTCATATCTCTTATTGTATCGCGTCCTTGAAAATGGTTGTGAGAGCCTGGTTTGGGCAGACATTTCTGCCATCTTCAGACAGGTCCAGCTGAAAGTATCATTAATCCATGAAGTTAAATCTGGGTGTGCTAGAGGTGAGAGTTAAGTAAATGTGGGTCTATGTGCCCCCTTCTTTTGAAGAATATGCACTGTGTACATGAGCTGATTTATTATAAGTGTGTGTGCGTATTTGTGCGTTTGCATGTGTGTGCGTGGGTGTGTGTGCATGTGTGTGCGAGCGTGCACACAAGCATGTGTATGCGTGTGCTTGAGTATACACATGCAGTTTAGTGTCAGGCAGGCTCATGTTTTATAAAACCAGAAGTAGGGGTGCTTAGAAAATGCTCAGTTATCTGCAGGACAAGTTATAGTAGTGATAGCATGAAATAAGTTTTGAAAATAACCAATAATCTGCCGTTGGTAGCAGAATCGCGTAGAAAAACAGTGTGTTATTTATTTAATGTCCTCCTCTCTCTCACTCACTCATTCAGGAACTGGAGGATGCTTGCCTGAATGTAAGAGGCCTGACACCCCAGCGGACCAAGCCCAGTTCAGCCAGTCCTTCCCCTACTTCCCAGTGGGGCCACAGGTAGGTATCTGCACTGCTTGATACTGGCCGGTTTCTGCAGAAATTTTTAAATTATTATTTAAAAAATTACAAATGTCCAAATACCTATGGCCTGTCCAGTGATTGTATTTTTGCAAGACAGTTTACTGAATGCAGGCATTATGTGTTAAGTTTAATGCCGCTCATTGAATTCAGCAAACACCAGAATTAAATTGCCGAACAAGTTCTGTAGAAAAAAAACCAAGAGGTGAGCATATTTACAAGGCGGAAATATTGACACATATTGATTCAGTTCCAACCCCGGGGGAAAGCATAAAGTCCGATATACTAATCGTTTAAATTAATGAGCCTTGTCGGGTTCATTTATAATGAAACAGCTTCTGTGAACATATTGAGGCTTAAAGTGTTGATTTTGCAGTAAGAACATGACACTGAGAATGGGACTTAAGGTATATTTTAAATTTTAATGGAGATCCCGAGAATTCCAAGGATCCCAAAAACATCTTGGTGAATTACAAGGAAATGTACATGTAATGATGCATTATATCTAGATATGTTATGCTGTGGCCGTAAAAACATGGATCCTGGATTAGAATATTTATCTCAATGTGTGTGTGTGTGTGTGTGATGTAGCTTCAAATACAGAATATGTACATGAAATTGTCCTAAAATATTAAAAAAAAGGTGCTTTAGAACCAACTAAATAGGAAAGTCAAGAAAAAAAAAATCTGAATTTAAGGGGTTAAATTCCAACCTTAGCACAACCATGATTTTAATCCACTCTTGTCCATCCCAACAGTAATTACTTAACTTACATACACTGAATTGTGGCAGGTACCGGTTCAAGTTCTTGTCAAACAGGTAAAACATCCATTTATCTATCATCTTAACCCTATATTCATGGTCAGGGTGGCATCATGGTCGGATCCTTTCCCAGGACAAGAGCGCACCCCGAACAGTCCCCTATCCATCACACACAATCACACACCATATACTCACGCACGCAAATCTATGGGCAATTTAGCGTCTTCAGTTAGCTTGATGTGAGTGTCTTTGGACTGTCGAAGGAAACTAGAGCCACAGCTGCAACACAGCTGCAAGTCACCTTCTTCTTCGCCATTTATTTTTATTATTACATTTGTCATATTCTCCTATATAGAATATTCATCTGTATACTTGGCTTCTAATGATTTTAACTGACATTTAAAACAATGCGTCATTAAAATGTACTTACCCTGCTAGCAGAGGATGGACTTCCCCACTATAGCCAGGTTCCTCCTGAGATTTATCACCATTGGTGAGTTTTTTCTCACCACTGCTTGAGGATTGTTCTCTCTACTGGGAGTTTTTAACCTCAAAGGCTATTTTGAGGATTTAGGCTGGGCAACTGCCCGACTGCTAATCTGTAAGGCATCTTTGTGACATTTCTTCTGTAAAAAGTGCTACACAAATTAAACTGAACTGACGAAACTGAACTAAAAGTGAGCACCCCCAGGTATTTGTTTTGGTACCTATTGACACCTCTCTCCCGCCTCTGTTCTAGCACTACCTGTCAGCCCAGCAGCTGGCTACAGCTGTCGCGGCAGGGTTACCCCCGACCCCCCCTTGCCTAAACCAACCGGTCCTCCTCCCGTTCAACATGGGGGGTCAGCTGGGGGGGCACCAGGGCCTGGTGCTCAGCGTGCCCAATCCCAGTCTGGCCAGCATCCAGGGGCTGATGGCGGCGGTGGCTGCCGGCGGGGTCATGACCTTACCGCTACAGAGCATTCAAGGTAGGGAGCTCTTCTCCGACCTTGTGTACAACATTGACAAATCTTGTCTGTTCAACAGCACCAAAGAGCAAAAAGTGTTTTTTTTTTTTTTTTTCCCAAATACTTTCGGGGACTAAGGTCCCAGGAGGCTAATAGCCAAGTGGCAGGCACGTTTGACTGGAACTCAGTGCAGTTGTTACATCCTTCAGACAGGCCCTTAACCCTGCATTTCTCTCAAGGAGATTAGTCCTTCCTTAGTCTAATCAACTGTAAGTCCCTCTGAATAAAAGCATCAGCTTAAGAAGGTCCGTCTGAATGGAAAGCCTCTGTCTGCCATAGCTTCATACGCCCTAAAAGCTGATCTTCGGCCCCCACATCCCTTATGTAACCTTGACCTTTGACCTGATCACTTCCAAAACCGAAACAGTTCAGTTACCCTATATGGGGAGTTATCAAGTCTGATTTGGGGAACATTCCTCCACTCCTTCACTAGATATAACATGGTCAAGATATTCCTAACGGACACATGCACACACGGACAACCGGAAAACATCATCTGTGTGGGCGGAAGCATAATAACTGCCATGTAAGGAAAGTAATTAATAACTGCTCTGTAATACTAAAAGCTGGCCGGTTTCGAGGACCACTCTTGACAGAATGCAGTGAACAAAATGTGAGCAGTGACCGCAAAATATTTCTCAATGACCAAATATTCAAAATTGAGTTCCCTACACCATCGTACGGATGACACTGTAAGATCTGCAATGGTGCTACGATCACTGCTACATCTATACTCATATTGTGATATTCAATTTTGAAGTTGGGAAGTCTTGAACCTAATTGGTTTACAAATTTCAACAGCTGCTATTGGCTGCTTGTGATGTGTAATGAATACCATATATGGGAAGCAGGGGTTTTGCACATATTTTGGTGTATAAATGATGGAGATTCCCCAGCAAAAACATGGACGAATTTATTAATGAAATTGGTTAATTTATGGCTTTGTTTCAGCTAATTTTTCCATCATGAAGTGAACTACTGTTTACAAATAGCCCATTTTCTACCCTTTATCGATGTTTGATCACCAGGTAAGTTTACCTGCTGGAATTTCAACATTATAAAGTGGCTGAAAACAGACAAAACTATGTTTTGAACACTTGTGCCCTCGGGCCCATATCTTGCATTGACTGGAAATGCGTGGGCGTGACTTAAGACTTATTTTTCTATCACAAGTCACAAATGTCTACCCTTCCATCTCATTTGCCATGCAGCACATCTATTGCATGCTACCTGCGTACAAGAATTTTGCGGCCATTTTTTCTGGTGTCCCACTACTCTGCTTAAGTACTTTCCATTTGCCCTGACTGCAAAAGGCAAATCCCTCCACATTCTGTTCCATCTCACCTACCAATACTTAGCCTCCTCTTTTAAACTTTAATGCTCAAACATTCTCTTTTGGACCGCAGTTGTAAATGGTTTTCACGTTCATGTTTAAAATATTGTCTTCTTTATGCCTCAAAGAAGAAGCGAGGGTGAATCTGTCAGTCATGAATCTTATATGAGGAAGACTGGGTAAAGCACATAAAAATGGCACCCCTATAAATTAAAAACTGCATGTAAAACAGTGAGACCCCTGCAAAGGCATCACAAAGTGCAGTCAGTGTCAAATTTGCTGGATTGGGAGGCACTGTAGATCAAGGGCGAGACTCTGTGAGGAGGAGGAGGAGGGAGGCAGAACAAGGGACAAAACACAAAATGGCGGAGCGAGCATAAATCCCTGCTGAAAATTCCAGCTACAGAGATACACTGCAGGACAATGATCTGATGCACACATGCAATTCCAACTCTGAGGCCCAATCCCGAACCAGCACCTATCCTCTCGCCCTACCCACTCCCCCTGTTTGCGGCTTCACACAGACGGTTCGCCATATCAACCCTGAGAGCACTATAGGCAACTATAGCTGCCCAGTGATGTAAGATATCAAAATCAGATAATCTATCATGTGGCAACTTGTTTAAAAGAGCACCCAGGAAGCTCTTTTAAACTAGTTGCTACATGATAGGTTTTCATCAGCTCAGGATTATTACGTTTATTATTATGTTTCTTAGAAAATTTATTCAGCGTTTTAAGGGTTAAGTATAACTCAATGCCAATTAGCGTGAAGTGGAAGTGAGTTATAAAACCCTTTGCAGAGAGTCTACATTGATGCAAGCTTACGAACCACGTTACTTTCCAATGCAGCACTTACTGTGTCTGAGATGGACATTCCTACATATGTGGATTCTTTGCGGCTATTATAAAATCAATGATTGTTCCTTTTCACGATGTGCCAAGTCATTGCACATAGACCTACGCCTTCATCTTTGTCAATACTGGGTATTAAATTTTTTTTATATAAATATTTATTTAATTTCTCTGCAAAATTTTTTGGGTAAGCAGCATATCATGAAGTAACGGAACTGTCATATACAATGCAATGCATTTATCGGTAGGCATTGTGATGACTACCTCTGCTTCCCACTGTATAAGGGGCAAGGGCATCAACAGTTTATATACATATTGCACCATCCCCCTTGGTGAAGTTCCCTTAAACAGACAGTTCATGCCAAAAACCCTCCAGTGTAGCTGAGTGTGGGCCAAAAATTCCTCCACAGTGATGTAAGAGTCCCACTGCTAGTTATCACGAGTATTCGATTGCAGATGCATCAAGGGTAGGACAACCAGTAACTAGGTATATTAGGGTAATTATTTTTTCACACGGATGATAAAGTTTTTGAATGACTCTGCACTGTCAATAAATGTAATGATCATATGAAGGCTGCAATTTGTGTTTAGTCATGTTTTCTTTATTTTATATGTAAATTAGTTGGATGCTCTGAAACATTCAAATATGACAAATAAGCAGAAATAGGACACATTAAGAAGGGGGCATATACTTTTTTTCTGTTCCATAATTTCTTTAAATTGCAGCATCATGTGCTGCTTTTTGCCTACTTCACACTGCCACACAGGTTCTATTTAAGTAACATTCTGACAAGGCTGGCAGTAATCATGCCTGAGTGTTTCTAGTACTATTGAACACAATTATCAATTAATTTTTTTTTAAAAGTTTATTTAGTAAGTAAGGGGCAATTACTTTTTACATTGCTAGCTACTAAAGTAGTCATGTATATTTAGAGATTGTTGCTAGTAATGGGATATTTTGACATGGTGTCTCTCTGTTGGCAGAAAAGGCCAGTAGCTCTGTTTGCTGGCCAATCAGAGCAGAGCTCACTTCACAGAGGGGTCACCCAAACAGATTTGTTTCTTTTTTTTTTCAGAAAAGTTCATCAATCTCCCTAATTATTAAAACAGCATGATAAGCCCCCTTTAACACTGCCTGGCTGCACTTTCAAGGCAGACAAGTTAATGGTGGTCAACCCCAAACTTGCCAAACTTTAACTGAATAAGTTGATGCCTGGGCCTGTAAAGTAGCATAAATAAACCAAAAGTAAACATCTGCAACAACATAGGTTGGATTACTTTGGTCAAATGCTTCTTTCCTACAGAGTGCTTCTAAGCACTCTGAAGTATTCATGAGTCTATTTCATGTCTCATATTCAAAACTGCTGATCTTTTTCAGTGTGGTTGCTGCGCAGGCAAGAGCACGTCCGTCTTCTACCTCTTTGGTATTTAAGTCAGTTGAGGTTGTAAAATACTTTATGGGGGAAGATGGGAAAGGGGGAGGGGGAAGGTTGCACAGCATTAATAATGGAGGCAAAATTTATAGCTGTAGAACTGGCAGGGTGTCAGGCGCTGATGCTCGGGGATGTAATTTGACGGATTAGCTGTGACAACAGCTGTATAATTTGTGGGTGACATGAGTTGGCAGACAGGAAGTGAATGGATGAGGTTCACTATTGCTGCCATGGTGTGGGTATGTCACCTGGCTCTGCCTCAACTCCACTGATCTGTACAGTAAATGGTTCAATAGAAATTCAGCCATTAGGAAGGACTGAACTGTGGACACAGTCAGTCTCAAAGGCCAGGAATAAATAGGTGTTGAAAGCATGACTTGGTTTTGAATGCTAACACCTAATGACTTAGCCATAGAAGCATGCCCATATCATGGGCACAATATGGCGGTTTTTTGGGGTTTTGTTTCCATATCCATGTAGAACGCTTTTCTGTTGTTTCAATGTGTCATGCTGGGTCGGCACATGTATTCTGCATCATCCTGTGCCATGTTCCAATTGGTTGCTTTATCAACATTGGTCCCTGCAGAAGTCACACAGGTTGATTGTGGACCCAATAACATTGTCAGATGTTTGACTCAGCCTGACTCAATTGCATTGACTCAATGCAATCTTCTGTTGCCGTTGACCCAAATCGGTTGTTGCTAAGCTTGCCTCAGTGCATTCTAATGACGTGGTCACACATATAACTTAGTGGGTGAATCAAAAAAATTACGCTCCTTTCGTTGTAAAGAACAGGACAAAGAAATTGCTCCTGTCGGCAAAGAAATTGTTGAAAAGAATGGAACTTGATTTTTGTGATGCTCCCTCTTCAAACATATATGTGACTGCACCTTTAAACAACAGAACTAACAACCAAAGATTTTTTTTTCATGGTCTTTCAAGATTCAGCTGCAATTGCAATGACGTGGGGGAAAAAAAACCTAAGGTCTGTTGGATTCTTAAAAGGACAAAGTATAGTTTTTTAACTAATTTATTAGCTAAAATCAATGTCTTCATTCATTTATATGTCGTTATTGGTGTAATGTTACCTCTGCCAATAATCTGACTTATCCTCATAAGCGAAGCATCACATGCTGAATAAGGGTGTGTTGTTTCACCCTTAATAAAACATGACATTTGCTTAAGTATGATTCATTAAGACATTATGTCTCATTTATGAAGGCATTATACATGCTGTATAAAGCCTTTATGAGCAACACTTCATCTAAAGTGCGACCGTATATTGTGATACAGAGCTGAAAAAGTTGCATTTTCTTGTTGATATTTAAATCACTTGCCTGTTTACACAATCAGATATAAAAGTCTTTCCTTTCAAAACCCACATTTGCAGTCTTGCAGTGTTGAGATTATGTTCACATACCCTTGATTAAGTGTGGATGAATGTCCCATTCCTGAAATTGCATAAGCACAGGTTCGCTAAGTCTACACTTTATGAACCCTTATCTTGATACTGCTCTGGAACGCTATTAACGGTTAAGTACAAGCCAGAATGCATCAGGATTTTGTATGGCAAAAAGATGGAGTGGTAATTAAGATGACAGGCAAGGCATTATTTCTGTGTAAATAAGGTTATATGAGGTTTGATGCCTCTGTTATTGGGTGGTATACTCATAGTAAATAAAGAAATTGCCATCTCGTTGAATATTTATTCATTGATACCTTTTGTTATCTATTTTTTTTTTTTTTTTTTTGATTTTATTGTTGCATTGTTGCTGTGAGTGTGTGATTGCCCTTCTTCACATTTGTACTTTTACTGTGGTCAGCACCTCTCCAACTCTGGAGTGCATTCCTGCTCTCCTCTATCCTTGTTACTAATTAGGAAAAGCAGATAGGATCCTGTTTAGAGTTATCATGCTTTTTAAGCCAAGGATACGGAAGGGCTTTAATACCTCTGATGTGAATGAACCAAAAACCCTGGGTGGAAGAGGTTTAACTCATATAGTTTGGTTTAAGGCACTGAAAATCCAGAGTGGAAGTGGTTTGACAAGTATAGTTTGTTTGGATGCGTAGCTAAGCGCCCTGGCATTTAGAAACTTTTGCTAGTATAGCCAGAGCACTGTTTGAGACAAGGTTTATAACTGCTGCCTCACGTGGAAGCATTTTCCTTCTATGAAGTGCATGCCATGTGAGAGGACATTAACTCTTAACACCTGCATGCTTTCCAACTGCATATAAACTTTGGCCTAATACCAGCAGTACATCCCACAAGTGGCTTCTTGCTTACTAATAAATACCACCAGTGAAGGTGTCAGGACAAAGCCATCATTAAAACTGTGGTATATTTACTTGGACGACACAAGAAGAAGCCCATACAGATTAGTTCATACTGAAGCACAAGGTATGGATGGGGATCGAACCCATGATTTTTGGTTTACAACACCAATGCCTCACCACCCTGAAGCTTTTATATCTCTGAAGGCAAAGCAGTGAAAATCCCGGACGGAAGAGGTTAAAGTTGTATGGCTTGGTTGCCTGTGTAGCTTAGCATCACTCTCAAAATTGCTTATCATGAACGAACACATTACCTTTCCAAAAGCATTGTATTGTTGATTACAAAGTAATCACTAAACAGAATGCATTCTTAGCTATGGCATCAAGAAACTGTCGCTAGTTTAACCAGAGACAGTGCACAAGACATGTTGAGAGGAACATATAGATTTAAGGACCGTTCTTAATGGAGACTGGCAGTTATATCATTCTTTTTTCTTATTAGAGAACTGATCACAACACTTAGGATAAATCCATCATAACTACCACAAGGACTAGATATAAGGGTATCCTCTCACTGAGTAGGTCCCCTTCATTGAGGGAAAGGCATGGATGGGGATTGAACCTATGATCTTCAATTTACAAGACCATTGCCTTACCACTTGGCCACAATGCCAGGCTCATGCAGGACAAAAACCAGGTACAAGGCAGATGGCCCAATTTTAGCTCTAGGTAATGAACTTCTTTTCACAAGTTGCAGAGATGTTGGAGCCATAAGATGGCTACAGCTTCATTATCCAGACTAAATCCAACTTTAGACTGCGTTAGAAAGATCATTGCATGTACCACTGCATAAGACGAGTCATGCCACACAGTGCATTGTAAGAGCGCTGATTGGAGCTAAAAGTCATGTTTTTTCCAGTTCCACTTGCAATGGCAATATCATGAGAAAAAAAAAATATATACAACCTGTTGGAGCACAAGGGGTTGAAGCAACAAGCTCTGTGATTATTAGATGATTTATCGCTGTTTTTATTCATTATTTTTTTGTCACACTGTGCCTTCCCCTCCGCTTATTTCCATCATTGGTATAGCTGTGAGGTGTTTTACACCTACTAGTGTGTGACTGCCCTTCTTCATATTTGTATTTTCACTGTAGTCAGCACTCGTCAACTCTAGTGTGCATTCTTTCTCTCTCCTATGTTGGTTGCTAATTATAAAAAGCAAATGGGAACCACTTCAGTCTTAGTATGCATTTTAAACTGAGGATACGGAAGGTATTTTATGACGCTGAAGGCAAGACATTGAAAATCTTGAGTGGAAGAGAAGTTTGTCGTAGCTCATCCTTGGGCGCAGATGACACAAATGGGTTTTTGCTAAGAATGCCTCCTTTGTTCATTGTCAATTATGAAAAGAAAATGGGCAACAGTTTGGCATTATCATACATTTTAAGCTGAGGATACTGAAGGGCTTTTATACCTCTGAAGGCAAAGCACTGAAAATCCCGGGTGGAAGAGGTTAAACTTTCATGTCTTGTTTGTCTGTGTAGCTAAGCATCACTTTCAAAATTGCTTAGCATGGACACATTACCTTTCCATAATCACTGTATTGTTTATCACCATGTCATTACTAAACAGAGTGCATTTTTAGCTGTGGCATCTAGAAACTGTCGCTAGTTTAGTCCAATTCGGTTCGATTCCAGCATATGCTTGGAGCAGGGCCGGAGGCAGCTTGCTTTGACTGGGGGTGCAGTGAAAGTTTCTGGGGGGTGTAATGGTACACAGTGGTGGTCTAGTTTCTAGTTGTCGGTATACTGAGGCCTAACCCCCCCCATCCCTCCACACACTCAGACGCTCAAGCAAAAAAAAAAAAAAAAAAAAAAAAACATGCCATTTCTTATTCAAAATGTTTAGTATTAGTTCATACATTTACATTTCCATTTAGCAGAGGCTATTATCCAAAGCGACTTACAAAATGATGAAAGCATTGCAAGCTACAATGAAGAACCTTGAGTAAACAAAACATTAGGTACACACCACCAGAAGAGCAGAGTGTTAAGTGTAAGTGCTAGTGAAGTCAAAGTGGAAGGAGAGAATTACAGAAAAAAACTAATTATGGATAGATTTTCTATGTTGCACCTATCACTTCTAATGCAAAACCCTGTTGTGTCAGCACAATACATTCTCATCCTGGACTCGTCATAGACTGACGCTACGTGACCAAGCATCGATATACGAGGCAGAAGGAAGCTTTTGGTGTCATTATTTGAGGGTTAGGGTTAAGGGTTAGGGGGTAGGGTTCGTTTTACACTGGCGTCAATAAAGGACGCTAAAAGCGACCTTTTGCCTCGTATATCGACGCTTGGTCAGGTAGTGTCAATATATGACGTGTCGGGATGAGAATGGGCTCGTCAGCATGGTCACTCTTGTTTTTAATCTGAAGCAACACCAAATTTGCCAGGGTTTCAATAATCTTATTTTGCAAATTATGAGAAGCATACTTTGCATTTTGAGGTATGCTACTGGCGATCTCTCTACGCTTTGCATCCTTTGTGAGTGTGTACACAAACAGCTTCAGGAAAAGCCCAGTAGAGAAATCATCATTTACGGACAGAGGGCTCTCAGAGGTTCCACGGAGGGACAACTCATTAACAACAAGAAACCTTAGTCTCTCCTATGCCTTTAATGTATGACTCTACAATGACTAGCACCTGTTTCGTGTTTATAAAAAAAAAAAAAAAAAAAAAATCAGAACTTAAAGCTTGAGTGCAGCAACCTATGGGGGCTCAATAATTAACTTCTCTATGACTTGGATTAGTACATATATTGGACCTCGTGCAATTACTTTTATTGCAGCATTATAAACACAATATGGACATGGGGCTTTCATTGCCCATGGCAGGCATAGCATTTCCCTCCTAATGATAAGTTAGAGGGTAAAAAAAAAAAATCCAACTAATTAAAACAAATCAACAGCTTAATAGAATTCTAGGGTTGCGATGAAAACCAGCACACACAGTGACAGTGGTCCCCCAGGACTGAGTTTGAGAACCACTGGGCTAGAGGCATGTTCACTGAATCCCGCATCAGACTCTAATGCCGTTTTCCAATTAGTGAAACCTCATCTAGTGAATGTGATGTCTTTGTCATTTTTAGCCGCAAACTTTCAACTGGGGAAACAGAAATATGCATCTAGCTTTACTGAGTGCTCTAACCATGGTCGAGAGCAGTAGCAACTTGAGTTGAACGCCCGAGGATCTTGGCAAAAAATCCGCATGAGGCACATTTTTAACATTGGCTGCGTCAGAGCCCTGTCGTTTAGACCATGCTCGCTGACTGTATCACCCGCAGAAGCATTATTCTCCACACCATGGACCTAATTTATAAAAGTTTGCGTGGATTTCATTCCTAAGTAATACGTATGCACAAAAACATAAAAATCACATTTTGTGGAAAATAACCTAATTTATAAACCTATGGGTAAAATAAACTGCATGGAATTTTCATTTATTTAATCAGAATGGACTTGGAATTTATTGACATTGTGCATAATCTTAATAATTTCCCTTTTTTTAATGTCAAGTTTGTTTTTATAAATCAGAAATCTGCAAAGAAAGTGACGTCTGTATCTTTTTTATGCCTATGCACGGTTTATAATTGGGCAAAAAAAGCTAACACCAACGCACTCTGCCTGCTCTTGAGTAGGTCTTGTACTAGACGTGTCTGAGCTAGTAGATGCTTTGGTGATTATAAATTGATGCATCATTTTTTCTTTTTTCCTTTAAACAAACTTGTATGCAAATAAGAAAAAAGTGGTTGTGGATAACCAAGCTAACAGGACAAGCTTACCTATTTATGTTAACTGAAAGACTATGTCGACAACAAAATGTGAAGAGTACAAATAAAGGTATAAGCTTAATTTAAGGTATGGAATATTAGTGTTTAATAGTAGAAACTAATTGTACAATCAAAAGTCAATGAAATCGCTATCCAACATGCTTGACAATTACTTGAGGCGAGACGAGAGTGGTAAGAAATTTCTGGTTGATATCAGTTTTATCAGTGACTGTGGAGGTGGAGCTACAGACTTCATGGCCAATATTCAACCAGCCAATCAGAAACATAAAGAAAATCCATTTGAAAAATGCTATAAAATGATTGAACGATCTTTAGATTTTGGCTGAAGCATACAGTCAATGGGCTGAAGTATACGTCCGCAAGTCAGGAGGAGCAGGGGGGCGCGGCAAAAATCTGGGGGGGCGTGGCACAACACTGCCCCCCCTGGATACGTCGAGGACTTGGAGGAATAATGCGACTAATAACCGCATTATCTGGGTGTGTTAGTCCGACTATGAGAAATTCAATTTATATGATACCAGTCAGACTAATATGTTCACATGCATTTCAAAAACCTGGTTTCAGTTGGATTAACTCAATAATACAAATTTTTCTAATGTCATGTAAAGGCATACAATGACAACAACACAGGATGTACGACAAGTACTGAACGAATAAGGTCACGTCAGTCAAGATTCAGGCATGGAGGGAGATTGAACCCATGATCATTGGTTTACAAGACCAATGCCTAACCACTTGGCCACCATTCCCACATACATTGAAAAATATGACTGATCTTTTTTGACTGTTGTGAGCATGAATATTGAGGTATATTGTGATACAGAGCTGAGAAAGTTGCATTTTCTTGTTGATGTTTAAATCCCTTGCCTGTTTACACAATCAGATATAAAAGTGTGAATGCTCCAACTTGAAGTCACCTTCAAAAATGACTGCTATTTCTTCGGCTTCATCCTAAAACCCACATTTGCAGTCTTGCAGTGTTGAGTTTGCGTTCACATGTCATCAAGTAAGTGTGGAAGAATGTCCCATTCCTGAAATTGCATAAGCACAGATTCGCTAAGTCTACACTTTATGAACCTTTATCTTGATACTGCTCTGGAGCGCTATTAACGGTTAAGTACAAGCCAGAATGCATCAGGATTTATGGCAAAAGATGGAGTCAATCAATCAATCGATCAATCAATAACCTTTATTGCAGGGAAGTCCCACTGAGACAGAGGTCTCTTTTGCAGGGGAGCCCTGATTACAATAAAACAATTACAATGGAAGGTTAAAGACAAACAGCACACATAAAAATACACAAAAGTCACAAACAACTATTTCCGATTAAAGGAATAACAAGTCTTAAACTAGAATGAAACATAAGTGTGGTAATAAAGAGGACAGGCAAGGCATTATTTCTGTGTAAATAAGGTTATATGAGGTTTGATGCTGTTGTTATCGGGTGGTATGCTCAGAGTAAATAAAGAAATTGCTATCTCGTTGAATATTCATTCATTGATACCTTTGTTATCTATTTTTTTTTATTGTATTTATTTATGATTTTATTGTTGCATCGTTGCTGTGAGTGTGTGATTGCCCTTCTTCACATTTGTACTTGATCCTGTTTAGAGTTATCGTGCTTTTTAAGCCAAGGATGCAGAAGGGCTTTAATACCTCTGATGTGAATGAACAAAAATTCCCGGGTGGAAGAGGTTTAACTCGTATAGTTTGGTTTAAGGCACTGAAAATCCAGAGTGGAAGTGGTTTAACAAGTATAGTTTGTTTGGATTTGTAGCTAAGCGCCCTGGCATTTAGAAACTTTTGCCAGTATAGCCAGAGCACTGTATGAGACAAGGTTTATAACTGCTGCCTCACGTGGAAGCATTTTCCTTCTATGAAGTGCATGCCATGTGAGAGGACATTAACTCTTAACACCTGCACTCTTTCCAACTGCATATAAACTTTGGCCTAAAACCAGCAGTATATCCCACAAGTGGCTTCTTGCTTACTAATAAATACCAACAGTGAAGGTGTCAGGACAAAGCCATCATTAAAACTGTGGTATATTTACTTGGACGACACAAGAAGAAGCCCATACAGATTAGTTCATACTGAAGGACAAGGTATGGATGGGGATTGAACCCATGATTTTTGGTTTACAACACCAATGCCTTACCACCCTGAAGTTTTCATATCTCTGAAGGCAAAGCAGTGAAAATCCCGAGTGGAAGAGGTTAAACTTGTATGGCTTGGTTGTTAGTGTAGCTTAGCATCACTCTCAAAATTGCTTATCATGAAAGAACACATTACCTTTCAAAAAGCACCATATTGTTTATTACAAAGTCATTACTAAATGCCAACTGTAAACACCGTGCAACTAGGCCAAGGAGGGTCCTAGCTGAGGCGGAAGGTCTCAGCGTGTTTGCCTAAACAGCCAGGGAAAAGAAAGTCTTTCCAGTCTCCATTATAATAATGGGGTCTGGCTACAGCGTCAGCACTAGGCCACTGCCTCAGGCCAAATGTGACGACGTCGACTCACGTTCCGCTTTCAAGTGAGCCTGAGGCGTGACTCGCGGATGCTGCAGCCCTAATATCTTAGCAGTTCCAATACATCTGACTCCATACCAAATTTAGGATATAAACTTTAGTTGTAACCATTTGCGGTTACGATTAAATTATGCGTTTGCATAAATATTGATCTGGCTCCAATTTATGAATTTAGAGCTATGTTGTGCATCGGACCCATAACTGGTCTATACCTTACTCCACCGAACCAAAACATCTGTACTACCCAATTCGGTGAAAGAACTCAGAGGCCGGCAGCCCTATAAAGCACAGTAATTTGACACAAAAAATAGCTATGACTAGGGATTACTGGGGCCCAAAGCGAGTAGCTCCAAGGTATAACGGAATTATCTTCGTTCAGTGACCTTGTGCTTTTTAAGATTTCCGCCGAAAGATATAAACAGAATCAACTCAAAGCCAATTTTAATAACACCATACACAGCATGGAAAATCCACCTTATAACGCAGACCAAGCGTGTTGATCAGGCATCGCGATTACAGTCCTACGTTACTCAATTAGAAGCCAGGACTCCGGACTGGAAGGAATATGTTAGTCAGAATCAGAATCCCACAACAGAATGCAAATATCAATTTATTTCGCCAGGCAGGCACAAGCTTAAATTAGAAGAACCAATTCGATAGTTACAGAAAAGATAAAGAAGAAGTCAAATCATACCTGGCGCAGTTCACAACTACGCATACACACAAAGTGTACAATGCGGGAAGAATGAATACCAGCTTCCATAGCAATATCACGTCTGCACACGGCTGCAAGAGCACGTGTGGGAAATCGCCTAAGATCTTCCATGACTAGATTAAAGCTACCCACGGCATAGAGATGCGCGTGGGGGAAGTTGAATGCAATCTTCCATTGTGAGAACGGCTACACACATACGGATGCATGTGTGGGAAGTCGTCTACGATCTTCCATAACTACTGTTGGCTACACACGGCATGGAGATGCACGTGTGGGAAGTCAGTTGCGATCCTCCTCGAATCCTTTGTTTCCCTACCTTTTATGCCCAAGCTCTGGAAGCACTTCCTATAGCGGGGTCATAGGTCACTTGGGTAATTCGAATCAGGAAAGCGCCCCCTCCCCGGAGGAACTTTGGGCGGAGACATTACCATGAGGAGAAGTAGAAGTATATTTCTTTTCATACTTATTGAATGAGGGTTTAGTACAATTTTAATCCCTTCGAAATATGCCCCATGCAATAAGTGGAGTAAAATGATACCAAACACCATAGGCTTGCACTACAGTTTGCAATGAAATGTCCGTTACAGTCCATAGTTACAAAAATAATTGGTATTAATGTTAACAATCATCTTATGTCATATAAAAAAAATGCACATTGGACTTGCAACATTACGGGAGGTGATGTGCACTATTTTGCTGGTGTAGTCTCTGAAAAGTCCAGTTTATGGCACTGCGGCATTGGCCGGCATGGGCAGCACAGGCCGAAAGTTTGTGGTAAGCAGTTTTTTGGTGGTTCGCAAGACATTCGACGCCAAAGATTACCCGAGATTGTCCATCAACTCCGAGGCAGGTGGCCGCTTCAGCTGTGGCAAATTAAGTTGGCGCCATACAGACCCTAGTTGCGTCTGCTCCCATGACCCTGGAGGGTCTCGGCCAGGTCAAAGGGCCCTTAAGACAATAAGGGTCTGATTACCAGAGTCATGGTCTGTGACAGAGTGCACACAGTTTTCCCTGCCTTCCCAGCACGGCTTACACTAAACAGAATGCATTCTTAGCTACAGCATCAAAAAACTGTCGCTAGTTTAGCCAGAGACAGTGCACAAGACATGTTGAGAGGAATATATAGATTTAAGGACTCTTTTCAAAGGGCATCTAAAGTCAAAACATTGGTTTATATGAATGAAATTGGTCATGTGACAATGCAAGATGTCAACAAAAGCAAGTAATTCCTTTGTAAACATTGACTTTATATGCCCTTTAATGGATTTTGGCAGACATTATCATTCTTTCTTCTTGTTAGAGAATTGGCCACAACACTTGGGATAAACCCATCATAACTACCAACAGGACTAGAAATAAAGGCAACCACTTACAGATTAGGTCCCCTTCATTGAGGGAAAGGCATGGATGGGGATTGAACCCATGATCTTTGGTTTACGAGACCAATGCCTTGCCACTTGGCCACCATGCCCACATACATTGTAAAATTTGACTGATTTGACTTTTTTCATTGTTGTGAGCATCAATATTGAGGTATATTTTGATGCAGAGCTGAGAAAGTTGCATTTTCTTGTTGATATTTAAATCCCTTGCCTGTTTACACAATCAGATATAAAAGTGTGAATGCTCCATCTTGAAGTCACCCTGAAAAATGACTGCAATTTCTTCAGCTTCACCCTAAAACCCACATTTGCAGTCTTGCAGTGTTGAGTTTGCGTTCATGTGTCATCGAGTAAGTGTGGAAGAATGTTCCATTCCTGAACTTGCACCAGCGCAGGTGCGCTAAATCTACACTTTATGAACCCTTATCTTGACACTGCTCTGGAGCGCTATTAACGGTTAAGTACAAGCCAGAATGCATCAGGATTTTGTATGGCAAAAAGATGGAGTGGCAATTAAGATGACAGGTAAGGCATTATTTCTCTGTAAATAAGGTTATATGAGGTTCGATCCTTCCGTTATTGTGTGGTATCTATGTTTTTATTGTAGCATCATGGCTATGAGTGTGTGATTGCCCTTCTTCACATTTGTATTTTCACGATGGTCAGCACCCCTCCAACTCTGGAGTGCATTCCTTCTCTTTCCCATCTTAGTTGCTTATTAGGAAAAGCAAATGGGATCCTATTTAGAGTTATCATACATTTTAAGATGAGGATACGGAAGAGAAAAGGAACCAAAAGTCCTGGGTGGAAGAGGTTAAACTTGTATAGTTAGGTTTAAGGCACTGAAAATCCAGAGTGCTGTGCACTAAATCTACACTTTATGACCCCTTATCATGATGCTGCTTCGGAGCGCTTTTAAGGGCAATGTGTTCACCATAATGCATCAGGATTTTGTATGCAAAAAGGAAGGAGTGGTTATTAAGATGATGGGTGAAGCAATATACCTGCATTTACAAGATTTCTGATGCTTCTGTTATTGGGTAATATGTTCTCTAACATCAGAATTACATCATATTAGTGGCCACTTCACCCAGTGTAAAGACCCCAACTCTGTGTATTAGGACAAGGCCATCATGAATACTGATGTATTTTATATTCCAGAAACAGGAAGACAATGACGACAATACAGGATGTATGGTGAGAACCTAACTGATAAGGTTGTTGTGCTGGGAAAAAATATCCTGAAATATTCTAAATTCAAAGTATAACCATAACCACAGTTCAACAGAAAGAACTGAGCCAGGTTCATATGGCCTTTTAAACTGCTGTAAGAGTGTGGAGCTGATAAGAAGCAAAAACTCATAAATCTGTCAAAAAACCTGATAAAGAAGCTTCTGCAAGCCGCTCAAGGCTGGCTGGATGAGCACGTCTACCGGAATGACCATTTCAGTGGTCAACTTACAGGCGTTCCCATTATTTGAGCATGCGTACTCCAGTGTTCCAGAGAAATACATGAACCCAGCTAACTTACTGACCTTCAAGTGAACCTAAGGTTTGGGAGGCTCATATGCGGTGTTCGAGCATCCCTGGAGGCCTTAAATGAATTTACACAATTATATAATTGCAAACTTGTAACTAAGGGTGGAGGGTAGCTATATGACAATGTACCAATCAGAAATTAATAATGTTTGATGAGGTAGAAAGAGTCATGTTTAATCACACCTCGAGAGACGTTCTAAAAGGCTAAAAAAGATAAGGATTTTAACAGTAGTCAGTCGGTGTGGGGTGATTGATGAAGAATGAATGCTTCGTAGTTTGCGCAGACCACCCTGCATGTACATACAATAAACCCAATTGCTTCAGACTCCAAATGCAAATGTATCCATTCTTTGAGGATAGATTTCACGGGTCAGGAAGGTTGGGTCTACTTGCTCAGCCTTTTTTTCCTGCAACAATGTAACAGACAAGCCACAGGCATGGATGGGGGTTGAACCCATGATCTTTGGTTTACAAGACCAATGCCTTACCACTTGGCCACCATGCCCACATGAAATTCTCAGCTTGTTTTTGGTCATTCAGTGCATGGGGACCACTAACACATTTAAAGGAGCAATGGATGAATGAGCATTCTGAAATCAACTTGTTGAGATGTGTTTTAACCTTTCAAAATAGACTGTCAAAAGCCTGTGAATCAGCTAGACAAAATCTGAGAAGCTCTCAAGACAAAATGAAGACAATCTGCAACAAAAAGTCAAAAGAAAGAAAATTTCAACAAGGAAATAAAGTCTTGTTCATTCAGATTCCTGGCCGTCGAAAGATAAAAAGGTTGTGCCATGTTAACGTGATTAAACCATATCATGAAAGAGTTTCCAGTGAACATGTGGATTGTAGTGACTAACCCACTGAATGTGAAGAAAATTATGTTGATCATGTGAAATTTGATGACCATGTGTCACCGAAGTTAAGGAAGTCTGAGGTGTCAGCCAATTCGGACAAGAAATTGCCTCATTTACCACCTGAATAAAGAGCTTAGTTATCAGAATTAATACATCTTTTTTCATTTGTTCCTGGTCATAGGGATTTAGTTAGTCATAATGTGGATGTAAAGGATGCAATGCATGTGATACAAAATCCATATTATATGAATCCAGTGAAACATGAAGCACTTTATACGCAGGGTCAATATATGCTTGACAATGACATTGTTGAGCCCAGTGACAGTCCATGGAGTTCACCTTGTGTGCTTGCGCCAAAACCTGATGGAAGTTGGCGCTGATATGTATATAAAGAAAGTCAATGTGCTTACTAAAACTGATTTGCATACCACACATTTAAGATTGCATCAATCGAATTGGTCATGCAATCTTAGTAAGTTTGACCACTTGAAAGAATACTGCCAGATTCCTGTCACCGATCGGGCAAAGACAGTCTCTGCATTTGCCACACCTAATGGATTTCACCAATATTAGGGAATGCCTTTTGGATTTAAAAATGCCCCAGCAACCTTTCAAAGACTTATTAACAATGTGACAGCTGGCTTGTGTGGTGTGAAGACATACATTGACGATGTATGCAATCATGCTATGGAATGGGATGCCCATTTGAAGAGGATTTGTGCTTCCTTTGAAAGAATGACAAAAGCCAAACTGACTCTGAACCATGCCAAGTGTGAATTCTCAAAGGCTCATGTTACTTTCTTAGGACATATTATAGGACAAGGCCAGGTACGACCTTTACAAGCAAAGGTTGAAGCTATTGCCAAATTTTCCAGTGCCAAAATGTTAAAGAGAACTCATTAGATTATTGGGGATGGCTAGCTTTAACAGATAATTCTGTCACTTGTGACTAGAAGTGATTACACATGTATGGAAGGTTCTCAAGCAAGACACAGATATCAGGTGGACTGTGGAAACTTCTGGAAAGTTCCTTTGGGTATATAAATACTTGTGGAGACATTACAACATTTATTCAGCAAATTTTGGATTCAGTAAAGCCTGTGTTTCTTATTATACATTGCCAGCCATACAGTTTTCCTTCTCAATTACATCAATGGACAGAGAAATTCCTGGACTTCTTGGAAATTCTTGAACTTTTATGGATATCTCCTTTTGGACCAGTACATCATCGTATTGGGACATTTATTAGGATTACCTAGGACATTGTACCACGCAACTGGGTGAATAGCAATCATTTACTTTAGTATTATTAATTTCTTTGTTATCTTAGTTTTAATATACAAAAGAAGCTACTCTGAAGTGAGGATTTCTTGCCGCTTACAGTTTTGAATCAGCTCTCCTTCTCTGTTGTTTGCTCACAGTCACAGATACTTGTGTGTGTAGAATTAGAAAAATTCCTATACATAGCACGTCGCACTGCGCAAGACAAGTCATTCCACGCAGTGCATTCTGAAAACACTGATTGCAGCAAAACATTCAAAGATTTGGTCATGTTCTATCAAGATTCATCTGTATCGGCAATATCATTGGAAAAATTATTGCCTGTTGGAGCTTTGCATGTGGAAGCAACAAGGCAACAAGCTCTGTATTTTGGTTCCAGTAATTGAAGCTACACAAAACCTATACAGGGTATTGTGGAGTCCCCCCCGTTGATATCTTTGTCAGGGCTCAGCTGAGCATGACACTGGACAATAGCATGAATGCGGGTATCCTCAAAAATTGTAACTCACTATGGTGATGTTTTAATGCATCATTGCAAGAAGATGACGCTAACAGTTGTCCAAATATTTTAACAGTACAATGGTAAGAAATGTTCTTTGTTGAAGAGCAAAACTGAGGAAATCAGGATGGATGGTAACCTGTCCCAACAGACGAGAATATTAACCATTTTTGAGTGAGCAAACTGCAACTTAGGACCAGACTTTTGCCCTTGAGGTTAAGAGGTGTTTGGAATCACTTCCTGACAGGATTCAATGGACCACTGTTGCAAACCCAGAGATAACAGGGCTTCACAGGCATAGGCGGGGATTAAACCCATGATTTTTGGTTTACGTGACAAATGCCTTACTGCTTGACCACTGCAGCAAGGGGGCGTAAGGTGTGGAATAATAGGACCCACAAGGGAAGGGTGCAAACACTGAGAAATTCAATGGATTGTGTGTCAGGATGAACGATTATTGAAGTTTAGATATTTTTGTATACTGTCTCAATTTGCACATTGTCGGCATATAAATCACTTGCTTGTTTACACAATCAGAAATAAAAGTGTTAACGCTCCATTGTGTACTCACCTTAAAAAATGACTGCTCTTTCTTAATACCAATCACTGGTATTTTTTCTGCCCAAAATCCACACTTGCAGTGTTGCAGGGTTGAGTGCACTAGGCGAGAAAAACCAAGGCAATGTCAGTTACAATACTTTGTTATTTAAATATGGACATTAGTGTCTTCTGTTTACTCACAAACACAGGCAATTGCTTGCAAAAATGAAAATGAGAAGAATAGAAATTATGGGATTGACATTCCAATTATCACATCTCGATTGGCTCATTGTTGGCATGTAAATCACTCGCTAGTTTACGCAACAGCAACAGCAACAGCATGAATGCTTCATCCTGAGCTCACCTGAAAAAATGGAAGGAACACTCTTTCTTGACATAAAACATCATCAATACTGACGAAATACCAAATAATATGGCGGTTTGAGGGACAGGGCCGCAAGGCTGATGACAGATGACACATCAGCGATGAGGCAGACCATTTATCTCCTCTGGCTTCTGAAAAGGTCAATAGCAGGCATTGGTTTCCTCGTCTCTATCACCAAAGCCAGCAGCCAATCTCATCACAAACCACTTTGAAAATGAGCCCAACAGAAGGGACCTTAAGCACTGAAAGGTATCTGCGGTTTTAGAATGGAGGGCTTGGGGCATAATTACCCTAATTAATAAGTGCACTTTCAGGGGCTGGATTCGCAGTGTATCACAGGTCAGTTGGGACAGGTTGTCAGTTGGGTAGAATGACACTCTCGAGAGGCTCAGGCACTAAGCGATCCCCCAGGACCCCCTGATAGGATTAACCTCAAGCGCTTCACAGATGGATGAGATAGCATCTCCTCAGTCCTCAGTCCTTCAGAGTGCTATCCTGTTAAAAAAAAAATTCCCTGATTTTTTCACGCAGATTAAGAGAGCCAGGATTGAGTACGTCTGTGGTTAAAGAGCGAAGGCGGTTTCTGCTCACCCCTGTGGACCGATCAGGCCCCACTGCATCCTCTCATCTTTCACCATTTGTCAGTCTTTTCTCTTTGTACCCTGTTCTGCTCCAGACTGCCTTCTTTTTCTTCCATACACCCTTATGACACTTCGATGACATTTTTTAAACTGGTTCGACATTACTTGTGAATGGAATATTTATTTTGAATAATTGCGCTTTTTTAAATCATATGCATTATATCAGAAGCTTATAATGAAATGCATTATAGATATAGTCAAATATATACTGAACAACAAAAGAAATGCAAGTTAATTAAAGGCAGACTGGAAAATAAGTTTGCACGTAATTATTTTAGAAAATCAAATTTATTTCTAGCGCGTGCACATTTACACTCGTTTCATCAATTTTTTCTTTATTTTGTGGTCACTTTGACTCAGTAACCATAAGAGCACATTAACTAACCAGCTAACTTGCGTTTCTTTTGTTGCTCAGTATAGTTCTACAAAGCCTTTAGGTAGGTTTGTCTTTAACTCTAATCAAGAACATTTAGAATATATGATAATACAAACATGGCGTATTGTATGAATATCGTACTTGACCCATTATACTGTATCTGTCTTTGCCACAATGCATTTCATGGGCTAAAAAATTACTGGCACCCTTGACTGGCAATGCACAACCAATACAAAAAAATATATAAACAACATAATTGTAGAGAAACGGAACATACAATGGGGGAAATAAGTATTGAACGCATCAACATTTTTCTCAGTAAATTTGTTTTTAATGGGGCTATTGACATGAAATTTTCACCAGATGTCGGTAACAACCCTAGTAATCCACACGTACAAAGAAGTCAAAACAAATAATTCCAGAAATTAAGTTATGTGTCATAAAGTGGAATGACAAAGGAAAAAAGTATTAAACACACTTACTGAAATTTATTTAATACTCAGTAGAAAAGCCTTTGTTAGTAATGACAGCTTCAAGAGGCCTCCTGTATGGAGAAACTAGTCGCATGCATTGCTCAGGTGTGATTTTGGCCCATTCTTTCAGACAAACTGTCTTAAAATCTTGAGAGTTCTGGAGGCCTCTTCTATGAACTCTGATCTTCAGTTCTTTCCATAGATTTTCAATTGGATTCAAGTCGGGTGATTGACTGGGCCATTCTAGCAGCTTTATTTTCTTTCTCTGAAACCATTTGAGAGTTTCCTCGGCTGTGTGTTTGGGACCATTGTCTTGCTGAAATGTCCACCCTCGTTTCATCTTCAGCATCCTGGTAGATGGAAGCAGATTCTTATCAAGAATGTCTTGGTACATCTCTCCATTCATCTTTCCTTCAATTATATAGTCTGCCAGTACCATATGCTGAAAAACAGCCCCACACCATGATGTTCCCACCTCCACACTTTGCTATTGGTATGGTGTTTTGGGGGTGATGTGCAGTGCCGTTTTTCCTCCAAACATTGTGCGTGCTGTGACATCCAAGAAGTTCAATTTTTATCTCATCTGACCAAACTACGTTCTCCCAGTATTTCATGGGCTTGTCCAAATGTTGTGCAGCAAACTTTAAGCGAGCCTCAACATGCTTTTTTTCTTCAGCAGTGGAGTCTTGTGCGGTGAGCATGCATAGAGGCCATTGCGGTTGAGTGCATTACTTATTGTTTTCTTTGAAATAACTGTACCTGCTAACTCCAGGTCTTTCTGAAGTACTCCGCAAGTGGTCCTTGGCTCTTGGACAACTCTTCTGATTATTCTTTTGACTCTTGTCAGAAATCTTGCAAGGAGCACCTGGCTGTGGCCAGCTTATGTGAAATTATGTTCTTTCCACTTCCAGATTATGGCCCCAACAGTGCTCACTGGAACATTCAGAAGTTTAGAAATGCGTCTGTAACCAATTCCATCAGTATGTTTCGCAACAATAAGGTTGCGAAGGTCTTGAGAGAGCTGTTTGCTTTTACCCATCCTGAGATGCTTCTTGTCTGATACCTTGGTAATAAGCAACCTTTATATAGACCATCAATTAGGACTAAAGCAGCTGATATTAATTTGCACTGATAGGGGGCAGGATTGTTTACTATATACTGACAAATTTCAGCTGATTTCTTGGCTTTGCATGCCTTTTTGCACCTCCTTTCTTCATGTGTTCAATACTTATTCCCTGTGTCATTCCACTTTATTACACATAACTTAATTTATGGACTTATTTGTTTTGATTTCTTTGTATGTGTGGATTACTTGGGTTGTTACCGACATCTGGTGAAAATTTCATGTCAATAGTCCCATTAGAAATATATTTACTGAGAAAAATGTTGACGCGTTCAATACTTATTTCCCCACTGTACCAACATGTGTGACATACTTTATTAATGTTTTGATGGAAACAACCAGAATCATAACAATCATCAACAGAAAATAAATTTCAACAAAATCTAGGTTTCATAAATATTGGCACCCTTCATTTAGTATCCGTGCAACCACTTCTAGCATGGATAACAGCATGGAATGTCTTCCTATCATTTTTGACAAGGTTAAGGCACACATTTGGGGGGATTTTGGACCATTCCTCTGAGCAGATCCTTTCAAGACCCTTCTTGGGTTTGCATTTTTCAACTGCCCTCTGCAATTCAGCCCACAGGCTTTTAATCAGACTGAGGTCTGGAAACTGAGAAAGCCATTGCAGAACATGATTTTGTTGTCACAGAACCATTTCTGTTTGGATCTTGAGATATGCTTTGGGTCATTGTCTTAATGGAAAGTCCATCTACGGCCAAGTCCCAGCCCTCTGGCGGAGGCGACCAGATTGTCAATCAAAATATCCAGATACATGATAGAATTTATTATTCCATTGATCTTAACCAGTGCCCTTGGACCTCTTGAATTAAAACAGCCCCAAAACATGAGTGACCCACCATCATATTTCACTGTGGGTATGAGGTGCTTCTCCTTGTGTGCATCTCTGTTTCAATGCCAAACATACTGATGCTGTATCTGACCAAGACGTCACCTGACTGTTCCAGTCATGATTTAAATTACATTTGGCAAACTCCAAGTACTTGCTTCTGTGTATGCTGGTCCGAAAAGGCTTTCTTCTGGCAACCCTTCCAAAGAGCCTGTGGTTGTGGAGGTGGCGCTTGACGGTGCTGTTTGAAACCTGGTGACCGCAAGATGCCACCAAAGCCTGCAATTCCTATACAATGATTCTTGGAGATTTTGTTGCTTCTCTCACCATCCCCCTCAGTATCCTGGGGGGCAGAATGCAGTTGCGTCCTCAACCCTTGAGGTTTTCAACAGTTCCATATCTTTGGAATTTTTTAATAATTGCCCCAACTGTGCTCAGTGGCATATTCAATCGTTTGTGAATCTTCTTGTAGCCATTACCAGATTTATGAGGGTCCTTGACCATCTGCCTCTTTTGAACTGACAGTTGTTTTGTTTTCTTCATGGTGTTGGATGATAAAGGGATATAGCATGTGTGTTGCCTAATTTTTATGCCCTAGTGAAACAGGAAGTGATGTAATGGTTTAATATGAACACTTAGATAAAACTTCAATAACTGGAATTTAATACCTGGTTTAATTTTGGTAGTTGTTACTTACAATATCTTTAAGGATGCCATTAATTGTGAAAAGTTGAATTGGAAGAAATAGATTTTTAATTAAATCAGTAAATGATTTTGGTTGGTTCCATTGGCACAGTATTTCTCGTATCGTTATTTAGTGTTTCTCTATAAATATAGAGTATATTTTGTAGAACTTTTTAAAGTATTGTTTGTGCACTGCCATTCTGGGATGCCAGTAATTTGGAGTCCACCGTATGTATATATATTCACACAACAGCCCTGTCATTTTGGATAACAGAACCAGCAACCTTTAAGACAAGACCAGCTACTTGCATGCATCACACTGTTCAGACTAGACTATAATAGCTTAAAATTAATGTTTAAGTATGTGGAAAGGATATAAGCTTCTGGCTAAGGTCTTTCTGAGTGGAGTTTTCAAGTTCTCCTGCATTGGCACAGGTTTTCTCTGGGTACTCTGGTTTCCTCTCACAGTCCAAAGACATGCCTGTCAAGCTAATTTCCCATTAGTGTGAGGGTTTGAGTGAATGATGCTTGATGCCTGTGATGGATTGGCGAACTATTCAAGATGTGTTCCTGCCTATCTCTAACCCTTCTTCCAAAGCATAACCAATATCAATTCAACCTTGCTTCCAAAGCAGTCTGTGTAAAATGAAGTTCAGTGCAAAGCAAAAAAAGAAAATATTTTCGAGTTAAACAATTCCAAATTCCACCATTTTTTTAAGTCGCACTCTTGTCTGAAAGCACAGACACCTTTAAGGATCGTGCATGTGTTGATTTCTTTTCATGATGTATTGTCCTTCTGGAAATTTCCATTTGCCAACAAAGCCCCCAGCTGAACCCTGCACGACTCCGTGAATGTGATAAGCGTTTACATACCACCACTTCATTCATCATACACTGTGTCAGACACTCAAATATCTCAAAAGCCATTCATGAGAGAAATCGCTGCAATGTCAAAAAAAAAAAACCCTTCCATATGAACAGGAAATATAAGATATTAAATTATAAGCTACTATTACTTCATTATTCTTACATCCTTTTACCATTCAGTATATCACATTATAAAGATGTTACTGGTCCTGAAAAACTGAATTATGCAACTTCCAATTAATTTGACTAAACACATTGGCCTGAAATCTCAGGGTCTCAATTCGAAGCTACTAAAAACAGTTGCATGGAACTGGATGATGTAACATTTTACGTAAAATCTAACATTGCTCTTGAGGGACACCCTACCCTGTTCCTAGTGATTTATCATACTCTAGTTTTTTTTAACTCTGACCCTAATAAAGCGCAGATCATTCAACCATGGAACCGCAAGAGATGTTTTGAGCAGAGAGTGAGAAGAATGAGGTGTGCTTTTTTAGCGTTGGGGTGAGAACCTATTAGATCTTCTAGAACAGGTTTGAGCAGCCCTGCTGTATGCAATTACAAAAATAAGTCAAGAGAGGTAATCTGTGAAATTATGTCCATTTACTCTCAAGAGAAAAGTAACATATTAAATTCCAACTCTTATTGACCATCTCGATTCCTTCTTGTGATAATCACACTGAACTGTGCTTATACTCCCTATGATACATAAAGACTATAAATGCATTGATCCCAGATTAATATTCGGTAATGTCCGTGTATCATTTTCTTTCCTGCCACCCTGAAAAGGCCGAACATTTTATACGGGGACCCACTCTTCAGTTTCTCCTCTGCTAAGACAACGCACATCAGGAAACAAGAGGGGGTTTCATCTATAGCCTCAGAGCTGGCTATCGCATCACCTCAAAGGACAAAAAATGGCAAGATGTGGGCCCCTAAAGTCAAGAATGAAGTAGGAATATCACTTCTGTCCCCACTGGCTGAGCCTGACATTTACTCTGTACCATCCTGAATGGTTTTGGGGACGTCAACAAAGACATTGGAGCCATCTTTGGTCCTGGAGAGAGATAATCAGTAGTTGATACATCAAATGCATGATTTTTCCTTCCGTTTTTGGATTAAATACGTATATTTGGCATCTCGATATAGTCGTGCGTAATACTTACGATCATCACACTCAGATGCAGGCAGAAATTGTCCCAAGATAGCAGCCAAATACCACTGCCTTTGCCTCAAAGAAGATTGTATCTTTGATCCTTTCCAGGTAATAGACATCAATGCCTTCCATGCCAGGAGTTATTTTCCTCCATTTTTTCCATACTTTTCCTTTGAACACATCACAGAGAAGGCGCTGTATAGTCGTTCAGTACTTGATTGGTTCACAAGATATTTAGACGGCAAGGGTAGAGACTGACTCTATGCATGCAGGACTTGTTATGTTATGTAAGTAACTGCTTACAGGAGATTTGCTGGTTGTCATTAAGATGGTGGAGGTGCATAGTGTTGCAGGAACTGGGGGCTCGGCAAGGAAGTTTCCATAAGCACTCTCTGGCCCCCTTGTTCCTCGCTCTCAGTGGTGGCTCCACATTAGGACAGTTAAATCAGGGCAGAAGGTCCCAACAAAAGGGACAGTACAAATGAATATACTTTCAGTCCGAATTTCTATGGCACATCCACTATGGATCATATGGGGGAAAAAAACGTTTTTCTCCCAATGGTTTTGTCAATAAATTATTGCAAGATATACCTGCTTTCACTCATGTCTATTTATTTTTTAATGATTTTTCCGTCATGTGCACTAAAATAATACATTTGTCAAGCACAATATTTTGCTCTTCAGGCATTTTTATTGCTATACCAAAGTTTTTAATCATAAGCCGAACAATCTCCTCATGCATCAATATCATATCAGAGATTGAGGTAATATGCTCAGTATATTTGCATGTTCACCACAATAAATGCAGCACTAAAGCTCAGATTTCCCTTTGGCAGATCATATTATTTTTATCAGATGAAAAGCACTGGTACTCGATGCAAGTGATGCACACAATATTTGGATTTTATGCCAGCGTCTGCCCTTGATTATTTTACAACAGTTGAAAGGTTTAATTTGCTCTGAGACAATAAAATCGCAGCTGAGTGCTCCTAATCACACGCGGTGAAAAACTTAATGCGGTTGGATACTCTGCAGTGTTAATCAGCTCCAGTTTGATACAGATTTAGAAACATTTGAGCGGCAATAAGTGAAAAATTATGTTTTCTGGGGGTCTTATTTGTTTTTTTGATTTCTTCATGATAAGAAAAACTTTTCCACTAACATGCACAAGGACGTCTTCAGATGGCATTACCTTTTTAAAGCAGATAAAAAGAAAAACAGGCTGGTTGTAAATAGAGTAAATGCAATCTCAGGGAGACGCTGCTTAAACAGTAATCTAGAAAATCCCTCGTCAGACAAATCCTTTTCAATTCCCCAAACAGCGCGATTTACGGGCGATCCAATGCAGTCTGTCCATTCTCTTATAGTGATTGTGCAGCTAAAGATAGCTATCATGTTTCTTTCCAGAATGAAAATACTGCATTCTGAGGGTCGCTGGAGAACTTTATTATTTAGTGAAGGATGCCTCTTTACAGGGCCATCTACTAGCAGTTTAGAAAAACAAACATTAGAATTATGTTCTTCAAACAGTAAAATAGCTGTGTAAAGCTGTCATGGACAGGACAGAGGAGATGGAGTGATAGTGTTTTCTTAGTCTGGGAGATGGTGCTTATTTGAAGACTCACGGTCGCAATCCTCCATGACAGTCCCAAAAATCCTTCATCGCCCGCATTCCACCTGAACTGTACCATCATCATCATCCCTAATGATACCTTAGCAAGCCAGCTGGGTCCCAGGTGGGAAATGAAAGCTATAATAGAGCCTAAATAACAGCACACGGAGGCACAGGCACACGCACACAAAATCACCATCCGAGGTGACCTTGTTTTTCCTTTTAGGATGAGCAACCATGAAGGCAGGAAAACACGAGAACTGGAGAACTAAATAAAATTTGAAAAGGAAAATTTATTGAGGCTTGACACGGGATGTAAGACAGACACAAGACGGGGTTAGCCATGATGCAGCATGACAGGGAACACTTCCAATTGCAAACAGGAAGGTGACATTTTCCTTACTGTGACCCCCCCAGTGATGCACAAGGTAAAAATTGTATCTGACAGGCCAAGCCAGCCCTCTGTTCTCTGCCAATTCAACTCTGCCATCGCTGTACAGAGAATTATACGCTAGGTCTCCACTTTTGACTCCAGATCTTTACCACTGAGTGTTTTCAAACAGAAGATGAACCCATGCAGGCAACATATGCTTGTGAGAGAGAGAGAGAGAGAGAGAGAGGAGAGAGAGAGAGTTTTTGTGTGTGTGTGTGTGTGATCCGTATTTACATACCCTTGTGGGGACAAAATGTCCCCATAAGACAAAGACTTCCAGACTTCTTTATCCTTATAGGGACATTTTCTGGTCCCCATGAGGAAATTGAGCTATTTTAGGGTTAGGGATCAAGGTTAGGATTGGGATAAGGTTGGGTTTAGGTTAAGGTTAGGGTTAGGGTTAGGGTTAGGTACGTACTGTTGGGGGTTAAGGTAGGGAAAGGGGTTAGGGAATGAATGCAATTCTATGGAATGCCCCCACAAGACATGAAAACCCAACGTGTGTGCGTGCGTGTGCATGTGTGTTTGTGCGCACGTATGTGTGTGTGCGTGTGTGTGTGTGCATTTTAATGAGAGCATTCAAAACAAGCAGTGAAGGTGTGTAAAGCTAATTAATCATAAGGGCAGCTATTTTTCAGCTGACATGATGTTGTCTTGAGCAGCCTGGCGGGAGAAAGATCTCACAAGTTACTAAGACCTAAGGCTGACAAATAGGAACTAATGAGGCTCACTCTGAAGTCTCCTTAATTTCAATCAGCGTTTTACTACCCATCGAGACCCCTTCGGTTTTATAGAGCAGGAGGGAGCTGCCTAGTTCCAGACATCATTGGGAATGCTCAGGAAGTGTTTTTCAACAGTAAATGCTTGGTAAAGGTGGCTTGCCTCGAAGGCGGAGCGCGGGGTCGGTGCCATTAACGGTCTTTACAAGTTACTGGGATTAGTAAATTCCTGCCGTTGATTGTCACTGTAGTGGCACCGCCACATGATATGCTAACTTAAGGGCTTACGGCTTTGTTTTTGTCCGTTGCAACAGTAGCTTGTCAGTTTCAAAATGGCCAGCAATCAGCCATTGAGGGAAAGCGCCAGTCAGATTTGATGGTTCCATGGGAGCACGAGTACATTTCTCAAGGATCATGCTCCCGGCCTCTCTCCGCTCACTCTGTATGCCCTCTTTAAAAAATAAACTGTTAAATAAATAAGTCTGTCTTCCTTGCATCAGCTCTTCAGGTGAGCACTGTCCTTTGCGCTATGCTACTGAGCAGAGATTATATTTAATTCATGGTGCTGTATCGACTGTAGTGTCAATATTTCAGGAAGTTGGGGAAAATGTAGAGGTCCATTTGCTCTCATTCTTGGAAGAAAACTGATTGGTGTCTCATAAATTCTCTGACAAATCTGTCATTGGCAGGCCCACAACGTGAGGTACTCCCAGTGGTAAAAAAAAAAAAGAATTAAAAGTGAACAATAAATTCCTCAACAATTCTTCCTTTGTTGCTTGTTTTTTTATGTGGATATTCTAAAACTAGATGAAAGGAAGTGAGTTCTGCCATTAGTGTTATCTACAAAATTTACATTAATCATTTTTCTATTTGCTAATCCATGTTAAACTATAAATAAAGTATGAGCAAGAGAGTTATATGTTGTAGGGGTGGAGATAAATAATTGCTGAATCAAAGGTGTTTGTTCAGTAGAAATGACGTGTCCTTTATTAGAATTTTTGTTATGGAGGTTCTTGACACAGTTTGTTCTTCAAACTGCAGGTGGGTTAATTGTGTGGCTTCTCTCAGGTCAGTGGGTTGCCCTCTTGATGACAGTTCCGTTCGTTTGAACAAATGATGGTGAGACCTCTGAAGCATTTATAGGATATCCTATCACTATTTAATCGCTCAATAATCTTCGAGGTGTGAGGTCACAAATGTGTGATTAGAATGCTCATCACTGAACATTCTAATGCTGATGTAACAATCACTACCAGTCCGTGGCATGTGCCATCAGAGGCACGGAAAGTCTGCAGTAACCTCACTTTTCAACGTTTGTTTACTCCTGTTTTTGTTCACCTTATTAACAATGAAACAATTTATTTGCTGAATAATCCGAATAATCAAAACAAATATGAATTCTATGACGATTAAAAATTTTTGACCAAAACTTGCCGATTGATTAAATATGTAATGGATGTGATATTATAAGGACGGCAATAATCTGATGAAATCCAGAAAATCCTTAACTTTCCCTGACTTCCAACTTTTGTTGTAGCATTTTTTACAGCAGCTTTATTAATTATAAGATGATACATGATTTCCTCAGAATGTTGAAAGCATTCAAAAGAATACATCTGAAGAGGAAGAAATTTTCAGCGTATTAAGGAGGTTCAACATGACTACTTTCGAGCAAAAGGCTTTAAATACAATAGGCCTTCCAAACAAATTCAGCAAATCTGCCATTTTGTGGGTTATGTGAGTTCAGAATCTTCAGAGGACATAGCAACAACTTACATTGTCATTTATATGCATAGGAAAATGCTTCATAATGCAAGTTACAATAATGCCATCAAAAAAAATTAGCCAGTCATTCCACCAATTAGTCTTGGCAACAGAAATAATCAATTGAAGGGCTGAGAACCAGAGTGGTCTCACCCCAAAAAATGAAATTAGAGTTTGGATCATATTGTGACAGATGTTGATAAGATTCATAATGCAAAATTGGTGTCATGATGTGTGTTATACCTTTGTACAACATTGTGAGCATATTATATATATAAACAATGTTCTTTGGGTTAGACCACTTTGGTTCTAAGCCCTTTAATTTTCGGTAGCTAATCAGGCACAATAAACAGCAACAGGATTAGCACAATTAAGCATAGAAAGATGAGGTTACCGCAGTGCCTTTCATATAGCCAATGGCGCGCCAGTGCTACTGGTAGTATAAAGCAGTGGACTCCTAGACCGCCATGTTAGAATTTGAAGAAAAAAATTCTGGAAAAAAACAATTTCCAAGGAGTTAAAGCTTGCGTTGAAGCATCATACAGCTGTCGCCAAAAGTACTCAATAACTGTTTAAATTCAAATTCAAATCTTCTCCAACCTCTGTTTAAAAGTTTCCCAGAATCTCCAAGAATCCTCATTCTGTGCCATTCAGCACTAATTCATTTCTGTCTGTCCCCCGTGACAGCTACCTCATCCCTGAATGCGTACCTCCAGCACATGCAGAAGTTACAGCTGCTCCACAGACAAAAGCAAGACCCGCAACAGCAACACCAAACCCAGCAACAGCGACTGCAGTACCAGCAGCATCTGCAACATCCGCGACACCAACAACAACTTCAGAGCCACGTGCAGCAACAAGAAAAACATCACGTACTACACCAAAGACAACAACAGCAGCAACTCCCGAGGCAGGAACAGCCACACCAACAACAACAACACCAACAGCAACACCAAAAACTCGGACAGCAACGCCAACATGACCTGCAACATCTGCGTCAAGGACAGCACAAAGTACAGCAACAACAACAGCATCTACCAGAGCATATACCCCAACATGGACAGCTACACCATGTACAACCACCCAATCATGGACAGGACCACCAAGAACACCCACCCAATCATGGACAGCTACAAAAAGAACAACCATCCAATCATGGACAGCTACATAAAGAACAACCATCCAATCATGGACAGCTACATAAAGAACAACCATCCAATCATGGACAGCTACATAAAGAACAACCATCCAATCATGGACAGCTACACCAAGAACAACTGCCCAATCATGGACAGCAACACCATGAGCAAGAGCCCCATCATGGACAGCTTGGTCGAGAACAACCACTCCATCGTGGACGGATACACCAAGAACAACAGCCCAATCATGGACAGCTATACCAAGACCCACAGTACCAATATGGACAGGACAAGCAGCAGCAACCACCAAATCACGGACAGCTACACCAGGAGCAAGAGCCTCATCATGGACAACTACGCCAAGAGCGACAACAAAGACAACAGAATGAACACCAACAGTTAGGACCACCTCACCTGACCCTCGATCGGCACGCCACGCACCCTCGGCTGACCCCACCTGATCCGCGGCAGTCCCCTTCGTCCTCTACTCCCTCGTCTTCATCACATGAGCTCAGGAGGACTTCGCCGTCCCTCCCCGATTCCACCTCGCCCCCCCAAAGGCGGGGCTACTTGTCCCCTGGCAGCACGCCCCTTCCACTTCCCTCACCAGCCCAGGTAAGAGGCACCCTTAGTGCAAACTTGTGGTGTTCTTTGCTAAAGGCTGATTGGTGAGAGCAGACAGTAGCGCATTACAATTACATAATACTCGTGAGGTCATTTAATTGACAAGATTGAGTGCTTTTTGCACTCAGCCATCGTAAGTTGTGTTAACCTGTACATAATGGATGGGTTTTGTGAAGAGGTAATAAGCGTCATGTGTCATCAGATTGTTTTATTACTTTTCAATTTTGACTTTCTATCTGCCTCAGACCTTTTGTCTATATGCATTGACATATTTCTGTTGGGTGAACTCACATGTTAAAGCTAGACAGGTCAGTCGCCTGCGACCAATGAGCATAGCCCCCGATTGCCCACATGTTCCTTTTTTTATCATTTTGTGTAAGTTTTTGACTCACAATATATCACTATATCACAAAAGGCAGCTGCTCAGCAAAAGGTATAGTTCCATAAATAACCAATTCTACAACTGTACAAGACACACTGAAGGGTTCAGCAGGAGAGCTCCAGTTATCTCCTGTGTTCATTTTGGCTTATTTTTGACAAAAAATTGTCCATTGTTTAGTGAATTATGTTACCGTGGCAACCAAAATTGATAGGCACTGTGTCCTAGCCACTGCCCATATATTGTACATACCAAATATAAAAGAAATAACTGTAAATTTGTGGCCTGAAGAGCGTCCAGAAGGAAATCTCTATGGCGGCGGTGGACTCGGACGCGGACGCATGACAAAGCCAAATCCATAGTCGCCCCAACTTCGTCTGCGAGGGACAATTAATAACCATCTATGAAGTATGATTCAGTTCATTATTATTGGATTGGTGCTGAATAGATCCGCTCTGGGTACTTGGTGAACATACTCATGCATCAATTTTGTGAACAAATGACACCAGATTCCCTGAGTGCACATAATGGATCTCAACAATGAGAGAAGCTCGGGTAGCGGTGGGTGAGCAGCGAATGAAATAGCAGCAAAACAAGCAAAAATGACAAATCATGAAGAGCAGCAACCAGGAATACATAGCAAACAGGGAGCAGCAAGTAATTAGCAGCAGCAAGCGAGCAAAGCAAAAAAAAAGTATGAACAGCTAGCATTAGACTGATTTGCTGTTTGTGAGTTGTGTACGGGTCCACTCAAAGGTAATTTTCCTCTGAAATTGTCTTTGCATCTCTCCATTTATTCAATTGAGCAATTCAGTGCAAGCCTTGGCCCGCTCCCTTATAATATACCATCTCAAGTAAACGGCTCTTCAAGGTGTTGTGTTCTTCTAACATCACTTTCACCAACGGAAGCATGTGCTGATTTTGCATTGTAATTTTTAAAACGTAAAAAGACTGCCACCATGAGACGTGCAGGCAATTTTCTTTTTCTTGAAAACGTACCCTCATACCTGCTGCAGTCTAAAACAAGCAGCAGCCACACATCAGAGGCGAAGTGAAATGCTTTCAGGAAAATACTGTGTTGAGTAGTCAGTCAATCACCAGTCAGGTTGCACGTCATGTCACCTTATAATGCATGATTACCAGTTCATGTGTACTTTGCCTGAATTTCAATCAAGCTATGTATTTACAACCAAATCAGAATCAGTGTGTGAACTATGCTTTATAAGAAGAAAGATGTGATACTCAGAAGCAGATTTGCCTAACTAGGCTATGATATGAGATTGTAAAAGTGGCAATAATGTGAATATTCTGAGGGAAAAAAAAGCTTTTCACGTGGCCTCTGACACGCATTTTGGACTGTTTCGGTTATGAAGGTATATTTCAAGAAAAAGAAATGGTGATCGATTGGCTACGCACTCCATGGTGGCAGTCATTCTAGTTATGCTAAAAAAAAAAAGTTGCGATTCAACATTGGCACACTCCTAAACCAAACTACCTTGCCTTCCAGCTAATTTGTCCAACTATTTGTTGACCTCTTTGTCACTCTGCCAGTCGGTGACTTGTGACTCTATACCTCCATCTCAGCGTCTAATAGCTGTCACAGTAATGATGATCCTTCATAACCCCCCCACTTTTGTTCCACCCAGTTTCATTTACCAACCCCCCCCCCAGCCACATTTGTCAGTGTCAGCGCCTAATTGGGTAGCGGAAAGGCCCATTTCGGCCAGGACGAGGTGATCTATTTGTTTCCCTGACCTCACCCTCCACCCCTTCAAAGACCACAGAACAAAACAGCATTTGGCTTAATGGTCCCCTGAGTTGCCACTCCAGCTCTGATCTGGTGTTGCACTGAATCATGGGATAGGGAGGGGGGAGGTCAGGTTTATAATTCACATACCTATACTTCTCAGACCAAACTGAGCAGCCATCTTTGATGGAAAATTGGCTTCATTCTCAGCATCGTTCATCTGGAGCTAATTTAGCCTTTTCTGGCTTTTCCAGACAAAATGACCCTCTGACTGAACTCTCGATGGATGTCTTTTTTTTCTCTGGATTAATCTATGTCTCTGCACTGGTCCGGCCAATATTTCGATACCGTGCCTTGAAAAATGAAAAGAAAAATAATAAAATACACGTATACATAAGATCGGTACTGAGACATTTCAATATCAGGAGGTGCCTTTTTCGGTTGTTTTAATCCACACATTGGCTATGAACTGTATGTGTTACAATAAGATTATGAAACTGGTCATTTTGTGAAATGACTGAAAACTTTTAGTCATTTAGTAAAATGACTGAAGCTTCAGGCCAGCCATTTTGTGAAATGACTGGTTTCACAATCTGACTATAACATAAATAGACATATATTTGCATCTCAATATTTTGGATGACTTCACCTTCACTTCTTTGCTGTCTGGCTTTTGTTTTCTTTTTTTTTTTTTTTTTAACTGCTTTCAGCTTTCCTGTAAAAAAAAAAAAATAATGTCCTGTAAGACCTGTTAAAGTCAACCTGGGTGTAAATCTGAGGATCGAAAAGCTAATTGACAGGTTGTCCATAACAGCACTGCTCGTGAGTGGTAGAACATGACAGCTGTTGATAGAATGAGGGGTTGGGAGGGTGAAAAGAACCGTTTGTGGAGATTTTTCATTCTCTATCGCTCAATGGAGACTCACACAGTTTCGGTCGAGCAGGAAAGTCCTGCACTCAAACTCCATCAAGTGACTGCTGGATCAGCTCTGCATACCTCATGGTGTGGTGGGGTTTGGTGACCGGCTCATCCCTGGTTTGGTGGCTAAATTTCCCAGTTTTATCCGAGCATACTTCTATGGATAGTGGAATGGCTTTCAGAACAGAGCCATGCCACCGAAGACGCCTGCATTGCCTTTATCGTTGATAAAGTCTAACTTTTGTGAAAGCGATCTTGACGGAAACTGTGTTAGTTAGCGTTCGTCTGAGTGGAGGCCCATTAGGCTTTGCGCTCGAGCTTGATTGATCAGAGCTGTGACAGTCCTCGGGATTTGACGGCGAGGGCCCCGACTGGAGCGTTTCACAAGGAATTTATCTTAATTAGATCTGAGAGGCCTGTCGCTCCAGAAGGGCCGCGCCGATTAAAAATGGTAAGCGCCGAAAATTACCGGTCAAATTAATCACGACGTCGGGGGTGTGACCGCAGGTGCGGCAGTAATTTGCCACTCCAGTGAGCTATGACAGCAGAGGCAGAGGGGAGAGACCAAATCACGAACATGCAGGTGGTAAACAGCAGGCCATGCTCACCTTAACTCTTTAAAGAGCAGATTTATTTTCATATTTTTTTTTCCTTCCAGAACTCTTAATCAGTGCTCTAAAACTCGATTGTTGTCAGTAGTTGTCACCAGTGCTGATTGTTAATTTGGTGTGCAGTTAGGAATGTTCCATCCTCGCACTTGCAATCTTGCATTGTAATACAGTGGTAAGCAACCACTGTATTGCTGGTGATTCTTGCTCACACAGGACTTTATTCCAACTGTACCAAAATATACCCCAGAGCAAGGTTAGATACCTTGAAGAGCAGCTAATTGCTACAATCAGGTATGCCAAATTAAGGCAGAAATTAAATGTTACAAGAAGCTTGATCTCCAGGGGCTGGGCTGGTTACCACAGCTTTCAAGAGTCGGTCATCCTGCAGGCCCTCACTGTCAGAGGTGTTTTGGAGACCATTTGCACTCCAGCTTGAAACCTTGAAACTTGAACCCAACGCAGGGCCACAGATAGCATTACTGCATCTTTCCATTATTTCCACTTTCATATATTGGTTATTTTCCTATCCCGACTCGCATTCTTTACCCCCAATTCACACCAGATGCATATTTGGTCAGTCTGCGCTCTGCCACGGCAGCGCAGCTGATAGGATTCACTTTAGGCAATGAGTGTGTTTACACCAGATCCACTGCGTTGCATTCCTTGTCCGTCCCAGCTCCGGCAAACCGCAGCCGTGCGCAGCAGATACGCAAGATTTCTATTTTTGCCGGATGCCGAAGCAGAAACGCAGCACTTCAACACAGCACATCGATTGGTAAACAGAAATGAAAAGATACGGTTAATTTTCAAATTCCGTGTTGGCACCAGTTCGTTTTGCGGGCTAAGACAGCAGCCTAAGTGAGAAAATGGCTAAACTTTATCGACAGAACACTTTCCAAAAAAATGACAAACCCAATATAAACAGGAAATTAAGAACATTTATTAATAAATAGGCTACTTATCCGTGGTAGAAGCACAAAATCTCGAAAAATAAACAAATCAAAGCAAGTCAACCATTCCTCAACCCTTTCGGTAGAGAACAAAGGCTGTTGCTTGTTTGTAGCTGCATTGAACACAATACAATATGTAACATTTATCTCGGATGATCGCGTGTGATTTTGTAATTACCATGTGATCTCGTCAGGCTCGCTCATTGGTCTCGCTACTCAAGCCTTTCGGCGATGGTACACGGTGAAGATGCAGTCGGTGTAAATTGAGAGACGGCAATGCACGCAGCAGGGCGGAGGCAAACTGCACACACATCTGGTGTAAATCCAGATGTTATACTCTTCTTTACAATCCATTTCATCTACTACTCAATCTTCTGAGTATCGTCTGGAATTCTGTTGTGTTGTGTTTTGGATGTTATGTCATTGTATCTTCTCTGGTATTCCTGTCTTAATTTCTCTACGTATCACCTCTTCTTTTACAAATACACAGTAAAGATGCTTTCACACCGGATGCGAAACGAATTTTTCGCACGACAGATTACATTCAAAGTCAATGCAAAAACGCAAATATTCGCTTCTTTGCATTGACTTTGAATGTAATCTGTCATGCGAAAAATTCGTTTTGCATCCATTGTGAAAGCGGCTTAAGTGTATGTAGTGTTTGACCTTGTACTGTACTGCTTCATACAATCCTTTCTCCATTCTCCTGCAAGTGACCCTGCCTGATCTACTTTTGTTGCTCCAGTGGGCCTCGACTGTCACTCTTGGGGTGAGAGGTGATGGTGATTTCTGGGACCCAAAAGCTTGGGGGGGGGGGGGCCACATAGCAGCCGAGGGTCCACAAAAATTTCAGGTTGAAAGCGCCCAGAACAGTATTTTTAGGCGCCCAGAAATGTCTCTCTGTCATGTAGAGATGTCTCTGCCTAATTGAAAAAACATAAAGGAATAGAAGTACATGTTTAAGTCTGAATTTGATGGTAAAATAGGAGGTAAATATTCACTTCCTTCTCTTGAAACAGTGCACAAGCTCTCTGATGTCACACTTGATTCCTCTCTCTCATAAGTGAGAAAGATTAGTGAGGCGATGAGGGCGAAAGATGAAGGGCTTTTTTCTTCTTCTCTGGAGAACTGCTCTAAAGCCCAGTTTCCCACACTTGTTCATCGTTTTTGTTGAATTTTTTTCCTCCGTTTTCTCAAGGGCCCAACAGTGACCCATTTTCAAACCAATTATACAAAAAAACAATGCCATACCTTCGGCTTGGTTTTTGACAAGAACACGCAAAAGACCAATTCTCATTCAATGCACATACTAGGTAACTCCTCCTGACACACACACACACACGCGCGCGCGCACACACACCCACACACACACACACACACACACACACATTCATCTACCCCCCATTGATCTACACATGCCCTATGCTTCTCCCCACCTACACACGCACCCAACACTCACACAGATACACAGACACACGCACACCCAACTGGGGCCATTCTTGCTCTGCTACCTTTTCCCAGGTTATGTCAAAATGGCTGCAGAAGAAAATAGCCCGTTTACAGCTAAGTGCCCTCCTCAGTCCCACAATGCAGCGTGTTTATGCCGAGCTGTCATGCGCCACCAGTATTTCCATCGCCATTATCGAAAAAAGAGAAGTTGGGGGTGGACAGAGGCGCTCCTACTTGGGGCGACTCAAACACAATTGTCTGGGCATCACGAGGGACATTTCACTGAGTAAACTACCCCTTCCTCTCCCTCCCCCCCCCTTATGCCTCCTGTCCACTTGTGCTCGACTACCGCCATATTGATTCAGCTTCTGTGCCCAATCCCCTCACCTATTTTGAGAAGAAAATAAACAATCCCGGAAAATTATACGGCAGTCTGAGCATCGGCTTGTCCGTCGGTAAACAGCTTTCCAAAGTAACAGGCCTAAATCCCGCCAAAGGGGGGAATTTTACACAATTGGATGTCTAAACCTACACTTTCAGATGGTAAACACTTGGAGGCTGGTAAACGCCAAGGATTCAAAAGCATAACCTTGGTTGTGAAATTGAATGTCCACTAACGATTGCCAAAGACAGAGCAGAATGGGAGACTGAAACATTCAATAGAGATAGAGACAAAGTGTGCCGTGGCTAAGATGTTTCCTGTCTCAGTACACCCAAGGCTTGAAGCATACCCCAGGTATTGGCCTTGACAAGGCATGAGAAAGCCTTTTAGTTAGAGTTATTGGGCCTCATTCACCAACCATTCTTAAGAGGAAATTTCTTCTGAAAACCCATTTACGCACTTTTTACGAAGATTCTGATATTCACCAATGTTTTCTTATTTGGAATTTGTTCTTAAGTAGTAAGAACAGAATCTACGCACACTGAAGAGCACTCTTACACACATTCAGGTGCTGACATATTTGAGCAAAATACGTGGTTATTGCATCGTTTTCTGTTCTACGGTTGTGTAATATTATATTAGTTGAATTACAATAATATTTTTGTCATTTATAATATTTTTAAATAACGGTTGTTGTTTTTCAAAGAATTATGAAAAATATGAACGTTACACTGCACTTCAACTTCAATCATGTCAACTGGGAACCATATTCCATCCATTAGTCAGTGATTTTCACCCCATTTATTGGCCAAAAAGAAGGACATCTACACCCTGCTCACACAATGGCATATTTACTGCCACTGCAAGATATTGCAGATGGTGCCCTATGGAGGGAACGAATTTTCCATAAGCATATAGAGCGAAAGACTTATTAGGAATCTTTAGGCTTCCCAGAGCTGTCTTCTTGGACCTTTGTGATCATTTAGAGCCAGCACTTCAGAGCAAGACAGTCTAATCCTGCGTCACCAGAAAGTGAAGGCATTCTCCACCTTTGATTTTTTAGCCACTGGGACCTTACAGCGGGAGCTGGGAGACAGGAGGTACTGCTGTGGGGAGGTACTGACTGCGCTGGGTTGGACTGCGAGGTTCCAGGTTGCGCCACAGAGGGTGATTGGCTCAGGACTTCATCGGTTGATAATTGATAACTAAAACACTGTAGTGACCTTTATCTACGATTCTTAAACAGGTCTTAATTTCGAATACAAGCAGGTATTCTTTTTTAAACACGATGTTGCAAGTTAGACTGCCTTTGGGACGCACTCGTTATAAATTATATTATCAGAGAAAAATAGCTTGCCCTCTGATTTCTCTTGGATAGGAGATGGATAAGGAGGAGATGAAGGTGCTCACTCAGGGCCCAGGTCTGTGTCCAGACACTCAGCTGACAGCACACCTGATGGTGCCGTCTCTCCGATGATGGCCCCAATGCAGCTCAGACGATTCTTTGCCTGCAATCCCCCCTCCAGTGCTGCGCATCTCTCATCTGAATTTATTTATTTATTTATTTAATTCTCTTTTTTTTTGGTGTCAAATTTCAAGTCAAATAATTTCTTTTAACCTCATCTGTTGTGCATCCCTCTGCAGATAAAGCATTCACAGAAAGGGTAACTGCATCCCATGCATCTTTTTTTGTGTGGTATTTTATATCCAGAATTAACACCACTAAATATCACAGTTTGTTTGCGGTTCACTTCCTGCAGCAGTACCTCCACTCCAAACCTGCAATTTGCGTTTTGATTCTGGTGCTCCGTTTTTAGATTTCCGTTTTTGCATTTCCTCTACTTTCCCTCAAGGAATCTCTGTGACTTCTGTCTGTGTTTGCACACGACCCTTCCGTTTCATGCTCTCTTAAGGGCATCTGTGGGGTTTACTTATGCTAATTAGGGACAACTGGCACGTGCTTTCAATTTACGAGGAAAACGCCTTTCATCAATCTAAGAACACAAACCGAACGATTCTGTGGGTTAAGAACACGTTTGTGAATCTGACGTAGATTTTTCGTAAGAACTTTCTTTAGAACAATTTAATGTTATGATTCTGTTCTGCTCTGCCCATGTTCTGTTCATGTTTTGCATTTGTCTTGTTCCATGCCATGTTTTGTTTCTGTTTTTTCATGCATTTCCTGCAATAGTCCAATTCCCCAGTTAGATTCCGGTCATTGTTTTGTATTTCACCATGCATTGCACTTTGTCTCCCCTGTCTGGTCTTGTGTTATGTGACAGCTTATTTCCCCTAGTATTGTGTGCCACGCTTTCAGGTGATTTCATGGTTTCTGGGTTTTCAATAGTTCCTTCTAATCTTGTTTGCTTCCTTCACCTTGCTTTTCTATATTACTAACCAATACTAACAGTTTGTTGTTTTTGTTAAAGTTACTAACCTAGACTAACATTGTATATAATACTAACTTACTAACGAGCACTAGGGATTGTATAGCTGCACCTTACTAATTGATTAACAAGCTCTCAGCACTCGGCCTGTTCTAGTCTCCGCCTCTTGTCTTCACTCAATCTACTTTGCTGCGTTTCAGCGGATCCTCCGCACCTGCTTAACTCTGTTCTGCCTCTCATTATCTGTGCACGTTAGAACTCCCTAACCGGAGCTGTGTGTTTTGTCAATAGGCTGTCTCGTGATCCCTGTCCACGTTTTGGCTTTTGCCAATTTCATGTGATTAGGCTTCCCCTTGTGTTTGCTCCTTCGTAATTAGTCTGATCCCATTCACCTGTCCCTAATCATAGCATGTGACTTCCCTTGTGTGTATTTAAGCAGTCTTTTCACAGCAGTTCCCCGTCCGAACGCTTCCCTTGTGCTACGCTTGTTTTCGCCTCGTATTCTCTTGTGATTCACTTCTGACTGGACTGTCCCTGATTATCGATTTTGGGTCTGTTTTGGATTGATTGTTGCTTCTGTGTATCAAACCCTTTTTTGCCCGACTACGAATTCTGTGATTGGTGCCCTGTTAACGACTCGGATTTCGCCCTGTGGATTTGATTTTTGGATTGTGGACTTTGTACCGTTGCCTCCTGCTCTGCGGGGGTTCGCCCCCTTTCCAAATAAAATCCCATTTTTCTGCACTGCTCTGCTCTCGCGTCTGGTTCCTGAACGATACCTCACATTTAAGAAGGAATTTAAGAAAATACTTAGGAAGATATGGGTGACTGAGGCCCATTGTTATTGAAAAGGCCGCACAATTTTTGTTCTGCACTGGGACATGATGAAAATATACTCTGTCTGATCATGAAGGATATTTTGGACAAATAAATTGTAGAATTCCTTAACCTGCATATTTACTTACTCCTTTCTTGATTTCTGCATCTACCAGCAACATATGAAAGTGCTTGCAAAGATGAAACATTTATTTACAATCAAGAGGCATGTGCCCTTCTCAAATTATGGGCTTCTAGTCTGGTTGCAGTGACAGAAATAATAATTAAGAGCCTCAGTCAGATTAACAAGCTTGTAAAATAAGTTCTTTGGCTTTTCTCAACAGAATTCTTTCTGGAACCTCCAATTATAGTCGTGTGTAGTTTTTTTCTGAATCTGCATTTGTTTCTATATCCATTTCTCTATATCTGTTCACGGCTGTCACCTCCAGGCACATATCACTCTGATATCAGGAAATTAACCCGAAACAGCAATCCCATTAAAACCTTTAATAGCCAATTCAGAGGGACCGCTATTCTGCACGCTGAGAGATAATAGTACAGTGAAGGTATATTTTCTGTCCTAATGGAACAGGTTTTAGCGAACATGCTATGAAAGTGTAGTACTTTAGAGCTCTACTTTGATACTATTGAGTACCTTTCACTGGGAAATAAGGTACAAATGAATTATATATTGTAGACTAAAGGCACAATATTTTATGAACCTTTAGGATGCCGTTGCGGCAAAAAGCATCTTCTCTAGATGGTCCTAATGCCTTTTGTTCTGAGAGTGCGTCCACTTGCGTCTGATCCACAACAATCCCCGCCAGATTCTGCTTATCACTCTTCAAACGATCAAAACTCCCCCCCACTGAGAGCAATCCATCTGGCGGGACGCGAGAAAAGCGGGCGACATTATCTTTTAATGCAATCGCGGTATGAGAGAGTGTTTCGGCGGGAAACAGAAAACCCGCCCCGATGCTCGAGCAGCAGCCTCTGCTCTCCGGTAGAGATGAGCGCCCCTCTGCTCCAGATGCCCTGCGTGAGATAAGCCCCTCTCAAACCTACTGCCAGCACTTAAAGACAAATTGCGCTTCCATTAGAAAGGGTTTAGCTACATTCGAGCTGTGATTGCCTCTTCAGCGGGCCGGGGATGAAGAGGTGTCCTGACACCGTATCCTGTGTAGAAGAGCGCCACTTTATCTGGACTCTATCTGAAGAGCTTGCTCTGCGGAGCTGTAACAGCGGAGCAGTAATTAAGCCCTTCACTACCACTGTTTTGGTGCTGCTTTTCTCAGGAGCTGCCCGGAACTCTCCACACTGGGATGTGTTTGAACCGTTTGTGCGAAAACATGGAGTTTGCACCGCAGGCGTAGTTCTGACGCAGTCCAAAGCGCCAACATGCTGATTTCCAGCCAGTCTTACTGCACAATACTCAGTTGACCATGCCTGCCAAAATTCAGACTATCCATTTGCTCATTGCCATTTTGTCCGTTTTACTCCAAAGGTGATATCCCATCCTACTTCAGTGCTCTTATCGCAGTGATCTTTCTACTGTGCGCTTACTAGCTCCTCCGCACTGCTACTGCTAATTTTATACCACTTTATGCCTATTGTGATATTTTCCTTAGTTTTAATGGGAACGATTTGCTCCCAAGGTGGACCTTTGTTGCTGTTTTGAGGAAGGAACGGGCTTTTCTTCTTTCCTTCTCTAATTAGCACAAAGTTTGACTGACCGGTTATGAAGGTTTTTGTGTTTATTTTTTCCCTTTTGGGAGCAAATGGATAAGTATGTGGAAATTACTCATAATACAAATAAATAAAATATCAAGAGATATTCATCATCCAGTTACTGCAATTTTACCAGTGTTACTTCATATGATGACGATTTAGATTGATTTCATGTTTGGACATTCTTTTCAGGATAAGTGTTAATTAAACACAGAAGTTCACCTAACTGACAAGGCAGTTACTCCTCACAGATATCTGTTTTTTTTCTTTTTTTTTTAATCTTATGTCTCCACACCCGCAAGCTGTGAACTTAGATCTGGAAAAGTAATGGTAATTAAATTTGGCTGGGCTCTGTGTTCAGTCTGAAACACTTTGCTTGGGTGACTATGCTCATCATGGGCTACAGCAGCGGTCTCAAACCCCGTTCCTGAAAAGCTACCATGTCGAACATTTTCATTCTAACCAAAGCACAGCACACTTCGTTTCGCAGTTAGAGATTTTGGCAAGCTTCCAATCAGCCGAATCAGGAGTGCTGAATTAGGGTTGGAGTCAAAACTTACAGGATGGTAACTCTCCAGGAACAGGGTTGGATACCTCTGGTCTATAGGCAACTATTTATGTAACCTCTGGCACATTTGGTTATCTCCGCTGAACAAAAAAAAGCAAAAAGCTGTTTGCAAGTCCACCAAGACGCTATTTGCAGCGTGCACAATTTTAGATGCAGTTAACTCGAGTTTACTCATCAGAGACAATGCTTTATGTGCTCAGCTAAATAAGATATTATTCGGAAACATCACCTTCCTGATCGTGGCCACATGTATGGAGTCACTTTGCCAACATGTAATGAGGATGGAATGTTTTGACGACTGGTGTGTGTCATCTGTAGTCATGCCTGCAGAATTAAGGAGCAGAACATCTCCTGTTCATGAATGCAGCAATACTTTATACCCGATAGACCTTTCGGCACTCACGCTGGGCTTGGCAGTACTCTACTTGCGTGACTAGATGAACACTATGGCTGAAAGAGCAATCTGCATCTGCTATCACGAATTTCTACACTGCAATGCTTGACATGTTACTGGCGTGCTTGAATGTATCATTTTCCCTGACTCATGACACGTTAACGCCTTGAGCATTCAACTTTTTCGGGTGTAGCCAATTCTCTTCCTTTAGGTAAGACGAGAAATACAGTGCTTCATTTGTTCTAGAAATTGTGTACATTTCAGTCTATGTTTTCCTTTTAACAATCACGAAGCGCAGGTTTGATAGTCTGCTCTGCAGTTGTGTCAAAGGATAACGCGGAAGTCCTACGGTAGTTTATCTTTTGTCATTAGCGGAGCCTTCTTAGAGAAGTGAATGAAACATTTTTTAAATTGACTTTATAATTTAAATAATTTAATAACCTTGACATTGCATTAAAAAAAAATGCACATTTAACTGCTGAAATCATGTCAATAATCATCAGTTTTAAAGAATATTTTTGCCCCCCCCCTCTAATTTCCTGTTCAGCAGGCGTCACTAGTTTCAGCCAGCTTATCTACCCCTTGTCTCAGAGGTTATGCCCATGGTCCATGTACTGCTCCGCCATTCTTTATGATATCCACTGTGAATGTCTTCATCGCTCAAGGTACTGATAACCACAGTTTGACATTTCAGTCCTGAGAAGGTGCTCGGTTCACACAGGAGAACCTGATGAATGAAAAACTACTCCGTTAAAGGTTCCTGTCTTTGCATTCACTGTTTGAAAACTTGCTGGCTTTCCTGCCGGGACAGATGGCATCCATCTTGGGTAATTTGAGGCCACTAAAATGAAATACGATTTTAAAAGAGAGCGACTGTGTCATTCCTAATGTGCTTAACCTTCACTGTCAATGAAGAAGCTATCGATTGTTCTGTGGTACTTTTTTCTTCATTAGATCTGAGAAGCAGCTATAACATATGGTTGTAAAAATGACTGGTGACTGGTGATATTCAGTCCAACAAATTAGTGTCCATAGTGGTGTTGATACAGAGAGCAGCACACTCTTTTTATGTATTAAAACCTTTTCTATAAGAATACTGAGACTCAAAAATTCCCAAAAATTAAGAGCATGTGGAGAGATTTGTGAGAGTTGCTTAAAATACTAATTATGTCAAAAATATAGTCGTAAGCCATTATTAATGAAAACTTATATTTTTAAATGGATTTCCAAACTGGAAAAAATATGAACATTTTAAGAACATTTGAGGCTGCAATCCTCAAAAAATGTATGAACATTTAAGACAGCCTCCAAAGTGTACATTCTTACATAAATAAGTGTATGTTCCGAACCCAGATTGAAGGTTAGGGGAAGCTGTTTTTACGGAACATACGTGGGCTTTATTTAAATTCATCTCTAAATGCTAAATGTGTTAGTTCTGATTTTCAGAATGTCGTACGCACGCATAAAGTTTTCTCTGACAACTTGTGTAGATTAAATCTACGGCTTTGTTTTAAGCCTGTATACATTCTTTGCTGCCATTGCATTATATTCAATACACATTGGATAATGCTGAAGCCTATAAGTGCTGCATGTACAGGTTTGTGTGCCTTTTCTCTCTTTTCCAGCTGTCCAATCAGATGGCAGGAGGGTCTACAGCTATTGGTTCCATTTGTGGAACACAGCCTATTGGCACTACAGTGCCAGGCCTGCAAGGAGTGAGTGGGCAATTGGTCACCAATGCGCAAGGACAGGTGAGCGACATCAGTCATCTGGGACTCGGCCGAAGAGAAAGGATAATGGTACTGGTGATGACCTCTGTCACCGCATAAACCACAGGGTCATCCTCGCAGAGCTAAATGTTCAGTGATAAGGCAACACTGTAATACGTTTTAAGCTGGTTAAACTTAGAGATGGTAGTTCATGTGCTGCCTTAAAAATGTGATTCAAATCACAATTACTCAAGAAAATGGGTAACTTTAAGTTTGACTTTTGAAGACTTATGAACTTGAGTTCAATATCAAAAATTTGTCATGATAAATGGAGTTAAACAGAGGAAATAAGTTCACTTAACTTAGGGAGCTTGTCAATATTCTGAACAGTGAACGCGTTCATTTTTGAACGGACGCCTGTTCATTTTTGGATGCGCTCGAGGCTGCAAACCTGGTCACTGCGTTCGATAATGAACACCCTTCTGTTCATTTTCTGATGCATTCATTTCCCGATGTGTTCATTCTCCGATGCCTGCCCAAGGCCTGATGCGTTCATCCATGTGTGAAGTGAGCTTTTAGATTATGGGGATGGATATTCTTTTGTGAACGACGACTGAATATGGATGACAGATTATATAAACGCTTGTACAGGCCTATTTTAAATTCTCAGTTCCTTAAAGTGAAATAGTTCTCAGTGTCATTGTTAGTTTTTTTTTTTCATATAAAGTGAAATAGTTCTCATTGTCATTGTTAGTTTTTTTTTTCATATACTGGGTATAATCCGCCAGCTAAAGATCACTTGCCAATTTAGGTGACGCTTCAGGAATGGGATTATATGCGACCTACTCCTGTTCTCTGAACAAAAACATATTCCAGTTATCTAAATGAAAACATATTAAACTTAGTCGACTGAACAAATTAAGTATTAATCGTGCACATCATCCAAAAGTCAAAAGTCTTGTCACCGGTATTCCAGCGTGTTGCATGAATTCAGGTCTCACTCCGTGATCTCGTATCCCTGAACCAGCTAATCCCCTTGGCATCACAAGACTACTTAATCGTTTATCTTGCAATCAAGCTTATTCATTAATTGAACTGATAACACCCATATAATAAGGGTTATATTCATAAAGGGGGAAGGGGGGGGGGATAAATATTTATTAACATTCAGACACGCTGATTTTATAATAGCCCACTGTGCACATGCAGAGGTTTTACTTTGCTCATCTGATTATCTAGATCTGGACTTGTCGTCGGCAGCTCCCATAGAGCAGCGGTTTCATGTGTTGTGATTTCAATCTGAAAAAAATACTGTACAATAAATAAGAAACGCAGTGTCTACGTGTCCGAAAGTCGGACAGGGTTTTAATATATCTCCGTGTCCGACAGTCAGATGGTTTCAATATAACTCCGTGTCCGACAGTCGGTTATTGTTTTTAATTTCTTCAAATCTACTGAATCTTTTAGATAGGGGAGAGCTGGTACGAAAGTAACATTTTCCACATAGACGTCATTTTAAAAGATAACGTTACAGACCGAAAAAAATTTTCGGAGCGATTAACTACTTTCGTGTGTGCTCTGTCAATATCAGGTGCTAAATCATCCCAGTATATATTGACTTTGGCACAGTTTGACGTCGAACGGAAGTTGTGCATTGCTACTTTCGACCCCTCCAGTTGGGATGAAAATAACACACGGGCGGGACAAAAGTAACGTGATCAAATTAACTGGAATCTTTTAAATTACTGTCGTTTTTCATTTAAAAAAATCAAACAATGTCTTTGCTAACATGCAATTGTAAATATACAATGCACATTATCTAAAAAAAATCTAATTTCATTTTAAATGAATGAATTTATTTATTTCAATCATAAAAATTACATTGAAACAGAAACAAAAAACAATCAGACATTTGTTTTAAACATTTTTCATTTGCTTCAAATGTTTCAAAAGTAAACGTGAACATGTTTAATGTGCAATTGGTCTATTTATAAAAATTATGAAATTACTTAACTCATTATCACAGTTGTGACAGATATAATGAGCTGCACCCTCAGTGCATGCCTCATGTGACCACAGCAGACAAAAGATGCACCGCACCCACACTTCTCCAGGCAAAGATGAGGCAAATGTCTCCCCACAAACAAGACATTCCTCATCATTGACCTGAGAAACTGTGGTTGTAGTGTGTCCACTAAACAACGTTTTCTTTGGGCATTTTGAACAGGACTGTTTTTTCTGGCCCCTCTGCTGACTCCCCTCCTCCAAAGCAGCTTTTACTGGGGTGTCGGTCAGTATTGCTGTTGACCTGCCACATTCAATGAGATGATAGTCAGAATCAGCTTGTTTTTATACAAGCAAGAAAATCAAGACAAGTTAAAAACGACACTCTGCTCACCTCTTTCTGCCTCTTATTTTTCTTTCCTCGAGCCAGCCTTTGGATATGGGCGAACCTTTTCTGGGCTGAACCTCTGTATTGGCGTGCCACTAGATGTTCCTGGAATCACAAGCATACCTGGATAGATAATATTTCAAAAAAAAAAATGCTTGGCAAGGCTCAACATGCACATTTAAAGACACACACAGACACAAACTCTCACCATCCACAGGAATGGCAGACTCATGGGGATGCAGCTCAAATGGGCTCTGGCTAGGTTGGTGGTGTCTTAAGGGAGCAGGCGCTGGTGATGAAGAGGGCGCTGGTGATGGAGCGGACATTGGTGATGAAGAGGGCGCTGGTGATGGAGCTGGTGATGGAGCAGGCGCTGGTGATGAAGAAGGCGCTGGTGATGAAGAGGGCGCTGGGGATGGAGCTGGTGCTGGTGATGAAGAGGGCGCTGGTGATGGAGCAGGTGCTGGTGCTGAAGAGGGCGCTGGTGATGGAGCAGGCGCTGGTGATGAAGAGGGCGCTGGGGATGGAGCTGGCGCTGGTGATGAAGAAGGCGCTGGTGATGAAGAGGGCGCTGGATGATGGAGCTGGTGCTGGTGATGAAGAGGGCGCTGGGGATGGAGCTGGTGCTGGTGATGAAGGGGGCGCTGGTGATGGAGCTGGCACTGGTGATGAAGAGGGCGCTGGTGATGAAGAAGGCGCTGGTGATGGAGCTGGTGATGGAGCAGGCGCTGGTGATGAAGAAGGCGCTGGTGATGAAGAGGGCACTGGTGATGGAGCTGGTGATGGAGCTGGTGCTGGTGATGGAGAGGCGCTGGTGATGAAGAGGGCGCTGGTGATGAAGAGGGCGCTGGTGATGAAGAGGGCGCTGGTGATGGAGCAGGCCCTGGTGATGAAGGGGGCGCTGGTGATGGAGCTGGCGCTGGTGATGAAGAGGGCGCTGGTGATGGAGCAGGCCCTGGTGATGAAGAGGGCGCTGGTGATGGAGGGCTGGTGATGGGCAGGCCCTGGTGATGAAGGGGGCGCTGGTGATGGAGCAGGCCCTGGTGATGAAGAGGGCGCTGGTGATGAAGAGGGCGCTGGTGATGGAGCAGGCCCTGGTGATGAAGGGGGCGCTGGTGATGGAGCTGGCCCTGGTGATGAAGAGGGCGCTGGTGATGGAGCTGGCGCTGGTGATGAAGAGGGCGCTGGTGATGGAGCTGGCACTGGCACTGGGGATGGAGCTGGTGCTGGTGCAGGACGGTCGGTCACAAAAGCTGGAGCAAAGTCTGTCTCACTGAAAATATCTGGATTCAAGGGCCAGATACCGGTACACTCGAACCCAGATGAAATGCTGCTTGCTGTCGCAGCTTGAGGCAGAGCTTTAGCCACAAGACTTGGGATGTTGTAGATGGTCAAAGTTCTTCCAGGGTTCATTTGCATCCAATTGTCTGCTGCACTGTTAATGTAGTGCTTCAGAGGACCAAAAACGCTTTGGTCTAGCGGCTGAAGACGGTGGGAGCAGTGGGGTGGAAAAGACAACTTGCAAAAAAGACATGGATGATTTGCAACTTTCCAGGGTCACGCGGGTGTGTCTTGCAAAATGCTGTAAAAATGCCAAGAAATCTGTCTCCTGCATCCACCCCGATCCATTGGCAAAACCAGTGCAGCCAAGGGGGCCATCCCGGATGAAGTGGTGCTGGAACTTCTTCCTTGGGAAGATAAAGTAAGGGGGATCAAAGTTGCCTTGTGCGTTGGCAGCAAAAGCAACAGTCACCAATGTCCCTTTTTCCCCAGAGGTCACAGCACCAACCTGGCACTGCCCCTTGGTGGCAATGATTTTGTCTGGCACTTGAACCGTTGTGGTACCTGAAATAATAAATGAAATGAATTATTGCTGTTGCTGTTGCAAATCACTGTTGCTTTTTAATTTATCTAAGTATAAATTTTTACCTGTTTCATCCATGTTCCAGATGTCCTTTGCTTCAAAATTATAGCGGGTGAGGACAGTCTTTAGGTTTTTAAAAAACGCTGTCATGTTGGTCTTGTTGAAGCTGGTGGAACGGGACATGCTGGTGGCTTGAGGTCGACGGATGGACAGGGTTTTGTTGCACTCGAGGAAGGAGGTGAGCCAATCCTTCCCTGCCATCTGGTTTTTCTCCCATGAACATGGAGTTTTGAGGCCAATATTTTCGGCCAGCTCATATGCGAACTTTCGCACCTAAAACAGCATGAAAAAAGAGGTTAATTGAGAGTATGTTCCTACAATTAATCTGATTTTTTTAATGTGGATTTATTTAAAATTGCTTTTAGTATGACTCTAGCTATACATTGAACTCACACTTCTAATACATAAATAAATAATGTCAATGACATAAATAATGTCAAGTTAATTTAAAAATGAACAGGCTATGACTTTGATGTAGGCAAATGGCGGTAGTGGTGAAGCTCTGTCTGCAGTGTTACTCCAACCTCTTTAGGACTCAGGCCAAAATATATATCAGCTGCTCTCTTTATATATGCCTGCAGTCTCTTCTCCTGTTCTTCTGTGAAGACTTTGTTGTGAGACCTGTACCCTGGGGCTCTGGTCTGCAGCCCTCCTGCCTCTGCCTTGCAGTACCTGAACAGGGTGACAAGACAAACGCCATGCACCTCTGCTGCCCTCCTTATACTCTCGCCTCTTTGGACATCAAAAAAGGCCCTTCCGTAAACCTGCTGGTCAACCTTTCCTCTCTGGGTAGTTCTGACCCTAACTCTTGGCATTTTCTGTCGGTAAAATATAACACACACATTTTTTAATGAGCTTTAAAACACAAAATGCGGCCGCATTAGCTGAGAGGGACGAACGTAACCGTTGTTACTTCCGTCCAGCACCTCTGCTGCCCTCCTTATACTCTCGCCTCTTTGGACATCAAAAAAGGCCCTTTCGTAAACCTGCTGGTCAACCTTTCCTCTCTGGGTAGTTCTGACCCTAACTCTTGGCATTTTCTGTCAGTAAAATATAACACACACATTTTTTAATGAGCTTTAAAACACAAAATTCGGCCGCATTAGCAGAGAGGGACAAACGTAACCGTTGCTACTTCCGCCCCGACAGTGACTCCTGACATTTTATCCAGGATTGCTTCTAAAGTGGAAATAGTCTGACATTTCAAACTTCAGAATATGTTACAAAACTAAATGACCTGTCATTTCATCCTAAATATGACACATGCAGTGATAAAGACAATCTTTAAATCAAAAAAGTTTACCATTTGTCTGAATTTACTCACCACTGTGGAAAACAGTCTTCCGGGTCTCGTTTCATGGGGAAGTGAGAAACCTCAAGATTTTTCCCTGGCTTGGAGAGTGTCGCGAGCTGCACGTGCTCACCTAATTTGACGCAGCGAAGTGCGGATGGCTGTGAGTAAATCGCCGTATTACTTTCGTCCCATGTTACTTTCGCACCGGCTCCCCCCTACACGTCTAATAATTGTACGTCTAATAATTTCTGGAATACTCGAAAAATTAGAACTTTTATGACTTTCGGACATGGAGTATTTTAGGATCTCTGTCCGACAGTCGCTAAATTCTTCATAAGTGCACAAAGTCCCGCGCCAATGTCGACTCACTTTATTGAGCAGAGCTTAAACAGAAACATTGATTGAAATTCTCGGTACTCATCTTGAAGAACTGAGCCCTCTTATCAAAACATTCACGTTTAATATCTAAAAGATTCAGTAGATTTGAAGAAATTAAAAACAATAATCGACTGTCGGACACGGAGTTATATTGAAACCATCCAACTGTCGGACACGGAGATATATTAAAACCCTGTCCAACTTTCGGTCACGTAGACACTGCGTATATCGCATGACAAATGGTACAAAATCTGCGACAATCAATGGAACAAAATCTGAATATCATTGCAGAATTTATCGTGTACTTAGTGGGCTGTAAAGTGTGGCATTTTTTTTTTTTTTTTTTGGCTTGCGCGTTCACAGGTTTAAAAAGAAAGGCTTAATATCGCGGATAATTTAGCAATTTGATATGAGCGGTACTAAGTTATCCTAGTTCTTATACTCACAGAATAGTAGAATTAAACTTGGGCTGTCGCGCAGATGATGTGATACAATGCGTAAACTATAATTTTAATGTATTTAATTTAATTTATTTACAATCTTTTGCATACAAATTGCTTAGCGGTCACATCATGATTTGGAATTCTAAAATACTTTTTTATATAAGAAGGAAAAAGTGGCATACTGACACCACACGGAAGCGATGTTCATTCCAGTAAAGTATTCCCAGCAACATTTGAATGCTTTGGCTGAATGAACGTACTCCGGTACCACTGAATCACAATTTATCTCCGGTCTTGAGTGTGGAATGTATTAAAGCATCTTATCGAACTCGATGAAAAGCGTAAGCGTATAGCGGAAGATTGACGATCGGTAAAGATATAATCTCGAAACTGGAGATTTGGTAGGATTTTTTAGTCAACGTGAAAACTGTCGTTTAATAGGAATGTACCTTACAATATACTTCTAAATTCTGCTGAATGGGAGACGGGGAATTTTTTTCTTGTAAGAAGGAAATATTTACGCATGTTGGTGTAAATTTTGCGAAGTGGAGAGCGGATTCATTTTGTAACGCGAGAGAGGGTAGCTACGTTAATTTTTGGATGCCGTCCAGTCAAAAATGAACGCATGCTTGTTCATTTTTGAAAGCAAAATGAACGCATGCTCATTCATTTTTGAACACTCTGCCATTCGTTTTTTAGCTGAACACGAACGGAGACTTGTTCATTTTTGAACGCCTGTTCAAATTTGAATGCGTTCAGAATATTGACAAGCTCCCTTAATGGGGCAATCACGTTTCACAGTGAGCTCTTACAGAGTCTATTCTATCTCACTGTGGTGCGTTTACTCTGTAAGAGTTCATTTAACTCTGGGCATTTTACTCAGTAGAGGGGTCATTAGGGCTGACTCTAGAGTCATGGAGCTTGGGAGGGGCCACAGCTGATGTGGGCCCTGAATAGGTCCTGTAGGATGGTGGTGAGGAGCCGGAAGGGACCCAGCAATGACCTGGGAGAGGTTATCTGTTTTCATCTTTTTTATATTGGTAGCCGCTGAACAGAAACAGGGTGTAAAACAGTCCTTTAAACTGATCAGTAGTCTTGATATGCTTTCAGTCATTTTCATTAATTAACACATTTTCCAATGATACATATTATAAATTGGCAAATAAATACGCAGCTTTCTTTTTTATACTATGTTAAGGTGATTAAATGTTTTATTCACTCACATAACTAGGTTATGTTTATGAAAAGCGATAAATTATTCTGAATCTTCTCCGTTAACTTTTGGCACATCCTGCAAAGCAGGCTATCAAACCTGCATTTCATGATTGTTTATATGAAAACACAGAAAACAAAGATTGAAAATTTCTCAATTTTATGTCCAAATAAAGCATTTCATATCTTATATTACCTTAACGAAGAGGTTTGGCAACACCAGAGAGAGATGAATGTTTACAGAGTTCACATATCATTAATAAAGGAAAAAGATTGAAAATAGATCAGACCTGTCATCTGTTTGACTCCCTCCCCCCTTTTTTCTGAGCAGTAGCAACCATTGTTTTTTTCATTCAGAGGGCAGCCTGTCACCTGGCTGTTATGGTGTTTGACTGGGACACAGAAGGCTGATGCCCCAGCATATCCACAATAAGATCAGTGCTGTCAGGGTGAACACAAGCACAGACAACCGGTCAAAAATAGACCGAAGTTTATTTTTCAAATGAGGTTGTGCAGGCAGGGTCAAAAACCGAAGAGCAGGAATGCAGTACCAAATCACGGGGCAGTTGCGTCTTCAAGGCAACAGGCAGAGTTCAGAAACCAGGAGGGCAGAGTGCCGAACAAAACCACAATCAAAGAAGTTGAAGTTTAGAAGGTAGGCAGTGGTTTGCAAAAAAAATCAGGTACAGATGAATAAACAGGGCCAAATCCAAAAATCAGAAACCAGGAACAAACAAGGTCATACACGGAACAGGCAAACAGACAGAGCCCAGCTCATACAAAACAGGACCAAAATCAATGGAGACGTACTTGTGAAGATTAAGTGAAACTGAAGGGTATGACTACATAAGACAATGAGGTAACAAGACTCCGGTGAGGGAAAGGGTGTGGGGAATGCACAGGGGGAGGGGAGAGGTAACGAGAGAGTTATTCAATTAATCAGGACACAAGACGGGAAACAGCACACTGGCACAAATCGTCAACTAGGCCAGAAAGATCATTGGACATAAATAACATCAACTCTCACACTTGTACTCACAGATTTTAATAAAAAGGGTACTACATGTTTATCAAGATCCCACTCATCCCTTCCACTGTGCTTTCCAGCTGCTGCCATCAGGCCGGAGACTTGCAGTCCCATTAGCAAGGAAACATGGCTTCAAGCGGTCATTCATTCCATCAGCCGTGACCATCCTTAACAAAGAACTGCCCAGATAATTTTACTATGCAGTTAGTTTCGTATAGGCACTTTATGTATTTTTATTCATGCCCATCTACGTATCTTTGAACTCCTCTCTGGAGCAAACTGGACTGACTTCATAGCCTATTTTACTTATATATTTATTCTTATAACTCAGGCCAGTAGGCCACAAGTCTAAGTTTCGGCTCTGTTCTTCTTCTTCTTTTTTTTTCGGGGTTGCGATTGTCCTGCTCATGCGTGCACGTGGTTTTGCGATTGGCCCAGACCTAGACCCAGCCCGAGTACAGGCTCTGAGGAGCCTCTTGTTTATATGTATTTTATTGTACATAGTGTCGTCTGTGTTGTGTGTTTTGTTTTATGCCACTGTCAAAGACAAATTTCCATTTTATGTAAAGTTTGATGGACATTAAAGAAGTCTAAGTCTAATGGGGCAGGGAAAGAAAAACAAAAGCCTTGTGGACGGGGAGAACAAAGATAAATGGAAATGGAGATACTCAAAAGAAAACAATATAAATTCACAACAGTAAGTACAAATGTTAATTGCACGGACCTATTGCTGCAGGTGGATTGGCCCCTGCTCAAACTGATCAACTGTAAGTTACTTTGGCTCAATGCAATATAAAAATAAAATGTTATCTTCGGCAGGAGAACTGACCTCTCTAAAAAAATGTAAAAAACATATTTCTGAAATCTATTAATATACCATCTATGACTTGTTTCCTTCTTGAAAATTCAGATTGAAGCAGACAAGAGCACATCCTGATGTTCAGTTGCGCGAATGACTGGCCCACAGCTGGCAGCTGCCTTCTATGGCAAAAATCACAAGGAATCTGCTGGATCTGATTGGACATTCTCTGCATTCGTGGAGTTCGTTTCACTTATATTATTTGACTGAACCAGGTCAAAGAAAAATGAGGTCTCTCTGCTCTGAACTGAACTTATTTGCTGCAGTTGAACACCAGTCATGTACCTTAATACAGGTGCACTAGCTTTCCATAAACAAATCTTCCAGACACCTTACGTCAAGGCAATACCAGATAGCTGCCGCTTCATCATTGTACGGGTATACACTGCAGTTTGAGTAAATTCTCAGCACATTTAAACAGGTCAAAATTATATGTTCCAATGTTTGTTGCAATGACTTAAAGGTTTTTTATCGAAGCCTTATTTGGATTGAAAGTCTCTCGGAAGTTAACCATCTCTCATACCTGAGGAACCTAGCTAAGGGGATAGCATTTCAAAGAATGTAAGCATATTTTGACTTTTTTAAATTAGCCATTAACCAAATGTATTTTGTGGATACCAAATACTACTGGGCCAGGCAGTACTGTGGTGCAGTAATATATGAATCTGTCCATTATCAGTAGTTCTACTGAGTGCCACAAAGGCCAAAGAAGTATCTTGACTGCTAGTCTAAAAGTGTGTTTTAGAATCACAGTGCTCCGAAAACAGCAGGAAGTTCTGAGCAATTTGGCCTCCACAAGCTGCAGATCAGCCTCAAGACGCCTTGGCATATAACTTCACTGGAGGAATAGAGTGACACTCTTCAAAGAGATATTCCCTCATTTGGTGCTTTGATGATGGTGCTGGAGAGCAGTGTTTCTCACGTTGTTACAAAATCTCCAATATGAGTTCAGTTGGCTTGAGATCAGGTGACTATGAAGATGGTGGCATATGCTTATGGTTATTTTCGTACTCATCATTCCATTCTGTGACCCCTTGTGACCTGTAGGGCGTGGGCTATTGTCATCCTGAAAGCTGAAAGGGACCACTCCTATCATAGTAGGAATGCTTCATCTCAGGTTATAAAGCTACCGGTAATCGCAAAAAATAACTCAGCATTGATTTTCAGTGCCATTTCCTCCTTTAAGGGCATGGTGGACCCTATCCATGCCAGGAAAATGAACAGAAAAATCTGCCTTCGCTGTGTTTGTGCAAATTTGTCACCCATATAATTTTATTGTGACTGCAATGAGGGATACCGATGTTGGCACTGGAAAGTTTTTGACGTTAATCAGCGGGTCCCTGGATCTCTTGAAAATTGTTTGTGCGGAGCAGTTCAATCAGCTGAAGAGGGTGTTATGCTTTGGCGTGGAAGACACCAGGCGCGAGATGAAAAATACACACTGAATATTTATTTACAAAAACAATAAAAACAGGGCACAAACAGGTTCATGAAGACAACATGGTAGAAACAGGTCATGAAGACAGAATGGTAAACAAAGTTCATGAAGACCAGGTAGACAAGGATCATGATAACATGGAAGACAAGGCTCATGACAACAAAAGGTTCTAACTGCAGCCTTCCTCCAGCCTGTCCCAGATATAGGCAAGGGGGTGGGATAACAGGAACAAAGAACAGCAGAAACCGAACACGAGGTGTCAATGTCCGGGCACTCAAAAAAGGTCTGAAGGGAAAAATAGTTAAAAAGCCTTTATTAGCATTGGCTGAAGCAGAATAAAAATCATCAATATGTTTCGACCCAACTTAGGTCTTCATCAGGACAAGTAGTAATAGTGGAAAACAGGAGAGAAGATTATATAGACATCAGCTGTACATAATTAAGGTAATTAAGGTAGATACCGGAAATGCGGGTAGGTGAGTCAATCACTTTAACAATGAAGGTTAAACAAGTCAAGTAACCACAAACATGAGATTGTTTCATTATTTAAAAGCCGGTGTCAATATATAAACCAATGGTAACAAGAGACATGAAATAAAGTAAATCACGAACCATGAATTAGGAAAAGAACAGCTAATTGATAAGTGGAATGTATAAGACCACACTGAAAGATAAGGATGAGCAATAGAATACTGCAAATAACCATTAAGTAGTTACCTGACAAATAGAAAATCAAAGGGTAAGACAAAAAAACTGAAGAAATATCAATTACTAGGATTGAAGACAAATCTAATTAGTTATAGGACATTAGAGGGCATACTCAAGGTAATTAGTAAACACAAATAAACCATGACAAAACGTTAAATAGACTTAGCTAAAAGCACGAACTATAATAAGTAGTTACACTACACAATAAGTAAATAAACATAGATGCAAGACAATATATTGAGTAAATGACAAAACTACTTTCTACCATATAGTTCCAAGTAATTATGAACATGAAATGTAAATATAACCTGTATAAAGCAACCAACAGGCACAGATAAGACCAAACAACAAACAAAAAGCTGTACCAACGTAGACCATGAGGAATGAACAAAAAGTTAAAGATAACATAAAAAGTCAATGTCTTCATTAAGCCCAGGACTATTTAACGCATCTAAGCAATGGATCCAAAAAGTTTCTCTTCGATTAAGTTTCAACTCACAGTCACCGCCTCTAATAAGAGGTTTAATATGTTCGATACCCACCATACGCAGAATAGAATCATCATTGTTATGGCATTCATTGAAGTGTCTGGCAATGGGATTATTATGATTGTTAATTCTTTTGGCATATTTGTGTTCAGCAAGACGGTCTCTCAAGCGACGTTTGGTATGCCCAACATAAAAAATGCCTGGGCGAGTGCATGTGAGACGATATACAACATATGTGGTGGAGCAATTGATAAAATCCTTGATCCGAAAAGTTTTTTGAGTCTTGAAATCCACAAAAGTTTTAATTTGTAAAATATTGTCACAGTGAGGGCAGTGCATGCATTTGAATGTACCAGTAGGTTTCTTAAGCCACGTTTCTTTATTGATAGGTGAAAGATATGGATGAACCAGCTTGTCACGTAAGGAAGGAGCCCATCTAAACGAAAAAACAGGAAGTTGTGGAAATACCCGATTGAGGAAAGGATCACTATTAATAATATCCCAGTTAGAACGAACAATTTTCTGTATGCGTTAAGCCGCTGTACTAAATTGCATTGTAAAAAAAGGACGAGACTGCAAAGTGTTACTACGTTTCATCTTTCGAAGCAAGTCAGAGCGATTGAGAGAGCTAGCTTTATTGCGTGCTCGTTCTACAACACATGGCTTAAATGCTCGGTCCCTGAATCGGGCAGACATATTCAGGGACTGTAGATGGAATTCAGAGTCAGTGTCACAGATGCGTCTCAAACGCTGAAATTGGCTAAAAGGAATATTCTCAATGAGATGAGGCGGATGAAAGGAGGAACAAAGAACACCTGGGCAGCACACTAGGAGAAGAGCACATGATAACAAGACATGGAGACGCATAATGGAAACGTGGACTCAGACAAAGACTAAGCAATTAGACAATGACGAGCTCATTAAGAGTAATGAGCGTGTTCAGCATAGGAGTTCAAATACAAGACTAAGGGAAAGCGGAGAAGTGAAAATTTGAACAGAATAGCACAGAGATCAGAAAATAGCGAATGTAGGAACTTAAACCAATCAATGCCCAAACTAATTTAGTAGTGGTTAGTAAGTGCCTATCTAATGAAACACCCTCCCGTGCATTGTTAGTAAAGGGGTTAGTAATTATTACTTATAAAAAGTCAAACAATCACTCAAGCTTAGAGCAGGCCCAAATATAGAACAGCTGTGAAGGAAGTGAGGAAACACCAAAAGCCACTCCCGAATGTGGTGATAAAGCACAAGACTAGGAGAGGACAAAAACATGAAATGGAACATGGACTGGAGAGGTGGAGTCAGGCTGGCAGACGAGACAGGGACCACTAGAATAAACAAACACAACACACATGACTTTATACAAAGCAAATACATGAACAAGACACTGGCAAAACACAATAGAGGGTGAATTTAATTTCCTTAATTTTTTTTATTTCCTTTACTGTTAATTTCTCTTTCTTGCAGCTTTATGAGCTATAAACCCTGACTGCCCGATACTGGAGATATGTTCACACTATTTTAGTGACACGACATTTAGTGTAACATATATAGAACCTGTTGTATTGTAAATACTTTACAGCATTTAATGTCCCACAGAAAGAGTGGCGACACCTGCATAGTTGGCGTTTCCTCTCCAGAAAAAAAGAGAAAAAGGAAACCATGTGGGAAAATTGCATTGCTGACCTGGGATAACAGCCGCAAATTGCCCTGGCTGGAGACACCTGATAGCCTATCAGGCTGAGAAAAAAGCGCCATGTACCTGTAATGAGTTCTGGTGCTTTGCCAAAGAGCCGCGGAGAAACTCTTGGATCCTCAGGAAGAGAAATTTCAGGCACAACACGGAGAAACGAGAGTGAGGGCAGTAATGTGGGCAGGCAGAATGAGCAGCAAGGCCTGAAAGAAGGGAAACAAAATAATATCAGTGAACAAATGAGAATCTGTGGTTTTGCCAAGTGCAGCGGAATCAGGGGTATGTTTCCCACAAGCATAGTTGGTAACTGTGTTCGCAACTTACATAGTTTGAGCCAAAGCCATTTAGAGAGAAGTACAGTGGGCTTTAAAACTACTGGAACCCCTGGCAACGCGCAACAAATACTTCAAAAAGTTCTAAAAAAATAAATTTATAGAGAAACTCTAAACAACAACATGTGATACGATATAATTGATTACGATATAATTGATATAATTGTTTCAATGTAACCAACCAAAATCATTTACTGATTTAATTAAAAATAAAAAATTTCCTCTAAAGCATGGTCTCACAATTAATGGGACCCTAAAAATTATTGTTAGTAACATCTATCAAAATTAAACCAGGTATTAAATCCATTTATTTATGTTTTATCTCAGTGTTAAGGAACTATATTTTGCCATTACATAACTTCTTGTTTAACTAGGGTATATAAATGAGGTAAAACACGTATGCAATATCTCTTTGTCATCTAACACTGTGAAGAAAACAAAACAACTGTAAGTTCAAAAGAGGCAGATGGTCATAGACCTTCATAAATCTGGTAATGGATACAAGCAGATTCACAAACGATTGAATACATCACTGAGTACTGTCAGAGCAATTAGTTAAAAATTCCAAGGATATGGAACTATTGAAAACCTCAAGGGTAGAGGATGCAACTGCATTTTTCCCCCCAGGATACTGAGGAGGATGGTGAGAAAAGCAACAAAATCCCCATGAATCACGGTGAAGGAATTGTAGGCCTTGGTGGCATCTTGAGGTCACCAGGTTTCAAAAACCACCATCAGGCGCCACCTCCACAACCACAGGCTCTTTGTAAGGGTTACCAGAGGAAAGTCTTTTCTGACCAGAAGACACAGAAGCAAGCACTTGGAGTTTGCCAAAGGTCATTTAAATTATGAGTGGAGCAAGGTGCTTTGGTCAGATGTCCATTTCGGTCAAATACAGCATCGGCATTTTTGGCATCGAAACAGAGATGCATACAAGGAGAAGCACCTCATACCCACGGTGAAATATGATGGTGGGTCAGTCACGTTTTGGGGTTTGTTTTAATTCAAGAGGTCCAGGGGCACTGGTTAAGATTATGAATGAAAGATTATGGCATGATGAATTCCACCAAGTATCAGGATATTTTGGCTGACAATCTTTTTGCCTCTGCCAGAAGGCTGGGACTTGGCCATAGGAGGACTTTCTAACAAGACAATGACCCAAAGCATTCCTCAAGATCCATACAGAAATGGTTACGTGACAGCAAAATCAGTGTTCTGCAGTGGGCATCTCAGTCGCCGGACCTCAATCCGGTTGAAAACCTGTGGGCTGAGTTGAAGAGGGAAGTTGAAAAACACAAACCCAAGAACGTGAAGGATCCTGAAAGGATCTGCTTAGAGCCATGGTCCAAAATCCCCCAAATGTGTGCCATTACCTTGTCAAAAATTACAGGAAAAGACTTCACACTGTTATCCTTGCCAGAGGTGGTTGCACTTAGAACTAAATGCAGAGTGCCAATTATTATGAAACCTTGGTTTTGCTGAAATTTATTTAATAAACACGCTGCTGGATAGGAGGAGACACAAGAGGAAATCACACAGGGGTTGAGGTAGATACTGAAAACTGGGTTTTCAACTGTTATTGGACAAAAGAAGCTATTTGAAAACTTCACTTTGGGCTCTGGGGAATTGTGTTGAGCAGTTTTCACAATTTTTTGACATTTTATTGAGTAAACAATAAAAAGAATTTTCATGAAAATAATCAACTGATGAATCAGCAATGAACATAATCATTTAGCTGTAGCCCGAGTTTTTTTTTTTTTTTTTGCAGTAATTTGTTCCTGCTGGTAATGTGAATGAGATGGGGAGTGTGGAGAGACGGCCCACTGGTGCAATGAGATCTTAGATTGAGGTTATCAGAGAGGGTCATGCAGACACCTACAAACACACGAGACAGACACATGCAAACACTCCTCACAGTGGCATGTGAACCCTTACCCACTCGCACAAGTGCGCACCCCCAAACAAACCACACACACGCATCACACACACACACACACACACACACACACACACTCTGATGTAAATGCATACACCCCCACCCACACACACACTCACCTCCACATGCATTCCCCGCCCACTATCACAAGCATGGCATTTTGTGGCCCAACCTTTGAACCGCTCGGACAGAGAGCTGCAGCACTATGGACTGGTCTGGCGATGTTGGATTTTTGGTGGGCGAGGGGTGAAGTCAGTGCGATGAATTAGTAATGGAGGAACATTAGAGGAGCCCCCCCCCCCCCCCCCCCACACACACACACACACACACACACAGCCTGTAGATGGATGACTGAGGCACTGGTCTGCACCAGTAAACTAAAAGCTGACCTTTAAGGCTGGGCAAGACATGTTGACTTCAGTGTTTCATTCAGTCCAAGGTAACACTTGAGAATATAAAAATAGCAACGAATATCATGCTAGTAAGGACATAATAATTTGTTATTCGGTGTTAACCGTGGACGATGTGTTATGTAAGTTTCCATTGTGTGGATTCACACATATCCAAGAGCTAATCATTCGATACTAGTAAATTAAGGTGATATCTAACCATCTGTTCATAGGCAACATCATTATGCACAATATTGGATTTGATTCAGAGGTATTGAGGAACTCATTGTCCTCTACTGTATTCAGTTACCATTAGTGAATTCCTTATTTAATCCTCATTTGTTCCTTAATACCCCCTAGCTATTTTTTGTACCGTATTGTAAAGTGTTACTCAGTAAAACCCATATGAAAATGTCCTATAATTATTTATTAGTAATACTATAGTATTATGGCATAACTATAGTATTACTATAGTTTGCATAGTATAACTGCAGTATTACCACCATCACATTATAACTATAGTATTACCACAGTCAACAGTAACACGACATTACTATATTTATTTATTAACCTTTATTTAGGCCTCGAAAATCATTGAGGTTTCCCTCATTTACAATGATGTCGAGATACAGAATTCACATTAACAGGGGAAAAAAAAAAAGTGACAGTAATCATTTAAAACAGTTGCACACAACAGGAAAATGGTTTGTCATCAACCTTTTGAATTGTCCAAGAGAAACTGAAGTGTCAATTTTGAAACTTTGTTGCAAATAATTCCACATTTTGGAGCATCAAAGCTAAAAGCACATTTTCCAAATTCAGAGAAAACTCATGGAACTTTAAGCATTAGACAGTCAGTAGAGCGAGTTTGGTAATGTCCAGAGTTAGTTTGGTAATGTCCAGAGTTGTCCACTATAGTCCACACAGCTGTAGTTTGAATAACTATAGTATCACAATAGTAATACTACACTATGGTGGTGAAAAAAAACCATCCATTTACTATAGGATAACTATAGCTTGGAACTATAGTAATTTTTCATAAGGGGATACATGTGGACATACTTAGCGCAGTTTGTGTCCAGTTTTAGTTTAGACTTGATGGCATTTTTTACTGTCATCCAAATTTATGTTTGTGCTGTGCCCAGCTTCAATGCAAAAATAGGCCTTTCATTCCTCCTCAAGCAAGATTAAATGTACTGTCATTGTATTTAGTCCAAGTTGTACATCTTTTCACCTAGACCATTAATGCTGCTAATCATGTAGCTGTCCAGTGACTGTACTCTTTAGTTAAATCTGGAACTTTTCAATCATTGTCTGTTCAGAGTAAAAATGAAAATAACGATACACTCCATGACAAGAGTTTGATCTGTCAGTGGCCATTCTTCTTTCTGCCTTTTTGACTGCGCACCACAGATTATTGGAGCAATCCCACTGATGCCAAACACAGCAAGCCAGCCCAACCAGGCAGGGGGCGGGGCATCAGGGCTGCCAGTCCAGCCAATCACGCCTCAGCTCCTGACAAACACCCAGGGTCAGATTATCGCCACCGTCATTGGCAACCAGATCTTACCCGTCATCAATACGCAGGGAATTACCCTCTCCCCGGTGAAGCCAGGCCAGCAGGTGTGTATGTCTTGAGCACATGTGTGAACATATCAACAGCCCTCATGATAGAGGACTATGCACAATTTGGCCATTTGAAAAAAAAAAAATGTACTGCGTCTGAATCCCTCACATTTCAATTTTCAGGGACGAGTTGGAGGTTTTCTTATTTTATAGTAGTAAGTTTGAGGTCTAAATATCGCAAAAAATCCAAATCACAAGCACATGTATCAACATAAATAATCAAATTTGCCTGACCCATGTGTGACGTGGTGATTGAAAGCCGAGCAGTTTGTCTACTGCATGGACAGGGATTCTGTGCATTTTTCTCACTTTCTTTTTTGCGTGATTGAAATGGATTTTTTCAAAATAAAAAAAGTCTGAGGTGGGAAGGTTTTTCTGGGTCAGGCGGGGATGCTAACAACTATTATTTTATATGGCCTTATGCAATCAAAGTGCCGTAGGTTTTTCATTAAATTTTTCATAATAATTAATAACAGGTATTTGTTTTTATTTTAGATAGTTTGAAGGTAACATTTGAGATTGGTCAAATCTGACATTGAACATGTTGTTGTTTAGTTTGGCTTTACATTTCATAAACCTTAAATTTCAATGAGGGTGTGTGGAACTTTTTGCTGGCAAAGATGAATGAATTGTTGACCCAAGCTGATTTAGCCTTAACATCAATATTGATGGAGAAGATGTTACATCCTGCAGCTGATTCATAACAAGCACTCACCCCTCTATACTCCGTTGCACTCAAAAATGTTCAGAGTTAAATCAACACTCACTGAGTTTACTTGATCCCACAGAGTGTGCCTAAATGAACTCTCCAAGAGTGAATTTAACTCTGAACATTTCACTGTTCACCCGTGTAACCACAAGCATTTCATTGCAGTGACTTGTACTGATTGGTCTCTCGTGTTCCCAGTTGCTTCAGGTTCAGCAAGGACCGGTTGGCCCCACAACTGCCTGCCTGCATCACCGACCTCACAGCGTGGACTCCATTTCCCAGAGTCCCATTCAACAGGACTGCTCCACCTCCAGCTCCCCCTCCCCATCCTGCCTTGGTGTGGGGCAGCTGGTTAACGGTGAGTAACTGTGGTGACTACACCCAGCTAACACCAAATATTCACTCAATGCTACACCTTACGAGTTTGATGTAGAAGTGGGTACGGTATAACACGGAGAAAACATTCCGTTGGGTCATGTGGTGGTGCAGCTGGTTGTACTGTTACCTCACAGCAAAACAAACAAAAAAAAAGTTTGTGGGTTTGTATCTGGTCTGGGGTCTCGCTGTGTTGTGTTTGCCTGTTCTCGCTGTGTTCACCTGGGTTTTCTCCAACCCAAAAAAAAAAAAACCCAAAATCAGAAAGTAAAAGTCCTCTCCTGCATTTTGTTCCAGTCACCCGGATTTGCAAATTGGCAGGGTTTTATCAAGTCCAGGCTGATCAAAGAAAATGGCCAAGCTGTAACTAAAGTTTGTCAGATGTCTACCTTTTTCAAAGAACCAGCAACACACAGTTGAAAACTCATTTGGTTTGTCTCTGGGTTTGTTACAGGCTGTGTGATTAATTGAGTTTGGTTCTGGTGAAAAGGTGTCGACTTAAAAGTGTTATGGTGCGAAGTTTAGCAGTAATGTGGCATGTTTTCGATTTTGTGTTGCTGGTTATTGAAAAAGGTAGACATCAGACAAACTTCTGTTACAGTTTGGTCATTTTCTTTGGTAGGCCTGAAGTCACCAAGCTGAATTCAGGGGTGAACGTAGAGCATGACAGCACTTTTACAATCTGACCCCTGGAGTTCCCTTGCGATTTCCTCTAGGTGCTCCAGGTTTCATCCCACAGTCATTATAGTGTCTGATAGTGTCTACTCTCTGTCATGAGGACTCAAAATGGCCCATAAATGAGTGTAAGTGCAGTGGTTTGCGTTCCCCATGATGGATCATTTGACTATCCGGGGTGCGGTCCTGCCTCTCATCCACCGGATGTTGGGATTGGCTAAAACAATGAATCCCCCCTCCCCCAAGGCCCTCTGACCAGGATCATTTTCAAGAACAACAGTCCAGTTGTTAGCCTGCTTGGCCGAAAGGCCCAAGGGGCTTATGCTATGCTAGGGGTCTTTAGTGGTGGTCTGTCGTGCGTGCATGTGTAAACTTTTGGCTTGTCTGCACTCTAGCGTCTTCAGTTTTTGACCGATCCTTTTCATATTTGATATTTTTATACATGGTCATAAGGTCTAGACCTAGTTCGATTTTGAGCCGAATTGGACCGAAACTTTGGCCAATAGGGGGCGTTCCATTTTGGCCATGTTTGGCCAAGCGGGCACAGTGGCTTTGCCACTATTTGTTTCAGTTGTACTCCAGCTCCACGTTAGGGGACGTGAAAGAGGCAGTCGGTTTTCTATGCCAAGCAAAATTGTCCACTGTATCTCAACAGGTAAACAGAAGAAAAAGAGCAAAAGAGAACATATGTACTCTGTGAAAGTTAATTCCGCACCATATATTTTAATGGGGTGTAGCTTAGAATTATCTTCCCCCTGAATAGAAATGAAGACCACAATGGAAAAATGATCGGAGTCACATTTTCACGTTGTGGAGAAATTATGAATTAAAAATTCAAAACAATCTTAGAAACAAAGCACTGAAAAAAATGCAAAAAATATAAAATATATAAAGCATTATGATAATATTATTATGTTATTATAAATATTATAATAATATATAATATATAAAATATACAAAAATGCAAAATTTCCTTTGTGGTCTTCAAATCTTCTCCTGGGTCCTGACTTTAAATTTTTGAGGGCCCTCCCAAATTGTGCTGGCCCCTACTGACAGCTATCACCCCTCTGTGTCCCTCTTGTGGATTGCTACATCCTTCACGACATGCTAAATTTTATATATCATACTGGCCATTATGCAACGCAAAGGGTGAGACATTGCTGCTGTCACCCACTCCATCTCCCTGTGTAATCAATGTGGTGACCAAAAGAGCCTGTTCCCCTTAGATCCACCAGGGGGCGGCGGAGAGATGGAGGGCGTCAACCTGGAGGAGATTCGCGAGTTCGCCAAAGCGTTCAGGATCCGCCGCCTGTCCCTGGGGCTGACGCAGTCTCAGGTGGGAGAGGCTCTCAGTGCAGCCGAGAGTCCAGCATACAGTCAGTCTGCCATCTGCAGGTGAGGAGGTGTAAGTAAATCCTGTACAATGGGCAGCCATTGTTTTCCAGCCCTACTTTAGAGATCGCTTAATCTTTCTGGCTAGAGTGAGTGCTGGTTTTATGCATTTTTCCTTCTGTATTCTTGTTTCTGTTATATGGCTAAATAGCCTGATTTTTGTTTGGTCATTAAACTAGTATATCATGCTAATTGTTGGCTATTTATTTAACCCTTCTGGTCAAACAAAACTGCAGCGAGCATGTTGGCCTAATGCATATAATATTACAAATTGATACAGTGCACTACTTTCACTGTTTCAGAGACAGGGATGAATGGGTAAATATGACCATATCCATATTGCCATACATTGTTTTTTTATGGGTTTATGGTTAAACTTCCTGTTTCCTTCTATGAAGTATCTCAGCTGGTCTACAGACAGGGGTGCTAATTTGATAGCTCTGTGCCTTGTATAGGCACTAAAACCTTACTCAAACCCTCAAAGGTGCCATGGCGACTCCACTGTCACCATGGTTACACCTTGTGCCCCTAAATATGTGTTTGTATTCTTTTTTTCTCGATTTCCCCCCTTATCCAGACATGCCATCCTGCGAGGTCACTTTCTCCTGCCACAGGAAGTCCAGGACAGCTGTACAGCCAGCGGCCTGACCGCCAAACTGAATCCCGCCCTTTTATACCCCGGCAGGTTCGAAAAGTTGGACATCACTCCAAAGAGTGCCCAGAAGATAAAGCCTGTGTTGGAGCGCTGGATGGCGGAAGCCGAGGCCCGGCATCGCTCCGGGATCCAGAACCTGTCAGAGCTCATGAGCGGCGAGACCGCCAAAAAGCGTAAGCGGCGGACGTCCTTCACCCCACAGGCGCTGGAGATTCTGAATGGCCACTTTGAGCGAAACACGCACCCCTCCGGTCAAGAGATGACGGAGATCGCCGAGCAGCTGAACTACGACCGGGAGGTGGTGCGCGTTTGGTTCTGCAACAAGAGGCAGGCACTGAAGAACACGATAAAACGCCTGAAGCCGGCAGAGATCGACTCCACCGTCTCCGTGGAATCCCTCACGGATACGCTCATGGACCCGCTGGACAGCCTTTCTTAAACATTAAGTTCTTCCTTTTTTAAATCAGACAACAACAAAATGAAATTGGATTGGATCTATGGGCAAATGGATTGAGTCGAACACTCATCATCTGTGAGAATGGGACTGGGGAAAATTTGATGAGCAACTGTACCAGCAACGAGAGCTACAAAGAGAAATAATCACGAGTTGTTCATGTTGTTATTCCAGCCTGAAGACTGTGTAAGCTGGTGAGAATGCAAATATAACGGAATATAATGACCAAATATAAAATCATAAAATTTATGTCAAACAGAAGCTCCTGTCAAAATGTAAAGATGTTCATAAACTGTTGAGAATATGTTTCTTGAAGTTCCTGCATATCTGCAGAGATAAATCTGGAGCTGTTTCCTTGCGTTTAAAACCAAAATATTAGAGAAACAGAGGTGTCAAAACATAATGGATTCCTGACCAAAGCCTGTTTGTTTAAATATGGTATGAATTTTTCTACATTTATATTGCCATTGTATAAATCCGTAAGATTGTGGAGGTGCTCTCACAGTTTAATTGTGTCTCCCTTGTATGATGTGTTTGTCCTGTTTGTATGACTTGCTCTGCATTTTATTGTACAGGTCAATAAACCCATTAGTACAGGTCACTGAAGGGCCCAAATCGAATTACCTGTTATGTGCAGGTTCCTTTCTACTGGGCTTTTAAAGGTACTTTCCCCCCCTATTTTTAAACAAAACTTAGCATATGAAATGTGATCATAAATCAGTTTGCAAGAGTTCACTTTATCTGTTGGATATTTTTTAAACCAAAAAAGAGTGAAATAATTCCACTGTACCTGCCCTGTCTTGTCTGTCTTCGATTTTCACCAGGCTTCAGTTGCTTCAGTTGCTGATGCACTGATAAAGAAATAGCATGTAACTATCGGTAACATTTAGAATTGTTTGTGTATGAGAAGACAGTAAGGCAGTTCAAAAAAACTTATCCATCTTGGTGGCACAGCACAATCCCCAGACTTTTTACAAATCCCAACTTCGGACGCACCAATCCGGATCCTAGCATTTGTCACATGTCCATCCTTCTCTCCCCATTTTACCTACATGAGCAGGAGGAGCCCAGAGAGAGATTTTTCAAAATAACAGCTTTGGCCAGTCAGCTGAACAAAATTCTACAAGACTAATGTACATGGATGTGTGACCGTGTACTGTCTCATCGAATGATGTCATTCTGATGTCACAGACTCATAGCCAAAGAACGTATTTTTGGGTCCAGGGGCTTATGAAGCTATACCCCAAAGATAGACACATCGTCAATGCTTATGTAAGTGTTTCAATAATGCACTTGTCTTTTTTGATAAAGCATACTTTTTAACAAGGTTGATATATTGGAAAGAGATGCATGTATGTACACATATTTCAGTATTGTGTTCCTTTCCACTCGAGTTTGCAAAGGTGACCTCTGAAGTGGCTCTAATTGGGTACAAATTTTGACTGTATGTCCTAGCCGGGACATCACACTAGCCATGCTATATTAGCTCTTTCTATAATCCAGATGTCTGTAATCTACTAATCACTGGAGAGAAGTATGCTTCCCATCCCAATCAGAACTAGAGGCACTCCGAGAGTGCAAACCTCCGCCAAGGCAGCACATTTGAAATCTGGCTGTGTGAACATGGCTCATAAGAAATTTAAGGTATCTGCAACATAGGATCTTAAGATGGCTCCCGTGGCAGCCATATTGTTTGATGCAGCGGGTTCCAAACGGATTGGTTCTGTCCCTGATGCGAGACCAATCAACCCACAAAATTTGAGTGATATCACTGGGAGCGAAAATCAGTTATCACGTGTCATAGGATTTCAAGATGGCTGCCGTGGCGGCAATATTCTTCGACCAAGTGCAGTAAAAATCAATAGGGTCCATCCCAGATGTAATAGCAACCCACCCACAAAATTTCAAAGATATCTATTCATTACTTTTTGAGTTATCCTGTGCACAAACAGACAGACAGATGGACAAACCAATGAAAAACATAACCTCCTTCGCAGAAGTAATAGGAGCTCCTTTAGCAGTGGTGTGGTATGAAAAATGGTAAAGGCTCAGTAAAATATCCGAATTTAAATTCTACTCGGGCTGAATACTGGACTGTTGGGGATCATGCATATTTGTACATGTTGATTTAGTGCAGCATACTTAAACCCGTGGAAAAAGGTAACGCAGCATAAAACAACTGAGTATTCTGAACTGGAAAGCTTGTTACAATACAATACTGTCATGCACCTGTAAGACGAATGAGTCAGCTTACTTTAGATTTCGATTAAAATAAAATGTAAAGTTATTTTACCTACTTTATGTGGGCTTGCACAATGTTTTTTTTTTTCTTCTTTTTTGTGGTTTTCAACTGCCACAACACATTTAAGTATATCAGACTATTTGGATTTACATATGGCATTTTTAGTGTTACCAACTTTCTTGAAAAAGCTTCAACCAAATGAACATTAGTTTCTGCAAAGAAAAGAGTTGTTAACTGACAATGATAAAACTGTGAAACCAAAAAAAAGAGCAAAAACGAAAAAAAGTCCTTTTTTTCAAGACTGACATGATAAACCAATGTAAAAATACATGTATTTGTAGTGTTGCAATATTGTGTTTTGGGTCACACTTTAGATGAAGGTGTTGCTCATAAAGGCTTTATACAGCATTTATAATGCCTTCATAAATGAGACATAATGTCTTAATAAAACATACGTAAACAAACGTCATGCTTTGTAAAGGGTAAAATAACACATCCTTATTCAGCATGTGACGCCAGATGTGACAATGACAATGTCACTTAGCTGATACTGTCACCCTTTATAGTATTTAGCCACTAGCTAAGTGACATTGTCAGTTATATGACATCTGGCATCACATGCCAAATAAGGATGTGTTATTTCACCCTTTACAAAGCATGACATTTGCTTATTTATGATTTATGAAGACATTATGTCTCATTTATGAAGGCATTATACATGCCGTATAAAGCCTTTATGAGCAACACTTCATCTAAAGTGTGACCATGTTTTGTATTCGTTGGAGAAAGAGCCCTCATGTCCATCCTTGAAGGGTGGTGCTACAGTTTCCTGGTTGGAAGCATCAACTTCTGCCTGTCAATCATCTTACTTTGCCATCCACTGTAAAGGCTTATATTTGTGAGCCATTGTTTTTGCAACATCGTGCCCTTCAAGACAACTACTCAGACAACACTCTGCTTTGTCATACAGCTTGTTTTGTTCATCGCAGTTTAATTTATCAAGATTAGGAAGAGCCCAGACTTGTACTATGAAGCGAGATTAGTGGGTTAAGCGAGGTATGTTGAGCCTAAAGCCAGGGTTTTAAATGTCACAAAGGTGGCTCTCTTTTTTTTAATTATAATTTTTTTAAAACAAATTTGGCATCTCCAATCCCACCGGAATCTAAATTGCCCAATTAGCGAACTATGTACAAGGCTTGCTCGTATGCGACCCCATGTTGCCATCTCGGGAGAGCGAAGACAGTTCGTGGCTCTCCTCCGAAGCATGCTCCTGTCAGCCACTGCTTCTTTACACTCATTGCTCACAAGTTCAGAAAGATGGTGGAGGATACCAGAACATGAGCAAGCTCAGAATCTTACTGATGAGCGCCCGGCTGGCCAACAGGAGGCGCTTGAGCAACGAACAAAGCGACGAACTATTCTAATATCCGAACCCGGCAGTCCCTTCCCAATTTACTTCCCTGCAGCGCAAAGCCAGTTGTGCGCTGCTCTGAAAAGGCTAACGACCACTGGAAAAGGCTGGTATGACCGAGCAAAGGTGGCTCTCTTCTAACCTCCGATGGTAACTTATGCTGCCTCTGATTGAGAGTTTAGGGTTTGTGGAGCCAACTCACGCAAATAAAGCCTGGCTAATGTCGAACTTGCTTCGTAGTACACCCCTCCTGTCTCTTACATCAATTAACGGCAGTCAAAGTTCTTTAGTTTGTAAGATGCAGCTTGTCTAGCTGGTGACATGCAAAAGAGAATGATCCCTCCTGCCAAATATCCATTGCTGTGCATTGTGTGCAGACGTTTTGAGGTTTTCGTAATCATACGATGGATGTTTTATTTCAATAATAGCAATAATGATATTTTAGTTCCTGTTAAACCCTACTGTTGAAGCTTTCAGCACTGACAGTCCATTGATTTCGAGTTATAAAAATTAACAAGATTATGTGGTCCAAACTGCTTGAGGCAGTGATCAATCTGTGTTTTTAACTGAAAATATGCAGTAGACAAGCTTAATGTTGTAACCAAGAACATAACTGTGACACCTTCGCAAGCTTTTACCAAAATTGGACCAATGTTTGATGTATCAGAACTCACTGAAAACCTTTACAGTTCTGTTTGTAAAAGAAAATAAAAGAATCCAGATGAATGTACCTCAACAATGTTCTTTCATCCAGATTCAGTACTCACAGGTGCAGTGTCCTTACCTTTCAGGAAACAGATGTATGCTTTTATTTGACTATTTGGCAACTGCAGTGAAGTCATTAAAAACTGGGCTGTGAAATCCAAGTTTGCATGCATCAACTCAGTAATGAAGAATGAGATTTTTCTTAATGTGCCTCTCCCAGACTTTAATTATAAGTGGTTATGATCTAGATGGTTCTTCTTGGTTTGACTGATTAGTCATCGAGGCCACTATTGATATATCTTGATTCTGGTGATTGAGAAATGCAGCAGAGATCAAGAAATTGTACAAATCTTGGATGTTACATTGGACAGAGCAGACTTTATGAAAGCTAAAAATAAGTGAGCGAAGAATACATTGATTATAATGGAAACACCCTTTCAGCCAATGCGTCATTAACATGCATTGCCACTTGATGTGAGGTAAAGCAGGACAGGTTACATAGTTAATTCCGATTTAAGGACAGATTCGGCAGGACATATTGCAGTTCCATTCAGTGTCCCGCAGGCAATGCCACTGTCACATCAAATTGGCTAAAAGACTGCATTTGTAGTATTTGATTAGAGTTGATAAGCTATTTTTGGAGTTCATCCAAGATTATGGATGTAGGTAAATCTTATTTTTAATTTCATCTAACTGTTGATTGAGCAAGTGATCTCAAAGCTTAATCTGTATTTTTTCCATATATATTTTTTCAAATATACTGCCAGCAGCCATTTTTGTGTTCTGATGGCTTTGTGACCTGTCCGTTACAATTTAAAGTCCACTCATGTAAACTCATTGGCACATATTTATTTTAAAAAGGTGCAAAACAGTTGAAGTCCAATACCAACTTTACTGACAGTAAAATATACAGTATTTTATCACCAGCGCAATACAGGATTTGTTGTAAAGCCACAAACCTTTTGTGATATAACAGCGAGTCTTTTATTTGAGCCTCAAATATTAAAGAACTGTTTGACATGAATGCTTCGATACCTGTTTTATTGTTTTTCTTCACTATGCTTCCACTGCTGAATGTTTTTCATCTGACACAGTATTTTCATAGTTATCTTTATCTTTGGTACAAAAGATGAATGCTTCTGAACACGTGTTCTACCAATGGTGAGCTGCTTAGATCTTGCATGAAGGCCACATGATCCAAGTCCATTGACTTCAATGGGTGACGGAAAGATAAAAATACACAGTTGTACACAGCAAGATATGAAGACTTAATCAACTCTCACTGAGTCTATTTGGTTCCACTCTGGAAAGATTGGACTCAAGTAGACTCTGTAAGAGCTAATTTGATTCTGTAAGAGTCAAAATAACACTGAACATTTTGCTGTGATGGAATGCACACCACTGAAAACTTCACTATTGCAATGAGGTAAAAGCTTTCTTGTCTAAACCATGCATTTTAATAAAATTGACATAATTTAGTGGTAATTTTATTTCCTTCCTTCTCTGTATGCAACGATAATTATGGACGGGCAGTTTGTGTGATTGGATGAATCTGTCTAATCAAATACTGGAATATAAAGCTTATTATCTCAGCAAATTTCCCTAGTGGATTCAGGCGTGCAATTTAAAAACCGGGAAAGCTGTTGACTTTTTTGTAGCATTTATGCGGCCATGACTTCGGATTTACAGATCAGGGGTGCGTTTCCTGAAAGCACAGATGCTAACTTACTGCATTGTCTCCAGTGCACAAACTGTTGTGCACTGAATAAAAGCAGAGGAGAGAGGATTCATGTGCGAAGAAAATAAAGAGCTTCTTTTTTATGTCTGAGGCAGGGCTTCACACACACATACACACACACACACACAAAGTACAACAACGGGGAAACAATAATCCCCGAAATACAATTAGTTTAGCTAGATTAATACAAGTGTGCTAAAAGTCTAAATACAAAGGTAGAGCACAATGTTTAGTCAAGGGCAGTTTACAAAGACTTTGTGACAGTACATTGTCAGTGGCAAGGTAGGTAGCCTATAGAATTAATTGGATAATTGAATCAGTAAGCACAGGTGAACATACAGTGCCGTGAAAAAGTATTTGCCCGCTTCCTGATTTCTTATTTTTTGCATATTTGTCAAACTTAAATGTTTCAGATCATCAAAGAAATTTTAATACAAAACAAAGTTAACCAGAGTAAATACAAAATGCAGTTTTTAAATGATGATTTCATTTATTAAGGGGAAAAAGCTATCCAAACCTACCTGGCCTAATGTGAAAAAGTAATTGCCTCCTATTCTCAAATCATGAATTAACTGTGATTAACCACATTTTTTGAGTCCAATTTCACTAGCCACACCCAGGCCTGATTACTGCCAGACCTGTTGAATCAAGAAATCACTTCAAATGAACCTGTTTGACAAAGTGAAGTAGGCTAAAAGGTTTCAAAAAGCAACACATCATGCCGCAAACTAAAGAAATTCAAGAACAGAAGAAAAACAAAGAAATTGACATCTATCAGTCTGGAAAGGGTGGCAAAGCCATTTCTAAGGCTTTGGGACTCCGGTGAATCACGGTGAGAGCCATTATCAACAAATGGAGAAAACTTGGAACAGTGGTGAACCTTCTCAGGAGTGACCGGCCTACCAAAATTACTCCAAGAGCGCATTGACGCCAGGAGGTCACAAAAGAACCCAGAATAACATCTAAAGAACTGCAGGCCTCACTTGCCTCAGTGAAAGTAAGTGTTCATGATTCAACAATAAGAAAGAGACTGGGAAAAAATGGCATCCAAGGCGAAAACCACGGCTGACCAAAAAGAACACAAAGGCTCGTCTCACATTTGCCGAAATGCATCTTGATGATCCCCAAGACTTTTGAGAAAATATTCTGTGGACTGACGAGACAAAAGTAGAACTTTTTGGAAGGTGTGCATCCTGTTACATCAGGCGTAAAATTTTCACAGCATTTCATAAAAAGAACATCATACCAAAAGTCAAACATGGTGGTGGTAGTGTGATGGTTTGGGGCTGCTTTGCTGCTTCAGGACCTGGACAACTTGTCAAAATTGATGGAACTATGAATTCTGCTCTCTACCGGAAAATCCTGAAGGAGAATGTCCAATCATCAGTTCGTGACCTCAAGCTCAAGCACACTTGGGTTATGCAGCAGGACAATGATCTGAAACACACCAGCAAGTCCACCTTTGAATGGCTTAAAAAATAGAAAATAAAGATTTTGGAGTGGCCTAGTCAAAGTCCGGACTTAAATCCGCTCGAGATGCAGTGGCATGACCTTAAATAGGCCGTTCAGGCTCAAAAACCCTCCAATGTAGCTGAATTAAAACAACTCTGCAAAGAAGAGTGGGCTAAAATTCTTCCACAGCGATGTGAAAGACTCATTGCTAGTTACCGCAAAAGTTTGATTGCAGTTGTTGTTCCCGAGGGTAGCACAACCAGTTATTAAGATTTAGGGGGCAATTACTTTTTCACATAGGGCCAGGTAGGTTTGGATAGCCTTTTCTCCTTAATAAATAAAATCATCATTTAAAAACTGCATTTTGTATTTACTTGGGTTGCCTTTGTCTAATATTAAAATTTGTATGATGATCTGAAACATTTAAGTGTGACAAATATGCAAAAAAATAAGAAAGCAGGAAGGGGGCAAACACTTTTTTTCAAGGCACTGTAGTTGTGCTTGTTGGAGCTGAAGCAGGCTCAGTACTCAGGTGATGTGGACTGTTGTGGGCGAGGCATGACACTTGCATCGTTGGAAACACCGACTGTTGTCAATGGACAAACTATGTAAGTTGCCACCATAGTTAGCAACTGTGCTTTTGGGATGTGCACCCCTGATCAGCTGAATTCAAATAACTTCCAATGGTCTGCCGTTTGTCGCTCAAAAATGCGCACCATCTGAGGAAATCGCCGCGCTCGCCAGTTTTCTGCTTGAATTCTCTATTCTTCCTTCAAATGTAAAGAAAGAACAAAGAAAAAAAAATGGGCAGAGAATGAGGCGGAAAAGTGGTTTGAGTGCTCATTCGCTAGGTCGCCAAGTGTGCCTCTGGGCCGCAGCGCCCGAATGTCGAGTCGCATTGGGAGCTACAGGCTCAGAGAGTGTGCTAAAAAATCAATACTTGACGGACCATAGCTCCCTGACAAATCTGCTCGGGTTCGTGGATGAATTCTTCGCAGAGCACTGCTGTGCAGTGACATACGGTTACAGCCACTCTGCCAAGAGCAGAAGGAAAATATTTCCAGAGATCCGCCCCGCTTCATATCCCCTCCCAGTACGCGATTAATGCAGACAGACACAACTTGCGGCATACCGAATGGCTCGAGTCCATTTCTCATGCCCAGACCAAGTAAAACTCTCCCACCTGATAAATGGATAACTCATCTTATCTGAATACTTTGATCAGCATCAAAACGGGAGATCAACGACACTTTTAAAGACTGCTTTCTGTGTGTACGTTTCTCCACTGTGTGTGTCTGTGCCGCTTTTAAAAGCGCATATGCTATTGGCGCCATCTACTGGGGATAAAAGAACCTTGCGCAAGTGCTCAATCACTTTTCTATACTAGGGATCAAACCTCCTACCTTCTAAGTCCCAGTCAAGCATCTTAACCTCCACGTTACAGTTTTTCAGTCACACTTTAGATGAAAGTGTTGCTCATAAAGGCTTTATACAGAATGTATAAACGCCTTCATAAATGAGACATAATGTCTTCATAAATCATACATGAGAGAATGTCATGCTTTTTGAAAGATGAAATAACACATCCTTATTCAGCATGTGATGCCAGATGTGACAATGACAACGTCACTTGGCTGACAATGTCGCTCTTTATAGCATTTAGCCACTAGCTAAGTGACACTGTCAGTTGCATCACATCTGGCATCACATGCTGAATAAGGATGTGTTATTTCACCCTTTTCAAAACATGACATTTGCTTATGTATGATTTATGAAGACATTATGTTTCATTTATGAAGGCATTATACATGCTGTATAAAGCCTTTATGAGCAACACTTCATCTAAAGTGCGATCAGTTTTTCCATACCTAAGTCATGTCTTGCTTATGAATAAAGCAATATTTGATGGTCATTAATGTAGTTTCATAGCGACACACAAAAGAGGACAATGGACATACACCGATCAGCCATAAAAATATTACCACTGACAGGTGAAATGAATAACATTGATTATCTTGATACAATGGAACCTGTCAGTGGATGGGATACATCAGGCGGCAAGTGAATATTTTGTCCTCGAAGTTGATGTGTTAGAAGCAAGAAAAATGTGCAAGCAGGATGCGCGCGACTTTGACATGGGCCAAATCGTGATGGCTAGATGACTGGGTTAGTGCATCTCCAAAACTGGAGCTCTTGTGAGGTGTTCCCAGTCTGCAGTGGTCAGTACCAACCAAAAGTCGTCTAAGAAAGGTAAACTGTTGAACCGGCGACAGTGTCATGGGCAGCTGAGGCGGAGCCAGAGGCACAATCCAACTGGTAGTTCATTGACAGCAATACGGTAGAGATTGGGGGCGGAACCCCAAGACAGAATAGTAGGGACAGAACACCAAGGAGGAATGACAGTTGAGCACTTTTGTAATAGGCTAAGCTTGAGCTGCTGTTGCCGGGCAGGCTTCCGAGAGGCTGTCAGGTGTTACAAAGGCTCTGCAGCACTGAACAGCTTCAGAGGATGGAGGGGTTGCTCGAGAGGAACGCAGTCTCAGTCCTGACTCCAGTTCAGCATTGGAAGCTTGTTCCTAACAAACAGGACAAGGAGAGCAAACTGGATAGGTTAGCAAGAACACAATCCCAGTCTTGGACCCTGATTAAGACTGGAAGCTTGTTCTTGATAACTTGAGTAGATGAACAGGAACAAACTTGAGTTGAGTTGACTTGAACTTGGTCCCAATCCTGAACCCTGATTAGGACTGGAGGCTTGTTCAGATTAACTAAATGATTAGAATGATTGCTTGGGGAAAAGGCTGTCACTGCAACAAACGAAGAACAAAAGTTTTTAAACGAAGCATTGATGATAGTAACTTGCACGAAAGGGAGTTTACAATCCAGCAACTTGCACTTGAACTAGAGGGCTTAAATACTCATTACGCAGTGGTGAAGCACACAACCACATAATGAGATTCAGCCAAGGGGGAGAGACACACAGTATGTAAACCAATCACAGTGCACATTCACTTAATTGATGCGCAAGCTGCCAAATTGCAGGGAGACACACTAGGAATTCACTTGAGGGTTGTGACACCATGGGAAGAAGGCAAGCCAGTGGAGGGTGTGTGATGCTTTGGACAATGTTCTACTGGGAAATCTTAGGTGAAGCAATTCACGTGGACGTTACTTTGACACCTACTACCTACCTGAACATTGTTGCAGACCAAGCACACCCCTCCATATAAATGGTATTCCCTAATGGCAGTGACATCTTTCAGCAGGATAATGCGCCCTGCCACATTGCAAAAATGGTTCCAGAACAGCTTGAGGACCACAACAATGAGTTCAAGGTGTTGATTTAGTGTCCAGATTCCCCAGATCTCAATGCAGTTGAGCATCTGTGGGATGTGCTGGACAAACAAGTCCAATCCATGGAGGCCCCACCTCACAACTTACAGGACCTAAAGGATCTGCTGCTAACGTCTTGGTTCCAGATACCACAGCACACCTTCAGAGGTCCACTTAAGTCCATGCCTCATAGGGTCAAAGCTGTTTTGGTGGCAAAAGGGGGGAATTACACAATATTAGGCATATGGTCATAATGTTATACCTGATCGGTGAATATCTAACCCAGCAGGAGTTTTTGCCAGTGCTGTGTCTTTCCACTTTAGTGGACGGAGTAGATTAATCTAACACTCCTGTCACTTAAACACTGAGATGCATACAGTGCTGTGAAAAAGTATTTGCCCCCTTCCTGATTTCTTATTTTTTTGCATATTTGTCACACTTAAATGTTTCAGATCATCATACAAATTTTAATATTAGAAAAAGATAACCCGAGTAAATACAAAATGCAGTTTTTAAATGATTATTTAATTTAGTAAGTGAAAAATGCTATCCAAAACCTACCTGGCCCTATTTGAAAAAGTAATTGCCCCCTAAACTCAATAACTGGTTTTGCCACCCTCGGTGACAACAACTGCAATCAAGTGTTTTCGATAACTGGCAATGAGTCTTTCACATCGCTGCTGAGGAATTTTGGCCCACTCTTCTTTGCAGAATTGTTTTAATTCAGCCACATTGGAGGGTTTTCATGCATGAACGGCCTGTTTAAGGTCATGCCACAGCATCTCAATCGGATTTAAGTCCGGACATTGACTAGGCCACTCCAAAATCTTCATTTTGTTTTTTTAAAGCCAGTCAGAGGTGGACTTGCTGGTGTGTTTTGGATCATTGTCCTGCTGCATAACTCAAGTGCGCTTGAGCTTGAGGTCACAAATTGATGGTCGGACATTCTCGTTCAGGATTTTCTGGTAGAGAGCAGAATTCATGGTTCCATCAATATGGCAAGTTCTCCAGGTCCTGAAGCAGCAAAGCAGCCCCAGATCATCCCACTACCACCACCACGTTTGACTGTTGGTATGATGTTCTTTTTATGAAATGCTGTGTTAGTTTTAAGCCACATGTAATGGGATGCACACCTTCCAAAAAGTTCAGCTATTGTCTCGTCAGAACACAGAATATTTCCCCAAAAGTCTTAGGGATCATCAAGATGTTTTTTTTGGCAAATGTGAGACGAGCCTTTGTGTTCTTTTTGGTCAGCAGTGGTTTTCGCCTTGGAACTCACCCATGGATGCCATTTTTGCCCAGTCTCTTTCTTATTGTTTAATCATGAATACTGACTTTAACTGAGGCAAGTGAGGCCTGCAGTTCTTTAGATGTTGTTCTGGGTTCTTTTGTGACGGTTAATCACAGTTAATTGATTATTTAACAAGGGGGGACAATTACTTTTTCACGTAGGGCCAGGTAGGTTTGGATAGCTTCTTTCCCTCAGTACATGAAATCAACATTTAAAGACTACATTTTGTATTTACTCGGGTTATCTTTGTGTAATATTAAAATTTGTTTGATGATCTGAAACATTTAAGTATCACAAATATGTAAAAAAAAAAAGAAATCAGGAAGGGGGCAAGTACTTTTTCACGGCACTGTAGCTTCGTATGAAGTGTTGTTAACTTGGGATAATACGCTAGTACCATTTAAATGGGATAGTTATTTTTATTGTTAGTGAGTTTTGCTACCACCCTGTGACGTCTTTCTCATAAATAAATAAAAAAATAAATAAATAAATACATTTAAGGTCAAACATAGTAAACTGAAAGAAGGTTACATGCGCTTAGGTGTGACACATGAAAATTGACATAAGTTTACATTACCCACCAGTTGGCTGCAGCTATGTTGACAGGTATAACTGACGCACTTTCACCTAGTAGCTAGTCAGTTTATCCAATCAGTTTGTTTAAGTACGAACCATACAGTTCATGGTACGAACACTTATTTAGAGGTCCTGCTGCATTTGGCTGCAGAGTAGAGCGAGGGCAGTCATGCTGTCTCTCGATTACGAGCGCTGAATCGGAATGGAACAGTGGTTCCAACGAAAGATTTGTTCCGCGTTTTACGTATTTAATGTCTATGTTATGGAAATGAGTAGTTTTTGGTGTACATACGTGTGCTTCAAAAAGTTAGCAATAAACATGCAGTAATCACCAACTGTAGAGACAATAAAAGCAATGTATGTGCGCATTCTGCTTGCTCTGTGGCCTCAGTGTCATTTGAGAAACGAAACCAAACACAGGAAACTTTACTGGTGACCTATGAGACATGTTTTGCTCTTGCGAAAACAAGCGAGCTACACCCGAGCCAGTCGAAGGTAAATGGAAGTCAATATTGTGGTTGCTGGCTATAATTTCACCGCGGGTTGCTGATTGTTCTCAAACAGGAAAAGTTTAGCCATTTAGCCACTGTGTGTCGATCGTTTTGAAACATATTCAGTGTTCAGTTTAACAAGTTATGATTGTGCCGCTGAGTTGTAAGGCAGATTTCCGAGTGCAGCCGTGAATTCATGCTTTTCTGGGGTAGTTTAGGTTGTAAATACGAATGAAAATACAGCGGCGTTGTTCTTAGTTCTGTATAACGTCAGATTTCACAAAATTGGCATTTGACTTTTTGTATTTCAGTTCTCAGAGTTACGTTAAACCGAGAGGACAATACAGATGGTTTCAATTGGCATAGTCCAAAAGTCAGTTCAAGTGGAGACTGGGACGTTGGGAACAGCGAATGTATTCGCCTGGTTCTCATTGGACACGATCTGCTGCGTTACGATTTCAGAAACTAATCTTTATCGCCACTGTATGATTCGACAAACGTTACAGTTTTATTGTTGCGCTTGGTAGAGTGCTGGTGAACTGATAAGATGTAAAAAAAAAAAAAAAAAAATCATTCGGATTTGGTCTCTATAGCTGTTTCAGTGTTAAAAAAGAGCTCCAACAAAGTACGTAATTCTAATAGTGGCTATTTATACTATTAAGAGTTGAAATAACACCGAAACTCTGACATGTGAAGCTTCGCGGTTGTGGCTCCATTAGGGAAAATAATGTTTTCAGGTACTATGTCCATGCACAGCCCTGCACACTTGCAGACCGCTAATCTCATTATTGTTGTGTCACTGCTTGTCAGATGTTCGATTTGTCACTAAGTCTCAATACGTAGGCACAGCTACACTGCTAAAAACTTAGTAAGGTTTTGAGTTTCACGCACTAATTTTAAATGAACTGAGAACTTGAAGTTGAGCCAACTCAAAAAATGCTGTGTAGCTGGTTACCCTCCATTTTTAAAGCTGAGTCAACTTTTCATTTTTTATAGTGTATTGTGTTCAGCAATCTTGGCAAGCAGCCAAGTTTTGAAGTACCCAGTTCAATTTCAAGCATTATGCATTTTTTTCGCAGCTTTGTGCGTTGTAATTGGCATTGCAATAGTCCTGAAAGCAAAACTGATTGTCATGGCATCGCATGCTCGTAATTTGCGTCAATTCCTCTTTTTCATAGTCATAAGGGGATCTTCTGGAGATGACGTTTGTTTTCCTGCTTTGGCGGCCGTAGACTTCAACACCCATGTTTTCTGATCCACGAAGGCCAGATCAGACATGGGGAACTTTTGTGGAATTGGCCGGACACCCCCCATGGACTCAATGAATGGCGGAAAAATTATGCGGGCTGACTCTAAAAACAGACTCAGGACTTGGAATAAAAGTCAAGGGGCACCAAGGAAAGTGCCCGACTCCGCAAAGAATCAGCCTGAAAAAAAGGATGACCGCTTTAAAGATATAGACGTCAAAAGGTAAACACTCACACCAAGCTCCTCCACCTTTTTTGGCATTTGGCTATGCGCTACTCCTTTCTGGTTATGATTTTGCAATGTGCCGTTGCTTTCCATTATGTCTCCTCTTTTGAGGAACTGGCTTCGCACCCCAAAGGAACCTTGTAAATTACAAGACCCTGTGCGCCTACAGTAGTTGTAGCCCTCTGACGAAGTATCTGAGCAACTCTGTAAGTCTCTGTGTAACTAAATGGTAAACCTTGGCACGGGAGGCGATTACTGGATGTGTCTAAAAAGAGCTGTCATTCATGTGGTTTATTTGTCCGTTACTTGTCTTGGTTTAATTAATGGTGAATTCATTCCCATGATCTCCACATTCCTCCACACTTGTTCTTCTTCTTTTGGGCTTTATGACAGTTTACAAACTCATTTTCCTCCACACTTTGCCGCAACCATGCTGAAAATTCAAGACCTGCTAGAATTCTAAGCCGGCGTAAGATGATTTAACCCCTTTGTGCAGAAAACAAACAGTGCATTCCAGGAAAAAACTGCATGGGCACTATCAGTCACTCCCACCAATTCTTCGGCGAGCACTATTTTTTTCACTCCTGCCATATGTTTGGCAGGCATGTTTTTCACCTTCCGGCACCCATTGTACTTCAGCTTTAACTTTACTGCGCCCCATTTAATTTCTTCTGTGCTTCGTAAGTATACTTATATTGTGCATGTAATGGCACCTGCTAGCACTAAGCCACCTACTCCATTCTCCACCTGTCCTGGTGTCCTGTCCTGTCCTTGGCTTGTAGGCTGCCTTTAGGATGTTACAGAGTATTGCCTGTTGTCCATACATGTATTTTATTTTGTTAACTTATCAGTTACCATGGTTACTAGTACAAATACCAAGCTGAAAAAGGAAGATTTGCTTTAACTACTGCTTCCAAGCCGACATCCGTTCATCCATCCTCACCCAGTCCCATAATGTAGTAAGATTAAAATAACCATAACGTTCTTTTAAGAGAGAGGAGGGAGAGAAATTTTCTATCATCAGGGCTCTAGAAAACCATTTTGATTCAGATATATTTAGATGAGAGGTAAAGAGACCCCTGAAGTTTTTTTTTTGGTAATAAAACTTTGTACATACTGAAAAACACATTAATAACATAGTGAATTTGAAAAGTAATGTCTTTCTTTATAAGAGATACACAACTTGATATCCTTAGCCGGTCTTATTGGTCTGCGTTGTGTTGCGTGTAATGAATAAGGCGAAGACCAGTCCTTTTTATTCTGTGTGCAACGCATTAATATCAGTACAGCAACTTCGCATATCACGTTTCTACATCCACACCTCTCCACAGCAGAGCTTAATACTAGCTGAGTATACAGCGTGTCATAACATTTTCCAGTTAACGGGACAGAAAACGTAACCTCCTTTAACCTTTTGATGGCGGAGGTAATTAGGAAACGGGGAGCTCACGTACCTGCGTGCAGTGCATTAATGTCAGTGCAGCAACTTCATAAGTCGTGTCTACGTGCACACCTTTAAAATAGAGATGGAAAAAATGGCGAACCGCATGAAAAACCGCCTGATGCTCCATTAGCTTGGACTTACGATAGGTAAATTAGCATGCTTCACAAAAGTGCTGTACACGATAAAAATGTATTAACCCCTTTGTGCAGAAGCCAAATCTGGCTATTTATTTGTTACCTTATTTAAAGCTTCATAATTCAAGATTGCAGCTTCACAGAGAGGAAGAGAATGGCTCCACTGAGTCAAGACACTTGAAGTGTTTAGAATTGCATCGTATATCAGTTTATTTTCATGATTTTGGTAGAGAAAAAGCACTGCAAACATAAAAAAAATCTTCATGAGAATTCAGCATTGAGGTTGTAAAAAAATACTGGGAATTGAAAAATGGCTGGGGGTTAAAACAATACATTTCTGGGATCATAAACTCCTTGACCACAAGTATAATTCCTCTGAACATTAAATTCTGAATTACCTGCTCTCTAGGGGCCAAATAAGACACCTCTAGGTGGCTCCCCAAACTCTAAGATCCCTGAAAATGGCGCACTTTCAAATCATAAAATAATAATATATTTAACACCAATCAACTTTTGATGCATGAAATTCAATATGAATTCATAATTTTCTGGTTGAATTTAGCATGAGTTTATTAATATAGGTGCAGTTGGATACCAATGGTCACCAGTAACCTCTCCAAACACAAAACATGTCTTTTCTCCATGATAAAGTGTAGAATTTTGTCCGTTTTTCTTCAGACTCCACAAGCCGTGTTGAATCGCGGCCGTGAGGAGGACTTGACGGGCGTTTATGGGTGCCGGTGCGATCGTGCCCGTCTAATGGCATGCACTGCTCCCAAGTTTGATGATTGGGTTTCTTGCCATTTACCGGTTTTGATGGTAATTAATTGTGAACGAAGTGGTTAACCTAATGTTTTTAGCTGCATGTCTGTCCAGTGTTGGGTCTGTTAAATGTATTGCCAAAGTTGGTTTTAAGATTTTGTAACACTTGTGTTAATGTATGTGTGTGTGTGTCTGTTTGTGGGGGGGGGATATGCAACAGCTCGGTATACCACTGTAGTTAATCACTTGTTTGGCAATTCGAGAGTCCTCTGTCCTCACCCAAAGCGTCTGTGAACAGTGTAGTGACAAACTTCAAATGCACTTTATATTTTCACACAATGTTGTTGGCCCTGTTCTGGTATAACGGTGTACATATAGACCTTGTGATGCATGAACAATATGCGGCTGAAATATTGGCCGAAAATTGATTTTGGAACCCACAGGACCCCCGTTTCATAAAGATAGATTTAGCTTTGTAACTGCTTTTTGGATCTTGGAACTGCTCATTCAGTATTTACAGTCTATGTTACACATTCTACTTTGCGAAACAGAGCCTAGATGTGGAGGTTACTACCTCTCACTCACTCATACACTCACTCACTCTTTTAATCTCTCTGTATCCCTCTCTCTCCCCCACATACTGCAGCAGTAAAAGAGGTGCAGTTGAGAGAGGGCATGAAAGTGCAGGATCCAGGATGAGTCTGGATGAGAAAAGAGGCGGGAAACAGGCTGGCAAGGGGAGCCCCGCCCGGGAGAAGATGGACACCAATCACAGCGTTTCTACCAGCAACTCTACCATCCAGCCCAAAAAAGCCAAAAAACTAGAATCATCTGCAGAATACCAGAGGTAACAGTGCAGCCCATCTAGAGAGTGCCAGAAATCCCCAGCAGATTTAGCTTTGGGATCTCATGGTTGCACTTCTGTAAACAAATTGATTGATTGGCCAGTGAGTCTGTAGATGTTGTTTTTATTGCCTGAATGATAGAAAGTCTCATTAACCGGCAGAGACTTGCTTCAGAGATCCAGCATCTTATTCTCTTATCAGTGCTTCCCCCTGAAAAAATGTTTTTTTTTCCAGCAGAGGTGCAGCTGATTTAATGGTTGAGTACAGTTTTCATGGTCAGCTGACTGAAAACCAAATTTCCCTTTTTGTAGCGCTAAACACAAGGCTATACTGTCTGTCAGAAAACAGTGGTGATGGACGTAATTGGAAGAGAGAACTGCCAGTGAAGTCAAGATGCAGACTGCATTCTGACGCTTCTTTTTCTGTGTGCGAGTCCTCCTTTGCTGCATTTGTGACTTTTTTCTAAACTACTGCACCAGAGCTAAAGATTGATTGAGGACCATTTTTAAAGGCGCAGCTCAGTCCTTGTGAAGCAAAAGATTTTTTTCTGATTTTGAGCTTGCGACACCACCTGTTTTTGTAGAGAATCCCTCAAATAGGGTGTCTCACTATGCATGCTTCATTTTGCATTGAGGAAAGTCCAATTTGGACTGAAATGTTTGCACCTCTGCACTTTTTTTGCACTTTTGCACATTTTTTATTTGTCTGTACAGCCCCGTGATAAATTTAAAAAGATATATCTGAACTCAAGACTTAAGTCTGACGCTCCTTCTTTTTCTATGTGCGAGTCCTCCTTTGCTGCATTTGGCATATATTTCTTGAATCTACATAGTAGCATCTGTGGATTCTCCAAATTTCAAGTATCTATCTAGTTGGAGTAAAATTTTATGGACTCCTAAAGATGGTCCCAAATTAACCGAGAAGGTCACTTTCAGGTCATACTGGTAACTTTGACAGGGGACAGCCCTAAAATACTTTAGAGTGCCAAAGAAATTTTTGGTGCCTTTCATACACAATGGAAGAAGTTATAAATGAACCTATTCACAAGTTCCATTCTTGTCTGGAGCATTGAGATACCTGACCTCTAAGTAGGGCCAAAACAGCTGAAGTTCACTTTTCAAGGCCAAATATCTCTAAACTCCAGCAAGATACCAGAGGTGTTCTTACATTATGCTATTTCATTTTAATAGACCTTCACCATAAAGCATAGTTTCTCAAGGGATGTTGCTGGAGTAAAATAAAGATTAAGTCTAAAAAGTGGATTTTAATTTCTTTTTTCCCCAAACTTTGAGCCCCTGCCACACGATTCTCCAAGTGACCACTTGGTGGTAAATGATTCACGGGAAAGTTCAAGTACTTAAGAGCCATTCTGTGAGAATATGGCACTTTTTGAAGAAGTTGAGGAGTTGACCCCCCTGGAATTGAATGAAACTTGGCACATAGGTAGATATGGTAGTCTCACGGAAAAAGCCAAATTTTTAGGTCCATATCTCACTTAGTCTGCCTGTGGCGCCACCTGGAAGCCGCTGAAGTGGCTCAGTTTTGCTGTTGACACCACATTTTACATCTGTTATTATGACTTAAGGGTACACAGTACCAGATGTGTTATACTTTTATCATGACCTGGGACACTTCAAGTCTGGATAGACATCAGCACCACATCAGCGCCAAGCTGGATAACTGTATTATTAAGCCTGAATTATTTGAGAAGTCACAGAAAAAATTGAAAATGGGAATGGGAATAAAATAATATCCCAGGCATATACCAATCAAGAATGCTTTATTAAGTGTTTACTCACAACAAAACTATCATTTTCAGTTAATAGTACCTTGGTATCTTGCTGGGTTATTGCAATGGATGGCCAGAAAGATGGTCTAAATTCATTTTTGGTTCATGTTTGCGATATATTTTCTCTGTAACCCAGATTTGTCCTGTGAGGGTAAGTGCTGTTTGTTGTGCATTTGGAGCTCTATTTTCGGGAATACTAAGCATTTCTTTGGTAGTATCTTCACTTTCAAGCTAGACGGAGCCAAAGTTGGAGGAAAACTCGAAATTGACCATTTCATAGCAGATTGTGCCTATGTTTAGACAACATTATTGTGTTTACCCAGCAAGATAGAGATCTGAAATTCTCTGGATACATACTCCCTTTGGGGTACATTACAGCATTAGTAAAATCTCAATGGTAGTATTTTCAGTGCAGATAATATTAAACATCAAATGTCGGAAAAATTCACCTCTAGGGGGCACTGTAGGCTGGATGCAAGTACTGGCCATCCCCAGCAATGTACCAAAGAAATTGTTTTTGAATTATTATGCACACAGCTAGTTTTCTCTGAAAATGAAGGGTTTAGCTTGGTACTATTCTGGATGGACAGCTATCTGACCAAAGGTGGTGCTCTAAAGAACTAATGCTCTACTGACCTAATATTCCATATTCCCAGACATATACCAAAGTTCTGTTTTTTGAAATGTATGAAGTACATGCACGGTTATACATAAAATTTGTCATCCCTTTGGTATAAAGCTTGTTTGGTTGTAAACTGGTGGTGACTGTGAGCGTTACAAACGCACAATACATCGGCTATTACCAATTACAGGTACAGCGCAGTCAGAATTGTACAGCATGTTATAAAACATGACCAGTCCGAAATTTTTAAATGCCAAAAAAAGAACTAATGTAAAAGACGTATCACCATAAGCATGAATGCAGACATGCATCAACAGTATACGTACACTTACATAAAAGAACAGTCCATAATTTGAACTCTAAAAAAGAATTTTCATCACACAACCATGTACATGAAGACAGAATGTATAGTACAAAAGTTAAAACTGTTATATACTTTTCATGTTTTCCAAAGTGAAATGATGTCAGCACAGCATGTGACTAGCTCTCTCCGTCAGTCTGTTTTTGGAATTCAATTGTGGGTTGGCAGCACCTAGTGGTGCGCACCAGAGGTGCTCCTTGGCCTTGGCCCTGAGCAGCCATCCATGCCCTTCTTCGTTCGATCTGGGTCGATGTTACCAGCGGAGCCAGTCGAGCCCGAGGCAAGCCCTACGACACTGCATCCTGGGTCTCTACAGGGCTGCTTACAGGCCGTTGATAGTGAGCTTGTCTGTGTCTGAATTAAATAGTGTGCTGCAGCCTGTTTGGTGCAATAGTTGCGCCAACACCCATGGCTTGGTATGCACGGAAATGGGAAGTCTGTAAAAGAAACCCTGCCCTCCCAACCAGCGGGTATCCTATAGGCTAGACATCATGGGCAGGTGTTAGGAATGAAGGCATGCAAGTTACCACTACAAATGAACTGCCCTTTTCTTGGCAGGGTGCTGCTTGCTTGCTAGGACCTCTGTGCCCTTTATCAGGACAACCACTCGCTAGACGCGCCTGCTGTGCCCTTTTTCATACCCAAGCACCATACCCTCGGGCACATGTGTCAAACTGGTGTCATGGAGGGCCAAGAGGCTGCAGGTTTTCATTCCAACCAAAACCTCCACCAGGTGATTTCACTGATTACCTCACCTTCAAGCAGAGAGAAGGGACTTAATTAGTGAAATTACCTGGTGGAGTTTCTGGTCAGAATGGAAACCTGCAGCCTCTTGGCCCTCCATGGCACCAGCATGACACCCCTGCTCTGGGGAAATCCTAGAATTAACACTGAAGCCTGCTCTCCAGGTCTCATAGTAAAGTGAAAATGCGGAGAATGTGTTATTTTCTGAAAACGCACCAACACCACAAAACTGTACCCTGTACTGACTACTGGTAAATGTCTTGCATGTTGACACAAGGCTGCAATCACCACCAACATTCTTTTCCAATTTACAACTAACCCAGCTTTATACCAAAGAGGTTACAACTTAATGTATAACTGTGCATGTACTTTATATATGTCAAAAAACAGAACTCTAGTATATGTCCGGGAATATGGAATATTAGGTTTGTGGAACATTAGCTCTTTAGAGCACCACCTTTGGTCAGATAGCTGTCCATTCAGAATACTACCAAGCTAAACTCTTCATTTTCAGACAAAACTAGATGTTTGCATCACAATTCAAAAACAATTTATTTGGTACATTGCTGGGGATGGCCAGTATTTGCATCCAGCCTACAGCGCCCCTGGGGGCAAAATTTTCCGATGTTTGATGATGAATATCGTCTACATTGAAAATACTACCATTGAGATTTTACTAATGCCGTAATATAACCCAAAGGGACTATTTATCCAGAGAATTTCAGATCTCTGTCTTGCTGGGTAAACAATATAATGCCACCTAAACAAAGGCACAATCTGCTGTGAAATGGTCAATTTCGAGTTTTCCTCCAACTTTGGCTCTGTCTAGCTTGAAAGTGCAGATACTACCAAAGAAATGCTTAGTATTCCCGAAAATAGAGCTCCAAATGCACAACAAACAGCATTTACCCTCACAGTACAAATCTGGGTTACAGAGAAAATATACTGCAAACATGCACCAAAAATGAATTTCGCCCATCTTTCTGGCCATCCATTGCACAAACACAGCAAGATACCAAGGTACTATTCACTGAAAATGAGAGTCTTGTTGTGAGTAAACACATAATAAAGCATTCTTGTTTGGTATATGTCTGGAATATTATTTTATTCCCATTCCCATTTTCAATTCTGATTGTTATTTCTCAAATAATTCTGGCTCGATAATGTAGTTACCCAGCTTGGCGCTGATGTGGTGCTGAAGTCTAACCGGACTTGGAGTGTCACAGGTCATGAAAAAAGTATAACATATTTGGTGCTGTGCACCGTTAAGTCATGATAGTTGATGTAAAATGTGGTGTCAACAGCAAAACTGGGCCACTTAAGTGGCTTCCAGGTGGCGCTATTGGCAGGCAAAGTGAGATACAGACCTAAAAATTCGGCTTTTTCTGTCAGACACCCATATCTACCTATGTGCCAAGTTTCATTCAATTCCAGGGAGGTCAACTGTGCACCGAGTGTCAATTTCTCATGGAATGGCTCTTAAGTAAACATATCCATCAGAAATAGGTTGGCAGATTGAACTGATTTACCTTTATAATGCATCTCATAAGACTGGTTTTTTCCACTTTTTCCCTATTTTGGCCCTGACTTTCCGGCTTCCAGGTGGCGCTGCAACCAAACAAAGCGACCATTGGCAAAAAAATTTGTTCAAATCTAGGGGGGTCATTTCCACAAAGTGTCCAAAAAGTGCTATTTTCTCAGACAATGGCTCTTAAAAGATTTTTTTTTCACCAAAAGTATGAATCTAACTAGTTTTCCTATGCTCTGATTCAGTGGGTACTCTAACTCACAATATGCACTTTAATATATATGGTTATCGTTGGATATTAACTGGCTAAAATTGTTGGTGCAGTTTGGTATTTACTTGCTCAATAGCCTGCTGGTAAAAGGCTTTGTCTTTTAAACCTGTGACTTCTACGCACAATGGCACGATTGCCTAGTTACGAAAGACATTCCTCGGGAAGCCGCCGAGCCTCTCGTGTTTGATGATTGGGACTCTTGCCGTTTACCGGTTTTGATGGTAATTAACTGTGAACAACGTGAATAACCTAAAGTTTTCAGCTGCATGTCTGTTTATGTTGGTTCTGTTGAATGTATTGCCAAAGATCGTTTGAAGATTTTGTAACACTTGTGTTAATGTATGTGTGTGTGTGTGTGGTGGTGGGGGGGGATATGCGACAGCTCATTGTAGTTAATCACCTGTTTGCCAATTCGAGAGTCCTCAGTGCTTATCCAAAGCGACTGTGAACAGTGTAGTGACAAACTTTGCCTCAAATCATCTGATTACAAAAAAAGTATCTATATATATTCCCATCTTGCCCTTTCAAATGCACTTTATATTTTCAAATATTTTGTGACGCATGAATAATACACTGCTGAAATATTGGCCTAAAATTGATTTTGGAACCCACAGGACCCCCCGTTTCATACAGATGGATTTAGCTTTGTAACTGCTTTTTGGATCTTGGAACTGCTCATTCAGTATTTACCGTCTATGTTACACATTCTACTTTGCGAAACAGAGCCTAGATGTGGAGGTTACTACCTCTCACTCACTCATACACTCACTCACTCTTTTAATCTCTCTGTATCCCTCTCTCTCCCCCACATACTGCAGCAGTAAAAGAGGTGCAGTTGAGAGAGGGCATGAAAGCGCAGGATCCAGGATGAGTCTGGATGAGAAAAGAGGCGGGAAACAGGCTGGCAAGGGGAGCCCCGCCCGGGAGAAGATGGACACCAATCACAGCGTTTCTACCAGCAACTCTACCATTCAGCCCAAAAAAGCCAAAAAACTAGAATCATCTGCAGAATACCAGAGGTAACAGTGCAGCTCCTTTAGAGAGTGCCAGAAATCCCCAGCAGATTTAGCTTTGGGATCTCATGCTGAAATCTGGGTGCCCCACTGTGTCTGCAGGTTTCCCAGCAATGGTTGCACTTCTGTAAACAAATTGATTGATTGGCCAGTGAGTCCGTAGATGTTGTTTTTATTGCCTGAATGATAAAAGGTCTCATTAACCGGCAGAGACTTGCTTCAGAGATCCAACATCTTATTCTCTTATCAGTGTTTCCCCCTGAAAAAATTTTTCCAGCAGAGGTGCAGCTGATTTAATGGTTGAGTCTATCTGGTTCTCATGGTCACGTGAGTGACAACCAAATTTCCCTTCCTGTAGCACTAAACACAAGGCTTTGCTGTCTGTCAGAAAACAGTGGTGATGGATGTAATTAGAAGAGAGAACTGCCAGTGAAGTCAAGATGCAGACTGCGTTTTCTAATCCTTTCTATTGACTATTCAAAAACAGCAATGATATTCACTCTACAAACCATGGGAGAGGATCAGGGAAACTGCAGGTCAGTAAGAGAACAGGGCAGGGAAATCAGGTGAGCTGCAGATTAGACCCATTGTTCCCAAAGTCGGTCCTGGGGACCCACTGTGTATGCTGGTTTTTGTTCCTACCACAGTTACGATCCCATAATTTTAACAAGCTATTATTTTTTTAATCACTTGCTTTTCAGATGAGAGGGACATTTTACCCCCTTAAACCACATCATGACACAAATGGCTATGCATTCCATGATGTTTCAAAGCCCAACATTTATTTTTTTGTTGATGTATTCCAAGTAAAGATGCCAAGCGAAGGTAGCAATATGTTTTGTGATCAAATGCAAGATTGTGATCAATCAAGAAGCTGCTGGTTAGGGTTCTGATTGGTTTCAGGAAGGAACTGTGTAATGTGGTAAATAGCCACTAGATGGCAGTATTGACTTTTTTTTTGTGAAGCCCAGTCTGAAGCTAGGTTGGGCATGTCCAGGGCATGCCCAGAGGGGAAAGTCCCAGATATGGGAGGGGGCTGGACAAGAGTATATAAGGAGATAAATCGAGAGTGTGGAGTAGTAGGAGAAATTGCAAGAAGGATACATTTGACCAGACCTGTCACTCTTTTCAAGACCTTTTAAGCTTTTTGTGGATTTTTGCCTGTGTTGGAGCATTTTCCTGTCCCAGGACATCACAACAGAGCAGCCCATCTCCATTACAGGGAACTGTAAATAACTTATTTTTTATTTTATTTCAATCTTGGTCAGTAGGGTAGAGAGTAGATTGGTTCTGTTTGTTTAATTAAATCTGTTGAAGTTTAACAATTTTGTCTGTCATCCCTTGCTGTCCGTGACGCCATAACAAATTGACGCCATAACAAATTGGGGCCATAACAACTGCAACACCTGCAAACAAGTAACATTTAACAGGTTTGACTCATTGTAATATGCTTTGTCTTTAAATGCTTAATTGCCTTGATAATTAGTTTTAGTGACCATGTGTCCTAAATTTGATCAGTTAGAAGCCATTTCATAGTTTTGTCATCAATTGCAAATTTTCCACTTCTACGTTAGAAAAGCAATTTCCAATATAGCTCACTATGAACATTTTCATCATGGCCATTTTTGGTATGTGGTCTAAAAGGGTAAATAATCAGGATGAACAGGAATAGTGCAATTAAAAACAATTAACAACTTGTTAGCATTCTGATATTTGAGCTGTGGTTAGAGCAAAAACCAGCATACACAGTGGGTCCCCAGGACCGAGTTTGGGAACCACTGGATTAGACTATTTGTTGTGTATTTTCAGTTTGGTTTTTTTTTTGAGAAATTTGCTCATGCGCGGATGCTGTGTCCGTAGACACTTCCTTGTGGACGCTCTACAGGCTATAATTCTTGACAGATTACTTTCATATTTGGTTTGGATATGTGTTATACTTAAGTTATGACTCATATCAATTTTGGTTCCCATGGAGACAGTGATGGCCTAGTAATGCGCAAATTTGTGCTGAAACATATAGATTTACTTGTGGACGCAGTACAAGCTGGAGAAGCGCTTTCGGGGGCTACACCCATGCGGTCGCGGCCGACCGGACTGCCTTGTTGCCATGGACTGAATAAAAAAAATGGACGCAGCACCCTGGTCTGAAACATGAAGCCCATGCGGAAGTACCGTAAAATGGCATTCTATTTAATGGCCAGCAGATGGCGACGTCGGTGGTTGCAGAAAGAAGTTCAATGCTATGGAAGTCTGAGAAAATGACCCCACTTTCCCACCTGATTTTTCATTTAAATGATTTTTCACATTATTTTATGGTAGCTATAGCAAGTTTCAAGTCTCCTTCGATATATCATGTTGTTAATTTTTGTAAATTATGGTCCCATATAGACTAGAATGAAGGATAAAGCCAGAATATGCTTTAGGGGCGTGGCTATCCTCTGGTCCTTGTCCGATACGGTCAGATCCTGAGCCACGGTCCTGCCCGGATCTTCAATACACGCTCTTGTCCAATAGAAATCACATCCAGTTTCAAAATGACAACATGGTGCAATTCAAATTGCCAAAATCGAGGCTTCCTTTATGGTATGCTGAAACCAATGGGTGACGTCACGGTAGCTTCGTCCATCTTTTTGTACAGTGTATGCCTGTTGCGAGACTCAGATGGACACCAGGCTCGAGACAGCAAGACTTGGTTGAGAATATTTATTAAAAACAGAAGACAAAACAGGCACGATGGCCAACAAAAAACTTGGCCCAAAGGGTTGCAAAAATCTAACCAAGAAACGCTTCACAGAGCTGATAACAAAATACAAAACGAGGAAAATAACTAGAAACTCTAGGGAAGTAAACCACTAAACAAAAATAAACGAACTTTGCGATGGCACGAGGCACATGCCAAAATACAAAACGAGTTCTATGAAGAAACCACATGGCAAGACTATGAACAAGAAATGCTTTGAAATGGCAAGAAACCGACCATGAAACGCACAAGAAACGAGACTCTGTCTGCCAGCCAACTCCAACCTCTCCCCAGATATAACAGGGAATCACGAGACAATGATGAGCACCTGTAGAGCAACAGGGAGAAACGAGATTGCATGATTACGAGGCACAAGGACGAGAGAGGAAAAACACCTGTGGCGTGACTGGACAACAAAAGCAGGTAATTCTTCATTAAGAAAAATGAGCATGTTGCAGCATATAAGAACCTAATAAGATACTATGAACAGTAAAAGTGTTGAACTAGATAATAGTAGAGCACAGGTAAGAATGTAGCGAAAGCAGGAAGCATGCGAGTCAAATCCCTATCTAAATTAGTAACGTAGTGGCTATTGCCCCGGACGCCGGCTCTATTATTCGAGCTTTTCCTGTTATTGACCCGGACGTTACTTCTAATTTAGGACGAGCCCATTTAGTAATGTCAATGACAGAATCATGCTAGTGTGTGATGCAGTGGCGTTAGAGGGCCCGAAGATCACGGGCATCCAGTAAAGGTCTTCAGCCTTGTCCCTTACGCACAGAGATTTTTCCAGTTTCTCTGAATCTTTTCATGATGTTGTGCGCTGTCGTTGATGAGACCTTCAAAGCCTTTGTAATTTGACGTTGAGGAACATTGTTTTCAAAGTATTCCACAATTTTTTTTACGCAAGCCTTCACAGGTTGGAGGGCCTCTGGCCATCTTTGCTTCTGAGAGACTCAGCCTCTCTAAGACATCCCTCTTATAGCCAATCATGTTACACACCTAATGCCAGTTAACTTATTTACTTGCTAAATGTTCTTTCAGCAAATTCTCTTATATATTAATTGCTTTTTCAGCCCTTTTTTGCCTGTGCCCCAACTTTTTTGAGACCTGTTGCAGCCAGAAAATTTGAATTGAGCTCATTTTGTGGATAAAAATATAAAATGTCTCAGTTTCAACATTTGAAATGTTATTTATGTTCTATTGTAAATAACATACTGGCTCGTGATCTGAAAGTCATTGCATTTTGATTTTATTCACAATTTACACTTTGTCCCAACTATTTCAGAATTAGGGTTGTAAATGTAAAACCTTGGCATGGGAGGCAATTACTGGATGTGTCTAAGGGCGCTTTCACACCGGTAGTTTGGTTCAGTTGGTCCGGACCAAGTGCAAAAACATATACATTGAACAAAAAGTATGGCAGACGATGTCAGGTTCAACCCATTTTTGAGCCGGTGGATCCCCGACTAGAATGTCCCACCTTTAAAGACTGGCAGCATGTGCAGTTGTATGAAGTATTGCGATTCTGGGAACGTAAGAGTAAGCAGTGCTGTTTGACAGGGGGACGGTTTTACTTGCGAACCAAAGCTCTGCCTGAAGTTCGGTCCGTGTTACAGCTAGAACAGGAGCAATTTAGCTTTAAAGCGTGGATGCATTATGATCTGAAGTTTCCATGCAGACCCTGTTTCCTTGTGCGTCGATATGTGATACACCATTACAAAGTATGGGCTTCATTTGGTGACATAAATCATTCGATTGTTTGTTGCGTCGTTATTATTCGTTCAGGGTTAGCGCCAACTAGCTAGCTAGCTAACATCACACCCGGAAGACTCTTGCTTGGCGTTTTGAACTTGCCAGGTGTGCCTGAAATCGCAGTCGTTTTCAGTTGAGTCAGGTTTGCGCTTTAAGTGTCTGCAGATGGGTCACTAAAGTCAGTTTATTTCAAGCCACGTAGATGAGGTGAGTCGAACTTCTATGATCTAGTAAATATGATAATTCTGGCTTCTAGCGTGCGAATCTCCACTTGCTATGGCTTGCTAAATTTGCTGCTGTTAATCTGTAACGCTGTCGTTAGATATTAACTGGCTAAAATTGTTGATACGGCTTGATATTTACTTGCTCGATAGCCAGCCAGGAAAAAAGGCTTTGTCTTTTAGACCTGTGACTTCTACACTGAATGGCATGATTGCCTAGTTAACGGTAGACATTCCTCGGGAAGCCGCCGAGCCTCCCGTGTTTGATGATTGGGTTTCTTGCTGTTTACCGGTTTTGATGGAAATTCACTGTGAACTTCGTGGTTAATGTTTACATCTGCATGTCTGTCCAGTGTTGGGTCTGTTAAATGTATTGCCAAAGTTGGTTTTATGACTTGTGTTAATGTGTGTGTGTGTGTGTGTGTGTGTTTGGGTGAAGGGGAGACATGCGACAGCTCACTGTAGTCAGTCACCTGTTTGCCAATTCGAGATTCCTTAGTGCTTATCCAAAGCGACTGTGAACAGTGTAGTGACAAACTTCTCCTCAAACCATCTGATTACAAAAAAAAAAAAAATCCCATCTTGCCCTTTCCAATGCACTTTATATTTTCAAATAAAATGTTGTTGGCCCTGTAATGGTGTGCCTATAAACCTTGTGACGCATGAATAATACGCGGCTGAAATATTGGCCCAAAATTGATTTTGCAACCCACAGGACTCCCGTTTCATAAAGATAGATTTAGCTTTGTCACTGCTTTTTGGATCCTGCTCATTTAGTATTTACAGTCAATGTTACGCATTCTACTTTGCGAAACAGAGCCTAGATGTGGAAGTTATTTCCTCTCACTCACTCATACACTCACTCACTCTTTTAATCTCTCTGTATCCCTCTCTCTCCCCCACATACTGCAGCAGTAAAAGAGGTGCAGTTGAGAGAGGGCATGAAAGCGCGGGATCCAGGATGAGTCCGGATGAGAAAAGAGGCGGGAAACAGGCTGGCAAGGGGAGCCCCGCCCAGGAGAAGATGGACACCAATCACAGCGTTCCTGTCGGCAACTCTACCATCCAGCCCAAAAAAGCCAAAAAACAAGAACCACCTGCAGATGTCCTGAGGTAACAGTGCAGCTCCTCTAGAGAGTGCCAGAAATCCCCAGCAGATTTAGCTTTGGGAACTCATGCTGAAATCTGGGTGGCCCACTGTGTCTGCAGGTTTCCCAGCAATGGTTGCACTTCTGTAAACAAATTGATTGATTGGCCAGTGAGTCCGTAGATGTTGTTTTCATTGCCTGAATGATAGAAGGTCTCATTAACCGGCAGAGACTTGCTTCAGAGATCCAACATCTTATTCTCTTATCAGTGCTTCCCCCTGAAAAAATTTTTCCAGCTGAGGTGCAGCTGATTTAATGGTTGAGTCTATATGGTTCTCACGGTTACGTGAGTGAAAACCAAATTTCCCTTCCTGTAGCACTAAACACAAGGCTGTGCTGTCTGTCAGAAAACAGTGGTGATGGATGTAATTGGAAGAGAGAACTGCCAATGAAGTCAAGATGCAGACTGCATTTTCTAATGCATTCTATTGACTGTTCAGAAACAGCAATGATATTCACTATTTCTAACAATTGATCAGATTTATAAATTTCTACAAACCATGGGAGAGGATCAGGGAAACTGCAGCTCAGTGAGAGCAGGGCAGGAAAATCAGGTGAGCTGGCAGGTGTGAGCTGCAGATTAGACCCATGGTTCCCAAAGTCAGTCCTGGGGACCCACTGTGTGTGCTGTTTTTTGTTCCTACTACAGTTAAGGTCCCATAATTTTAACAAGCTATTATTTTTTTAATTACTTGCTTTTCAGATGAGAGGGCCATTTTACCCCCTTAAACCTCATCATGACACAAATAGCTATGCATACCATGATGTTTCAAAGCCCAACATTTGTATATTTTATTTTGATGTATTCGAAGTAAAGATGCCAAGCGAAGGTATCGATACATTTTATGTGATCAAATGCAAGATTGCGATCAATCAAGAAGCTGCTGATTAGGGTTCTGATTGCAGGTGTTTAAGTTCTTTGCTGAAACCAAACAAGTAACATTTAACAGGTTTGACTGATTGCGATTCCCCCCAAGAGGGAGGAGAGACGTTTTGTTTTTATACGGTTTCCCGTCCGCCGCGTTCGTATTCGCGTCCGTGTCCGCATCGGCGTTCCCACTGTTTCCGGGCTCTAACTTGGAAACAGTTTCGGATATTTACACACTCTATCAACATTGTATGAAGATGTGCTTTTTACTATTTTTGCTAAAATCTTTTTTTTTTTTTTTTTTTTTTTTTTTGCTTGCTTCCATGGTAACATTTTGGACTTTGTCTCAAAATGGGGGTATGATTCGTTTCCAGGCTGTATCTTAGAAACTAATTAAGATATTTACCTCAGACATTGCACACACTTTCAACATGGCATGTAGATGCGCCTTTTGCCATTTTTCTTCAAATTACTTTTTTAATTGTCTCACCCCAGGAGGAGGGGGAGACATATTGTTTTTGTATGGTTTTGCGTGCGGGTCCACGTTCCCACCATTTCCAGGCCATAACTCAGAAACCGTTTGATATTTGTCCATGAACATTTGCATACATTTGCATAAGCTCGTGCAGATGTGCCTTTTACTATTTTGAGTTCATTAACTTCTCTAATTTCTTCCTAAATGCCTGTGAACATCAATGAGGGGCAGCTGCATGTGGCTGGGGGGAGACATTTATTTTCTGCCTCAAAAACAATCTCTGGTTATAATATGCTTTGTCTTTAAATTCTTAATTGCCTATTTAATAGCTAGTTTTAGTGACCATGTGTCCTAAATTTTATCAGTTAGAAGCCAGTTCATAGTTTGATGTCATCAATTGCAAATTTCCACTTTTTTATGTTAGGAAAGAAATTTCCAATATAACACACTCAGAGCATTTTTTTTTTCCATCATGGCCATTTTTGGCATGTGGTCTAAAAGCGTAAATATCCAGGATGAACAATAATATTGGAATTAACAACAATTAACAACTCGTTAGCATTCTGAGAGTTGTGGTTGGAGCATAAACCAGCATGCAGGACTGAGTTTGGGAACCACTGGATTAGGCCATTTGTTGTGTATTTTCAGTTTGGTTTTTTTGAGAAATTTGCTCGTGCGCAGACAAAAGAGCAACATGTTTTTGTAGCTGCACCAGGGCGTACTGGCATTGCACGTGTGTTTGAGTTTGAATGTGTGTGTTGTGGGGGCTCCAGTTTGTTTCTTTTGCTCACCACTTGCACTCAGCTTCGCTGGGGGATGAAGATACAAATTGTTTGCATTTGTTGCATTTATCATGTGCAATGCGAAATTTCAGCAGCGGCGCTCGTCATTCCATTATATCCAATGTGAAATTGAGCAGCGGCAGTGCACTGCCGCTAAATGCATATTGGGGTCATACTGCTTATTGCAGGTTGTGGAGTACCCGAGTCACCGGGATAAACCCCCCTCAAAGTCCCTTTCGCCCTTTCACCTTCCAAAGGGTTTGTGGTGTCAGTGAACCAGAACATGTGATGGTCACGCCCACTGGAGTCTGACTGAGTTGAACAGAGACGACAGATCTAGGAAAAAGTGTTCAATTCGCTGGGTGGAAGTAGATCCCCGTGCTCGTTTACTCACTAAAAATCCCGCTAGTCACGAGGCTTCTCTACCACGATGTGTTTTGTCTGGCTGTTGGGCTGATTGTTTGCACAAGACAAGACGAGGATGTTTAAGAAGGCAGCACATGCATATTCAGTCTGAAAGTTATGGAATAAATATACAGCTACTGCCTTACTCACTTCAGTACAGCTGAAGCCTGTTCATTTTTAAAGTTAATTCAATGGTGGAAAGTTATTTCTTGCTCTCCAGTTTTCTGGGTGAAGTCGAGCAAAAATCTCCCTCAAATAAAATCCCTTCTACTAATTCAACAGCTCGTGAGCAGCATTCATGAACAGTCTTACCTTGACTGTATTCGCAAATCAATGGTTTGCCTCTCTTTAGGCTTTCAGCTAGTGCACTGTATGTGATATTACAATATGATATTGAATATCAAGTTGATATGTTGCACCAAGGGCAAAAAATGTCAATTGGGTGGTACGCTATGCAGTATTCCTGCAGTTTGTCATCTAGTCATATTTTAGTGGTAGAAGGTTATATTTGCCCACTGCGAGATGAGTCCCAATGCATGATTTGTTTGTCAAACACTAGACTTGCAAGTCCTGACTTGGTCTTGTGAATCCCTCACTCGACTTGCAAATTGCACTCTAGATTTGTGAATTCCAGTCTATTTTTGGGAGACCCGCCCCAGATTTGTGTCCTGCTTTAGGTGAGTAGATTGTGCTCTAGTTGAGCTCTGCTCTTGACTGATGAAGTGGCTCTTGATTTGAGATCCTGTTCTAGACTTGCGAGTGCTGTTATAGACATGAGTCTCACTGAAAACTTGTTAGTCCTGCTCTAGACATGTGAATCGTTTTATAGACTTGTGAGTCACACCGCAGACATCTGATTCCCTTTCTAGTCTTGTGAACGAATCCCATTCTAACTGATCTTCCCACTGTGAAATTGCGAGTGTCTCTACAAACTCGTGAGTCTCTGCTCTAGAGTTACAAATCCCTCTCTTGAGTCATAATTTCTTCACTTACGTCCTGCGTCTCTCTGCTCGGCCAGGAGAGCCCAGTCCCTGCCCAGCCACGGCAGAGCCGTCAAAGGGTCAAAAGAGGCGGAGCCTGCAGCGGAAGCTGGCAGGGCCGCGGAGGGAGGCGGGAAGCGCGGGGGCGGGAAACGCGATCGCGGGACGGAGGTGGCGATGGTGACGAAGGAGGCGATCGCGAGGAAGGAGGCGATAGCCACAGAGCCCGAGACCAAGAAAGATGCAGAGAAGATGAAGGTGTGTGAAACACACGAGAGGCTGGCCGAAACCCAGCCGGAGCCGGCCAATCAGAGGGTTCCTCCGCTCAAGGCGGCGGAGCCGGTGACATTGGTCGCAAGGGGCGGAGCCACCGTTCAGGAAGAAGAGGCAGAGGAGGAGGAAGATGGGTAAGTGTTGCTATGTGATTATTTTGGGTAGAAAAAAACTTAAAATGCAGGAAGAAACATTAATCACGTGATGTGGTGCTGTGGTTAAGTGTGCTGGCCTTCGAATTGAACTCCTCGCCATGGCTTTCGCAGTGTGTTCTTAGGCAAAACTCTTCACTCCCACAGTGCCTCACTCCACCCAGGTGTATAATTGAGTTCTGGCAAATTGTGGGGGAAACCTGACTAAGAGCTGAGGGGTAACCTGCAATGGACTAGCATCCCATCCAGGGGAGCAGAAATACTCCTAGTTGCTTAATGCTACTGAAACTAGGGTTAAGCACCAGCCAGATGAGCCATTTGTCCCAGGACAGACCTTATCTTGCCTTACTGAAAACAATCAAACCGAAAATGCTGAAGTTCTCTGGAAGCCCTGCTAGCAATTTGTAATTGAGACTATTGTGGTATTAATGCAAATGAAACAGATGAGGGTGTTGTGTAATACTGAAGGATGCATGGTGTATATCTGCGTTCATAGTGCAAAGTACCTCACTCAGGAATGTGCAGTCAGGTCTGCTAGCATTCCTACAGTGACACTGTAGAAAAAACTGGTTCACACAATATCAATGTAAATATACTGACCAAAAACAGAAACGTAATTACGTAATCCGGTGCCAAATTTCAACAAACCCATTGAGAAAGATGCTTTTGCTCGGAGTTATTTTTGGAGGTGAGTACTTCTGCCATACAAATTTTCGCAGTCACAGCGCGTATTCTGGAGCCGCCATTTGTCCGGAACCAACCAATCGGCAGTGCTTGGGTTCGAGTACTACCATTGTCCTAACACTGCCATTTTTGTTTTGAGTAGACATTGGGGCCAATAAAAGTCCGACCAAAAATTAGTAAAAATCAGACTGGTTATAATGCTATGACTAACGGAAGTTCAACGAGAACACGCTATAGGGATGCTACAGGCCGGAAGTCGGGTAGATAGAGTTGCCCGTCAATTCGGCGTGCATTCTGCGACAATTAGTCGCCTCAGAACCAGGTTTAATGCCACTGGACACACGGCCGATCGCCCCAGATCCGGTAGGCCAAGTGTTACGACTCCAGCATCTAACCGTCGTATCTCGACCGACTGTCTGCTACACACCGAACCAACCTTCATTTTGTTGAGGGAAACCTCAACGTCGTCCGTTACCGCGATTAAATTCTCGGTCCAGTCATTCTTCAGTTTGTCCGACATCACTGACTGACTTTCCAACAGGACAACGCGCATCGGCACGTGGCGCGTATCTGTATGGAGTTCCTTCGGGCCGAAAACGTGCAAATCCTTCCCTGGCCAGCGTTTTCTCCAGATCTTTTACCTATAGAACACCTGTGGGACATTCTGGATAGAGTGATCCGGAGACGTCGACCACGGCCAGCTACAGTACGTCAGCTTAGACGAGCACTGACCGAAGAGTGGAACAGCGTTCCACAAGCAACAATCAGACGTCTGATGATCTCTATGAGACGCAGGTGTACCGCCGTGCGCGACGCTAACGGGGGACATATGAAATACTGTTTGTGTTTCGTAATGTTGAACTTCACCTTGTTAAATAAAAGCCAACATGGCGATATTCCAACCCGATTTTCTGTTATATCCATTATCTGAGATTCCCTCTTTCATTTGATACCAATGAAGTATTGATTAATAACAGTTACACTCGATAAAATCAAGAAATAGAAAATTGCGTTTCTTTTTTTGGTCAGTATATTAACGCTGAAAGACTCTGTCTCATATTCACGTTTCAAAACCACAACGCTGGAGTACTGAGCAAAAATTGCGTCGGTGTCCAAATTCTTGCAGACCTCGTGGATGATTTATAAAGGACGTGCAGTGTAGATTTATGTGGAACATGCGCTATCACTTGGAGCTGTTATCAAAGGCTGGCGCTGGAGCAAGAGCCAGACTGTCCCCATGTCTGAGGGGATAAGATTTCAGATTTTGGGACATCTCTCATCATGACATGGTGGTCAGTGGAAATCCACTCCAGCAGTCCCCATCACACAAAATGGGGGTTGAAGGACCAAGTTCGGACTTGTGATTCCCCTTTGACCCTTGAACTTGGCCAGCTGATTTCACTGTGTCGTTCTGAAGAGCCTTGCTATTTACCTCTCCCTGTCTGAACCAGGATTTTCCTCTTCTGAGAAAAATTAGCATTTTGGTCATTTATTTTGCAATATCTAACTCTCAGTAATGGCTACATTGGCGAAACCTGAAAATGAACTGTTAGTAGTCATGAGGTATTCTTTTCATTATTTTTGATGTCCATTCCTGCTGTGTGATTGCTACAATGTGAACTTTCGACACTTAAATACGAATGGTGCTTGGTTCCCATTGATTTCAATTGGTGCCCAACGCTATACAGAGAGTGAGTCTTGTTCATTAATTATGAGCCTCATTATTGGTTTTCAAATCAGAAGTCAGAGCGCGACAAGCTTCCATGATTTGATGGATAAATCGGAGTACAGCTTGATCATTTCACTGAACTTTTAAGGGAGGACTTTCAATATGGAAAAGTGAATTTTTGATCCCAGTTGATCTTTAACCCATTTGTATTTGCGTGTTGAGGGGTATCATGTGCTAAGCCCCTGATTACTGTCACTCTTTTCCAGAGAAGAAGACCTGTATCGAGCGGAAGAGGACATCGTGAGGGACAAAAGCAAGACGGCACAAGCGGACCGGCTGGCCGTGCAGGATCGTGAGTCGTCGCTTGCGCGTCTGTTTCATACAGCCACCAGCCCTGGGCCCACCGAAAAGCTCAGTGAAAATGCCATCTGAACTGCTCACTACAGATTCAGGGAGCTGCGACCGTGTTTGGCTTTCCAAATTATTTATGGCCCTTCATGATGCGATTTTGCCCCCTCTGAAAACCATTTTTCTGACGGGGTTTTGTCATCGTCCTGTTTGTGTGTCTGTTTGCACATATGTGTGTCCGTAACGAACTTGCAAAACGCGCATGCGTGGCGCAGTACCTGCATGCGCCACCATAACGCATGCACCGAGGGGTCTTAAGTGCTGAGGCACGTAATTTGTCTCCTGTATAATCCACAAGTGAAGCCAGTGTTTATCTGTGCAGGTGATTAGTTCAGGCGTGGACAGCCCAGCTCCTGGGGAGACACAGGGTGTGCTGGTTTTCCTTTTTACCACCCACTTTAGACCCGATATTTTGTTTGCACTCATGTGATACCGAAAGCCAGGTGGGGGGCAGGAAGTGAAGAATACCGGTTGGGAATCGTTGGTCTGAATCTCTTTAGACTTTAGCCAGATATGTACAGTTAAGTAGGTGAATGATTGTAGCCTTACCTTTCACGAAGTGGTCACTGAGCGTTACATGAGCGTTGTCTGACTCCTCTCCTCCGGACTTTAAACAGAGGTCTTTAATCCATGTCTGCCACCGTTTCTCTGGGAGCTTTTTAAATTTCTCACTTTTTTGTCGCTACTTTCGGGACTCCAAAGTAGCTCTCGTTTTTTGCCCCAATTTGATTAGTTGGCACAGCCATAAACAGCCCGGAACTTTGGCATTTTGAAAGCGCTTCTTTAGGAAAAATCTCTTCCTGCCCCCCATCTGCAGTTCCCGCTGTGGCGTGATGTCATCTGCAAACAACATATAAAGCTCAGGCACTTACAGAGCGTGGATATCAAACCACTGCTTCTCCCTGCTTTTTGTCCCTCAGGGGCTGTGGTAGTGCAGGGCGGCAGCAGTGTAGAGGCCATGGTGAACCTCCTGCATTACAGCGAGAGAGAGTGGAGGGGCAAGACAGCCAAGAGCGCCCTCATCAGGAAGGTGAGTAAAGTACACCCACGGGTTGATCTTGCTTTCCGTTTGAAATGAAATGATCATAATGTCAAATTTTTGTAGTAGTAGTTATAATAATAATAATAATAATAATAATAATAATAGAACTTTATTTGAATAGCACCTTTTATACAAAGTGTTTTATATACAGCAATAAAAAAAGGAAGTAATGAGACGAGAAACAAGATGACATGGTCATCACTATCCTCCGCCATAATCAAGGACCATAACTCCGTAAATAAACATGCATCGACATCAATTTTTGAACTCAACATATATCATGACTAGCTTATTAAGCAAACAAAATTTGACCCAAGTGAAGGCCATAGTTTTCCAGAGAACTTGTCTCCTTCAAAAGTGTAACGGACGGAAGGAAGAACGGACAGATGGAACCCAATCTTATATCCTCCGCACCACTTGGTGGCGGTGGATAAAAAAATCACACAGAAGATAAAAGATAATGTTAATAGAATATTACAGAAATAAACAAGTGTTGCCAGGCGAAACAAACCTCGCCTGCCAGCACTTATTTTAGTGTTTTTCATTGACGACTCAGTTAGTGTGCCTTCAACCATTTTCACCTTATTGTCCTTTGAAAATCTATGACTTTCAGTTTGGCCTTTCAAGGTCACTCAAGGTCAAAGTGCATGGTGCCAAATAAAAGTCCATATGGGATATTTCTATATGCTCATAAAAGTAAACGTCGGTCTATCTGCAACCGTTTTTGAGTTATAATGGAAAATATTTTATTTTCATCAATGACCTTGACCCCCCTGACATTTAACCCCCAACCGCTATGGAAACTATTAAAGCTACCCCATCATGCAGCATATGGTTGGAGGCTGAATTGAAAGATGCACATTTTTATTTTGGTTTGACGTTTGTATATGATGAATTTGAAGGAAGGTATTGCAAAGACCAAAAACATTTTGACATTTCCAATGACCTTGACCTTAACCTTGTCCTGATCACCTCCAAATTTAAGTAGGCAATCTACAGACCATTGCCCCTACCGTAAAAGTTTGAAGTCATTCAGTATGCCCGTTTAGACGCTAGATTGTTAACACAAGGACAGACAAACAAACGAACAATCTGCACCAGTTACAATACCTCGACCCGCTGACTCTGTTGCGGGTGAAGTAATAATCAGGACAGAGATCAAATGGGAGGGTAAAAACAAAAAAGTAATAAAATTTATCAACAAATAAAATAATAAAACGGGGAGAAGGTAATAAATAATCAATAAAATGACACTAAAATCGTGAAACTGTTGAGACCATTTGTATCCATATTTAGTAATCTTATTATTGAATTAATGGCCACTTTTATTGCCTGTCAATATATTTAGGGACCAAACCACCTTTACTGCACTGTGTTATCTATGGTTGTGCCTCAATGTGGAGCCTCTGTATTCCATCAGCTGCTCCTGCCACTGCCCTGAGGTCCAAATGGCTTTTAAGAAGTAAGATTTCAGAGTCAGTCTGAGAAAAGATTGTGGGTGCAGGCAGGAAATGACAGTCTTATCCATTTTTCCTTTTCTGGCCAGCCTCTGGCTCTGAAATGTCTCCTGGGTCATTCCATGTAAAATCAACCAAATTTTAGGAACTTCCCCACCAAAAAAAAAAAAAAAAAAAATTATTATATTTCCCACAGTGGAAGATTTATATATCTGGTGTGAAATGGTAAAATAATTAAGCTCAATTTTTGCCAGTTCCTGAGATTTAGCTTCTTTTTTGAGGGGGGGGGGGGTCAGTTTTAGGAAAATAGCCATAATTTTGGAGAAAGTTTGGAGTGTTCCATGTCTGTCATAGGGGGGGTGACAGGAGTGACCCAATATGAAATATGTACTCTAGTCTGATCCAGAAGTGAGCTGTTATTGGGGCTCTTGGTTAGCTCATATAACCAGGCTGACTGGTGAAAATGAAAGCTTGTATCCACACTCATTCACAGGGACTGGAATGGACCTTCACTGTTTCTAGATGATTGGTGTTTGTGGTGAGGTGAGAATGTGTAAAGTCCAGATCCAGTAAGGAAAATTCCTACCCAGTGATGTGTTCCAGTTGGCTGGATTTTCCAATGAGCACAAACCCTCAAACAGAAAGTGGAGTTAATCACTGAAACCAGCTGGTTGTGTTAGTGGTTCACCTGACCCCTGCTCTTAACTCTTCAGGATGATGTTTGCTGCATCTGTGGATACTTTTGATATCATTAGTTCGGCTGGCAGACTGATTTTAGAAATCAGCCTGACTTAAGTGCGAAATATCATTTGAACCGACCCGTGGTTTGTCCACTTCTGTTTAGTGACCTCATGGTGCTCCGACCCTCAACATTTTCGGTCCCTGTCACTTGTTTTCTAAAGTGTGAGATATCAGTTTGACGCCTGGGCTTTACACCTGTTTGGTGACCTAATGGTGTCCCATTCTTTTTGGTGTGCGTCCGGAGCAGGGGTACGAAGCGGCATCGAAGGACTTCGTGGGGCTGCGCAGGGTGCGGGGGGATAATTACTGCGCCCTGAGGGCCACCCTGTACCAAGTGCTGTCACAGAGCTCCCAGCTCCCAGCCTGGCTGACTGAGGAGGACGTTACCCAGGTAACAGGCTATATCTCGACCTTGCTCGTGTGTGTGTGTGTGTGTGTGTGTCTGGAAGTCACCCAGGTAAGAGTCCTGCATCTCAGCCCCACTCGTGTGTGTGTGTGTGTGTGTGTGTTTTTTGTTTCTGTGTGTTTGTGTAGCTGCATTCAAATACCTAGTAAGATGATCCGTCATTAGTCTGTGTGTGTGTCCTTCTGTGTTTGTTTCCTGTGAGTGTGTGTGTGTGTGTGTGTGTGTGTTTGGAAGTCACCCAGGTAGGAGTCATAGACTGTATAAAAAGATGGACGCAGAACCCGGGTCTGAAAAGTGAGGCCGATGTGGAAATCTCAAAAATTTGCAGTATGTTTAATGGCCAGCAGATGGCGATGTCGGTGGTTGCAGAAAGAAGTCCAATGCTATTGAAGTCTACGAGAAAATGACCCTACTTTGCCACCTGATTTATTATTTCATTAATGATTTTCCGCATCATTTTATGGTATCTATCACAAGTTTCAAGTCTCCTTCGATATATCGTAATGTTCATTTTTGTAAATTATGATCCCAAGTAGACTAGAATAAAGGATAAAGCCAGTATATGCTTTAGGGGCGTGGCTATCCTCTGGTCCTTGTCTGTTACGGTAAGATCCACCCGTAGATCCACCCCTCGCTCCTCCCCGGATATTCAGCTCACGCTCTCGTCCAATAAGAATCACATCCGGTTGCAAAATGACAAAATGGCACAATTCAAATTGCCAAAATCGAGGCTTCCTAAATGGTATGCTGAAACCAATGGGTGACGTCTCCTTTGCTTTGTCCATCTTTTTATACAGTCTATGGTAACAGTCCTGCATATCAGCTTCGCTTGTGTGTGTGTGTGTGTGTGTGTGTGTGTGTGTGTGTGTGTCTATCTGTGTTTGACTTCTGTGTGCATGTGTCTGTGTGTGTGTCCTTCTGCGCATCTGTCTGTGTGTTTGTGTGTCTGCAAGTGTGTGCTCATTGAATGTGTTTTTGTGTGTGCAAGTCTGTGTCTGTATGATCTGTTTCCAGTACTTAACCTAAATGCAATTGATTCGTTAGGAAGAAAATACCATCAGGAAATCAGTTGTTTATAAATTAGTGTTTGTGCGCATTATGTATCTCTGTTGTTTAAATGCTGCCTGGGGCCTTTGTTTGTTTAGTTTGCAAATTCTAATTGGATAAAAGAACACAGACTTGCAGCTTGTGTGTGTTTCTGTGCTGAGGACGGGGCAATTCATTGCAGTAAACTCATTCTCGCTCACAGTCTCAAGCAAAATTCACCAAGCTCACGGACCACTGATCGAACAACGTGGCCAAAGACAACGGGTTCACATCGGATTTCGTGCTAACTACTTGGAATAGCGCCACGCCGCCCTGGTGTAGCTTCCTCATTAGCACCCGTTTAAAGGAGGAGACCGCACCTCAGCAAAGTATATTTCAGCGGAAAGTAGAATTCTTGAAGTGTCTGAAACGCATAGTTTTATAAATTTAAGTTTGGTAATGATCCTGTGCGATGCAATTTAATCCCGGCGAGTCTTCAAATCGGAGTCAATATCAGGCGGCAGACATTTTCACTTGGGGAATCCGCGTTCGGAATGCACACTCGTCCACTTGCTCACTCACTCTCTTCATATTGTTTTCAATGTAGAACATTGACTACATAGTGCCCTATATAGTGGGTGTGTGTACATCAAACGCCAGTGCTGCGGTGCTCGTGGCATCAGTTATTCTCTTTGTGACGTCAGTTGTTCTCTTTCCTTTCATCTGGGCCACAGAGTTGTTCAGAGGGGTTTCAGTAAGCTCACCCTTTACAGCTAGACTGCCCACAAACTGTGTTTATTTAAGCTGGCCTGATTAACAATCAGACAATTTATCGACTGAGCGACCAAGACCCCAATACATGACCTATGATTAGAAATGGTAATGAAAGGTGAATTCCCATTGCCTACATTTATATAATTGATATGGCATTGTAAATCCAAAACTTTCACTGACTATGCAGCATTTATTTTTACCATCCTTAGGATTGTCACACAGTTGTGCAACTTGCCTTGCAGCGCCCTTTAGCCGTGACAACACTCAAAATATAGAACGGATTCTCCTAGCCTCGCAAACTAATTTACGCAAATCTGTGCTACTTAACGAGCAAAGCAAGCGCTGAAATTATAAAAACGTATTGATATTTTACGTCGTCATTTATGCACAGAAGACGACAGCTCATAATTTTGTGGTGCAAGCATAACAATGCTGTGGAAAGTAAATTAGACTGTCGTCGGTTTTTACCAATTAATCTAAGCAAGTGTGACTAATCGGGAGATGTAAACTGCGAGAGGTTTAGGTTATTAAGCAATTAAAGGTGAGGTTTCTGAAGATCAAATTCAAAATCAGAAGATTCCCCAAGTAAAAATGTCTGCCCCCTGATATTGAAGCCAATTTGAAGACTTGCTGGTTTAAAAAGGCGTCGCGCTGCATTATTATCAAATTAAAATATGCGTTTTAGACACTTAAAGAATTCATCTTTCCGCTGAAATATACTTTGCCGAAGTGTGGCAAATTTAGACTGTACTCCAGTGCTCGGATAGAGAAATGGCCAGAAAAGTGGAAAAGTACAAATGCGCAATTCAAAGTATCTTGCATTTTGTTTTCACCTGTCGCATTAAGTATGCTTATACCTGTTTGTGTGCATGGCACTGTGTGTATTTATCTATGGTAGAACAAGTGTTTTACGTAGACTGCATTGGGATTGTGTGTATCATGTCTTCCCTCCTGGGGAGGGGGAGGCATTATTTTTGGCTCGGTTCCCGCCGCTGTCTTCATTGGCATTCCCCAAGTGTCTCCAGGCTTTAACTCAGAAACTGTTAAATATTTCTTCACCAAATTTTGTAGGTGCATTGATTGGCCACTAATATTGTGCCTTTGGCTATTTACGGGTTTATGGAAATTTGGGTAGGGTGGTTTGGGGGAGAGATTGGCTTTTTACAAGTAAAACTGCACTCCAGTTTGAGCTGATTATATTGTTGTGAGACCAACTGATCACAGAGAGAGCTGTAACAGCAGTAAAATGCGCAACTGTTTGCTCGTTGAGCTACAGCTCTCCTGTTGGTCTCGTTCCCACAGTGGCCAGAGCAGCTGCTGAAGGATGATCTGAGTGGCCAGTGGCACTTCCCCATGGAGCGAGGCGAGGAGCGAACACCAGAGGGCGTCATCAAGCAGCTGAAACACTTCATGGGGCGCCTCAGGACCAGGGTAACCTTTCCCCCCCACCATTTTTCTCACTCACTGGGAGACCCCCCTGTTATACTGATAGCCTCACAATGGGGCCTTATTAAAATGAGTATGACGATATCCTCAATTATCGTCAGAGTGGAACAGTTGCCTGTTCATGTAATTGAGGCAAAAGCTCTGTTTTTTTTTCCAAGGCCAGGTGTGACAGCGCAATAGATGCAATCTCGGATCGATACAAACCAATTACTGTTTTTGGCTTGATTGCTTGTTTTTGTCATGATGTTATGGTATTTTAAACGTGCAAATTTTGAATCCTGTAAGTATGGTCCTGGATAGGAGTCAAATTGTGATTGGAGTTGAGAGGAGCTACCTCTCTGTTACATCCTGCGATGTATGAAGACAGCTGCGGACAACTTAATGCTGTTTAGACACCCTAATGCACCAGGCCCAGGGGAAAGTCAATGGCTGACGTATCAGTTACTTAGTCTGTGGTCTTTATAGCCAACGGGTCCACAGTGATTGTAGTTTATCGTCGATGGTTTCTCTCCCACAGTGGGAGGCAGTAGCCCGGGCGGGCAGTTCCCAGGAGAGGCAGGCCGTGTGTGCAGAGGTTTTTCAAGGCGAGGAAGAGGAGTACGGGCTGCTGGAGGTGATGAAGCTCCTGATGCTCCGCACGGCGGTTCGGCTGCACGCACTTATGCAGGGCGACGCCGACGTGCCCGTCTTCTGCTGGCTCCTGTTCGCCCGGGACTCCTCCTCCTGCCCCCGCGACCTGCTCGTCAACCACCTCCGGCACGTAGGCAGCAGCGGCGGCCTGGAGCAGGTGAGCACCTCGCCTGCCGAATTGTGGCATCGTGGAAAACCATGTGTACATTTCAAACCTGGATCTTAAATGGTGTGGCAAATGGAAAATCAAAAGAAAAAAAAGCTGAAAATCGGTAATCGTCTTTGACCTATATTAAACTGAAGATGGTTCTGGACAAGGTATTTAATATTTTACCTCATCAATCTTTTTTTCTTATTACGTCTTCCCCCAGGAAGGGCGGGAGGGGGGAGGGACATAATGTTCTTGGCTCGATTCCGATCTACATCGGCGTTCCCAAAGTGTTTTCGGAACATTACTCAGAAACCACTCAATATTCCTTTACCAAATTATGTAGGTGCATTGATCGGTTACTAAACTGTGCTTTTTTGGCATTTAAGGGTTACTGGGGGGTGGGGGAGACATTTGTTTTTTAAGATGAAAAACACTGTGGTTTAATTTTTATTACTATACACTCGTTTCTGAAATTGATGTCAGAAAATGAGGTTGCATGAGAAAGTGAAACTTTTGTGTATTTTTGTGTATTTATGAAAGTAAGTAAGATGGTGTTTTGGCCATTTTAGTCTGTGTTAGCTCAAAGCTCCCACTTGAAAATTAGTCTCCCTTTAATGCCATTGTAATTTGTTTTGAGCTCAATTAATGTTTGATTTTGCTGGCTTGATTCACGATCAATGCATTTGAACAATTAAACACGTGCAGTTTATGCCTGGATGTGTAATTATAACTATATATTGGCTCGATTGTAGTTAATGGGTTAGACTGGAGAGTAAATTCTGAGCAAAGTTGCTCGCTGTTATACCAGCTATGCTCTTACTGCCAAATACATTCCTTTGAATTGTGGGTTCATAATGACAGGAGGGAATTTCTTTCAGTGGGGAAGCTTGTATTCATGACCCCTCAAATAACCCTTTCCCCTCCCTCCAAAATTACTGCATCATGTTTTGAGTGGGTGTTTGTCATCTGCTCGGTCAGTTTCATCTTGGCGAACTCGGTTTGAAAAGACCTAGTTTGTTGATCCCGGATGAGCCCCCAAAGCTGACTGTGCGTGTGTGTCCCTTTGTTTAAAAAAAAATAAATAAATAAATCAACTGTCATTGCAGTTGGTCCTGACTGCTATTGATCCTCCACTCCTGCAGGTGGAGATGTTCCTCTTGGGGTATGCTCTACAGCATACCATCAAAGTGTACCGGCTCTACAAGTTCGACACAGAGGAGTTTACCACCTACTATCCTGATGACCATCTGAAGGACTGGCCCAGTGTGTGCCTCGTAACTGAGGATGACCGCCACTACAACGTTCCTGTGTCTGAGGCAGACGGACTACAAGTCTCAGAATTCTGCACTCGGTGCTGAGATCCACTGAATAGAATATGAATAGCACAGGTGGAGCACCAGCCCAGGGATGAGATGAACAGCTGAATCCAGCCAATTGGGTGAAAGATATCCTAACGAATGTAGATGTTACTGATCAATGACGGTCTTCCGGTCCTAATTACACGTGATCGCGGGCAGAAGCTGGGGACCTCTTTGTAGCTCAGAAGTTACAATGCAAGATGGGAATCTTTCATTATTTATTTGTAATTTTTGTATTCTGTGTAATGCAGACTGGAATCAGTGTATGTAAATTGAGTTTCTTAGATTACAAGTATTTTTGGATGCATTTAAATTTTTTTTTTCCAGGGCTAGTATTTTGTTTTTCAGTATGGTGGTGCCTGCCATTAATTTTTTCACATTTTAATCAGTGTCTTGAGATGGACATGTTTGAATGAATTCCTTTGAAGAAATAGACGCACAAAAAAACAAAAAATTGAAGTTGAAAGTCAGCGGGAAACAAGAGGATAAGTTTTCCTGGCTGTTCAGACAGAAGGGGATTTTCTGGTTCATCCTGGCAGTTTACCCCCTTGTTAGTGGGGGATTAGAGGGTATCGGTGGCCTCATTGCAGGCTGGTTGGGAAAAAAGAATTATTATTTTTTTCTTTTTTGGACATCCGTAAAAATACTGCCATGGTAAAAATGTGTGCACCTCTGTTGCCTTATAAAGCACTTTCCTGTAACGGGCACTTATTCAGACCCACTCATTCTTCTTCATGCTTTCTTACATGACTGCGCAGGTGTTCCGTCTAATTCAAAACTATACAGAGGTGGGGAAGCGTCGTTTATGCTTGCTAAGTGAATGTTTTACCCCGCGTGCAACTGCACGATACGCATTGTTTCTGCTGGAATTGACTGGGACACACTCATTTTAAAATGTATTGTATAATATTGAGTTTATCACCATGGAAAGAGAAGGAATAACTCCAGTTGTATTGAATTTTCCATGCCTCCAGAGTAAATTGTTCATTCTTTATCTTTTTTTATTAAGTAGATGAACATTCTTTTGTGGCAGTGCAGATTGTGTCTCATTGACGGCAGGATGGGCTTTATAACTTAAACTATTAATTGGATGAATATGAAAGAAAAGTAGTTTGCAGTTTGTTATGCCTAGTACAGCACTACATTCAATTTTAAATGGAGATTTTTCCACACAAAAATCCTAAGAGAGACAAGGGCCTGTGAGACTTAAGGACTATGTCAAGAACACACACTCTGCTGCACGCATCCTCCAGTGAATGTACTGTATCTTCAGGTCCACAAAGGGATACAAACTTATAAACTGATGGCCTTTATTTTTTTGTCCTTTCTTTCCACTGTTAACAAAAATTAATGAACAAACTCCAGTCAGATTTTAACCACTGAATCACCCTTTAATATCACAGAAGAATACTTAAGCTCTGTCCCTTAGTTTTTCATCGACAGTAATATACCAGAAGTAACATTTTACAAGCCAGGGGTTTACTGGCCTTATTATTAGCAGTCACAATACAAAATTGCCCTTGGCAAGAGAATAGACTGTGCGCCACAGTCAGTGTTAATGTACAGAGGCTCGGGACACCTTCCAATGGTTGTGCATGTTAAACTGTCAAAATGGCCGCTGCTGGAGGAGCTTAGGAGTTGGTAACGAATCGACACGGCCGAGCGCGTCAACAAAGGTTAACATCCTGAGATCAAAAAGAGAAATGCCCGGAGAAATCCGACAGGAAAACAACTCGGCGGCAAGGGCTGTTGAAAATAGCCTGCGGCCCATTCCTTGACCACCCAATATTCGAGTCCCATTTGTGGCGGTACAGATAATGCCATATGTCACCCCGGCCAACAGGTGTCAATATACTGTATGTAGACCTATGACACAATGCAATAAAAAAATAATTCTTTTAAATGCCACTCGCACGTCATTAAACACATCTCTATCGAATAGTCAACTTAAATAGAAATCTGTGGATATAGATACTGTTTTCTCTCATTTTAGCCGTCGTGCCAACAATATATAAAAGCAAAAGCATATTTCATTTTGGAACCAAAAAAGCATAGCTGGTCAACATGAGCCCTACAGCACATCAGTAGACGGCCCGGTGACGTTCGCTCTCTCTCTCTCTCATTCACTCGTTTTCTCTCCCCTTCCCCCTCTCAACTGTGGTCCTTAGTACATTCAAATGGAAAAAGAGCATTTTCAAAGCGATGAAAAAAAGATATAGTAAATGTCCTCTCTTCTTTTTCTTAAAAGTTTGTGAACAATACGGACGGTAGCAGGGAAAAAAAGTTCAGTGGAAACAGGAATAAGTCGATGCGCGACGTTGCTTTGGTATGAACTGGCGTTTTAATTGTCCAGCGTCAGCAGCTACCAGGTGGAAACCGGACGACTGTGTGTGTGTGTGTGTGTGTGTGTGTGTGTGTGATATACGTCAATATTGCCGTCATTAAAGAGGGAATATTTAATCGTGACCGGCGTGTGCCCGCCGCCTGCGCATGGAGGTCCTCTCTCGCTCTCTCTGTGATATCTGCTCTTTTTCTCTTGAAGATGAATTGGCGCCACAGCTAACGTTTGGCGGGCAGACGGGGGTGGGGGGGTGGAATCGGTGTTGGAAGGGGGCCGCGAAGGATTTTAAAAACACCCGGATAAGCAAAAAACAGCGCGCTCCCCTCTTCTCTCTCGTTCTGTCTCTCTCTCTATCGTGTTCGTCCTGTCCCGAGTCCCTCCTTCACTCGTCCGCATCCTCCTCCTCCCTCAGCTCCACGATGTCGTCCAGCTGGCTCGTGGATCGTACCTCGTTCATTGGGGCGGAGTCTTCTTGTCCCGCGGTGGCTTCGCCTTCCGTGTCGTTCTTTTTCTTCTGTGAGAGATGATGAATAAGTTATTCTGTGTATCATTATTTTATATTAGAGTGCAATTTCAACCACCAGAACCATCAATACTGAGCTCATCAGAGTTGACCCACTTTCAGAATTGGTCATTTTTTAAGAAATGTGAGCCAAAGGGTCCAGTTAAAAAAAAAAATCAGTTCACACAGAAGGAGCTGGATAAGCAAACTTTTTATTGGCCCTAAATTTGGATAAGGTGTGTAAGTTGGTCATATTAAAAGTAAATTGTCTTCATATTAAAGGGTCATTCCGTGCGGAATCACCCAAAATTCCAATATTTTCCCAGGTGACCATCTCAAAAAAAATCTCAAAAAATTTCTGCAAGTAGCTATATATGAGGGATGATCACATGCAAATTTTTTCCCACTAATTCCCAGTAGTTTTTTAATTATGGCAGTTTAAAAACTGGATGTCACGCCCACTTCTAGTGCTCGCAAGTGACATTTTAACATTTTCTTATTTTCAAAGATTAACATCTCTGAAATGCATCCATATATAATGCTGAAACTTGGCATGTGCAATATTTAGTAACTATATATTAGGAATTAAGTGTCAGAACTTCCATAGGAAGGATAGATCCTGTTTTATGGGTTGCTGAATATGGCACTTTGTGCTATTTCGAAATTTTTTGGCAATGTTTACAGGGCTCTAGAGCAAAGACTAGTATAGTGATTGTCTTCATGTTTGAGAATTTACTTTATTCAGTTATTGACTTCATGCAAATGAAAAACTATGACAGTGAAACAAAATGCTGATGAGCTATAGCTTCAACAAAATTGGACCATTACGAAAAATGATCAAAAATGTCCTTCAGTCTACATGAGATTTAGCCATGTAGGCAACTGCCTAGGAAGTTCATATTTTTTTCCTAGAAAGAGACATTCTACCCCAGTCTGGAGTAAAAATTTTATCTCCTAACTCACATGACTTGATGGTCAGAAGTAAAGATCAAAATGCCTTACGTTTAGTTAAACGTGGCCTATCTAAAATATTCATGTCCAAATTGTGGTTTGTACTATTTCTCATTTTCCCTCCAAAAGACTAAGTGTTTAAAGTAAAACCCTCATATTATTGTATATTGAACTTAAAAAAGTCTCTAAAGTGTGGGAAAAAAAAATTTATAACACACATACATCACCGAAAATCCCCCCAAATAAATAAATAACTACATCAGTCATCAGTTGTGTTAGAGAAGCCTTCTATCACAAAGAATCTTACCCAGTTACTTGAGGGACTAAAAGTGAAACATTATACTTTTTCCATAAACTTTGTTTACATTACCTGTCAAGCTCTCATGTTTTACTACCTTTATCTGGGTGTTCCCCAGGGGTGTCTCTAGGACTGAAGATTGGTGGGGCCCAGAGCTACACTGCATCTATTTGTGGTATATTACAAGTGTGCATCGGGTATTGAATGTTTGTCCTTCTGTATTATATCAGATTCCCTTAAACATGATACTGTGAGTGTACATGCATTTATCACAACATTGCTCACACATATCAGAGAAACAAGACCAGCTGTAAAAAAGATTTTTTACTTTAGTGATGGAGCCGCCAGTAAGATATAAGAACTATAAGAACTTCTCAAACTTGTGGCTCCATGAGCAAGATTATGGGCTCCCAGCTGAGTGGCATTTCTTTGCCACGAGTCATGGAAAAAGTCCATGTTATGGAATTGGAGGGACAGTCAAACGATTGGTAGCTAGAGCAAGTTTGCAGGCAACTGTAGAAAACCAAATTCTCACTGTTGAGCAAATGTACAATTGGGCCACTGCGAATATTCAAGGAATACGTTTTTTTTTTTGTCACAAGTAATAGCATTCAGCAAAATGCTGAATTGTTTAAACTGCAGGAACGTTTTAGTGATGCTAAAACTGTTGTTGGCACTCGTTCCCATCATTCATTCATACCTGTTTCTAACATGAAAATGGAGATGAGATCGGATTTTTACGATCGTTAACTTGTGTTCTGTTGATGGCGACCGGGACAATCCATCTGCTGGCACCACATGGTACAGTGATACTAGCCTGTACCAGCCTGGAAAATATGTTGCCTGTATATATGATGATAAGTGGTATCTTGGTAATGTAATGCAGAGGAATGAAAATGAACAGGATGTTTTTGTAAACTTTATGAAACAAGGCAAAGGCAATAGTTTCTCTTGGTCTCCCGAATATAAGAAAGACCAATGCTGGGTACCATTACGGCATGTTGTGTGTGCAGTAGAAGCACCCCTGATGGTTCAAAGTAGTGGCAGACAATATAAGCTGACTGAAAGAGACCTCACAAAAGTCTCTGAACTTTTTCAAAAGTTTAAATAAGAAGACCGACACATATATCGATATATCATTCAGTTAGTGAAAACAAGGTAAATACTAACAATACATGTGTCTTATACATCCCTGCTGTACCGGTACAGAAACATTCCCTGCAGATGACAGTGTAGTCATGAATGCTCATACGGTTAACATTGTATGAAACATTCATCTAAGTTTTGTTTTCACCAAACGTGAAACCTCGATGATACCGTATCAGGACATGTGTAATGGCATACAGAAGTACTACAATAATATACGTTTGTGTATTTGACACCAAATGTTAGACTTTTGGGTGTAGAATAAAAGATTACCTATAATGTATTTATTGCAGTATTAGTACAGTAGTGTAGTATACCAATGCATGTATTTATTTCTTTTACTTTTTTTTTTGCAACTGATCAATGTGCTTTATACATCAATACATAAAAATATTTTTGAGTATGATCTCATTTGAGTTAGAAGATAAAATTTTTACTGCAGTTTGGGATAGAATATCTCCTTCTAGGAAAAAAATATGAACTTCCTGGGCAGTTGCCTACATGGCTAAATCTCATGCAGACCGAAGGGCATTTTTGATCATTTTTCGTAATGGTCCAATTTTGTTGAAGCTATAGCTCACCAGCATTTTGTTTCACTGTCATAGTTTTTCATTTGCATGAAGTCAATAACTTAATAAAGTAAATTCTCAAACATGAAGACAATCACTAAAGTAGTCTTCGCTCTAGAGCCCTGTAAACATTGCCAAGAAATTTCGAAACAGCACGAAGTGCCATATTCTGCAACCCATAAAACGGGATCTATCCTTCCTATGGAAGTTTTGACACTTATTCCCTAATATATAGTCACTAAATATTACACATGCCAAGTTTCAGCATTATATATGGATACACTCCAGAGATATTGATCTTTGAAAACAAGAAAATGTTAAAATGTCGCTCGCGAACGCTAAAAGTGGGCGTGGCATCCAGTTTTTAAACTGCCATTATTAAAAAACTACTGGGAATTAGTGGGGAAAAAATGTGCATGTGATCCTCCCTCATATGTAGCTACTTGGAGAAATTTTTTGAGAATTTTCTGAGATGGTGACCTGGGAGGCTCTGGGTGATTCCGCACGGAATGACCCTAAAAGTAAATTGTCTATCTCAAGTGGAGACATGGTGAAATCATTGCCTAAAATGAGGGTTCTGAAGGGTTTGTTTGTCCTGTGGCCATTTTTGGGACCCCCCTCTAACCCCACAAATGATCTGGTGTCCCTGAAAATCATCTGAGTTACAGTAATGTCATCATATTTGATGAAGAAGTTGTCAAAAAGCCTTCAGACACACACATCTCAATTACCTGGACCCTCCAAAATCTCAAAAATCATTATCGCATGAAACAAAATCCAGTTTTAACGGGTTAATATTGTACACAATAGAACTAGCACCCACTTGTAAGCATTGGTTCCAAGAGAGGAGGCAATCAATGACCCCTTTATCAATTTTTAGCCCTGTAGCTCATTTAAAAGACAAGTTATGGGTCTCTAAATATGGTCACAAATTTTAAGTGCAGGAAAAAAAATGGGCCTAGCACCCAAATTTCCTAGGGCCATAATGCCGAAATGACTAAAGGTATGATTTTTTTTAGAATTTTTTTCAGTCAGATCTGAGAGATGTCACAGGGGAAGTTTCTGGAATCTGTGTGAATTGACAAGGAATGACCCCAAAGCTACTTACAGTTGATTAGAGTTAGCATTACCTTACTGACATTTATGTCACTGTAATGTTTGAAGCAGAGACCAAATTCCCTATTTCAAGGGCACAACAGCTGTACCAATCGTATCGTGGCTACCGAGGCACTTGAGTCTCCATCCTGTGGAGTCACACTGCAGTGCGCTAACCAGCGGTGGCCGGCTGTGGTTTTGGAGAGCCACAGGGTGTGCTGTTTCTCATGCCCCACCCAGCTCAGACCCAAACCCAAGCATAACCTGTGTATTCAACTGGTTTAATTAGTCAATTAGATTTAGAGTGACAAAAAAACAGCACAATCTGGGAGCCCTCTTGGAGCAGGGCTGACAGTCCCTTGCACTGGGCTCCACCCCTGATCATAGAGAGCTACAGTCAGGAAGGTTTTAACTCCACCCCTAATTCAGTACAGCTGATTTGGCTAATCAGGCCTCACTGAGATCTTAGAGCTGTGCTTTGTTTAAGTTGGAGTGAAAACCTCCAGGATGGTCGCTTATCCCAAGACACGGTTGGACACCACTCCTAACGGCTGTTCCCACAGGTTCAGTTGTGAAGCATCTCACAGACCTGGCTTGTGGCTCTGACACATGCTCTCGTTTTACCAGGCTGTCCAATTCTCCACAAGGGGGAGTTCTTGGCGCTCGGAATCAACAATAGAGAGTTTTCTGTGATTTTTTTCAGACTAGTGCAGTGCACTATCAAAACGCACAAACCGTGAGCGACGGCCTGTAAAGGTTCGCTGGGGACGTAGGTGATGGCAAGCTCGACTCAGTCCGCTGAGTCCTGAAGCTGCACCCGTGCTGCTGCGCAAAGAGCCCTGTTCGCTTGTTCATTTGAAGTAGATTAATATTGAACGTGCCCTGTGTCCAAACTGCACCTAATTCGACTCTACGTGTCCTTGGGTGCCTATCAATATACCCACCAAGTGCAAAGTAGATTGGATGAACGGCTATGGAGATATGCAAAGGACACATACATACACACACACACACAAACACACACACACAGACAGAGGTTCCTTGAATTTTAGTTTGATAGATGGTATCAAAGGACATGGCAGCCGACCAGGGGAGAGTAAAGGGTAGAATTTCCCTCTCATAAAGGCACAGTCTTCTCCTGCATGCCTCGGCTAGCATAGTGTAAATCTGTAGGATAAGAGGCTGGCTTTTAACAGGCCGCTATAATCCTACCTTGTTCCTGTGTGGTTTTGGTTGCCCCTTTGTTCCTGACATTTAAGATCCGGGAACTCGCTTCACTTCCTCTGCGGTCCTCCATTAACTGAATCTCCCAAATCAAATGGAAGCCCATGGGCTGTCTTTTCTTAAACTCTCTTATGAGCAGTTTTTTTTTTTCAGAACTCTGAGGGATTGTACTGGAACTCCGTAGCTTTTCCATTACCTGCTGTGACTGTAACGTGGGCGATAAAATGTTCGGTGTACAACACTGATCTCACATTTCATCTTACAACCTACGGGGCTGAGGCAGGGGAACACAACTATAATCCTGGAGGTCTAGTCTGTGTGTTGGTTTTTATTCCAGCTTTTATTTAGATCACCTCAGCACCACTGCCCTGACAGCTCTAAAAACTTCACTGGCTCACCTCTGTATTGAACTTCAGTACATTTCAATCTTCAGATCGTATCTGTTGTGCATGCAAATGTCAGATCAAAAATTAATTGCAGAAGTTGGCGCAAAATTGACAGAAAAGGGTTAAATCCTGAAAGTAGCACAGACCCTTTTTTAGCTGCTATGAATATCTACTGGAACAAAACTGCCACTTTCCACAGCCTGTATGAATTGTACAAGCCTCTCAGGCAGCCAGTCTGTGATAGATGCTACAGGTATCACTTCGGAGGAAAAATGTACATTGAGTTACCATATTGTATTTCATCTGTGGCAAATCCTACTAATACACTCACTGCCGATGCACAGATGCAACTGACAATCTCAAAATGAATTCCTTACACGCCAGCCTCTGTGTTAGGAGGTTAGTAGGCTCCTGGATTGGCACCTGCACTCCCAAATGAGCAGAGGAGCAGTCAGGTAGAATGTTCTGGTAATCTTTTGCTGTGGCTGGCTCATAACCCGCCCACTCACCCTTAGGCTGTCTCCGATAAACAATTAATATTGCCTGGGGTGGGCCCAGGGCAAGAGAGTATTGAGATGTTTCAACAAAACAGCACACTGCCTTCTACTCCCTAATAATTAACACATAATGTTCTGGTTATGTTACTGGAATGTTTTGCCAATGTTATGTTTATGCTATGTTAAGCAGTGTCTGCTTTGTTGCAGAAACATTGAGGGCGAGTGGTCACTTTAAATGCATTAATTTTGAGGTTGGAAGGTTTTGTGGTTGAATGAGAATGCCTTCATTTCCCTTTCATTGAAAATCACGAGGTTTTTGACTGCCACCTTTCCAAAATATGCGTACCTGCTTTCGATAGACGTAGATGGCAGCAATGGCGACCATGGTGGACTCTCCAAGGAAACCGGCCAATAGAGAGCCCACTCCAAGTGTGGCTCCATGTACCCTGAAACAAAAAGACGAAGATAAACATTACTTGACAAAAAGTGTCCATCATAACAAATCTTTTAATCTCCCTGAGACTTTCCTGAAGGATAAAATGCTGGCTTATTTCAAGTCATCATGAGCTCGACACAAAATTTTCTGATGCCATTGGCAAATATAGAAATGAGTACAAGTTTCCCCACCTTATTGGCAGGACTTTTGTCTGACTGAGCGAAAATGTGATCAAAATAAGTGTTTTTAGTGTAAATACAAGACTGTATTACTTGGTATGACAGATGTATTATTTAGTTTTTCCCAGTACATCGACTACCAACAGCGGGTCCAGTACTCTGCATGTCTGTGCGAACCTGAGCGTGTCTTACGTAGTACAATAGTACAATGGGTGGGCTGGAGTATTTGGATTAATGTTAATCAAGTTACTGTTTCGGTTTCATGAGAGAGGTAAACTGATGTTTTTTGTGTTGACCCATTCACTAAAATGTAGGTGATATACTGTTATGAGCAAATAGGTGGCGTATGAACATAGATCTGAAGCAACATTGCGTCGCAATGTAATACCAAAACTATAATACCACCAGAGTACCACAGCAATGCCATAACACTTTCAATGTCAAACGCTCAGTTCCTGTTTCTCAATAATATGCAAAGCAGTGGCGTAGCCAGAACTGAAAATTGGATGGGCACAGAACATCCCTTGACAACTTTTATTAGTCCTGACTTGTTTGCAATCATCTTTCCTAATGAATGATACATTCACCCTGCACACACTCCACACTATCAGGTGTTGCTAGTTCTCCTAGTGAAGGTAAGATTTTTTATTTTATTTTTATTTTTTTTGCATTTCAATCAGCCTTACTCAAAATTTCATAAAGGTATTTCTAATCTTTGTCTTTGATTTAATTTTGACAATTTAAGCGATCATGAAGAGTAGCCTTTATCGCCTGATGTCCCAAAAATGTAGCGTGGAAGATCCAGAGCAGTTTCGTAAAGCGTATGCCTACGAGTAAATTTTTTTTCTGAACTGAGTTTATCCAATTATTTTGTCACCCTCCGACTGCATTAAGAAAGACGCCGTGTCTATAATTGGCAATAGTTTTTTGTTATGATTGGAAAACATTTTAATGAAGGAAAATGATTGAGAACAAGTCAGGACTGATAATTGTTCAAGCGCATCCAAACGAATGATTGCCAGCTTACCTTCACGAGGAGAACTAGCAAAACCTGATAGTGTGGAGTGTTTTTGGAGTGAATGTATTGTTCATTAGGAAAGATGATTGCGAACAAGTCAGGACTAATAAAAGTTGCAAAGGGATGTTCTGTGCCCATCCAATTTTCAGTTCTGGCTACGCCACTGATGCAAAGCTGTTGGCCTTACAAATTTAGAGGCTGAGAAATTCAGGTTTTTATGCTTGTGTAAGGCTCTGCATGACTAACTTCACACCCTAACTGTTGCTGATTGATTGAAACCAAAAAACTCATTTTGAACAGAACTATCTGTGCATTAGAAAATTCACAGCGTGCACTCTTTCGACCATGCCAAGCTAACGCCCACATATCTTTTACATTAAGCAAATGAATAATTGAAGCAAACCAATGAATAATTCACTCTGAAGTCATTTGACAACACCGCTGACATTTACGCAAAAGCTTTGAGAAATGTGGGCCAGAGCAGTGAACTATGTTTATCCTTTCATCTTGGTCATAAAAGTCAGACTCATATTGTGTGTACACAATAACATCATATTACATCTGGTCCATCACCCGGGGAAAATCATACAAAACTCATTTATGAAAAATTTTGGCTCATAATAGCACATAAAAACAAACCGCAGCCAATCCAAAATCAATGTAGCCTCACACAAAGACCTTCTAGCATAGTAAAATTGTTACAGCTCCATCGATTTTCTCTTGAAACACTGCAGTCAATATCTCATTCTTTTTGCACCATGCCAGTATGTACGTTCTGGCTGAGATACGACCTGTGACAATATGTACCGGCAAGTCTGTAAAGAACAACAGTTCTCAATATTTCCAGCAGTCTGATCATCAGTTAGTTCATCAGATTCCTCCCCTTTACAACCCCAGGTAGGTTCATTGTAAATGACGGCCTCTTCAATCACACATAAACTACTCCAAGTAAGTCCCTGAATTGGACTGGTTGACAAGAGCATTAAGATGTTATTGTCAAAACTGAAGTCGACAGAAGTGACAATTGTGTGACAGCTTCATATTGCCCTTGTTTCCGAGCTAGTTTTTACCCAAAGTTCAGTTTATATCACATTAATGCCTCTTCAGTCACTGATGTGATATAAACTGAACTTCCAGTAAAAATTTAATTATGCAGCCACATGACAATTATGTTCTTTAATGCCAGATAAAAATCATAACTTGGAACAGTTTATTTTTAGCCACACGCTAATTCTCCACAGGGCGATAGTAACTCCCTTAGTGACTATACAGTATACTTACTCGTGCACTGGAAAAACAGTCTGTCTGAAGTGCTCTGGTCCTATAATAAGACTCATAAAAAATTTCTCTCAAGAATGTGCATTGTTTTCATTTGGTGTTTTCTTTATGAGAAATTTTACAGCTCCCCTTGGCAAGTCTTCAAATGAGTCAATCTTATTAATTTTTTATTTTTTGTATTAATAGTATGTACTTACAAGATTGACTTTTTTTTTTTTTTTTTTTTTTTTTTGCAGCTTGCATGTATTTAAACAACAGCAGTTCCATATTCCCGACATATTTACTGGAAATTACATACACCCCACACCAGCCTATGTTTTGAATTTTTAGGGCAGCGAGCCACTTCTTTCCCTGTTGGCCAGATGTCTCACACCTTCTTGGGTAATTAAAGAGAAATGTGTATTCAGAGAAATGGAAGGACCTTTTCTTGAATATTGACTATTGTCACAACAGGACGAGTTGCTTAGCAACCCCTAATAGACCCCGTTTTATGTTTTTATTCTTCCTTTAAACCCATTTCACGAGCAGAAGAACATTTGTAGAGACCTAACTTGTCCAGGAGATGTGGTTTATCAGCTGCTCCAGTTGCAGTGTCAGTTGCTAAAGCTGTAAGTCACAGTCCAGGCCTCTCGGTGCCGGCACACAGCATGAGGGGAATGCGGCCAATGGGTCAAAGGTCGGAGGGATTGACATCGCCAGAAACTCATTTTTGAGAGGTTGTCGAGTCCAAAACACTTCTGTCAAGGCTAAAAATGTTTTCAAACAGACACGCTTTTAGCACAGGTCAAAGAGGACCCAGGGAGTAGTTTTATGGGAAATGCAGTAACATCCATGTTTTGCTGGGCTTTTATGTTATCGCGGCTATTGTTATTGCTGACAGTTATGCTATTAGTTTTTGCCATTAGCTTCTAAATATTTTCATGTTTTCGATCATAACAAAGGACATCTCAACAGCTGAGGATCTTGTTTAGCTAGTTAGTAGGATCAGGTCAAAAAGAGGTGAAATTGAATTCGGACAATTCCTAAATTGTACTGCCACCATATAACTTAGGAATTGTAATGCTCGATTATTCAATCAAAAAACAGGGTTGGATGACTGACTGACGGCAGAGAATCTCGCAAAGGTACAAATGACTGTGAGCAGGCCCGCTGCTGGAAGGTCACACCTTAAACTCTTGGTGAAATTAAGCTTCCTTTCATGACATCACACATAAAGGAAGAGAGCAGAGACACCAGTCTGCCCTCAGAAGCACATCACACTGACTGACACCTCACTCGATATCAGATTATTAGAAAAACACTGAGCTGTGGTGAATTACAGAATAAGACTGGCAGGAGGATGTCTGCAAAATGAGGTCTATGAATGAACTGGCAATGAATATCAAACAAAAGTAGAAAGTTCATAATAAGTTTGTTGATTTGACCACACAGGACAATTACAGGCTTATCGCTAACGTAAATGTCAGAAGGATTGAAATGCACAAACCTGAACCCTAAGAAAGAACAGTAGCTCTCTCAGCGTTGGCTCAGAAATAATACTTACATGAAGATTTTGTATCCAAAACACAGTAAGTGCCAAAATTACAAAAATTGAGATAATACCATAGAGCGATAGCCCTGTGCCTCTTAAACATAGTGCAAAATCTGTTTTTAAAAATTCATACTGTAAGGTGTATTTTTTCATTGTCAAAGTTTGTTTTTCTATAAAATGCAATAGGAGTCAACACAGAAAGAGCTGATTTACTCAAAATTAGTAAAATGGATATATTGCGTTTTTGAAACACACTCTTGTCATATATACAAAATATATATGCATATACGTATATACACACACACACACACACACACACACACACATATATATATATATATATATATATATATATATATATATATATACACTTTTTTTTTGTTTTCCCATAAAGAACTACCGTGAATGATTTCTTGAGAATTTTAAAGGGGCAAAACTTCACGCAACTAATACCTCCCAGTATACTGCAATCACTCTATAAATCTATAATAATCTGATCCCAACTAAGGTACATACAATGTTCAATTTAATATCTCAGTGAAGGTATACTAATTCAAATGTTTGGTTTAATTATGTGTGACACCATGAAGGGAAGATTAATTTCACCTAGAGCAGGAGGTGCGACCTTCAGCAGTGATTCAGACCACAGTCATTTGTACCTTTGCAAAATTCTCTGCAGTCACTCTGACCCACACAACATCATCTGTCAATCACATAATGAAGTTCTGCAATTCTGAAATTCTGTGGCAATGGTACCAAACCCAGAGCCTGGATGTCTACCATCCTGTAGGTTTTCAATTCCATTCTAAGTCCTGATCATTATCATTACCCTAATCACCGTGCTTTATTTTGGAATGCTGGAGGATATTTTGCATACGATATTATGCAATTATTGACTTCAGTTGAGGTGAATCCAATGATTTATCCACCATGATAAATGGCTGCGCCTCGGTGAATATCACTTGTCCACTGTAAATAAATCATTGGATTCACCAATAACCGAAGTCAATAACTGTTTTGCAGTTACTCGCAGGGACGAAGCGCCAGGAAATACGGACACAGTCAGGAGCTCCTGCAGGGAAGCCTAATCAATTTATAGCTGGGGGGTCATTGGATTGTGATATTCATATCTTGCGCACTTTCGCGCGGTGAATATCACTGTGTACAGTCACCATTGGAGCTTGCCTCGACCAATCAGGAGAGAGCGAATCCTTAAGTCAAATATCAATCTGTAATATTCAGAATGGTGAACGCCCCGATCCCTGCGCACGACTCACTAAATGAACTGAGCGGATCGTACCCCATATACGGCAGCACGATGAGACTGGTGATGAGGACGATGATACGCAGAACGGAGCTGGGCGCCAGGACAAAGGTCTTCTTCAGCGTCATCAGCCATCCCGTCAGGTGTGCCCGGATGGTCACTATGGAGACGCAAGAATGGGGGGGGAGGTGACCTCATTAGCAAAGTCATGACAAAAAATATGAAAAAACCAAGCAGCTTAATGATACAAAATACATCCTCTACACCGGCAGTTGTTAACTTTATACATAAAGGGCCAGTGCGGGTGCACTCTTTCATTCCAGCCATGCAGTTATACGCCTGATTATACCCATCAAGGTCTTCAGTCAAGACTGTCTTTAGTCAAGACTGTAAGGGTTGATTAGTAGTATCAGGCGTGTAACTGCCTGGTTAGAATGAAAAACTTCACCCACACTGGCCCTTTCTGGATAAGAACCTCTGTACTACGCACTTCATACTGCACACTTCCTAAATTCAGCCTACTGACCTTATAAATAATGTAAAAATGGCTAATTTTCCCCTGAAAAATCAATAAATGCCTTGAGATGAAAAGTCCTAGAGTCAGATGGTTGGCCAACAAGTCCCGCCATTCGTTTCTTTAACCCATGAATTCTGCCAGCTGATGTCACATATTAGTAGTAAGTGTGCTTATCAGTGAGCACAGGTGATGGGACCAGTACTGAGAAGGTGTTTTACTTTCTGGACCCAGATTCTGTTCATCTTTTTACATTTCATAGGCCAGAGGTGGGCAACGGGGGCCGTATCTGTCCCTGGTTCTCACACCAACTTCTGACCTTTAATTAGTTTATTATCTAAATTAGCCAAACTATATATGAAATCTGACTTTTCTGCTGCATTTGTTGAAATTATCATGAATGACCACCAAAGGCTGTTCTCGTCTCCCAACATGGAACATTTTATTAAAATCTAATCCATGCTAAAATCTGTGTTTGTGCATACAAGCAACGAGCTCAATTAGTCTGGGTAATTGATGGAAGTAAAAACCAGCATACACACCAGCCCTCCAGGACTGGAATTGCGAAGCCCTGTCATAGACATAACATAACATAACATAACATAACATAACATAACATAACATGAATGGTGAGAACAGGCCGTTCAGCCCAACTAGGCTCGCCAGTTTCTTTATACTATTGTGAATATATCACTTCAGATACTCAAAGTCTCAATGGTGTCTAGCTTTAAGTCAAGCCTGCTCTTGAAAACTCCCAATGAACAATGATGCATTCCAACTGTTCAGGAAACAATGCGAACCAGCATTTTCCTACATCTTTTTGTTAAAATCGACTTTACATTTGTCATCCTAATGACCGTTACAGACATTTTTACCTTTCAGAAATGCCATTGCACATTGTTCTGGTACCACAACGAGATCATATTGTCAGCATGCCATGTTTCCCAACATGAAACACTCTAATTCTTAAAAATAGTGGCAAAGCCACTGCGCCCGCTTGGCCAAACATGGCCAAAATCGAACTTGGCCTAGATCTTCATCCCGTGCACTTGCATATAAAATTTGAAAAGGATCCGTGAAAAACTGAAGGCGCTAGAGTGCTGACACGGCAAAAAGTTTACGGACGCATGACAGACAACCACAAAGGCATCGAACCACAGCATAAGCCCGATTGGCCAAGAGGCCAAGCGGGCTAAAAAGGAGTTGTAATACGTACATTTAGAGGGCAACCCAATGACTAACACAAACATCTTTTCTTTAAATGCGCATTGATGTCTTTCCTGTTTATGTCTGCAATAAAATTATTATATAGACAAAGATATATCATTTTAAGATATTTTGGGTTCAAACACCTGCTTACATTTCCAGTACATCATAAATATAATTCAGCAAATTTACAGTCTTGAAAAATTATTTTAGTCCTGGCAATCTCTTCTTTCCAGATAGAAGGAGGGACTATCCTGTACAGAGTGAGGAAGATCAGTCTTTAAATTTATGTAATTTAGTTGATCCTTTATCCAAAAGAAGATATATTAATAGCCTAAGTAGGGGAAACTGGAGTATTAGGGCAAAGGGCTTAGCTCAGGGGCACGGAACCTGCACTCATCTTATTTTGGCTGCACTGGGAATTGAACCAATAACCTTCTGAATTCCAGTAAAACACTTTTATCCCCACAGTATAGGCTGCACCCATCATGTTCCCCAAGCTCACGACATTTGCATGCTGTTTATGAAGGCTGACTCAGTGAGGGTGGAAAGGTAGGTCAATGCTGTGAGGGACACAAGGACATTGGTCACTGAAAGAGACAGCTTCATTGCGCTTTGTTTGATGACTGCCTTTCAGACGTCTGATTCGTCATGCTTTATAGACCGAAGCTCGTCCAGCTGACCGAAGCTGAAAAGTGATATGTCCTGTTTGTCCTGATTGGCCGTCAGGCGGAGAGGACAATGTTTGTGTCTGTGACAGAGAAGCACTAACAGAGAGGGAGTATCCGCTTGTATCTGTGAGAGAAGCACTAACACTAGCAGAGAGGGAGTATCTGCTTGTATCTGTGAGAGAAGCACTAACACTAGCAGAGAGGGAGAATCCGCTTGTATCTGTGAGAGAAGCACTAACACTAGCAGAGAGGAGTATCTGCTTGTATCTGTGAGAGAAGCACTAACTCTAGCAGAGAAGGAGTATCCGCTTGTATCTGTGAGAAAAGCACAAACACTAGCAGAGAGGGAGTATCCACTTGTATCTGTGCAAGAAGCACTAACACTAGCAGAGAAGGAGTATCCGCTTATATCAGTGCAGAGAAGGAGTAGCATCTGTGAGAAAACACTAACACTGGAAGGAGTATCCACTTGTATCTGTCAAGAAGTGAGAAAGCACTAACACTAGCAGAGAAGGAGTATCCACTTGTATCTGTGAGAAAGCACTAACACTAGCAGAGAAGGAGTATCCACTTGTATCTGTGAGAAAAGCACTAACACTAGCAGAGAAGGAGTATCCACTTGTATCTGTGAGAAAAGCACTAACACTAGCAGAGAAGGAGTATCCACTTGTATCTGTGAAAGAAGCACTAACACTAGCAGAGAAGGAGTATCCACTTGTATCTGTGAGAAAAGCACTAACACTAGCAGAGAAGGAGTATCCACTTGTATCTGTGAGAGAAAAGCACTAACACTAGCAGAGAGAAGGAGTATCCACTTGTATCTGTGAGAAAAGCACTAACACTAGCAGAGAAGGAGTATCCAAGTGAGAAAGTATCCATCCACTTGTATCTGTGAGAGAAGCACTAACACTAGCAGAGAAGGAGTATCCACTTGTATCTGTGAGAGAAGCACTAACACTAGCAGAGAAGGAGTATCCGCTTGTATCTGTGAGAGAAGCACTAACACTAGCAGAGAAGGTGTATCCGCTTGTATCTGTGAGAAAAGCACTAACACTAGCTAAGTGGTCAAGGCTCAGTAGAGTTTTACTGGGTTTTAACCATGGCTAAACCTCTGAAGAGAGGGAGTGATAGAGAGAGGCAGGATTGGGTGGAGGGAACAGAGTGAAAAAGGTAGAGGTAACAGAGGGAGGTATGGTGCAACAGATTAAGGAAAACAATGGAAAACAGAACGGAGGCGTTCATGGATGGCTAGATAGAGGAGCAGAGGAAGGTATAGAGGGACAGGAAAGGAAGAATAAAGGGGAGAGAAGGATAAAAGAAAGAATACAGAGAATACAGAGAGCTGGACAGAGAAAAGATAGATAGAGGGAGGGGTAGAGCATAGACTTATGAAGTGAGACATGGATGTGGCAGGCAGAGTGAGAGGAAGAGGGATGTTGAGATAGAGGGATAGACAGAGTAATAGAGGTAGTTAGAGAGAGTGATAGAGTGATAGAAGGTGTGATAGAATGATGGTGAGACGGAATGATTGGATGATGAGGGAAAGAGAGATAGAGGGATGAAGTGTCAGAGTGATAGAGGGAGGTATGGGGTCACAGGGTGAGAGTGATGGGGTAACAGAGTGATAAAGATTGAGTGTGGAGGGAAGGAGGGATGGTGAGTGATCAATGTTGGAGTGATAGAGGGATGGAGTGCTAGATTAAAAGTCATGGAGTGATAGAGAGATAAAGAAATGGATTGCTGACCTGATAGAGGAATGGCGCGAGAAACAGATGGAGGGATAGAGTGATAAAGAGATAAGTCAAAGAGAGATAAAGAAACAGAATGATGGAGTGATATAGGGATGGAGTGAGAGAGTGATCAGTGATAGAGGAAAGGAGTGATATAGAGATGGAGTGATAGAGTGAGGGGGATGGAGAGATAGAGAGATGAAGAAACAGAGTGATATAGGAATGGAGTGAAAGAGTGATCAATGATAGAGGGATGGAGTGATAGAGGGATAGAGCAAGAGAGTGATCAGTGATGGAGGAATGGAGAGGCAGAGGGATGGAGTGATAGTGATCAGTGATAAAGAGATGGAGTGATAGAGGGTTGGAGAGACAGAGGGATAGAGTAATAGAGGAACAGCAGGAACACTGTACCTGGCAGGGGGAAGAAGGAGAAGATGCGCAGAGGGGCGACACAAAGCTCGGCGAAGGCGTGATCCACCCCGATAATGTCCACCAGGATCCTCTCAGAGATGTGCGGCGTCCAGAACACCACGAAACACAGCTGTGAGGAAGAGCACAACACCATGAAACACAGCTGTGAGGGAGAGCACAACACCATGAAACACAGCTGTGAGGGAGAGCAGAACACCATCAAACACAGCTGTGAGGGAGAGCACAACACCATGAAACACAGCTGTGAGGGAGAGCAGAACACCATCAAACACAGCTGTGAGGGAGAGCAGAACACCATGAAACACAGCTGTGAGGGAGAGCAGAACACCACCAAACACAGCTGTGAGGGAGAGCAGAACACCACGAAACACAGCTGTGAGGGAGAGCAGAACACCACCAAACACAGCTGTGAGGGAGAGCAGAACACCACGAAACACAGCTGTGAGGCAGGGCAGAACACCACCAAACACAGCTGTGAGGGAGAGCACAACACCATGAAACACAGCTGTGAGGGAGAGCAGAACACCACCAAACACAGCTGTGAGGGAGAGCAGAACACCACGAAACACAGCTGTGAGGCAGAGCAGAACACCACCAAACACAGCTGTGAGGGAGAGCAGAACACCACGAAACACAGCTGTGAGGCAGAGCAGAACACCACCAAACACAGCTGTGAGGCAGAGCAGAACACCACCAAACACAGCTGTGAGGGACAGCAGAACACCACGAAACACAGCTGTGAGGGAGAGCAGAACACCACCAAACAGCTGTGAGGGAGAGAAGAACACCACGAAACACAGCTGTGAGGGAGAGCACAACACCATGAAACACAGCTGTGAGGGAGAGCACAACACCATGAAACACAGCTGTGAGGCAGGGCAGAACACCACCAAACACAGCTGTGAGGGAAAGAAGAACACCACGAAACACAGCAGTGAGGGAGAGCAGAACACCACCAAACAGCTGTGAGGGAGAGAAGAACACCACGAAACACAGCTGTGAGGGAGAGCACAACACCACCAAACACAGCTGTGAGGGAGAGCACAACACCACCAAACACAGCTGTGAGGGAGATCAGAACACCACCAGACACAGCTGTGAGGGAGAGCACAACACCAAGAAACACAGCTGTGAGGGAGAGCATCACACCACGTAACACAGCTATGAGGCAGAGCAGAACACCACCAAACACAGCTGTGAGGGACAGCAGAACACCATGAAACACAGCTGTGAGGGACAGCAGAACACCACCAAACACAGCTGTGAGGGAGAGCACAACACCACCAAACACAGCTGTGAGGGAGAGCACAACACCACGAAACACAGCTATGAGGCAGAGCAGAACACCACCAAACACAGCTGTGAGGGACAGCAGAACACCATGAAACACAGCTGTGAGGGAGAGCAGAACACCACGAAACACAGCTGTGAGGGAGAGCAGAACACCACGAAACACAGCTGTGAGGAGGGAGAGCAGAACAGAAACACAGCTATGAGGGAAAGCAGAACACCACCAAACACAGCTGTGAGGGAGACAGAACACCTGAAACACAGCTGTGAGGAAAGCAGAACACCACCAAACACAGCTGAGGAGAGCAGAACACCACGAAAAGCTGTGAGCAGAGAACACCACGTAAACACAGCTGTGAGGGAGAGCAGAACACCACCAAACACAGCTGTGAGGGAGAACAGCAAAAAACACAGCTGTGAGGGGAGAGCAGAACACCATTTAAACACAGCTGTGAGGGAGAGCAGAACACCACCAAACAGCTGTGAGGGAGAGCAGAACACCAGCAAACACAGCTGTGAGGGAGAGCACAACACCACCAAACACAGCTGTGAGAGAGAGCAGAACACCACGAAACACAGCTGTGAGGGAGAGCAGAACACCACGAAACACAGCTGTGAGGGAGAGCACAACACCACGAAACACAGCTGTGAGGGAGAGCACAACACCACAAAACACAGCTGTGAGAGAGAGCAGAACACCACAAAACACAGCTGAGAGGGAGAGCAGAACACCCAGAAACACAGCTGTGAGGGAGAGCAGAACACCACGAAACGCAGCTGTGAGGGAGAGCACAACACCACGAAACACAGCTGTGAGGGGGAGCAGAACACCACAAAACACAGCTGTGAGGGAGAGCAGAACACCACCAAACAGCTGTGAGGGAGAGCAGAACACCATGAAACACAGCTGTGAGGGAGAGAAGAACACCACGAAACACAGCTGTGAGGGAGAGCAGAACACCTTAAACAGAGCTGTGCTGTGGGGAGAGCAGAACACCACCAAACACAGCTGTGAGGGAGAGCAGAACACCACGAAACACAGCTGTGAGGGAGAGCAGAACACCACCAAACACAGCTGTGAGAGAGAGCAGAACACCACGAAACACAGCTGTGAGGGAGAGCAGAACACCACGAAACACAGCTGTGAGGGAGAGCACAACACCACGAAACACAGCTGTGAGGGAAAGCAGAACACCACAAAACACAGCTGTGAGAGAGAGCAGAACACCACCAAACACAGCTGAGAGGGAGAGCAGAACACCCCGAAACACAGCTGTGAGGGAGAGCAGAACACCACGAAACGCAGCTGTGAGGGAGAGCACAACACCACAAAACACAGCTGTGAGGGCGAGCAGAACACCACAAAACACCGCTGTGAGGGACAGCAGAACACCGCAAAACACAGCTGTGAGGGAGAGCAGAACACCAGCAAACACAGCTGTGAGGGAGAGCAGAACACCACCAGACACAGCTGTGAGGGAGAGCAGAACACCACCAAACACAGCTGTGAGGCAGAGCAGAACACCACCAAACACAGCTGTGAGGCAGACAGCAGAACACCACCAAACACAGCTGTGAGGGAGAGCAGAACACCACCAAACACAGCTGTGAGGGAGAGCAGAACACCACCAAACACAGCTGTGAGGGAGAGCAGAACACCACCAAACACAGCTGTGAGGGAGAGCAGAACACCACCAAACACAGCTGTGAGGGACAGCAGAACACCACCAAACACAGCTGTGAGGGAGAGCAGAACACCACCAAACACAGCTGTGAGGGAGAGCAGAACACCACCAAACACAGCTGTGAGGGAGAGCAGAACACCACCAAACACAGCTGTGAGGGAGAGCAGAACACCACCAAACACAGCTGTGAGGGAGAGCAGAACACCACCAAACACAGCTGTGAGGGGAGAGCAGAACACCACCAAACACAGCTGTGAGGGAGAGCAGAACACCACCAAACACAGCTGTGAGGCAAACACAACTGTGAAACACAGCTGTGAGGGCAGAACACCACGAAAACACAGCTGTGAGGGAAGCATTTAAAACACAGCTGTGGGGGAGAGCAGAACACCACAAAACACAGCTGTGAGGGAGAGGCAGAGGCAGAACACCACCAAACACAGCTGTGAGGGAGAGCAGAACACCAGAGAAACACAGCTGTGAGGGAGAGCAGAACACCACCAAACACAGCTGTGAGGGAGAGCAGAACACCACGAAACACAGCTGTGAGGGAGAGCAGAACACCACAAAACACAGCTGTGAGGGAGAGCAGAACACCACAAAACACAGCTGTGAGGGAGAGCAGAACACCACCAAACACAGCTGTGAGGGAGAGCAGAACACCACCAAACACAGCTGTGAGGGAGGAGCAGAACACAGAACACCACACTAAAAACACAGCTGTGAGGGAGCAGAAACAGCAAAACACAGCTGTGAGGGAGAGCAGAACACCCAAACACAGCTGTGGGGAGAGCAGAACACACACAGCAGCAGAAACACCACAAAAGCAGCTGAGGGAGAGAGCAGAACACCACCAAACACAGCTGTGAGGGGAGAGCAGAACACCACAAAAACACAGCTGTGAGGGAGAGCAGAACAACAAAAACAGCTGTGAGGGAGCAGAAAACCAGAAACACCTGTGAGCTGGGAGGAGCAGAACACAGCTGTGAGGGAGAGCAGAACACCACCACAAAACACAGCTGTGAGGGAGAGCAGAAACACCAGCTGTGAAAGAACACAGCTGTGAGGGAGAGCAGAACACCACCAAACACAGCTGTGAGGGAGAGCAGAACACCCCAAAACACAGCTGTGAGGAGAGCAGAACACCAAAACACAGCTGTGAGGGAGAGCACAACACCACAGAAACACAGCTGTGAGGGGAGAGCAGAACACCACAAAAACACAGCTGTGAGGGGAGAGCAGAACACCACCAAACACAAGAGGGAGGCAGAACACCAGCAAACACAGCTGTGAGGGAGAGCAGAACACCACCAGAACACAGCTGTGAGGGAGAGCACAACACCACAAAACACAGCTGTGAGGGAGAGCAGAACACCACCAAACACAGCTGTGAGGGACAGCAGAACACCACAAAACACAGCTGTGAGGCAGAGCAGAACACCACCAAACACAGCTGTGAGGGAGAGCAGAACACCACCAGACACAGCTGTGAGGGAGAGCAGAACACCACCAAACACAGGTGTGAGGCAGAGCAGAACACCACCAAACACAGCTGCGAGGGACAGCAGAACACCACCAAACACAGCTGTGAGGCAGAGCAGAACACCACCAAACACAGCTGTGAGGGAGAGCAGAACACCACCAATCACAGCTGTGAGGGAGAGCACAACACCACCAAACACAGCTGTGAGGGAGAGCAGAACACCACCAAACACAGCTGCGAGGGACAGCAGAACACACCAAACACAGCTGTGAGCAGAACACCACCAAACACAGCAGAGCAGAACACCACCAAACACAGCTGTGAGGAGAGAGCAGAACACCACCAAACACAGCTGTGAGGGAGAGCAGAACACCACCAAACACAGCTGTTAGGTAAAGCACAACACCACCAAACACAGCTGGGAGGGAGAGCAGAACACCACCAAACACAGCTGTGAGGGAGAGCAGAACACCACCAAACACAGCTGTGAGGGAGAGCAGAACACCACCAAACACAGCTGTGAGGGAGAGCACAACACCACCAAACACAGGAGAACACCACCAAACACAGCTGTGAGGGAGAGCAGAACACCACCAAACACAGCTGTGAGGGAGAGCAGAACACCACCAAACACAGCTGTGAGGGAGAGCAGAACACCACCAAACACAGCTGTGAGGGAGAGCAGAACACCACCAAACACAGCTGTGAGGGAGAGCAGAACACCACCAAACACAGCTGTGAGGGAGAGCAGAACACCACCAAACACAGCTGTGAGGGAGAGCACAACACCACGAAACACAGCTACGAGGGAGAGCACAACACCACGAAACACAGCTGTGAGGGAGAGCAGGGGCCAGCGATCACTAAACTAACACACAAACTCCAGAGCACCGTCAGAGCTGAGGTGCTGATCTGGGAACAGTTTCTGCTGGTACACGACCTAAGCTTGTCAATGATCATCTGAGTACAAAGCTGATCCCAGATCAGCACCTCTTCTCAGAAATTAATTAAGAACATCAGTCGGGTGTGCTCATTGAGTAACCATATAACTTCGGGGTGAGACACAAGTGAAAATGGTGAAGTTTGTCATTATGGATAATAAGAGCATTGTGAGCCTGTATCAAATCTGGTACATGGACTAAAGTTAACAAAGCAGTTCCTCTATTCAACTAGTGAATCATCCCATCTGACTGAGTAATCCAGCTAACAAAGTACCCCCATTTTGTCTACTTTTTACAGCAATGTAAAGCAAATAGAAATTCAGGGGGGGGGAAAGGTAATTAAAATGCAATATTGCGGTAAAAATCTGATAAAAAATGATCTTTTCACTGTTTCCAAGGCTTAGAATGATGGAGGTGGATAATTGTAAACCCACATCATCAAATCAGAAGCTGATCATCTCACTAACTTGAGGAGCAAGTGCACACAACATTTCCCTGTGAAAGTGCTGTGACACAGGTTATGTAAGGCAGCATGAAGCCTTCAAGCACTCGAAACAGACTATGAAAGGACAGAGAACTGAGGAATACATAAATGCCCTCTGGTAATGAGCAAAAAAATGTAATAAATAAATGACAATGAAAGGCTGAGTCACTGTCCTCTGCAAAGATTGATGTGTCTTGTTCACAGCCAGACAGATGTTTTCACAACCTGTCCGGCAAAGTGTTTTTTTAAATCTTTTTTTGTGATAAATGATGTGTCATAAGTTGGAAAGCACAATATTAAGACCACGGTAGCATTGAGAGGAAAGATTTTCTTTACACATGCATTGAATGGCTCGACACAGTGGTAAACAGAATTGCAAAGCACCTGCAGATAAACTGACGGAACTATGACGATTTTAAGGCTTTAACCTGTTAACTGGAATTTTCAAACAAATTTTGAATTCTTCATTTGTAAACTATGACTCCTCAACCAATCCAGGCAAATGATACACCATTTAAAAGCTCAGGATTTATTCCTACCCACCTTTTTGCCCTATGTCAGTCACAACAAATGCAATAAATCAATTTCTCAACATAGACATCACATACTTGAGTGCAATGAAACTTGTCAGTCCTCATCATCAAAGTTGTGTTGTGACGGTCAAACCATGTATTATCCGTTCCATTTGGTCTTGTTCGAAAGCCAAGAACCTATGCAGACTTTAATCTAGTCTCAATTACTCTCTGACAGTAAGTCACAACATTTTATGATGCATTTCATTGAAAACCTCTATGTCTAATGTTTCCAATGAGACTATGCATGTGTAATAGAACCATTGTATGTGGGAGCAGTGAGCATTTGAAATGTGGTATACCAATCCGGGCCAAATGTGAGAAAATGCAGGTGACAGTTAAGAGGTTAAAAAGACTGTGAAGTGGTTCATTTGAGAGATAAGATGGAGAAATTCACAGGAATGACTGCATCAAAGTGGTCGGGCCAGCAGGTCTCTGCTATAACAATAACAAACTAGAGACAAAGGGCACGACTTAGGTCTTAATAAGTCAAAAACTTTTGTGAGTTTTCCTCCCACACAAACATCAAACGTGACCTGATGAAGACCGAGACGGTTAATCCATCTAAACGTTCTAAGGATCGCTGTCAATCAGCCAATCAAAAATCCTCCCACCTCTCTGTGTGGCTACGGGAACATGTAACATCCGTCGCGTATGACAGCAAATCAATGCCTCACAAATAAAGTGTTTGGCTTACCAGAGCTGCATGTTTCTTTCTCCCTAATACGCGATAACATGGAATCCTAGAAACGGCATACTCCAAATTCAGAGCCATTATCTTGCGAAGGGATTACACCAGCCACTCTTACTACTGCCCTACTTTTGGTGCTCTTGCAGGGATCTTATCCACCTTTGAATTCCGCCTTCATGTTAACCTCAACTACACATCTGTCCACAGACCGACAGATGTACAAACACCGGGCAAAGTACTCAAAACTGCTTCCATGAAAGTTCCTGCTACAGTCGGTGTCTCCAGGACCATATTTTGCAAGGATGACACACAATAACAAAACACACACACACACACACATACACACACACACACAAATGCACAGGCACATATTCACGAGGTGAAAACAATACCAACCCATGCTGGTAATAAGGTCCTAAAACTGGGACGTAAAATGTCTGGAATAATGAGATCCTTTAAACTGGGCCAGGGGGCCCAGAACTAACCCACACACTCCTCAAGCAGACATAAACCAAATCAGTATTATACCAAGTAGGGCAACTGAGTCATCAGGATAACCTAGAATGCTGACAATTCCCGATTAATGAACTCTGGACCACTCCCAAATTGGAGGAGAGTATTCGGAGGAACGATGGATAGGGGATCGGGGCGAAGGCGATGTTGTACGGACTTGGTCTGTGATTGTGTGAACATTGGGAGCCCCAGGTGGCGAGACTCAGGGTGGGGCTCGCGTCTCTCGTCGGAGTCCGTGTGGCTCCTAAGCCCTCCGGGGTCCCAGGTGGTGGCTGTTTCTTGCTTCCTTCTTGGAGAGGGGAAGGGATGGAGGGACATAGAATCGAGAGGAGCGGGGATTGTGGGAATGAAAGCGGTATATATAGGCGTGCGGACGAATAGGAAGGCGCATTGAGAGTGGTCTTGTTCATTAACCTTTGTTATCGGGAACACCCTTTAATGAACTCTGGACCACTCCCAAAGTGGAGGAGAGTATTCGGTGGAACGATGGATAGGGGATCGGGGCGAAGGCGATGTTGTATGGACTTGGTCTTTGATTGTGCGAACATTGGGAGCCCCAGGTGGCGAGACTCAGGGTGGAGCTCGCGTCTCTCGTTGGAGTCTGTGTGGCTCCTAAGCCCCCAAAAGGTGTTAATGAATCGACAATAGATGGGCTCTACATACGTCGTTGATATAATTGCAAATATAGCTTGCGTTAGAGTTTGACGTCCCGCGGCCAAGGATTTTAATCAGGTGGTCCAGCCCTCCTCACTTGGATGCTGTGACGGCGGCGCCGATGCGAAAGGATGCCCGGGGAAGTATTCGGGCGAAATATTGGATATATTTTAATTCAATTCAATTCCGTTTATTTGTATAGCGCTTTTCGCGGATAGATTGTCACAAAGACGCTTTACATTGAGAGATGAAATAAATGAAAGGGCAGCGCCCAGCCTATTCCCCACAAAGCAAATGAGTCAAAACTCCCACTAAGGAGAAAATCCTCGAACGGTGGTGAGAAAAAACTCCCCAGTGGGAAGAAATCTCAGGAGGAACCCGGCTAAGGTGGGGAAGCCCATCCTCCACGGGCTAGCTAATTAATAGTAAAATAAAATAATAATATAATGAATGGCAATAGAGTTCAATTAAAGCCCATTTAAACAGGGATGTCTGTAGCTCCAGGAAGTGGCACGTCGAAAATGGTGCAAATATAATTCGAACATGGCGTGTTGGTCATGAATAACGGGTCTTGGGAACAAGCGTGGTTATTGTATCTTGGGGTGACGTAGTCTGATATTGGCTCAGACGGACTGAGGGCAGAGTCTAGGCGGAATAAGAATATGGGCTGAGAAATGCCGAACTGATCCGTTTAACTACTCTTTATCTTGAGCGTAAGACAGTCGGTGGAGTAGGATGAGATGTCGTTCAGGCTGGCGTGGCAAGGTGGATTGTAATTAGTGGAGAGCAGAGCGAACTCGGAGCATCTCAAAAACCGAAGAAGGCTAGTAGGAACATGGTTTCTAGAGTGGAATCCGAGGGAGGAGAGTGGTAACCTGAGCGCAGCATCTGGATGCAGCGAGAGAGGTCGTCTGCCGTTAGGGGCAAACGTTTGGTCGGGGCGAGAGGTTCTCGTTTATGTAAACCTTTAGTAGTGACTGCACTTGGATGTGGGAAATTGACGGGCACGGATAACCAGTGGCCGGTTTGACGAAGAGGTTGATGCTGCTAAGATATACTTGTATTGAGGCCGGTCGAACGTGGTGTACGGAGTGGATGTACGAAATGAAGCTCGTGATACGTCGAGGGAATCAAAAATCTTGGGGCTGCTTTTGCATCCGAAAGTGAGACGAACGGCAAGGTAGTAGCGCACCTTCCAGGAAACGCCAAAAAAAAAAAAATCCCCAAAAAGGTGGGTCGAGTGGGACGACCTTAAAAGCGTTTGTGATATCGGCTTTAGCCAATCAGGCGCCGTGACCGGCGAAGGACAGTCAGTAAAGGGTTAAACACTTTTAAAACTTCTCGCAAACCGCGCTAGTGTCCCCCGGTTCAAAATGTTTCCCGCTTGCTTCTGCTTCTACTGGTTTTGCCTGCTTCAACTACTTCCCTTAGTATTTTTTTTCTTCTACTGCCCCGTCTTTGCAGCGAATACTGCAACGGAGACTGCGCCAAGTACAAATGCCTCCACGCTCTGTTGGGGTGTGCGCGCAATCCGCGAACGGAGCCAAACGAAGGTATAACTGAGACTTAAGGTGGATACGCGTGCAGTATCTGTGGATGTTTGTCGACGAGGCAAAGTGCACCCAAAGCCGAGGCACTAGCTAAGCGCTAGAGAGCTGCGCCACTGCGAGTGGCCGTGGGTTGGATACGTGTAGTATCTGTGAATGTTTGCCGACGAGGCAAAGTGTACCAAAAAAGTGAAGCGCTAGCGAGCTGCGCCACTGCGAGAGGCCGTGGGTTGGATATGCGTAGTATCCGTGAATGTTTGCCGACGAGGCAAAGTGTACCGAGAACTGAAGGGCTAGTGAGCTGCGCCACGCGAGTGGCCGTGAGGTGGATACGCGTAGTATCCGTGAATATTTGCCGGCGAGGCAAAGAACATCAGCATTTGTAATGGTTTGACAATTCTATAATAAATATGGCAATCATTCAACAGCACCATAAATGTATGAGTTTTAATTTGTGAAGAACGCGACGTGCATATATAGCAAGAGTTGCTCGGACTAATAGGTAGAAGCAACGAAAGTCTGCTTTATTTTGAAAGCCTTGTTGAACATTGCACTACTACGGAATTATATGGCGTTTCCTTCCGCACATCGCTGACCACAAAGTTATCGATATGTCTATGATTTCTGTGCTCATGTAACTCAAAGAACAACACAGATTTACGAATGGTCATGAGGTGGATACGCGTGCAGTGTCTGTGAATGTTTGCCGGCGAGGCGAGGCGAGCATTTGTAATGGTTTGACGATTTTGGGATATACGTTGCAATCGTGGCACCATAAATATATGGCATTTAATTTGCAAAGAACGCGACGTGCCTGTATAGCAAGAGATGCTCAGACTAATTGGTAGAACCGGCGAAAGTCTAATTTATTTTTTGGAAGCTTGTTATACGTTGCACTACGAAATTATATGGCGTTTTCTTCGAACGTCGATGACTAAGAGAAATATGAATAAGTCTTGATAATTTCTGTGCTCATGTAGCTCGTGAAACAACGCAGATTTGTGTAGATTAACTTGCGAGGCTCATACGGCAACAAGCCACGAGAATCCGCTCTATGGCCTGAATAAAGTGGCAGCTAAATGGCGTTGTTAGGTACGATGCAGCTGAGTGATGGTGAATATAATTGCTGCAAAGTCAGCGAAAGTTTGGGATTTGCAGATTGTCATCCTTGCGGAGTCACGTCAAATATATGGATATATCCAACGGACAATCGCTTGCCGTACGGCCGAAGCAAAGAGCGAGAACGAGTATAAAGAAATTGTCCAGTTCTTGCCTCCGATGAGGTAAGGACTGGGAAATTCTGTTTCGTAAAGTGGGACGGCGGAACGAGTGGGGGTCCGGTGTATGGGCTGTACGGGGTCGATGATGGTTTGGATATATTTTTTTTTTTTTTAACTAAAATTTGACTGCGGAGGCAGGGGCGACAAGTAAGTGGTATGATAAAAGCCCGTGCCGTCATAGCATACAGCGAGATGGAGATCGAGTGTATCGTAATCGCCAAGTTCTCTCCTCCGATGAGGAAAGTACTGGCGGATTGTGTTTTAGTAGGGTGAGACGGTAAAGAGCAAACTCGGTTTGCGTGAGCTTCTCGGCTACGAGGGGCGTATGGGAGGTAGGGAGGTGGTTAGTGTGTGCTGAAATGGAGGTGAGGGGAAACTGCGAGTGGCAGAAGTAGTAGATGGGAGGGGTGGACCTGTAGGAGGAAGCGAAGAATTAGTGACTTGAGGAATGGGGAGGGGGGCGGGGAAAGAGGCTGAAGGAGCCCAGAAGCCGGGTTTCGTCCGGCAGAAAGGATGGGGGGGATGCATGTGCATGGGGCAAAAGTGCAGCCTGCGAACACAGGGACGGAAAAGAAGGGACGAAAAGAGACCGAAGAGGTCGTAAACGGAGGGAGCAGGCACGGGGGTGAGACTGGCTGGTTTGCGGAAGGACTGACTTCCGCCGAATCTGGAGCTGGAGGCCGTCGCCAAGCGTGATGACGTGGCACTGGGGACATTGATGGCGGAACCCGGTAGAGCTGTGTGGTCTGCATACATCTGGTCTGCACGTGGGGAAGATCAGCTGCGTTGGCGTGGGAGTCGGTGAATTATTTTTGTGGGCTGGCCTTGTTGTCGGAGTAGTGGAAGGGGATTTTCTTCTGCTGGAGTGCCCGATGGAGTCAGACGACGGTCGAAGGTGGAGCCTGGGATGAGCTTGAAGTGCGAGCCATGGTAAGCCTTGCTGGGGAGCCGCGGGCTCTCATTTCTGAACGCCGCCGTTGAGGAGAGGCGTAGCTACTGCAAGACGGCGGTCTGGAATTGCTAAGGCGCGGAGCCCTCAGTCATCATCGCGGGGGGAGCGTGGTTCGGAATGTGAGCACCACGATTGGGGCGAGCGGGTGACGCTTCGTGGAGGAGGTACGAAGATGGCAGACCGCTGGCGGGAGCGTGGAGGAGAAGCGGGAGTTGCAGGAATTGATTGGGAAGATTCCTCTGGAGCCTTAGAGTCTTGGAATTATTCTGCGTCCGAGGGACTCTGCTGAATTTCGCCTTGCTTCAGGTAAGCGAACTCTTGCTGTGCGCTGGGCTGTCTGGTTTGCGAGTAAACGACGTAGAATCGAGGCGAGCGGGGATTGTGGGGATGAAGGTGGTATATATAGGCGTGCGGACGAATAAGAATGCGCATTGGGAGTGATCTTGTTCATTAACCTTTGTTATCGGGAACACCCTTTATGAAATGAAGGGGAAAGAGCAGTTGTGCGGTTATCCCGCTAACTCTTAACCTTAAACACCCCAAACAAAACTGGTAAACAAGATTTCTGACCCAAGCTGGTTCCCCCCCACAAGGTCCATCACCTGGATATTAGTGGGGAGTGAGAGGGAAGTCCAGATTCCAGCTCTCGTCAGGGACCTGGTGGCCCAAACCAGGCCTAACTGGCACTACCAGGAGGACCACTCTGCTTCAGGAAGTGGGGGGACCCAGGCAAGCAGGAGGCCTTACTGTGGTGTCGATTTTGCTAAGCCAGTTTGGCGATTTGCGAAATTACCATGTTCAGTGAGTGGCACTGACACCTGACCACAAGACGGTTGTGGTAAGTGGAATCCGGCCTGGGGCCTTTCTGTGTGGAGACTGGATGTTCTCCCTGTGTTTGCATGGGTATCCCCATGGTACTCTGGTTTCCTCCCACAGTCCAAAGACATACATGTCGAGCTAATTAGAGACTCTAATTCCCCATTGGTATGCGTGCAGAGTGTTCTAGAACTGTTCACAGTGTATTCCTGCCACTCACTCAGTGTAAACTGAGATAGAAAGAGTATATTATTTTCTTGGAGAGATTTGCATAGGACTAATTGTGTCACCCCACGCAAGATTAACGAATACTGTGCGCTTAATTGGCACTATCCTTACTGGTACTTATTGGCAGTATTGTAGCTTTTATGTTATTTATGACCAAACGGTAGTACATTGTACATCGTGCAGAACTAAGTTCAGGATTTTTTTTACAAACCATCTGCTCCTGGGGTTACAGAACACTCTGCGTAAAGAGGGATTTAAGTCAGCAAATCCTTTTCACTGACTCTGCACATGTGGGAGCCTTGCTAGCCAACTTTGGCCGAGAGAGAATCCGCTTGCTAACGCAGAGCAGCGCCAGCCAGGCTCACGTCAGAGCAACGCACAAATCAGAGAGAGAGGCACTAATCAATAGCTGATCCATTACTTAACATTTCTTTCTTCTTTTAAAGTACTGCAAATCTCCAGAGAGAAATGTCCGTCAAAAAACTAGGCATATGTGTAGTGCTAGGTGCTTAGTGTTAGGAGATAAAATAATGGTATTTATTTTCAAATAGATGGCTAATGTTTCGACTGCATCACTCTTCATCAGAACAATTCAAAATGCTCAATTAACCCTTTAAGACCTGATGCAAAATCTGCATACTTCTCCCTTTAAGACCAGATGCGATGCGAGCGCATTTTAGATGATGCCATCCTTTTCAAGACACAAGACCCATGGAGTGCATTGTGATTCACTAAAGAAAAAGGGCCAGAGGCAAAATGCATTATGGGATTGGGGCAGAGTCAGTAATTTCCAATGAAAGCCAAAAGTTTAAGCTCTCAAATAAAGGTTTTAGTGAATGTTCAGGATCCTGTCAAGTTTCAGAAAACCCTCAGGTGTTTGGAGATTGATTTCAAATGATGCCTTAGGTTATAGACTGCTTTTTTTAGTGGGCGCGACTCAGGTCTTAATGGGTTACAAACTTGCGTAAGTTGTCCTCCCACACAAATGTCAAACGTAACCTGACGAAGCCCGAGACGGTTAATCCATCCAAACGTTCTAAGGATCGCTGTCAATCGCCATCAAAAATCCTCCCACCTCTCAGTGTGGCTACGGGAAGCAATATCCGTCCCGTATGACAGCAAATCAATGCTTCAGAGATAAAGTGTTTGGCGTACCAGAGCTGCGTGTTCCTCTCTCCCCAATACGCAATAACATGGAATCCCAGAAACAGCATACTCTGTCATTCAGTGCCCTTAGATTTCCAAAATTACTCTCCAACGTTTCGCTCAAACGGAGTGTTTATCAGCCTTCGTAGAACGGGTTCAAAGAGCCGCCCATCTCAGTCGCTGTGCGCCAATACAAGGAGGGCTGTAATTTTGCAGTTATTGTGTTCACGCTGGCTCTGCTGTAAGCTGAATGAATGGCGTGATATAACAGACGCAGAGGTTAATTCAGAAGACTGTGCTGGGGCGGACCATCTGTTGTAGACTGGCTCCCTGTGGCTACGGGAAGCTAAAGTTACCCTGTACAGCAGTGGGCCCCAGCATGCTAGTGCTCTTAGCATTGCTAAATCTCTATATTTGGAGCATCGAAGAGTGATGCATGCACACTTTTAGTTTTGAGCTTTCAAAATATGGGCTGCACGCCGGTGCAGTGGGTAGAGAACTGCTGCTTCAGCAAGAAGGTTGTGGGTTTCAATCTTGGGTACGTTTCCCAAAATCACAGATGCTAATTTATATAGTTGGGCCCATTGACTGTGAATGGACGAACAATGTAAGTTGCTAACTTAGATAGCAATTACCCTTTTGGGAAACGCACCCCTGGCCAGGACTTTGTGGAGTTTGCATGTTCTCCCTGTATTACCATTGGTTTTCTAAGGGTAGTTAATTTTCCTCCCACAGTGCAAAAACATGCATGATAGACCATCTGAGAGAGGAATAAGCAGGTTAGATAACTGATGGATGGCTGCAGTGGAGATAGCATGGCTTTTGAAGATTCACATTGTAAGAAGCACATCCGCCACTGGCCCCGACCAAGGCTCTGGCTTTAGCACTGGAGTTGGTCCCCAGGTGCTGTACTGTGGCTGCTCACTGTCCCTAAGTAATTACAACGGGTCAAATGATAAAGTCAAATTGTCACATGACCTTAGGTTATGTGTATCTATCCACATAGGCCTAGGCCATTTAATCACAAGGATTACATTCTCAAGGGTAGTTTTTGTAGACATTAAGCAAAAAAGAATCATGAACCCACCATGATGCGTATTTTTTTCTTTGTTGTTTTGTTCTTTCATTTTCCATCATTAAGTGTTTCTTTGGTGTATTTTCACAAATTGCTTCGCTTGTTACATGGCTACATAATTCTAAACCACACAAAATATAGTTGGGCAATATTTATGCCTTCTGAAGTGAAAAAGTCGCAGTAATAAGTCTAAATATATGGTAAGAATACATGCTGACATTTTGATGATGATACTTGGTGATGACAGATGTTTTCACATTGTTAAAAGGGATGGATTTGTAGCAGCTTCACTCTAGCAGAGCCCCCTCTTATTTACTGAACACAAACACCAACATCTGGTACCGCGTATCCGCAACTCTCATAAGATACGCTGTAAAAAGTCCTCCCTGTTTTCGTCTTTGGAGCCACCCTGCAACAGATCGGATCTCGTTAACTTTTAAAACCCCTCTTTGCTCTTCCCCGCGGGGATTTCTCCAGACACCATCTCCGCTGAAGTTTAGAAAAACATGTTTGGGTGAGGAGCGAAGGGGTCGGAGGGTTTTCATGGAGGTGGGCTGGCCTGGCACACAGTATGGGACCTATTGAAGAACTCGGCAAAAACTCAGAAACAGAAAAAAAACTTCCCTGGCTGATTATGTGCACGGCACCTTTCTGACCCGCAGCCACTCCAAAGGTCAAAAAAACTGGGCGAGCTGTGGGCCGTCAGCGCTGTTCGCAATGCTTGCTGTTATTTTGTGACAAATTACTGTGTTAAATCTACGATTGTTTTTAACTTAAAAGATGATAATTCAGTGACTCTGAAAAAAATCGCTAGTGTGCCCTTAATGTGCTCTCACCCAAAGCAGACATAGTCGAGCGTGTGGGTGCTGTAAAGTATGCTGAATTTTGGTGTCTCCGTCCACGAGTCTACACAAACCCCATCAAAACGGTGCGCACCCCAACTGCAGGGCTGAACGGCTGCAAAAAAATTGGGCTGTCCATTCACAGTCGATGACAATATTTGCACAAAAAGTGCCAACTGTGAGCCAAAACATAACACATGCCCAGTCAGTACACCAAGGCCTTTACTACACTTTGTGCCATACACTTAATTCAAGTAGCAGGGAGAACACAGAGTAACGTGGCTAGGACACTGCAACCAATGTGATTGATATTATAGTTTCACCCCTATCAACACTATGGTGCCTTCATTGCTAATTCTTCAAGCAGCATCACTTAGATTTTCATGCAGAAGACTACAACTTGTATACCGTACTGTATATACCAGGCACTGCTTATTACCCTTTCATCTGTAGTGTTCACTGCAAATGCAAACACTCGTAGCACCTAAAAACCGAGAAAGTGCACCTTTTTCCGAGAAATGCCTACAAAAACTTAGAATACACTGAGGTTCACTGAAGATTTGAGGCCAACTCGGTAAACCTCAGAAAAATTTTACCGAGGTATCCCGAAGTCTGTCCGGTTTACTTAAGTTTGGACAACACCTCAGTAAACCACGGTTAAATTTTCCCGAGAGACACACGAGGATTGTCTGGCCCACCGAAGCTCAGAGACCACATCGGTATTCCTCGGGAAAATTTCACTGAAGTAGACCGAAGTTTGTCTGCTACGCCTATGCTCACCCCAGAACAAAGGGGAGGTGTGAAGACAGTCAAAACACATGCCTCATTAAAGACCTCCCTCCAGTACTGCAGTCCAAACACCAATTAATTATGCAAATTACCAGTACTGCCTGTTCAAGGAGGTGCAGTGTAATTAAGCCAGGCCCTAGATGCTGTCCAGATGAAGTACAGGCTTAGTTCAGCCTGCTCTGTCTGTGCTGCATACAGGAATTGGCAAAGGGCAAACCACCACCATTATAGTAAGAACAACAAAAACACGTTCAGTATTCAGAATATATTCAATCTGCAAAAGTACCAATTTACAAACAAATCAGATACAAAATGTAATTTTTTGAAAGAGGGCACCTTGAGAGAAAGTGAACATCGAGTGTAAGAAGAGTGTGGGTGGGCAAAGTGGGGAAAATTAAGCACATAATCACACACATACAGTGAGAAATCATGGAAGGAGTCCATTCACAATTTAGCCACTTTAGGTATTTCTGAGGAATACCGATGTGGTCTCTGAACTTCAGTGGGCCAGACAATCCTCGGTGTATTAACAGAGTTGCCCTCAAATCTTCAAATCTTCGGTGTATTCTAAGTTTTTACAGGAATTTCTTGGAAAATGGTGCACTTTCTCGGTGTTTGGGTGCTACTAGTGAAAAATGACTGTCTCGATAATCGTTTCTCTCTATCATGTTCAGAGACAAAATCTAAATATTTACAAGCGGCAAATATTAGCTTGTTTTAACAGAGGTTACATGTTCTCATTCCATTGGAAAATCTTGAAACGAGCCAAATTATCTCACCTCATTAGAAGATTGGTAGATAACACCGCGCTGCATGAAATTTACTGAGTAAAAGCTGATACCTGATTTTAAGTAATTCTGAGACACTGAATCCAAATATCACATGAGTTTTTGGCTATCTTGTCAGGTTTTGTCACAAATCACTGCCCTTGGTATAACGAGAATCCGGTTCAAGCATAGTAAGTCCCTGCTGTTTCTCATGAATTAAACACTCCAAATCACCACCATGAAGTATTGCATCATCATGGAAAATAACCACACCCCAAGCAGCCTATGCCAATCCCCTTTTCGCCTTTTGCCTGTTGCAGGTTTGCTGATTATTGTTGGTGCCGAAAGAGAGACTGCCCCAAACGAAATTATTCCCGTAAATCAAAGAAAAGAAAATATAATCCTAAAGTAAGCTGCATTTTGTTTTATTACATCTTACAGAATGCTTAAAATCTAACTGAGTCATTCTGCATTCATTTATCATTGTGCATTCTTAGATATATCAATATGAAGAAAATAATTTGCGATTTGTCAAAAAACCTGACGTGATACACAAATTGTTAGGGCAAATTTGAAATCAGCGCCTTCGAATTACATAAAATCAACACAGTTTATCAAATCAGCTGAGAAAAAGTTTCAAAATGCAGGCCGGTGTAATACTTTGCAGTCCTTGCATATTGATATTTTGAGCTCTATAGCCTAGTAAATTCAAACACAATGAATAAGACATGAAACTAGAGACTGTCATGTTTTATTTGCAATTTTTACATCAACATCATTTGAGTTCTGTAGAAACCACAGCTGTTCAAATAAAGCGTCATTGTTCAGCTGCTTATGCACACACCACACTGTAGGCCACTCAGGATCTCCGGCTCCCTGGAATGAACTAAGCTGGGACTAACAGCTATTTTAGCTCTTCCCAGGCAGATAAGGGGAAAACCTTCTGGCCCTGAGGCCAACAGACCCTTTATTCGCTTCCTAAAAACTTATCACTTCCTGCCTGGGTGGCACCCCTTAAACAGAGTCTGTACAAGGAGATAACACAGTGAGCTTACATTTTTCCTGGCATAATGAGCTTAATTTTTGCAATGACAGATTTACAAATGTATAATTTTGTGTATGTAGGGATATTTTCAAAATCTTTCCCCCTCACCACATGCAGGTATCAACGCGCAAAGGAATGCCCTCCTGAGATATCATTAATCCCTTCCTGTAAATAAATATTTTTTCAAAGAATTGCTGCTGGGAGTGCATTTATTATTGACGACATTTTGAATTATTCTCACCCGCTCTCGTTGAAGCCAAATCCCTCGATGCCTGAACCTCTCCCCCCGCCCAGCTGAAACTTACCATTTTCTCTGTGAGAAATTTGTCAACAGACACTGGAAACCTCTAAATGAACAAAAATTTTGGCGAGAAACCAGAAAGGTGGTGTCCCATTAAGGGCGTTTTCTGGCCCAAACCACCGATTTCAAAATAATTTTCAGCATTGATAAACCATCCCATGGGGTTCATGAATCCACCAGAGAAACCTGCAATATCAATTTTCTTGATGACAAAAAATGATATTTTTAACATTTTTTAGTTTTTGGGAGGGGCCACCCATTCTGGGGCCCCACAAAGTGTCACCAATGATCATAATCATGTGCTTATCAATGCACATTGTAGCTGATATACAGTATTTTCCTAATGAATGAAAAAAGACTTTGTTGAAATTGATGTCATACTGCCGAGATAGGAAGATATTTGTTAAAAAAAAATGTTCTGAAATGGAGATTTCCAACGGCCACGCGTGTAAACGACGGTACATTTGACAAAGTTCCCGGCCAAGACACACCAAGGGAATTTGCTGAAATTTGCCCTGGGGTATGGCCAACATTCACTGAAAAAAACCAGGATGTGTCGACACCAGTAACATCTTCCTCCAAACACTTGCATCAACCAACCGTTGTAAACCCTAAAATGGGGTGTGTTGATACAAAATGGATTGTGTGAGTATGGCTCTCACTTAATTCTTCTAGTTTAAGTTTTTTCAGTAATATAGTTATTAACTATGACCCGTATGATATTTATGCTTAAAATTATTGCCTATTCTTAGACCTTCAAACTGAAGGAGGCTCAACACCGCGGCGAGGTGACAGGTCCCCTTGAGCCTATAACAACTGTGCTGAAGTGTCTATTCTCCTCGGGTTTCCATCCCCGCTATCCTATCCTGGGGTTTCACCCCCAATCTCTACCGTATTGCTGTCAATAAACCACTACTTGGATTGTGCTCCTGACTCCGCGCTTGATTCCTGGTCTGGGCCTAAAACACACAAAAGTATGACTTGATTCCAAGTAAAACTGTTTCAGTTATCGCATTTGATAGCTTCCTCTTCTATGCACCAGGAATGTTGAAAGCAGATTTGACATGATTCCGATCAACGCTGTTTGGGTTATGGTAATTTTTTAATATAATAGTTTGGCCTGGTGGTCGAGCTAAATTTTTGCGGAGGTAAGGTTATGCTACGTCATGGGTAAACCGAGTCGAGAGACGGGTGAGATGGCCATCATACAGTAAATCCGATTTTGTGCCAACACAGCTGTTTCATACACATTGTATCAACTTCATCGGCGCTTGCGTAAACCTACTCCATAGGCAGTTGGGTGGTGGATATCAAGGCTTATTCTGTAGGTACAGATGCAGTGTGTGTGTGTGTGTGTGTGTCCCCTCCAGACAGTTCCCCACCACAGTAATTCAACCCAGTCAGCTGCTCCTGACTCAGAGCCCAACATCACGCCAGTCTGCTCCGCTCCCTCACATTTCACCCACTTCCTCTTTTCTACAGGAAGCAAGTCCATAAAAAACAGCAGAGTAAAAAAAACATAATAAAGCAGTAAGTGTTTTGGCCGGGAGCCGCAAACAAGCCAGGGCTGGCGTGTGAGCCAAGCGCAGATACTTCATGTATCACAGAGCATAACGTGATGTGCGTGTCCTGTCCATTGGGCGATAACCGGAGATGAATTCATTTTTTTATTTGCACATTGGTTCTGTTTGAACTGGAGAGTCACTTTGAATACATCTGCTTTCTAAAGTAGATCCTCTGAATAGGCAGCACAGTTAAAAGCACGCTCATCGCAAAAGGAAATGGAAATGACAGATATACCAAGCACGGTTATTACAGCACAAAAGCATCCTTATTAGTACACACATTATTATATAAGCAGAGTATGTGCATACATTGCTCTTTATAGGAAGTATACAGTAGACATATTTCTGGTGGATCGGGACACCTTGTGTGAGGGTATATAATGTGTAGCCATTGCATTATTTCACAGTTCATAAATCTTTCATGAACTCTCAGCTTTGTTTAGCTAAGGTTTTTCCATGACAAACATTTTAGAATACACGCTAAAAATTTGTAATATTTCTATGTAAAACAGTAGTATATACTGAGAGGCATTAAAAATGCATAGTGGTTTTTATGGTCTAAGTTGACAACTGATCATTTTTCCTTCCGCTGATTCATATGATGGCCATCAGGTATGGTAACCATTGCAAAATGTCAGGTGTCTGGGTTCAAATCCCTTCTTGGTTTAAAACCTCTTTATGATTTTACAAATGCAACAAAATTTCCTGGATCATGGCTGTGAATTACATATTGTGAAAAAACATTTTGCACATGAAAAGTTCAAGGTTAGGGCCAATAAAAACACACATTATGAAAGTCACATCTTTCCCGTTTTAAATGCCACAAACGAATGAATCTCGAAAAAAATCAAACATTTTGAATGTTGTATGATGGCCGGTCTCAAAGAGAAGTTTCTGAACGCATTAATGTCCATTAAATGACTGTACCCAGACTGCAGGGATGACACAGAATAACCAGATGTGTCAGATGTGTCATCTGAGACATCACAAAAACACATTCCATGAAACGTCTTCTGCCATGTCAGATAATGCATGTAATCCATGTAAGACCTGCTGAATTGGCTGCCGATGTAACGATTGCAGTGAGAGCAAGTCTCACTACCGAAGGCACAGTTCCCCGAGACCATGTTTTGCAATTACGTAAGAAACCATTTACCACCATGTAAAACAGGATATTTTAGTATGCCTTTTTAATGCATCTCAGTACAATTACATAGCATATAAAATACAACTAAATGTTTTGTCTCAACCCACTGCAAAACTGCACCACTACCAATGGCGTCATCTATAGTGTAGTGGTTAACTCAGCCCCTCTGACTAGGGATATTTGGCTTTGGGCCTAACCAGTTGCCCACCACAGTACTACTGCACTATTTTTTTTTTTTTTTTTTTGAGATTTTTACCTTTATTTGATAGTTACAGATAGAGAGACAGGAAAGGTGGGGAGAAGAATAGGGATGACATGCGGCAAATGACCCGAGCCGGAATCGAACCCAGGTCGCCGCGAGAAGGACACAGCCTTTATGGCGCGCGCGCTTAGACCGATGTGCCACCCGGGCGCCCCTGTACTACTGCACTATTGATACCCTCTCCCTGTCTCAAGTACACCTGATGCAGGCTGACAAGGGCTTTGTCATTTACACCACTTGAAATAATTGGAAACAGATCGAGCCTCTCATAGAGAGGTTTGGGAACCCCAGCTATGCTGAATGTACTGTGATTAACAACAACATTTGACAGAACAACATTTGACAACAAAGGCAGCGCCATCTTACCGTGATGGACAGGGCCAGGCAGACAAAAGTGAACTTCTTGATGTGTGATTTGGTTACCGTGGTGCCACTGTTCACCAGCTTATTACTGGGGTTGTTCTGGTAATGAAAAAATAAAGAAAAAACAGGAAGTGACATAATTGGCCGGGGAGGATGTCATACCAAATGGAAAAGATGTGCACTCCAGGATTTTAGATGCAGAGAAGTATGACATATATTGCCTTCACACTTCCTTCATTGTTAAAATGGCAACAGGCTTAAATTAGTTTGTTTTAGGCTAGGTATTAGTTGCATTTAGTGAAAACAGACTCGTGAAATCTACTTGATATCCCACAGCTTATGAGCTGATTATTTGCCTGTGTAATAAATAACATTCACATGCAGGTGTTGGTTATTTTTAAAGGTTAACTTAGCTATTTTCAGACTACTGTATATTTATAGCACATTCAGTTGTACTCTCAACGTGGCACTAGGCGTGAAACAATTTAGAATGTCGCATGGAGCATCTTATTTTTAAGTGTCGTAGCTGCATGCTGAGTGGCCTATTTTACGTGTCTGTTTTGAAAAGGGAAGCTGAGAGGAGAATATACGCCTGGTTAAACCAGCACTGCAGGGATTACGGAGGAGTCATCCGCACCAGCGGTTCGCCATCACTGAGGCTACCGCCGTGAGTCACGACCGCACAAGTTACACAGCAGTTCTGAGAGCACAAGCCTTCCATTGATGTCCAGAGGCCCTTGCCTGCCCCTCCCGATTCCTCAAACCCTTCCACCCCACTCAGGCTGATACCCACACCCACCCGCCCCAACCCTGCTGCTCTCCAGCAGTTAATTACAGGCAGGTAATAAAAGAGTCACGCTTCCTTTATATAATCCACATAAAACGGCGCAGGAGCGAGGTGGCCCATCTGGCCTTTAAACTTGTTCGGAAATTTCCACAGACTCTTGGTGGGACTGGACTGCAGGTACATGTTCGTGCAAGGACCGGCCAGCTCTGTACACTCAATATAACTGAGTGCTTAAGCCTCAAAATGGCCATTTTGAGAAAAACCAAGGCAGCAGACTTAGGTAACAATAAAAGACTTTTTTTTTTTTTTTAATTATCACCACACAGTGTATGAAAATGTGACTTGAGTTCTTTTAGCGTACTTTTAGAGTACTTTAGAGTACTTTTGTTCCTTTAGCCAAAGACCAAAGTGTTTGGTTTCTGGTTTTTTTTGCATACGTGATATGCAGCTCACCAGACCTGCGCACAGACCAGAAAAATTAATTTTTTCTGTGATTTCCGTCAGCTGTGCCATAAACCAGTCTCGTCTTTCAACCACCCACAATCTAATAATCTAAAGTGTTTCCGTGAGAACATTTTTTTAGTGCAAACGATGTTTATCGGGCCTGTGGCCCAGTGGGTTCTGTCACGGTTCCATCATAATGTTGTCACTTATTGACCGCAGGTTATACATCAGCCAACCTGCCTGGGCATCTGGGATGATGCCAGCCTTGGCGGCTGCCCAGCTATACAGCGGGGGCAGTGATCTGTGACAGTGAATCAGAGCCAGGTAATCATGGCCTGCAGGAAATCCGGTGCCGGCGAGTGGCAAGCCACAAATATTATGTGTTGTCATGGTGGGGGAGTAATTTAGTGATTTTTTTTTTTCGGTCTCACGGCAGCAATGCATTATTATCATTATGCAAATAATTAGCTCTGTCAGCATAAAACACTTGTTGATTGCGAGCCAGCCAGGTGAAAACATTTTGTAATAAACACAGTATAAAGGCATCAATTTAAACCCAGAGTGAACATTATGCGGGAATTCACTACTGAGTTACATAATAGGAAAATCGCTTGTATTGCAAATGTCAGAACAGTCAGTCGGTGATGTAGAAAAATGTGTAAATATACTTAACTGCATAATCACAAGGCTCACAGCAATCTAAGATTAAATAAATTATTGGGAGATTTTTGCGAATGCAGCTTGCCGCTACACAATGAAAATTAATGCTTAACTTTCCTACAGTTTGTGACGAACTGTTTGCACTGTGAGAGACTGAGGTCCACAGTGAAAAGACTCAGGAAAAGGACAGAATGGTCACATATACAGGGTAGCTGACAGTGCGGTATTCTCACACCTGCCAGTGGTATATGCCCATTCAGTACAACCTCAAGACATGGCGGTGCGGTTTTTCCAAAATAAATTCATGACCTTTCTGAGGCTGGAACCGCTCCACCGCTGAAATCGAACCCTCAGTTGACTTAGTCACAGGACCAGATATAAAATTATGAAACAGCACATAGTTCACAGTAAGTATGTGGACAGTGACGTTGCTAGTTGTACTCCCCATTTCAACGCATTGGATTAACAAGCAACAAATTTTAGGCTAGGGCTGGGCAGTTTAGCGACATTATTTTGATGTTGTGATATAGTATTAGGTATTGTGCGGCGTAATATTGTGATATAATGTACAAACGTAAAATAACATACCGCAAGTGGCGAGAACAGGCCATTCAGCCCAGCTAACACAAAATAGAAGTAGAGGTGGCCAGGTTTAATTTACGGGTATTGAAATCCATATCAAGAGAACCATGTAGGAGTCACAGGTCTTATCATTCTATAGTATCCCTATTGAAATATTTACGGATCGCATCGTACCCTCAGACCTTTCGCCACCATTTCCCAGCTTAAATTAGCAGCAAAGCGGCAGCTAAAACCCAGTGGCTAGGGCGCTTGACCAGGAGAGGGAAGGTTAGCGGTTCAGTGTAGCCACAATTAGCACGTTGCTCTGGGAAGTCTGGCCGAGAACAATGGGCTGTGAGTCGTGCTGGATAAAAAGCTCCAGATAAAGGGTTACTGCTGGGTCACGGTGGCTCACCTTGTCGAAGGCTGGGTACACTGCCCGGAGCTCTGTTAGCCAGCCGTAGGGCATGTGACCCACTGGGTAAGTAGCAGTAAGAACAGCCACAGCCTGGAGAACACAAGCAGATGCTTTTAGCGTAAGTTGTAGAGAATGAAGCTACGTATGAAAAAGTAATACCATTTCCTGGAAGCATTTTACATCTGGCCCTTCGAAAAAAAAAAGAGCCGGTCAGTATTTCCAATGACTGAAAATAATAAGGAGTTCCACTTCAATACAAAAAAATGCTTCTACACTTCCATGTTCTGACTTTCACCATGAAGACTAAAACATACACTAAGCTAAAGGTCACCGAATCAACCTTTACTAATGAGTTTGCAAACCGTGGTATTTGCAAGAATTAGTCACAAATGTGTATGTGTACCTACAGTATAAACAGGAGCTAATTACTGCATTCAGAGGAAAGTGCTAGTTGGCTTCCCTCCAAAAATGAACCTTTTTAAGTTGTTTGTAGAACCCTCTATCATCCACAATTACCTCCTCCATCAGGAGTAAAGAATAGAAGCTTCCAGATTCAACAAATAGAAGAGTTATATTAGACATGGGCCCACTGCAGAATACAGAATTAATTGTGGAGGGTACAGCTGAAATATATACGTACATGGTCACATGATACCACTTAATTAAATACTGTACTTAGGGCACTAGAAAAGGGCAAATTCTGGCATTTTCCGCAATGAGGGGTACACCTGCCTCTGTTGCGGCCAAGCTGCCTTTCAGGTCCCGGGACACGAAGAGGTTGACGATTGGCCGACTGATCCGCTGGGTGGCCAGGATAAGGGCCAGGGGCCACCAGAAGCTGAGCATCTTCCTGATGGTGGCGTCGCCCTGGAAGACATGGCAGACGTGGTGACCATGAGCGGCGGGAGGGACACAGCAGCTGGGATTTTTCCCCTCCGCTGAGCGTTCGACAGCAAATGGAACACCGACCCTCACCTTCCACCAACAACCACCGCTCAGGTACGGCTGTGAGCTCGAGTCACAGGAACAGTATCAGAGCGGTGAGAACATAGGGCTGACAACAAAACGCAATTCATCCATCCATCCATTCTCTACACCCACTTCTTCATCACTAGGGTCACAGGGGGAGCTGGAGCCTATCCCAGCTGACTCTGGGCGAAAGGCAGGGACCCACCCAGGACAGCTCGCCAATCCATCACAGGGCGCACACACCATTCACACACCATTCGCTCTCGCACTCATACCCATGGGCAACTTAGAACCTCCAACTGTATGGCTTTGGACTGTGGGAGGAAACCGGAGAACCCTGAGGAAACCCACACAAACACAGAAAGAACATGCAAACTCCACACAGAAAGGCCCCAGGCTGGATTTGAACCCATGACCTCTTTGCTGTGAGGCAGCAATGCTAACCACTGCGCCACCGTACCGCAAAATAAGAAAATAGATTAAAAACTTCATAATTGGTAAAGAGAAAACTAATGACAAAGAAGAGTTATTGTGAAGGCGGGGGTAACCATTAAACAAACATCCATCCATCATTTAAACCGCTTCTTCCTCACTAGGGTTGCAGGGTAGAAGGAGAATATCCCAGCTGACTGTGGGTGAAAGGCAGGGACACAATCTGGACAGCTTACCAATCCACTGCAGGGAGCACACACCACTCAGTCACACAATAACACCCTTGGGCAATTTAGAGTCTCCAATTAGCCTGACATGCACGTCTTTGGACTGTGGGAGAAAAGTCACACAAACATGAAAAGAGCAAGCAGACTCCTCTCAGAAAGGCCCCAGGCTGGATTTGAAACCCACAACTTTCTTGCTTAGAAGGCATAGCACTACCCACTGCACTACAAGTATGGTATCAAAACAGCATCAGAGAGTGACTGTAATTTGAAGGATTATATTTTATGAAGCCAGCAAGGCTATTACTGTACATACAGCAGTTTTTTTATTCACGCTGTACATGAAGTTTAATGTCTTATTCTAGTGGCGAACTTCACGCATGCGCACACACTCAAATGCCTGCATGTGCGCTCGCGTGTTTGTGTTTCAGGCCTTATAAATATGCGCGCGTGCATACCTGAGTGGCAGGGAGTGGAGAGATTCTGCATGGCGATTTAATCACAACATAAAAAGGAACCAAATGAGCCCTCTCTGCTATCTATCATGACAGCTAGAGAATTAGCATAATTCACCCATCAAGAACTTCTTTAAAGTAGAGTCCCTTTATTCTGTAGGCAGCCTTAAACGATCCTTTATAATTCGCCTTTTCTCAGTTAGTGATTAAAGCCGAGTCAGCCCTGTGGTCTCTACAAGTCTAGTCATTATGAACCCGGCACTCAACTTTCAATGTGAGTGACAAGTGTAGCCAGTTTTACGTCCAATGGTGTATTATCTACCTGCTTATTCCAGATTGGGGGCAGCAAGGGGCATGGGTGTCAGTGACAATCCCAGCATGCAATGGGAAAAACGCAGGGTCACACCCAGTACAGTTTTCCAATTCGTCACAGGGCACACACACCATATTCTTACTCACGCATACCTATATACCTACGAGCAATTTCGAGTCTCCGATTAGCCCGACATGCCTGTCTTTGGACTGCAGGAGGAAACTGGAGTAGCTGGAGGAAACCCGTGTGAACACGAGGAGAACATGCAAACCCCACACAGAAAGACCCAAATCTGAATTCTACAACCTCAATTCCGAAATAGTTGGGACCAAGTGTAAATTCTGAACAAAATCAAAACGCAATGACTTTCAAATCACACCAGCCAGTATTTTATTCACAATAGAACAGAGATAACATAGCAAATGTTGAAACTGAGAAATTTTACAATTATTTCCACAAAATGAGCTCATTTCAAATTTGTTGGGTGCTACAGGTTTCAAAAAAGTTGGGACAGGGGCCTGTTTACCATGGCGTAGCATCCCCTCTTCTTTTTAACACAGAGTGGAGGCATCTGGGCATTGAGGAGACAAGTTTCTTGAGTTTAGCCACTGGAATTTGATCCCACTCTTGTTTAATACAGGCTTCCAGCTGCTGGAGAGTTTTGGGTCTCCTTTGATGGACTTTTTGTTTAATTATGCGCCAAATGTTCTCAATCGGTGAAAGATCAGGACTGCAGGCAGGCCAGTTCAGCACATGGACTCTTCTACTACGAAGCCATGCTGTTGTAATAGCTGCAGTATGTGGTTTTGCATTGTCCTGCTGAAATACACAAGGCCTTCCCTGGAATAGATGTCATCTGGAGGGGAGCATATGTTGCTCTAAAACCTTTATATACCTTTCAGCATTCATGATGCTTTTTAAAACATGCAAATGTCCCACACCGTATGCACTAATGCATCCCCATACCATCAGAGATGCTGGCTTTTGAACTGAACGCTGATAACAGGAGGGGTGGTCTTTCTCCTCTTTAGCCCGGAGGACACAACGCCCATGATTTCCAACAAGAATGTCAAATTTGGACTTGTCTGACCACAGGACACTTTGCCACTTTGCGACAGTCCATTTTAAATGAGCCTTGGCCCACAGAAAACTTCGGCGCTTCTGGATCATGCTCAACAATAGCTTCCTTTTTGCATGATAGAGTTTTAGGTGGCATCTGAGGATGGCACGGCAGACTGTGTTTACAGACAAGTGGTTTCTTGAAGTATTCCTGGGCCCATTTAGTGATGTCAATGACAGAATCACGCCGGTGAATGATGCAGTGGCGTCTGAGGGCCCGAAGATCACGAGCATCCAGTAAAGGTCTTTGACCTTGTCCCTTATGCACAGAGATTTTCCAGTTTCTCTGAATCTTTTGATGATGTTATGCACTGTCGATGATGAGACCTTCAAAGCCTTTGCAATTTGACGTTGAGGAACATCGTTTTTAAAGTATTCCACAATTTTTTTTACGCAAGCCTTCACAGGTAGGTGAGCCTCTGGCCATCTTTACCTCTGAGAGACTCAGCCTCTCTAAGACATCCCTTTTATAGCCAATCATGTTACACACCTGATGCCAGTTAACTTAATTACTTGCTAAATGTTCTTTCAGCTGATTCTCTTATATATGAATTGCTTTTTCAGCCCTTTTTTGCCTGTGTCCCAACTTTTTTGAGACCTGTTGCAGCCAGAAAATTCGAAATAAGCTCATTTTATGGATAAAAATGTAAAATGTCTCATTTTCAACATTTGAAACGTTATCTATGTTCTATTGTAAATGACATTGGCTCATGTGATCTGAAAGTCATTGCATTTTGATTTTATTCACAATTTACACTTTGTCCCAACTATTTCGGAATTGGGGTTGTAGTCCACACCTTCTGCTGTGAGATAATGGCACTACCCCCTGCACCGCAGGGCAGCCTGCAAATTTTTCAGTGCTAAATTAACTCATGGGGCTGGTACACAGCTAACTTCTTTTTCTCAATGATCAGCATCTTTTTTCCATACAATCCAATGGGAAAAGGAGAGAAGCAGATCTGTCCCTGAAAAGCGTATGCCTTTTAAAAAAGTGCAGCGCTTGATGCTTCATTCAGATGAACTTTATAACGCTTTTCAGAAAAGCACTGTGTAACGTCAAGCGCCTTTTTGACAACTGACTAACTAGGACAAGTAGAGCATCACAGAATTCTAAAACGGTCACTGGTGCCAATGACCTACCAAGATGGACAAAGTACTTTTTGAGCAACTTGTGGTTGCCGTTTCATTCTACACTGAGTCATATGACATGAGCCACAAGAGGGTTTTCCACTCTTTTGAAATCACCTGTCTGTACTGTAAATTACAGGTGTCTGCCGAGCGCAGCGCGGCGAAAAATTAGCCGGGAGTCACCACCAGGATGACGAGACACTTGGAAATGTATTCTCAAAGATTTTAAGCACTCGCAGAATACAAACAAAGTAATCCCATAATCACTAACATTTAAAGTGAATATTCACAGGAATTATCACTCATGAATGAAGTCCTGAAGTGCGTGTTTTTCACATCATTGAGGACCAGAGGTCTATCTGGCAGTACGGTCAGTCTTAAGCTGGATTTATGGTTCTGCGTCGACTCCACGCAAAGGGCACGCCGTTGTGGACCTGTCAAAGTTCTGCGTTGAGGTTGTTTGCGTCGTGCTGTGCCGCGAAGCAATTCACCAACAAACAGCTAGGTGGCGTCAGGTTTCCGAAGGACCTCACGTGAAATAACGTGAGACTCGACTAGAGTGGACCAATCAGTGCCCTTGCGGTCTGCGTCCCTTTGACGTGCAATTAGAAAATTTTCGAGGTGGCCGGCAGGCGACGCAGAGGCTCTGTGGTGGGGGTTCACATCGCCGCAGAGGCTCTGCGTAGCGACGGCGTCGGGTCGACGCAGAACCATAAATCTAGCTTTAGACGCAAATCAGTCTCACATAAAAACAGAAAAGGCAGGAAAGTGGTAAAGAAGCCTTTGTCTATTCTCTATTATCAATGGTATGTAGCCAGTGCTCATCCAAAGCATTTGTAACAAACGTTAGATTTGTTACCAACAGAGGCTTTGTGCCTTTAAGGAATCTGCTTTATAAGTCATGCCATCAGTCCATGATTGTGCGTGACAAGCCCCTATGCGTCACTCATTAGCTCCGAGCTAGCTAGCCAGTAACATTAACTGTATAATCTTCCGTCCAGTATAGCTAGCTAGCCGTCTTCCTAGACTGGTCAGCACAATGTCAAGTATTTGTTTGAAACGGAGCCCAGTTTTTTTAGTTGAGACTTAGACAAAAACACCCGGCGGTACAACGGAAAACAGCCATATGCAAACTGCCGGCCACCAGCCTTTATGGCGAACCCTTCCATTGATGATACAAGGACATACAAATAAAAGACTCCATCTGTAAACAGATCAGTAGATCTACGGGTTTTCTGGTAAGGACACATCTACCTATAACTCTTTCATCGATAGCAAGCAAGCTACCTTGCTAGTTGTCATGGTTACAGAATTGGCCTACTCGCGCATAAGCGCTCAAAAAGGGCTGAAGGTAATGCTCTTTTAACGAAAGAAGTTGAGTGCGAACACACCTTATCAGAGTACAGGCGTAGGGAAATATAAATTTTGTGCGTGGCAAAACAATCAGCACTGTGTTGGTCAGGATTACATTAGTACAGACTGCAGACAAATTCATGACTTAAACTTGCCAGAACATCACAAACAATTGACAGGTTTATACATCTCACTATTTCTTGTGCTTAAGCAACGCTGAAAGTAGACACAATCCTATAAATGATTTTAGAATCCTCTGGGTCTCGCAATTTGTCACAGGGGATTAATTGACCACAAAGAGGCTGATGTAAAATCCAAAAATGTTGCGTGTTTTACTCTCCACATCCGCATAAACAACCGTACTGTACCAACGTGCGCTTGGAAATGTTGTCATCGATGTGGCAGCTCTTGTGGTTTCACAGGCATTCAACTTACCACTTACCCAGCACTTTTCCTCACCTTAATACCATCAACCACCACTCTCATCCAGCAGAGGAAAGCCCAGGAGTCAGAAAGTGACAGTTACGCCACTGTTTTTCCCAACCATGAACTTGGCTAACCGCATTCTGTAATCAGTTCTATCTCCAGGCTGTTGAATTGTGCTTATTATCAAACCCCGGTGATTGAGATAAAATATTAGGTACTGTTGTGGAATTTTCCCTCCAAAAAATCACAACACCGCAATTCGTTATTAGACTGAGGATTTTATAATGCCAAATAGAATCATTATTACAAATAGGTCACTATGGCTGGCTCTGTCATGCGCTCACGCGGGCATGTATGTGAGACGGTGCAATGTTCTTCTCCAAGCCCCTCAGCTAAGGCCCCTTTATGCACAAACCAAAAGACCAGATTACACTGGAGGGACAGCTGTGTAAATTTCGTCCTTTGTGTTCTTTAAGGTAATAAAGGGGGTGCCTTCCAGAACAACCAAGACATAGCAGCTCCCAATCTCCCAGAGCCCACAGCTGGGATAAGAGGGATAAGATAAGATACACTTTATGGAACCCCGTGGGGTAATTTGTCCTCTGCATTTGACCCATCCTATAGTTAGGAGCAGTGGGCAGCCACAGAGCAGCACCCGGGGACCAACTCCAGTTCTAAAGCCAGTTCCTTGGTCAGGGGTACTGGTAGGAGTGTGATGGGGTGTATTCCTAAGGTGGTAAGACAAGAGGATGGAAGACATAGTACACTTCAGTATTCACCCACTCTATGCAAATGAGCCGTAGTACAGAGACCAAGTAGAAACCATTTTCCACAGAGGGACTCTCTGGACCTGGATTTTCCAACTGCACACTCACTGACCCTTATTCTCGACTCGAAACGCACAGACGTACCCCTACTTCAGGTCCGCTGGAGTCAGGGATGTTGTCGTGGATGTTGCGGTAGTATCCCAGGCCCACGATGGTGAATCGCACCAGAGCGCCCATGTACAGGGACAGGATGGGGATCAGCAAGGGCTCCAGGCACTCCAGGTGACTGTGGAGCAAGATGGCCACGAACACAATCTGCCCCAACGAGAGAGAGAGAGAGAGAGAGAGAGAGAGAGAGAGAGAGAGAACAGACCACCAGTTAAATAACCACCTTCTGGCACTGAAACAGCGAGGCCCAGTGGCTAAGGAGATGGACCGGTGATACAGGCCTCAGTGTAGCCAAGATAATGATCAGTGTGGCCGTTGGCCTCTTGAATAAAGCCATTAGCCCCACGTTGCTTCTGGTGGGACTGGCCCCAGCTCAGCCAAACAACTGAAAAGTTTTATATATAAGAATTCAGCCTCCAAATATTCTCAGAGAAAAACTGGTTCGAAAACCAAAGAACCTTGCAATTCACAGAGCAAAGGTGTCCAATCTTCTCTTAAAAGGGCCAGAGTGGATGAAGGTTTTTTGTTCCAGGCCAATGATCTGACGCCCAATTTTGCTAAACAAGGCCCTGCCTGAAGACCAGGATCAGTAAGTTAGTTATATATGTAAGGCTAAAACAAAAGTGCACACATACACCTGCCCTGCTAGGAAAAGACAGAACACTTGATACTATGGAGGAGCGCAATCTTATTTGTGGGTTCTTAGTCTGGCAGATAGGCTCCTTGTGTGGGAGCTTTTACATGTCACACCTCAGCTAGAGGGTTCCATAGGCCAGGACGCCGGATAATTTTTCATAATTAGGGAAAAATTCCAGTTAAGTACAATCTGATTAGTTTACAATTCAAGTTAGGTACAATCTGATTGGCTGAAGTGAGCTCAGAGCAGAAACTGTACCACAATTTAGTTAGGTAAAATAAGCATGCAGCCAGAACTACCCAATCCTTTTCCTGGAGATCTACTGTCCTGCAAATTTTCTCTTGAGCCCTAATTTAGTATACCTGACTCAATAAATTAGTAGCTCCACAATATCTCCACTTGTTGAATGAGGAGTGTATTGTTAGTGTTGTAGTGAAAACCAACAGGATAGTGAACCTCCAGGAGAAGGACTGGGCAGTCCAACCATAAAAAATCAGAAAGCATTTGTCTATGGAAGCAGGCCAAAGTACCCTTTATTCTAACAGTTTAGAGAGCCCCAGCATTGCAATGATCCAGGATCTTCGAACAATTTGTTGACATCGCTGAGGCAATGATTGACATTGCTCAAGCACAGATTGTCATTACTGAAACACTGTTGGACATCAAGAAAGCTCTGATTAACAGGGTCTGAGTCGTTCTGAAGCAGCCAGCCAACTGTGAAGGCAAGTGTGGAACAATGATTGAGGAATTCATTATTGAAATCAATTTTAAACAAATCAATAATTCATGCAAACTGGCTTAAGCTTCAGTAATCTACATGAAGATACACAGCAAATTCTATGCATGTTTTAATAAAACCCTTTCATGTCAGCACTAAGAGAAAAGCAATGGAAAAACATTGGCTTGCATTACCAAACAATTGAGCAGAACATTATGGGGTTAAAGCACGGCAATATGTAAGTATTTCACGCAATGAATGACCAGCCCTCTCAAAGAAGGAGCACAAAGCGTCAGGCTAAAATAACATTTAGATGTCACCTTGGGTTGTTCTCAGGATAACAATATATATAGCCTGCCATACAATTATTGCTGAAGTTCTTCATTTTAGTCACCTTGAAATTCAGGGAGTGTTCTGGGGAAACTGCCAGATGAGCTGAATCAGTACAAGTTCAAAAACAAATCATGGGGCGTTTTTTAAAACTCGATTTCAAAATGGGTTACAAAAAGGAACATGAAAAGGCTTGTAATTTAGGCATTCTGGAGTGGTTTATTTGATGAAGTAGCTAATCACAAATGCAGTATGAGCCTCTGGCCGTTACATTCAAAAGGTGCAAATTTCACAGCAATCCAATTAGCACAATAATTCTGTATGTCTTTCAAAGTGTCAAGTCCCTTAAATAGATTGAATGTCAAAATCATTCTCATCACAACTGCAGTCAAAGCCCTTCAATTAGCATTCAAAATATGGAAACCCACCTGAAAATTCCTGCTAAATCCAACATTAGCTAGTTTAAGCTATGACATTTAAAGCTGGTCATCCAGCTGGATAGTCAGTAGGGTCAGCTGGTCAACTAGTTTGAACACCTGCCTCTAACAGCTAAAATTACTTGACCAGCTTTGTCCTGCTAGAGACTAGCTTCAGCAATCAATGCACCAGCTATGATCAGCTAAAAGTGTCCAAAACACAGCTTGGACCATCAAAAACCAGCTTGGTACACCTGCTAGACGTGGATGGAATTTTTAGCAGGGAAATAAAATCATAGCTTTTTAGCTTGTCAGCTATGTGATGTCCATTCCATGTGCTTCTCAAGATCTCACGCCCTTTACGTTTGAACATTTCGGTGGAAGTTGGCCATGCTTACCTGAGCTATGACATCAGAGATGGACGCACAGCCCACGAGGAAGCTGTGCTTGTGTTTCAGCAGGATACCAGCGTGCGTCCAGGCCTGCAGGAAGCAGCCAAGCTAGCAGTTAGCCATTAGCAGTTAGCAACCCAGGCAGCCATTTATTGTTTCATAAACATAGAACCCACAGTGCTGAAAACCCATTGAACTGCAGCAACCCACCCCCCCCATTTGAAGGCTGAATTTTAATAGCATCTTCACGCCAAATTGTTGGTGAAGGGTCATTCCGTGGTATTTGTGATATGGCTCCAGAAATGTTCTTTTCAGAATTTTTATGAAATACCTGGTGGATATGTTAGTTGACATCCAAAAGTTTCTGAAAAATGTATTTTGGCTTCATGGATCATTGCACTCATAGCAATTATGTACCGTAATTTGTACCGATGTAATTTGTAATATGTACCGATTTCATGACTGTGACCGGCATCAACATATGGAATTTTCTTTAAATTTACATTTTTCAAGTTAGTCACGCCAGGCATTGGACTTCGATGCCTGCATTTAGATTGTATAACAATTTTGTACATGCTTATAGATATGAGGCTGTAAGTCTTTATATTTGAAATTACAATGACATATTTCTTATTAAAAGATATGCAGATGTCTCTCTCAAAGCAAACGTATCCATAATATTAATCAATACAAGTTTTAGTTGTAATCAATTGATATTTATATAGGGTAACAAAAGTGTCCTGTCCGCAACATTTTTTTTTTTTCTTAAAAAAATTTGACATCTCCAATCCCACCTGAATCTGGAATGCCCAATTGGAGAAGTATGTACAATCCTTGCTCGTATGCGACCCCTGTTGCCAATTCAGGAGAGTGCAGACAATTTGCGGCTCTCCTCCGAAGCACGCGCCCGTCAGCCACCGCTTCTTATGCACTCATTGGTTGAATCCTCGCAAGTTCAGAGCGAGGGCGGAGGATATCCGAACATGAACAAGCTTAGAATCTTCCTGACGAGCGCCCGTCTTGGCCGCCAGGAAGCAACTGAGCAACGAACAACGGAACCATGTTATATTACCCTTCCCGGCAGACCCTTCTCAGCATTGGCCTGAAGCGCATTGGCCAATTGTGTGCTATGCTGAAAAAGCTGCCGACCACTGCTGGTTGGAACAACCGGAGTTCGAACCCGCGTCGTGATAGGCACTTCTGCTTCGCAGTACAATGCTTTAACCGAGTGAGCTATCCGGCAGCTAGCCTGGCCGTAACATTTTGCCCTGTCCTGTCCGTAATAGACATTGACAACTCTGTCGAATTCATCTGTTCAGATATTTTTTTGAAAATTCCTGAATAATATTCCTATGATATAAGGGTACATCACAGGGTGGCTGAATTTGAAGAATATCATCTAAATGAAGAGAACCTTTGATTTGACCACTTTACAAAAAAACCCATGTCACAATCTCTCCTGCCCGTAACAGTTTTTCTTTTATGTAATTAAATGCATTAATTACCTTTGATGACATTCATTTTTATATCACCTGAAGTACTCCAGTACTTCAAATTCAGCCATTCAAACAATTCAGAGGACCAACACATTAGTAGCTGCAATGGAATTACTTTTCTAAACGTCCTGTCCGTAACAAAATGAATACCGCGGAATGCCCCTAAATTAAATGACTAACCGCACGCTCAAGATGCACTATATTTTGCCCTTTGGTGGACCTAGTGAGCCGTGTTATTTCGGACACTCAAAAACACAGCGCAGCTCTTCGCGACCCGTAATTAGCCATAATGAATATTCACACAGGAGAAATGCTCAAATATAATAACACGGGGCTGTCACACAACAGACTCCAGAAAGGCTCTGCAGCTGAACCCCATTACGCTCCACCATGTATTCACAGTCAATTAAAGCCCGAACTGCGACAGCACGGCAAACAGAAATTCAGTCACTCAGAACTTCACTGCGTGTTACACCACTGTTGCATTTGCTTTCCGATTTGCTTCAGTCACTTTGCCTAGAGGCTGAGAGCATTTTGTGAGAGCTCACTGTCAGGATTCTGTTTTGTGTTTTTATTTTTCGTGTTTTTTGCGTTCTATTTCAGTATTTTTACTCCACATACATTTGATTTAAATTTTATGGTGCATCTCGTCCTTTGTGTTATCGTATCTTACTATTCTGTTAGTGTTCCTCGTATCTCCTCTCTTCTGGGCCCGCCTCCGCTCTGTTTACTCACGTGTTTCTCGTTTCGTTAATTCGTCATCGTGTATATATGTGCCTTAGTTTCCGCTGTTTGTTGCGAGTTCGTTCTTTTCTCGTGTTCCGCGATGTCTGTCTTTATCGTTTTGTTTTCCTCATTCTTTATCGCATTTCTGTTGTCCTGCCAGTCCGTTGTTACAATCTCACTTCATCTGCTGTCTGGTTTTTATAACTCCAGGTTTCATTTCTTGTTCTGTCTGCGCTTTGGTCCTCATTCTGCCACCGCCTGACACACAGCAGCAACGCTCCGGGTGGGGTTCGTATATTACACGCTTGCTGAAAACAAGTCCTACTTTTAGTATTTATGAGGGGACAACAGGGTGCTATTACAGGTTGACAGTGAAAGATGGCCCTACCACGATATCGTATTTGTAACATTTTTGGGAGCAGCATTTCTGTGGGAAAATAAGAAAACGGTGAAGATGACTCGCTATGTTCTGCAGGTTGATCTGCAGGGACCAACTCCATTAGATCGAGCTGATTATACTGCTTATTGGCTGGTCTCACAGTCCAGCAAGGAAAGAATACTTTTATCCCATTAATTACTCGTTCACTATCAAAAACTGCAATGACTTGACAAGTGCCATTGTAATTTGAAATACATTGGCTGTCATTGTTTAGCAGCAGGATTTATGGTTATGGATCAACAGGATATTTTGCTGCGTCATTCCTTCCCTATGTCTCAGAGCACCAGGCCACCGATTACTATCAAAGACTGAAAATCATACATCTCTGCATCTGACCATGGTTGGATTCAGAACAGTTCTGACATACTGTACATTCAAAGAGCTGTTACGTAACTAGGCAACACTCATTTATACCTTTTACACAACGTCGGTATTCTGTTCCGAAATGCCGCAAAATCTTCCTTTCAGTGATAAAAAATACCATTACCAGCCGTTTAAGATAACACATTTTGCTTTACTTCAGTCACGTTACTTATTGCCAAAGGGACAGAAAAATCTGTCTCAGCCACTAGAAAAATAAGATAAAAGATGCAGCTAACATTGCTTTTGTGAAAATCCAAAGGCTAGAATGATCATATAAGCTATCGTTTTTTTTTTTTTTTTAAAGACCACATGTATTCCTAAAATATTTCAGCCACAAATAATTATGATCAACTCACGACTATAATGACCAAAAGCCAGAATATCAGTTTCCAATAAGAGGGAACATTCTAATAAATTATGTGTCAAACAGAAGCTGGCTGAAACTCATAAGGCTTTAAAGCATTGGTTACATCTCCTGTCACTGGTCATCTGTTGTCCTGTTGTTTTTCATCTCAGTCTAAAACCGGTGCGCCTCCGTCTACATATTTATCAGCAGCTGAATGGAGTGTGCTTTGCTAGTCTTGGAGAAAACACTGAAGAAGGATGGCAGATTTCCGAAGACTATGTTGATTACCACTACTCCAATGCCACGCAGGTCCTTAAAGTATATGTACTGTATTGCACTCCGGATATAGAGCAGACACAGTTCTCCAAAGGCATCCTGGAATCCAAATAAATGTTCAACTTTTTCAGTGTGAAAGTGAAATGGACATCATATACGAGCTTCCCCCTGGTCACACACACCCTGCCCTTCACCTGGAGATGGATGTCAGTCACATGATTAAACCACAAAACTCTCCCTGTCACCTTGACCCTGCCAACAACAAAAGACTTCTCATTTGACTAAGATCTACAGTACAGCAGATAAGTCCACTCGGACGGTGATGCTATACAAAAATATCAGCAATGCCCACACAATTCACTCATGACATGGGCGTTAATACCAGGAAAATTAAAGCTGGCAATCTCTAATTTAACCGCATATTCATTGCTTTCAAATCCCAATGCGCTGGAAAGGAGGACGAAGCCAAAAGCCAGGAGCTGCGTCGCTGCACATATTTTCCAGACAGCACTGCGACTCACGCTCAGGCCACTGAAGGGAATCCGTGCACAGAGGCGGGGATTAGATAGAACGGAGAAATTAAACGCTGGCAGCACGCGCGTGTCATAGGATTACAGGCTCGTTTTTCTAGGTCAATCACAAGCTCCAGTTTGACTGTCTCCTTACAGTCACAGAGATGATGGACTCTGAGAGCAATTTTGAGGACTGAAGAATGGAAAAAAAGGACTAATAAGAGCTAATGAGCTATAGCTATCGATAGGAACCATTATTATTCCCGTATTAAATACTAATTATATAATATTTGGCAAAAGTCGGCGGACCCATGACCAACTACAAGTCATTTTTGCAGAGCAAAAATAAAAGAAGCCATCTGAAATGGGTGCATTTATTCTGTGACCTTTGACTCAGGTGAATCTAACATGCTAGATGGACAACTAGACATCGGTATAACAGATCCCTAAAGAATGAAGCCCTTGCGAAAAGCAGTTGTTGAGATCTTGTCTGTACAAAATAAAACACATCAACACGTTCAGTCACTTTGACCTCTGACCCAGATGAACCTAACGTGGTGGATGCACAACTAGACATTAATATAAACACATGCCGAAAGTATGACGCCAATGTGCCGAGTGATTGCAGAGATCTTGTCCGCATGAGAAAGCGTGACGCTTACGCTTACGCTGATGCTGACGCTAATGACGACACAGACGGGAAACCAGGGTAAACCATATGGGTACTGCCTTCGGATGAAAAAGAAGTCAAATCCCTTCAACTGACAATAAAATGGACACAAAACGGGCCCAAATGGACACTCACCATCGCATCCAGTAGTGGGAATGCCGCCAAGTAGAGGAAAGCTTTCCTGGTCTTGTTTCCCACTGAGTCGTCAACATGGTGGAGCTTGTTGATGATGTAGTATCCCAAATCAGTGTACGCTAGGGGGGGGTGGGGGCGAGAGCAAACATTACCACAGAGAAGAAGAGCGCCTCTGTCTGCAAACTGGGCCAGCAGAGCTGGGCTTCCACAGCTGATCGAGAAATCACTAAATAATTCAATTACCAAGAAAACACTTCCAGCTGCGCACAGAGAACTGCTCTCCTCTCCTCGTTCTTTTGAGAACTTGCTTTGCGACAAAAAGCAAAATTTGCAGTGAGGTCCAAAAGTATTTGGACGATGGAGCAATTTTGAAGGGCTGCACACCAAATGTTCCAACTTCCTAATACCCCTGTCACACCAGACAGAGTTCCCACGGAGTTGTCACCGCGATCTGAAACTTATCAGAACTCTGTGGGATCGCAGAGAAATTTGGAAATCGTTTTGCAAATTATTTGAAATTTTCACAAGCTGGAGATCTCAGGGCGTTCTCACGGTGATTGTAGCAGTGTACATGTCTACTGCGAGCTAGGCGTTTTCACTGCACACCCACTGCATGCACTCTGAATTCACTGCGTGCCCAAAGCGTCCATACTGAGTTTTCCCAGATGGTATAAAAGCCGTGACATCTCAATGGACTCTGTGAGGTCTCCGAGCGAATGCCGTCACTATTAGCTGCGTTCGTGTGGCGTTCATATGCGACCTTGGGGCGTGCCCATGGCGCTCCAGTAGCGCTGCAGGAGACCTCGCTGAGCAGCTACAACGATCCTACGGAGTTCCAACAGCGTTCAAATCAGAACGCAGAGCCACGGCGTTTAGTGGAGATGCCACAGAGATGCCGCTGCACTCTAGGTGATCACACTGCGCTCACCCCAGAATTCTACAATTTTTGTGAATGCTGCACAAACTCCGTGAGAACGCAACTCTGGCGTGACAGGGGGTTAACTGCTCTCACTTGATATGAACGTGAAGATATTAAAGTCCTTAGACTGCTCTTAAAGTAGAGGATATTTACGTCCATATAAAGTGACATGTGAGGGATGTACAACTACCAGAAACTCTATACCAATACTTTCTGAGCCTCACTGTAGAATGAGAATGTATGTCATGGCTGCCATCTGTCTCTCTTGTAGACATCGTTGCACGTAATTGCCACCACAACAGGAATGGAATATGCCCCTCGGTACACGGAAAACCTCCCAAACATAAACTCCTGTGAGCTTGTGACGCTCACAATCCCCATTATATCATTACTTTAAATATTTTTGACAAATGTTTCAACCCAAAGTAAGATACAGTAAGGTCATAACGAAAGAAATTGGAACAACTGGAATTTAGGTCATGTTCACACAACGTGGTGGAAACAACCCAAACATTTTTTGGCTTACAAGTGACACAAATCTTTTTTTTTTTTTTTTTTCTGACCACATCTGATATTTCAGATTTGGGATGTTGCGCGTCAACACCGCAAACAGAGAGACTGGATTTTTGTATTTTTTTACGTTTTACTTCATTGGTAATGTTGAAGTTTGTACACATTTGACATTCTTGTTTTGTTGGCTTAGCACACAGGGGATGATTTGGGGAAGAAGCCCGTTTAAAATGGTGAAAAATAGGGGTCACATGCTATGATGAATTTGAACAGCTGTGTCAAAAAGAGAATCTGGGCAAAGATCAAAAGTGAGAATTTTGCATTGTAATGTGAACATGGTCTTAGCTCGAACAAGGTGCAGTTCGCATTTAGAGTCAGTTAGTTCATAGATGTTCACGTGTTTTGGGCTTAGTAAGTCGCAATTATTACCCCGCCCTGGTCACTGTTTTCGGAACCCGAATCAAATGAGGAAATTTCAATCAGATGTTTAAGAGAAATAGATTGGCCTCTGACTCAGAGAGGGGTGGGGCTATGACTCACCAATGAGGGTGTGGAAGATGATGGCCACGGTTCCGGCGGCGACCATGCAGAGGACAGCCTTGGTGCGGTCCCGCTTGCTGTTCACAAACACCAAGCCCACGTTCTTAAAGTCGCTCATGGGCCCCGTGAAAAACTTCATCAGGGAGTAGGCCAACCCATAGCTGGCCAGCATCTTCACCGCATCCTGCTTAACTGCTGCGATTCCTCTGTTAAGGGCCTGAGGGAGGGGGAGAGGGAGGGGATAAGGATTTAAAACTCCCATCAGCTGGAGATTGTCTTCAAAAAGTCAAAATTACACAATATAAAACAAACAAAAAACAAATGAAATGTCATTCGTGGAATGACGACTTGCTGAAATCATGCACAGATCTCTGAAACAGAATGAACAGAATGGAGCTGGTTTCAAGTCTCCAGCTGCACTAGTAGCAAAGTTATGAACCAAAATGTGGTTTTAAAGTTTTTGGTGACCTTGACCTTAACCTTTGACCTAGGGACTAAAAAAAGTATAGGCTTCTGGCGATGAACCTCCTCTATCATATGATGAAGTTTCACGAACGTACACGATATGCAATGGGTAAAAAAGCATCTTAATAACCACAGTAATAACAGACAAACAAACAAACATACAAACACACGATTCACACAACAGACTAAAATACTTGCCGAAATCGTAGATTTCAGCAAGTAACAAACAAACAAACAAACAAACAAACAAACAAACAGATGACTAACGCAACTGACTAACATACTTGCCAAAATAGTAGATTTCGGCAAGTAACTAGAGTGTGCATAATCTTTCCAAAGCGCAAAACAATGGTAGTGGAATCCAAACCTGTGGCCAGAGCCCGGAGATTAGAAAACTTAAAAGCATGAGAATGCAAGTTGTTTCAAAAAAGCAAAATACACGCACCCTACACAGGCGCAAGACAAATCCATGAAACCAGTCTTGCAGCCGATATTTGTAATATTGTAGGAGTAGATGTGGATGCAAAAGTTGGTTATATTAAAAATACTGATGAAAACAAAGACTCTCAATAAGTGATGACTTAAGTAAACTTGAACAGACCCAAAAGACAAAGAGAGGTAGTTGAAAGAACAGGCCAAGAGACACTAGTTGAGTGCTTCAATTTTCTCAGGACAACACTAGGGGAAACATTCTTCTGTAGCCTATTAGGAACAAAATCTGAAATTATTATTTAATATAATATTGTAGTCATTATACAGCATTATTATTATTATTAGTCATAGTAGAAGTTGGAGAAGTAGCAAGTAGCATTTGTAGAAGTAGTAGCAGTAGAAGTAAGAGTAGTAGTAGTTGTAGAGGTAGAAGTTAGAGTTCTAGAAGTTTCAGTAGCAGTATTAGTTGTGGTAGTAGTCATAGTCACAGTGTAGTAGTTACACAAGTACAAGCAGTATAAGCTGTGCAACTTTAATCACTCTGCTTTGCGTTACTTTATTCAAGGTGCTACATAAAACCAGTTTCACAGTCAGAGTACTTTGTTTCTTTTATATTTTTTTCTTTTTCCTGAACATAAATAGATTTAAATGTGCGTTCAGTAATTTGCAAATTTTTACGTTGCACAACTGCCTAATATCTTGAACTTGGTTGTAGAAATGGTTCTCTGCTGCCTACACAGGAACAGGATTAGCTTACACCTTTTTCGAGGTGATGTGACAAATATTGATGGCTGCAAACAGCCTGTCTAGGACAAAGAAATAGCCTAAAACGGAGATTAATTTCAGAAAAACATAGTAGACACCAATTAAGAGGTAAGTTGGCTATGCTATATTTATTATGTGACGATCATTGTTCTGTTCTGGATAATATGATCAAAATTTTCTGTGCCAAAGTATCCTAGGTTTAGCTAGCCAACCAAACACTTGCCCTCTTTTTATCTTCTTGGTTGGCAAAATGGAAGGTTAAAAGGAGTCCCCAAAATTAAAATGGAGGTCAGAAACTCACAGGCACTGACCTAGGCAGAAATATTTGCACTTCGAGGGGCAACTTTATTGTACTGGGTCAGCAAAATAATTAACATTTTAATCAAGCAGAATTCGTCCTTGATGGAAAACAACTGTGCTGGAACTTGTTTTGGGACTCTGCATGTTGTAAATGCTTATTAAAAAGACATCCAAGGTAGCCAGGTCATAGGTAATAGCAACAGCTGTAAATAAATAAATAAATAAATAAATAAATAAAGCAAAACGATTCCCATTTGGTCGTAAATCAGACATATTGTTTATTCTGATCGCGAGCGAAGGTTAAGAAATTCAAACCAAACATTGTTCCAAGGATACTTTGAATATGCTGGGTTTTACTCCTACGAAGAGAGACTGCGTCCATACTGAGGTCACAAGGTTTCAAAATGTCAGCATCCTGGCTGCAGGTCCCCTGGTCATTATAATAATATTCCTTACAATGGATGGAAAAAACAGACTGAATCCTCAAACCATGAGTAGGCATCTTCAAGCCATTAAATACCGAGGCACAATATCCATTTCTATATTAGTAAATATTGTTTTTTGTCTCCAGAATAACTAAATGCGCATTTAACTTGATGATTAAGATGCAAGTGTGCTATATTCAGACAACGAGTAATTCCAGAGAGCTGTTCTATTGTTGGCTTGTGCAAATTTGCCATTTTGCTGCATTAATTAAAGGTGAAAATTAGATTCTAGCAAATGTGTGAACCCCAAAGTGATGGATCTAGAATCTTCATGCTTTTAAATGTTACATTAAAATGACTTTTTTTTTCCAACTTTCAATTTACATTTGTTACCACAGCAAACGTCTAATATTTGCATATCAATGGAAAGACTAGCATTTATCTCTTAGTGAAGCCGAACTTCAAGGCCATGTTTTTGACATGTTTATCGCCTGCTCCAATTACGGGGCCATGACCCGCTGACACGCTTGCCCCTGTTGTTGGCCACTGACAGTTTGGGAAGCTGCAAAGCATCAAAACAAAGATGATCTCCATACCAGACGCTGCGGTAGTCCGCTACCCTCCACATAAAACCAGGTATTGCAAATATGCAGCACGTTTTTGGACAAGACAAGTTCTGAAACAGTTCTGTCAGTAACCATGCACCCATTTGACAGCTCTGTAAGCCTTGCCACATAATTTATGCTCCTGGGAATGGGGAAGCTTGTGTACAGATTGCTTAACCTTCTGCCTGCTAAGTGTTCCTTGTGAATTTATAAGATGGCTGGACTGATCTGAATCTTAAAATAAGAATGAGCATTTTGGAGGACAAAATACACTCCAGTCTTTTCATTTTGCATTAAAAGGGTTGCGAGAGATCACATCTCTTTGGGCTATACCTGTTGGGCTTATACCTTATAATCTTGTTGTGATTATAAGACAAGACAAGAGACCCGATGGCATATTCAGGCTATCAGACAGCATCAGTTTCAAGCTAAATGAGCGCAGGTGTTCCCTATGCATTCTAAGACATCCCTCATAAAGTTCCCATTGGCCATATTTACCATTATTTTTAAATCACTTAATTAATTAGTAATCAAAAATGTGCTTAAGCATACTAAATGTATGCAGTAAGCCACAACAGAAACAAATTGTAAAGGGTACTAAACAAAGATAAAAACAGTAACAATTTACTATGAAAAAAGTGGAGAAGCGCACAACAGAACTGCACAACTAAACAGCCCAGCACCTATTCTGAAGCGTGTTATATACAACCCTTTTTTGATGTCCATTCAGCAAATGACTGGTCTTCAGATGTGGGTCAGGTAAATATCCGACACAGACTTAAAAAAAATTAATTCATTTAAAAAGAGATTTAAATAGCACAGACTCCATTTACAAGCTGCCAGCATTCTAACATATTTTCCCACAGCATGTCTCCCTTATGCAGGTCAATGATATACTACGTCATTTCTGTTGCTCTGGCCGTAAAAGCCGCAGTCGCATCATTTATCCATGTCTCTTGTAACGGTTCTGTTTTCCCTGCTGAGGATTTCATCGTTTGAGTGAGTGCCCTACAATTTTTACCGACGGTTAATATTCTGTGCTCTCGCTGGGGAAGGAGTGAGTCAGTGCGAACGACAGCCGCACATACAGTGAACACCGGAATCCGGTCACGTTAGCCATTTTGTCAGAAATCATCTTCATGCGCTACGATCCACGTGCCATCCAGCGGCTTCTAAAAATAGAAATGCCCTGACGGTAGTTACTTTTATGAACAGTCAAGGCAGCGCATCTGTAATCTACTTTAACGATAAAAAGCTCCCGCCGTTGGCTACAGATGATTCAGATCATTATTTGCACATTACCATCTTATTAACAATGATCAAAGCAAGCCTGAATCAACGTCGGGGGCCTTTTATGGTCATAGAGAAAGCAGGAAAGCGCTATCCCGACAGTTCGTTTAAGGTAACTACAGTCCGGGAATTGCAGATTATCATCTGATTAACGATGCCACAAGCGCCCACGTACGAAACAAAATGGAGGTCACCTAATTAATGACGCCCCCATTTTGTTTCAAATGCTACCACTCATTGCATCATTAATTAGACAGTAATGTGTCATCCTGATTGTAGATGGGTTAGCAACAGAGGAGCATACAAGCTATGTGTATGTAACCGGTAATCAAGTGAGACAGAGAGGTGACAGGGTGTCCACGCTCCCTTGGCCATTAGGTTTTTTTTAGAAGCGGATATCATTGACATGACTGGGCACAAAGATCCCAACACCTCCGGTGCAGGCACCATTAAGTGCCAGAGATGTGTCACACGCAGGCCGTCTCATTGCGATGACGGGACACAAACCTGGACGCTGGTAATCACCACTTTCTTCACCCAGAACCAAACGTCCAGCATCCCTCTCAGCGGGAGAGAATAGGCGCTATTATTAGCCTCCACCTGTCCATTGCGTAAGCGTAATCCTATTTTTTCCCCTCGAGCATCGCACTCGCCCACGTAATTACACAAGCCTCCTGGTTTAGCAGAGATGCTAACTGGAGTAAGCCAAGGGCCACAAGAGTTATGGTGTTATTTGGGGAAGGGTGGTGCTAGGACATTGGGTGGTGGTGGAGACAAAGGGGTGATATGATAGGTGGAGTCAAGTATTTGGGTTGAAGTAATTCAGCGCATGGGCACTGGGTTTGAAATAAGGCAACAAAGAACCTTGAGATGGAAGATAGAACAGGAGCAGCAAAGCTCCACAATGCTAACCCCACCCCACATGAGCACCCCCTACCCCACCCACCAGTGTTGCAAGTCCAGGGTTCAGAATGCGAAAACATCTGCCATGTGTTTCTTCGACTTCTGAACCCAGCTAGATCTTACTGTAAGCCCAACCTTAAGGCTGAAGAACTTAGCTATCTGCGAATCATGGAAGCTGGAACAAACCACTGTGGAGGGCTTTCACATCCTGAACCTGGATTCTTCCATCCCAACCAATTAGGAGAGCCAGCGGATGAGGGGAGAGAGATATGGGTTCTTTATATGAGCCACCCAGCGGGAGGGAGGGAATAAATTTTAACAAGCATAACATTTCATAAAATGCATTATTTAGCCTAAATGTAAAGAACAAACTGAAGAGTAGTTGGCTTTCTTCTTTTTCCTATTCTTGGGTTAGTTATTGTGTGCTTTATGGTTTATATGGAAGTTTTCAATATGAATCTTGGATTCACGTTATTCTGCAGAAGGTTAAGGCAAGTTAACTGCAAATTTACTGTCCTACATAACTCCAATGGATGCGCTAAATCCATCTTACATCATATTCCTGCAGAAGAGAGCATCTGCCCAACACATTTAGGCTGATTCAATTTAAAATAAATGCAATATAGCGTAATGAATTGGCTCCCTTGCTTTCCAAATCAACCCAAGGAACCAATTTGCCAAGTAGAACCCTGAGAGGCTTTGATTCTGCTTACACTGTGGCCTCTGTCAGCATTTCCCAAAATGTCATTTCACCACAAGAAGGCCTCAGATCTTGCAGCGGAATTCACCTGAGAGAAATAAATGAGTCACAAGTGAAGACAAGCAGGTGACAAAGTCTCGAGGGAGCTTTTGAACCCCTGAATTGACCTTGAAAACTCTGAACGCACCAAAATGTATCCAGCTAATGAGTCATTTACACTCAAAAAAATGAAAGCCTATTAAATGTTAGATTACTTAATGGTATGTCAACCGGTTCCACACAATTGCTTTGCGTAACCTTTATTTGACTTCTAACATTTTTTGGCCAGTTTAATTCATTGCATTGAGTGCAATGTACTTAACTCAGTTTTGTGGAACCGGTTGACAAAACATTATTAAGTAAATCTAACATTTCATAGGCTTTCATTTTTTTGAGTGTACAAGTCATCCATTTTCCAACTACAGTCAAAGAATTATGACATTGGATATACTTGGATTTAGAAATCGCACACTGTGGTTGAACAGTACCTATTTTATTTTTCCAGCTCTGGAAATGGTTGGACATGGAACATTTAGAAACGTTTCAGGATGAAAATGTAGGTGAGAAATTCATGGGGTTAACAGTTTGCAGCTTTCCAACCATAGTCCATATTGGAAAAAAATAAATAATTGGATTCATTGACTTAAAAAAATTAAGAATAGTTGCTGGCCTCCGTGTTATTAAGCTTATGAAACTTCATCTGATAAAGCACTTGCACTTAGTAAGTTGAGGTCACATACTTAATATAATTGCTTGCAACCAGCAGCTATAATTTCTGAGTGGAAATTCAATTACTCCTTTTCTTTAAGTGGATACCAGGTGCACACAGTCAGCAAATGAAGCTTTGACCTTTTTTAATGTTCCATTTTCCAACCAAGAAGACATGCATAAAAAGAAGACAAACCCTGAGAGGTACTCCTCAATGCTTCCATTCACTGAAGTAAACACACAAAATACCAACCCTGAATATCATCATCAGCTCATATACACAACTCACTGAGGACCTGAAGATGGAAGACATTGCATGCATACAGTCTAATGAAAGTAAATAAGAGAAAGTAAAAAGAGTATTGTATTGACTCAATGCATTGAGTTTTCCGCCTCTTTACATTAGAACTTTGCAATATCTATTTCTCAAGCTTCAACTATGACCATGTAAGACGTGCGTATGTTTTTATCTGGACTACAACAATAGAGCCAGCCCTACAAATATGAATGTCCGTGACTCACTAACTGACTAGGTAGCTGAGTGATGGAGTTAGCTCAGTGCTAACACATAATGGGAATTCTAATGAAGGCGTCAACAAAAATTAGCATCACAACTACAATAGTATTAGCGGTCCAGCAATTTGCACTGCCTGTCCAAAAAAAAAAAAGGTCACCATTTGGATATGAATAAATGACTTAATCATTATAGCAGCGATTAATATGTTTCACCTGGCAAAAATTATTTTAACCCTGACTGATGAAGCACGTAGCTTCTCACTTCTCAAAAAATCATATCGGACAAGATGTTTGTATTTCAGAGGGGGCAAATTACTGCCATGCATTCAACAAAGAAAACAATGAATGAGGAAAACAAGCATGAGGAATCATTTTTATGCATGAATTGATCACTACAAAGTCCTGACCTTAACCACATTGAAACCTATTGGGATGTGCTGAAGAGGACTATAGAGTGGTTCAACTATCTTGTTGACAAGATCTCAAGCCAAAATGGATACAAAACATTGAAAATAAATGTTCTGACATTGCATACGGTTGTAAAAACAGACACAACAAATTTGCACCGTAATCAAAGCTGCAAGAGTTCCAACTAAATATCTGAGTGTGCGACTTTTTTTTGGCCAGGCAGTGTACTTGGTTTTGACCCAGTCGTGCAGTATCTGCTTTGGTCACATAGCTTCACCTGAAGAGAACCAATAGAACAGGAAAGAGAGGTGAACTGCAGTGTTCGAGGGCTGCACAGAAATGACTTGGGATGAGCCGGTGATGCGAAACAGGCTGCCAGGCAGCCAGTCAGAACTAGGCCAAAGGTTCTGGGAAAACATGCACCAATCACAGAGGTGAAAAATACCTGTTATTCTCGATGCTGTCATACGCCTTGATGCGGCCCAAATGGCAGCTCATTAGTGAATAAAACAAGAGCTGTCAGCTCTCGAGCCCACAATGCAAAAAAATCTGTCCTGTCCTGTCCATCTGTTCCGTTAGCAACAGCCAGCGAGTTTACGTTCAACTACGCGTACATCAGCCAATTATAGCCAGACACGGCTATGTAATTTCCACATTTAAGTATTCAGATTCGTTAAACAGGGATAAGATAAAATCATTTGCAACTCCCCACTTACTGTCATTCTGTAGCGTTTCAGAGACAGTAATGGAATTAGCAGTGAAGCCTGCAGAACATTTCTAATTCTGTTTGAGTTAGCCCCGCTTAAGAGAAATTTAGGCATTCATGCACAATTAAGGCGCAGATGTGGAAATCAATAACCTTTCAGAGTTCACTGAAGCGGATGCACAAATTTCAGATTCAAAGAAATAAATTGCATCGTGTTATGGCAAGGACAATAACATTTTACTATGTTCAGCTTGATTACTTACACGCAAACTAATTCTGGAAGCAGCCAAAGCTAGAGAAATCACAAATCATCTCAGTCCATAATGTGGCTCAGTGGTCCTCCATCCCATTCCTGGAAATCTACCAAAGTAGTTAAACATTCCAAACCTAACCCAGAACATAACATTCAGATCATTGAGGCCACTGGCTGTTGAATGAGGTCCATTTTGTTAGAATTGGAGTGAAAACCTAGAGCAGAGTTTCCGACCTTGCTCCTAGAGTACCCCGGCCCAGCACATCTTAGATGTCTCCCTATGGCACCCAATTCAGCTGATCAGGGGTGCGTTTCCTGAAATCACAGATGCTAACTTACACAGTTGAACCCATTGACTGTGAATGGACGAACTACGCTTTTGGGAAACGCACCCCAGATCAGTAGTGGAGTACTTCATGAGCTGAGCTGGGCAGATCAGGAAGACATGCAAGTCACAGGTACACCCAGTTATTCGTAGTACAACTCTGTTCACCCGGGCTCACAAGAGTTGTACTTACGGTCATAGGCTAACTTTGAGATTTTTAGTGAACCACAATGGTTCGCACCCTGGCGTCGTCAAATAAAATAATCCAAAAAAATAATTTAGTGAAATAAATACCTTACATATTTTTCTTGATTCTGGTATGATATAAACATATGATAAGGTGTTGATACCGAGAAATATGTCGTTTAAAATGACAATGGGTGACTTTCACTTTGTATGGCGAATTCCTGAGAACAAAAATGTCAATTGACTGCTGAAAACAAGGTAATCTAAGCTGATACGGCGATGACAGAGCAGTAAAATGGTACAACTAAGCAGATATAAGTACATTTATTATGGGGAAGCAATCGTTTTGCACTGTGCTGTGTTTATGTCAACTGCAAACATAAACCTCAAAGTTTGCCTATGGCCTCAAGCCCGACTCTAGTGAGGAAAGCGAACAGAGTTGGCCACATCTGACTAGGGTACACCATGTTGGGAAACACTGACCTAGAGGGCATGAGACCTCCAAGAGCAATGGGCATCCTGGAGACAGCCTAATCCCAGAACATCATCCATCCATGGTCAAACCAGCTAATATCCTAGTCTGAATTGGGGATGGGGACTGATGCCTGACTTTGCGCCCTGTGGGCAAGAGGCGGGAGTCGACTCAGGACAGTTTACCGATCCGTCACAGCTGATCCAAGAATATCAACTTATCTTTAAATATAGAGCCGAATTATGAGGTAAGACAGACATAGAGATTAATCTTCAGGGGTGAGTTGGAGTGCAATTAAAACTACTCTGAGCCAAATTTGGATTGTGCCAGGACATCAGCATGCGCCTCTGCTTCTATTTATCTGCTATTTGGCACGCAAATGGCACTCTGTCTCTGGTTCACTCGTCTGCATTTCTGAGCCACAGGAAGTATCCAGTGTAAATATATGCACTTTTAATTGTTAGAAGGCCAGTAAATTAGCCCCTGTGGCATATTTAGGAGGCAAACCTCCCATTGCAGACGCAGGTCTTCAGGTCGTGGGCATCAGTTTTGCTGAAAATGAGGTAGCTGAGTGGCATGCTATTCTTGTCCGCTACTTCTCCTACGATTTCCTTGACAGAACAGTGGGAAGGCAATTTGCAACATCCAGTATGGAAAGAGGAACAGAAGCTCAAAAAGTAAGCGTAAAAACTTGGAAAATACTGCTTTTAGGAACAGCATTTCAGCAGAAACGATAGATACACAGTGGAATATGTAAGTGTTCGATGGTGTAAGATCGCATAAAAAAAAACGGCTGAAATTCCTACAAGGTTTGTAAACAGAATATGGATGTGAATACCCACAAATTAAAGCAGGCTGTCTCTACGTTATCCTCAGATTTGCTGGCAGTCTCTACATTAGCGTTGTATTCATAGTCTTCAGGTCCGCTGTATTGGGCTTCACAGCTAAAACGCAGCCATTTTTCCACAGAGTGGTTATACTGCGCTGTAACAGTTCTATCAATCACAGTATTCCCATGTAGGCAGAAGATACAAAGCAGTATTCTGTAGAGAGGACACCGCACTCCTTCAGAAAAACTAGCATCTGGCACCTCAAATTTATCATTTCACGGGCAGGACAGTCACCTGCCGTTCAGCCCACATCAATGCGGAATTTCAGACCTCATTCAAATCCTTGGCATTATTATTGCAACAATATTATAGGGCAGCACTGAGAAAAACAATGCGCCACTTGTTTAAGTAACATTTTCAAATACTCATGTCACAGCTGTGCTTCAGTTTTGGATCATACGGTGTTCCAATGCATGAAACCCATCTCAGAGTGGAAGATTAAGACAAACCCACAAGAGTCACCCTCAACTGAAGCGACAGAATGAGGCCACAAGAATCACTGTATTCACATCAATAAGGCCCACAAAGTAACGACTCCAGGGACACCCATCATATTCAAAAAATGGAACATAGACCAAAATGAGCCAAAACATTATGAACACTCAAAGATGAAGCTAATAATTCTGATTATCTCATAAGAGTGGCACATCAAGGTCTGCGATCAGATCTTAGGCTTAAGTGAAAAGTCGCCGTTCATGGTGGATGCGGGAGAAATGGGTCTTAAGCGAATTTGACAATGGCCAAAAAACTGGTTCACAGCATCTCAGGAGTGGCAAGGTCGTGGGGTGCTCCCAAACAGCTATGGCGAGTACCTATTAACAGTGGTCCAACAAACAAACCACAGACCAGCAACAGGGTGCTGAGCGCTCAAGACTTGCTGATGCGTGAGGGCAACGAAGGATGTCCCGTCTGGTCCACACCGACAGAAGGGCTACTGTGGCACAAGTCCCAGAAAATTTTAATGATGGATACAGGAGGAATCCATCACAACACATAGTGCATCTCACCTGCTGCGTATGATGCTTTGTAGTCACAGACTGTCTCAGAAGTGCCCATTCTAACCCCAGCGAACCATCAGAGGCACCAACAATGGATACAAAGCATTGGAACTGGGCCTTGGAGTAATGGAGGAATATTACCAGGTCCTATGAGTCTAGTTCTCTTTTACATTACGTACATCCTCTGGGTATGTCCGTGCTATTTAGCTGGGGATGAGGTGGCACCAGGATGCTCTCTGGGAAGAAGACGAGCTGGTGGAGGGCGTGTGATGTTCTGGGAAATGTTCTGCTGGGAAACCCTGGGTTTGGGCATTCACGCGGACGCAAGCTAAATTTTATGGAGCAGTTATGGCCAGTAGGAAGGTGGTGATACATTCTCTAAGGTGTCAGTGCTTGCCTAGATACTATTCTCATTCAATGTATACAGTTTTTCCAGTTTTATGTCCTCATCTTTCATCCTTTGCAATAAAAGGACAGTTGAATTGGTCTCAGAGTTCAGTTTCCTGAAGTAAGGTTTACTGAAACAATCAAGATGTACAGTTATGTTGTTGGCAGTTAATGTAATAAGATACTGTCACACTGGGAATGATAATTTACCCATAAAATGGACAATGCTTGTGTTAGTTTCCTTAGTGTAGACGCAATGTAGAGAATATAAGAAAACATGCCCATTTCAATTTTCCATACCTAATGAGCACAGAACGGTCAGGTGTAGCCTATCAAACTTACATAACTCTTGTGAATACAAAATGCGTTAATTATTGCAGAGTCAGACACACACTATATACAAACTCTTACAGAGTCAGATAAGCACAATCTCTCATAGATGAGTCAAGTATGTGCAATGTACATATACTTACAGGTGAGTCATACATACACAGTTTGCACACTTACAATTGCCTGAGGCATATAAAAATTCACATGCTCTTAAAGGCGAGTCATGCAGACACAATGTGCACACTCTTATTGGCGAGTCATGTATACATTGCACAAACTCTTACATATCAGTCATGTACACGCAATGAACACACTCATATTTGCAAGTCATGTATACATTGCACAAAATCTTACAGATCAGTCATGTATACACAATGTACACACTCTTGTTGGTGAGTCATGTTTGCAATAGGCAGTATAATGATAAGTCAGCTAAGTATAAACTTTGCTTAAACTCAAAAAAAAAAAACTGTACTGCGCAGCTGCATATTTTAAGAACACAATTCCTGAAACTGTCATGCACTTCCACTTGACATCACTCTCCTAGTAAATTTTTTGTTCATTTTTCCACACACCATTTGGAATTTCACCCCCAAATGAAGAGATCTCGTCAAACAGATAGTCGAATTAAAGCTATTAAGCTGGTTTTTGCCCAGATGAGGGCATGTACAAGGTTTAATGGCAACTGCAGCCATGAAGCAGATGGAAAAAACAAAGTGTCCAACAAAATGTCCATCCTAAGGGTGTAATGATGTTGTTCTCCTGGAATTAGGCCACGTTTTACTGTGTACCTTTCTATTTTTTCCCTAATGAATGCTTGAGTCCACAAAGAGACTGAAGACATTGAAAAGCTGCCTCCCACTTTTTTTTAATGATTAAAGCAAAAAGCTCTATTCGCTATAGTTGCCTATTAGTTTGTTTTGTGTTATGTGGTAAATACAAACAATGCTTATATGCCCACAAGATAAAAGCAATAGGGCAAAAACCCATGGATTAAGTGCCTAAATGTCCATGTAAATATTACTTATGTCCTTACTACAAATACATACTACTGTACGTGGTGAACTCTGTGTTTCATAATTTTGAGGTAAACCCAAACACAAAGAAAGGGACTTTGGATCACTTAGCAACAGGATCTCATGAACACAAGCACTGAATGATTTCAATCTGCAAGCTATCATACATCTCAATGTGTTAAACTGGTGTCTGAGGGTCAAGTCAAGGAAAATCACTGTTCCAACAAACACCAGCAAAAGCCAACAGTCACAGGCGCAGAAAGCCAGGTGCTCTGGGTTTTGCAGCACCCCCTGCAGGTCACTTGATGAAATGCGTCTGTGGTCTGATCATAAAACACTCAACAGTATGTGAGCTAACAGTATCTTGTAGTGTCTCCGTTTACGTTACTTTGCATTTGAATGAATGTTAAGAACTTTGTCAACACTTTGAAAAACTGCACATGTAGATCTGCAGACTGTTGACTGGTACTGCTGGCGGAAGTACAAATCATGTGCACCTTTCTTGATGGCTTCACAAAATAATGACCAGGGGCCTCATTTATAAAAATGTGAGTGGATTTCATAATTACATTGTGTATCATCAAAAGAAGAAAAGCAGCAAATGGTATGAAATATCCTAATTTATAGAACTGTGGATAAAATAAACTGCATGTAGTTTTCATTTAATCAAGATTAACTTGGAGTTTAGCATATGTGCATAATTGTATTCATTTTGCATGTTTTTCACTGTCACATTGATTTTTATACATCCAAAATATGCAAAGAGCATGGCATACGGATATTTTCTGTGCATACCAACCATTCATAAATGAGGCTCCAGATTCACATAGATTTGTCTTATCAGCGCATTGGGCCGTACAGAGGTTAGCTCCTGTAGCTAGCTAGCTATATTCAGAGAGTAATGTGCTCCGTTGCTGTGTCACATTAACAGTAAATGTGGTCCTGTTCTGTAAATCTCACGTTTTGTCAAGTCTGGTGGCTGGCAATTATGCAGTAGAAAGTTGATTTTATACAAAATAGATTTCAATAGTGAGGGACACTACACCGGTTTTGACTTTTACAAGTAATGTGGCAGGGTAGCCTAATGATAGGTTGCTTGACTAATAACTAGAAAGTTGCTGATTCAAAACCCAGGTTGGGATTAGATGAGATGAAACTGGGAATGCCTCTGCTGTTGGGCCCCTGTGCTAGGCCCTTAACCTTGAAATTACTACCATTATTTCTCTCTATCTCTCCTCACGTCCAACTGTTCTGTCTGGTATTTCTACTAGAGTGTTCTAGACAAAGAGAAACATGTTCTCAAAGCATTTCTTTTTTCTTTTTCTTGCCGAAAGTAGGTCGATGATGCAGGCTAAATATCATGTGTATCATTTTAGTTGGCTGCATTATCTATTTAATGTATCATCATCCATTCGCAATACAGTCGACAACAGAACCAAATAATGCTGTGTACTGCAGATAGCTGGCTGTGATCCCAATAGACTATAAAGATGAAGGCCCGTTTCACTATTTTTGGAATTCTGGATAGGAGCGCACGTATGCAGACGCATGCTCGCAACAGCACCCCCTGTGAAAAATACAGTCCCGCACCTCTGTCAACATTCTAATGTTAGCTGTTGGGTTTAGAATGTTGGGTACAATAACTGTCATGTTCACACTGCCACAAGAAACTCTTAAATGGTTCAAATGGTTTTGTTGAATGCTCAGTTCTGATTGGGTTTAGGAATGTTGGGTACAACTTTTGAAGTTCACACTGCTACAAGAACAGACCATAAATGGTTCAACCTGGAATCAATGGCTATTTTTTTTTTTTTTTTTTGCAGAAAATGTAATCAATTTTAAATATATTAAATCATTTTTAAATCAATATTTTGTGTCAAATTATTGATTTATTTAGTAAGTAGCCCTGTAATAAGCAGGAAAATGTACAGCAAGTCAGTCATTACAGCTAAATAAACCCCTTCGAATCATTCAAGACCCCAATGCGATGCATCACTCTGTCAGGGCTCATTTCACAATAATGACCAGCTCGCTGTACATTATCCCTTACATAACACACTGACCAAACAACGTCCAACAATGTTGGATACTGGCATGCAAAAACCAAGTGACTTCACTTTTACAGTGACTCATGCTTCAAACTAGAGTAGTTTAATGTTTGGGTAAATGGACCTCCAAAATCATTAGCATATTTAGGGTGGACCTGGATTTTTTCTTTGACCTGACCTTTTATTTATTTAGAATACCCATTTATATTTATTTTTATTTTTGCATGCAAAAATAATGAGCACAAACCAGACCTCAAAATACTGGAGAATAACCTGGTTCTGTGATTTATTTATTTATTTATTTATTTTTGCTTCAAAACCAGACTCAGTTCTGGAGAAAATTATGGAAATCAAACACTTTGGTGCCCTTGAAATTCTTCTTCTTAGCCATGTTTTATTGTGGAGACAGGAAGTTCAGTTAGGTTCTTGGGACCAATCAGGTTTCAGGACTTCAGATCCATATTTCACTTTCAACCAACATTTTTTCACAAAGGATGTAGAAAACAATCTTGAGAACTTGCCCCTAGACTTAAGAAATATATCTGAAATGGACCAGCATACTGCCAAATACACTCCTTCAGAGGCGTCCAAGTGTTCCACACCTGAATGTCAAATAAGATTGGACTCAGTTTTCCCTGAGGACCCTGATCTTGCCATTGCTCAGGCCAGGTTCTGGCCAACATCTTGCAGGATCAGGGATCTGTCTTAGAGGCCAAAAACCCCTATACCACTGAGTGCTTCAGGATCAGATGTCAATACGCCCTACCTCTGAGAAAACAGAAGTATTGCTTTCCCATCAACACCACAGTACTCTTCAGAGTGATTACAGTTCTCCTTTCTCACGGACCAAAATTATTATTGTTACCGCAGCCAACACCAGCTTCCTTCACTCCAGTCGAGTTCCAATGCCGAATGATTTCAACAGAAAAAAAAACCAAATACTTTTGCCCGAAACTGACACATGTAAACAACGGTACCAGAGCACAAAGCTGCAAATTACATCCAAATCCAGCAGGGGTGCCAACTTGGCTTACGATGGTCCAAGGTGGATTTTTGACACATTTTTTGACACACATAGCTGGTCATCGCTGGTTCCTTAGTGGTCAAAGCTGGTGTCTCACTCGGCAAAGCAGGTTAATCAGATTTAGCGAGTTGACCAGCCTCAGGTATTGAAACCACATAGCAAACCAGCGTGCCCTGCATCTGCTGGTTTTAGCTGGAATTTTCAGCAGGGCGCAATGGGGTCGATACACAGGTAAAAAATCAGACCATCCGAAAGTGCACAATCATCTGCGCTCATATTCATTTCGCATTGTCCCATCCCTGACAGCAGTACGACCTGCGTTAGTGGATGGTAAGGCAGCTATTAAAACGCGCACAGGTGATCAGGTCATGTTGTTTGTCAATGCGTTCGGATGCCCGAGCTTTCAATGGCTTCCCTGAGGTTGGCAGTGTGATGGTACCCAGTCGATCCTGGCTTTCCATATCATATAAGGCAACGGCGCAGCGATAACAACGGCCGCAGCAAGGTCGTGTAATATTCTGATACGTCATGACACAACGTAGCACTGCCAGTGAAGATAACGGACAACGGCCACTGCTGCAAAATATGCAGAGATAACAAGATGATATTGTCAAAACGCCAACTATAAGCCGCGGAAATAAGGCGTACGACAATAAGAGACAGCCCACGAAGCTGCAATGCTATTCATCGACACATTACATTGTCATTTTACAAAAAATGACATTTTACTGGAAACAGCATAATATATAGCAATACTTGCCTGTTCCCCGAGGTCGATGGCTATGTTGGTTATAGCCAACGGAACCAAAAAGCGGATCAGAGGCCAGTAATGCGTGAGCGCAGGGAATTTCACCATAATAACGACGGGATGACAGCGCTGAGAACATCTGCTGCGCGGAACCGCTGAGGGAGAAAAGGAGAATAGCGACTAACGGTACCGCTGGTGTTCTCGGTGTTTTCTAGCAGAAATCCAAAAAGATACGGTCCGTCCCTGCCCTCCTACACAACAACAGCATCAAAAACAATGATCTACCGCAGGGAAAAAGAGGAGGGCAACCAGAAACTTCTGCTGAAAGCCTCTCCATTGTTCGTCCATCAGTAGAGTGAAAAATAAATACATAAAATCTGACAGGCACCAATGCGATTAAGCGGCAAGGTCCCTCTGTCGAAAAATAGGTTCAACGGGCGACACTATTGCGGGATCGGCGGGTTCAGCCCGTTCTCCTTGCTATTTTGTTGTAAACGGCCCCATGGTCTGCAGGCAGCCGTACTTTAATCAGCATCGCCCCGCTTAACAGCACGTGGGGGTCGGCACATCAAAACCACTCCTCTTCCCGACGTCATCGGTAGCTAGTGCCCAGGCACGGTATCGGGCGAATGAGAAAAATAAAAAATAAATAACAGCTAGCCTTAACAGACATTGGTAGGGACAACAGCTAACGTAGCTGCTGGTAATAAACTGTTTGTCAGCCTCCCCGATTTCCCCTGTGAAAATGTATACCTTTTTCGAATATAGTAAACAATGCTGCTTAAGTTCACCGCTTCAGTTGCTGTCTGTTTCCTGCTTTCGGTCACATTGAATTGTCTAACCCCGGCCATTCGATTGACTTGAAGTAAATCTTCTCACATGTCGTGGAATGACAGCTAGGTTTCCTGAGCTGTTCTTATCTTAGATCTTTGACAGCTCAAACGCCAGTTAGCTTTACAGAGGGTCACTTGAGCAATTAGGGCCTGTTTACGCACACCAAGTATTCCCACCATGCATTCAGTCGCTTATATTGAGGATCAACACGATATAAATATTGCGTTGACAACAGCTGGTCAAACAGTCGCAATGTATGCATGACATCCAGTTTACATTTTCCAAACGCATTCAGCGTAACGTCCATTTCGCGTGTTCACTTGTTTATACCGCGTCTTCGATGCCTCCGCCATCATGGCACTTAATTTCTGAGAACAAGCTGGCATTGGCCTGATGAATCTTGAAAGCCTGGGATGACAGGACATGGTCGACACCGGATCGGATGTTCTTGGGTAAGCCTAAACTTCATCACTACATATAATAGCAGCAAGGCATTGGTTGGAGGAGGGGCAGCATTGTGGCGCTGCGGAAAGTGCAAGTTCGCCCCATGTTTGTGTGGGCTTCCTCTGAGCGTATGCAGGTTAGTTTTCTTAACTGGAAAACCTTATATTGCTCGGGTGTGACCGTGCGAGTGAGCAACGTGTGCCTAGTGATCGACGGGCGAGCTGCCCAGGTTGTTGACTCCTCTTGCCCATTGTATGCTGGCACATGTTCAGAACTGTAACTGAACTCATGATACTGCCCACATTATTTTATGCAATCTCAAAAATGTGCTCCCCACATGCAATGTGTGACCAGCTCGCGACTGAAAACTCTTGTCAAACCAATATGTATCAATACACAGCTATATTCATGAAAAGCCTCACTTGCAGAATTCCACAGGTGCCACTTGTAAATTTACAGGGGAGGGAGTGTATAAAGCATCATGCCATGAATCACCATAAAACTTTATTTGTATAGTTTTATTGCTCCATTCTGGTCCCTGTTTCCATTAGTCATGAAACAATCTGAATATCGATGTCTGATATTCCCTCTAAGCCTTGAGGGATGAGGAGTGTATTAGGTTCTGAAATAAAGCAGAAAGAAGAATGCTGGCTGTGTAACCCAGTATAAACAGAAAAGAGTAAAAGAAGCGGATCAAAGGTTGAATTTGGAGGTTGGCGAACCTCTTCATGCAGTTTATTTAGTGTGATAAATCAAAAATGCTTCCTATGTACAGGGAAAAGAAACTCTCCTGCTGACTCCGCATTTAGAATTTCACGTACTGAAACTTTCAGGTCTGTCCTCTGTTTCCATGGACCTTTTCTGTCCTGTCAAACCTGTCAAAGGGCAGGCTAACTCTGCTCAGGATTTCACAATGGACATGGCTGCTCTTCAAGCAGAATCGCAGCTAAATTAAGGCCTTACACTTGGCCATGTGGTTCAAAACAGCAATTTTGGGCAGGTTCAACCATAGCACATTTATTACATAACTTCAGATAGCATTGACAAACTTGGTACTTGGGGCTCAGGCTCAGACGGAAGTTCAGTTTCACAGTTTTTTAAATGTAGGCTTAGGGTCAAACAGTCTGGTTCTTTAACACTCAAGAGGACTGCAGTACCAAGACAGTGGGCAGAATCAGCGTTGATAAACAGGCAGTTGTCCAATCACCAGGCGAGCAGAATGCAGTACAAGGGAGAGGGCAAGATCATAAGTCACATTATACTGCAAAAAGTGAAAGATAAAAATACTAGGTGAGATGAACTTACTTATTTTAAGACTTTAAACACTTATTTCTATCACAATTCTTCTTAGTACGACAAAAAAAATTGTCCTGATTTGAGGTAATTTTGGACTAGCTTGCCAATGGAATAAGAAATTTTCACTTGTCAAGCAAATAGTTACTTAAAATTTTCACTTGTCAGGCAAATAGTAAATTAAAATACGTTACTGTTTGCTTGACAAGTGAAATGTTCTTATTCCATTGGCAAGTTAGTCAAAATTACCTCAAATCAGGACATATTTTTTGTCTTACTAAGAAAAATTGTGATAGAAATAAGTGTTTTAAGTCTTAAAATAAGTAAATTCATCTCACCTGGTATTTTTATCGTTCACTTTTTGCTGTGTACAAGCAATAATCGGTAACCAAAACCAATCGAAAAGCTGAGGGCAATCCAAACTTCCCTCTGTCATTTATATGACTGCTGCCTCACTAAGGTTACGGAGAAGCTGGAGCTAATCCCAGCTGACTGTGCAAAAGGCAGGGACACACCCTGGTGAGCTTGCCAATCCATCACAGGGACACACCATTCAGCCACACATGCACATCTATGGGCAATTTGGAGTCTCCAATTAGCTTGACATGCATATCATTGGATTGAGAAAACCAGAGTACTCAAAGGAAACCTATGCAAACACGAGGAGATCATGCAAGCTCTCCACAGAGGGGAGTGGGGAGAGTGAGCAGATAGCAGGAACAAAACAAAGACACATAGAGCAAGCCAATAAATGAGACAATGACACCAAACAGGGGAATCGTACAGAACTTGCTGAAGCTCCTCCCAGTACAACAAAGCTATCAACCAAAGTGTGTTTTTGACCTTTTGTGCGACCTTGACCTTGGATACAGAAACTTAAGAAAGTATAGGTCTGTGGCGAGTAACCTATGCTAACATGTCTCCAAGTTTTGTAAAGATTGGTGCAGGATAAATGGCAATAGGGTGTGTAACTAACAAACTTAAAGACATACCTCTAATGCAATTTTGGCAAGTAACGAGTAAAAACTCAAAATAAACAAATCACAGAACTGACATTTCCTGCCAACAGATGCAGAGATTATCGAGATTATTTACCCTTGAAATAAAACATAATCAGGGAAAACAAATTTTGCACTAAAATTGGTTGAAAAGTGGTGATTTAGAGGTTTTTTTGTCAAAATGTGGCACCTCTCATGAAAATATCCCATAGTTATTTCTTAGTAATGCTATATAATAGCATAGCTATAGTATTACTATAGTTTGCATTATATAACTCGAGTAGTACTTTCGCCATCACATTGTAACTATGGTATTACCACAGTCAACAGTAGCATGATATTACTATAGTCCACACAACTGTATTGCTGTAGTTTGAATAACTATAGCATCACTATCATAATACTACACTATGGTGGCGAAAACGCCACCCATTTACTATAGGATAGCTACCTTGGAACTACAGTAATTTTTTATGAGGGAACATAGCCTGATTTATTGAATTTTTAGGCATGAGTGGTAAACAGGCGGGATTCTGCCATTTGAATAGATTAGGGGTGGTTTGTGAAGATTACTTTGAAAAATGAAGATCACTAAAACATGCAGCACTTAGGCTTGAAAAAGACAAACTATAATCAAAACATGGTTAAGCGCACAATAAAGAGTAAAAAATGTGCGCAGATTTAAACATATGCATGCAAACATATAATGCGAAAACATAGAGCATATAACGCTCTTCTATTGGGACCATTATCTTTTATAATTATCTTTGTCTTTTAAAAGTAAATGTCAAATCTCACAACCATTAAATATTGGAGCTACATTTATCTGCTTGCATTTTTCATGGCTTGAAATATAATACTTGATAATTATGTTGATTATTTGTTCTAAAACGTCTAGGGGCCCCCACTTGTTGCTTAGCTAACCCATAATTTCACAGAAGAGAAGATATAGATGCATCTGATTGCCACACACCTATAATTGTATCCCTTCATTTCCAATGAATCCAATGACGCCGCAAATCCATCCGCCTCTCAATTTCTTTCAGATGTGCACCGCCATCTTGTGGTATCCTTAGGAAGCGGCGGCTGTTTAGACTGGCCAAAATTCCGCTGTATTGAAAAATTACATCGGATGAATTAAATTGGCTAAATCAGTTGGCTGAGTTTGTGGCCAGAGGAAATATATTGTGGAACTACCACATACTGCTACTTCTGACTAGTATATATCCCACATTTGATTACCAAGCCTACAGTTTTACAGTTTTACACAACACTGAATAAAATGAAAATCTGACGGTATTTTCCAGTCTGAAACTCAAACTAGCAAGCTAAAACCTGGACGAGGGACAGTCCGTCACAAATCTGCTATTCTTCGGGATCATTTTTATCCCCACTTTAGATCAGACAAATTAGATTTTAGTTAGCAATATAGTATTCATTTTAAATTACCTGAATGCCATGCAATGTAGATAAAGAGGACATCAAAACAGAGCTGTCCTAATCTTACCCAATCTCTAAAACTGGCTGAAAAGCAAACATTTAGTGTGTGTGCGGTGTGTGTGTGTGTGTGTGTGTGTGTGTACAAGGTTTAATGTGAGAACGAACTCTTGAGAAACCACAGATGTTGGGATATTTGGGACTTTGAGGACGTTTTGGTCAATACAATGTCCTCACAAGTATAGCTGTTCAAATGTGTGATTGTGTGCATGTGTGTGTGTGTGTGTGTGTGTGGATGAGTGTGTATGCGTGCGTGCGTGCCTGCATATGTGCATGCAAGTGTGGCTGCGTGCGCACACTGACATGAGTGTATTAAGACTATAAATTCCCTTCAATGACTCTCACAAAGAAACTTAAGATGACCCAAAGAACACATTCCTTAATTAGGATACCATTCTCAAATTTTCAGGATGACAAACTGAAAACTGCACAACTTACAGTTACAGGGCGGTTATTGGTCTCAGTTGAGGTTATTAAAAAGTTTGAAAAGAAAAACTAGGGGAGAATAGTCTGAAATTTGCCCAAAATGATAATGGCCATTGGATTCTCAGCCCCAATGGATACCAAGTTCTCAAAAGTTTTATATTTTTCTCCGTAAATGGTTCTATAAATCTCATCTCAATGAAAATGTGATATTTTTCATTTTCATTACACTACACTCTAATTTGGAAAAAATTACTTGTGGAATCTAGTGCCCCCCTGTGGTCATTGTAGAGCTAAAAAAAAAAAAAAAAAAACAGTCGCGTTATTGGGAATTGGTTTAACTCTCTAACGGAACTCAGATTGTTAGGGTAAATAATGAGTCATCGGGGAATTCCAGGGCAAACAGTGTAATTCCTCCGAGATCTGTTCTGGATCCTTTGCTATTCTCTTCATACGTGCTTATGCTTGTCGTAAGCAGAAGAAGTGTTAAATACGATTGCTACGCAGATGATACCTAACTGTATGTATTTTTAATATAGGATACAGTTCATTGTAAAGAGACACAACTAAAAGCTGTTAAACCTTGGATTATCCAAACGTTCATCCTGTTGAATCCTAATAAGACTGAAATATTAGTAACAGGTCCCAAACAGCTTACAGAAAAAAATCCTTCTGTTCTCTCTAAATTTAGATCAACTATTTGTTTCCGGAAAAGCAATCATCAAAAACCTCGAAGAAACTCCTGATTCAGAACTCTCCCCTCAGGCCAACACTGATTATATTATAAAAGTGGTCTTTTTCATCTGAGAAATGTGTAATTTGAGTATAATAATGTCCTCCAGGGGCCTCATTTATAAACGGTGCATAGGCACAAAAAAGATACGTACGTCACTTTCTTTGCAGATTTCTGATTTATAAAAACAAACTTGACATTAAAAAAAGGGAAATTATTAAGATTATGCACAATGTCAATAAATTCCAAGTCCATCCTGATTAAATAAATGAAAATTCCATGCAGTTTATTTTACCCACAGGTTTATAAATTAGGTTATTTTCCACAAAATGTTATTTTTACTTTCTGCGTACTGTATTTAGGTATGAAATCCGTGCAAATTTTTATAAATAAGGCCCAGGACACAGAAAAAAATGGTTCACACGTTTGTGACTTCCTGACTGGATTACTGTTACGTTTTATTGTCCGGTTGCATAATCTATGGCCTCAAACATCCACCATTGTTGTAAACGGTGGCTGACATGTTTATAAATAGAATATTCCTAGGAACAAAAGTTAACATAGCTTCGCACTCAAAAATCATGTCAAATTCAAATTTGTTATAACATTCTACTGCTAACTTTGAAAGCTTTTCTCGGGATTTTGAGGCAACTTTGTTCACCAAGTCCTGGCTATTTGAAAATTCCAAGTATAGGAATTACAATGGGAGCCTTTTTTTTTTCTTTCTTTTTTTTTTTTTTTTTTTTACAAAGCTCTAGAAACATCTCCATAGACATGTTCAGGCTTTAGACATACATGTGTCTTTAAGTCTAGGCTTTAAAATGAATATCTTTAGTCAAGAGTATATTTAAGTAACAAAGAAGTACTGTTAAGTGAATCTCCATAGACTTGTGGAGTCTAAGCAGGCCTTCGTGGTGCCTGTAGTGCTAGCTATAGCCTCAGTCTCTGGCAAAATTCACATAGTACTTGTGCTGAGCGCAGGAAAAGACCACATGACATTAAGTGCACAGAGCATGCATCAACAGTGCCAGTGGGGCTAGTTATGGCCTCAGTCACCAGTATGGTCCACGTGTTTCTTTCAGCTACTTTTTGGTTTTGTGACAGAAATATATTACTCTTTAAAACACGTGGTTTTGGGAAGCAAAACTTTGTATTTTTGTGACCCCAGCAAACTAGCCAGAACTACTTACTTCAAAACTTTGGGAGGCCAGAATTCCTCTCACAGGACACATAAACAAAATAAAATCACCTCTCATGCACTATACCGCTAAAGAGTATTTCATACAACTTCATGCCAAAAAATCCAAACTGTCACTTTAAATGAAGCTATGTGAAGCCAGAAAGGACCTATTACTCATTAACAATGTCAATGGGTTTAGTAATGGCCATCACCACTAAGAAGGTTTGCATGGTGCTGGTGGCTAGTGGTAACTTAACGCACGAGGAAGCTGCAACACTGAGCTGGCCGTAACGTTACCAGTGGGGCTCGTTACAACCTACGTTACCAAGGAGGTCAACACAGAGCTGGTACTTTGTGTAAGGGGCCCACCAAGGGCCAGTACATTAGTAATGCCCTGCTGAAAAAAGTCAGAGAAACCATTAGGCATATTCTATTGTTTTCTAATGGTTCCTGGTGGTTTCTAATGGCTACTTATGTTTTCCTAATGGTTAGGTTTGTTTTTCTAATGGGATTCTATTATCTCCTACACAAATCTACAGGACTTAAAGTGTAACTTGCAGGTTGGAGCCCGAGTGAATCAATGTTTAGTAAAATTATTTAGAAACTCGATTTTCCAAAAAATATATACATATATACACATTACAGTTACTTTTAACCGGAAGTGACGTAGATTGAGGCAGAAGGGCTGAATTCGATCATAATTAACATTCAGAAATATGGATCCCAATGCCGGTTTTGAGTCTTTTAAATATGTATTCATAAAAGTTCTTTACGGAATTCTTATCTAAAAATTTTCTTTGATTGTAAAACATTTCTTAACGCTTCACCCTTGACAACGGGAGGGCTCTCTAAACATGGAGATAGCTTCACTATCGAAATTAGGTTGCATAATCACTTGTTCGGAGCGTGCATTTGCTGACTACACATCTGAGTTTACAGATGACTCAGATAATGGAAGTCAGAAAAAGCGAAAGCCAGACTGGGCAAGTTACGAGTGTTTGGCACTCGGAAACTATGCGGCTGAATATAACCACATTCTACGAGGGGAGCTGAGTCTGATCTTAACTCCTGAAAAGAAAAAAGGCGAGGTGGAGATGATAACGGAAAGTCTAAATAATTCATTCACCGATTTGAAGCGAAGCCCGCAGAAGGTGGAGAAAAGATGTCACATCTTTTCCCGATCAAAAGTTGAAATTGCATCTCATAGGAGAAAGCTAATTGCAACTGGAAAATTCAAGTTGTTACCACTCTCCGAGCCCAGATGTCTTTCACTGCGGAAAGACGCAAGTAGGTCTCCAAATTGACAGCTCTGTGTTGGATCTCACGCGAATGGTCGTCGCTTGTTACGGGTTCAGTAGCTAAATTTGGCATTTGTAGCCAGCTTCAGAGAGCAACAAACCCGCAATTTACTCAGCGCATTTCAAAAGATGACCAAGAGCATAATATTCTGTTTGTCGCGACTGAATTGTGTAATTTTATTGGGGGCCCCTCAATTTCCGTTAGTGCCTTTACCTTTACTCCCATACGCTACATCTTAGCGTGAAGCTGCTTTCACACCGGACGCGAAACAAATTTTTCGCACGACAGATTGAATTCAGAGTCAATACAAAGACGCGAATACACGAGTCTTTGCATTGACTTTGAATGTAATCTGTCGTGGGAAAAATTCGTTTCGCGTCCACAGTGTGAAAGCGGCTTTAGAGCCAGCTACTCTGCAACTCGGTCAGCCAGCTAGTCGCAGATATGCACGTTTAAACTAGGCAGCAAGGGTTTGTCAATTCAGTCTATTGAGCAGCTAGCTAACGTAAGCTAGCTAGCTAACGAACTAATATGACATAATTATGGAAAGATACTGCGTGTACGCTGGCGAGCTATTAATGTGACGTTAATTATGAGAGTGGCGCTTAGCTAAGTTTCTATCAGCACCCAGGAGCAAAAGCTCGCACCTGCTCTTCTCCTGTCAGGAAAACTGTGGTCTCGATGTCCTACCATGCAGGGGTTTGTGCACCCATAGCACACATAATGATTCGACATGGTCACCAGAATTGAACTGCACTGTAAAACAAGCTAAAAAATGCACATGCACCGAGAGACAACCACTCAGACTCAATACCACCGACTACTGCACACTGGTCAGAGGCAGATTCGGGTGCCATGTGTTCCTCTTCTTACGTCATATGACGCGACACTTGAAAAAAAGGATTTTTGAGGGTCTCGCTCATAAAGACCACCTTTTACTCTGATTTTTTTGTCCTTATGTCCAAAAAATCTTAAAGTATGTTTTAAAATCGTCATTTTACACAAGATTACATATAAATCTCATTAGGCCATTTAACCTGCAAGTTACACTTTAAACTGGTCCCTACTTATGGTTCCTACAGGAGTCTTAATGGTTCCCACAGGAGTCTAATGGTTCCTACAGAAGTCTTAATGGTTCCTACAGGCGTTTCTATACCAGTCCAATGGTCACTATACAGCAGTCTAGTGGTCACTACAGGGTGTAGTGGCCTCTCATGGTTCCTAATGTGATGGAGGAACACAGATGTTACAGCCTTCTTTGGCGATCACATCTGTGTGATTTCTAGTGGGTCCTTGTGTAGGCTATACAGTATGTTTGTAGATTGCAGTGTTCAGCGATTTAATTTAATACATTCCAAGATCACCTTTGGCCTTTTGCGATTAAATCATTGTTCATGACTCATCCATCCAAGAGGAGGGAAAAGAACACAACCTGATGGTTTGATGGTTTATGTTCTGAAAAAATTTAATTAAAATCACGAACTGCAATGAGTTGTCACGCTCCATATGTCCTGTTCCCAATTCGGAGGGGAAAATATCCGAATACATACACAATTACACATATGTATAGACATGTCTCTGGTGCCCAGTGTTAGGACTCTGCTATAATTTCTGTTGCAGCAGTAGGTTTCTCAGTATGTTTTTATAATAGTTTTAGATCTAATGGACCAGTTTTCTAATGGTTTTAGCTCCTAATGGAACCAGTAGCTTTCTAAAGGTATTACATTCTAACGGAACCAGTAGCTTTCTAATGGTATTACGTTCTAATGGGACCAGTAGGTCTCTAATGGTATTACATTCTAATGGGACCAGTAGGTCTCCAATGGTTTTATATCCTAATGGGACCAGTAGGTTCCTAATGGTTTTACATCCTAATGGGACCAGTAGGTTCCTAATGGTTTCTTCTAATGGTTCCTAATGGGGTTCCAATTCCCATTAGACCATTAAAAACCGAATGGTTCCTAATGGTTTTTTTCTAATTTTTCAGCAGGGTGAAGTTAGGAGTAAGGTAGAACACCTCAGATGCAATGATTGTATCCCCCACACATAAGTACTGGCAGATGCGAAGGATCACACTATTTTGTGTCCGAGTCCGCACTGATTCTTTAAGTCGCTCTACAGGCCACTAATTAAATCAAATTGTTCTCATATTCGGTGGGATTATTAGTGATGGTAAGGTTACACCACCCATCAATTTTGGTTAGGATCAGAAAATAAGTATTAATAACTAACGATGTAATATGTCAACATGGTGATTTTTTTTTTAGGAGGATCTAGTTATCATGCTGTAGGTCCCACGTGACAAAGAAAGCAGTACATGAACTGTATTTTTGGGATATCTGTTGCAAAGAAGGAATTTTGTCCCTGTGGACCTGCGGTCAGGGGTGACTGAATTTTCTCGTTAGAGAGAAGAGGGTTAACCATTCCTGGGCTGCATGATAATAGCTAGCTGCTACAGGGTTTAATTTATAAGTGTAAGTTGGAACTTGACTCAAAGGTAACGTCTTATTTGGTTTGCTGATCATTTCTACAGTGCTCCAGCACACTCTCTCACAGTGCGCTCACTGGCTGCTGCTGCCCTGATACTGTTCTAGCCCTGGTTCACTCACGTCTCACCAACATGGATTTCTGATCAGACTGTTATAATCCAGCGTATAGGACAATATTTTCCCCAGCTGAGGATGGGCTCCCCCACTATAGTCAGGTTTATCATGAGATTTTTTTTTCTCCCTGTGAAGTTTTTCTTTCACCACTATGAGTTTTTGTTTCCCACCTCATTTCAGTCAGGTGAACTCATGAATTAGGATTGAACAAATTTATTTACATGTAGATGTAATGACATTTGAGCTTGGCGAAAGGTTCTGCTCTGGAGGTGCTCTCTACCATGCATAGCAAGAACATACTAAACAACAACAAAATGAGGTAGGGAGCAGAACTTTAGAATCCCCCCACTGTCAGACAGAGCAGAACCAAACGGGTGGAGGCTGGGGTGGAGGTGGCAAGTGAAACGTTTCTCACCTTGCACGTGAGGCATAGATTGAGTAGCAAAGGTGTTCATGCTGATTGTGCTTAAATAGACCAGCGTAATAGGCTCTTTGCTGTTGCCGCTCTGTGATTGGTGTGTTCTCGCTGACGCAGACAATGACCCGAGTTTCCTGCCTGAACTAGGTCCCCTTATTTGTTATTTTGATGATTTAGGCCGGGCACTGGCTGTCTAGCCCTGTCTACAGGGCTATACAGATGAAAATGAATTGAAATAAACCTTGAAGTGTGGGCATGCTTGGTCTAAAAATTTATTGGAAGATCTGAAAATGCAATGTCTCATGAAAAGAAACAATACAGAATATCAAGACAAAACTTTTGTAGAAGCGTTTTTGCTGAAAAATGATAAAATTGATAGGATTTTATTTAACTGATGACTTGCATTATCTTAATTGCTGTTCAAGAGTATTTCAGAGAGAAAACCATAATTATTCTAATCATCCTGCTAAAGCACACACAGAAGATTCTAGAAGAGATGGTGTTTTCTGGGGCTTATCTGTTAAGCTCTGAATTTTGTCTGGCCCAGAAGCCTAACAGCCCTGTCCCTAGATAACTGTAGGATGTTCTGTCCTTGGTTCCAACCTTCAAATCAGGGCCCACCCAGCTAGTACTTTACCTTCTTTTTGTCGCCTGCTTTAACTGCAGCTGCATGGTTTGCACAGTAGGTAGCGCTGTTGCATCAGTGAAGTATAAAGGTTTGTCGCACAGGGACAAATCCAGCCTGACCACCCATTTGAAATGTTACATGTCTTTAAGCCACATAAATAAGATGCATAAATAATAGTAGTGTAAACATATTCATGATGCTTGGCACAAACATGTGGCCATAAAAGGGAGTAAAATGCTTTACACTGCATTGGATACTCCCATGGTGCTGTCCTATAGCAACCAACATTTTGACCTTGGTTTGTCTCTAATAGGGAGGCTGAAAATACTGGTGGTGGTATGCATATCCTACATCTACAGGAAATGCAAAGGACATCCAAGTGCATCCTTCCCTCTTGCAGAACTGACTGAATAATGAGAAAACCCCATCATATTCCAAATGTATACTTACCTCATATATACTTTAAGAAGAACTGTATAATAAGAGTATTTTTCTGCCCAGTTGGTGCTGACGCTGAGTGTTTAACATTGTCTTCCTTTTCAAAGAAAAAAAAATTTTCAATTATTCTGTAAAAATAGGCTTCAATAAGCATGGAATAATAAAATTTCAATATGAGCGCTTTGTCATTGTAAGTAGCTTCGACATCACAGTAGTAACTGTTATCACAGTCATTTGGCTTAAAGCTTCAGTGCATAAATTATAAAAGTAAAACCAAGGCTTGACTAAATATTCAGTGACATATTTTTACAATTGGAAACAGCTCGTTCTCAGTGAGCTGAGTGAATGTTGATTTCTCTGGCAATCACAAAGTCTGCTTCTGTCTTTTTAAAATACATTATTCAAAACGCAAAAAAAAAAAAAAAATCTCTTTCAGGGTCAATTTGACATTAGAATTTATTACTGACACACATCTGAGTCCCCAGCCAAAGTTACAGAACAGACAGCGATGTGTGCTCATTGCACATCAAGCCTGTTATTGTACCGAAACCATTCCATCTTTCATACCAGGGTAAATCTGACACTTGTCTCCAGTGCTCTACGCATTCTCTAGAGTGAGTGAGAGAGCGCACAAGCAAGTGAGTCCATGAGTGATCAGGTGAGTGAGTGAGTGAGTGAGCATACAAGCAAGTGAGGCAGTGCGTGATCAGGTGAGTGAGTCAGATGAGTGAGTGAGTGAGTGAGTAAGTGAGGGAGTGAATGAGCATACAAGCAAGGAAGTGAATGATCAGGTGAGTGAGTGAGTAAGCGAGCAAGCAAGTCAGGCGGTGAGTGAGTGAGCCAGTGAGTGAGTGAGTGTGTGAGTCCGTGCATGAATTAGTGTGTGAATAAGCAAGAAATCGAGTGAATGAGTGAGCAAGTGAGACAGTTGAATGAGTGAGTCAGTGAGTGAAAGAAAAGTAAATGTAACTGTGGTCTAATGTATTCAGAAACCCCTGCCGTGAGGCACACTATGAGCAGAAAATCTCACACACACGTATACTCTCCGCATCACGCCAGTCGGCCACAGATATACAACACGGATTCCACCAGGAGACAAATCCAATTATGGTTGGAGTCTCAGTGCTCCAATACCACTGGCTGTCCAGTGTAGGCAGGCATTTTGAGGACAGTGTAAATTTAGCGTCTTTCAAAACTGCCTCTCCTGAATTCCGTGACACTGAACATGAATGAATCGCATCGTGACAATTGCTGTGGTTTGACAGGACTTGCCACTCATCAGCCTTCTGAAATTCCAAGCTCAGTTTCCTTGTCTGGATTTGTGTCCTATTTCGGACCTGCGTTTGTCCGGGTGATACGGAGAATCAGTTGTATGTTGTCTCAAACGGTAGGTCTAATAACTGAGCTCAGCATTCCGCAAATGCAGCTGAAGTTTGATGTTATATTTTAATTCAGCCCAATTTGCTGTTCATGGGATGCGACTGGGGCACCGCTGGAGATCTTGGAGCCCATTCAGATTTCGGATTGGGCCCCAGCACCCCATCCTAGGAGAAAGTACAGCGCAGTGATAACATATTTTCCCCCTTCCCAATTATATATATTTTTGTTTATTTGTCTCATTTAGATGCGTCAGATCATCCGACTAATTTTAGTAAATGACAAAGACAATGTGAATGAACACATAATGCAGCTTTTAAATGGTCATTTCATTTCATCGAAGGAGAGGAGCAATTGAAAACTTATATAACGCATGTGAAAAAATCTTTGCCATCTGCACCTTATAATGGGTTGTGCAACCTTTGCCAGCAACAACTACGATCAAGTGTTTGTAATAACTGGAGAGGAATTTTGGTCCACTCTTCTTTGCAGAATTACAGTAGTTTAATTCAGCTACATTGGAGGATTTTTGAGCATGAACTGCCTGTTTAAGTTCATGCTACAGCATCTCAATCAGATTCAGGTCAGGACTTTGACTTGACCACTCCAAAACCTTCATTTTGTCTTATTTGAGCCATTCAGAGGTGTGCTTACTTGTATGGTTTGGATCATTGTCCTGTTGCATAACTCAACTGCAATTTAGCTTAAAGTCATAAACTGATGGCTATACAGTCTTCCTCAGGATTTTCTAGCCGTAAGCAGAATTCATGGTTCAATGAATTATGGCAGCTTGCCCAGGTCCTGAAGCAGGAAATCAGCCCCGGACCATCACACTACCACTGTGTTTGACTGTTGGTACAAAGTTCTTAAAAATAGTTCCACTTTTGCCTCGTCAATACATAAACTATTATCCCAAAAGTCTTGGGGGTTATCAAGATGTTTTTTGGCAAATGTGAAATGAGCACTTTCATTTTTTTTGGTTAGCTGCAGCCCCATTTTCAACTTGCAGCTCGCCCGTGGATGCCAATTTTGCCCAGTCTCACTCTCTATCCTGTTGTAGAATCATGAACACTGACATTACTGAGGGAAGTGAGGCCTGAAGTTCTTTAGATGATAGTCTGGATTCTTTTGTGACCTCCTAGATGAGTCAAAAGTATGCTTTTGAAGGATTTTGGTTGGCCGGCCACTCCTGGAAAGGCTCACCATTGTTCCCAGTTTTATCCATTTGTAGATAATAGTTCTCATTGTGCTTTGCTGGAGCCTCAGAGCCTTAGAAAATGCTTTGTAACTCTTTCCAGAATAGTTATGTCAACAACTTTGTTTCTCACCTGTTCTCAAATTTCTTTAGACCACAGCATTAAGGGCTTCTTTTTACCTACTTCACATTGCCAAGCAGGATCTATTTAAATGGTGTTTGGCTTCAGCAGGGTTGGCAGTAATCACGCCTGGGTGTATCTAGTGAAATTGAACCCAATTATCAATTTAAATTAGTTTAATTGGATTTAGTGACTAGGGGGGCAATTACTTTTTCACATAGGACCAAGTAGGCTTGGATAGTTTTTTTTTACTTCAATAAATGAAATCAACATTCAAAAATTGCATATTGTGTTTACTCAGGTGACATCTGATTGATATTAAAATTAGTTTGATAATCTGAAACATTTAGGTTACAAGGAAGCAAAAAAATCAAAGAAATTGGAATGGGGCTAAATACTTTTTTCACAGCACTGTGCAATGCAGTTTTGTGTGGACTCCTGTCAATCAGGCCCCTTGGAATTGTCCTAAATGTACACCTCCCGCTGACAGCACCCACCTAGTCATAACTATCATTAGCAAAGGACCTAAAAGTAAATGAACACTCTGCTGACACTCCCTCCAATTATTTGAATCCATTGACGTTCACCGTTGAGCCGCGTCAATCGTGGCTTTTTATACCGCGGGCAGCTGTCCTGAGCGTAAGTAGCCCTTCGCTGACAGCACATCACAGCAGCCCAGAAATAACCGACCCAGCTAGCGGAGTCAGGACTCTCTCCATCATGTACAGTGCGCTGCATGTGTGTATCATGTTCCAGCGCGACCCGCAACACCAAAGCTTCGCTTGTAAGGGATAGAGTATCTCTGGCCTGTACATCCAAGTATAACTCCAGCAAGCTTCACCCCCACTGGCCTTATTTTACCACTAAGAATTGCCGTCAGCCACAGAGTGGCACGTGCCATCGAGTTCAAACTTAGAGTATCTCTGGGGCTACAGAGGACATGCTAATATTTAGCTACGGAAGAGCCCTTAACCCCTTAAACTCTAATTTTTCCCTTTAGTTTTCCCTTAAGTAGGTTCAAAGTCAGAAAAGCATATTTTTCATATTGTAGGGCAATGTCTTATACATACTGTAGTCTGTATCTGCTGGTTGCAACGCTTCACGAAAGTTACATCACACTAATATATTAAAAAAAGAAAGAGAAAAATTTGAGCCCAGGAAGCCATGTTTTTATGGCCACAGCATGACAACTAATTGAAAATATCTAGATCTTGGGCATTATTTAATGAACATTTCCCTGTAATTCAGCAGCACATATTCTGCATTGTTGGAAACCTTGGGATCGCAACCAAAATTTAAAATAGGCCTGAAGTTCCACAGGTTTGAATACAGCAGCTGCATTCTTTGGACCCTTACATTGGTCCATGGGCTTTATGGGGTTAAGTATGTACAGTATTTGGACAGCGACTTGATTTTTGCTCTTGATTCGCATTGTACTTTGGATCTGAACATAATGTCCATTATATTAAATGGGAATCTTTCAGCTTTAGTCAGTCGGCATTTATATCCACATCATGTGACCCATGTAGGACTTGCAGGCATTCTTATACTGTGTCACTCGCACACTGCGAAGCATACGCGATATAGTTGGTGCTCTCGAAAGACTAGATAGAGCAATAGCAGCAATTTGTTGGCTACCTCGAATCTGGAATACCAAGAGATGCATCCAAAATGGACATTGTGGGCATTAGTTTTATGTTCATAAGAATCCATAACTTAAAGAACTCATAACTGAGTGTAGCCTAAATAATGTAAGCACAATTAAGATCACACTATTTTACTATTTTATTCAAAAGTTTAGTTTTGATAATAATAATTGTATGCTGGTATGGTGGCACAGTGGGTAGCACTGCCAACTCACAGCAAAAAGGTTGTGGGTTTGAATCTGGCCTGGGGCCTTTTCCTCAAGGTACTCCAGCTTCCTTCCACAGCCCAAAGACATGCTTGTCAGGCTAATTGAAGACTCTAAATTGCCAGTAAGTATGAATGGTGTGTGTGCCTTACCATGGATAGGCGAGCTGTCCTGTGTGTGTTCCTGCCTTTTGCCCATAGTTAGCTGGGATAGGCTCCAGCTCCCCCTGTGACCCTAGTGAGGAAAAAATGGTACAGATAATGGATGAATGCATAATAATAATAATAATAAGAAGAAGAATAGTTTTCTCACATACCAAATCCAGGCTGTTGGTATCCCTTAAGTCATATTTCAAACCACAATTTTTCCTGACTTCATTACTCATCTCTAGAAGAGCAGGAGTGACATAAAGCATCAAAGGTAAGATTTTAAATGCACTAATTATTCTACATGAAGAAATATTCAGTGGCACAAAGTGGAATTTTAAAAGTCCAGTCATTGTGTGAAGTGATTCCATAAGGTCATGGCTCGGAGACTATGAAAAGTATCTGGTAAATGACTGTTGACAGTAACGATCCTGAGATGGTCCTGAATGAGGAAGGACTGAGTACTGTTATGCAGGCAGTATAACAGCCTTTTAAAGCAGGACTCAATAGAGGAATTATAGGGTACTCCATTCTTTTTGTAAATGCCAGTAAAACTTGACAACCATTTTGTGTTAATTGGAGCTAACCCAATTGTTTCTCCCCCCCTGTGACTTTCTCAGAAGAGGAACAGCATATCCCCCCATTCAGATGAGCACATCGCTTGACAAGAAGACTAATTAGGAGCTAATCACTTACGCATAGATTCAGAAGCACTCGCTGATTTTCAATTCGGCTTGACAAAGTCCCCACTCTGGCACTATTGGAACACATTTCATTTTGGTATCAGTAGCACCTCTGTGGGCACTATTTCAACTGAAATTCTGTATCTAGTGTGTTTTAATGCAGTTTTAAACTATCATGGCTGTGTAGCCAGGATTGATAATTTGTTGGCAGTTTTAGCTATATATTCTGATAGGCCCATCATAATTGTAACAGAATACCTAAACCTTTCCATATGTACTATATAATGTATGATATCAAGGTAAAATACTGTTTTATGTACCTCTCCGGCAGTAATCATTTTTTTTGTTCAAATGTTTTGTTTTTTTTAAATAATCTGATTGCAATCTCATCTATTGTTCCAAAATTCCAGAATTTATATCAGAACATAATTAAGTACTTTCTAGTATTTAAGCATTAAAACTTGCTCAATGAAATTCTGTCAATCACAGAAAATTGTATTTGTAACAAGACCATTTAAAAGAGTTTATTTTCATTTTTAGGAAATAGCATTGTGGGAAAGGAGAATATTGGTTTCAGAGAGAGTTCCCCTCTCAGAACATCTGAGTGCTGGTGGCACGCTTTTTTAAACTCACCAAAATGTCATATTTCCAAGCTTTGACTTCAAACTCCATAAATACCATGTGTGGTTTTAGATCTGGTAATATACCTTTGTGATGATTTAGTCAAAGCTTTAGAAAGTACCACTCTAGAAAGTATCATTCTGGAAAGGATTCAAATGACTCCTTTAGAAAAATAGCTCAGTCACTGATCTGGATGTAGAGATTAGGCTCTGAAGCAAGGTAGTGTCTTTACTTGTTTTTCACTGGAAATCTCTCGTTAATCTAAAGTTTCCTGATCTGTTTTTCAGATAAACCAACGCAGAGAAAGACGAGGCAACAGCCACAAAAATTCCTGACATTTTTCGAGGGGCTTTATAGCACAATGCAGCCTTTCTTCCGCAGGCCGCAAAACTCTTCAAAGAATGGGGCTGGGGCCGTCGGCATCAGGAGGAAATTCTCCAAAAATGCAGATTTCTCGGCTTTCAAAGCCATTCCGGGAGGGAGGGCAGTATGAGCCAATAAAAAGGGTCCATCCTACCTGATGAGGAGAATGATAAGAGTGCTCTCTGAAGGGGGAGGGGGGTAAAGGGGGGGAGGGGTCAAGCCTCCCTCCTGGTTCTCAGCCATGTGGGTCAGCCAATCCGCTAAGCCCACCTGTCAGTTGTCAATCACTCCCACTGACACATTCCAGGCCACTCCTTCCTAAAATCACTTCCTCACGACCCGAAATATCCCCCCCGGCTTCATTCCATCTCCGAGTGCTGATTCAGCGCGAACAGCCAGGCCGCACAGGAGAGTTTGATATTGTAGTCAGAGTTTGGTACAAGCAGAGGAAGAGGAGGCGAGGAATTGCATTGCACTCTCAAAACTACATTGATAAATGCAGACTTCAGGGGCATGTGCGATGCCTATGAATTATATGCCTCGAAAGAGATGCAATGACTCTGTTTGACTGTAGGTGGAAGCGCAGCACTGCAGTTTAAATTACTGGGTGCAGCCCAGTCATTTCCTACTTGCGCAAGGTACTACATCTGTGTCACCTAAGTAGAATATCTGGCCATAGAAAATTATTGTTGGTACAACTGGAACATTTGTAACTCTCTCTCAATAATGTGTTGGCTCAGTGCTTAAAATGAAAATGTCGCTATTGATTGATGGAAAACAGATCAAAAGAATGACTTTGTGAAGGGCATTTCATTTGTAACAGCAGCATACCAAAAAAAAAAGATCTTTAACCTGTTATGGTGTAGCTATCACCATGCAACACGACCGACATAAATAGCTGGATATTTGGACAGAACTTGGGATTGTGTATGTAAAAAAATATAAGAATAACTGTAAAATAACTATTGACTATTGTAATGTTTGTCAATACATAAGAGAGACTGGTGAAAGCTGTATGTTCTGAGTGTAAGTAAATAAATAGCCTTTGCATAACGCAGCAGGTCACACATGAACGACAACTCTTTGTCCTCTTGGTTCTCCACCAGAGCTTCTCAGGGTATGTGTGACAGGGAAATATTACATGGCAAACTTAAAGGCGTGAATGTATTACAGGTATTGGCAAGCGACTGTATAGTTTCTATACCCAGTGGAAACTGCGCCATGAGTTAACATGCAGGCCCCAGTGATTATGGGACTTCAGCGCCAACAAACATTGGGTTCATTCGATTTAGCCTGCAGCACCGCAGCCAACAAGTACAGGTGCTGCTGACAGATTGGACTGCGTGTTCAGGTAGCTACCTGGGAATACCGAGCAAATATTGACAGAGCCCCAGCACTCGACGATAAACAAGGCAGCACACTGCGCAGGTTCGTGCCCCCCTTTAGGATGGCAATTCTGCATTAGACCCAAAGAAACTGAGCCCCCCCCAAAAATCTGTTTTTGATAACAATCCAAAGCAACAAGGCTTCTGTAATCACTTTTAAAGGCAATCCCGGGGGGATTAGCCCAGAAATTGTAAACCGATCAGTTCAATAAACATATGCAGTGTAGTTAATGTTTGCATATTGTCTGACTGCTGATATCAGGGAATATGTCATCCACAAAGAAACCATAACAAGTGACACGCATTGAAAGGAAACCTATTGTCATACAATACTATTATGCACATGGTAGAAAATTGAAATATCTCTAAATCTTTTTACAGATTTTGGACATAACTGGGCACTTCAGTCGTTGAATGGGTATGACCTTAAAAGCATACATCAGATCAAAAATTCCATGCCAGGGTTTTCCTGGTATGCAGTGGTTAGTATCTACCAAAAGCGCTCCAAGGAAGGACAACCAATAAACCAGTGACGGGATCAATGGTGTCCAAGGCCCATTAATGCAAGTGGGGAGGGAAAGCTGGCCCATCTGGTTCAGTCTCACAGATGAGCCATTGTAGCACAAATTGCAGAAAAAGTTCATGCTGGCAGTGGTAGAAAAGTGTCAGAACACAAAGTGCATCACAGCTCGTTGCATGTGTGGCTGGGTAGCCACAAACCACTCACCGTGCCTATGCTGACCCCTGTCCACCGCTCAAAGCACCTACTCTGGCATGTGAACATCAGAACTGGACCAAGGAGCAATGGCAGAAGGTGGACTGGTCTGATGAATCACGTTTTCATTTACGTCATGTGGATGGCCAGAAGTGAGCGTGTTTCTTACCTGGGGAAGACATGGCACCAGGATGCACTATGGGAAGAAGGCAAGCAAGTGGAGGTAGTGTGATACTTCAGGCAATGTTCTGCTGGGAAACCTCGGGTCCTGCCATTCATGTGGATGTTACTTTGACATATACCACCTACCTAAACATTGTAGAAGACTAAGTACCCCCCTTCATGGAAACGATATTCCCTGATGGCAGAGGCCTTTTTCAGCAGGATCACACGCCCTGCCACACTGCAAAAATGGCTGAGGAATGGTTTGAGGAGCATGACAAAAAGTTCAAGGTGTTGGCCTGGCCTCAGAATTACCCACATCTTAATACACTCGAGCGTCTGTGGGACTTGCTGGACGAACAAGTCTGATCCCGATCCATGGAGGCCCCACCTCGCAACTCACGAGACCTTAAGGATCTGCTGCTAACATCTTGATGCCAGAAATCACAGCACACCTACAAAGATCTTGAGGAGTCCATGCCTCAAATTGTTCAAGCTGTTTTGGCGGCAGGGGACTCCCATAATATTTGGCAGGTAGTTTTCATGTTGTGGCTCATCGATGTACGCACTATTTGTGATTCGTCCCATTGCTACGTTTGTAATCGCATTGGCAACCAAGTGGCAGTGTGTTGTCTAGACAGCAGAGGGCGTAATCGCTCAATTAAATAGATACTTCTCCTGATAGTAAGAATAACGCAGTCTTGCCATTTGAGGACTTTCAAGGTTGACATAGGTTAAATTAAGGCACTGGATGAAATTCTCGGATAAGTTACTTCATATCGTTCGTAAAAACTAGCATGTCAAAAAAAATGTGTTTTTTTTTTTTTTTTTACATTTTTGTCCCCCCTCTCCAAATTACAGGTCTTGTTTGGAGTGTGCAAATTATCATGCTCTTCGGTTATTATTTCAGACGTCAGGAAAACATTGTCTCTCCAAAAATTTGCTAACGACTAATAGCGTTGCATTTTCTTATTGTTCTAACTACACTGATTAGCCTACGCATCCATGGTTGACCACAAAAAGCATCGAGAAATGTGGGCATTACATTTGCTTCCATTTGACGCATTGTAGGTAATATTTAATGACCTGCAGGACAGGTGAAGTAATGGGAACTCTGCAGTCTGTCGCGGTCAGCTCGCGCTAAGAACGTCACGCCTTTCACACGAGCAGTGCACGTGTCCATAGATTTCCCGTAGTAGAACAGAAGAGCGCCGCCATAAATTTGAATTTAAAAAAGGATATTGGCATAAGCCGGCATTCATCCAGCTCAGCTTACTTGCATATCAGGTTGCAGTATAAATAACTGCAGTGAATAATGACCAATAACATGAACCGCTTTTCAGATGTAATATAGGGAAGGCTACACTGCATGGATGCAAACGTCGATGCAATCAGATTCCGAAAAAAATTAACTGTGCACATCATATCACATTCATTAAAAACAAAAAAAACAAACAAAAAAAAAACATCCGGAATTAGCGACGAGGTTATGGTTCTAATGCAAGGTTTTGAAGATATTCAACTGCAAGTTTACAGTGCAGTACTGTACAATTAAATGTCAAAAAAAAAAAAATGCTACTGCAACTGCCTGCGACAATCCAACTCACCGTACCCACACTTACTGACCCCTTTACTACTACTACTGTCATGCCTCCGTTCCGTCGTGTTGTTACTATAGCCCCTCCCACACGCACAGACCACTGAGTCTTCCTCCGCAAAAATAGTTCTTATTCGACATAAAAATTTAGAATTAATAGGACAAACTCATCATTACGAAGTTCTGCATATTTTTCGCCTTGAGAGAAATTATCATCGCAGACGTTGAAAATAAACAGACAATGTTCTACAACCCAGAAACGATTTGGCGGGAAAGCGCAATATGCGGAGGGATACAGAGACCGGGCGAAAACAAGCTTGTAGTAATAAAACTCGCTGGAGTTGCTGTTCTTATCCTTGCTGCGAATGACGAGCTGTGGAGTCGGTGTCTGCGTTTTTCGGGCTGAGGGCTGTCTGCGTACTCTGACTGCATAACCTTACGAAAGCAAAGGGCTTTTACACGCTACACCGGCGGTGACGACTCCCACTTTGGAATATTACTTTCACTTGACATTTCGTCGCGATTTATTTATAACTCTGACATCTTTCCAGCGAGAATATTTTTTATCTATTTGCCGCACGGTAAGACTTTTTTTTAAATATAGTGTTAAATGACGTGGATCATGCGTGGACTTCAGTCCTGGATTATTGGGTTGCTATCTAAGTGACGTTTGGTGACTAACTTTAAATGATTTTGACTAATCGTTTAGTGCCACAGGAATGTGCGTGTTGTACTGTGGTGACTTAGGTAATGACTACAGGCGCTGTGGATTTTTATGGGAAGTTGTGTGGCATTAAAATGTCTTGGTCACGAATTTTAAATGCCGGCTGTTCTGCTAACTGTCAAATGCTTTTTTCTGGCATGTTCACTGTCGCTCACATTGTCTGGGAAGTATGTTAGTTCTAAATGGATGCTCTTTCCGCATTTAACAAGTGGGAAACTTGATTCAGTGATTTTACGCTATTATTGACAGTTGTGTCAACTTGAATTATGGGTCCTCTCAGTATTAATTGCGTTCTACTATAGCTGCTACGGAGTGAGTTGATACTAGATAAGTGCATTGGAATGACATGGCTTTCATAAAGTTGGTGTGCTGATTTAACATTCATGGGTTTGTAACATTGCACGTTTCACACAGTTCACTAATTTTCCTCCCAACTTCTCCTTCATTTGTAGGCAGTCATGCCGCTGAACTCGAATATGGCGAGTAAAAATTACGATTACGACTACGACTCGATTCAGCCCGTCTTTTATTTCGACAACGAAGAGGATTTCTACCACCAGCAACACAGTCAGCTGCAGCCACCGGCTCCCAGCGAGGATATCTGGAAGAAATTTGAGCTGTTGCCCACGCCACCCCTTTCCCCGAGCCGGCGTCCGTCGCTCTCTAGTCTGTTTCCGTCCATCGCGGACCAGCTGGAGATGGTGACCGAGTTTCTTGGGGACGACGTGGTCAGCCAGAGTTTCATCTGCGATGCGGACGATTCCCAGTCTTTTCTGAAATCCATCATCATTCAGGATTGCATGTGGAGCGGGTTTTCCGCAGCCGCCAAGCTGGAGAAAGTGGTTTCCGAGAGGCTAGCTTCGATTCAGGCAGCGCGGAAAGAGTCTTCGGCTAACATTGCCAGCCCAATGGTCAGTAGCACCAGCCGGACGAACACCAACGTTAACTACCTTCAGGACCTCAACACCACTGCGTCGGAATGCATCGACCCGTCTGTTGTATTCCCTTACCCACTGACCGAGAACCCGAAGACCAGCATGACGGCAGCGCCTTCGGCTTTGGCACTGCCCCTGGATACCCCACCTAACAGTGGCAGCAGTTGCAGCAGCGATAGCGATTCAGGTATGTGATGCATATGATGGCAAATGAACCTCACCAACTGCTTTATTTATTTATTTATTTTAATCCGGCCTTGTACGTTAAATTTATCAGCAGAACGGTAGCTGGTCATGTAATTTCTGTGTTGATGCTTGTGGTAATGCCACTTATGCTGTTCAGGAAAATGATTAATGTTGCATCAGGGCTGTGCAATAAGAGGGGTGCGCTGAGGCAGTTGGTCGTTTGGGACCGTGTGTGGTAGCAAGCTCTGTCACTATGTTTATTGGTAATTGACGCAGTTGGCTAAATTGCCCTTTGTGGAGACTGTAATCGGAATTGGGCTTGATTGTGCGGCTCGATGGTGAACCCCCCACCCCGCCGCTCTCCCCGTCCTGCCCGCCCCTCCCTCAACCAGCGGCGCCGTCCTTGATGTCAAGGATGTAAAGCGTTAAGTTAAGCTACGGGTTTGCCATGTCAGTTGCAGTTGCGTAAGGCGGGCGGCCCCTCCCTTTCCTTTGCTCCCTCCTTCTCTCCCATCCCGGAATGGTTCAATGCTGCAATGTTCAGCTCACGCGGAGAGAGGGCGGGGTAGGAGAAAAGAATTGTAGACATCTCTTGACATTGTAAGGCATGGCGTGCACTGCAGCATTGCAGTTTGCATTGAATGCATTTTTTTCCCTCGATGGGAAAAAGAAAAAAATAATAATAATTGCGTGCCTCTTTCATTCACACAGATGACGACGAAGAGGACGACGAAGAGGAGGAAGATGTGGAAATTGACGTGGTGACGGTGGACAAGAGGAAATCTGCGAAGAGGTCCGAGGCGACGGGAGTACCCAGCAGGCAGCATCACAGTCCCTTGGTCCTGAAAAGATGCCACGTCAATATCCACCAGCACAATTACGCCGCTCACCCATCGACGCGGAACGAGCAGCCGGCGGTGAAACGGATAAAGTTCGAGAGCAGCAGCAGCAGGGTACTCAAGCAGATCAGCAACAACCGAAAGTGCACGAGCCCACGGACGTCGGACTCGGAGGATAACGACAAAAGGCGGACTCACAATGTCCTTGAACGCCAGCGGAGAAATGAACTGAAATTGAGCTTCTTTGCTCTTAGGGACGAGATACCGGAGGTGGCCAATAACGAAAAAGCCGCTAAGGTGGTCATCCTCAAAAAAGCGACGGAATGCATCTACAGCATGCAGTCAGACGAACAGAAACTTATTTCTTTGAAAGAGCAGTTGCGAAAGAAGAGTGAACAGCTCAAGCGTCGGCTAGAACAGTTACGGAACTCCCAAGCATGAAGTTTTGGGACATTTACCGACTTACGGACAGATAAAAGACTGTTGCTGTGTATAGTTTTTATGTTTGCATGCAAATGCAAGAGAAATACCCAAGATTGCAGAGGTGACCACACAACCTTGTTTGGAATCAAGAATGATTTCAACGGTGAAAACTGCCTCGAATTAGATTTATTTGTATTTAAGTCTTTTATTTTTATTAATAAAGTAATAAAATGAAATGGGGCTGCTCGCTTATGGTCAGCCTTAACTTAAATATTAATTTGTTTTTATTTGTTTTGTACGTTTTGTACATAAATGATTGAAAAAAATTTGATCAGAAATGTATTTTTTGATGGTAATTATCTGAATTATCTGTGAATGTGTAAAAGGATGGGGTATGTTTTATCATTGTATGGGTTCCCCTCATGTTCTGATTCAGAATCGTAAAAAATACATTTCTTTATTAACCTTGCATTTGTTTATTGTAAGTTTGTTTTATCTGTTGCGTTGAATGTGATTCTCATCGGTCTTCAACGTTTGGCTTCTGTGCTGATCACAATTCTGCTCAAAAATTGACAGTTGGCAATTCAGGAGGTGTGTCTCTCACACACACACACACATATGTGCGCGTGCGCACGCACGCACATTCCGTATGAAAAGGCCAGAGACAGGGTTTTAAAGCTGTTATCGAAGCAGTCCGATTTTCATTCGTATTAATTTGGTAGTTAGAATAATTTAATTAAACTGGGTATAGAAAGGAGTTGTTGGTGCTCATTCTTAGGTGCTGGGTATGACTTAAATGTTGGGAAATTTGCGTGCTCAATGGGGCATGATGGGTGATGAAGCCCAGAGATGGTTTAGATATTACCCAACTTAACAAAGAGGATTAAACGAGTTGCACAACATTATCCCACTGAACTTGACTTCAGTCTCTGCTTTTATGGGCTGTTGCACCATGTTTACTTAAGAGTAATCTTGTTTTGTCAGGAAGTCCGTAAAAGAGTCCTCATGTAACTCTCAATATACAACCAATGTCCATGGCGGACACAATAGAATCTTACAGGTGTTCGTCTTTTTCATAAACCTGTTGATAAACTTCATCCAACTCCCCTTGATAGTATCCAGGATCTATGCATTTACTGCTCCCAAATTATACAGAATATCCCCCCCAAACAAAAAAAAAAAAAAAAAACTCCATATGTTTAAGCAGCCAAATCATGCCCCCCCAAACCCATTTCACATGTGTAATCTGCTTACTAGACATGCAGGCATACACAGTTAAATGGTCAGCATCACATGAACTTTCTTAGAACTCACATTCTGGTGCAGGGAATTTCAGCATGTAGAAGATCATTTCACTATTAGTTAAGCTCTAGTCTGGTACGGGTGTGGCCCAGTATGTGTGTGTGTGTTTGTGAACAATAATGCATTCTCTTCAGTATGCCAATGACAAATGCACCTGGCACTTCGACCTACTTTTACCTGTGCTTCTTCAAGGATTAATCTTTACACCAAAGTGGTTATGAAAACCCTAGGGCGGGGCACTGCTTTTGTTCCGCGTAACCTTATCATTATTGATCACACCCATGTACTGGGTAACTGCCAGACTTCGAAGGTAATTCAACAACACTTTTCACTATCCTTTGTGGTAATGATTGGCTTGTATTGCGGTCACAATGCACATACCGCATCCCTCCGCCACTGTAAGCCCTCCCTGACTGTTCTCAGCGCTGACTCCTCAGCATGACCGTCTTAAAGAAGCATCTCCCCGCGGGGCAGTGAAGCGTGAAGCCCTGCAGTCGTAAATAATGCCATCAAATTCAAATTCATCACAACCGCACAGATGGTCTCACCGAACTTCCCTTCCTGCACTAAAGATTAAAAAACATACATATATATATATATATATATATATATATATATTACCGCAAAATAATTTCATTTCATAGTGCTGCTTGTGCCAAGTAAATGAATTGGGCATTAAGTGTAAATACAGGAAGTACTTTGGAAGTCAATTGGATGTACAGATTCATCGTAGGCCTAAGCTTTGTCCTGGAATAAAATTATTTTATTATTTTCTGTTGAAAAAAAAATTTAATTTAGTCCAGGACTGAGATTAATTCTTGTCTGTGAATTTGGCCCATTGAGTACAGTTATGTAATTATTTTAATGGAGGTAAATAGTTAACATGACTCATTAGTTTAGTTAGCCTACTTCAAAGTAGAGTCTGGTCTCCCGAATGCATTGCACCTCACAGTGTAATTACTGGTCAAACCTGTCAGCTGTAAACAAACTCCTTTCTCCCTGCCAGGAAGGGGGTTTCCCAGTTATTACAGAATAGCAATTACATTACATCAGCCTATTGCACGGTAAGTAAGCAATCGGGACATTCAATGAGGTTCAATGGTATTCAGACAGAGATATGCTTTTAAAGAGTTGAAATCTCTGCTTGGTTCACTCTTACCTTACTTACTATCTGGCAAACTGCTTTTGGGCACTGTACTTATAAAAAGCAGAACTGATCAGCTCCACAGTACAGAGCACTGCTCCATATTCAGCTTTACTGGTTTACCTCATTACGCCAAGTGGCCAAGAAAACCGGGACACTGACAGCCATCACTGACTATTGATTAGAAGTGAAATAACCATTCCAGCGACTTCTCCTCAGAGCCTCAGGGGATAATAGCTGAGTAACTCGTGCTGACGGTGCATTGATATTCTGCCCCAGAGCCGTGCAATTCGGTCAACTTTCTTTCAAATGGCCGACAGTGAGAAGCTTAGGGGAGGAATGCTTGCCCATTGAGAGGGCATTTAACTTGGGGATTTTGTGGAGGAGCGTTGGGAATAGACGGGGGTGCTTTGGGCTGGAACACATTCATACCCTCTGTGCCCCCTCTGCTTCCGTAACTGACTCAGTGTCCTTTCATCTGAAATGAGTCAGCAAACTTGGATGCCTCATCTGTTCCGTCCCGTTGCGTTGTTGCCGGCCAGATTTGACAGGCGTTATGCTACCCTCAGTGAGCTGGTGTAGCGCATAGCAGCAACAGCCGACCCTGCGCCCGGAGGTCCACTGTCCTGCAAGTTACTACTGCAACCCTGACAAGGAACACGCAAGTCAATAGCTAAAGCACTTGGTGAGCTGCTAATTAGCAGATTCAAATGTGCCAAATAAGAGTTGAAATTAAAACCTTCTGGATGGGGGGAGGGCAGCCTAGTGGCAGATTGCTTGACTGTTAACTGAAGAGTTGCTGGCTCAAGCCCCCGGTACAGCTTGGGATTCTGACTTGATCTGGAGACATGAAGTAGGGAAAAACTCTTCCGTTGGGCCCTTGAGCAAGGCCCTTATCCCTAAAACTGCTCTGGGGGCCTCACCCTTGTTTGTCTCTATCCATCCTCACTTGCAACTATTGATTTCTCGCAGAGCATCATTAAAAAAGAGTAACATGATCTCAGTGGAATTTCCCTGGTTCAAAAAGGGTTAAGAAACACTGGTAGCTACCAATCACATAATAAACCGATGCAGTGACATTTCACTTTGAGCGCGCAAACCTGGCAGATAATAACTGCTTCAACTGTCCACAGTTCAGTGTTAAGTCACCACTGCAGGGTTCATATTTTCCATAATTGACTCATTTTTACTCTGTAAGAGTTGTATTACCACTGGACATTTTACATTTATCCTATCGCCACAGTGAGTAAAAGTATGAAAAGTCAGGGTGAATGCAGCTTTGGACTATTGCTCATTGCATTCTGTCCCAATGTGCTTCTCCTGACTGGGGGAGTGAGGGTGCTTACCTGATACTTATCTTAAGTACCCTCGCTCCTTTAAATAAGGAAGGGCATGAATAATGCAAGATCAGGAAGAGACTAGTGTCTGCATTCACAAAACAGGTGGAAATTGGCTCTTGTGTGCAGGGCCGTCGAGGGGGGGTGCGAGGCCCTGTGCCGACTTGATGCGCGAGGCCCTGCTCACATGCACGCGCATTACTCATGTCAGGCTGCAAGCACATAGTTGTTCTAGCTATACCCGGTGAAATGACTTGCATTTTTAGACTAAAACAGCATTATTGTGGCAATAATTTCAACTATGATTTTTTGGATATCATAATCTTTCAAAGGAAAAAGTCAACTGCACAGCGATTGGCTTTTATCATCAAATCAGCTCAGCTGTCACTTAATATTGGCATGTTGAAGTATGACAGTGCGTCACGAATTACAATTCAACAAACACTAATACCTAACGGCTCACACTCACTGGTGACAATCGCTTATTTTGATTCATTTCTATGGAAAAATCTCAGATTAACAAAGGCGTAGTATCCATTGACACCCGCGACAGTTTAACATTTGATAACGATGCAGTATATTTTCTCATACTAGTCAGTCACAAACGCTCTGCTGCAGTATAACATTAAAACATCAGATTCCCGCTCACCATTCATTGATTAGGTTATGGTCACTTTCCTTGCCTTTTGGGCCGCAAACTCAGCAATTAAATCCTTAGAATCCAGCCTGGATGCAACGTCTTTTTCGATCGACAGAAGGGTGAGCCTGCATATTCTCTCCTGCGACATGGAGGTCCGAAAATAGTTTTAAATTAGTTTTAACTTTGAAAAGCTTCGCTACCCCGATGCCAATTATTTATATCGTCAATAATATCCTGAGAGCAATCTCATAGTTAGGAAAGGCGAGTGAGCAGCGAGACAGAGCATGTTACGTATGACGACATAAAAAAAAAAAAGATCAGGGTAAGCTTTTATCGAGATGAAATGGTAAATAATGAAACTGACACAGAGAATTGGCATTTTAGGAGCATGATGAGTCAAGTGCAGTGATGGAAAATATGTATTAATTTATTTAAAAAAATAAATAAATAATCACACAGCAGCCGCGAGGCCCCGTAAAGGCGCGAGGCCCTGTGCGGTCGCAGACTTCGCACAGCCCATGCGACGGCTGTGCTTGTGCGATTATTCTAGAGAGAGTGGGTGTGCTCCTTTTCAGGCTGAGAATCTGGTTTAAATGGGACTCTCAATCTTTCCTTTGGAATTAAGGGAATAGAAGACTTTCTTTTTTTTTTTTTTTTTTAACAAATTGACGTTGATTTATGTTTTTAACTGCCCCTGACATGGTATTCTGGACAGTCCTCTGATGAGCTAAGCTTTTTCTCCCCTTAAACTCTAACTTTTCACTTCAGTTTACCCTTAAGTAGGTTCAGAGTCAGAAAAAGCTTTTTTTGTTTTCATATTGCAGGACAATGTTACATACACGCAGTAGGCTTCAAAATCACGGGCACCCCGAATGGCAATGCACAAAAAATAGGATACTTCAAAAAATTCTAAAATATATATTTATAGAGAAACTCAAAATAACAGCATGTGAAAAATACAGAACAATATAATTGTTCAAATGGGACCAACGTAAATCATTTACTGATTTAAATAAATTCAATTTCCTCCAAATCAAGGTTTTACAATCAACGGCACCCTTGACGATTATTGTAAATAACATCTAGCTAAATTAAACCAGGTATTAAATTCCACTTAAAGTTTTAAATATGTGTTAAGGAACTATATTGAGCAATTACATAACTTCCTGTTTCACTATGATGTTCGCTGTATTGAGAGAAAAATTCACACCCAGGATGCCACGTTTTAATTGCCACAGCGTTACTTCAAAGAGAACATACCTACAAACCCCAATTCCAATGAAGTTGGGACGTTGTGTAAAACGCGAGTAAAAAAAAGAATACAATGATTTGCAAATCCTTTTCGACCAATATTCAACTGAGTGCACTACAAAGACAAAATATTTCATGTTCAAACTGATAAAATTTATTGTTTTTTTGGAAATATTCACTCATTTTGAATTTGATGCCTGCAACACGTTCCAAAAAAGCTGGGACCGGGGCATCTTTACCACAGTGTTTCATCACCTTTCCTTTTAACAACACTCAATAAGCATTAGGGAACTGAGGACACTAATTGTAGAAGCTTTGTTGGTGGAATTCTTTCTCATTCTTGCTTGATGTACGACTTCAGTTGCTCGACAGTCCGGGGTCTCCATTGTCGTATTTTGCACTTCATAATGTGCCACACTTTTTCAATGGGAGTCAGGTCTGGACTGCAGGCAGGCCAGTCTATTACCCGCATGCTTTCACTACAAAGCCACGCTGTTGTAACATGTGCAGAATGTGGCTTGGCATTGTCTTGCTGAAATAAGCAGGGATGTCCCTGAAAAAGACGTCGCTTGGATGGCAGTATACGTTGATGCAAAACCTGTATGTACCTTGCAGCATTAATGGTGCCTTCACAGATGTGCAAGTTACCTATGCCGTGGGCACTAACACATCCCCATACCATCACAGATGCTGGCTTTTGAACTTAGCACTGATAACAATCTGGATGGTCCTTTTCCTCTTTAGCCCGGAGGACAAGATGTCCATGATTTCCAAAAACAATTTGAAATGTTAACTCGTCAGACCACAGCACACTTTTCCACTTTGCGTCAATCCATCTCAGATGAGCTCGGGCCTAGAGAAGCCGGCAGCGTTTCGGGGTGTTGTTGATATATGGCTTTCGATTTGCATGGTAGAGTTTTAACTTGCACTTGTAGATGTACTGACGAACTGTGTAAAGTGGCAATGGTTTTTCGAAGTGTTCCTGAGCCCACATAGTAATATCCTTTACAGAATGATGTCGGTTTTTAATGCAGTGCTGCCTGAGGGACTGACGGTCATGGGCATTCAATGTAGGATTTTGAGCTTGCCGCTTACGTGCAAAGATTTCTCCAGATTCTTGAATCTTTTGATGATATTATGGACTGTAGATGATGAAATCCCTAAATTCCTTGCAATTGCATGTTGTTCAAACGTTGTTCTTAAACTGTTAGACTATTTGCTCGCGCAGTTGTTCACAAAGTGGTGAACCTCACCCCATCCTTGCTAGTGAATGACTGAGCCTTTCGGGGATGTTCCTTTTATTCTTTATCATGACACCTGTTTCCAATTAACCTATTCACCTGTGGAATGTTCCAAACAGGTGTTTTTTGAGCACTCCTTAACTTTCCCAGTCTTTTGTTGCCCCTGTCACAGCTTTTTTGCAACATTTTGCAGGCATCAAATTCAAAATGAGTGAATATTTCCAAAAAAACAATAAAGTTTATCAGTTTGAACATTAAACATCTTGTCTTCGTAGTGTACTTGATTGAATACGGGTCGAAAAGGATTTGCAAATCATTGTATTTTGTTTTTATTCACATTTTACACAAGGTCCTAACTTCATTGGTATTGGGGTTTGTAAATATTTTACATAATTTAATACACATTTCTCTGAAATTCAGCCAGACATATTTGGAATCGTTGGAAACATTGGGATCTTTACTAAAATTTAAAATTGGGCCTAGGCCTGAAATTCTACAGGTTCAAATACAGCTGCTGCGTCAGATGGTAGGTTTTGTGGGGCTAATGGCTGGTATTTTAGCAATTGTGGGATTCAGGACTATAGCTAGAAATAACTCCTTCAAATTCCAAAACAGCTTTTGCAATGGAGACATATGTGGGCATTACCTGCTTATTGTCCGAGTATTATGCTTAATCTTATTTACAGATAGAATGTTTAATGGCTCATGCACCCTCAGATGCTGCTCTTAAGGCCAGAAGAACGGTACCGTACAATATAGAAGCAAATGCAAACATTTGCAGCCCCATATAAATGCGAGTAAATGTGTTTACCTCTGTACACTTAATGTCACTGTTCGGGCAGCTTTTCAGCAACTTTTTCTTTACCAAAATGCACGCACATTTGAGAGTTAATTCTGTTTGAGAGGTGGTGTCGGCTAAATGCCCCTAAATTTGGGTGAGGATTTCTTTCGAAAAATCTAATCTAGAGCAGGGGGACATTGTTTGAGCTGGAACTCTCTACATCAGTCTTTCTCTGTCTAACTAAGGCTAGGAGAAAGGGATTCTGCTCTGTTCTGGAGGGAGCTTTAAACTTCAAAATGATATGAGATTCTGATCTAAAATTCTTTACATATGCAACATGCCTCTCTCTTTCTCTCTCTCTCCCTCTTTTTCTTTCACAAACACTCTCACATACGCACACACACACATCACTTCCACTAAACTAAATCACTCCTGAACTTCACTCACATTCTTCAAATCGCCGGTGGAAGGTCTCAAATGTTTTGTTCTGTCGTTCTCCACCATGGATCTTATGAACTCCTGTGCAGCTTTCCCTTGCCCTGACACAGAAGTCAGTTGTGTTCATTTCATCCTGAACTACAGCATACACTGTAATTAATACTGTACCCCAGAAGTGGAAACCTGTTTGGCTGAAGCTTTCACTTTACAGACTCTTGTCAAGCCAAAATAAGAAGTGAGAATAACTGAGGGGTCAAAGTTCTGACATAACAGCAGAGTTTTTAGCATGAAACTATACCCTCTGAGTCATAAATGGTGTATTTCAAAACATCAGTAGAGGGCACAGGCACACATACATGCAATTACTAATTTGCATTAAAAAGGGAAAAATGAATGATAAAAATTAAAAGGAACATGTATGAAAGGTACCCATAAGAAATTATTAAAAAGGCATTTACGTTACTACCGAAGACCCACTACATTGCAGAAGGAAATTCCAGAGCGCATTGCATATGATTTTCCAATGGTCTATGCGTGATCCAGATTTAGGACGGGGAATCGTTCAAGATTTAACTTCTATAAACTGGGCGTACACTTAGGCGACATGCGCATTTCATCCACGTTTCCACCGTTTAATGAGCACGTGCTTCATGCAGACTAAACCCACAAGTTGGACTTTTTCGAAATATCTGGAGCAAAAATCTACCGGCTAACAAAACCTTCAATGAAATTTAAACCCCGGGATTGCTGCCTGATGAGTTCACTCTTCGGTGTGGAAGGAAATACTAATAAACAAGAGCCTAGTGCCAGTTTTGGTAAGTAAACTCTACAAAATAAGACAATAAATCCCTTTTCCACTGTCTGCTGCGAACTCCACGTGCAGTTGCACAACACAAATCGAAATGTAACCACTAAGTATTTGTACGCAAAATGCAATGCTTCAGTTATGTTATCATAAGTATTTGTTTTGGATTGCCTATAAAATGTGCACGCACAGAACACACGCCCACTTTTCGTGCAGGGAAGCTGTGCTTCAGCGCACTCTTATGACTTTTGAGAAACACCCGGTTGTGTTAAAATGCAGTGAAGTAATAAACATGAGCACACTCAAAATCTCTGCATCTCATTCAGAAACGTAGTCTCTTTCCTCGCAGTCGTCTGCGCAGTGTGATTTGCGTTGCGGAGTTTTTGACAGGCTCTCCGTGTCGCAGGCAGCCAGTCTAACCCATGACGTCACGCAGCGCATCTGCCTGTATGCAGAGCATTCCGCCGAGCGCGTGCTGCTCCGAGCACATGGAAAGACGTCGAGATTTAGTAGCATGCAGAAGTACGCTATTGTGCCCTCAAAAATTTCCCAACTCTTGATGTGGAATACTCCCCAAGTGCACAGGTATTAGAAGTGGGGAAATTCGAAGAATGGGTAAGGTTTATTTTAATATTTCTTCCTTCAATCCCCTTCCAGGATGTTTTGTTTAATAATGATCACGAGGATGCATGAAAACCCGTTGCCTATTTGAGCTGCGCTAAGTTGCTTTTCTGTATTAAAAACATATTTGAAAGGTGTAAGAACGTATGATGGCTCAATTTTTATATTAATTTGTGAAATCTAATATTACGATATAGAATTGCATCAGTTTATTAATGATAGATCGCACTCTTAACTTTAAAGAATTACCTTCATTTGGGATAATAAGCATAGATTATTGCAGACACCTGGAATAGCATTGGTGATGAATTATATTTTGTGGCTTATTGATATAATTGAATTCTGTAAGGTAAAATGCTCTCTAGCTAACACGTTTCAATTTGCCTGCCCATCCCCCAAATTCATACTATCAGCAGTGTACCTGTCCTTCCTCTTCTGGAAATATTGTGTTTATTTCAGAATATCTGAAAATATTATTGAAGGTACAATTATAATATATTTGTTCATACTACATTACTCTTGAATACAAAATTTCTGTCGAGTAGGTTCTGCTTTTGCATATTGCTGGCAAGATCATTAACATGGATATTTCACATGTACTGCATGATATTCTTTTCTTAAACATGACAGGATTAGAAATGTGCTTTGTATCAAATCCTGATGATTTAGCCTGCCATGCTATTCAATAACACACAGTCTATGTACTTGAGAATATGTAATAGGGATAGCTGGTTAGAATAAATTCTAAATTGACACATTCTACCTGTTTGTTTGTATTTTTAGTAATGAATATGAGCTATTATACTGGCTAATTGCTACAATTATTTACTCTTCTCTAAACTGATAGTTTGGCAACTGTTTGGTGTTATAGTCGAGGGCTGAGTATTGAATTGTTCTGCAGTATTTAAAATGGAATATGAATATTGGGGATTTGTTTTCATGTTCCCCTGCAGAAATATTACAGTTGTGCAGTGTACAACGTCTTTATTGTTCAGTGTCATTCATTGTTTGCCCGCTACCTTTGCAAGTCAAGCTAAAATTTAGATCTCTGCCTCTTATTAGATATGATTCATGCTGCATAGAGGTGTTTTGTCTCACTTTAAATTCATGATGAAGTTATTTTTCATTTTTGAGCTGTGATGTCTCCATTTTGTCGACCACAGGAGTATTCTTGTAAATTCTAGAACCTTTGCTCCACTTGGATTTCCTCATTGCTAACTCATTAGGCTGTTTACAAGAGGTGCGAAAAGTTTTCAATGATGTTGAGTTATGTAAAGCATTAATATATATGAAGTCATATTTTTACATTTCTGGACAACACAATTTTATTAGGTTGCCGTAGCTGTTAACTATTCAGGCAGTCATGGCAGCAAGTACATTTATCCAACATGTTGCCTGCCTCTGTTAGAGGCAATACGAACAGTCTGCTCGGAATCCAGACACACAGTGCAGTCTGTAATTTCACTATGTTTGCTTTGCATAGCTGTATTCCGCTGGATTTAAAGAAGATGGGTGTCAGTATGTTAGAAATGGATTTCATTTGAGTATTTGGGCTGCATCCACATTGTACAAACCATGTAGGAATTTTAGTTATTTTTGTACTGTGTCACAGTGTAAATGCGGACACACTGTACTGTAAGTGTAGAATGCAGTCATTCTGTGACATTGCACATCTGAACTTCTGTTCACCTGTAAGGCTGTGAGTGGAGTGGTAGGAACTAGATTTCCTTACATATGTAATGGGACGCTTGTCTTTTGGACTGGAACTAAAGGTATCGTCTCTATTCTCAACTGAAGGTGCTAGTAAATCTTTATCAATTGATGTTTGCCGTATGAATTTAAGCAGATGACTTGAATTGGGAAGTACTATTCGACCTTGGGAGGCCTGGCGTAGCATGGTAACTCATAATGTGCAAATAAGGCTGTTTATTATTGAAATGGATGAATGTTTGGTGCTTTTTCCCCATGTATTACAGTTAATGCGCTTGAATTGGGCTTAAAATGAGACCGATAGAAATCTTAGCCTGCTTTGGCTGTCTCTTGCTGTTTGGCAGTAGAATATGGGGTGCTAGGAACTGTTACACGGGGTGTGCAGTCCTCCATCTTGGATCAAATCTGTGTCTTTAGTCAACTAATGACAGAGCTAATGCCCTGCTGTCACTGAGCCACTCACTGTTAATGCCAGGCCTCTGCCTGTCCGTAGTGCCACGATTCCTGGCAAATGCGTGAGTGTGTGTGTGTGTGTGTGGGGTTCTTGTCAGACAGTCTGGGGCTGGAGCCCATTTGTGTGATACGAAGGGTGTACTAAGCAGACAGTTTTCCACTATGTGCTCCAAGTCTTTGTCAACCTTTGTTGCACATTCACGTGTCCCATGGATTACCAAATCTGGACCTAAAATCCAGTCCAGGTTTACTCTTCTTTCTCTTCCGGCAATTATCTGAACTGTTAGTGCTTCTGATTGGCCCAACCGTCTTTAGACCTGACGCTCGGGTAAAGGGAGGGTGGAAAACCAGCTGCTCTCGGACCTTGAGGACTATGATTTGAAAATCCTTGATCGATTCTGTCATATTTCTGGTGATGTGACCCTCAGTTTGCTCTAGTTTTGAGGCAGTAGAAATATGTAATAGTTAAGTCATAATTGTGTTTGGACTAATGGAAATGGTTGAGGATCTCTGACCCCACACAGGTGCAGAGGAACCTGTTTGTCTGAATGGAGTGGTTGAATCCCTTGACTGCATGCTTGTAGGGGGAGGGGCAGCTCTCGATGTATAATGAGCACAGAGCGGGAATGATCTGTCTCACCCCCGCGGGGTGCCTGAGACCGGTGTGAGTTTCAGCACTTCTTGGATGCGTCCCAGTTCACAATGAAGCTTTATTTTTGCATTGCGTTTCCAGGTCGTCTTGAGAGATACTGCTCACTAGCGCCACTGTAGCTTGTTCGAGTATTGGTAGAAGAGAATCTGTTCTCCATTCTGGTTACCGGTGACTTTAACATGAAATTTGAGGTCAGTTTTTTCCCCACTGGAAAATGCTTGCTCAATATATGTTTTTTTTAACTAAACTAGTCGTTGACCCACTGAGTTATTAAGATGGTGTAAACTGCATTAGTCATTGTCTATTGTCTGTCATCTGTGAAGAATTCAACCTGTAACCTCTCACGGTCATACATATTGATCAGCTTTGAAAAAACTTGTTGTGCAATATCTTTAGCACATGAACTACTCTGGAATTGCATTTAAGTCCTGAACCCTCAAAAGTGGGCTTGGCAGTGTGGTCGTATTGAAAAACTGAAGATATCCATTTTACACATTCTCATATATTGGTACGCAAGTAGTATATGACATGTCTCAACATATAAATGACAGGTTTTTACAATTTCTAAAAAATGGCTGTTTTGTGACTTTCGGGATTCCTTCGCTCTTAGACACCTATTTGAATGACTCATAACCTTTAGTGGTCACAGATAGTGATGACGTTTGGTGAAACTTTGTATACGACATTTTTAGGACATAAAGTAGTTGGGTAATTCATTTTAGTCTTGTACCCCAATCCCAAATGGGCGTAGCAGGGTAGCAGACCAGTTGAGCTTCAGGTTCACTTAAACCTCTTGTTTCTGTTTTTGCTCCTCTAATTGTCTCCCCATACGTCCATGTCTTAAGCTGCTGTCCTATGTGGACAATAGAGAAGTAGCATGCGCACAAAGTGCAAACCCTAATTCCGAGGAAGTTGGGACGTTGTGTAAAACGTGAATAAAAACAGAATGCAATGACTTGCAAATCCTTCTCGACATATATTCAACTGTGTACACTACAATGACAAGATATTTAATGTTCAAACTGATAAACTTTATGGTTTTTTTGGAAATGTGCGCTCATTTTGAATTTGATGCCTGCAACGTGTTCCAAAAAAGCTGGGACAGGGGCAACAAAAGACTGGGAAAGTTGAGGAATGCTCAAAAAACACCTGTTTGGAACATTCCACAGGTGAACAGGTTAAATGGAAACAGGTAAGTGTCATGATTAGGTATAAAAGGAACATCCCTGAAAGGCTCAGTTGTTCACAAGCAAGGATGGGGCGAGGTTCACCACTTTGTGAACAACTGCGTGAGCAAATAGTCCAACAGTTTAAGAACAATGTTTCTCAACATGCAATTGCAAGGAATTTAGGGATTTTATCATCTACAGTCCATAATATCATCAAAAGATTCAGAGAATCCGGAGAAATCTCTACACATAAACAGCAAGGCCGAAAACCAACATTGAATGCCCGTGACCGTCGGTCCTTCAGGCGGTGCTGCATTAAAAACCAACATCATAATGTAAAGAATATTACCATGTGGGCTCAGGAACACTTCGGAAAACCACTGTCAGTTAACACAGTTCGTCGGTACATCTACAAGTGCAAGTTAAAACTCAACCACGCAAAGCGCTGCCGGCTTCTCTGGGCCCGAGCTCATCTGAGATGGATTGACGCAAAGTGGAAAAGTGAGCTGTGGTCTGATGAGTCCACCTTTCAAATTGTTTTTGGAAATCATGGACGTTGTGTCCTCCGGGCTAAAGAGGAAAAGGACCATCCAGATTGTTAACAGTGCAAAGTTCAAAAGCCAGCATCTGTGATGGCATGGGGATGTGTTAGTGCCTATGGCATGGGTAACTTGCACATCTATCAAGGCACTATTAATGCTGAAAGGTACACACAGGTTTTGGAGCAACATAAGCTGCCATCCAAGCAACGTCTTTTTCAGGGACGTCCCTGCTTATTTCAGCAATTCAATGCCTAGCCACATTCTGTACATGTTACAACAGCGTGACTTCGTAGTAGAAGAGTGCGAGTAATAGACTGGCCTGCTTGCAGTGCGGACCTGTCTTCCATTGGAAATGTGTGGCGCATTATGAAGCGCAAAATACGACAACGGAGACCCCGGACTGTTGAGTGACTGAAGTCGTACATCAAGCAAGAATGGGAAAGAATTCCACCTAAAAAGCTTCTACAATTAGTGTCCTCAGTTCCCAAACACTTACTGAGTGTTGGTAAAAGGAAAGGTGATGTAACATAGTGGTAAACATGCCCCTGTCCCAGCTTTTTTGGAACGTGTTGCAGGCATCAAATTCAAAATGAGGGAATATTTCCAAAAAAACAATAAAGTTTATCAGTTAGAACATTACATATCTTGTCTTTTTAGTGTACTCGATTGAATTTATGTCGAAAAGGATTTGCAAATGATTGTATTCTGTTTTTATTCACGTTTTACACAATATCCCAACTTCATTGGAATTGGGGTTTGTATGTGCGCGCATCTTCTCAGCATCTTGTGATTGGTGGACAACTTTGACTCATTGGCTTGGCTGTGCGGGCTGTGGCATAGATTTTTATGCTGTGTATGGTCCTAATTCACGGTGCCGCTGTGGGTGCAAATAAGGTTGTGGGTTTGAATCCAGCTTGGGGAATTTCTGTATAGAGTTTGGATTTTCTCCCCAAGTTCATGTGGGCTTACCCTGGTTTCGTCCCACCGTCCAAAGACATACATGTAATTCTAAATTGAGACTCTCAGTTGTCCCCAGACATGACTAGAGTGCTGTTAATAATGTGTGATTTGATTCCTGCAGGCGCTTTATGACTGATGACGTGATACAATTTGATAAAAAATTATAAACGTACAAACACTATATCGCTCACCATACTCACAGGTTGGGGAAGAGGAGTGGCCGAAAGGGGTTTGAACTCGTTGTACTCTCAGTTTCAACAGTAAAGTGAACTTATGTGGTCCTCTAGTTTCACATCTTCTTTCGAGCAGTTTATATAACGAGAAACCTTGGATGAAACCTTCGGTTTCGGTGTTAATCTCGTCCATGGAAGTGGCAGCGGCAGCTTTCCGTGGTCTAACAAATGGTCGATTTTCACAGAAAAACTTAGTTAAATCAAACCACTGTAACTGAGGCCAATACTAATTTCCCCTTGAAATCACTCAGAATGTCACACCAGCCATATTGTCCATTATTCTGGCAGAAGTTATGTTCCGAGAGATATATGCCATTTCCTCCGGATATCTTTGTTGAAAAGAACAACTGAAGCTACGGACTTGATTAATGTGTGCGCCATTTCTTTTTTTCCCTTTGACATTACAATTAGCTGGACAATACATTGGCTGTATTTTTCATTTTCAGGGATGTTGATTATGTTAACGGTTCCCTGTTTTCACAAAATCGACCTGTAATTGCGTAACTTCAAAGGTCCTATTTAATTGTTTCAGAAAGCATTATGGGAGTCTCTTCTGGTGTTTTTTGCTCCCCAAACTTATCCATTCCAGGAAATAAACTCATACAGGAGGCGGCCCATGGCCTTTTGACACTCCTGAACGAGAGACTGGGATAAACATCATTGGATTGACAAACCATCTCGTTATCGCCATTGCTCAATGCAGCTAGTAAAATATTAGCTATGACTATATCACTTTGATCTTTTAAACTGTCCTGGTCCAGGAAATTACTGCTAAGATAACATCTGCTATATACAACAACAGATCTATGTGTGTTGAATGTAAAATTGCAACTTCTGACTCGTTTCTCTCCGTATTAAACGGCTTTCTGTTGCTTCTTCTGTGCCATCAACTACCAAGTGAGTTCTAGAGTTCCAGTTCGCCCTGAAAATTTATCAATGACTTGTGAACTGGATACATGCGCCGTATGAAAGGTCTGACTGATGACAAAATTTAGCCTGCGGGTGGCTTGTACATAATTGGTAGAGCTATTGCCGCAGTATCACGAGGTGCTGTGGATTACTTCTATTCCTCTGGCGCTGCAAGACCTGAAAATCCACAGCATTGAGCTCATGCCGTCTCTGTGTTGGGAGGTGAAATATTTGAGGTTTGTGGTGTGTGACTGTCTGACACGGGTGACCCAACTGGGAGATCCTCTGGTTCGGCTGGTTTCAGTAGTTATTCTGAGATCAATCGATCATTTAACCCGCCTCACCTGGTTTCTTGGGTCCTTAAATGGTTGTTGTATTTAAGGTGAAAACTAAAACCAGCTGACACTGTGGCTCTTCAGGTACAGGGATATCCTTTCCTCATACTGAGGCTATTTTACACTGTTTGAGCTGGCAGGATCCTAAATTTAGGCACAGGTTTAACGGTGAGGGCAGAGCCCAGCAGTACTACCCTGTAATCTCACCTGGCCTGGCTACAGGCAAGCTGTGTTTTAAAGGTCAACAACATCCTGATGACATCATACTTTTCTTGCTGACTGTGGCCCCACCCCCTGACACAGCGAGCCCCTCCCCCACAGCCCCACTTTCTCAGTGCGTCCAATTTTTTTTTTTTCTCTTCTTGACTGGGTTCTTCTGGTGACGATATACGGGAGATGAGGTACGGGAGATTCTTTCAGGGTCCGCAACACGGAAGGGTGGAAAGGGCAGGGTTTTCTGCCAATTTGAGAACACAAAACATGTGGGGAAAAAGAGCTCTGCCTACTGACTGACTTCGGTTCCACAGCTTGAGGACTTTTGATTGGCCCCTCATCAAACTGTATTACTGACATTTTGCAAGACTGTAGTTAAAGGGGTACACCCTCTGTGTTGTGGCCCGACAGCTGCCTGAAAAGCACTGTGAAAAAGACATTGTAATCATGGCTTCGAAGCGCTCACTTTAATACCGCGGAAAGGTGCCCGTATCCTGTTATTAAAGCGAGGTTAACATTGGGTGTAGCAGTTTAATTCTGCTTTCCCTGAGAATGTGCGTGTGGTACTTTCCCTGGAAGAGACGTTATACATTATGCATGTGTCAATACATAATTTACCTATGTTAGACAAAAATAAACATTTCACGAGCTGTCTTCAGTTAGTTCAGCCATCTATGTTTGCAGAGCAAAAAAATAGGCTTGTAGTGCATGAAGTCATCCACAGAACCTGTTCTGCTGAGGAAGGACTGGGGAAATCTGCCCTTTAAAAAGCCTGGACTTGGTTGCACCAGCCATCTTGGTTTTCCATTGTGTCATTGAGGCCATAATTTAGCTTAGTTGAGCTTAAGTTAGCTTTACTGTGGGATAAGGGCTGTGGTGTATTACTGGCCTTCTCCTAAAGCCTTGTCTGGACATTTCGTCTATTGCGTCAATATATTATTTGTATCCCATAATTCCTGCTCCTCAGTTGAAAATCCTTGACCTATACCCTGAAGGTTTATGGGATTCCTCTGCAGTTTAAATTACAATGTTTTCCTGCTTTGATTACATGATCTCCACCTGTCCACTTAGAGCTTGATATACTACCACTTTTTATATGTGCAAAACCAGGAACAAGGCCATTGATTGGTACAAAATGAAAACCCTGACAGATTGCTTGTCATATTCTTGGTTTTCTGTGAAATTGGCCCTGAGACTCCTGTAATTCTGATACACCATGGAGTCCACAAGTATTGGACTGTTACACAATAAATTTTTGTTTTTCTAGGTGCTGCAGCGGCAAATGAATGAGTATGAGGTTAAAAAGTGCCACTGCCGAACAATTTTCCTTTAATTTTTTACCTTGCTCACAGCCTGGAATTTTTAAACCAAAGTTTGAGATTACGTCTGATTTAATCACGCTTGCCGTTGGAATCGGAACCTAAAATTTGGCAAGCAAACTACTCGATGCCTGAACTTTTGAATACGCAAGAAAAAAGGAAAGGCTCATTTTTCATTTTTAGTAGTGCAAACTGTCAAATTTAATGTGAAGGTATTCACAACGGTTTCAGATGATCTGTCCTGGCATTGCAGTCGTTTTTATACATGGGAACTCTCCTGACTCTTGAGGATGGCATACCGTCTCCCTCTCGTTCAGTGGTTTTAGCGCAGAAGAAGAGCAGGCGTTAGCCGTGGATTCGACTGCTGACGTGATCTGTGACATCCTAGTCTCTGCTGCAGTACCAGGTGATCTTTAAGGTTGTGAAAGGTCAAAGGTCAGATTTCACCAGCAGTGTTACTTTCACGTCGGCAGTCGTAATTTTACTTCCAACGAAAATGCCAGACCCAAACATGAATGACGTTTGAAAGAAATGTATAAAATAAAAGGAAAATTAATTTAAAAAAATTTTAATTAAATAAGAATAATTAGTTTTGATAAAGGCTTCTGATCAAAACAAAGTAACTGTATTTGTGTGATATGTGCCGTTCTTCTTGTTTGACCAAGACTCTCTTGCTGAGACCAGTAAAAGATAAACATCGACTTTACGGTGTCTACTGCAAAATTTTGGCGTATGATAGATTTTTTTGTCTAATTTATTAATTTAAAAATTATTTTGCTAAAGAAAACATAAATATTGCCAATGAAATGTGGCAATGTGTGTCATTTCAGTTAAAAAAATGCAACTTTTCAAGTAAGCGCTAACTTTAAACAAGCTAATGTTTCCTTAAGGGAAACAAACAGGATTATAAATCACATCATTGGACTAAAACTCTCTTGGATAAGAAACTTTTCTTATTTAATGTTTGTTCACAGTGTGACCTCTGTTCGGGTCTCTCAGTTTATTGAGTGGCACTTTAACTGGTTTTTGGAAGAGGGCCTGTTCCCATCTCCTGACCTTTTTGGGCCAGTGAGTCACAAAAGAAGTCGGTGGAGGAGAGCGGAAAGACACAAATGGCCAGGGTAAAGGGCCGAGATTTATGGGCCCCCGAGTGGGTCTGTCTTCAGTATGTGCGGTAGTGACCGCCGCGTCTGTCGACCGCTCTTAGCCGCAGGGGTGGATGGGAAGACCAGGCCAGTCCTCAGCCCTGGAAAACATCATAAAGGGCGCAGGTTAACCTCTCGACCCGGCTTTGAATCGGCTCAAGGGCTGCCTACCTCACGACAGCGTGCGTAAATCATCGAATCGCCCCGGGGAGGAAATTGCGGGCGTTGGAGAGGGTTTATGACATGAAAGTCTTCTGAGATTGGTGCAGGGGTCGGCCGTCGCTGCCTAATTTACCTGCTCCAGGAGAAACCACATGATGCTACAGGTCAGATGCCAGGTTGCATTTTGCTTTTTTTTTTTTTTTTGCGCATGTTCATTCAGGTAATAATAACAAAATAACATGTATATGTAATAAAATGTGAAAAAAATATTTTTTTAATTGCATTCTGTCCATCATTGTGTTGACATATTTAATTCGAGGGTGAATAGTTTGAGGCATTTGCCTCCTCTATCGGGGGTTTTGAAAATGCAGAACTTAGTTCTGATACCTATTTAAATATAGACGTTGAAAAATCTGAATGGAAAAAGATAGACTAAGTTTAGAGGTTGGTACTTTAATCTCTGTGTTCATATAAAGCCAAATAAAAGCCTTTAATTGCTGAAGTCTGGTGACAACGGCTTGGTTATTCCCATTTCATCAGTTAGACTCGCCTCTGTATTGCTAAAGCTGATTAGAAGTGTTTTGAAATGCTTGTTTGGCGTGAAATTGAATCGTACTGTGTGGATACGCAGGGTTAAGCCAGTAAAAAAAGACTGCTGGTCTCTTTCTGCAGTTTGGAAAGTGCAGAGTGCGTCCAAAACGCCTCCAAACCGCTTAACACAGGAGGGGGGCCCAGCAGACCGGCAGTCCTGGACATGTTTACAGGGTTATGTAACTGTCTGCACCCGTGGGGCATAATGCTGGGGCCAGATGGTGTAGAACTGAGTGTTTGTGTGTGTTTTTGTGTATGTCTATTTGTGTAGTTGTGTTTGTTTGCAAGTGCTTGTGCATCTCAGTCTTGAGAGTGTCTGTTTGATTGTGCCTGTGTTTGCATTAGTAGTTTAACGTCCTTGCCTATGTCCGCTTGTGTTTTAGTGTGTGTGTGTGTGTGTGTGTGTGTGTGTGTGTGTGTGTGTGGGGGGTGTGTGTGTTTACGACATGGCAATCTTTGAGGTTGGGGAATTGAAGTAGGAGGGTCAGTAATGATTGACATCTGAGGTAATGGTTGCGATACCTGCTACTGTGCGTCCTGAACAGGTAGAGTCATGTGACGGCAGGGCTCTGTGGTGGCAAATGGCTCAGGAGTTTAAAATGGCCTAATAGGGCTGTGTCCCCTTTCTCTTTTAAGGAGGAAAAAGCCATTAGGAGCCCGGAATATTCTGTCTGTTCCCGTTTTTTTCCCCCAGGCGTAGAGTTCTATGGAGGCGATTCCGTTATTCCGACACGTGGCTCTGCATCCCGGGAATGTGATGAGCGAAGCTGTATCGGCCTGCGTTCTGTGGATTAGCGGGAATTCTGCCCCCGCATTTACCGCCACAATAGCCAAATCCCTGCCGTCAACACGGTGCCTGGCTTGGTTTAAAAATGAAAAGATGGAGAGAGAGGGAGGGAGAGAGAGGGATAGGGTGAGGTAGAGAGTGACTGAAAGAGGGTGAGGGAGGTATGGAAAGAGAGAGAGAGAGAGTGTGAGAGAGTTGTAGAGGGAGACTGCCAGAGAGTTTAAAAGTGAGAGTGACTCACCGCAAGACTGTGGTGGAGCTCAGTCTGTCTGTCTTAAGTTCTGCCAGCCTGCTCTGATTAGAGAGAGAGAGAGAGAGAGAGAATGAATAAGTGAATGAGTGAATAAGTGGGAATTTCTTTCCTCTGACTGTATATTTTTTGCGTTAACGCGGTGGTGTTTAACTGCATTTTTCTCTAATGTCTGTATTCCTCCTCTGGAGTGAATCACAGAGAGAAAGGGAGAAGGTGGGTAAGGCAGAGGAATATAATGAGAGAGTGCGGAGGGGTTCCTGGGAAAGAGAGAGAGAGAAACTTAAAACACATTTTATTTGGGACGTCGTTCAAGAATTCAAAATGACAAGAACTTCAAGAAAGACAGCAGACAAAAACAAAAAATTAACTCCTTCAACAAAAATGTAAACACAAACTACCCTCACGTACTGGAAAAGGGGGGGTGTGGTGAAAGAGAGATGTAGTCAGATGGAGAGAGTGAGAAAAAAAGAGAAAAAGCAAAGCTGAGAGAGTGTTGGAGAGTGAGGGCTTGTGCCTGGATGACAGCAGGGCTGTGGGACGGAGTGTAAACAGGAAGAGGTCGGAGAGGGTGAGCTGCACAGCTGACTCCTGTTCTATTGTGCTGCTCTGTCTCCTCGCCAGACTGAAAAATGACCGTGAACCAAATTAACCTCCATTTGTGGAGAATGTGATACCGCGGAGTCGGGATATTTTTGTCCCGAGAAGGCCTTACAGGTCACTGCGTGGAGTAACGGGCAGCGCTAACATCAAACTCCACAAGTCTTGGGACAGTGATTTTAGGGAGCCGTAACGCCTGCAAAGTTCACTCCATTTGGGTGTAAATACAGAAATCAACTGAATTGTGGGGGGGAGGCTTGTTGGTTATATGTAATAAACTGTGTCTGGATTGCAGTCCTTTGAAATTGTGTGACTGTCCAAACACTAGTGACCCTTCTGCATGTGGTCAAGAGCTTCTTGACGACTTTACACGAGGTTCAGTTGTCCCGGCGTGTGACACATCTGCCTCTGCAGACTTGTCATTTAATTAATTTTTCATCCCATACTGAGCTCTCATCCCATTTAATTTTCTGCCATTAAAAACCCCTGTGTGCTTTTTTTGTGGTGTATGAAATTTATGAATGAATGTTCCAGACTGATCATGTGATAAAAGCACTGTGGGTAGTTGAAACCTGGTCAGCATTCAAGAGTTGAATATCAGTGACTTGAATTTTGATAGTCCAGACTACAAACCTTCTATTTGAAGGGACAGTTCACCCCGAAAATCAAAAATACACACTTTTCCTTTGACCTGTAGTGATATTCTTCCATCTGAAGTATTTTAGTGTGACTCGCTGAGTTTTGGAGATATCGGCTGTGGCGCAGTCTGCCTTTTCTGGATTATTACAAAAACCAAACTGCAAGTTTAGTTCAGTGAAAAGAAAATGGTTTGGTGGGAAGTTTGCTAGAAAGAAAATAATTCTTAAGTTAAATTGTTCACAACATAACCTTTAGATCATCTGCCGTCACCTGGTTAGGATTTCTAGAGAGACGTTGCTTTTGAAGTTTTGAAATTTTTTTTTTTTTTTTTTTGGCGTTTTGCACGCAACAGGACGAGTGCAATATTTCAATTATGTTTGTGAGGAGGCAGACATCGCTATGGCTAATGTCTGCAAAACTTGGCTACTTGCATCGTAACAATCTGAATGGATAAATTGCACTTCAGATAAGTGGAAAAATATGTATCTTGAATTTGGGGTGAACTGTGTCTTTAATAGTTTTAAATGAGAAACTTCATACTATTTGATGATATAAAAAAATGTCATTATGTCTACATCCAATTTCACTTTAACAATGGCTTGGCAAGGCAGTCTGAGAACGTCCTGCCAAGTTTCAAAACTGAACACGCGCACAGTCCACGTCCACTGGGCCGGAAGTGGATTTGTTTGACATCTTATGTAGTTGTTTATGTAGTTCAGATGTAGATATCTCCCTCGCAAGGATGGGACTGTGCTGGAAATGTGTTACCAGGCCTGAGGAAGTGTGCTAATTGAATCCTTGGGGACTGACAGGAAGTGATGCAATTCCCTTTGAGGATGTTCCTGGACCGGATGCCCATCCGTGTGCACGTGTGGTGGGGGTGGGGGGAGTCGTGTGACTGATGTTCATTACTGCTGCCCCAGCAGGTGGTGTTTTGTGTGGGGTGGTTTATTTGCTAAGCGTGGTTCGCATTATAAATAAAACATCAGTAACAGCAGTAATTCATATGGAGATGCTTCCTGTGGGCCCTTGCTCATTGTGATGTAATTTCCTGCACATTTGTTTAGTTCTTTTTCTCCTCCGCTGTTTTGATAGCTCCTGAGAGAACACTGCAACAAAACTGATTGTGACTTCTGTTATCCCTGTAAGTTGTCAAGTCAAATTCAAATCTGTACATTTTTTGGCACGACAGTTTTAAGCGTAAATTGATCAATGAAAACTTGTTGAATTACATGGGGCTCAATCATTTGTTTACAGTGTAGCTGTAAGAAAACTGAGTTGATAGATGTCTCATCACCTTTCAACACGGTTCTTGGCTTCTGTTACATTGGTAAGTCATGCGCTGGGCACAAGTGATGTGTAAATTGGATAACGTCTGATTCAGGCTGTATAAGATATCTCGGATAAGGGTAATGCATTAGTTATGACTAGGTAATAAAAATAATTGCCGTGGTTCTGTGACTAGTGGGAGGCCGTGTGTGTTGACGGGAATGTGTTCGGCAAATAGAACGCACAGGCACTTTTATACGCTTATCATATGACCGCGATGAGTCGATTCTGAGTTAATGAAATTGCAGCTAGCACTTAGCCGATCACTGTGCTTTGTCTGATGTTTATTTAACCCGTAGAGCGCTGAAATAAATTTTCAAAAAATTATAAATAAATGATCGTGTGCTGTGCTGTTGAAAACCTATCATGTGGCAATGTGGTAGGTTTTCAACAGCTTTGATTTTGTTATCTTACATCATTGAGCAACAATAGCTGCATTTAGCGCTCTAAGGGTTAAGGACAATTCCACATGAGAGTTGCTAAAACAGCAATTTTTAAAAAGTGTTTTATATTGGAAATATGTAGGCTTTCATCTAGATGACTCATTACCAAATCTGACACTGAAAACCATTTTAAGATATCTTTGACGGTCTTCTCAAAATTTAGATTTGAATTTTGTCTTTTTTTTTTTAGCTCCAGGACAAGGACCAAAGGTTATTTTTCCAAAGCTGACAACCCCAAAAAATATTTAGCTATTTCCTGGTTTTTACTGTATTTCCATACATTGGTAGCCAAAGTATTTGAGACTGTAAGTCATTGCAGGAAATTGAAACACAAAATTGCAGTATAGTTCTCTTCATCATCTTATTTCTGCATTTATTTTATTGTTATTAAGAATTCTCTTCCTTCTTATGTCTATACTGAATTTCAGACATTAACTTCTCTAATACTTAGCTTTAATCCTGGAAAATTTGTGGTAACAGAATTACATGGTAACGGAATTACACCAGTAACGGAATTACAGAATTATTCTGAAAGCCAGTGAAAAACAGAAGATGGCACAAGGTGGCATGAGGACTTTATGGAGCATAGTGGTTCATTGTTTTGGACATCTATAGTTGAGTATTTCTTCCTGTGTGTTAAGTTTCCATAACAATTCATTCAAGGATTAGCAGGAATTCATAGTATAGTTTGGTTAAGGAGTAGCATCTGCTGGGGAAGGGTATGAATGAATGTTTGTTCTGTAGTGTGGGGTCTTCTTCACCATCACTTTTACCAGCATCCTGTTCCTCCTGGAACTGTGCTTTACTAAGACAGCATCTCTTTGTATAACATGTATAATGTGTGAATGTTATAAGGGGTTTCAGATTGGGAAAGCATGGCTTGTGGCCCTTACGGTCAGTTACTTAGTGAAGCTTGTTGAGTCTAGGTGTGATAAAATGTTGATAGTCTTTGCTCAGAGTACACGTCATGGGATTATTCCCGCCGGATGCCAAAAGCAATCCAGCAGGCACTTAGACCATGGGCTAAAAAAAAAAAAGGAGCAACTCAAATGCCAAGACCGGAGTAAAGAAACTGAATTTAATCAAAACAAAATCCAAAAACAGCAGGTTTAAAAATAACAGGGAGCAGCAAACAAACTAGGAGAAAAGAAAGAAAAAATGTAGCAGCAACAGGGCTGGCACCTGCCAGCCCTTTATACCTTTATACTCTGCTAACACCTGCGCCCTAATGGGTTCCACCTGCGGCCCACTAAGGTGGAGGTGAAAGAATTAGAAAGGGGAGGGGCTGTAAGGACCAAACCTTTACAACACATCCCATGTCCGACATTCGTTCATGCTCAATATCGAAAGCCAGCAATCCTCCAACTAGCAGGTTAGTTTTTTGCTTTTTCATTTCTGAATAAAACTGATATTTTAAGTTTTGATATTAGTTTAGCAAATTAAAATAGTCTTCAAGATGGTTGATATAAATTAATCTCATCTGTTACATCAGACTCACCCAATCCCAGAGGCTTCCCAGGCTGCCTCAGCTGTCAGTGTAATTATGTAAAGCGCATTGAGCGGCATCCCATACTGCATTTTCTGCTATTTATGAAATATATATATATATATATATATATATATATACACACACACTGTTCTTTAGAAAAATTAGTTATTCTCATCAATATCATGTGTTGCCTTCCTTCTGCCCAGACTTGTTGATAAAAATTTTGGTTCAACAGGAGGTCAGCAACACAAACATCATTTATGATACCAATTTTCAATTGCTTTGTTGTTTTGAGTATAAGAAATTTAGTAGATTCTCAGAAAATGTAATTCCGTTACCATTTTGTAATTCCGTTAACGGTGTCTCTTTCTCATAAATGGCATCCCACAAAATATCTGTGAATATACCAGTCAATATAAACTTACCATGGCCTGGTCAACATCCCAGGCCACCAAGTTAAGCTTAAACCTACTGCCCATCATTGCCAGATTTCAGAGAAATGCCTGTCAAAGTTAAGGGAAAAATAATGGCATTTTTTCTGCTGTAATTCCGTTACCGACACTTTCACCTTCGTATAGCCTTCTACAAAATAGATTACCCCAAACTTTGTGTTATACAGCTCAGTAGGCATGCCAGTGGAACTGATAAAAGCACAGGCAAGTAGCTACTGCATTAGAGTAATAGATGGCAGGTAAAAATGACATGAAAATTACTCTCGATCGTAATTCCGTTACCGTGGAATTGCCCTTAAAAGAATCAGGATCTGATGTAAGTGTGACCATCCTCATTATGAGAAGTCTGATCACCTTTCACTGAGCATCATTTCGGGGGATTGTTGGCCCTTGCTGTAGTGACGGTATTTCTCTGTAATTCTGACTGGAACAAAGAGCTGTAATTGGCGCTTAACCCTTAGAGCGCTGAATACAACTATTGTATTGTTGATGTACTGTATTGTTGTTGATCAATGATGCAAGATATCAAAATGAAAGCTGTTGAAAACCTATCATGTGGCGGCTTGTTTAAAAGAGCTCCCGCAGGGGAGTTCTTTTAACCCCTTTGCGCAGAATACAAATAATGCCAATTTTTTTCCTTTTATGCATGAGCCTATTAGGCTTTATAACTCAGTATATGTGTCACAGAGACCCTGGAAAATTATTCCAGTGAAGCAAGACATTTGGAAATCAATTACAGAATTATTTATGAAGGTAAGTCGCCACACGATAGGTTTTCAGCCGCTCCAGATTTTAAAATTTACTATTCTTTCAGAGATATTTCAGCACTGTATGGGTTAATTTCATTAGGATTGGTATAACATTGTGGTTCGTCCATCCAGCACTAAATTACTGCTGAGGTGATGTAGATTCAGTGGAGAGTTAACAGATTATGGTTCCTGTTACATAAAAAGAACCAAAAATACAGAGAATCTTTCACAGGGGAGTTGACAAATGAGTGATTGTTCAGCCTTGGCAAAGGTTTGCGATCTGGGATTGCTCTTGTTTGCTTGTTTACTTTGAGGAATGTATAAAGTTATTGTTTTGCTCAGACAGGAGAAAGTGACAGCGAGAAGAGCGTGATTTTTATGATGTTGCGCTTCAGTTGTTATGTTGTGCAAAAGTCTTTTATTGAGCAGTCCTCTGTTCTGGAAGCCAGGTTCTTCAGATGCAACTCTTGCTGTGTGTGTGTGTATGTGTGTTTGTGTCTGTCTGTGTTTGTGTGCAGGTAAATTTTTATATGTGCGTGTGCGCGTACACAAGTGTGTGTGTGTGTGTGTGTGTGTGTGTGTGTAGGTGTGTGTGTTTGTGTTCCTGAGCGCGCGTGAATGTGTGTGTGTCTGTGCGCATACACGTGTGTGTGTATGTGAGTATGTTTGTGTGATTGTGAGCGCGTATCAGTCACAGGCAGCATATATTATGGGACCCTCAGTGTCTCTCATCTCCTTTGAAAGACATTAACAGGAAGCAGGTTGTAAACAAGGGTTGGGAAGGCTGTTAACACCATTTTCCCCCCCTCCCCCACCCCCCCCCCCCCGCTCTCTCTCTCTCTCCCCTGCTCGTGTGCTGCTGAACTCACAGATCCAAACGCCAGCACCCCCTACAGTCACGGGTACTCAAGGCCACGCCAGTTAACGCCGCTAAAAATGAAGTGTTTCAGTCTTATAGCACGACTTAAAATCCTATTTGTTATCTATAGTAGAAAATATTGGCTTTTTCACAAGTTACTGTTTGATTTTCAAGTGAAATTAGCTCTCCTCATCAGGGCTTCTTGTAATTATCTCACCTCAATCCAATTATCTCACCTCATTGTGAGATTTTTTTGCTATTTAGTCAATGTATTATAGAGTTCAGTATTTTAGCCTTAATACAACACTAGCCCTACTGATATGGTTGTAATGTGGCGGCATGTTCAGTCTTATTTAGCAAAAACAGTTACAGAAATGAAATTTTTTACTTAAATAGAAGACTAAAACACTAGATTTATTGTGAAAATTTTGTGGTTTTTATAGGGCAGAGGTGGGCAGGCACTGGTAAAATTATAGAGACAAAACAGTTTTACTCCCAAGCAAGCTGTCTCACCCCACTGAGAAATTTTTGAGTAATTAGCCAACAAGTAATAGATCTACGACTTTGAGCGAAATGTGGGACCACCCTTTCCCCCTCCTCTGGAAAGGCTTTAGCGCAGTACGTTTGGGGTCTGGTTTGACCCCTGTGTGTTGGGGGCTGTCAGGAGAGCTCTGTCCTGATGTGTTGCGTGTCTTTGACTGAGACTCCCCCCAGACACCAGGCCCTGTCAGGGAGGATCTGCTCAAATCGTGCTGCCGGCCGCGCTGACCTTTCTGTGACCTTTGTGTGACATGCGTCTCGCTGCTGCCTCTCGGCAGCACACACACACATACACCTCACACACATACCATCAAACACACACACACATTTACCTCTCACATGCGCTGTAACACTCACATATACCTCATGCGTACACACAAACACACAAATTCCCCTCGCACATGTGCACAAACGTGCACACACCTTGCTTGTACACAGAAACGTACACGCATGCATCTCTCACGCAGGCACAAATGCAGGACTTAGCCTCACTCGCACAGTCATACACACTTATACGCCTCACACATATGCAATCACCGCATATGACTCGCGCATATGCACAAACCCACGCATAAACCCCTCATTCATGCACAAATACACACACACACACACACACACACAGGAGCCAGTAAAGTCAGAGGCATATGCAGAGGCACAAATTCACAGTGACACACACACAATGTGGCGCTTATCTCACACACACACACACACACACACACACACACACACGCACAGGGACCAGCACACACATTCAGAGGCAGAAATTCACAGTGACACACAAACTCACGATGAGACGCACATCTCACACAAATGCGCACGCACACACACACACACACACACACACTTACTCTCACATTCGCGTACACTCTCCCACACCTGCCATGTAACAGAATCCCGTGCTCCGGGTGACACGCTCACGCACAGCAGTGACTCTTCAGACACTGGGCTCAGGGTGGGGCCAAGAGAACGCAGCCGAGACAGGTCATTGGCTGCTGGGTTTCCGTAGCTGCGGCTGCCATGGGAACGGATCTGAGGGGGGCAGGACTTCATCGTATGTCTCCGCCCCTCTCACACTAATGTGTTTTACAATGTGTAACCCACCTGACTCTTTTTACAACTGCTCCTCAGTGGGGGGGTATGATGGTTCGGGGGGTGTTAGACGGCCCCCTGCCGCGCCCCCCCCGGAGAGACACCATCCCTGGAGAGGGCTTCATTGCTACAGAGGCCCCCTAGGCAAGGGCCTGCCATCTGGAGAAAATGATATGCATCTCCGCTGGTTCATAATGTGGAAAGTGTTCTTATCGCCACCACACAACCCCACCCCACCCCACCTCTCTCTCTCTGTCCTCCTCTGCCTGCTCTTCTTCTGCTCCTCTCATGGAGTGAAATGCTAGAAACTGCTATCTATATCTCTCTCTTTCCACCCCCCCATATCCACTGTAGTGCAGTGTGTGTTGAGCCAAAGCCATTAGACCTTCACGTATCAGGTCAGAGAGAGGACACGTGGGTGTGGGTGTGTGTGTGTGCGTGTGTGTGATTTGTATAGACACGTATACACAAGCCGCTTACACCAATACAAGCTTCCGTATACTCACACCTACTGTATACATACACACATTCCCATGCTCAAAAAACTGCACTAACACCCTTACATGTGAATGCTTCCATGTATACTGACACATTCACAGACATACATTTTACACCCCCTCATACACACACAGATATGTAACCATGCGAACCCTCCCACACACATACACAAGCACACACGTATACTGAACGCTTGTATGATTACACACACGCCCGCAGGCATGTGTTTGAGCATGTATGGAACCTGTATATCAGGGCTAAGCGCTGAATTATTTAAGTCTAGCCTGGGTTGTTTGTAAACAGGACGAAGATTCGAACGCTGCGGTTAGAATTACGACATTTAATCAAGTTCACTTTCACTTTATGTCTTCTGCTGAATGTTCTCAAGTCAGACGAACTTAAAAACATCGGTTTTATGGAGAGAGGATCTGCCCAGCTTGACACTGGAAATCGAGCCCTTAATTTGTGTCACGATGACCTTGTGATCTCTTTAAACTTACCCTGAGTACTTGACTCCTCACTAAATGCTCAAATGGGATGCAACACAGGCCAGCCTCTCTCTATAAACCTGCTCAGCTGTCTGTTTCAGATGGTTCCAGATTTCTGCACTCACTCAGAGTGTTTTTGTGTTGTGTACATGTTAGTATAAGGAGCAATATAATGCTGCAATGAGAAAATATCTTCAATCACCTGTGTGATTACATTACAGTGAAGTATGAAAGGGTCTGGTGAAACGGCACCTTTCAAATTTGTAGAGCTGTGTGTGTTTGCGTGCGGAAGTGTGTTCTTGTGTACGTATGTTTGTGTGCGTGTATGTGAGTTGGCGTAAATAAAAGTACGCGTCATTTCCTCCGCAACAGTATATAAAAAGTGAGACAACATTCCTGTCACTAATCGAGGAAGTGAAAGATTTGGCTTCTTTCATGATTCGCCTGTTGGGTAAGGATGAATCTCTCCTGTAAAGATAATCTGATCTGTGCGCAAACTGAGAGGCGTGTCGTCTCTAAAAGCTCAAGAGAGACACTGTTGATTATCTTTTGTGATTCCAGGTTTAACCTGGCCCGCCTCCTCCTCCTCCTGTATTTGTGTAGCGAACCGCTGTGAACCACAACAGAAACAGCTGAGGGGCGAAAAGAGGGCGGCGACGAGCCGTAAATCGGGCGCCTGGAGAAACGTCTGTCGGAGCAGTTTTCAGACGCCCCCTTTCATGAGGCCGTCGAGCGACCACACGTCACTTGAGGGTTTATCATTTGACGACGCTCTTGTGTTTGTCAGGCGAACGGTGACACGGAGGTGTCAGTTGGCAGTTGGTTTTTGGGGGCAGATGGGATTTTGTTGTTTTGGAGGGATGTTGGCAGGGGTCGTTCACACCTCTCTTCTCTTTCACACTTGTCTTGAGCTCCTGCCAGCCAACGCTCGGTCCGCTGGGCGTCACCAGCCGAAATTCTCCGCCTGCCAGTGAGTATTTTGTCCCTGCTGCGATTTTTCACACATCGGTTACGGGGATTGTGTCACTTGTATTAGTTTTACTTTTTTTTAATATGTTGGGTCTGTATGTGGGCACGCCTGAACAGATTTTGCTGACTTGAGAGGAAGTGTTTCCTGCGACAGGACAGACGTCACACCAGATGCACAATGAAAGTAGTATCAGGGACCGTGTTGGTGAATCGAAGACACAAATGGCTCCAGTGTAATTTTATTTATATAACCATTACACATTAGGCATCTTGGTGATGCCCCCACATTTCACCCGTTTCGCCCCATATTTCATCCACCTACCATCATTTTTACACTGCAGTTACCAAAGAAGAAGTCTTGTACTCAGTAATTAGACTTACATCCCTAGTTGTCTTACCTTTTTTACTAAATAAGAGAAAGATACTGTTGATGGGGGGAGCCCACTTTCAAGGTTTGGCAGTTGGGTTAAGAAACTTCACCTGTCAAGCTGACAATAATTTACAGCTGGCTAATATTTCCCAGGTCAGCCTGTCCTGTGTTGCAAGGGGAGTTAAGAGTCTTTTATTTCAGGCTCTGAAGGTTAATGTGACAGTTTAATTCAGCTCAGGAATCTCACGGCCTGGTTTCTCAGGCGTCGTTCTTGGGAAACTGGGTCTGGTTCCCTGGAGAAGAGGCCGCGGCCCGTACGGACTTCCTCGTATCCCACGATCTCGAGAGGCAGGACCCGGGTCACGGATGGAAGTGGGACTGGGAACCCGGAGCGTTTAAAAGTGCTTGTATGCTGAGAAATGTGCTCTCTTATCTCATGGTGAGGAATAGCGGGGCTCCCTTCCAACTGTCCTCCCACCTCCCCAGATCAGAGGACTGAATTTCTGTTGTTGAATAGTGGTTTGTATGTATGTTTAAAACAGCGCTCAGCCTGGTCCTAACCTTCCCAGGTGCTAACTCTCAAGTAATAATAATAATAATAACTAGAGCTGGACTCACGAGAGCTCATACCTCCACCAGCATAGCTGGATTTGAACATTTGGCCTATATTTATCCCAGCTGTAGTTTGGCCTAGATATGCCAAATTTTTAATTTTTTTTTTAATTTGGCATCTCCAATCCCACCTGAATCTGAAATATCCAATTAGGGAACTATGTACAAGTATTTAGGCTTGTCGCACATGCGGCCCCCTGTTGCCAACTCAGGAGTGTGTACACAGCTCGCGGCTCTCCTCCGAAGCACGCGCCCGTTAGCCTCTGCTTCTTATACATTCACTGGTTGAGACTTCACAAGCTCTGCTTCGCAACGCAATGCTTTTCCGAGTGAGCCATCCGGCAGCTGATATGCCAAAATTTAATCACTTGTTCCTCTTGGGCTACTCTTAACATCCCGCAAAGTTTGGTTAAAATCTATGCAGCCATTTTTGAGATATCCTGCTAATGGTCAGACAAACAAATGAATAAACAAACAGAAGAAAACCATAACCTCCTTGGCAAAGGTAATTATAATACATTTTTTTTTTGCAATGCACTTTTAATTCCTAAGAATCTCATAGTGTTACTCTCACATATCGTGCTGTGTTTTAAGGGGGGAAAAAGGTTCTGTGCCTTGTCTCTATTGGGGTAACCTCTTGCATGTTGTCGTAGTTTTGAAAAGTGCGCAACCTCCAGAGTGAAGATTTAGCCTGACAGGAAACTCCTGAACTAGATTCCTTTGGGTTCTCCTGTGGAATTACAAGGTTCCAGCGGAAACCATCTTTCTCTGGAGTGTGTGTTGAAGGCGCTGCAGTGTGAAGACTCCTCAGCTTGGTGATAGGTTGTTTCTCTGGTTGCTGGGAGTCCAGCACACAGGGGTTGAGTTGAGGGTTGGGGGGGTGAGTTGGGGGTCAGTGATTACAATTACAATGCTTCTACCATCCTGCCCACTGTCTGAAAAAAACGCACTGTTTATAAACATGCTTTGAGTCTATTTTCATTGTTTTTTTGTTTTTTTTTTAGTTGTTGTCTCAGGATATATCGGAACAGGTTGTGCGTTGCCGCGAAAACCTAGGTGTGAGAAACTGACAGCTGAGCCAAGCGGTTCATTATGCAACTTTATTGAACATTACTCAATTAATTTGCCTTGTTCACAATTAAAACCAGAACTTCCGTCGCCTGGAAGTCAAACACCTACGGATGATGCTGTCAAAAGTACATCAAAATATGCTGATTATAATCCAAGCCTGGCGAAGGAGAAAACCAGTAGAACCATTTCCCATGATGCACACTAAGCTTCAAATCATTTTCCGGTACATGCATACCCTTCCAGAACAATCTGCATTTGAGGATGGTTTTCACAGCCAAAATATGTGAAGCATGCCTCTCCTTTATTTATTCACATTTTTATAAGATTAGATTAGAACTGAAGTCCATTTCTGGACATTCATCTTTGCCTTTGCCATGGTAGCAATATCATCAAATGTAAACACTCAGTACAAGACAGGAAAGCAGCGCAATTTGAGTCACAACATAACAGAACTTCAAAGTGCATTGGTGCGGGGGTGGAGATTGCCAGGTTAAGAATTCTCCAGGGAAATTGCTGTTGTGGTGAAAGTATTCTTAAGGAATGTGGCGTGTAATTGGCTGTTTGTTTTATTCGGCTGAAGTCTAATTTAGACACTTTTATCAGGAAGGAAAGTTAGCAGCAGTAGTGTTTATTGATGCTTCGGTCAAAGTTCATGCCAAGGCGGCAATCATCACAGAGGAGGAACTATGACTCGTCTATTTTATTACTGGGGGGTCAATTTGGCGGAAATACTTATGCGTCCTGACTTCAAACATTCAAGGTTTTTATGGACGTATCATTTCTTTTCGGTTTTAAACCGCTTTCTATGTACTCCGTGCATTTGTTCTGGCTGTACCAGCGGTGCTTATTGATTTATTATTTCCAAGCCTGTGATTTTTTTTTTTTCTTGTCTTTGTGCCAAGAATGCATGAAGTTGGTGTCTGTTTTTGGAGTTCTCTTATAAGCAGTGGTTATGTCTTGCTGTATTTCGCAGTAATAGTTGGGTAATGCAGTGGTTTTAGGTTAGTGCTGATTCACCTGGTAGATGTAACATGGCCTGTCTCTGACTACCATTGTGAAACACACTGAGGATCGACTGAAAGTGCCTGAGACATTAGAATGAGGAAAGTGATTTGAGGAAGGTGTTGGATGAGTATTTGTCTGTTTTTCTTTCTATCTTTGTCTCTGTCTTACTCCCTTTGTCCCTCTCTCTGTCCTTCTCTCCAACTCACTGACTCCATCTGTCTCTCGGTAGAAAGCCCCTGCAACATATGAATTCCTCTCTGTCAGTTGAAATGGTCGGCCCAGCAGAAGATGATGATGTTCGCTCTTGGGTTTGTGTTTTTGACATTTAGAATTTGCATATTGACCCCACACAACCTCTCCTTGGTTTGAATTCCACTAATCTGAAACCACATCTGAATTCCTGCTGGGGTTTTCTGTGTTGATAAGAATGAAAATGCGAATTCTGAGAAAATGCAAATCCCCTTACTGTGACGCACCTTTATAGTCCTGGCCAAACTCCAGCATTTATCTGCGGCACATTTAGCGGGGATATTCAGTTGGGTTACATTCCCTCTGTAAATACTGCTTTGTGTGAATTACACCCAGCCACCACAGAATGCTCTCTCAGTGCTCCTGGAATGTTTTATTAATGTTTGGTCGGAGAGGTTGCTTCTACATGTCGGGAAAGTGGTGCATATAAGCTGGGTCTTTCCATTGACAGTGCCGTACAAAATGAAAAAATGAAATTCTTACAACTTGTGGTTTGAATATGTTGCACAACAAGCTGCAACTGCACACATATTAAGCATGACAAGCAAAAGGTTGAACTCTGCACACAATTTCTATCCCTTGTAAAAGCATGCTAGTGTAATACAGTGCCATAAGTATACCAGTGTAAATTAAAGTCTCCTGAAGGACTTTCTTTAGTAGCGCAGACAAAAACTCTGGTGTTTCACTGTATATTCAATTATTGGGCTAAACTACCCTTTATTTGTCTGAATTGCGGATCCCAACCAAGTGCTAGGTCATTTGCGGCATTCAATATTAATGATGTCAGATATCTCCAGCGCTAGAGGCGGGGTTAAAAGCCGGATGGAGGGGAGTTCCCGGCGATGCGGTTATGTACGCTGTTGCGATGTTAAAAGGCTAACAAGCGGATAAACGAGGCTGCGCTGCCGACTCCCGGTGGATATTTTGGGCAGGATGTGGACGTACTCCCTCATTACGAGGACCCGCGGGAACTTGAACTGTGGCTGACTCGGAGTGCCTCCCTCCTGTATTAGTCATGAGCGGTTGGCGGAAGTCGGGGGGGGGTGGGTAGTCGCAGGCCAGATCAATTATAGAAAATGGCTCCTCTAATGGATGTAAACTGATGGAGGAGAGTGCCTTATTCAGGAGGGCTGTGTTTGGGGGAGTGGATTACTGGGTGTCTAATACGCTGGGTCATTTTGCACGCACAGCTGAGAAAGCGAGCTGTAGATTCGCTGAAGTCAGCTTATTATTGCAGTTTCATTTGCGGATGAAGCCCTCCTTTTTGCCTGACTAGTTGGGAGGTGGGCGACACATAACAGACCCCCTAGACGGCCATTTTTCCTGTCCCCTGACTACCAAACTGTGATATAACCAGCAAGTGGGGCTTTTTCGACAAATGTGATTGGGTGAGATGGCTCGTCATATCTGCTGAGTGACCTTCAGTCGGTTTTCCCTCGAGTGGATCGGTAGGTGGGAGTTCTGCTACACGAGGTGCCCGTCACTGCTTTGACAGGATGGTGGCAGTGAGATTTCTGGAATTCTCCGTCTCAAACTGAATTTAGCCGAGGAACGGCAGCATTCTTCATGCCTTCAACATTACTGTCTCTATTGTCACAGATTATCATCTAGGCAGAAATCTTTGTAAAGAAATACTTAGCCACATTCATATATTTGCCCAGACTACCTGGAATGTGTAGCTGAAGCTTGCCTGATATGCAATGGGTGTATTTTTTGGTTTCATTACTCTTTTAATGATATGCCATATGCTTTATGTTCAATTACTGTGAGCTGATAGTGGAACTTTCTGGGAAATTGTCGTATCAACTGACTCATTCGCAGCTGGGTGGTTACTGAAATCACTTTGAGTTGCAATTAAGTGGAAATTTCATCAAACAGCTTTTTCTATTTCATACAGCAGTCAGACTAATTCGCCCAAAAAAATTCTTTATAAAACTTGTTCAGTTTACTTCAGAGCATCCAGTTATGGGGCTTCTGTGTTAATGGGACTTTGGCCTGAATTCAGCTAACATTTGTCTTTGGGCTATTTTACACAGATGAAGAAAAATTTCTCATTTCTGATGATTTACTGTTGAAATGATATCAGTGACTTGTGGGCTGGGATATTATTTTATACTGTAATCTCTTGGAATGTTTCTCTCTGAACCCAAACTAGGAAATGTGTGTTTGCTTTAAACAGTGAGTCATGGTTCAGGATCATTTGAATTGAATCCTAGTCATTATGTAATTTGGTATTGTTAAGGAAACAAGCATGCATACATACATACACACACACACACACACACACTCACACACACGTGAGCGGACACGTACTGACCTGCGCACACACACGCACACAGGTTTACATGCTCACACAGACCTTTACCCATGTCCACATTTATGCACTCACACACAGATCCATACACTCATGCACACAAGTATACACACACACACATATAAACACTCACGCAGGCACCGGTATACACACTGGCGCACGTACGCTCGTGCATACACGCGCGCGCACACACACACACACACACACACGCACACACTCATACACACACACGCGTTTACATACACGCAAACACACTGATATACACATGTGTAGACACTCCCACAGACACACATAAAACACACTTTCACTCATGCAGGCGCGCACACACACACACACACATACACTCAACACACACACACACACACACGCACGCACACTCTCAACGCACACACACACACACACACACACACACACACACACTTACTGTCAACACACATACACACACACACACACACTCACACATACTATCAACGCAAGCACACACACACACACACACACACACACACACACACACACACACACACAGAGTTTACACTACAGCTGCTTCAGCCTTTTTACAGTAGGCCTCTTGTGCTTTACAGGAAGAGAACTTTGACCTGTAGATGTTTTTATCTCAAAGCCTGGCTCTTGCCAACTCTTCTATTGTACAGTATATTGTACTGCTCATATTGTTTCCTTCTAAAAGCTTTAGGTTTGGAAAACATACACATCCCTGCCCAAGGCAAAACTCGCTTCCTGTGACTGTTTGAATTATGATCGTACTGTAAAACACAAACTCTCTGCTGGTCAGAGCTGTTCAAGAGTGTTTTGTTTGGTGTACAGTCACCGGGTCTGTACACAATGGGGAAATGATTCACAACCAGTCAAGTGGACTTGTATGTATACTCAAGATTTTATCAATTAGGAGTGGGGTGTAACTGGATTGTAAAGAGAGGCGGTGAATATTAATGACTTAAAGTGAAGTTTGGAAAGAGCTTTTCCCTTTGTTTGTGCTCTGTATCCTTGAGGTGGTGTTTATTTTTTTTTTCTGTGAGGAAGGTGGAGCACTATAGGGAGTCGGTAGACTTTTTCAGTGGATAAGTGATGCAGGCACTCATGCAAATTCTCGTTCACGACCAGAAACTGATACCTGGACTGGTTTGCTGAATAGATACGCAGTGATAAACCTAGGAATAATTTTTGTTGGGCCAATGCCCCACCTGGTAAAATTTGGGTGGGCCCAAACTTTGACTGGGGATGTCCAAGGGCCCCACCAGGTAAAATTGAGGTGGGCCCCTTATACATTTAGATACTCAATCTTTCAGCAATGTACCAACCATAACATGAAAATAAACTAGTTTGAACACGTTTGTTGTCATTCATTTATTCAAATAGAAATTTTGCCTCTACACAAGAATAAAAATTATCCCATAATCACTGATACAAACTTTTCATGAATTTTGTATGACTTGAGCCACAGAGAACGGAAAACCTTTTTGTAAAGAAATATCTCATTGTAACATTATTATGAAAAGTACCATTATAATAAAATTAAAAAAGTTCAAACTGAGGTAGTAAGATATGGATCTAATATGGAAACATATGAAAAGTACTATAACAAAGTACTTTTTATAACAAATGAAACTGTATCATGGAATTTTCTTGGCACAATAATTGAAACTTTGGCAGGAATTGTCATGACAAAGTAAGTTCAGATCATCACAGGTGACAAGTTTGAAATAAATCCACTATGGTAAAATATGAGAAGCACAAATAAGTATATTATTCTGGTTCCTCATAAAAACATTGCAAATTGAAATGTATTTGGAAATACCCTAATTACTCAACTGGTAATTTTCACTGCATCACGTAACTTTCTTGCAAAAAATAATTATTAACAATACTGCTATCAAAATAATATAATTCTCATTTCTGTCATTAATTAAAAAAAGTAGCTTTCATCTCGCCTAATAATTTATTGCACTGACATAGCAAATACAATTCCATCTACATTTTATGTTTGCCGTGTTGGGAGCGAGTTATCAATCTGTGACATCTAAATAGACTACTCACCGTATTGTACTTGTGCGGAAGTTATCTGTTCCAATGGTGAAGGCATTATTACCACCCCCTTCTCTGCAGACTCGGCAAAACATTTTTCCTTGTTCATATTCCAGCCAAGTAAATTCTCGGAGCCATGATGGCTGGAACTTCTTCAACTTGCGAGTGCGAGTTTTAGTGTTGGGTTTGCCTTCAGAATCTGAGGAATCTGTATCACTTTCTCTATCCGGCTGGTAGTCAACAAGCTTACGTTTCTTGGTGGTTGCAGCTGTCTGTGTTTTCTCTTGAAAAAAGCTTGAGATTTTTTTCTGAGACATTATCTGATCAACGGCATTGCACACCAAAACCGAAAGTTAAATTGATACCCGGATGTGAAAATGCTTGTAACTAACACTCGTTTTCATTGGCCGAGCTTCCTCCAACAGCCAATCAAAATTCTTTTTACTCATGGATTAAAACTGGTCCACTCAAGTGTTTGTGATGCTGGCATTTCGCGAACAGTTAGAGTATTTATGGTTTTCATTTACTTAGGCCGCACTGGCATATTTCAGATACGGCGTTTTGAATCTTTATGCGGCCGGAGGGCGCAACACATATTTTTGCAAGCGGCAATTTGGATTTTGATGCAGAAATGCCGCAAAAACGCACCTTAGGTCTGACCCTGGATACGGGCACCAACAGTCTGATTCAGACCCTTGTTCTTAACTCCCACCCATCAAACACATCCTCCTTCACACACTGGCAGATAAACCGAAGCATAAACATGTTCCCCAAAATAAATGGACGATAGTATCACACACTGTAAGGTGCGGGTTGTCGTCGAAGTAAGTGGCCAGGTTCTCTTAGTGATGCGCACCCATACACATGCACACCGTTGTTTCTTGTGCGTATGCAAGTACACACATTAACACACACATTGTACTCACCCACACACACGCATCACTCAAACCCAGAGTCCAATATTGGGCGGTTCTGTTCAGCCTAACGAAAATGGTCTGTGTAAGGGCAGGTTTTTGCTGAAATGCTCCGTTAAGTAGTCATGGTTTTCAGTCTAGATCATAAAAAGTGGAAGCAGCTGTGTGGGGTGGAACAAATGCTTGCTCCATTTTATCTTTTTAGATATGACTGGACACCCCAGCTGAAGTGGAACAGTAGATGTGTGTGTGTCTGTTTATGTGTATTTATAGATTGCAGTACATTTGGTATGAATGTGTGTGTAAGTGCATGCTCTGGTCAGAGAGTACCTGCCTGCATATTCTGACCCCAGTATTTGACCCCTTTAGGGCAAGGGCCTGCCTTCTCCACAGTTCCAGTCCAGAGGAGGAGCTGTGAAGTTTGGTTAGGAACCTTGTTAAGCAGAATCCAGCGTCTTCTCGGTGCCGTGATAAAACATAAACCTGCGCCTGCACCGGCCGTTTTCAGACACCCTTAGCTCAAGCACTCGCCCCCCTCAGGGCTCTCCAATTCACAGTCCTTGAGGGTGGAGAACTGCAGGTGCCTCACCCTCCCTTTAGCTGGGAGTCCGGTGTGCTGACGTTCTGGCCAATCAGTAGCAATAACTGTTCATTTAATTTCCTGGAAGGGGGAAAAAAACCGGGGCTAGATTTGGATTCAAACATGGGTATTTCTGCCCCGTCCGCGGCCGCGGGGTTCAGAACGGAGCAGCTGGGGCCAGTGCACAGCCGGGGGCAGCTGGGGCCGTACTGACTTCATTTCCTGTTCCTCGCCTCTCCTGCCGGCAGATGGTCAAAAGGTCCAAACGGGAAAGGCATGCGTCCGGCCGACAGCTGATCCGTCCCCGGGGGAGAGGCCAGCCGCGGAGTGGGGGGAGGGGGCGGCTGGTGGCTTTTCGCTTAGATGCGTCGGGAGAGAGAGAGAGAGACACTGGAGTCTTTGTGGCGGAAGCCTATGACCGTAAAAGGGTCGCTCTGTAACTGGAGAGTGCGGTACGGATGGACACGGCAGCTGCTGGGGGGGGGGTCACTGTGCTGAATTTTGTCTCCTTTAGTCTCAACACTGATTGGAGCTGATTTGTGTCTGTGTCAGTTCGGTCTGTTTTGTGTTTCGTCCTCCCCCACCCCACCGAACGCAGTCAGCCCAACAGCTGGACTCGGGCCTGACCCACTGAGCTGCGGTCACGGTTTTCAGTTCGTTTCGGTAGGCTCGGTGAATGTCACAGTTCTAATTTTCAAGAATATTGCGGCAGACCAGATATGGCTGCCAGTCATAAGTCCTTAAATAGAAAATGGCGGTGCTTTCAGTGGGGATATGGTCCCCATATATTCATATACAAGTGTCCTCTCAGGATCATTATTCATAGCAACAGTGAACTAAAAAAATATGGAGGGAAAAGGAGGAAGGAGGAAGAGTGAAAGAAAGAGCGAAAGAGTGGATGCGTCTAATTCTTCATTTTAGGTTTGCTTTCAAATGACATGGTGTGGAGTTCGGTCAATGGTGAGGAAGGGTTCAAGGAAAATGTGGAAGTCTGGGAACGGGCTGTTTTCACAGTTCGATGAGAACTCCAGCCTAACTCTGGACTTGGTCTTATAGCTGCTAAGAAATGCCTGTATATCAAGTCATGCAGACACTTCAGCGCAGGAATGGACAACTTCAGTCCTGAAGGACTGCAGTGCCTGCAGGTTTTTGGGGCATTTCCACACAAGTGATTAATACCCCCATCACACCAAACTAGTTCTTACTACGTTCTTGAAAATGTTGCCGAACGGGCTCAAACTGTGTGCCAACGGAGTGGACGTTGTAGCAACTTTTTACGGTCTTTTTACGAACTTCATGGACGGGCTCGGACGGGAAGTGTGCATTAGACATTTGGCCAAAGTTACACGTTCTACCCCGACCACATCCCGTTTTACGATTATTTTAGGATAGGGCAGGACGTTTTGAGAACTACTTTGGTGTGACAATAGCATAATTTAGGTCGCTGATTAGCTAAAGAGCCCAAACACACTGTTTACCAGGTATTAAATGCCAACTGGTTGAATGGAGACAACAAAAGTCTACAGAGACTGTGGGTCTCCAGGACTGGGGTTGCCCATTTGCGCTCTGGTGTATGAAATGGGCATCTGCTGCAGTTCACACAAACGCTTGTGTATGAAATGACATCGGAAACGAGTCATACAGACAGTTGCGTATGAAATGGGCATCAAAAAGGAGTCATGCAGACTGTCGTATATGACATGGGCACTAGCAGCAAGTCGTACAGGCATTCAGGTTTATGAAATGGGTATCGGTAGCCATATGGATGCATTAGTGCAGAAATGATAGTTTGCAGTGACATGCTGTCATCGAAGCAGGTTTACAGTCATTTACGTGTAAACAGCTCACATTTTTGTTCATCTTCATTCATTTTGATATATTGCGTTGTATGAGTAATTTATGTCAGGCAACCCTTTCCGAGATTACTTATAGAACATTGTTTTCCAGCTGCCCAGGTAAGACAGACTTGCATTTACTGGAGTAAGTAAGATTTAGTGCATTGCTTGAGCATCATACGTGCCTAAATTAGAATTATGACCGCAGCTTTGTAGTATTTGGAGGTTCCTTAATTACAGCCCTATGCTGCTGCTGGATGCTGATTTGAGGGTAGTTGTTATTTCTGATACGATCTGAGTCACTTGTGTAGTGCTGTACTACTTTTACCCCTCCCGAATGGCGCGGTTTCAGGGAATGTCTTACAGGGCCGAGATGTAATAACATCAGTGCGCTCATGTCAGCGGCCCTTCGTTCTATGGATAGCTTCCTGCTCAGCTCCTCTGGTGGGATTCAGTTTGCTCTGGCAACCCGCCACCATGCCCCTGCTTCACCCCTGATGGTTTGGGCGGGGCTGGCAATCTCCATCTTTTGCTTTTTAGATGAAAGTGCTGCCTTTGCCTCCCCCCTAACAACAAGGATGACTCCATAGGATGTAATGGGCCCACTCATTGAGTTGTTAAGAGCAGAGGCTATTGATCTGTGTCGATTAAACTCATCGACCTCCCTCAGTTTCCTCTTGAAGAGGCTTTGAGTCCTCTCTCGGTGCCGGTGTTCTGAACCTGTGTCAGCCCTGCTTTCTTCCTTCTGCTACACACTGTCTGAATTTAGTGAATCTCTTGATGTGCCAAAGAGAAAGACGTCGCTGATGTTGATAAAATGTGCTACTGTCTTTCTAAACATTCTAATGGGGTTTTACGTGACCTGAGCGACGTGCTTGTCGATGAAATGTATTTTGTTTAAGCACTATTGTTTCATTTATAGTTCATGTTAATATTCCTGTACGTTTCTCCTACAGAATTTATCACACTGAACACTTGACCTCGCCTGAAGGCACGCTGTTAAGTCTTGGTGCACCCGTCAGGGAAACTCTGCTGTGAGCGCCGGCGTGATGTTGAAGGAACGTGATTTGAGAGGTGAGTCACATGTGCATGTTGCCACTATGACACCAACGCCAATTAGCTGTTAGCATAGCCAGGCGGCACCTGGCCTGGTGACCTTGGGCTCTGACTCAACCCAGCGGCAGGCATCTCCTCAGCCCAGCCACCCCTTTGGACAGAAAGCTCCCGGAATGGTTTCTCGGATCTCCCAGGATTCATTGTTGGTCTGGCTCACTCCTGGAGCTGAATGATATTGCCTGTTTTTAGTATACATCAAAATATATATTTAAATGTTGGATGCTAACCTCTGTATATATCGTTTGTCTCCAAATTTCATCAGATCCTGCTTTAAACATTGAATCACATAAAGCTTAGTTAGCGTATGCATTTCATCACTTACAATTGATTAGACAAAGCAGAGGCCAATTTCTCCCCCCCCACCATAGTAATGAGGGATTTAGGATAAGGGGCCCATCTGCTGGCTACGCTTAGCCTTAAACCACTGATTCCCTGAGTTCCACTCAGACATTCTAGCCTAAAGGCTTTTGGCCGAAGGGATGCAAGTACCAGGGATCATCTGGGATGTTGGGATGCATTGATCCGACTCTCTGAGTCCCGATCATAGCTTTGGGTAGCAGCCAATACCGAACATTAATTTGATAGCGGTGTTAATCTAATTAGCTGTATGCTTCATTGTGTGGAAGAGAATGGGATCATGTGAAAGGCAACATCAGACATTGCTTTCCTGCACTGAACTGTTATTTATTAGAATAATGCTATCCGATGCCACATCAACCCATAGTCATCAATATCCAAACCAGTTATTTGAGTCAGTATCACTGATATCCAATATCACTATCAGACTAATGTCCAATATCAGTGTCTGACTGATATCCAATATCAGTATTGATTCATCTCTCCTGGGGTGCTTGTCTGTTTTGGCAAGGGACAACTCATTCATTCCCCAGTAACCCCAGGGCCAGTTGGCACTCCCGAATTGACCTGGTTTGTTGTCTGGCTAATTGTTTGCCCTGACACTATAGTGCAAACATTAAAATCCTCTCTCAACTGTTAATTTGTGCCAAATCCATATTGTGGCTCGTTTCTGGCTGTATGGTATGTATAATGAAACATCACCCGCCCTTACTTGCACTAATTCTGAAATGGCTGTGTTGGAAAATTCCGGAAGAATATCCCAACCTTTCACTGGATTTTCCCCAATGCATGTCTGAAACACAGTAATATTTCTTCAGAAAGGAATTTGAAACATATCTCAGCTCTTATATTGAGTTATTTATCTTGCTTTTAAGTCATGGACTGAGGTCATCAAGGCTAACCGAGTGGAGTATTTTGTTTACGATAAATGGGCAGCGTCTGTTTTTTAATTTAATTTTGTCCCCGCTGGTTAATCTCCTAGTGCCTGTTTTCCATTTTATTGTCGGCTTAACATGTTTTCCAGCTGTTTGTCCTTTGATAGGAGAGCTGGGGTGTGCCATTTTGGCAGTTTCCCGTGACATTATGGCCAGAGTCAAAGTGAAATATCGCGGTGTGGTGCGCGGCAGGAAATACGAGTCACTCTAAAGGGACATTTCCTGCATTTCTGAAAAAAATTTGAGGCCTAAAAATGTGTCTTGTAAAAATCCAGTCTTGTAAACCGAGCAATAAGTGCCGTCCGGTCAATGATCAACTTCCTTTGTTGTGATGTAGAGCCCTCATATTCCGGGGTTATCCATTGTATTTAAGTGCCTTAATAAATCTGTTGTCTCCCTGCTGGAGAAAATAAAGATAATCACAGTTTCAGTGCCCATTTCCTTTTGAAAACTGGAAAAAATAGCTATGAGAAGCTAGTGTTTTCACCTCGGCCTGGTTTTCCATTACCCGTAGGTGTTGTGACGGTTTCCCCGTTGTTCTGTCATCAGTAGCGCCCACATAGCTGGGTGTTTTCTGAGCAAGCTGCAGAACAATGGGTTTGTTCATTTGTTTTGAAAGGAAAATGTTTTTAAAGTTGGCAAAAGGCCACTGTTTTAAGAACAAGGATGACCAATCAGCCTTTTCCTCTCTGGGTAACTGTGACCCTTGTTAAAGAGTACTACCACCATAAAAACGATACTGAAATATTATTCGGTCTCACCCTTCTCCTGTCAATTCAGGACCTCTTTTTCTGAAATTTAAGAAAACATGATAATTGTTCAGCGGGTGAAAGGCAAAGCACTGCAATTGTAGAGGGTATACACACAAAAAATCATAATTATACAGCACAAAGCACACATTGTGAGAGAGTTCTAGTTCAGGCGTCTAGAGAAATATGGAACAGCTTGACGTCGTCTACGGTTTTATTATTTCTTTAATGCAAACAGTCTGGGGCTAAAATAGAATAGAATATGCTAGAGCTCGGAGACCCGGCCCAGCCCAGGAACTGTAGAACAGGGCTGGCTTGGACCTCGTCCACGACCTAGGAGGGAGCTCTGTAATCTGGAGACAGCAGTTGCCTGATGGCATTGGTGGCATTGTATCGCTTCCAGTTCTGACCGAGTGGTATTTTGTTGTGGTGGAGGGGATTGTGGGTGGGTGGTGTGGGGTTGGGAGAAGGTTTGGGGGTGGCTGGGACCCGCTGTACCCACCACACAGACGGAAATATAGCAGGCTTTGTGCTTCAGTTTCTCTCCCCGCCCGGCCCTTACCGAACTTGGAGCGGGGTAGCCTTCGGTAGCATGCTGAGTGGGCGATTTATTGTTAGCACAGAGCTGCGTTTGTTCCACTGCCCTCTGACCGAGACACGCTTTCGCTCATGTCCACCGTGGGCTTAAATAAACCCATTAAAGAGGGAAAATATTCATCAGGGCTGGTGTGTCGCTGCAGGCAGCATGAGCACACACAGCTTTGCCTTCAGTGTCAGATTCCCTCTGACAGAGTAATTCTACCGGTGTCACTTTTTTTTTTGACTTGGTACAAGTTGATTTTCCACTATTGGAGTTGATTTTGAACTTGTTTTTTTGCTTGGACATTAGGTAATGTTGTCTTCTTATTTGACCTTCATTTAAAATCAATTTACATTGTGCAATGGCAGCCTGACATTTTGAAAACAACTATAACTGTAAATGAATAGATGGTACTTATTACAGAAAACACAGCAGTGATGTAGCTAGCGGTAGTGCTGCTAATTTAGTGTTGGGCGCATCTCCCTGAGTTTGACCAGGAATGTCACTCTCGCGGATGGGTTTTTACGCTTTGTGCACATTGACCTCCCGGCCAGGTTGTTGACGTTAAAACCGAATGCTTTTTCCGTAATCGCAGGCCGGCGACGGGTGAAACAGAAGCCGGGCTGTCTGCTGCGTGTCTGCTTGGGGAATGAAAGTGTTCCGGGTTACACCAGAGTCCTGATATCTCACTTTCTCTCTCAGCTTCTCTCGCTCTTCTTGTCTTTAACTCACTTTCATACTTTCCATTTGGTTTTGTTAGCATGACTGTTTGCCTCTTGCTTTGAGTCACTGTTAAGAGGAGGAAGAAATGACTGATAAGGAGAAAAAGCAAACATATACTCGGCCTCCTGCTTGTCGTCCGACAGATTTTCCGGCCGATTGAAGGGAGGGAATTCTTAGAATCCTCACAGCGGTCAATCATTCACCTAGTAGGCCTAAGACTCTGAGATGGTCAGGCTTGGACACTGAAACCATGTAGTCACAGTGTGGTCTGAAAGTTTTGGGACAGTGACTGTATTAATTGGGCAGCAATTCCTTCATGTGACGTGAAGGTTAAAACCTGACAGTTTCTTCTCTGACCTTTGGTTCATTGTTTTGAAACCCGGCCGTCTGAAGTAAGGATCCTAAGCGCAAAAATTGTGACACTGTCTAAATGTTTATTAACAGCGCTGTCATTTTGGTAATATGTTTGGGAGAAGATGTTTGAAGGCCCCTGTGCAGCTACTCAAACTTTTGAATGCCTGGCTAGAAGACGCGGACTTTTAATCAACAGTGATTAAATATAAACTCGGGGAATGCCGGCCTTTTGTTGTGTAAAAATGGGTAGCAATGAGGTCATCATGGCATGACTCTTCAGCAGTTTCTGTTTTAAATTGATTTTATTTGTTAACAAACCTATTTCTGTGCGTTTCTTCCGGGGTTAAGAAGGGAGACTGAATGGGTCCAGTCAGCACGGCAGGAAGTGTGTTTCCTCGAGAGAAAAATGTGACCAAATTGGAGAAAGAGTCACTCTGTTAATTCCTCTTATCGCTCTGTGACATAAGACAAGGAACGGGACCTGGGACAGAAAATATGGAGAGATGTGAAGGGAGTAGATGGGGGCTTGGCTTCCAGAGTGTTCCTCAGCTATGACGTCATCCGTGAAGGACCTATCCTGTGCCATCGCAGAGGGTGGCCTGTGTATATTCAGCTTCCTGATGCTGTGAATTAGCTGGCTTAGCGGCAGTGACTGTTGGATCCATGGCCACACATTAAAGCCATTTTTCGGAAGCTTTTTCATTCTAATCTCCTGTTTTTTTTTTATTGTTTTCCCCCCCCAGCCTCCATTACTGGTCCAGACGGTGCAATGAGGTCAAGCTATGGGTCATCTGTATGTCAGAGCACTTACCGTGAATTACTGACTGACAGACTATTCTTTTTTTTCTCTCTCTCTCTCACTCTCTCTCTGTCTGTCTGTTTCTCTCTCTCCGAATGCTTTAATCATTTCTGGAGTTTCCTGGCTGTGCTCCCGGGACACAATGCTAATGCCAGAGCGACTGAGCCGTGGAGGGAGGGAGGGAGGGAGGGAGAGAGAGAGAGAGAAGGCAAAACCTTGAAAGTTTTAAATAAGCACAGCCAGTCTCCAGTAAATAAAACTACTTACCCCCCCCATCCCTCCCTCTCTGAGTTTATTTGGTGGAAAAACGCCTCGGCTGTGCCAGGCTTTAGCCGAACAGAGTGTCAGGGCGAGCGGCGGGCCCAGCTTAGCGCGCTGTTACCGTAAACAGCCGGTAATGCCCGCGTCGATTCCAGCTACGCGCTCCGATTCCTGCCAACCTCCCCCGGGCGCGGTGCCGCTGAGCCGGCCTCAGCTGACTAACCCTCTTATCCCTCCTCGTCATTGTTGAGTAACACGAACACATGACTCCTGATGCTACGTTGCTTCTCGGATTACCCCCCCCACAACCCTCCCTTTACCTCCCGAGTGCTTCCAGAAGGATGTGTTACTTTAAATGGCTGTTGCTGTGGAGACGGGATAACCACTTTCAGACGATATTAAACAGGGCCAGTTTTCAGGCCAGTGGGCTTATGCTGCAGTGAAATAGATAAATAAATATTTCTGGGGGGATTTTATTTTGTTTTAAAGTACAATTACTGTATCCTGCTACATTGGAAAGTTATTCATTATTTTTTCACTTTATTAGCAATATTTTGTCTTTTTCTCAAGACAGTGATGGGGAGAAAGTTCTTGTTGAGGTTGTTTTATTTTTTTTTTGAGAAAGTAAAACTCTTGAGAAGAGCTGGTCTGGTGTTTTGTTGTTCTCCCATAGACTGCAAAGACCTCACGTTAATTCGGTGTGAGTACATGAAGTACGCAATGCTCGTGTGATATTTAAAGGGCATCTAAAGTCGATTCCCATTGTTTTTGTTTATCGGCCAATCAGCGAGCCGCACCTGGACAAACGAACCGAAATAGAAGGATTATCTATGCGTGTACACTAAACATTGGTTGATGAATGAAATTGGTCATGTGACAATGCAAGATGTCGACAAAAGCAAGTGATTTGTTTGTAAACACTGGACGTTCAACGTCCCGTCTGAGAATCGACTTTAGATGCCCTTTAACCTGAACTGCAGAGCGAATGACCTTTGCCCTATTTTGTTTGGCGTTGATTCCAGTGGTCTTTTTTTTTGATGGTTCTCCGTTAGCCACTCTGCAGCACTATAGCAGGCACCTGTGACTGGGTTTGGACCAGTCTGAGCTACACCACACGAAGCTGGGTAACTGCAATTATCTACTGTCTCCCACTTCCTCCCCCACGCACCAACATGGTTCTACAGGTGGAAACGCCCATGTAGGAACTCCACTGGTCCATTGGACAAGATGGCTGCTGTTGTTTCAACTGCCCCTACTTCAGTCCACAAATGTAATGTATTAGTCTCCCTCTTCGGTGTCGTCTCCGAAAAACTCTTACCAAAGGGTAAAAAACTGTGCCCGCCCACATTACCTGAAGCCTCTGTTCATCTGAGTGGAGAATCTGAGAAGGAGAGATTAGAACTTCCATTTAAGAGCTTTCAGTGTTTGCAGGTCTGCCCTAAGGGTCCAAATGTCTCCCCAGGAAGCAAAGCTATGTGGAGCTCTCCCCCACCGGACTGTTTGCAATGGAAATCTGTTGGAATCACGTAGAAGATTCCTGCTGGGATTCACAGTGGCTTTGGGGGGGTTAATTCTGTGCTAATTATTCATTGGAAAAAATGAACCCCTCCCCCCTTCTTAAAGAAAGTTCTTTATTTACTTTTTGATAACAACAGGGCATTAGTAAATGGAAACATTACGTACACTAACGCAGTGTAAAATGAATGTAAAATGACATTTCATCCTATAAGTCAATATGCCTCTGCCACTCAGTGGGAGGGAGGCATGCTGTTTTCCAGTTATTTGTCCGTCCGTCCGTCTGTCACACTGTCCGTCTCAAAGATCTACGAAAGGAGTGAAGGGATTTTCACCAAATTGGATGTGGATACTGTTCAGAGGGTGGCTGGACTGATTAGGTTTTGGAGGTCATCGGGTCAAAGGTCAAGGTCACATAAGGTCAAGTGTATGTGGGGGCCGATGATCAACTTTTAGGGCGTATTAAGCTACGGCAGGCTGTGAGTTGTACCTTCTTTAGCTGATGCTTTTATAGAAAGTGACTTGCAGTTGATTGGACTCTGCAGGGACCCATCCCCTCTTGAGCAATGTGGGGTTTAGGGCCTTGCACAAGGGCCCAACACCTGCTCCGATTGCAGTGTGACTACGTTGCATGGCTTCGAGTTGAACAGAAAATTGGTGAAATAATGTGGACGTCCTGACTGTAAATTCCAGTGTAGATTCTCACTGGTATTGGAAGCTCATGTAAGGTAGTTTAGACTGTGTGTTTTCTGCTTCTAGCTGCAAGTAGATGAAGCGAATGTTTCCAAAATGCATTAAGTGCCAAAATGACAAAAATTGTGGTCATACCATTGAGTGATGGCCCTGTGCTTCTTACACATGGTGCAAAAAGCCGTTTTTAGAAATTCATATTATCAGGTATTTCTTCATGGTCGAAGTTTGTGTTTTTCTATAAAGTGCAATAGGCGCCAACGTAGATAAAGCTGATTTTCTCAAAATGAGTAAAATGGATATACCTCATTTTGGAAACAAACTCTTCAGATGGTCTGTCGCTAATAAATTCTGGTCTTTAGATTTACAAAGCAGGTCAGAACTGCTTAACATCGCCAGAGTAGGCTAATGGGCACACTGGTAGACTGGCTGTCTGTGCCTTGAACCATTTCAACCAGTTTCAGCCTAAGTTGGAATTTTTGGCAGGTGTCTTGAGTATAAATTTTCTGGCAGATGGGTGGGGCACATTCAGCTGTTCGAGTCATTTAGGCACCATTCCATCTACAGCTGCTATACAACATGCTATACGTTATAGGATACAACGGCAATATCTCCCATGTCATGTGCATACCTTCATGTCTGCCTGTCTATATCGCATTACCTGTGGCAATTATAATATGATATATTGCTTGATAATGTCTCGTCTAAATTTGATATTAAATGGCTTTAGGTGCCATGGTGTCATGGCTATAGGCTTATGGTCTGTGGCTAACTATAGCTAGCTATTGCAAGTGCTGCTGTCGGTATGGGCCTGAAATATCTTCATGGCATGTGTTGTAGACAAAGATCGATCTTGATTTACTGTTACAGGTGGGTTCCAATAATGTACTGTTAGCATTGGGAACTGTTTTCAATCATCAATTCTGAATTCGACAGACTTTATTTTTAGTTGAAAGATGAGCAGGTTGACATGCGCTTTCTTAATAAAACAAACCTGTGTATAAAAGAGTATGCGCATAATCGAAATAAGCATGTGATTTTATTTTAACATATTGGATACTGAGAACAGGTATACCTACGTATGTATGTTCAGTATGCATGCACTGCCACTGTGTGTCAAATCACACGCACTTCACACATGAGTAACAGGCAAATTTAAGCCGGTAAAAGTTCAAACAAATTCACAGCGCATTCATCTGTTCTCCGGAGACATGATTGAAGTGTCTAGCAGAGACGCATCTGTCAGTCAATTCCAGCTTCAGAGAGTTTCCCCCATTGAGGTGCGTTTACGACCCCAAAGACCTGCCCCTGACGAGGAGGTGCACACATTGTTCTCATGTCACTCCAGCTGGCTGACGCGGGAAAAATGTCACGGCTCGTAATCTTCAGTGAGCGTCAGGCGAACCTGTGACACGCTGTCGCACGGAGACGGGCACAGACGTGATCAAACCTGTAACACGTCTGTAAACGGGGAGCGTTGGGTTCACATGGTATCCTTCTTCTTTACTCTCGGGGAAAAGGTAGAAAAAACAACATGAACAAGTGCCAAAAGTTATTAGCGATTGTCACTTGGGTGGCACCTTATGAGCCTCTAGCAAGCAATAAATGTATGTATATTTTTACCTCTGCCAAGGAGGTGATGCTTTACCCTTGGTTTTTGGGCACGTGTGCATGTGTGTGTATTAGCAACGTAACAGATGAAATTATGGTCAAATTTTTATGAAATATTTTTTACCAGAGGTGTGTCTCATGCCCAAATTAGGAGTGATTTCAGTTTGGGAGTGATCAAGGCGAAATTCTTGATCCAGGAGTTTTTTTATTTACTTGTGTGGTAGAGCATAATAACGCTACTCTGCTGGGCTTGGCAGAGGTATGCGCTCTCTGAGTGCTCTTGTTTTGCTTATGTCAGTCACTGATTTTTGCCTAACGGAACTCTATTGCGCTGTCCAGGCACTTGCGGTAGTTTGCGCATTCAGTTTCGTCCCGTGTATTCCTGTTCAGGGTCATGGGGGCGCTTGACCCTATCCCAGCATGCAACGGCAGGAACATACTGGACAGTCCTTCATTCTATTGCTGGGCTCATACATCAGTCACTCGTACACTCATGCTAATGCCCATTTCAGAGTCTCCAGTTGCCATGGCATGGATGTCTTTGGACTGTGGGACAAAGCTGGCGTACCCTGCAGAAACCACACGGGATCATGGGAAAACATGCCGACTCCACACAGAAAGGCCCCAGGCTGGATTTGAACCCTAAATCTCTGTGCTGTCGGGCAAAACTGCTTACAAGCCAGGCTTTATGTGCCACATAGAGCAATACTATTTTTAAGACGGTCAGCACTCCATTTTCCATCGTTGTCGTCTGTCGTCCGTAAACAATTCGACCCATAGCGTCTTGCAGTCAGAAATATTGATGAAATTCATCAAAACTTGGTATGCGGTATTTATAGCACATAAGCTACATTGGGATTGCATTTCAACCTTTCTTGCCAAAAAAAGTGGGTGTTGCAGCAGGGTGGTCATGTTGAAAAACTGACATTATCTATTTTAGACTTTTCAAATATAAGTGAAGAGCTGAAACTTGGTATGTATGTGGCATTTAGCATGTCACAGCACACAAATGACGGGCTTTGAATATTTCTGAAAAATGTCCATTTTGTGGCCTTTGACATTCCTTCACCTGTAGACACCTATTTGAGCTACTCGTACCCTCTACTGCTCTCAAATATTGATCAATTTTGATCAAATTTTGCATACAACCTTTTTAGGAGATAAACTTTCATTTCAGCCGTATACCCCACTCCTGAATGGGTGTGGCAGTGTGGCCGACTAGTAGAGTTTCGGGTTCACTTGAACCCCTATTTTATTTGACCACTGGGTAATGTGCTCCATGAAGTACGAGACAGCGCCTCCATTGATCCTTCAGTACCTTCTGCGAGCGCAATCTGGCTGGTGACTGATGAGTTTTTCTAAAAAAGACATTCTGCATTGCAGCTTTGAGCTCCGGTGTCTGGTAACATATTTTGACCGTGCCGGTGTCAGACGAGGCCAGGAGCCAACGAGCACCATTACACTCTGTCTGGTTTGCCGAATATGTTATGGCTAATAAAGCTGCCTGGATCTCTGATTCACTGTTTCTTGAATGCCAGAGCCCTGACCAATGACCGTGTCCCACAAAAGAAATGGATGCGATCCGAAAAGCCATTAAAATTAAGTTCCTATCACATACTGAAAGTCAATGATTTATTTGTCAAGGTGCAGTGTGTAAGTATGTACTACATCCTCTGCCAGAAAGTGCCTGCCTATGCCTGGTAATTGACTTATACGGAGTATTTGACTCCGGCGCTGCCCAATGAGTGAAAAGACTCCTCCTGCAAAACCATCGACCTGACCGCTATCCTGTTCTCATCTTGTGGACATTTATCTCAGCGCTGCCGTAATACCTCAGAGCAGCCAAATTCATCTTACGATTGTTGGCATCACTGCTATTTTAGTTCTGTAAAACCTGCTGGGAATGTTTCTCAATGTAAGAGAATTGTGGGGGAGGGAAGGAGTGGACGGCATCACATTGGTTTTCTCGGAGGTGATGGAGGCCTACGTGCACAGAAGACACAAATTGCCGGCACTCGGAACTTCTCGGCAGATTCCGCTACTCTTCATCAGGCCTCGGATGTGGGACGGAAAGTTGATATGTCGCTCCGCCTGACATTTCTTTGCCGGAAGACCGATTTACGCAGTTGTCTAAATCCGCGCTCTACATTGCCACCTAAAAATGAAGGCAAAACTGACCTTCCCTAAATCTATGTGTGGCGACGCTTCTTCGTGTCTTGACACGAGGCAACACGATGTTTTCACCAATTTGACATCGAACCCACCGCTGCTGCCACTGGACGCCTCCATGTTTATCCAGGAAAAAAAAAAAAGTTCTGGCTAATGGCTTCTGCAGTCACGCGTTCGAGGTTTGATGAGTAATGAATGGGCCGAGGTTTGCCGGGTGAATCGCCGGGTGTGATAGGAGAATAAATGGCGGCCGCGCCCGGGGTCATACTGACATGATCTTACCAGCAGTGGGTCAGTTTTTCCTGTGTTAATCTAGACTCATTGTTCGCGGTGCTCACACCCTCTTTGCCAGTAGGGCCAGAACCACCCAGAACCACTGCGGAGCCAACCAGTTTATGAGGGAATGTTCAACGGGGAACACAATGCAACCCTTCCGGACTCTCGCCGCCCGTCGTGCCGGGAATGGCAATATTTGGCTGGGTTGCAGGCCGAAATGTCCTTACTAAACGGACTTCCCTGCGCAAGTCTGTTTGGCTCTGTGAAGTCTGGCTTCTCTCCATTTGGGACAGGCGATGGGAATTCTATTCTTAGCCAGGCAGCCCTGGAACAGAGGAACGTCTGTATTTAGTGTTTCAGATTTGTAGCGAGGTAACCCCCCCCCCCCCCAACAAAATAAAGAAGCTTCACCGAAGCTACCTAGGGCTTTGTCAAGCAACATATTCTTACCCTATTTGCAGATCTTGAATTGTGTTGAAGTAACTCACCACATTGGTAATATACGTCTCTCATTAGGCGATCCTGTGGTGTTAAGACTTTTAAATGAAATGTTTTACAGAAATACTCGCTGAGATCGACGTTGGTTATGTATTTATTTTGGAGCGTATTTTAGCAGTCATAAAGACCTGATGCGGCTCCTTGTTTCCGCGTTTTGCTTTTCGTTATCTCTGTAAGGATTTTTGTGCAGGTATAGCCTTGTCTTTACCGTCCCGGCACAGCCAAATATCAGCATCCACATATCTATTTAGATTATTTACAGGGAAGACTCCAGGCGGCATATGGAGTTCAGCGAGCTTTCCTGGGCGTAGCGGTGAAACTGAATATCATCTCCTCAGCTCTGTTCGCATGAGTTCATCTGAGTCCAGAAGGCAGAATATGTAGGCTTCTGTATGGGAGTAAAATGTATTTGATTTAGTGCAAACATTTTATTCTGCACTGGTGCTGACACTGCAGACTCCACCTGGGAAATTAAAATGCACTTAAAAGCGACTGCCCCGCTTTTGTGTGAAGTCCTGTTTATCTCTAGTGAAGTCGAGGGAGCAGCCATGATGCGCAGTACTTTGTCAGTTCCCTCGCTTGTGTTTTTGTTCCATTGTTCTTAATATGTAACCTTGAGAATGAGACCTTGATGACTTGCTTGAAACACCAGAATAAGTAGCTAGTGTCTGTGGCAGGAAGCCCTGAAAAAGGACTGACTTCCGTTACTCGCTGTGGTGTTTAATGGAAAGAGGCCCTCTCCACATAAAAGGCTCTCAATCGCTCATGGGCCCCAGTGACACAGGAAGCAACACGTCATCTGGCACCATCACTGTCCTTCCTAGCCAATGGTATGAGCCTATACGCTTTGGTCATAATCGGGGCACTTTCTGATCAACCAATTAGAACACCTTCTCCCCTTACCCCACTTCCTTGGTTTGCTGTTCCTCCAAGCACCTGTTACGTACGCATCTCATTGTATCCGGGTGTCAAGGGGGCTCAATATCTTAATTTATGGGGCACAGCTGTAGGCGTATAACCTGCCTAGTGACTCTCGAGGTGACCTTTGACCTTCTGGAGTGTGGAGACATGGGGCGTGTGGGAGCAGCACTCTTAAATTTCAGCCTGAGGATCGTTATTCTTTTTGAAAGAGATGATGGTTGCTTGAATGAGCCTCTAAATCAGTGAAGCTGTGCTGTATTTCCTGGGCCTCAGGTATTCAAACGAGGCATGTGTTCTTTCTGTGTACTGAAAACCTGGTTCATGCACAGCGGGCTCTGTTAGCTTTTGAACAGTGCTGCGATATTTTCAATTTTGGCTCTGTACTGCAGTGCAAAGCGTCACAGTCTGGCTACGTATAGCCAACTTTATGTTAAATACTTTTACTGTATAACTGTTGTAAAATCCCTGCAGTTTACTGATTAATTTTAAAGATTGATGTCCAATTTCAAAATTGACTTCGCTCTGAAGCATCCACCAAAGTTGGAATGGAAAAAGTGAACAAGTGAGTTATGAAACGTTACAAAAATAGCTGAACAGGTTCATTTTAGGTTTCTTGCAGACTGCATGGATGCGTCTACTTTGACCATTAATTCTGCAATTGGTTGAGCTTTTAACCAGTGAAATGAGGTTGATTATTCAAGTACATCTTGACATCACCTTGCGATGAAAAGGTTCACACCCAGTTTGAATCCTGTCACTGGGAATGGAAAATCTATAGATTTATAAATCTATTTAGGGAAAAGTAGCCATCTTTTGCAGATTGTGTGTGTGTGTGTGTGTGCTGTATGTCCTCAAGGTCTAAAAACGATAGAAACGATGGAAAAGAATTGATGATGAGAGTTCTCTGGGACTTCGACAAAATGCGTACTTTCACCTTGACGCTGCACAGAACTCTTTGTGGCGATAATGTTTTTTCCCTAATGTGGTGGCTATGTACCCCTGGAATGGAGATGATCATTTTTTTCCATATTTCATTGGGTGTGTTTAGCATTCCATGCTGCTGCCCTGTCAACTTCCTGGAGTCTGTGGGTGGCTCGTCAGTGGTGGTGGTGGTGGTGGTGGTGGTGGTGGTGGTGGTGGGGGGGGCGTTGCCGGGGCGGTCACTGCTCTCAATGAGTCAGCTGAGGAAGCACATTTCTGCCCCGCTGATGCTTCATCCCTGGGCAGCTGTCCACTTCGGGGGCCGACTGACAGAGATGTTTCAGGATGACAGCGTTAGTCCTTAACTCCAGGCTGAATTACCGGGCCAGACGCTGGCAGATGAAGAAAAGCTCTCTCCCGGAGGTTACGGTTGGCGGGAAGTTGGCGGTGGGATGTTGGCAGCAGACTAAAAAACGCTGCAAGCTTTTGGAATGGGACTCTGCGCTTGTTTAGCCGTCGGGGCGGTGTAAGGTCTGGACTGCGCGAAGCGGTTGCCTATACAAAAAACTGGTGGCCCTGCTCTTGGCTTTGAGTCGAACTGCGGCCTCACGAGATGGCTGCAGGCTGGAAACGCCAATACGCCCTGCAAAAAAAATAGTCTATCTCAACAAGATTTCTCTTCTTACAATGAGACTTTGACATTTCTTCCCTAGTTGAAAACATGAGCTTTTTTAAGTTACAGTCTGCATGATGTGAAATTATTCTTACCCCGCTGGCAAATCTTGAGGCGAGCTAGACCTTGTCTCGCCACTTTGGCAACATTTTTGTCTTATTAAGCAAAAAAAAGTAATAGAGGGAAGATATTGTGTCTATAAAATTAGTCTAAAAGACTTGAAACGGACTTGCTTTTTCGGTGGCGCAGCAAATTGGCAGTAAGATGGCGGCAGACCTTAAACGCCCTTGCGGGGGATGGATGTAAAGCTAGGAAAAAACACCAGTTTCTCTTGCCCCCCCCCTCGTAATGGGCGCCCGTCTCCTCGTGATTGTGCTTTGATTTATTCGAGAGCGCCGGTGCAGCCAGTAGTGCAAAAGGCATCGAGTTTCATCCGTACGTTAGCGCATTCTTGGCTCTCGAACAGTTTTGTGAGTTCTTCAGTATGCTGAGTATTTGGACGAAGTGACCGGCTTTCTTCTGATTAAATAATTCACTCTGCTCTGGCGGGGCGAGAATGCAGAGGGTGAGCCTGGGGGAATTTTTTTATTTACCGAGTCCTCCTGCCAGGGAGCGCTCCCAGAAAGGGGTTTTGCTAGGGATTCTGGGAAGGCTGTGCGGAGAACCTGCAGGCTTTACCCCAATGCCCATGCCCCTCAGTGACATCCCGCAAACTGCTGCTTCGGGATACATTTCCGCGAGGCAGTTTCCTAAAAAGAGAATAGCCTGAGGGCCACTCGCTCTGCCGGGTGACCTATCTCGCAAGCCCTTTCAAGCTGTGCCTGGAGCATAAAAAAAAAAAAAACCGTGTCAAATAACTGCTTTACCCGTTGCCCTTATGCGCTGATGAGCCGTGGCCTGTAAAACAGTTCTTGGAGGGGGGTTATTGAGATGTCCGTTAGGTCCATAAAATGGCAGTGTTCCCTTTGACTGCTGTTGCTAAACGTCGCCCAGCATTTGGCAGCCAGAGCTTGCTGTGAATTCGCACATTGGGAGCTTTAGTGCAGCTATCTCTTTTGACCCTGCAATTGCTAATTGCATTGTCTCTCTTAGAACTGTGTTTGTTGAAACCAGTTAAATTCTGGCTCAAGTTTTATCCAATAAAACACCTGGCTTAGACTAACTGGGAATATAATATGGTTTAAAATTTGATTTCAACACTTCTTGCTTGTTGTAGGACCCAGTCTGTCGCTAGTCGTTGCTGGTCTGTCGCTGGTCTTAGATCTGTCACTGTTCAAGCTGCTGGAGTGAGCTGGTGCCTAAATTGGTGGATCAGCTAAACCAGCATGAACTGGATGAGGCTGGTTTGAGCTGGAATTTTCATCTTACTTGGCATTTCTTGTGTCGCTGGAGCATAACTGTGGAATGTTGACATGGTGAGAGCCAAGAACAGAGTGATCGATAGCTAATCATTATCCAGTAAAGAAAATGGGTGAATCAGTGTGGTAATGATGAGGTCAGATTGACTACAGATGCGGGTGATGTAGTGTTCCTTTCACTGATGGGCTGAGTTAACTTGCCAGAGGTAATGTTTGCCCTTGATTTTCAGTCAAAGGTTATGGACAAATTTTGCTTGTACCCTCGCAACCTTGGCAAAGTCCTTGGGCTGAGGGACCAAAGCGGCTCTGTCGCCACTATTGCAGAAACGGTGCTTGGCTTTGCCAGACTCCCTTTCCTCACAAACTCCTTTCCCTGGATATTGACGCTCCCGATTTGTCTGTGCCTCGAGAGAACTGACCTTTTAAATGTTAACGACTAGCACAGGCATCGGTGAGGGGTCAGAGCTTGACTTGGCCACCTGTCGATCGCAAATTACCGACCCAGAGTAGAGCCTTTCCTCTCGGCCAAAGGCCTATGCTCTCTCGTGAACTCTCACTGCCATCCGCTCGAGTTGGGGGGCTGAGCTATTTGTTTCCTGCCAGGTTTTCAAGAACTGAGAGGCCTCCTGTGCGTCACAAGATGGCCGCTATTGGGGCCTCCTGAGCTGTGTAGCACACTGCTTAGTGACTTCATCTTCCATCTTACTGTCCAAAATCTGTCTTAACAAGCATTTCAGTTGTAGTATGAGAATTCAAGTCTTATTTTTTCTCTCTTATTCATTCTCTTAAGCAGAAAATAGTTGCTTTAAGTTGCTGTGTGCTTGATGAGTTAACTTTCTCAGCAAGTTTCAATTCAAATCTTGGAATAAGTCTCAAAATATGTCCGTCTTAACACCTATTTTAGTCAGATCATGAAAATGAAAGAATTTTTTTCTCATATTGTTCCTGTTGATGGAGAAATTATATTTTTAAGTTACTGTGCACTTATAGGTGCCCTGTGTAATGGACAGCCAAAAATTAAATTCATTCTCTACACACCTGCGGAAAGTGAGTTGGTCTACCCTAGCGTAACAATCGAGAAATGGCGCAGTCCCTCCTCTCATGAAGCGTACTGTCCATGTTTCGTCCCCACCTTCCCAACGACCCCAGAGCCATAACCGACTATCTACAATCCAAACAGGGCCGCTCTGACTCCAAAACTCTGAGATGTGAACACATGAACGAACGTCAGTTGATGTCAAGTGATTCTGTGCTATGACATCTTCAAGCTACTCCCCTTCACCCGATCCAGTAAATATGTGTCATTGTTCATTCGAAATAAATTCATTAGCTAGATAACATTCGCTGCTGTTGAGCAAGCTAGCGTCAACGTAACGTTAGCTGATGTTAAGTGCTAATGCCGAACCAACATTTGCGTGAATAAATTTATCTAATGCCGGACTTTACCATAACCAGTCTCTGATCCCAAAATCAGCTGGCCAGTCGATCGCCACTGTTAGTTGACCATCACTTTACCGTACGTCGTCAAAACAGTTATAGCGGAGTTCAAAACTATGAAGTAATCTTAGCTGCACATGTACAAGTAAAACTAGGGACCAGATCATTTTAGAACGTTACGTATGCCGCCCGCCTGATGCTAATTTCACAGTATGCAACCAGTTTGCCTGATATGCAGTCTTCATTAGCAAGACCTCTTCAAGCAATCAAGTATCATTGGTCACAACTAAACATTTTGTCATGTTTCATTACATTATGCAATGTTTTCTGCTACGGTTTGAGCGTTCATTATCATCAAAGCCATTTCAAGCTTCTTAGCTAATGCACCTTCCACACGATTGACATCAGGTTGAAGTACGCCCTCAAGCCGTGCGATTTATTCGTGCACTGCAGTTTAGCTGGCTGTTATGTTGCCCGCATACCGTCACCCATGGCAGAAACTGGTATTATGACACAGGACGGTGCGCAGCTAGTGATTTAGCGTGCTAATTCAGGTTGATATCTCTGCAGCACTATACCTTGTCATCTTTTTTATGACATCATTGCCTTTATTTCTTCTCATTCTTTCACTGTGCCTAGCTCATTTTTTGGATATTTTGACCTCAATTCTTACACAGGGCACCTTTAAGGAGTAAAACTTATGAGCAAATTTTGAAATCAAATCATGAAGTGTGCCTCAATGGCAGATATTTTTCAGTCTAATGTATCCAAAAAAGTCGATTGAAATGAGATTTCAGGTCTAAATATAAAGCGAGTGGACGTATGTTTTTTTGTGTTTGCAGTGACCGTGGCAACGTTGTGTGACTGACGGGTCGAGACCCCACCTCCTCCTCCTCCTTGAATGGGAGCGTTCTTGGATGAATCGAGTGCTTGGCACATCCAGACCTATTTATTCACTCTGGATCTTGCTGTGTCAGGGTTGGGGGGAGCAGGGTGGGGCGGGGTGCTGGAGGTGGGGGGGGGTTGTGCTGCGTGTGAACAGATCGTTTTACAGAAGTGAAAGGCCAAGAGGCCAGCTACCCCCGCCCACCCAACGGGGGAAGCACAGTTGCAGTCGCCCGTCAAAGACGTTCCCATCGTCAGCTGTGCGTTTGGCAATGCTGCCGATGTTCCCTTTCTCCCCGCTCTGACTTTCTGTTTTTATTATGTCTGTATGAAAACTGGGGTTTCCACCTATGCAAATTCTCTGCCTCTTTTTTGATCTTAAAAAAAGATAAACAGAAAAGAATGACCGACATCACAGCTAGAAGCATTGTGCGCCTTTGAAGGCGTCATTGTCCTGTGAAACAGTGCAGCCAGTGCTTAGATTCATGAGATGCGGTGAAACGATTAGAGTTCTGGATATTTCTCAAATATTTGACGCTCGCGACTTGTGCCGTATTTCCTGCGCAGAAACAATACTGACTAGAAGTTCACATTACTGTCCTGGTCCGTGGACAATGAGAGCGATTGATAGCGCTTTCTGAAACAGTGGGTTTTCAGCAGGGATTAATGGCGAGGAATGTGTTGCACAAGGAAAGGACAACTGGATCGTTAATGATATCTATGATCAGTGACGTACTGATGTATTGAGTATGTGGCGGCCCCTGAGGCTGGGTTTGGTGTTGCTGCATTGGCTTCATTTTATGCCAGGGGTGTCAAACTGGTGCCACGGAGAGCAAAGAGGCTGCAGGTTTCCATTCTGACCGGAAACTCCAGCAGGTGATTTCACTAATTAAGTCCCTTCTCTCTGCTTGAAGGTGAGGTAATCAGTGAAGTCACCTGGTGGTTTTGGTTGGACTGAAAACCTGCAGCCTCTTGGCCCTCCATGGCACCAGTTTGACATATGTGTTTTATGCAGAAAGGTAATGTAATCACTGCCTGACTGGTGACACCCGGGCCTGGTGCTCACCAGCCTATAAGTTGCCTGCAGTTGATCATTCTCTCCTCTCTCCCTCTCCTTACAGATACCATGCTGCCAGCGTTCTGAGCCTGGGTTTCCTTTGTTCATTATTCTACAGCACTTACATACATTTTCCACTCAACCACCATGCACTTCATGCTTACTTTACTGACATTCACACCTTATGATTTGTGATTATTTGTGAATTTTATATTTTATATAGTTGGTTAAATAAATACATTTGTTATTCCTTTACAACGGTGTATCTCCCTTTTTTTCGTCATGGCTTTGTGAGCCAGGCTGTGACAAGTAGGACTCTGTGATTACTCTATAGGCTCTTTGATTTTGATATTTGAACACCAGTGGTACAGTTCCAGTCTGTTGGTACCCAAGTGCGGCAGTTGTGCGCGTTATGTGTGGAATGTTGAACAGTCATGTAAAGTAGATTGTGGGTAAGAAGAAAAAGTATTTTGGGGGGGTAAAAATTTCTGTTTGCATACAGATTCTTAATTCTCTCACGATTCTCTCGTGATTCCTGAAGGTCTGAGAGCACACATACGTATGACATTATAATAGTCTAAACTGAACATTCGAATCGAAGAGCCTACTGCTAACAGTACTTAAGTCACATTTTCATGCACCGCGAGGTAAGACTTGGGAAAGGTTTTTTACAGTTTCCTATGCCCACTACCTCGATTTACTCAAAATGAGCATTTAGTGACAAGAGTACTTTTAGCACTAGGGTCTTTATTTATAGCCTTACCTAGACGAATACTACATGTTTTTTGTGCTGAACTTGAATTGTGACCAAAATGTGACTTAAAGTGCTTTTAGCACTCGGCTCTTCAATTATGAATGATGTCTGAATGTGTTGATGTAACAGTCATTCCAAATGTTTTAAAAGCCACAGACTCAAAATTTTGAACAAGCTATCAGAATGGTCAACCCTTGAAAGGGTTAAAAATTAAACTGACTCTGTATTATTGCTCCTCCCACATTCATACTGTACTCTGGACCAATTCAGGCCCTTATTCTGTGTTTTTTTTTTTTTTTGTTTTTCTTTTCTGAGTAACAGTGAGTTGAACATCAGCTGATGCTCATGACCCGGATCTGAATGAAAGCACTATGGCCTGCCTGACTCTGTGACCGACTTGCAGCTGAAGCAGAAAGTTGAAAGAAGTTGAATTTACTGAATAAAAGAGGAATGTTTGGCCCAATGTAAAAACGCAAACAACATTGAGTACTTTTATTCATGTCATTAAACTTAAAATCTTAGTTTTGTGGGGACTTATAGTATCTACCTGTGGAAGGGAAAAATGTATGCCTCATTACAAGACTGAAAGCAGTTGTAAATGCAGGCAGGAGTGAAGTGACTCGCAAGCACAAATAGGAGGGCAGCTTCTCCCTGCCGTCACCAATCAGATGGCTTCTGGGTTCTACTCGCTCTGTTGAATGGAGGTAGGCAGTTAACCTGGGGCCCCTGCATTCAGGAAGGGGTTTATGATGCCTTGTCGGAGATCTGACTCTGTGATAAGAGTCTATAGGTGCGCGGGGGCAGGAGAGTGGGCTGTAAATAGCTCAGCGGTTGCCTTTGTAGACCTTTGCTAGAGTTTACAGGTAGCATGTATCGCAGTCACGTGCGCTGCGCACGACCTCAGCAGTGTCAGATAACCAAGCTAGGTTTTGTGTGTAATATGTGTGCGTGCAGTGTGTGTATGTTTGTTTAGGTGTGTCTATATGTGTGTGTGTGTGTGTGTGTGTGTTCTTGTACATGTTACAAAGTGAGAACCAAAAAATCTTTTTTTTTTTCTATGAAGTGGGGTCATTATTGGAAGTGAGGTCATTTCCAGATGTCCTCACAACCACAAAGGCAAATTGTGACTTATTAGTTAAGGTTATGGGTAATGTTCGAATTAGGGATACTGTAGATAATAGTTAGGGTTAGGGTTTGGGTTAGGCATGCGTTGCTTATTGTTGAGATTAGGGAAAGGCTGTTGAGACACAGAAAGAATTAATTGGAGTCAGTGTAATGTCCTCCCAAAGATATACTGTAATTACAAGGATTTGTGTACTCGTGTATGTGTGTGTGTGTGTGCGTGTGTGTGTGTGTGCGCGTAGAGTACTGTGCATCTACGGTAACGTCGTGGGTGTGAGGTCAGTTGAAGCCTTGCAGGTTAAGTTCCATTTGCATCAGTTCACCACAAATGTCGCAGCAGTGACTGTCTAGCGACGCGCAAAATTTTTCCCAGTGACAATTCTCTGCCATTCACACTTACTTTGCTGAAGCTGTTCTTGTCAATATACTTTGTTTTAGGGTTTCATTCTCTTTGTTTTTTTTTTCCTGAAAAAAGTCCCTGTTTGTTTGTAATTTGAAAAGTCCTACTGCTAAACAGGTGTATTCTTTGAGGCCGTTGATTCCAATTGCTGCTCTTTTACACTCCAGAATTTCCGCGTCTTGCTCACAGTGGCACAAGACAAAGGTTTTCAATTTCACGCGTAGCCTACCGTGTGCACCCAGATCAACCAGCAGGGGTCACTGACGGTCAGCAAGGCCTCCGCCGACCCATCCAATGGGAATCCAGCTGGGCAACTTTGGAGCTGATGAAGTGTCTGCCTGTGGCTCTGGTGCCCAAACACCTCCTTGAGTTCCTCCAGCCAGGTGTGTTCTGATTCTGGCACTTCAGAGTAAATCAGGGGCTTCGTTGGCAGTGTCAGGTCGCAGCCTGTAGCTAGGGCTGGGTAATATCGAATATCACAACATTAGTGACCAAATATCTCAATATTGATATTGTGGTAACATTGTCGGGATAATTATTGGTGCTTTCTCAAAAAATTTATACAGTGCCATTTTTGATAGTCATGAGTAATGTGGATATGATGACAAAATAGGTACAGGCAATGGCTAAAACAGTCTAATTGCATTCCCTCTTTGCTATGCTGCCTGAAAAACAAGATTAGACAACACGATATAATATGGATGTATTTCTAAGCCCTGCCTGTAGTCTAACGGTTAAGATGTTTGACTAAAACTCTGACAGTTGGAGTTTCAAGCCCCAGTAAGCAGCCACTGTAACAACATTCCTGCTGTTTGGCCCTTGAGCAAGGCCCTAAACCCTAATTGCTTCTGTCCGGGGGCCTATGGGGTAGCCGGCCACAGACAGCACTGGGACGGTCCGGGTTTGAATGGAGGGCCCTCAGGAGCCAGGCCCCCTGCAGCCCTGCTGTACCCTTTTATAGAAAGCACAGGTGCATGCTGGGATGTAAAGTCATGGCAGAGAACTCAGCCTGCCAGAACAGCTGCGAACAGTCTACAGTGCTTACGAACATATATTGGCTCGCTATCCAGATTATCGACCCGTACGATCAGTCGGCCCAAGAATAGATATTACAATGTGTTGGAGATGTCTTGCCATCTTATTTGGTGACAAAAGACATTTTTACTCTGAGAGAGTCTTGGCTACCGCATTCTTACAGCATTTCACAGATCAGTGGAACAAGGAAATTAATAAATCGCTGTGACCTTTGCAACTTTTCTGCTCCATTCTCCTTCTCTTGCTTTAATCCTTTTTAGTTCATATTGAGACACATAGAGCAGGTTCAAATAAATTTTGTCTAGTTTATTCAGGATATTTGTATGACTCTTTATGCAATTTTGGTTAATTAATTATAAATCTATTTTTATTTGTGAGTTGATTCTTTGCCTGGAGGAAAAAAATTTAGCTTTTTCCTGAGATCACAGACAGTTGGACTGCCTGTATTTGCATAACAGTTTGAGCCCATTTTGATTTAGCTTTAGCTCAGAAGATTTTGAATTTCAAAACGACGGAAGTGTCTTCAGGGGGGTTTTTTCTTGAGACAGCAGTTAAGTACTCCTTAATCACGTTTGACACCGAGACCACTCGTAAAGGCCGGCCTGATTTGCAAGTGAAATGGGGCAGCTCCAGAATATGGGGGGAGGGGGAGGGGGGGTTGTGGAGGGTGTTTTTTTTTTTTTTTAAGGATCCTGGCTCCTTCCTCAATGACGGTTGCTTCCTGAACGCTCTAGGTCAGAGATTAGTGGTCGTAACTGATGCGGGGATGTCAACCAATCAGAACCGGTCAGACCTGGTCATACTTTGCTTGTTTTATAGCGCTCTGTTTAACTTCTCTGCATAGCTAACCTCAATTGGCAAGTGGCAAGGGGTAAGTGGTCAGATGTCAAAAGGAGGATAATTTACTGATTCATTGATTCTGGAATTCATAAAGAGGCCATTTTTCGCTAAACAGACAAGCAAATCCTTTCCATTTTTCAAAAACTTTATTAAAATCAAGCGTGTTCCTAGGATACCTGGGCCCAGGCGGATGCGTGTTATCCTGCTGCCTGTCAGTCATAAGGCTCAGGCATGAATGAGTTCCTTAGCCTTCGCTCTCTTGAGAAATATCTGCCCACAGCGTGCGTGGGAGAGGAGCTTAGTTCCCCCAAGGCTCATTCCAGCTTTAATGACTCTTTGAGCCAAGATGGACGCCTCGGCTCATGCTGAATGAGCTGCTGCGCTGTACTGCCACTGCAGACAAAAGAGGTGTCTTAAGAAGTGCATTAATCCTGTAATGAGACTTAAACCTTTTGTCTGACGTAGTTTTTTCCCCTCCTTTTTTGAGCTTCTATCAGATTTTCTTAAAATGAGTCAAATTCTCTGGCCTCATTGGCAATGTGTATGTCCTGCATAACAAAAAAGTCATCAAAATAAAATCTTGGAAGTTAAAATACTTGCTGAGATGGACTTGTAGAGCTTAAAAAGAGGCAGTGGGATGGTACTGTAGAAGTACACAAATTACACCCCTACCAGTTGGTTTGATTGATGTACCTGTTCCAATTTTGCTTATAAAGCACCCAGTGCAGAGTATTATACCTTTCAGGCTTCATTAGGGTTTATTTCTTCCTGAAAAACCAGCAATCATCCTCCACCTTCTGCTTCTGAGAGGAAACAACTCCTTGAGCCAAGATGGATGCCTCAACTTGTGTTGAACGGGCCCTAACGCTGCAATCTGTTGTCTTTTCGATGTATCATCTTTGTGAAAGTGCACGGCAGGTTTAAAGCAGTTGCGCTGGCTTTCGGAAGGGCTTGAGGAATGGTCGGGTCGAGTCCCTGCCTGCCTTCCGCAGTTTGACCTGGAGGGATTCAGCCATAAAGTGGCAGTTGAAATTTGCAATGCAAATCGCCTCTCCTCTGTGTGTTTTCCATACACAAAAATTTTTATCTCTCCCGTCAAAATTCTCCTGGAGCTTCAAAGGATGCGTTTCAACCAGCCTTGAGACTGCAGTAATCGACCGAGCGGATCTTAATCCGCCGGTATGTGAGGTATGGGGTCTCGGCCATCCAGCTGTGAAGCGTTTGGCTGTGCCTCAGTGGGAATTTGTCATACACTGGCTAATTTGAATAAATATGAATGCGCTCTTGTCGGTATAGCAGGTGAGGCAGGCGAAGTATAGGCCTATGTTTTGCGCAGTCCGTCACGAGTGATTTGGAGGGAGTGTATGGCCACCATAAAAACAGAGCAACTGAGGGTCATGAAATGGGTGAAACCAGGTGCCAGCATGTCTTTCTAAAAAGTTTTTGCACTCAAACAAAAAGGTAAATGTGGATGTTGCGGTGATCTTCACAGATTATTTACGGTGAGCCCCATAATTCATTGGACAGCAACACGTTCATTTTGGTTCTGCGCTCCAGCACTTTGGTTTAGAAAGGATACAATGACAATGCGGTTGAAGTACAGACTGTCAGCTTTAATTTGATGGTGTTTTCATCCATATCAGAAGAACTGTTTAGAAATAACAGCTAATTTTGTTCAGTCTCCCCCCATTACTGCATTACTGTACAGTACAATACTCACTTACTGACCACATATCCTTTCCATATAATGACTGTTTGAAGTCTGTGACACACAGACATCACCAGACTCTGTATCTTCCCTGGTGATGCTCTGCCAGGCCTGTACTGCAGCCATCTTCAGTTCCTGCTTGTTTAGGGTACTTCTGGCCTTCAGTGTCCTCTTTGGCCTGTAAACGCATACTCAGTAGGATTGAGATGCGGTGATTGACTTGCCCAGCAGAATCAAAATAACAAAAAAAGTATCCCTGTCTGATAAATCATGGTGCTCACTGAATGTATTTCAGTGCTCACCGTGCCTTCTTCCCAGTCTACCATCCTCTTTGGTTTTCATTCGGCTTGAATTCTTAGTTTAGCTGAAATGATGGTCTGCTGATTTGCGGTTCAGTGAGGCCTGTGTTTACAGAGTTCGAGCGAATACCTCCAACGCTGTGGATCCCCATAAAAAGCGCTGAGAAGCAGTGGTTCTGGGTTAGATATGCCAGTCATTCGCCTGTGCTTGATGTGGCGCCTCTCCGAGTTTCAGGAAGCAGATGTTGTTTTTGTCCTCTCACTTGTTTGTTTCAGGTCCTTTTTTTTGGGAATTTTACATCAGACACCTACCCGTAAGGGCTGAAAGAATCCTTCGGAATCCGGGACGGATTTCTTACACTTACGGCAATAGCAGCCAGCTGAAGTAATGCTGACTTCTGAAGGGAGCATCTGGAATGCAGTTCCTCTTTGTGCAACTCAAAAGAAGACATATTTCTTGTTCTCTGGTATTCATAAAGCATTGCTTTTTCATAATGCTGTCTCAGGTGGACTGGCTTGCTTCTGTGACATTCACTAGAAGCTTCCGGTGTGTTATTAGGGGATGTTTTTTAAATCCTCTCTTTAAATCCTGGAAAATGAATTGTGAAACGATTGCCAATACTTGACACTAACAGTATACGTATCAAATTGCCAGATTGTAAGCAGTAAGCACTCAGCATATTGATCATTAATTAACAATATTATTACAAAATAAAAAGTTTCATGTCTGCAGTTAATTAATTTTATGTGGTGTAACTGTTTTCTATGTCTGATGCAATGCTTGAGTCCCACCAAGTATCAGGAATATAGTTCAAGTTTCAGTAGATGGGTGGCATTCTGCATTATGTCATGCCAGACACCACCTCTGTTGCCCTGCCAGTATTCATAATAATAATAATAATAATATATACAACAATGTATCCTAATCAAAAATAGTGGCACAGCCTCTCATTGTTATGGTAATTATGAGGTTTAGCCAAGAACAGCCAGTGAGGTTTGCACTGACAAACTCTTCCGACTGGGATTTATAAACCCCTTATGTAAAAGTGTGATTCCCAAACAGGCTCTCTGCTGTTTTAATCACGAGGTCGCACAGAACGGTGTCGGCGTTCTTTCAGGAGTCCCTTTTATTAGACAACATATTGTAAAAGTTAACTTTCGCCTGTGTCACCGGGTTGTACCCCCAAGGAGTCCTCTTCCACAACTCTCGAAGCATTCCAGTCTCGATATCAGCTGTGTCAAACTGGTTTGTAAAGGGGCCGAGAGGCTGCAGGTTTAGATTCCAAACGAGCAGAAGCACACCTGACACAACTAGTCACCTGTGCAGGAGATCAGTTGATTAGATTAGTTGTATCAGATGTGCTTCTGCTTGGCTGGATTGAAAACCTGCAGCCCCTCGGCCCTTTTATAGACCAGTTTGACACCCCTGCTATATATACAGAGGGACAGGTGTGAACGTGAACATCAGAGGAAAATCTTTATTGTGAACCTCCCGATGGCCCTGGGTATTTTAGTCCTCACACTAAAATGATTTCTGGTCCTTTTTCTGCAGATTAAGATGACAATTTTACCCATAAAGTGTGATATTTTGACTCATTATAAATTGACGATGGGATAAGCAGATTTGTCACCCAGACGGCGAGCGAATGTCCTCTACTTAAGACTTAAATGATAAAAAGTAAGGACTTTTTGGACGTCAGGTAGTGCAAATTTTGAAAGGTTTAGCCGGGCGTTCGTTTATCTGTCTTTTTATCTGAGTATCTTAAAATTAAGACTGGTTTAGATAGGCAAATATTAAATTAGACTCCTAACTTAAGAACTCATACTGGTCTAACCCTGTCTAAATTTTAATATGGCCCCCTGAAAGACGGCTGGACCTGCGTCTGGCTAAACCCTTGCAAGGGCTTGAGTAAACACTGCTCAGCTTTCACTTTTCAAGGCTCATGACACTCGGCAAATCTTCTCCTGGAGGTCGCAGTTTGTGTCGCAGCTGTTGTACGCGCCTATTAATACCGTGAGAAAGTAGTGCATCAGGACTTGCCTCTTAAAGATGGGGAATCGCGGGGTGTCGTTACGCAGCACGTGCCACCGCGCCACTTTGTATTAATAGCGTCTCTCTCGACTCTGACGCACATCCCATCTGGTGAGCCCTCACCTCTGAAACGGGCCGATTGTGGAAATAGTGGCACCTAGGAGTGACGACCATGCAGTTATCATCACGCTGTCGTACGAGTTTTAGTCGTGTCAAGAATCTTAAAATTGTATAAAGAATATTTATTAAATATCAGTTTATTGTAAGTTACTGTTTGCTTGATTGCTGCGATTTTCTATCACAATTGTCAAATGAGCATGGAATGAATCAAGGTATTGCTCGTCAGTGGTGATATTTTGGTTGTATTTTATTCCAAAAAAATAATAGAAGTGAGATTTTGAGAGACTAAAATACAAAATGGGAATTAGACCGAAAATAATTAGTTTGTGTGTAATGTGAGCAAAAATTGGTGAGTCGCACTATAATTTTACCCCTCCATTTAGAGTAAAAATCTTATTTCTACTGCTTCTTTGCTAAATAAGCGATCAACTTTTCCTCTTACAGTATAGTCCCCAGGCCATGGTTCTCGCTTTCTCCCCTGTACTGTCAGGTGAAAACCGAATCCAAACATATCCTGCTGCTCTGTGTCGAGTGTATTTAATGTGTGAGTGGGAGTCGGGTGGAGTTTGTCTCCGTAAGCTGACAGTTATGCAGCGTGTTGTCTTTGTGTGTGTTTCGTCTCCCACTCCCCAGAGAAATGAATCCGTGGTGTGCCCCAGGTAAAGAGCAGGTGTGAGCTCTCCAGCCACCCCTTTGATTGGCTGAACAGCAACGTGTGTCCAGGACAATTCAATGGGAAACCAGCATAGAGTCTCAAACCCTTTTATTAGTGGAAAGCTGAATTACAAACAAATCATTTATGAGTTATCAAGGCCATTGGCCTCGGTCAATATCGGTTTCTTTGGGTCCATAAAATCTGATATTGCCCAACTCACGGTCAGTGATTGTTTTATTTCATTTACAAATCAAAGTTTGTCGGTTTACCATTGAAGGACAAGTAATCCTTGAATAGTTTAACAGCTACGGATGTAGTTTCTTTGTGTTGGCCGAGTCAACATTGCTGAGAAGCGTCTCTTTCATCGCCAATTACAGCAAAACGGCTCGTCGTTTCGTTTACGTCTGCTAACGATGCCTGACGGTACGCTCTCACTGGTGGGATGGAATTTTTTTTCTCTCCATAGTTCTCATTGGTTGAACCACAGGGCAATGTCACTTTTGATCGCTGCACAGTGGAAGATTTTCAGGGCAATACCATGTTTTAATGCAGATCACATGACCCTTTATTCACCAATGAAGAGGCATGGATAATTTGTAAATGTAATAATTGAATTTATGTGCATTTTATCTACCCATATTTTGTCACTGTAGGCCAGGGGTAGGGGGCCCTGCTCCTGGAGAGCCATCACTTAGCCTGTTTTCGATCTCTCTCTGCTCTCACGCACCCGATTCAGATAATTGTAACCTATCAAAGGTTTGATAACCAATCATTCATGTGAATTCTGTGTGTTTGAGGAGAGAGACGTCTAAAACATTCAGGGCTATGGCCCTCCATGAGCAGGGTTCCCTGCCACTTTTATGAGCTAAAGCTAGGTTGTCTTCGACATGAGTATTGGCGCAACACTGCCCTTTTATGTTGATGTGGCGAATAGCTTGTGATTATTGCGTTGCAAATAGCATGTAAAAAATGTATTCCCGTATGGGTAAGTATTGTAGTGTTATATTTAGAATGAACTAGTCTGTAGCTAAATAAGGCAAAACTATTTCCAGTGCGGAGACAGTCAGTCATTCAGGATTTCCCAGTGGGGTGGGACTATTTCACTCTTCAAGCAAAAAATGCTATGCCTAGATTTTCCTCTGCAGTGAAAAAAATATGTAAGTTTTGAAATCTCATTACACCACTGCAATATTTGTTAAGACACATTTTTCTGCAGTGGAGGCCAAGTGAGACATCGAATTAGAGACCAACACGGCTCTTTCTGCTTGAACCAGCTTCCTCTGACAGAGTTTTCAAGTCAGGCGTGCTGTCGAAGTCCGCGCCGCAAAGGAAATGGTCTGAAGTTCATAAATACACTCGAACACGTGTGTTGTTCTTAGAAATTATCTTCGTTATACTGCCCGGGTGGGAGCGGTATTGCTGTCACCCTAGAACTAAGTGCATCTCCTCATTTGCTCTGGTTTGAATTCCTGCGCAGTCGGCGCCTTCCGCAGATTGAAAGGTGTAAAAACGTGTTGTAACTGGCCCTTTGTAACGGTCTCCCTTTACTCCCAAATGGAGGTAATATCAGGGGTTAAATTACTGTTCCTTGTACCAGATAATGATGAACTAATTGGAATTTGAATTGACCTGATGCGGTGATAATATTTCGGTCTGGTCTCATTTTTCTTGTCTGGAGAGAAAGACGTTCCTGTCAGAATTATCAGAAAACCATGGAACATGGAGCGTTCAGCAGACGTTTCTCCATGTAAGATGACCTACTTACTTAAAGCTTCATGAATGTAAATCTGTGTGTGTGTGTGTATGTGCGTATAAATATACATGCATGCAAATGCAAGGTATAATAGCCTTGAGTTGTCTTTGGTTGATGTAACACTTAAGTTCTGTAACAGCGGATATTTGCAGATGAAGAACAGATTGTGACTGGCATGTTGTGGCACGGTTATCTACACTGAGCTGTGTTGCTGGTGCTCTATTTCAGGGCAGCACACAGGATGATGGAAGCGTTTGGCTAAAAAAAGCCAGTTATTAAGCGAACAGGTGGTACTGCAGAGGGGGTTGGGAGATTCTGCCATTTTTTCCCACCTCTCAATTAAAAACAGAAAAAAATTTGGGGGAATTTCTGGTTGTACTGTATGTGGGTAAAGAACATGTAAAAAACTTAGATAAGTTTCAGATTTGCAGGAAGCCACTCATTTCAGCTGCAGTGTGTGTGCGCATGTGGGCGTGTGTGAGCGTGTGTACGCGTGATTATGAAAAGGCCAGGTGATGGGATAAGCCTGCAACTGGCACTTATGATTTTTTTTTTTTTCCAGCTAAGAAAAAAGAGTAGTTAGGATGACTCTGCCCGTCACATGATTTACACATGGAGGTGGAAAGTTCTGTTTTGCCCACAGTAGGTGCACCTGGTGTCACCTGTGGCAGGTAGACTGATGGAGCTCACAGCTATCACGTCACTTCTGACTGCAGTTTGCTGGATCTAACCTGCAGGCTCTCGGTCACAAGACCAGAACTGTAATATTTATTATAAGCCTGCTTTTTCAGGGGACAGAATGATGTTTTATATATATATATATATATATATATATATATATATATATATATATATATAAAAATAAAACGTTAATTTTTTCTGCTTGTATATCAAGCTATTTAGGCTGAGGTTTTTCTCAGAGGAGCCCTCAATGTACAAATGTCCATGTTACTGTGAATCAACCCTTGTCGACTACATGTAGCCTTTATTGGAATTGGAATGTACTCTGATAGATTTGAATTAACTCTGACCACTGTACTAACGCTAACTTGGAATTGTACAAAAGATACAGCATTAAAACGGAACCTATAAGCATTAAGCTAGCGGCACAATATAACATATAGCAGGGCTGTTTTAGTCGCCACCTCTGTTTGATGCAGAAAGTTGGTCATTCCTGAACATCATCAGGTCCGTCATTACATTACAGTTATTTAGGAGAAGCTTTTATTCGAAAGGGCTCATTCAGCCTTGGTTTGCCTGTACAAGGGGCTCGTGCCCCCAGGAGCAATGCCAGGTTGTGGACCCGACAGTTATACTGGTCTTATTTCGGGTCCTGTGGGCCCTGAACCTCTGGCATAATCGTGTCCCAGTCACACACTGCAGTCTGGCCCGGTCTAGCTTACTGACCTCGAACATCCCTGTTGAAAAAAGTGGGAACTCTGCCATGGATCCAAAAACATGGGGGTTTTCTGGTGAAACGTGAGGTTTTGTGTTGAGTTGACATGCACACTGGTTAGTTCAGTTTAGTTTAATTTTATTTCTATAGCACATTTTCGAGAAGACTACCAAGGAGATGCTTTGCTGAGTTAAGTAAAGGGTACAGAACGGGAGTACAAGCCACAGGGCTGAACCCGAAATGGCAAACGCTTGGGGTAAGAATACAAACTACCCAGTGGGTGGAAGAGATTCAGGCACGATGATCAGAAAAATCTGCCCCAGGAGGAGAAATGTGGATATATCAGCTATAGTCTTGCAAACTGTTAGATAAACGTACAAAACAAAAGCCAAAAAATGAGTTTATTTGCATTATATTTATATTTGTAGTTCTAGGAATATCACTACAGACCATTTGGCATCACACCAGCCGCTGCAGTGATGCTGGTATTGTTTTCAGTATAGCAGTCTTCATTGTAACGTGTTCAGTGAGTGTGTACTCCAGACCACACCCATCTTCAAACTCAGCCTTCCTTTTCACCCCCACTACTCGCCTGTAATGTTATCTGGTTGCATCTTAAAAGGTTGCGATCCTTTCGTGTTCACAGATATTGTCCACAAACAGGAACACAGACAGACATATTAACACCTGCAAAAATACTCAAAACAGATTTCGTAGTAGTTTTACAGTAGTTTTAGTGTAGTTTTGTTGTAGTTTGTGGTGAGGAAGGACACACGCGCACACAGATCAACTGAATCAATGCTAGCATCACTATCGTGGCTGGTAATTAAATCTATTTTGGACAGCATAAGACAAAATCTGCCTATGAGGTGACAGAATTTGACTCATTTCAAGATTTGTTTGTGGAATTTGAAAATTCCACTTGTCAAGCACACAGTTGCCTAAAACAAGTATGGGAATGGAAAAAAAAATTACATTTTAAGTCCTGTGATAAGGCTGAATATTCGTGGATGCGGGCATCTTTTGCAGTGCAGAACTGACACAGAAATGCACCGTGAATCCAAACGTTCCCGATAGTTTCGCTCCTTTCGGCGACGGCTTATTCGGTTTCTCTGCTTCCCTATTGCAGGGTGGCCATGTGACCTTTGACCTTCTGTGACCCTTCAACCCCGCGGAATGCAGAGTCGTGCCCCGAGGTTCCCTCTTCGCCTCCCAAGGGGGGGTCCAGCACGCGAGGGGAACAGCCAGCGAGCGTGTAATTTGACGGTCGCGGAATGAATTGGCGCATCTTCATCAATCTTCACTACACGCTGGTGAGAATGTCCCTAGTGGAGTTAAATAAATGATTTGTGTGTCTGCATTGTCTCCCATTAATCTCAAACGAGACTGTGAGGAGATGGTAATATCAGGTCTTGTGTCTGTGCGAAGTGCTTATGAACAAATGCTACATCGCAGTAGATAAACCCCTGCCAGAAACCAGCATCGCTATTAAACATGAAACAACAGAGCACTGTTCTAAATCTGTCACTTTAAACTGCTGTATGCCTGCCGTTTTTCATATCTACAATAAACCAGCATCAGTTTGGTGGTGAATGACTCGATTGGGACTGTAGATGGTCATACTCCTCATCATACTGTATCGTGATAAGCTGTGTTGGGCTCCCGACTGGACAGCTCCTGTATCTCCTGAACTTTGAGATGTTCACACATTAAATGATTAATTATTAAATGATTAATTAGGTCTCCCATTGGCTGGAGTCCACTCCTCTTGTCCTCTCTAAGGCCTGATTTGCCTGCTGTTGAAAAGAGAAAACCTCAAAGTCCTAATGACAGAGGCACATTCACACGCACACATTACATTACCGCTATTCAGCTGAAGCCTTTATCCAAAAAGACATGCAGTTGTAGCAGCTAAGCCGAGGCCAGCACCTCCCCCTCCCCAACTCCCTCGGAGTAATGTGGGGGTTGCTCAAAGGCCCACACACTCTCACACACACGCACAAGGCCAGGTCTTACACACAGGCTTGGTGTGTCTAATTATAAGGCCAAGCAATGGTAAAACTGTTGTCTGGATTTTAATCCAAAATGGCTCCATAATTGTCAGTAATGGAGTTGCTAGAATCACTCCCTCCCAGTCCACATCCTGTCTCTCCTCCTGTGCTCCATGGAGGTCTGTCTCAAAATGAGAGGAACTGATGAAGTGTGCTGGAAATGGAGGCTTTCTGGTAGTGGTCTGTGCTGATGAGCTGGTGTCTGGAAGGTCATGGTTTGAGTTTTGATCGGGAAACACTGGTATGAGATCTGGTATTGATATATATGCAGCTACTTAAATGAGCAATACACTAACACAAAACATTAGGTCAGTGGAAGAGGCCCCTGGATCACTGTGTACCACAGGAAATAAATGTGTTGCACTTTCCGGTGGTTTCTAAGAACTGTGTTTGCTGTCTCAAAAAAACCGGACACTTTCGGCCAAAACGGGAACTGAAATATGCCGGGCTTGCACTGGAAGTGGTGAAAGGCTGGTTCCGGTCTGACAGTGTCTTACTGTGCGGCCTCATAAGTGTCTGGACAGTGGTGCAATTTTTTGCTTTATGACTGCACCACAACAGCGGAGCTAGCCCTGCAAATGCAAATGTCCATGTGTGATTAACTGACTGAGCAGCTGAGTGGTGGAATTAGCTCAGTGCTAACACTTAGTGGGGAAAAAACATTAAGGCACAAATGCAAATTAACATTGCGGTAGCAGTAATATTACTGGTTCAGCTGTATGCGGGGTTTTGCCGTGGTTTATGTTGTTTATGTTCTCAACATGCTACGGCACATTGGATTTGGAAAAAGTGAATATGAGATATAATTGCAGACCTATGGTCATAAACCCTGTACCAGGAGAGCTAGCATCCTGAAGGTTTTCACACCAACCACAGCAAAGCATATCTCATTTCTGGAGATGTTGATGAGCTGGTAATTAGCCAAATCAGGAGTGCTGAATGAGGATTGGAGTGAAAACCTACTGCATGGTAGCTCTCCAGGATCGGGGTCGAGGACCGCCAGTGTATACAGTCCGCTTTATTTGTGGCCTTTGACATCCACAGAAAAGTAGGGGCTGGTCACTGTCTAAATACTTATATTTGGTCTTGCCTCACTGTAACCACAGCCTCCTGCAGTAGAGAAGCCTCTTCAAATACCTCTGGTCCCAGCACAAACCCGTGAGGCATTTCTCACTCCCGCGGGTGCTTCCTCTCCCGTGCAGCACAGAGGACGTTATTGGGATTCGCGGTAACAGAACACGCCGCGGTTCCCCCCCCTCCCCCCCCTCCAGCGGGCGAAGTCGAGGGCGGCGATATCAAATTGGATCCCGAGCACGTTTTTTTTTTTTTTTTTTTTGGGAGTGCTTTCCGTGAGCTCAGCTTTCTGCGGCGTTCCTGTTCCCGTCGCCCGCTAGTTCACGGAGTTCAGCCGGCCTCTCGTCCCCTCAGTCTCTCTCACAGAGGCTGGAAGGAAGGGGGGGAGGGAGCTGGAAACGTCCCGCGATCAAACAGACAAGAGTGTTTTGAATTTTTGTTTTCCGGTCGTAATTTTTCGGTTTGCCATCCAACTGCAGACAGATTTAATCTCCCATTCCTGAGATGTCGGCAGTTTTTTTTTTTTAATGGACTTTAAAATTGGTCATGCTTTTTCTTACTTCCATGTTTTAAGCTGTCACTCTAAAATTGTAATTTTCTCTACAAAATGAAGGATGGTGGCGCAGTTTTTTCTGCTGTGCGGTGTTTAATTTTCATTCATGTCTGTCTTGCATTACATTTCAGGGATGGGCAGTGTAGTGCTGTTGAATCATAGTTAAATGTCTTCAGTAAGCAGTAGCCAACTATGTTGATGTGCTCTGTACGGGCTAATTAACACCAAACTTTTTAATCTAGAGTCGATTATTCAGATTTAGCTGCAGGATCAACATGCATATTTTATTTTTGTCTTAATAATTTTAAAAAATTTTTTGACAAAATTGTTGAACTTCAGTGCTGTATGTCACCAGACATCTTTTATTTATATTCATAATTTATGTTGACCATGTCTGGCAGCGGCAGTTTCTCTTTGCTTTGTCGGCTGTTTTATGCCATAAATGAAATTCCCTGTTATATTTAGAAATTCAGTTTTATATCATGTGGTCTAATTTCCCACTCAGAAACGATGATGTTTACAATATTATCAGGCGACTTTCCCCTCATTTGCAGTGCGACTGAAGGGGGGATTTTCCCATTTTCAGAGAATTAGCATCATGGGTGTGTCCTCTGTGTTCAGTGAAACGAGAAAGCGCTCAATGCAGCGGTGCCCACCAGCTCTGAGTCACAGTGATTTCTGTCCTGCACATTTGAATACCACAGTTTGAAAAAAAAAAAAACACCTTATCTGACTCATATTAACTTAAACATTTTGACAACTTGCATAGTATAGCCACGGCGCATCGCCAGAACAGTGTTGGTAAAAAACCACCATTTCACAGAAAAACACAATTAATTCAGTCCCAGATGCTAAAGGAGCACGTAGCTGCTTTCCGTAATGTTGTTGAACCCCCGACTCAGTCCTCCCACGCTGCACTATCAGCTATGAAATATCTTTTTTATGTTTTCACACACGTTACACTGAACTGCAACCTTTGCCAAAAAAGAGAGCATATAATTACAGGAAGAGCGGCGTAAAATTATCGTCTGAATTATCGTCACGCATGCATACGGGGGGGCAAATCCAGTTTGCCAAGCGTAAATGTCTTCAGACTGTGGGAGGACTCTGGAGAACCTGGGGGGAACCCTATGATTACGGGGAGAACATGCAAACTCCATGCAGGCCCCAGACCCTCCACACAGTTAACGCCCAGAATCAAACCTACGACCTTCTTGCAGTGATGCAACAGCGCTATCCACTGCTCTATCGCGTCTTCTCGCTGAAATGACGTGCTTTCAAATTTTTTGCGCATCGTAACATAATCTCCACTTCTTGAAACGTATCATGACAATACAGCTTAGACCACTTCTATGAGTTGGCTTAAAGCATTTTGTAGTTTAACAATAGTTGTTGTTTTATGTAACTAACGTGCAAAATCAAAGTTAATATGCTTTGTGTTTAATTTTGCAGTTCTGAGTGCAAGCTGTCGCCTCCCTTAAATAGTTTTTTTTTTTTTTTTTAAACGTGTTTTCTGCCCCATTAGCTGTGAGCGTAGCTGTAGGAAAGAGGCAGAAAAGTACAGGGGGAAAGATTTTTGGGGACAGTGAGTCTTTCGCCTCTCGGGTGTCGGGACATCCCCACTCTGCCCCAGCTCTCTGCCTCGTAAAATCGCGGTAGCGTGCGCGTGTACCGTCATTTGAATAGTTTCCGACCACGGCACGGGCCCTCCGTCAGGGAAAAGCACCCCGCGTCTTGTCAGGGAAGGGAAACCAACCAGAGCAAAAAAAAAAAAAAGTCCTCAGTGTTCAAGTCCTGTGATATGTTTGAAATCTTTTTTTTTTTTTTCCCCTCTTTCTCTTGAATGCAAAGACCTCGCTTGTTTTAAGTTACTCTTGGCTTGAAATTATTTTGCTCTTTGGCGAATCTTGAAATGGGTAAAACTGTTTTACATCATAGGAATTGCACCTTTTTTTTCTTTTTTCCACAAAACTAATAGTCAATCGAGGAGTTGTATTAATTTTTTTTGTGGAGTGAGTCAACGCGAGTCAAACAATGTAGGCAGGGAGAGAAAGTTGTGGAAATCAGAAGCACAAATTGCTTTTGCTCATTTTAAACTTAATTGTGACAGACTCCCTTTTCTCAGGTCTTACAGGCTTTCAATTTGACAGGTCCTGAAATGAACAACAAGTATTGACCTAAAAATCCATGGCAGGGGCCTCAGACCCTCACATGCATGCTAAGCACTATAAAACAGTCCTGTCTCATGCTTTGTATTCATTTAGCTTTAAACAATCTTGACAAAAAGGATATTTTATTTAACTTCTACATTTTTTATGGAACCCTAATCACCATTGCCTGCAGAAAGCTGTTTAGTTCAGTTTGGTGGCTGTGTTATTGATGTGAATTAATACACCTCCATCAGTTTGACCTTTTCAGTGTACTTTTTCTTCTAGATGCTGCGCCCGTTTAGATAAATTTCTCCAAGTGTGTCTGTATTTGTTATTGTTGTACAGGGCATTGCTGTACTGTAAGCCACCAGGATTTCTTTTTCAACATTTCACTGATAATGTGTCCTCTCACATGGTGTAGTGCCTAATTGCCTTTGTGTACCTCCAGTCAGTGAAACTCATTCTGAAATTACCCCTGTAAATTCATAGAGGAACCCTACCTTATTCAGGAGTGTCTTTGTTGGGAAAATTTATCTCTCTTGGGTTTTGTAACGAACTGAAAAGGGTTCCTCCATCGAGACAGACTCAAGAACCCTCTCTTTTAAGAGTGCAGCACAGTTCTAGAGAATCAGTACCTGGAACACCGCGCACCAGATTCAATTCAGACCAAAAGCCAACAAAGTAAGTGTAGTCTTCTGATTTAGGGGGAACACTGGGTATACCGTGGCGATAGTGGAGTGTTTTTTCCCCTCTGAAGATGTGGGAATACATTAGCAAGCCCAGGCTCTACTCTGAAGCCTCGGCTCCTATGTGTGGTTTCTTCTCTCTCTGCACTCCTACACTGAGCCGCACAGGACTGTCGCTGGTTTAGAGCCACAAGTGTGGGGTTAAACACGGCCGTGAGGTTTATGTGCTGCAGGGACCCTCGTGGTTATGCCACCGGCTGACCTCGTTCATATAAAACAGATCCACACACACGCACACACGTACTGTCTTGCATACACACACCTGTCCCTCATACACCTGGCCACGCCCGGTTCTGCTACAGAGATGGTGTCAGAAGGTTGTGCCTCATGCTCCGTAACAACTGCAGGCTGCAGGTGTGTAGAAGCCTCCTCTATCCCATAATGCTACGCCACACACACTCTGAAACAGCTGCTGGGGGAGCAGATGGGCAGCTCATATATCAACCTCCACGTGTGCCTCCATGTTGTTGTACCAACAAACAAGAAACCTGTAGAAGTACTCCATCACATCACGTGCAGCACTGATGCTGGAAACCGTCAGGACAGGAGTATATGGGTCTGGTTGGCCTGCACTCCAAAATCTAAACAGTGATTAATCTCAAAACAATTATGTAATCTTTATATGTAGACCTCAAATCTTTCGCATTGAGATTAACTTCTTGGTTTTGGCTGTGATCAGAACAGGTATGAGAGGTACACTGCGAAAAAACCGAGATGCATTTTACATGTGGACTCGTAATTTTATTAATTTTATAGAGCAAGATATTTTCACTCATTAACGGATTTGCCTATGGGGTGAGAAATCACACGTCTTTTAGAAAAAACAGTTAACTTACGGAAAACTTTTGGCCCGCTGATACTTTTGACTTGAGACCATTTTTTAAGACCATTTTTGCGGTGTCAAAGGTATGAGCGGTATGGACGAGCCATTTCCTGGGACAGAAACATTTCTTCTGCCCCAGAGCCCGTGAAGAAGAATGTCGCTCAAACCCTCGTAATTACTCTCAGGTGACTACACCTGCGCATTTCCCTGGGTCATCTGCCGCTGAATGGCCGAACGGCGAGGACGACACTAACTCACTCTAGTTTGTAGCCTTTACTGCCGGAAAAGAGCATACTTTTCATTTTTGTTCAAGTTTCGTCACTCCTGTACAGTTTTAGGCCTTGGAGGCACAGTCCGCACATCCCGCTGTATTGTGTTGGAAATGCTGGTCTCTTCGGCTGAGGCTTTTCTAAAGCTGAGAGGTTTATGTTCGTATCTGCTGACATTTTTGGGCACTTCCTGATGTTCTGTTGCTGTGTTGCTCACTTTTTGCGAGTGAAAGTAATCTGTTTCTAGCCTGTTTTCTGGAACTTCCTGTGGATCTTTTGGAGGCAAAAATGATCTTTATACATTACAAATGTAATCAATAGATTTACTGTAACTATACTACAGTTGTACAGTTGCGCAGTTAGGTTATCCTGCATAAATTGTAAAATATAGAAGGACACCCATATGAATGAGTGCAACTACTGTGTTGGTGGGTTGAATGCCAGCTGGAGTGAAATTTATAGAGTATGATTTCCGTCTTTTATTTGTTGCTGTAAATTAGCATGGCATATGCAGTGATAAAAGCTCAATTTATTTTGGTCCAGTGGATTTTCTGGGGCAGTCTGATCTGCAAATTTGTGAAATTATGACTGTACCTAAAATAAATGAATCAGTGAATGAATGACGGACTGAAAAAAAGCATAAACGAATGAATTATTGAATGAATGAACTACCAGCATTTACCCCTCTCCAAGGACTGAATGGGCTTTGACCTGTGTTCCTGGAACAGCGTGAACATGTGACCCCCACTCTCCGGTCACTGAATACGGAACACTCAGTCCCTCTGTGACATCAGCGATCTCCAGCGATGGAGTGGAGCAGTTCCGGAGCGTGGCACTGCTGTGGCACATGCAGGGTTTAAAGTTCTCGTCCCCAAAGGCATCCCTTGCGTAACTTGGCTAATGCTGATTAGCTTGGCAAAATTTCCTAGTGGTTATAACCGCTACACGGTGGAAGTCAGTGGTGCATCTATGTAATGCTGCACTGTTCTCCGTAATGCAGTGATTAGCGTGCCTGCGATAGGAAGCAGAAGGGTACTGATTAGCCCTTTGACCTTTCAAATAACTATTTTAGTATCAGTTACTGAAATTTCGGATGTGCCTGTTCTCCCTTTGTAGTACACTGAGTGCAAGTCTGTGTACGATTTTGTAAGGCTGGACGTGATCAATTCCACTTTTGCAATTCGCCTCCAGTTTCACTTCTGCCAATGCTGAATCTGACCCGTCTCAATGGAGAGAGGCCAGCTCACTAGCAGAAGAGGATACAGCTGATCTTGATTAGCGCTGTACCGAGAACGATGATAAGACCACTCAAAGCTCGCTGCAAAAATTTTTTCTGAGACTTCACCAAAACAAATGGCAAACTGCCAGCTGCTGTCGTTTCCCCGGCCAACATTAAAATGCGGCGATCAGCAGCTATGTTGGGAAGATCTGATCGTCTCCTTATTACGACTGTTTCACTTTATAGCGGCCTGGGCCGTAATCTTAACCAGCTGAAAAGCGCTGACCATAGATTAACTGCACCCTCAGTTTGTCCTGTGACTTGGATTTGAGTTCAAGTTCTTAGGGGAGTCGCCTCTGACATAAGATGTGCAGCTGAAAAGAGGTGGAGACTGTGTCCATGAGTGTTGAGCGCAACGGATTTGATCAGTTGAAAATCTATGGAGAGGCTTGTCTGGGATTTCTCACAGTCTTAATACCCCATTCAAACTGTTGTAGGCGAAGTGATCAGGCTCAGCAACTGGATGCTCTTCACTCTTCAGGAAACTAAAATATGATATATTTGTCATCGTTGGGCAAGGTGCAATATTTGCATTTCATTATAGCTTCCCTCCGAAAAGTTCATCGAACTTTGGACGTCATCAGTCGTGATTTGGCTCGGAATTTCTGGGCCTGCAGTTGTGTACGGTTTGTATCTGTGTGGTGCTTTCCGCTGGCACTTTCAGGAAGTCTTGTCACCATGGTGACTGCGGAGGTGTAGGGGCCCCTGTGGTGCTGGGAGTTGTAGTGTAGGTGACGCCCATGTGAGAGCTTTTATCACCCCACCTTTCTTCAGGTAGAGACACTGTTATCCCAGCCCTGTGAGGCGCGTACCAGTCCCCACTAAAGAGGTGTAGGACATGTAAGGGATAATGTAGAGTGAGCCGGTCACTATAGAGAAATAAACCCCTTCAGGGTGATGTAGGACCCGATAGTGATCGGGGTCCTACATCACCCTGAAACATTATCTCACTTATTACACTTATTACGACTACTCACTAAAGAAATCAAAAGTTTGACATAAAATGTTGATCTAAATATGATTTTATTGATTTACAAAAGTTTTCATTGCTTCTGGTTGAAAAAATAGTCCATTGCTTGAAAAAATAGTCCGTTCATTTCTACGGTTGGAACTGTGACTGTAAGCAATGATAACTCGATCAGAAGCGTCCATAGCAACGGTCTGCTATTCGTGGCAACGGTCTGCTATACAGAAATAACAGACCTTAGAATGTTGTAATTGACCAATCAGGATCGAGCATTTGACAATGCCGTGTAATATACCTTCTGTAACACTGGGAAAGTGTTTTATTTGTGTGTGTGTGTGTGTGTGTGTGTTTGTGTGTGTGTGTATTCTCCTTCCCGCTGCATATTTAGGACAAGAAGATGTTTTTAACAAAAACATGGCGGACATGTTTTCTAAGTGAAGACATTTTGGCCATTCCTCGCAAGTACATAGAGAAATGGTAGCTTATTGGTTTAGATTAGATCTAGGGATGGGTCCGGGTTAGTGTTTGTGTTTGGCATGCAAAAGTGGAAGAGACTCATAAAGAATGAATTGAAGTCAATGAAATCTCCTTATCAGGATAGAAGTGCAAGGATGTGTGTGCGTGCATGCATGTGTGCACTCTTCATGAGCTTAACTCTTATGTGCCACAGTTGTACGGGTCTTCAATGTTGAGTTTTTCAGCAGAACGTGGTCTTCTCAAAATGGAGTCTTGTGGGCACAAACTGATGCTGATGTTCTGTGGCTTTGCTCTCATTGCAAATTTATATCTCGTCTGATTATCAGTGGTGTCTGAACATCCTTCAGACGTTACGCAGCGCTTTGAGAATTAATCGCTGCTTGCTGCAGGGCGGTGTTCCGCTTAAATTTCTGTTCGAAATTCTAGCTTGCATTTTCTTGTCTCAGCTGAAGTTTTTCCTACAAATTACAGCATTTACAAAATTTATTTTAATTTGTATTACTAGCATGTCACAAATTCACTGAGCTGGTGCTGGATTAGCTGGTACTGGACTGCACAAAATTGTGACTTTTTCTGGCAAACTTGTTTGCTTAATTTTGTGATGTACACTAAAAATGTCCCAGTGTTAATTCAGCTGAAATTTCAGTACGCATGATTGCACAAAGGATTTTCCAGGAGGGTACTGTGTGAGAGTTTCTGTCCATTAAACATTGTGCTGTGTAAAATATATTTCACGTTACGAACAGTGTCCCTACACTTCACTCACTGTCAAGGAAGATATTCACGGAGTCATTTCCTGTATAAGCCTTTTATAAAACCTTTTATCTCCATTCACTGTATGGTTTTGTGACAGGTGGAAATCGCTTTTTTCCTCTTACTCACAGATTCGCATTGTTACCGAACAGTGACTTCAATTTGCCGTATTTGACCTGCTTTGCAATAAAGTTTTCTTTGAATACTAAGCTGGAATTCCCCCCCCCCCCCACATTGTAAGGCTGCCCAAGAGAGGCCCAAGGACCAAAATCACAGCCCTGATAGGAGGATAAAACAAATGCTTTATTTTACTTTCACTCTTATTTTCTTCACAGGTGGACCTTTCTGGAAGAAGAGCTAACTATCCATCCAGAAACACTGCAATTCTGCCTGCATTGGCCTTTTAAAATTTGGAAAGTGGAGTTGGCCCTCCAGACCAGGAGGCAGCAGAGTATTTTGTTGTGTATCTGTATAATCAGGGGGTCCAGGGCCATAGAATTCTGCTCCCCCTGAAAGAATATACCCCTGCTATACCCCTCCTAATCCCACTGTTTAGATTTTGTTGACCCTCTTCAGTGGAGCCATAGCGTGCGGGCTGGTAAAATCATTACTGCTTTTCACTCGATATGGTGAGATATGGTGAGGTTCACCAGGCTCTGTGACCCTAGTGGTTGTGACGGTGTCGCCCATGTGCCAGTGAATATGAATAAAACCATTTTTACTCAAACTTCCAATTTGTCTGCATTTCTCTTGAACTCACCCGGGCAATTGGGAAGAGTGGCTGAGATGTGGAGGAGTCATTTCAGTCCAGGTCTTTGGCTTTGTTTGGTTACTGAGTGAAAACGGCATGCTAACACACAAATGCGCGCACACGCGTACACACACCACATGCCTGTACCCACATATTCACACATACAGTGCCGTGAAAAAGTATTTTCCCCCTTCCTGATTTCTTCTTTTTTTGCATATTTGTCATGCTTAAACGTTTCAGATCATCAAATTTTAATATTAGACAAAAGACAACCTGAGTAAATACAAAATGCAGTTTTTAAATGATGAGTTCATTTATTATGGGAAAAAAGCTATCCAAACCTACCTGGCCCTAAGTGAAAAAGTAATTGCCCCCTAAATCCTAATAACTGGTTTTGCCACCCTCGGCAACAACAGCAGCAATCAAACATTTGCAATAACTGGCAATGAGCCTTTCACATCACTGTGGAAGAATTTTAGCCCACTTCTCTTTGCAGAATTGTTTTAATTCAGCCACATTGGAGGGGTTTTGAGCATGAACGGCCTGTTTAAGGTCATGCCACTGCATCGCAATAGGATTTAAGTCCGGACTTTGGTAAGGCTACTCCAAAATCTTCATTTTGTTTTTTTTTTAAGCCATTCAGAGGTGGACTTGCTGGTGTGTTTCAGATCATTGTCCTGCTGCATAACCCAAGTGCGCTTGAGCTTGAGGTCACAATCTGAGGGTTGGACATTCTCCTTCAGGATTCTCCGGTAGAGAGCAGAATTCATAGTTCCATCAATTATGACAAGTCGTCCAGGTCCTGAAGCAGCAAAGCAGCCCCAAACCATCACACTACCACCACCATGTTTGACGTTTGGTATGATGTTCTTTTTATGAAATGCTGTGTTAGTTTTGCGCCTGATGTAATGGGACACACACCTTCCAAAAAGTTCTACTTTTGTCTCGTCATTCCACAGAATATTTTCCCATAAGTCTTCAGGATCATCAAGATGTATTTTGGCAAATGTGAGACGAGCCTTCATGTTCTTTTTGGTCAGCAGTGGTTTTCGCCTTGGAACTCTCCCATGGATGCCATTTTTTGCCCAGTCTCTATCTTATTGTTGAATCATGAACACTGACTTTAACTGAGGCAAGTGAAGCCTGCAGTTCTTCAAATGTTGTTCTGGGTTTTTTGTGACCTCCTGGATGAGTAGTTGATGCGCTCTTGGAGTCAGTTTGGTAGGCCGGCCACTCCTGGGAAGGTTCACCACTGTTCCAAGTTTTCTCCATTTGTGGAGAATGGCTCTCACCATGATTCGCCGGAGTCCCAAAGCCTTAGAAATGGCTTTGCAACCCTTTCCAGACTGATAGATGTCAATTTCTTTGTTTCTCTTCTGTTCTTGAATTTCTTTAGTTTGCGGCATGACACGTTGCTTTTTGAGATCTTTTAGCCTACTTCACTTTGTCCGACAGGTTCTCTTGAAGTGATTTCTTGATTCAACAGGTCTGGCAGTAATCCGGCCTGGGTGTGGCTAGTGAAACTGGACTCAAAAAATGTGATTTATCACAGTTAATTGATGATTTCAAAAGGGGGGGGGGCAATATACTTTTTCACATGGGGCCAGGTAGGTTAGGATAGCTTTTTCCCCTTAATAAATGAAATCATCATTTAAAAACTGCATTTTGTATTTACTCGGGTTATCTTTTTCTTATATTAAAATTTGTTTGATGATCTGAAACATTTAAGTGTGAAAAATATGCAAAAAAGTAAGAAATCAGGAAGGGGGCAAATACTTTTTCACAGCACTGTATACCAACACCCACGCTTTCATTTCATGACTGTTCCCACATGTTCACTCAGACACACACGTATATATATACCGCACTTGCCCATACCCACATGTTCACACACTCACTTTCAGACACTTGCGCGCACACACACATGCTGAAACTCGCATGTTCTTACCCACACACACACACATGCACACTCAAACAGAACTCGCTTGGGAGAACACTCAGTCCAGGTACACAGGTGTACAGCTGTAGTGCTATATTTGCATGTCATTTGCATATTATGTGAGTAAGCACTGGGCAGGACAGAAAATTACCCCCCCTATACCTGTATTTTTAAGGGTGTGAGTCAGAAATCACACACACACACACACACACACACACACTCACACACAGTTTTCCTCCCCAGAATATGTCTGTGTTCCCCCTACATGCGTAATATGTGGTTGTGATCAGTGTATCACGGTCATGGTGGTCGGGGTGATTGTTTGCCTGAGTACTCCACAGGAATCCAGTGACATTGTTCTCTCATGAGGTGTTTCTCCTCTAATGAAGGGCTCATCTGGGCACACTGGATTCATTTTGAGTGTTAACGCTGGGTCAGTATAGTGTGGTCCATATGTATTTGGACTGGGACACTGCATAAAAAGGGTGGAAATCCCGACATGATTCCCACACTATGGATGTAAATGCCTGCGCATTCAACATTTCTGTTTTAACCTCGTGTTTGTTGTTTTTAAATCAAATGTCCTCGAGTAAGGAGGTAAAAACAATTGCAAAAATAGTCACTGAGTATCCACTGGATGCTTTGGCTAAAGCAGTTAACTAATAGCAGCTAACAGAAGCTAAAAGCTATTCTCAACAGAGGAAGAGTTTCAGTCCAACTGAGGAATGTCTTGCACTTTGAATGATGTATTTCAGAAATCAAATCACGGTACTCAACACACTGTTGCTGTACTGAATAAAAGTTGACTTAAATTTGTTATGCAATCGTGAGCACGACGGCTTGTTCTCCGTGGCTGCATCAAATCGTTTCCTAAAACTCACCCAGGAGTAAAAACCACAGAAAATGTTCTTTTCCAAAAGGATTCAGATTTTCTTTGCCTTGTCACCCTCTCTCGCTTCAGCTTTTCTATCCTAGAGCTTTAGTGGCCTGTGAGCACATACTGAGTGTGTTGGCAAAGCTACACACACCAGAACAGAGAAGTAAAGCCTGATCTCTCTACCCTGCAAAAATCTGTCTGTACCAGTGCTTTAGTCTTGTAACGAATTGTAAAATTGTATTTTTCTAGCCCTGGGTGAGAAATTGAAGTTACTTTTCCTGTATAAGGGAAATTCTATCAACTCCTTTCGCAAGTCTTGAAAAGAGTCAAAACATCTGACCTCGCACTTGACTAAATGGTAATAAGTAATGATTTTGTCAAAATATGAGAGTAAAATATCTGAGACTGCCTTAGTTTTTGGTTTTTACAGTGTGCATCATGGACTACGGGCAAAACAAAGCACGGTTCGACTTTGAAGCAGGGATTCCTACACATAGCCTGTACATGATATAGGTCCTCTGGCGTTGTTTATCGTTTGTGTGCAGGTAGCTAGGCTCTCAGGACCTGATTCCTCGCCTCTCCACAATGCCTCTGGCGCTGCAAACTCCATCTTTGTTTGGGGCACAGGGGGTGGGGTAGGGAGAAGGGGGCGTAGTTCTGATGCGGTAACTGTGGGATGTTGCAAACTCTTTTCAGCTGCTGATTGGCTCACAGCCTCCTTGGGTGTGAGAGGCCAGAGGTGTCTGACAGCCCTTTGTACAATACAGACTCTGTCTCTATCACTCCGTCTTTCAATCTCTCTCACTCACTCTCCATGCTCTATTTCTGGAGGGGTTTTTTTTTTTCATTTTATTTTTTTTTTTCAACAGCATCTTTTGTTTGTTTGTTCACACCTGAAGCATTTTGACAAAGAAATAAATAACGCGGGAAAGACGAGATTATATAAAAGTTATATTTAGACTCCTGGCTGCCAGTTTTGAAATGGCCTCGGCCTCCTGTTGTCCCCTCAATAGTTGTGATATTTTTATATCTGAAGGGGCTGGGTGTTTGGGTGGTTTTTTAGGATGGGGGGGCTGTGTCTTTATGTTGTGCTCTGATGGAAGTGAGCCGGGAGATGAAGAGTGGGTTTTTTGGCTTTCTACGTTCTGTCAGAAGCTGTCACTGCCTGCCGCGTCGTGGCGACTACCGAATCTCCCAGGAGACCATGGGTTCGGTTCAAAGCTTCCTTTACATCACTCTGCCTGGAACCACAGACCTCCGTTTTCTCGAAAGCTCCTGTGATGAACGCAGGCGGATGGAGCGGTAAACAAACTCCAGTGACGTGCTCTCGCTCATTTCTTCCCGCTCAGCAAGACGTTGAGTAGCGTCGCAGGGGTCGAAGCCGAAGTCCGTGTAAACGGACATCTCGATAATTCATGCAGCGTAACGTCTGCAGAGGCATCTGCTGTAATGTCGGGAAGGGCAGCGGGAATTTTAACGAGGGCAGTGGTGTCAAGGACAGTGGACCGCAGCCATTGGTCTGCGTTCACCTTCACTGAGTATCCCTGCTTAAACCAATTTGAATGGTCCAAGCTGGTGTTAGAATGCGTATTGTGGCGCTTTCTAGCTGGTTTTGGCCTTTCTCGCCAGCTGCTAACAATGACTTATCACTAGTGAGTATACTTAATTTGATGACCAGTTTACGCCACCTGATTGGCCAGCTTTCACCAGCATTGACCAACCACAGACCAGTGAGACGAGCTGTAAACCAAGCTTTACCCAGCTAAGAATGCTAGCTGGATTCTTCATCCATGTGGGCTTAATTTTGTTTTAAATCTTCAAGTAGAACTGGGCATTTTCAGCTGAAAACTTTTTTCTCTTTTCAAGGGATGTCCTGGGAGGAATGCCTGGTAGAACATTTGCATGTAGGGGGGTAGAGAGAAATAGGGATTGCACTTCTGGAGCAGTTTTGGGGTGAAGGGCCGTGCTCAAGGGCTCGATGGTGGAGTTCTTCCTGAACTCCATCTCTCTAGATTACAAGTCAGAATCCTAAGTCCAGACCCAGTTCCTTGTAAAGCAACATACAGCTGGTCCACTTCGCCGCTCCCAGTTTTGTGTGAATTCCCCCTGCCCTGCCCTCCTGTGCAGCAGGTGTATCTCCAGGTGTCTGCTGGCTCAATTAGAGGAACCTGTATGCTGTGCTCCAGCTGTGTTAAAACGCACCTGCCTACCGATGATTGCCTTACGCTGGAAACTCCCACAATCTTTATCAGAACATCCACGGGTAATTAGTCCCAGATATAGTTTATATGGAACAATGAGCAGTATATATACAGGGTGAAGGAGGGGAACGTAACCATCTGGAAATCTCTAGCTACAAAAATTAATGACCGGTTACAATGGGCTGTAAATATATTATAACCATACTGTTCAGGAAAGGGGGAGGGGGGAAGAGCACAAATTATCCTGTGACTTGAGTGTGGTTAAACTTTACTATGTGGAAATAATACAAAAATAATCGTCACAAAAAGAAACTGCCTGCATCCAGTCTGTGGGAGCCCTCATCTCACAGCTTGTGGGGTCTTTTTGGGTTTACAGCAAATAGCATTATGTCATCATACTTCCCGCATGTCCAGTTCCTTGGAAGCTGCTGATTTCTACACCCCGAATTTCTCCTGCTGACGTACAAAAGTGCAAAAGTTCAGTACAAAGTTCGGCTCGGTGAGAATGAATTTAATATTCATTTTCTTTCGCTGTGGCCATCTGAGCTGAGTTGTGACGGCCCACACAGACGTCCTGTGCACATAATGCCCGTGCGTGCTGATGTGCTGTCATTGAAGATAATGACTGGAAAAATGCCTCTTTCTTGTTATTTAGATTTATCTCTGACCTGGGAGGGCCCGAGTAGCATCCTGTCTCGCTGTTTATCGCGTAGGTCAGCCCTAAATAAGTTTTCGCTGCTGTGGTCGTGGGGCTTTATGATCCCTATACTCTATGACTGCTGTTGTGTTATTCAAATGACACAAGAGTACCAGTCTAGTCTGTTAGGGGAACTTTCAGGAGTGGGGTTTACAGAACACAGCACCATAAATACTTGGGCACCGGTACGGATTTTAGCTTTTCAGCTCTGCCAAGATTTGAATTTGAAAACGATACAAGATTTAAATAGAGGCTCATCTTAGAAATGCGAAACATGGAACTCAGTTTGGAGTTAAAGCGCTTATGAAACAGTATCTTTGTCTAAATGCTTAGGGTCTGAACTGTATGTGTCAGTGATGGTAAAATACTCTCTCGAGGGCCTCACTTGACCCTTGACCCCTCTGCCTCCATTTCCTAGTGAGCCACCTGTTCCCGTTACTCCTCACACGACTGTAACGAGAAGCGCAGTTCCACAACAGCTCCTGAAGAAGAGCTCAGCTCAACAGTCCTGTTTTAGAAGAATATAAAAAGCCTGTGGGAGTCATCAAATGTGGGGCAAACCAACTCTCTTTTCGGACATCTACTGTCGCTAACAAAGCTTAGGAACCATGATGGACCTTTAACTACTTCCAACCCGAGCAAAGCATATCCCTTTCAACGGCTAGAGTTGGGTTGCCCAATCCTTTTCCTGGAGGTTTACCTTCCTGTTGGTTTTCTCTCTGACCCTAACCAAACACATTTCACAACTAGAGATCTTGTTGAGGTGCTGATTACTTGAGAGAGGTATGCTAAGTTAGGGTTTGAGCGAAAACCTTCAGGATTGCAGGACTCTTGGGTGCAGAATTGGGCAGCTCTGTCCTACACGGTTGTTTTTGCCCCTGTAAAAAACATGGGATTTCCCAGCTGTGACTGACACTGCACACAATCTAGCACCAGAAAGCAAACATGAAATATCTGTGTTTCATGTCACTGATCTTTTGTCTGGTGTTCATGAGGCTGGACACAGATGGCGTTTGCTGCTCATTCTTTAGCCTTCGTACCAGTTTAACCAGTTGCTTAAGTCTTCAGCAGTCCTGCAGGTCAGGAAATTTGGTTTTTGTTGGACGGGACTTGATTTATTGACGGGTGTGGAGCCGGGGGGGGGGATTCAGTTACGATTTGTCGCATAAACATTTTCTTCTCCTCAGAAGTACATTGGGGGAAAACCCAGTGATGTTTTGCATAAACAGTGTCAGTTTAGTTTGTGTTGCACAAAGCTCCGATCTGAATGTGCAAATACACAGGCTATGCCTACGTAAATGGACACCAAATATAAATAATATAAAAGCTCATGTTATTGTTTTGCAAAAATTCCTGTAATAGACTTAGACGCGTGGGTCATCTTGACATCAGTTACTTGGGTTGTTTATGATAATTTTTATGCTATTCCCAAAACAAGGCTGACCCTCACAGTAAAGAATGAAATAACATGACTGTTTCTCGTAGAAGGGATGTTGAAAAACAATTACGATACCACTCATGAATAACAAGGCAATTTATGTGGATGTGTTTTCATTGTTGGCAAAACATTTCGGATGCCATTCATTGTTACGGCAAAAAAATTGAAAAAATAAAAAACAATACCCTTCATTTAAGAGCACAAACAGATGCAAAAAGCACAATTAGTAATGATTACTGAAATTTCTTTGGCAGTTTGTTTAGTTCCAGGAAAGACTTTGCTGTTGAAACCACAGTGTCATATCTGGCCTTAGGAGAGAGACTGCGTGGTGTAAGATTAAGGAGGCGATGTGCTGTCAATTCAAGGATGTTCCCGGTTATCGAAAATGCATGCGTGCGTGCCAACAAACAAACCTCCATGCCAAGGCTGTGCTCTGTCCAGTACCTGGTAGTCACTCCTGGAAATTAATTGGAATTAATGAGTAGAACTAATTTCTTAGTCCTTTGTGGAACAGTGTTAATTGGTTCCATAAAGAATGTGATAGGTCTGCAATTTGTTCATTGATGATTGCTTATGAAATTTTTTAGTACTTTGTTTCCTCTCAAAAGTAAACTTTGTCAAGCTCAAATAGTCACACTTAATGATTATTCTTTAAGTAATTAAGGCCAATACTTAATGAGCAACCTTTTGACTCATTATTTTGAGTATATATATAAGCTAGTCTTTTTAGAGAAGAAATGCATATTTCATAGATCACATATTTTTATTTGTTTGTTTTTCAATAGCCCAGTGCTTTCTGTTTTTTCAACTGAGAATCAGTTTACATATGATGATGCATTTTATGAATTCCCATGGGGCTGCTTTGTTTGATGGATCGTAAATCTCGCCAAATTGAAAGGCGAGACCGGAGTGGGTTTCTGATCACTATTATCACAGCGGTTTTCATGGGTTAAAACCGGAGATGTGTGGGCAGCCACTCCGAGCCAGAGGGAATGCTGGGTAATGCGGTTTGGTAAGCGATCGCTCAAATTCAAATTGCGAGGTTTTGCTTAGGGTGCCTGCACTCAGGATGTCATCACATGATCAGACCGCTTTGCCATTTAAGTACACAGTTCCCTTATATACAGTACCATAACTGACATGATTGCGCATGATCTCTCCCTTATGCCACCAAGAGTCCATTTTCAGAGATATCCTGTTTACAGAAAAGGGTTTATAAGCGTCATGTTGTTGTTTTTGTTGTTAGTGATGGGTGTTTTTGGCCCTGACTCAGTTAGAGGTTGTTCTTCTTGGGCAGGGCTGTTCTCTCAATGACTGGAGACGGTTGAGGGGAGTGGGCACGCGATGGCTTATGGTGAGAAAGGAAGCTGTACGAGAATGAGTGATGGAAGGATGTTTTTTTTTCTCTTTTGCTTTCTCCCACTGTCTTTGTACTGACCCTGTTTTCTCAAGGTGGAGTTCTTGCCATTAGTAGAACACAGGGCCCACTTCCTGACTTCCTGGTACCACAGTTTGAGCGCGCGCACCATCCAGCTATGGGCTAGGTACTTTCGAATTTCACCCGTGAGTAAGGCAGCCATCTTGGGTGGGGATGGAAGGTCACATCACTGCGTCATTCTGTTCTTTCTTAGAACCCTCCATCCAAAAGAGACGTCCCGCCAAAGCCGTCCACGATTCACAAGAATGTCCCCTGTCCTCCCTGCCGTCCCTCTCAATCAGAACACGCTTTATAATGTATCGTCCGCAGGCGGCCTGTGCGTCTCCGCACGCTTCCCTTTGTTTGGCAGTTCAGGCTTCTCAGTCTGTCTGTTAAACGGAAAAGTGGCTCCTCTGTGCTTTTGGGTCTCCGTTGCACCACCCGCACACCCGTATGCTAAACCCGGCGCTCCCAAGATTTCCGATTCATCTGTCTAGAAGAGCAGTGGAGAAGGACAGCTTTATGCTTACATTGAGACTGGGGGAATTGTCTCCCAGCGTCTTTCAGAAGTGTAAATAGCAACCTCATCCTCCCCTTCAGAACACCTTTTTAATAAGATAAACTGTAGACACAGAGGGCAGTGGGATTGTAAGCAGCAGTTTAGAAACCCCCTGTCTGTATAAACATGGCAGCAGCTCTCCCCTGGGCTACTGCTGGATGCCTTATTTTGGGCACCAATCATCTCCCTCCTCTGGAGTGGTTGAAAGAGACGAGGGCTGCGCTGTAAAAATGGAGAAAAACTGTTTTGTTCTGAAACTATTTTCCTATCAGAGCTGACAGAATCTCAAGGGCAGGGCGAGTGTTGTCTTTTCATGACTGCGTGAGGTAAATCCTCCGGAATGACAAAACCGAGAGCCTTGTCTTCAACAAGACTGGGGGACGACACGTCTTAGTTTTATTCCGAGGTCACTTAGCGCATTCTAATCGTGCTTTTTCTCAAGTTTTAGCATTTCTTTGCATATTTCACATTCACGTCTGCTAACTGCATTCCAGCGATTCCTCTGAAGTCTGCATACAGTGCCGTGAGACCATATTTTCCCCCTTCCTGATTTCTTATGTTCTTGCATATTTGTCACACTTAAATGTTTCAGATCATCAAACAAATTTTAACATAAGACAAAGATAACCCAAATAATTAGAAAATGCAGTTTTTAAATGATGATTTCATTTATTGAGGGAAAAAAGCTATCCTAACCTACCTGGCCCTATGTGAAAAAGTAATTTCCCCCCTTATTAAATCATCAATTAACTGTGATAAATCACATTTGTTGAGTTCAATTTCACAATCCACACCCAGGCCTGATTACCGCGAGACCTGTTGAATCAAGAAATCACTTAAATAGAACCTGTCTGACAAAGTGAAGTAGGCTAAAAGCTATCAAAGCGCAACACATCATGCCACAATCGAAAGAAATTCAAAAACAGATGAAAAACAAGATCATTGACATTGATCAGTCTGGAAAGGGTTACAAAGCTATTTCTAAGGCTTTAGGACTCCAGCAAACCACGGTGAGAGCCATTATCTGCAAATGGAGAAAACTTGGAACAGTGGTGAACCTTCCCACGGGTGGCTGGCCTACCAAAATTACTCCAAGAGCGCATTGACGACTCATCCAGGAGGTCACAAAAGAACCCAGAACAACATTTAAAGAACTGCAGGCCTCACTTGCCTTAGTTAAAGTCAGTGTTCATGATTTATCAATAAGAAAGAGACTGGGCAAAAATGGCGTCCATGGGAGAGTTACAAGGCGAAAACCACTGCTGACCGAAAAGAACACAAAGGCTCATCTCACATTTGCCAAAAAAACATCTTGATGATCCCCAAGACTTTTGGGAAATTTTTTCTATTGACTGACAAGACAAAAGTTGAACTTTTTTGGAAGGTGTGCATCCTGTTACTTCTGGTGTAAAACTAACACAGCATTTCATGAAAAGAACATCATACCAACAGTCAAACGTGGTGGTATTGTGATGGTCCGGGGCTGCTTTGTTGCTTCAGAACCTGGATGACTTGCTGTAATTGATGGAACCATGAATTCTGCTCTCTACCAGAAAATCCTGAAGGAGAGTGTCCAACCATCAGTTTGTGACCTCAAGCTCAAGCACACTTGGGTTATGCAGCAGGACAATGATCCAAAACACACCAGCAGGTCCACCTCTGAATGGTTAAAAAAAAAAAAACAAAATTAAGGTTTTGGAGTGGCCTAGTCAATGTCCGGACTTAAATCCAATTGAGATGCTGTGGCATGACCTTAAACGGGCCGTTCATGCTAGAAAACCCTTCAATATGGCTGAATTAAACAATTCTGCAAGGAAGAGTGGGCCAAAATTCCTCCGCACCAAAGTGAAAGACTCATTGCCAGTTATTGCAAATGTTTGATTGCTGTTGTTGTCGCCGAGGGTAGCACAACCAGTTATTAGGTTTAGGGGGCAATTACTTTTTCACAGAGGTCCAGGTAGGTTTGGATAGCTTTTTCTCTCAATAAATGAAATCATCATTTAAAAACTGCATTTTCTATTTACTCGGGTTATCTTTGTCTAATATTAAAGTTTGTTTGATGATCTGAAACATTTAAGTGTGACAAATATGCAAAAACATAAGAAATCAGGAAGGGGGCAAATGCTTTTTCACGACACTGTATAGTGCTGCTGGGTGCATCTAGAAGATCAGAACTTACTGGTCTATCTAATGATAAAGCGTGAATGCAAATTCATTTTTATTGTTTATTTTGCTTTTCCTATTTAGTGACTTCATGTGGTGCTTTAGCCTCTGAAAATTGCAGAACTTTCTGGAATGGTGACAGACATTCTTGTTTTTCATTGAATGTTGTTCTGAATAGGAATGCAAACATTTGATAACTGTAGCCTAAGAGAAATGTGAAATATTGAAAGTTTGGACCAGGGGTTTCTTTCAGCATTGTTTGTCATGACTCAAAACGGTCTGATCTCACATTTACTGTAATCGTAACTGAAATAGTTTTGACGGCTCTTATTCTGCAGCTTCAGTTTTGCAATGATTATACGGCCACTGTGTGTCTGTGTTTATGATCATTGTTCTGATTAATCTTATTTTCCATTCCATTAATCTAACAGTAATGTGTGCTAGCAAAGACGCACACACAGGCACTCTTACATGTACGCCTGCATGCACACACACACACACACACGCACGCACTCACGCACACACTCAGAACACAAACATGACCAAAAGTGAAATGGCAGCTCAGTCGCAATGGTTTGGTGAACATAGCACACAACTTTTTACAGAAAACGGTGGACCCTGTTCAAACAACTTCAGTCTCTTCTTCTGGATTGAGAGGATAGGACAGCGGAAATGAACTGAAATGTACTATGTGCATCATGCCAATGCTTTATTGTGTTATGAACCCATGTTCAAAACTTTTTGTTGCATTAGTTTTAAATCTCTGGCAATGGCAAATACATTTGTGTGTGGTTCGCACACTATGGCTGTTAAGACCCATTAAAAAAATGAGGACACCGTCGGCCTTGACTGCTGGAGTTTACCCATGAATTCCCCATTCCTCACAGACCTATTGTCAAATGTGAGAATACAATGCACCATTACCGAGATTCTGGTTATAAATGCATTACCATTAATTAATTGCTCAAGAGCATTTAAATTAATTATGAAAGGATCAAACTTGATACTGTCCCTCCTCTAGTAATCTTAAATTTCCATCTCAAATTTTGCAAATTACACTGCCAAGTAAATTAAAATGGTTAAAGTAATTTTAAAAAATGTTAAGGTTAACGTGGGGGTTCTGCGGCAGATGTGGGGTGAATTTATATCGTTCTGATCGAAACGTCAATATCTTGAATAAACTTTTTGGGGAGCATTGTCCTTCAGTGTGCAGACTTTATTTAATTATTTTGTTTGATGTGGATTCTCCGTTTGTCTAGCACCTGCATTAGAGTGGATGTGTATGCTCTTTTTTGTGAATTTATAATATACCCATAAGTAATTTTGTGGTATGATTTACAGATACAGTGTCAAGCCTTGATATCATTGATGGCGAATTGAATTTGCTGGAGTTGCAGTAGCCCCTCTTTACACCTGGAGAGGCTTGTAGGCTGTTGGCATGAATGTCTGGCCAGGACTCAGGAGGTTGCTGGTTCAAGCCCCCATGTAGCCACAGTAAAATCAGTGCAGCTGTTGGGCCCCAAAGCTTGTATTGCCCCAGGCAGTGGGATTGGCCCCGGCTTCATCTAACCAACAATAAGATGTTTTAGATCCGCAACTGTAAGTAATCTGGCTTGTTGAAGAAGTTATTTAATATGAAAATCGCTACCAAAGTCGTGTCCATTTTCAATAGCCTTTACAGATAGCACTCGAAGTCATTTTATATTCACATTACTGGCTCTTTACTAGCTAATGGCAACTCTGAAACAACTGCTGGTCAGAAAGCAGACATCAAAGTATAAAGCAAGAAATCTCCATCTGTGTGTGTATGTGTTTCCCTCACAAATCTCGAGAATTGTTCATCCGGTCGATTTCAAACCTGGTGGGTGTATCACTGAGGACCCAGAGAAGCGCCTTGTCAAGTTTGAAGTAGTTTGGCTGAACGGTTCTCAAGAAATTGAAACAGCTGCATGCGCTAAAACAGCACAAGCAGGAATTTTAGAGCTCTGGAGAAGTTGTAAATTGGACTGAAGTCCCACCTGCCGCTCGGACAGGCCTTGCGATCTTCATTACTCTTCTCATCTGCATCATCACAACGCCCTCATTGGCTCCCACTCTCTTCCAATTAGATCATTTTCCCTCTTCCCTCTGTGTCATCCAAATACTCTTCACATAGATCTGAATGGTCTCTTAACATTGTAAGAAAAAAAAGACATCAAAAAATCATCAGTTAAAAAGTGTTTTTGTCTCATATTCCAGTATGGATTCTCATTTCTGTAATGACATTGATGAAGTTGGAACCATTTCAAGATTTGTGTTAAAACTGTTTTGCTCAACGACAACCGATGAAATCAAAAGAAGCTAAATGAGGTTGCCCGACGAGCAATTCTCTATGGTTTATCCCTGTTCCCGTTTGCATAAGCGTTAGCATTTGCGTCACGCTTTATTGTGCAGACGAGCTCTCGGCAACCGCTTGGCACAGTGGCTTTATACTTTTGGCATGTGTGTATGCTAATGTCTAGTTGTGCACCCACCATTTTAGGCTCACCTGGGTCAAAGGTCAAGGTCATTGGATATGGAAAATGTGTTTTCTTTTGTGCGGACAAGATCTCAGCAACCATTTGGCACAAGGGCTTCATACCTTAAGGATCTGTTTATACCAGTTTGTATTTGTGCATCCACCATGTTGGGTCCACCTGGAGCAGAGGTCACAGGATAGATGCACCCACTTGTTTCAAACTCTTGCTCTATTACTCTGTACTTGAGTGAGGTGATGAACAGTTGAGCACTTGTTTTGACCTACGTTTTTGGTGTGATCGGCTCCCCTGAGCCTGAATTGTCCTTTAATTTTCCTCCTCTCATCCTATCTTGCTGCCATTTCCAACATCCACCCATCCATTCAGCTGACGTGTCACCCAATCAGTTGCTTCATCTCACTCACCCAGCTAGACAGCTGTTTTCGCCCGATCGCCCTTTGCCCTGCATTGAATCACACGCGTCACTCTTCAAGCTTGCAAAGATGGGTAAACAGCACATTTTCTGAAAACCTCTCCAACTACCTGGAAAGAGTGAGGCCATCTGAGTAAACTGTCATCATTTTAGCCTCTTTTCAGTTGCGAGTCCGGCCTGCACTGCTGACACAATACTCTCTAAAAATAGGACATAAAAAGAGCCTAAAATGGTATAATGCTTGTCATTTTGTAGTACCCTATTGGCAAATTAAATCACACTCTTAATTTATGAGCATATTGATTCATTTCTCCCTCTTTATGGCTTGTAATAGGAACTTGTTTATACCCCAGTTGTGTCTTTCACGGCACATTTTAGAAATGTGCTCTGTAAAGAACAGTTATGTGCTCCCATGGATGTTCTTGGGAAGCAATATTATATGGCTATAAAAATATTGCAGAGAAAATGTTAGTCATGAGCTGCATGCAAGAGAAAATCAAAATCTCTCAAAGACGGATATATGAGCCCCTGAGAACCAAAGTGGTCTAACACCATATTTGTCTTTTTTTTAAGTTCTTCTCTTCAAATAATTCTGAAATGGTCAATCTGTTTAGTGGAATAATGGATTAACTTAGTGTAGCTCCAGCACTATGCAGTAGGTGGGTCATATCCTCCACACTTCAAGAACACATAAGAGTGCTCAATGTAATAGTGATCCCAAATGAAAAATGGAAAAAAAAAAAAAAAATGAGTTGGACCACTCATGTTCTACGGAGCTCATATACGGTAAAAGCTCACAACATCGGACCACCCTGAAAATGATCTCTACATTGGCGTCTCGTTTTTTGCAGTTCTCGATTCCGATTGAAGACGGAGCACTTCCCATCTGAAAGAGTGCCTGTGCTGTCCTTACAAAGGGCCTGTTGAGTGAGTTCTACGAACAAAAAGGGTGACTGGAAAAGAAAAGAAATCACACGAGACTCGGGAAACCGGATTATCTTGCGTAACGTTCTCACATTCTCCTCTTTTTCTGCGGAGTGGCAGGGAGAGGGATACAGCGTCAGTGAGCGCCGAGTGCCGCTCGAGCCGCCAGACCTGTTTCGCTGACTCACTGTTTGGCTGTGGAACCGGTACGATTGAAAAACGAGATTGGTATTTTAACAGAGCCACAACGACCTAACACACTTTCACTCTAATGAGGGACCAAAAAAAACTTTTAAAAAACAAGTTGTGTCATGCGAACTTTACACCGAAGTTTTTTTTTTTTTTTTGTAACCGTTATTGTGTCAACATAAATGTTTCTGTGTAACCTACTGAACAATGATGTCATTAATGTCTACCGTTACACTTGTTATGGGGGAAGCGACGTTCCATCCTGTTTATATAAAAATCACGATACGCACAAATACAGAATTTTGGCGGACAATACAGTATTTGATATACTGTGAAGTTATACTAAGAGTTTTGATTTCCAAAAGTTATTACTCTGAAGCCATAAGATCTCTTTTTTGTGTCAATGTCCAATTTTTCTTGTATTGCAATTGAAATTAATTGCAATTAATGTAATTAATTGTAATTGTAAGTCAAAACTGTTTAGACAGTTGTTTTAGACTTATCCTGAGGCTTTAAAAGAATTAAAATCTCATGGCTTATGCGCTGTAATGGAGGTGCTCAGTGAAAACACATTTGTATCATACACGGCAGCGCCAGGAACACCACTGAATACACCAAGTGGGCATGGAGCGCAGAGAGACTTTCTGAAAATAATCTTGCTTCACCGGTTGTGCACGCCGTTTTCTTCGAGGGAGTCGGAAGTAAACTTTGAGCTGCCAATGGCCTCTCTCGATGGAGAGTCTCCTCTTAGCTTTCTATGGAAACGGTCAGAGGTCGCAGGTCGAGGAGAAGTCTCCCTTGACTGCAGCTGTGTCCGATATTTGATCGGAGCTGGGTTGATTTGGGCTCCTTCCCACGATTGGAGGCTGCTCCGATGCAGACAGCAGCTGCTCTTGGGCTGATGGAAGTACAGCTTCACACATGAATCGAAGCTGAGATGGGGATTTGGGAGCTAGCTGTACAAAATGCATCTTAAAACATGTCTTTCTGTTATTCTGAGTCTTACATTTGTATTTTTCCGTCTTAATTCATCAGAGAATAATTTGTTTGTTGTAAGTTACTGTTCTTTTTACAAGTTGCATTTTCTTACCCCGTGTGGTAAATATTATGATGAATTTAAATAGGGTCCTGTGCGAAAGTTTGGGCACGGTTAAAACAATTACGTGAGGCAAAGATGCTTCCAAAAATCGTAAAGTGAAAGGGTACTGCATATTGAAGAATTTGCTATGAGGAGCTGTGAACTGTTTCGTGTTAAAATCAAAGTAATATTTGGTGTGACTACCCTTTCCAAAAACTTTGGTACACAGTCCTGCAGTTTATAGTTTTATAAAATAATTGGCTGTTTCTCTCTTCTGAGCATCTTGGAGATGATGATCTCAGCAGCTCTTTTTTAGGCTCAAATATTCTCTTACTTCTGTCTCTCCAGGTAATCCCAGATGATGATGTTTAACCCTTTATAGGGCAGTAAGTAAGTAGCTGAAGTAGTGTAGTGTAAAAAAGTGCCAGGCGTCAGGCATATGTCCATAAATTGTCTTCCCATCACTTTCCCTAGTCTTAGGTGAGCAGGGCGTATTATGAAATGGGGCATCACCATTTTTCACATGAAAGGATTTCACTAATTTCTAGAAATCCTGTTCAAACGACACCTATCTCAACATCTAGCGCAACTATTCAACTGTATAAAGTGTGAGTTTCACCGACTAACCATTATTAATAATGATGTTGGGTCTGTGTGAGTGGTACTGGGTAGGGGCACACAACTTCACTTTGAGAGGTCTGGAGCGGAAAGGATGTTTGAAACGCTCTGGGCCACTGCTGATTGGTCAGACGCTGTGATGTCACTACCTGTAACATAGCCTGATCTTCGCTGATTGGCTGGGAGAAATCGCCATGGTTCTTCTGCCTCATGGACAGGCGTGGGGGTGCCATTTTGGATGACAACTGAAGTTACCAGATGTGGTTCCTCGTCCAATAAGGGGTTGAATCAATGCTCTTTCTAGGCTATATTATCTGTATTAACTGTATTTAATGTGACTTTTTTTGTAGGATTACTTTTAAATTAACATTTGGCATCTCCATTGCTGGTCTACAGCAGCACTAATGTGGAACACAAAAAAATATATAAATCTGTGATCAAATTTTAAAAAAAATAAATAAATAAAATATTGGGCCTAAAACTTATGCACAGTTCTGCATATCGACACACTGGCAAAACATTTTTGCCTCACTCTGGAGAAAAGGATTCGACATAAGATGTTGATATTGATAGTGATGCTTGCTGATATTGACTTGTCTTTTGCCCGAGGCAGTGCAGCAGTACAAGTGCAGGTTACTACACTGGTACCTGGATGGTTATGAGTTTTTCTCCTGAAAGAGGCATTGTTTTGGTTCAGCCTCTGTTGCTGCAGCTGTCGCAGTTATCTGGGTGAATGATGGAGATGGGTTATGTTTTCAGCAATAACACGCGATGTTGAGCTCTGTTCACGCGTGATTAAGCACTCAAAACTCCTCAAAGCCGTTTGTCCCTCTTACGTACGGCTAATGACGCTTGTGCCCTTATGTACCCGGCATCGACAGTTGAGGTGTAAAGTTGACGTGTCATGTGATTCACTGTAATCTAACTTAAGATACCTCTGGACATCTGGATTCCCAGCAAGTGGAGAGGCCTCTAGTTCAGCAATAGAGCAATCATTCCTGGGTCTCCTTGGGTTGGAAGTTTGTGACCTGGATTGCGAAGCATGCATGTGTGTGTGTGTGTGTGTGTGTCCTTATCAATCCATATCAATGAGCCTTGCGAAGCACCTACTTTGTGTTTGCTCTGCTCGCCAATACCACTTACTTACCTGAGCTTTATTGCTCAAATCTCCACCATTATGGCCCATAAAACAAACCCACGCTGGCTGAAAGGTAAGGGGTTTGAGGAACTATAGGAGGTGCGCTCAGTTTACCCTGTATTTTCTAAACTATCTGAACTCCCTTTCAGTGAGTATAAACAGGTTAAACACATGCATGCGTACAAACACATGCAAGCACAGATACACCCATTAAGCATTTCATTAAAATAAAAACACTGACATGTGTGAACGTCACATGATCAGAATGTGTTTTTTAATCATTATATTTAGCTCCGCCCAACGAAGTTGGAGGAGGTCATGTGATCATTACCTTTTGTCTGTTAGTTGGTTTGTTGGTTTGTTTGTTTAAGCAGGATTATGCAAAAAGTTATGGATGGATTTTCCTCAAATTTGGTGGAATGATTACGTATTGTTCAAGGAAGAGGTGATTTGATTTTGGGAGGTCAAGGTCAAAGGTCAAGGTCAAGGGCATGCAAAAGGTCAAAAACACGTTAAAAACATATTTGCGCAAAGTGTACAGGACTGCATAAACGCAGGGGTTGCTAGCTAATACTGGCAAAAATAACATTGAGTACATAGGCGGAGGTACTTGCGCTCTCTGAGCGCAGCTCTAGTTTTGATGTGTGACAGTCTCAGGTATTTTTCTTGAAGAATATTCTCTGAGGTTAAACCCTGAACTTAAGCTGACGAACAAGGCTACAGCTTTACAGCAAGACAGCGAGTGGATTCAGGGAACATCTGCCTGAGCAGTTAGCTGAAGATATCCAGGCAACCACACAATTGGACCTATAGCCTACTGGTATGCGCACAATCCTTCTACCAATGTAAGAATACAACTGCATTTGACTGGACTAGATCTCAGACCACTTGACGCAGACCAACCTGGGTCTATTTTTAGTGAAATTTAAGTGGTCTGCACCTGCTGTAATATTATCAAATTATGTTACCACAAGTAACATGTTTCTTCTGTCCTCTCTCTCTACCCATTTTTAAAACCCCCATTCCTTTATAGGAACCCCGACCTGTTCTCAAATCCCATCTTTGCATTTTTGTCATTTTGTTCCTTTGGTGTGTGTAATGTATTTGTGTTTTTGCACTTTATAGTGCTTTCACATAGGGCTTTGATTTTATGGCCATTGATATGTACCAAGCAAGACTACAGCTGTTTCAAGAATAGCACAGTGCTGGAATCATGACAAATGCATTGAAATGTACCTTGTCTCAAAATAATGTGAAAATCACCCTTATATTGCCCCTTGTTTCTGACAGTGTATGGTGTAAGTGAAGAGCCCAGTACTAAAAGTACTTAAGTCACATTTTCACAAACTGTGAGGTAAGGATGGGAAAATGTCTTTTATTGTCACCTAAGTTGATTTTCTCAATTTTCTCTAAATGGACATTTTTTGATTTAAGTTAAGCATTCAATTAGCTTCCATTATCAGATTTTATGGGTCTTTTGTATATTCCGACCTTTTTTCTTTCTTTTTTTTTTCCCAATAAAAAGGCATTTTGTGACTTAAGCACTTTTAGCACCAGGGTATTTAATTCGTGAGTATGGTTACCACACATGATTCCATTACTTTCATGGTTAAGGCTGTCGCCACTTACGCGACCGTCTACATGGTTCATCAATGTAAATACTGTCATTAAAACAAACATACCGTGAAGAATTAATGGTGCCTAAATGATGTGTAAATACATACAGCGTGTAAATAAACTTGTAATGAAACACAAGAACGCCCCACTGAAAGCTTGGGGAGTAATGTGCAGTTCCAGTCAAAATTCTTGACACACTTTATCTGTCTTACAGTACTGTTGTTAGTGAAGTTTAAGTGGTTTACATTCTACATATAACCTCAACTGCCATGTGGTAAGCAGCAAATAGTCGAAAAAGAATGATTAACTGAACGTAGAACAATGCCCATTTTGGAATTCATAAATGAAACCACATTTGGTTGGACAAACAGACAAATTCTTCCCATATTCCAAAAGCTGATTAAAAATCAAAATGGTTTGGACAAATCGGTTAGGATAAGCAAACCATAAATGATGTACATCCGTGGGAGTTGTGCTGGGTGTGAATTCTTATTATATTTTTGTGAAATAAAAGGTGTTCATTTATTATATATATTTTTTTCCTTATCATTTGAATTATGCGGGTATGTCCAAACTTTGGCCTGGTACTATTATACGTTGTGTTTGGGTAGCCACTAGAGCCCCAATGTAAGTGTTCGCCGATAAGGTCTCCCTTGTCCGTAGTGAAGAAGGGTACAGCTAATTTTTAGCTTTTCCCCAAAAAAACCCTTTTCCACTGATCAGTTATTATGGAGGAAATCTACTCTGATGGCAGATTTGCTTTGAACACGGCAAGGAAGTCAATTTATTCCTTGTTTTAAGCGAGTAATTGATGTAATTAGCTTTCTCAAGGGTTCAAAAGCACCGAGCCTTGCAAAAAAAAAAAAAAAAAAAAAAAAAAAAAAGGACGAAATCCCCACTATTCTCTGTTTTACAGTCTATTACAAGCTTGCACAAGCTGCCCCAAATTAGTGTGCTAATTGAAGAATTTAATTAGCATCCGCTCCAAATGAATTACATGGGGCTCCAGTTCCTCTGGGTTTCCCCTCTTTGATTGCGGTTGCCATGTTTTAGCGCCACCAGGTCAGGCCTGAGAGTTGGCATGGGCAAAACAAGTGCCGATGGACCTGGCAGCCTGGGTGAAAGGGATTATCCTCATCCCTAAACAGCCAGAGCAACTGCATTTATTCTCCTCTGTTTGTACTGTCTGCAGAGAGCTAAAAATAGCCTAGACGTGACACCTCAGCACTGTCTGAGGGAGAGGAGAGATAGAGAGAGAGAGAGAGAGAGAGAAGGGAGAGGGGGAAAGATAAGAGAAGGAGAAAAGAGGAAGAGGGAAAAGATGGAGGATTTTGGGTGAGGGAAGGGTTATAGATGGAGAAAGTGAGAGGGCAGGAACGATAGAGAGGGAGAGTAAATGAAGAAGAGGGGTTAGGGAGAAAGGGAGGGGAAAAAGAAAGAAAGAGAGAGATAGAGAGGGAGGGAGAGTATCACGTTTGAAGATTTTGTTTCCCTGCTACCTGACTTGCTAATGGACTCAGCTGTTCCTGCCTTAGTTTCTTGTGGAGAAGAAATACGGGCATAAATTTCATCTAACAGTACAGAATGAGAAATCGTAAATCAGGGCTGCCCAACCCTGTGTCTGGAGACCGACCATCCTGAAGATTATCACTCCAACCAAAGCAAACCACACCTGCTTTCCCAGTTAGAGATCTTGACAAGCTGCTAATGAGCTGAATCAGGTGTGTTGAATTAGGGACAGAGTAGAAACCTACAGGATGGTCGATCTCGAGGAACAGGGTTGGGCAGCCCTGTCGTAAATAGTCACATTGCCGGCTCTGGATGACATCAGCGGTGGTCGTGGGGACAGTGCGGCCCTCAGACCAGGTGCGTGTAATAAGATGTCAGACCACAGAGGGCGGGAGACAGTTAAGGTCTGTATTGCAAAGCTCCACTCAGAGAGAGGTATGTCTCAAACACCCAGCTGTGCTCATCCAGCACTTGAGCAGGAATGAGAACTCAGCTCCTGGCTTTTTCTGCTGTTCCCTGACCCTATGGTGTGGCACAAACTGGGGACAGAGCCGTGACTGGACACTGACAAGGTGCTGAACACCAATGAGTGCTCCGAAATGCCCAGCCCAGATTGCAGGGCCGCACCCACAGAGAACTCTAATAGTGCTTTTCCACTACACGGTAACAGCTCTACTCTACTTGCCTTTCTTGCTTTTCCATTAGGAAAAAGTACCTAGTACTTAGTACCTGGTACCACCTTTTCTGGTACCTGCTCTCCTGGGGTTCCAAAAAAAGCCAACCGAGTACTAGTAGGTACTAAAATTTGATGTGACATCACCGCAGCCCACTGATTGGTCAGAGAAAATCGTCACTGCGGAAGACAATTCCGTAGTGGACCTCGGGACATCTCATTCAAGTTAGGTTGAGGAGTCTCAGGATTTGCGTAGTTATTATGATCATCGACCATCGCTATAATAAAGGGCAAATTCAGCGTTGTCGCTGGGAAACTGGCTCATGTGCCATCGTTGAAAATTCAGTTCTTCAACTTGTGGTGTTTTTGAAACTTATATAGCTTTAGACACCTTGTTCGATATGCTGAGCGTTGCCTTACCTTTCACACTCAATTTTGCTTGGTCACTAACACTGCTCAATTCAAGAAATTCATTTTTCTTTGTCTGCGATCCCGTTCATGGTGAGATTAAATGTCGGCGTTGTCTACAGTTCTGTTCCCCTAACTAATGCCTGTTGAGAAAGGTTTATGATGCTGCCCCTGTTTCAAGACAATCACACAGAAAAATAACTTTACGGGTATTGACGAATCATTTTGCTCTTAAAGATATCATTCGTGAGATGATGCATCTGATTCTCTACCATCTCCTGCGATTTGCGCATTTGCAAAGTGGAATTCTGCTCTGCAATGATCACTTAATTATCCCATGTTTAACAATCCGTTTGTTTTACCGTTAAATTTAGAGTGAAATGTACATTCGCTCTTTATGCCTTTTATGCATATCATTGCTTTGCATTGTTAGGTGGCACGCAATTTAATGTGCAACAGAATCAGACACGAGATTGGCTGCTTTCCCTATGCAACAGGACAATGTCAAACAAAAAATACAATTCAACAGTCGCCAGACTTAAGTACCATAACGTGGTGACGGTAGTGAGCGTCCCCTGATTTGAACACATAAATCTTTAACAAAATCGACGGAATAAATGTAAAATTCATATAACTGCAGCTATATGTGTGTCGTGTTGAGGATGACGTTGCGGCAATTTCATGCTTTGCCGCTATGACGACCAGCTACACTGAGGCAGTACTATCCCCTAATGGAAAACGATCCCCCAGAAATGTACCTAGTACCAAGGTGGGTGGAGTAGAGTAGAGTAGATCTGGTGCCACATAGTGGAAATGCACCATAAGGGACTTACACCCACGAGCACTTAAGTGGTAAATACAAGGGGATTGAATCAGTTTCCTATAATTGTACCTCCTTGTTTTCGATCCTTACATACTTTCCTTACTCTTAGTCCCACCAACCAAAGGATGCAAGGAAAGGAAGCAAGAATAGGACATTGAGGAAATGTGAACAACAGAAATTAAACGTCCTTTCGAGTGTCAGCCAAGCGGCATCAGTGACAGATGTGGCAGTCAGGTTGTGGTAAATGCGCAGTCCAAACTTTCTGATGAAATCCTTCTCATGTTCCCTTGATCAAAAATTCTTTGGGAGACTTCTTCCTTCATTACACATTTAAGTGCTAAAATTACCTTAAAAATGGCAACCACAATAACATTTTGAGAGAGACAAAGACTGAGGAGAAAATACAATTGGATAAAATGATTGATTGAAATGAGCCCTAGGGAAGGAACAAGGAGCCACGTCATGTTATTACAGAATAAAGAACTCCACCATGTCAAACTCTTTATTCCTTTATTAATTTCTAGAGGCAGCTAATTTTCACTTGGCATAAAACATGAAATCTTTCTACGGCACGTTATGCGATTACATGCACATTAGCTGAAAGTCTAGCTTTCAATCTCACATAAATAATGGGAGTAAATTACCAAATGAATGGTATTACCAAAATGATTTATCATAATATTTAATAATCCAAAAATATTAGTTATTCAGGCCTTAATCACTCAGCTGTTAAATTTCATTCTAGTTTCTTTCCATTTTACCCACTGTTCTGAAACTTGGCTGAATTCAGGTCAGTGGATATGCGTATTTTAAAGCACTTAGATCAATGAGGATTTGAGTAAAATGACCCTTATTACGAGTGCAGAGAAACCTGGCCGTCCAGGCAGCATGGAGACGCAGCTCTGTCTGTTACTAAGCAACAAGAATCTGTGCGGTCTGTCACTGTCCTTCCCTTTTTGAGAAACAGTTTGTTTTCATTTTATCCCAAAAAACATCAAAGCTGTGATTCACTGAGATTGATGCTGACCTCTCTTAACATGACATGGCACTCGTATACAGGTATATAGCTGGCATAGTGATGCAAAGGCTAGCGCTGTTGCTTCACAATAAGGAGGTTCTGAGTTTGAGTGCTCTGCAGAGAGGGCCTTTTTAAGTGGAACACCCCCATGCACCATAGATACTGTCCTATCATGTCCGCTGACCTGGCCCTGAAATCAGATGTGGTGATTGTCCCTGGGTGCTGATCTGCTGCCCACCACTCTGTCGTGTCCTTGGTAGGGCAAATTTGGGGATTCAAGAGGATCCGGAAAAGTAGATCTCATCTCTGCCTGCATGAAGTAGAACCAGCATCGCTGTTTCCTGTTAACGATCACAGAGCATTTTTCAAATTGATTTATTTGACAAGGCTAATACAAGTTAAAGAGTGTATGGATTTAGACTTAACAGGACAACAACATTTGCATTAATGGAATTTGTTGAGGGAATTTAACTGCAATTGAAAATAAAGAATTTGCAAATGGGGGTATTCCTTAATCTAAAAAACAAAAAACCATCCTATACTATTGTCCGTGACTTGTAATAAAAAAAAAAACCTGCAGAACAAATGGAATTAGATGGGAAACACTTTCCTGGGTTAGCAGCTACCTGGAGAACAGAAATCTATGCGTTCAAATTAATAGCCTCAAATCCCAACTACAGAGGGTCACTTTTGGGGTCCCCCAGGGCTCAGTGTTGGGACCATTGTTGTTTATCGTGTCGTAAGAACTGTTGTATTTGCTAATGATACAAATCTACATTGTTTTGGTAAGAATTTGGAACAACTTTTGTGCACAGTGGAGAGGAACATGTTAAGGATTTGATTTGACTGTGATAAATTAACACTGAACCTAAGCAAAACATAATTTTTGGGCATTGCTTAACAATGATAAGCAATGTTGCAATTGAAAGAGTGCTTGAAATCAAATTTCTTGGAAAAAAGTAGATAATAAATTATGCTGGAAGTCACATATATATTATATCAAAACTAAAATATCAAGGTCAATTACAATATTATACAAAGTCAAAGATTTTTAAATTAACTACCTACTGTGCAAAAGTGAGGGGAAATACATACAAAACAGACACTAATCCAACCTTTGTCCTTCAGAAAAGAGTCGTAAGAATTGTAGATACCACTTATAGCGAAACAACACACCCACTGTTCATTAGATTAAAAACACTAACATTTACAATCCCAATTCCGAAATAGTTGGGACAAAGTGTAAATTGTGAATAAAATCAAAATTCAATGACTTTCAGATCACATGAGCTAATATGTCATTTACAACAGAACATAGATAACACTTCAAATGTTGACACTGAGACATTTTACATTTTTATCCATAAAATGAGCTTATTTCAAATTTTCTGGCTGCAACAGGTCTCAAAATAGTTGGGACACAGGCAAAAAAGGGCTGAAAAGGCAATTAATATATAAGAAAACCAGCTGAAAGAACATTTACCAAGTAATAAAGTTAACTGGTGTCAGGAGTGTAACATGATTGGCTATAAAAGGGATGTTTTAGAGAGGCTGAGTCTCTCAGAAGTAAAGATGGCCAGAGGCTCTCCAACCTGTGAAGGCTTGCATAAAAAAATTGTGGAATTTTTTATATATTATATGTTATTATAATATTTATAATGATGTATAATAACATTATATATTATTATAATATTTTATATATTTCATATTTTTTACATATTTTTTCAGTGCTTTGTTTCTAAGATCGTTTTGAATTTTTAACTCATCATTTCTCCACACGTGAAAATATGACTGATCATTTTTCCATTTCCATGGTCCTCATATGTTTCAAAGCAAGTTTGAAGACAGAATGTGACTTGAAGGACTGGATAAGTTTATACTTCCTCTCTTTTCCTTTTTGGACATGTAAGTTCGATTTTGCTGTAAGTCTGCCATTTAGCGGTTGATTATGCTTGTTTTATTTTCTTATGTGTTTGTTTTAACATGTTCAAATAAAACGTAGCTATATTCTTTCCGTAAATGGACCGGAGTTAGCCAGGGAGCCTTTTACGCCTGTGGACATAGGGTGGTTTTCGCTGCGAGGAAACCCATGCAAACCTCTGCGCAGAAAGGACTCAAGGTTCAGACTGAAAATAACTTTCTTTTGTTACCTCATTCGGTTATTACTGCCTCACTGCTGTGCTGCCTGTTTCATAAATTAGCCCTAAATTTGATATGCCTGATCATATCTGTCAGTCACACAAACAAAATGTTCTCCACCAGTTTTTATTCAGCACACATAGGGTTCCTCTGGGGTGAAACCGACCAGCCAACCCCAGTGTTTCACTCAACAGTCCGCCAGCTGGGCCGTGCAGTCATGCTGCTTTATTAACCCTGTGATAAGGGCACCGTTACACTAAATCTGCACGGATATCACGCGCCAAAATTGTGCTTAAAATCCTGCTGTAATCCCGTGTGACAACCCGTAATCTCGACTGAGAGGGCCGGTTACCTACCATCTGTATAAATAAAATTATTTAAAAAAAACACTATTTCCGTGGAAACCTTCGCTGAACTCCACACCTGAGTGACCCCACGTGTCTGGTTACTGGTTACCTTTTCTTGCTGGCGGGCAGACGGCTGAGGACAGGGTCATTAACACTGAGGCCAGAGGCCTGGCGACCTGACCCCCCCCACATAGTAGTTTCCTGGAAAGCGAGAGCAGGAACGTTTGTCTAATGTTGCCTCATCATATCCCATACTGCACTGCTGCTGATGCTTCCTCTAATGGCTGCGCTACCATTTCCCTCTTCGGCTTTTTCTGTTTTTAAACCAAGTTTCTAATGTTAGCCACCTGAGCTAATGTAAAAACTCGGTCAAGAATGCCGAAAGCTAAGCAGTGCAAATTACTTTAACAATTAAATCAAATAATTCAGTTGTTGATTTTCCTTGCCTTTGCAGTAAAAATATATTTTATAATGCTGTTGGTTGCTCCAATCTTTTTTTTCTTCAAGCTTATAGCATTTGAAAAAAGTATATTTATTTATTTATTTTATTTATTACATAAATGTAAGAGTCAAGTAAAAATAATAATTTGCACGCAGACTGCTGAGAAATGCTTGCTTCTGTCCCTTAAAGACAACACTGAACCCTTCAGTTGCATTTCCCAGTTCTCTGACAGGGGTCTAATTGAGGTCTCAGTGATTGTAGCTTCACGTCCTCAGGCCAGGTCATACTGTGGAATTCTAGGCCCCTTGAAAGAATTTTGCCTGAGGCAGAAACTTTTTTTAAGAAAACGTGGGCTGCCTCTTTCCGCACTTTGGGCCCCAACAACCATTAACACCTTTCACCTCCATACAAATGGCCCCTAGGTCTCACTGAATGTGTGCCTGACATACAGTCACACCCAGACTGAAGCAATCCAGCTAAGCCCAACCAGGATTCTAAGCTGATTTAAGATGACTTGAAATGCTTTCAACGCTTGACTAGCTTTGGCTGGTTTAAGCTGAATTTTTTTTTTTTTGCCAGAACACTGTATTCCTGGGTAAAACTACATTCCTAGCCTCCAGGCTTAAGCGGGGTCATTGGAAGGCTATTGGCCGTGAATGTTTTACATGTTCTTGTGCAAGCATGACTGCAATGCAGTACAATTTTTTTTTTCTTTCATTAAGGTTGTCATAATGCAGTTGCTGTATGTTGCTAATCATTTATATTACATAATCTCTTGGTTCCTAATTCTGTACTTTGTGTCCACTAAACCATTCTGATTGGTCCTCAAAATTGGAAAACTGTGTACATCTGGACAGAGTCACCCCTAATTAGAACACCAGGATCTTGATACCCTTGATTAACTTCTATTTACACACCATAATACATCAAATATACATATTCCGATGTCATGAATTAGAGATTTTATTTCAACAAAGACCTATATAATTATTCATTAGAAGGGCTTCAAAGACATCTCTACAGTAAGTATAGCTTTGGGCCCTTTGAATTGCCTTAATGCTTCCATAATGAGGCACTTTACTCCTCATATTACATACGGTGCATGTGCCAAATGTTTCACACCTTAGGTAGCTCTCGGTAATCGTAACCATGAAGATGACATACTTAAAATGTGCAGCTGATTATCGAATAAGCAGATACTGTTACCTTTAATTCTAGGCATTGATAAATTATGCTTATTCTATTGTCTTCTTAATCTCCTCAAATACTCCCTTAAAAGAAAAAAAAAACTTGATGATAAGTTAATTGGCTTTGCGGTTTTTAAGATGGAAGGGTGCCCAAAATAGTAATTTATCACAATGAGTAAAGCATACAGGAAAAAGAAATCTTGTTTTTATCTCTTAATATCTGATTAATGAATAATTAAGCAGTAACAAAGAAATTGGTCACCATCCAATACTGTATTGACTCTAGGGAGTCGCAAAATGCGTGTTCTCCCCCCCTACACAGAACAGTTCACAGGCATGAGTAATATTTTTATTTTCAAGTCAGATTGAGCAATAAAGATCTTGTGAAGATTTTCTTATCGTAGGTAATCTGTTTCTCTGTTCTGAGTGGGTGTTTCCCCAGCAGAGAAAGAAGAAATGAAGAACAAAGATGCTTCTTATTCAAAATTTCCACACAAAAAAAATCCATTTCAATTCAGGAGTGAAGCTGGTAAGCTATCATGCTGTTGTGAAACATTTGAAAGTTTTTATAAACAGAGTGCAAAATGTTTGACAAACACAAAGAAGTTCCGTGTCAGTGTGCTCACCCGGCTTATTTTTTAATTGAATTTTTAAAAATCCATGCAGCATTATCTCACTTGCAATTTAAATGTTATTGTTTGAAGTAGGATTAACATGACAAAAATGTTGTGCCGCCAGTGGTATGTTAGCAATTTTATTCTGAAATAAACTGCAGATGGTTCAAGAGCGGAGAAAATGAAACTGTGAAGAGGCAGAGATAATTGGCTTTTCTTTTATATAAACATAATAGTAATAATAAAAATTATTATTATTATTATTATTACAGTTATTGTTGCAGTTATTGTTGTTGTCCCAGTGCAGTGGTATTGTACACGGTGTAGTTCTGTGCTTGTGCCTGATTGGCTGTGCTTGTCTGACTGACCCTCTCTCTCTCTCTCTCTCTCTTCTGTTTGCTGTGGGTCAGCTGGGCTGTGCACACGTCTCCTTTCATGTGGGCCGCTGTTTGTTTATCAGCGCCAGCTGTCTACAGTCCAGGACCTCAGACTGGCCCAGGGGCAAATCCTGCTCTGCACCAAAACAACTGCCCCGACCGACCCCACCTCACACCCTCCCCCCCAACACTCACCCCCACACACTCCCTCCCGACCCACCCAACATCAGGGCCAGATCCTGCTCCGCACCAACACCACTGACCGACCCACCCCTCTCTCACACCCTTCCTGCCATCAGGGCCAGAGGCAGGAGTTTTGAGCCCACTGAGACATTATCTGTTGGGTCCCCTGTCCTGTTGCAGGGTCTGTGGGTTCTCTGTAGCTGTGTGTCCCCCCATATCCAGCCCACGCCCCAAAATCCCACTCACCCATCGCTCAGCACCTCGATTACAGAGAAAGGGCGAGGTCAGCCAGGAAAACCACAATCTTTCACACCTCCATCGCGCATTCACTTTCTCACCATCACCACCCGTCGCATCTCACCCGTTGCCTGTCGCTGGCCGCCTTCTGCACAGCCTCAGACCACGCCCTGACCCTGATAACCTAGATTTCTCCCCGGTTTAACACTGGCACAGCCTAAGAACCAAAAAGTGTCAAACCGAAACCAACAAATCAAAAAGCCTTGTGACGATTTGCTTTGAGATACCTTGCAAAAGTTAGAGCAGATTTGACAGGAAACAAAGCATTTAACAGTACAATCCATAAGTACTTGGTTTCAGGCAAAGTTTTCCAGAGCTGAAATTTCAAAGCAATTGACTGGATGAAATTACTACAAATGAAAACTTACAGTCTGCACTTCAATGATTAACATCCGATTGGAGAGAACTTGGTTGGAATGACAGCCTTTCAAAATTGTGTCCTGTCCCAATATTTAAGGTCCTCACTTTACACTACAGTATGTCTCCTATACAGGCAGCCAGGGGTTTGTGACTTGTGGCCTGAGAAACTCTGATACTTTCTGTTGTTGCCATAGAATATCGCATCCTTCCTGTCTTAATTTTACCTCAAATATTTACCAGCATTTCAAAAACATCCGGCAGCAGAAAAAAAAAAAACTGATGATAAAGCTATCAGTAATCTTTTTATTCATCATGATAAAGCTGTGCACTAATTATAACTGGCCCGACAAAGTTTGCATTCTGTTCTAAGCAGCATTTAACATGGAAACAAAAAACACAGCTTCAGATAGAGATTAAGATCGAGTAAAGCTACAAATCAGTACCTCAGTGGTGCTGCCTCAAGGCTTACAAAATGAACGGGAAAATGATTTCTTTTTTATAAAATGCATTAAGCGGGGCATATTCTGAAGTGCAGCATTTTCATACACTTGCATAAAAGATTTTGCGGAACGTACAGATTAGCGTGTTAATCGGAAAGGGAAGTGATGCGAATAGAATGTGCACATTCGACTGGTTTCACCTCTTGCGTGTGATACGTCTGTCGAGTTCCAGCGATGGTATATGAGGAACATATACATATGACACACGAACTTGTTTTTTTTTTCTTCACCCCTTTCCTGACTTCAAAGCGATGAGAAAGAATGAAAAAACTCGCTCGGGGAGCCCCTCTCTCATCTTCGTCTTTGTGTGTGAGTCCTTTATCCTGGAGCCACACTCATGGATCAGAGAGAGAGAAGGATAGAGAATGGGAGATTGGGAGGGAGGGAATGAGAGAGGGAGAGGGGGATCGAGGGAGTGGGGCTTTGAGAAGGAGAGAGAATGGGAGTGATAGGTGGGATTAAAGAAAGAGAAATACAGAGATGGAGAGAAAGAGAGATCACCATGAGAATGGAAAAGAGACTGTGAGAGAGAAGGCCTGTTTTACATGCGTATCGATACCTCGATCAAAGGAAGTAATCAGCTTTCATGTAAGTATGTAGATTAGATCGTACACATGTACATGAGCTGAGCGGTTTGTTTTCATCCAGAATCTTCAGCTTCCATTTGATGTACACAGTGTCCAGAAACTGGAACAAATCGGATGTCTGCTCGCACAAAAAGAAAAACAAAAATCCAAAAAAGTTTAGTCTTCATTTGTTACGAGCTCTGTATCGCTTAGTTTTTTCTATATTTAGTAGAAGGTTCCTAAATAAAGTGTGCTGCACTGAAAAAAATAAAAAGTTAACTAAATTTTTAAAATTTTTTGGCAAACAGTGACAAAAAATATTGAGTTTGCTGGACTTATGGTCCCAGTTTTTTTGGAAGAACTTGGAACTTGATGTTGAGCAAAGTTTAAAAAAAAATGCTTTGTGGTTGGTCGGCATACTTTTTTTAAGCTGAGTCATTTTTTTACAGCAAGTGAGTCAGTGAACATTTATCAAGAAAGAGGTCAAAAAGCAATGAAGAAAAGATCATACAATGAGACCTATAGGCTGATCAGACCCTCCCCTGAGATAGAGGGGATTATACAGGTTATACATTCACATGGTAGCTAAAGTGCCTTGGGTTTACAGGCTAATAAGTGCTTGAATCGCTCTGTCCACGACCACACTGTAAACCCTGACGGTGTGGTGAACTCAAATGTTTTGGAAACCGATTACCTCAAAAAATTGTGTAGGCCAACTTAATTGCATTGTGTGGAAGGAACTTAAAGAAAGTAAGGTAAAGTTTTTTTTTTTTTTTTTTTTGTACGTTTTAAGTGCTGTGAACACAAGATCATTAAGTTGGCATACTCAATTTTTTTGAGGTGATCGGTTTCCACAAAACATTTGAGTTCACCACACTATCAGGGTTTACAGTGCAGATCAGTATACTTGGGTACAACTGAGTATACAAGTTGTGGACTAATTGCATGCAGTATGCTCAGTAGCAAGCAAGTGTGCTGATTTAGACACAGATTCTGTACCACAGGGTCGACATCATGCTGACCCCTTGAACCTAGCTGGACTGACATGGAGCCCCAGTGGGCATTTACACTGCAAAAATAAAAAGTTGACTCAACTTGAAAAAGTAAGGCAACCAACTGCACAGCATTTTAAAGTTGGCTCTACTTGAAGTTCTGAGTTCTTTCAAAAATTACTTAGTGCAAACTCAAAACCTCATGTTGAAAAAACTCAAAACTGCAGTGCAGCTGACTGCCTAACTTTCTCAATCTTTATTTTTTACAGGGTAGATGGACTTGTACCTGGAAAGATGAAGTTGGGCCCATTTAATGACAAAGGAACAAACTCTGCTGTTTGCCCCTTGACCCAAAAACTGCCCCAGGAGTTTTACCCCCAGCACTCAGGCATTTCTCCTGGGGCAGCCCTGCAGAGGAGAGATCTTTTCCACTGACCTGCCCTCAAGAAGAGCAACATATTTCAGTTCAATTGAATTTTATATGTTTACTGCTTTTCGCACGTGCAATTTACCTAAAGCACTTTACACAGGACAAGTCCTGAACCCACAAAGAGCAGACCAAAAGTCCACAGCGGAAAGGAAAAACTCCCCAGCAGGAAGAAGCCTTGAGCAAAACCCAGCTCTGAGAAAGGAGGATCCCATCTGCCTGAGGTCAGCCCTGGAGAAATGAGGAGAGAAGGGAAAGGAGAGGACTGGGGAACGAAAAGGGCAAATGAGGACAGAGAGATGGGAAATAAGGACTACATTTCCCTGGGGAGGGGAGAAGGCAGGCAGACAGCACATATGTGAGCGCATTTAGTTAAAAATGACATTTCATGACACTTGGACTTTTTTGACCTTTTGCTACAGTTTGTTGTACGAACCTGTGAGTAAAAATTAGGGTGATTCACCCAGTAGTTTCAATGGAATCGTGTAAGAAGTAAACCGCTATTGCTGATCAAGTAAAAAGTGCCCAACTTTAGCAGCCTTTATCTCAAAATCACAAAGTGTCACAACATCAGTTTTTACTAAATGCGTTCACATATACACTGCATTGCATGGCGTAAAATTTATATTAGTTTAACATGGCATACCACAAAATCCACACACAAACACACGCACACACACACACACACACACACACACACACACACACACAAAAGAGGTGCATTTTCTGTTCTACTGCCCCAACACTGAGGTGATCTGCTGTGTAGAGACCTTACCTGCCCGTAACACAGATCAAGCAACCTCCATGTGCCATCCTAATTCATGCACAGGTGTGTTTCTGTGTCCGCATGACTTAATGAGTTGGGCCCACCATTTTCACGCCTGATTGAAGCGTGTTCTTCAGAACTCTTTGCACCTTTAGCAGCAAGTTTTTTCATACCGAGAGAATTCGTTAGAGCATTAATGATTCATTTTTTGTGATGTGTGATGAGAACCGTCTTTGGTGAATTCCCCTGGCTGCAAACGACACGGCGAGCAGTTACGCCTGTGCCAAAGGGGATTTTTTTAATGATCACGTCCAGTATGACTATACTTCACACTGTAAGTAATAAGGTGAAAACTGTATGAGTGTACAAGGCAAAAAATAAGCTGAAAAAGCCGCTTAAAAACTCTCGCAGTTCATGCACTACAGCAGTACCCAAATGCAAATGAAGCATTCATAAACTGCAATTTAATTAGAAAAACTATATAACTATAATGTGTTGACATGCAACAGTGATGAATTATAACATAAATGTAGTTGTGCAGTACAGAATTAGGGACATTTCCTTGTGTTGGAAATGGCATTATCAGTATTTATTTGGTGACATCCAAAATGCCTGACACTTTTACACTGTTTCATGACATTCATTTACACTGCTAGATAAACTGTGTCATTGCAGTCAAAAATCTCGGCCACAGTTGATACTTCAGCAGCCTGTCAGAGGCTCAACAAACCCTTTTTCCAGACCATAATACTACAGCACTTCAGGAATGTCAGTGTTCTCTGTGTGGGCTTAACGGCCAGCAGGACTTCAACCATTTCTTGAAATATTTTAAACGCCACAAAAAAAAATCTGTCTCAACCAGTATTTTCATCTTATAATGAGACATAAAATGTTTGTTATCTTAAGTAGAAATAATTTCCTCGCCCTGTTGGCAAAACCTGAAATTGGTCTAAATGTCTTGCACTACTGGCAGTATTTTTGTCTTATTTAGCAAAATTTAAATAAATAAAATTATTTTGAATACATTCTTCTTATTCTCCTTCTTCTTATTATTATTAATTATAATCATAATAATAATAATAATAGATAACATTGAAAATGGTGTGTATAAGATGATAAATCTAAAATATACGTACTTGTTCATAAATTGCCTGAAGTTTTCGCTGTGAAGAGGAAGATTGGGATGCAGGCCCGTGGCTTCTGTTCTAGGCTGCTCTCCAGTAGAGTCCCAGCAGACAGAGGAGTAAGAGCTGTGCGGAGAGATACAGGTGTAAAGTGCAGGAACATGGCCTGAGGGTGCTGTGCATGCAGCTATAGAGGCTGATCGAATATGACTGAGGGCCCTTTGGCCCTGTGAGGGGAAATGTTAAGGCAGTGGCGAGGATTGGCTGATAATGAGCAGCCGAGTGAGAACCGGCTCCTTCGAACTATTCGAGTATTTTTTTTTTTTTTATTATGTTATGATGCGTATGAAGAGCCTCGTGTGCTCCTCATAAATATATAGCTTTTGTCCCTTTATTGTAATATTTAAGTTGGATTTTGTGGCTTTTTTGATTAGCATGCTTTGTAAGGATGTTTCGCCTTAGCTGCGCGCAGTGAATGGCACTTAGCTACATTTTATTGTCACGTAGAAAGAATTTGGAAATGTGACTGCGGAAACATGTAAAGCATTTTAGTGAATACTCGAGCCTTCACAGAAAAATAGGACTTTTTTAAAACACGCACTTTAAACTCCCACAGAAGGAAGAAAACACAAATCGTGTCCGTAGCCGTTAGCAGCCAGAGCAGTTTTCTTCATGGTGTTAAGTTTGCGAGGAATAGAAGCAGCAATCGGTGACTGCAGGAATGAGAAAATCATTCAGTCCTTCACATAAACGAAGATTTAGCACAACATGATAATAACTCTACTCTGTAGGTCTTTGCTTTTTTTATTTATTTGTGTCAGTGAAGCAAACCTTTAACTGCTAACAGGCCTTTAGTTGAAACACAAGGGAATCATGAGACTGCTGCCTCAGGCAAGTGCCTGGTCTTTTACAAGAGCTCCACCAATCATGATTTAAGGGCTTTTAAAATGGCAGTCCTCATTACTGTTAGAGATCCGTTCTGCCGATGGCTCAGTAGCTGTTCTGCCAAAAAAAAATGGGACCACTGGAGCAAGTCCTTATTGCATATTACTCCTGGGACAGAATGACAGATAAGTCACACCTATTGACAGTATCTCAGAACCTTAATTTTCAAACAAAATGTTTCAGTTAGCGACGCGAAATCCTATTTTATCCAGCTGGCCGAGCTTCTGTTCATTCTCGACACGTCTGTTGGTTTAATTGTAACTGCCTTTTTTAACTGAAGTATCACATAATCACGTTGACAATCCCCAATTATTGATGCAGCGTTCACTCTTGCAGTCATTTCACACCTCCGATCAAGCCCATCTTCTGGTTTCAATTTATGGTTATAAAAACAACATCACTCAATTCAGTAGTATCACATTGACTAAGGGGTTAACCAATCGGAAACTGCGGTTTTGGGTGATAGTGAAGCGGGCATTCTTTCACAAATTTTTTTTTTTTTTCAGAGATGTGTAACATGTGCGAGTCGGTTTAAATTCAAACGAGACACAGCAGGGCCAATCACAGGCAGGCACTAAGGGATCATGGGAGGTCAGAGAATGAGTCAATGCTGGGCTTGTTATTTACAGTTTTTTCCGATTGCATAAACACTAAAATCAAAAGTATTACATAATTATCAAAACATTACACACAAGGAGCAAAATACCGGCCCAGATTTGCACAACTATAAGCACAATGTCAGCCTCACACTTTTTGCGAAACAATACACAAAGTGATTTGAAAAACACTACACACAGTTGCATACATTAGACACAGAAGTATGTCATGATGCCACTTCCTTGCAATTCCAAAGCACTGACTATCAAATGACCACACCTATGAGCCAATTGGTTAAACACAGCCATCAGGTGCAGAAACACATGATTGCTTAATTGTAGACAAACCAATCAGGTTTAAGCACTATAAAAATACAGCAGGTGAGTTCACCTGTCTTCAGCCAAAATGGAAGGAATCAGAGGAAGAGGAGTGAGGGTGAGAGGGGAAATCCAGCGAGGAGGTAGAGGGAGAGGAAGAGTCGGAGGCGGAGGTGGAGGTAGAGGAAACAGGAAGACCTGAAGCAGGAGGAGAACGCGCTCAAAGAAAAAGAGGATCAAATTTATCACATGAAATTCGCGCCACACTAGTTGACCATGTCGTGAACCACAGATTGACGCTAAGGGAGGCTGGACTAAGAGTTCAGCCAAATCTTCGCAGATATACATGTAAATTGACCAGTGTATACTTGATCAATGCTGAACTACACAATCTTGTCTTTCATTGTATTTCAGAGAGTTTTACAAATTGATGCTGAGGAAATCCTGCATGAATTCATTTACATTGATGAGGCAGGGTTTAACCTCACAAAAGCAAGAAGGAGGGGCAGAACTATCATTGGCCACAGGGCTATAATCAATGTCCCAGGGCAACGTGGGGGTAACATCACAATTTGCATTGCCATTACTCAGTATGGGGGATACTGATACTACTACAACACACCTCACATTCTCACATTTTTGGACCGATTGCACAACATCGTCACAGCAGTAAATCAAATCAACCAGATGCAATACATTGTCATCTGGGACAATGTGTCTTTCCACAGCTCTGCTCTGGTCCAGAACTGGTTTCAACACCATCCACAGTTTGCAGTACTATTCTTTCCACCATACTCTCCTTTTCTGAACCCAATCGAAGAGTTTTTCTCAGCATGACAGTGGAAAGTTTACGGTCTGCGGCCCCAGGCTCAGGTACCCCTTATTCAGGCCATGGAGGAGGCCTGTGACCAGATTGACGCTGCAGCTGCGTAAGGATGGATTCGACATTCAAGACGGTTCTTCCCACGTTGTCTTGCCAATGAGGGTATCGCCTGTGATGTTGATGAAATTCTCTGGCCAGATCCAGCTAGGCGAAGAGGTACATAGTGTCTAATATTTCCTGTACTACATACATACATTTTTTTTTTTACTGTAATTGTAACCTGTACTGGATACAGTATTACAGTATTGTATGTTTGTCTGATACTTGCTGAGCTAACAGTGTTATGCACACTACTGTAGTGGCATGAAAACTGGGACATGGTTTGTTGTGATTCTCCATGATGTTGACTGATTTGGGTATATGGAGAGAAATAAATAATTAAATTATTAAATAAATTATTTTCATCAGTCTGCAGCATTGGTCTCCTATAGTGTTTGGTGAATTTACCGTATATTTATGCTTTCTCTGTGTACTTCACTTACCGCACTCTAATCACTGGGAGGTAGAATTGCTAAAAGTGTTTTAGGTTAAGCACAGCAGTGTGTAACTGGTTCAAACAGAATTAAGTTATGTGAAATGTGTGTGTTTCATATGGAAACAAAATATGGTTTTTATAAATTAGTGTATAGTTTTTACAAGAGTGTTTCATTTTGCAAAGGATCTGAGGTGTTCTGCTTATTGGGTGCATGGTTGTGCTAATTGTGTGTAGTGTTTTGAAAAACCGGGCCCTATTTTCAAAATTGTGCTTAAGCAATTGAAAAAAACTGTAATGTTTCATGAAGTCTCTCAGCTGGACCTGTGGACATGAACATGGAGCTTCTCTCAAGGCATGTTGGACTTCTTCATGATTTTTATCTCCTCTTTTCATAATGATGCAAAAATGTCTGTCTGAACAAGTGTTTCTGTCTGAGTTTGGTCTCAAAACTTGAATATATTTTAATACTTGCTGAGATAGACATTTATCAAGGTTTTGCTGCAAGAATAAAATCTTGGCCTTTAATGTTACTGTTCATTAGGATGAACATGTTTCACTTTTCCCGAGCAGTTTAATCGCGAAATCTATCTTCGCTTTAAAAAAGTAGGCTCACCAAAAATTTAGCTGTCAGAATGAATGTCAGTTGTGTCGTCATTTTAGTTTGCAAAAAATGCTCATAACTACTGTATGCTTCTTCAGGGATTAGCAAGACAGCCCTTATGGGACATACAGTGTGTCTGTTTGTGCATGTCTGTGTATGTGTGTGTGTGTGTGTGTGTGTGTGTGTGTGTGCGTGTATGCGTGCATGTGTATGTGGGTCAATGACGTGACATTGTCCGAGTACAGTACTTCGGTTTAAAATAATTTTAAATGATTCATAAAAAGCATCATTTTATTATATAAGACCTGTTTAATTTGAACACACACATATATATATATATATATATATATATATATATATTTTATGTTTTGCCATCTCAAACCCTCAAAATGTCAGGTGGCGCAACCGTCCGAGCAAGTTAACAAAATGTGAAATGTATCAAATATGTAATTTAAAATATGAATTAATATAATATTAATATGGGGGCATAATTCTATATTGAAAACCTTTTGAAATAAACAAAGTTTAATTGTTTAATTGTTCTTAAATTGTTTGGAAAACCAAAATACCTGCCCCCTACAATAAAGAATCCATAAGTTACTTTTAATACCAAGCTCGATTACAAAATAGTAATGTTTTAGGCAGAGTGGACACTCTCAGGTATACTAACTGAAAAAAAATCACTCACAAAAAAAGAGGGAAGTGTGTTTTTTTTTCAAGAAACTTTTGGTTGCGCCACCTGACATTTTTTGGCTGGGGAAATTGCAAATACAATCTAAAACTGTACTAAAACCCTGTAAATGTTGTGCAACCATTAAGACTTGTTTAAACACACTCTTCCAACTTCAAATAAATGTATTCTGTACATTTTTTAAGATTTATTTAAAAAAAAAAACATTTTTAAAAGGCTTATTTGTCATTGACCCATGTGCGTATTTTTGTGTGTGTGAGTTTGTGTGTATGGGTATCTAAGTGTGTGTGTGTGTGTGTGTGTGTGTGTATGTGTGTACGTGTTTGTGTGTATCTATGTACTGCATATGTTTGCATGGGTGTGTGTGTGTGCGCATGCGGGGGTATGCGTATATTTTTGTTTGTTTTTTTTTGTGTGCATGGGTATGTAAGTGTGCGGGTGTGTGTTTGTGTGTATCTGTGTACATGTTTATGGATGTGTGTGTGTGTGTGTCTGTGTTTTAGAGTATCTATATGTGTGTGTGTGTGTGTGTGTGTGTGTGTGTGTGTGTGTGTGTGTGCGTGTGTGTGTGTTTCTTTCTTGTTGAATATTTTGCTTATTAGTCCCCAGGGATCTCCAGGCAAAGTCGATACTGAGGCCGTCAGCGATCTATTGTTGGCCAATAATGAAGCATGTCACTGCACTGACACCCTGATGCTTGGACTCGGCCAGCCTCACACCACCCGCTTTCTAACCCCATCTGTTCTCTGCTTTATCAAGAGTGGGAGCTTCTGATATATCTCTGCAGCAAGCACAACATTCTCATAATAGTGTTTTAATTCTGACTCAACATTGATGGGATGTTGTAATTAAATACTGTGTGAAGGGGATTTTCTACAAGAGATCTGCTTGTTGAATTGCTTTCAGCCATTAGTGTGAACACATGTTGCACATGTCCATGTTTGTATGGGTGCATGTTTATGTGTGTACAAGTGCATTATCTGTGTATTGCTTAAATGTTTTTCATTTCCTGTATAATTGAAGTATTCACACCCTCTCTGAGTAAATAAATTACCTGCTATAATGCTTTCAGAGATTCCTGCGTCAGATTTGTTTCCTGCACAGTCAGCATCATCTTCAGTAAACACGGTTCATCTTTTTTAACTTCGGCATCCCTTTGACTATCAGGACTTAGTGCATGACACAGTGAAAAGATGGGGCCTCAAGTTTGATGCAAAGACGGTAAAGATTGCAGCACTGAATTGTGATACCAACGGTTCATTTTTCTATGTTTCAACCACAGAGTGAAATGATTGACAGTTTAAGAAACACCAAAGTTTCTTATGCGGTTATGATAATCAAGCAGTTTATTATTAAAATTTTTTAAAAATCACATTTAACTCCTTTTTAAGGTCATCACCAATAACCCTGAAATAGATTGGCAATTTGCCAAAGCATCAGTCCGGCCTCCCACCCCAGGGCATGCTGGGATACCCTCCTGTTGTACTGGTTCCTGTAACAGGGTGCTCTTGCAAAGCCATTTTCCTGGTATAAAACATGACAGGTTGCACCCAATAACCTCGAGCGTTTGATAGATCGTCAGAATGTACCCAGCTCCGCTCGTGATTGTTAGTCTCCCTCGTCCATTTTTCTCCGAACAATCCAAACGGACCATATTTCCTGTCCATCCGCCACACGCGGATGGTTGTAAATAGCACATCCTCCACGCGCATTGTACGTCTCTATCAGCTAATCTTCCATTAAAGAGGAGGACACACTATCATTTATTTCATCTCATTATCGGCGGCGGTGGCTCTGGGCCGAGGGTGCAGGAGCGAGGCCAGAAAGCTCTCTCAGAACGCAGCTCCGGCGACCTGTATCCTGAACGAGGAATTTCCTCTCAGCTCCTAATTAGTCTCCAGACAAAGCAGATTCTCCCATCTCTCTCTCTCTCTGTCTCTTTCTCTTTCACACTCACTCTCTCACCCTTTGCTTCCTCTATCTCATTCGCTCTTTCTTTATCTTTCTCTCCCCATCACTCTTTCTCCATCTTTCTCTCTCACTCTCTTTCTCTGTCTCTTTCCCTCATGTGCTTTCAAATTCAAAGTGCATCATTGGCATAGCATATTCTGAAATGCATATTGCTATATAATATTTCATCAGAATAATAATGATAGCAACTGTAATACAAACAGGAATATATTCATCTCACTCTGACTCTCCTGCTCTCTCTTGCTCTCTCTCTCCATCTGCTTTTCTCCCTCTTCCCTTTTCTATCTGTTGAAATATCTTGTTCCATCTCTGTATAGGTCTCTCTCACATTCACTCCTTTAGGCAGCCAATGCCTATAAATTGCAGAAATCCAGAGCTTCTGTTTAAAAAAACATACTGACAGTTGTACCATATCCTCAGTTCAGGTGTTTTTTAGCTAATATTTATGTATTTGTTGAATATTATAAAAATGAAGCATAACTGTGGTGAGATTTTTGGTAGTGACTACAAGTACCGTAAAAGCTGATTAACCATGTGACCTTGATACCACCCACCTTTTGGACAGTAAATAAAGGATGCCATTGATCTGCAAAAGAGAAATTAGCTTTAAAACAAAAATAAGGGAATAGCTTGTTCTAATTGCATTTTTATCCACAACCTGCCTTGCTCTTAGCTCCATTCGTTAGGGAGACGACATAAAAGGAAGAGAAGGGGGTCAAAGCAGCGTGAAAAAGCAAAAATGAAACCCCCCTCGCTCTTTAAAACATCTTTTCCGGGTGACATTGATCAACGGCAGTTCCAGCCATGGCAGCTGTGTGGCAAATGGTGAGAGGAAGCCTTATAGGTCAATCATGTCACAAATTCAGGAACAAAATACAAAATTACAACAATTTAATAAAAAATTTTCATGGTTTCATGATATTATCTCACTACCGGTCAACTAATGCCTATGCACACTATCAAAAAAAAAAAAAAAAAAAAAATCATATGGATACAACAGTTCTTACTGGCCATAATGAATTATTCTCATCCTCTCCACACTTACTTAACCTCATACTCCACAATTCCCTTTACTTATTTATTTTTTAAAATAAGTCTACTTATCACATTTTTCCATTTTATTTGCTTTTCTATTTCCTGTCTTCAGGGCTGGCGCTAGACCCGAAAATTTGGGGGAAAATATCCATCCCTTTATTGACCACAATTAGTCCTGGCTAATTCTAGATGGTTTTCCTTTATTAACACGTTTTCCAATTCAAGAATAATCAAGTGGCAATTGAAGACACGGCTTCTCTCTCCCATGCGATCTAATAGCGACAAAATAATGGACTACATTCAGCACAGAAAAATAATTTAATTATAAATAGGTCTGTGCACTGGCACTCAGCAACGATAATTTTTTTCCAGCGAGAGCGGCATTTCAGAACTCTTTTGCGAATGAAGGTAATTTGGCGACAAGCACGCACACCTGTTTTTTGCAGCACGGTCACGCAACTTGCTGTAAAAAAATAGACAGCTGTCCGACTGGAAAATGTAAACGGACGAAACCACGTACTTGTCACCAGAATTACCTTCAAAATACTTTGGTAAAACACAGTCTCGACATGCCTTATCTGAAGTTATGGACGGAGGAAACCTCAAATTATTTGGCCAGAGTCGTTTAACGGATTATAATCTCTGTATTGATGGTGAGCACATAATGTAACTGCGGGCCCAGAGAGCTGGGACTAAGCTCTGAAAGGCCGTTGTCTGACTGATCGAACTCATGAGGGAGGACCAGTGCGTTTGGCACGAGGGTAGGACTGAACGTGCTACCAAATTCTAATGCTGTGGAGCGGCCGTTCGCTTGTTTATCCTCGGCAAATATGTTCAACTGGTTTACTTTTGCATGTTTACCGAAGGCCCTGTAAGCTAACCTGAAAAAGAGATTTCTACAAAGGAAATGATGCAAGTCAAGGTTTTGGTCTGTGTCTTGGTGGGAAGGTTTGCGTCACCTGATTTATTTTCTTCGTTTCAGAAATTGGACTTATCATTTCCTACATACCCTCAAGCAGAACAAGATGTCCAGGGCTGTAGCCTCTTAAAGGAAGTAAGTGGCAAATGCTGCCTCATGATTGGATTTTAATGTTAAGGATTTCCTGTTTCTGGAGTGGGAGAACAGCCTGGACAATGGTTTTAATCCAGCAGTCAAAAATAAATTCAGTCTTGATTAGAGAACTGTGCAGGCGCTGCACTAAGAGCGGAGTAAACAAATGAAGCCTGGGCCAATGCTGCTGATTCAATGGAGTACATAACCTCTCCCACTGTAAGACTGCTGGCTGAGGTTAATGAGTTCACAGTATCCTCCCATTCAACTCTATTAGCTCTGGTATTGCAGTTTCCTTTAACTCTTAAATGTATGGATGCTTAGCTAAATTGTCAAAACATACAGTGACTTCAATACATATAACATTTTTGAAACCCAAATTTTGATAAAAAGAAATATGGCTGAGGTCCTAAAATAAAACACAATGAGTGAATTAGAGCAGATGCATGCACACATCAGTTCACTAAAGTGGTAAAGTGCGATTCACCTTGGTATGATTCTGAAAGGCTTCATTGTGTCATTGTGAGATCAACCTTTTATAGAAGCAGGTGAATATTCTTCTTCCATTTTTGAAACCGTCCGGCTCTTATGTGCATTAAATCTGAATATGCCTTAATGGTGTGATTTCTTCTTTTTTACTGGTGGTAGTGGCAGACACCAGGTCACTTAAAAGCCGATGAATACATTCATAAGTAACTGGGTTTCTCCCATGGCAAAAGGATCAGAAGACATAACATAAAGTGAAAGGAGTTTGACCAGAAGCAGATAAACCTGGAAGCAGGGAAATTAAAAACAAACCCACAAGAATAGGTTGCATATTATGAAGCAGCAAATGTGTTTTGCATTCTTCCACTTAAATTTAGCAACCTCAGCAATTTTCTCCTATCAGAGCATGTAGGAGAAGGAGAGTCCAAGCTTTTGCCCTCAGTATTTACAAAGAACATGGACAGTCTCAATAATCTGTGGGAGAAACTTGGTCATGTGTTTACATGATGAAATAACCAAGCTACTTGGTAGGAAAGCTATATGCTAATTGGGTTTCCCCTTAACCGGAATACTGAAACCTGGTTAATGGTTTAAATGGCATTAACGAAACCTGGTTACTATGAATAACAAGCATGTGTAAATGCCAGCATTGTGGCTTAAAAAAAGATTGTGAAAATTGGAGTCTTTGAGGTGAGTTTTCACTTACACAATAGTGCTGTATCATGACTGCAAAGAGGAAACATTTTGGTGATAAAAACTGAATCACCAGTCAAATTTCAAAATAATAGACCTGACAAAATAGAAGGTTTGTAGAAATGTGATGCTACAGTATATAAATTGAACACAAATCTCAGTCCACACTGAAAGGTTATTTTATTCCATGCCAACATTCCTTTTTGATTTATGATGGTTCCTTTCTGGAGTTTCTATGTCTACTGAGACTTCTATTTGTATATAAGTGTTAGTAGCAGTGGAGCTATTACAACCTGCCTGTTATGCCCTGTGACAAAGCCTTCAGCTACCTCGAGAGCAGGTGTGATCATTACTGCACCGATGATGAAAGGATCTCAGCGGACCAATCATGGCAGGGAATTCAATCTCACATTCCGGCTCTCAGAATGTTTCAAAACACTGATGATGCTTCAGCTATGCTTAACTCTGAGGGCTCTTAAAGTTATTCACTCTGGGGCAGAAATGTGCCCATGAGGTTTTTCCATAATTGTCCTCTCCTGGTGCAGATTGTGTTATGTTATGTACATGTTTCATTTGATTTTTCGGCAAGATGATCTTCACATTTTTAAAATTTTCTTTCTGTAAAAGCTGTGTCCTAGTTTACCCACAAGGCTTTAATGTTAAAGAAAATCTATTTGTTTAATTTTTAGCTAATTTCCTGACCATTTGTTGTTAAAAGCATGAAAAATTCTAATTCTTGCTATTTTTGGTTTGGCCTATTCTTAATGCCCAAGAATATATATTTCAATTTCCTATTCTTTGAAATGAATTTGCTACGGTGATTTTTAGATGTTTAAATTTTTAAATTTTTAAATGTGTGTGTGAGAGAGAGAGAGAAAAGAGAATGTGGGTGCACGCGTGAGGTAGAGAGTGAGTGTGTGTGAGAAAGAGTGAGTGTGTTTGTATGTCTGTGCGAGAGAGAGAGAGTGTGTTCGTGCATGCGTGTGTGCATGTGTCTGAGTGTGCTCGCGTGATAGACTGCATGGGTGTGCGAGAAAGAGCAAGTGTGTGTGCATGTGTGATAGAGAGGGTGCACGTGTGTGCAAGAAGTGTGTGTATGTATGAGAGAGAGAAAGAAAGAGAGAGAGAGAGAATGCGTGTGTGTGTGTGTACATTGTACTGTGTGAGATGAAGACTTCTTACACTCCACTGTGAATGGGTAAGTGGGATTTCCATGACAAGAGCGTGATCTGGAGGCAGGCAGGTAAACCGCAGAGGGCCTGGTGGGAGTTAGCTGCTGGTGTGAGCTTGTTGTTACAGTCAGAGAGCAGCAGTCAGAATACAGTAAGGAAAGGTCTCAGAATTAAATGACATTGATGGAGGGAGGTGAAATCATTGGTTTTGTAAGGCTGACCCTCAACAGTTCTCGCAGAGACTGGCTCAGATTGGGATCAGTTCAATCCAGTGGTGGATTTCTGAGGTTATTAGCAGCTGCCCTACCAAGCATCCATCTGTCCCTGTCAGAATGTCTTGACTAGCAGCCACTTTTTTTATTGTTGCTGTTTCTTCCTGATTGGCAGGTGATGTCACAATATTTGACACAGTTCCACTCGCCTCTATAAATTATGTAGTTTTTGTAGCCGACTCCTGCATACTGACACCGACTATTCTGCTCCGGAGAACTCTATAAGTGGCCTAATCTCGCATTAGAGATTTACCCAGCATAGTGTTGCTGCTTAGACCTCTTTCTAGCAGTCACATGCGGCTAATTAGCTTTGAAATGAATAGGAGTCACCTGTGTGGATGCTGTAATTGTGGTTTAGATACTTCAAAGTTCAAGTAATTTATCTGGGGTGTTTTCAAAGTGCAAATAGAGCATAAATGTGCTATTGAGCCAAATTTGGGAAACTTGCTCTTTAGAGAACGAAGCGGTGCTGTTTCTTAGATGTAGCTGTATGTTTGTGAGAGTAGATGGTTGTCTTATTACTCAAGCAGCACACAGTGGACGGGGACAGGCTCTGCTGAGAGGGACCATGAGTCTTCTATCCTCTAGCATTAGGTCATATCAAAAAAGATTATTCGGTTAGCATCCCTGCCTGCCCCAGAAAAACCCTCCCTCCTCCATTTTTTTTCTTTAGTTTGAAAAAATCTGTTAAAATCGCATCAAAAAGAAAAAGTAAAAAAAATGTGTCAAAATCTCTGTCCATGTTGCGGACGATCTGTTCAGCTTTTGATCACTTGCGTCACGTGTGGGTTGACAGATTGGATTCTTAATGTTAATACATGTTCTTGTGATTAAGATTTGTTGTGCTATTTGGATCCCAAATCTGATTACAAGAAAATAAAAAAAAATAATTTTTAAATCCATCCCCTCTGAAACCTGAAATGCAAAGGATGCTGAGGGACATTTTTTTTTGTATTTGGCCTTTGTGGCTTTACTATTTCATGAGGTTTAGTGGGGAGCTGATTGGTCAAGACAAAATAGCTCCCCCACAACCCACCCCCGCTAACTGCTAAAAGGACACAGAAGAGGTAGCAGGAGGTGGACGGATGGATCTGATGAGCTTCGCATGTGAGGTCACTGAAGTGTCGGAGTCGGGGTGGGAGAGTGGGGCTGGGTGGGGAGGGTGTACTGTATGTGAGGTGAGGGGGTTTGGGGGAGGAGTCAGGAGATGGGATCGATGGCCGAGATGGTCTGGAGTAGGGGGTATTTACATTTTTATTACATGTACGTTTGCCCCCCAGATGTTTTCAGTTTTGCAGCCAGAGGAAAGGGAGGGCACAGCAGTTGGATCAGGTGATTGGAGGACTTTCCTGGACCAATGAGAGGACACCGCTGGTGTGCTTTGATCATACCCTCCCCTCTCACTGGAATCCACATTTGAACGCATGTGAAACTTAGCACCGTCGGCTCCAAGCAGCCAGAGGCTAACATTCCACATGTGCCCTTTACTGTATTTGGCTAACGGCTCCGTTACACACCGCAAACCCCCACCCGTCACGGTTCTCCCCGCAGGGGTGAAAGGTGGTGATTCCAGGAGCCCTCAGCTTAGGGGGTAGGCCTGTATTCTGAGGAGGGCTTGCCCAGAAATGTAGAATTTGTTTACAAAAAGGGGCACCCAATGCAATGTTATATTCGGGGGTCCAGGATTCCAAGCCACACCCCTGATTCTGTTCACCCATTTGATTGGTTATAGCTGATGTCAGTCACAGTGCTGGCCCAGTGTTGGCAGAACTTTGAAAACATGGTGGACTCTCCTGGACATAATAATAATAATTAAAAAATAGTAGAGTTAGTTAAGCTGATGCTTTTGTCCAAAGTTGATTAGACTCACAGTTGATTCGACTAAGCTGAGGCCAAACATCCTACATGGAGCAATGTATGGATAAAGCTTTACTCTAAGACCCAAGAGCTGAATTTACTGTGGCTGCAAAAGGGCATCAAGGTCTAAGCTTCTGAGGGAAAACACTCGGCTACATCCACCCCAAAAACCAGGGGACCAAAACACTCCGACCTTGAACTAAATGAGGTCACAGAAAACTAAGTCCAAAAATGTCTCAGTCTGAACCATGTAGTCTTCTATTGTGAGTCACAGTGTTACATCTTCGTATGCATTCACAAAGTCTTACAGCAAGGTTTTTGACTCATTTCATCATTGTCTGAAGAGATGAGCAAATCTCCCTGGTCGAGCAAACAGTAACTCAAAACAAGGCATATTTCTCAACTTCAGAGAGAAAAAATAAGATATTAAGTCTCCTCAGAAGACTAAAACAAATACAAATTCATCCCTATGGTGAGGTAGCAGAACCATCTCAGCGAGATCTATAGCTGCCTCCATCAGCGTGCTTGAGTGGCAGATCGTAGCACTGGGGTCTCGAGCATTTTTGATGTCCCAGTACAGCCTTGCCCAGCATCACCAGCTCTCATTTCTAGTCAGTGGCCTTTGCGGGACCACGTTTTACAAGAAAGACCTCCGCTATTCTACTAACAGGAAGGAGGGGTGGCGGGGAGCTGAGGGGGGGCCGAGGGGCTTGTACGCTGCAAAAAAAAAAATAAAAGAAAGACCTCAGCTCTTCCTGCACTCAGGTTTAGCTGTGACTCTCTTGAGGTCACTAGGCAACACCAGGTGGACATTTCTAGCAATTGGCTTGCAGACTGTGGCTCGGGCTGAAATAAGTCTCACTTGCACCGTGCAAATTGTACACTTTGACACTACAGGGCTTTAAATAGAGCAATCTTTCCCGCTTATCGCATGCAGTTAGTGTGTGAGCTGCAGCAGGGTGTCAATGACTAATGCTCAGGGGTACGTCTCCCGAAAGCACAGATGCTAACTTACATAGAGCCATTGACTGTGAATGGACGAACTATGTAAGTAGCTAACTTAGTTAGCAACTATGGTTTTGGGCAACATATCCCAGATCGACAGGGCACGGAGGGCAGGCCTAGTGCTCTCAACAGTTACTCTCAATGTGTACTACCACAGTTTCTAGAACGTTGTACCCTAGCAAGTGATTGGCAGTCTACACAGTGAAATGTTCAGAGTTAAATGAGCTCTTTCAAAAATGGTATGATCCTACTCTGGTTAGAGAAAATGAGAATTTGTCTATGAAAGAATTTAAAACATTTGATTGAGCCCTAGCTTTTTCAAGATAGATCCACAGTAAGCAGTGATTGGTAGAACATCGTCATGGTTTCTAGATCATGCTGCAGCAACTTGCATTCTGTAAGTCGTCTTCAAAGTTTCTGGTTAATTCGATTATTAACAGTTGTCTTTCACACTTTCTGTATAGTAGTAGACCTACTGTGGAAGAGATTTTGAGCGCTGTGATGTTTTGTGATCATTAGGGGACGAAAAGTCGTCGGGGACTGAAAATCCGGGGACGAAGAGTCCTGTAAGGCTGTTAATTGATGGATTGTATCTTTCTTCCCTTAGTGATCAGCTGTAACCACTGATGGTGTTCAGCATACAGGGTGCTGGTTTTGTTTCAATGGGGGCTGGATCCTCTTACTAGATCAGGTGACTCTGACCTCTTGCCCTAAATTCTAGTTACCCTCCCTGGTCTCTCTTCCAGGGAGCAAAATTATTAGTGACCACATTTTAAGGTCCAGCAGGTTCTCCCTCTTCCCAGTTTGTAACCCTTATTGGTGCAAGAAAACAGGGTTTTGTTTCTGCAACAACCAGCAGACAAAATCAAATGATGGTTGAAACCCCTCAATCGAGAACCATTTCTATTTTCCTGAGCTTCCAGTAGCGGCAAGCGTCAGGATCAAAGGAGTGGCATTTCCATAACGGTGTGACATTTCCTTGAAATTTTTAACTTATATGTAAAACTGCAGCCAAGCAAAGGACCACCAAAAACCAGTTTCCTTGACAAAAAAAGAACAGTTTGAGTAAACATAGCCTGGGGAGAGTGTATGAATTCAACAGTAACAACGATACCCCAGGGCAGAGGCGATCAGCCCTATTCCTGGGAATATACACACCTTTCAGTTTTTCATTTGAATTCAAAATTTGCACAGCGTAATATTTAGCGGCTAAAGGTGGTCTGGTTGCCGAATGAGCTGAGATTTTTTTAGGGTTGTAGCGAAAGCCTTCAGGATGGTCGATCTTCAGAAACACTTTCTATTTTCTCCTTTCTCGAGAAAAGATGTCTAATGTACAGAAAATGCCTCTGTCTTTTCTCTTGACCTAGATCAAAACAAACCTAAAACACTTCTCTTTTCCAGGGAAGCCCATTCTCCTCAAACATTTCTCCGAATGGAGCGTTCTCTGGAAACATTTGCGCAACGGAAACATTTCTCGCTCTCACTTACATACCCAAAAAGCTTTAAAATTAGACTGACTTTTTTTTTTTTCTCATGTGCTTGTGAGCTAGAGGCTTGAAGGGTCATAAATTAGTAATAGGTATTTGGCAGATACTTTGAAATCCAGATGATTAAAAACTGAGTCACATTTGCTTCACATGAATACCCAGGTGAAGTATGTGACCCAGGCGCTTTACAGTAAAAATATGTAAATGTGTGAATCGTATAAGTGCCGTCTTACTCAGGGATGATGCCTGTATTTTGTGTCACCAAAGGGAGAATTTTTTAAAATGTCTTTTTAAAGAGGAAGAACTCACTCTTTTGATCTCATGGTAGGATGGTATAATCAGAGGCAGTTGTTTATTTTATAGGGTGCTACTGTTTGAAAGAGAAATTGAAATGCCTCATGCTAAAAGTGCTTTAGTTACATTTTCACACACCATGAAGTAAGTATGGGACAATATCTTGTATTGTGCCCTAAGTCCCGTGCTTCGATTTTCTCAAAATGGAAATTTTGCGACTGAAGTACTTTTTACGCTGGGGTCTTCAATTTGCCTAAATCTATGAAAATATCCGGGTCAGGAGTGAATGTTGTCGTATGAAGGATGGTCTCATTATTCTGCGTATTCTGGTATTTCATTAAGCGAAGCATTCATTTTACAGTCTCATGCAAAGATAGCTGGGAGCTGAAGGGTGACTTTACTGACCCGACAACACCTCACTTACATACAAAGGCGACGGGATGCCATCTCAATGAGTCACATTCAAAGAAGCACGGTGACACATCACTGCTCTGTAATTACCAGGAGAGAGATCTTACGGCCGCCAGCGGCTTGTTTTGTCAGGTTTATCACTTTGAATGCGAGGGTGTGTATGAGAGTGTGAATGTATGTGTGTTTGGTGCGTGTGTATTTGTACTACACATGTACAGTCAGGCCAATAAATATTTAGACATTGACAAAGTTTTTGTTATATTAGCTGCCGACCATAGGAAAATGTAGTTGAAATTATATGAGGAGTAAGTGCTCACAATGCAGGCATTTTGCCTCCAGTTGGGTGGGCAGTGTAGAAATGACAGTACACACCAACAATAATGCAGAAAGTGAAGACTGCTGCAGTACAGGCCTGGCAGAGCATCACCAGGGAAGATACCCAGTGTCTCCTGATGTCTGTGTGTCACAGACTTCAGACAGTCATTGACTGCAAAGGGTTTGCTGCAGAGTATTAAAAATGACAGTATAATTGATGATTATGTCAGGCTGTCTCAAAACTTTTGAGGCCCTAAAACTGAGGGGGCTGTGCGTAAAATGGCTGGAATTACTGCGTGGTTCTGACAATATTCCTGAGAAAAGTCTGCACTTCAAGTGCATCTGGAGTTTTTTTTTTTTTTTCAAATCCGCTGTGGCTAAAAAAATTTGTGTAAAATTAGTACAGTGCGAGTAAGGCTTATTACAGCCTGAGCCGCAGTCTGAAAACCAATAATAATTGCCCCCCCAATCGTTAATAAGAATTGCAGAGGTCTGTCCAGATACTTATAGATTAACTGCACGTGCAAACATGTGGGTATGTGAGTGTGTGTGTGTGTGTGTGCGTCTGTGTGTTTGCGTGTGTGTGTGTGTGTGTGTGTGTGTGTGTGAACATATGTAGCAGGTGCAGTGAGGTCCGTATGTAATCTGACATTGACATGCTCTTCAAAGTTTAAGACCGTCATGATTTACTCAGTATAAATGTACATACATACAGTTCCCTGAAATACACGTGGAGAGTCTGTATTATATTCAAGTCTATTCACAATTCACAAAGATCGTCTCACTGTCCAAATATTTGTACACCTCGCTGTATGTGGCAATCCAGGAAGTCTGACCAAGAACTGAGCAAGAACCTAACAGATGATCCGCACACATTCCTGGATATCAAATCTCACCGGACTGTGTGAGAAATAGAATAAGCCTAATTCACACTCCCACACGAGTCTATTGTGAAATAACTGGTCTGTGCTCAGAGAATAAAAGAAACATTGTCCTTTGAGGCAGGAAAAATTTGTCTCCACTTGTCTGAAATATTTCTGAATAGTTTAGGGATAAATCTTTAAATAATCTTGGTCACACATAAACGCCAGATTAAATAAATGAAAGCAATCACCTGAGAGTCCGGGCATGTCCGTTAATCTGGTGTGCAAACACTAGAGTTTATTTTTTTTTTAAAAGGAACTCAAGGAACAGCTTATTCTTGCAGGTTTGTCCTAATATAACCATTATGGTCAGTCATTCTCGCTGGCAGTACGATGTGTTGAGGCTGGAGTACAGTGGGTTCTGAAATGTGCTGTGTATAATTTAAGGCTGGAGGAAATTACCACTGATGTGATTGTACTTGAGCTTTACTTAATACAGTGTTGTGGCAGACCAATACGCTCTTTTATATGCTTCCAGGGGAATATGACATTAGGTATGTTATGTTTCCATCCATCTATTTTTCATTGATGTTTTGAACTTTTACAAAAGGAAACTTGACTGAAAGCACAAACAAAGTGCAAATCTTTGAAAGTCGATTAAAACTTCATATGCTTAGCAGAGGTGGTTTGGCATGCCAACTGAATAAGTCATAATTGCGATACAGGAGTATGGATACTGTTAAACCGTATCAAAGACGACGCACAACTGTGTGTCGTCTTTGATTCAGTTTAACAGTTGCCATACTCCTGTATCGCAATTTTGTTTGTGAATTGTGAATTCAGTTTGTGAACACGAATATTCTGCGATGGGGACAGCCATTGTTGTTTTGGTTCCTTTGGTGGCGTCGTATCTTGAGGATAATTTGCATAATGCAGTTGATGTGAAAATTCAAAAATGTTCTTTAACCGAGTCTTCAATAAATCACTTAACCCTTTAATTGCCTCTGCCATTTGGTAGAGCACATTTTGAGTCAGTCTATCTACTTGATAGATGTGTTTAACTTAACCTGGGGTGCGTTTCCCAGTTTGTCCGTTCACATTCAATGGGTCCAACTATGTAAGTTATCATCTGTGACTTCGGGAAAGGCACCCCTGATTAAGCCATCTCTAACATTTGGTCAAGGTATGTTATGCTGAAAAATCCAATAATTTAAGTTCAACACATCTTTCAGTTGGATACAGTGACTCAAAATGTGCTCTATAGACAGTTAAACAGTTTGAATGGGAAACCTAGCAATGGTTTGAGAAAGATGCAACATAGTTGGACATCTGTGCAAATCGAATGGGATTTCCTGTGATACCCTAGAACCATCATCAGTGTGGTGAAAGGGGGTGACATTTTCAGGGGTACACTGTCACATCTCCCTCAGCATCACTCTATTAGTGCACAGCTTCACCAGTTGCCCTGTTTCCATTCACAGCTGGTCCTTGTTTAATAATAATCAGCAGTTCATTAGTACTGCACTTCCTTCTGTTTATCTGGTCTGTGCCATTGACTGCGTTCCCTGTTATTTTCCTGTCATCATTACGTTTAGTATTTTGCGGTCTTGTCAGCGAATGTTTTATGCTTTGTTTTGTTTCTTTGTTTGTTTTGTGTAATTACCTCGCCTCGAATTCCGCCTTTGTGGTTTCCCTTTGAATAAAGCAAAGCCACAGCACTTACTCCTGTGTCTGTCCCTGAGCTCACCGTTACGCCTACGGCAGAGACCATCCAATCACTGTCCTGAAGGGCCAAGAACCACAGGCTGCACACCCTCCCTTTACCTGGGAGTCAGGTGTGAAGGCAGTCCGACCAATCAGAAGCAAAAAAAACCCAAAAAAAACCAGGATTTGGATTTGAGGGCCAAAATGGTGGTCCCTTACAGCTCTGAGAGCCCACAGCCAGAGAGCCAACACGATTTATTGAAAAGGGGGACCCAGAGCAGCACAATTTTAAGGGGCCCTCAAATCCTTGCTATGCCTGTATTTATAAGAAACTCAAATGCAGTTATGTAAATTACTTTCATGATTATTATCCAAAATATTGTGTCAATGTAAACAGTGTGTGTGCGTGTGTGTGTGTGTGTGTGTGTGTGTGTGTGTGTGTGCGGGCACACGAGTGTGTCTTTCTTTAAATCTTATCTTCGGGCTGTTTCTCAGTGATGGAGTTGGGGCACCGATAGTTTACTGGAGAGGAATAACACTTGTGGCTCTTCATCCATTACCGAATCGATCTGGTGATTAGGCTGCCGGAGGGCTGGCGATAGCTGCTTCTCTCGCGCCTCGTAACTCAGACTGCAGTTCGCAGGAATTTCATCTTCTCGCTGTCACCGCTCTCTCCCCCAGACATGAAAAGTCTGTTAAAGTTTAAAAAAAAGGAAAAAAGCATTGAGCGCCGTGTAACCTATTCTCTCCGAGAGATTGGCACGCCGGCGCACAATCTGCCGGCTCGTCAGAAAAGTCTCGGCCAATTCCACCGATACACTCTTTTTGATTTTGAGTCTGTCGCAGTCTTCAAATGCATTTCCAGCTTTGCCTCAAAGGTGTCCGTTAATAAAAAATAAAAAAAAGATTGAAGATTCCCATGTGATTAATCTGTTATTTTTCCAGCAGACTTGCAGTTTCAAAGGTACACTTGAGAAAAAAAGGTGAATCTGCTTTCTCCTTCATTTTCAAGGCTAAAACACAGCATGCGCTCTCTCTTTGTACCCGAGAAGGCCGCTGTAACATGTAGAGGTCTCAGAGGTAAGACTAGCTGCTGGTGATATTGCTCTTGTCCTTGTTGATTTGTTCCACCAATCAAACGACGGCCTCGCGTGGAAATATAGCCGCCATGGTGCGTTTGCCGTGGTGCAAGGCCTAAATCAAGGTTGCGTTCCTCTCAGCTTGTGACTGAATTAGTAAAGCGCCTGGGTTTGTCTGCAACTGTGTCATATGAGGCTTTCAAACAACCTTTGCAGGCTGCAGCTATAGGTAATTCCTGTCTAACTGCAGAGTAGCCTGCGGTCTTGAAAGACAATTTTGAAATGTTATTTTCACTTCTTTTCTGTTTCTTCCAAATTCAAATTTAGAGGGGTCAATAGTATTTGGGCAGTGGCACAATTTTGAAGTGCTTTAAAGGTCAAAATGTCGGGGAGAATGAAGACCAATAAGCCATAAGGACCAATGAGCCATATCACATATTTGAAATCATTAGATGCCAGAGCTGCTTAAAATCGGCAAAATTGTGATATGGCTCATTGGTCCCCATGGATCATCGAATCCCAGCCTCCCCGACTTCCAAGCAGGGCGTTCAGAGACAGCTGTGGACACTATGGCCGAGTAGTGCAACTGTCTATGCTACTCTCTGTCTGCACTCTGCTTGGACGACGTGTTCCACACACGCTCAGAAAATTAGCATCTAAAGGACGACGTGTTCCGCACATTCGTCGGACAAATCAACCTCTTCACGCACCCTCTTTACAAATCCAGTGTACATTTTGGTTTTCCAGCATACGTGCAGTTGTTGCCCGTGTGGCTGCGATAACTTGTCACAATAAGGTGGAGTTACGTGGATGTTCGCACACAGCCTACATGTACACCCTCTGATGATGAAACTCACATCACACTGACCCTCGCGGACCCTTGGGAATCTGCAGATGTGGACAGAATAATTTCGGCTTCAGTTGTGCTGCAAGCAGACTGACTACTTCCATTTGTGGGCACTTACACTCATATGGTGTAAACCTCACTCTATAAGTTTTGTTAAATATCAACATATACCACCACCGAGTGTTAAATGGCCTGTGTTTTTTATCAGCTCATACCCTGAGCCGGTCACATGACAGTCCCCCAAGATTTCAGCTGAATTTTACCAACTGAGAGTGTGACCAGCAGGGCAGGGGTCAATTCTGTTTTATCAATTCCAATTCCATTTCAAGCCCAAATAATATATTCCAATTCTAATTCCATCCTTGATTTATCAATTCCATATCTAATTCTAATTCTGGAGATGACCCCTACCCCAGTGACCAGCAGGAAATGCCCCCCCACTATCACCCCACCTTATTTAGCCCCCCTGCAGCTCCAGCCAGGTGCCCCAGGACTCTGTCTCCCTCTGGAGAGGTTTTTTCCCCTCTGTAACATTTGTGATGGTGTAATAATCCAGAGAGCAAGCTTTACTTTGGTTGCTGTTCTGTATTTCCTCAGCCACAAGTGATTAAATTTGCATGTCTTTTTGTCTTTTCTCTACGAACCCTGGGCTTGGCACAAACATTAAAATGAACAGACTCCTTCTCGTTTATTTTCGGCTGTGTAATTCAGGTATTTATTCTCAGGGAATTTCTCGGAGAGACACAGACTAATGACTGAATTACGGCGCAGACATTTCTCCGATCTGCAGAGAAATCCGTCGGTGCCCTGATGTCGCCTCGTCTCCGAGCAGGTGTTTGAGGAAGTGTCTTGTTTTACTTTATTTATGTTTCTCCTGCAGTGGCAGTTTAGAGTCATAAAGGGGCCGCGTTTTGGCTCTTGCGGTTCGTCACTAAGCACCTGTAGCGCAGTTGGAGACGACCCCATTAACCCTAGAGATGCTGTTATTTGAGACAGTTGGGGTCCAATCAGAGGAAGCAGAGGGGAGGGACAGAGCATATTGGAGTTATGAAGTGCTCTCTTCATAACGCAGGTCAACGAGCAGGTCAAAGGTCATGACAGCAACATCCCACAATGCATCTCTGCGGAGGCGTGAGAGGCTCTGGGAAGGAGAGTGCTTGAAGCTCAATCTTGAGGAGGCAACCCAACCTTACCCCCCCCCCAGCTCTCTCTGTTCAGTCCCCATCATGCAACCCACCCCCCCATGCCGTAACAACACCCCAAATTCCACTTTCAAGCAGTTTCCATGGAAACCACAACATTGAAAAAAAAACAGGCGTAAGAACAGAGAGATAGCAATAACCTAAGGGCACCGCGGTGTTCGTGGTGAAGGCATGCGCGAGCGTGCGAGCGAGCGTTTTTAAAAAAAAGTATTTTATTTTCATTTTTCCCCAGCCGCATGCCGCTCTGCGTCGTCATCTCGCGCTGGTCTGGGAACCGGGAACCACCCTCATCCTTTTTTCACTTCCCCTGGGAAAAGAGCGGAGGGAATTCAAAAGAATGTAAATCCGGTTTATCTGATGGGAGAACACAACGCCCGGCCCAAAAAATGCTCTGAATCATAGGAACTTAAAGGCATTGGAGGGAAGGATGAAGGAGAGGGCGGGTTATCCCAGCTGCACTGAGCCATCAGGCCAATCAAAGAGCAGCATTTCAAGATGAGCCTCGCCCAGGTTTACATTCACATTCCATTCACTGTCCTTTCCTGCTGATACTGGTATCATGCCAGTCACACTAGTGGCATTCAGACACTACCTGGCATGTGCAAACAGAGGTGCAAACCAAATTGAGTTAGCAACAATTAAACAAAAAATTATTTTAAAAAAAGCACATCATGTGAATTGATATCTGGATCAATATGCGTTGTGATAGTTTATGAACTGAATGACAACAGCAGTCACAATTCTTTATGCTGAATACATGTATTCACAGTCACCAGATATCAAATCAATAAAACTCACATGGGAGATTTTGGAAAACTATACATTAGACAGCGCTCTCTGTCGCCATTATCAAAACACCAAATGAGAGAATAAGTCTTGGAAGAAAGGTACTCAATCACTCAAGTAAGGTTTTACACATTACTTGACTATATGTTGAAGCTAATCTGACAACTGACAACTCGCAGAGGCCCAGCTCATCAGTAAGACAGTTTATATTCATTTTTCCATTAATTTCAATACCCTTCCTTGTAATACAAACCTGTTTTTCTATTCATGCTTTGCTGGAGCTACTGAATGTTGATACACCATCATTCCACATCTCTAACCAAGAGAATCTCTGCTTTTACCGATTCCCAAAACCCCAAATGTGGCAAAAACTGACACCTAATTTTTAAATCACGGGTATTGTAGTTTTCCTCTCACTGTTGCATTAATGGACATCCCAGGAATTACGGGAAAAGAAGTTTTTTCCCCTTCTTCCTCTGGCAGTAAATCTTTGCCTGGCATCTCAGAACCCTAGCCTGGTAAAACCATAGACAGTAAAAGAAGTGGACGGCGGGATGGCGCTATTTTCAACTGGAGAGCGTGAAGCTCAATTGAACGAGTTTTCAGTTGGGCACCACACCTACTACGCAGGCTCGAAGTCAGCTCGCTGATGTAAACCAACGTCCTGAGAAGCGGTAACTCGTCCGGTAGATGTATCCTACACATAATTCCCAGCGAGCGAGCGATTGCATCTGTCAGTATAGTCTGATTCCGTTCGATGTTATTATGTTTTGCGAATTATTACTTCATAGGTACTTCACTTCGTTAGCGATGTGGCTCAATCGTCTTCTGTCTATGATTCGTCTATGGGCTTCAGGTCTAAACAGTACGGTTATTTACGTCCTGTGCAACAGAAAGTCGCCGGCATTTCACATCACTTTTAGCCTAGCCTGGTGCCATCGGCAAAAAATGCTTACTATTTGACCATAACGCTACACACGAAGTAAAGACGTCTGCTACAAAATGTAGTTTCTCTGTAGAAAATATTATCGCTGACATGAAGGGTCATAATATTTTTAGTGTAAAGTTATTTGATATCAAAAGTCAGGCAAAATGAATGGAGGTGAATGGAGAAGCTACCGCTAGTTGATCATGTGCTATCTTCTTGAGCGTTCAATTGAGCTTCAACTTCCGGGTGTATTCCTACCCCCTTGGATAAAACCAGACTCTGCTACTTCGCTTTGCTTCGTACATTGAGTCTGGACATTCGTCATTGACAAATGTTTACTTCCTGGTGGGTGGGTGCTTGTCAGAAGTTTAAAATCATTGGTGTACCCGTAAACTAATCACTAACGTTTGGCGATGACGTATGTCATGCGCCAGCTCGGCCGCCTAGTAGTTCCGCTTTAAACACAGTCCTTCATACTAGGAATGCAGCGAAAACAAACTGATCAGTACATTAAAGTTAATACTGTACCCATACATATGCCCATCTACCAAATTTTAGCCTTCACTCATTCACTTAAAAGAACCAAAGGTGCTCTGTCTGTTCTTCTTACAAGAAACAAACTGTTGAGCTATTGTTTTTCCTACCAATACTGCTGCTATTAAAAAAAAAAAAAAAACGTAAGAGACCCGAAACCAACGGCAGAATCGGCGAAAATAACACATTATTTACATTAGGACGAAATCTGCGTTGATACGAAAACTGAACCATTAACCATGCTTGCGCTAACATCATACCCAGCTCGCTATCTAACTTTATAATAACAGTTTGGCTCTAAGCGTTTGGCTGTCTCAGACAACCATTTCATTCATGGATAATGACAACATAACACTGAGACAGCGAATAGGTCTTGTGACATGAACAAAGACACGGCTTTTAAAAAGTTTGCTGCTAACTTAAATAGTGTGAAATTCGCGGGCAATGTAACACTAGAAGCTACAAGCTAGCTGGGGTGGTTCGGCTGTCTCACAGAGATGAACAGGGTGCCTATTTCATATGTTTCATGATGGATATTATGTAGATATGACAACTTTTCTCGAAACCTGTAAGGATTAGTGCTACAACATCATTTCCATTCAAAAAAACTAACCAAACATTCATCTTGATGTGGCTATAAGTCGCTGATACCGGGGATTTTCTCCACGACAGAGTGAATGGCCTCCCGTGTATCTATGTCCGTGGCCATTGTTGATTTCGGAAACTACAATTTCAAACTCGGCGCAGCAGCGACGTCATGGCTCTCGGCCACGCCTTCTGTTCGTTGGTTGGTCCAGCGTATTTTCTGCCGTGGTAAACGAGGCAGAGCTCCGAGTGACCAGACTGAGTACTGAAGCGAAATGAAATTAAGCGGAAGTACGAAGGTTGGCGGAGTCAGGCTATCGGAACCCCGCAAATGAAAACAAATCATGTCTGGCTGAGGCAGCAGTGGCCGAGGTCACATCTCACAGTGTCCAAAATACTCCTGACAGCGAGGGCAGAGGAGCTTTCACAAGGCATCACCACTTCCTTGTTGAAACAGAAACTCCCAGGAGAGATGGATGCTCGCTGAACTTACACGCCCTGGCACACGTCACATGAGTTCACAGTCTGAAACCTGAAAGCTGGTCGCGGCCCATGTGATTCGCCCGGCTGACTTCCGAGGTTAGGGGACTGTCTGCATTGCCAGGATGATCCAAGCACTTAATCTGACTCTCTTTTCTGCTTGGCAAAGCCTCAACACCGCACTGCAAGTAACAAAAAGGCAATCTGTGCAAATGTTTTGATCTGGTGATGAGATTAAGCAACACGCTTTCATTCTGACTCGTCTTATAGTAACGCTACCTGACCAAGCATCGATATTCACAGCATTTTCTTTAACAACTGTGATGATGCAAATGAGTTAACAGATACATAAACATCTTACATTATCTTCTGTGAGGGTAATGTCGTAGCAACAAAAACTGTGAAAATATACCCTAACAATAAGGTGTGGGTTTCATGTGAAATTAAGAAATGTCTTGGTGAAAAAAGGGCAGCTTTTGCCAATGGGAATATGGGACTTTTTAAAGAAAAAAGGCGTGAACTTTTTCAATTATTAAAAAATCCAGGCAAAAACTCGCGATAAAATGGAGAAACAGTTTGTCACTGGTGATGCTCGTAAAGCTTGGAGCAGTTTAAATAATATGATGGGAAGAGAGACAAAGAGGCAACACAACGTACCTACAAATACTGTGTCATTTGCTGATGAACTGAATCAGTTTTACAGTAGGTCTGATAAAACCACATGCAGTCAGGGCTGACCAAGTGTGTAGCCCTGCCTGGCATACCATCCCTCTTACCGAGGGGGAGATAGCTGGCTGTCTTGCCAGAGTAAACCCTCAGAAAGCACCGGGGCCAGATGGTCTTAGAGAGAGAGCCATAGCTGGGTATATTTACCAACTCAAAGGAGTTTTCACAAGGTTGTTTCAGATCCTGCTCGACACACACAGTGTCCCACTCTCTTGGAAGAGTACCACAGTAATCCCCGTGCCAAAAAACTGGAACCCTACAACACTTAATGACTTTAGACCTATTGCCCTGACCAGCATCTTATGTAAATGTATGGAACGGGTGGTGTTAGGGCGACTAGCAAACCCCCACTTGTTAGACCAGTTACAGTTTGCTTATAAGGCACAAAGAGGCACTGAAGATGCTACTTTAACCCTGCTCCACATGATTAGCAAGCACTTCCAGCACCCTGCTGCTTTTGCCAGAATTTTGTTTATTGATTTTAGTTCGGCTTTAATACAGTCAGGACTGATATTTTATTTGATCGTTTGCTTAAGCTTGATATAAATGGCCACATTTTATTATGGATCAAAGACTTTTTTACTGATCGTCTTCAAAGAGTTTTTGCACAGGGTATCGTGTCTGATGAGGTAATTTTGAACACTGGTGTGCCCTAAGGCTGTGTATTATCACCTGCGTTATTTTCCATGTATATAAATGAAATGCAGATTCATGAAAATAATTTTGCCCGGCTAAAATATGCGGATGACGTGGCTTTGGTTGGTCTTATGGTCAAAGGAAGAGGGCACTTGGAGAGGGCCTACCTTGACCATATAGATTGCCTAGTGGTGTGGTGCGAGGAGAGCGCATTGTTACTAAACCCCTCTAAAACCAAAGAGCTCTTGGTCAGCACTAAGAAAGCGCAACCTGTACGCCAGCCAGTCACAATAGAGGGCCGACAGGTTGAGACTGTTCATAGTTTCAAATATTTAGGAGTTATTCTTGACTCGAAACTGAATTTTAACGAGCATATAGAATACACTTACAAAAAAGCAAATCAAAGATTGTTTCTGTTAAGGAAACTAAATAGGTTTGATGTGAGCAAAGGAATCCTGAGGATGGTGTACGCTTGCCTGCTGGAAAGTAAAATTTCCTATAACATCACCTGCTGGTATGTTAATCTGGGGGTCAAGAGTAAAAACAAGGTGAGAAGGATTATTAACACTGCCAGTAAAATTATATTAGCCCCCCAGAGGCAGCTGGTGGAAATGTACACAACACAGGTCAGGAGGAAAGCCTCCCAAATAGCTCAGGACCCTTCCCACCCTCTCCAATATGAATTTGAAATGCTCCCGTCAGGCAGACAGTATAGGGTACCCACAGCACTCAGGAATATTTTTAAGAAAAGTTTTATACCAGCTGCAATTAGCATATTAAATGGGTGATCCAGACCTTTTTTTATAGCTGCTGTTCTTATTTGTTTCTTTTAATTACTAATTATATCCCCAAAATACGAGTTTCGGGGATATCATGGTTTCGCCCCATCTGCTGCCGCGTCCGCAGATTTTAGCCGTTAGTGCTATAACTTACAAAATACTTTACATTGGCTTCTCATTTTTAGCATATGGGTAGATATGGTAGAGAGGATAAACTGATTAGATTTTGGGCAAGTACGCACACCTAGGTTTGCCACCAGGAGGCGCTATATATTGAAGAAATCAGTTTTTTAACCATATCTCTGGAACAATTACTTACACAGGCCTCAAATTTGCATCATATTGTAGGTCTACTAAAGGGGAATCTAATAAAGGGGGCTTTGAGGATTGGGGAATTTCTGGGATATACCCCTTGCTGTCGGCCACCGCCAGCGTAGGCCTAGTTTATGTATGTATTTATACCCTGCTCAATGCCATGTCATGCCAGTACCACATTTACCACTAGATTTGTCTCATATCTCATGTGTTTGTTATCCATGGGATGAGTAGCTCTTGTCTATGTGTGTGTGTGAGTAATCTGTTTGTTGTACAATTTTTGTGCATATGTGTGGTAAATGTTCTTTTGTGGGGCCAAAGACAAATTTCCACATGAGCGGACAATAAAGATTTCTATTTCTATTTCTATACGACGCAAAAGGGGGCTTTTAGCGTCTTTTTTGACACTTACGGTTAGGATTCAGGTTAAGGGTTAGGGGTTAGGGGGTAGGGTTCATTTTAAACTGGCGCCAAATAAGGACACCATAAGCCTTCTTTTGCGTCATATGTCGACACCTGGTCAGGTAGCGTCATTATATGATGCGTCGAGATGAGGCTGGGCTCGATCAAAAGCCATATTTACTAAGATCTTTTAGATGCGCCAGACCAGATTCAATGAGCAAAACCACTGACACAGCCAATAATTTGCCAGGGAATTAGTTTTGCACCAATCACTGGCCATGTTATTGGTTTTACATTTGCTGAAAGGTTTTGCTCATACTAACGACTTGATTAAATCTGGTCCAAAGAATTCAAGTTTTGGGAGAAATAGTCTGAGATCACGGTTTGCCCGACAAGTTAAATTCTCTCCCCTCATTGGTGAATCTTGCATATTAATCTCCATGTCAGTTGAAGACTTCATGAACAATTTACTCACCTCACTGGCATATCTAAGTATTATTTTGTGAAAAGGCAATATAAATAGGGTTAAAGTGAAGGTTAAAAAATTCTATCTTATCGCTTTTGCACTGTCGCCGAATGACGTACCCACAGTACGTACGCAATAACGTGAATAGAAGGCGGTTTTGCCCAACTGAAAAAAAGAAGCCGCTGTTGCATGAGATCCTATAATTTTGTGAAGTTCGGGCGGCCCTAAAAAGACTCTCGACTTGATTTAAGCCCAGAATTTCTGTACCGAGGAAGGCAAAGATGTAAAAAAACCATTACCTTTGTTCCACAGCCAGGGGAGGCACCATCGGTAGGCAGGTGACCCTGTTCCCTTTGCTGTGACGGGGATGGAGTGATCTGTGATGTCATCATAAGCATGACCCCTCACTGCCAAAAAAAGCAAGTATTCTTATCAAGTAGCTTTACACAACCGCACTCCAAACCTTTTTTTCCTCTCTGTTGAAAATACTAGTTTTAACAAGCCACTTGTTTTTGTTCGCTTGACAAGCTGTATTTTCTCATCTCACAGGCACATTTTGCGTCAAAATGCCTCCCCTCAACAGAAAAAAAAATGTTCATTCTCATAAAGGAAAGAGTACATAAAGAAACCAAAAAGATTTTTCAATCTGAGACGAAAATACTTCACATTAAGTTTAGCTTATTTCAGATTGACTTATTTTACGGTTTTTGCTGTGTTTGCATCGCACCTGTTTCCTGCAGCCAACCTCCGCCCCAAAACTGCACCCCTACTTCCTGTTTGAGTGGGGAACCCCCCCCCCCCCCACCTTTTTCCCCGGGGCGCATTTTATGTTCATCAACACCACGCTGATAACCGGGGATGCTCTCAGCTGACCACTGTCGTCACTGAATGACCGCACGACGAAGTAAACATGTCGATCTGTGAGGGACGGGGGGGCGGGGCTCCCAGTGCTGCCGTGGCGATGGCGAATGGGGTCGCCTGGCTTGTGAATGCCCCGTTGTGTGTGAGCGCGTGCGAAGGAAAGGGCGCGACGGTCTCTGACGTGCGCGGAGGCCCCTGGCGGTATGCATGTCATTACACTCCTCCGTGGAAACACAGCGCTGACAGTCCACTGCGGCGGAAGAGTTCTGGGGTCAGAATGTACAAAAAACCCGCCAAGTGTTTCTCCTGCTGATAACCTCAGCCAGCTGATTTTCACTACACTAACTTCACTTCCTGTCTGGAGAGTTGTGCGGGTCAGCAAATCGAGATGAAAAAAAAATGGAAAAAAGATACTGGCAAGTATGTAGCTTTTCTGGACCTGAATTTCCCAAAACTGAAAGTACTCTAAGATCAGTCATAAGTATTGGGACAGTGACACAAGTTTGTCTTTTTGGCTTTGTGCTGCAGGAATTTGTGAAGACATTACTTTGTGACACAATAGTGTGTAATAGAGACTGTTTGTGGACATTCCCTGCAAAAAATGTGCTATAGGAATCCTAAAGGACAGTTCAATAGAATTCTATAGAACTTTAGTACCTCGAGTCCTATAGAAAAAAAGTTCTATAGGAAATTTCTATTGGAAACAGTTCCATAGAAAATTTCTATAGAACAACTCTTGTAGAACTTTTTTCATTTCTTTTTGGCATCTTCAATCCCTCACAAATCTGGAAGGCAATAAACAAAGCAACCATGTTATATTACCCCTCCCGGCAAACCCTTCCCAATTTGCATCCCTCTAGCGCAATGGCCAATTGTGCGCTACTCTGTCCAGGGCTCGAACCCGGACCCTTCTGCTCCGCAGCGCGGTGCTTTAACCGAGTGAGCTCTCCGGCAACTGGAAAACTTTTGATTGTTCTTGATCCTGATCAATTAGAATTGCTTTGCTGAACCCAACAGATGCCCGTTGTTGTCGCGTATCTCAGGATCTTAGGGAATTCAAAAGGAACTGAGTGCCTTCGCTGAAAAGGAACGCCATGTTAGTAATCCTGTTAGGTGACCATGATACATGTATAAAGATGGTGGGAATAAGTCTTAGCAGACCTCAAATTGTATTCAAATTAATTCTAAATCTGCATATAATCTGCAATCACGTGCATGTAAATGGAAAGGAATAATTTGATTGAATTTTTAAAATTAAGGGAAAAGTTCAAAAGCTCAAACTTTCAACATAATTCTGTCTTCGTCAGCAAAAGAGGAACACAGGTTTTCCATTATAGCATAATAAAGTTGTAATGCCTTACACATTTATATTTTTGAATTGCTGCCGACGAAATGGAAGAGGTATTCATATACCGTAACTGAAATGCTGCTAAGTTGTGCGGTCAGTCAGTCAATCAATCGTCTGATCAGAGAATCGATGAGTTGTTATGTGCCTGGTACCCCATGTGCTTAAGCACACCTTAAAGTTACAAGGGACAAGATTTCCTTGCTACTTCAGTATAGTGGATATCACTGCATATTGCACATTTTCATACCATTATTCCGGTCTCTCACTTCTAGAACCCGGGTACATATAAGGTAAATTGACCCTTCGACAGAGCGTTGCAAGGAGTCATAAGATTTATTTTTATTTTTATTTAACCCTTATTTAAGATGTCTTTCCCATTCAGCTTTTGTTCTATTAGAAGGTCCTAAAGACCATCAAAGTCCTATAGAACAGGTTTTTCAACTAGGGTGTTCTATAGGAAGGTCTTATAGAACAGCAATAATCTTATAGGACTTTCTTTTCCATAGAGGTGTTCTACAGGTTTCTAGCAAATTCCTATAGAACACATGGAAAATCCAATAGAACATGCTGTTCTACTAAAATGTTCTATAGAGTTCCATTGATGTTCTATAGAGTTCTGTAGAATTCCATAGAAGTCCTATAGAACATTTTTTGCAGGGTTTACTGGTACAGCAAAGTGCTGAGTACCATGTAGAAATTACAGTCTTTTCTCCAGAGAGCCACTGTGCAACAAACGGTACAGTAGCTTCGCTGGAGGAGATTTTAGGACCCTTTGTCGCAGACAAAATTTCAAGAGAAAAAAAAATGTCTGTTGTAATATTTCTCAGCTTAATTCTTCTCCTTTGCATCCAGAATATGAATCTATTTTCCATGCATTACAAGTATTTACATTAATTTATTTCACTATTGCCCAGACCTCAGATCCAAAGTGTAATTTATTAAAAAACATACACAGACTTTGAGAACAATTGTCTGCCCAATTATCCAAGCCAACCAAAGGCTCTCCACTCCTCGGAGAGATCCCATTGGATCGAGTCAAATACAGCTCATCCGATTGGTCTGCAGTGACACACACTGAATTCAACAACAAACCATTGGTTCCATCTTCAAAAGTATAAACCAAATCTGGCCTAGGAATCCGAATCCAGCCCTGGTATTCTTTCCTTCCAGGCAATTAGTTAACAATTAGTGCTCCTGATTGGCCAGACTGTCTTTACCCCTGACTCCCAGGCAGGCCTAAAGAATGGAAAACCAGCAGTTCTTAGACACAAAGGACCGTGATTTGCGGAGCCCTGGTATAAACTATGCACCCTAAAGAATATATATATTTTAAGTAGCCTGTTTCTAAGCTAAAGTCATTTTCTTGTATTTCTATGAAACAATAAATCCATCTGTATTTTGGTTTCAAATTATCATTGTTTCTAGCTATTTTTAGACTCTCTGTGGTGATACATTTTTAGCAACCAGTGTCTTCAACTTTTGTAGACTTTTATTTTCTGCTCTTCCTCACAGCTTTGAGGTTTAGATCTCCGATGCTCTTTTGTACGATGAAATATTGGCTCTGACGTCTGAGCTAAAGCAAACATGTTCATGAAAGTGGCGCACTTTGAGAACTGACAGCATGAAATACAGCTCTTCGCAGGGCAACTATACAGATAGGCTGTTGGTTGTGTACTGAATACTGGAACTCAATTTCAATCCGTCAGTTTGTCTGAGAAACATCACGCTGCATACCAAAGCAATGCTAAAGTTAGAGTGAGGTTTTTTTATTCATTTAAAAAAGATGCTCAATAGTGTGTACCTAAAAAAAAATAGAAAATTGTAAGTTGTATAACCATTAACCCTTGTAAACTGAACATTGTCTGCTTTACTGATTGTTTTTGAGCTGATTTTGAAATCCCCCCAATTTCAGTTAATTTTCTCACTTTGGGTATTTTAAAATTGTTATAAACGGCACCAGACTTCACAAGCTTACTTTATGCACAGTGACCAACAAATAAAACCACCATGTACACTCGCATTAAATTACACTAGCAGACTAAGCAAATTTTGGTCAAAACTAGGAGAAAACGTAACAAAGCCCAGTTAAAATGACAATCACTGGTGTGGCATCACGTGACAAACCGCAAGGTGATGACACAAAGCGAAAAAGAAAAACCGGCATCATTAAAATTCCTCCGTAATCTTGAGCCGGGGCTATCAGATATGCTGGTTGAATATTATTCCCTGTTTTGACATTTATGACCGTAAGGCTTTTCAAAACAAACAGGCACAGAAGGCCATGGTGTGGCTCAGGGGTGTTAGTCCGTGGAGGTTTAAAACACACATCGCACTCCTCAGCTGTTCACTGCCTGAGGGTAGGTGGGTGATTTTATGGCTCTCCTGAGCTTGGAATCATCTCAGTCGAGACGTAGATTCCTGTGGATGGTCCCAACAGCCAAGGCAAAAGGGGAAAACTAGAGAGTACCAGAAGAAGAAAACACTGGAGGGCTTTACTCTGTGCATGACGTCTATGGTATTAAACTAACGTGGACATAAATTATTCATGCCTATGGTCTCAGAGAAACACACAGCAGTGTAAAATCCAGCTTCTGGAAGCAAAACGTTTTCCCAGAATTCTGTTCCAACCACCTGGGTTTGCTTATCAGCGCAATCCTACAGCTAGGAGGTACAAGTTGTTTGGTAAAATCAGCTAGGCTGAGTTTGTTTGTAAAGGAAACACAAGGCGGGATATTCTCACCTACGGACTTTATACCACAACACAACACTGTAGACATTATTAACCTATTTCTGGTTTGATTGTATTTTACGTCTTCGATAATGGGCAATGAAGTGGAAGACAATAAATCTAGAAGCAGTATACACAATTACTGCTATCTGGGGTAATCTCTGTAATAACACTTACAAAAAGAAGTGAAGTTCAGAGACTGGAAGAATAAAAGAATGCATTGAGGTGTAATCAACAGTGTGATATGCAGAGGGAATGGAGTGAAATAGATTACAAAGAAATCAGGTCACTGAAAATAAACTGTATTGTCTAGAATGCAGACAGTTGAGAAACGGATGATTTCACTTAGGTGTTAAAAATCACTTAATATACAATATAGCTTTAACTACAAAATGATACTGATTTAATGCATCCAGTGCACTGTAAAAAATGATAGCCCCATTAAGTTACCTGAACTTATTTCTTCTCTTCAGCTCCACACATCATGACAAGTTTTATATAATACACTTAACTGTTTTCAAATGTTAAATTGTCTTGACTAATTGTGAGTTGAAACAAAACTTATCTTCAAGTTGAGCTGACTCACATTTAGTTGAGCTAACTCGCATTTTCAAGGCAGGCAGTGAACTTTCTAAGTTTAACCAGCTTGAAATTTACAATGTAAATAAATTATTTCAGTAAAATGCTGTTTAATAATATTTGTTTATTTAGCTTTAACTACAAAATGGCAATGATAAAATGCTTCCAGTAAATAAATTATCCTAATGAATTAAATTGTGCAATTCTAGACAACAGCTCATTCATATTTGTTTATGGATCTTGAATAAATCACATCCACTTAAAAAAAATGATTGTTGGATGTATGTACTTAACATCGTTATGCCAGCTGGCAGCTCGTAACTGTGTGAAGCAACATCCAAGTAACTCGGTGAATAAATATCCTCGTCAGTCTGTTATTTAGCAGGCACTAAGGATGATGGCAGCAGCTGACACAACATTAAATAACTGCCTTCATATTTTCGTTTTTTTTCTTAGCGTTGGGAGTCACACCACAGCTCCACACCGAGCGGCCCTGAGCCACGGTGCGGTATTATCCCTGACCCGAGGCCTCATGTGTTGGCTTCAAAGAGAGCCGCCCACTGTTTGCTTTGGGAGTTGGGTCAGTTTACCGGCGGCGGGGCGTCCTGTGACCTTTAACCCCTGAGGGAGAGCCGTCTTCTCCATCTGCCGGTTGACTCTGATTACGATGAAGCGGGTCTTTTCTGAGAAAACCTGAACGTCGACTGTTCCGCCGAACTGGCCTGGAAATGAACTCCAAAGTCTGGGCTGGATATTCACTTTGTTTTTTATCTGTTGCTTTGCTGTGTATTGCATCAGATGGGCAGTAATTACAATGAGTCTGCTCACTCGCTCTGACTCTGACTCTGTCTCTCTCTCTCTCCGTTTCACTCACTTTCTCTTTTTTTTGCGTTTTCTGACAGCCCGTCTACACCTGCACATGAAACAAAAGCTCACACTGTAAAATCTACAATAGGCCTATCACACAACTCAAAGGGTGAAATATGGGTCCATGATGGACCAGATGTTGTCCGTATGAGTTGATTTATCTCTGAACATTGTAACTGAGCTTGAGTTTAGAAAGGATGGTAGGGACGCTTTTCTTCTTCAAATTCATATTGATTTGTGGCACGAATATTTACCGGGTGCATGAGCGCTGACACGTGTGTAGGAAAGACTAAAAATAATGTTCACTGATTAGCTTGAGAAACCAAAATGAACACATCTGTCAGGATTGCGAGCGAAGTCCCTTTGCATCACAACATACATTTCCATCAGCCTGAATTCCCCGGCTGCAATTTTGAGATCTCAATTTTCAGTAGTGCCTGATGAAACAAGGGATTCCATACTCCGTTAACCAAGCTACACAGATTAGCCACAGAGCGCACGCAGCCATAGCGTAGGATGTTGACAAACACGTAAACAGCTCTCCACTTCTGGTGCACAGAAGTTTGTGTTTCTCTTCTGTGATCTGAACCAAGAGTTTTTTGCTGGTTGTTTTTTCTCAAAAGATTTAAAATAAACCTCTCTCTCTTTCCCCTCCACTCTTGCAATCTGTAGTACTCTTTAAATGTGATTTCTGCTTGACTCACCAATAGAACAAGTAAAAGTAGAATTTATTTTGCGCCCAGAACTGATCTTATAGGTGCAATGCTAAACCATGGCATTTTCCATGGAAGTGCTTTTTATTTTATGAATGACCACTGCACAAAGGATGGTTGAAGTGGGTACAAAATGGGGTACAGAATTTTTTATGTGGTGCAGCATTTGTATAGTAAGATGTTCAGTTTCGAATTATTAAATGCATTCCTTGATCTGAGCTTTGACAAGTCTCCCTGATTGCAGTCACTGCCACCCATCCATTAAATCCCTTTGATTTGTGATTCCATCAAAACCCACTATTATTCTGGGGGATTACAGTTTTAGGTCACAGACTTATGACCCTCTGACCTTCCATATTCATTATGTTATACATCGTATCGTAATTTATTTTTTTGTGTTGTAAGCTTATGCGTCCGTCGGAATGTATGCATTTTGCAATATTAAGCTTCTTGAAAAAAAAAAATTCTGTCTAAGTTTTCAGTGGCCTGGAGGTTTTCCATTTTGGGCTCAACTCATAGTGCACTGAAGTACCACAGGAAGATAACGCAGGAAAATAAACTGATGCTTCTTCAAGATGGCTTCCTATTGTCCTGCCATCCAGTTAGAACAAATACAAAGCAATTAAAGGTTTTAATTAATTTATATTATCTTGGTAGCTTCATTTGATTACACGAGAAACTGCACGGACAACCTTGTGTTCATTACAATTAAAGCCAAATTAGTCAACCTGAAGTGAAAGGTACAACAAATTGTATTTGGCTTCATTTACCTGTGAAGGTCCTCCAAGCATATATTTTTTTAAAAGCCTGTTTTATTAGCAACAGATCTGTAGCAAGATCCATGCAAGTGAGGTAGTTGATTTGGAGAATTCAAGCTGTTATGAAAAGGCATCAAAATATTGAGAAACACCATGATGTTTTGCGTAAACGTTTATGACTGCGGTAGGTGCTCAGCTTTGCTTGAGCAGAAAAAGGAACTGTCTTGAGAGCATCATATCTTAGCGTTATTGTTTAGGAGCTTACGCAAAGATACTGCTTGAGCTCTGTAGTAAGTGCCACTCCTGAGACACTGATTTCCAGCTGTATGCTTTGTATGCGATACAGAAAAGAGGAGCACAGCTTGTATGCAGTGGAACAAAAATAACTTTAATTTATTCATTTTTCTTGCAGCAGAAGGTGTAAAAGAATAATTCTGGTGGCAGAACCCAGAATAAACTGTATGAGTTAAAAATACTAACTGAGGATGAGAGTGATAACAAAGAGATGCCATTTAGCCCGGCAATGTTCACCGTTTTCGAACAAGAACAATAAAGATAGCCAATTGTGATAACACCTCTCAGTTTGACCATAAGGTGCTTTACTGCAATAAAGAAACACTATGGACATACACTCAATAATATAAAAATAACAGTATGGAAGATATATTTTTTTAAATTAAGAATTGAGAATAGACCTTTTTTCTTGTGTTTTCATCTTGCTATAACAAGACAAAACATTACAAGCGATTCCAAACTTTTGAGTGGTAGCTTATGTGGGTGTATGTATATAGGTGCATGTATACATTTGCATGTGCGTGTTTGTATGTATGTGTGTATGTGTGTGAGCGTGCGTATGTCTGTGTGTGTTTGTGTACGTCCCGCACACACAATGACAGAATTAGTGCAGTGAATGACGAATTGACCTGAGCTTAAATGCACCAAAGGCTCATCTGAGCCACATACATCACCCTGAATGTAAATGGTGTCCAAAGAGGCTGACATAAATTAATATGCCGCATTTGCACATTCAAATCAACAATGTGATTAAACCTGATGGTGCTTGAGTGGCAACAGATGTTCCTCTGCGATGCGCCAGTGGATTATTAGAGGAATAGCTCAAGTCAAAGGCCAGCCATTTACGAATGTGGAATAATCGCACACTGACAGCGGCAATGGCGCACAATTCAGAGAGAAAAACTGACGAGCTGCCGAGAGATACACGTTCATTCATGATCACTTAGTCCATTAACGGAGCTGTTATTCACACAACCCTTAGCTCAAACCTCCCAACCTCCATCCAGTGTACACACTTAGCAGTTCAGTATCATGCATTTGCTCAGCTGTGTTCACTATATTTTGTGTCCTCAGATCACATAAAAAACCCCCTCAAAATAAGAGCAACATACACTGTAAAAACTGTTGAAAATACGGACTGTAGAATACACTGTAGAAAACACTGAAAACATGCATAAAGTGCATACTATAAAAAAAACATACTATTAAAAAACAATGTAGAAAACAACTACTGTAAAAACCACTATAAAAAATACATACTATAAAAAACTAGAAAAGGCATACTCTAAAAACACTTTAGAAAACACCTAAAGTAAAAAAATCACTACACTGTTAAAACGCTGTAGAAAACCAATACTGTAAAAAAAAAAAGTACTGTAGAAAACCACTGTAAAAAAGAAGCATGACATGGCTGTGTGTGGTTTGTTATCAGGATGACCATTCGCTTCCAGCTCACTCATAATCGGACTCTAGCCTTGGACTCGACCCTCTGTCTACGCCTCAGGCCATAATCCTCACCACAGATTACCTTATTACATATCTCAGACAAGCAACACTGTGAAATGCTTAATTACAATTGTATATATGTAATTACATTGTAATAACATGGATATGTTTGTTCTGAGTGAAATATATTGTAGTACTTGTTTTTTTTGATTTGTATTTTAAGATAGTAGTGTGATAGCTTTGATCTTTCTGCTTTTTTGCTTCGTGTTTGAATGTTTTGATGTACATGATGGTATGTATGTATGCCCCTCATTGTCTGTCCAAACTTGTTGGATGTGTTGTTGCCCTTCTGGCCAGGACACTCTTGCAAAAGAGATTCTTAATCTCAGTGAGGTTTTCCTGGTTAAATAAAGATCAAAAATAAGGTCAAAATTATTATCAGGTTCCTAATTTACAACTTGATCATATAGTCTGAATGCAGAAATTAAGATTCTCTCAGTATATCCACACAGATAAGATTTGCAGTTAAAGGGGCTGCGTCACGATTTCTGCGCACACTCGCAACTTTGAACAAAGTGAATCCGTTGACTGCAATTCAAAATCTACTTCAATCCTTGCAAATCATCGTTTTACATTGTATTTATATATTTTAGTTACTCAGACATTATCGTTTTTATATTAAGGAGTTTTCTACGAAAATGTGAGGATTCAAAGTGGTATTTTAATGCTTTAGCTGAAGGATATTCTTCTTCTTCAATGATTACTGACAATGGCAAACCAGCTTACATTCTTAGTTGTACTGGCGGTTATGTTATGAAGCTGTAATTTTAGAAGTTGTGTTCTATATCGTTTTGAAACAATCATCTTTGAAATGTGAACAGTCATGTTCAAATTCACAAAATGGAGTGATAGGTGAAGTGGATGGAAGCGGTGTTTTCTGCTTGTCTGCAGTGCTGCACCGTAAACCAACCATTTTACTGAGCTGGTAAGCTGTCCGCTTCACTTGTAAATGAGTCACATATGGTCCCCTGTTTGGGACTGGCAGTGCATCAGTCTCACAGCACCTCCCACTCAATCAGAGGAGTAGCAATCCCTGCCCCCCAGCTCTGTCCTGGCGTCTGAAGCGGGCATTTGCGCACACGACAGACGGCGGGGGTAATTTAATTGCATGCGAGCCTGGGCGCAAGCTCGGATTAACCCTTTATAAGGTGTGAGATCGCATGCGATTAGAGTGTCCTTAAACTGAGCATTCTAATGCTGACGTGATGTCACAATCGCTGCCAGTGACTCAAAGCCGTCAAGTTCTAGAACACTGACTTAGAATTTTGTATACAAGAACAAATACTCTGCCAGCATTCCAAAGGGGGTTAAAATGCACTCCTGCGATTATAAGGCACGCAGTCAGAGCCTCCATGTGGCGATTGGCCCCAAAATCCCCGCCCTTCACACAGTCACATTCACACACGCTCAAACTCCCGCTGTGAGAGGCATGGCAGACCAAAGCCGTTCTGGCTGGACGATGTCATTGGTCGCCCCTGGGTAATCTCCTTACATGCGGTCAGCTGATTTCTGTGCGAAGTAATCCAATGGGGAGGGGGAGTTTCGGAGGGTGTGTGCAACAAGGAGGTGGGTTTGTGGGGCAGGAACTTACAACAAGGCAAATAAATAAGGTTAAAGGCTGGATAAATACAAATTTTTTATGCATTTTGAGTGGTGTTTGGATATTAAGGTACAGATAATTTTCAGTGCTTGAGCATGAGTTTGTGTGTGTTTGTTTGTCTGTGGGGGGGCGTTGTAAGAGTCATTTTCTGGAACCAGTGGCCATATCCCCACTCAGGGTTAAATGAACTCCCAACAGAGTTCATAATTGGTCTCAAATGGAGTCGTGTTTATTTTGTTGGAGCTGAGTTGACACTGGCCATTTTACCCTTGCGCATGAATAAAAGTGACTCCAGTTCAAGCCCACCGCGAGATATGTCAGGCAAACAGAGATGTCAGCCTCGGTAATGCAAATAAGGAGAAACCTGGCATCAATATTCTTTTTCCAATATGTGTTTCAGATCCATGTAATGGAGCCATTTTGCATTATGGAGGGCTTGGGGAGCCGCCAAAGAGATGACAGGGACCATCATCTTTTATCATTTTTTTATCATAACAAAATATAGCTGAGTGGAGTGAACGGGTCCTAACATGGCTCACCGTTTACCTACCAGTAAAGTGCACTTAACACTAAGGACACTTGAGAAATCGATGGCATCTAGTGTGGCAGTGTATTAACCCTAGTCTTGAAAAGTCCCTCTGTTCCAGCCTTGATGTCATGACCTGGTAAGCTATTCCACATTGTGACCACTGTGTATGAAACAAAAATACTTCCTTTTATCTGTGCTAAATTCTCCTGTCGCTAACTCTACGGATGACCCCTAGATCTGCAATCAGGACCGTAACGTAACCTAAATGTTCCCACATAGACAACTTTGTTAACCTCTTTAGCATATCTAAAACCCTCAATCAAATCTCCCCCACGTTTCATTTTACTGAGTTTCTAAGTGTTTCCTCATAATGACTTTTTGGTGGCTCCTCTTTCAAACTTTATGTAAAACCATTATTAATTAATTTATTTATTTATTCTACAGCACCCCAATCATTCTTCTCATTGTCCTTTAACAGATCAGTAACATTCAATTATGGTCTCACAAATGTTCACGACTTTTCCAAAATGTTTTGTTCTAGCCATAACGATCTTGTTGGTTGGATTGTAGTTTGCACGCCACATATGTTTAAATATGGATTTCCATTTTATCTTATGCATTCCATGGACAATAGAGTTTTTCTGATCGGGATTTGCCTGTGGACGTATTGTCCGGAGGCGAAGTCCAGTCCAGACAAATAGATGGGATGGGCAGACTTCCTACATCTGCGCAGCATCCATCCCAGAAACAAGTAACAGGTGTGAGGCCTGTGATGAAACAGCAAGTTCATTGGGTCGACGCTTCCAAGAACTGTCACTTTGAAAACTCTGCCTGAAGGCTTGTTTCATGGAAATCAGATCACAAATAAATGTCAAAAGGCCTTTCGCACATGAACACACAGTAAATCTGCTAGCAGGTCAGAACTGCCACGAGACCTCCTTTATAACAGCTCGTGGGCATCAGAGAGTGCGTCAATCATCTGTCCCAGCAATCATCAATGGTGTGCACATGCAGGCACTTCTTATTTTTCAAGCCCTTTAATGCACAGTTTTTTAAGCAGTAAGTCTGTCCATAAACTTCACTTTAGTGATCGATATTTAGGTGGCGACGATTCATTGCGCACATTCAAAGCCAAAACATTTTCTCTATTTATAGCATAATAAACGATAATGTTCACTGTTGTCTAGAACCTATTCTGAGAGAGGGTAATTTACAGACCATTCATGGGCTTATAGCCGAGGCCACTTGTAGTCATCGAATGAACGAGGCTGAGAAATTACAGCTTATTTTCACACAACAAATTTCTCTCACGAGCACCGTTCACACCCTCTTCAAAATAAACATCTCTCTAAACCCCATCCAGCGCGGTATAAGCAGTCTCGATAATGGATATTTATGGATATGAATGGATATTTATATTCATTTTCTGGTTCAGTGACTCCTTAGACCAGTGGCTAAATGCCATCATAGTTCTATACAAAAGCCTTAACCCTCGTCCAACCAAGGGTTTTTCTACTACAACCCCGACCAGGAGGGTTGGTGGTTACCCGATTATTTCGAAATTAAGCAATAAACATCATCTTTTTTGGTATCAGTGCACAGCTACAGATGTCCTCTCTTCAAATCAAGTACAAATAAAAAACTTTCAACATTGTGATGTCATAGTGACGTCATAGCTAACACCATATTAGGAAAAACATCAAAATGACAAAACTCCATGTTTTTTTTATATTTTTATTAGTTTTAGCTGAAAATAAGTAACTTTCTGTAACCTCTAGAACTACTGATACTACAATTAATATTTTAGTATTATTATAAATGTTATAAACTCATGAGTAACATAAATTTGACGTTACTATGATGTCATAAATAACTCATTTTGGGAAAAACACACACAAAAGGAAAACAAATAGTTTTCTGAACATTTTTCACATTTTCTTTGCTTTGTTTTTCCCTATGATAGAACAAGGCTTATAATATCAGTAATATGTCTGCTACATGTGTTCTCTTTCAAAACAAGAATCAAACATCACAAATTTCAGCACTGTGACGTCACAATGATGTCATTATAGATGTCATATCTGAAAAAAATACAAAAATCCATGTTTTTTCCCTCAATTTTAGCAACCACCCCCCCCCCCTACCCTTCGACTTTGACGGCCTACCCTACCCCTGGGGGGTGAGGTACCCTCATCGTTTTTTTTCATGAAAATGAGCGCAAAGGATGAATAAACAATTACCTAGAAGCATTAGATCATATCTGTTAACGTTTTTGTGCGACAGCCCCCCTTGGTTGGACGAGGGTTAACCCCTTGAACTCTAACTTTTCGCTTAAATCTTCCCTTAAGGAGGTTCAAAGTCTAAAAAAGCATTTGAAGACCAAAAAAAAAAAAACGATCAGAGTCCAATTTTCGCATTTTTGTATATTTCATATATTATTACAATGTTATATATTTCATATTTTTTGCATATTTTTTCAGTGCTTTGTCTCTAAGATCGTTTAGAATTTTTAATTCATCATTTATCTGCAATGTGAAAATGTGACTGATCATTTTTTCCATTTCGGTCTTCATTTTTTTCCATGTCGTGGGTGTAGGACAATGTCTCTACATATTCTGTTTCTGCTGATTGCAGTGCTTCACTGGAGCAGCATTACGCTGAAATTGAGAGAAATATTCAAACTCAGGACATCATGCTTTTATGGCCATCAATTTACATCAAATGGAAAATACCCAGATCTTGGGCATCATTTAACACACATTTCCCTGTCATTCATAAGGACATATTAGGGATTGTTGGAAACCGTGGGATCTCCACTAGAATTTATAATGGGCCTGAAGCTCCGTAGGTTTGAATGCAGCAGCTGCATTTGACAAACCCATATATGGGTCTATAGGTTTTATGGGGATGAAACCGCCTTTCTCATTTTGAAAAACAGGTGAGCCTATAAGCGTGTAAAACCACAATCAGCCAATTTACCACACCGTGACACAAAATGCAGAATTATGAATGAAATGAATCATAAGCTTCACGACACACTTTGATGGAGACGCAACACAAGGGGAACTGAATCCTGCTGTGGGGAAATTATAGGATGTGCGGCGAGACTGAAAAATGACTTGTTGTAAAAGAAGAAATTGGCTGTAACTGCAAGAAATAGGATACGAGCAGGAAAAATCTTAGTTATAATAAAGCAGGAATGATGGGTTATATTAAAGAAATAAATCAGGGTATTTGATGGGTGTTGTGTGCATGTGTATGTGTGTGTGTGTGTGTGTGAGTGCATATATAAGGGAGGTGGTGAGTATGACATAGAGGAGGGCGTATCAATATACAGCCATTTGGAGGCACACTGTAACAGGCCAAAATCCTGTTTTTTTTTTTTTTAAACCAGGCGTGGAGGAGAACACGAAATGCTTTAATGATGATGATGACGATGATAGAATTCCACCCAGCCCATTTCAGCCCTGTAACACTGCCCAGGGTCTGTAGAATGTTCCCCCTTAAAATGTGTTAAAGCGAGGCAGGCTTTGAACTCCCCAGAAGGGAGTTCTGCACTGCGTGTTTTCACTTTACCGTATTTACACACCTTCGGTGTGAAGATATATTTCTCAAAGGGCTGATATTTTTTTTCAGAAATTATGCTGCTATTTTCCTTTTTTTTTAGTCCCTGAGACAGCTCGGTGACATAACCCTGAGACATCACATGCACTTATGTGTGAGGAAGATGTTCTCCTGCAGTGCGTAAAGGTGTTAGGTTTCTCAGTGGTTTCCAAAGTGGTATTTTGCATATTACAGAAACTGCAAGGTGTCAGTGCAAATTAAACCTTCTGTCTTAATCTGGGCAACTCTCCCATCTTCTCCAGCTAAATATGCCTATTTGATTTCAATTTAAGCTGCTATGAAGCCACACAAAAAGGCCATTCAAAATTTGCTCTCAGGTCAGGAAATGGATGAAAAAGCAGGAATTCGTGGAAAGGATTTGCGGACTCATGCAGAACACATGTGACTGCAGAATTCTTTTGTTGAGTAGCCAGAACAGAAAGTCGTTTTAAAAAATGCCTCCTTTTCATTTCTTCAAAGGCGTGCGCAATAGTCTGCTTTGTAAATTCATAAGTGGCTTGCCACCTGACATTTGCGTGGCAGCTTAGAAGACGTTTGAATTCAAATTATTTACGCACAAGAATTATTGATTTGTCTTATCTGTGTGAAATTCAAACGATCATTTATGAAAATAGAAATTCATTGTAACCTTCAACAGTATTTTAACTAATGATTTAAGTTAAAGTTTATGATGCCTTTATTATGGCTTGTGTTACATAATGATATTTGCGTATGTGTATGTGTTGATCTTTAGGTATTTGCAATTGTGCACATCTATCTATCTACTTATTTATCTGTCTATCTATAATATCTATCTATCTGTATGTTTGTCTGTATTTGTCGATATATATCTGCATGATTTTGAAAGAACCTGTCCATGTGTTTGTCTGCATGTATGTGTGTATTTGACCCTTAATTAACATGTCTGTCTATGTTCTAAGGTGCTGTTTCCATACATTTTCTTGCATGTGTCGGTCCATCTGTGTGAGGCCATTCTAATGTGGCAACGAATGTTGCAGTGCCCCCCACCCACCCTTACTCAGGTGAGCTTTGTGGTCCGTTTAATTCTCTGCGTATCTTATCACTGGTCAGCAAATATTTGACTGCACCGCACGGGAGAGAGATAACCGTTTCCAGAAAGTATCAAAGGGTACAAAAGAAACTGGTAAACCATTGCCCACTTTACAAAGAGGACAAAAAAAAAAAAACAGGAAACTACAGCCTGTTTTGTGGCATTTACTGTGAGGATGATCATTCACTCAACAGTGACACGGTCTACGTTGTTTTGGCTGCGTAAACTGGCGCTTTGAGTTTGAAAGGAAACAATGACAATGAGGTTGAAGTGTAGGCTGGCTGCTTTAATTTGAGGGAATTTTCATACCTATTGGATAAACCAATGATAACACCTATTGCACATAGCCTCCAATTTACAGATGCATTAAAAAATATTGCACAGATTACATAATGCAGAATGAAGTAATCAGATTCTAACTTGTGGGCGCATATCCTCTGGATGCAATGACTTCTTTATGTCTGTGATGAATAGATATCACCGTACTTCGGCCATCTTCCTGGTTCATGCTCTGCCAGGCCTGTGCTGAAGCTGTCTTCACTTCCTGCTTCTTTCAGAGACTTTTGGCCTTCAGTCTCCTCTTCAGCTTGTAAAATGCATGTTCAGCTGGATTCTGATCCAGCTGTTGATTCAGCCAGCAGAACCAAAATAACAAATCAAAGTGACACTATCATTAACTCCTGGATAAGCTGTTTATGAATCTTACCACCTGTGGTCGTGCTAACGGCAAATAGATTGATTGATTGATTGATTGTTTAATTAGTGAGTGATGCTGGAGTCTCATCACAACACTTCTTCTTAAGCTTCGCTTATCCAGGAGAAAACATGTTTTGCTGTCCAAGACAAAAATAATAGCTTAGATGATGAATTGTGAAATTTGCCATTGGGGAAGAGCATTTGTACAAGATAATCTTTCTTAAAAGAGAACAAAGTTTGTTCTCTGAGCATATCTTCCCCAAGGTCTATAGGACAATTTGCTGACCTCTGTCAGTTTAAACATTGTGTTTCCTCAGGGTCATGTGACAGCATGGTACAAGTGGGAGTCTATTTATGCCTGTTTGTGAACAGTGACGTTGGGCGCATATACTGCTCAAGTCAAAATTGATGATAGTCAGATAAAGAGTAGGAACAGAATCTGCCTGTGGGTAGTCAAATAATACAACAGGCTCTTAGTCGGACAGCTATAATTAGGCCCCCGCATCTCCTCTTTTTGGAAATTTGCAGATTTCACGCTTCCATGTGCTCGACACATGACAGGCGTCTATTGATATCGCACAATGGCCATGCACATGATTATTTCATTAATACATTTTCAGGACATTTCTGAAAAGTCTGCGCAAGAATGTAAATGGATGAGTTGGGAATTTTGTCATCTTTTGGCCCCCCCCTTCACAATATATTCTGCCATCATCTCAAAGATGTGACTTCCACACAAAAATACAAGTATATCTCCGGGGATCAAAAAGGCAAGGAGCACCTGACCTTGAGTGTCAATTTTTGTAAAATTTACAGCAAAATGGGAGCGGCCGAGGATTTGAAATGCCTTTATTACGTCACATCACAAGAGTGAGGTTGGAATGTTCAAGAACTGAACAGTGAAATGCCAATGTAATGATTGCTTAAGGTTACTGAAAGCACTTGAAGACCCCACTTGAGTCATTAAAAGCAATTCTTACCTTTCTGGCATGTCGCACAGCACTTAGTAAAAATTTGAACATGAACAACTCCGCCTCCCTCCAAAGTCCCACCCTCTTCCCCCTGCCTGACCTCTGAGGCTCCCCTCACCAACAGTAATTACATAATATTCAATTCTATATGTGGTATAAAATAAAATGCCCTCGCAAAATTTAGTTACCTTTGTAGTCTGACGAACTACCATTAACGTTATTATCGTAATTATAGCATTTCAGCGCCCGTTTGTTTACAGTCAAATGCATTGTTTTTTGGCAGAATTCAAACATATTTTCTTGCAAAACTGCTGTCATAACGTCTGTCTGCCAGAGAGGCGCGTGACTTGCAAGCGTTGACAGCAGTAGGCAACTGGAAGGGACGCGGCGACGGATGACAGACAGGAAGCTCGGCAAATCATTTTATTCGGACCAAATAAAATTATTGGTCAGACTTATATGAGAAATATAGGAGAATTGAATATTGATGAGTTTCAACACCTGGTGGATTTCTTTTACATTTTAGTGTGCCATACGCTTATGAGGAGCATTTTAAGATTACGAAAGAAAAGTGTAAAAATGCCAGAAAGGTAAGAATTGCTTTAAGTAACAAAATGTCCATTTTGAGAAAAACGAGGCAGTGGACCTGGATGACTATAAAAGGTGTTTCTCCATCCTTACCTCACGATGTGTGAAAAGAGGCTAAAGTGCTTTTAGCACGAATACTTTGACGAAGTTCTATTACACTGACTAAGAATGCTGAAAACACCATTCGTGAAAACCTACTCTTCCACGAAAAGATCAGATTTGTGGGGACCTAAATGTTTGGAACCTAGAAACCAGACGGCGAGCCCCAAACATCTTGTTAAACAATGGATCACCATGCACTGCTTTTCACAGGAGTGGTCTATACAAAAAAACGGAATGAAAATGCTGAATACATGCTGACGGCAAGGTAAGACAGTTTTCGGATTCAGTGTTGATATTTTCATAAATGTAAAGAGGTCTAAATTTCTTTAATAGTAGCATTTTTGTTTCATTTTTCCATTTCGTCTTTTGTGCGAAAAGGCCTGTATTCATCTCAGGGCAAAGCAGCTGCCACCTTCTTTCACCTGATAATATGTTGCTATTTTAGGTTTCGTTTGTACACACAAAGCACTTAAATGTGCTTGGCAAGTTTCCAAGGGAGAAGTAGGGTACATGAAGAGGATTGTTTATGCATGAAAACAAAGGAGTAAGAGAGGGTGAGAGTGCGAGGGAGGGAGAGAGGGAGGAGAAGAGAGAGAGTGTATCATATATCTTATACATGAGAACATCTATATGTTGTGGTGTACTTCGCTAGGTAACTTTGTATGGCTGTCTTAAGGTTAAGTCTATATAGTGTTGCCTTAACAACAGCACATTTCAATTAGATCACAGGTCATAGAGTTCATCTGTTCTGTCTGGATTGTTGTCGTTCCGCATAAAATTTGCTTTAACAAAACTGTTTTGTAAATAAGTAAGCAGTATTTTCAGTCCTCAGCTGATGCAATGAAAAATAGAAAAATGAAAGAAAAAAACAAGAGGGCTGAATATGAGGTGAAATGTTGGAGGGAGATTAGGGGAGTCCTTCAATCTGTGCCGGGGCGAGAGCTCCAGGAGTTGGGTCCTGTCCAGGGCAGCTTGATCCCAGATTGCATGACATTGCATCACTCAGCGGCTATGCTGCGTAAGAGAAGGCTGGAAACCCCCGAACTGAGTTGGGGAGGGAGCTTTCAGCTGTTCATGACTCACTGCTCCAGATACTGTCTCAATGCTACCCCCTACTGTGATCCCTACTGACGCTCCGCTACTGTCCCTGTGATACAGTTCTTTTGTCCCTATGCTACAAGCCAACAGATACAGTTCTAATGCCCATCTGCTACTGTCCCTCTGACACAGTTCTACTGCCCCTTTGCATCTGTCCCTCTGATACAGTTCTGCTGCCCCTCTGCTACTGTCCCTCTGAAACAGTTCTACTGCCCCTCTGCTACTGTCCCCCTAATACAGTTCTACTGCCCCTTTGCATCTGTCCCTCTGATACAGTTCTGCTGCCCCTCTGCTTCTGTCCCCATGATACAGTTCTGCTGCCCCTCTGCTACTGTCCCTCTGACACAGTTCTACTGCCCCTTTGCATCTGTCCCTCTGATACAGTTCTGCTGCCCCTCTGGTACAATCCCTCTGATACAGTTCTACTACCCCTCTGCTACCGTCCCCCTGATACAGTTCTGCTGCCCCTATGCTACTGTCCCTCTGATACAGTTCTACTGCCCCTTTGCATCTATCCCTCTGATAAAGTTTTGCTGCCCCTTTGCATCTGTCCCTCTGATACAGATCTGCTGCCCCTTTGCATCTGTCCCCCTGATACAGTTCTGCTGCCCCTCTGCTACTGTCCCCCTGATACAGTTCTGCTGCCCCTCTGCTACTGTCCCTCTGATACAGTTCTGCTGCCCCTCTGCATCTGTCCCTCTGATACAGTTCTGCTGCCCCTCTGGTACTGTCCCCCTGATACAGTTCTGCAGCCCCTCTGCTACTGTCCCTCTGATACAATTCTGCTGCCCCTCTGCTACTGTCCCTCTGATACAATTCTGCTGCCCCTCTGCTACTGTCCCTCTGATACAGTTCTACTGCCCCTTTGCATCTGTCGCTCTGATACAGTTCTGCTGCCCCTCTGCTACTGTCCCTCTGACACAGTTCTACTGCCCCTTTGCATCTGTCCCTCTGATACAGTTCTGCTGCCGCTCTGCTACTGTCCCTCTGATACAGTTCTACTGCCCCTTTGCATCGATCCCTCCGATACAGTTCTACTGCCCCTCTGCCACTGTCCCCCTGATACAGTTCTGCTGCCTTTGCCCCCCTGCTACTGTCCCCCTGATACAGTTCTACTGCCCCTTTGCATCGATCCCTCTGATACAGTTCTGCTGCCCCTTTGCATCTGTCCCTCTGATACAGTTCTGCTGCCCCTCTGCTACTGTCCCTCTAATACAGTTCTACTGCCCCTTTGCATCTATCCCTCTGATACAGTTCTGCTGCCTCTTTGCATCTGTCCCCCTGATACAGTTCTGCTGCCCCTCTGTCCCTCTGATACAGTTCTGTCCCTCTGACATAGTTCTACTGTCCCCTGATACAGTTTTGCATCTGTCCCTCTGAAAGTTCAGTTCTGCTGTCCCCTCTGATACAGTTCTGCTGCCCCTTTGCTACTGTCCCTCTGATACAGTTCTGCTGCCCCTTTGCATCTGTCCATCTGATACAGTTCTGCTGCTGCCCCTTTGCATCCCTCTGTTCTACTGTCCATCTGATACAGTTCTGCTTGCCCCTCTGGTACTGTCCCTCTGATACAGTTCTGCTGCCCTCTGCTACTGCCCCTTTGATACAGTTCTGTCTGCCTGTCTGCTCAGTTCTGCTGCCCCTCTGCTACTGTCCCTCTGATACAGTTCTGCTGCCCCTCTGCTACTGTCCCTCTGATACAGTTCTGCTGCCCCTTTGCATCTGTCCCTCTGATACAGTTCTGCTGCCCCTCTGCTACTGTCCCTCTGATACAGTTCTGCTGCCCTCTGCTACTGTCCCTCTGATACAGTTCTGCTGCTGTCTCTGCTACTGTCCCTCTGATACTGTTCTGCCCTGCCACTTTGCATCTGTCCCTCTGATACAGTTCTGCCCCTTTGCATCTGTCCCTCTGATACAGTTCTGCTGCCCCTCTGCTACTGTCCCTCTGATACAGTTCTGTTGCCCCTTTGCATCTGTCCCTCTGATACAGTTCTGCTGCCCCTCTGCTACTGTCCCTCTGATACAGTTCTGCTGCCCTCTGCATCTGTCCCTCTGATACAGTTCTGCTGCCCTTTGCATCTGTCTGCTTCTGTGCCCCTCTGATACAGTTCTGCTGCCCCTCTTCTGCTGCCCCTCTGTCTGTCCCTCTGATACAGTTCTGCTGCCCCTTTGCTGTCTCTCTGTCCCTCTGATACAGTTCTGCTGCCCCTACTGCTACTGTCCCTGTCCCTGATACAGTTCTGCTGCCTGTCCTCTGTTCTGCTGCCCCTCTACTGTCCCTCTGATACAGTTCTGCTGCCCCCCTGTCTACTGTCCCTCCTTTGATACAGTTCTGCTGCCCCTCTGCTACTGTCCCTCTGATACAGTTCTTCTGTTCCTCTGATGCCTGCTGCCCTCTGCTGATACAGTTCTGCTGCCCCTTTGTCCCTCTGATACAGTTCTGCTGCCCTCTGCTACAGTTCTGTCCCTCTGATACAGTTCTGCCCTCTGCCCCTTTGCATCTGTCCCTCTGATACAGTTCTGCTGCCCTTGCTACTGTCCCTCTGATACAGTTCTGCTGCCCTCTGCATCTGTCCCTCTGATACAGTTCTGCTGCCCCTCTGCTACTGTCCCTCTGATACAGTTCTGCTGCCCCTCTGCTACTGTCCCTCTGATACAGTTCTGCTGCCCCTCTGCATCTGTCCCTCTGATACAGTTCTGCTGCCCTTTGCTACTGTCCCTCTGATACAGTTCTGCTGCCCCTTTGCTTCTGTCCCTCTGATACAGTTCTGCTGCCCCTTTGCTCTGCTTGAATACTGCTGCCCTTTGCATCTGTCCCTCTGATACAGTTCTGCTGCCCCTTTGCATCTGTCCCTCTGATACAGTTCTGCTGCCCCTTTGCATCTGTCCCTCTGATACAGTTCTGCTGCCCTCTGCTACTGTCCCTCTGATACAGTTCTGTCGCCCCTTTGCATCTGTCCCTCTGATACAGTTCTGCTGCCAGTCTGCTACTGTCCCTCTAATACAGCTCTGCTGCCCGTCTACTACTGTCCCTCTGATACAGTTCTGCTGCATCACTGCTACTGTCCCTCTGATACAGTTCTGCTGCCCCTTTGCATCTGTCCCTCTGATACAGTTCTGCTGCCCCTCTGCTACTGTCCCTCTGATACAGTTCTGCTGCCCCTTTGCTACTGTCCCTCTGATACAGTTCTGCTGCCCCTCTGCTACTGTCCCTCTGATACAGTTCTGCTGCCCTTCTGCATCTGTCCCTCTGATACAGTTCTGCCCTCTGCCATCTGTCCCTCTGATACAGTTCTGCTGCCCTTTGCATCTGTCCCTCTGATACAGTTCTGCTGCCCTTTCTACTGTCCCTCTGATACAGTTCTGCTGCCCCTCTGCTACTGTCCCTCTGATACAGTTCTGCTGCCCCTTGCATCTGTCCTCTGATACAGTTCTGCTGCCCTTTGCACTGTCCCTCTGATACAGTTCTGCTGCCCCTCTGCTACTGTCCCTCTGATACAGTTCTGCTGCCCCTCTGCTACTGTCCCTCTGATACAGTTCTGCTGCCCCTCTGCTACTGTCCCTCTGATACAGTTCTGCTGCCCCTCTGCTACTGTCCCTCTGATACAGTTCTGCTGCCCCTTTGCATCTGTCCCTCTGATACAGTTCTGCCCTCCCCTCTGCATCTGTCCCTCTGATACAGTTCTGCTGCCCCTCTGCTACTGTCCCTCTGATACAGTTCTGCTGCCCTCTGCTACTGTCCCTCTGATACAGTTCTGCTGCCCCTCTGCTACTGTCCCTCTGATACAGTTCTGCTGCCCCTCTGCTACTGTCCCTCTGATACAGTTCTGCTGCCCCTCTGCATCTGTCCCTCTGATACAGTTCTGCTGCCCCTTTGCATCTGTCCCTCTGATACAGTTCTGCTGCCCTCTGCTCTGTCCCCCAGTTCTGCCCCTCTGCATCTGTTCTGATACAGTTCTGCTGCCCCTTTGCATCTGTCCCTCTGATACAGTTCTGCTGCCCTCTGCTACTGTCCCTCTGATACAGTTCTGCTGCCCCTTTGCATCTGTCCCTCTGATACAGTTCTGCTGCCCCTCTGCTACTGTCCCTCTGATACAGTTCTGCTGCCCTCTGCTACTGTCCCTCTGATACAGTTCTGCTGCCCCTTTGCATCTGTCCCTCTGATACAGTTCTGCTGCCCCTCTGCTACTGTCCCTCTGATACAGTTCTGCTGCCCCTTTGCTACTGTCCCTCTGATACAGTTCTGCTGCCCCTTTGCTACTGTCCCTCTGATACAGTTCTGTCTCTGCTACTGTCCCTCTGATACAGTTCTGTGCCCTCTGATACAGTTCTTCTGCCCCTGATACAGTTTCTGTCCCTCTGATACAGTTCTGCTGCCCCTACTGCTTACTGTCCCTCTGATACAGTTCTGCTGCCCCTTTGCTATCTGTCCCTCTGATACAGTTCTGCTGCCCCTCCTACTGTCCCTCTGATACAGTTCTGCTGCCCTCTGCATCTGTCCCTCTGATACAGTTCTGCTGCCCTCTGCTACTGTCCCTCTGATACAGTTCTGCCCTCTGCATCTGTCCCTCTGATGCTAGTTCTGCTGCCCCTTTGCTATCTGTCCCTCTGATACAGTTCTCTGCTACCCCAGTTCTGCTACTGTCCCTCTGATACAGTTCTGCTGCCCCTTGCTCTGTCCCTCTGATACAGTTCTGCTGCCCCTTTGCATCTGTCCCTCTGATACAGTTCTGCTGCCCCCTGCATCTGCATACAGTTCTGTCCCTCTGATACAGTTCTCTGCTGCCCCTTTGCATCTGTCCCTCTGATACAGTTCTGCTGCCCCTCTGCTACTGTCCCTCTGATACAGTTCTGCTGCCCCTTTGCATCTGTCCCTCTGATACAGTTCTGCTGCCCCTCTGCTACTGTCCCTCTGATACAGTTCTGCTGCCCCTTTGCATCTGTCCCTCTGATACAGTTCTGCTGCCCCTTTGCTACTGTCCCTCTGATACAGTTCTGCCCCTCTGCTACTGTCCCTCTGATACAGTTCTGCTGCCCCCTGCATTGCAGTTCTGCTGCCCCTGTGTCCTCTGATACAGTTCTGCTGCCCTTTGCTTCTGTCCCTCTGATACAGTTCTGTGCCCCTCTGATACAGTTCTGCTACTGTCCTGTCTGATACAGTTCTGCTGCCCCTCTGCTACTGTCCCTCTGATACAGTTCTGCTGCCCTCTGCCCTTTGTCTGTCCTCTGATACAGTTCTGCTGCCCCCCTTCTGTCCCTGATACATCTGTCCCTCTGATACAGTTCTCTGCCCTCTGCTACTGTCCTCTGATACAGTTCTGCTGCCCCTCTGCTACTGTCCCTCTGATACAGTTCTGCCCCTCTGCTACTGTCCCTTGATACAGTTCTGTGCCCTCTGACTGTCCCTACAGATACAGTTCTGCTGCCCCTTTGCATCTGTCCCTCTGATACAGTTCTGCTGCCCCTCTGCTACTGTCCCTCTGATACAGTTCTGCTGCCCCTCTGCTACTGTCCCTCTGATACAGTTCTGCTGCCCCTCTGCTACTGTCCCTCTGATACAGTTCTGCTGCCCTCTGCTACTGTCCCTTTGATACAGTTCTGCTGTCCCTCTGATGTTCCTCTGATACAGTTCTGCTGCCCCTTTGCATCTGTCCCTCTGATACAGTTCTGCTGCCCCTCTGCTACTGTCCCTCTGATACAGTTCTGCTGCCCCTTTGCATCTGTCCCTCTGATACAGTTCTGCCCTCTGCTACTGTCCCTCTGATACAGTTCTGCTGCCCCTTTGCTACTGTCCCTCTGATACAGTTCTGCTGCCCCTTTGTATCTGTCCCTCTGATACAGTTCTGCTGCCCCTCTGCTACTATCCCTCTGATACGGTTCTGTTGCCCCTTTGCATCTATCCTTCTGATACAGTTCTGCTGCCCCTCTGCTACTGTCCCGCTGATACAGTTCTGTCGCCCCTTTGCATCTGTCCCTCTGATACAGTTCTGCTGCCCCTCTGCTACTGTCCCTCTAATACAGCTCTGCTGCCCATCTACTACTGTCCCTCTGATACAGTTCTGCTGCACCACTGCTACTGTCCCTCTGAAACAGTTCGGCTGCCCCTTTGCATCTGTCCCTCAGATACAGTTCTGCTCCCCCTCTGCTACTGTCCCTCTGATACAGTTCTGCTGCCCCTCTGCTACTGTCCCTCTGATACAGTTCTGCTGCCTTTCTGCTACTGTCCCTCTGATACAGTTCTGCTGCCTCTTTGCATCTGTCCCTCTGATACAGTTCTGCTGCCTCTTTGCATCTGTCCCTCTGATACAGTTCTGCTGCCCCTCTGCTACTGTCCCTCTGATACAGTTCTGCTGCCCCTCTGCTATCTGTCCCTTGGATACAGTTCTGCTGCCTCTCTGCTACTGTCCCTCTGATACAGTTCTGCTGCCCCTCTGCTACTGTCCCTCTGATACAGTTCTGCTGCCCCTTTGCATCTGTCCCTCTGATACAGTTCTGCTGCCCCTCTGCTACTGTCCCTCTGATACAGTTCTGCTGCCCCTCTGCTACTGTCCCTTTGATACAGTTCTGCTGCCCTTTGCATCTGTCCCTCTGATACAGTTCTGCTTCCCCTTTGCATCTGTCCCTCTGATACAGTTCTGCTGCCCCTCTGCAACTGTCCCTCTGATACAGTTGTGATGCCCCTCTGCTACTGTCTCTTTGATACAGTTCTGCTGCGCCTCTGCTACTGTCCCTCTGATACAGTGCTGCTGCCCCTCTGCAACTGTCCCTCTGATACAGTTCTAGTGCCCCTTTGCATCTATCCCTCTGATACAGTTCTGCTGCCTCTCTGGTACTGTCTCTCTGATACACTTCTGCTGCCCCTTTGCATCGGTCCCTCTGATACAGTTCTGCCGCCCCTCTGCTACTATCGCTCTGATACAGTTCTGCTGCCACTTTGCATCTGTCCCTCTGATACATCTCTGCTGCCTCTCTGCTACTGTCCCTCTGATACAGTTCTGCTGCCCCTTTGCATCTGTCCCTCTGATACAGTTCTGCTGCCCCTCTGCTACTGTCCCTCTGATACAGTTCTGCTACTGTCCCTCTGATACAGTTCTGCTGCCCTTCTGCTACTGTCCCTCTGATACAGTTCTGCTGCTGTCCCTCTGATACACTGTCCCTCTGATACAGTTCTGTTCTGCCCCCTCTACTGTCCCTCTGATACAGTTCTGCTGCCCCTCTGCTACTGTCCCTCTGATACACAGTTCTGCTACTGTCCCTGCTGCCCCTCTGCTACTGTCCCTCTGATAAAGTTCTGCTGCCCCTCTGCTACTGTCCCTCTGATACAGTTCTGCTGCCCCTCTGCTACTGTCCCTCTGATACAGTTCTGCTGCCCTCTGCTACTGTCCCTCTGATACAGTTCTGCTGCCCTTCTGCTACTGTCCCTCTGATACAGTTCTGCTGCACCTCTGCTACTGTCCCCCTGATACAGTTCTGCTGCCCCTCTGCTACTGTCCCTCTGATACAGTTCTGCTGCCCCTCTGCTACTGTCCCTCTGATACAGTTCTGCTGCCCTTCTGCTACTGTCCCTCTGATACAGTTCTGCTGATCTGTCCCTCTGATACAGTTCTGCTGCCCCTCTGCTACTGTCCCTCTGATACAGTTCTGCTACTGTCCCCCTGCTGCCCCTATCTGTCCCTCTGATACAGTTCTGCTGCCCTCTGCTGTCCCTCTGTCCCTTGATACAGTTCTGCTGCCCCTCTGCTACTGTCCCTCTGATACAGTTCTGCCCCCTTTGTTCCCTACAGTTCTGCTGCCCCCTTTCTGCTGCCCTGCTATCTGTCCCTCTGATACAGTTCTGTCCCTCTGATACAGTTCTGTCCCTCTGATACAGTTCTGCTGCCCCTCTGCTACTGTCCCTCTGATACAGTTCTGCTACTGTCCCCCAGTTTGCTGCATCTGTCCCTCTGATACAGTTCTGCTGCCCCTTTGCATCTGTCCCTTGGATACAGTTTGCTGCTACTGCTGCCCCCTTTGTCCCTCTGATACAGTTCTGTCCCTGTCCCTGATACAGTTCTGCTGCCCTCTGCTACTGTCCCTCTGATACAGTTCTGCTGCCCCTCTGCAGTTCTGCTGTCCTGTCTGATACAGTTCTGCTGCCCCTCTGCTGCTGGATACACTGTCCCTCTGCTGCCCTTTGCATCTGTCCTGATACAGTTCTGCTGCCCCTTTGCTTCTGTCCCTCTGATACAGTTCTGCTGCCCCTCTGCTACTGTCCCTCTGATACAGTTCTGCTGCCCCTTTGCTTCTGTCCCTCTGATACAGTTCTGCTGCCCCTCTGCTACAGTTCTGTGCCCCCTCTGTCCCTGATACAGTTCTGCTGCCCCTCTGCTACTGTCCCTCGGATACAGTTCTGCTGCCTCTCTGCTACTGTCCCTCTGATACAGTTCTGCTGCCCCTCTGCTACTGTCCCTCTGATACAGTTCTGCTGCCCCTCTGCTACTGTCCCTCTGATACAGTTCTGCTGCCCCTTTGCTTCTGTCCCTCTGATACAGTTCTGCTGCCCCTCTGCTACTGTTCCTCTGATACAGTTCTGCTGCCCCTCTGCTACTGTCCCTCTGATACAGTTCTGCTGCCCTTTGCTACTGTCCCTCTGATACAGTTCTGCTGCCCCTCTGCTACTGTCCCTCTGATACAGTTCTGCTGCCCCTCTGCTACTGTCCCTTGATACAGTTCTGCTGCGCCTCTGCTACTGTCCCTCTGATACAGTTCTGCTGCCCCTTTGCATCTGTCCCTCTGATACAGTTCTGCTGCCCTCTGCTACTGTCCCTCTGATACAGTTCTGCTGCCCCTTTGCATCTGTCCCTCTGATACAGTTCTGCCGCCCCTCTGCTACTGTCCCTCTGATAGAGTTCTGCTGCCCCTCTGCTACTGTCCCTCTGATACAGTTCTGCTGCCCCTTTGTATCTGTCCCTCTGATACAGTTCTGCTGCCCCTCTGCTACTATCCCTCTGATACGGTTCTGTTGCCCCTTTGCATCTATCCTTCTGATACAGTTCTGCTGCCCCTCTGCTACTGTCCCTCTGATACAGTTCTGTGCCCCTTTGCATCTGTCCCTCTGATACAGTTCTGCTGCCCCTCTGCTACTGTCCCTTTGATACAGTTCTGCTGCCCCTCTGCTACTGTCCCTCTGATACAGTTCTGCTGCCCCTCTGCTACTGTCCCTCTGATACAGTTCTGCTGCCCCTTTGCATCTGTCCCTCTGATACAGTTCTGCTGCCCCTCTGCTACTGTCCCTCTGATACAGTTCTGCTGCCCCTTTGCATCTGTCCCTCTGATACAGTTCTGCTGCCCTCTGCTACTGTCCCTCTGATACAGTTCTGCTGCCCCTTTGCATCTGTCCCTCTGATACAGTTCTGCTGCACCTCTGCTACTGTCCCTCTGATACAGTTCTGCTGCCACTTTGCATCTGTCCCTCTGATACAGTTCTGCTGCCCCTCTGCTACTATCGCTCTGATACAGTTCTGCTGCCCTTCTGCTACTGTCCCTCTGATACAGTTCTGCTGCACCTCTGCTACTGTCCCTCTGATACAGTTCTGCTGCCCCTCTGCTACTGTCCCTCTGATACAGTTCTGCTGCCCCTCTGCTACTGTCCCTCTGATACACTTCTGCTGCCCCTCTGCTCCTGTCCCTCTGATACAGTTCTGCTGCCCCTTTGCATCTGTCTCTCTGATACAGTTCTGCTGCCCTCTGCTACTGTCCCTCTGATACAGTTCTGCTGCCCCTCTGCTACTGTCCCTCTGATACAGTTCTAATGCCCCTCTGCATCTGTCCCTCTGATACAGTTCTGCTGCCCCTCTGCTACTGTCCCTCTGATACAGTTCTGCTGCCCCTTTGCTTCTGTCCCTCTGATACAGTTCTGCTGCCCCTCTGCTACTGTCCCTCTGATACAGTTCTGCTGCCCCTTTGCTACTGTCCCTCTGATACAGTTCTGCTGCCCCTTTGCATCTGTCCCTTGGATACAGTATTGCTGCCCCTTTGCAACTGTCCCTCTGATACAGTTCTGCTGCCCCTTTGCATCTATCCTTCTGAAACAGTTCTGCTGCCCCTCTGCTACTGTTCCTCGGATACAGTTCTGCTGCCTCTTTGCATCTATCCCTCTGATACAGTTCTGCTGCCCCTCTGCTACTGTCCCTCTGATACGGTTCTGTTGCCCCTTTGCATCTGTCCCTCTGATACAGTTCTGCTGCCCCTCTGCTACTGTTCCTCTGATACAGTTCTGCTGCCCCTCTGCTACTGTCCCTCGGATACAGTTCTGCTGCCCCTTTGCTTCTGTCCCTCTGATACAGTTCTGCTGCCCCTCTGCTACTGTCCCTCTGATACAGTTCTGCTGCCCCTTTGCATCTGTCCCTTGGATACAGTTCTGCTGCCCCTTTGCATCTGTCCCTTGGATACAGGATTGCTGCCCCTTTGCTACTGTCCCTCTGATACAGTTCTGCTGCCCCTCTGCTACTGTCCCTCTGATACGGTTCTGTTGCCCCTTTGCATCTATCCTTCTGATACAGTTCTGCTGCCCCTCTGCTACCGTCCCTCGGATACAGTTCTGCTGCCCCTTTGCTTCTGTCCCTCTGATACAGTTCTGCTGCCCCTCTGCTACTGTCCCTCTGATACAGTTCTGCTGCCCCTTTGCATCTGTCCCTTGGATACAGTTCTGCTGCCCCTTTGCATCTGTCCCTTGGATACAGTCTTGCTGCCCCTTTGCAACTGTCCCTCTGATACAGTTCTGCTGCCCCTTTGCAACTGTCCCTCTGATATGGTTCTGTCGCCCCTTTGCATCTATCCTTCTGATACAGTTCTGCTGCCCCTCTTCTAATGTCCCTCTGATACAGTTCTACTGCCCCTTTGCATTTGTCCCTCTGATACAGTTCGCTGCCCCTCTACTACTGTCCTCCTGATACAGTTCTGCTGCCTCTCTGCTACTGCCCCTTTGATTCAGTTCTGCTGCGCCTCTGCTACTGTCCCTTTGATACAGTTCTGCTGCGCCTCTGCTACTGTTCCTCTGATACAGTTCTGCTGCCCCTTTCCATCTGTCCCTCTGATACAGTTCTGCTGCCTCTTTGCATCTATCCCTCTGATACAGCTCTGCTGCGCCTCTGCTACTGTCCCTCTGATACAGTTCTGCTGCCCCTTTGCATCTGTCCCTCTGATACAGTTCTGCTGCCTCTTTGCATCTATCCCTCTGATACAGTTCTGCTGCCCCTCTGCTACTGTCCCTCTGATACAGTTCTGCTGCCCCTCTGCTACTGTCCCTTTGATACAGTTCTGCTGCGCCTCTGCTACTGTACCTCTGATACAGTTCTGCTGCCCCTTTGCATCTGTCCCTCTGATACAGTTCTGCTGCCCCTCTGCTACTGTCCCTCTGACACAGTTCTGCCGCCCCTTTGCATCTGTCCCTCTGATACAGTTCTGCCGCCCCTCTGCTACTGTCCCTCTCATACAGTTCTGCTGCCCCTCTGCTACTGTCCCTCTGATACAGTTCTGCTGCCACTTTGTATCTGTTCCTCTGATACAGTTCTGCTGCCCCTCTGCTACTATCCCTCTGATACAGTTCTACTGCTCTTCTGCTACTGTTCCTCTGATACAGTTCTGCTGCCCCTTTGCATCTGTCCCTTGGATACAGTATTGCTGCCCCTTTGCAACTGTCCCTCTGATACAGTTCTGCTGCTCCTCTGCTACTGTCCCTCTGATACAGTTCTGCTGCCCCTTTGCATCCATCCCTTGGATACAGTTCTGCTGCCCCTTTGCAACTGTCCCTCTGATACAGTTCTGCTGCCCCTCTGCTACTGTCCCATTGATACAGTTCTGCTGCCCTTTTGCATCTCTCCCTCGGACACAGTTCTGCTGCCCCTTTGCATCTGTCCCTCTGATTCAGTTCTGCTGCCCCTCTGCTACTGTCGCTCTGACACCGTTCTACTGCCCCTCTGCAACTGTCCCTCTGATACAGTTCTGCTGCCCCTCTGCTACTGTCCCTCTGATACAGTTCTGCTGCCGCTTTGCAACTGTCCCTCTGATACAGTTCTGCTGCCCCTTTGCATCTGTCCCTCTGATACAATTCTACTGACCCTTTGCATCTGTCCCTTGGATACAGTTTTCCTGCCCCTTTGCAACTGTCCCTCCGATACAGTTCTACTGCCCCTCTGCTACTGTCCCATTGATACAGTTCTGTTGCCCCTTTGCATCTGTCCATCTGATATAGTTCTACTGCCCCTCTGCTACTGTCCCGTTGATACAGTTCTGCTGCCCTTTTGCATCTCTCCCTCGGACACAGTTCTGCTGCCCTTTGCATCTGTCCCTCTGATTCAGTTCTGCTGCCCCTCTGCTACTGTCCCTCTGACACAGTTCTACTGCCCTCTGCAACTGTTCCTCTGATACAGTTCTGCTGCCCTTCTGGTACAATCCCTCTGAAACAGCTCTGCTGCCCCTCTGCTACTGTCCCTCTGATACAGTTCTACTGCCCCTTTGCATCTGTCCCTCTGATACAGTTCTGCTGCCCCTCAGCTACTTTCCCTCTGATACAGTTCTACTGCCCCTCTGCTACTGTCCCTCTGACACAGTTCTGCTGCCCCTCTGCTACTGTCCCTCTGATACAGTTCTGCTGCCCTTCTGCTACTATCCCTCTCATACAGTTCTGCTGCCCTTCTGCTACTGTCCCTCGGATACAGTTCTGCTGCCCCTTTGCTTCTGTCCCTCTGATACAGTTCTGCTGCCCCTCTGCTACTGTCCCTCTGATACAGTTCTGCTGCCCCTTTGCATCTGTCCCTTGGATACAGTATTGCTGCCCCTTTGCAACTGTCCCTCTGATACAGTTCTGCTGCCCCTCTGCTACTGTCCCTCTGATACAGTTCTGCTGCCCCTTTGCAACTGTCCCTCTGATACAGTTCTGCTGCCCCTTTGCATCTGTCCCTCTGATACAATTCTACTGACCCTTTGCATCTGTCCCTTGGATACAGTTTTGCTGCCCCTTTGCAACTGTCCCTCCAATACAGTTCTACTGCCCCTCTGCTACTCTCCCATTGATACAGTTCTGTTGCCCCTTTGCATCTGTCCATCTGATATAGTTCTACTGCCCCTCTGCTACTGTCCCGTTGATACAGTTCTGCTGCCCTTTTGCATCTCTCCCTCGGACACAGTTCTGCTGCCCTTTGCATCTGTCCCTCTGATTCAGTTCTGCTGCCCCTCTGCTACTGTCCCTCTGACACAGTTCTACTGCCCTCTGCAACTGTTCCTCTGATACAGTTCTGCTGCCCTTCTGGTACAATCCCTCTGAAACAGCTCTGCTGCCCCTCTGCTACTGTCCCTCTGATACAGTTCTACTGCCCCTTTGCATCTGTCCCTCTGATACAGTTCTGCTGCCCCTCAGCTACTTTCCCTCTGATACAGTTCTACTGCCCCTCTGCTACTGTCCCTCTGACACAGTTCTGCTGCCCCTCTGCTACTGTCCCTCTGATACAGTTCTGCTGCCCTTCTGCTACTATCCCTCTCATACAGTTCTGCTGCCCTTCTGCTACTGTCCCTCGGATACAGTTCTGCTGCCCCTCTTTTATTTCTTAACTGGCCTTCTCTTACAGCTTCATAACCCCACTGCAACTGTTCTGCTGCCCATCTGCTACAGTTCCACTGCCCCTCGGTAACTGTTCTACTGCCCCTTCCCATACAACTTTATTGCCCCTCTGCTGTTACTCTACTGCCCCTCTGCTACAGTTATAGTGCTCCCGCCTGACTGTACTGCTACCATCTGCCCCTAACGGAGAGGAGCAGTGGAAACGGTAAAATGGGGATAGAGGGCTGGTCAGGGGGGGAATGCACATGCAGCATCACACTCTGAGATCAAGTCATGTGATTAGACTTGGGCAGTCAGCAGTGTGGTGTAAATCATTCTCCTACCATTCTTCTTCTCTGGACCATAGTCTTATAATCACAGTCTCTCTGTGTACAATAATAGGCCAGATTTCTAAAGAAGGAAGAAATGAGAGAAGATTGACTCTGACATTGAATATTTTTCCACAGTTAATTTGAGCTGTTTCAACCAGACACAATCCCTTTCATGCCTGATTACCATCAAAACGGTGGACGTACAATTTTGTAGTTACCATGAAGATTTTCCATGAAGGCATGGATTTTTTTTTGTTTAATTTTTGCAGTTTTTTGCCATAAGTAGCATAACTTTTGCCATAAGCATCAGTCGCTTTTGTCATGAAAAAATCCCTAAAATTGCTTGCCAGTAAATACAAAGGACATTACAACAGAGCGATTGCATTATCCATTGTGTAGCCCAAGGGTCAATGATTGGTCAACAATATTAGCAGGAGATTATTTTTAACTTTGGGTTAAATGTCTGAATTAGACTACTGCAGTGCTAGTCTTAAGCCCCTTCCAAAGACTTTGCTTACGCAACAGGCTTATTTTTGCAGTCTTTTCTGAAAGTACTAAAAAAATTATCATCACACTTAAAACAAATACAATTTACAGCCCTTTCTGTAAAAAAAAAGAAGAAGAACAGTTAAGTGCTTATTTTAAATGCTGATGAATTTGTCATGTTAAGGTTTGCCCTTTGTTGTTTTTCCTCGATATAAAATTGTTATGATTCTGCTCTGTCTGTCATGATTCTGCCATGTTTGTTATGATTCTGCCATTCCCTGTTATGTTTATGATTATGTCTGTTAGGTTTTGCCATGTTCTGTTTAGTTTTTGCATTTTGCCATGTTTTCGTTTTTGCCATTCCCAATCCACTATTCTGTTAGATTCCGGTCCATGTCTTTGTTCATGCCCTGCATTGCACTTTGTCTCCCCTGTCTGGTCTCTTGTTAAGTTACAGCTTCTCCCCAGTCCTGCGTGTCACATGCTTAGGTGATTTCATGGTTTCTGGGTTTCAAACATTCCTTCCAATCTCGTTTGCTTCCTTCGCCTCTCTTTTCTATATTACTAACCAATACTAACAGTTTGTTGTTTTTTCGTTAAAGTTACTAACCCAAACTAACATTGTATATAATACTAACTTACTAACGAGCACTAGGGATTGTATAGCTGCACTTACTAATTGATTAACAAGCTCTCAGCACTCGCCCTGTTCTAGTCTCCGCCTCTTGCCTGCACTTAGTCTTTGCTGCAATTCAGCAGATCCTCTGCACCTGCTCCACTCTGTCCTACCTCTCATTATCTGTGCACATTAGAACTCCCTAACCGGAGCTGTATGTTTTGTCATAGGTTGTCTCGTGTTCCCTGTCCTTTTGGCTTTTGCCAATTTCATGTGATTAGGTTCTCCCTCATGTTCCCTCCTTTGTAATTAGTCTGATCCTCATCACCTGATCCTAATCATAGCATGTGACTTCCCTTGAGTGTATTTAAGCTGTCTTCTCACTGCAGTTCCCCGTCAGAACGTTTCCTCTTGCTTACCTGTGCTGCTATCTTTCGCCTTGTATTCATAGTGTTAATCCTCTGACTGGACCGCCCGACTTACGATTTTTGGCTCTGCTCTTTTGTACTTTTGTCTGCATCTGTTTTGAACCCTTTTTGCCCGACTACGAGTTTTTTGTGTTTGCTGCCCTGGTAACGGTTTGGATTTCGCCATCTGGATTTTTGGCTTTTGCTTCTCTGTCAATCCTGTGCCTGTGTGCGAACCTGTTTTTGCCCGACCACGATTACTGTGATTGCTGCCCTGGTTTTTCGACTTTTGGATTTTGTCCCTGGGATTGTGTTCTTTGGATTGTGGACTTTGTACTGTCGCCTCCTGCTCTGCGGGGGTTCGCCCCCCTTTCCAATAAAATCCCATTTTACCTTCACTGCTCGACTCTCGCGTCTGGTTCCAGAACCGTACCCTAACAATACGTTCTGACCATCATGGAGCCAGCGAGCATCAAGCCTCTGCAGGCTGCAGTGAAGGAACAGGGCGAGCAGTTGGAGTGCCAGCAACAGCAGCTCCAGTTCATGATGCAGCACCTTCAGACCATGTCTTACCAGATGGCCGACCTCACCCGGTCCCTACAAGCCGCACAGCCCTTCCGCGCTCCCCAGCAGCTCGTCACTACTACCTCTGCCTCCGTTTCTGCACCAACCACTGCCCCACCGCTCCGGTTCACGAACCACGCCTGCCCCCTCCTGAGAAATATGATGGCGACCCTGGATCCTGCCGTGCCTTCCTGACCCAGTGCAAGCTGATCTTCAGCCTACAGCCTACCACCTTCCCCTCTGAGCAAGCTCGCGTTGCATACATCATCACGCAGCTAACCGGGAGAGCAAAACAGTGGGCAACATCAGCTTGGGAAGCGGGACTACCCTGTGTCCAGTCGTCCGATCTTCTGGGGAGGAGATGAAGCGGGTGTTTGACCGTTCAGACACGGGCATGAGGCGGAAGGGAGATTCTCCGGATTCGCCAGGGGGGTCGCTCAGTCTCTGATTACGCTATAGAGTTCCAAACTCTAGCTACCAACAGCAGATGGCATGAGAGAGCCCTTTATGACGCCTTCATCAATGGGCTATCTGAGCGAATAAAAGGCGAACTGCTACCCGTGACCTTCCCGAAAGTTTGGGCGGATCATTGAGATGGCGATTCGCGATAGACTCACGCCTGGAGGAGCGAAGCGGTCCACCTACAGATCCAGTGTGTCCAAGTCTCCGGAGGTGATGCCATCCCTTCCTCAGTCTGACAAGACTAAACCTCTCCATGATTCTGAGCCCATGCAGTTGGGCCGTACCAAGATTACTGGTGAGGAGAGGGACCGAGGCGAAGGGAGCGGGCCTGCTTTTACTGTGGCAAAGCCGGACACTACATCTCACGGTGCCCAGAGAGGGAGCACACCCGCTAACTAAGAGAGAAGCGGTAGTGGCCGTCATTCGTTGATCACTCCACAAGAAACCGCACCTGCTTTCCTGTCACCCTGGGTGGGCTGGGGAGGAAGGAAGACCACCGCCTTGATCGATTGGGAGCGAGGAGAACTTCATCGACCAAGTGGCCCAGAAATGGGGATTCCTCTTGAAGGTCTTCCCGGATCGTGTGGCGAACTCCCTCAATGGTCAGAAGATTGGTCACATCACCCACATCACTGTCGATTAAACTACGGTTCTGGAAATCACCAAGAAACTATCCGACTCTACATTATCCAGTCTCCACATGCCCCAGTCGTCCTCGGGCACCCTGGATGGCCAAACACCTGCCTGAGGTCGATTGGGGAAAACATGAGATCAAGGGCTGGAGTCCCAACTGTGCGCAGACCTGCCTTAATGATGCTCTGGACCATGTTCCTGTTCCTCACGTGGAGGAAATCCCCAACCTGGAGAAGGTTCCCCAGAGTTCCATGACCTTAAAGAGGTGTTCTCGAAGACTTCGTGCCACCAGTCTGCCCCAAGATAGGCCCTCACGACTCGCCATTGATCTCAAACCTGGAACCATGCGCCCAGAGGTCGCCTATTCTCCCTGTCACGCCCTGAGACTCTCGCCATGGAGAAGTACCTTAGTGAGTCCGTTGCAGCAGGCATCATTCGCCCCTCTTCGTCCCCTGCTGGGGCAGGATTTTTCTTTGTGAGTAAGAAGGGCGGGTCGTTAAGGCCATGTATAGACTACAGGGCCTCAATGAAATCACTGTAAAGAACAGGTACCCTCTGCCACTTATGAATACCGCTTTTGACCTGCTGCAAGGGGCCAAGATTTACACCAAACTAGACTTGCGTAATGCTTATCACCTGATCCGAATACGTGAAGGTGATGAATGGAAGACAGCGTTTATCGCCCACGGACACTGGGAGTATTTGGTTCTTCCATTTGGCCTTACTAACGCCCCAGCTGTATTCCAGAACCTCGTCAATGATGTACTCAGGGATATGATTAATAGATTTGTGTTTGTCTACTTGGATGATATTCTCATTTTCTCTAAGTCACAGGAGGATCACGTTCGCCATGTCCCGACAAGTCCTGAAGCGCCTGTTGGAGAATCGACTATTTGTCAAGGCTGAAAAGTGTGAGTTCTCAGTCCAGACCACCTCCTTTTTGGGTTACATCATCGCTTTTCGGCACCATCCGCATGGACCCGGCCAAGATTGAGGCGGTCACCGACTGGCCCAAACCCACCGACCGTAAGTCACTCCAACGCTTTCTAGGATTTGCTAATTTCTACAGGCGATTCATTCGCAATTACAGCTCTGTTGCCGCACCGCTTAACTGCCCTAACCTCAAACAAAGTCAGATTCCAGTGGTCCGAGAAAGCTGAAAGCATTCAATGATCTTAAGTCACGATTTACATCTGCTCCCATACTAACCATTCCCGATCCTAAGCTCCAGTTTGTGGTGGAAGTTAGCGCCTCCAATGTGGGAGTCGGGGCCGTCCTTTCTCAGAGGTCCCCCAAAGATGGCAAGATCCACCCATCGCCTTCTTCTCCCGTCGCCTAAGCTCTTGAACGGAATTACAACATCGGCAACCGGGAGTTACTAGCCGTCAAACTGGCTTTGGAGGAGTGGAGGCAGTGGCTGGAGGGAGCTGAACAACCGTTCTCGTCTGGACCGGACCACAAGAATTTGGAGTATCTCCAGACAGCCAAGAGACTCAACCCGCCAAGCCAGGTGGGCATTATTTTTCTCTCGTTTTAATTTTCACCTTGCCTATCGCCCGGCAGCAAGAATGTCAAGCCAGATGCCCTATCCCGATGTTTCGAGACGGACGAGGACCTGCCCAGTCCAGACACCATTCTGTCCAAAGAAACATTCATTAATGCCATTGATATGGACATTGAAGCTGAGGTGAGAAATGCCCAAGCTGATTCTGCCGCCCCCAGTGCCTGCCCTGATCACTGCCTGTTTGTGCCTGCTAACCTGCGACCCGAGTCCTGGACTGGGGGCATACCTCTAACCTTTCATGTCATCCAGGAGTTCGCCGCACCCTGGACTTCATATCCCGTCGTTTCTGGTGGCGGGAATAAGCCAGGATGTCCAGAACTATGTCGCTGCCTGCTCGGTCCGTGCCCAAGCCAAGGTATCACACCCCCCTCACGGACTGTTACAACCACTACCCCTCCTCACCGTCCTTGGTCACACATTGCGCTCGACTTCATCACTGGTCTCCCCCATCCAACCATTTCACCACCATCCTCACCATAGTAGATAGATTTTCCAAAGCTGTCCATTTCGTGCCCCCTCACCAAACTCCCTTCTGCCCAAGAGACTGCCACTCTAATCATTCAGCACGTTATCAGACTTCACGGCATCCCCACAGACATCACATCTGATCGCGGACCCCAATTCACAGCCAAGTTTTGGAAATCATTCTGCAAGTCCATAGGTACATCAGTTAGTTTATCATCCGGTTTTCACCCCCAGACCAACGGCCAGACCGAGCAGGCCAACCAATGTATTGAGACTGTTCTAAGATGCCTATGTTTAAAGAACCCCTCCTCCTGGAGCCACCAACTTCCTGGGCGGAATCGCTATTAACAGTCACACCTCCGCTGCCTCTGGTCTCTCCCCATTTAAGGCATGCCTGGGTTACCAACCACCTGTGTTTCCCTGCCAGGAGGAGGAGGTGGCGTTCCTTCCGCCCGGGGAGTTTGTCGTCGGTGCGGCGCACCTGGAAGACCACACGGGAGGCGCTGCTCAGGTCGGTAAGGCGTATGAAGGCTCAGGCGGACAAAAACGCATCGCCGCCCCTACCTACCGACCTGGGCAGCGGCGTGTGGCTGTCCGCCAAGGATATCCCCTTAAGAGGAAACGGGGTAAACTCTTCCCTAAGTTCCTAGGGCCATTCACCATTGAAAAAGTGCTTAGCCCCACTGCTGTCCGCCTCCGTCTCCCCCCTTTCTATCGCCGCATTCACCCCTCATTTCATGTGTCCCAGATTAAGCCTGTTGTTACCCACCCCTGTCTTCTGGCCTGATCCCCACCACCCACCCGTATCATCGACGGAGGCGAGGCCTTCACTGTGCGGGCTTTGTTGGACTGTCGTCGGCGAGGTCGCGGATACCAGTACCTCGTCGACTGGGAGGGCTACGGTCCAGAGCACCGTAGCTGGATTCCTGCCCGCTACATCCTCAACAAGTCACTAATCACGGACTTTCATGCTACGCACCCCAGATCAACTGGTTGAAACGCCAGGAGGCGTTTAGGTAGGGGGGTACTGTTATGATTCTGCTCTGTCTGTCATGATTCTGCCATGTTTGTTATGATTCTGCCATTCCCTGTTATGTTTATGATTATGTCTGTTAGGTTTTGCCATGTTCTGTTTAGTTTTTGCATTTTGCCATGTTTTCGTTTTGCCATTCCCAATCCACTATTCTGTTAGATTCGGTCCATGTCTTTGTTCATGCCCTGCATTGCACTTTGTCTCCCCTGTCTGGTCTCTTGTTAAGTTACAGCTTCTCCCCAGTCCTCGTGTCACATGCTTAGGTGATTTCATGGTTTCTGGGTTTCAAACATTCCTTCCAATCTCGTTTGCTTCCTTCGCCTCTCTTTTCTATATTACTAACCAATACTAACAGTTTGTTGTTTTTTAGTTAAAGTTACTAACCCAAACTAACATTGTATATAATACTAACTTACTAACGAGCACTAGGGATTGTATAGCTGCACTTACTAATTGATTAACAAGCTCTCCTTTTCGCCCTGTTCTAGTCTCCGCCTCTTGCCTGCACTTAGTCTTTGCTGCAATTCAGCAGATCCTCTGCACCTGCTCCACTCTGTCCTACCTCTCATTATCTGTGCACATTAGAACTCCCTAACCGGAGCTGTATGTTTTGTCATAGGTTGTCTCGTGTTCCCTGTCCGCGTTTTGGCTTTTGCCAATTTCATGTGATTAGGTTCTCCCTCATGTTCCCTCCTTTGTAATTAGTCTGATCCTCATCACCTGATCCTAATCATAGCATGTGACTTCCCTTGAGTGTATTTAAGCTGTCTTCTCACTGCAGTTCCCCGTCAGAACGTTTCCTCTTGCTTACCTGTGCTGCTATCTTTCGCCTTGTATTCATAGTGTTAATCTTCTGACTGGACCGCCCGACTTACGATTTTTGGCTCTGCTCTTTTGTACTTTTGTCTGCATCTGTTTTCGAACCCTTTTTTTGCCCGACTACGAGTTTTTGTGTTAGCTGCCCTGGTAACGGTTTGGATTTTAGCCCTCTGGATTTTGGCTTTTTTGCTTCTGTCAATCCTGTGCCTGTGTGCGAACCTGTTTTTGCCCGACCACGATTACTGTGATTGCTGCCCTGGTTTTTCGACTTTTGGATTTTGTCCCTGGGATTGTGTTCTTTGGATTGTGGACTTTGTACTGTCGCCTCCTGCTCTGCGGGGGTTCGCCCCCTTTCCAATAAAATCCCATTTTACCTTCACTGCTCGACTCTCGCTTCTGGTTCCAGAACCGTACCTAACAAAAATGACTGATACAATGGCAGCAACCAAATTCTCAAAAAATCAAGGAACCTTCCTTGCTAATGGGCACGATGTGTAAATAGCTTATCTGGTAGCTATGACGAGGAGTGCCACATTGCTTATTTCATAAAGGAAATGAGGCAATTAGCTCTTTTGTTGCTTCCCTCTATCAAAGAAAGACAGGACCAACCTTGGAAGAAAGGAAAGATGGAATATGGACCACAATCCTTTGCAGCTGTAGCGAATGAATACGTAATTTGTGACCAACGTTTTCAGATAAATTGCAAAGGCAATCTTTGCCATTGAGTGCATAACATATTGAGGGAAAGGAGATCCAATTTTCCTTAACCATGTCCCCATGTACCTTTATAATCTCCCTGCAATTTTCCCTTCACCTATGTGATGATTTCCAGCAAGGATGAGGAAAAGTAGAGCGGAAAGGAGAACAGCTGCCTCTTTAAAAGAACTCAGATTCAGCCACTGACCTGTGGTTCTGTTATTACAGTTAATAGGCAATCATCACCGTCAAAGCAGCTCTCGGGCCTGATTAGGGGGTAATGTACGACAGGAACATCATCAGCTTCGGACACCATGTTGATTTCTCTCCAAAATTGCACACAGAAAGTTTTAGAGCAGTTTGTTTCAAATATTAACCCAAAAGTCCAAAGTCCAAAACACAAGCACGCCTCACAAACCATGACAGGACCCCCCCCCAAAGGACGGCTCCAGACGTTCCCAGACAACCCTGAGCACGGAACTCTGAGACAAGGGTGGGGTCCAGGATGTCCCGAGAAGGGACTCAGCGCCGCTCCTCTGGACCATACCCCTCCCAATCAAGTAAAAACTGGGCCCCACGACCCACACGCCTCTCGACCAGAATACGACGCACAGTGTAAACCGGTCCCCCCCTCAATCATCCGCGGTGGCGGCAGGGGTTTATTGACTGGTGCCAGGACGCTAATGCTAACTGGTTTAAGCCTGGAGACATGAAAAGAGGGGTGGATACGCAAGGATCTAGGGAGCTTTAACTGGACAGTGACAGGGTTGATCCTCCGCACAATCTTAAAAGGACCAATGAAGTGGAGAGCCAACTTCCGTGACTCCACTCTTAAGGGAAGGTCCCGAGTGAAAAGCCAAACTCTTTCGCCAACCCGATAAGGTGGGGCCAAACGGCGCCTTTTATCTGCGGCGGTCTTCTGTTTCCGCCCAGAGCGCAACAAAGAGGAACGGACTCTGGTCCAGACCGACCGACAACGCCGAACAAAGTGATTGACCGGAGGAACTTCTGAATCCCTCTCAGTCTCAGGAAACAGCGAAGGCTGATAACCCAACGGAGCCTCAAACGGGGAAAGACCTGTGGATGAGTTACATAGTGAATTGTGGGAATATTCGGCCCATGCCAAAAAACGACTCCACGAAGATGGGTTGTCAGCTGCTAAACACTGAAGAGTATTCTCCAGGGACTGGTTGGTTTGCTCTGTCTGCCTGTTAGTGTCAGGGTGGAAACCAGACAAAAGGCTCACGGTGGCCCCTATCTGGTTGCAAAAAGCACGCCAGAATTTAGCCATAAATTGTGGGCGTCAGTCAGAAACCATATCTTGAGGGAGACCATGCAGCCGGAACACATGGTCCACAACAAGAGGGGTCGTCTCCCACGCCGAAGGCAACTTGGGCAGCGCGATAAAGTGGGCGGCCTTAGAAAAGTGGTCGACTAAGACCAAGATGACAGTGTTGCCTTCAGAAATAGGCAGCCCCGTAACAAAATCTAGAGCGATATGGTTCCACGGGTGCTTGGGGACAGGCAACGGCCGCAACAGTCCAGAGGGGGGGAGATGGGAAACCTTGTTCCTAGCGCAGATGCAGCACGCTGCCACAAATTCCCGGATGTCCTCAATCATGGAACCCCCAGGTGACCCGCCAAGTGAGAAGAGTGCCCCCCCTCGAGAACTTGGGACCATACCGCTATCGGAACAAACAAACAGCCAGGTGGCTCCCCACCAGGACCGGGATCAGACCTCAAGGCATCCCACACAACAGACTCAATGTCCCACTGAATAGGAGCCACAATCTGAGCTGCTGGAATAACCAGCTCAGGAATTGGATCGCGACCAGAGTGGTCGTAAATCCGCAACAAGGCGTTAGGCTTGATGTTTTTGGAGCCAGGGCGGTAAGTTAACGTAAAGTTAAAGCGATTGAAAAACAACGACCACCGCGCCTGCCGGGAATTACGTCGCTTAGTGTGTTGGATATATTGGAGATTTTTATGATCCGTCCAAACCACAAACGGATGTTCAGCCCCCTCCAACCAATGGCGCCACTCTTCTAACGGCAACTTGACAGCTAACAACTCCCGGTCACCAATGCTGTAATTCCGTTCAGCCGCCGACAACGACCGGGAGAAGTAGGCGCATGGGTGCAACTCATTGTCCCGAAGGGGGCGCTGGGACAAAGTGGCACCTACCCCGACTTCCGACGCATCCACCTCCACAACAAATGGGAGAGAGGGGTCGGGCAAAACAAGAATGAGTTCTGAGCTAAATCGTTTCTTCAACTCCTGAAAAGCAGCCTCAGCTGCTGGAGACCAAGCAAACGACGAGGAGGTATTCTTCTTAGTGAGCACGATAATGGGGGCAGCTACCGCACTAAAATTACGGATAAACCTCCTATAAAAATCAGCAAAGCCCAAAAACTGCTGAACCTCCTTGACGTTTTGAGGGGCAGGCCAATTCCTGACCGCTGCCACCTTGTCAGGATCCATGCGGACTGACCCTTCAGACACAATGAAGCCAAGAAACAAGACTGTCTTGGCATGAAAAATGCATTTTGCAGCCTTGACAAAAAGCTTGGCTTTAAGGAGGGCCTCAAGCACTTGTCTAACGTGTTGTTTATGCTCTGAGAGAGTTGAAGAAAAAATCAGAATATTGTCAAGGTATCCGAACGGCATGACCAAATATTCGTAGTACCCGTCATGCGTAATAAATGCCGTTTTCCACTCGTCCCCCTCCCGGATCTGAACCAAGTTATAAGCATTCCGGAGGTCTAACTTGGTAAAAAACGATGCCTCCTGCAGATGTTCAAATGCGGAGTTCCTCTACGAAAGGGAGTATCTGTTTTTAATGGTGATATTATTCAAGCCCCTGTAATCAATACAGGGTCTCAGGCTGCCATCTTTTTTGCCCACAAAAAAGAACCCCGCTCCAGCAGGAGACGTGGAAGGCCGAATAAATCCATTAGCCAGAGCCTCCTGAATATATTCTTGCATGGCCTTTCGCTCAGGCCCTGACAGCGAGTATAATGAACCCCTGGGGGAAGTGGTACCCTGGTAGAGATTGATCTCGCAATCGTACATGCGATGAGGAGGTACAGTTGAGGCCCGTTGCTTGCTAAAAACCTCCGCGAGATCAACATAATCGTTAGGAACATTAGGAGGCAGACAAAAGTTCAGAGCAGCCCCCAAATTCTCACCCTGCTCGGAACCTGCCATCTCTATGTCAGATTCCGAGTCAAAGAAATCCTCCGAATAGCAATCCTCCTCTAGTTGCCGCCAGTCAAATTGAGGATCCCACTCCAACCCCTCCTCCGCCCCTTTTTCTAGATTAGGAGGGTTGTGTGAGACAAACTCCTCAGAATCACTCAAGGCATCAGCCTCCCCCATAGGTTGATGCCCGGAATGACACGCTAAACTCTCCCTACAGTGGGACCTACAATCAGTGCCCCACTGGATGACTGGGTTATTCTGACTCCCCCAAAGGATGTGAGGCCTATGTTCCTGTAGCCAAGAGTGTCCTAAAACGACAGGGAAAACAGGGGAACTGATCATAAAAAAACTGGACCTCCTCAGAATGACCACCAAAAGGGACAAACAATGATTCAGAGACCTCGGTTATAAATCCAGTTCCCAGCAGGCGACCGTCCAAAGATCTTACAGTGCGTGAATGTAAAAGAGGGCGGATGGGAATGGAATGTCTCCTAGCCCACTCTGCATCCATAAAACAATCCACGGCACCAGAGTCCAAAAAAGCTTCAATAAATATTCTCTGTCTCCCCACAGTTAATTCTACAGGAATTAAAGTTCAGAGGGGAGACTGGGTCTGTCCCTCTAGCGTCCCCCATACCGCTAGAGGGACTTCCCGTTTCCCTGAAGCTCAGGGCAGTGTGGACGGATATGTCCCGCTTTGTAACAGTTATAGCAGATTATACGTCTGTGAACGGGCTTACGAGCCCGGCTCTCATATGAGCCATCAACCTGCATAAGCTAGCCAGGAGTGGAAATCTCGGTGGCCGGAATAGGAGATGTATGCACGCTGCGAGGAGCATTAACCCCGTTGTCAGCAAGAGCTAATGCAGTATGTTTCTCCCTGTTACGTTCGCAGATACGATTATCAATTCGCACCGCAGTACGAACCAACGAATCCAGAGAAACACAAGGCTCCAATGTAGCCAGAGCATCCTTAACCTCCTCAGCCAAAGCACGAACAAAAACTGTCATAAGAGACGCTTCTGGTCAGCCTGTCTCTGTCGCCAAGGAGCAAAATGAGATTGAAAACTCCGCGACATTTTCAGAGCCCTGCCTCAGATGCATTAAACGCGTAGCCGAATCTTGACCACAAACATCCTGATCAAACACCGATACCATTTCTCTAACGAGAGTCTCCACTGTATTCACGACCGGTGAATTAGATCGAATAAGTGGCCCGACAGGGATAAAATAAATGAAACCCAAGACTCTTCATTCACGAACCGTGAAGGTTGCGCTTTAAAAATTATTTCACATTGGGCAATGAAATCTTTACATCTTCCTGCCTCGCCTCCTTATCTTGGGGGTAACTGGAGTTTTGGCTCTTGGGTTAGGTGTACGGATTGTGCTTGTGCAAAATTCTCTGTGATCTGAGTGGACAAGGCTCTAATACTCTCAGTGAGACTTAACAGAATGTTTTCCCGTTTCTGCATGGCATTCGCCTGAAGTCGGACTCTCTCCACCAACTCTGCCTGCTTGTTCAGGCTAGAAAGACCCTTGCCATACCCAGAGAGAACTGCTTGTTGATTAGCCACAACTTTCTCTAACGCAGCCGTTGCTGACGACTCCATGCTTGGTTAGAGTGTTCTGTAATGGCTAGTAAAATAGAGAGGCCAGGTGCAGCGGCCAGGGAGAGAACGAGCAGCACAGAAACAATAAAAACACAGAGAATCACACAGACCACCAGAAAGTACTCGCGCTTCCAAAGGACATCTAATAGTCCGAAAAAAACGGAAGCAATGCGAGAGAGAGAAAAAGTAGAAAAGGGAAAATTCCTAAAGAGGAAGAACTCCAAAAATAACTGGAAGATGTAAAGTCACATAAATACTGACTAGAGATATCTTCGGCTATAGTGCTTAGCCGCAAACAGACACTCTAGCAAAGGAGGCGTGACGGACTTCCGGCTTATATAGAGTCCGGGGAAGCGCCGCCCTAGTTCAATCAGCTGGTTAAAGAATCCGATTGAAAAGGAATTTGATCTCGTCCCGGGACGAGAGCACCAAAGAAAAGTCCAAAACACAAGCACGCTTCACAAACCATGACATCTTCAGCAATATCTAAATACAAAGAGGGTTTGACAGTGGCAAAATAATTAGTGTCCGATTGGCAGTTGTGTTGGTTAAAGTCATAGAAAACTTACTTAAGCTGGGAAGGGATACGTTTTCAAAAAAAAAAAAAATACTGTAATATTTAAATAATGGCAACCTTAATACAAATTCTTAAAAGAGAGATAAGTACAGAGATTGGATAAGTACACTTGGCACTCTGTTGCCATTAGGTTAAATGATGAGTTTTCCCTTCTTCCTTTCCTTTTGTAACTTGTCTTTAATGGGACGTATTTTTTATGAAATTGTATGGTATATTTAAGAGAAATATTTCCCTAATTGATGTAAACCCAGTGGTGTGTCATCAGGGCCAGCAAGGCCTTCTCTGCTGGCCTAGATAAATCGGAAAAATTATGTTTTCTTCATAAATGCCTTAATTAAAGCTACATGTATTCTAGAAAGTCAATCAAAATCCTCAACCATTAAATCTAAGTTATTTCATTGCTTAACTCTGAGTTGCGCAGCTTCCACAGTGCAGACAGCTTTTAAGCTTTTAAATCAGCTTCGTCTTATCCAATCAGATTTTTTTCTCTGCTGTCTCCGGGTGAAAGCTGCTCTCTCCACATGGCTCTGGTCTCAAGTCTCAAGGCCATCAGAATGTAGATTGCTTCCCTCTCCCATTAAAAAGAGCGGGACGATTTAGCTGATGTTCATATTTTTAACCAATCAGATTGCGAGTATGTCAAGTGGGGCGTAATCTTTGACACAGCAGAGCCTTCTAGCTGGCCTCTGCCAACGTCAGGACGTTACGAGCTGATACAGGTTAGTCACGTTAACTAACGGAACAGTCTGTATAGTAGATCTTACATGAGTGGGCATGTCATATGAAAGTAATGCAATGACTACAGTGAATTTTGTGGTTGTTTTGAGCTTTAGCGAGCTATAAACCCAAAATTTACTCAGAATTAGCACTGAGCTGGCTCCTTCACTGGTACTCAAACAGTCTCTGAGTCACAGACATTCGCGTTTGAACTAACAGTTAGCTAGCGGCAGTTTTTAAATTCACTGTGAACTGAGTAACGATGCGATCTATGTGAGAGCATGCATCAACTTCACACACTGGCATGTCTGGTGGTGACCATCCCGGTGTCTACTGCCTCTGTCGAGCGGTCATTTTCAGCCCTTTAAACGCATCAAAACTAACTCGCGAAATGCGACTGGGCAGGCTCAACTGTCAGCACTGGCCTCCGTGGCAATCCTGAAGGACCTTTTATTGGAGTTCAAATGGACTAATATGCTGTACGACCGCGTCATTCATCATTTTTGTAAGAAAGAGAGGAGGATGGAGTTCATTTTCAAATAACAAGCAGTTGCTATGGAGTTTGATACATTTTTCATTTTATTTATGGTAAGTTTTGGATTTTGTTTTAGATCGTTACTGCTGGTGTGTGAATGATGTCTGGCTGTACCCTTGCACACTGAGACACGTGGGTGTTTATGCGCAGCAGCTTGGCTAGTGTCCCAGTAGTCTTTCCTAGGCAGTCTACTTGGATGTGACTGGTTGCTGTGAGTTTTTTCTTGTTTCTTGGGAAAGGCAGTGATTAATTAATGCAGTATGGCAAAGTGCTTTATGTGTGGATGCTGTCACTGGGAATGTGTGTGTGTGTGTGTGCGTGGGGGACGGGGGGTTACATTATGACGTCATGCTGTTGCCGTTGAGTCACGGTTAACTTTAGGTTAATTAGGGAGGGTTACTGAAGGCCCAGGTGTAAAATGCACGGCCCGCCAATGTGTAAACCTACGATGACTGTGGAATGTGGTTACGTAAATTTGCGTCGGTATTCAAACACTTGGTGTGGTGATTATTGTGAGACGTTGAGAGCGGCAGTAGCCGAAACATGTCTGTCTTACAATAAATTCGCTTTTAAGTGGCTCACTTTTCTGAGCGCAGACTTTTACTTTTGCTTCTTTATCATAAAAAAAAAAATACTGGCAAAGCCGCTGCGCCCGCTTGGCCAAATATAGCCAAAATTGAACTTTACCTAGATTTTCATCCCATATACATGCATATAAAATATGAAAAGGATTCGTGAAAAACTGAAGGCGCTAGAGCACTGACAAGGCAAAAAGTTTACGGACATACAGACGGATGCACGACAGACCACCACGAAGGCATCTAACCACAGCATAAGCCCGATTGGCCTAGAGGCTAAAAAGGACAATATTTACCAGACAGCAAAGAACAGCAACAAGAAAAAATTAACCGTGGCCACAAGTGAAAGCTCTCTGATAGGGACGCCTTAACAGGTGGTGGGATAGTAGTTCATTACTACAGTACAGCAGCTCTAAAAATCTCTACTGAATTGAATCTATCAATATCTGACTCACGCACAACAGAAGCAGAGCATAGAGAGGTTCACAATGCTACAATAGCCCCAGGAATAGCCCCAATTATTACTATTATTATTTTTTACATATTACATATTTTTGATCTAGTAAAATAAGCTTTTGACAATTCATTCTAGGTAATGATTTCACCTTAAACTGAATCTAAATGGAACTGGTCTTATTGTATATCTTATCTTGCACCTATTGTTCTTTCCCGCCTTTCTGTAAATCTGAAAAATGTTTTGCTCTCAAGCAATGCATGGCGGAAGTCGGATGAGATCGATAGCTTTCCCAGCAGACTCCAGTTTCATATCTGCGCCTTTTCTCTTCTCGACAGAGAGCCTGATCAGAGAGAGAAAGAAAAATAGAGAGAGAGAGAGAGAGAGAGAGAGAGAGTCCTTTTCATGAATAATATATGTCAAAATGCTCCAATACGCCATTAAAATTGACCTTGGTTAATAATTGATTGGTGGATTATGCTGAAGCCATCCTATAGTACTCTATCTCTGGGTGGCCTCAGATATCATTTTTAGAGCCATGAAGCCAAGGACATTTCCCTAATGGGGTTTAATCTCCATGGAAGCAGACCGGATGTGGTGCGGCATGGGCATTGTGGTGTGCTGGGCAGGAAGTTACAGACACCCAGATAACTGACAGAGTGGACCTTAATGGTTCAGGAGACAGATGCGCAGAGCTCCAGAACTCCACAAAACAGGAGTAATATGGTCTGATGTATCAATGGTCATAAAGCAGATAGAGCTGTTTTTTAAAAAAGAACTTAAATATAATCATGCTGACCAAAAAAAGTATCAATTTTGAAAAGTATTTTAATCTTATATTTGCATCTGAATTTGTATGACTTAACCCAAAATAAGAAAATAAATAATGCTTGTTAAAAGCAGTTGTTTTTGCAATGGCCCAATGAAACACAGCGATCTATAATTTCCATAAGCACCAATGATAAGGTCAGGAATCCACATAATTTTTATTCACTTTGATAAGTAAAAGGACGCTAAATGATGTTTGATACACAATCCCTAGCCAGACAGTGTCCTAGAAACGACCCGGTTAAAAATACTTTTCTGTCTGTTCTGTTTTCTGTGCGCATTTCACAGTCTCACTTTCACTTTACAGGGAAAATATGCCCCACGAGATGCGTTTGTTTCCTTTGATGTCTGTGTCGCGGCAGGTTGATAGAAATAGCTCCTCTAAAAAGGACTGTTGTAATTCCACCGCACACCAGTCAAGATGAATTTGAGCGCAGATTTATGCTTTTTGATGCCAAAGTGGAAAGGAGCACAAGCATTCAAGATATTATTCAGAGGTGTAAAATCCAGGTTAAATAGTAAGCAATACTCGGCATTACTTATTTTCAATCACTCACATTTGCTAATTAGCAGTTTTTTTTTCAGAACAGCAGGTAGAGTCAGTTAAATCCATTGTCTGAGATCATTGGGGTCAGAAACATGAGGCTGGACATCGACTGCCCTTTGCGTCTGACCCCTGATTCTCCATCTCCGCAAACATCAGATGAGATTACAGATGCACTCAGAGACAGGCCTAGGGACAGCGCTCCAGTCATGATGCAGATCCGCTGTTTATTTGATATCTCAGCTTGTCCAGACGTAAGCTTGACGTGGGCTCGTACGTCAGCCCCCTGGAAAACTGGACACGTGAATGAGAACACGCGCCCTCGTCAGGGGCAATTATGAATAATAATAATATCGCGCCCCGCATCACTGCTCGGCCAACAGTCATCTCCCGGGAAACGCAGCCGCGAAGGACGCAGCCGGAACATTCCGCAGAGTCACCCCTGGGTTGTTTTGCATTTTCATCGGAGAAGGTGATGAGTCATTTTTTCCCCATGCAGCTCATCTGCATTAGCAGCCCCCCCAAAGGCTACATCCGAGTAGGATTGATTAGCTGTGTTACCCTGACTTGTGTGTATCGCGGGCAGCAGTGACAGAGAGCAATGAGGACGCTGAAATGAACGATTATTTGGTCGTGTTGGATTGATTAGTCACGACTGGCATGTGTCTCGTCTGGCGGCTGCAACGAAAGGGAGATAGGGGCATCGGGATTGATTACTTGTGACTTCCATGTTTCACCACCTCTGGCTACAAGTGAGGATTAAGCTAAACACAGGGGAATGGAGGATCGATTATTCGAGATTTGGGTTCTGACATGGGCGACAGCAGGCAATAAAAAAGAAACTGCGCCAAAAATGGAGAGTATGCAGGATCGATTAGTCGGGAGTGGCCTTTGCTACAAGCGACTAAGAAGAGACAGAACCCAATTACAGGGGCGTGTGACATCGATTACTCGTAACCGATATCTGATGCTGGCAGCAGCAGGCAGCAAAGAGGAGACAGGTTTGAAAGAAGATGCAGGATCGATTAGTTGGGTCTAGTGTCTGACCTAAGCAGCAAGGAAGAACTGCAACCAACCACGGGATTGTGCGGGATCAATTAGTTGTGACTGGCTTCCTACGCATAACGCATTCAGTGTGGAAGGAGTAACGCCAGACGATGGGGGAGAGCAGGATTGATTTGTTATGACTGCCGTGTTACACTGGCGGCGGCTATGAGTGAGGAAGAAACCAATGACAGGGTCGCGCGGGATTGATTAGTCAGGACTGGCGTCCGACACAAGCGACAAAGAAGAAACAGCGCCAGACAACGGGGACGTGTTGGATCGATTAGTTGGGACTGGCGTGTGACAGGGCCTTCCTCGGGGACTGTTGAAAAGAGACGACGTCTAATGACTGGGATGGCATGACCTTTGCTGCCATTTAATTCCCGACTGAGCCCCCTCTTTACGTCTCACTGAAATCGATCCCAGGTTAGAAGGGGCTCCCGTGATTTTGGACGAGGAGAGAGACCATGCAAATGGGACTCATTCATTACTCCGCTCTCGTCTCGTAAAGGTCAGATGTGGAGCGAGCTGACAGGCGACCCCTAATCAGGCGATGTGCGGAGTCTGGAGCCAGCAGCCACGCCTGAAACACAAAATCATGTGGTCTGGTCCTACGGAAGATCACATTGACCAGCCACAATATGGTGTATATACACCAATCAGCCATAACATTATGAGCACTGGCAAGTGAAGCGAGTAACATTGGTTATCTCGCTATAATGGCACCTGTCTATGGGTGGATATTTTCGGCAGCAAGTGAACATTCTGTGCTTGAAGTTGATGTGTTTGAAGCAGGAAAAGTGGGCAAGTGTAAGGATGTGAACGACTTTGACGAGGGTCAAGTTCTGATGGTGAGACGACTGGGTCAGACCATCTCCAAAACTGCTGCCCCTGCAGGGTGCTGCTGGTTCGTAGTGGTCAGTACCAATCAAAAGTGGTCCAAGGAAGGAAAACCAGTGATCTGGTGACAGGGTCATGGGCAGCCAAGGCTCACTGATGTGCGTGGGGAGCGAAGGCTGGCCCTCGTGGCCCGATCACACAGAAGAGCTACTGTAGCTCAAATCGCGGAAAAAGTTAATGCGGCTTCTGACAGAAAGGTGTCAGACCACACATTGCATCACAGTTTGTTGCATATCAGGGTGCGTAACCGCAGACAAGTCAGGGTGCCCATGCTGATCTCTGTCCATCGCTGAAAGCGCCTACAATGGGCACGTGAGCATCAGAACTGAACCGAGGAAGAAAAGAAGACGGTGGACTGATTTGATGAATCACATTTTCTTTTACATCATGTGGATGGCCTGGTGCGTGTGTGTGGCTTACCTGGGGAAGACATGGCAGCAGGATGCACTGTAAGTGGATGGCAAACCAGCGGAGGCAGTGTGATGCTTTGGGCAATGTTCTGTTGGGGAACCTTGGGTCCTGGCATTCATATGGATGTTAGTTTGACACCTACCACCTAACTGAATATTCTTGCAGACAAAGTGAAGCCTTTCATGGAAAAGGTATTCCCTAATGGCAGTGGGCTCTTTCAGCAAGATAATGTGCCCTGCCACACTGCAAAAGTGGTTCAGAAATAGTTTGAGGAACTCAACAATTAGTTTAAGGTGTTAAAGTGGGCTCTGAATTCCCCAGATCTCAATGCAGTTGAGCGTCTGTTGGATGTGCAGGACAAACAAGTCCAATCCATGGAGGCCCCGCCTCACAACTTACAGGACCTAAAGGATCTGCTGCTAACGTCTTGTTTCCAGATACCACAGCACACCTCCAGAGGTCCACTGGAGTAGGGGAGTCCATGTCTTGATGGGTCAGTGTTGTTTTGGCGGCAAAAGGGGGACTTACACAATATATAAGGCATGTGGTCATAATGTTATGGCTGATCGTGCATATGCATATATGGGACCAAATATTTCAAATGATTACATTATTCCACATTATTTTTTTTAAATGCCACAAAACACCCACAAAGCCGATTGTCTGCAGGAAATTTGACAACATGGTCATGGTATCCTAACATGCTCAACGTGCCAAAGTAAAAAAACAAAATAAGAAATGTGCCGCTGTCCAATGAATTTCTGGCAAATTTGAGTTAACTAAGTAATGGCAGCTTGAGACCCTAGGTGTGTGGAAACATTCGGCAAAACACGCATGCATTTAAGGGTTGATGTATCTAAAAATTCTGCGACTCCGATCTCAGAAACAGTCAGTATCCCAAAATATATACGACAACATATCACAGCAAGCTGCCTAAATGTCAATTGCTGGGGTAAAATTAATATTGCAAGTGGCATGCATTCATGCCTATTAATGATGACATAAATGGGCATGCTATATCTTAAAGCATGACAGGCTCTGTCTCAGCTAGCCCCAGTCGTATTGGCTCAGCTGCTGCAGAGATGATGCATATAGCACAGGTTTCTGGTGCACCAGTCATCTATCACAACAATTACACTATCAGGGTGAATGACAAAGCGCAGAGACACTGACGCATGTCGTTCTGCATTAACTGCTACAGCGGAACAGGCCGTCCTGTCAGACCTGTGTGTACACTCTGAGCAATGATGGAAGCCATGTTTACACTGTGGAATTACATACACGTCTGAGCCAGAGTTGTGCGTTAAATGTGCAGTACCTACTGTATTTATCATGATCTACATGCGCATCTTGCGTGCAGTTTCCCACAAATAAAGTCTAAAGATGGCAAAAACTCTACAACCTCTGCATCACCTACTGTCTGAGAGCGAGTGATTGAACACGCCAAAGTCCCAGCCTCAAGATTTTGTGAGAGAAATTCCAGATGATTTATTGCCTTGCTTTAGGCAATAAGTTAGGATGCCATCTGTTATGATGCCAAACTAGACTTAAACGGATTAAGCTGTGATGCTTCCAGGTGACTATAGCTGTTCTGTGGCAGGTCTAAGCTTGGTTTTAGCTGGACAGAGTTGGTCAAGCTGCAAGAGCAAGCTGGAAATCAGCAGGTGAACCAACTGACAATATAGGCTGGTAAGCTTGCTGAAATGCTTAGAGTGTTGGCAATGGAGTTTAAACTGGTTTCAGCAGGAATTCTCTGTACAGACCTCTATGTATAATACGTAGTCACATGAAGTCTACAGCTAGTGGGAATTTCTTTAAATTGACAATGACATTTTCCGTGTCTAATTTACAATTAAAACAGAGTGCCGAGTAATTCTAGGGCAAAAATTAAATGAGCCGACCAGTCCTATTGTGAAAAAAAAAAGTACTGATTCAATCTTCCTGGAGGGCTGGAATGCTGTGATCTATTAATTCACCCTACTGGAGTGCAGTCTGAGCCACTGTGAACTTTAAAACAATTTGCAAATAATTTGCAAATCAGAAAGCTCTCTGATGCAATAAACGGCTCGTATGTTGCGATAACCCCCGAGGATGTTACTGAAATGAAGTGAAAGGTGAACTGCAGCTAATAAAATAAGTAAAACGTGCAAATTGCTTCAGGACTGCTCAACATCTAGGGATGAAAACTACACACTGCTGGAAATGTTCCCTGCCATTTATCGTCTTTTTTTAAAAAGGAGTCTGAGAGCTGAAGCCTGGCACACTGAAAGACACTCAGTGTTAATTCAACTCGGAGCAAGAGTTATTTCTTGCTTTCTGGTGACTGCATTTTAATGGTAATCACCCCAATTTCATTTTCTCAGCTGGTTATTGAATTTGTCCACTGTAGCTGATTCAAACCCCCCAACCTGGACAGTTAATTTATTGCACTGCAGGATAAAGGAGTCTCTGATCTGCTTCAAAAAAAATACAATTTATGATGCATAGAATTATACTACAACAGACATTCAATATAAAAGCAGTACATTTTTGATAGTAAATTCAAACATTTTTGAAAATATCTTGTTTACAAATACCCTCTGTCATCTGCAAAACATCGATAATGTTTAACTAATTAAAATGAATATGAACATAAACACCATGAGTAAATGATTACCAGACACATTAGTTAACTGTTAATTAACTGTTAGTTCATACTTATTACTTCATTATCTAATGTTAATTAAATCTACCCTTCATGTAAAGAGTTACCAAATTAAATTATTGTGTTAATATAAGGCCAAGTATTTTGCATAAATGTATTATGTCCCACAGAGCCTGTAGAATATTGGAGGTCCAGTATGTGGTGCAAAATTTTTGCAATGCCTCTATGGAGCACTAGTGTTACTCCACACACACCAGATAAGTAGCAAAGTTCAGCCCATGTGAAATGCCCATGCATAAAATCAAAGGGATTTATTATTGTTTGTGATGCTGGCCTCCCGCCCACTAGGGGGCTATAAATAAAAGGTTACCTCATTCTGACCGTCTAGTCTACACCATGCTGCTCATGATCAAGTCAAATGATTTAAATGAATCGTACTTTGCCTGATCAATGTTGTCTAGCTGCTTCAATAACCTTCCTTGTGCACTCATTGTCCGTCGCTTCGGATGAAAGCGCCTGCCAAGTAAATGTAATGCAGTTGATTTAATTCTGCACGTTTCACTGAGCAAGCATTCATCTACTGCTCCCCGCGTCTGTTTAGCGTGACCGCTATCCCCTTGCATTACCCAGCACCTGATCTAAAGGACAGGAGCCTTGGTGTGGCACAGTTTACAACGTGCCTAACATTTGATCCATTACAGGCAGGGCTTTGGTGAAAGGGATGTGGCCTTTAAAGGAGTGTATTCATCTTTATTTATGTGAACGCATCAAGTAAAAATGGACATTTCATGACACTTGGACTTTTTTGACTTTTTGCTACAGTTTGTTGTTCGAACCTGTAAAGTATTTGTTGTCAAAACATTAGAGTGATTCACCCATTAGTTTCAATGGAATCATATAAGAAGGAATTGCAGATCAAGTAAAAAGTGTCCACCCTTAACAGCCGTTATCTCAAAGTCACTAAGTGTCATGAAATTTTAGTTTTTACTTGACGTGTTCACGTTTGTCTGTCAATTCTGCACAATCATTGAGTATTTGGTCTGAGGCACAATTTTAGTGTTTTCTTTTGGCTAAGCACTCCAGCACAATCAGTAAAAAAGCAAATCTGGGCAAAATTGACTGCCAGCTTTAATATCCAAATCATGAAAAACATGTGGGGAATCACAGCCATTTTTACGCAATGTCACTATCCAAACGTTTTGTGCATTTGTCATACAGGCAACGTCTTCCAAAGCAGTTCCGCAGGAAACAGCTGTTCCAGAGCCGGGCGTTTTGAAACCAAGGGCACAGGCTCCCCTGTTATTGCTGGATTGGGACGGCATTGACTGCCGAGCTGCCTGGCGTGAGGTCGGCTCTGCCTTATGGCATGCATCATTCTCTCAATGTCCTACCAATGTCAAGCGCTCCCATACAAGAACACCCAGAAGGGCATAAAACAATATGGCCGCACATTCCAGAACGTGAAGACAGAGAGAGACATAGCAAATGAACTGACCCTAAGTTAGCATATAGCAGTTGTTTATGATGTGGTTCCGGTTTGTAATTTCCTTTAATGTATGACATGCAGTTTAGACTCGATCGATGTTTGTAAAGTTTAGGTCATGTTGCATTGCCCTCATTAGCTGATAAATTCACTGACCTTTGCATCACATGAATCTGACTGAACGCTGTCAATCCAGATCCATAAGCTGACGACACAAATGGGCAGTATTAACATGCGTGTGCGCTTGTCCTCACAGTTGTAAATAAACAAGAGCTAACAGCTAATCCCTCAATAACGTCCTCTGAGGGTGCCAGATATGCATCAAATGGGTCAAAAAAAAAAAAAAAAAAAACTCCATTACCCTCCCAGGCGGGTAATTTACAGGTGCTGTGCTTTTATCAATAGTCCAGTCTAGACCTGCCTTGTCTGTGGAATATGACCGTCCCTTAATTTCCCTGAAGAAGGCAGGGGGGACAAGGAGAACCATGCGACTTTGTGTCATTAGTGTCCTTGTCATCCTCGTTAGACTTTTTAATGAAGCCAGACTCTTGGCCCAGCCGCAAAGCAGCTTGTGGAGAGGTGGGCCGTGCTGACACATTGCTCTCCAAGGTCCTGTTTCCCTTTGTCCTTTTTCCCTCTAAGTGCTCAGTTGCTTTAAATAAAAAATCTGCAAAACAAATGTTTACTTAATGAATCTGTCAAAAAGGAATCCTTACATAATCCTTGTTGATATGGCCGCCATGTCTGCAGGAATGCATCTGTTCCTTTCCTTGACAACGTAATGGAATGTCTTTTGTCCTTGAAAATTCCATATCATTGTGAGATCACATCTGCTCCGACACTGTAGTTCCTGTTGCCAAGGTGATCCAGCAGACCCTGCACCTCTGGCCCTGAACCAAGATGGGGGCCTTGAATAAAAATGGTCAGACAATGACGTTTTGAATCTGCACTAATCAAAGCATTTCACCTTCCCACTGTGCTCATAACACTTCAAAATAAAAAGTTGACTAAATTGAAGACCTGGGTGCAAGAAGTACTTAAGTCACATTTTCCAAAAAATGAGCTGACACTACTACCATAAAGTAGAGTGTCATGTGCATCATTTAAAGCCAAAAAATTCCAAATATAAGTACTCAAGTCCTCAATACTGATATACGGCCTTCCCTGAATCTACTGAATTTTTGTGCAAGAAATGTTCAAGTCTTTGCAGAAGTACTCAAGTCCTTGACGTCATCAGGAACAAGTGCCTAAGTCCATGACTGTCCAATCAGCTGCTAGTATGTGTCATGTGACAAGCGTAGCAAAAATGACTGTTTGGCAATCAGAAAATGATTGAAAAGGCATTTTTGTGGTAAAAGTACCGAAGTCTATGCATTTTATGGCAATTAGTACCGAAGTCCAGGCATTTTATGGTAAGAAGCACCAAAGTCCAAAACTGATTTTCTTGTTTTTTGAGTAATAAAGCATTATTTTTCCACAAAAACGTGTCTGTCTACTTTGTATAACCCCTGGGACTAGCAGCAGGCGCCACTGAATGATATCTTTTAAAAAAAGTATCTGTAGCATGTTTTCAAAACTTTTACCCTTAATATCTCAAAAGTGTTATTTTGTGACTAAAGTACTTCTTGCACCCAGGTCTTCAATTTATAAAAGTAAGGCAACCGGCTGCAATGCATTTTTGAATGGGCTCAACTTCAAGTTCCAAGTTCTTTCAAATTTTAGTTTGAGCAAACTCAATAACCTAAATAGAGCAAATTCAAAAATGCTGTGCAGCTGATTGCCTCACTTGTTCAAGTTTTATTTTTTACACTGAGGTGAATTGTAATTAATCAGTATGGAGATGCTCATCCTGCCGTGTATGAAGCAGGCACAGGCTCCAGGTGAGGAGAGTCTGCATGTTCAGGTGTGAAGAGCCCTGTATTACAGGAGTCCCAGGAGATCATCAGTCCGTCAGGTGGGACCATACAAGGTGCGTCTTGGGGGCTCATTTCCAGAAACACAGCTTGACGTGTATTCCTGGCATAGTAGCCAAACATAGATTTCCCATCATGCACCTGAGGGACAGCAGACACGGTATATCGCCGGGAACAGGGAAACCACTGAAGACTATATATTTCTGGGGTACTTTGGATGAGACAAAAGCTGACAGAGTCCCTGGAGGAAGAGTTGCCGTGCATTTACACTGGCGCAGTGCGTCAACACCTGCCGACGCTTCGTTCCCCTTGGTTTGGCCCCTTATGGGCGGTTCTGTAGTCCCAAAGACGTCGCTGTTAGCGAAATAATTTCATTACTGAAGTATTGGCCAATATAATGTTGGACAAAGTAAACTTAAACCAATAACGATATGAAGCCAACCAACTGTCGTTTCTTCCTGTCTGGATTTTGACTTTGGGAGGGACTGTAGTTGTGTATAAAAGCTAATGCAGTCAGAATGTTGAGTGGGATGTTTAAACACAGAATGCTGAATACTTCCAATTGATATGTAGTCTTCCTATGTAGCACATATCTTAACGAATATAAACGCAATTATGCGGCCCTCCCCTGGCAGCACCGAGCTGCGCATTAAAGGATTTTATTTAACTTTTAGCTAAAACGATAAACTGACCAGAGGCACCAACAACCCTAGCCACCTTTCTCCTCACGCTGTTTCTTTTGTCATCATCCCCGGAATTTGGCGGGGAACCCTCTGATAAAATCAGAAAATGACCATAATCAGCTTCTCTTTTATATCTTAATGGGGAATTTTAGAGAAGCGGAACCAATTTCATAGGCTTCGTGGCCTGGAAGACAACGTACACACCGTCTGCAATCAGTTGACTGGATATTCGCTGCAGGTTTGCCGGATTCATTACCATAAACCTGAGCTCCCCCAGCTCCTTCGACGCACCGCAAGCACCAAATTTGACGCGCCACTCCCATCATGCATTGCGCCACTGCTTCAGACCCCCTCGCCGCCCTTCATAGAAAGTGAATGGGAGGCGTAGGCGTCAGTTGACGCGCCGCACCCGTGTAAATGCACCGTTAAGGTGAATTTTATGGAAGATGCAATAGAAGAAGTTAGTGTCTGTAGGGATAAAGGCCTACAGGTCATTTGAACAGTCACACAATACACTGGAAACTGCCTAAGGTTTGATGCACATGAATTGCATATCAGTCAACTTAGTTATGAATAGTCCAGCATAGTCAAGTCAATTAGAGACTAAAGGCGAGTGGTACAATCAACAGCTAAGTTAAACAAACCAAGTAGCAATTAGAATTAGCCAACCTTTCCGAAAACGAAATTCCAATATGAGTGATGGCAGTAGAAATCATGACAAATGTACGGGGGGGGGTCACTGAGCAGAGTACTCTAAGGCTCAGGTGAGATGGTCTTAGGATTGTGATGGAAGATCTGCACAGGTTCACCCGAAGCTGGTCCTCTGATGAAAAGCGTCCTGCAGTGTTTCATACGTGCAACTAAATTTTTATTTATGAAACGCTGTTATTGATTTGTAATTATATCAGTATTTTACTCCAACTATAACTATTTTTAATTGACTTTTCGAGGTTATAATTAGCTAATAATGAAACAATTAGTTCTGAGGACAATGTAATGATTCTTACTCACCAGACATTGATTTGGCATTGTTATCAATGGTGGCAAAGACCATTAGCATCCAAGCTCATCAGGCTAAAATACAGAGTGAGCTGAGCACCAAAATTAACTCCTACAGTTCCCAATGAGTCTTTCTTGGATTAGACATTTCTGATTTAGCACCAGAAGGAAAAAAGACCATTTTCCCTGAGATGGATGTTGATATTAGTCTGTTGTTTAAAGGGGATTTCGGACTTTTTAGCATGAGTAAGCATGCCTGGACATGTTGCAGCAACCGCTAACAGTCGTGCCCCTAAAAAGATTAAGACGGGATTGAACTGACTTACACTGCAGGCGACTTGGCTCCGCAGGGTTTGAAGCCGCAAATCCGAGTGGAGCCTCGAATGGTTTTCTTCCCTCAGTGGGTGCCTGGGTCACAAAAGCAATTATAGAAATCAATTCCATTCCTTTCCTCTCGTGAAATAAAGCCTTTCCAAGGAAGGCACTCCAAGTTTAATTTTAATCCCTTGGGATAACACCAGGATCTTGTAATAGACTGCTCTAATCTCATTGCACAATCGCATTTTGTCGCTTACAATTTCCACTGGTTCTCCTTCAGTTCTGAATAAACAAAAAATATTCTATTTTGTAAGAAACCTTACTATTGACCACATTATTTTTTTGAGGCATCATGGTAGTGCAGTGCGTAACACCGATGCCTCCTGGCAAGGGGTATGTGGGTTCAAATGCTGCCTGGGCATTTCAGTGTGGAGTTTGTATGTTCTCCTCACATTTGTTCGTTTTTTCTGGCACAGTGGTTTCCTCCCGCACTCTAAAGACATCTTTGATTGGCTGACAGGGTACCTCAAATTGCACATACACTGCCAGACAAAAGTTTGGACTGTCGTGGTTTTGGATCTCACGGTTTGTGTACTCTGTGTTTGGTGTAGGGCTTTCTTTGAGTCTTTCATCTGGGACGACATCGAATTCCTTACACCAGCTGGTTGATTGAAGATGGGCGGCACCTGTTTCTGGTTCTATTTAAGCCGGAAGTTCGCCGCGCCTCTTTGCTTGAGTGTCTGATCTTCTGAGTTCACACAAGCCAGGCAAGATTTACTCTAGTGTTTAGCGAACTATTTCACAGTTATTTTTAGAGTATTCTTAGGAATTTCTTTCTTAAGTTTCTTTCTTGTTTCCTCTTCTTTATTTGCACCGGTATTTGGTGCCTTTGGAGTTTTCTCGGCCGTTTGGACCTATTTATTTGTGAAGCCTCTGGCTTTGTTTTGGTCTCGTATTCTTTCTCTTGTGCAGCAGTTTATCTCCTTGCTCAGCCGTGTACTCTGGCAGTCGCTGCATTTGGTCTCATTACTTCCACCGTCATTACACTGGATTTTGTGTGGTTAAGGACATTTCTTTGTAGCTCTCGTCCTGGGACGATATCGAATTCTTTTTCCATCGGAATCTTTACCCAGCTGGCTGATTGAACTTGGGCGGCACTTTCCCACTCTATATAAGCCGGAGTTCTGCCACGCCTCCTTCACTAGAGTTTTGTTTGTAGTTAATGCACTATAGCCGAAGATATTTGTTGTCAGGATTTATTTGACGTTATATCTTCTTGTTGTTTGTGGAGTTTCTATTTCTCTAGGGTTATTCCCTTTTCCTCTTGCATCTTTGTATCGCCTTTTGAGGAGCTTTATTCATCTCGGTTCCAAGATACATCTTCTATTTCTCTCTCGCTTTGCTTCCGTGTTGTCGGATGGTTGGACGTCCTTTTGAAGCGCAAGAACTGTTCCTGTTGTGTGGTCTGTATCATTCTCTGCGTTTGTATTGAGTCCGTGCTGCTCTGTTTCCCTTGCCGCTGCACTTGCCCTCTCAATTCAATCGGCCATTACATGGACACGCTTTGCTAATGTCACAGCACTTTGTTTTTAGAGAAATTTAAACGGCTTAACTTCTCTATATAATCTCAAATGGAATCTTGTAAAAAGTAAACAGTCAGAAGTGAAAAGAGAATAATTTACTTGTTTGAATAGTGTCCAAAATTTTGGAATTCTCAAAGAAGCCATATTTTGCAAAGTTAACAGACAAATAAGCACCTTCTATTTTCCAACAGTTGAATTAAAAGCCGAATTTTGGGACTTACTGGTAAATAAAAAGGTTGATGAAAAGCCACCTCAAGCGCAGCACATCTTCGGGAAGTTGGACAGCCGTGCAACTGCAAATTCATTATAGTCACATGACTGCCCTTGTTAAAAAAAAAAAAAAAATGTGAGAATGCTCAGCAAATATGACAACAAATTGCGGTTAGTTTGATGGATTTAAGAATTAGATCTTTTTTTTTTTTTGCAAAATAAAGGCTGCTTATTTCTTTATTTAACATATTGTAAGAAAAATGTGGGTGTATCCAAACTTTTGACTGGCACTGTAGGTATGAGTGTGTGAGTGATCTGTGCATGTGACCAATGATGGATTTGCGAACTGCCCAGGTGCTCCTGCTCTTCACAGGAATAGGTGGGTGCCCTCGTCACCCTGATAAGCAAGTTAGATAATACAATAGATGGAGGGATTTTACACCTTCTCAACTGTATGAGCTCAATTGAAGTTCAAATAATCACAAAGGGAGGGTAAATATACATTAATTTTGGCGCGTCCTGTGTTGGTTCAAAATCAACAACTTCCAAAGGAACAGACAATGACAGCCAAAGAACTTGATGCCATTTTTGACAATGAATACAAAGCACTAAAATAATTTCAATATATACACAAATAATTTAACCAAGAAGCTTGTATGGCGTGATTATGATCCATCGAGTTCGCAGAGATATACACCAATTAAAGAATATACAGTCTGGTGGAATGGCAGAGGCAGTCGCTTAGAAAAGTGTTTCTGTGGCGGGTTTATAGTGATATTGACTGGGTATGAGAGCCTTAAAAAGGAATAGAGCAAATATCTCATTGAATAAACAGGCGGATAGAGTGAATGAGAGTCCCATTGTGTTCCCTCTGGACCACTGTTTGGCTACCCAGGTGAGTTATCAGGCTAAATGTGCTGGAGCAGAGCAGTTCACTGGGGTCACCTGTGATACCTGGGAATTTCAATATTAACCCCCCTCAGCTCCACTGCCTCCTGGTTCCTCCTGTGTTACAGCTGACCTCCCTCACCCCAATTCAAACCCCTGCTCCATATGTACGACCTGGACCCACTGAGCTGCCAATACTGCGATTTCTAATGGTCATGCCACATTCCCAAAAAAAAAAAAAAAACCCTCCGCAATTGTTACTGATAAGGGGCACCACTGAGGCGGGACACCTGACACCATGTCCAGCTTTTGCCCCAATTTTGATGGATTGCCCCCTTTTGCTGCCCCAGCTGTTTCCTTGTGTCCCCAGGCCGCAACCCCTGATGGTCCCCCCCCAACCCCCCCCACCCCACTCCAGTCATAGAGGCTCTGTTCATTTACTTTGTGCCCCCCCCCCCGCCGGGTTTGGAGTGTGCAAACACCGAGAGACAGGCCGCTCCATCACTCGTAATTGGTGTTTTAACACTCATGTCTCCCTCACTCTCTCTCTCAGCTGGCAGACCTGCACTGCATTTGCGCTGCTTAAAATAGGTTCGCTGTCAGCACTGCGGCCAGTCTGAGGGTATCGCTTCATCTTCATTAAAAATTTCCTCCTGCAGATTTCTAAATTTCTCTCTGTCTCTCTCTTGCTCTCTATCTCTCTTTCTTGCTCCCTCTCACTCTGTCTTGGTCTTTTCTTGCTTTTTAGTCTGCCTATGCAAGCGATCTGGTTTAAATTTCAGAGGTGTACATATGCAACATATTTACAGGTCAACTGTATAGTATATAATCCACTAAACGTATGTATAAATGCGTGTGTCAGTGTATGCATGTCTATGCTTGTGTTTGTTAGTAACCAGCCAATCAAAGCTGGTAAATGAACCTCGAGTATAAATAAATAAAAACATAAAACTTTTTTAAAGAGCCTGGAGGAAATAAATGAAGATGTATTTTATGTCAATGGGGTAATTCGAAAAGATTAATTCTTTCTTTGGTCTGGTGAAATAGTCCCCCGGATGTGCCGCAGAAGCCTTCTTCCTTGTCCTTGGCGGGATGTTTCAAAGTGAGTTATCTCCAACTGATGCAAGGTTATCATCATATGGCATGTCATTAACTTACAGCAGTTACCGCACTAATTGAGAGAATACTAACAAAAGACTAAAGCGATTAGGTCTGTGTGAAAACTAAATGCTCCTTAATCCCAATGGGAATCCCACTGATAATATGAATCCCAGGCCAACTTTACGGGAAACGCAGTCGTACGCAAATAGTCAAGTCAAGTCAATTTTATTGGCACAGCAAATTTTACAGGGGACCGTCACAATGAAGCTTCCTCGACAGCAATAAAAGGGCTAAGCTAGAGGTATGAACCCCAAAATAGCAAGCAGATGAAGCTGGGAAAAACTCCCTACTGGGGAGAAAAGCTCTAAAAAGCAGCCATTAAACATTTGGTTCTGTTTTTTTCCCCCGTCTTTAGTATTCCGTGGGTCATCAGAGGAGCTTGAGTTGAAAAATAATGAGACGCAAAGAGATGGAGTGAAAGCAATAACGATGTATGTGCATCCTTTTCTTCCCAAATGGGAAAGCGATTTGGACAACTGTGCAAAATTAAACTGAAAAATGTTATGTGCATATGCAGCAAAAAAATGGCCTGATCATATTTGCATTAACAGTGAATCTGTGAAGTGGGGAGACAGACTTTGGGGGATATAGACATAACCAGTGTGTTTGCGTTTCTGATCCAGCGACTTAATGTTTAACAATCATGTTTAATTTCATCTACATCTATTTATTCAATATTTTATATTCATAATCTTACAGAGACTTAGAATGTCTGAGGACAAAAATGAAGTAATTGTCTTCTTATTTGCCAGTTCAAACATTTAAATCTTTAAATTAACAGCAGTTAACTTAAACTTCTGCCTGGCTGTATTTTCCCCCTTCAACATATAAAGCATTTCTGACCATTTAACCTTCATCCTACCGGCCAGTTTTACATACACAAACTACCAGGCGGGGTCTGTATGGACCCCAGGAGGGAATACCTTGAAATCAATGCAGTAAGAACAAATTCAATGCAGCAAACACACATAACCTTATTGAAGAACAAAATCCACTACTGCTGAATACCAATGATGTATTATAAATGCAATAACATTGCAATAATATTGAAATAACTAGCATACACTTAGCAAAATAAATTTTGGCATTATATACATGATTTTTGCAGCTCATGCAGCTGTAGATGATTCTGGATTACAACTTCTGTCTTTTCTTACAGAATTTAAAACAAAAAAATAATTGTAAAATAATTTAGGGCTTTTGTTTTGTAATGTAGGCCTTAAGGCCTCTGCTGCTGTGTATTTAGCTTGTCTTTGTCTGTTGGCCATTATGAATCTGAAACAACCAAAAGAAGTTAACTTTCAGTGTGCTGTTCAGTTATAAAATAAAAGGCAGATAAGTTTTTCTCTGGGGTCTGGTTGGACCCCAGTAACAAATTAATTATACCTTCACAATGCAAAAAGTTGATCTTCCGGTGCTTTAATGTTTTAATTAAGACATAAATTCTGACAAATTCATAAAACGGTGAGGCAGTATGTCACATATTTTTAAAATGGCAAACAAATATATAGGTGCGGGGTCTAGATGGACCCCACTTGGTAGGATGAAGGTTAAGAGATGTTCTCAGCCCAAAATAAATGAATAGATAAATAAATACATATACACTGCAACTGTTAATCCATTGCATATAAGCTACGTATCTTATGCGATAGTCCAAGGCACACACTTTTATTGAAGAACTTGATTAAATCAAACTAAGAAACCATTAGATCACTATTAAATACATTTTGAAGGACAATCGATAGGTTTTAGAGTTTATTTTCATGTTTATCCTCTTTAACAGTGATGTTATGCTATGTACAGTCTCTGGTTCTCCCAGAGGACAGAATGTGCGCGAAATGCAGAACCTGGCCCTGTTTGCCAAAATCCCAGCTCTTGCTGACAAAGGAAACTGAGTGGCTTTTAAGTAAATGATGCAGTTCCTCCCTGCATCCTACTGGCAATTCCCTAGGAATCTTCCAAATGAAGGGTCGCTGCTATGATAAATGTGCTGCTGCTTTCTCTCCAGTAATGGAGGATCCGTGGGTACGTGCTCTCCTTTCAGAGCTAATTTTTTTTGTCATTTTCCACCTCCTCATTTTGGGATTTTCAAATGCCTCTCATGAGACACAAAAACGCGACTTGCTCCATTCAGGCAGAGCGCAGTCACTACAGAGAGCTTGACTGTCAAACCCGGACAGGTGGTGAAAAAGGGAAGTGTGGCCAGCTGGAGCGTAAGGCCTCGCCCACACGTGCACGGGTATCTTTAAAAATGGGGGTTTTCCTCCCTTGCTCTCCAACAAAAATCTCCCTCTACACGAAGATAAAAATAAATAAAATTAAGCCGCTGTGAAGAGCTTGCCAAACCAACAGGTAGCAGAGATATTTTTTAATGTAAGACTTCTTAGGCCAATCACAAGCCTTAGAATTCGTTATAAGGTGTGCACATTCTCTGACATCACAGTGCCTCCCCATGCATTTCTCCATGTGTGTATGTATGTATGTATGTATGTAAGTATTTCCCCATGTATGTATGTATGTATGTATGTAAGTATTTCCCCATGTGTATGTATGTATGTATGTATGTATGTATGTAAGTATTTCCCCATGTATGTATGTATGTATGTATGTATTTCCCCATGTATGTATGTATGTATGTATGTAAGTATTTCCCCATGTGTGTTTGTATGTATGTATGTATGTATGTAAGTATTTCCCCATGTGTGTATGTGTGTATGTATGTATGTATGTAAGTATTTCCCCATGTATGTATGTATGTATGTATGTAAGTATTTCCCCATGTGTGTATGTATGTATGTATGTATGTATGTATGTAAGTATTTCCCCATGTATTAACCTAGTTATCTGTGCTTCAATGAAAGATTCCTGAGCATCTCATAATATTTCACTGTAGAATGTGAATATAAATATTAAGGTCATGTCTAAGACAGTCAGTGGATAGTTTACAGCAACAAATCAACCTTTGTTGAAAGTAAACCTTTATGTCGCTAACATGCTATTTCTTGTCTGTTGAGTATCTACAAAGGACCATCAAAATAAAGTGTTACCGACATCACAAACCAAAAACTGTTTTCCCTGTCCACATGTAGACAGTGTTAAAGGAGTCTCTTGAAATCTTCACCATAGCAGGCGTTTTTCAAAAGGTCAGTGACTTAAAACACAGTTTGCATTTGGACGAAAGGCCAAAACGCTCAGAGAGTGCTACATTAAAAAAAAAAACACACCCATGTAAACAAAGAAAGGGCCTAAGTTCTCCGGCTAGTACCCTGTGGCCACATTGCACATTATTTAGGTAGCCTTATTTAACAGAAACCTTGGAACCCCAGAATGACTGAAGCACAACCAACAACTGGGCATAAAAGATCAAGTTTTTATTCAACAATTGTAATAACTGCTGGTAATAAAATGAAGACCACAAAGAAAAAACGATTAGAGTCCAAATTTTGCATTTTTGTGTATTTTATATATTATATATTATAATATTTTATATAATTTATATCTTTTGCTTATTTTTTCAGTGCTTTGTTTCTGAGATTGTTTTTGATTTTTAATTCATCATTTCTCCACTACTTGAAAATTTGATTCTGATTATTTTTCCATTGTGGTCTTCAAATACTATCAACAAGAACTGAGCCTCCAGATTGATGCTGCAAAACAGAGCTTCCATCTGTGTGACCGTGTAAAATGTCCCAAAGTGGAATAAAACTGAAAGAACAAAAAGCTGTTGCTTCTTCCTGGTTGTGAAAAATCGAAAGCGGAATCCCCTCTAGAAATTTGGCATGTTGAATTTCCTTTCCTGTCGGCTAAAGGGCAATATTTACTCTTGCTATGCTTCACTGGGCTTTGTGGCAATTTGCCATGACATGCAATGCACCATGGGTGGTGTGGTGAGACATGCGCTAAAGGCCAGGCCTGGTGGCTGACTCAGGCATGTTCCAGTGCGGAAATTCGTCTTCTGCTATGGACACACAACAGAGCGACAATTGTCAGCCAAGCGTCATGGCAACATCTCACTGACATCGGACAGAATCCGGCCAGGGAGAATGCGACAAACTATGTGAGGTCAATTTCTCTTTCACAGCCGAACGATAAACTACAGATCTATGGAAATATGCACAGGGTTGGTAAACAAGTGTAAAATAAAAAGGCTTTTGACTCTGCTGCTTGTTTTCTGTGCCAGTAAAGACGTTTCTTTCAATGCACTCAGAAAAAAAAAACTGTCTGAACAGGTATAATGAGACTTAAAATGTTTTTCTATCCTTCATTCAGCAAACATAATAAATGAGCATAAATATAGGATAGACTTTTTCTTAGTGGCAGTTGAAACTCTTTAACTGCGGGCAGATACTTCTGTGTTAAATCTTTGGGCAATCAAGCTAGAGAGCAGGTGTAGATAAAGAGATGAGGGTCACAGAAGACAAATATAACAAAAAAAAGGCAAAAACATTCTCACACAGCGCAAAAATCTTTGCTTGTTGCCAAGTATTATATTCCGCTTCATATTTAACATATCAATTTTGTTGGTCTGACTCTGGGCTCTGTTATTGTATCACAAGAAATGTATCCGTTTGCCAGAGGTCTTACATGTATGTAAAGCAGGTGTCACAGACCTCTGTGCCATTGAGATTATCCACTCCATACAGAAAGCGAGATCCATCTCTGAAATGTCATGAACTCCAGTTCTATTCAGACGCATTTAGCGATTGGGCTTTTCCCTTCCGAAGCGAAACAAAAGGGAACTATTTCTGCTCAAAGGGGAAGTCGGCAGTGAAAAGCGAACTGAGCCAAAATTGAGCGGAAGCAAATTGAATTGAATTTTATTGAATCGGTCGAATTGCACGAATGAGACATAAGTGCTTGCATCTGTTTAATTACTGCGCGCCTGAATTTTCCCATCTGATAAAAGCCCCTTTTATGTAATGGAATGAGAGACAGGTAAAAACAAATACATGAAGTGTTCTGTGCCGAGCCTGAGCAGCTATAAACAGCTTGGCCATGTCATTTGATCACAGTCACAAAATCAAACCCCCACCCCCCCACCCCCCCTACCCATGTCATTTAAAACCAATGAAAAGTGACATGACGTTCCCCACTGCTGTTAATTATGGAGAGAGCCATTGGGAAAGGAACTACTTGGTTTTTAATGAGGTGGGGGATCAGAATCAGTCTGCAATGACATTGTCACTGACTGAAAAGAGTCATGAATCTTCACTACTAAAATCCACAGTCGACCCCTCCATTCAACACCGCCCCCCACCCCATACCTGACACCCTTCTGAACCCCCTACCCCCAACATATTTGAAGATCTCACCCACCCTTAGCTGCAGGTATGTATGGGCACTATCGTCACTGAAGTATTTGGACAGATCATAAGTATTTGGACTGTGACACCACTTTTGCCGTTTACCCACAAAGCACTTTCGCACATTGGGTATGAGCCAAATGAATATGTGTTAGAAGCAGTCTGTACACTTTGTAGGCAGTAACATTAACCTTTAGAGTGCTAAATGCAGCTATTGTTGCTCAATGGTGTAAGATATCAAAATCAAAGCTGTCGAAAACCTATCATCTGGCAACTTGTGGGGAGCTCTCTTAAACAAATTGCCACATGATAGGTTTTCAACAGCACATAAATAATTTAATTTATATTCTTTAAAATTTATTTCAGCACTGTAAGGGTTAATATAATTTTAGGAATTGTGGCTCTGAAGTTTTACACAGTGTCACTGTCAGAACTGTTATGGGCCGAACTTTACTTGAGAGACAGATATTTGCATGGCCATGACTTTGTCGCGAGTTTGTCCTTTAAATCCTTTAGCCTTTTTAGGGAGAAAATTAGTTTCCTCACTGGCATATGAAAATTGTATAGTGAACAGACGTCCGTCCACATATTGTATCATTTTTCATTCAATATATTGTGGGAAATTATTTGAACGGTCACAAATAAAAGTAATCAGAGCAAATTAGAAAAGCGAAAGTACTGTATTCAGACACAAATACTGAGGCTGGTGTCATATTTGTTTAGCGTTATCTTACTGTAGCAGGTGTATAATGAACACAAACAGAGCCTGTACTGCTGCAGGTCTTTTCTGAGTAATGGAAGTGAAATGAAATAATTTCCCTCTGATGGTTACAGTCGGAGGCAGCTTCATATTGTTTCCACTAAGGACTGATTTGCAGGTTACTGCAGCTCATATAGAAGTATCTCAGTTGACAGGATATATCAGCCCGTTTGGATTAGACACAATTAAGCCCAGGTATCAGCCCTTAAAAAAGCACTGCAAAAATACAAAAGCAACCTTCAAAAAGCGTTTTATTACCGCAAAATCTTCTTTTTTTTTTGTTTTTTTCATTGTTCAATATGACAGAAAGTTGCGATGAGAAATTGTAGTTTGCCTCATATTACAGTAATGCCTTTTGAAAAAAAAATAAATAAATCTCTGGTTTGTGAACCAACATCTGCAGAACCAGGGTTCAGTCCAGGGAACTGGCCCACATTTCCATTAATTTTAAGCGATGTGAACCAGGACCATTGTCCAGTTTTGATCTCAGTTCCCACTTCCAATCTTACTATTTTCTAGTCTGGAATTATAACTAGCTTTCCAGGTTTTGAACCAATTTGTTTTTCGTCAAAATGCTCCCAACGGCTTGACTTCAGATGCCTGAATTAGAATGGTGCTGGTTCTGTTTCAGTTAACAAGGGGCATCTGATAGTTTTTACACCAGGAAGAAAACTTTATTTGTTCCTTATTTTCTACAATTTCCAGCATCAGTAAGAGTGTAAGATTTACAAAGGGATACTTTTTTGCTTTGGTTTTTTTAAAAAATCAGCAAAGTTGTGGATTTCAAAATCGTTTTTGAAATTGTAATTAGGATAAGTGGCAGCGGGGGGGGGGGCGCTAAATTTTTAACATCGTTGTGACTTAGTTCATTCAGAGATTTAAATATTTTTCTCGAAACCTCAGGCAATGTTTGATATTGTATGCATCTGATGTTTTCTGCTTTTCCCATGCTTTCAATGACCTTAAATAACTTCATGAAAACTCATTAAAATCCTCGCCCAACGTTGAGGACAACGACTGCTTTAGTTGGCTGATTGCATTAAGTCTTCCAAGATTACAGGTTTCTCATTCTTAGCTATGTTAATGGAATGAGGTCAGAAGTTTAAAGGATAGGGGAAACTACCAGGGGAAATTAATAACCAAACTAAACATTCAGAAAGTGTTTGATGCGTAAATTCCCACCATTAAATGCAAGGCAAGCACTTCAGAGAATGCAGTCTTAATTAAAGTAACCCTATACGCTGATGTACAATCACATCTGAGGCATTTAAAGGAACAAATTTTGTCCATAATAACTAGAACAGCATATATTTTTCCCATACAAACTACCCATACAGCTGTTTGTCTGATAAATTTTTTAAGGTTGTTCACAATGCTGAAGGCCACAATAGCCAAGCCCTTCTAGGGGAATCAAACTGGCAAACATGCAGTTTGACCTTTATTTTCCTGTATTCAACTGCCACCAATTTAATGGTGACAGGGGCAAATGCACGTTTGTAACTTTGGTTATAGGAAAATTGCGGGACAATACTGGGAGGAATGGACTATTCTCGTCATTATGTTGTGTAACATTTTGTTTAGCTATTCTATCCTACGAAGTGTTGTGATATACTATGTAATTTTATGTTATGCTGTGCTGTGCAGGGTTATGATGCTATGTTATGCTACGTTATGCAGTGTGGTGCGATTTTATGCAATGCTGTGTTAACTTATGCTACGTCATGTAATCCTATTTTATGTCATGTTGTGTAATGGCATGCTGTTCCGTGTTACGTTACACTGTTTTACTTATTGCTGTGCAATGCCTTGTCATATTTCGCAATATTATGCTCTGTCATGTTATGTTGTGTCATATTGTGCCACAGGGTGTTGTGATTTCAATGCTGTTTTAAGTTACGCTATGTTACATTGCGTTTTGTTATGATCTGTTCAGCCACGCAGTGTTATGTTGTATGTTGTGTTTTATCATGTTATGTTGTGTTGGCTTGTGTTATGTTGTATGTTATACTATGTAATGTTCCGTTATGCTGCATGTTATGTTATGCTTTGTCAAGTTTTGTTCAATTGCGTTGTGTTGTGTTGTGCCATGTTGTGCTATGTTGAATTTTGTCAGGTCATGTTATGTTTCATTATATTATATTACAGTTGTATATTACATATATTATGTTATGTTTTGTTATGTTATGTCTGAGCTGATGGTGCCTGCTTTATACATTTGTACTTTTGCTTGGTGAGATTTGTGTATACTGGTATACTGCAGCCTGACACAGCAGTAGGATAAAGATCCTGAGAAGTTTGGGATGGTGAGGAGTTGAGGCAGCTGACCAGTGCTGCCAGGTGTGCTGGCTGGTGAGTAATCGCACTGCTCTCCAACACACACATTGTGCAGCGGGCGTGTGGGGATTGAGCAGGTGCAAGTCAGCTGTGCCCATTGATGGTGGAGCAAACTGTTGCTGAGCGCAGATAAAGTGACCTGAGGGGGTGTATTTACTGAAAGAGAAGATGGGGAAAGTAAACAGAAATTATGGAGTAAAGACTGGGGGAGAGGGATCGAGGTTCCTTAAATGAGGCGTCAAGTCGAGGAGTTTGGAAAAGGGAGAAAAAAAAAATCGTCAGCTGGTGTAATGTGAGCGAACAGCTGGTGTCATGTACACGACCCTGGGACAGAGAGGGCTGTGTTGGGACTGGCTCCTGGCCAAGTTGGGACCAGCTTGCAGGGGAGGTCTGCCAAGAAGAAAATGGGGGGCCCCCTTCACCAAGATTATATAACTCTGGAATGAAGCAGGGACGGGGGGGCAGCAAGAGAACACAATACAGGACAACAGTGCTGAAATCCTCACCAGGGCTGGGAGGGCTCATGTTTTGAATTACAAACAGACAATTTAGGAAAAGGAGAGGGACCCTTTACCCCCTAGGATCGAAAACACAAGGAAGAAGAGGCCTGCATCGCTGCGGCTGTCTCTCCCGTCAACTCCCTCCCCCGGGACAAGGGCAGATTCGGCGGGGCTGCAGACACATGAACCCAGCCTGCGTCTGACAGATACCAGCTTTACTTCTCTGGTCAATTTCAGCATCATGATATATTACAGCAAATTTGTAATGCGCCTTTGTGTTGTGGGATGTAGACTTGTCAGTCTGTGTTACGTCTTCTCACATACTGCGCGGTACACCCCGGAGCTGCAGGGTTTCTGCAAATGTTAAACCCTGTCACAATGAATGCATTTTTTTAAATGTCCGCCAGGAAGTAATGTCTTTTCAATGGCAATTGTTTCTTAGCTAGTTTCTTGGCTCATTCATTTGTCAGTTAATGGGGTATCTGAGGGAGTTATGGATGGATGTCAGTGAATGTTTTGTGTGTTGATAGGTACTGTGCTAAGGAGGAAGTGATTGAATTTTGGAGAAGATCTGACTCATATCCTTGATCCAGGGTGCGAAAGAATTTCAAAGCATGTGAAGATGGCACTGTCAAGATTTGTTTAACATTCAAGTTCAATGATAATTTCTCCACCGATGAATTTCAAAACAGCAGAGGTAATGTACTCTCCAAGTGCCTTATAGTTTTTTGTGTGTAGGTATTGCTATTGTGATAGTGATAGTGAAAGTGCCTGCATTGTTTTTTTTTTTTTTTTTTTAACAAAAGTGGAATGGTACACAGGAGAGGACTCAAGGTCGGCCAAATATGAAGAAACAAAAAAGTCCCGCATAGAGTCCTCTACGCTTGCAATACTTTATTAAATACTCAGAATGTTTCGGTCGTAGATCTTCGTCTGGTAGTAAGAAAAAAAAATTTTGCAATCACAAAAATGAAATTTGGTCGACTGGATCAAGAATAAGTTTAGCACCCGACTAGTTTTTAGTCACGTTAGCATTGGTGTGTCGGCACTCATACATACCAGTGTGTGTAATACTGTTTTAAATTTCACAGAGGTATTTAATGACATGGAAAAAAGAACTGCACTAAATCATTAGTAACCCACCCCTGTTTCTGAACACCTACTATGCTTTGGGTTCTTAGCTCAACCCGAAAATGGCACCTTTACATCTGGAGAGCTGTAACTGTTGTGTTTGGGTTATGGGATAAATTTCCAGGAATATGGGTCAGGTTCTCACGGTGTTAGATGGTTCAGTAAATAAGCGCGTAAATTTGACCTCCCTCATGACAACACAGAGAGGGGGCCTTACTGTTGAGCAAATGATAAGGGGTTAAAATCTCATCTTATCAATCAAGGCAAACAAGGCAAAGACCAATAGCGCAATTATCAAATCCTATTGTGGGTTAAATAGAATGAATTGTACACAGAGTGCATCTGTCATGATGAAACACATTCTTATAATCCAACCTTTCAATATCCAACCGAGCCCAATTGACAGTCCCCCCCCCAACAAAAAATAAAAAATAAAAACTTTTTCAACATTACAGCTCTTTTGAGATGGATGAGGAATATGTTAAATGGGAGAATGATTTCTGTCTGAGCAGGCTTTCCAGGAAAGTTTATTTCTGAGTGTCTTGGCAAATCCAAAACGGTCTCCATTTCCTGCCTATTTCCATAGAGTTACGATGGTGGTAACTTGGCTCTGACGTTTGGTTTGAAGCTAAAATGGTTTTGTATGAAGACAGCCGGGCAGCAGCCATCTCATCACCTAACAGCAGTGTGGTACAATTTCACACGATACCAAGTACATAAGCTATTGGGCTCCTCTAGTGGATTTTTCTTTGTTTCAGTTGAAGCTGAGCCCACTACTTGTAATTATTGTCTGTGTTTAGCCCTATCATGTCCAATATGGATGCGCGCCATAAAGATTTTTCATATCATAATTCATTTAAAGCCTTGCTGATCTCACGAAAAATTTCTCAGGCTGCTCGAAGAAATTACCCAAATAAATTATTCCTTCAATAATTACACAAAGCTCTTTGTAAAATGGGTTTTTGCCAAAGCCTTTGGAAAGAAGAAAATGTTTGCTTAATTAATTGACTAGATGCAATTTAGTCATTGTGCGGTTTTTATAAAAGCGGAAAAATCAATATGCGTCTGATTAATAAATGAATAAAGGCCCAATTGAGAAGACAGTGAGAGTAATGAGGGTTTTCACTGAGTGTGTTCAAGGTAAAATGTCTGATGTCTGCTGAACTCTGATGGAGGTCATGTAAGTCCATGTCAGCCATAGTGCACTCACATAACCTCAGTAAAGTAAAGAGAGGCTTTGGCACAGAAGATGTCGTAAATTGTGTATGTGTGGAGTCAGGACTACAGGTTTTACTTTATTAAACTTCTCCAAAAAATGGGACCTAGCTTCCAGATGTAATTCTGGCAGACAACTTACGGCACTCCCTCATTCTCATAACACTCCCATGCACATCTGTGACTGCTCCATCCCCTCTGCGAGGTGAGCTATTTAATCTGCTCCCCTGCTTCAGCTGCTGCTGCTGCTTACCTGCTGCCAGTTAACATCCCACCTTTGCCCCAGTGTCAACCTCTGAATTTTCCCCCCCCTAGGGAGGGAAAAGGAGGATTTGGGAATATCCTGACGCTCCCTGCTCTCTTCAGCTCAGTAGGCTGTAGCGCGTGTCGGGGTGATGCCAAACTATCATTTTTAACTACAACTATTAAGAAATACTGCAATTTTTTTTTGTTTACACAAGAGCCAGCTGAATGAAATTCACTTATTTTCAATGGAACATAAACTTAATGGTGTATCATTCTGTCCCGCGTGTGTGGTGATAATTACATGATGACAAGCAATTTTGATATCAGTGACTGATATTTCTGTCATGATTCTGCTCTGTCTGTTCTGTTTCTGCCATGTTTATTATGATTTTGCCATGCTTGTTATGTTTTCCCCATTCCCTGTTATGTTTATGATTATGTCTGTTAGGTTTTGCCACGTTCTGTTTAGTTTTTGTACCATGCCATGTTTTCGTTTTTGCCATTCCCAATCCACTTTTCTGTTATAGTCCGTTCCATGTTTTGCCATGCCCTTCTTTGCACTTTGTCTCCCCTGTCTGGTCTTTTGTAAGCTACAGCTTCTCCCCAGTCCTGCGTGTCACATGTTTAGGTGATTTCATGGTTTCTGGGTTTCAAACATTCCTTCCAATCTCGTTTGCTTCCTTCGCCTCTCTTTTCTATGTTACTACCCAATACTAACAGTTTGTTGTTTTAAGTTACTAACCCAGACTAACATTGTATATAATACTAACTTACTAACGAGCACCAGGGATTGTATAGCTGCACTTACTAATTGATTAACAAGCTCTCAGCACTCGCCCTGTTCTAGTCTCCGCCTCTTGCCTTCACTTAGTCTTTGCTGCAATTCAGCGGATCCTCCGCACCTGCTCCACTCTGTCCTGCTTCTCATTATCTGTGCACATTAGAACTCCCTAACCGGAGCTGTATGTCTTGTCATAGGCTGTCTCGTGTTCCCTGTCCACGTTTTGGCTTTTTGCCAATTTCATGTGGTTAGGTTCTCCCTCATGTTTTGCTCCCACGTAATTAGTCTGATCCTCATCACCTGATCCTAATCATAGCATGTGACTTCCCTTGAATGTATTTAAGCTGTCTTCTCACTGCAGTTCCCCGTCAGATCGTCTCTCGTGTTTACCTGTGCTGCTTTTGTTCTCGCCTTGTACTCATTGTGTTATCTTTCTGACTGGACCGCCCGACCACCTCTTTTTGGCTCTGATTTGGCTTTAATATCTGCTCCTGTGTATCGAACCCTTTTTGTCTGACCACGATTTCTGTATTGCTGCCCTGGTTTTTCGACTCTGGGTTCTGCCCCTAGGATTGTGATTTTGGATTGTGGACTTTGTACTTTTGCCTTTGGTCCTGCGGGGGTTTACCCCCTCGCTAATAAAATCACTTTTTTTGCTACTTCTGGTTATCGCGACTGGTTCCTGAACGATACCTCACAATTTCAACCGAGATAAGGGCAGATTTTCTCTTTAGTGAGACTAGCAACAAGTATGCTTGCTTATGGAGGTGAGTCCACATCATCCAGCTTAATCTTTTTCTTTTTTTTTTTTTTTTTAAATTTATTTATTTATTAATCTAGATAATGAATGTTCTTCAGTTGAGCATCCTAACTAGACCACCAATTTGTCACACATTTACACCACTTGTTTAACCACTACCAGCATGAGACCATCTATGATTAGCCCATAGGCTCTAAAACAGTTTGGAATCCCAGCAGGTATTAACCCTTAGAGCACTGAAATACTTTTTTTTTTTTTTTTTTTTTTTTTTTTTGAATATAACTTTAATTATCTTGCTGTTAAACCTATCATGTGGTAACTTGTTTTCTAAACAAGTCGCCACATGATAGGTTTTCAACAAGCTTTGATTTTGATATCTGACGTCATTTAGCAACAATAGGTGCATTTAGCACTCTAAGGGCCCTATCTTACGCCAGAGTCCCTAAACCCGTTATTTGGGGATTTAGCATTGCGTAAGAGGCGTTCCCCCGCGAAAGTTGCTATCTTGCACACCTGCCTATATCCCTAAAACACCTGCGCTACCCGTTATATTATGCATAGGCGTGGTTTGGGCGTTAGGCCAGTTAAATCAGAGTGCCAAGTGCCATTGCCTTTAGGAACAGGCTGCGCTATCCCAAATCCTGAAACCGAAACCCGTGATGGAAAGAGGAAGGTCGCCACGTTTCTCTGAAGACTAAGTTAAATTGCTCGTGCATGAGGTCAAATCCAGACAGGGCCGAGGATCTGTTTTTGTTAAGTTAATCATGAATTGTCATTTTATTATTTGACATTGACATATTGTTTAATGTTTGGTATGTAATAAAAAAAAAAAAATCAAGCCTACCCCTTTTGTGATGGAAACTTCAAAAAAAAAAAAAAAATGCGTTTCGCCATGCACTTCCAACTCCCTCCCCCGTCTGAAATGAAGCATAGAACAAAATCCCATTTTAGAAAAATAAAATTAAGTCTATGCACTGGCACTCAACGACGTAACTTTTTTTCCAGTGAGAGTGGCATTTCAGAGCTCTTCAGCGAATGAAGGTAATTCTGGTGACAAGTACGTGGTTTCGTCCGTTTACATTTTTCAATCGGACAGCTGTCTATTTTTTACAGCAAGTTGCGTGACCGTGCTGCAAAAACAGATGTGCGTACTTGTCGCCGAAATTACCTTCATTCGCAAGAGAGTTCTGAAATGCCGCTCTCGCTGGAAAAAAAAATTACCGTTGCTGAGTGCCAGTGCATAGACCTAATTATAATTAAAAAATTATTTTTCTGTACTGAATGTAGCCCATTATTTTGTCGCTGTTTGATCGCATGGGGGAGAGAAGCCGTGTCTTCAATTGCCACTTGATTATTCTTGAATTGGAAAACGTGTTAATAAAGGAAAACCATCTGGAATCAGCCAGGACTAATTGTATTCAATAAAGGGATGGATATTTTCCCCCAAATTTTCAGGTCTAGCGCCGGCCCTAATATTATATATAATATATATCATTAATATATATTATATATAATAAATATATACTATTATAAAAGCGGAAAAAATGATTGATACAAAATACAAACAATATAGACTTACCTGAAAGGTAAGGGCCTGGGCGCGCTCTTGTAAAAGCCCAAATGGGTAGCGGGTGGTTTGAGGACCCGCTATACGCTTTCCCTAACGTGTGTGGTCAAGATAGCAATTGTACGGAAAGCGCATAAATATGCTCACGGGCACACCTCCAGGCGCAAATAAGAGAGTCGGCATAATGCATAGCGGGTAGTGTGGCCGCAAGATACCGTTTAGGGATAGTGGAACCTGCTAAATGCGTAATTCACGGGTAGCGGGTACTGGCAACGGGTAGGGCAGTGTGAAAGATAGAGCCCTAAGGGTTTTTAACATTTGTAAGGATTTTCCTGGCAGGGAGGTGAAACAAACAAAAAACAAATCATGAAAAAATCATGCCTGTGAAACAAAAAAAAAGGGAAAGAACAACGATAACAAAGATGTTTATTTGTACGGTTATATTAATCAGGCACCGTGACAGGAACACACTATCGTATAGACCTTTTCGTGTAAGCACTTGCCGGTGGCTGGTGGTACTCTAGATCACCAGTCAGGGCACGCTGAGAGGTTATTTGCCAGCCGCATTTGTTGGAATGTAAAACACCAACGCATGCATAAGAGTGCCTCAGGGACCTGTCATGATTGATAGTAACACTGGTCCAATTCACACCCAAAACTGACATATTACGTCAGTCGGCTAGTTCTGTAAGAGGAAGCCTCATGGTATTCAAATGAGATAGGAGAAAATTCAAAAGCTTCTCATCATGAAAAATTAAAGACTTTTTTGGGCAGAGGTGAAAAAATTCAGTTGTCACAGATAACAGCAAAGAAATGAGGGACTATGCATTAAAAGTCCATACCCATCTCACGCTTTTTGCTTCAATTCTACAGTTATGTCTGGTTCATTTATGTATGTCAACGGCATTCAAAAGAAAATCATGTTTGCAAATTAAATCACTTTTGTCCAAGGAATGACACCTCTCAGATAAGAGAATAGTGACTACATCTTCTCACAACGTTGTGACTGTTGGCTTTCAACCTATTTCATTTGCATATAAAACGTAAATGACATCTCTTGAGAGAACTTACTGTAATTTCAAGCGCTGCCCACTTTAAGAGCAACGTAATTAAGCATGAAAAGATGAAGGATTAGAATATGCACCCTGGGAAAACTTAACAAAAGACGCATTTCTTTGCACAGCGCGTGCAGCACAGTCTGATACGAGCATCTTCCACAATGAAATTTCTGGGAATTTTCTGCACCAACATTATGTGTGAACTGGAGCAAACGTCAATCCATGTAAGACATTCCTCCAACTGTGTAAATCAACATTACAGTTATTTGAATGAAGCTTTTATCCAGTGATTTACAGTTGATCAGACTAAGCAAGGTACATTTTGGGGTCAGGGTTCAGGGCCTTGCACTGGTCAAATATTTGCGCTGATCTTATTGTCGCTAATCTGGGGCTTGAACCAAAAGCCTTATGAGTCCCACTGAGACATTCTAGCCCTATTGGGCAACCCTGGGTAATGTAAACCCAGTACCCTCTTATATTTTCATGCATTAATTTATTATACAGTTTGTATTTCCGGAGTGCTGCCCATTAATGATGCAGTGACTCTTAACCAGAGTAGTGAGGCAGAACATTAGTCAATGTGGGAAAAGCTTTGGCCGCTTTGGACCTGTCAGAGGGTAGTTTAGTCATTATTATTGCTTGTTTTCCACCACAAACATGAAGCCCAAATTTAGCACAATGGCGTTGAGCTGAACAGAAACCCCTCTAGGCGAATGCTAGCGCTCCTAGCGCACTCCCTACTCACCACGCAGGCTGGGTTTACGCGTGCCTGTTATGCATTAGCATGGGCGAAGCACAGCACCTTCAGAGTGAGATGCATCGAGCTGTTGCGTCAGAGGAAGTGATTTGAGTGGATGCAGAGGAAAGTGAGTCCAGAGGTCATATGAGGTCATGTAGCTCACAACAGAAGAACTATGGTGACAAGCAGGGATTGGCTAGGACCATTTAGTTTGATTCAGGGAGCCAAAGATAGCTAGGAGTTATCCACAGACTGGAAGTAGATTTGAGTATTTTGTAGTTGTTAATGTCTGCTCTATTAAGGCAGGAACCTAGTTGTAATAAATTCCAAGTTTGTTAAACTTTCTATGGAAAGTTCACTGGCTGTCTTAAAAATGTGAGTGAACTCAAATAAATGTGAGCTAACTCTTTTGGAAGATAAGTTTTGTTTCAACACAAAAATTCTAAGGACCACAGATAACCTTAAAGATCCCCTGTTATGCCACCAGGTGCACAGCTAATTAGCCATTATGAGCCAGTTCAAAGTCTCCCCTACCTGACATTACAAGGGGGAGTGACCACCCAGAATAATTAAATCTGATTGACTGCTTGGCTGAAGGTGATCAGTTCTTCTTGCCTCTGGTTGGTTACTTCCCCATGTGATGTCAAGAGGGGAAAGATTTTGAAATGGCTTGTAATAACTAATTAGCTGTGCACCTGGTGACATAATAGGGGACCTTTAAGTTCAACTTTTGAAAACATATAAAATTTCTAAAACTTGTCATGACAAGTGGAGTTAAAGGGAGGAAATAAGTTCACGTGACTTCACTGGGCTATCATTTTTCACAGTGTATGTGGACCAACCAAAGCATGCCTTCATGTTGGAGACTAGTGTAGGGGCCACTTGAGAATCTCCATATTTCCTGGATTGGGATCAAATCCAAATTTCTACTTCCCCAAATTAACATGGTCCCATGCTGTTGCAGTGTTTTATGCGCCACCAACAGACTTGAAATAGGTTAGCTTGTTTTGAATTCTAACTTTTTCAGTTTAAATATTCTCTGAAAAAAAATTTTTTTGGAGTAGACCTGGGCAAAATTCTCCTTTCGCAAGCCTTTAACAGCTCATTGGCAATATATGTTTTTCTTCTTTAGCAAATAATAATAAAAAATAAACAATAATAATAATAAAATAAGAAGAAGAACAATAACAACAACAACAACAACAAAAAAGAACACACTGTAAAACCAAATGTTTAAGTTCTGGACATATGCTAAACACTTTTTTGTGACACTTTTTATTCATGTCAGTGTTTAGATTCAGTTTTAAAGTGTATTCAACAAATCTGAAAAACCTCGATTGCAACATCCAATAAACATCAGTGTTTTGAATGAGAACACCTATTTACCTAAAATAATCCCCAGGCATTTAGCTTTTACACACTGGTGTTTAGAGTAAAAACAGGTCACATGTTCCACAGTTTTACAGTGCAAGACACAAAATTTGTTGACTTAATATTCGACGGACATACTTGTTTAGATTGACATATATTTTGTTTCCATAGTGAAGCCGCTGCGTATGTTTAAGTGCATACGTCTCTCCCTAAACGACACGCTCAGTCACACGCAGCTTCACCGGCGGGCAAAGTGTTTAAGAGGATGGAGGACCTCCTAAGCCTATAAACCAGAGGAGGGATGACAACTTAATGACAGCTTTCCGCATCCCTGCTCCCAGCCAGCCTTCACCATTTCATTTCTACTAATGAATCACCTGTTCGTTGGGAGGCAGTGGAGCAGGGTGGGCGAGGATTGGAAATGTCGACTCTCGATTCCTTAACCCCCCGCCACACAGGATATATGGCTGGGGTGGGAGTAGCTGGTTGTTTTTCTCATTAGATTAAAAGAAGCTTAGAGGGAGAGTCTTCTCCTGACGGATTCCACTGCTCATTCGCTCTCCATGTCCATCCATTATCTAAACCACTCCTTTCTCATCAGGATCGCAGGGGAGCTGGAGCCTATAGCAGCATACTATGGGCCAAAGGCAGGAACACACCCTAGACAGCTCGCTAATCTACTGTAAGACTTACACACTCACTCCAATGAGCAATATGGAGTCCTCAGTTAACCGGATTCTAACCCACGAACTTCTTGCTGTGAGGCAACAACACTGCTTACTGTGCCATTGTGAAAAAAACTATCCGGTGAGGAAACAAAATGGAAATGACATCTTCAAAGTTAGGGTTTCATTGTCTTGTGAAATAAAAATTTGTCTGATTTGGATGGACGTGATCCAGATTCAACGGGAAGGTTGGCATCCACATACATGCAGTCAAAGCTCTTTCCAGTTCCTCGATAAACTCATTTTAAGCAGTTGTTTTTCTATTTATTTTTTGATTGTTCAACACTTGTTTTATTTACATTAATTATTACATGCAATTCACTTGAATTATACCACTGAACATTTCTCATTTCATTGCATTCATTTCTCACTATATCCTTTCATATAAAAATGTGTTTAAAAACAGTAAATTGAATGTGATTCGGATTAGTATGGAGCAACCAGTCCCTTCGTCCCTGCAATCAGCGGGAGAAAGGCAAAAAACACCCAGGACAGATTACCAATCACTTGCAGGAATCACACAGTATTCAATCACTAACTCATAACTATGGGTTATTTTGAAACTCAATTAATCTAGCATGTGTGTCTTTGGACTGTGGGTTTGGGTCTGAAATCATATGGACCACATGCTGACCGTGCTACCCACAGCAGCACCATGCCACAGTGACAGATACAATATGTATTGTATGCCCTCAGGTACTGCTGATTTAACATGAAGAGCAGCATTATAACATCATTATAGTGCACCAGCTGTATAATGGGTCTGACAGTAAATCTGGCTTCAATATAGCTTACTTATCAAAGGATGTATCATTGTCATTAAGGGCCCTATCTTACGCCAGAGTCCCTAAACCCGTTATTTGGGGATTTAGCATTGCGTAAGAGGCGTTCCCCCGCAAAAGTTGCTATCTTGCACACCTCCCTATATCCCTAAAACACCTGCGCTACCCGTTACATTATGCATAGGCGTGGTTTGGGCATTACGCCAGTTAAACCAATCAGTGTGCCAGGTGCCATTGCCTTTAGGAGCAGGCTGCGTTATCCCAAATCCTCAAACCGGAACCTGTGATGGAGAGAGGAAGGTCGCCATGTTTCTCCGAAGACTAAGTTAAATTGCTCGTGCATGAGGTCAAATCCAGACAGGGGAGGATCTGTTTTTGTTAAGTTAATCATGAATTGTATTATTATTATTATTATTATTATTATTACATTGACATATTGTTTAATGTTTGGTATGTAATTAAAAAAAACATCAAGCCTACCCCTTTTGTGATGGAAACTTCAAAAAAAAAAAAAAAAAAAAAAAAAAATCGTTTCGCCATGCACTTCCAACTCCCTCTCCGTCTGAAATGAAGCATAGAACAAAATCCCATCTTAGAAAAAATAAAATTAGGTCTATGCACTGGCACTCAGCGGCGTAACTTTTTTTTCCAGCGAGGCGGCATTTCAGAACTCTTCAGCGAATGAAGGTAATTCTGGTGACAAGTACGTGGTTTAGATCCGTTTACATTTTTCAATCGGACAGCTGTCTATTTTTTACAGCAAGTTGCGTGACCGTGCTGCAAAAACAGGTGTAGCGTACTTGTCGCCGAAATTACCTTCATTCGCAAAGAGTTCTGAAATGCGCTCTCGCTGGAAAAAAAATTACCGTTGCTGAGTGCCAGTGCATAGACCTATTTATAATTAAATTATTTTTCTGTACTGAATGTAGCCCATTATTTTGTCGCTGTTAGATCGCATGGGGGAGAGAAGCCGTGTCTTCAATTGCCACTTGATTATTCTTGAATTGGAAAACGTGTTAATAAAGGAAAACCATCTAGAATTAGCCAGGACTAATTGTAGTCAATAAAGGGATGGATATTTTCCCCCAAATTTTCAGGTCTAGCGCCGGCCCTGATATTATATATAATATATATCATTAATATATATATTACATGTAATAATTATATACTATTATAAAAGCGGAAAAAATGACTGATACAAAATACAAACAATATAGACTTACCTGAAAGGCCCAGGTAGCTGGTGCGCTGGCGGTACACGCGTTCTGGGCATCTTCTATTATTTAACTGGTGATCAAGGCGATTTAGTACTATCTCTGCCATTTTCTCAGGGGTTCAACTGAGGCTAAAGCAAGGTGGCTTTTTATAGGCGAGTTAATTCGGTAAGTGGAGCCGCATGTGCACGTCCACATGTGTCCAAGTGGATGCGCATTGAAGCCGCCTGGGCGCGCTCTTGTAAAAGCCCAAATGGGTAGCGGGTGGTTTGAGGACCCGCTATACGCTTTCCCTAACGTGTGTGGTCAAGATAGCAGTTGTAGGGAAAGCTCATAAACACGCCCACGAGCACACCTCCGGGCGCAAATAAGGGAGTCGGCATAATGCATAGCGGGTAGTGTGGCCGCAAGAAAGCTGTTTAGGGATAGTGGGAGCTGCTAAATGCGTAATTCACGGGTAGCGGGTAGTGGCAACGGGGAGGGCAGTGTGAAAGATAGAGCCCTATATCTCCAAAGTATGGCAGGTATGTATCCATTAGTCTGTATGTTAATTCTTGTGCAAGAGTGCGCATGGTTATTTATATACAGTTGTATGTAAACTTCATTTGACCTGGTAAAGGTATGTAATTGAGGGCCAATTCACATTTCTGACTGTTTGTGGGTGTGTGTGGGTGTGCGCACAAGTGTGTGTATGTGTGCGTGTGTGTGTTTGTGTGTGCCCAAATCTTTGAGTGCTAGCGTGTGTCTGCATGTCTAAGTGACTGTGTGTGCGTGTGCGTGTGTGTGTGTGTATTTATATGCACAGTATGTGTGTGAGAGCCTGCATGCCTGTGAGTGTTTGTGTGTTTGTGTGTGTTTGTGAGCCATCATAAGTCACTATATAATTTAATAGGTTCAGAAGCAGTATCACTGTTTGTGGTAGTCTTCATCCTATCGCTAAACTGATTTCCCGGGGTTCAAAAAATCATGTGCCTGTCTGGGTCACTGCCTTCATTGGGTATGATCTGTTACTGAAGTCCTCCGACGGCGGAGGGTAATCTGAGCTTGTGTAAGACTGGTCACGGACTGAGTTCAAAAGAAGGCTTCCAAATCAGCCAGTCACGCACCTCTCTGATCAATATTTTATAATTCACCTCATTATTTTCATTTATGGACCTGGATCACAGTTTCAGTGGCATTGCCTCATGATGATTGGGGGAAGCATAGTAAAGTGTAGGAACAAAGAAAACTGCGCAAAATGCCCACTCCGCTCACAAAATATTAACATTTATGTCCCAGAACTTGCCTTTATTCTATAATTGATCATTATTTCTGTGAGAGATGCAAGGGCTTTTTGTATCATTTATGCCATTCATTGATTATATTTATTCAGTGACCAGATATCAAAAACCAAAAACCCATATCATGTCGTGCAGCCTTATGAACAATGGAAGCTAGGTCATCCCTTTAGCCTCAGGTATGCACTGCAAAACAGCTATGAGGAAAAAAAATCACAATGTATAACTTCGCATTCTATGCAAATTTCCACCCATTTTGGATTACGAAGAAAAAATATTTTAGAGAGTTGGAAAATGTGTCTTAGACCTCATGAAAAAAAAGGGACTCTTTAAAAAAAACATGAAATAGGAGTCAGAGAGAACCATGCAACATTTTTGAAACACTTTACAGGTTAAATGAAGATTGTTGACATTTTTTTCAGAGTTTGTCTCTGCATTGGAATCACTAGGGTTTGATAGCGTAAATGATGTGCCCTTGTTTTTTTAATCAGCAGAGCAGAGCATGTGCAAACCAGGCTAACTTTTGGTTTTGCGACAGCTTGTATCAACACATCAAGTAAAAATTGACATTTTATGACACTAGGACTTTTTTTTTTTTTTTTTTGACTCTTTGCTATAGTATGTTGTATGCACCTATAAAGTATTTGACGTCAAAAAAAAAAAAATAGAGTGATTCATGCATTAGTTTCAATGGAATCATGTAAGAAGTAAAGCACTATCGCAGATCAAGTGAAAAGTGTTCAAACTTTAACAGCCTTTATCTCAAAATCAAAAAGTGTCAAATGTCCATTTTAACTTGATGCGTTCGCACATGCGTACATAGATGCACGGCTGTCCTTAACTATGCGGACATTGATATTCTTACACTCCGGTGTGTGAGATTCTACAATGAACGAGTTAAAAGTAGAGACTATCGGCGTATATTTGAAAGCACTGCAAACCCTTTTCAACCCTTTTCACATTATCGATATTATAATAAAGTAGCTGTTGGATACCCCGTCTGCTCTCTTTTTTCAGTCACCGTGTTCGCATATCGCTCTAGAGAGTGTTGATTCAGTCGCGCCCCACGCATGAAAATGAAAAGCCGCAGTGAATTCGGGATGCTGCTGGGCAGCGATCTCATTTTTATTGTCTCTCGGGGAGGGGGGCTGCATAGTGCGCATCGTCCACGCGGGACACTACGACTCTCGTCCCAGAGGCCCGAACTGAATGAGAGGGGGGTATCGAGCGAAATGCAAGAAGTGTCCGGTTGCTGAGCTATGTATCGAGTCCGCATTTAATGTGACAGATGAGTCCCGATCTCCCGGTGAGTGATTTATACCGGTCAGTGATGAATGACGATGGCAGCAGGGCGCGGTGAGCGATTGGTTGGCGTTTGCCCAGAAGGACGCACGGCCCCATTAACTTCTCGGGCTCTCCGCCATAAAGGAGGAGCGAGAGGGAGAAAAAAGATGAATAGAAATGCGATGAGAAAGAGTGCAAGATCTGTTTCATCTGATTGGCTTTAATTACCGGTCCATTGTCTCAGACGTGGCCCGAATCTGCATAGAGATAGACACATCAAGGCGTCAAAGACGATTTACTGCCATGTGAATTTGCGTCCTTATTTATCCCAGTGCGTGATGCAGTGGGAAATGTTTTTCAACCGTGTGTGTAGAATGTATAAATACAGCATCACACATGCACTAATTCATTCACTTTAGTTTAGTTTAGTTAACCACGCAATGATGGAGCAGTTTCACAGATGCAGATTAACATTAATCCCTGACCAGATCAAGATTAATCCCAGATTTATTCAGTTTTGTTTGGAAAATCTCCATTAATTCTAAGACTGAGGTTAATCAGTGTTTGTGGAAATAGCCCTGTATTTTGTACCAAAAGTAAAGGTGGTGGGGGACAACCAGCATGCCTGGTGGGTTGGTTAAACTTATAAAACTGCAGTTTCAGCGTTAGTTTGGTCATACCGTCGCATTTCAATGTTGGTTTGTTAATATAGTCATGTCAAAGTGCATGTTTAGTCCTACAATAATGTTTCAGTGTAAGTTTGGTCATGAGGATATGTCTGAATGCATGTTTTAATGTTTCATGACTAATGCTGTGTTCCAGTTGAAATAGGAAGTCCAAAATTCTATGTTCCCAGTCGGAAGTTTCAACTGGAACGCCCCCCGAGGTTGGATTTCCAACTCGGAAAGTCGGAAGACCTTTACCAACCTTGAGTTTCGAGTTCAAGATGGCTGCTCCCTGTACCAAAAAAATCAAAGCTGTAGTAATACACTGTTTATTAACATTTCTGTCTTTTTTTGTCATCAAATCAGTCGTAAACACAGTACTGTGCAACTTCTATTCTGTAGACTTGTAGCTACAGTGTTTGTACGAGCGATATACTGCGTAATGCTTTGTTATGAATTGGTATTGCTAACAATTGCTAACAATGGCTATCCTGGCCAGAGTAAATCACACTGACCTCAAGTCAGTTTTCTGACTAGCTGTACTGAAAGTTTTTTTTTTTTTTTGATGATTTGCCTGTAATACACAGGTGAGTTCCTGAAATCTATCCAAAGATAGATTTACATAATTTGTGTCCTTTGTGTGCCATTTGAATGGGATAGAACACGCAGGTAGCGATGACAGGAACAATCGGAATCTGTTGCCCTCCCTCCCACACCTCTGGGCTGCCTATCCCAGCTTAGCTTCCTTCTTGCCAAGAGAATCGCGTCACTTTCCTCACCCGAGGCACCAAGGCAGCCTGGGAATGCTGCACTGTGTGGGACCTGTGCCCAGAGGCATTGGCAGTGCCACTGAGGAGCGCAGCCGCGACCAGGGCACTGAGGTTACAGTCCTCCAATGTTACCATTTCCTGTTTCCCAGCATACATTTCTGCAGTGAAAAGTGTGTGAAACATTATCTAAGCCTTCGGGTTAGTTGCCGGCTACATTCAGGTACAAAGTGAATGTTTTCTAGCGTAATGGAACATAGTCAGGTGATAAGACTGCGCTATATAGCTGTTAACTTTGTCCGGAGCTGTGAAACTCCAGGCCTGGAGGGCCACAGAGTCAGCAGGCTCCTGTTGTATCCTTTCAATCAGGTCTCATTTCAGTCTTCTGGTCTCATATTGAAATGCCCCTAAACAGAGATTTCCACAAGTAGAGATCCAAAGATTTACAGTAAATATGCTGTATTGTATTAATTTTTAAGCCTGCTTGTTTGTGGTGAACTCTACCCTCCTGTTTGGATGTTAAAGCTCGACAGCAGGGAGAGGCAGTCTGCAATCTTCTAGATCAGATCCCTCTCTGTCACCCTGAGGGGGTTTTGAGCTTGTTTCTAATTATTTGGCTGCGATTTCGCCTTCATCCTTTTGTTGCCTTTCATGTTGTAAGGGCGTGGCTCACCTGCGTCATAATGTAGGAGGCCGAGTGAGACGGAGGCTGGCTTTGTAGTCTTGCGTTTACAGAGCGCGCCGTCTGTTTGAGGCCGGATCAGAAAATCGCGCTTCGGGGCGAAAAAAAAAAAAAAAAAAGGCGGTGTGGGGGTGGCACAGTTTTAGACAGTGCCCCGTTCTCCGGTTGATCTTTGCGCTTGGAAAATTTTTTTGCCCTTAATCCACCTCCGTTCTTTCAGTTTCTTTCATTGTCGATCCTTCCATCCCCTTATATTGCTGTTATTGTTTAAGGTTTTCTTAAACCAAAGGGATGCCTCTGATAGATAAATCATTTGCACTAAGAGATCAGGTTCCATCGTCTTCCTCTCGATCATATTTCATCCCTCTCGTACAGAGAAGGATCGGTGTTCGTGAACATCGCCCTGCCCCAGAGCTGGCGCAGCGCTAAAATGAAGGATAGGTCAGCCTGTTGCTAAGCTGCATTCTACTAAGGTGGATGTCTGTGGCATGTAAATTATTAATTCGTAAATGCCATTAATTCATTGGCGGGGGGGGGACAATTTCTGCCTCATAGGTCTGTCATTAAGTCAGCAACACGGAGATGATCTAAATCACCAGACAGCCAGCGTGGCAAAATGTTAAATAAAATCTGAACAGGGTGAATTTATGGAGCTGCCAGCCAAATTGAGATAAAATGAGCGCCATTAGAGAGAGTACTCGATAGCAGCGAATGCTAGTTGAAAACAGAGCATTATGCAGGGATGAAAAGCCACTCACTCTGTGCTCCGTGTTCATACTCACTAGAAAGAAATCCATTGGCCTCTTGAAAAGATGTATCATCTCAAAAAATCCAAAATTGATGCCTATCTTCCCCCCCCCCCCAAAGAAAATGCCCTTCTGCAGTTCTTTGCTGGCTTTACCGAAAGAGCAACAGGCTGCTTATTTTCCCTGGAGGAGATCAAATTGAACACAAAATGTACAGCCCTCCTAGATTTAAAATGGACACTTTCTGCTTTGGGCTATTAATTCTGAACCAGCATTTGATGGGGACACAGGGATTCACTGTGAAAACTATCTTATTAGCCGATCTCAGCAAGCATTTTGGTCTTATTTTTAGTCTCAAAACTGTATTTCTGCTCCCCTTTTTTGCTAAATAAGATAAATAATATTGTCTTTGAGGTGAGTTGCTTTGTCTCATTTCCATGTACGCCTGTGGGGCAAGGGCACTGAACTCAAAACAGTGACTGAAGAGCCTAGTGCTAAGTACTCAAGTCACGTTGTCGCACAAAAATAAGGTGAGGACGGGAAAATGTCTTTTATTGTCACCTGAGTTGTTTTCAAAATTGACATTTTGTGGCTTAAGTACTTTTAGCACTGGGGTCTTCAATTTAAAGCAAGCAATTTTGTCACAAGTTACCTTGAGAAAGTTAAGATTCTTATCTTGAAACGAGTCAAAAATGCATGCTAAGACTTCATATATTTTTTTTAGAATGCATGCTGTTGTGTGGCTTATCTGTAGCATCTTGGCGAGGCCTCAGAACTGCAGCGTTATTGCATGATGGGGGGGGGGGGGGGGATTAGGGGGCAGTTGGGGTGTGTAATCAATACTCCATATAACATCCCACTGGACATCCTACTAATGACTGACACAGGATATTAAGTCATTACATTATCCTCTCTCTATCATCTCCATCACTGGCCGCCAGTGCACCGTGCACACCACCGCCTGCTGCCTTCTTGCACGTATAGATATTTCATTTTCATTTTCTGTTCACAGCCATCAGCCCCATTCCCTGGGCTGCACTCTGCCGCTTCCTGCGAAGAGGCAATAAAGCGCGATAAATCACGGCGGAACGGGACATTAAAGAAAAGCCCTCCAACACAAGAGAGAGAGAGAGAGGAAAAAAAGACGTTATCTCCAGCAGTACAGCTATTTTTTTCTTTTGCATTAAAGATTGAGGCGAGTGGCGGCGTCGGATCTGAAGTGACGCTGTTTGCGAAGCATAGACGTTTTAGCTTCAATTGGGCCTGGCCACAATTAACCTCACCGCTGTCATCGGGATGACGAGTTTTCGCGTTCCGCAGTGTGGCAGAGGCTTCACTTCACTGTTGGAGATTGTGGCTCCACTGCAAAACAGTCTGCCTCACCAAAGGTTTGATAATCAAAGGGCTTAGAACCAGAGCGGGCTTACCCACAGAACATAGTTTTTGAGATTATAGATGTCAAAGTTTTTAAAATAAAAATATATAATAATTACTCACAATATTGTTCACAGGTATAATACACATCATGACACCAATTTTGCATTATGAATCTTATCAACATCTGTCATAATATGATCAAACCTCAATTTTCATTTTTTGGGGTGAGACCACTAGTTCTCAGCCTTTCAATTGATAAGACTGCAAATCTTTTTTTTTTCAAAAGGACTAAAAATTAATTAAATTTGGTTTTTGTTGCCGTTAAATTTTCACTCTATTGACAAATCGAATTAGTCAAAATCATGCTTCTGCCAATATTGCTGAGTTGATCAGAAAAAAAGACTTAAAATGTGACTAGGAATAAGCGTAAATATGAGATTGATTCATTTGTTGGTTTCTGGTGTTCTGCCTCCATTTCTTAATGGGATGAATAACCCTTAGAGCATTTAAATAAATTTAAAAAATGTATACATTTATTTTATGCCGTGAAAACCTATCATTTGGCAACTTGTTTAAAAGCTCTGATTTTGATATCTTACATTATTGAGCAACAATAGTCAATAGTTGCATTTAGCGCTCTTTGAATTCATTCAGGTGAACTTGTGACGGTGTGTTCAGGAACCACTCACGAGAACAGAAATTCCAAAAATCGTGAGCCTTTATTGAAAACAGGGTCAGGACCAGAAGACACAAGAATTGCCAAGCCAAAAACGAAATCCAAAAAGCGAAGTCGACTAGACAGGCAGGGGTCAAAACCAATAAAGCAGATGTGCGACGGTACATAGACAGCAGGCCAAAATCGTAGTCGAAATCCAGAGCAGAGGGTCATACACAGGGCATCCAAAACAGTAATCGTGGTCGTACAGAAATGGGTCAAAATCCAAAAAGACAAAAACAAGAACAGAAGGGCTATGGCAAAATCAAGGTTGGACAAAACAGTCGAGGAGAAACAATAATCGTTTGGCGTACAAGAGGCTCTGCACAAAGGAAAATTGATCAACGTTCTGACAGGGGCTAAACAGCAGTGAGGACTCTAAATAGACACAAGGGCAGTCTCATGCTATGCGGGGTACAGGTGAATTGGATAAGAACTAATTACAGAGGAAGGTACACATGGGGAAGTCCTAAACCACAACAATTGGCAAAAGCCAAGACACGGACGGGATTCACGCAGACAACCTATGACAGATAAACGGATCCGGTCAGGGAGTTCTAAGTGCACAGACAATGAGTGCAGGAAAGCAATTAAGCACGTGCAAGAGATCTCACAGAAACATAAGGAGAGGCAGGGAAAGCAAAGCAAGGGGCGGAGGCTAGAACAGGGCGATTGCTGAGATTGGATTAGTAATAATTAGTAGAGGTGCAGCTTTACAAATTAACCAAAGAGCTAATTATTAAGTTAGTAATATATACATGGATTAGTTGGGTAAGTAGACTATGATACAAAATATAAATGTTAGTATTATTAGTAATCTAGGAAAGGCAAGGCGAAGGAAGTAAACGAGAATTGAAGTAATAATATGAAACACCAGAAACAATTGAAATCACCCGAAGCAGGTAAGCACACAGACTGGGGAGACGGACTGAACCAACTAGATCACAAGACAGGGGAGACAAGTGCGACATAAGCATGACATCAAACACAGAACCATGACAGAACTCTCAAGTTAGTTTGAAGCAGAAGGTTGCAGCAGTTTTTTGCAGTAGATTTTTTACAAAATGACTTTTTTTTTTTTTTTTTACATTCTTGAGTAGAATTTTTCCTTGAACCTGCCACAGTGTCAGTAAATCCAGTGTGTTTTTCCGCAGTGAGAAGACAGCACTGAAGGGCCTGTCAGAGTACTGATGTGCTGGCCAGCAGTCGCGTTGGCATAAACTAACAGGAAGTCAAATGCAATTGTGAATGCACCTACGTAGTAAAAACTGGCATTTCATGACACTCTGTGATTTTGAGATAAAGGCTGTTAAAGTTGGGCACTTTTGACTTGATCTGCGATAGCGGTTTACTTCTCATTTGATTCCATTGAAACTAATGGGTGAATCACTCTAATTTTTTTTTAATCACTCTAATTTTTTGACATCAGATACTTTATAGATACGTACAACAAACTATAACAAAAAGCCAAAAAAGTCCTGGTGTTATGAAATGTCAGTTTTTACTTGAAGCATTTGAAATTGTGATTATGGCTCTGCTTATTCCATCATCAGCAGGGGAAAAACCCTCCTCCTTTTCCAGCCAAAGGCGATGTGAGTGGAAAATTCAGTGGGGTTTCTTCCAGCCTGGGTCTTATTTAAATATAATTTTCCACAATTTATATGGGTTTTGATAGTCCTCACGATTTAACGTAATTCATTAATAGCACAGGCATTTTTGTGTGTTTTTAATCAATGTCACTTGCTTCAAAATTACATGTCATTATAGTAGTTGAATGCACCTCAAGAGAGATCATTCATCTAAACTTCTTGCATGAGTGAAAAAAAAAAAAATTGACTGCTGAAACATATTCAGTGAAATCGAAAGTGAAAGTATCCAGTTGCATGTAGTTAAAACTTGCAAAAATGCTCTTGGCAGCTCTGCTTTCAAACTGTTTGCCTGCAGCATTGAGTCTTGCAACATAGTCTGGGGCTAATAATGGCTATCTGAAGGTGTTATGGAAGAGAGACTTATAAAAATGTCTTTATATCACTCTAAGGCAAACCAGCTCATCTGCAATTAAAGGGAGATTGTTGATGGCACTGGTGCATTAAACGAAGAAAGAATGTTGTTACGCCTAATAGACAAATCAATTAATTTATCTCCTACAGCCTGTACAACAGGGATATTCAACATTATCCAGAAAGGGCCAGTGTGGGTGCAGACTTTCATTCCAACCTAGCACTTACACACCTGATGCTGCTAATCAAGCTCTTTAGCAAAGACTTATGGGGTTAATTAGTAGTATCAGGTACTTGTATATAACTGATTGGTTGGAATGAAGGCCTGCACCCACACCGGCCCTTTCTGGATAATATTGAATAGCCCTGCTATACAAAGTGGACCAAATATGTGGTTTTGATATGGTGTTGACCTGAAACATTCATGGTAGCTATATGATCTTTTACTGGTGATAAATTGGGTGCCTTGCATTTCAAAAGTCGTTCAGATTGTGTTAGTCTGTTGTCACTGTTAGGTTAAATAATCGCAGGAGGCATGTCAGAGAATCGCTCTCACCCTCTTTCCCCACTAAGCAAATGCAGCAGTGGCTGCAACTCCGTCCACTCTGTACCAAAACCGAATAAATCTGAACTCTCTTGAAATTTAAAGTCTGAAGTAGTAGTTCAGCCTTGTATTTAGACTTGTTAACTTTGTTTATTTAGCTAAAGCTAAACTAATCCACTGCACGTTCATAACTTGCCTGTTGGGAAGGGCTGATAGCTGCTGGCAGCTTTCTTGAGACTCACACTGCGCACTGCATTTCCTTGGGTCCTGAGCAGAGCATCTTGCAAGTTCGAAGTCGGTTGGATGAACGGTCATTGAGAGAATCAAAGGACATACAGACAAACAAACGAAGAGTTCAGATGCAAAACCCAGTAAGTCCACCTGACCTCTTTTGTTCTAAAATGAAGATTTTTACCTGGTGTTAAATGTGGTGTCAGGTGTCAGTTGAAGTTGCTGAAGGATTTTACTATGGAATTTACGGGGTTTTGCCAAAACTTGATTTTTTTATTGGCAAACACACATTGAAAGCTTGTCAAAATCACATTTAACTCAATTTTCAAATAAATGGCGTTTACAGGGTTTTGCGTCTGAAGTCTTCAAACATTTCCATTTATAGTTAGAAATGGCAGAAATATTGCCAGTGAATCGAAACATTTTGATCCATCTTCCAGTGGAATAAGAGAATCTCAACAGTCTATCTGCAACTACCAAAAGTAGGCTAATATTCTCAACTTTAAAAGTAACTCTCATTACTCGACTAAAAACAATTTAAGAGTCCAGTGCTAAAAGTACCTAAGTCACATTTTCACACACCATGATGTATGGATGGGAAAATGTCTTTTATAGTTACATAACCCCACTGCCTTGATTTTGTCAAAATGGAGATTTTGTGACTTGAGTAATTTTAGCACTAGGGTGTTCAATTTATAAGAATTTTTTGCTCAGTACTTGACAGTGATGTAAAATCTATGTGAAAACAGTAAAAGCACACCCAGTATTTTTGTCCCATTAACCTAGATTTGGTAGTTTGACGGCTCAATTTTTTCAGCAAGAGCTAATTGACAAATTCAGCCGGCTGAGTTCTGGTGTGGAACCAACACACAGCAGGACTTTTATTATCAGGACTTTAAACGGCTGGAACGTGACACACCTTATTCTTCATTTTTACTAATGCTACATAAACCCCTATGCTGGACATTTACAGCTTTCGAAAGCTGTCCAGACTGGCATCAGCAATGAAGTGTGTGTGTGTTTTAGTATAGGACAGTGTATGGACTTGGAGTGTTCAGGCTGTTTGGAGTGGGCAGAGGCAGGAGAGAAATGGGAGAGCTCTCTGACGCTTTGTCAATAGCTGCACAGCCCAATAATCAGTATCTAAACAATTCAGGCCCATATCCCATTCCCCACTTTTTCCAGCACAGAGATTAACAGTTATACTGAAGCATGGCTACAGATGTTGTTGAAAGATGTGCCTTTACAACCGAAGCAAGTCAATCTCAACAAGTATTTTTGGCGCATATTAATAGAAAAATTATTATATTTTCGCTAATTCAGAGAAAAATATGGCCTATGAGGAATTCTATTGACTCATTGCTAGATTCGCTAGTTGTTTATATAAATTTGAAATACGAAACAACCAGCAATTTAATGCAAGTTAGAATCTTTTACATTAGTGGAAACAAAGATATTGAGCCTGATTGTAAGATAAGATAGACGTTTCTGTGGTGCACCTGTGTACAGTCACCCCTAATGTTTTATTGTAAGGACTCACACACACTCTTGGACTTCATTTTGCAGTGAATTTTCCACTTTGAGTCTGGCCTCCGATTGCACTCCATTGTAGGTGTATCTCACACGGGGCACCAATTCCTGGCAAAAGTGTAAAAACGTCTCTTTGCTTCAGATGGCTATACATCCTCCTATTTTGTTTCAGTCACCTGAACTTGTTAATTAGCTCAACTCTTGTGCCAGGAGGCACTGCAAATTAATGAAATCAGCTACACAGTTCAGGGGATGGAGAAATTCTTGGTGGAAGACTTCTACTTACTGAAACCTAAACTTTCTTTGCTGTTAGCATGTTGACTGATGTTCTGGGTTTGCTATCTTATCTCAGAGCCCAGGTGAGACACACATAGCGGAGTTTGAAGAAGGGCCCCTGGGTGCCATTTAAACTTGTTAAAAAGCGTTACTCGCAGCACTGTCACAGGGAGCAGTCTGTTGCACTCTGGCTGATGTGGTTTTCCTCTGTGCAGGCCGTCGCCATGATGACGCTGTTTCTCTCTCTCTCAAAGCCTTTTCCTCGAAATACCGAGCGGATGAGTCGAGAGCGCTCCGGAAACTGACCTGAATCGCTTTTTTAGCGGAGAACAGAAAACATTTAGCGCCTCCAACTCCAGCCTGCGTCTCTCTGTATACGGCCAGGGGAAAACAGGGAGGGACAAATCTTTCAAAGAGACAAAACACCTCAGCTGTCGGCCACAAGTGGAAGAAATCCCACAGGCCTGGGGCACTGAAATGACCACTGTATCTGTAACTACACACTCACTCCACGCTCTTCCCAGACAAAATTAAGAGACGCACACCGGTGTTACATTCCAGGGGATAAAGAAAAACTTTCCCTACACTGCAAAAACAAACAGCAAATCATTCTCAAGAAGTACATTAGCCTTATGTTTCAGACATGACTTTTTTTTCCTATTAGAAAAATTGCTCAATTTTCTCAATTTTTTTCTCCTCAAAAGGCTTGCTAATGGGAAGTTCACATTTTCAAGCCAAGAGTAGTTTATAACAAGCTGTTTTTTTTTCCAATTTAAAGAGAAAGACTAGAATTTGTCTTATTCCAAGGCAAAACTTAACCCTTAGAGTGCTGAAATAAATTTTTAGAAAATATAAATTTGATTATCTATTCTGTTGAAAACCTATCATGCCGTGACTTGTTTAAAAGAGTTCCCCTGTGGGAGCTCTTTTAAACAAGTCAACACGATACATTTTCAATAGCTCTGATTTTGATATCATACCTTCTTACATCATTGATCAACAACAGCTACGTTCAGCGCTCTAAGTGTTAAAACTTGTTTGACTTTTTTTTTTTTTTTTTTGCACCCTTAGTCAAAATATCTCACTCATATGCAATAGTTTCGTCTTCTTGAGCAAAAGCAAAATTGAGATTAGACTTTAAGTCTGAAAACAAGACTAGGATTCTCACTAAGACTGCATAATATTTATTTAGTTTTTACTGAGCTCAAAACACCCCTATTTTATTTCCCCCCTCACCCTCTCCCCGAGTTGGCCTTTATTGTTTGGGGGAAAAGCCTTTTCCTGCCCCTATTACAGAGCTCTCCTTTCTTATTCTTCCTCTGCCCTCATCTGAAGGCCAGACAGCCGTGCCTGACAGGCGGTAAATCTGTCGCCCGCGTAATCCGCCTCCCATCCACCAGCTGCTCTCTTGGCATCGTGAGTGTTCTGGTCTCCATGGAGATACTCCGGCAGGCCAATGGCACACTAGAGCCTGGCGCGATGCCAAGGCAATCGGGCGGCGCGGGGAGATTTTTTTTCCCCTTCTTTTTTTCATACGTCACGTTTTAATGGAAAGAGGAAAGCAGTAACTCCTCGCAGGCTGCCCTCTCTGAGACAATAAAAAAGGCTTTAGCTTTGAGCCAAGAGCGCACACAGCTAACTGCCCCAACCAGCTGCTGGTGAATCTGTGCCAGGTCGCGCCAAGAGCAAGGCTGTGTGAGTTTGTATGTGTTTATGCGTGCGTGTGTGTATGTGTGTATATGTGTGTGTGTGTGTTAAAAGACAAACAACGCATTGCGCACTTCTGTGGCAGTTCTCCAGGTTCACCTTTCTCTGTTCCTCAATGTGCATATGCTGTCGAGCCAAGCGATACTGCACCACAACACACAGAAACGACGCATTGCTCACTTCTGTAGCAGTTCTCCAGGCTCATTCTGACCTGTCTCCCTACCTCCATATGCATAGCTGCTCTTGCCAAGAGTTACTGCTCCACAACATACAGTATTTCTGTTTAAAGTTTAACACCACTTTGTCTCGTTGCTAATGATTCACACACAAAGCACAAAAACGGTGTGTTTTTGATTAATTTTCTGTCTGTTATAAAAATTTGCTGAGAGCAGCCCAGAAGCTGATAAAAGGATAAGGCAGGACTGAGGTCAGTAGATTTTTAGCCATTTCATTTCTCCAAAACTGTATTTAAAGCTCCCAGTACACGAGGGCTGGTCTTATACCTGGTTGACATTGCTGAAGGAAATCTCCCTGGTTCCCAGCCGAGCCTTGGCCCAGAGACCATTGTAAGGTCCAGCATGCCCAATTAACTCCTTCATCCGAGAAGATGCACACCCCTCACGCTCGTCTGCGATTATCCCACATAATGGGGGCTTCCTACTGATTTAACTCATGCTGTTCCCTCTCTGCTGTGCGTTTGTTTCATTTCTTCATGTTTAAGCCTAGTCTTGACACATTAAGAGCACCTCTCCCACACACTTTCCCCGGGTTTGTGACCAAACTTCGGATTAGGTGATCGTTCACACTGTGGTGTGAATGTTATGCTTCATTGTAGATGGTAAGAGTAATGTTAGCATTATAAGCACATTTTCTTTATCATATCGACTGCTTTTTTCTTTTTTTAACACCTTAAACTGATTTTTGCTTGAGTTTTCCCTTAAATTATGCAATGTCACATACGTACTCTGTATCTACTGGTTGCAGCGCCTCACTGAAGATGCATCACACTTACATTGAGTGATCTTGCACATCATTTCATACATATTTCCCAGTAATTCAGCAGGACATATTTGGGATCTTTGGACACCTTGGGATGTCTACTAGAATTTAAAATTCAAACCAAAGTTCCACACGTTTGAATATAGCAGCTGCATTTGACAAACCTACATAACGGATAAGTCAAAGAGGTAAAGATTTTCACAGATGATAGGAAATGTAATTGAGCCAGTTTCATAAAACAGTGAGCAGTTTACTCGCCACAAAACTTACACTGGAAAAATTTCATCTAAACAAGTGTTATATTGTTATTTTGAGATTTTAAATTATATTTTGTTCTTCTCAAGCGCAAAAGAGTTGCATATTTTGCATTACTGCCGGCTTGTCAAGTTGATGTAATTTTTAGCGATGCTTCAAAAAGTAAAATATTCCACCATAGTGGAAATATATATGATTCATTATCAAGAAAGTAAAATAAATAAGATTTAAAATTTCATCGTGCCCTAGAACTGAAAACTAAATCTGAACTTCCCTGTGGAGCTGTACTCATGCTTTGGTTTTGACAGAGTAAGAAACAGCATGGGGCCTGTTCTGCTGTGCTGTGAGTGGTTTAATGAGAGCTGAAAGCGTGGAGCAGGATGAGACAGATCACACACAGCGACTGGCGGTAATACGCTGCCTTATAGAGTCAGCTGTTTCTCCTCTTGCGCTCCTAAACCGATTTTCAGTCGACGAATAGGCTTGGCTCAGGGGTTTAGACAGGATAAGACAACGTCTCAGGCCAGAGCTGTAAAAACAGGCAGAGACTAAGGGCGCTTTCACACTAGGTTTGGTTGTTTTGTACCGTGCCACAGTACGATTGTCCCCCCTCCCCTCTCCCCCCCAGCGGTCAGCTTTTACTTTAGCAATGTCGATCCGCACCCAAGTACGGTTACTGTATCAGAATTTCGACAAAAGTAGGTGGCAGTATGCAGCCAGGTGGTTTTGAAATAGAGGAATGCACACACAGAAGAAGCCTCAGATATTTATCTTCTTTATCACCTGAGCTGCCAGACTTTCGCACTGCGTTCCGCACTTTTAAGATATTGCAGCCGCATTTTCTTTAGTTTGTCACGGCACTGTTCTATTGTTCTGCGATAATCACACGAATGTAAATACACACAAATTATTAATTAATCTCTGCGTTTCTGTGCGTAGAATCCAGTTGTGATTGTGTGTTTTTGTCTGCCCTAATTTCGAGGAAGCATTTAATTTTTTTTCGTTTGACCAGAGAGATCCTTTTGCCGCTTTATTTGTTTGAACAAAAGAGTCGAATAGTTAAGACGTCACGTAACAGTCCACTTACATGCACAAAATGGTTGCTTTCACATTTGGTACGAGTACGGATAAACCGTGCCCGAGACCAACTCTTCCAAGCGGACTTGAGTACCGTGCCCGAGCACGATATATATGTGTTCACACTTACCAAAGGAACTGGACTTTGGGGTCAAGTGTACTCGGATCCGTGCCCAAGTCCCTAGTGTGAAAGCTGACCTGTTGAGGGAGAGGGGAGGGAGGACAATAGTACTGTGGCACGGTATGGAACCATCATACCCAGTGTTAAAGTGCCCTCAATTGCCCTCAGCGCTGGATACCCCCTCGGCATGCCTTACAGGTGGGCATGCTTAACCTACGACCAACGAAAGATTACGTCAAAATGGGAGCTATGACCTTGCCATCAAATGGGCTTCTGGAGACACCCAATATGCACAAGCTGTCTGAATTTGAGGGCTTTTTCTGCAACAGTTCAGCAGCTAGAACAGTATCAAGCTATCGGAAGACGGACGGACGGACGGACGGATGGCGGAGGGGATGACAATACCCAATCAGCAAGAATCGCTGAGGGGGTAAAACGCCCACCGTGCCAGGGCCTTCAGCCATAGTTTTTCCTCACTGTCCATTGGCGTGTTGAATGAAACCATCCATAAGCAAATGGGGCGAAATGTCTCTTGTTTAGTTTTCTGAGGTGTTATGGCGTCTGTGGCCTCAGTGTTGCAGAATACATTTTGTGGATGTAATTTTTGGTGCATCTCTTGGGGTTCAGTAATTCCCGAGCATTCTGACCAGTCATATACCAATTACGTTAAATTAAAGGTGTGACGACAGTGTGATGGATGCTTGTAACCTGTGTCCGTGGGCAAAATATGACCTGCTAATCATAAGTTTGGAGTAAATAATCTCAAATCTTGTTAAAACTTAGAGATGGAAAAATTATTTGGGAATATGAATATGTGTGAAGTTCCAAACAGTATGCATAATGCCTCCTGTAAAGAATAGGCTGTCGCAAGGCAAAGTACAGTGTACCAAATAAAAACAATACTCTAAAAATTTAAACTTAAGCTAATACACTCTACATGGGACAGAAACTATTAAAATGCTTGTCAAGATTGACTGCAGTCTATCTGTGTACTCATGGGTGTTGTGAGAGATTGAATGGAGAAGCAATATAAACAAGGATTAGGTAGAACCCGTCGACATCCGCTAATCTGTGCCAGACCGAGAAGACCTCTGTCTGGATCTAAGCAGCCAATTCAAGCTTCAAAACTCAGGGTACTTTGGGTGTTTTCAATATTGAAACACTTGTTGTAGAGTTTTATAAACATGTACTACTTAATGCAGATGAAAAAATAATCAGATGGAATTTCGTATCGTCCGACGGCAACAACCATCAGCCGAGTGCTGTGCCCATGCAGCTGAAATTCTCATTGCTGTTGTTATCAACAGAATGCCCAAAACAAGGCAAATACTTAAAGAACCACTTGGCACTCCATAGTTGTCCACCATGACGAAAGCTTGTGGGGAGGGCATGGTGAGGGTAGACTGATTATGTGAAGGGGAAGTCGGAGCATTCATTTGTCATTTTATTTACATTTCCTTGCACTCTCCGTGTTCTCAAGCGAACACCGAGTGCCAGTATTGGTGGGATACATTATGGGTTGATGGGACACGCAGTCTTTAACTCTCGTCCAACCAAGGGGAACAGATTTTTTCCTGTCGCACAAAAACGTTAACAGATATGATCTAATGCTTCTAGGTAATTGTTTATTCATCCTTTGCGCTCATTGTCATGAAAAAACGATGAGGGTATCTCACCCCCCGGGGGTAGGGTAGGCCGTCAAAGTCGAAGGGTGGGGGTTGCCACCAGCGTCAAATTTTGCCTGTTTTTGACACAATATATGCGTACAAATTAGTTGCAAATATTATGCTATTATTATGTTTCATGCTTAATGAACTTTGTTGACCACACTGATTGTGATCCTTATTGATTTATTGATGTAGCTTGTCCTTGTATCAGTAAATCTTGGAATCACAATGAGCAGCAGTGACCAGTAACCTTGAAGTGATCTTCACCTAATAATATTAGAAGTGCATGACTGACATACTTTTACTTGTGTGTTTGACTGGTTACTGTAGTGTAAACTATTTTTATACTGTGCTATAGGCCTACTATTATACAAGTTCATAGAATTGTTCATAAAGTTGTTCTCATAATTCATAGATAAACCTTTTATGCAAGTGTGTTACATTTTGAAGATATTTGTACATCTGTCCGGTGAACTTGAATCATCATTTTGCAAGGTAAGTTGATTTTTATTGTTCATATTCTTATACATGAAAGTAAAATTACTTGCATTATGGGTGTAGTGTTTTGGGTCTGTTGGATGGATAAATGTGGGATTATGTGGGTGTATATTTGAAGTTTGTTGTGTTAGTGGTATGTGGGCGTGGGGTGGGTGTGAGTGTGGGTGTGGGTGGGGTGTGTACATTTTGGGTGGGAGTATATGCTAAACAATATTACTTGATACTACATTATTAATTGAAGTATCAGTAGTTCTAGAGGTTACAGAAAGTTACTTATTTTCAGCTAAAACTAATAAAAATATAAACAAACATGGATTTTTGTCATTTTGATGTTTTTTTCCTAATATGGTGTTGGGTGTTAGTTATGACGTCACTATGACATCATAATGTTGAAATGTGTTTTATTTGTACTTGATTTGAAGAGAGGACATCTGTAGCTGTACACTGATACCAAACAAGATGATGTTTATCGCTTAATTTTGAAATAATGGGGGGGGTAACCTCCCCCCCCTCCCACCCGGTCGGGGGTGTAGTAGAAAAACCCTTGGTTGGACGAGGGTTAACTGATTCACCTCCAACTGCTCGACTTCCACTCCAACTTGATGTGTAGACACAAAATGGAATGCAATTTTTTTTTTTTCCAAAGGTGCTCTCTCCAAAAACAGGTCGTGATGACCTCTCACCTGTGATCTTTTCTGACTAAAATGGTGCTCTCATCTTGCTTGGCACAGCGGTAGAATGTTCCGGGACACAGCTCAGGGCAGGTATTGGTGGCTCACAGAAGAATGCCTCAGCATGAGTCACGCTTAGCACAGCCGGACCTAATAAGGGAAAAATGAAACTGGGAGTACAGTACATGTGGCCGACATTTTGGCTCAAACATTTTCTCTCTGTAACTGCTCATTTTTCACCAATTTATTCGAACGTGAAAATTGAAAGCAATAATCACTCAGGTACATAAATCACTGCGACGGGAACAAACGACAGGAAAAACATTTGCAAGAAGAGCAATATTCATTGTTTACCTTCATCCCAATTTTACAGTTTAATCAAATAATCAGGTCTACAATGTTCCTAGATTACGCTATAGTGAATTGACAATGTGAAGTCTGCTATCGAGGACTCATCTGTCTTATTCCAAAATAGCATTTTCAGACAAGAATTACTCTACATTACCACTGAAACACATACCATGCGGCTTTATTTGAATGATTAAACCTTCCTGTTTTCTAAAATGCTAATTTTTCAAGGCTAGAATCCAATATAGGTTTGACGGCATATTACGCTCACTCTGTTTACGTTTGTAATGACCTTTATTCGGCACAAAAATAGACAAGATTAAAGATAATGCAAATGCGGTTGGAAAAAGAAGATAAAGGTGTTTTTTTTGAAGCAGGATAAAACTGTCGGTTTTCTGAGAACAAAATACTCTTGTGAAATCGGAGGAAGGAAACAGGTGCTGCGGTTGAGTTGCCCTGGGAAACCGAATGAAAGTTTGCTTCTCGTGGGCCTATAGTTTAGTGATAGGCCTGGTAAACAAGGCAATAATGCACAGCCTTGGAGAGACTGTCTTGTGGGCACAGTTTATAGTTTCATCATTAATCAATGAGTGCATAACTACATAAAATGCTGTCTTACATTTTTGAAGACGACAGGATAACGTATATAAATTCTGAGTCACTGCTCTGTCTGGACAAGGTAATTTAGTTCACCCACTTCCTCCTGAATTTATCTTTGATCATTTTTCTTAGAAGAAGACAGCATTGTGAAATATCTCAAAACATCTCGAAGGTAACATATCAGATGCTCATTCTGCAACACAGTCGACTACTCTGCTGAATTCTTGGAAAAAAAAGTTAATTCCATTGGACAGTCCCATGGAACCTCCCTGTCAAATGTGCCATGATATTACTGTGTCTGTGTGAATACTACACTGAATTGGAAACAGCATTTCATTTAATCAGTCTCAGCTCATTTTATTTTAGCAGCTGCAAATTTACATTTCAAAGATACAATTTACTCATCTTTCATTCTCTTTTTAATCAACATTTTGGGAGTGATTCTTTGTAAATGTCTTTGCTGATCTCACATGTACGAGTTCGAGTGAATACAGAAATTATTTCATGGATTCTTCTATGAATATGTTAAGCAAAGGGAATGAATGAGGCTGATTATGGATTAGCATGATTAAAATGTAATTCTGATGCTCAGAGAGGTTGTAGTATTTGAGTCATTTCAATGCACGGTACATTAAGATTCAACTCCTGATGTTTATGAACATCTTTACTCATGTGTAATCTGTTTGTGAAGTCACAAATAATTCAACCTGGAAATTGTTTTGTGCTCAATCTCCTTTTCGTTTCAGTCTGAATTATTATCAACACATATCACATCAGCCATTTCCTTTAACAAGCTGAAATAACCCACGGGAAGCTTCAAAGCACAAGTTATGTGTCTTTTTTTTTTTTACCAAAACACCTCCAGTTGATCTGTTTGGATGGGTGATAATAAGCTGCTATCCTTCCATCTACATCTTCAGAAATCAAGATGCAGCGGGGGTACATTTTCCTTCTTAAAGGAAAGATGCTTTATATGAACCTTGAAAGATGCAATTTGGGTGGTATCACATACTTTTTACAAGAAAGAAGGGAATTAGCAGACCAGGGATGGAACATTCTGGTGCTATAGGGCCAATGTGTTCGTAAGTTTCTGTGAATGCTGTGTATTTTTACCTGTCCTTTTTAATATCTTTCTCCACATACGCAGTCCCGTCCCTTTCTCAGCTTTTTTCAGAGTGTATTCTGCATTCGGCCTCGTATTGAAGCCTTTATCACCTGCTTCGGTGGGAGAATTTTCTGGTGGTAATGGATGACCACAGGAGTCTGTGGATGCACTGGAAACATGTAAAGAAAGACAGGATAAAGGTGCATAAAGGAGTAATGGGTGCATGCAACAGCATTTATCAAAAAGCCCTTTTTTCATTACCATCAGGAACATACAGTACTGTAGGTCCATGTCTGATGTAAATTTCTAAGGTCTTAACGCATGATGGTCTGAAGTCAGCACCTGCTACGCAAAAATATAGTCTTTCCTGCCACCTGGCATCGTTGGTCAAAGTTTTGTCCTTTCCGTTCTCCACAGCTGCAGCAGGACCATGGACAGGGCGGCGTAGCAGCCTTTCAAATATTAACCGCGAGTCACCTGCTTAATCTTGTCGGGGAGCGGAGAAGTTCTACTTTTTTATTCATTGATGGCCTTGAGCCCGCCAGGGATCCTGTCCACATGTGCGAAGGTCACGTTGCGAGAGATTCAGATGCCGCTGCGACGTCAGCCACCGTCGAGCCGGCCACTAAACATGTCCCGCGTGAACTCGAATGAACTCCAGATGCTTCTGTCTCGCCCTCAGTCTTGAGTTCTTCTTAGCTACTTATGAAACGCTGTTGGGCCACAATAACAGGTAGCAGCCGCTGGTGCTCAGTTCGGATAGTCTAACCCACCACAGTCTGAGATCATATCAGTGCAGCTATTGTGTTGATTGTCTTTCAAAATTCTGACTGAATGCAGGGTATGATCATAACGACCAATCAAAGGGGGTAATGCTTCTTTCCTTAGTTAAGGGCCGCAACTAGTAGCAACTGACTTTTGTTCTTCTTTGGTGGAAACTCGCAAAAAAAAAAAAAAAAAAAACAGTCTTGAAAAACAGTTGCAATTTTTTTATTTGCCTGTAATTCAGGCTATTTATATGTATTAATTGCGCTTATGTATCAAGTGGAATGTGTTTCAAATTAGGACAAGGCTCAGGAATACCAGTATATTTTCATACAAACGGCTTGAAGTTGAACTCTGATAAATAAAAAGCAGAGCTGTACTTACGCACTGGAATGTGTCTCTCTTATGTAATTCATGGATAACACAGGGAAGCTCAAACCTGAAAATGTACATTTTCTGTCATGTTTCATAAGTGTTTCTTACAGTGTTTCATCAGTGTTTCCAATACTATAAAAATCGAATTAATGTCATCAAGTACTTAAGTCTTATCTTAAGTACTTGATGTAATAAATTGATAGGATTTAAGATCACAAACCTATCAATGTCTGGCCAAATGACTAAATAAGATTTAACAATATTGTCAGTTAGGCAATTTCATGATTCAGTAAAGGGGTAAAAAAAAACTTAATTTGTTGGGCAAACAGTTACTGAAAACAAACAAATATTTTCTTTGAGAGATAAAAACAGTTTGTAAGTCTTACATGAAAAAAACACTTTTTAAGACTGAGACTCTCACAGTGTGAGTGCTGCAGGTTTCACGATATACTGCCACTCATAAACTTTAAAACAACACCGCAGGTAGATAAAGAAAAAAGTGGACAATCTTGAGAAACAATGAAATCGTCCGACAGGCCTGACAAGTTTATCGCCTCTGTGCTTTTGAAGATGTTACCCTGAAAACAGCCATGCCTTTGCTGAGATAATGGGTTTCGCTCATTCTCAGAGTTTATAATTGAACTGAACAAAAGTCCAGGAAACCCAGAGACATTATGAACTGGCGTGGACAGACCAACCCATCGCAGTATATGTCTGTGTCGCTTCATCAGTCATCATTGTCTCCATAGATATGATGAGCAGTGTCGGCATTTCCAGCTAGACCTTGAGTCTGCATGGCTCGTGTGTAATTAATTTATTTAAAATTTGGGCAGTCTCATTTTGTCCTCAGTTCGTGAACAAGAAGCCTCTCTCAGCTTTGCATTCATGAGACATAGTAAACTGCATTATGTTCACTGTATCATTATTGAGTGCAACAGTAATTTGGCAGTGATGCGTGACTTCTACAGGTTTGACTCTCTTCCACCACAAACTGAAGTATTTTACACCTGCTATTCTGTTATTATATGCGGACCCTAATTACTGTTGTTTGACATGTCCAATCCCCCCCTAATGTGGGATACCCAATCAGTGGATTATGCACAAGCATGCTCGCAATCAACTCATACTCCCGTCTTGAGAGAGTCCAGAGTGTTCACGGTTCTCCCACGAAACACACACCTGTCAGCTGCCACTGCTTTTCACTCGTGGTTTCAAACCTTGCGAACACAGAATAAGGATGAAGGAAGCCAGAACGTATGCTTGCTTAGAATGTATCTGATGAGCACCCGGATGGCCAGTTGGAGACCCTAAAGCAACAAACTGCACTAACCCAAACCAACTGCACCCCTCCCATATCCCTGAGCAGTGCAGAGCCTATTGTGCACTGCTCTCACTAGGCTGCTGGCAACAGTCCGCACAGGCTCGGCTGAATTTCAGCCGATACCGTGGAGGTTGGACCGCAAGCGACACCATTGTGGAGTGAGCCAACCCAGCGGCCGGAGCAGATGTGTTTCATCATGTTCCACATATTTCTCTCCCCCTGCCTCTTCTCCTCCTGTTCCACCTCTCTGATGCCACGGAGCTATAATGTGGGAGACCCCAGAAGCTAAAGATATCATCACTCATCGTGACCTCCATAACGAGGTGTCTGGGCTGCTAACCAGGAAACTGCAGGTTCAAAGGCATTTCTGTCAAAGCAGGGAAATGCGCGTTTGTCGAAACAGAAGGTGCTTAGTGCACATTTCCTGCTCAGCTGTGAAAAAAAAAAAAAAAATGAGTGATGTGAACTGCTGGAAAATTAAAAGGCCCAATTTTACAGCTTGAGCATTACTGATTTTTTTCACTGTGAATTTGAATTTATTTTCTCTACAAAAGTACAAACATTTGAATCATCCACGGTTATCACGGATGATGTTTGTTTAATTAATTTCATCGTGACTTGAGGAAACAATTCAATTAGATTTGCGCACGTTCAGTTGAATAACTGGGTCACACAAAGTCCAACGCTTTAAATCTCCTTAAATCCCCAGAATAAGCACTGAGAGAGTATTGTTTGCAAAATTATGATTACCACTACTGATGCAATATTCTTCACTTTGAAGAAAATAGCCCTTGAAATCTCTCTTAAGCAAAGTCCATATCTCACCAATCTCATGCAATTAAAGGATTAGATGCTAATCTGAACTGTAATCAAACTGTATAAAATGTGAAGATTTTTCCCCACTTGCATTTCAAGCCCCTGACTGATATCATAATTAAAATCCCCTGCAGGTTTCTTGGCTCTCAAAATCATTTTTTCATATGACCTGGGGACACTAAAAAACAAAAAGTGTAATAACAACAATCATTTGTAATTAACATATGGTGGTAATTCACAAGGTATCCTAGTCCTGCGCTATGCAGTATTCATGAAAAACATTTCACGCATGAAACCAAACTGACAGGATTTATGTAATCATTATGCAAAACAGAAATTATGCGCATTTTTCGGGCCATCCTTTTCCCTGGTAAGAGAAACTTGCTCGCATTTTACGGAGTCTTCGTGAGTCAGCAAATATGTCACCGAAAAACCTCATTCTAAAAATCATCAGTTTTCAGGAATCCAACCACATAATACATAACAGGCTAATAATATCAGACAAGTAATGTTTAAAACCCTGTTCCTCCAATTATGGTCCTCAAGGGCTGAGAACCTCTGGTTCTCCACTCTCCCTTTATCTGGGAGTCAGGAGTAAAGGCAGTCTGGCCAATAATCATTGCTAATTGTTGAGTTAATTACCCATCAGGAGAGAAAACCAGGACTGGATTTGGATTTAAGATCCAGATTTGAGGATACCTGATTTCAAGCGTTGCTCTGCTATCAAGAGGGGATTCACAAACCTCAGTCCGCAACAGCATGGCATATAAAAGAATGACATTAATCCTTCAAGATATAACATCAGAAATGCATGGTTGGGAAGGGTCTTACCTCAACATTCCTCTGCTGATGTATTAACTCCTTAAACTCTAACTTTTCACTTAGGTTTTCCTTTAAGAAGATTCAGCATCTTAAAAAGCATATTGTACATATTGTAGGACAATGTCACATAGAATATATTGTATCTGCTGACTGCAGCACTTAACAGAAGCTACATCAGGTTTTGAGAGAAATATTTCAAACTCAGGTGGCCATGTTTTTATGGCCATCCATTTACATCAAACGGAAAATATCAAGATCTTGAACATCATTTTACACATATTTCCCTGTCAGTCAGCAGGACATATATTAGGGATCATTGGAAACCTTGGGATCTCCACCAGAATTTAAAACAGGCCTGAAGTTCCACAGGTTTGAATATAGCTGCTGCCTTTGACGGAACCATATATGGGTCCATAGATTTTATGGGGTCAATGACTATATGAATTCAAAGGAGCTCTAGACAACAGAAAACATTCCAAAAACTGTTCCCCACAAAGTATTAACTGCCAATTTTCAGCCGTGTTGTTTTCACTTGTAATTATGGGGTGCTGGGTGCCAGGGAAAGAATCCAGTGTTTCTTGGAATTGGTAGCGTCACGCTGGTGTATAGAAACGCCTGCCAGGCTTACTCCTTTAATATTTTCCAGCTGTTTCAGCGGGACACTTGCGAAGAGAGAATAAGATGGTTTTGATTGAGTGAAGTCACTGTCAGGAGGGAATAAGCTTAGCATGGGCTGTTTCCCTGAGGAGAATGCAGTGTGCAGGCATTACAGTGTACATTAAGGACGGTTCCTGCCTGAGACCAGACTGCTGATATGGTCAAAATTTCCACAGCCTCACCAAAGGTATTACTCTGCAAAATAAATGAATGAATTAATAAATAAAAAATAAACATTTTCCAGTTTACATACATTACTTTTGAGCCTTATTTCCATGACATTTTATCTAAATAAAGAACACGATTGCTAATGTGGTCAGGCAAGGTTATTTACGTTTGTATTTCAATATATGTCAAATGAGTGAGGCTATTTCACTAGTTAAGCAAAACTTGTTGAGAGAGACTATTTTTGTAGTAATCTTTGGCCTCAAAAGGAAAAAAATGGATGCTGTGAACAAAAAAAAAAAGTTATTGCTCTGTATCCTAAATTTTGGCAGATAATGGAGCAATGTCCATCCATCCATTGTCTCTCTCACTCATTCCATGCAATGGTTGCAGGGGTCAGAGGGCAGTTGATGGCAGCTGGAGTCTATCCCACTATCCAATGGAGAGGAGACAGAAACCCCTGGATAGTTTGCCAGTCCACTGCAGCCTACACACTCAATATTCACCAACACGCTCATAACTGTGGGCGGTCTAGAGTCTTGAATTAGCCTAACAAGCATGGCTTTATACAGCAGTTGGAAACTCGAGAACCCAGAGGAACCCAATGCGAATAAGGGGAGAACATGCCCCAAGCCCTCATCTCTGTGTGGAGTTTGTATGTTCTTCCTGGGTTCACGCTCACCACAAAGACATCTTGTTCCGAGATTAAAATATGAAAATTAGCTACTACTACTACTACTACTGCTACTACTACTGCGTCAAGCTAGCTCGGCTAAGACATTGGGTACATTGAAAATTAGCCCCACGGGCAAATTCCAACACATTTGTAGAAATGAAATTGATATGCATTGCCGTGAAAAAGATGATTTAAATATTAAAACAGTGATATCTCCTGGTGTCCTTTTAGATAAAATCTGCAGTCCACTCAACAGGTAATTTATCCTGTCTTCTTCAAATTGCGTCTAGTCATGTGCTTTAATGTCAGGATTCGGCCGAGATAGAGTCTGACTGTAACTCCCTTTCTTTGTAGCTTGCAATAGGTTACATCGTAAAACTTTTGTAGCTGCAATTTTAGCAGCAGCCCAACTCGCAACAGCTCAGAGAAACCAAGGAAGGTGCCGCGCTCCATTCTGCTGCGAATCTATAAAGGGCGATGTGCTTAGCTGGTGTGCGTACAGATCATTTGTGGAGCCAATGCCAAAACTGTGTGGGTTAATATAAACAGGTTCTTGCCGTACAATCCTCACGTAGTTCAGCACCGGCTTTGAAAGCATGGAAATTAATCCTAAATAGCAGGGCTGGGTGTAGTTTAAACCTTGCGTTTTTGGAGAGTCAGTGTCCATTTCCTGACCCGGGGAGACAAACCCTGCGAGGTGACAGAGAGGGAGAATTAATCAGGTTCAGAGTGACAGATGAGTAATGGCATTAGCCTGGGGCGAGTTCATCCTGGGGTTTAGCGGAACTGTCTGAGTCTGCCCTGCTGGAATGAGAGCCTAGCGCTAAGAAGATACATCCTCTCGCTTGAGTGCCTGTCCGCCAAAACAGCTGCTTCCTCTTTTCCGGGGACCTCGTTCGCCTGGCCTTGGAGCGTATAACCCTGTCCAGTCCTAGCCCTTTCAGAATCTAAATTCGGTAACACTTTACAATAAGGGTACATTAGTTACTGCAGTAATAAGCATGAACTACCAATGAATTAAGAGTTTACTAATGCATCAGAGAGCTAAATAAGCATTCTAAGAGTTTAAGGCTTAATACCTCAGTCTTGCAGCCACCATTTTGTTCTCAGGAGAACGCGATGAAAGTAGATACAATAAGCTATATAGACGTATCATTGGTTTATGGAGTTTGAGTCGGGATTTCCCCTATGATCAAAGTAGTGAATTTTGATATTTTTATACCAACCCGAAAAGGGATAAATGGCCCTTAAAATGGAACTACAAAGAACTCACAAAATAATTGACCAGGGGCGAAATGAACAGAAGCGTTCTTAAACTTGGATCAAACAGACTCCCTTTTTGGGTGGGAAGCTGGAGCAACACACAGTAAGTCCCATGCAAATGAATAGTTTGTGGTTTGTACAAGCCAATATCAATAACTGAACCAATAATTTGTTTCGAATTGTTAAATCATTAAGTTTCCGAAGGGCCCAACTCCAAAGAGCACCATTTTTCAGCAAAGGGAAAAAAAAAAAACTTCATTTTTTTACCCAACCCATAAATTTCTACTTTATTTCCTTTCAAGTGGGTTTTATTGGGATACTTTCAGCTGAAATTACAAGACAGTTACCTTCTTTGTCATAAGATATTCAGACCTCTCAGTCACTAGAGTTGGGCCTTCTAGAAACTCAATGATTCAATTGTATTTTATCAAACAGAACCCAGTGGGATCATGAAGGACCATCTTCATATCTCCGCAGTCATGACCTAAATCTCCAATGCTTTACAGTGTTCATGAAACGCAATGAGGTTACTGAGAACTGCGTGAACATGCTGTGCAATGCCAGTCCCTGTCAAGGTACTAAGTCTGATTAGGTATCTTGTCACATTCCCAGAAGATAAGTGATGGGAAGGTTTGATTGTTAATTATAGTAAAAATTTAGGACTTCTCTGAAATTTTCAAAATGCAGATTGAATTGATTGAGTCTAGTTTTGCTGAGCAGGCCTGAGTAATGCAGGAAGTGGTGTCTCCGAATCTAACTCTTAGCCATTTCTGGATACGTTGGATATTTTTCCTGTCATGTACAACACACCTTAAGCAAAGAGTTTACTGTGACAGCACTTGACTGATTCAGGTTGCTGTACAGGTCAATGGGCTCTTATGTTTGTGTTTACATAATCACTAAGCGACCTTTCCTTTGAGTCTTTCTGGCTCTTTCTCAAAGTGGGTTTTAGCACAGAACGTCTCTTTTGTACACTTAAGGTTGTGTGAATAAAAGCATACTTGTGTCTCCGAGTGACAGGCGAGGAGTGTTGATTGACTGAAAACTTGACAATTAAAGTGTCCTCTGACATTACACAGAACTAGCCAGGAGCTTAATGGAGCATTTTTGTGTGGTGTGAACGAGCCAGAAAAATGATACATACTTGTCAGAACAGAGAGAATATTACTCACCCTGCTGTTATGTGCAATGCTTTTATTCGAGTACTGCTGTTTACCATGCATGGGAATCATTAAAATTTTATTAGTAACGTCATAGCGGTGAGAACTGAAATCCAGAGCTTTTGAAATGGGAATCAGAGTGAATATTTTGTTCAACATTTTAAGCTTGTTGCCAGTGACTCCTTGTTTGTAAGGAGTGAGATGGTTTTTTTTTTTTTTTTTTTTTTTCCCCATGTCATCTCCAAGAATTGTACAGAAAACACACTCCTCTTTTCTGGCCGGTTAGTCAGTTTGATCTATGAAAAAAGGCAAGTTTTCATGACGCCCAGTTATTGAGTACACATGGTGGGCTTGCACACTATTTCTCAGGATTACATAATGTCTTAAACCAGCGACAGAACACAGTGTAATATCGGGGTACAGTGCAAAAAAACCAAAAATGAGTTGGTGTCAACAGGAATTTTCATCGCTCATTTAAATTCAAAATCATATTTATATTGCATTCTTGCTCAGCAAGGCCGAGGTGGGACAACCTCCGATATTTGCTACCTTTCCAGCTCACTCTAATTTAAATCTAATCAATGTTTTCCACCTGAGAATGAAAAAACATTTAAGTCTCATGACACAAAACTCTTGTTATGACTGACATTCACACCATGTTTTCCACAGAAAGATAAGGTTGGGAATGAAACGCCCACACGTAATCATCTGAGATGTAAGCTTCTGAGACAGACTTGGCTGTTTTATTTCCTGTAAAGGGCTTATATGAGGACGCTTCCTCAACTACTCCTTTCTGTTCTTTCTTCTTCTGCTCTTTGCTTCGGCCTCCCGTCGTTTGATCCCAACGGGCGGAATCTTGGATGACGAAGGGAATGTGACGGCTTCATGTCCCCTCCCCCTCCCTAATTCTCGCTGTCCCCCCTCACACTGCCCCCCCCCCCCAAAAAAAAAAAACTCACCCCAGCCCCCCAACCACTGCAGGAATGTTAGCCAGAAGGCTACAGCTGGCTTTGACAGCCGCATCGTAATCCTTCCTCCAGCCTCCGTCGGGCCCAACCCCCATAATCTCGCACCCCCACACCCCTCCCCCTCACCCCTTTCCCCCCTTCCCTCTAAGGTCCACATCCGCTAAGGCCCGCTTCTGCCCCCTATGCCTCACAGGGACTGCTGTCCGTCAAACGCGTGTCCTTTACTGTAACTGTAAGACAGTTCTTCAGATCCATATGCAGTTTAGAAATTAATTTTTTTTAAAAAGAGGAGTTCCCTTTTTGAAGAGAATGATTTCTTGATTTTTTGGTAAAATGAGTCAGTCAGTGTTCTGAAATCTGTTGTTTTAGAGTGGAGTGAGACTGAAATTAGTGGCTAATTAAGCCTTTGAGTGCACTGCAAAAATATAAACACAAGTCAGTCCAAACAAGTGTTTTAGTATTAAAATCTCATTATCTTCACATTTTTTTCTTTTTTGTTTCAGAAGACAAAAATGCAGCTGAAGAATCAGAACAAGTTTCACTCATATCAAGATTTTTCAGAGGATTAAGATTTCTTGTCAAGCAAAAAAATCTACATAAAACAAGCTGAAATTTTCTAAAAGAAATTTGCCTCATTGGAAGACAAATACGCTCAGACCGATACAACTGGCCTTTTCAGCATGGTGGGGTATCGGAATGTTCCTCTGGTTTACCACTGTTTCCAGTCACAAGTTATGATCAATGATCATTACATCAACACTGTACAGAAACACTGTAAAAAAAAAAAAAAAAACTCTTGTGGGGTCAATAAATATTGCTCAAACAATTACACCAGCCATATTACTGTGATTATCAGCAGTAACCGCAGCAAATGCTATTTTAAAAAATGCATTTACCCTTAATTTAACCAGAAGGTCCCATGCGAAAGCAATATATGCATGTGCTATAGGCTAAGCCATGAAAATGTGGGGCGTAAGCACTTCTAAATGTGTTCCAATATTAGCTTTTGTCCCCATCTTTAAATTAGGATTCAGCTGCTCAGTGCTCGTAAACCAGCTTCATCGGCTTCAATCCAAATGTTTGCCAATTAAACCAAACAAGATTACATCAATAAACTAACAACAAAAAACCTTTAAAAGCCAGTGGGGAATATTCATTCAATCAATAAATCAAGAGCTGTTAAAAAATGCACAAAATTCAGTCAGGCATTGCTATTTCAAAAGCCTTTATTTTAGTAATGACATGCATGCAGACTATGTGAGTTGATTACAAAAATTTTGCCAGCCAACGTAATTGCCTTTTGTGGACAAAGGAGCAGACATTCACCCAATAGCATCTGATGTCTGTAATACACATCTTTAGTGATAATGTTAACTTCTCATTGCGCTGCAAACCTAGACACTGCAGTGCCCTGCATTGCGATTACCTCAAAAAACTGCGACAGCTAACTTACTGATCTTGTGTTCACAGCACTTAGAAGCATGGTAAAATAACTTCTCAAAACATTTACCATATTTACAACCCCAATTCCGAAATAGTTGGGACGAAGTGTAAATTATGAATAAAATCAAAATGCAATGACTTTCAGATAACGTGAGCCAATATGTTATTTACAATTGAACAAAGATAACATTTCAAATTTTGAAACTGAGACATTTTACATTTTTATCCACAAAATGAGCTAATTTCAAATTTTCTGGCTGCAACAGGTCTCAAAAAAGTTGGGACACAGGCAAAAAAGGGCTGAAAAAGCAATTAATATATAAGAGAATCAGCTGAAAGAACATTTAGCAAGTAAATAAGTTAACTGGAATCAGGTGTGTAACATGATTGGCTATAAAAGGGATGTCTTAGAGAGGCTGAGTCTCTCAGAAGTAAAGATGGCCAGAGGCTCTCCACCCTGTGAAGGTTTGCGTAAAAAAATTGTGGAATATTTTAAAAACAATGTTCCTCAACGTTAAATTTCAAAGGCTTTGAAGGTCTCATCATCGACAGTGCATAACATCATCAAAAGATTCAGAGAAACTGGAAAAATCTCTGTGCATAAGGGACAAGGCCGAAGACCTTTACTGGATGCCCGTGATCTTCGGGCCCTCAGATGCCACTGCATCACTCACCGGCGTGATTCTGTCATTGACATCACTAAATGGGCCCAGGAATACATCAAGAAACCACTGTCTGTGAACACAGTCCGCCGTGCCATCCACAGATGCCACCTAAAACTCTATCATGCAAAAAGGAAGCCATTGTTGAGCATGATCCAGAAGCGCCGTCGTGTTCTGTGGGCCAAGGCTCATTTAAAATGGACTGTAGCAAAGTGGCAAAGTGTCCTGTGGTCAGACGAGTCCAAATTTGACATTCTTGTTGGAAATCATGGGCGGCGTGTCCTCTGGGCTAAAGAGGAGAAAGACCACCTCTCCTGTTATCGGTGTTCAGTTCAAAAGCCAGCATCTCTGATGGTATGGGGATGCATTAGTGCATATGGTGTGGGACACTTGCATGTTTTAAAAAGCACTATGAATGCTCAAAGGTATATAAAGGTTTTAGAGCAACATATGCTCCCCTCCAGACGACATCTATTCCAGGGAAGGCCTTGTGTATTTCAGCGGGACAATGCTAAACCACATACTGCAGCTATTACAGCAGCATGGCTTCATAGTAGAAGAGTCTGTGTGCTGAACTGGCCTGCCTGGAGTCCTGATCTTTCACCGATTGAGAACATTTGGCGCATAATTAAACGAAAAGTCCGTCAAAAGAGACCCAAAACTCTCCAGCAGCTGGAAGCCTGTATTAAACAAGAGTGGGATCAAATTCCAATGGTTAAACTCAAGAAACTTACCTCCTCAATGCCCAGACACCTCCACTCTGCGTTAAAAAGAAGAGGGGATGCTACACCATGGTAAAAAGGCCCCTGTCCCAACTTTTTTGAGACCTGTAGCAGCCATCAAATTTGAAATGAGCTCATTTTGCGGATAAAATTGTAAAATTGCTCAGTTTCAACGTTTGCTATTTAATCTCCGTTCAACTGTGAATAAAATACTGGCTGGTGTGATTTGAAAGTCATTGAGTTTTGATTTTAATCACAATTTACACTTTGTCCCAACTATTTCGGAATTGGGGTCGTATTTTAAAGTACTTTCCGTGCAAGGCAATAAAATTGGCTTGCAACTTTTTTTGAGATGATCAGGTCCCCCAAAATATTTGCGTGCACCACACTAATATTTCCCAACCCTGCTCCAGGCGTACCCCTGCCCAACACATTTTAGATGTCTTCCTGGTCTGACAATCAGTTCCGAAAATCAAGCACTCGACCAATGCGTTGATCAGATAAATCAGGTGTTTTAAATTATGGAGACATCTAAAATGTGCAGGGCAGCAGTACTCCAGGAGCAGGGCTGGTTAACACTGCACCATACTATCTGAGTTTTCACAGCACTTCTGAAAGTATACAATTTTCTCCATAAAACCTACGGACACTTTCATGGATCCATAAAATGCAGCCGCTGTATTCAAACCTGTGGAGCTTCAGGCCTATTTTAATGTCTAGAGGAGATCACAAGTTTTCCAACAATCTGAAATATGTCCTGCTGAATGGGAAATGTGTATAAAATGATGCACAAGATCTAGATATTTTATATTTGATATAATGCTACGGCCGGATGGAAGACATGGAATCCAGGGTTTGAATATTTCTCTGATATGTAGCCTCTGAAAAGTCCTGCAGCCAGCAGATACAGAATATTTATGAAGACCACAAAGGGAAAATGATCAGAGTCCAAATTTTGCATTTTTGTATATTTTATATATTATTATAAGATTTTATTTTTTTTCATATTTTTTCAGTGCTTTGTTTCTAAGATCGTTTTGAATTTTTAATTCATCATTTCTCCACAATGTGAAAATGTGACTCTGATAATTTTTCCATTGTGGTCTTCGTATGTGACGGTGTCCGAAAACATGGGGGAAAAGAATGCTTTTTCTGACTTTGAACCAACTTAAGGGAAACCTTAAGCGAAAAGTTAGAGGTTAAGGAGTTAAAGTTAATTCATAATTCATAATTAATTCGACTTGATTTGCACCTGTTCCTTTGCGTTCTGCATTGATCCACACTTCTACAGCAGCAGAAACAGTTCGTGACTTAATCTGCTCACCTTTCGCATGCATTATTATACACGTTTTCATTATTATTATTGGGTAACCATGCGTTCCATTCCCTAAGATACTCTCTGCCAGCTGCGCTAATTACATAAACCTACTATGTAGTACAGTGCTGTATTTTGAGGATTAATTGAGATTGGTTGGATAACACATGTCAACAGCATTGAGGAAAGCCATTAAATGGACTACAGCAACAATCTCTTTCTGAATATTAAAAGCTACGTGTCTCTCCACTCCTTGTCTTTACAGTGTCTGATCAAAAGCCTTTTAAACTGTGTTTTTCCTCAATGCCTTAAATGAATTAACCACCAGAGTACAAGGATGAATGTGAGAGTGATATATCATCCCTGAAAAATACTTATCTGAAAAGGGCCTATGACAGTGGTAAGGCCTTTCCCTGGGGAGGTACCTCCTGTGGGTACATGGAAGTGTGGCAATGGTCAGCAAAACATACTCCATTTGTGCCTTTTTCAGTAAATGGTGCCCATGAGTACCAAAATTTAATATTGTTTTGCTTTCAATGTACTTTTTGACAAATTTGTTGACAGAAGAACAAAAATGCTCTCCTACTATTTCTTCTAAGGTGTGCATGAGGCAAGGTGAAATACGTCTTATACATCAAAAAACAGATAAACATAGATGCAGTGTATCTTCAAGTTGATAAGGCTTGATGAAGAAACTAACAACAGCAGTTTTACAATAAGGTAGGGTAATATTCCATATAAAACTAATACTACGAATAAAATTGGGCTATGGATTTTGAAGAAATCACGTTAATTCACATTGTGAATTTTGTCTATAACATATAGTGTACAATACACTATGAACAATCAGATGTTACATGTTGACACTTAATATTATGTAGCTGGTTAATTGCTGAAATATTTGTACATTATGTTATATGGGATATTTGCCACTGACCAAGAAGATATGTAACACCTGTATATTTATTAATCACAACCACATATACAGAACTCCAGGTGTGCAGAAAACTGGGATGAAGTTCGGAAAAAAATGCAGACTCCCAATTATGTACACATTTTTAGCCTAATGAAAACAGCTTTTGCACCTGTCATTGACACAAACAGTGAGTAGGATCATTTTAATCATATTTTCTTTTTCAAATAAATTTGCTTTCCTCTTTCATTTGTGAATACAACCGCAGATTTGCCACATGAAAAGGTTGAAACAGGGGTGAAAAAAGCACAGGAATATCATGAGCTCACCGTGAATTAACCAAGCCATCAATCCGCTATTACAGCTAAGCGAAGCTATTAGGTTCTGTTGTGTCTGTAAACTGAGCACCTCCACTCTGCTCGGCGAGTTAGATAAAAACGGCCCCTTGCCAGACTCAATCACACTGACACAAGCAGAGAACTAGCGTGTTCGCGGATAGCTGCGCGTTTGTTTATATTTTTTGGCTCGTAAATCCGAGTGAAATGCCAAGGTAAATATCAACATGATAAAGTGAACAATCAGGCTGCATGTCAAGGATTCAAAAATTAAATTGCCACGTTCCTAGGATAAATACTCTTCATTGCGTGCAGAATTATGGCTTTTATGAACTTCTGTTTCCTGCTCAAGAACTCGTTTTTGTGTTTATAATGTTAGCTCCTCACAGACAACATTGTCCTTTGCTGCATGGATAGAATAGTATGTCGCTTCCAGTGAGCCAGAATCAGTCCAGCAAGGTTCCCACCTTTAATTTTGCGCTGTCGCTTTCTGTGGACTTTTTTCTCAAATGAGCGTGCAGTTGAGAGGACTTGGGGCTCCACTCCAGACCCCCTTTTGTCCTCGTAATGAATCGAAAAACATAATCGGAGTTTCCATCGGGTCCCCCCTTTCACACTCGAGGTCCCTGGTCAGGTCCTAATTCGGACGGACAAGTGGGGGTACGGGGGTGGCGAAAACAAAAGAGGGGGACCAAGCAATGTCGTCTCCTTCAAGGAGGAGGAAGGTCGGGAGAGGCACCCCACTCACGGACTGTTTCTGTTGTTCGGGGGGTTTCTAGGAAGGGCGCGAGGAGACAAAGAGATTAAAAGGGACCTCCGACGTCATTAAAATACGAGGAAATGACGGCCGTTCATTGTGACGCCGAATGAAAAAGCGAGGGGTCTTCGGTTGGGCGGTGGGCCGATGCCCTGTTAGGGAACTGTTGAGACAGGTTTCGTTATAGAAACATTGATGGGTGGTGTTTTTCCAAAACTCGCCCCACATCCACTCTCACCCCTCCCCTCCCCCCACTCCCCTGGGCCTCCCCACACTGTGGCATACTTATGTAATATTCATATTTGTCTTTCTGATGATGGCTGTCATGAAGACCATCAAAGGAGATGTTTTTAACCCTGTGACACCACGCTTTCACCTAATGGGCCATAGGATGGAAGGAGATGCACCCGTTCAAATTATTATTGACATAATGTCAAGCCACACAACTGCACCCCCCCCCCCCAAGTATTCATCTCTGCTCATCCAGGAGAGCCCTAATAGGGCACATTATACTGTCTTCATAATGGGTAGCTGTAGAGACCTGCAGCTCTCAAAGATCGCTAAAGTAAGTGGCTCATTATGCGGCCCGAAAAGTCTCTCCGTACCTTTTTTAATGGACGCTATTCATTGCATTGTGTGAGTTCCTCTTGCCTATAATTAATCCTGTTCCTGGTACGATGCGCCGCAACCAACATTTACATTGGAAGCTATTCCAAGGCCTATTTTTCCCATTATTACCAAATTCTATTAGTCAATACTGCCTCTCGATGCGGTTTAGAACACATCGGGCTGGGTTCTAATCCAGGGCTTAGTTTTGTTTAATGGTTTGCCATTGATGATATTCAAATGTGGGAAGTGATGTCATTATAGTGCCAGGTTGTTTTGCTTTACCCTTTCAAGATTAAAGCTGCTTTCACACCGGACGCGAAACAAATTTTTCGCACGACAGATTACATTCAAAGTCAATGCAAGACGCGAATACATGCGAAACGCGTGTATTCCCGTTTTTGCATTGACTTTGAATGTAATCTGTCGTGCAAAAAATTTATTTTGCGTCCTGTGTGAAAGCGGCTTAAGTCTGTTAAAGCTGATGTTGCATTAAAATTCCCTGTTACCATTCTCAAATTCTGTTGTTTGCAGTTACCAGCAGTGATTGTTCACCCATTCTTGAAACTTTGGCAAAAACATGTCCCACTAAGAAAAGTGCTATTTCTGTTGGAAATTAATAACATTTTCATGAATAAAAAGAATCAAGGTTATAATCAGGGGGTGCTTTGCACATATGTAAGGTTCTTTTATCGGTTTATTTTTATTTTTTATTAATTTAATGATTATATGCTGGCCCATTGCCTACAAAATCGGTTGTCCTCGGATAGGAGATAATCATTTCAACTTGATTAAAAAAACAAAAAGTAATAATTGAATTGAATAATATCTTTACCACATGAAAGAGTACATTGTAATATGTATTAAAAACTGCAAATAGTGAGTTTTGAACAATATTCACTATTATTTTGTGGTTGCTCAAAATGTGTCCCACATATTTGTCACCACCATCAGATATTTATAAAATGCAATAAAATCAGGCAACTACAAGGTCAACTACATTCCTGAGGACCCCCTTTTCAAACCTTCAGCTCTACTGCATGCTTCAAGATCACTCAAGCTCCTGTAAGTTTGCTATTTTCTCTTAAACTTGTTCATATTTTTGGGCACTGCAACTGTTACAACCATAACATGTCAACACTGTCTCTTTTGTATAAAAACTATTAGATTAGATTATGACATAAATGTATACTTTTTAAGAAGAGGTCTGAACTAGCTAGCAACAGAGTGGAAACAAGATGGCTAATATGAACAACTCATGCATATCATGTGAAAGAGTGGGTTTTTGTCACCACCGTCAGACATCACCACTGTCAGGTTTTCTGCCTGACAGTGGTGACGTACAGTCTGACGGTGCTGACAAAAACCTCCAAATGGTCCTCAATGGAGGCTAGAATATAATTGTTGATCACAATAAATACCAATATGACCTGTAATGTTTCATTAACCTCTTTTATATTTTTATTTATGCAATTCCCCCTATATTTCTTCCATATCGTCCAACCCTGGGGGATGAGGTGTGCCTTCCATCTCTCTCAATTCACTATTATGCCATGTTCATTTGACTTACGTCATTTTGGATGCACATATGTCACTTATTGAATGTTTGCCACAGTGCTCACAATTTTTATTTGTTATCTGTTCTTCACGTCCAATATACAGTTTACAGTCCAGTTTACAGAAGTATATAATGTATTATTTTATGAGTAGGGGCACTAGATGACAGTACAAGATGACGTCAGTAATGCATCGTACATTATTCCTACTGGTAATGACTTTATTTTTTACTATGATGATTTGATATTTGATTATATGAGGATGGGGTACTTTTGATAATGATATTGTTTAATTGTACCTTATATCCCTTGAAAAATGTTTATCACAGTGCTCAGGATTGTTATTTTTTGGACCAAATAGTTAAATAAAGTTGTTAAGCAAGAAGCCTTGAGTGGTATACATTTTGGAATTATATGTTGTAATTAGGCCACTGTCACCACTGTCAGATTTGCATCACCACCGTCAGTTCTGAAGTTACCACCGTCAGAGGGAGTTTTATTTGTTTTAAATGAATATGCCTACAATATGTTTCTTCAGTGCTGTTGAGTTATTAAAGTAATAGTCTCTTTTAATACTAAAATATGTTTGTTAAATAAAAAAAAATACTTTTTCTATTTAGGCTTAAAGTAAACGTTGTGTGATGTTAGATCTTTTATAGGAGAACACGTGAAACAGTATAAAAAATGAACAAAAGTGAATATTCAACATTTAACAGCATATATGTGTACTAAGAATGTCAGATAATGATTTAAAAACTCTAAATACATATTAGACCAAGTAAATAAAAAATAATTTGCTTTTTATTGTGTCTGACGGTGTTGACAAAAACAAAGTAATAACTGGGAAAATGCCTATTTTATTTTAAAAAAAAAAATCAAAATGAGGAGGTTGCACCAGTACATTGCTGAACAGCCAAGACCTTGGTCTATAATGATATACCTTCAGATTTTGTAATTTAACTAACTTTTTATTTTCAAAATTAAAACCTGTTTTATCCAAATTCCCAAGAATCAGTGTGTTACATCATCATTAGAATGTTCAGTACAGAAAATTCTGATCTCATACTTGTGATCATAGGCTGTGTTTGGACTTAGCGCTTGTTGCTTGACAGCTGTTAATACATTTTGCACATTGCTTGGGTGTTATATTGCCATATATTATGCCTGCTATTCTTAATTATTATTTCTTTGCCATGAACAAACACCAAAAGAAGATATGCCACCAAGCATAGTGGTCTAAATCTTAGGAACAGCTTCTATATGTTAAATTTTGGTGTGCCTGGCAACCATATAGTGTCCTGAATTAACAGCTGAGATTATCAACAGCATTACTAAATGGTTGAGACACTATTTAGTGCTCTATATAGTGAGTGAGAGTGTACATTCTGGATACAGATATACACGTTAAAAGAGTTGATCACACAGTGAAACATCTTCAGGGACACAGAACAAAAGCTTTGTGCTGTAACTTCTGGGGATGTTTGCTGCCAGCTGCAAGCATTTAAACGCTATAACAGGGCTGATCTAATAATGCTCTGGCTTGATTACAGAGTTACGGGTCAGCAGTGCCAGCTGGAATGAACTTGGTCGCATGTGCTGGACGGATATTTGTGCTGGAGCCTGCGTTAAGATTATGTCACTGCCATATGCCAGTCAACCTCAATATATGAGCCTATGTTAACAATGCATTAGCGTCAGAAAGTGCACTTTAAGCAGTTTTACAAGCAAAGGTTTTTATGAGCAGAGTGGCTTAGGTCACTTGTGTCAATATAGCACGTGTTTACAGTAGCATTCGGAAAATTATGGCGAATGTATTTTCAGAACAAATTATCTGTGGTCACAATTCATATTTCTCAAGCATAATTCATTTATGAGCATATACACTCAGATAGTTTGTGGGTTATTATAGTCAGCACTGGCCTGGCCATCCCATAATGCACTTCCTATTGATTTTTCGATCAAATACAAGCCCTATGCCAAGTTAAGGACATTCAAAGTGGCCCATCACTGTCAACTTAATTAATGTCTAGTGTTTGACTGGTACTTTGTACAACAGCAAGAAGCCAGAGACTGTCCTGTGGAGACTGTGAACAGGGACCTGGTGTGTTTTGAGTCACCTCCAAAATAGTGATGGATTTTGAGGGTTGGCCTTTGCTTTATGAATTGGATAATTGGTCACTGGTTACACTGGAATGTGAGAGAGATTCCCTCCTTGTTGCCTGGAGACAGACGTTCTTCTCCTCCTCAGAGGCCAGTATTATGAGCAAGCAGGGTGGCATTGTGAGCTAATCACCAGCTTTCGCGATTCACTCTCTGGGAGGGTTCCTCGCAATCGATCGTAGGTCACCACAAAGAATTGGGGCCCAGTTTCAGTCCATCATGCTGTGAAATTTAATCTGCCCTTACAATGAGGCTGCAACAATGCAGGAACAAAGCCCGAGCATGGCTTTAAAATCGTAGCAATGCAAATTCATTCATATCCGAGCCAACGGCGAATGATGCTGCAGGGAGAGTTTTGTTTTATCAAGTGTATCTTATTTACAATATTAGAAATTGAAAAATCTTGCTTGGAACCTCTCATCTTTGTACTGGCAATTGAAAGTAGGATGGAGTGTATATGTGAGAGGGTTTTAAGCACAACCTGTTGAAGAAATTGGGCAGCCTCAAGGAATGTCTGCAAAATTACCCATTGGGTTCATTTCAAGTGCCTTTCAATGATGCTACACTCTTGAAAGGAAATTAATCAGAACCAGGATGAACCACAGATGATTTTGGTTGCAGCAGGCTATCATCAAACTGGGTGGGAGAAAGGGCTTTCATTTCTGGATTCCATCAAGAAAACGAGCCCATTCAGAGCGAAAAGACGAATTGGTCTCGTATCTATTTTACTCTCTTTGAAACACATGATATAATGCCTGACAGCTCTTAAACTTGAAGCAGTTAGCCATGCTTTATTTAAGACCACCACCTTATATAAGCATCATCCCCGTGGATCAGTGATGTAGTGGATACCTCTCTCTCTCTCTCTCTCTCTCTCTCTCTCTCAGTGTCTTATTTTTCATCAATTGCAGATGGTTGGGGCTATGCCCAGGAAACCCACAGCAAAGAGTGCTATTACTGAATTCTCAAAGTGAGCTGGGTGCTGGGTTATTTGTGGCCTGGATCTCTGTTATGACTACAGCCCCCTGCCCCCCATTCCCCCATCCGCCCCTTCTGCCCATCGTACCCTCCTAGACAATGTGTTCCTCGGTGAGAGGTATAATCAAGGGGTTTTCATCTGTTGCCTTAAATTTCAGCTGTGCCATGATTGCACCTTCAGCACTCTCACACGTCCCTTCATTATTTACAGATTTTGACATCAATATACTGGACTTTCATTGGCAATTCAGAAGCTAGTGTACACAGCATAGATGAACTACCCCAGGTGTTGAAATCAAAGCGTTTGTGGGGCGTGGGAAAGCTGTAATTAAGCTAATTTCCTCAGTGCGGCAAGGACAGAGAATATTTGAATGCCTGTTCATTTTGTCATTAAACAAGGAAGTAAACAATGACCCCATAACATATACAGATACTGCTTGCATTTAAAAAGCACTGTAAACAAATTATTTTCAAAGTTGTACCTTTGTATCTTCCATTAAATTTTTTTCATTTTCTATTTGCCATCAAGTATTGTATTTGTGCTCCTTTACCAATGAATAGTCCCTGTTTGCTGTATTGAAACTGCTCATTTTTGCCAGCACACCTATTACTGATTGAAAGTGGCAAGAATTTGGCCTTCTTGAGTTAACAGTTGACCTTGTCAGTTGCCGGTGTTTGAGCAGTTCGGCGGCCCATCTGCCGTTCATCTTTTATTTAAGCCGCGTCAAAAGAATGCACTGATCAATCAGGAGACTGCTGACACTGTGGACTAAAACGGTGACTGAAAAGCTGAAAGCAGAAATTGTATAAATAATATGCGTTTGATTCTGCAGACCTCTGTCACCGTTTGCAGACAAGCACCGGATTCAGCACTAACAAATAATTCATGGTAATAACACGTCTCCCAACCTGATGTCACAATTGATGACATTTGCCCTTTGTGAATAGGAATATTTTTCAAAGGGCACAGGGTTCAAAGTAATTTGGTGAAGACAGTTCAAATCATGTGTGCCGGATTCTTCGTCCCGTTTGCTACCAGCCGGTCGAAGAGCAGACATATGGGCCGTTTCTGAAAGCGTCAGCGAGACCCTTCGCAGACTGCATTTCTAGGCTGCTACGTCATCGAAGGCGGCTCCATTTTGAACCGTGCTTCAGAATACAGCCGAGAAATGCAGCCTTCTTCTCGCCTGATATCAGACGGAATTGTCGACGTGGAAACTGAGTGCAAACGAGCAGGCGATTCCGACTTGTATTGGGCAAAACGAAACCTACATTTCTTGGCTGTATTGGAAAATGCTGTCACGATGGGAACAGCCCGAGATGATATCGCAGCCAAGAAATGCGGCCCACCTAAGCTGCAACCCGCGCTTTGAGAAATGGCCGCTGTTTGCAGCAGGCAGAGGCTGCTCCGTGTGTTAAAGAGTTACTCAGTCTGGGAGGAAAATCATCGCTCGCAATTAGGACAAAGTTTTGCTTCAGCATGGCGGTTCGTCAAAAGAATGAGTCACTGAAATTTTGGGAGCAACATGGAGTCCTCGCTCCTCAGCTGTTGCTGAGTAGGCAAATGCCTTCCGCAGCTAATGGGCTCACAGAAGTGAAGAGCGTCAGTGAGTTCCCTGCTGTTCTTTTGGCGTAGCAGAGATTCTCGGCACACAAGCCTCTGGCCATTGTCAAGCCAAAGGGCTCAGTGTCACATTAGCGTCTGTGAAAAGGGGTGTATTCTTCATTTGGCCGGAGAACACCATTGCAGTTCAGAAGAACGCCGTCCGCTTTCCAAACTACCTCCAGACGCGAGGGGGGGGCCTTGGTGAAGACAAAAGGAGCGTTCAGCGGCCTGATTGGTTCCAGGTTTTTGTGCAAACGAGCAGAGCGCACCGCAGGACGAGACGCAACGTTTCATTCTGCTCTAACTCCAAAGCGAGCTGGATCTCCCCCCATGGACCGCACGGTGGTCTGCTAAATTTGAGCTGTTATATTATGGCTTTTCTTCAAGGAGTACGATGTGGCGTGAGCGGGAAGTAGCAAAAAAAAACATTATTTTGGGAACTGAAAGATGAAAGATGACTGCCATACATCATAACTGCAGTAAACCGGGGAGGGGTCTCAGTGTTACCTACGGGAGACCTACACTGACCTTACAGCCCCTTTGAACACGGGTTCGAGCGGAGACCCTGCCCCCGCTCCACACCATTTGGAAAGCGAAACGGACACGTCTAGACAACGTGATTATTTATTCGTGAGCCGAATGTTTTTTTTTTTGACCTCCCAAGGAAAGCGTTAGCACGTTAGCGAGTGGACAGATGCACAGTCACAGCCCCCTCCCAGTGAGGCTAACATTATACAAACTTTCATTTTTTTTTTTTTCTAAAGGAATGTGCGCCCTGGCCAAAAATAACGCCCCCACAACTCCCTCCCCTTTGCCTAGACCTCCCTATGGTATTGCCTTCACTGCGGCGGTATATTCTATAGTATAACTCCAGACTGCACGTGGATCAGCGGCTCGTAACATGAGCACAGCTGGGATCTGGAAAGGGGTTCAGGAATGCGGTGCGTGTGAGGACAGGCTGTGTGCTTTTTTGGCGGGGGGGGGGTTTGAGGAAGAACCGGGGAGCTCTCAGAGCGATTTAATCCAAAAGGACCATCGTCCCTGTCTCCTGTCTCTGCTTTAGTCAGGACCAGGTTCATTGCACTTGAAAAGCACTGATACCAGCCTTTTTAAGTGGGTGTGAGGTCATAAATGTGTGATTAGAATATTCAAGACTGAACACTCTAATGCTGTTATGATGTCACAGTCTACCGGTACACAATTACGACCAGGCAGCTGAAACACATGGAGTTCTGGAACATTTTGGGCTTGATTTGCCTTGACCTGTAGCGCAAGCAGGACCCGATAACATGGCCAGTGATTTGTAACAAAAAACATACTGGCCAATCATAGGCCATGTAATTGTTTTTGCATGCACAAAAAACAGTTTTGCATGTGCAAAAGATCTGAGTAAGTCTGGCGCTTAGACTTAAAACATTCCGAGCAATCCTGTTCTTCAGAAGGATGAAATTGAGGGAGCCACTCATTTTAATGACTGCTGAACTTTTTCTGTCCCGACTGCCAACCTCACAATGTTCTGCCCAGTACATCCAAAAAAAAAAAAAAAAAAAAAAGACACTTGTTGAAGTTAGGCTCTTGGGAACTGAAGACCACCTTATGGCTAACTTTTCTGGGAAAATATCAAGGAACTTGAATGTTAAGGGTTGGGCTACGTACAGGGGGCCAACAGCCATGCACCCCTCGGATACTACAACTAAGAGTGAGTCGTGATTGTTTTCACTGGTGCCTGAGGAAATTTGGAGGACGGGTTCCGGGAATCATATCCACATGTAGTCATTATTTTCCCTGCAAAAAACCAACAGAGCATGTCAGTTTTGACAAGTCATTTAGTCTTAATATTTAGATTTTAAATTCATACTCTTTTTTTCAATAAGAGAAAAGAAAATACAGTATGTCTAAGAGGTGGGGCTCAGAAAGATTTAAAAAATTGAGAAATCAGAGCCGTCAGACAAATAGCAACTTAAAACATGTTCTTTCTCTACTTCATTGAGAAAAAAATTAGATTTTGAATGTAGGACTAAAATACAGGACTACAACGCTTGACAAGACAGACATTTTCCTGCAGCGTGCAGCTCTGCCTGGTGTTCTGCAGAAAAAAATCTTTGCTGAGCAGTGCATAGGGTGCCTCCTGTGTGCCCATGATGCTATCGACCTGACGCCAGTTGAGGCCCTGCTCCCCGTAACCTGGGCAACGGCACATGAGAGGAAGAGTCGACATGCTGTAAATTACACCGGGGAGCTTGCGGCCTCAGAAAGCATGCTCTTGTTCTCATGTGCAATGGGTCCCATCAAAAATACTGAAAGGGCATCACATTCAATAGGACAGGGGGTTTAAGTGGACACAGAAGTCTTTATTGCGACGCTCCATGGACCATCATCTTCCTCTCAAAGGGTGAAGCTCAACATGCAATACAACATGTAACCATGGTGGTTTTATCACTTTTTGGATAAATCATCAAACAACTTTGACATGTGGCCACTGTTCTCTTTTGCTGTTGCTGTTTTTTGGTATTTGGCATATTTTATCATAATTTTTGATGCAGTTCCTCTTGACACTTTAAATAATGTTAAATTTTTGCAACATGCACAGCCAATATTTTGCCCCTGTGGCACTCTGTGAATATTCTTATCTTCCTTTGGAGCCTTGCCTAAAAAAGAGCTGCCGGTTAGATCGCTCTGAAGCAGAGATGTCCTGTAACGTAACATTCAAATTTATGTGAAAGACTGGTGTTGGTGCTTTTATGATTCTGCCTCAAAGACTACAAAGTTAAGGCCATCTTTTGCACTTCGGATTTTTTGTGCCATCAGTATTTTTTCAGCCTTCTACAAGTGTTTAGGGCAGGTGAAGCATATGTAGTGAAATATAAGGTTTAATTTTGTATTTTCCTCACATTAAAGACATCAAGTTACAGGTAAAAAATAGTGTGTCACATAGTGTATGTTTTTCCAAAAAAACCCCAAAAAATAAAATGAAAACTATATATATTATATAGTTATATAGTTATATATATATATTATGGCTATAATGTCCTCACACGAGGCGAAAGTCTGTGACATCTAATGATGTGGGGCTTCTTTGTGCTCAGGAAATGTTTCCTCACGCAACTGTCTTGGGTTCATTTAATTTTACAGTAAGCGATGCGGCACTATAAAATTAAGTGTACTCTGAGACGAGATGCAGAGAATTTGGAAAAGGGGCTAGCGTATTTATAGCTGCCTCGGTTAGCATCTCTGGACGCTGCGATCCCACTGCTTAAACCACTTCATTCACCGCCAGGCGCTCGTGGTTTCGGTCCACGCTGTGCGATCGACAGGCCTGCCATTTACCGGCACAAACAGGGCCGCTTTGTCCTGGACAAACCGTGGCACTGGTAGCTAAAGAGAAGCTCGTAATTTGCTCTTGGTTTCCTGATAAAAGGCGAACAGAGCTGGATTGGACTCCAGCTTCTCAAAATAAAGTGTCCAACTTGATTAGCGTCTGCTATGATTCCTCTGCAGTCCACCAGGGAAAGGGAAAATAAGAATGAAAGTGGAAAGGAGGGGGATAAATTGAAGACAAATGCCTTGTTTTGTTTGATTCATACTGTAAATGTTTATATTTTCGTGATTTTATTGCAAAGACAGAGAGAGAGAGAGAGAGAGAAAGAAAACCACAATTGAATGTGACTTCTTCACAAATTTTTGGAATGTGACACTGGAACATTCCCTCTTAAAAATAAATTCCCTCCACTGGTCCTGTCAGCAAGTGTTGTTATTTCTTCTTCATCTTATTTCTTACCATGGATCGGTGGTCTGCCGGGGGTATATCCATGCCCAAATACCTCAGGCAGTGAATGCTGGGATAGGTTCCAGCTCCACCACCTGTGACCCTGAACAGGAATAAGTGCTTAGATAATGGATGGATGTACTTTTTCCTCCCTCATCTTGCACATGTTCTCGTGGCCTGAGTGAGAAAAGTGGAAGCCTCTCGGCCTTCCCTGCCCTGTACCCGTCGACAGCGGGAATTTTAATCAGACCGTTCCGCACGAAGTCTGGGATTAATCCCGGGGCAGTCGTCTGAACATCCGGGGGCCAAAATTCACATTCGGACCCCCTCTGCAACCGTAGAGGCTCAATTGATGTTAATCTGCATGAGTGACATATTGACTCGGTTTAATGATTCCATAAGCCCGGTAATTAACAATGTAAATCTCCGTAGAAACGAGCGCACTGCTGCGGCGATCCCTTGAGAAATCAAAGGGCTGCATTCAGGGGTTATGTTAATTCTTTTGGCCCGCCCCCTCCCCCTGATCCGCTATTATTCCTAAACTCTACTGCTCTACTCAATGCAATACTGTATACAAGCAGAAAAGGTAGGTTTTTGGGCTTATCTCCCATGTGGGAACCTTCTTGTTTCTTTATGCAACCCTATATTACAGGTGTTAAAAGTGAGCAATGCTCCACCATTTTATTTGACTATCAACACTCCTGGCCTGAGCTCAAAATATTACATTTCAAGCTTACCAATAAATTATTGGTCAGGATTTTGCAAGTATTAAACAAATAGATAAAGTAACTTAGTATGGCATAACTTTTCATTTTGATTTCCTTAAATGTTCAAGCTTTGTGGTAATTGTAATTTTTCATCTCTGCTTCATGTAAAATGCTGTCCACAGTTTTATCCTTTCCTCTTTAGAAAACAACTTTTCAATTTTGGGAAGAAAGCCTTTTGGAAATATTCTCCTGCACTTCAACTGACTTTTTTACTGTGAAGCAGCTCAGCTTCACAGTGGAGCAGTTGCCAGATTTTTTCCCCGAACAGTTTATTGCAGCAAATGTTAACAGGCAAATGGTGGTGCAGAAGGTCTTAGGAGTGCATTTGTTTAATCCGTGCTGATTTTCTGACCAATAATTTGTCATGAAGACTATTAAAAACTTAGTATTTTGCCGTAATTTGCCCTGGAGTATATAAGAGAGGGTTCCTTTATTGAGTCGCAATATTCCTTTGGAATCATTTTTTTATAAGTCGTTGACACTTTTAAGAGCCAGTTTTTATAAGAGTCAGGCAGATTTCTATTAGAGGGTGATTCATAACCCCTTCGGATTTGTCTGAAATTTTTTTTTATTGATAGATAGATGTTAAAAACGAACAAAAATCACATTTTCTATCCTTACTAGGGTCTGCTTTTTTTTAGAGGGTCCTGGAATATCGGGGTCAAAATCAGCCAAAATGGCAAAATCACTAAAATTAGGTTTTTGAATGCTTGTATTTCTGTGCGCCCTAAGTGAGCCAAATTGATTTACATTTGTGCAAGTCTATCGGGTATGGACTCTCCAAAAATGTGCAAATTTTGGCAGCTGACTTAGGGCGCAGCCCATAGGTGGCGCTGCAAATCACTACTTTTTGTAATTATGCACACTTTCCCAGGGGTTGTGTGGCTTGCACCCTAAGTCAGCCAAGGTATTTTATGCATGTCATGATAGACCAGCACCTCTTATTTGGATTTGGATGAAATTACGGCGGCTGACTAAGGGCGCACAAGTATAGGGGGCGCTTTTTGCCGCCAAAAGGCGAAATTACCACATTTTCGCACAGCGATTTCTCCATCCGCCCTAAGTCAAAATTAATGAAATATGGCTCACGTTGTCACTCAGCATCTCTAGTGTCAGTGGTAAAGAGAGTTCCATGGCTGGTTTTGGTATTAACCCTTTTTGCACCATTTTTGTTAGGCCACTTCACGAAAAAAGCCAAATATGGTAAACTGGGAACTTTCTCCGATTTTCATGAAACTTGCAGGATTTGCTCCCTTTATTTATGAGATATAAGGTTATTTGAAAGTGCTACTTTTTGCAGTTTAGTTCCAATCTTGCCACCAAGTGGTGGCCTATAAGCAAAGTGGCTTGCCACACTGCACTCAAACTTACAGAACACCTTTCTCCCAGTTAAGGAAGCAAATCCTGCAAGTTTCGTGAAAATCGGAGAAATTTCCCAGTTTACCATATTCGGCTTTTTCATGAAGTGGCCCAAGAAAAACAGTGCAAAAAGGGTTAATACCGAAAGCAGCCATGAAACTCTCTTTACCACTGACACTAGAGATGCTAAGTGTCAACATGAGCCATATTTCATCACTTTTGACTTAGGTCGCATTGAGAAATCGCAGTGCGCAAATGTGGTAATTTCACCTTTTCGCTGCAAAAGCGCCCCCTATTTTAGGCGCTTTAAGTCGCCCGTAATTTTCATCCAAATCAAAGTAAGAGGTCCTAACCTATAATGACATGCATAAAATACCTTGGCTGACTTAGGGCGCAAGCCACACAACCCTGGGAAAGTGTGCATAATTACAAAAAGTAGTGATTTGCAGCGCCACCTATGGGCTGCGCCCTAAATTTTCACATTTTTGGAGCGTCCATACCCGATAGACTTGCACAAATGAAAATCAATTTGGCTCACTCAGGGCGCACAGAAATACAAGCATTCAAAAACCTAATTTTGGTGATTTTGCCATTTTGGCTGATTTTGACCCCAACATTCCAGGACCCCCTAAAAAAAACGGTCCCTATTAAGGATAGAAAATGTGATTTTTGTTCGTTTCTAACATACATCTACCAATAAAAAAATTTCGGACAAATCCGAAGGGGTCATGAATCACTGCCTGCCTGACTCTTATAAAAACTGGCTCTTAATGGCCTCGCTGACATCCTTTCCTGTGCAAAACCATTTCAAGTGAGATGGTGAAACAAGTGAGGAAAATGCTTCAGCTGGTCTTCTTTAAAGGCACTGAGAGATAAGTATATGTAATTTTTTTGCAGGTGGTCTTCCTGGAGCAAACTCTCCATCACTTGTGGCAATAGACTGCAAAAAAAAAAAAAAAGTCCAATCAAGTGTTTTGGTCTTGGAATGGGAACTTATTTTTTCTTTTCAGAAGACAGTACACTGTAAACCCTGACAAGTGTGGTGAACTCAGATGTTTTGTGGAAACCGATTACCTCAAAAAAATTGACTATGCCAACTTAATGATCTTGTATTCACTTAAAAACATGCAAAAAATAACTATCTCATTTTCTTTCAGTTCCTTCCACACAATGCAATTAAGTTGGCCTACACAATTTTTTTGAGGTTATCGGTTTCCACGAAATGCACTATCAGGGTTTACAGTGTAGTAGCTTGTTTTAAGTTTTGTTTGGCTTCACAAATGAAATATTCTTACCCCACTGGAAAATCTTGAAATGAGTCAAAATATATCTCTTCATTCACAATGGTGCTTTTCTTATTTAGCCAGTAAAAAAATCAAATAATAAGATCTTAAATCTAAATGCAAGATTAAATTGAAGGCCTGTGCGGAAGAAGTGCTAAAGTCACATTTTGCGTGCGTCTGTCGGTAGACAAGAGTGTGGGAGTCTTTTTGTCTTTTTAAAAGTGTTCCTCTCGGGCCTGATCTCCCTGCATACCTGAGGCGCGCTGTTCCCTGAACAGCACCTCGCTCACCGCCCACCTGACTGATTTTCCCAGGCAGTCGGTTGGTTCGGTTCGCCCTGAGGGAGGGGGTGGGGAGGAGTCGAGAGGTGAGATTCGCCTGAGTACTGCTTTTGTGGAAAAAAAAAAAAAAAAACCCAGGAAATGGAACCGGGTGGACGAGCTTGGTTTTCCATTGCGATTTCCAGTTAATTAAGGTAATCATCTCCCAGACTGACTACGGACCATTAAACCCTACCTGTTGCTCCCCCTCCCAACTAATGTCAGGCCAGGACAAGCTGATTGTAAATTTACACCCTGTCAACTCTGCTATTTGACTGCATTCAGCAACAACAGTTTTAGCAGAATGTAGCATTGCATAATAGCACATGGAATTACATAACACCGCATAGCTTGGTAAACCGTAGCATATCATAACATAACATAGGATATTAAAAAATAGCATAATAACAAAGACAATTTGCTTAGCATCACAATACCTTCTTTTTCCAACCACTAAAAGGTGCCCTGATTATCATTCACACAGAGTCGGGTGACAAATTAAAGGCAAAAAACCTGAATAAATGTGTCGAGATACAAACTAAATGCGGATGCATTTTCCTGGCATGGTTTGGGTCCAGTAAGAGAAAATGCTAAGATTAAAAGGCAGATGGATAACTGCAAATCAATGTAGAGTTATTCAGTACAATCATCTTTATAGCCTATGATGAAGTATTCCACCCACCTTGGGAGTGGTTTCTTCAAGGATGACCATTGCCCAAGCCCTACAGGACGCAAGGGGTCGCTGAATGGTTTTATTAGTATTAATATGATCCTGAGCATACGTCACCACCTTCACAGTCCCCAGATTTCAAACTAGCTAAACTCATATCGGAGATCTTAGAGCAACATATTTGGAGCTGTCTGTCACCATCATCAAAACACCAAATGAGGGAGTTTCTCTCAGAAGAAAGGTGCTCCATGCCTCCAGTGGAGTTTTGCACTCATAGACTCTATGCCAAGGCGTTTTGAAGCTGATTTGGCAGCCTGTGGAGGCCCAACAGACTGGGTATGTTGATTCCCTATCAATTTCTCACCCATCTGTACAAACTAGATATACTCCCTCCCCCCAAGACCCAACCATCCTTCCTCTCTTCCAAATATACAGCACTAGTCAAAAGTTTGGACACCCTTTGGTAATGTCACAGCACTTTGTTTTTAGAGAAATTTAAACAGCTTTACTTCTCTATATAATCTCAAATGCAATCTTGTAAAAAGTAAACAGTCAGAAGTGAAAAGAGAATAACTGACTTGTTTTAATTGTGTCCAAAATTTTAGAATTCTCAAAGAAGCCATATTTTGCAAAGTAAACGGACAAATAAGCTCCTTCTACAGGGTGTATCAAAAAAATGTCCCACTTTGAAAAATTGCCCTAAAATTAATATTCTATAATTTTTTGAAAATCTTTTTACATAGGTTGATAGACAATGGTTCAGTGCTTTTTTGTGCAATTGCACATACTCAACATGTCACGCATGAGTGAGCACCAGCTACCTACGTAAATTGCGATACATCTGTTTTGCGCAAAAAAAGTGCTGGAATGAAAACAGGATCTGAGACCATAGGAAGCAACGTTAGGTATGCCCTTTGTTTATCACAAATTGCCATTACTTTTAAATTAACCCTTTCACACTTTCAGTCCTCAACATGTCCACCATTTCTTTCCTGGCAGATTTGGGCCCTCCTCAGCATGTCGTACACTGCATGGCAGATCAAAGCTCTGTCCCTTCTGAGAACATTAACTTCTGCTGTTATGTGTTCCTCAAGGTCATCCAGGTCCCTAGGTGGATGTGCTGAGATCAATAAAGTGCAAACACCTGGTGTTGCACCATTCTGGGCAGATCCATTCATTGATTTCATAAAATGACATAACAGGACTGTTAGCCACCTGGAGAGCAAAGGGTTAAAGCAATTTCCTGGACACTTTTAGGACACTTAAGGGCATACCTGGTCTCAGATCCTGTTTTCATCCCAGCACTTTTTTGCGTGAAACAGATGTATCACAATTTACATAGGTACCTGGTGCTCACTCATGCGTGACATGTTGAGTATGTGCAATAGCACAAAAAAGCATTGAACCATTGTCTATCAACCTATGTAAATGGCTTTTCAAAAAATTGTAGAATTTTAATTTTAGGGCAATTTTTCAAGTGGGACATTTTTTTTTGATACACCCTATATTTTCCAACAGCCGAATTAAAGTCAAGCGGTTTTGGGACTTACTGGGCGAAAAGGTTGATGAAAAGCCACCTCAAGTGTAGCACGTCTTTGCGAAGTTAGACAGCCATGCAGCTGCAAATTCATTATAGTCATATGACTGCCCTTGTTAAAAAAAAATGAAAAAATTGAGAAAGTTCTGCAAATATGACAAGAAATGGTGGTTATTTTGATGGATTTAAGAATTAGATCTTTGCTTGCAAAATGAAGTCTGCTTATTTCTTTATTTAACATATATTGTAAGAAAAATGTGGGTGTGTCCAAAGTTTTGACTGGTACTGTACAACTACGCTGGATTGAACCTGTGGTAATCAAATTGGACTTAAGAGCAATTAGTGTGGGTCAGTTCCCAGGGAGCCAATTTACTGCCTTTAATGTAGCAAAGAGCATTTTGGGCTGTCTGTGTGGGGGGTGGGGGATGGGGGGGAGGTGCATGAGAAGGTTGTGGGGGGGGGGGGTTCGGTTAAAAATTTTTGGCTTCGGTTAAAAATTCTAACATTTTGTCTATGTTTTCCAAGAATGTCAATACTGTAGATACAGCTGGCTGTTAGACATAACTTCTCTACAGTTTACTCATACAGTGCAACACATACAGCATAAATTCCATGTGCTGCGTATTGTAACAATTGCAAATTGCGAGCTGTTTGTTCTACATTTGCCAAAAGTATTTTCTGGAGTGCAATTGCATTTGCGTAGTGTAAGTGCAATCTTATGATGCAGTAATGTACTATAGGAAAATAATCCACTCCCCTGCGAGAGAAGCTTGACAGATTAGCTGACGTACGTAAACATAGTCGTGCCAGCTATGTCAAGGGTGACAGCACTGGAACAGAGTGTACCCCAGGTAGCGTGTTCCCACACTAATGCCTGGGGCCTTTAGCGTATTCATAGCTAGCTCTCACCCAGAAGTTTACAAATGATTAGGCCCAGAAGCTATCAGGTGGGAATAATGGAGTGTGAGAATAATGGTGTGTCATCAGAATGCCAGCCAAAATACAAGCACCTCAGAAAAAAAGACATACACACACCTCATAATATGATAATATTCTGCATTCAGACTCAAGCTTAGAAAGCAGTGGTTATTATTTGACTCGTGCCCGACGGTTGTCAGAACTCGCTGAGTGCGTCAATGAGGGTTTCGCTAAAGTTTGGCTGGAGGGCTCGGTGCCATTTTGTGTGTGGGTGTGCGTGTGTGTGTGGGGCGTTTAAATAATGAGCTATTAATGTATTTACCAGAAGCATTGATAAGAGGCTATTAGAGGGGCTTGAGGTCAAAATGCTTGGCAGTGATTACAGAGGGACTGTGGCTGTGTCGACGCTGGAGAAGTCCCAGCCGAGCTCCCCAGAATGCCCTGTGCGGGCAATTGTTCCGAACACTTGGGACAAGAAAATTGTTTCCTGAGTGTTTTTTTTTAAAACAAAAAGCTCTCATTAAAGGAAATTAGAGGGAAATGAGTGAGTAAGAGAGACTGAGTAAGGGAGAGAGAGACAGAGAGAGAAATCCTTTGGTTACTTTGCAGGTTTCTCGGTGAAAATGAAAGCATGCAGTCCAATACATATGCAGTCTTTTTTGCCTCTATGGAAGATAATAGATTTGCTTTCTTAAATCGGTATAATCAAGAGCTCCAGGAGAGAAAATTAAAATTTTTGTTTCATTACATATTTGTGAGACTCTCATTAGTATGAGAATCTGTGGCTTCTGTCAAAGAATGCGCGACACCAATATTCACATCAGAAGCAGGAAACACACAGGAAACTTACCCAGGAAACTTCCACATGATGATTAAATGCTCAAGTGCATACTTTCCTCCTTTGCTCCTTAGCGAGGTCACTACACTAATGACTGCCCTATTTCAGAGTCTAATGAATCAGTTGAATAATTGCGATTATTTCACAGATTATTGAGTGAGTAAAAGCCATAAAACTGGAACATGAACATAAATAAAAAAGGAGTTTTTCCAGGTTACGCTCATTGAAGTTACCTGGTAAACTCAGTAATCCTGCTTTGTGAAATTGCCCTCTCATTAGCGTCCTGTTACACCAATTCCAGTGGGAGCAGAACAGCACAGAGCCCTCACAGGAAGCCAGTATGTTTTCCAGTGTGCCCTCGTGAAGTGTCCTTGCCTTCATCCTCTCTGTCCCACTTCATTTCCGTGCATTTTCTGGGGGGCCGGGGTCAAAGGTCAGCAACCCTTCTTCCTGCCCTGTGCCCTGAGACTCACAGTTGACTGAGCCCTCACATTAAGGCCCCGGCCTGGACCCCCTGTGGCCAAACTCCTGCATTCTCATACATCCATCACCACTGATTTAACTCCGCAGCATCAGAAAAGACGCCTGACCCGCCCTTAAGAACTACTCAGCAATAAGTCAACCTTAATGAGCATATTGTTCACATATATTTAGAATTCAGATCTAAATTAAATTAAAAAAAAAAAGATTTTGCTGAATGAGCACGAAAATTTGTCAATGAGGTGAGTCACTGCTTCACTGATCAAGCTGAAACCAACATGCAAAGCAAATATTTTCAATGAAAATATTTCTGCTTTTTCAAAAAAAATGTGTAAAATATTTAAAATGTGTAAAGACTCATTAGGCAAAGCTACCATTTTAATCCATGTGAACAATGCATAGATTAATTGATATCCATACAGTTATAAACTGACTGAATTTAACAGTTAGGTTTACGCATTGTTCCTGGTTAATTTAACTGTAAGTGGAGTCCTGCACGCTTTTAACTGTGGTTTACACTTAACATACACAGAACTCTGTTGTAAACTTATTGTAAAATTGCAGTTAAATTAACTGGCAAAAAAGGTGCAAGTTTATAACAGTGCACTGAGATAATGGCTGCCCTGTTTCTAAGTTACAGTAAGAGAAAATGCTCAGATTAAAATTTCAGATTAATTCCAACACCTCACGATGAGTCAAATCGACTTTCCTTCTAAAATGAAAATCAACAAATTGGCCAAATCTCAAACCAAATATGTACATGCAGTAAGCTGTCGATATTTTTTGAAATAATACTAATTTGTGCGTAGTGTTTCACTTATCATGTACATGCCCATCATCACTCTTGGTTTTCGGTAGTATTAAGATTTCTGTTGGTAGCGGTTGCATTGAGAACTGGTGCCTGTGTTCCCTCCTGTTGTTTAAACCCATGTGGGAATAAAATCACTCTCCATCTCACACACCTCTCTCATCAATGCCTCCTGTTATATCATCCACGGGTTGAGGAGAATAGGGAGGTTTTGGCTGTATGCCAATGTTTTCCTCAGGGTTTAGTGTAGCGCTGCTGCCGCAGGGCACCCTGGTAACTGTTTAGCCTTTTCTCTTCCTGGAGAAAGTGTGCAGAACAGACTACATTCAGTATTTAGTACCTCTGTATTAAATGCATAGTAAATACTGAGAGGGATGGATATAGGACTTAAATGCCCCGAGGCTACGGAACCCTGTTTTTTCCCCAAGACAATGCCCACAACGTGAGACAGTTGTAACTTATGCCAGCCACACACTGGCCAACTTTTTTTTTTTTTTTTTTTAATTTGGCGTCTCCAATCCCACCCGAATCTGGAATGCCCAATTGGTGAACTATTTACAAGGCTTGCTCGTTTGCGACCCCTTGTTGCCAATTCAGGAGAGTGAAGACAGTTCACGGCTCTCCTCCGAAGCACGTGCCTGTCAGCCACTGCTTCTTATACACTCATTGGTTGCCGGCCAACTTTTTAAGGGATGTGACTGTCGCAGGCAACTTCATAATATCGGCATAAAATCATGAGAGTTGGAGCGCGCCCCCACCATCTCGATTGTTTAGCGTGAGGTAGTCATATAACTGTCTGACTCGGTCATTTTCTCACCTTAAAGTCCCAATAAAATCAAATTTGTTTAATATTATTTGAAGTCTATAGCCTTAGCTTATGCAAATAGTGAATTTCAATGAGGTGAATACTGTCAACAATGAATAGATTCAGATCCCCAGCCATTGCAAAATCTTACAGTCTGCGAGTAAAAACTCGGTGACTTAGCGACACACTGCCTTCAGATGTGAGGGAGGGTCAAAGATTAGCCTTTTGAATGTCTTATCAAAGCGTTTGCAAAGTCTTCTAGTGTATGGAAGGGGATCCTGGGGATCAACTGTCCTGCAAGTTTCCAATCCACCCCTTATAAAGTGCACTTCATTCAGCTACTTTAGATCTTACTCTGAGTCGGTAAGTAATGGAATCAGATGTGCCAAACTAACAGGAGAGTAGCTCCCGGAGAACAGGGTTTATTACCACTCATTAAAGGGATCTGGGAAACATGGCAGAAATTATAGCGCACCTGTACAGCACGATACAAAACAAACACAAGTTCATTACATTCTATCTGTGCCCCTTGCATGTTTCTCTTGCTGGGAGTTTCAAATTCACAACTGTCACTTACCAGTTTGCGCAATGAATTTTCTAATGCACAGTTCATTCCTAAGCTACTCTAATGTGAACAAGCACCGCATCCATAAAAAATAAAGCTAATTCAATACATTTGAATAGATGGTTAATCACATGAGTACATTTGTGTGATGTAATAAATTTATTAGAGTGAGCTGCACATTGTGACAGCGGTGAGTAAATCATTCTCCAGTGCAAATGAGTGAGTCACCACTGACGGTAACACGTGGCACAAACCTCACCTGTAGCACCCATTTCAAAGAAAACACAGACATATGAAACAGCAACACGTTCTCATCTCGACTCGTATAATGACGCTACCTGACCAAGCGTCAATATACGATGCAAAAGGAGGCTTTTGGCGTTGCGATTTGATGCTTAGGGTTAGGGGTCGGGTTAGGGTTCGTTTCGAACTGGCATCAAATAAGGATGCCAAAAGTATCCTTTTGCATCGCATATCAACGCTTGGTGAGGTAGCCTCAATAAATGACGCGTCGGGATGACACTGGGCTCAAAACTGTTTTTGGCATTTTGTAAGCGCCGTGTCATGACATTCTAATAGAGACGTAGCTATTAAGTGATTACTAGTAAATTTTAAAAAAACACTCGCAAATGAAATGGCAAACCTAGTTGGGCTGAACAGCCTGTTCTCGCCACTCACTCATGTTATGTTATGTTACGATATGTTAAAATTTTCTCAGTTGGCAGATGCGGAACTTAATTGAAAAATGAAGTAATTTTGACACTCACTTTCCGCGCATTATGTCTTTGCCAACAGTGCGGATAACAGCCTCTTGTTTTGAACCCCTGGTCCCCAAAGGTCCCGTCCTGCCTTCATATCCTGAGGTGCCCTGACCCCCGAAAAAGCGACCCAGTCGCTCATCCGTAACCCTAAGCTGTTAAGTGGGGCCCCCAGCCCTCCTGAAAATAGCACAGCGCCCCGGACCCCTCGAGGGACAGGACTGACCCCTCTATTGTCCCAGTGCTCTTCTCCACTGTTGAGTGACAGCTCGCATTTAAGGAGGCTGGTAACGGTTATCAAACCTCGCCCCTCCCCCCAAACCCTCGCCCCACCCCCTCACCAGGCACCATCGGCATCAACCCTCAGTTGCTGTACCCAAATTTGACGATAACTCATAATACCCTCGTCTTCTTTTTTTTTTCATTGTTTCATTAGTGAAGTGGTTCGAATGGCTTCAATCAGTGCCAAGAGCCGCACCATCTGTGCCTTTTTTCTCTTTGCCGTTGCATTAGGAAAATGAGAGCTCTGTTTTGTTGTAATTTTTTAAACATTGCTCTGCTTCTGGTGAGTTGTGTTGATGATAAATCTCCGGTAGTGTAAAAAGTGCATTCATGAGGCTTTGGCTGTCTGTGAGGTTGCAGCAATCTCCTTTGAACTGCAGCAGAGGATAACCTGAGAATTTAAGGATTTTGTCCCACCCTTAGGGCAATGCATCATGTAGAAGCACTCTCAAATGCACACACACACACACACACACACACACACATTCATACACAGATGCTAATGTGTCCATGCACTATGTACTATAAGAGCTCACACACAGAATGTATACATTATGTGAATAATCACAATCATAGCCACATAAGCATACACAAATGCTCACTCTCTCTCTCACACATACACACACTCTCGCACGCACACACACGCACATTTCCATGCATACACATAAGGATACACGCCTCAAATTGCAAACATATGCAATTTATGTGAATAGCTAAAACAGACTAGTAGACATGTACATAAATGATCTATGCTCTCTCTTCCACTCTTTATCTCTCTCTCACACACACACCCATTCTCCTTCACACACACACACACACACACACACTCTTTCTCACACGCACACATGTACACACACACACACACACACACACAGAGGGCACTCAGTAGCTAGAGGAAAAATGCACAATTTCTTCGTCCTCAGGGAGATTTGAGAGTTGGACTCCAGCTCTTTGAGTGATTTAGCGCCAAACAGCATCACTGCAGTGTTTCCATTGTTCTTTTCACACGCTTCGCCCCTCCAGGAGAGAGGCTGAGGTTTTCACCTCGACAGAAGCAGCTGGAAGGAGCTCGGCGAGGACTGAAGATGAGAGCTCATCTCATTACCCAGCAAACATGAAAACGCTCGCGCCGTTTCACCGCCATGAAGTGGCAGCCATTATCAAACGCCCCCCTGATACACCACGGAGAGGCAGAATGTGATAAGATTGACACAGACGTTCCTGTAATGTTGCGAGAGCGTCTTCATAACTAAGTAAGAGAACTCAGCACCTGGGGAAGGGATTTCTGGGATTCTGGGCGTATGATTCGCCTCTGCTGCACACATCTTATCATCTCATTACCGCCCTGCAGGTCTGTCACCACAACTCCCCGAGAGCGTGTGATCTTAGCTGTGTGTGACGCACTGCACATGCTCAGTACTGCTGCTAGCTGCAGTGCGGCCACACCTGCTGCCTGCCCCTGTTTCTGCAGATATGTCTGTCAGGATGAGATTCCTGCAAGGCACACAGGGGAAGTGTGGGAGGGGTGCCTGGGGTGTGTGTGTGTGTGTGTGTGTGTAATTTGTCAGGGAGTCTATATGGGGGTATTTGTGTGTGTGTGTGTGTGTGTCAGTGTTTGTGTATGTATGTCTGTGTGTGTGTGCATGTGCATGTGAGGCTCTATGAGTGATTTGTGTGTGTGTGTGTGTGTGTGTGTGTGAGTGTTTGTATATGTATGTCAGTTTGTGTGTGCATGTGCATGTGAGGCTCTATGAGTGATTTGTGTGTGTGTGTGTGTGTGTGTGTGTGTGTGTGTCGTGGGAGTCAAAGTGGAGTGGTGTTATTGTGAATGTACAACGTATGTGTGCGTGTATGTGTGTGTGTGTGGTGTGAGTGTGTACGCAGTGTTCTCTGATGGTCAGGATGTAACTGTATTTAAAGGGCTGTAGGTACCACACAAACCTGGTCCTCAGTCGGACAGAGCAGACTACAGCTGATCCTGGATCAGATTTGCACAGGGGTTCAGAAGTATTTAGACTGTAACACAACTGTAAAGGATATAATTCCTAAATTGCACATTCTGGATATATACACTATATAAATACTCTAAAATGAAAGGCTGTCAGCTTTAATTTCAGGCCATTTAAACCAATAACATGCGAACTGGGAGGCCAATTACGACCTTTGAAATTTTACCAGTCCCAATACTAACGGACTCCGCTGAAGAAAGTTCAAACTTGAAGACATGCCAAGGTCACAGGAGGCACCTCATAACAGACAGCTCTTGATTTCCACTTTCGATAGCTGCGGGCGCACATACAGTACTTCCGAAAGTACAGTAACCCGATGTGCCTTCTAATGTACAGAGAACATCCCGCGGTACAAGCGGGTCCTATGTGAAATACGTGTTATATAAGTTACCCTGTGCTAAGGCCACGAGACGGCACGGTTATATAATCTGTCTGCCGACGACAATGAGATCATGTAGGACAAAGCCTTTTTCCCCACCGTATAGATCTGACTGCACTACAGTTCCATCCAAAGCAGTCCTAACTGTGACACAATTTCTCTTGTGTTGTAGTTTTTAGCCCTGTAAGGCGACTTCAGCATAAGCACATTACTTGGATATTCAATGCAACAATGGATGTGAGGTTTTCGTGCGGACTGCAAGCTTACATTTGAGGGTATTTACATACATTACTGTGATATCTGACAGAAGTACTGAAGGAATATTTTTGTTTACACAGCTCCAATTTCTGTATGCAAGTTGCAGTCGTGAATTTTTAAGGGTGGTTTCCAGTTTGTCATATCACGCTAGTCCTGTTTTGGGGAAATCATTTGGGCACCTCTATTTGGGCGACCCGGCTCTTGTGCCGCTGTGTCAGTGGCGAGAGTGGGTTAGGCTCCATAAAAAATATTAGTTTATCATTGGAGTTTCTTGGCCGCGTCAATTTTTTTTTTTGTATTTTTAGCATTGAAAAAAGGGCAATTGGCACAGTGCTCTTTCTGAGTAGTGCTAATGTACCCATAAAAAGACACTTAAGCCGTCTACATAAAAAAGTTCAAAGTTTGGGTCACACTTTAGATGAAGTGTTACAGCTCATAAAGGCTTTATACAGCATGTATAATGCCTTCATAAATGAGATATAATGTCTTCATAAATCATACATAAGCAAATGTCATGCTTTGTAAAGGGTGAAATAACACATCCTTATTCAGCATGTGATGCCAGATGTGACAATGACAATGTTACTTAGCTGACAATGTCACCCTTTATAGCATTTAGCCACTAGCTAAGTGACATTGTCAGTTATATCACATGTGGCATCACATGCTGAATATGGATGCTATTTCACTCCTTGCAAAGCATGACGTTTGCATATGTATGATGTATGAAGACATTATGTCTCATTTATACATGCTGTATAAAGCCTTAATGAGCGACACTTCATGTAAAGTGTGACCCAAGTTTGTTCCTGTGTTGTTCTCATTTGAGTACCAGAAAACAAACGGGTCTAGAAACCTAGAAAAACATGTCATGAATGCAGAAGTGAACTCTAAATAAAAATATAATTACTAAAAAATAAAAAAATCCGTCCGACCGAATCACATTTTTCAGAGTAAAAAGATGATAAACTATTTTTTATGGGGCCTAAAGATGAAGAAATGGGATAAAAAGAATGGACCTGGCATTTTCACTCCCTCCCCCTTCACTTCCGCTGTCAAATCGCTCTTTGTTTCGCGCGTGCTCTCTGATGATGACAAAGTTGCCACACTTGCCGCATTCGCTGGTTCAGTAAACCGGGCAAACCGGCTCACAGAACGGGTGCCCAGTTGTATAAATCAAACCTAATTGCGGTGTCACGCACACAGGTGCAGAACATTTCACTTACATCTCAGAGAAAAAGAACGTCTCAACCCATTCAGGTGTGGGTCACGAAATGCTGGTCGCATTGTTTTTGACCAAACACTCTAATGGCGATTGTAGTAACTATAATATAGTTACTATGGAAACTTGGGTAATATTATTACTTTGTTAAGTAATATGTCACCCCGTCTTCAGTAATTTTCATTTTTTCCAGTTTATCTAGGCAGTGTAGGAGCACCATCAAATGCACACCAGGATAAGTTATACCTCTAAGAACAATCATTTCGAGTCATCAAATCAGAAAAATTGCCAATAAACTGGTGTAGTTATAGGCTTTAGCTATCTAATCGGTTACGCGTGCATTCATGGACCAAATTGGTGATTTGTTTTGAGAACTTAAAAGTTACGCAAAAAGTAATTAGTTTCTGCAACAAAGTATAATATTGTAACATTACTTATTACTCTTGATGGTCGGTGATATGCAATATGTATTTATTTACTTTTTTTAATATAATTTTCCCAAGATTGGAATTAAAGCATCCTATTCCAGGCCAGAAGCCCACAAAATAAAGAGAACAGCCAAGGAGGGCAAGAGGCCGAACAGGACTGTGGTCGCAAGTCAGGCTTCCCTTCGTCATGCTGGCTAGCCGTCAAACACAGAATACGACGTGGCGCTCGGCAAAGTCAACGCCTTTCGGGTGAAGGTCAGGGAGGTGGTGCAGGGGGGGGCGTCCCACCACCCGTCGATTTTGCACCCCCACCCCCTCCCTTCCCCCACCCCCTCGCACAATCCGGAGTATTCTGTTTAGTCAGTGGGTCGGATGGAGCTGGGCTGGGCACCAGCGGTGTGTAGCATGATTAATGTGTCGGTGGCCGCGGCCGGCCAAGGAGGGGTGGGGTCCCGTGGGGGTTGGAAATAGACGCGGCGGGGACAGAGACGGCATGGCCTGCACTGCTGGGAGCTGCTAAATTTCGTGATTCCTCCCTCCGCCACCCATTCCGCCTGCTGGCTGCACTGCACTGAGCGTGTTCAAGAATAGCTGCTGCCTCAGGACAGGCGTCCTCTGTATTCCGGAGCTCAACTCCAGAGCAAGACACACACACACACACATCACAGATATGTATCCACACACACACGCACACACACACACACACACACACACACACACACACACACACACACACACACACACACACAGAGAGTTCATGGCTACAATGCCAGCATTTCACATCCACAATGTTCTAGAACCTTCTACTGCTGGATCAGAGTCAGAGTGAAAAGTGCCTCTCAGGAAGAAACAGCATCACACACACTTTTTTGAACCAGAAAACATTTTCTCCTCAAGTAATGATATTTCATCCTCTTTCTTCCTCTGAAGAATGTGTATGGTCTGATTGATTTCACATTAGACAGTTTTGCACATTTCTCATTCTCGGCCTTGAGAAATCCACCGAAGTGGGTCACTAAGGTTATTCGCAGCAGGTGTCGCCAGGGCCTGTAGCCAAAGCATTGCAGCCTTGACTCTCAGTAGGATCAGCACAACTGCAACAAGAATCACTGCATCTACGACAGCTTGTAGTGCGCAGTCATACAGCATTATTTCAACTGTAACAGGATGTATTGTATAGAAGTGTAACTGGGGCTACTTGTTTAATCAGTAAGAGGTGATTTCTCACTAAATACTTTATTATGTAGGGGGCGTAATTTTGATCTCGTCTGCTGAGATAAACTGGGCTCCTCCTTGCACATTTGGAGATCTTATAGTAACTGTGCATACATTACTGCACCAGAGACAGAACCAAGGGTTGAGGGACTTTGGGCTGGAACCTGGTCACCACCATTAGTGAACTATAGTTTTGGGGATTTGGGGGGGGGGGCGGTAGAATTCAAATGGGGGAGCAGAGCAATATTCAATTACGGGGCCCAGAATCCCCCCCCCAAAAAAAAAACAATTCAAACTGCATTCAGTTGACCCCCATTAAAAAATGAGCTCCTCACTGATGTATCATAGCAAGTCCATATTGTACTACGTAGTTTACAACACCAGAGGAGTGTTTGTGTGTGTGGGTCAGGACTCAGGATTCTACAGGGCAGAACGAGTAGCACAATTTAAACTATAGAGGCTTAGTTGCCAGTTGGGAAGACACTGATGATTGCAGATTTAAGATTTTAATTATTTTACTGAAGGTACATCATGATCAGTTAATTTAAAACCCAGGTCCAAATGATGCAATTAGTTTCATCACAAAATGATTTACAGAATAATTTGTGGCATTTTTTTTTTTTTTTTTTTCACCCATAACTTTTGATTATCCCAGTCAGCTGATCAGCATTTTTTCGCACAAATAAGAGCGGGGTCCTCGGCCAGGGCAGTGGGCGGAGCTAGAGCACAGCATCTCGACCTTCATTGGCTGTTTTTGGTGGATTGACAGATTGCTTAATCCTGTTAAGGCCTTTCAAAAGTGCTGCGCTCACCCAGATCTGGAGATAGGGGGTCCACAAAATCCTTTGTGCACAAATTCCCTCCCCCAATAAAAACAGGCTAAAGCCCCCATAGACCATGTCAGCAACACTCCGTCTCACAGTGAACAAGGGGATCTGGGGGGGTGGGCGAGGGGCTGCAACATGAAAAATGAGTCCATCTTACCAAGCATTCAAATCTTGTAATTAGACTTAAAAAAAGACTTCAAACATTTATTTCTAGCTGTATTCTGTTTTCACAATGAACCAAAAAATTCTACCATTGAGGTGAGAAAATTTTGACTCGTTTCTAGATCAGCCAATGGGATGAGAAAATGTCACTTGTCAAGCACACAGGAAATTAAAATAAGCAAATATTTTCAACTTCAGACAGAAAAAATTGAGAAGTAAAGTCTAAAAATAAATAAGATTAAAAGACTAGTGAAGACAGACACGTTTTGCAGCGTGTGACCAACAACTGCTCGTACCCACAGAAATATTTCTTCATTTCATCTTCGGGGAGATAAAACTACACCCCTCTGATCCAGTGCTCGGGCCTCAGAGCGGATGCTAATCGGCAAGGACATGAGCCTGAATTATTTTAGGGGAGGCCTTGCAGAGTTTGCGGGGGGGTGGTGTTGAACTGCGGGAGCGATAGTCCCTTGGAGCGGTTAGAGCCCCGTCGAGGAGTCGGAGTTGACATTTTATCCCCATTTAATGCGTCTGAGTGGAGTCTCAGTCAGGTAATCGATGGTTTCATTATGTACGCACGGGCTCGGCGAACATCGAAATGACAAGTGTGGGAATGTAAACTATGAAATATTAAATGGGAAACGCCAAAGGCTGGTTTCCTCCCATGATATGTCGGAACACGCTTTTGACTTGGTGATGAATCTGGCTCCGCGTGTTTGGATGTAATAGGTAGTCTGAGGTCGCCAAAGGGATACAGTCATTCAGGTGGCAAATTTAAGTCAGGCCGTCATACTCACTTATCTGTTAAATCACTATTATTAACTAACAGTAGCGGGTAGTACAAGCAGTATGTTATACAATTGTGGTCCGTGATAATTGCAGTAATAATTAAATTGCCATTGTGAAGAAATACAATAATGCCTCAGAAAATAATTCCTATACACAAAATAATGAAAAAACATAACCAAATTATGTCATGAAATAATTGGTCATCCTTGATTCCTTCTCTAAATTTTGAGAAGGTAGGCAGAACTCCCATTGTATGTCAGATAATAATGATAAATTGCTGGTTAATACTATTTAATTATTGTTTTTAACACTTCATATGGGTCAAAGCTGACCTCTTGCGGGAAAAAGTTGCTCAAAGCTGGTAAATTACGTTTCTGGTCAAACTGGTGAATTGTCAGATGGGAAATCCAGTTTAACTGTGTACACCTATGCAAAAGTTAAGCACAACCGAATTTGTGAATTAAGTTCCACTTCACCAAAGGACTAAATTGGAAACATCAACAATTATTGCCTGATTCTTAAAAATATGGCTTAGACATACCTTTCCTGGCATACATAATCAGTTTGAAATGAATATGATCTTTTTTTCACACTTTATTTGCTTTTAAAGAAAGGCTATGTTTTAAAAACATTTAATGCTGCTAAAATTACGGGCCTCCAGGCCCTTAAAGATGGCAAGGAGACCTGTGTTTGCCAAAAAACTGTCCCCTGAAGTCTGAATTTTGATTGGAAGAAACAGAACCAACATGTGACAAAGTTGAAACCAAAGTTTTCAGAAGTACAACCCAAACGCAGACATTCATCGCAAGCAATTATGACAATTCATGACAAACTCTTTTGAATGTGAAATGCTTGTGGAATGCATGCCCTAACCTTCATGCAAATGTACAGAATTCAGGACTCACCAACTTTCGCAAAATTATTTTGACTTTGTAGGTGCTTAACTTTTGCCCTGGTGCACGCTTAAATCTAACCAATCCTTGGATTAATTGGCTACTGGGGCAACAGCCAAGGTCTGTCCTTCATTGCTTACTGCCCACCTAATCGCTGAAACAAAGTAGAAAAAAAATCACGCACAATTTTCTAAAGAACAAGACTAGGTCAACAAAGTATTTGGCTGGACTGTGTAAACGCCATTAAGGCCTCCAGATGATGCAATTCGTGACTGCTGGTGGCTATTCATTTTGAAAGTACAACGGCCAGTGGGGAGACTTCAATTCTCAACCAACCAATGGTGTTACTTTGGGAGACTTCAACACTCGGCCAACCAATGGTGTAGCTTCATCACTCTTACAGTCACTCAGTCACAGACTTTTGTATTTATAGGCCTGGCTTCCACTGCGCTCTGGTCCGGAAAAATTGTTTTATTGCAGGAAAGGACATCATGAGTTGAAAAGTTCAACAGAATTCAGCTCCCCCATCTCTGGCAACTCAATATGCAGCAGATCCAAAAGATGACAGCTGTTTAAAAAAAAAAAAAAAAAAAAAAAACGAAGAAGCCAAAAAGATTAAAAAAGGAAACAGATGAGGCGAATAAAAAATACAGCAAAATTAACAACAGATTTTTAAACGCCAGTCAGAATCAATCAATCCTTGACAGATAAAAGGAAAAGCCAGTCCCTGCTTTCGCTTAGAGCCAAAGAAACAGACTTGCATCTGCCTACAAGCCCGTCAAAGTGGACCGCGGATGGGGAAGGAGCGACTGTTTGGTAAAATTTTCTGCCAAGGGTCAGTATGCACTCATGGGCGCTGTGCAAAACTGACACACTCTTCGAAATGAAATAAACGACACAAAAAGTTCCAAAACCGGTAAAAATGCTTGTGACTCCTGTGAGACTGTGCAGGTACAAGAAATTGCACCTCCAGCCCTGCAGTACATAAATCATGTATACCTTTCTTTTTTTTTCGCTCATGAAAGGCCTGTACCTGCTCTGAAATGATTACTCCTTCTGGCAACATTTTCTTTCTTCTGTACCGACTCAGGATTTTCATTCCCTCTTAGAGCAGATGACATTGCAGTGATGAGATGGACTGACAGAATTTTAAGGTTAAAAACAAAAACAGTGGATAAACTTTAAGCCTCTGTTGTCAGAACAGCAACCAGCTGAAGAATGGCATCTTAATCCAGCCCCAGATGGTCACACTGTGTTAACACTTGATCAGCTGTTTCCCAGATGAGCATCCTGTAAGTCAGCTTGTGCTGTTGTCCTCTAATAGGGTCAAAAATGAATATTAACCCATATTGGGAATCCGAGCTGGCCTCACCTTGGCTTTTCAGTTGGGCAGCTGTCGCACCAATTATTATTTATGACTCATGTAAAGAACAAGCTCATATTGAGAAGTGATATTTCCATCTGCTGACTTTACCTGCACCGCATTACCTGTCATAAATTTAAGAAAATCTTTCTCAGCTGAGCAGCACCAACTGAGCTTCAAACTGACTTTTAAGCGTCTCTCTTCCCAGGGCTTCTCTAAGTGTGTGGTGGAACTGTGGTACAAAAGCACAGCCACCACACACACACACTTAACAAGCTATTGTTCCAGGAACCCGCAAGATTGGTCCCAAATGTCAGAGGATTGTTGCGGTCTGGAAGAAACCAGATTTATTTCTGGCGCAGTAACTGGCGTCATAAAATTGTTTTCTCTCTCTCTCTCTCTCTCTCAAGAAAATGCACTTTATTTATTTTTTTCACGGAAATAGGGCATGAAGCATTCCCCGAATAACATATAGGATCCAATGGATGTGACTGGCTCTCAAATACGCAGGGCATTTCCTCTGTTCCGCTGCATTAATCGAAGAGGTGTTTGTTTTAGCCCGGAAGCTTGACCGCCAGTGGCTATGCTTGTTTCCTAGAATTAGTAAACTGCGCACTAAAGCCCCTTGACCCCTGACCCAAAACAAGCCCACTCCTCACAGTCTCTGCCCCTCACACACACAAACGCTCACTTACACACACGTTCCCTGTCCCACCGTCTCCTATGTCCGCTCTTTCAACGAACTGACATTCTGTGAAAGAGATTTCTCTCCCTGCGGTAAATCACGGGTCTGACGCATTTTTCAGAGAAGTTCAGAGCAGGCCCGTGGGGATGGTAAACCGTGAAGGAGTGACATGAGTGTCCCCTGAATATATCTCTTGCTAGAAGAAAATCAATCATCCCAGCGGCCTGGTGGGCTTGTGTCGTTACTGACCACTACAGCAGCCTCTTTGGTAGGCCCGTGTGCAGGCAGACTCAAGAAATACACTCTCTCACCCCCACACGCTTTCTAAATTCTTAGAAAAACTGTTGTTGACAGTTGCATCATCCCCACAACAAATGGACTGTGGGTAATCCATGATCAACAAAGCCAAACAGGAACCTTTTGGGCACCAAAGAGGACAAAGAGGTTGAATAAAAAATGGGACACGCTTCCCATTACTGTGCATTAATACAAACCCTAACCTGGAATGACTGAGAATTTGAGAGTAGCACTAGAAAAGCTCGATCACACGATTAAAATAAGCAGAGGTCTGGGCTGTCAGCATTCTCGCGCCGTACAGATAAACACTAAAGCACCAGGGCAGTGTTCATCAGCTCTAGCCTTAGAGCACCAATGGATTTACTGGTGTGTTTGTTTCCCACGCAGCACTTAACCCCTTTGCACATAATACCAATATTGCCAATTTTTTCCTGTTATGATTGAGCCTATTTAGGCTTTATAACTCAGGATTTGTGTCACAGAGACTGTGGAAAATTATTCCAATGAGCTAAGACTTTCGGAAATTCAATTACAGAATTTTTTAGGAATTAAATTTCAGAATTTATGATGCCGGTGTCTACATCCGCGCACAGGGGTTAATTGATTAATCAAAGCTGGCAAATACACAATTAGCTCCCAATTAACTCACCTCAACATGTTTCTTGAGTCATTTTCTTTGTCCTCATTCCGGTCATTCTAAATCGTAATTAATTTTAATCTCTAAAATCTGTAATGCAGGAATGGAAAGTGATAAAAAAAGTGTACTGAAGATAATGGACAGAGGTGAAGGTAAACATTTACTGCTTGCCATTTCAAAGCATGCCAGCTCATCTGTGAAAAACTTTGGTGTCCCAGCTTGGACCAAAATGGCCGCCACTAAAAACTGGCAAAGATATTCCATTTTATGGAGGCTCCCCTTTGAAGGTCCTGGGGAACAGTTCTTTGGGAAACACCAAGATCTAAAAGTTTCAGCAGAGATAATGCAAACCAGCCCATCAGAAAAATAAATCCACCCAAAGGAGGGAGGAATAATGACCGAGTTATTTATACTCATGGAGGGCCGCCCTTTAGGATCCATCTGCGGTTCACCACAAAAATGCCATGGCAACTGATGAAAGTCCAGTACTTCCCCACAGACGCAAATAATGGTGTACATTTAGTCATTTCCTGTTTCTGTGCCACCCTTTGCCTGAGCTCAGTGCAACCCCCCACCCCCCAAAACTTGGCAATTTTTTTTGAGGAGAAGCATGAAGATCTGTGAGATCTGATTAGTCACATGCCATGTGCTTGAAAATGTTCCTCTTCCTGGCAAAGCTTAGGGGCAGTGATATTGTTCAATGGTGTTCCATTTCTCCCCCACGGGAGTCTTCATTGGCCTCGGCTTTTAGAGATGTTGCTGTTTCTGAGGGTAATCACTTTCTAGTTTATGGGAAAGGGCCAGTGTGGGAGCAGGCTTGCATTCCAGCCATGCAGTAACTCACCTGATTCTAAATGTCCATCCATAGAGTGTTTGCTAAAGACCTGGGCGCTTAACTGCATGGTTGCAATGGAAGCCTGCATCCACACTGGCCATTACTAGATAAGTTTGAGTACCGCTTACACTATAAGTTACACAGTCTTTTAGAGGGCCAATACAGAAATATACGGGGTCAGTAAATGCCATATTAAATGCCAATATGCCAGTTACTGATCCCCATACATTTCCATATTGGCCCTCTAACAAACTGTGTAACGAATTTATCCCACCGAAGACTTTTTTTCACATGCATGCCATTTCAGCTGCTCCAGAGACGCTAAGGGAGATAATCTACTTGCACGCTGTGTATGGGCTCGGAGATGTAATATGGGAATATACGGGGTTTCCACGTGACTGCTTTTGATCAATGCCATCCATGTATTCTTGTCTGAGGTGGAATAATAGTTTATACGGGTGTGAATGCAGCTGACAAGACTGATCTTTGCAGAGAAAATGTGACATGGACATATCTGCTGGTTTGAGGAGTCCTGGCTGGTCGAAGAGGCACTCTTTCCAGCCCTTTTTGCCAAATGTTTTGCCGCAAGTCTGTTTCATCTTTATAGGCTGCAGTAGCATTGATGGCAACTCTGCCTCTCATTAGGCACGGCTTATGTTAGCATATGACCTCCTCGCAATGCAACGACGCTGACATGGGTGCTCGAATCCCATCAATGTTATTACCAGCTAAGGCCTAAGGTCCGCACTGGCCCAGCCTCTCCAAGGATAATGGAGGTTAGGCCAGTTAAACACGTCAATCTCATTGTCATATGCCTTGGTGAGATCAATTAAGACTGCGCAGTGTAGAGTCCGACTCAATGCATTTCTCTTGTAGCTGTCAAGCAGCGAATGCCATGTTGGTGAAATCCCTTTCTTTTCTTCTGTTTAGAAATATTTCATAATGTGGGAGCAGAACAAACCTTTTTACAACTATTGGACATAAAACACACTGGTAAAAGTATGATAAAAATGAATTAATAAAAAAAGTACCATTGCAATTTGACGGTCAGTCGCCCGCGGGTCAACATGTATCCCCAGACGCCCGCAAGCAATCAAAATCGATAGGCTTTGTGACCTAACTACTTACAAGGTCCATGCAAAATATGAAATGAATCTATAATGAACTGTGACCTGTGGAGCGCTCACAAGAAATTTCAAAGGACTTGGTGGCGGACTCAGCGTGACAATATTATTTATGCAATTACTGATACTGAAATTATGCAGTCTCTTCTCACTAGCAGATATTTGTTTCACTGACAAATAGACAAATAAACAAATATTTAGTATATTTTAAGTATTTATTTTGGTATTTGCAGTACATTCACTGGCGTACAATACGAGGTTATTGAGTTCAATGAATAAAAAGATGCTTCACATCCCAAACTGGCAGGGCAGTGGTAGACAATACAAGGTCATGTTGTGGCATCAGGACATGAAATATGTAAACATTTGATGCGTATGCAAATACATATTTCATATCTACCGATTGACTGTTGACGTGAGATTGCAGACTACACTTCATAAAATATTCAGTGTTTTGCCGACAGTTTTAGTAAACAGAGGTCCAGAAGGTAAAATAAGGTGAAAAAGAGGATATTTTTGAGCAAAATAAAACATATATTAATGTATCATTCTAAATAAAAAGCATTTCAAGACTAGGTATGAGAGAGCAGCACAATTCACCTGGAAAAGTTACACACTTAAGCACTCCAGACTGTAGTCCAATTGTTTGTGGACAAACCAACCTTTTTGTGATCGGAAGATGCAGGCTATTTTTGAGTGATGTGCTGCTCAGTGACAGCCTGACTACAGTTCTTGTCTCTGTGAATTTCACCCAAAAACCAACACACAGCCTGTCCCTGAGGTTAGCCTCCGCATCACAAATGCCATTAATTATTCTAATGAAAATCATATTTTCATGATTTTGAAAATGAATGTCACATAAGTATTGACTCACATTACAGACAAAAGACCATCAAGACATTTTTTTTTCTCAAATAAAGCTAAAGTGGAGAGAACAAAGAAATCAATATCCTTTATTGACAAAAAAATATTTTTTTTTAAAGGGGGGAGGGGCAACAAAAAATCCAGTTGGAATAAATAAGGGTCAGCTCCCACCGATATAATCTCGGGCGGGGGTACTATATAACATGCACATAAATATATGACGGGGGGGTACTATATAACTTGCACATAAATATATGACGGGGAGTATTATATAATTTGCACATAAATAAATGACGGGGGGGTACTATATAACTTGCACATAAATATATGACAAAGGTAGATGGAGCATCAGCCTGTATTAGCTTCAGTGGTGAGTCCTGACCACATGCCTTTTGATTTTCTCACTAATTTCTGTGGTCTGGCTCTTCAGCGCCTCCCTTGACTGGGATAAAACCACAGCCGCTACTGTTTCTGTTTAAAATAACCACTTCCAGCAGGATAGTGGCTCTCCATCCTCATTCAGAAACAAAGACTTTTGATATTAAGAGTGTTTTCCCTAAAAAAGAAAATAAAAAGGGGGGAGGATTTAGGGTGAAGGAGAAGCAGGGAAGACGTCCGTGTGCTGTTTATATGAGAATAAAATATGCTTTTCTTTCCAAAGGCGACGTCAGTGCCCCCCGAGTGTGGGGTAACCAATCAAACCTCAAACGGGCGCCCCTGAGTTAATTCAGGTTCCACAAAGGGGTGTGAAGGCCCTAAAATGAGGAGAGAGAGCCCCAGGAGGTTCTCATAAATCCAAGAATTCAGGGCCACCCCAACGAGCCCCCCGTTCAAATAAAAAAAAGAACTGCCTCAATCACAGGTTGGTTTTATTTGAGTGCGTCACTTTCAGAGGCACTGAGCCTCTCTCTCTCCCCCTCTCTCTTTATCTTCTCCCCTCTCTCTCTCTTCTTCTATCTATCAGTCATATGTAGCAGTGATTTTTCTATCGCTCAGAGGAACAACATGAGCAGCCTATTTTACCAGAGGACACTCTGAAATTACACCAGAGATACTGCAAACAGTCCTTAATTTAAGGACCACATAGTGTACCGAAAACTGAAGGGCTAGCGAGGCGCTAGTGAGCTGCGCCACGCGAGTGGTCGTGAGGTGGATACGCGTAGTATCCGTGAATATTTGCCGGCGAGGCAAAGAACGTCAGCGTTTGTAATGGTTTGACAATTTTAGAATAAACATGGCAATCATTCAACAGCACCATAAATGTATGAGTTTTAATTTGCGAAGAATGCGACGTGCATATATAGCAAGAGTTGCTCGGACTAATAGGTAGAAGCGACGAAAGTCTGCTTTATTTTGAAAGCCTTGTTAAACATTGCACTACTACGGTATTATGGCGTTTCCTTCCGCACATCGCTGACCATAAGTTATCGATATGTCTATGATTTCTGTGCTCATGTAACTCGAAGAACACCACAGATTTACGAATTGCCGTGAGGTGGATACGCGTGCAGTGTCCGAATGTTTGCCGGCGAGGCGAAGAACGTTAGCATTTGTAATGGTTTGACGATTTTGGGATATACGTTGCAATCGTGGCACCATAAATATATGGCATTTAATTTGCGAAGAACGCGATGTGCGTGTATAGCAAGAGTTGCTCAGACTAATTTCGTAGAACCGGCGAAAGTCTAATTTATTTTTTGGAAGCTTGTTACACATTGCACTACGAAATTATACGGCGTTTTCTTCGCGCGTCAATGACTACGAGAAACATGAATAAGTCTTGATAATTTCTGTGCTCATGTACCTCGTGAAACAACACGGATTTGGGTAGATTAGCTTGCGAGGCTCATACAGCAACAAGCCAGGAGAATCCGCTCTACGGTCTGAATGAAGTGGCAGCTAAATGGCGTTGTTAGGTACGATGCAGCTGAGTGATGGCGAATATAATTGCTGGAAAGTCAGCGAAAGTTTGGGATTTGCAGATTGTCATCCTTGCGGAGTCACGTCAAATATATGGACATGCCCAACAAGCAATCGCTTGCCGTACGGCCGAAGCATAAAGCGAGATTGAGAACAAGTATAAGAAATTAACGAGAGAACGAGTATAAAGAAATTGTCCAGTTCTTGCCACTGACGAAGTAAGGACTGGGAAATTCTGTTTCGTAAAGAAGGATGGCGAATGGCGAACTCGGTTCACGTGAGCTCCCCGGAATGAGTGGGGGTCGGCTGTATGGGCTGTACGAGGTCGATGATGGTTTGGATTTTTTTTTTTTTAATTAAAATATGACTGCGGAAGTAGGGGCGACAACTAAGTGGTATGGTAAAAGCCCGTGCCCTCATAGCGTACAGCGAGATGGAGAACGAGTGTATCGGAATCGTCAAGTTCTCTCCTCCGATGTGGAAAGTACTGGCGGATTGTGTTTCGGTAGGGTGAGACAGTAAAGAGCGAAGCTTCTCGGCTACGAGGGGCGTGTGGGAGGTAGGGAGGTGGCTAGTGTGTGCTGAAACGGAGGTGAGGGGAAACTGCGAGTGGCCAAAGTAGTTGATGGGAGGGGCGGACCTGTAGGAGGAAGCGCAGAATTAGTGACTTGGGGAAACAGGGAGGGGGGCGGGGAAAGAGGCTAAAGGAGCCCGGAAGCCAGGTTTCGTCCGGCGGAAAGGATGGGGGGGGACGCATGTGCACGGGGCAAAATTGCAGCCTGCGAACACAGGGACGGAAACAAAGGGGACGAAAAGAGACCGAAGAGGTCGTAAACAGAGGAAGCAGGCACGGGGGGGAGACTGGCTGGTTTGCGGAAGGAGTGACTTCCACCGAATCTGGAGCTGGAGGCCATCGTCGAGCGTGATGACGTGGCGCTGGGGACGTTGATGGCGGAACCTGGTAGTGCTGTGTGTCTGCATACATCTGGTCTGCACGTGGGGAGGATCAGCTGCGTTGGCGTGGGATTCGATGAGTAATTTTTGTGGGGTGGCCTTGTTCTCGGAGCGGAGGAAGGGGATTTTCTTCTGCTTGAGTGCCCGATGGAGTCTGGCGACGGTCGAACGTGGAGCCTGGGATGAGCTTGAAATGCGAGCTGTGGTAAACCTTGCTGGGGAGCCATGGGCTCTTGCTTCTGAACGCCGCTGTTGAGGAGAGGCATAGCTACTGCAAGACGGCGGTCTGGAATTGCTACAGCGCGGAGCCTTCGGTCGTCAACGCGGGGGGAGCGTGGTTCAGAATGTAAGCACCCCGGTTGGGGCGAGCGGGTGACACTTCGTGGTGCAGGTACGAAGATGGCAGAGCGCGGGCGGGTGCGTGGAGGAGAAGCAGGAATTGCAGGAATTGATTGGGAAGGAATTGATTGGGAAGATTCCTCTGGAGCCTTAGAGTCTTGGAATTATCCTGCGTCCGAGGGACTCTGCTGAATTTCGCCTTGCTTCAGGTAAGCGAACTCTTGCTGTGCGCTGGGCTGTCTGGTTTGCGAGTAAACGATGTAGAATCGAGACGAGCGGGGATTGTGGGAATGAAGGTGGTATATATAGGCGCGCGGATGAACAGGAAGGCGCATTGGGAGTGGTCTTGTTCATTAACCTTTGTTATCGGGAACACCCTATAAGAAGACTACCCGCTCCGTCAGCCGGTCGAACTTCAGCGTTTAGTAACCTGAAAAGAGTGCGCAAGTATAAAATCAATTTACATCATCATCAGCCAAATTAACCCCTGCCAAATTGCTGTACGAAAAGGAAGGACGACCCTAGATATTTTATTTGCGAATATAACAATAAATTGCTCCCGAGAGAGTGAAAAACCACAACCTCCATAGCAAGTGGGCCAGATTAGCTTCAAATGGAAGAGGAAGAGGAAAAAAGCCTCTCTCTGCCCCATAATGGCGACAAAGGTTTACCTTGGGAGCAATCGTTCTCGGGAAACCAAAGGAAATTGCTACTCTGCTTAGAGACATGATGCAGATAAGCAGATTTTTTAGTAGACCGGAGTTGGAGCAGTGAAGAGAGCGCAGAGCTATAAAAATGAATGAACGCTGCCTTAACCCTCTATTAACCACCGTAGCATATCTGCTACATAAAGTGAAAGGGTTAACAGCCTGGACACCCTGCTGGTTTTGTTTCTTATTGCCAAATAAACTTTTGAGAATAACTTGAATGGCCCGTCGCTTTAATTTTTCCATTCGAATTATTACCCAATGTAGCAGATCTGCTACATTTTGGAAAGGTGGGCCAAAGGGTCGAATTTTTTTTTTTTAACTATTTTTCCAAATATTGGCCCATAATCAACATATTTGCCTAGGGAAATGATTTTTACACAGTCGGAAAGGTACTTGGTTAACGGAGGGTTAATTATAAAAGCTCACTGAATGGGTGGGGGAAGCTGAAGTCAAACATGACTGGACTGAGCTTGTGACCAGCTTTACCGCCCAGGTTGTAGGTATGCTCATTTGGTTGGAGTTCATTGAAAACCATTACAACGTGCCTGACCGAACTAACGCAGAGTTTGATGAGGCCAGATCAAGTAAATTTTTTTGAAGCACGGCCCCAACCGACCCCATTTCACATGAAATGAAAATAAAATAAAAAATACAGGTGTTTTGAAATAAAAACTAAAGGCTATGAAAGTATTTAAAATTTATCAAAATTTCTCAACAAAGTTCAAGCTCGGCAATTTATTAAAATACGTATTTTCTAAAGCAGCAAAAACGGCCGGCATTGCAAACGTTCTACTCCGTAGCTAAATGCCAACATTATAAATCAACATGTCCGCCTGCACTGCAGGCCATCAAGAACTTCTAGTCCATTTTCAGTTTTGCTCGAGTCTCTATCACCTGTCTATTTTTCTTTGAAGCTGCGTGTCACTGCATTCTAAAATTTCTAAAAAAAAGTTGAAACTTTGGAGATTATCTGAAAACATTTGTTTTTTTTTCGCACACAATATAGGTTTTGGTCATTCTTCAGGTTACTCCTATTTTCGAAAACAGTGTCACACCACTGCGTAACTGCTGATATTTCAAATTTGTTTTGTCGGGCGGTTCTTAAATGCTTACATTTACACAAGATATTTTTGGTTGATTACTTAAATTTCCCGCTTCAATCCATATTTTATAGCAATTTCATTTCAAAGCCAAATTTTTCGCTGCTGAAAAGCTGCTCTTGTAATGCCACTCCCCTGTGGCATTCCTTTCCCCAAACTACCTGTCCTGCACTAATTATTCAATTATCAATTTCCCTCAGTTATGATTATGCCCACCTGTTTCTTTCAGTTCATCTCTTTCCCTTAGAGTATTTATACCTTAGTTTATCCCCATTCGGGCAGGTAGCCTTTGTCTGGATTCACCCTCTTGTGTTTAGCGCACTCCCCTTATGTTCTCCTAAAGTTTGTATTTGTTTAGTTATGCCCTTCACTTATTATTTAATAAACTCCACGTCCCTGCAACTGGTTCTTCCTCCCCACTCCTTGCCCTGACACTCTCACAAACATCTTTGGGTGTCAGAAAGGCTGCCTCACCCCGAGGAGCCAGCAGGGTCATCCACCATCCCTACCCTGGATAAATCCCCCACCATTTTTGGTTATTTTTGTCAGAGCCCGGGACATATCTGCGCTCAGCGACACTGTGCCTGCGTTAGCGCACTTTCATTTCGCCCTGCTCCAGCTCGTCCTGGAGAGGCCATCTCGCCCCAGTGCCAAAGAGGCCAGATTTGCCCCGGCACAGAAGGCCAGCTCGCTCTGGCAACCAGGAGAAATACGGGGCGGTAAGGGTGCAGCAGGAGGAATACGTGCAGTTGCGTGCTTTTCTACCCCCTGCTCCAGTTCACTTCGGCACAGAAGGCCAAGTTTGCCCAGGCACTGAAGGCCAGTCTGCCCTGGCACCAGAGCACCAGAGTGCTTCAGTGGTCCAGTAGTCTGTTCCCTCTCTCGACTGCAGCAGTCAGCCTGGTGGCCCTCAAAGGCCCCAGCAGTCTGCAGTTCTAGCGGCATCAGCAGTAAGTCTGGCGCCTTCTTTTGGCGTCAGTCTGGTGCCGTCTGCCTGCGGCCCGACCCCGGTCCCCGCGTCGGTCCGGCCCTGGTCCCTGCATCGGTCCAGCCCAGATGGTTCATGCCCATCTGGAAGCTGAGCCTTCTGGGGGGTGGGGGGGTACTGTAATGCCCCTCCCCTCTGGCATTCCTTTCCCCTGACTACCTGCCCTCCATTAATTATTCAATCAATTACCTCAGTTTCTCCCAGCCTTGATCATGCCCACCTGTTTCATTTTAGTTAATCTTATTACCTTACAGCATTTATACCTCAGTATAGAATGCGTGACTGAAATTTAATCTGATGAGCGGTTTTTGAGAAATCGGTCAGACAAAGTTGCGTGGACGAATGGAGGAACGGATACATCAAATTGGCACTGCACCTCTGCATGAAGTATAGAACGCATGACTGAAATTTGAAAACAATCTTAAAAACAGTTTAAGAAATCGGTCGGACAAACCTGCGCTGACGGACGGACGGACGATCAGAGGAACGGATACGGCATATTTCCATAAAACTAGGCACTGCACCTCACTATGAAGTATAGAATGCACGACTGAAATTTGAAAATAATCTGATGAGCGGTTTTTGAGAAATCGATCGGACAAACTGGAGCGGACGGACGAACAGACAAACGGGAGAATGGATACAGCATATTGTCATATATATTGGCACTGCACCTTTGCATGAAGTATAGAATGCATGACTGTAATTTGAAAACAATCTTAAAAACAGTTTGAGAAATCGGTTGGACAAACTAGCGCGGATGGACAGACGGACAGAAGAACGGATACGTCATATTTTCATATAACTAGGCACTGCACTGCGGTATGAAGAATAGAATGCATGACTGAAATTTGAAAACAATCTGACGAGCGGTTTTTGAGAAATCGATCGGACAAACTGGCGCGGACGGACGAACGGACAGACAGGAGAACTAATACGGCATATTGTCATATAAATTGGCACTGCACTTCTGCATGAAGTATAAAATGCGTGGCTAAAATTTGAAAACAATCTTAAAAATGGTTTTGAGAAATTGGGCGGACAAACTTGCGTGGACGGACGGATGGACGGAAGAACAGATACGTCGTATTCTCATATAACTTGGCACTGCACCTCGGCACAAAGTATAGAATGCATGACTGAAATTGGAAAAAAATGAGATGAGCGGTTTTTGAGAAATCGGTCGGACAAACTGGTGTGGACGGATGGACGGATCAAATTCTTTGATATATACTATATACCGGGTCGGGGGTATTAAAACCCGCAGTTCGAAAATTAACTTGGTCTGGCCTGAAGTACTACAGAAGCGCCTCCCGTAGCCCATGTTTAGACGCCCATCACTCTCCATGAATAGCTGAAAAGCTCAGGGACCCAGCTGCTTTTTTGCGCACTGGTGTCAGAGAGAAATTGCGAGGTTCTCCAGTGAGGAGCAGATTGGCTCCAGGAGCGTTGGATGAAGAGGTTCCTGCTTCGGAAGAGGGAGTGAAGATCTCTGGAGGGAGAACCTCTATCTGGCTGAGGTGTGAGACGTCCTCAGGGTCTGCAAAGACAGAGCTGGTTACTGAAGATCCACTGCTCCGAGAGCACAGAAAATGAACTGAAGATGTGTGTGCAGTAACATTAGAGTCTAGAGGTGCCCCCATTTAACCATCATTGCCCTCGTTTACCAGCAAACTAAACAAAGAACGTGCAAATTAATTATCTCTCTAATAGAGGGGTGTGCAAACCTCCAGTTCAAATTCTAAAGGTCCCCTATCATGTCCCCAGGTCCACTGCCTATTTGTCATTACAACCCAGTTCAAAATCGGTTTCTATGTGACATCATATGGTGAAGTCACCGCCCAGTGGCAAGAAACAAGACTAATCAAATTCAGCCAACCTGTTAATCGATTTCTTGTTTTATTCTAGGTGATCCCTAAGACAGATTTTGAAATGACGCGTAATGGCTAATTGACTATGCACCTGGTGATATGATGCAGCACCTTTAAGATGCACTGTAAAACACTGATAATCCAACCAGTTGCACAAAAACTGCAGTCCAGGAGGCAAAAGAACATTTCTACAACTGCGCAAACATGTTAAATAAATCGCAAGTTGAGTCCAAAATAATTCCTGAGGAACAAACCTTCCAGATGCTGAGACTTTATCCTCTCCAACTGAACTGTATCAAAGAGAATATTTCGCTCTTCAGTTGCATTTGAGAGCTTAACTTGGTCAGAAAGAGCATCAGTGACTACTAGGGATGGAACAGTTCAATTAAAAAATCTGAACCATTCAGTGCACTAGTCACAGTTCAGGGCATGTATGTATTGTTCGGTTCAAGGCATCCGTGAAAATTAATGAGAAGCTCATCAGTTGGCGCGGATGAGTGTTGAGTGCAGTATTCACGAGTTCAGTTCAGTCGTTTTGTGATGAAAAAGACAAAATGTGCAATAGGCGCCAGTAACGCTGCATTTTTATTTAAGTGACACTTGACACCTAGGCTGCGTCCCAATAGTAAAAAATACGTCCTGTTCACCAATTCCCAGCCCCTTCAGTGGCGGCCCCAGAACTGGGAAATGGGGGGGGACAAAGATGCATGCCTTCATGACAACAATTAGTCCTAGCTAGTTCTCAATCATTTTCCCTTATTGACGTGTTTTCCAAGTATAGTAATAATCCATTGGCAATTGAAGACACGGCTTCTCTTCCCACTCCATCTAACGGTGAAGGGCTAAATTAGCTAAACTTCAATTCCATGTGAGAATCTCTGAAATTCGCACCGATTGAACAATGACTGATCCTCGTTCCACTGAAATATTTCCTTTCATTCTCGGTACAGCGTGGGTTGATTTAAAAGTGGGACTCGGCGTGAGACTCAAGCCATATGTGTGAGAGCTGACAGGTATGCGATTTTGAATAACACTGATTTAAATGTAGCCAATAAGCGTCCAGATGAATGATTGTCGTCTTACCTAAACGCGGAGAACTAGCAGCACCTGATAGTGTGTAGTGTTCCCGGAATGAATCTAATGTTTATTCTGAAAATGATTGAGAACAGGTCAGGACAAATAATTATTTTAAAGGGATTTTCTCTTCCCCCCCCGGCACCGCCACTGAACCTCTTTTCTTTCACCTTTGAAAAATAACTCCATAGGGTAAAGGAAATGACTAAAGCATAATTCATAAGAGTTTAGGAAGACAAGCGCGCTAATAAGAGAATCCAAATACACTTATAATAGGCAACGTGATCATGCATCTCTCACCGGTCATGTTCATTTGTTTTTGTGATTGGCCGGATGAATGGCGGTCGCTTTAAATATTGCCGCCACACGGAACTGTGGGATTGCGTTATGTCCTTTCTTTTCGAAAAGAATGGTTCTCTGTACCCTAAGCTAAAGGAGGAAAATTAAGAAGCACAGAGACACCTTTTCGTAACATTTAACCCCTTTGCGCAGATTACAAATAACGCCAATTTTTCCTGTTGCACATGAGCCTATTTAAGGCTGTATACCTCAGTATTTGTGTCATAGAGACTGCGGAAAATTATTCCATAGAAGCAAGACATTTGGAAATTCAGTGTGTGTCTTGTCTAGTGTTTATGTTCCTTATGTTCTTAGCCAGAATTTTGTTTGTTGTGAACTTTTTTTGTCAAATGAATTAAAAGTATGTTGAAATTGACAATGCCTCCCCTCGTGCTGTACAAAAAAAAAAACAAACCGAACCAAAAACTGTGACAGCAAAATCGCGATACAAACCGAAACGTGAATTTTGTGAAACATTCCACCCCTAGTAACTACGTTTACATGCATTGCAGTTTTTTCTCTTATTCCGAAAAAGACAATACTCCTATAAAGCTGTTCACGTGGATAATGCAAATGAATATTCCACAAATATTCTTGTACACATGCCGTCATGCGTACGCCGATTAAAGCAGAATTTTTTTCAAAGTTTTCCATTGTTGGTGGACTTTTTTGACTGCGCGAGCACGGCCTCCCTCTCATTTTTTCAACCAGCTTCTCAAAAAGGTCGGCGAAGGGATATTTGCTCATATCCAAAAATCTGCTGATGTCCAAGTCATTCATAATGTTTAAATTTAATAGGTGTATTTCTCCATCCAATCAGAAGTGTGAGTTTGTCTTTTTTGCATGCATCCCTACCCCAGCCATGAAAGCTGTTGGCTGATTGTTCAAAAAGTACCAAAATGAACTGTAACAGGTAAGTGGCAGTGTGTCGCAAACTCCAATTCAGACACATTCCGAATGCACTGTATAAATGTTCAAAAAGTGCTCCTAAAACCAGCATGATATAGTCATGTTCCACATGTCTAAACAGGAAAATCCTATATTCAGAATAAGGCTTTATTCGGAATTTCCACATGATATATGCTGTTTACATGACCAGTATCAAATTCAAAATATCCTCATATTCAGAATAATCATGAAAACTAATTGTGCTGTTGAATATAGTTTGTAAATCACAAATGTCTTACTTCAGTGGTCATTTGGTCTTGCGGCACAGTACCAGCACATAGACGGGAGCAGGTTTTCATCTCGTGGAAAGAAAGAGAATATGACCATTCTGATTCAAACTATAGCCCAGACTGACTAAACAAAAACTTCACGGCTTTCTTACCTTTTTATCTTGTGACCTTTCAAGAGATGCAATCTGCGGAGAAAGATGTGTAAATTAGTAAAATAACTGATAAAATAGCAAAAATGAATTCAACCTACCTGATGTACTATATAGGCATGGGCAACGCTCTGCATAAACTAATGGAATGCGTAACAGCTGAACTGGGGCGGTAAACAAGCCTCAGAAAACTTATTAAAAAATGATGTAAATACCATTTTCATACAAAAAGAACACCATGGTTTGATTAAAAGCAACCTTTTCAATAGGATACCCGCATTTCATACATGAACTCTGCGTATTACGCCAATAACGCGATTTGAACAGAGCTATTATTCGCCGTTGGATGAATCGTGACCTCAATTTGCGCCGTGTTTACAAACTGTCAAGTGCGGCGTGGCAAAAAATATCCATTTTGGAGGTGGATTTCAAATAGCCCGTGATGACATGATATCCCAGCTACGGCCCTGATTGAATTACAGCCATCTAATTTGAGAAATTACGAGTCTGTTCGTCCAGTCTAGACCTCCAGGGATGTGAAATTAGTTCGACAGAAGTTGTTGAAGTTCGTCGCGAAGTTCGCCGTGACTTCTTCTCAACAATAGCAAGAAAGGTGAGCGTATTTTTACTGTGAACCTACATAGTTAGTTGACAGAATATCCTGTGACCCTATTTGTGAAGTTTCAGTAAAATATACAAAAGGAATAAACCAGCGCCAGGCGTTCAAAACCTACCAGTGTTCTGACAAATTTTGCTACCTATCAAAATATGCCACCTCGCGAACACCGGTCACAAGATTCATTCACTTATACCCTTCAATTCGAGACTGCGAGGATGGAAATCTGAATAATCAATTAGGAAAAATTCTCGGCTCTCGGTAATTCTGTATATCGTTTAAACATTTTGTTAATCGGATTATGAAAGAAGACTGAAAATAAGCGCCCGCTTTTTGTTTGGGGTGTAAAAAGCGATTTAAAGGAGAATAACATTGTATATTGATTAAGCATTGAACTCTGCATAAGTCGAACTGTTTTAATATTTGTTGATGACATTGCGGCTTCCTGGAAGCAAATACGCACAAATCTGCTGTCCTGTGAGCATTTCAGGTTCGATATACAGAGTAATAAACTATGAAACCTAAACTGGCCCTTCATTCTGCGAATAGTCTTACTAAACTAGTTAATCGTCTGATTGTTAATTTAGCAAAGTGGAGGTTTCTGCCTCGCCAAACTAACCTCCGACTGCACGTCACTGTGTTTTACTATGAATTATTCACAGTAGCTCATTGAAACTATCATGGGAGGAGGGTATATGGACATTATAAAAACAGTGTAAAGTTTTTTTTTAAATCACCACGGGTTATTGAAGGGGAGGTTTCAGTAGCAGTGGGAGGGCAAACAACTGCTGGCATCAGCGACTTCACTGCATTTTATACAGTAATGGGCGAGTAGCGTTAATGTTTGCCCTCCCACCGATAATTTTGACATTTTTGCAGGCCATTGATCCAAAAAAAACTTCACAGGCAACCCATTCATACCATTTTTTAATATCAATGCAAAACCTAATGTTTGTTGAACATAATTGGGTGAAATTCAAAGCATTTTCCATTAAAAAGGGCCTGGGGGGCGCTGCTGTACTTCAGAAAAGGGGTTGATGACTTTAGCATCAATTATTTCTGTTAGGGTACCCTAATGGATAATTTGGCCAGGTTTATTTCTGAGTAGACTGTATTTTCTAAAATGCCCTCAGGCTTCACCCCCCAATTTTCACAATGGGTTTTGTTGATAAATGCCGAAATCAGCCATTTTTGGGATCCTGTGGCTCTGAGACCCTTTCCTGTAAAAGGCGTTGGACTTGTGGCAAACTCTTCGTCTGTGTCTTCTGTACTTACCTGCAAAAAATCATTAGAAAATAATAAAAACTTTTTTCTCAGCAACTCAAGAAATGTTGTCATTTTATTCATTTGTATTGCCCATGCCTATACTATAGCTCACACAGAGGACCTACACAACATAACCAATATATCGAACCAGTTATAGCTAGGACACACTTTACTCCTGCTGCAGTACACTGATTTTAGTGACTGCGAGAAATAACCTCAGCAGACCCACAATACCAGTAAAGTGTTTACATTTTTGTTCTCCCTTCGCAGAATAGTGTCAAGAACTTTTGTTTTATGAGAGAAGTAATTGCTGGCTAAATAAACGGGCGAATTCTTCCGTTTTCCAACAGATGAATAAAAACCATGAGGAAAGCCGCAAACAAAGCATAGATATGGAAGCTATAGAAAAAAATATATGTTAATGCTCCGCATTTATTAGTCATCTTAGTTTGGAAAAATGTGACATAGATATTTTACAAATCGTAGTGAGTCTTAATGAATTTAAGCTTTTGGTTTTTTTTTTGTAAAACGAAAGGAGCTCATTTCTTTATTCAAGATTAATTGAAAAATTTGGGTGCCCAAAACCTTTGACTGGTAATGTATTACTTTGGATGAATCAAAGTAACTCTCTTTATTAATACAGACATAAATTCCCAGAAATATCCTGATATAAGAATCGAACTTTGTTGGACTCTGGTGCCAAGAGAAGAAATAGGCTTAACTTCACTGAAAAAAGCTAAATGTTAAGATTTACTCAATGCTATTTCGTCAATTTGTTGCACCAAAAGGTTTTACGCCATTTCAAATACTATCAAATTAAACTGTATTTTGGGTCAATTTAATTAATCAGATTGGAAGTTTCTTAACTCTTTGTAACATAAATCTTTTCCCATTCAGGGTGGTGGGCGGGATTGGTTACCTCAGTAATCACAGTGCAACAAAGGATAAAAAGCACCTTAAGCAATATGTGACATAACATAAAATTTTTAAGTGAGAGTAAAATGTCATTTTTCTCCAGCGTTGTGTACCTCAGCCTTGTAGGAGAGCTCTGCTTCCTGATGCTGCTTCTTGATGACTTGTATCTCTTTCTGAAGCTTGAAGACCTCCTTAACTTTAAGCTCTTTTTCTTGACGTTCAAATTTGACTTGAACATCTTTCCTGTGACACAGAGAGACCGCAGGCTTCAGGCAGAACAGCCCTAACTCACATCTTCAGTTCTCTCCTGAAAGCTCAATTCTGTTTGTTTCTGATGTACATGGTATGTACGTCTCCCTTCAACCATTCAATGATAATCTCAACCATACCTTTGTGGATGTCAATGTGATCTGCTGACAAATAAATTACATTCCTCAACAGAACATTCCCAGTTGTAAAAGCCCTCATTGCCCCAGCCAGTCTATAGCAGGTTATGTACCAGAGGAGATCCTGGTCCATCTTCTGGCACTTCTGGCTCATTTTGTCAAACTTTTCCTGGAGCGATTTAACCTGAAGCTCCAACATGACTTTCTCTTTCCTCAGGGCCTCATAGTCCTTCTCCTGATCTCTGATCTTTTGTGTGGGACAGAGGGTCACATCTCTGACAGAAGCAGGAGAAACGAACAAGCGTCTGAAAAGAATAAACTCGGTGCTACTTACCTTCCTGGTGATTGGCCTTAATCCTCCCAGTGACCAGCGCTGACTCGCACTGATATCGCCCCAGCTGGTCCGTACTCCCCACGTGTATCTGAAAATTCAGCCAAATTTCAGCTCTTTTCTGGGCATCAGGATAAACTGAAGCAGGCAATTAGGCAGGGGATATGAGTCCAAATTACTGTAATAGAATTTTAGCTGCCATTAAGTCACTGATTTGTCGTTTGTGCCTATGTTCTCCCTAGTTTTCTTTGAGAGAGAAAGAAAACTTTAGCTACCTGGCCAGAAAAGTTTAGCTAGCTGGCCAGCTTACTTTGCAAACAAAGTTGCACGTGAACTGAAAGTTTTTTGTGGATATCTGTGCAGCTAACCATGTAGCAGCGCCGCGATAGCCACGTAGGGAACGATAGCTAGTAATTCGGCTAGTTGTCTGATGATGTTATTTAAATGAAGTGAGTAGTTGCAGGCTACATAGCTCACAAAATTTGTGCGTAAAGTGAAAGGCTATAGCGGAGATATGCGTTTATCTGCTTCTTTGACTCAATATTTGGAAGCAGCTTCCAAATCATCCATCACTTAGGCTGCATGTTTCCGGTTTGGAAGACATGCCGTTCATTATAACACAAAATTGCCATAAAAATGCCTATAAGCGGCCAGCAGCCATGAGCGTCAAGTTGTCAAAGTTCTGAGCATGCTCAGCGATTGAAAACAGCTCCTTTAATTCAGAATCAAACACAGCAACTTTTCAAACCGGACTCAGCAAGCTGACGGGAAGACAGAGAAGCATATATTTTGAGACAAAATGAAATTTTCTCACCTGTTTCACCTGTTGCTCACATTCCTCTTTCACCTCCTGAATCTTCTGTTTCAGGGGTGATCTGGGGTTAAATGAAAAATGACACCAGGAAACAACTCAGAATTAATCTAAAGAGGTATATGTAATAACCACCAAAAAAGATACAAGTTGGCATTTTTCTGTTTTATGCGGTTTGCCATGGTAACCGAGCAAGCTCATTAAATATGCAGAAAACTTCTGGCACCAATTCCTCTTTAACTCTATGATAGAATTCAGTTTTTCTTTCATCATTTAAAAGCCATTGCTTATCCAAATGCAATGACATAGCCATTCTTTGCCCAATTAATAAGTTTTGTGATTTTGGGGCATTTTACTCAAATTTTGAAATTATTTTGCTCAGAATCTGACGAATACTCAAAATATTCAAAGTATGTAACAGATAGGCAAAATTTCCCTATGTCATTGCATTTCTAATGAAGTAAAGTACCTGCAGCCCAAATTTCATTGATTTTCAATGATAAATAAAAAGTTATGGCTGCCACAATCATAAGAAACGTGGAAAAAGTAATACCTTAGGAAATCAATGGAAAATGCACTAGAACGCATTGAAAAGTTGAGTTCAGTCTTAGTCTATGGCTTACACCCATTTTTCAGACTGTATTATCTGATTATTCAAATGTTTATCACTTTCCTGGAGTGGAAAGCATAAATTTCATCATCACAGTTGCTTTTAAATCATGATTTTATGGCAAAATTCAGTTTTTAATCCTTGTAGCAATTAGTGATTATTAAAGGTGGGTTATTATAGAACATTTTTATTCAAAAAAAATTTTTGGAAAAATAATCTAATTTTGCCCATTTAACGCCAGATCACCCCTTAAATCTGCGCACATCTTCCTCAAGTTCAGCAAATTTGATCTCCATCACATGCTGCTTTAACTCTCGCGGAGTCGATCTGCTGCAGGACAGCGCAAAGGCTTCAGACATAACATTGGTCCTCATCGTACATTTCTGAATGTGTTCATAATGCACATAAATACACAACCTCTACTGAGTTCAAATGGGTTTAATCAATGAATACAACACCAAGATGCCTGTGTTAATGGAATGATCATGCCTTAAGACTACAACACCAGCAAAAGCAAAGACAGCTTGCTTGTTGCTTGCCTCTTTACAATGTACACTGTACAGTGTCCATATTTACGCGTAATCTATGCTTCATCATCACAGCAATGAATTTGCTCATCATTTATGTGAAGCGAACCTCATCCGACCTACAGCACCAGTCAAAAGTTAGTTAACACTTTATTTTTGCAATAAAACCATGTTTTCAGTTAAAGGGGGTTTTGCAAGGTATAGGCAAATTTGCCCACAGCCCAGTTTAAACCATCTTCTGGTTTTATGTACCTACTTGTGGGACTGTCCAGAAAATAGATTTGAAATGTGAAATTTGCATACAGGAAGTAAACTGTGACCTATTTAGTGATTTCAAGATTTTTGTGGGGCAAGGCCTCGAAAAGTCCACAGTGATGATTCTAGAAAATTTCAAAAGTGGGCCAACTCCCCCCCGACTTAAAAAAAGTGGGCCAATGGGAAAAAATTGGGCCAACTGGGTATACCTGGTAAAATGCCATTTATATCAAGTTTTTAAACAGTACCTTGACTGGCTCACTTATTTATATGAACACACATTCAGTTTTTACACCTTATCGACAAAACGAAGACATGAATGACAGTTTGAGTTTAAAGTTTTAATAGAAAACCTTCACAGTCTGTGCCAATCATAACAATTATAAAGTTAACATATTTTCAGTACTGTCTTGATCACATATCTGTCTCATGGCAGAACACCTATGTTTATCGTCTTTCACTCCTCTGACAGAAACTTAATCTGTACTACAATAATATCAGGACCAGTGGTTTTGCAAGACTAGCAAATCACATGAAGTGAGAAATTTTGACCTGAGCAAACAAAATGAAATACCTGCGGCTTATGGGCAGAGGCACAGAATCATGAGGATAAATTGTTACGATTTCCAAGTTCAACATCAGGCGGCAGGGCCAGCGGTAGGGAGGGGCAGGGGTGGGCGGCAGGGGCCGGGGCGGTAGGGAGGGGCAGGGGTGGGTGCAGGGCCGGCGGTAGGGAGGGGCAGGGGTGGGCGGCAGGGCCAGCGGTAGGGAGGGGCAGGGGTGGGTGCAGGGCCAGCGACAGGGAGGGGCAGGGGCGGGTGGCAGGGCTGGCGGTAGGGAGGGGCAGGGGCGGGCGAGGGGCCGGGGGAGGGGGGCAGGGGTGGCAGGGCAGGGCCGGGGGAGGGGCAGGGCGGGCGCGAGGGCCGGGGTAGGGAGGGGCAGGGCGGGCGAGGGCCGGGCGGGGGGGGGCAGAGGTGGGCTCAGCCCCCTAAACGTGAGTCTTGCCCACCCAGTCAAAAGTTAACAAAAAAAAAAAAAAAAAACAGTCAATGACAAAATAGCGCATAAAATTTAGTTCCTAGCGCATGATTTGCTTCATAGCTTAAAGCCTGCCTCCAAACTGAAGTCCCACTGCTAAAGTTGTAAGTACGGATACTTCACCAGGCAGTGAAGCCAAGGAATTCTCTCCATATGTGTACGTAGAGCAGCGCGCAGAGACGCACAATTTTACCTACATTTCATTTTATTCGTTCAAACGAGTTCTGAGCCATGTATCGTTTTTTGAAACCTATTAGCAAGCCTTGTGCTGCTTCAACCTCAAGCGATGCCGTAGCTTGCACACCAGAAGCTTTGAATATGGCTATGGCTCCGGCTCCAGTGCCCTCCACAAGCACTGCCCCAAACCAGTTCCCTCTCTCTGCTGCCTCAGCCCTACCTCACGCGGTTAGCGACTTGAATGGTGATGCTCCATTCCAGCCAATATTGGCTAGCTACCCAAAACGTGCATTCGTTGCTTTATGGCGATCGTTCACGACCGTGGCTGGAAATCTCAGTTCAGCGAGATGCATGCCTTTGCTTTTTTTGGTTTTTCAGAACAATCATTAATGGGTTTAAATATGGACTTTTCGAGGCCTTGCCCCACAAAAATCTTGAAATCACTAAATAGGTCACAGTTCACTTCCTGTATACAAATTTCACCTTTCCAATCTATTTTCTGGACAGTCCCACAAACAGGTACATATAACCAGAAGATGGTTCAAATTGGGCTGTGGGCAAATTTGCCTATACCCAGCAAAACCTCCTTTAAGTGGTGTCACAAATGGTAAGAGGTGAATAGCCAGAAATTACAAAGAACAATTTACTTTACAGAACAGTGTCTAAAATTCTGGTATTCCTAAAGATGCCATACTTGGAAAATAGTGGCAAAGCTACTGCGCCCGCTTGGCCAAACATGGCCAAAATGGAACGCCCCCAATTGGCGAAAGTATCGGTCTGATTGGGCTCAAAATCGAACTTGGTCTAGACCTTATGACGGTATATACACGTATGAAATATGAAAAGGATTGGTAAAATATTGAAGACGCTAGAGCGCAGACAAGCCAAAAGTTTACGCACGGACGCACGACAGACCGCCACTAAAGACCTCGAGCATAGCATAAGCCCCTTGGGCCTTTTGGGCAAGCCGGCCAAAAAATTTGAGCATCTTAGCTCGTAGAATAAGGGAACTCGAGCTGTTTGAAGTTTTGCAGAAAAAGCCCCCTAGTGGCCAAACCGAGAATCGTAGCATGCCCAAAATCGAACTCGGGCTAGATCTTGGGCCCACATACATGCATATAAAATATGAAAAGGATCCGTTGAAAACTGAAGGCACATTGCACTGAAAAAAAATCTGTGCATTTTATGACCTTTGACCTACATAACCTTTAAATTTAGGTCAAATCAAAAATCCATTTCATATATGATGAACCCTTGGCAGAACAACCTACAGTAAAAATTGAGCATCTTAGCTTGGAGAATAAGGGAGCTAGAGCTGTTTGAAGTTTTGCAGAAAAAGCCGCCTGGTGGCCAAACCAAGAATCGCAGCACGACCAAAATTGAACTCGGGCTAGATCTTGGGCCCATATACATGCATATAAAATAGGAAAAGGATCCGCGGAAAACTGGGAGCTGTATCGCGCTGAAACCACAATTGTGGACGCATGCACGGGCGCATGGACAGCACGACAGACAATAATAATAATAATAATAGATTTTATTTGTAAAGCGCTTTTCATTTGACAATCTCAAAGTGCTACAAGTAAAAAAAAAAAAGAAAAAAGCAAAAAACAGGTAGAGAAAGATAGAAAACACAGTAAATATCAGCAATATTTAAAACTCAGAGATGGAGAAGCGGCGAACAAACAAGCGCCAGCGTCCTCTCCTCTCTCCTACCCCTATCAATTAAAAGCCTTTCTAAATAAGAAGGTTTTCAGGCCTGATTTAAAAGAGTCCAGATTTTGTGGGGCCCTCAACTGGGCGGGGAGACTGTTCCACAGGCGTGGTGCGGCTGAACTAAAGGCTCGGTCCCCCATGGTGGAGAGTCTGGTCTTTGGGACCTGGAGGAGCAGACTGTCTGTGGATCTGAGGGAGCGGGTGGAGGTTTGTGGAGTGATAAGGTCTTGCAGGTATGTAGGTGCATGTCCAGTGATGCATTTGTGGGTGAGCAGCAGGATTTTGTAGGTGATCCGGGCTGAGACAGGAAGCCAGTGTAGTGTGTGTAGAATGGGGGTTATGTGTTCATGCTTTGGGACTCTCATCAGGACCCTGGCAGCGCTTGTTCTGGATGTACTGCAGCCTCTGTATGTTCTTGCCAGGAATCCCTAAAAAGAGTCCGTTACAATAGTCCAGCCTTGAGGAGATAAAGGCATGGACCAGCTTCTCTGCATCTGGTAGGGTTAGAGGGGGCGAAGTTTGGAGATGTTCGGAGGTCATAGAATGAGGTCTTGCACAGTTGTTGTATGTGGTTGTTGAAGGTGAGATGGGGGGTCAAACTGGACCCCCAGATTTGTGACTGAGTGAGATAGAGGGATGACCAGGCTGTCGAAGGTGAGTTGGGATATGGATGAAGACTGGACCTGATGCGGTGTTCCAAGAAGAAGAGCCTCAGTTTTATTGCTGTTCAGCTGAAGGAAAGGTTGCCGTTCATCCATGCCTTTATCTCCTCAAGACAGGTTGTGAGAGAAGACAGGGCTGCAGAGGGAGTAGGAGCAGTTCTGATGTAGAGTTGTGTGTCGTCAGCATAACAATGGAAGGATATCCCATGTCTGCTGATGACACGACCGAGGGGGAGCATGTAGATGATAAAAGGATGGGGCCGAGGACCCTGTGGGACACCGAGAGGTGACAGGGAGCAGTCTGGACTTACTACCTCCCAGTGACACGTATTCAGTCCTGTCTGAGGGGTAGGACTGAAACCACTGCAGAGCACTGCCTGAGAGTCCAACACTGTTTTGGAGGCGCTCCAGGAGGATGGCATGGTCGACCGTGTCAAATGCAGCTGTCAAATCGAGGAGGATGAGCAGTGATGGTGATCCTGTGTCAGCTGTCATTAGAATGTCATTTGTCACCCTGAGCAAGGCTGTCTCAGTGCTGTGGCCTGGACGGAATCCTGACTGGAATTTTTCAAACAGGTTATTGTTGTTCAAATGTTCCTGGAGCTGAGAGGCAATGACTTTCTCAAGTACCTTGGACAGAAAGGTAAGGTTTGAAATGGGCCTGTAGTTAGCAAAGGCCTCAGGGTTCAGGGTTGGCTTCTTGAGGAGGGGATGAATGACAGCAGCTTTAAGGGCAGGTGGAACATAACCAGATTGAATTGAGATATTGACAGCCTGGGTGATGATTGGGCTGAGGATGGGGATGTAGGATTTGAGCAGGGGCGGTTGGGATGGGGTCCAGTATGCAGGTGGATGATTTCATTCCTCTGAGGGTTTCCTCAATGAAGCTCTGCTGAACCCCAGTGAAGCATGGGAGGGATGGTGGGCTCCCAGGCAAGGGGTTAAAGGCCGGAGGAGACAGAGAGGAGGAGCTGGGCATCAGCGAGCGGATGTTGTTGACTTTGGATCTGAAAAAGTCTATGAAGCTGTTGCATCTCTCCTCTGTGGCTTCAGTGGAAGAAGATGGTTGTGGCCTGAGAAGATGATTAATGGTGGTAAAAAGCTGCTTGGAATTGCCAGTGTTTTTATTGATTAGATTTGAGTAGAATTTTGACCGGCATCTTTCAGGGACTGTGAATACGCTTTCTGATGCTCACGAAAAAGCCAGCTTGTGGACAGTGAGCCCGGAGTGTCTGGCTCGGCGCTCCAGGGCACGGCCAGCTGTTTTCAAGCTTCGCAGCTCCTGTGTGAACCAGGGGGCGGAGCGTTCAAAGTTGACCTCACGTGTCTTGACAGGGGCATGACGGTCAAAAATGCTGCTCAGCGATGTATTGTAGTAGTCCACTAGCTCATCCATCGTTGCAGAGGATGGGCAGCGGCGCGCTGGAGGTCTGTGGTCATGATGGTTGGGTTGATGTGTTTCCAGTTTCGAAGGTCATTTGGCGCTTAGGTCTGGTAGTAGGGCAGCAGAAAGGTCAGGGCCACGGACACCGCCTTGTGGTCAGACACACCCAGATCGTAGACCTCAAGGCTGCTGATGGGGGCTGAGTTGGTAATCGCCAGGTCGAGGGTGTGGCCCCTGGTGTGGGTGGGAGCCTTAACATGCTGCTGCAGACCAAGGCAGTCAAGTAGACTCAAGAAGTCTGTTGCAAGGTGGCAGGAGGGGTTGTCCACATGGATATTTACATCACCAACGATGACAATGTTTGTTGACATGGTGCAAAGTGATGTGAGGAGATCATGGATTTCAGGGAGGAAAGAGGGATGTGGTTTGGGAGGGCTTATATATGAGAAGCAGTGTCATGGAGTATGGAGGTTTACATCTGAAGGCTAGACATTCCATAGAGGTAAGGTCAGGCAGCGGCAAGGGGGATAGTTTAAGTTCCGCCCGGTGAATGACAGCTAGACCACCACCACGGCCAGTGCTGCGGGCCTTCTCCATGTAGTTGTAGCCAGGGGGGCAGGCTTCATTAAGCACTGAGTAGTCCCCTGGTTTGTGCCATGTTTCCACCAGACACATGAAATCCAGCCCTTTGTCCAGAATATGGTCGTGAATGAGGAGTGATTTATTTGTGAGGGACTGTGTATTGAGCAGCTCCAGAGTGGCAGGAGAGAGAGCTGATGGTGGAGTTCTCTGCAGACTCCGCAGCACACTGTAATCCACTCCACGAATTCCGTTATGCCCTTGCCTCAGAGGCCGGAGACAGTTGCTACGTAATCCAGGAGCGCCAGTGCTCTGATGACGTCCAGAGAGAGGCGCGTTCAGCTGCAGACCAGAAAGAGGGGATCGCAGCAGGGCAACACTGGGAGAAAAACAAACTTTTCGCCGAAAGTGCTGCGGTGGATATAACGAGGTCGGGCGCAGAAGTCCAGGCTGACTATGGGCTGTGATGCATGCTGGAGTGGTGGAGCTGTTAGAACTCAGCAGCTGTGAGGTGGTAAACCCCAGCATCGGCTCTGACGCCAGTGGGGTTAGCCCAGTGCTAGTCAGTAGCATCACAGCTAGCGGGGCCAAGCTGCAACGGAGCAGCAGCAGGACTGCCCCTGAAAGTCGGCCGCTGAGGGTGCCCAGCGCTGGGTGGTGCGGCGGCGGTGCCACTGCAGCGAATTTTCTTTTCCTCTTGGCGACCATCAAAGCAGGCGAGTACACCTTCACGTCCAACAACGCTCAACATTGAAGGTAAGGTAAGGTAAACCGGTGAATCGTGGGGAGTTTCAACTTAGACAGGTCTCTGCAGCTGTATAAGACAGTAGCTGTCTTAGACCTCCACTAATGACCCTAAGCACGGCATAAGCCCGACGACTGGCCTGTCGGTCAAGCGGGCTAAAAATAAATGGACAAACTTTATCAAATAGTCCAACAAATTAATTGACATCAATCTAGCTTAGCATTTATTTGACAAAAAGGTCAAGGTGCAGCACATCTATGGGCACTTCTACAACTTTGCTGGGTTAAGCTCCCATGACCATAAACTTGCAATACGTGAGTATGCTCAGCATTCATTATTAGACATCATTGATGAATTTGACGTATATATTTCACTTTGTAAAACAAAACGCGGTTAATTCCCTTTTGATTGGCTGAAAAATGAGGACGTGTCCAAACTTCTGAATGGTAATGCATGTTCTGTTTCAGTGACTGTCAGCATGCTCTTGTAGTCAGTTGATAGGCAAAATTGTGTAACTGTACTGAAATGGCTCCACTCAAGTCCCCTTTCCCAGAGATGGTCTTCAGGTCCCACATTCACTGCTGGTCAGCCCGGTCCCGGTTCTGCAGGGCCTCGCATGTCTCCTGCAGGGTCTGGTTTAGCTTCTGAAGGTGCACGTTTTCATCCTTCAGAGAGGCTCGGTCACATTCTATCTTCAGAATTCTTTCTGTTTTGGCAAGCGGTCACAAATCAGAAACAAATACTGCCACAAGTATCCAAAATTAAAATGTATTCTCTGCAACGCACCTTCCAGTTCCACTATCTTCTCTTTCTGAAGTTCCTCCATGCACTGCTTATCCTTAAGAGCATCCTTTCCACCAATCAGAAAACAAATCGATCAGTCCCAGCTATTTACTTATTAGAGGTTGTAAAATGAGTACTGTAAATTGTCTTGGACCAAAAACTGGCCGGTAACTGCAAAACTGCTGAGCCGATTTTAAAAATGCTTGAAAGGTGTCATATTGTATGGTTCTAACTGTACAAACTTGCACCAACTCACCGATGTTCCAGAAGCAACACAATCTAAAATGGAGACCACACAAACAATGAAATACATCAGATACGAAAAATTACAGGTACCTGATAAAGATCACAGGTCAAATTGTAGTCAAAAATGCCATGTAGACCAACTACGGCAGTAATGTCTTCATGAGCGTCCAATGTGATTGTGTGAATGAACGTTATTTTTCCTCCAAAATATCTTTTTATTCTTCTATAAAAATCCCCTTCATGCTCAAACACATGGATTCCTTCTATGTCTCAATGATTAGCTGAGTTCAGCCAAAAGATTAACCTGTTATATTCTAACTTTTCAAGTTTAAGTTTTCCCTTAAGTTGGTTTAAAATCAGAAAATGCTTTTTTCCCCACATTGTATGACGTCACATACATATTCTGTATCTTCTGGCTGCACCGAAGCCACATCAGACATACATTAAGAGAGGTATTCTAACCCAGGACACCATGTTTCCGTGACCACAGTATTACATCAATGCAAATGCATCTAGCTTTTTTTTTTATTTTGTTACATCATTTTAGACAAATTTCACTGTAATTCAGTTGGACATATTTGGAATCATTGAAAACCTTGGACTCTCCACTAGAATTTAAAATAGGCCCGAAGTTCCACAGGTTTGAATACAACAGCTGCATTTGACAGATGCATATGCGTGTCAGTAGGTTTTATGGGGTAAAACTTTGGTCCGACATTACAGAATTCAAAGTTCAATAAGATTAGAGCCATATTCCGAGTGAGTGGCACTGGCACTGGAGTTGACATCTCAGAATTGCATGGAAATTTGGCAGAATGGTGCCCATACATGTGTAACAGGAAATCCCGTCGCAAAAGTGCCATTCTCTCAAAATATGGCTCTTAATTTTCCACAAGCCACAGTTCATTTAGAGGCTCTGCTTGGAGAAGCCATATTTGTTTCCTAATTACACCATTTCCACCCTTCATACTGACACTGATTGATCCCATGAAGAGTGAGGATGATAAATGTGTGTAACTTTGACAGGAAGAGTAAAAATAAGGAAAAGCAGGGGCTCACCTTGCTTCAGAGGGGGCAAAAAGGCAGGGTTCAATACCTCAACCAGCTTTGTGTTCAGCTCAATGATCCTGGAAGAAACATCCAATTCAGACAAGACAGTTCTCAGAAAAAAAATCACCCCCTAAACCAGCTAGTATCACGCTAAAACAAAAAACACAGAACATGGCTTCACAACCTCAGCACTGCTGCTGAAGTCATGACTGTTCGGCCAAGTCTGAGGCCGAACCACCCCATACCACTGCTGGGCAATAACTGAAGCTGCCTAAATGAGCAAAATAAACTCACTTCTCTCTGAGATATGCTGCCTCTTTCCTCTCAGCTGCCAGTTTCTGCTCAGCAATGCGAGCAATCATCTAACGACCACAAGAAGAGACACATTATAATTCCTCTCAATGAAATTTGCTCACAAAATAACTTCAACACAGAGTATAATTAATATTCTGATTTTTACTTGAAATATGTTCCTACCAAACTGTCCTCTGCCTGTTTTTTGCAAAATTCCACCTACATAGGGAGAGGGAAAAGTGAGTCAAGTAAAATAAGGTAACTCTATGGAGCGTAGTAGTGGTGTAACAATACGCCGATACAGTATCATATCGCAATACAAAGCCTCCGATATGATACATCGATTCGGAGGACGAGTATCGGGATACACAAGGCTTTTTAAAATAGTCCACAAATTTTCTTAAACCCAGAAATTGCAATATTTTCTATCGCTTTAAATGAAAACGTAGTGACCTGCCTCATATTCCAAGTGGTTGCATCGCTCCAAGTGCAATTTGTTGAAGTGCTGTTCCGAGTTGTTTGAGGTTAAGTTTCCAGACTTCAAGTTAGCTACTAATGATAGGTAGTTTGCAATATGACTGTTTCTTCTAGTGAATAGTAGAAAAGACCTATTCAGCTTTTATCAATTTTTTTAAGTTGAATACATTGACCTGAACAGTAAACACACAGTGGTACCTAAAGGTAAACTAACTGTATTCCTTTGTTTTAATAAACTTCAAAAGCCTTGGCTTGGGAAATCTTTCAGTGTTGCTGCTTACTTGTAAGTAGAAAGAAAATCAGCAGTAAAATAATTTGTAGTGTATCGGGATAAGTATCGTATCGTGACCCCTGTATCGGGATACGTATCATATCTTGACCCCACTGTGTCGTTACACCTCTAGAGCATAGGATGCACTTTTTTATCAGTCCACCAAGCAACTACAAAATTGTACACCAGCAACTCGTAGAAAACCCTACAGTAACTACCAGTTCCTGAGATTCTAGCAACCACTTTGTACTTCCAGCGACCACATAGTAGCTCCGTGGCAACCACATAGTACCACACTAGCAGCGATCATTACACCTTAACAACCACCTCGCACATCGCTGTTCGGAAGATTTGTGCGGCACAGGTTTCAACAGGATCTTGTAACGGCCTAGCTCTTGGCATTACTTGCTATAGTACCAATTTCGACATTTGGCATAATCATAAGCTCTTGTCAGCATGTTGTTATTTACTTGTTTCACTGGAAACGTGACTGTTGATGGTCAGCCCCAGCAATATCTTGAAAAACTGTAATAGGACCATTATTAATTTTTTCACCTCAATCCTGAAAATGGGATTTGAATTATTGCGCTCCGGCTCCTGTTCCTCGGGATGCTCAGAGTCTGAGTGCCTGAAATGTAGATGGGATGCAATTATTTACATTTCTGTATAACTCGCCAGTGTGACAGTCATGTCTGATATAACAACAGAAATCATACAGTTCAATGAAAGCAAAAGGTCCGTCCATCCGTTACAACATGATGCTACTCACGCTGAAGAATCTGTGTTCTCACACAGGTTCTTTGCATCCAGTTTCTCCTGCATGATTTTTGATTGCAGTTCTAGATCCTGTTTCTCATTTTGCAAGAAAATGTTTTCCTGCTCCAGCGTTTTGATTTTTCCTGTGACAGTAAACAACTCAGTTTCAAGGACAGGAGTCCAGTGTTCAATAAAGCATTAATAAAATTGGCCTCCATTTTTGTTTTTATGCACAGTGATCAACATATAAACTAATACATTTATTTGTGTGTAAAGAAATAAATGAAACCCTGAACCAGTCAAAATCAGGACTTGTTCAGGGTTTCATTTATTCGTTTACAGTGTCAATGGTTTTCCTAAAGCTCCTTGAGCAAAATCCCCAGTGCATCTCTGCTGATAGGTTTGTACAATTAGATGTGAAATATGTCCTGTGTCACAAACCTTCCAGCTGTTGGATGTAGGCTGGCAGAATTTCCGATTTGTGATTTCCATCCTCCCTCATCCAGGGTACAATCCTCTTCCACTGTAGGAGGAAACATCACTGAAACAACTTTTCACAAAGGCTGGACTGGGAAAGAAAAAAGCCTATTATCTTGTTTTTTGATTCTGTCATAACTATAATTAGTTTATTTTTATTAACCATCACTATTGAGGGTTAATATATTCGGCTGAAGGGTACTAAAATGAGGAACCGTGTGAAGGGGAACGATCTGTTTATCACAGCTCTGCTAGTGTTGCGGGGTAATAGGAGTCAACAAGACGGGGTTATAAATGATTTCGATTGCTTAAATGTTGTGGATTATTTTAAGTTTTTTCCCCGTGTTTGTGTTGGGGTGGGTGGGGGGGTGGAGTTGAGGGAGAGGGTTGGGGGTTCGATGGGAAGATTCTGGCTGGAGGTGAGGGAGGGCAGGGGAGGGTGGGTGTTTGCTGGCATTAGGTTGAGTTGTCTTGAATATCTAAGTTGTCCATTTTTTCTTATGATGTTACATACTACTATTAGTTTTTTTTCTGTTGTTTCATTTACTTTATTTATTTTTAAAGTAGTTTAATGGTAGCAAGTTTGTCTATTTTATCACGGAATGTACAGGGCATTAATGAAGCAGAGAAACGTTTTAGTTGTTTAGAGTTATTAAAGGATAATAGATATTGCTCTACTACAAGAAACTCATTTAATGCAACAAGATGTAAATAAAATCATAATGCTTTTTTTAAAGTAGTTTCATCTTCATCAGCTAGTAATAGAACCAAGGAGACCATTGTATTATTTTGTTCCAACCTTCAAATTAATATTGTGGGAAAAGGCAGTGATCAAGAGGGAAGGATTGCCTAAGTAAAAACTATTATCAAAGGGGTAAAAGTTGCTTTTCTTTCGGTAAATGCTCCCAATATGTCAGATAAATCTTTTTTTTTTCATCATATCAAATTAATAACGAAATTAATCAATTTAAAGTTTTTTGGAGGAGATTACAATACAGTTATGGACCCCTTAATGGACAAAACGACTAAGACTAATATATCCCCAAATATTCTTGCCCTGCGTAACTTTACTTTCGATTATGGACTTTTGGATATATGGAGAACACATAATCCTACAACAAGAGAGTATAAATTTTATTTGGGCAGACATTGTTCCTTTTCGAGGATAGATTATATTTTTATTTCTTCTCAATTGGTCCTTCGAGTCCATAAAGCAGAAATAATACATATGTCACTGTCTGATCACCATGCCAATTTGTGTGTCTTATTGTTAACTGCTTCACCTAGTCATGCAATACGCTGGCGGTTTAATACCAGTCTCTTGCAGAACACTGACTTTGCTAATCATTTTAGAGATGGGTTAAAGGAATTCTTATCCATTAATAAAGGCTCTGTTTCTGATGCTTGCATTCTGTGGGATGCCACAAAAGGTTTTATACGGAACAACTCAATTACATTTGCCTCTGGTCAAAATAGAAAGCAACTTGAGGAGATTAACAATTTGGAATCTCGGTTATCTTCTTTAATTCACCAACAACACAACAATATCTCTACTGAAAGGGAAAAAGAGTTATCCATAACTAAGCGTAAATTAAACTCTCTCCTCAGACAGATGTCCGTATTTTTAATACATAGAGTAAGACGATCACGCTATCTCGATGGCAGCAAACCCAGTTTTTTATTGGCTGGTAAATTACGTAACAATGAACATCTGTCTGTTATAACATCGATACAAGCCGAAAATGGTAAAATTTTGCATAATAACTAATAATTCAGCAATTTAAAAATTTCTATAGAAACTTATATCAAAGTGAAAAGTGAAACAAGTGACTCATTAGAACTTCTTAATTCTTTTTTTGAAGATTTGAGCTTACCTCGGCTTTCAAAGGAGGTAATTCCTTAAATATCAAAATAACCTTAAATGAATTATTTGAATCACTAAAACAGATGAAAAGAGGCAAATCACCTGGACTAGATGGCATCCCGCCTGAATTCTATCTCGAGTTTTGGTCTAATTTAGGACCAGTCATGTTTGAAATGATTAATACATCTCTCCAGAAGAGCTCTTTCATCCGAGATGTTAATACAGCAATCATTTCACTTCTTTGTAAGGCAAATAAAGACCCCACAATTTGTACAAGTTACAGGCCAGTATCATTGTTAAATTCCTACGTAAAACTGTTTGCCAAAACCCCAGCTGCCAGATTGGACATTGTCATACCCTGATCAAACAGATTTTGTTAGAAACAGATTAGCATCAGACAATGTTAGAAGACTACTTCATATTATACATGCTGCATCTGATATGTTTTCTTTGACGGCGATTTTGTCAACTGACGCAGAAAAGGCATTTGACCGTCTCGAGTGGAGCTGTGGTTCACACTGGAACACATGGGCTTTGGTCGACAATTTATACACATGTTAAAAGTTCTGGACAACAACCCGTCAGCTATAGTGCTAACTGGAAATCACTGTTCCTCTCCATTTCTCATAGGCAGAGGAGCTCGTCAAGGCTGCCCTTTCTCGCCGCTTTTATTCGCTTTATCATTGGAACCCCTGGCACAAAACATTTGTCAATCTCAAAATATAAGTCCTATAGTGGTGGGGAATGTGCAAAATTTGATTTCATTATATGCGGATGATATTTTATTATATTTCAATAATGTGATTCATGATTTGCCATACAGTGAAAAGATATTTTCATTATTTAGTAGTTTTGCAGGTTATAAGGTAAATTTGAATAAATCGGCACTGTTATTGCTGAAGAATGTTTCAGACTATTCAGATTTTCGCACAGAAATACCAATAGTTACTCAATTTAAGGGTGGGATAACAGTTTAGGTTTTGAGCACTTATCTATATAGAATAACTGGATAGCTGATGACGTCATAATTTTGAAGTAACCATGCCGCCATATTGGTATGCCCAACTATAATCTCTCAGAACATTACTCACATTGGGGGCAAAACCATGACAATTATATAGCCAGGAGGGGGATGGATATGCAAATTTCCTCAAGCGGGCTGCTGCGCAGTAAGGGATTGGCACTAGCGGAGCTGTTAGAGGGCGGAGCCCATACGACGTACAACCCCAATTCCAAAATTGTTGGGACAAAATGTAAATTGTGAATAAAATCAAAATGCAATGACTTTCAGATCACATGAGCCAATGTGTTATTTACAATAGAGCATAGATAACATTTCAAATGTTGAAACTGAGACATTTTACATTTTTATCCACAAAATGAGCTTATTTCAAATTTTCTGTCTGCAACAGGTCTCAAAAAAGTTGGGACACAGGCAAAAAGCTGTGAAAAAGCTATTAATATATAAGAGAATCAGCTGAAAGAACATTTAGCAAGTAATTAAGTTAACTGGCATCAGGTGTGTAACATGATTGGCTATAAAAGGGATGTCTTAGAGAGGCTGAGTCTCTCAGGAGTAAAGATGGCCTGAGGCTCTCCAACCTGCGAAGGCTTGCATAAAAAATTACAGAATACTTTATAAACAATGTTCCTCAACGTCAAATTGCAAAGGCTTTGAAGGTCTCATCATCAACAGTGCATAACATCATCAAAAGACTCAGAGAAACTGGAAAAATCTGTGTGCGGAAGGGACAAGGCCAAAGACCTTTACTGGATGCCCGTGGTCTTCGGGCCCTCAGATGCCACTGCATCACTCACCGGCATGATTCTGTCATTGACATTACTAAATGGGCCCAGGAATACTTCAAGAAACCACTGTCTGTAAACACAGTCCGCCGTGCCATCAACAGATGCCACCTAAAACTCTATTGTGTTAAAAGGAAGCCATTGTTGAGCATGATTCAGAAGCGCCGCCGTGTTCTGTGGGCCAAGGCTCATTTAAAATGGACTGTAGCAAAGTGGCAAAGTGTCCTGTGGTCAGATGAGTCCAAATTTGACATTCTTGTTGGAAATCATGGGCGTCGTGTCCTCCGGGCTAAAGAGGAGAAAGACCAACTCTCCTGTTATCAGCGTTCAGTTCAAAAGCAAGCATCTCTGATGGTATGGGGATGCATTAGTGCAATCTGGTGTGGGACACTTGCATGTTTTAAAAAGCACCATGAATGCTGAAAGGTATATAAAGGTTTTAGAGCAACATACGCTCCCCTCCAGACGACATCTATTTCAGGGAAGGCCTTGCGTATGTCAGCGGGACAATGCAAAACCACATACTGCAGCTATTACAACAGCATGGCTGCTGAACTGGCCTGCCTGCAGTCCTGATCTTTCACTGATTGAGAAGATTTAGCGCTTAATTAAACGAAAAGTCCGTCAAAGGAGACCCAAAACTCTCGAGCAGCTGGAAGCCTGTATTAAACAAGAGTGGGATCAAATTCCAATGGCTAAACTCAAGACACTTGTCTCCTCAATGCCCAGACGCCTGCACTCTGTGTTAAAAAGAAGAGGGGATGCTACACCATGGTAAACAGGCCCCTGTCCCAACTTTTTTGAGACCTGTAGCAGGCATCAAATTTGAAATGAGCTCCTTTTTTGGATAAAATTGTAAAATTTCTCAGTTTCAACATTTGCTATGTTATCTCTGTTCTACTGTGAATAAAATACTGGCTGGTGTGATTTGAAAGTCTTTGCGTTTTGATTTTATTCACAATTTACATGTTGTCCCAACTATTTCGGAATTGGGGTTGGATAACAAGTGTGAATTATGGTAATTACTTACAGTGCTCGATGCTTGCGAAGCACGGCTCGCCAAGGTCTCTGGACCTAAATGTCCTGAGCCAAGCATGCTGCCCAGGAGCTGTAAGAAAATTCATCCATAACCATCGAGGAGGGCTGAAACTTTTGTATCCTGGTGCCATTTCAAGTTAATAATCCATCAAATGGTCAGTTACTACCCTCCAGAGAGCATTACTGCATACGTGCAATTGATAAAATAAACATAGCATCTTCAAAATGCAACACTTATCCATTTGTTCAGTTTGGGTACACCTATATTGCATAGGAAGTGGCTATATGTACGGCGCCGTACACGGTGATTTGGGGCTATATTCACGGCGCGCGTGCACACTGTCATTTCTTCACTTATGTTGCCAGCTTCCAAGCTCAGCACGCTTATCTGCGGTCTACGGCGGAGTGTTTGTTTTTAATACAAACTCTCAGACCGCTTTCGCACAAGGTACGATTGTTCGGTTCCGTGCCACAGTGCAATTGGGTAATATATTTTGGAGGATTTTATTATTGAGAAGGGGCTTTAGAATATTAATATCACGAATGCATGCTGCGCGTGCCCTAGCAACCCGGTGTGTCATCACTCAGTAACATGGATTACCATGTATAGCAGCACAAGAAATTAAACTCGAAATTTTCTTGACTGAATTTCAGTGGCTAAATCATCAAAATTGCTCCCTACAACTGTCAAACGCGAGTCCGTCCTCTTGGATTTGCCCGGAGACGCCGCCTCCGCGCAAGCCCACTCCGACTTGCCATAAATATAGCCCCGAATCACCATTCACGGCGCCGTAAATATAGCCACAGCCTATTGCATAAGCATGTCCCATTCGCAGTTAGAAAAACTGTCCAAATAAAAAGTTGCAACACTACTTTGCTAAGTGTACCAGACACGGTCATGACAACGGTCCTGATACATTATGCAATACAAGCTAATTTTTTTTTTTTAGGAAACCAGCAGTTATGCTTGACTCACCGATTTATTACTGCCGCGCGAGCGCTTGTGCAAACGGTCCCTGACGCCAACGGTCCACATTATCTGGATCAACACACATAGTTTCAGATAACAAAGAATGATCATATCTGCAAACTCATACATCAAAATAGCATTTCGTTACAAATCCAATAAACAGCGCCTGCTATTCACGAAACTGTTTGTGAGCATTTTCTGGAGGCCTATTAACCAAGTGGCCCAGTATTAACGAATGGTTCTTCAAGGCTACAATACAGAGGCAATAACTTAGTTAATTTATTGCTAGTTTCCCCACTTATAAGCTAAGTTTACTCGCTACCTGTCAATAGAGACCATAGACTGTATAAAAAGATGGACGAAGCTACCGTGACGTCACCCATTGGTTTCAGCATACCATAAAGGAAGCCTCGATTTTGGCAATTTGAATTGCGCCATTTTGTCATTTTGAAACCGGATGTGATTTCTATTGGACGAGGCGTGAATTGAAGATCGGGGAGGGCGTGGCTCTGGATCTGACCGTATTGGACGAGGACCAGAGGATAGCCACGCCCCTAAAGCATATTCTGGCATTATCCTTTATTCTAGTCTATATGGGACCATAATTTACAAAAATAAACATCATGATATATCAAAGGAGACTTGAAACTTGCTATAGCTACCATAAAATAATGAATGAAAAATCAGTTGGGAAAGTAGGGTCATTTTCTCATAGACTTCTATAGCATTGAACTTCTTTCTGCAACCACCGACGTCGCCATCTGCTGGCCATTAAATAGAATGCCATTCTACGGTACTTCCGCATGGGCTTCTTTTTTCAGATCAGGGTGCTGCGTCCATCTTTTTATTCAGTCTATGATAGAGACGACCGGTTCAACGTCATCAAGAGCTCAGCTCAAAGGCCGCGCCCCTTTTTGGGGGGAAACAAACGCTCCTATGCATTGAAATCAATGAGAAATAAGCGCGATAACTGAGCAGTAAAATGCCCAAAAGTTGTTGCGTGCCGCGTTGCACCTCCAATAAAATGACCAGTCCGGACCCCAGGTTCCCCACCCTACCTGGAAAAGTGAAGAATCCAAAAAGGAGAGTTAAGAGAAGATGAAGAGTAAAAGCTATGTATCCAGCGTCGTCCCATGTTTATATGTGTGGGAAACGCTTCATAACAGGCCATTCCACTCTTTTTTTTAAACTTAGAAAGTAACGTAAGTACCCTTGAATATGTAAGACTTGGTAGGGTGATCTGGGGTAATTCCGACCGCAACTTCACATTTTTCATCACAGACATAATTGTAAAGGCCTTAGAAATAAGTTGTGGGGTTCCTTTTCCTTGGCCATTTCCCAATGTAATGAATTTGGTCTGAATATGAGTTAAAATATCAAGGACTTTGCTAGAATTTAATACAACAATTAGAGCACAGAATTTGTATTTAATGGGGCAAAGCCAGCCCCTCCCTCAAACAAGTCGGTGGCAAAAAAAGTTTGAGAAAACGAAACTAACTGCCTGAATTAATGCAAACAGGTTGAACAATGGCTGGATTTTTTTAAGTTAGAACAGGGTCACGCAATCATTCTTTGCTTTGAGGCTCCAGTTATAACCATAACAGCTCTTCTGAACCCAACAAATAAAGTTTGCAACACTTGAAAGTATGTCCATTTCAACTAGAAATGAAAAATCTATCCATCCATTCTCTATACCCGCTTATTCCTCATTAGGGTCACAGGGGGAGCTGGAGCCTATCCCAGCTGAATAGGGGCGAAAGGCAGGGACCCACCCTGGACAGCTCGCCAATCCATCGCAGGGCGCACACACCATTCGCTCTCACGCGCATGCCTATGGGCAATTTAGCATCTCCAATTAGCCTAATATGCATGTCTTTGGACTGTGGGAAGAAACTGGAGTACCCAGAGGAAACCCACGCGAACACAGGGACAGCATGCAAACTCCACACAGAAAGGCCCCAGGCCGGATTCGAACCTATGACCGTCTTGCTGTGAGGCGGCAATGCTAACAGAAATTAAAAATATAATGTAAAATATATTTATTACCTCTATATACAGAATAGTGTTGTGGGGCGATTTCACACCCCAGGGGGTGGAATTTCCCTGAGCACATGGCATACTGCACCAGGTATAGCAAGAAAAGGGAATGTCTTTGTTGTTATTTGTGGGGCCTATTACTTCAATTTATTCATACATAAAATAAAAATAATGACTCAAGTGGATGCTCAAGTATCCAATGAAAAATACCCTCCACTTTGTAAGTCCGGATGCTACACTTTTCTAGGCGATTTTTGGGGATAATTCATGAGTCAGCCAGGGACCAGTCAACTCTTTCCTGTAGCTGACCAAGACGGCTCAGCCAGTCAGAAGAATGCTTACTGAATGTCATGGTAGGTGGGGATTCCCCATGAACTCGGACCTCTGGGGTGCACTAGACTGGACAAGAAAGGGTGTGGAATTGCCCCGGGGGTGGAATTACCCGAGATCTCCCTACTATACTTTAATAGGTTTATTCGCTACGATTTTTGTCTCGTGTCATTATTTATTCTTTAATTGCTTAACTAGCTAACGTAAAGTAGCGTCAGCCAACCGAGTCAGGTTTGCGGTCAAACGTTATGTGCATTTGTTAGTTATTCTTAACCCCAACCTGACACAGACTTCAAAATTCGCGGTAGTGAAAGGGCAAGAGGGTGGACCGATCAACCTTAATTTATTAAGATTACGCGAACGCTCAGGTTGGGGCAAGGTAGCAAAATAATCGCTAGGCATATCAATAAATTAATAAATGAATATAATCAAGAAATTTTGTTAAATAAATCGCAGGGCTGCCAACTTTCTTCGCAAACTCACGCATACGGTGTAAGTTTCACGCATTTTGAAGGCGTATTCACCGTAGTCAGCAATTATTCAACCAACGAATATTAATGAGATTCTTACGCTTAATTAAAGTCCTTGAGTGGAAGTTTCAGTTTCACTTGCGTGACGGCGGATTTCACCGCAAATAACATGGGAGCGATTGTGACTCCAAACGTTGTGCGCTTTTCCTCGCTCAGGGGTTGGAAGCAATGTGTGTTTCATGATAGTTTAAATTGTTTAAACGAAATAAGACCATTTGAAACGTCTTCATGCAATTCCATTGCTTCCAACCCCTGTGTAAAGACAAACGTGAGAATTTCAGAGTCATAATTGATTTACAGGTCTCTAGTGGTGAAATCCACCGTAATGCATGTGAAACTGGTTAACTTCCATGCTCAAGGACTCGATTCCGCGTGAGAATCTTTTAAATACGCGTCAATTGAATAATTGCTGACTGCGGCATGGGAAAGTGAATGCCTCTAAGAGGCGTGAGACCCACGGCGAATGCGTGAGAGTTGGCAGCCCTGAAATCGGATAAATTTAACAACTGAAAACTGAAAATACATCAAATTACAGATGGGATCTGAGGTTTTCTATCCCCCAAAAAGGGTCGCGGCCTTGACATTTGACGAAGTACTCGGATGTGCCGGTCGTCAGCCTCGTCGCATTTTAAAATCTTCTCACACCATATAACTCATTTCCCGTAGGTTACGATACTTAGCAGCAGAGCTTACCATTTGGTTGAGAAACAGCTTGGGGTAAGGGCTTCAATGAATAATACAATCGCGACGAACAAATGTACGACAATACTAGCATTTACACTTTCTGAACGCCAGCCGACGTTCAGCAGCGCTTCTGTCTAATGAGCGCGTATACTGAATTTCGGAATACTTAGTGTAGTCATAAAAACGTCACAATACTTTATTTATTTCGTAAATTCTCTCAGCGTTCACAGAATGTGATGATTCGGCACAAATAGATCGCATGTCGCAATAGGTGGTTTGTTAGTGGGTGGGGTCAGGCACGCTATCGGAACCACTTATTTTCTTTTTCTTTTTTATATAATTTTGGCATCTCCAATTCCACACGAATCTGGAATGCCCAATCCGAAAACTATGTTCAAGGCTTGCTCGTATGCTATGAGGGGTGGAAGTAACAAAAATTAATTGATAAAATGGAGGTGATGAAAATGCATGTGAATTGAAAAATAGTCATAAATTATCAAGTGAATTGAATAATAGAGTGATATACTGTCAATTGATTTGATAAACTTCATTCTACTATTCATAATTTACCACACCTAACTGACATTTATCGTTTGCAGCAAGCAATTTTTGTTACTTCCGCCGACAAAATAAGGCTACAGGTTGCGTACAGTCTTACTCGCTAGCGAGCTAGTTGGCTACCTAGCTAGCAATAGTATAGCTAGCGCGCCAATGTATTTAGCTACAGAGCCAACTGGCTAGCGAGCTAAAAAGGTTGCGGTTCGCTTTCAACGACCGAAGTATTCTCAGAAATAATTACGCCGACAAAATAAGGCCACAGTTTGCATACACTGTCATACTCTTTAGCGAGCTAGTTGGCTTCCTAGCTTGCAAGCCAAAGTGATATCGAACTGTGTCGTAGCTAGCACGCCAATGTATTTAGCGACATGGCCAACTGGCTAGCGAGCTAAAAAGGCTACAGTTCGCTTACAATGCAATACTTGCGAGCGAACTATTTGGCTACCTAGCTAGCAAGATAAAGAAACATCGATTTCTGTAATGTTACAGCTAGCATGCTAATGTATTTAACATCCTAACGTCGTTTTCACACCGGATGCGAAACGAATTTTTCGCAAGACAGATTACATTCAAAGTCAATGCAAAGACGGCGCGAAAAAAATCAATCCCTCTAAATCATTTTTCCCTAAATTCACCCACCCCCTCACTGCACCAGCCCAGCTTAGGATATATTCTGTACTAATTTGTCCTGAGTCTTTGCTTTTAATTCGCATTTTCATCCTTACCAGCATCACTGGGAGTATCCTCTCCATTTGCCATTTCTGTGAATTGCAAAAACTTTACAATAACAGGAGTCAGTAGGAATCTACACTTTCAAAAGCTGTAAAAAGCATAGCAACAAGCTGGACAAAGACTGCAAAAGTTCCCTGCCAACGGACGCACGCATTGACTGACAGATAGACAAACAGTTGTACAGATTGACAGACACAGCATAAATTTGGCCCTCCAACCTAGCTGTTAGGTGGCGGGGGCCTAATAAGCAATTTTGGAAAGCCACTGAAAGTAGTTTGGGAGATGTTCTCCAGAAATTGAGGTGAGATTAAATTTATAATTCAATGGTCACATAAAATGCCATGTAGAGGTCATAGGTCAATTTTAATACTTGCACTGGTTTCCTTGACCTAAACTTAGTTGGTCTGAGGAGCTACATTAAAAGGTTGGCTGACTTTTCATGAAGTTGAAAAATTGCAGAAAAAGGTCACAGTCATGGGGAAAAAGGCCACAGGTCAACAGAGCACTCCAAAAGCACAAATAGAGGACTGAGCTGACCTACATAAGTAAATTTGAAAGACTGCTGTCAACAGTGATGCTCAGAAAACAAAAAACAGAGCTGGAGGTTATCGCTCAGAGGTCAGAGGTCAGTAAAAAGGAAACGGATATGAAGCTTTGGTTAAGGTAATTGTTGGAGCCATCTTTGTATTTTTTTCACTGAATGTATATGAAGTAGTGTGTGTTCATTGTAGTTCCATTTTTGCTGAGTAGGCAGTTTCTGTAATAAGGGGAACGTACTAAAAGGGGTAGTAGTATTCACAGAAGAAGTGTGGTGTTTACCGGAGAAGCACTCAGTTTTTTGACTGTCTTGTGTAGCGTGCCATGGAGCCATCAGTTTGTTTGCATGTAGGTTAAGTTTTGACATAAGTGCGTGTGAGCTATTTTCACCTCCGTGGATCGACATGATGTACAAATAAATACACTTAACTACGGCTGTACTGACGTGTGGAATTGTGAATTATTTTACCAACACACTATATAAAGGAAATTTGTCAATTAGGAATCTACCAGTAAGCAGCCCCTCAGTGGCTTCTAGGTTTTTTATTTTTGGCAAAGTCAAGTCACTATAGTAGTGGAGTCAGTTTAAAATAGTAAGGCTTCTGCATATAGTTTCAGAGGCTCTAGGACTCTTCCTCCCCGGACTTTTTATCCCCAGACTTTTCATCCCTCCCTTTGCAGCCCCATAGCCTAAAACGCATCGTTGGCAGCAAGATGGCAGCAGCCAGCGTTCATGGCTTGCTGGCAGCTCTTTTAATCTACAGTTTTATTTTAAAACTCTTTGTTACTGGACAAGTTTTTAACCACGACAGATTTGAGATAAATGACCTCAATGAACTCTTCCAGTCAGCAGACTATATCAATCTCGAGAGATCTATAGTTTGTAAACAATTTGGATTCGGAAATAAGGCACTGCTCGACACCTTTCTCCTTTCTCCCTTGTGCAACATGGCTAAAATAAGGACGATGAAGAAGCCAAATAGCCAGTGAAGCGACAAACTTTATATTATAATTTGTCTGTTGCTTTCCAGGGACATTCATCAGTACCCCGGTCCGAATTTCAATGCCATTGCATCAAAAAGTCTTGCAGGTAGAGCTATGCACAATGGGAGCAACGCTATGAATCTACAAGCAGGCTCAACTTTCAGTGAGTCTGCAAGGAATGAAAATATCCACCTGCCTAACCTTGCTGCTGCTGTCTGTTGTCTGGGTGACGTGATGGAGGATCTGCTGGCTGGGGCCCGATGGCTCACCTGCCCAGACGTGGTCTTCGACGGTCGGGGGTGTTGGAGGAGGACTCGCTGGCTCTTTGTCTCCACCGCGGGGGACTACGCCACCTGTCAGCGGCTTGGAAACATCCCCGGGCACCGAGGGCGTCTCAGGGTAAGCGGCGAACGTAACGCTCGGAGCAGATGACGAAACCGGAGTGAACAGTCCTTATATGAGGGACAGGTTTGACGCACTCAAGGCAAAAGGCTTGCATTTTATGCACTTGAATGCTAGGAGTTTGTCACCTAAATTAGATGAGATTCGCTTTCTGATGAACAGAACTCAGGTGGGCGTTTTTTGTATATCTGAAACCTGGCTTGATCCCAGTATCAATGACTGAGATTGAAATGGACAATTATTGCCTCGTAAGGAAAGACCGAAATAGGAACAGAGGTGGAGTTTGTGTGTTTATTCGATCGGACATACACTTTTCAGTCAGAGATTTGTTAAATGATGATACTGAGATCTTAATGATAGACATTTGCCTCCAAAAAACCAAGCCCATTCTTTTAGGGGTCTGTTATCGACCTCCGCAGCAAAATTTTATGATCACTTGGAAAAGGTATTAGTTAAATGTCCGAAATGGATGGAGAGTGACTGTATTTTAATTGGAGATTTTAACACTGATGTCATGAAGAAATCTTGCCCCACTTACAGTGGCTATTTCAGGTGTTGCAGTATGTTTGGCCTCGCCCAGTTAATTAAAGACCCTTCCAGAATTTGTGATTCAACCCAGAGCACGATTGATCTGATTTTGGTTTCAGATTAGGAGAATATCTCACAGAGCGGTGTAATAGAGTATGCCCTGTCTGATCACTTTCTAACCTATTGTACCAGGAAGCTGTATAGAACCACATTTAACAGACATAAAACAATTAAAATTAGGTCATTTAAACACTATTCAGTAGACAGGCTTAGAGAGGAAATCCAAACGCTAGATTGGTCGTCAGTTTAAGAAACTACGGATATCAACCTGGCTTGGGTTAACTTTAAAACCCTGGTCCATTGTGTCATAGACTCAGTGGCTCCAGCAAGGTCAGTTAGGGTTAAGCAAAGGTCTCATCCTTCGTTTAACTCTGAGGTACTTGAAGCCATCAGTGCTAGGGATAAAGCTATGTCCAAGTACAAACACTCAGGGGACCCAGCTGACTTCTTACAGTTTAAAGCCAGCAGGAACGAAGCCCAGCGTATAGTCAAAGAGGCCAAAAGAACCTACTTTTCTGAACAGATTAATGAAAATAAGGACAAACCCCAAAATCTGTGGAAGGAAGAATCTAGGATGTTTAACTAAGACAAAAGGCTCTACCAGTTCATGTATTACTCTCTCCATAGATGGAAAGGAGGTGAATAAGAGGGAGGATATTGCCAATCACTTTAATACTTATTTCACCTCTGTTGCCCATAAACTTGTGGAGAAGCTACCACCCAGTCCAAGAGTGTACGGGCCTGATCATATTCAGGATTTCTATTCAAAGTTGGGGGTTACTCCAAATAGTTTTTTTTTTCAGTCCTGTGTCAGTAGAGAAGATCGGCAATATGCTAAAGGACCTTAACTCTGCTAAAGCCACAGGGCTGGATAATATCCCAGCTAGGTTCCTGAAAGACGCAGCTGATCTGATAGCCCCTGTTATTGCTCATATCATTAATCTGTCCTTAGAGCAAGGCACTGTTCCTGATGTCATGAAACTATCTAAAGTCATCCCCTTTTTTAAGAAAGGTGTCAGGTCCGATCCAGGAAATTATCGACCGGTCTCTATTTTGAGCGTAACCTCCAAGGTCTTAGAGAAAGTAGTTCATGAACAGTTTTATCAATATGTTGTCGATTCCAAATTTCTTTATGAATTCCAGTCGGGGTTTAGAAAATCTCATTCAACTGACTACTGTTTGCAGTATTAACTGACTTCATAAGAGGTGAAATAGATGTTGGCAAACTATGTGGTATGATCTTAATTGACTTACAGAAGGCTTTTGACACGGTTGATCATAGCCTAATGTTCAGTAAATTGTCAGCTATAGGCATGAGCCCCCCCGCATTAAGATGGTTCGTTTCCTACCTGTCCAATAGATGCCAAAGGACTGAATTCCTAAGTCATTTATCCAAGGAACCACCAGTAACATGTGGTGTACCACAAGGGAGTGTCCTTGGGCCATTATTGCTTTTGATTTACATCAATGACATGAAATCCACTTGCAATGAGAATTTATTTTTATATGCTGATGATTCAGCTATTTTAACCTCCAACAAAGATGAGCTCAAGCTGCAGGACACTCTGCAAGAGTTTAGTAAGATCAGGGACTGGCTATTAGACAACAAATAGTTTCTTCACATGGCCAAAACCAAATTTATAGTGTTTGGTTCTAAGCCAAGACTGCACAAGAAAAAGTTGACTAGCATCAACTTCAGTGGGCAGTCTTTCCCTGCCAAGCCCTCTGTGACCTATTTAGGATGCTCTTTAGACAGTAGTCTAGATGGAGGGAGCATGGCGACAAAGATCATGAGCAAGGTGAACAGCCGAACCAGATTCTTAGCCAGGAAAGCTCCTTACCTTGATGCAGTGAGTCTCAGACTGCTAGCCAATTTGTTGGTTTTATGCTGCTTTGATTATGGCCTTGGTTCATGGTATAGTGGTCTTACTAAGGCCCTCAAAGACAAACTGCAGGTTTCCCCAAAATAAATTAGTTAGGGTAGTGCTGGGGCTCGCATCAAGGGATCATGTGGGTAAGCACCAGTTTCAACAGCTTGGCTGGCTCCCCCTGGAGGCTAGGGCAGATCAGCTCCAGCTCTGGGTGGTCCATAATGTTTGTAACAACAAGTCTCCGGCATATCTTAAAAATCAATTCACAAGGAGCAGAGATACCCATGCATACCACACCAGAGCTAGCACTGCAGACTTGTACCTGCCCAAGTTCAATATGAACATGGGTAAGTGTACTCTTAAATATAGTGGAGCAGTAAACTGGAACAAGTTACCGGTGGAGATTAAGAGCTTGAGTAACCACCAATGCTTTAAAGTTAAGTTAAAATCCTGGCTCATGGAGAATTTAGAATCCTAGTGGCATTAATGTATTGTGCCTATTGTTGATTTAGTATGTGGATTTAGCAACTGGGAAAAGGCAAAAGGAAGAACTTGGTCAGCATGAGTTGTCAGACCTGCACTCTGATTCATTACGTGAGTAAGCGACGCTTTAAGTAACTGCAGTCAGTGCGATGTTTTGGGAGTTTGCAGCTAGGAGTCAACATGCGGCAAGGACAGTGTTGTAACATTTATTCAGATCGGCTAAATTCCTGGGCCATGAAGGAATACCGCTCAGAGGGCACAGTCACCGCAACACGTACCGCAGCAGCTCTTGTCAGAGAATGCTCTCGTTACCGAAAGCTTGAGAATGGCTTTCACTTACCCGCTGTGAAAAGATGGTAAAAAAAAAAAAAAAAATTTGCCGGTTTGGGAGAATTTTAAGAATGCTGATTATGATCCCAACGATAACGATTATTTTCGGCTTTTATGGGATTAGCCTGCTGCCTGGATGCATTATTGTTGGCGAAACTGACAAGCTACATTCATTAAGGATAGTTGATTGAATTAAAAATTACGTCATTTATTGCGATGAATCACTTTATTCAAATGGAGGATTTTGTACGAGGATTATTTGTTTATTTTTGGGGCTGAAGACCTCCTGTAGCACATAAAACAGCGCATAATAGCTAGGCTTACAAAGTGAAGTCCTTCTGCGCCAATGTTTTATAGAGCGCGACAGGAAGATGTTTCTGTTTTAAATGTAAAAAATGCTGAAACGGGAGATGGAATTCAGAGCAAGGGAAATAATTCTTTATCCAACCTCAACTTTTTTAGGCTTTTTATTTTCCAGAAAAATTTTAAAGGGGGCTCGCCATTGAGACATTCCGTGTCAATTGGACTAACCTTCCCGGATGACCATCTCCGAATTTCTTCCTACTTTGATATACTCAGTCAAAAAAGAAACTTCACACTCAAAATTTCTAAATATTTTCTTGAAACTTAATACAAGAGATATTATTATTATTATTATTATTATTATTATTATTGTTATTATTATTAGGGGGGTAAATCGTTGTCAAAGACATCATGACACACAGCAACTCCGGCGTGCACAAGCATGCAGCACGTGCGAGCATACATCAAGGTAAAAGCACGTTTCCTCGTGTTCCTAGTCACGTGACCTTATGAGACACATGCAATTGAGCCCACGTTAGCACGGTAGAGTGACATCTCGGAAAAACAAGTTCTTACAGTCAATTATCCGTTGATTTGCAATGCCACGACTGTCAAACATTCAACGTGAACGTGCCATTGGCATGCTGAATCTGGAACGTCGGTCACTGGCGTTGCCAGGGTTATGGGATGCAGTCGACGGACTATCCATGATCTTAGGACACGTCTCCAACAAACTGGCACCACAGCAGATCGACCTCGTTCGGGTAGACCACGTGTGACGACACAAGCAGAAGACCAACAAATCATCTTACGTCATTTGCGTAATCGATTTCTCACTGCAACGTCCACTAGGAATGAATTGTTTAGAGGTCGTGTGACTGCCCAAACCATACTTAATCGCCTGCGCACTGCTCGTCTCCATGCACGTCGGCCATATCGTGGACCAATTTTAACCCAGTTATACCGACGTCAACGGCTTCTCTGGGCACAACGACATCTGAGATGGACTCAGCGTGATTGGAATAGGGTCATTTTTAGTGACGAATCCAGATTCACTTTGCACTTCGCTGATGGGAGAGTTAGAGTTTGGAGGAGACGCGGTGAACGCAACGCCCAGTGTTGTGTGCAGGAAGTGGACCGTTTTGGGGGCGGTAGTGTTATGGTTTGGGGTGCCTTTAATGGTCCTGCCCGTTCCCGACTGATGGTCGTTCAAGGAAACCTAACTGCTGCAGGATACAGAGCTTTTGCCATTCATGGCAGCTCATGGCCCAGGTCTGACATTCCAACACGATAATGCCAGACCTCATACAGCCAATTTAACACGGAATTTTCTTAGGAATGCTGGCATCAATGTCATGAAGTGGCCCTCAAGGTCTCCCGACCTTAATCCCATAGAACGTGTATGGGATGTGTTGGGCAGAAGACTCCGTCAAGTAAGGAACCCTCCGCAGAATTTGCAGGAACTTGGTGCCATGTTGGTTCAATTATGGCGACGCATCCCCCAAGCTGTGTTCAGACGCATCATTCAATCCATGAGGAGACGTTGCATCGCAGTTGTGAACGCTCATGGAGGGCATACGCGCTATTGACATGCTTTCATCAAGTTGTAACTTACCATTTTTACTCTCTTACATTTCCGTAGCATTTCCGGTGGAACTGGTTACATTATGAACATTATTTTTATGGTACACCGTCCTTAATGGGTACAGAATGGAATTAAATCATTATTTAAAACCACTTTTCTTGTATGTTCAACTTATCGACCTCCAAACGAGTGCAAAGTTTCTTTTTTGACTGAGTATATATCACTTATCAATGCATCTGAAGTACTCTCCCCAAATATTTAATCAAAATTCCACATAGTCCTCGAGTTTCAGGCCTTTAAGTGTGGGGATCTGTGCTCCTAAGTAGCAAATCCTTATTTTTCTGGGCTCTTTAAGGGGGCTACTACTTGTGAAACTAAACTTGGTACAGGTCTAAGTTTAGTTACACAAGTAGTACTACTTATAATGACTAGAAAGAAAATATAAAATCATACTCCTTATGTAAAGGGCTGAAACGAGGACTATGAGGAATTTTGATTAAATATTTGGGGAGAGTATTCAGATGCATTGATAAATGATATATCAAAGTAGGAAGAAATTCGGAGATGGTCATCCGGAAAGGTTAGTCCAATTGACACGGAATGTCTCCATTATATTTTGGAGGGTTTTATTTGTGAGAAGAAGGGTACTTGTCATCCCTATAATTACGTGCGCGTTTTCAATGTAGCCTGTCGGTGGTTTCTTGGTCATTTCCTCTTTAATAATTTCTTAGTCATTACACGATTTTGTATTGGTCTTGTTAATTCAAATAATAATTGTTTGATTGTGAATCAGGTGATATCAAACTGGGAGGGGTTGTGAGCCATCATGTGTGAGAAAGGCAAATCCCTTAACGGCAGCATTACCCGGAGTTGGGGTTGAAGAGGTTGAAACAAATAAGGCAACAAGCATGATAACTTTTTAAATGACATATGCGTACAAAACAAAGGAACTTATTGGGATAAAACATATAAAAAAATACAGGCCCCAGGACAACAAAACGATTATAGATGATCATATTTTGTAATCGGTTATGATTTTTATGGTGAGTGTTCTTTTATTCCAGTACTCGTTTGCACCTAATTGCTATGACCGCTGTTGCAAAGACCAACATTGTCATAACGCCCTCATGCTGCGCTAAAAAAAAAAATTAAAAAATGACGTCACACTTCTACTTTCGGTTGGCAGCCCCCCCTAATTCAAACATCTTCCTGCGCACATGTCCCATGGACCTATAAGGAGAACTGGACAAACAACGAAGGCTGGAACGCTCGTCGATATGGGCTTAGCAGTCAAGCTGATATTGCAAGTCACGTGATGCCATGGGGGCCAAAAAGAAATTTCTCCATATGGAATAATTGAAAAAGACACACTGATAAATCCGTGAATAAATTTTTTTGACAGTCACAAATTATCGACACCGAAACTGTTTATTTTTCTCTTTTAAATCATTGATGCCTCATTCCTCGGCAAGGACAAAAAATTTTATTTATATTCAGGCTATGTGAACACCAACGGGTCCTCATATTTAAGCGCGTTCTCGTCTCCTCTGAATTTAGTACTGCAGCAGATGTGAGTGGGTGGAGCAATGGGCATTCCTTGCAGTCCGTCTGTGATCAATATTATATAAAAATATAAATATAAATATAAATATAAATATAAATATAAAACATCCTTGGCATGTCCCTGGATGGTTCATCCCTAATAATGCTTTGCCCTCTTTCTCTGTTATAACACTATCCCTAACCCTAATCCTAACCTTAAAGGGCTAGTTCACTTTTTTTGAAGTGGGGTTGTATGAGCTACAAATAGCCTCTACATACCTTATATGCAGTAGAAAGCTCTCTGCTGTCCCCCAGTGAGCAGCACCAGCGCATAGTGCTGGACGGAGAATTACGCGATTCACTGTTGTGAACGGACCTAAAATAACAGTGTATTTTCGCGGCCTAAAAGAGGTCATACCTGAATACACCACTTTAATTGTACGCTATATTACAAAAATTAACAGCACTTCAGTTGCTTGGAATAAACACAGTCGCTCTTGAGCTAACCAATTGACGTATTCCATCGGAGTAAACTGCGCGCTGTAGTGATCAGCTGTTTGGGTCACAAGCTGTTTCCCCATCCACCTATTTTAATGCGCATTTTGATTTTGCGCTCAAAAAAACCTGAGTGGAAACGGCCGAAATGCGCATCAACTCGAAATATCGCATCAATTTTTTTTGCGCAAGGAGGGGATGGAAAATTTTCCGAATCGATAAAAATAAATGCGCTTTAGTGCAGTGGAAACGGTTTGCGAACAAGTTATGCGAATAAATGATGACGTTTAGTAGCTACGTCATTTTTGCTTGCCTACGTTGGCAAGCTAGCCAGCTAGTTTGCTACTTCGCAACATTGGTGTGCTAGCTATAACGTTAGAGTTTGTTATCACTTTAGCTAGCTAGCTAGTGGTTAATACAGTAGAAGCGAACTGTAACCTTACACTACTGTGCTAGCAGTAACATTAAAGACTTCATAACCACTAGCTTAAGTGATTACTTTCATTTGTTTTCGCCGCCAGCTTTCCCATTTGTTTTCCTTTTCGTTCGTCGCGCTTATTGACATCATAGCGTGCACCGTCTTCTTCTGCAGAAGCAATGGCAATTGAATCGACAATTAGCGCCACCTAACAGCACCTACGGCTTATCCCGTGAAACAAAAGCGCATAACTGAAGTGGATGGAAATGAGCACAAATGCGCTTTTCCTTTTGCCGTATTAACGAAAATTCTATTAAGATTTGCGATACAAGTTGGATGGAAACACAGCTACAGTCACTGTGGTTGTGAAGTCGGATGGTTGTTAAACTTTTGCAAACATTTTGAAAATGGTCCGTGTGTGTTGCTTTCCTGGACGTGAAAGCAAAGCTGTATCCTGGTGCGCTTACAGCTTCCACCGCATTCCTTTGCGGGATATTGGACTAAGGCAGTTGTGGCTAGTTGCCTCAACACGGATATTGATACGCTGCCCGTATCCTAAAAGAGCTCCGTGTTTGCAGTATTCATTTTTCCAAAGAGGATTTCATGAGGCTACATTCAGGGAAATCTCAATGGTGCACGCTGAAGAGCACTGCTGTGCCCATGCATCAGGTAAGAGAGTGAAACTCCTCTGAAAAAGTCTAATTTAACATTGCAGGACAAATAGAGGGTATCGCCAATACAAAAAACATGCCCGGATGTAGTGCTTTTGGCAATATTGTTACCTCTGGAACTTGCTCACTTCCAATACGTTATTGAGATCACATTTATCATTCACCGTGAGCTACCTATAGTTCAACAAAGCACGCACACATATATATATACGGTCATTGTGCATATAAGTCTCTCATCCAGGGGTATTTCTGAAGTTTTTTCTGCTTATTTTCGTTTGACGGACACACGGCAGCTTCACAGTAACGACCCATGGCCTTAATGACTACAGTTCAGTTACTGTTGGGCTCTGCAGAGACCAGAAGCAACTGGGTTACCGAACTATCCCATAATGCATCTGAAACGGGGCACGAATGCAACATCCGGGCATTTTTTTCGTATTGGCGATACCCTCTATTGATATCACACAGGGCTTACGCAGCCACATACTGTGTATCTGCTGTGCTGGTTATAATAGGGATTTTTTTTTCACAGTGTCTAGAGCAGTGGTTCTCAACCTTTTTTGAACAAACGCCCCCCTGACCGTACCATGATCCTCTTAGCGCCTAAAAAAAAAAAAAAAAAAAAGGAGAGGCAAATCTACTATATGTTCTGGTGTTTGACGTGTTCTTGTAGTAAACATCACAATTAGTCTAAAGCTGTTTAATGAAGGTAAAAATGAAACATGAAGTAAATATCCTGCATAGTTTCTCTTTTCTGTCCTCCTCTGATCAGAACGGCGTCCCTAGCTACGGTGTGTTCCTACTTGAAGACGGTCTGATATACTTGAAAATGGTCCGTTATACTTGACGACGGTCAATATAGAAATAACGGACCGTAGAACGCAGCGATTGACCAATCAGAGGGCAGCATTCAATAGAGCCGTGTAACAAAGTAGACTATTTAGGTCGGTTATTTGCCGTAAAAAAGTTGTGAAACCATGAAAGTTTAAAACGTAGAGTTGAAATGAACTTTGCCCCCCATTCGTGCCTGAGCGCCCCCCTCCCAGCCCTCACGCTCCCATTGTGGGGGGCGGTACCGCCCCCGTTGAGAAACCCTGGTCTAGAGATACGGCAGTTTTATGGGTACAGCAGCCAATTCGAAGGGATTAGGATAAGGATCAGGGATTATGGTGAGGGTTAGGGTTAAGGGTCAGGGTTAGGGTTATCGGTCAGGGTTAGGGTTAGGGTCAGGGTTAAGTTAGGGCAGGGTTTGAAATTGGGACTGCCGTACCTCTCTACATTGAAGTGCACTGGAAAACTGCCGTACCCGTAGCAACTGCCTTTTTTTTAAAAATTTGAGACGTAATCCTATGCCATTGAAATGATGCCTCTGCCATAAACTGCTCAGAGTCTGACCCAAACAGCTGATCGCTACAGCGCGCAGTTTACTCCGATGGAATACGTCAGTTGGTTAGTTCAAGAGTGACTGCGTTTATTCCGAGCAGCTGAAGCGCTGTTAATTTTTGTAATATAGCGTACAGCAGGGGCGGATTCAGGAATTTTAGAAAGGGGGGGGTGCAGCCCCCATACGAGCACCTGGCGCAAAGCCTGGAGGGGGTCTGTGGGCCCTCCCCCAGAAAAATTTGAAAATTAAAATGCCAAATACGCATTTTCCTGGCATCTGGGAACAAAATTCAAGGTCTTCTAGTTAGCTGAAAAAAGCATTTTTTTCATTAACAATTATCTCAATTTAAGGTATAAGTTTGTACTTGACTCTGCAAAGACAATCAAAACAAAGAGACTTAGGTCCTATTCCTATTAGGTCCTATTGACCAAAAGGCTTTGCAGCGTCAACACCAATAGCCGCGTTATTGAGTGGATTAAAGAGTTTTTAACAGATGGACCACAGAGAGTGAGACGCAGCGGTGTTACATCTGACACTGTTATCCTGAACACAGGGGCACCGCAAGGTTGTGTGCTCTCTCCTGTTTTGTTTTCTCTCTATACTAATGAAATGCAAATCAAAAATTCATCTTGCCAAGTGTATAAATATGCCGATGACATGGTGTTACTGGGTCTTATGAAGGTGGGGGATACGGTCAGCCAGTCGACACTTCCACTTTGTTGCTGAGCTCACTGGCTGGTGAAAGGACAGCAGCCTTTATATCAATGCAGCTAAGACTAAGGAGTTAGTTATTGTGAGTCACCAGAAATTTTGTGAAGACCTTCCACCTGTTGTTATTAATGATCAGCCTGTCGAAGCAGTGTAAGAGATTAAATATTTAGGAACTTTTTTTGATCGCACTTTGAGTTTCTCACGCAACACTGAATATATTTTTAAAAAGGCTATGCAACGCCTGTATTTAATGAGGAAATTGGTTTCATTTGATGTCAGTAAAAATATTGAGTTAGTGTACCAGTCATGTGGTCGTCATGTGGAAAGTTTCTTGACTTAAAATATATGTACATGATATGGTCACCTTGGTGCTAGGAATAAAACCAGACTAGGAAAAATTATAAATATGGCCAGCAAAATAATAGGAAAATAAAACAACTTGAAAGTATTTATAAAATGCAGGTCAAACGGAAAGCCCAGAGAATCGTGGCCGATCCAAGTCATCCTCTTGCCGACGAATTTATAAAACTGCCCTCGGGCAGATGCTATAGAGCTGCTGCAGCCACCAAGAACATTTATAAAAAATCCTTTATACCAAATGCAAAAATTCTGCTGAATTCATGATGGCTTTTTAGAGGAGAACCATGTTTGATACTATTGTATGTATTGTGTGTTGTGTAATTTATTTATTTATTACCATGTTTTTACTGTGATTTATTGTGTCTTTAACTGTTTCGAAGCCAAAGGCAAATTTCCACACTGTGGACAATAAAAATGATTATTATTATTATTCCGATAGAAACGGACGAACTGTGAAAATGATCAAAGCATCCATCAGGATACATCATGGATTAAACATTTAAAACACAACACTAAAGTTGTTTTCTTTCATGGAGAATGGTATTTAATTCACTTTGAAGTGAATTTCCTCCTAGCACATTAGGCATAATATTCAGTAGGCATGCAGAGCTACAAAATCATCTTCTAAAAATTTTTAATTCTCACTGAATGGGTTGATGAAGAGAATTCTTCGGGGGTATCTACGGGCGTACATATCGATCACTTTGTCATAATCAAGTTTAAGATCCAGTTGCACTGGCACAAACTTTACTCTAAGATATAGCGCTCTTATCACTACTTAAACGTTATAGCTCGTCTTATAGTTAATCCATATAGGACTGCATACAACAGACAGTGTACAGTTGTCAGAGCTGAATAGTCACTTGCTATTTTATACATTCAGCTATAGAAATCATTAGTATTGAAGAGACCTAGTTGTCCCGTGTTAAAATATAGCATTTTAACTGTAGTGCAATAAATACTCGGAGGATTAACTTAACTAAAAGTGTCAATATCACAATGTAAATGCGTTAATAAAAGCAGAAATCCTGCATTTAAATTAGGAGTGAACTCATGCATAAAACCGTGCCCGCTTGGCTTGCTTGTGAATATTCAATAACTGATCCTGGTGTGCCATCTAGTGGTAGAATATTGTAACTGCTTGCATAAATTTGCAGCTTCATGTCCGCTGGCATCAACATCTGTACGAAGATACTCTGCCGAGCACCGTTGTTCTTGAACGCGCCAAATCCAAATAATCCTTATGATGAATTACATTCATATTTTCATTTGTAACGAGTAACGAAGTGGCCAGTGTCAACGTAACGAACTGAAAGTATACATTTTATCTTTTAAATGTAGTAGAGTAAAAGTCAAAACTCAAGTAAAGTACAAATCCTCAAAAAAAAAAAAAAAAAACTATGTAAGTAGGCTACTGTTCGTTACTATACACCTCTGACCATCACTAAGTGCGTGAGGACGCAACTTTTTTTTTTTTTGACTACCCCCCGGTAATTTCATTTTTCCAGCAGGGCAATTTTTAGAGCTACTTGGAATACCATTGGGTCACTCTAACTGAAGTGGTTGCTATAGAGGACAACAAATTTTTCTGTCGCAAGAGATCATTTTTTTAAACTGCTGGATAGATACTATGGGCGAGGATATAGAGCAGTTTGCACATCAGGCTTAGCTGAGGAGTTTAATTCATGCAACTCCTGAAAAACAGGGATAGGAGTGAACTCATCAATATTCTAGACCAGGGGTGTCCAATCTTATCCATAAAGGGCCAGTGTGGTTGCTGGTTTTTGTGACAGCCCAACACTAACACACCCGCTTCTAATTATCAAGGTCTTGATTGGACCCCCTGATCACTTAATTAGTTGAATCAGCTGCTGTAGCCCTGGGCAGTAATGAAGACCTGCACCCACACCGGCCCTTTGCGGATAAGATTGGACACCCCTGTTCTAGACTGTATTCCAGCTCTGCTTGCTTGTGAATATTCAATAACTGATCCGGGGGTGCCATCTAGTTATAGAGTAGTGCAACTGCATCCATAAAAAGAGCTGCTCTATGTCTGCAGGCGTCTACATCCGCAGAAAGGGGTTAAAAGTGTTGCCACATGATAGGTTTTCAACAGCTCAGGATAACTACATTTTTAATTCCTTGAAAATGTATTGAGCACTCAAAGGGTTAAGGAACATTGATTCCTGTTTGTTTTGTATTGCTTCGTTTGTGCCTTCTGTTGTGCAGTAGGCATAATAAATACTACCAAGTCCGTCCTTGCACCTGAGTCCAGTCCTCAACTTCCTGTCCTCCGTGCACCTGAACTGTGTACGAAGCACAACCCTTACACCTTATCAGGTCCTAAAATTAGGTCAATAAAACCTCAGGTGTAAAATAACACACAACAGATTCCACCGTGCCTTCATCTATTAAACTAAAATTCAGCCATAGTGCAGATTTCATTGGAGAAAAACCAAGTACACCCCAGGATTTAATAGCTTGTAGAACCACCTTTATTAGCAGCAATAACTTGAACTAATTGTTTTCTGTATGATTTTATCAGTCTCTCACATTGTGGTGGAGGAATTTTAGTTTACTCCTCTTTACAACATTGCCCCAGTTTATTGATATTTGAGGGTAATTGTTTATGCACAGCTCTCTTAAGGTCCCACCACTGCATTTGAATCGGGTTGAGGTCTGGCTTTGACTTGGCCATTGGAACAACTTGAGTTTTTTTTTTTCCCAGCCATTCTGTTGTAGATTTCCTGGTGTGCGTGAGATCATTGTCCTGTTGCATGACCAAATTGCAGCCAAGCTTTAGCTGTCATACAGATGGTTTCATATTTGACTGTAGAATACTTTGGTACACAGAGGAGTTCATGGTCGACTCAATGACTGCAAGGTGCCCAGGTCCTGTGGCTTCAAAACAAGCCCAAATCATCACCCCTCCAATACCATGCCCGACAGTTGGTATGAGGTGTTTGTGTTGATACGCTGTGTTTGGTTTGCACCAAACACGGCACTGTGCATTATGGCCAAACAACTCCACTTTGGTCTCGTCTGTCCAAAGGACATTGTTCCAGAAGGCTTGTGGTTTATTCAGATGCAACTTTGCAAACCTAAGCTGTGCTGCCATGTTATTTTTGGAGAGAAGAGGCTTTTACCTAGCAATCCTTCCAAACAAGCCATACTTTTTCAGTCATTTTCGAATTGTGCAGTAATCGGAGGTAATTTTGCAGAATAATGTTGCTTTAAACCAGTTTTAACAGATTTTTTCGCATCAATAATCATAAAATGAGCCTGCAAATATGCATACAGGCCATGCAACAGTAAAAAAAATAAAATTTGTGATATCTTTCAATTGTTATAAAAAATTGATGATTTAAGTTTTTTTTTTTACTACTCAAATTTTTACCTCAAAATACTTGTAGGAGTTTTTTTTTGTTCTCATTCAGTACAATAGTATTTTTCATTGTCTTTTCACCAAAACAAAATAGACGGATGTAATATATTAGAACCCTTTTTAGACAAAAGTGGTGGTATTTAATCATCACTGCACACTACTGTACATTTTTATCTTCAAATTTACACTATCATTTTAATATTGTCCATTATGGGCTTCCATACTCCCCCTTGTCACGCACAGACAACCCCAATGGTACACTGGGTGCCCTTTTAGCGTAAGCCTCCTTTCTGTGTTTGTAACTGCAGCTATGCAAAACGGACACGACAATGTTAAAGAGGTAGTCACCCAACTAAATCAGCTTTTCCAATAAGAAAAGCCAGGGCAGTCGGGCGCACTCAATGCTACAATTTGAACTGATTAGTCCTAGTTTTGGAGGGATATGACATTCACCAATACAAGTACCACAGACAGGCTAGAGGTGCTTTTGCGCGTTTAAATATGGGATAGACCAAAATCACAGACCTGTTCCGTTCGAGGATGGAATACATTTTGTCTTGCAGAGCCACAAGAATGGACAAAGCTGCCTCCAGTTTCCTGTCTGCAGTCACCTGGTGAACAAGTTACTCCCATAATTGACCTTGGAATTTGCCCGCTATCTAGAAGGAATAGAACTAGGAGCCTTAGTAAAGAAAAGCATTAACAGCAGTCTTTCATACAGCGCAAATCATTAACTCTGTTGATTCTCTTCCAGATTTAAAAGTTCCCAAGCAAATATCATTACTGATCTGTGATGTTATCATTATGTTCAGATGTTCCGCTGTGGCTTATCTTAGCAATATCTGCAATGGACTGTTACCTTGCAACCGAATTTCCCTGAAGATTTTTCTTTTTTTTTTTAATCAAAGGAAAGCGGTTCCCCTGAAAAATGACTGCACTTCACGAAAATCGTTCTGCCATTCGTTAAGAGCTAAACAAAGCAAACATTTCGAGCAACTGACTGTATTTATATTTGTCTGAGTTTGTAAACCTCCCACTGCGACTCTTCCAAGCACCTCAGTCTTGAAGGCAGTTACAAGGCTGCTGCACTGTTGATTTTCAAGAATAATCATGAACGCAGACTCGACTCCGCACGTTGAGTGAAATGAGGCGTGCAAAGATTTTTGTTGTACAACCCCAGTTCTGAAATAGTTGGGACAAAGTGTAAATTGTGAATAAAATCTAAAGGCAATGACTTTCAAATCACACCAGCCAGTATTTTATTCACAATAGAGCAGAGATAACATAGCAAATGTTGAAACTGAGAAATTTTACAATTTTATCCACAAAATGAGCTCATTCCAAATTTGATGGCTGCTACAGATCTCAAAAAAGTTGGGACAGGGGCCTGTTTACCATAGTGTAGCATCCCCTCTTCTTCTTAACACAGAGTGGAGGCGTCTGGGCATTGAGGAGACAAGTTTCTTGAGTTTAGCCACTGGAATTTGATCCCACTCTTGTTTAATAAAGGCTTCCACCTGCTGGAGAGTTTTGGGTCTCCTTTGACGGACTTTTCGTTTAATTATGCGACAAATCTTCTCAATCGGTGAAAGATCAGGACTGCAGGCAGGCCAGTTCAGCACACGGACTCTTCTACTACGAAGCCACACTGATGTAATAGTTGCAGTATGTAGTTTAGCATTGTCCTGCTGAAATACACAAGGCCTTCCTTGTAATAAATGTCGTCTGGAGGGGAGCATATGTTGCTCTAAAACCTTTATATACCTTTCAGCATTCATGGTGCTTTTTAAAACATGCAAGTGTCCCACACCATATGCACTAATGCATCCCCATACCATCAGAGATAACATAACATAACATAACATAACATAACATAACATGAGTGGCGAGAACGGGCTGTTCAGCCCAGCTAGGCTCGCCAGTTTCTTTTTACTATTGTGAATGTATCACTTCAGATACTCAATGTCTCAATGGTATCTAGCTTTAAGTCAAGTCTGCTCTTGAAAATTCCCAAGGTTTCTGCCTCAACAATATGGTCAGGCAAGCTATTCCACATCGAAATTACTCTTTGGGGGAAAAAATATTTCCTAATATCCGTGCTAAATTTACCCTTGGTCAACTTCCATTTGTGACCCCGAGTTCTACTAACAGAACTTGGCCGAAGGAATCCTACATAATTCACTTTGTTAATCACTTTAACATATTTAAAGACCTCAATCAGATCACCCCTGAGTCTCCTTTTCCTAAGACTAAAGAGATTAAGGATCTTCAGCCTCTTCTCATAGCTTTCATCTTTTATACCTGGAATCAGCGTAGTGGCTCTTCTCTGAACTTTTTCTAGAGCCTCTATATCTTTCTTAAAGTATGGTCCCCAGAACTGTACACAATACTCCAGATGTGGTCTGACGAATTTGTTGTACAATAGAAGTATGACCAACTTGGATTTGCACTCAATACTTTTGGCAATGTATCCCAGCATCCGATTGGCTTTTTTAACTGCTACGGCACAATGGCTAGAACCTGTGAGGGTTTGGTCAACAATCACTCCCAGATCTTTACCATGTGGAGCACATTCCAGTTTTACACCTCCCATGAAGTACTCCTGTCTAATGTTTTTATTACCTACATGTACAACTTTACATTTCGCTACATAAAATTTCATTTGACACATTTCTGCCCAATTCTGGATTCTATCCAAATCATCCTGAATCACTTTAAAGGACTCTAAACTATTTGCCAAACCTCCCAATTTACAACCCCAATTCCGAAATAGTTGGGACAAAGTGTAAATTGTGAATAAAATCCAAACGCAATGACTTTCAAATCACACCAGCCAGTATTTTATTCACAATCGAACAGAGGTAACATAGCAAATGTTTTAACTGAGAAATTTTACAATTGTATCCACTAAATGAGCTCATTTTAAATTTGATGGCTGCTACAGGTCTCAAAAAAGTTGAGACAGGGGCCTGTTTACCATGGTGTAGCATCCCCTCTTCTTTTTAACACAGAGTGGAGGCGTCTGGGCATTGAGGAGACAAGTTTATTGAGTTTAGCCATTGGAATTTGATCCCACTCTTGTTAAACATCGGCTTCCAGCTGCTGGAGAGTTTTGGGTCTCCTTTGACGGACTTTTCATTTAATTATGCCCCAAATGTTCTCAATCGGTGAAAGATCAGGACTGCAGGCAGGCCAGTTCAGCACATGGACTCTTCTACTATGAAGCCATGCTGTTGTAATAGCTGCACTATGTGGTTTTGCATTGTCCTGCTGAAATACACTAGGTCTTCCTTGGAATTGATGTCATCTGGGGAGGAGCATATGTTGCTCTAAAACCTTTACATACCTTTCAGCATTCATGGTGCTTTTTAAAATATGCAAGTGTCCCACACCATATGCACTAATGCATCCCCATACCATCAGAGATGCTGGCTTTTGAACTGAATGCTGATAACAGGAGGGGTGGTCTTTCTCCTCTTTAGCCCAGAGGACACAACGCCCATGATTTCCAATAAGAATGTCAAATTTGGACTCATCTGACCACAGGACACTTTCCCACTTTGCTACAGTCCATTTCAAATGAGCCTTGGCCAACAGAACACGGCGGCGCTTCTGGATCATGCTCAACAATGGCTTCCTTTTTGCATGATGGAGTTTTAGGTGGCATCTGTGGATGGCACGGCGGACTGTGTTTACAGACAGTGGTTTCTTGAAGTATTCCTGGGCCCATTTAGTAATGCCAATGACAGAATCATGCCGGTGAGTGATGCAGTGGCGTCTGAGGGCCCGAAGATCACGGGCATCCAGTAAAGGTCTTTGGCCTTGTCCCTTACGCACAGAGATTTTTCCAGTTTCTCTAAATCTTTTGATGATGTTATGCACTGTCGATGATGAGACCTTCAAAGCCTTTGCAATTTGACGTTGAGGAACATTGTTTTTTAAGTATTCCACAATTTTTTTACGCAAGCCTTCACGGGTTGGAGAGCCTCTGGCCATCTTTACTCCTGAGAGACTCAGCCTCTCTAAGACATCCCTTTTATAGCCAATCATGTTACACACCTGATGTCAGTTAACTTAATTACTTGCTAAATGTTCTTTCAGCTGATTCTCTTATATATTAATTGCTTTTTTCAGCCCTTTTTTTCATGTCTCAACTTTTTTGAGACCTGTTGCAGCCAAAAATTTGAAATGAGCTCATTTTGTGGAAAAAAATGTAAAATGTCTCAGTTTCAACATTTGAAATGTTATCTGTGTTCTATTGTAAATAACATATTGGCTCGTGTGATCTGAAAGTCATTCCATTTTGATTTTATTCACAATTTACACTTTGTCCCAACTATTTCGGAATTTTAGTAGTATTAGTAATTTATTATCATTCATTTATATACAGTCATGCCCAAAATTATTCATACCCCTACCCATTTTAGGGTTTTTTCGAGAAATTTTTTGACAAATCAAATTTATTCTTGCACAAATGACACAGTAAGTTGACATAAGGCTGTAAGAATTACAGTAAACAATTTTTCGAGAAATACAATACTTTTTGGTATTTTATTTGACAGATTTACAAAAAATGTCCACCCTTGCGACCACCCTTGATCAGACTGAATAGACTTAGGAAGACCAACAAAGTACAAAACCCAAAACCAGTGAAGTTGGCACGTTGTGTAAATCGTAAATAAAAACAGAATACAATGATTTGCAAATCCTTTTCAACCTATATTCAATTGAATACACTGCAAAGACAAGTTACTTAATGTTCGAACAGGTAAACTTTGTAATTTTTTGCAAATATTTGCTCATTTGGAATTTGATGCCTGCAACATGTTTCAAAAAAAGCTGGCACAAGTGGCAAAAAAAGACTGAGAGAGTTGAGGAATGCTCATCAAACACTTATTTGGAACATCCCACAGGTGAACGGGCTAATTGGGAACAGGTGGGTGCCATGATTGGGTATAAAAGCAGCTTTCCCTGAAATGCTCAGTCATTCACAAACAAGGATGGGGCGAGGGTCACCACTTAGTGAACAAATCGTGAGCTGATTGTCGAATAGTTTAAAAACAACATTCCTCAACGAGCTATTGCAAGAAATTTAGGGATTTCATCATCTACGGTCCGTAATATCGTCAAAAGGTTCAGAGAATCTGGAGAAATCACTGCACATAAGCGACAAGGCCGAAAACCAACATTGAATGCCCGTGACCTTCGATCCTCAGGCGGTACTGCATCAAAAACCGACATCAGTGTGTAAAGGACATCACCACATGGGCTCAGGAACACTTCAGAAAACCACTGTCAGTAACTACAGTTCGTCGCTACATCTGCAAGTGCAAGTTAAAACTCTACAATGCAAAGCGAAAGCCATTTATCAACAGCACCCAGAAACGCCCGCCCGGCTTCGCTGGGCCCAAGCTCATCTAAGATGGACTGATACAAAGTGGAAAAAGTGTTCTGTGGTCTGACGAGTCCACATTTCAAATTGTTTTTGGAAACTGTGGACGTCGTGTCCTCCGGACCAAAGAGGAAAAGAACCATGACTGTTATAGGCGCAAAGTTCAAAAGCCAGCATCTGTGATGGTATGGGGGTGTATTAGTGCCCAAGGCATGGGCAACTTACACATATGTGAAGGCACCATTAATGCTGAAAGGTACATACAGGTTTTGGAGCAACATATGTTGCCATCCAAGCAACGTCTTTTTCATGGACGCCCCTGCTTATTTCAGCAAGACAATGCCAAGCCACATTCTGCACGTGTTACAACAGCATGGCTCCGTAGTAAAAGAGTGCGGGTACTAGACTGGCCTGCCTGTAGTCCAGACCTGTCTCCCATTGAAAATGTGTGGCGCATTATGAAGCGTAAAATACGACAACGGAGACCCCGGACTGTTGAACAACTTAAGCTGTACATCAAGCAAGAATGGGAAAGAGTTCCACCTGAAAAGCTTCAAAAATTGGTCTCCTCAGTTCCCAAACGTTTACTGAGTGTTGTTAAAAGGAAAGGTGATGTAACAGTGGTAAAAAGGCCCCTGTGCCAACTTTTTTGCAATGTGTTGCTGCCTTTAAATTCTAAGTTAATGATTATTTGCAAAAAAAAAAAAATAAAGTTTCTCAGTTTGAACATTAAACATCTTGTCTTTGCAGTGTATTCAATTGAATATAAGTTGAAAAGGATTTGGAAATCATTGTATTCTGTTTTTATCTACGATTTACATAACGTGCCAACTTCACTGGTTTTGGGTTTTGTAGAAAAACTTGGTAAGAGCCTTGATGATAGTCTTCGCCTTGATGTTACGAAGCGGAATTGCCTCAGGAAACCGAGTGGAAGCACACATGATAGTCAGTAGGTACTCACAACCAGGCCTAGTCTTCGGCAATGGTCCAACACAGTCAATGATGAACCGACTGAAAGGATCTTCAAAAGCGGGAATGGGCTTAAGTCAAGCCTTTGGAATATTCTGGTTCGGCTTCCCAACCATTTGACAAGTATGACAGGATATGCAGTACTCCTGTACATCAAACCTCATGGAAGGCCAGAAGAAATGATTCCTGACGTGTTGAAGGGTCTTCTTGATACCCAAATGACCTGACATAGGATTGTCATGGGCCAGACTAAGAGTTTCTTGACGATAAGACTTTGGAAGAACAATTTGATGGGTGATCATCCACTCTTCATCTGCAGAAACATCAGGTGGATGCCACTTTCTCATAAGCACACCATTTTTGTAGTAAAAACAGACAGGAACTGGAGTAGCCTCTTGTTCTTTTGCAGCCTGTGGTAGAAGATGCGCTAGATCACAAGCTTGTTGTTGCTTCTGAATAAGTTGTTTCCGAGACAGAATGTCATTAGAATGACCTGACAAGGACAAGTCTGAAGATTTCCCAGACATCTCAGAAGGACTGGAAGGTTCTTGATGAAAAGACTGCCCAATGAAGGTGTCAGCCAGGTTGAAGTCCGGGTCAGCATCATCTTGAATAGCCTTTTTGGCCATAGAATGAGTAACTGCACATGAAGGATAGAGGTCTGGAATTACTTCCTCTATAGAGTCAGATTCTTGATCAATCAAAGGAGAGTCAGTTACAACAGGGTAGGGCACAACCTTATCCCCAGCAAGATCATTACCAAGAGGCAAATGAACACTTTTGAAAGGAAGAGAAGACCTAACACTAACAGTAACAGGCCCAGAGACCAAGTCTGATTTGAGATGAACATTATGGAGAGGTACACTTGTAAAACCACATTCTACTCCTTGAATAAGGACATTAGCCTGAGAGGACAATTTGTCCGAAAAAGGCAGAATATCTGCAAGAATAAGAGACTGGGAAGACCCAGTATCTCTTAGAATTCGAACAGGAGTAGATGAGGAAAAATCATGTGAAAGTGAGATAAAACCATCGGTGATGAATGGCTCAAAACCCTCCATAACAGAATCAGACACAGAAGGTAGAAGATCAGGTGAACTGACCTTTGATACAAGAGATTCTTTCCTAGTGAAAGCAGTTGGCTTGGTTTCTTCTCGTTGTTGTTTTTTCTTGAGAGCATAACACTCAGAAATAAGGTGACCTTGGTTTTTGCAGTATTGGCAAGACACAGAAGGTAAAGAATCAGAGGATTGCTTCTCACTGGAAGGTTTCCTCTCAGAAGTGGCCTGGGAATCATTAGAAGTGTTATTAGAAGAAGTCTTGGACTGAGACTTGCCTTGAAATTTAGAAAAAGTGGATTTTTGGACAAAATAAGACTTATTAGTTAATGCATAACTATCAGCCAGGGTGGAAACATCTTGCAAAGTATTGGCTTGTTTCTCCTCAAGGAAAATCTTTATATCAGGCTGGATACACCTTTTGAATTCCTCAACCAGAATAAGTTGCCTCATTCGGTCAAAATCTTTCTCAACTTTCATGGAATTACACCACTGATCAAACAACTGTTCCTTCAATCTGCCAAATTCAACATGAGTTTGACTAGCTTCCTTGCGAGAATTCCTAAATTTTTGCCTGTAAGCCTCGGGGACCAATTCATAACCCTTCAGAATGGCAGATTTGACAAAATCATAATCAGAACACTGTTGGACAGATAGCTGGTTATAGATTTTCCTAGCTTTACCAGTAACAACACTTTGTAACATCATTGTCCAATGCTCTTTTGGCCATTTCAAATTTTCAGCAATTTTTTCAAAATGGGTAAAGTATTAGTCTACATCATTTTCTAGGAAGGGAGGAACAAGTCTGATGTGTTTAACCACATCAAAATGATCAGAAAGTCCAAAAGATTTTGTAACAGTACCTGCTTCTATTTTCTTCATTTCCAGTTCATGTTGCAAGTGCATCCTTCTTTCTTCCAGTTCTCTCTCCTTCTCCAACCTTCTTTCTTCCAGTCTTCTTTCTTCTAGTTCTCTCTCCTTCTCCAACCTTCTTTCTTCCACTTCCAGTTGTTTCAGGCGTAGCTGCACCTCAAGTCTTTGCAGCTCTGTTGCAGGCACTTCCGCATCTTTAATCAATTCTGCTGCTTCTTCCCCAAAGATATCTTCATCGATGAAATGATGAACCAAAATGTTCAATAATTCTTGTTTCTTCATTGATGATTTCAAATCAGATAATCCAAGGGTTGAGGCTATTTGCAGCAAGTCCTTCTTCTTTGCCAGCACAATTGATTCCTGGGTTGGAGTTTTCAAAAAATTTTCAAAATCAAAAGTCATGATTGCTGGTTTTTCAAATAGTCACAAGATTTAAAATAATAGTTCAGCTTTAATCTTTGGTGAATCCAATAGCTGATCCAATGAATGGTTTATCTCGGTGTAACCTCCAATCTGATATGACTTGAAAATCACAACAAAGAAAACCAGCAATGACAACTTAAACAAATTTATTCTTCACTGAAAAAAGAAAACTTCTACAAATAATCCACTGTTTAACCTTATAATAACACTCTAATGCCACTATGTAACTCTGTTGCCAAAACAAAAACTCTGCCTCTACTGACCAGAGTCACAGCATTTATATAGACCAGCAACATTCTGGAAAGATCTACAGGATTCCTGGGTGATCCCGCCCCCTCCAGGCAAAAAGAAGCCAGAAACTTCTAGAAAGCACTAGTCTATTTCATCACAAACAAGTGGTATTGCATCAGATCTTGTTTTTCTACAGACATACCACCAGAGGGTGCTAAATGATGAAAAAAATAAACAAATAGCTCACCAGCAAGGCAGCAAAAACAGTATGTAACAAATCTCCATTTACAAATGATATACAGTGCTGTATATAAAACACTCATACATAACACTACAAACAAAAACATTCAAGAACTGGAAGGTTTTCTCTTTGTGTAGGTGACTCAAAAATGTTTATTATTGGCAATTACAATCATCATATGCTGCTTTGCTCTTTGAAAAGATGCACTTTCTCCGCAATATAATTGCATCAAGTTTATCCGTTTGAGTTATGAAACGGAGACTATATACGTTGCCTAGAAATGTTCGACAACTTTGACAACAATTACACTCAAGTTCCCTGCTAAATGGACAAAATATACAATTCATATTATGAATAATCCCCCAAATATTTACGAATCCCTGTTCACAATCGCTTGTTTTTATATTGCAAGCAATAATAGGTTCGTGGAAACCCATCGTGCTTTGCTGTTCAGTGTGTCCAAAATTTACCAGGTTTTTTCTGTCGTCAATTCATAGACTTATTCAATATTCATAACTTCACTTTTTAATGAAACAATTCTAGTTACGTTGCATTCTTGCTTGACTTATGTGATTCAATGTGTTCTTGTGCAAATGTTACGTGACTGTTTTGATGTTCGTTTTGTTCGTTTGTGACTCGTGAAGGCGATTTTTTTTTTTTTTTTTTTTTTTTGATGTGGTAAATAACATGGGAAATGAAACAATTTCTGAAATGGATTTTGCTGTTTTGACTCATTTTCATTTTAGCCTTGTGCAAATTTGTAAGCAGGACTTGACACAAACACTAAATCAATTGACATGCAGTCGCATGATCAACTATTACACGTTCATTACTTTCAAGGTAACGTCCTGAAACTCGTCATTACCAATTGAATAATTGACACTCAGAAGGAAAGATCGATGCATCAGATAAATGAACAGTGATGTCAAGAAGAAAAACAGATGACTGTCGGTCATAATTTACACTCATGCACATCACGCACACACACAGTCACACGCACACACAAACGCACACACACACATACAGTCACACACACTACTCCCTCGTAAAATTACGGGTCACAACACCTTTGTTTGTGGCCTAACTGGTCTTGTCTGCAAGGGAAAATGACCCCGCTCGCATTTGAAGGGAACCGACTGCTTTCGGAACCGAGATACAATAGGAGCCAAGATGGGTGAGCAGCGTTGAGTACATTATTTACTGACCGTCTCTAGGAACCGACTCCACTCAGAACCGAGATAGCGGAGCAGAACCAGAGTCGAGTCCCAGCGAAGGCAGAACCGCCCATGGCTACTGAAGGCCTTCAGAACACCAGACGGCACGGCACACCACTGGATAATTGTTGAGGATTATATTTCAATATTTCTCATCATATTCATCAGTAAACCAATAACCATATTTAGTAACCATAATCATTAATCATAATCAGTATCCATATTATGTATGCAGCAGTAACACACACACTGTCATAGTTTAGGTTGTGTGTGTGTTAGGGGCTTTCTTTGTGGCTCTTGTCCTGGGTCGACATTGAATTCCTTTACAATCGGATTCTTTACCCAGCTGGCCGATTGGTCTTGGGCAGCGCCTTCCCCGGACTCTATATAAGCCCGAAGTCCGCCACACCTCCTTTGCTAGAGTGTCTGATTTTAGCTAACACTTCAGCCAGAAGATATTTCTAGTTCGGTATTTTTGCGAACTTCTTCGTGGTCATTTTTGGGGAAAATACTAGTAGGGAGATTTCCTTTTGATTTCTTCCCTCATTCTCGTAAGGTCTGCACCAATTAAGGTGCTTTGGAATTCTCTTTTCTCGAGACCTTATTTTGTTGCTTTTACTGCACCGCTGCATGCGGGTTCTGTTCTTTGTTTCTGCCAGTTTCCCTCTATCGCTCGGCTTCCAGTTTCTGATTGTTAAGTTTGCAGTTTGGGAAGCGCGAGAGTTAATTTGCTGCCTGTCATCTATCCCTCCTTTTGGTGATTTTAAGTGCTCGTTATTGCTGGCCTTTTGCTTGCCAGTCCGCTGCATTTGGCCTCCGACTTTCCACAATCACAGCACACTCTCATCACAGCACAAGCAACAATCATACGTCTGCGTCTGAGACGCAGGTGTACCGCCGTGCACAACGCTAACGGGGAACACACGAGATACTGATAGTGTCATTTGTGTTTCGTGATGTCGAACTTCACCTTGTTAAATAAAAGCCAACATGGCGATATTTCAACCCGATTTTCTGTAATATCTATTGTCTTAGAGTCCCTCTTTCATTTGATGCCAATGAAGTGTTGATTAATAAGTTACAATCGATAACATCAAGAAATAGAAACTTGCGTTTCTTTTTTTGGCCAGTATATGAAATGAATCCATAAAGAACTGTGACCTGTGGAGCGCTCACAAGAAATTTCTAAGGACTTGGTGGCAGACTCAGCGTAACCATATTATTTAATTATTTCATTTTTCTCTTGAAATTAGAAAATATTAACTTGTGTGAAATGAGGCAATGCGATAACTGATACTTAAATTATGCAGTCTCTTCTCACTAGCAGATATTTGTTTCACTGATAAATAGAATAATAGAAATAGGAATTTTAGTCTTGCGACTTTAATGCCTCATGGGACTGACATGCACTGTATTTATTTTGGTATTTGCAGTACATTCACTGGCGTACAATACGAGGTTATTGAGTTCAATGAATAAAAAGATGCTTCACATCCCAAACTGGCAGGGCAGTTGTGGACAATACAAGGTCATGTTGTGGCATCAAGACATGAAAAATGTAAACATTTGATGCGTATGCAAATACATATTTCATATCTACCGATTGACTGTTGATGTGAGATTGCAGAGTACACTTAATAAAATATTCAGTGTTTTGCTGACAGTCTTAGTAAACAGAGGTCCAGAAGGTAAAATAAGGTGAAAAAGAGGATATTTTTAGCAAAATAAAACATATATTAATGTATCATTTTAAATAAAAAGCATTTCAAGACTAGGTATGAGAGAGCAGCACAATTCACCTGGAAAAGTTACACACTTAAGCACTCCAGACTGTAGTCCAATTGTTTGTGGACAAACCAACCTTTTTGTGATCGGAAGATGCAGGCTATTTTTGAGTGATGTGCTGCTCAGTGACAGCCTGACTACAGTTCTTGTCTCTGTGAATTTCACCCAAAAACCAACACACAATCTGTCCCTGAGGTTAGCCTCTGCATCACAAATGCCATTAATTATTCTAATGAAAATCATATTTTCATGATTTTGAAAATGAATGTCACATAAGTATTGACTCACATTACAGACAAAAGACCATCAAGACATTTTTTTTTTCTCAAATTAAGCTAAAGTGCGAAGAAAGCTTTGGAAACACAATTTTTCATGAATTGGAGTCAGAAACAAAGAAATCAATATGCTTTATTGACAAAAAATATGTATATATATTTTTTGGAGGGGGGGCAACGATCGGCACGCCTCATTCAACTAATTAGCTACTTAATTGCGCAGCTCATGATCTTGTTGGATGGCTGGTTACTTGGGTCAGGTGTGCTGGGTGAGGGGTGGAGCGGGGGCCTGCAGGACGGTGGCTCTCCGGGAGCAGGGTTGGTGACCCCTGCACTAAATGAATGGGCGAATATTAAGCGGTAAATTTAGTCACGCTCCTCCCTTTCTCCCCCGTCCCGGGCTGCGACTTACGCCCAGGTAACCTGGTTAACCTGCTGCCTTCTGATACTTATGTAGACCCACCAGCAGTGATAGGTATACAAAACTCCTTTAGTAGTCTTCACAAGCTTTGTTCCCTTACCTAGCATTATTCTTGAACATCAACATATTTTCCATACACTGCGAGGTTTAAAATAAGCAGTATCGCATCACATTTGTGTTCTAAAAATTCCTACTTTCAAACCAAAATGAAGAATACCGGACAAATGAATTGCAGCCACTGCGAAAGAAAATCCTAACAACATAGGTGGAATAACTTCAAATTCTAGCATAGAATCATACAACTAGTGCATTATCAAGTAGGTTAACGAACTGTTACCAAGCTAGCTTGCCATTACAAACCTGTCACAGGGGTCACAAATTGAAGTATGAATTCAAAGTCTCCCCCGTTATCCTGCTGTGATTTGAGCATTGAAAACGTTGCTTTTGCGGCTAAGCGCAAACAATAAAAGGGTTGTTGTTGTCGCGGTTTGTATTATCTGGACTGCCCCTTCGCTGTGTTTCCCCGTTGGCTGTCGATGGTGAAATGAATTTTTTCAGAGCCATTGTTGCTATTGCTCGGTCTACTCTGCAAGAACAGGTGCGAACTTACATAGTTGGAGCCATTGACAGTGAATGGACGAACTACATAAGTTGCTAGCGTAGTTAAAAATACTAGTTTTGGGAAACGCACCCCAGGTCCCCATTGTCAACACAAGTTAGATCTAAAATAAAAGTTGATAAAATCACCGAAAAACCTACTTTTTCTAACTCGGCACATTGCCTCCTGTTGTTCGCTTGCCCGACTTCCGGGTTCAGAGAATGACGTTCACTTTACGTACAGACTATTTTTAGATATCGGGTGGGTCCCCATTAGACCTTAGGCCGCTTGCGCACTGGACGCGAGGCGGGTTTTTCGCGCAACGGATTGCATTCAAGGTCAAATTGCATCGGCTTTGGGTGTGGTCTGTCGTGCGGGGGGTTTGTTTCGCGTCCAGTGTGCAAGCGGCTTTATTGTTAGCACTGGCTGCATTCGGTAATGAGTCGCGGTCATTATAGGTCTTGTATGTTGGATGTCGAGAAGGTAACGAGCAGGGTCACGCAGGTTTCATCTCATAACAAAAAATCCAGTTGGAATAAATAAGGGTCAGCTCCCACTGATATTATCTCGGGTGGGGGATGGGGGGTTGGGTACTATATAACTTGCACATAAATATATGACGGGGAGTATTATATAACTTGCACATAAATATATGACGGGGAGTATTATATAACTTGCACATAAATAAATGACGGGGGGTACTATATAACTTGCACATAAATAAATGACAGGGGGGGTACTATATAACTTGCACATAAATATATGACAAAGGTAGATGGAGCATCAGCCTGTATTAGCTTCAGTGGTGAGTCCTGACCACATGCCTTTTTATTTTCTCACTAATTTCAGTGGTCTGGCTCTTCAGCGTCTCCCTTGACTGGGATAAAACCACAGCCGCTACTGTTTCTGTTTAAAATAACCACTTCCAGCAGGATAGTGGCTCTCCGTCCTCATTCAGAAACAAAGACTTCTGATGTTAAAAGAGTATTTTTCCAAAAAAAAGAAAATAAAAAGGAGGGAGGATTTAGGGTGACGGAGAAGCAGGGAAGACGTCCGTGTGCTGTTTATATGAGAATAAAATATGCTTTTCTTTCCAAAGGCGACGTCAGTGCCCCCCCGAGTTTGGGGTAACCAATCAAACCTCAAACGGGCGCCCCTGAGTTAATTCAGGTTCCACAAAGGGGTGTGAAGCCCCTAAAATGAGGACAGAGAGCCCCAGGAGGTTCTCATAAATCCAAATAATTCAGGGCCACCCCAACGAGCCCCTCGTTGAAACAAAAAAAAGAACTGCCGCAATCACTGGTTGGATTTATTCGAGTCCGTCACTTTCAGAGGCACTGAGCCTCTCTCTCTCCCTCTCTCTTTATCTTCTCCCCTCTCTCTCTCTTCTTCTATCAGTCATATGCATGATGCCTCAATAGCAGTGATTTTTCTTTCACTCAGAGGAACAACGTGAGAAGACTATTTTATCAGAGAACACTCTGAAATTACCCCAGAGATACTGCAAATAGTCCTTAATTTAAGGACTGACTAGCAAAATGGCTGACACCTCGCTTGGTGGAGGAGAAGACAATCCGTTGAAAATCTTCTAAATCCTCTGTATTTCCTCTCTGACGTCTCAACAGTGGATGATTAAGTCTTTATTTCAAACGATCTCACTGAGATTTGTTACGGATGGGTGGATTGTGACTGGAAATGGGCCAAACTTGAACTCCAGTCATCTGGCCAGGCTTGACTACCACCAGGCCCAGGCTACTAGCCTCTAGCCTGGGCCCCAGCATCCATTTAAAGCCCCAGGCTCCAGCTAAGGCCCCAGGCCCTCGCCAAGGCCCAAGCTAGCCCAAGCTGGCCCTAGCTCCAGCTAAGGCCCCAGGCCCTTGCCAAGGCCCAAGCTAGCCCAAGCTACAGCCAAGGCCTCAGCCTCCAGTCAAGGCCCAAGCCTCCAGCCAAGGCCCCAGTCCCCAGCACAATCTCCACCCATATTGGCAGTGTGGCTCGTCTATAGCCTAGAACTGCCAACTTCTTTTACTGCAAGTCACGATGGTCACAAAGGAGATTAAAAGGGACATTTAGGAGCTGAAAGCCTCCCTGACCATGATAACTGGGGAGATGGCTCAAATCGCCAGCAACCAGCGGACCTTAATGAACATGATGTGTGAAATACAGGAATTGAAAAAACAGAATGAGGCTCAAGAGAAGAAGATTGCGTTCCTGGAGAACCGTGTCTCTGACCTGGAGCAATACTCCCGCATTAATGATGTTATCATCACGGAGTTATCCATCAAGTCTCGGTAATATTCTCATGCTCTTAAAGGACGCAGGAACGGGGATGATGCTGATGCCGCAGAGCACGAACCAACAACTGAGGAACAAGTGGCTGCGTTTCTGCACACCAAGAGGTTAACCATTGATACAAACACTATTGAGGCCTGCCACATGCTACCATCCAGGAACAAGAATGAGAAACCACCTATAATTGTCCGTTTTGCAAATCTTAAGCATAAGGCTGCTCTGCTTAAGCAAGGTCACTTGCTGAAGTGCTCTAATGTTTACATAAATGAGCACCTCACCAAGAAGAATGCTGACCTCGCTAGAAGAGCAAGGTCCCTTAAGAAAGAAGGTAAAATTCATTCTACCTTGTCAGCAAATTGTAAAGTGTTTATTAAATCCAATGGCCCACCAGAAAGGGCAAAAGTTCTGTGCATCAGAGACACTGAGCGTTTGGAACAGTTGGACTCTTTTTAACCGTGATAGGTACTGAAAATCAACACTGCCATTTGTTTTGTTTTAGTCCTTGTTTGTTTGTGTGATGTACCTTCCTAAGGGTTTGATACTTGCTCATGTAAATATCTGTAGCTTGAGAAACAAAACACATGAACTTACTGTTCTATTAAAGGACAATAGAATTCACATTATGACAATAACTGAAACACACCTGGATAGTACACTTGAGGATTCAGTTATATCAATTGAAGGGTTCTCTATATTCAGAAGAGATAGAAATAGATTTGGTGGGGGCCTGGCAATATACATAAAAGATCATATACCTGTAAAATTGAGAACAGATTTGATGAATGATAAGATTGAAGCCCTATGGCTGCAAGTGCACTTACCTTACACTAGCCCTATTTTGGTTGGTTGTTGCTATAAATCTCCGAACTCTAAAATGGAATATCTTGATGAAATCTGTACTATGTTTGATAGAGTCACTGATGAAAATAGAGAAATTTATTGTCTTGGTGATTTCAATGTAAATTGGTTTGCAGATAACTGCTTTATGAAGAAAAGATTACTTTTTATGACGGGCACTTGCAATCTGTGCCAAATAGTTTCTATACCTACAAGGAAAGCATTAAGTAAGGATGGAATTTTATCCTCCTCCTGTATAGACCATATTTATACCAATGTGCCAGATATTTGTTCTAAAGCGGTGTCCTTATCAGTTGGTTTCAGTGACCATGACCTTATTGCTGTGTCCAGATTGACTAAAATTCCAAAGGCCAAGTCAAAGATAATTTGTGCTAGGTCTTATAAGTATTTCAGTGACAATTGATTTTTGGAAGACATTAAAAATGTTCAATGGTCTAAAGTATGCGATGAACCGGAGGCTAAGAAATCTTTAAAGGTATTCATGGATTTGTTTGTGCCAATTGTTAATAGACATGGGCCACTTCGAAAAGTTACTGTAAAGTCAAAAGGTGCTCCCTGGATTGACAATGATTTAAAGAATTTAATGACACTGAGAGATAAAGCTATAAAGACCTATATCAGCTCTGGTTCAATTAGTGATTGGCGTGCATACTGTAGAATGAGAAATCAAGTCACTAAATTGAACAGAGTAAAAAAGAGAGAATTTTATCAGCAAAGGTTAAAAAGTGTTCAACACAATAATAAGAAATTATGGAATGTGATGAATGATGTTATGGGTCGAAGATCAAATGCATCTGTATCATTTATAGAATCTGATGATGGCATGTTTATCACTAAACCACTTGACATGTCGAACCATCTGAATGACTATTTTGTAGAAAAGGTTGGGAAATTAAGGATGAACTTGGGCAAAACCATAAATAATGAATCAAATGTGCTCATTAATGAATTCATAATGAAAGGCAAACATTGTACATTTGAGTTCAATCTGGTTGAAATTAAGGAGGTCAAAAAATTATTATGTTCCATTCCTTGTGATAACTCTGCTGGTACAGATGGCATTAATGGTAAATTGTTCAAATTAGCAGCCAGTCATATAGCAGTTCCTGTCTGTCACATATTTAATACCTGCCTGGCAAGTGGAAGCCATCCAAAGCTCTGGAAAGAGGGAAAAATCATCCCCATACCTAAAGATCCCAATCTACTTTTAATGGTCCAAACTGTGGACCTGTAACTATCCTACCTGTTCTGAGTAAGATTATGGAACGGCTAGTGTATAAACAAATCCATAATTATATGTTTAAGAACAGTTTGATAAGTGATTCACAGCATGCTTACAGAGAAAGTCATTCCACCTGTACAGCATTGGTAAAAATGATAGATGACTGGTTAAAGGGGATTAACAATGCCAAATTAACAGGCGCCGTATTAATAGCGCAGCATTCGACCTCATTGACCACAGACTGTTGATTGAGAAACTAATATGCTATGGCTTTGGACCTATGGCAGTTTCTTTTTCTGGAGAATTATTTTTCATTCCGAACTCAACGGGTTTGCTTAAATGGGACTCTGTCCAATTAGCCTGGAATCCACGTTGAATGCGCGAGCTTACTAGAAGCATAACTGTGGTATTTTATTATTTTTAGCGAAAGATAACCGCGTTTCTACAGTTCTGAGGATACGAGTGGACAGAGCAGACTTGGATTATACTGGATGATGCGTTGGACGATGGTTTGAAAGTATGTCAACGGACGTTTTGTGGAGTTATCCCATTGCTACTGGGTGACCCCATTTGCTTCCAGCAAAAAAGGAATTTGGATAATTTTTCAAAATTCTCCAGTGGCCATAAAGTTCCGCCAGGTGAAGAACAACTTTGTCCGTTCAAGACATCTAATGGTGAGTAATTGATATACAAATTATAGTTTTTGGGTGGAGTATCACTTTAATCTAGCTGATGCAATCATGCCCTTCGAGCTATAGCTAATGCCAATTACAGAGAAAAACGTTATGTAATTTGAGTATTATTTAATTTAGCCTTTATTAAGACGGGGGAATCCCACTGAAATAAACAAAATGCAGATATGGCCAAACATTATCCTGTTCAACACCTAACGACCACTCCAAGGGTAAACGCAAGCAAACCACAATCTAATTTTTAAGCTCATGTCAAATAACATTCACGAATGCCATTGCTGGCCAGCTAACTCATATTCGATTGGTGGTTCTTGCCAAAAGGTCACCCAATCAGCCAAGAGCAGAAAACATGAATATTCATATATTCACTTCATTAGTGACGTAAGGGCTAAATGCTGGCTATACGACTGAGGCCAGACTGATATCAGTCAGTGACCATTGGGAGCGACCAGCACTTGATATATATGGATTCCAGGCTACTGTCCAATAGCATGAGTATTGACTGTGGGGTGCCGCAGGGAAGTTGTTTGGGACCTCTTTTATTTTCTATTTTTACTAATAACCTCCCTCTTGTTACTCGTAAATCCTCCATTGTATTATACGCTGATGATTCCACACTACTGTTCTGCTGCAAAAATCTGTGAACTTAATGCCACTCTATCAAAAGAACTGGATGCAGTGGTTAGATGGGGAAAACTAAATAGACTTGTTTTGAATGTACCCAAGACTGTGTATAATCTTTGGATCACGGCATAGTCTAGCCATAGAGCCTACTCTTGATCTACAGATCTCTTGGCAACTTGTCAAACAAGTAACAAAATTAAAGCTTTTAGGATTAACTATTTGCAATTCTCTGTCTCAGATCGAACACATTAAGGAAGTAGTTGCTAAAATGAGCAGAAGTACTGCAATTGTCAGAAAATGTGCCATTTATTTACTATCTACTATACGTAGACAGGTTGTACAAAATTTGGCGCTGTGTCATCTTGATTATTGCTCTGTAATTTGGGCCTCTGCATCAAAGACTGATCTTAAGAGACTACAATTAGTACAGAACAGGGCTGCTAGACTGGCTCTTGGCTGTTTTTCAAGAACAAATGTTGATTCGATGCACTCATGTCGTAAGTGGCCTAAAGTTATCACTAGACTTTCCATCAGATCTCTGGTATTTATGAGGAATATAATTTTTACTCAGTACCCTAGAGTCCTTGTTGACGAAATTGGTTTCTGCTCTGATGTTCATTCACACAGGACTAGAACTGCCACAGTAGGACTTGTATCATTACCTTGTCCTAGAACTAACGCAATGAAGAGGACAGCATTCTATCGAGCCTTTTTTTCTGTGGAATGCACTCCCTTTAGATATTAGGAGCGTAACTGCAAAAACAGAATTTAAGAGAAAAGTCAAATCCCATTTTTAGTTTACAACTTCTCACTTTCAGTAAACTATGCCGTTTATCCAAATGTGATGTAAGATGAGATCTAGTACTGTATTTTATTGTATGGATCACTTAGTGCTAGGTTGCGTGGGTTTGTGTGGATGATAGCGTGATTGTGGGTCGGTGCTAGAGGGTATGCACGGGTGGGTGGGGGTTGGGGATGAGTGCGTGTGTGTGTGTATTTTGCATATATCTGATTGTAATCTGTATTACTGTGTTTTAATTGTTATTACCTATTGATATAATGTTTCACTGTTTTGTACTGATATTTTATATTGGACCCCAGGAAGACTAGTCCGTCGCTTGTGCGTCGACTAATGGGGATCCATAATAAACAATAAACAATATCCTGAAAGTACAATACTGTTCTTTCTGGACAAATAAGCACCTTTCACATGCGCAAACAGATCAAAAGAATGATCAAACAAATGGCCAGGGGGCACAACTTTATGTACCTCTGAGATACAATCTCATTGTCAAGCTTTCGTACCATTTTAGGCACTTTTTTCTACATTTTTCCCGGGAGTTGGCGAACCATGAGGCAGCGAGTAAATCAAATAGAACACAAGCACCGCGCTGATGCAAAATTGCTGCCCAGTAATGCGATAGGTTGGGAGCCAATCAGTGAAACCGAGTGGGAGGGTGGGCAGAGTCGACTCCCTGGACAGCCATTTTTGAAAGCAGCAGTCCCCGGCCACATGAGTCGGGAGTTGCGGGGGGGTCCGTCCTCTGTTCCCCTTGAGGTATTAGCTAAGGTAAAAAGCTTGAGTTTCATTGGCAGACCATTTAATTAGACAGTTATGGGGCTGAATTCTGACCCAAAAAAATACTGAAAGGTTATAGCACAGCCCTTTGTTCTCAGCAGGTTATGGAAGGATATTACGTGCAAATAACACGCAGCATGAGTCCAACTTCACGAGGTGAAAAATCGAAGGGCCCCAGCCCATGTCAATCCGCCAACCCCATTTTCTGGAGTTTTTCTTGTAACTATGTTATTTGCTCCACTTTAAGTCAATGTTTATTATGCCTAACAGCAAGCTGGTAAATTTGTGGCGTCGCTGATGTAGGTGATGATGGCTGATTGAAAAAAGCAGACTTTCCACACAGCAAAAAACTAAGAAGTATATCTAACACCTCAGGTGGAATTAAATCAAATTTTGTATTACTTTTTATCCAAATTAGGAAAAAAAAAATGAAAATACAAGCCAAGAGAGTTTCAGCTTGCGAGTGCTAGAGGGCATGCATGCTCCTGCAAACTCATATTTCTCTTGCGAAGTTCACTCCTACTCATGCAGGAGGGCAAGCATGCTCACGCGGGGGTTACCTCAAAATGAAGACGTTAGGACACATGAAAGTGCCACAAAACATATCAGATAAGTTTGTGCCTATTACATATAAGGCCTAGCTTGTAACGTTACGGCAAAAATAAAATCATATTGCTTAAATATGACAATTATTTGCAAAGATTTTCCTTAGCCAACATTAGCTAGCCAGCTAGATTGCCATTTAAACTAAAAAATATACGATTACATAAATAGCAGTATATCGTGGTCTAGCCACCATAACAAGCCATTCAGTGAGTCCACCTTTCATAAGTTTTCTTATATCCTCATTAGTTTTCATCACCAAACTTGTTGCCAAAACTCATTAGTAAATAGCTATGAAATTGCACGTCCTCGGTCAAACTGTCTGCATGTTACTCCATTAACTGAACCTGCCAATGTGGGGTAAAGGAGGCTGTGTGGGTGTGATCGCGTTGAAAGTGAACAATCGTAAAAGGGCCTGTGCCTCCCAAGGTTTCCGCCCCAAATTGTAAAAGGTCAATGTTTCACGCCAGCAAAAATCAATTTTGAGTGAGGAGGTAACCCCGCGCGAGCAGAAGAGAACTTAGTGAGAGAAATATAAATTTGCCAGAGCGTGCATGCCTTCCAGGGCTCACAAAGCTGAAACTCTCTTGCGTGTGCTGCAACCATATGGGGGGGCAGTTTTGCTTACTGCATTTGAATATTGTCCAGTCGCGCAGGTTCAGTCTTTGAAAATTAAATGTTGAATGCCAATTCCAATATAATTTTAAAATGATTGGAAAATAGCATTTACATTTTCACGTTGACCCTTAAAGAGCACGGTGACATGTAAATTTAAATGTAACAGACTGGGGACGCACTTTCACTTATTGCATTTGAATACAGTCCACAGTTGACCAGGTTAACTTTTTGAAAAATAAATGCTGAATGAATGTTGAAATTTTCAGTCTCGCCCAATTATCGTTCATCATAGCATACAGTCCAATTTGCATGCTGCAGTTTTAACCTTAAAGGGGCTATAAGCGAAATGGTTTCACCGCTAGGTTTGCTGTTGTGCACTGCCTGTAGACCAAAACAAAGTGTGTCATGAGCCACACCTCCCTCTACCTCTGCTATTCGGCAGAATGACGGGCCAGTTTAAGTTTCCGCGGCGTTATTTCTTTACGTCATAGCTTTCATCTTTTATACCCGGAATTAGCTTAGTGGCTCTTCTCTGAACTTTTTGTAGAGCCTCTATATCTTTCCTAAAGTATGGTCCACTGGGTGCCCTTTTAACATTAGCCTCCTCTCTGCATTTGTGACTGCAGCTATGCTATAAGGACACAACATTGTTAAAGAGGAAGTCGGCCAAATAAATCCGCTCTTCCAGTAAGAATAGCCAGGGCAGTCGGGCGCACTCACTGCTACAATTTGAACTGATTAGTCCTAGTTTTGGAGAGATATGACATTCACCAATACAAGTACCACAGACAGACTAGAGGTGCTTTTGCGCGTTTAAATACAGGATAGACTAAAATCACAGACCTGTTCCATTTGAGGATGGAATACATTTTGTCTTGCAGAGCCACAAGAATGGACAAAGCTGCCTCCAGCTTCCTGTCTGCAGTCACCTGGTGAACAAGGTACTCCCATAATTAACGGTAGAATTTTCCCGGTATCTAGAAGGAATAGAACTAGGAGCCCTGGTAAAGAAAAGCATTAACTCTGATTTATTATATCATCTCAGGTTCTCATCTGAATACAAATAACTATTTCTGCGTTTGACTTCAACCTTCTCAACACTCTACAAATTCACCTCTGTCTAAAAAATACATGGCTACTTTAATAAACATAGATTATGCCAAGTGCGAGACTACGTAAAAAATTGAATGTAGATTTACAACACAAAATGCAATTTAGTCCAGTTCTTAGATCAATCAGAAAACCAGGGCATTGTGTTCATGCTCACTTCATGTGTTTCCTTTGCAAGTCATTGAAAAATTGATAGTGGAATTTTGACAGAAGCTGCAATGACTAACAGCGAAACACATTTTTAACATGTTTAATTAATTTTACTGGGGAAATTAAGCATGGTCATCGCAGCAGTGAGATAGCACAGCTCCCTCGGTGCTATCAAAGGATTTTAAGCGGCCAGGAGGTTCTATTTTGATCTAGTTTGATGTTCCAAAATTAATTGTCTCAAACGAAGCATTTGTCTCAGTGGGGGCCTGACAGTACCCAGCATGCCGAGCTGCTGGACATGCAAAATTCATGAGGACAAGCACATGCAATTAAAACAAACCAATATTTTCCGCGCTTGCATTCTAAGCAATTTTCAAAGTCTCTCCAAAAGAAAAAGATGTATTTTTATTAACAATTTTCGAAAAAGTGCTATCCCACAGGTTGTTACTAGGTCAATAAAATGTCTAATTAGCCAATTATATTAGAGTTAGAGCATTTGCATGTGCTCTTGTTTTCTGCTCATTGCATAACGATTTGCAGAAGATTCCATGTCTCATCAGGTCAGCTCAGATATCTGAGATACAAACACGGGACCGTTTCCCACACATCCTGACACCGCTGTTGGGTGGAAATATTGGATCCAAATAACTCATTTGTTCCTTCTGATCTCCCTTGAGGGAACTGGCAGTTCTTTAACATGACAGGAAGATAATTTGGTAATATGCCCCGAGTGGACCAAAAACTTGCTTATCCATCATCCAAATGACCCTCACCGCAGCAGTGTCTCGTTCCTTCATTTGTTTCCATGTTCTGGCTGTTAAAACGTTCTTATGTACAATTCATTTTTACTGAAGCATGTACTGGCTTTTAAAACTAAGTTAGAAAGTGCAATACTGATGATGATCACCTCATAAAACTGCATAAGTGTACGTATAGTAGGTCCAGCATCCTTGCTGACTGACATTACAACGTATACACTAGGGAACCTGAAGATGCCAGTTTTCCTCATGCTCAAGAATATACGTAGGATTTCATGTGTAAATGCATGAGTTCAATACAAATGTGTTATTTTGATTGTGATTTGGGGTTAACAGTGTCTTTCATACAGCACTAATCATTTTAACTCTGTTGACCCTCTTCCAGATTTAAAGGCTCCCTAGCAAATATCATTACTGATCTGTTATGTTGTCATTATGTTCAGATGTTCAGCTGTGGCTTATCTTAGCAAGACCTGCAATGGACTGTTACCTTGCAACCGAGTAGTTGAGAGCTCCCAAATTTCCCTGAAGATTTTTTTTTTTTAATCAAAGGAAAGCGGTTCCCCGGAAAAATGACTGCACTCTGCGAGAATCGTTCTGCCAATCGTTAAGAGCTAAACAAAGCAAGCGTTTTGAGCAACTGACTGTATTTATATTTGTCTGAGTTTGTAATCCTCCCACCACGACTCTTCCAAGCACCTCAGTCTTGAAGGCAGTTACAAGGCTGCAACACTGTTGATTTTCAAGAATAATCATGAATGCAGACTCGGCTCCGCAAGTTGAGGATGAAATGAGGTGTGCGTAGATTGTTGTTGTAGTTTTTACAGTAGAAATGCAAACACAATTACTCAGTATACATTAGATAAGCGTAGGCCAAAAGGGTGCAACACCTCAAAGCCATTTGAAAAAGGAGGCAAGCCACCCGAGAACAACTTTGTATAATAAAAAAAAAAACACACACACACACAACACAGCGAGATCCATCAGTAATAAGACAATGACGTAATTTTAAAGGGCAGTCATTCCTATACTACAGTTTACTCCTTATGGACACAGATACCCTCAAATGAATGCTGGCAATCAGAACTCTAATTTATGGATTGCCACATCAATTTAGAGCGAGCAAATACAGCACTTCATTTTCATCGCACAGTCCAAATATTTACAGAGCTCACTGTAGCCTGTATTGTTTTTTTTTTTTTTTTTTTGGGGGGGGGGCAATAAAATAACATTTAATTTACGCTCTGAAAATGTAACAGATCATATTCAGTCATATCTGAAGCAGCAGTAGGCTTTTAATTCATTCAAATCATATGTGTCCGCATTTAAGCAGACTGAATCAACTATCTCCAAAAGTGGATGAGAAAATGTTACCAGTACATTCATAAGGGTCCGATTCATCCACATGCTGCTCACTTACTGAAGTTGTACTGCTGGACCAATTTGCTCTCGGATGTCAGTGTAAGTTCTTGCATCAGGGGCATGTGGACACTTTTTCTTTCTAATCTTTGGATGAACTGATCTTTGAAAAGGCCCTGATCGACAGCATTGCCACAAAATAAGATCTGTCGCACTTCCTGATGTTATTGCTGTGCTCATTTTATTGTTTTCAGAGGTCTAAATTTAGACTCCCTGAAGGGGCATTCTTAGACTTATGAAAAGGAGCCCACCCACACCCTGACACAGAGCAAAGCATCCTTCTGCAGGAGTGGAAGACCCCAGTACAGGAACAGTCTAATGTTCCTCTCATCCTTCACAGGAACTGAATTGCACGTGCCGTAGTTTGCCAGCTCTATAAAAAGTAACCAAGCCATCCCAGTTTCCGACCATACAATCATCACCCCATGTCCTCTCTTTAATATCTGTTTGAGTCTTCCCTCCTGTGGCACGACACACACATGACACACACGCACACACGCACACACGCACACACGCAGTCCTCGATGCGACTCGACCACAGATTTCTTCAGTGAGTGCAGGCCTTCTTCCCCCCCAGGTGTGAGTGATGTCACAAGGTGGGGGGGAGGGGCATGAGGGCCTCCGTGACTATTGTGTCTGCAAGGAACCAAAAGTCTTTAAAAATGACCTGGGACCAGGGGTATATGTGACAGGAGTGGACCCTTTTCTCCGGGCAGCACATTTACTCCAGCGGGGATGGGACCCCTCTCTGTGCTGTGTTCTTAACCGTCATTCACCCCACAGTGGATATACATTTCTCTTCTTAAAGGAATAGATCTTTTAAATGTATCCTGATAGGTACAAATAGGAGAGACTGAGGTTCGATGAGCCACGAGGACCAATGAGCCATATCACGTTTGTAATCAATAGATGTCAGAGCAGCTTAAAATAGGCAAAATACTGATATGGCTCATTGGTCCCCATGGCTCATCAAACCCCAGTCACCCCCACTCATTTTTGGGGACAGATAAGTCGCTAACAAAAACTAAAACGAGTAAAAGTGCATTATTTGATTTAATCGCTGGGGTGCTACTTTACATATCAATAGGGTACCTCGCCACTGAAAAGTTTTGGTGTGGCGTTTTTTTCTCAGATTCCTTGAGTGAATATGGACCCTTTCCTTTGGTTCTCCGCCCATATCCCACGGTGCAACAAGGGAAGTCGACCAGAAACAAAAAGAACCAAATGACTGAGCTTTTTTAAGGGCCGCGCGGCAATGTTCAGTTGGGTGGGTGGGGGGGCATTTTCTGTGGAATATGTGGGTGGTCGGAGCTTCAGAACGCTACGGAAGATAGAGAGGCTGTCGACAGATCCAGGAACCCTGCGGAGAAAAGCTCCATGGGCTGTCCGCTCCGAAGACGAGGGGAATGGGACATCATCGTGAAAACCCTCCCGGGTGCAGGGGGACATTTAGGGAGGACACAGAGGAGGTATTGTCCCAGCCATGGGGTGGGGGGGGGTCTCAAAAGAAATAAACCGCCAAGCCTACAACAGGAAGAGCCTATCTCCAACCGGAATTTCGCCTAAAATATCACTGCACACGCCTCATTAAGGTGGCAGCGGCGAAGCGTCGTCCACTGATTAACGTCACTTGCCACAGAAACCGCCGAGTGACACAGCGAGCGAGAGATGAGGGGGCCTCCCTGCAGGAATTGTCACCCCGAATTACACGCCGCAAAACAGTGTAACATCGCTTCGACGATGTCGCAAGTGAAGTGCGGCCTCTATCCGTGTCAAACGGAGAGATCATGGGCGTTTATCTTCTCTGAAGCGGCGACGCACAGCATAATGGAAAGCTGGGGTGAATTATAGTCTCAGTTGAATTGAAGAAAATGGCTGCCATTCTGTCTCTTTGACCTCTGGGTGGCAGGTTATAACAGCAAAGATTACTATCAAGGAGGAACGGCTCTCAACAGTGACATCTAGTAGAGAAAGTGTGACAACATTGCCCCAGTATTCACAGGGAGAAAAAAAAAACCATTTGTTTGGCATTTCTCCTCAGTGAAACTGATTTTGAGTTCTGTCTGGAGCCCTTTGTTATAGGTATGACCGTGTGAACAGTGTGTGAAAGCTCACCGATCAATTCTGCCTGAAAAAAAAAACCCCTTGAGCTAGCTGCCTTTCTTCAATGGAATTACTCTTTTTTTCCGCAAGTGAACCTCACAAGTGAGGATTGTCCTGAAGCTTGGAGAGGCCTGTACAGCCATAGCCCTTAAAGATTAATAGCACCACCCTGCATCACTTTTGCTGAATAAAATCTAATTCTTGTTTCTTACTAACTTTAGGGTGCCGATTCCAAAAATAGTGTCAGTTTTGCTCAAGCACGCCACATTTTCTCACAATGTATGATGAGCATTTCATAGTATTGTTACTTTCGACAACCACTTATGCGATTAAGAAGTACTTAACCACCTAAAAAACTGCCACAATGAATGATTTCTATTTTCCTCTGAGCCAGGTGAGATCTATTTGTTCAATTCTTGGCTGATTTTCACATTTAGAATGATTCTAAAGAGATTATTTTGTGCTTATACCATGGTCTGGGTGAATACTTTTTTCTGATTGGCTGGCAGATATGCATTAAAACCGTGGAACCGCACAGGTAGTTCGGCTACGGTAGTTTCACCGTTCGAAATTCATCCACTAGCCAACCTGTAACCACAGCAGCGTTAGAGCTGGTATTGGGCTGGGTATAACAGAAACCTAGCTACTCATTTATCTCCAGTAAATTTGGCGGCGTCATATAAGTTGCGTCCTGCGGGGCGGTTAACAATAGGTACTCAAGTGATAATAACCGTAAATATTATAGCAGCGAAGTAATCAGGCCTTATTCATTAAACAATAGTAATTGTGTACGGTTACAAAGGAAGCAAACGTGTCCACTTCATGAATCCGCAGCTGCTGACAGTTTGCTAGTTACGTGCTATGCCAACAGGCTGATTTCAGCTCGCTGGCTCTATGGAAACTGTCATAAGTTCATTGTAGCGTAATCGTGGGTAGCAAGTTAGCTACAGTCTGCATAATCGCGCATATTGTTGTGTTATGCATAATCTCCGTTTCAGCTGGAATCCGTTACCAAATCATCAGCTGGTAAACGGATGTAAGCGTGCACAAAAAATTCTTTCTCCATCAACGTAAGATGAACTAAGATAGCTCGTTCAATTTAGCTTGGCCTATAGTAGGCTACTGGGTATGAGAAGGCGCGGGGCCTGTTGAACGATATCAGCTCATTTGTTTTTTTTTTTTTTTAGTGCAAAACTTTCACCAAAAATTTCTGAATGCTGTGATTTGATATTGCTGGCAAATGACCATGGTATAAGCGGGATAATCAACTCGTAGGTGAGCATTACACAGTTTTAAGGCACTTCGCGGAGGCAACCACCCTCCACTTCGCGTCGGGTGGTTATTCGCCTCCGCGTCGTGCCTCAAAACCGTGTAATGCACACCTACGAGTTGATTATCCCTTACTTAATCCTGCTGTCAGTTGCAGTAATATGGCCACTGACAGAGGAAAATGCAGATATGATACAGATGTTTTCTGCTACATCTGTTGGTGTTTCACTACACCTTAATAGCATTTGTTGCTGTTTTGATCGGTGCATAAAAGTCAATTTATATGATAAGGAATAAGGAATATCTTCATTTTTATTTTGTGAAAAAACTGTGATAGAAGCTTTTTACTCGCATTTTTTAACTCAGCATCCTCAAATTAGGAAAGATGAGGTCTTTTTGGGAAATCAGCAGAAAATTTTTTTCAACATGCAGGGTGGTGTTACTGTTGGTGCCTTCAGAGAGACTGCCCCGAAACAAAATTATTCCCGTAAATCAAAGAAAAGAAAATTTAATCCTAAGGTAAGCTGCATTTTGTTTTATTACATCTTGCAGAATGCTTAAAATCTAGCTATGTCATTTTGCTTTCATTTATCATTGTGTATTCTTAGATATATCAATATGAAAAATTCGCGATTTGTTAAAAGAACTGACGTGATACACAAATTTTTAGGGCAAATTTGAAATCAGCGCCTTCGAATTATATAAAATCAACACAGTTTATCAAATCAGCAGAGAAAAAGTTTCAAAATGCAGGGCGGTGTAGACATTTGCACCTTATACCAGTTATACACTTTTAAAATCCAGGGTTTAGCCAATACATGCACATACCCATACCATCCATACAGAAAATGATATGGTCTTGCTGCTACGCATACACATTAAGAGGCAGCCTTTAGCGGGAGAAAATTCATTACTTCCTTCTTGTTTTAGGACATACTTAACAATGCTGATGTATTCCTTTTTCGTGCCAGTGCTACCAGACCCCTCTATTTTTAGCGTGACACAGTTTCTTATTCTTGGCAATAGTAGCGCATCCCTTTTGAAATACAATTTCACTGGAACTCTTACCCATACCACACAACACCTACACACGCAAGCATGCAATGCAATGAATGCTCACCCTTTGAAGTGTACGATCATGAGAACATGATTAAAATGTTCTAAATTTCTGTTCCAACTTTGATGTAAGATTTGCGGGATTCAATGAACAATAAAAATCCATAACAAAAATAATTTCCTCAGAGTGCTGATGAACGTATTCATTTTGGTAGCAACTTTCAGCCAAAAATGACATTGTCAAATTGCTAAAGACCAATCCCCCTCGCTTCACATAGATGACAAACATTCAGTAGACCGATAGTTAATTCAGTGGCTAAGCAGTCATCATAAACTCCAGATGAACCAATGAATTTTTAATTTGAAATATTTACTTATTCATAAGCTGTCTATTTGCTTGCAGTCATGCACATCAAACCGGTGATGTCAGACCCCTGCACCTTTACAAGGTGTAAGCAGTGCTGTGCTGTATTGTACAGGTCTCGTTAAACAGGTGGCATCAGACCGTAATCAATGCCAGGTTTTAATTACAGTGCGATGGGAAATGGCCTGAAGTTACACTGCAAGATTAGCTGCTATCGACCACTCGGTCCAAGCAGCAAAACGCCGAACCGAATTTTATGCGACTGATTTTTTAAAATGGCGCAATGGAGGCCCATTGTTTGAATCGCACTAATTAGTGCCCACTTAATATGCAATCTCTCTACATTTAGTCTCCAGTGTATGACTTCCTTGAACATGAGTTGCAGGAAAATCGAACAAAATAGCGGGAAAGGTGACGAGCCAGGTCGTAAATTCCCTCCGTAATGAAATCCTCTCGGCTCTGGGGTGACAGCTCCGCTCAGTCAGAGGTTGCGGGGAAGCTTGCACCTAATGTCAGCCTGCGTTACACCCAACATGGGATATAGTTACCCTTTCACAAGGGGCAAGTAGAGAGGCCGACTCCCATTCATTTGATCAACAGAGGAAGGGAGCAGCAAAAATGGGGGTCATCTTGAATCCAACCCTGCATACCATGGCACTCCTCCACAGTTTTAAGGTAGCCCGGGCAATCGCAGAGCTATAGTGACGGTGGGCATGGCGTGACACCTTTTGATTTGGGTCAGGCTGAAGCCAGAGCCATGCAGACACACCTGTTACTCTTGATCCATGGTCTGTCACAGTGGAGAGGGCTTTTAATTGCTGCCATTGGAAAAATAATGAGAGCACTCTGGCTATCGCTCTCTGAATAGTGCGGTCGTGAACGTGTAAGCGTTTTCCTGAGATGCTTGAACATCAGCATCAAGAGTGGAGGTGGAGGAAACTCTTTAACCCACACGTTTGCACACAGCCTCACAGAGGCAGTAACACAAAGAAGCATACCTGCGCGTACATGCACAATTGTGCCTGCGCGCTCAAACTAACCTTTGTGCACATATAAGCGCAAAGATCCATGCAACTTTCCTTGCCCCCCCCTCCCCCGAGTATGCAAACATTAAACAAATACACACACCATGTCCATATACGCACACACACAAGCACACAAAGGCCCATCCAGTCCCCCATGTGCCCAAATACAAGTAACTACACACACGCACACAAAGCTCAGCTCTGACAAAACACTGTTATTAGCGCACTATCTTGGATCGACATGTGGCAGGAAAAATACGATGTCACGGATTAGCATTTAGCGCAAAGCACCACATCATTGATTCCCCAGTTGCAGGAAGCACAGTGTCCTGGTTTAGCATGATGCACAAAGAAGCATTTAACTGATAAGCATGTAACAGGAAGCACAGTGTCTAAGATTAGCATGTACCACGAAGCACCTCATCTTTGATTAGCATGTAGCAGGAGGCACAGTGTCCAGAGCATGTAGCATAAAGATACCCATCAATAATAAGCATGTAACAGGAAGGACTGGCTTCCTGCAGGAGGAACAAGGTCAGGACTGGCATGTTGCGAGATGGACGGTGTGTTAAAACATATTTTCCAGAGAACAGAGTTCAAGCTGATCCATGAACTGGGCCACATGTGGAGGTGCACTAGTTTGCAGCCCAACATTACTTCCCACACTGTAAAAAAAAAATTGTTGAATTTACACAAAAAAATTGTGGCAACAGTTTCCACCTAACTTTTTAGGTAAATGGAAGCGTATGATAATATTGAAATTTTGCCAGAATTTTCTTGGTATTCCTTCAAAAAAAAATCAGGTAATGTGTACGTAAATAATTATGTAAATCTTACGTGAATATTCAGGGTAGTCTGTCCTAAACAAAATCAGGTAATGTGTACGTAAATAATTATGTAAATCTTACCGGAATTTTTTGGGTATTCATTACAAAAAAAAAAATCAGGTAATGTGTAGGTAAGTAATAAAAATTTTACCACAATTTTCTGGATGTTCTTTTTTTTTTTTTTTTTTTAAATAATTTTGCATCCCCAATCCCACCCGAGGCTGGAATGTCCAAGTAGGGAATTATGTACAGATACATAGGGCTCTATCTTTCACACTGCTCTACCCGTTGCCACTACCTGCTACCCGTGAATTACGCATTTAGCAGCTTCCACTATCCCTAAACCGTATCTTGCAGCCACACTACCCGCTATGCATTATGCTGACTCCCGTATTTGCACCTGGAGGTGTGCCCGTGGGCATGTTTATGCGCTTTCCCTACAATTGCTATCTTGACCACACACGTTAGGGAAAGCGTGTAGCGGGTCTTCAAACCACCCGCTACCCATTTGGGCTTTTACAAGAGCGCGCCCAGGCAGCTTCAATGCGCGTCCACTTGGACACATGTGGACGTGCACATGCGGCTCCACTTCCCGAATTAACTCCCCTATAAAAAGCCACCGTGCTTTAGCCTCAGTTGAACCCCTGAGAAAATGGCAGAGATGGTACTAAATCGCCTTGATCGCCAGTTAAATAATAGAAGACGCCCAGAACGCGTGTACAGCCAGCGCACCAGCTACCTGGGCCTTTCAGGTAAGTCTATATTGTTTGCATTTTGTATCAATCATTTTTGCCGCTTTTATAATAATATATAATTATTATATATAATATATGTTAATGATATATATTATACAACACCAATTCCGAAATAATTGGGACAAAGTGTAAATTGTGAATGAAATCAAAACACAATGACTTTCAAATCACACCAGCCAGTATTTTATTCAAAATAGAACAGAGTTAACATTGCAAATGTTGAAACTGAGAAATTTTACAATTTTATCCACAAAATGAGCTCATTTCAAATTTGATGGCTGCTACCGGTCTCAAAAAAGTTGGGACAGGGGCCTGTTTACCATGGTGTAGCATCCCCTCTTCTTTTTAACACAGAGTGGAGGCGTCTGGGCATTGAGGAGACAAGTTTCTTGAGTTTAGCTATTGGCATTTGATCCCACTCTTGTTTAATACAGGCTTCCAGCTGCTGGAGAGTTTTGGGTCTCTTTTGATGGACTCGCTTAATTATGCGCCAAATGTTCTCAATCGATGAAAGATCAGGACTGCAGGCAGGCCAGTTCAGCACACGAACTCTTCTACTACGAAGTCATGCTGTTGTAATAGCTGCAGTATGTGGTTTTGCATTGTCCTGCTGAAATACACAAAGCCTTCCCTGGAATAGACGTCCTCTGGAGGGGAGCATATGTTGCTCTAAAACCTTTATATACCACTCAACATTCATGGTGCTTTTTAAAACATGCAAGTGTCCCACACCATATGCACTAATGCATCCCCATACCATCAGAGATGCTGGCTTTTGAACTGAATGCTGATAATAGGAGGGGTGGTCTTTCTCCTCTTTAGCCTGGAGGACATGACGCCCGTGATTACCAACAAGAATGCCAAATTTTGACTCGTCTGACCACAGGACACTTTGCCACTTTGCTACAGTCTATTTTAAATGAGCCTTGGCCCACAGAACACGGTGGCGCTTCTGGATCATGCTCAACAATGCTTCCTTTTTTGCATGATAGAGTTTAAGGTGGCATCTGTGGATGGCACGGCGGACTGTGTTTACAGACAGTGGTTTCTTGAAGTATTCCTGGGCCCATTTAGTAATGTCAATGACAGAATCATGCCGGTGAGTGATGCAGTGGCGTCTGAGGGCCCGAAGATCGCGGGCATCCAGTAAAGGTCTTCGGCCTTGTCCCTTACGCACCAAGATTTTTCCAGTTTCTCTGAATCTTTTGATGATGTTATGCACTGTCGATGATGAAACCTTCAAAGCCTTTGCAATTTGACTTTGAGGATCATTGCTTTTAAAGTATTCCACAATTTTTTTACGCAAGCCTTCACAGGTTGGAGAGCCTTTGGCCATCTTTAATTCTAAGAGACTCAGCCTCTCTAAGACATCCCTTTTATCGCCAGTCATGTTACACACCTGCTGCCAGTTAACTTAATTACTTGCTAAATGTTCTTTCGGCTGATTCTATATATATTAAAGGTGACCTATTATGCTATTTTTCCAAGTTTATATTTTGGTCTTTGACTCCCCTAGAGTACTCCTGATCACGCAAAGTAAAGAAAAGGGTACTTATTTCGCTCATGCTGCCATCCTCAAAAAACCCCATTTGTAGTCCATAGTAGTCTCTGCCTGAAACGCCTCATTGGGGTGGTTCTTCTGCTATGGCCCCCACTCCCCGTGTGCCCACTTTCTTCTGACTGGCCAGCTCTGTGGAGGGCGGATCTAGGCGGGACGAGGCAGCAGAATGCAGTTTTCCGGGTCCGGCTCCTCAGAGTGAAACTGACGCGTGTCCTGAAGGAATCGATGGGCATATTCTGCAATCAAATGCAGTACATGTGTATAGATCTAATGAAATTAACTTGTTCTAATAAACGCAACGGCGAAAGTGGAGGACGCAGTGCGAATGTCTGGCAGGTCAAGCTGGAATTTGCTGTCTACCTACGGCTACTATGGTGAGTACACCGGTGTTTCTACTTTAGTTAGGATTGAGGGAAAGCTAGAATCCACCCCATATAGACACATTTGTAGAACGGGTCGACATGCCCAAGTGTAGACCGGAGACCGTAGAAATCCAGTGGGTCTGAGTTTAGAGGGAAACACGGACAGTGAGGAGCAGCTAAAAGTGGACCAACAACTTATGGACTGCTTCGGTGTGTATTAGGACCTGCTGATTCGTGTACATAGCTGTGGTGTGTCGTTAGCGTGGAGTAACGAACAGCTTCTGCGCTGGTGTATGACGAAGGGGCAAAAGCTCCGGGCTAAACGGCCTTTTCGGAAATTGCCCGTGGTAATGGTTTACTTATTGCGTCGTAATGATCAGCATTTGCTCGCAGCACATGGGCGCGATAAGCCGCTTTCACACCAGACGTGAAATGAATTTTTCGCACGACAGATTACATTCAAAGTCAATGCATTGTCTTTGCATTTACTTTGAATGTAATCTCTTGCGCGAAAAATTTGTTTCGCATCCGGTGTGAAAGCTGCTTAACGCGCCCATTACGCGTGTATTCGCGTCTTTGCATTGACTTTGAATGTAGCTAATATGTCGCGCGATAGTTTCACGTCCGGTGTGAAAGCTGCTTAACGCGCCCATAACTCGTATATTTGCATCTTTGCATTGACTTTGAATGTAGCTTATCTGTCGCACGAAAAATTTGTTTCGCGTCCGGTGTGAAAGCGGCTTGACATGCCCATAACTCGTGTATTCGAGTCTTTGCGTTGACTTTGAATGTAATCTGTTAGTTTCGCGTCCGGTGTGAAAGCTGTTTAACGCACCCATAACGCATGTATTCAAGTCTTTGTATTGACTTTGAATGTAATCTGTCCCGCGAAAAATTTGTTTTGCGTCCCATGAAAGCAGCTTGACATGCCCATAACTCGTGTATTCGAGTCTTTGCATTGACTTTGAATGTAACCTGTTAGTTTCGCGTCCGGTGTGAAAGCTGCTTAACGCACCCATAACTCGTGTATTCGAGTCTTTGCATTGACTTTGAATGTAATCTGTTAGTTTCGCGTCCGGCGTGAAAGCTGCTTAACGCGCCCATAACTTGTGTATTCAAGTCTTTGCATTGACTTTGAATGTAATCTGTCCCGCAAAAAATTTGTTTCGCGTACGATGTGAAAGCTTTATGGATAGTACGCGACAGCTAGAGAGAGCTCGGTTACGTTATGAGCATAATACAGGTTTTGCAGACCGTAAGTTCTGTTAGCGTGGACAAGTTGCTTATGTGGAGCCAGCAAATCATTACTTCTACAGGAAAGAATTTCCTATTTAATCGCCGCCTTTTTCAGCTTTTTATTACCCACAACAATTTCTAAAGGGGGATGAAATTATGTCACGGTAGTGCATAGAAATCCTTTGTTATACCAGACACATTAGAGTTTCTGCGTTTCGTGATTGCTTTCACGGTAGAATCAGAGAGCTAACCCAGATATTTGTGATAGGGATCCGGCTGATCCCGGTCATGGATAAGTGAAGCGATCACAAGCAGCCGCTTCAACTGTAGTGGCTACAATCGGGCAACGTTATGATGAAACTGCCACATTGATGCTTACCGAAGTAACACAAGCATACCGATCAGAATTACTGCATATAAGTTAACCAGGAGCATTTTTAATTAGCACAGCGGCACACAAACTAACATGCAGTAGCTGGTAACCGAGTGGTCATAACCACAGAGACAAACCCTTGCAATACAGGTTTTACAGACAGCAAGTTCCGTTACCGTGGACAGTTGTACCAAACATCCAAATTACAAACAAGTATTAAAAGTTAGCTTCAAATGAGGTTTATGTTCACACACCTTCTGTTGAATTTCCCCTGATATTACTCTTGCATATTTAGGACACAAACATTAGCAACAGTAACTTGGCTACGTTAGCCGCAGTGCTACAGCCACAATCAACTGGCTATCACGTCAGGTTGGCTTATGCAGTAAAAGCAACTTACAGCCTCTGTGTCTGTGAGTTACAGACAGTCGCGACCAATACAGGATTTATCTTCAGATATTTTACAAAGCCTGCGTTTGAGGCCAGTTGTTAGTGCTAACTATCGCTAGCGGTCCTGCTAGCCACCCGTAACACGTTAGCTTCACTTACATTACACTTACATAATTTACTGTTATATCGTTACTTACAGCTTGTGGCTCCGGGCGCTTGATCGATGCAAATGCTTTAGGTTTGAGAAGCAGCTGAAACGCTTATCCTGTGTCGAATTATCCTTTATTGACAAAGCTGTCTTTGGTGAAATGCTGAGCACAAACAGCTAACGTTCCCTTTGGCTGTGGCTGTTTGCTGCCAGCAAACAAAAAAAGCTACCCACTGATTTCTGGTGGCATCGTCTTTTGGAAGAGAAATAGGTGTTTTTCTTCGCGTCCAAAAGTAAACGGACGTGCAGCTTTGGGAGAGATACTGACAAAACTGCATCTGCGGTTCTTCTTTTGTATTTCCAAAAGTGTACATGCTACTAAGGTATGGTATGATCTGCCGTTGTTAGTGCCTGCTAGAATAGTTTCCGGTGTGGGCAGGTCCAGCGCCGTGATTGGCTCTGGCTAGGTCTGTACTAATTGGACGGCACAACCTGACGTCAGGTTTTGCCCAGATCTCGCGAAGATCTCAGGAGGAGCTGTTCAGAGAGGAAATCACGTTCATGAAATCACGTTCTTGGATTACAGCAAAACCTCTGTATCTTATGTTTAGAAACTTTTCAGAGGTTGAGTATGGACAACCAATATTATAACATTACTACTATGTATTAAAAGAAGGATCAGCATAATAGGTCCCCTTTAATTGCTTTTTCAGCCCTTTTTTGCCTGTGTCGCAACTTTTTTGAGACCTCTTGCAGCCAGAAAATTTGAAATAAGCAAATTTTGTGGATAAAAATGTAAAATGTCTCAGTTTCAACTTTTGAAATGTTATCTATGTTTTATTGCAAATAACATATTGGCTCATGTGATCTGAAAGTCATTGCATTATGATTTTATTCACAATTTACGCTTTGTCCCAACTATTTCGGAATTGGGGTTGTATATAATATTCTAAAATTATAGTAATACAATACAAGTATTATTTCCCACAGAACGAGAATGCGTGACAAAACTGCGCCTCTCCCGTCAGGCAGTGACGGAATTATGTCACCTGGTTGCAGATGATGTAGACACCGCTGCCAGCTGTCCGTATGCCTTGCCCGTTGCTGTTAGGGTTACTGTGGCACTATTTTTCTATGCTAGTGAGTCATTCCAACACCCACTCATCTCAATTGGAGGCATGACCCAATCTGCCGTAAACTCGGCTATAACTGCAGTCACTGCCGGCATAGTCCGACATGCCTGTAGGTACATCACTGGCATCCCTGTGACACCCGAGAGGGTAGGGTAAAGCGGGATTTTTTGGCAAGATATGGGTTCCCTAGGGTTCTGGGTGCCGTCACCTGCACACACGTTCTGATGGCTCCGGCTCTGAACAGTGGCGCCTATGTGAATCGTAAGGGAACCCATTCCATCAACGTCCAGGTGATTTGCGATGCATGGGGTTACATCTTGAATGTATACACAAATCATCCTGGAGGTAGCCACGACGCTTTTATAATGGAACGGTCGGCCATTCCTGCAGTCTTCCAGAGGGACCCCTCTCTGGATGGGTGGCTGTTGAGTGACAATGGCTATCCATTAAAGACGTGGTGCATGGTGCCATACATTAAGCCAACAAGTGTGCGTGAGTTCGCTTTCAATAGAAAACACTCACGCGCACGAGTTGTCATTGAGCGAACATTTGGCGTGCTCAAAATGCGGTTCCGCTGCTTGGACATGTCAGGTGGGGTCTTACAGTATGGTCCTCAGAAAGTAGCATCTTTCTCTGTGGCATGTTGTGTGCTGCACAACATTTCCCTACGCCATGGAATGATGCTGGAGTTTGAGGATAGATTATTACCGGACGATAGAAGGCGGCAAGCTGAAGTGCAGGTGCCGACTCCAAATGCTGATATAGTGCCAGCAGTAGCAGGGGCGATGAGGGACCAGCTGGCAGCGGAGCTGCGACACCGCTAGTCATGTCATCTGCAGCCTGCCTGGTAAGTAATTTGTGCAATCAGTAGGCTACTAATAATGTAATAATACATGTAATTCATATAGCGTTTTATTAAATACTCAGTCGCTTTATAAAGAAAAAAGTGTAAATGGTTGCAGTCAATGTAGGCATTTATTTGGCTGTGGGTATTTTCTAAAATGGGATTTTGTTCTATGCTTCATTTCAGACAGCAGAGGGAGTTGGAAGTGCATGGCGAAACGCATTTTTTTCTTTTTCTTTTTTTTTGAAGTTTCCATCACAAAAGGGGTAGGCTTGATGTTTTTTTTTTATTACATACCAAACATTAAACAATATGTCAAAGTCAAATAATAATAATAATATTCATGATTAACTTAACAAAAACAGATCCTCCCCTGTCTGGATTTGACCTCATGCACGAGCAATTTAACTTTGTCTTCGGAGAAACGTGGCGACCTTCCTCTCTCCATCACGGTTTTCGGTTTGAGGATTTGGGATAGCGCAGCCTGCTCCGAAAGGCAATGGCACCTGGCACACTGATTGGTTTAACTGGCGTAACGCCCAAACCACGCCTATGCATAATATAACGGGTAGCGCAGGTGTTGTAGGGGTATAGGCAGGTGTGCAAGATAGCAACTTTTGCGGGGGAACGCCCCAAACGCAATGCTAAATCCCCAAATAACGGGTTTAGGGACTCTGGTAAGATAGGGCCCTTAGGCTTTTTCGCATGTGCGGCCCTCTGGTGCTAACTCCGAAGAGTGTGCACAACTCACGGCTGCGAAGCACGCTTGTTGTAGCCTTTGCTTTCTGTATAATCACTAACTGTACGTCCGCACGCTCAGAACGAGGGCGGGGAACAACCTGTCATGGGTAGTCCTCAGAATCTTTCTTATGCGTGTCCGTCTGGTCAACAGGAGGCGCCTAGGGGAACTACATCTACATAACCCTTCCCAGTAGCCCCTTCCCAAATTGCATTCCTGTAGCGCATTGGCCAATTGCTGCCACTGCTGGTTGGGACGCGGCGGGGATCGAACCCGCGCCGTGATGGTCACTTCTGCTTCGCAACGCGACGCTTTTCCGAGTGAGCCATCCGGCATTACGGATATAAACCAGGTAATGTGTACGTCATTTTGTCGCGTATTCATTACTAATCTTTTTAATACAAATTGTCGTTTCAAATCTAAGCTTTTTAATCCTATATAGTATAGTTTACTATTAATGCATTGTTCAATCCTAATGAAGCTTAAATGAGCCACCCATTAATCAAATCAACTTAGTACTTTATTAAATGAAGTATTTCATTTTGTTTTCCTTTTTACAAGAACAAAACAAAAACAACTGCAGCAAGGTGCAAATTAAAGTGTAAATTGTTTATGACAGACTGTATATTTTGCAATGGGATGTCCCTTTAAGTGTCATTACCTCAAGGCATAGGTGGAGGTTAAAGTTAAAATCCAGTTTTCCTTATTACAAAAACAAGAAATCTCTTACGAGTTGTACAATAAACAAGAAACAGTCTGAAAATGTCCAATAATCATCACAGAAAAAAATCATATTGCCAGGAGTTTTATGAAAAAACATTTAGGCTTCTATCCATCTTAATCAAATGACTTGCTTTGCAGACCTTTGTAAAGCTTGTGCATGTCTTCAAGCCAGTTGGAATCTAAAATGCAAGACAAAAGGAACAGAGTGACAGTTCAGTAAAAATGAAGAATGTAATTGCAAAACCAATTATTAAATTTATCACGGGTTTATCGGGTTGTCACATTGTCAATACCACATGCTACAATGCTATACAACACTGCTTGTACACGCAAACCAAAATTAAGCAGAGGGGCAATAATTACATCTTTGTAGCCCGTTTTTAAATTCATACCTCAGAGAAGTTATGGCGGTGGAGAAGTCACTTTTTAGATGATCCTTTACGCAGTTTTCTCGTCACCGTGTATGGAGTGCAGTTCAGAGGAACTTCTCTTGGTCCTTGCCATAGGTCCTTGCTTGCTTCCAAATTAAACTCGTTTTAGAGCGCCTACTGCGCATGTCTGCGAGGCACGAAGTATTTGGTGTAACACTTACCCTTTATTTTCCTGTCTTTCGATTGTGCGTGACAGATTCTTGTAATTAAAACATGACATTTAAAAATTACCAAAATACTTCTTTTCTTGTGTGTCCTAATCATTGAAATTACACATAGCATTAGAGTGAACACAATATTAGCAAATAAATATAACAACCCAGTGATTTTATGTAATATTTATACATTACACTTTGCTGGATTAACAACACCCCAAAGTTGTTTTTTACAGTCCAGTGTTCCTCAGTATACTGTGCCTTCCAGTGCTTTCACATTAAACAAACTGACACGATCGCTGCCATTCCTTTATCTCCACATGACTCAAAACCAGACTTCCATAGCACTGATTAGCCGTCACGTTGACTGGGTCAGCCCTGTGTTTTCCAAACCCAATGTTCAGCTCCCCGTTGCCTAAATTCTACATTCCCTCAACAAGAAATGAAAACTAACATCTTCCACTGCGAGGTTTTTACAAACATCTATTCCAGTGTAAGGTCACACAAGCGGGCAATAGGACCACAAGTTGAGAAAAAATATATACCTGCAGCTGTGTGTTACATGTCAGCAGAACACTGCAGTTTGTAAGAATAAAAATCCTCTGTATACTGATGAGCAGGATACAAATATTTCACCTATGATTTTATCAAAAGCCACAAACAGTGATCAAATGGAGCACAGAGTGAGTAGGTATAAAAAGCACAAAATAATCAGGCCATAGGAACGTATACATGCTTCCACATTGACATGCATGCTAGATTTAAATCAAAAATAGCATTGGCGCTAATGACTGAATTTTGCCACCTGCGTCTCACCTAATCACATGACTCCATCCCTTCTGTCGTCAGTTAGTCCAATAAAATGGCTATACATACTTACAGTGTATTTACTAGTGTCCCAATCGGTAAACTAACGAAGGTACCCAGCCCATTGCCAGTCCATAAGGCACAAGAAGTGGAAACCAGTGACTACCTTTATGAATTATTTTATATTTATAATTAACTAGTCTGCTTTTCCAGCCTCTGCAAATTATAACGAAAAATAATTTACCAGAATGTCCTCTACACTTCTCCTAGTTTTATTCTGCTCTTTCTTTAACCCCTGCAAACCCATATATTGGGTCCGTCAAATGCAGCTGCTATATTCTGACATATGGAACTTCGGGCCCATTTTAAGTTCTACTGGAGATTCCAAGGTTTCCAATGATCCCAAATATGTCCAGCAATATCACAGGTTAATGTGTAAAAAATGAAGTACAAGATTTCAGTATTTTACATCTGATGAAATGCGGTGGCCATAAAAACATGGCATCCTGGGTTTAAATGTTTCACTCGACATAAGTGTGATTTAGCTTCAGTATTATGCTGTAACCAGCAGATACAGGCTATGTATGTGACAGTAGGGGTGTCCTGGAGTAGTCTACTATTCGACGATTCGATTCGGAGGAATCGATGAACCTCGTAGTCGAATCGTCGGAAAATGTTGTTATGCGACCAAGATCGTGCCATTCTGACTACATGGGGGTGCCCAGGCTGCTGAGCATAAATCTTTACATAGAATGTCTTTGTTTTCGTTGTATATAGCCTATTTTGATACAAAATCTGCCTAATTTCTGTTACTAAAGAATTGAAAATGACGTGTGCGTTTAAACAATAGACCTATTACTTACTACGCATTAATAAATCACCCACTGCAGTCAGCGCCGTCGCAGGGGGGGTGCGAGGTCCTGTGCCGATATAGCCTACCCGTCCAGCTACATATTTCATGATGAAAAAAACCCTTCCCTCATTGTGTTTTGATTTTTTGTTTTGGTAAGAGACTAGATGATAATAATAATAATAATAATAATAATAATAATAATAATAATAATAATAATATTGAAACGGGGTATGTATTTTTTTCTCTCTCTCTAATGAGATGACGCGAACCTATAAGTAGGCTAGATGACAGGTCGGGGAAAGATGGGCTGCTCTGTGTTCCAGGAAGTGCATAGTGCGGGGTGGGAGTGAGGAGAGCAGTGACTTGCTGGCGCTAGTAATCAAAATGCAGTGATTTAATTATAATTAGGTCTATGCACTGGCACTCAGCAACGTTCATTTTTTTTTTTTTTTTTTTTCCCCAGCGAGAGCAGCATTTCAAAACTCTTTTGCGAATGAAGCCGTTTTCACACTGGACGCGAAACGAATTTTTCGCAGGACAGGTTACATTCAAAGTCAATGCAAAGACGCGAATACACGCGTTTCGCGTGTATTCGCGTCTTTGCATTGACTTTGAATGTAATCTGTCCTGCGAAAAATTCGTTTCGCGTCCGGTGTGAAAGCAGCTTGAAGGTAATTTCGGCGACAAGTAAGCTACGTACACCTGTTTTTGCAGCACGGTCACGCAACTTGCTGTAAAAAATAAAGTAGGCAGCTGTCCGATTGGAAAATGTAAACGGACGAAACCACGTACTAGTCACCAAAATTACCTTCATTCCCTGAAGAGTTCTGAAATGCCGTCGCCGAGTGCCAGTGCATAGACCTAATTATAATTAAATTATTTTTCTGTACTAAATGTAGCCCATTAAATTGTCGTTGTTAGATCGCATGGGGGAGAGAGGCCGTGTCTTCAATTGCTACTTGATTATTCTTGAATTGGAAAACGTGTAAAACCATCTAGAATTAGCCAGGACTAATTGTTATCAATAAAGGGATGGATATTTTCCTCCGAATTTTCTGGTCTAGCGCTGGCCCTGACCCGCCATTGCGAGTTATCTCGTAGTCGGCAGTCAACGTGTTAAAAATATTTTTTATGACATTTTGCACATATTGTCTGACACAGGCTGTTACGCCATCTTAATGTTATATTCCGACTGTGAATTTAAAGCCAAGACATTAGGTTGCTAACTGAGAGTTTTGGCACATTGTTGTTTTTGAAGCCATTTTGTTTCTATTTTATGTGCACTTTTCTGATGTTTGATATGCCTACTTGGCGAAAGTGACCTTGTTTCAGTTTTGTGTTCTTGTTTTCTGCGTCAGTAAATAAATAAAGGTATTGTTGTTGCACATCTACCATGTTTATTTGTTTATCTGAGTGTTTTAGCTCTTTTCTTTGCAGCAGAAAAAGTCGCAAATGAGATCTGTTTATTTGCGGGGATCCCCATTAGCTGTGCTAAAAAAAAAAAAAAAAAAAAAAACATGATTCGACGATTAGTCGACTATGGGGAAAATGTGACCAATCAGATTTGACTATGAAAATTCTTAGTCGAAGACACCACTAAGTGACAGTGTCCTACAATTGGAAAAAATGCTTTTACTGCCTTTCAGTCTTCTTTAGGGGAAACTTAAGTGAATAAATAGAGTTCAAGGGGTTAATCATAACCACTGACAGATATCTGATATCCCTGGAGAGAGGAAACCTAGACCCAATGGAATGTATCCGGCATAGTTTTGATTATCAATCAAACATTTTTGTGTCCTTACTTCCCATGCGAACTCAGCAAAAACAACATCCAATAATGCAATATCATAAGTGACCAATCCTGTGCACTGGCCTGAATCACATTATGAGCTGCATACAGAGAGCAAAGGCTTTTGATGTCGACATTCATTCGGTTTTGATTTTTATTCTTTTTGGCTGTCTATACTCCATAAGTCGTGCTGACTTCTTTGAAAATTTCCCACATGTGCACAAAATCTGCTCTGACCTGTCCCCAAGGAAGCATGTAAGCCTTTATTTTTTAGAGATTTCATATGAGGGCAAGATATTTATTTAGTTTAATGGCATGGAGCCTACAACTGACCCTTGTGGAACCCCTGGGATTCATTTACCTGAGAGCATACCAGGTGAAGCTGGCAAGAGCACATGAGACCCCTCCTTCTTTACATGGATGTCAAGAGGCAATCATAGCTCCATTGTATAGCAGAGCCTCTGAAATTTGATTATAGTTTATGAACATCTGCCCTCAAGCTGCCAGCCTCTCATGCCTACTATGTAACTGGCATGACATAATATATTGAGGTAGGACATGTTCATGGATCAACATCTCACCCTGCATTCCTGGACAAACATAGCAACCAATCAATCACACCCATTAGACATCATCACTGTGCTGCCCCAGTGATTTTTCAGAGTTAAGAGATATTTTCCAAATGGAAGTCAGTACAACTGAAAAAAATCCTCGGTGAAACTGGACAAAATGACAAAATCCTTAACTGCACATCTTTCAGTCATAAATACTTAATCTTTATAGTGTAGCACCTACCTGGTTAAGTCACGACATGCCACAAGACAGCCTCATGCTCCCTTCTAACAGTCATAATTCTACATTCACTCATGCACTGCGCCATTCTCATATAGAGCAGAGGAATGAAACATTTTTCATCATAATAATACATCAGATCAATGGGGCTATTGCCAAAAGTGGTGTGTACAGGGATTAGTGAGAAAAAGTCCTGCCATGTTTTACTTCCACCTGAGCTGCTGAGCCTGCTGATTTCACTCATCAGTTGTACCTCCTGGCTGGCTGAAGAAAATCAGCAAATCAAGCTGGTTAGTACAGAACACTGAGGAGGACTTTCTAAACCTGGATTTTCCATTTCTGGCCGTTGCACTTTAATACATTTCAAGCTGTTTAAACTTAGTGACAAAAGTTCACCAGCTGGAGTAATAATGTGAGTCAACTCGACTTGAAGATAAGCTTTGTTTCAATTTACAATTACTCAAAACAATGGATAACTTTAAGTTTAAGTTTTGAATGGTTAAGAATTTGAGTTCAATATCTAAAACTTTTCATGACAAGTGGAGTTAATGAAAAGAAATAAGTTCACATGACTTCATCAGGCTGTCATGTTTTACAGTGTGGTATCTTCACCAACTACTTTGTAGTACCCAGGACTGATGTACAGTACGTCAGTTTCTTCAGAAAAGGGTAATTTCCCCAGAATGTTTCACTTGGCTTGTGAAGTGTTACACATATAAAAATATACGCTAGGAAATGATAAAGGGAAAATAAGGTATAGTATGGCTCATAGCGTAATCCAACCCAGCTTGCTTGTCTGTTGTACCCTGAAGGCACTTAATTTCAATGACTTCAGCAAGAACCCAGCTGTTTAACTGGGATTGTATGCAAAAGGAAGTCAGCTGTGGATGAACGTATTTATGCAATGGCATATATATATATATATATATATATATATATATATATATATATATATATATATATATATTTTTTTTTTTTTTTTTTTTTTTTTTTTTAATACACAGTTCAATATTTGAAATAAATGGTTTACTCATCCATGTGCCATATCTCAGTGTCTGGATATAACACACAATACAATGGAGTATTGCAAAATGCAATTCCAGATGTGCACAGAATTGAAAAACTTGAATATGCAAAAAAAAAAATTACAATTTCCTTGCTTAGGTGGAATATTAATGCATTCCGTATATCCTATGTGTATTTCAACACATTCGTTTTTCACAAGGATGCGAGTGATTATTACAGTACCAATGCCTTGTGTTTGCAATTTCAAAATATTAATCCATCGTTGTTGCCATGTTGAGCAAATAGGAGAGCTTTTTGTTCAGATAGAAAAACTGGCTAAAAGCAAAACAGTGGTGCTTATCAGCAAATGCTGCCAGCTGCTTTGTCACAATCTGCATTCCTGCTGAATTAGTTCTTCCCCTGTTCCTGCTGTCTTGCTGGTTGTTCCTGTTAATTGATTGATTGACTCTTTATTCCCTAAGTGTGATCAGCTGTACTCACTCTGATTGTCCTGTCTATATAGGTTTCTGGTCCTGTGTCAGTTGAAGCTGGATAGCCTTGACCCCACATAAGGAAATTTCAATGTTATGACTCTTCTGCCCAAATACAGATTTCTCTTTGTTGTTTGATTGTTTTTGGGTCCTCAATCTTATCCAGAAAGGGCCAGTGTGAGTGCAGGCTTTCGTTCCAACTAATCAGTTACACGTTGGATTCTACTAATCAAAGTCTTCAACAAAGACTCAAATGCAAACTGATCATGTATCTCTGAATATTTGCTCTCAATATGTAAAATTGGCTGCATTTTGTTGCGAATAAATGCATCCGACTTGCGATGGAACATATGGGGAACATTTAATTTTACTATTTCATACCGTGAAATGTTATGATTAACTCAGAATAAGATAAAAACTTTGAGCATATCTGCTATCTTGTCCTAACTTGGGTGGAGTAGTCATGTTTGGTGTTGTAAAAGCTGGGTGTGAAAGTTAACCTGAGGGCTTACTCGAAGGGGTCACACCAACCCTTTACCCTAAATTGTACTTTTTCTCCCTGGTATCTTTTCCGTGGAGCAAAATTATCGGTGGGCAAATTATTCGGTACAGCGAGTTCTCCTACCCTTCCGTTTCTCATCCTCCTCATTATAAAGGCGCTCTTGTGTCTCATTATCGATCCTGAAATTGGCTCCCCCTCTGCCCAGTTCATGACATGTTCTAGACCATCCTCAGAGAACAGACATTTTGCTCAGGTTAGTGCTAGTCGGACAACAAGCCTGCATACCAGCTCAGCTGATAACTGCTGGCGCGGTTCACTCTTAGTGGCAGTGGCGTTCACCTGACGACTGAGGTAACGCAAACATTCGCAGCGTGGAGTTATTCGGATATTGCGCACTTCGGTTAAATCATAAGCGAGTTCTGTGCTGGTCGTTCCATCAGACGGAAGAAGGCCCGTGTTCCAGTATGCACAGCACATAGGAGTCGGACAAAGAGCTCCATTGAAATGCACGTCGATGGTGAGCGGCCGCTAAAAAAAAAGGACATTGAGTACATACTGTTCCACCCTATTCTACACACAAATCCAAACCCATCTGGCTGGGTCTCTTATTTGAATTAGGGTGGTGATGAATGTGCTTTTTGACCCCCCCCCCACACACACACACACGCACACACACACACACTCTCTCTCTCTCTCTCTCTGTCTCTCTCCACCATGATAAAATTGCAGGGGCCTGCTAACAATTAAGTTTGGTAGCTTTAGATGTGGGAGGGTTGGGTAGGTTAAGGGTTGGGGGGGGGTATTTGAGGCTGCAGAGGGTGGGCTGGTCAATTGGGTGGGGGTGGGGGTGGGGGGGGTCCAAGGGGCTATAGAGAGTGGGGAGGGGGGCACATATGGTGCGAAAGAGCTGAGCAGAGAGGGACAGTGATGGTGAGTAGGGGGGGGGGGGTTGAAGTCAGAACAGTGCCATCCCGCGAGACGTTCCAGAGGATTCCGTGGCTGGACCACAGCCGAGGCGCAGGGAGAGAGAGAGAGAGAGAGAGAGAAAGAGTCGGCGCAGGGATCTGCCAGGGGAGGAAATGGCCACCAGCTGGTGCCAGGTGATGACATCACAGGCCCCGGATTCGGCAGGGAGTTGAGGGGCCTTGTTCATTTCAGCTGTAGGGGCTACACATGCTGGAGTCTGATAGCATTCCTGTGCAACTGCAGGGAGAGAGAAAAACACAAAAGAGTTTAAAACCAATGGCAGCTGAGGTACATTACCTCTTTCATAAATGGCCAACATGAGGGGTAAAAGGTTAAGGACAAACAGTGCCACGCAAAAAAATAAAAAATAATCATTACTATATTTTATCTGTATGTCCTTTTACCAATGTCTAACATAATGATAATTGTGATGCCTCTAAAGAAAACTTGGAACTTGGGTTTTCTTTTTGCGTATGATTATGAAAATATTTTGGCGATTATGCAAATTAGCTCTCATGGCCTATGATGAGAATATCCATGAGTATTGATTTTGATAGATACTCACCAGAGATATGACACCAAAAGTCATTGACAATGGAAAAAATATACTTTGAAGTGTCTAGAAGACAAACAAGATGGCATCTTGTGCTTTGAGGAGCCGAACTATCTCGACGATAGCCCAACATTTCCACGTTTGGGTATCATCGGAAAGAGCATATTGTCAGCTTATCTTTTGGTGTATAACACAAAGCAATCCAATGTTATATTGAAGAATCGATCATGGAAAAGTGATAACCTTTCTCATGGGTCATATCGAGGGCTGACTGCAATAAACAGTTATAGTGCCGTGAAAAAGTATTTGCCCCCTTCCTGATTTCTTACTTTTTTCCATGTTTTTTACACTTAAATGTTTCCGATCATCAAACAAATTTTAATATAAGACAAAGATAACCCAAGTAAATACAAAATGCAGTTTTTAAATGATGATTTTATTTATTAAGGGGAAAAAGCTATCAAAACCTTCCTGGCCCTCTGTGAAAAAGTAATCCCCCCCCCTTCTTAAATCATGGATTAATTGTGATGAACCATATTTTTTTAGTCCTATTTCACTAGCCATACCCAGGCCTGATTACTGCCAGACCTGTTGAATCAAGAAATCACTTAAATAGAACCTGTTTCACAAAGTTAAGTAGGCTAAAAGATCTCAAAAAGCAACACATCATGCCACGATCTTAAGAAATTCAAGGACAGATGAGAAACAAAGTCATTGACATCTCTCAGTCTGGAAAGGGTTACAAAGCCATTTCTAAGGCTTTGGGACTCCAGTGAACCATGGTGAGGGCCATTATCCACAAATAGAGAAAACTTGGAACAGTGCTGAACCTTCCCAGGAGTGGCCAGCCTACCAAAATTACCCCAAGAGCGCATCAATGACTCATCCAGGAGGTCACAAAAGAACCCAGAACAACATCTAAAGAACTGCAGGCCTCACTAGCCTCAGTTAAGGTCAGTGTTCATGATTCAACAATAAGAAAGAGACTGGGCAAAAATGTCATCCATGGGAGAGTTCCAAGGCAAAAACCACTGCTGAACAAAAACAACACAAAGGCTCATCTCGCATTTGCGAAAAAACATCTTGATGATCCCAAAGACTTTTGGAAAAATATTCTGTGGACTGATGAGACAAAAGTTGAACTTTATGGAAAGTGCGCGTTCCGTTACATCTGCCGTAAAACTAACACAGCATTTCATGAAAAGAGCATCATACCAAAAGTCAAACATGGTGGTGGTAGTGTGATGGTTTTGAGGCTGCTTTTCTGCTTCAGGACCTGGACGACTTGTAGTAATTAATGGAACTATGAATTCTGCTCTCCAGCGGAAAATCCTGAAGGAGAACGTCCAACCATCAGTTCATGACCTCAAGCTCAAGCGCACTTGGGTTTTGCAGCAGGACAATGATCCGAAACACACTAGCAAGTCCACCTCTGAATGGCTTAAAAATAAACAAAACAAAGATTTTGGAGTGGCCTAGACTTAAATCCGCTTGAGATGCAGTGGCATGACCTTTAACGGCCGTTCATGCTCAAAAACCCTCCAATGTGGCCGAATTAAAACAATTCTGCAAAGAAGAGTGGGCTAAAATTCTTCCACAGCGATGTAAAAGACTCATTGCCAGTTATCGCAAATGTTTGATTGCAGTTGTTGTCGCCGAGGGCGACAAAACCAGTTGTTAGGATTTAGGGGGCAATTACTTTTTCACATAGGGCCAGGTGGGTTTGGATAGCTATTTCCCCTTAACAAATGATTCATCATTTAAAAACTGCACTTTGTATTTACTCGGGTTGTCTTTGTCTAATATTAAAATTTATTTGATGATCTGAAACATTTAAGTGTGACAAATAGGCAAAAAAATAAGAAATCAGGAAGGGGGCAAATACTTTTTCACGGCACTGTATGTCCAGATGTTATATATTGGACATAACTGTTTATTGCAGTCAGCCCTCGATATTTGACTGGCATTCAGCAGTGCCGCCGGGAAAGAGTAACAGCTGATGCCTTCGCGAATGTGACTGGTTAAGACTCAGCTGACATGATTTTATTTATTTATTTGTTTTTTCATTTCGGCATGATTGTACAGTCGTTCCATGACAATTTCAACACAACATGTATCATGACCGAAAGGGTCGCGGGAGAAGCGAAATCGCTTGTCAAAGTCCCGCCCCCAACTCCCAGAAAAACAGTTTGATTATGGTTAAGATATCATAAAGATTTATAAAGCACAACAGAGCTGAGTGTCCATTTACACTACGATTTAAACGTCACAACATAAAATCATAGAGATTTATGAACATCATGAAGAATTTTAATCACAATATAGCTGAGTGTCTATAAACAACCCCTATTGTTTATGCCCGTTATGGTTCCGTTTAATTTATCCAATGCCATTTTGTTGGATAAGTTTATAGTTATTCAAACATGCACATTTCAAAAGATACTTAAAGTCCTTCAGATTGTCTGCCATTCTAATATTGTCTTCAAGTATGTTCCATGCACTGACTCCAGCCACAGATAAGGAGTGCTCACTCCGAGTCGATTTGACCCTTCTAGTTTGCAACAACATTCTGCCTCTTAGGTCATGAATACATTCACGCTGGAGAAATAGGCATTGTATATTTCTAGGCAATTCTTTGTGGTATCCTAAATATTTGCAAGGAGTTGAATTTTATTATATCCTGCAATTTAAGAAACTTTGCCTTAATAAACAAATCGTTTGTATGAGTTCCATAGGGAACGTTATGAATAATTCTAAGGGCCTTTTTTTGGAGTTTAAACAATGATTCTATTGTATTATTATAAGTGTGTCCCCATACTTCAGCGCATTAGTGTAAGTGGGGTGCTATGAGTGCTGAATAGATTATTTTAAGAGACTTGTGTTTTAATAATTTCTGCATTTTCCAAAGAATAGACACGCTTTTAGCTAACTTTCTTTGAACCAAGTTTACATGTGGTTTCCAGCTTAAGAGATTATCTAACATAACTCCCATGACTTTATATTCGTTTACCCTTTCAATGCTGGTACCATTTACCTTTAAGTCTATGTCGTCCTTTAGGCCTTTTTTTTCCCAAATATCATAAATTTGGTCTTTGTAAGATTTAATGATAATTTGTTTACATTAAACCACGTGTGAAGTTTAGACATTTCTTTATTAACCAATTTTGTCAATTGCTTGAGATCGACACCTGAGCAAAAAAATAGTTGTGTCGCTCAAGAATAAAATTAGTTTTAGGATATCGGACACCTTAACAATGTCATTTATGTTAATTATGAACAACTTGGGACCTATGACCGAGCCCTGAGGAATTCCACAGGTAATGTCCAAGCAATTCGATTTGCTATTGCCCATCTGCACAAATTGCGTCCTACTTGTTAAGTAATTTTTGATCCATTTTAATGCGGTCCCTCTTAATCCATATTTGTAAAGTTTTTCAATCAATATATCGTGATTTATAGTGTCGAATGCTTTTTTCAGATCAATAAATATGCCTATAGAATATAAGTTTGAATCTAGTGAATCTTTAATCATTTCAATAAATTCTGTTAGGGCTAGTGCTGTCGAATGCTTTCTCCTGAACCCATACTGACTGTCACACAGTAGTTTGTGTTTATCAATGTACTTGTCCAATCTGTCATTGAAGAGCTTTTCTCGGACCTTCGAGCATTGAGGTAAAATCGAGACAGGACGATAGTTTGAGAAATCATATTTATCCCCACTTTTGTAGAGAGGGATAACTTTCGCTATCTTCATTTTATCTGGAAACACTCCGCAGGAGAAGGATAGATTGCATATATGCGTAAGTGGAGTTACAATTGCGTTAGTTAGTGTTTTCAGTAATTTCATATCTAATTGGTTTACATCAACAGATGTCTTAGCTGTACAATTTTTCAGAATTGATCTGATTTCAGATTCGGTAACAGGAGTTAGTGTCATTGTGTCTTGGATTTCCTCATCCTTGTCAAGGTAGTCCCATCTTAGGTGTGAGGATTTAATACCCTTTGCTAGTTCTGGCCCAACATTCACAAAATAACTGTTAAAATTCTCCACGACCAATTCCATGTTCTCTACCTTTTTTGCCATTTATATTAAAGAATGCAGGGTACTCCTCCTCGGTGTCCTCCCAGAGACGTTCTTTATTATATTCCAGAGATTTCTGGTGTAATGTTTATTTTCTAATAAAAGCTTTTCATTATACTCTTTTTATGTTTCCTTAGTAAATGTGTCGTTTTTGTTTCTGTAATTTTTGTACCTAATTTCTGCTTTCTCAGTTCTTTTCTCAGAAACTGTTTATACAATGTATTTTTCTTCTTACAGGCATTTGCCAGTACTTTTGAAACCCAAGGTTTTCTCTCTTTGTTTTGCTTCAGTTTGTTCATTGTTTTGACTAGTGTTTATCATACAGGGAGTTTACTGTCCATAGAAAAGCCTCATAGGCTCTATTTGGATCTTTCTCTGCTAATACATGATCCCAATTCTGGTTCAACATATCTGATTCTAGTTTCTTTAGCCTTTTTTCGCTTTTAATTCTGATTTCTGTGTGTTCCAGGGTTTTCGATCTAGCCTGGTCCCTTATATCTAATTTGCAGTTACAAATAGCAAAAACTGGTAGATGATCAGTAATGTCATTTATCATGATGCCACTAAATATTTCAGAATCTAATACATTAGTATACACATTATCTATCAAGGTGGCACTGTGTGTAGTAATCCTGCTTGGTTTTGTGATTAATGGTTGCATACCCATGGCATACATGGTGTTAATATAATCCTCTATTATAGAGCTATTATTTGGATTTATCAAGTCAATATTAAAGTCCCCACACATAAAAACATTTTTTCTGGTTCATATTGACAAGTAATTCACCCATACATTTACTAAAAACATCAATTTGCGAATCCGGTGCTCTGTACACACAACAAATAACCGTATTTTTACCTTTCAACCTAGGAATCTCAATTGTAAGGCATTCCATTACATTTTCCACAACAATTGATTTGCATTCTAGTACCTGGAAGTTTATGGCCTCATCAATAAATAGTCCAACACCCCCACCAGCTTTATTCAGTCTGCTCTTACACACGAAGTTGTAACCCTCCATGTAGAAGTCCTTGTCCTTTTCTTCTTTAATCCAAGTTTCCGATAATGCGATGATGTTGAGCGGATTAGCAAATGACAGAAGGTATTCCTTTATTTGGTCAAAGTTTGCATATAGACTCCTACTATTGAAGTGGATAATGGACAAACTCCCTTCCATTTTAATGTTCTTGTTAAATTTGTCTGCAGTAAAGTATCCGCATGCGTTTGTTTCGTTGTAGAAAAAATGGTTATCCGGATCAATTTCTTCATTAGGGTCTATTCCTGAGTTTTGGTGACTTGTTGTAAAAAAGCCAGTTTCCTGATCTACAGTTTGGTTCATCAGATAACTGCTCATAGAGATTTGTCAGGGATTTTAACCTGCCTCAGTGGTCAAAATTCTCCAGATCCCGCATCATCTTGATCAGCACCGGTCTGGTAGTTTCCGGTGAAGACCCATTTGGTTTGATGAAAATTCTGCAGTTAGCCGACCAAGTGCTGTGCATCTTCCCGCTTTTTTTAGTTGACGAGCTTTCCATGCGATGGTTGCATTGTGCTTGGTGAGGTTTTCATTTATGAAAACATTGGATCCTTTTGAGATTTTTCCCTTGCTTCAACAGAGATTTTGTGCTTGTTGCTTGTAAGTCGTAATAACACGGCCCTTGCTGCACTCCGGTCTCCGCTTCCCTCCTTTTCGGTAGCAGATAACATGAATCCACATTGCTGGGGTCCAGAGAAATACTTTTGGTCGAAGGAATTCCATCACCTGCATTTCCACAGATTTATTGTCCTCCTCGCCTCCATGGAGTCCTTCGCTGCTGCCCTGGCATAACTCCTGGGTTTGATTTTGAGCCCTGTTAGGATTACATCATTACGTTTCTCTTGTTGCTCCAGCTCCTCCAGTTTGTTTGATAAAGATTGAATCTGTGTGTCTTTCTTGGCAATCTCTTTTTTTGAGATCACCGTTTTTCCTTCAAAAGCTGGTCCAGCTGCTCCTTCATACTGTCCCACCTCTCCCTCATTTCATTTCTCAATTCTTGAGGGTCTCCACAATTGATGTAAGATCCGGCGGGCTTGGTTTGTCGCTTCTTCCGCTTTTACCCATTTTCTTAGTTCAGAAAAAAAAAAAAAGGCTCTATTACAGAGTTTGTGAGAAAGTTTATCACTCAGCTTTTCTCCTGACTCTGTTGTTTTCCTGTATTGCCTGTATTGCGTGCAGTCGCTGTTCGGAGTTGTTGCTCCTTCAGTGACCATGACCATGAAAAGATAGATGATCAATCCATCCATCCATTTATTATATGTTCACTTATTCCCACGCGGGCCTCAGAGGGCTGAAGTCTGTCCCGGCATACATTGAGCAAATGGAGGGAACAAATCCTGGACACTTCGCCGATCCATCGTGGGGATGAACTGACAGCCGTACGAGTATAAATAAATAAAATTGGTCAATAATCTTTATTTCATGCAATAAATAGCACATATAAAAAAGGACAATATCATAAGTTGAACAAAAAAATAATAATTTTTTTTCCAGTGCAGCGCTCATGAGCTCTTCCCATTGGCTGATTACAACCCTGGTTTGAGTACAAGTAAAAAACGTGTATTACGTCACGACGAGAAACATGATCCAAGTCAAGGTTGCTGATGCCTTATTTCAGTAGTTGGCCCAAAAGATCAGTGTAGAAACGTAGATCCTGAATTCTACAAAAGTGATGCAACAAGATGTTGCAAGATTGTCGTATAATGACAGAAAACCACTTTTCTTCAAAAGAGCTATTTTAAACTCCTTCCCATGAGGCATTTTTAGTACTCCCATGTGAATTTTGTTCAACACAGTAACTGAACCAACGGAGGGAAAAACAGCCAATCCAATCCTCCGTTTTAAAGATTCAGAGCACTGCTGGACACATTTAAGATCTGGCAATCATTCATGGTCTCCTCAATAAGCTTTTAGAGGCTATTGAATGATACGTCCTAATGCAAGAATTAAAAATCGCATTTACAATAGAAAGACTGCATCCTAAGGTGGACATGCACTGCATTGCTGGGAAGCTTTCGAAGCAATTCCCAAAAATCAGGTGTCCTACAGGTGATCTGAACTGTTGTTATCACATTTCTAAGAATTACTTCGACGCTACAATAAAACCAGATAAGATAACATTTCCATTGTAAAAATTATCAGATTAGCATGATCATCATCGTTATTATTACTCCATGTTTGTTTTCCAACTAAAGGGCATAAACGATTGACACACTTGTTTTCATTCTTTGGTGGAGCCGCTGGGATTGATATCGATAATGTGAGCGTCTGGCCTGATTTTTGAGGCAGTGTAATAATCAGGGAGTTGCAGGAACTGCACGCTGAATCACACTGATAACCCTCACACCCTGCCGGCTCCGGTGGGAGGGGTGGAGTGGCAGATGTAGAATCTATGAATGAAAACCTGCCGCCACCTGTGTGACTTTAGGCTGGTATTGCACCACTTTACAGGGCTTATGAGAGGTCTTTAGCGGTAAGCGCAACTGAGCTGTGGCTTTAGTGTAAACCTGGGTTAATAAGCTTTTAAACAGTGGATATACTCATCAGGTCAGATTTATAAACTGGGTTAGTGAACCTTGTAGTACAGGCTGCATATACGCAACCGGCCAGATCAATAAAGGCCAATAAACCTTGTATTGTACACTGCATGTATTTTCCAGGCTAGCTTTATAAACGGGGTTACACACCTCATGTTCACACACCTCATGTTCATAGCAGGCCAGATTTATAAACTGGATTTATATGCCTTGTATTACACACTGCATATGCTCAAAAGGCCAGATGAATAAACTGCGTTAATTAGGGCCCGAGCACTCACGGTGCGAGGACCCTACAGAAACTGAAGGAATTATTATTATTATTATTATTATTATTATTATTGCAACCCCAATTCCGAAATGGTTGGGACGAAGTGTAAATTGTGAATAAAATCAAAATGCTATCACTTTCAGATCACGAGCCAATGTGTTATTTACAATAGAACATAGATAACATTTCAAATGTTGAAAGTGAGACATTTTACATTTTTATCCATAAAATGAGCTTATTTCAAATTTTCTGGCTGCAACAGGTCTCAAAAAAGTTGGAACACAGGCAAAAAAGGGCTGAAAAAGCAATTAATATATAATTGAATCAGCTGAAAGAACATTTAGTAAGTAATTAAGTTAACTGGCATCAGGTGTGTAACATGACTGGCGATAAAAGGGATGTCTTAGAGAGGCTGAGTCACTCAGAAGTAAAAGATGGCCTGAGGCTCTCCTACCTGTGAAGGCTTGCGTAAAAAAATTGTGGAATATTTTAAAAACAATGTTCCTCAACGTCAAATTGCAAAGGCTTTGAAGGTCTCATCATCGACAGTGCCTAAAATCATCAAAAGATTCAGAGAAACTGAAAAAATCTCTGTGCGTAAGGGACAAGGCCGAAGACCTTTACTGGATGCCCGTGATCTTCGGGCCCTCAGATGTCACTACATCACTCACCGGCATGATTCTGTCATTGACATTATTAAATGGGCCCAGGAATACTTCAAGAAACCACTGTCTGTAAACACAGTCTGCCGTGCCATCCACAGATGCCACCTAAATCTCTATCATGCAAAAAGGAAGCCATTGTTGAGCATGATCCAGAAGCGCCACCGTGTTCTGTGGGCCTAGGCTCATTTAAAATGGAATATAGCAAAGTGGCAAAGTGTCCTGCGGTCAGACGAGTCCAAATTTTGCATTCTTGCTGGTAATCATGGGCGTCATGTCCTCCGGGCTAAAGAGGAAAAAGACCACCCCTCCTGTTATCAGCGTTCAGTTCAGAAGCCAGCATCTCTGATGGTATGGGGACGCATTAGTGCATATGGTGTGGGACACTTACATGTTTTAAAAAGAACCATGAATGCTGAAAGATATATAAAGGTTTTAGAGCGACATATGCTTCCCTCCAGATGACATCTATTCCAGGGAAGGCCTTGTGTATTTCAGCAGGACAATGCAAAACCACATACTGCAGCTATTACAACAGCATGGCTTCGTAGTAGAAGAGTCTGTGTGCTGAACTGGCCTGCCTGCAGTCCTGATCTTTCACCGATTGAGAACATTTGGCGCATAATTAAACGAAAAGTCCGTCAAAGGAGACCCAAAACTCTCCAGCAGCTGGAAGCCTGTATTAAACAAGAGTGGGATCAAATTCCAATGGCTAAACTCAAGAAACTTGTCTCCTTAAAGCCCAGACGCCTCCACTCTGTTTTAAAAAGAAGAAGGGATGCTACACCATGGTAAACAGGCCCGTGTCCCAACTTTTTTGAGACCTGTAGCAGCCATCAAATTTGAAATGAGCTCATTTTGTGGATAAAATTGCTAAATTTCTCAGTTTCAACATTTGCTATGTTATCTCTGTTCTACTGTGAATAAAATACTGGCTGGTGTGATTTGAAAGTCATTGCGTTTTGATTTTATTCACAATTTACACTTTGTCCCAACTATTTCGGAACTATTTGGCGTTGTATTATTATTTTAGCAGAAGGATCACATTTTGGGAGGCTTTATCAAATTCGAAAACGCGCCAATTTTGGTACATGCATCAGTCGCTGTGAAAATTTACGTGTATTATGGTCTTCGAATGTGGGCGTGGCCAAATGGCTTGGCCACGCCCTTTAAACAGCAGCTCCCACGGCATGTTTCACCGACATGCACGAAAATCGGTACACACGTATATCATGCTCAGACGCACAAGAAAGTCTTTGGAGCCGTAGCCTAAACCTGACAGGAAGTCGGCCATTTTGAATTAAGTGGCCATTTTTGGTGTTTTGCATGCTTTGTATTTTAACAAACTCCTCCTACAGGATTTATCAGATCAAATTTAAAATCAGTATGTGTCATCCAGACTAGTTTCTGACCAAAAGTTATCAAAATATCCAGTCATTGTTGAACGGCGTGGCGGTGGCTTGGCGCCAAATTTCCAGTATTCACCATGAAACAGGAAGTTGCTGTATCTTCCATGTTTATTGACCAATCTGCCCCAAACTTTGCATGTTTGATATGAGTCCCGCCCTGAACACGTCCACATGACAATATCCCGTCATAGTCATAGCGCCACCTGCAGGCAACAGGAAATGACATGTTTTACACTTTGATGTGCTCCTCGTCGCAGGTTGAGCAGATCCAACTCAAATGTGGTCAGAATAGCCTCAAGACCTTGCTAATGCTGTATTATGAAGATTGTGATGTATACTCCAATGTCGTTGCCCTGGCAATACGGCGAACATGAATGTCTCGCCATTACACAGGAAGTTGCTTTAACTTCAGTGTATATGGTCGAATCTGCCTGAAACTTCACATGTTTGATAACAGTCAAACATTATATGTGTGGTATGGTTTTCAGCTTTGGGTGTGGCCAAATGGCTTGGCCACGCCCTTTAAACAGCAGCCCCCATGGCACGTTTCACCGACATGCACGAAAATCGGTACATTCACGTACCATGCCCAGACGCACAAAAAAGTCTCTGGAGCCATAGCCTAAACCCGACAGGAAGTTGGCCATTTTGAATTAATAGGCCATTTTTGGCGTTTTGCACGCTTTGTATTTTAACGAACTCCTCCTCCAGGATTTATCAGATCGACTTCAAAATTGGTGTGTGTCATTCAGACTAGTTTCTGACCAAAAGTTATCAAAAAATCCAGTTATCGTTGAAAAGCGTGGCATTGGCGTGGCGTCGAATTTCCAGTATTTGCCATGAAACAGGAAGTTGCTGTAACTTCAATGTATATTGTCCAATCTGCCCCAAACTTCACGTTTGATAAGAGTCCCGCCCTGAACACGTCTACATGACAATATCCCGTCATAGTCATAGCGCCCCCCGGTGGTAACAGGAAGTGACCTTTTTTTAGTCAACCATGTACTGATCCAACATTGTTGACCCCACCAACTTTATTCCACTTCTACGACGTGCAGAATAACTTGATGAAGCTACATTATGAATGCTGGGAAGCTACGAGCAATGGCGTCTATCTGCCAGCGTGGCGACTATCGATCCCTCGCCATCAAATTACATTTGGCTTTTTCATGGCTTTAACAAAGTCATAACCTCATGAAAATTGATACACACGTCAAGAATGGCGAGCACTTACATGTGATAGGGGTGTTGCCATGGGGGGGCAAAATGGCTCCATAGAGCCCCCTACAAAATTTCAACAAAGCAGCGCTCGCAGCTTCTTTCACCAGGTTGCCACTATCCAATTGTTTTGAATGCACAGCTGCACCCGTCAGGATCTCGCCACCACCCCCAACGTGCACAAGGGTGCGAGGGCCTGTTCATCGCTGCTTGCAGCTTTAATTAACCTTGTATTACACACTCCATGTACACAACAAATTAAAAGCGCCAATATTATTTTAATTTGTATTTTGCACAGTTTTTAACTGGACTGAACAAAACAACCAGAACTGCGTGCAGGGCCGCTGCTAAGCTTCTGGTGGCCCTAAGCACAATTGGTCAAGGAGGCCCCCCCCTCCCTGAAACTCACACAAAACCTTCAGAGTTCCACTCCAACCTTTGCTATTTATTTTAAAATCAACATTAAATATACATATAACTACGGCATGTGTACGACACATTAAGTAATATACTATAAAACAAATTGTCATCATAAAATAAGCATTACAATATAATAAAATAATAATAAATAAAATAACAACAACTGCAGACTCAAAAGATGAACAAAAATAATTATATACATGAATAAGGTATAAAAGGAAGTAGCATTATCAAAACAAACACACACAGAACTATTTTTCAAAAACCACATTAAAGTGCAGTAAAGAGATGGTCAGGTCAGAGATGAGACGCATTACGGCAGGGAGTTTAGTCCAGAGCCAAATGAGAGGAGAATTATATTAAACTATTATATTTATTTAGTGGAACATATAAAAATACCTTAAATATATATGCTGTGTACATTAAACAAAACAATGGTGGCATTTTGTAAATGACCAAAAGTGAAGATACCATATTTTGGCTCAACCACCACAAGTTTTAAAATTAACCAACAGATGTCGCCCCTTCCATAGCCTCAGATGGAATTGATGGTATAAAATGCCAACCAATTAAACTGTGTGTTTATCTTTCCAGGCTAGCATTCAGCTTACTACATGAACGCCTATTTCAAGCAAATTAAAATGGAAAGCGATTATGACTCCGGACTTCCTGTGCTTCCCTTTACTCAGGAAACAATGGAAAATGCATGTGTTTCGTGATCGTTTAAATTGTTTTAATGAAACAAGACCATTTGAAACGTTTTTATGCAATTCCATTGCTGTCAATCCCTCAGTAAAGACAAGCCTGAGAATTCCCGAGTCATAATCGATTTCCGTGTCACTAGTGGGGAAATCCACCGTAATGCACGTGAAACTGATTAACTTGATGCACAATGACTTAAATTCCGCGAGTGAATTTCTTCAGTGCGCGTTGATTGAATAATTGCTGACTACGGAAAAAGTCGTGAATGCCACTACTCACGCCCAAGACGTTGAGACTTGGCGTCTCTGCAATTAGACTGCTGACGTTAGCTAGCTATGAGCAATATTAGCGAGGCAATTAAACCTATAAAACACGGACTCACCAGCAATTGATGCACGGGCGTCATCTCTCAGTTTTTTTCCTCTTCCGCTTTTCTGCTCCAGATTCATACTGTCTTACTTGACATCTTGACAGGCGCGTCGTTAGACCTGAAATTTCCGGGGCTAATATTCCTCCCTTTATTGAAAATAATTAGTTCTGGCTAATTCTAGATGGGTTTCCTTTATTAACACGTTTTCCAATTCAAGAATAATCAAGTGGCAATTGAAGAAACGGCTTCTCTCCCCCATGCGATCTAAAAGCGACAAAATAATGGGCTACATTCAGTACAGAAAAATAATTTAATTATAATTAGGTCTATGCACTGTCAGTCGGCGACGGCATTTCAAAACTCTTCAGCGAATGAAGGTAATTTTGGTGACTAGTACGTGGTTTATCGTTTACATTTTCCAATCGGACAGCTGTCTATTTTACAGCGAGTTGAGTGACCGTGCTGCAAAAACAGGTGTACATACTTGTCGCCGAAATTACCTTCATTCGCTGAAGAGTTCTGAAATGCTGTTGCAGAGTGACGGTGCATAGACCTAATTATAATCAAGTTATTTTTCGGTACTGAATGTAGCCCATTATTTTCGCTTTTTTAGATCGCATGGGGAGAGAAGCCGTGGTCTTCAATTGCCACTTGATTATTCTTGAATTGGAAAAACGTGTTGATAAAGGAAAACCATCTAGAATTAGCCAGGACTAATTATTTTCAATAAAGGGAGGGGTATTAGCCCCGGAATTTTCAGGTCTAACGACGCGCTTGCATTGACATAGTTAATTACTCCGCTCTCATTAAAACTCCGGTGGAAAAGATGGGAAGTTGAAGGCTGTACCATTTCGGGGGGGGGGGGCTGGGGTGGGTAATTTTTATACATTAGGTAAAAACATATAATTTGCCCAAATTTTTTAATAGGGTAAACAGTGGGCCTGTTCCAAACGAATTATTTTTTGTTATGTAACAATATAATAATTATCATGACGTTTTTTATCAACCTTAATTTTTGGGGCCCCCGCCAGGTACTCGTGGCCCTACGCACTCTGCGTACTCTGCGTATACGGAGCGGCGGCTCTGACTGCGTGCATTCAGTTGACTCCAGAATAACTGTGCAACTAAATGTTTAGATTTGTTAATTTATTTTGAGAAAAGTAGGCATTCTCTCATGCAATGAGCGTATATTGTATACCCCCAAGGAACAAAAAACATGTCAAGTTCCCAGGGACTTTAATGCTGCCTCATATTTCAGACACTTCATCTCCCCTCTTCAACAGTACCTGTTCATAGCCTCACATAACCAATTGAGATCCAGCAGAAATTATTATTTACAGCTTTTAGTTAGAGTAAACTTCCTGGTGACTTGAGTGGAAATTAAAACATCCAGCACCGAAAATACTCAGAAAATATTATTTATTTATTGATTGATTTATTGATTGTCCCTGGCAGTGTAGTTTTCAGCATTTCCGAAAAAACAACTGGCTTACTCGCGTCCCGTATTGCGGATGAAAGCAGAACGTGGTGTTTTGGCAGGAAATAACTTCGACTTCCAAGAGCTCATATTTGAGCGAGTGACACGTCCACTCAGCCGCTGACATTAACCCTGTGGCATTCAAGCGGAGCAGATATTTTGTGTGGATGCATTAAAACAGCACGAGCGCATTACTTTACAACCGCGGGCACAATGGACCGAGGTTGTCGCGCTGATAGCGTGTACTCTGGGCGATAAGGATTAAAGGGTTTGAGCGGCGGGGAGGGCAAACAGGAAATGGAGTTGGCAGCTGGGGTTTGGTGCTCTAAAGTACCATTCATGTCTTATCACCGCGCCGTATGAATGATCTGCTGCAGCGCTATCGCTTGGCAGCCATCCAGCGAGCCATACTTTCCGTTAAACGCCCCAGGGATTGGCATCAGGACAAGCGTGGGCGCATTAGACGGAAGCGCTGTACATGGGCATGACGCTGATGGATGCCACCGCACCTTGTCAGCAGCATAACAGAACAAGCTGTTCTGACCAGCCAACTGCTGTCTTTCATCATTTTTATCAATACCTGAATAAACGCAGCTGTCATTTCCTCGACAGATATCGGCCGAGCCTCGCTTTATACAACATGGCCTCTACATGGCCTCTACAGTGTCCTAACACAAAGGAACTGGGTATTTGTCGAGTTAAGATTTAAAGCAAAGCCTCCTTCGCCATGGCACATTTGCATTCACAAGGCACCCAATGACATTAGTTATTTTTTTCTGCTGTGCTGTCAATATTTTACATAGTTCAGTGATGAAACGTGCACACTATCCATGGTAGGGCAGACCAAAGTCTATTCCTGCCCTGAAAGATGAGGTCAATTTCATTCGTACTCATCTTAATGATGATTTGTGGCTGATTTGGATCCAAGGTTCCATGTAAAAATTTAGTGCTGTTCAACGGATCTAAGACAGAGTGGGCCGCTTTGGCTGTACCGGGAATATATTGGTTTATTTTGAATTAAGGGGGCGAAGTTTCCGCAAATTCAGATCGTTGATTTCGTATTCTGATCCATATTTCTGGCCTTTTGTGAATTCAGGATATGGATACAGACTTAAAACTTGCATAATTGGAATTCAGTGAGTAAAAGGGCTTTCTGTGTCAACAGAGTCGGGCTGATTTAAAGAGCCAGTGGTACATACTGATAGAGCCAATTTATGACCCACTGCAAGACTTTAATTTGCAGCCAAACTTATTTTCAGTCTGTGCTGTGTTCTACCACTGGGTTATCTAGGGTCAAGCAGCAGAGATGGACAATCCAGTTCCAGAAAGTTAATGTCCTCCTCAGTATTTTGTCCCAACCACCAGGAATCGCTAATTAGAACAACCCCTCAGCCAGGAAGTAGGACTGATTGGTGAAATCAGCTGATCGAGTACTCGGGTAGATGTAAAACATGGCAGAACTTAAACTTTCTGATCCCTGGAATTTTCACCTTCTGTGAAGTGGTTTGCCTGGGGTGTGGAGACAGTTCTACTTTTTTCAGCCATTTAATGATAGTTACTCTCAGTGCCTATTCTTATTTGCATCAATCCCTGACTTGTTTCACTTTCTGTTGTTAGGGCACAGTGTCGGCGCCAGAAGTGGAATTTGGGTGGGGCGGGGCACTGACACCTCCCTTTAAAACAATTATTAGTCCTGACTTGTGCTCAATCATTCTCTAAATTAACAATACGTTCACTCCGAAAACACTCCACACTGTCAGGCGTTGCTGGTTCTCTCACGTAAAAGTAAGGCAACTATCATTCATTTGGACGCGCACTTTGGTGCATTTAAATCAGCGTTATTGAGAATTGCGCAAAGACGCTTCAAATGCGCTTTTATTTCATTTCAACAATTTAAACGATCATGAAGCGCAGGTTAGATCGCCCGATGTGCCGATAAAGTAGCGCAGAAGTTCCAGAGCAGTTTGTCTTTCATAAAGCATAGGCCTGTCTATAAGTAAATGATTTTTCTGTGCGGAATTTACCCCATTATTTCGTGGCTGTTAGATCACATGGGGAGAGAAACTTCTATTGCCAATAGATTATTATTAGTGGGAGTCAGGTGGAATGACAATTTGGTCAATAAGAATAAACAACTGTTCACTTAATTGCCTGGAAGGAGAGAAAACCAGGGCTGGATTTGGATTTTTGGGCCAGATTTGGGGATCTCTGCAGTCAGTTGTCGACACGGAGCAGGTGTGCTGCAGTATGGTTGCAAATATATGGCCATAAATGTTCAACCTTAAGTCACAAACCTGTGTGCTCTTATGACTTTGTGAGTACAGTCAGAGCACAGTCAGCAGATTCCGCATTATACACGCCCCATCTCCTCTCTCAGAGACTGGTGTAGGGGGTATAGATGAATCCTCATCAGTTGATAGCTGAATAGACGACAGAATTTTAATAAAAATTTGTAACGTTCTCTTTAAAATGTGCAAAGCGTCTGCTCAGAAGAGCTCATTTAGCAGCAGGTGCTACCGCTTGCGCTTAGAGCTCAATAATCTGCTATTGGGCCTTTGGGCAAAACTTACATTAAATGCCTCAGTAAATTTCCAGCCATGCTAATTAGATGCATGAAGTAACCTCTTACATGGCGGTTGTGCCTTTGGAATCGAAAAGTTATGAAGAAAAGTAGGAAAAGGGCTGATAGTCATGAGAAATCTGGGCTTTATAAATCCATCCACTGCAGTAATACTAGCTGTCCATAAATTTAAGCTCCCTTGCAATAGAGGATTTCCTGGGATTTGGTGAACCTTACACAGCCCTGGCCAACGAGTTTGTTTCTAAACAGGGGAGCTGCACTCAAGCCAGGGCCTTCTTGGCAACGGAATCAATACTTCTGAGGATCACTTGACAACACACCCCTGGATCAGGGTACCAGGTGGAACATAGTCTGCCAGTTTAGTGGAACAGCCTGTTACAGGCCCGGATAAAAATATTGGAATTTAATTAAAGGTTCCCCTATTATGCCACTACATGCACAGCTAATTAGCCATTATGAGCCAGTTCAAAATTTCCCCTTGCTGACATCAGAAGGGGGAGTGACCACCCAGAATAATGAAATCTGATTGACTGCTTGGCTTAAGTTGATCGACTCTTCTTGCCTTTGGCTGGTTACTTCCCCTTGTGATGTCAAGAGGGGAAAGATTTTGAAATGGTTTGTGATAACTAATTAGCTGTGCACCTGGTGACATAATAGGGGACCTTTAAATAAAAATCACATTCCCTTCATAAACACATGCGCAAAATTAGGTGGGAAAGTTCATGGTACTGTGTTTCAAAAGTGGGGCCTGCTTGCAAAACAGTGACTCTTATGATAGTCTACACTGAGCATCTCCGATTTTCCATCTGAAAGATCATTGCCGATTTTGCTGTTTAATTCCTACATTGCCCATCTGCTGAGATTAAACTTCAGCACAAAGTGATCAGATATGTAACTGCAACCTGAAAATATGTTGCTTTCAGGAAAGGGCTTGGCTGAGACACAGGAATGACGTCTGCAGTAAAAACACGGCAGTTAAAGCCTAGCTATACTGAAGGTAGCCTCAATAGAATGGTACAGTGTACAGGCACTTGGGTTTATGACACCGTTAATTCCTAACAGCATCTTCATAAAATTTTTATAAATGGCCATTAAGTATTCATAAGAGGGGCGTAAAAACAGTTAGAAATGGCAATAGATTAACCAATTCCTTTCACCAGCCTTAATAGCTTAGGTCATCAGCATAAGAGCACTGACGGAAAAAAATTGATGGCGTTTTTATTTTGATGCAGATTTTTATTTGTTGAGAAATTGAGTCATTCTTTTTTCATCTCCCCAAAATTGTTCCAATCACTTGGGTGATTTGAACCTATGAATTCAAAGTGGAAGTAAAAAATGAATGTCGGTGTCCAATGATGTTGTTTTGGGAAAGTCTCCAGTATTGGAAAGTGACAGAATGCTATTTGACTGAATACAAAAGTATTTTCCACGCAGGTGAACATTACTGAAGCCCCAAAAATGTCTCACCTCAGATAAGTTATACGGCACATTTTTTCTGTGAATTAAGTAGCAATTATATAGGAATGAGGTACTAAGGGCACAGAACAGAGAGGATATTTAATTACCAATTAGCCTCAGTGCAGCTAATTGAGTTATTTATTGAGATACTCTGATTGCAACAATGCATTTTTTAACCCTTTGAACCCTATAGGCTAGTTTATAGGCCACTTGATGAATGTACAAGTATCCAAAATGCCAAAAAAACTGACCTCCAAACATGTGACATTGATCACATGACTTTTGGCTGTCATGTGACCTTGTTTACGATCAGGTAATTTCCCCCTCACAGTAAGCTGTGTTTCAGCATAGGTGGGGGTCACAATACCTATATATAATACAGGATTCAAAGGGCATTTGGCATCTCCAATCCCACCCAAATCAAGAATGTCCAAATTGTATGTCCATCAGCATGTACAAGCATGCTCGTATGCAACTCATGCTGCCGTCTCCAGAGATCGCAGACAGTTTGGAGTTCTCTTCCGAAACATGCGCTTGATACCTTGCAAACTCGGGACAAGGGCGGCTAAAATCAACATGCGCTCACTTAGAATTTTACTGATGAGCAGCCTGATAGCCATCAAGAGGTGCTTGAGGGATGAATAACGCTGACCCAAATTGACTGTGTACCTCCCATATCCCTGAGCAGCGCAAAACCAATGCATTGCTCGCACAAAGCTGCTGGCACATAGTTGGCTCTGGCACAGCTTGGATAAAAATGCATTTTTACCCTCATATTCTGTTGCTGGCTTTTTAGTTAGACCCAAGGGGTGTGGCGAAGGAGTGCTTTTGTTAACATATCTGCTTCTTAGTCTCAATAAGTCAGACCTGACGGTTCTGCTTTTCATCTAAACCTTCCCAGATATGCATTACAGCCTGTTGAGAGCATGTTCCTGCTCCACCCACTGCATGCTGGGATATACTGTGGTACTACAGTATGCCAAGCAACGCTGAGCAGGATTGAATTGGCCGAATAATGTATGGATGGATGGATGAATGAACAGACTTCAGCCTCGCTTGAATCTTCCGGTCAGTTCATCTGAGGCTGCAAATGTCCATCACATCCAGGGATGAACTCAAATGAGGTAAATTATCTGATATGAATGCATTTTAGTGCTGCTGTCCATTATAAATGGATTAACTGCGGCCTCTCTGCTATGGCTGTAGCTGGAGGCGCACTATATTATGTGATGATATTGGCGTTTCTTTGCCCGGCAGCGAACTGACTGCATTGATATCAGGAAAGTGAAGCTGAGAGCCTCCCAGCAAAAAGAGGGGATGGGCGTCTGCAGCGTCGGAGCGGTCGGCGCAGCATGAAACAGATTCAGGGGTCAAGGGGGCAAAGTCTACATCCCGTTATGAGACTTCAAACTTTCCACGCGTCCTTAGATCGGGGGAATGTGCACTTAAAAGGCCTAACTGAAGAAGCCTATACGCTATCAAAAAAAGAATCCTAGAGGAACCCAGTGATTTCATGAACCTGGAAACATTGGCACAGGAAAGTAATACATAAGTACTGAAAATATGTCAAAAAACAAGAGTAAAGCTATGTTTTTTCCTTAGATGGAGGCTAGCTTTGCAGCACGTCCATACAACTTTGGTGGAGGACAGGTATGCATCAGTTGGGTAACCCTTTAATTCCGAAACATTATGACAGTTATAAAGAGTTTATGACCATTAATGTATGACTGCCCTGGTGTGCATCTGTCTTATTCCTTTTCAGATGTAGAGGAATCCCTGCCTAGAATGCATTGTGAGGTACTCTTGTGAAAAAATGTTCTAAAAGCGATTTCACGGCGGAAGCCTTTGTTAAAACAGGCCACAGCTTTCAGCTCATATCCTCAAAACATTTTCAGTCGCGTTAGAAACATTTGTTGGGACAGATTTTTTTTTCTAGGAGGAGTGGAGTTCCTCTCACCACCTGTTACTTCGCTTCACGCGACAAACGGAGCGGAACGAGATAGCCGACGACAGTACCAAACCAAAACTGGGTCATGAACACATGCCAGCAGCAGAAATGCCAGCCAGCATGACATCTCTGCTCATGGGCACCCAGGCACCTGATCTCCTGCTTAACGGGGCATTATCTCCCAGCCAGGTGATACATTCTGCATGAGGTCTGACAGCAGGTTTACTGCACCGTCTCTTACAACCCAGCAGGTAACCTGGAGCGGGTAGAGATAGGGCAGCCATTTTATGTAAAATACTACTGGCACTACTATAAATACTTCAAGAAATATTAGTATTACTGCTGACACAACTGCAACTTTGACTACAGTCACTACCATGACAACTACTACGTCTACTATGACCACTTCTACTTCAGCGACTATAATTACTTCAGCTATTACCACTACTGCTACATTACAATCGCTTCCATGATAACTACTACTATTACCACAATGAATACTTCTACTATTGAGGCAATAACTATTGCTTCTACAACCACCTCTGCTAATACCACCACTGCTATAACTATAATCACTACCACAATAACCACCACTACTACTACGAATACTTCTACTATAGAGATAATAACTATTGCTTCTACAACTACTTCTTCTAATACCACTACTGCAACTACCGCAATCACCATCTTGATAACTACTACCACTTCAGTTCTACTGCTTCTGCTGCTGCTACTATGAAGACATAGAGGATTTAAAAAAAAAATTGATTTGACAATATTTTGTGGCAGTTTATACAATGAAAGGCTGCAGCATGAAAATATGAAAGTGGGTTATTTATCCTGACAGATGTCACTAGCCATATACAGCGAGAGCATTTAGGACCAAAGCGTCTAATCTCTGCGCAGCAGTGTTACAAACACACAGTCATGATGAACAAATGTTATTATAAGGCCATATGTAGCCAGTGGCAGTGATCCAGCGGGTTCGATAATCTAGCGGCTGGTATTAAATCTCTAATCGGAGATGCCAACTGTGGCTTACGCATAAATGGCCACAGCATCATCAACTGCTGTGAGCGGGGTTATCTCTGTTTAAATGTGTGGCAGCAGCTCCTCTGGTTGATCGGATCTGTACGATCGGGTGTGTACAGTGCTCTCATATGTGATGGCCTTAAGGCCTCCACACTTACTATCTGCTTAATTGGTCATTGGGATCTGGAGAGAGGCTCATTAGGAGTGATGGCTGGCACCTGCCTTGGTGTGTCTGCTCTGCGGTATCAAGATGCCTGAGCAGTCATTTCCTTACTCCTCTTTTGCTCATTTGGGTTTTGATTTCTTACTCTTGTGCACTATCACACATCCATACACTACACACATTACTGATGAACAGACTGAAAACTTAATTTAGTTTCCTTTCATAAATTTAGTTTGCTTTTGAGGAGTATTGTGCGGTCTCCTCCTTTTGTACTTCCTTTTAGCCAGGCAGCGACAATATTGAACAAAGTCCATAAGTATTAGAGCAGCGACTCTATGTATAGAATGAACAGGCCAAATTAATTTGTTTTCAACTGTAACCTCATAATATTTTATTGCTTTCTGGTGCAATGTCATTGAGTCCAGGGCTAAGAAGCTAAAATTGTTCAAATGCTATAAATTTGCAATGAAATGACTCCAGAAAAGTTAAAGCTGCAGTTTCTGAACTTTTATAAAACTGGCAAACTGTGTCCCAGAAGTGCTGCCATTTCAATGTACAATGTAGTTTGACCAAAATGTGTGAAAATTCCCTTAATAGAGGGGTGTCCAATCTTATCCACAAAGGGCCAGTGTGGGTGCTGGTTTCTGTTGCAGCCCAACACTAACACAGCAGACTCTACTCATCAAGGTCTTGATTGAACCCCCTGATCAGTTAATTAGTGGGATCAGGTGTTGTAGCACTGGGCTAAAACAAAGACCTACACCCACACCGGCCCTTTATGGATAAGATTGGACACCACTGCCTTAATAGATAAAAGCTGCCTGTCAATCACGCATGAATTCTTTGATCACAACTTGTACACTGTACTGAAAAAGGAATTTCTAAAGAAAATGGATTTGTCCTAAACATTATGGAGCTCAGTGTGTGAATGAGAGCACGCTGTAAAAGAGAATTGCATTACATTCCTCAACATCTCCGTTCCTTCCTCGCCCATAAACTGCACATTTTTCTGTGAAAACATAAATCATAACTTCACAGAAAAATGTATCGTTTGATGAGCAGCTCGGTTTTACTCGCAGGGAGAGCCATTAATCAACACCCCCATCTCTCACAGGGCGAGCACGGGGAAGGGCGAAGCGGACTTTCGGAAGTCTGACAGATTTACCCTCTCTTAATTGAAAATGCGCATTCCCAAGCTGGATAGCCTGGGTCGAGTGCTTCACACCGCTAAGCAGGTGTTCCGTTGAAGTGGTTCGACCTCCGTTTGATATGCGTCTTTTGTTTTGGTCTTTTTATTTTACTTCTTTGTTTTTGTTCATTTTTTGATAAAAACAGTCAGTGGTTCCAACTACATAATTTAGCATCTGTGCTTTCGGGAAAGGCACCCTTGGACATGGATCTGAAGTGTAGTGGAGAGAGATAAAGCAGTTTGGGTTCTAGTTGGAAGAGGGATGTCTAATCATCTCAAAAACCCCTTTTAGGGGAATTATTTTACTCATCACAAATGAGTCATAAGTTAAGAGAAGCTCCGGACAATGACATGTCGCCTGACATGTAAACTCCGAAGGGGTCACTCTGGAGAGTGTAACTGCACCACACTGGCAGTAAGGTCATTTACATTGATTGTGGCAGGAGGTGGAGACAAGGGCCACTCGAAGCAGGCAATGGAAAATTGTTTTCCAAGAACAGTCCTTTTCATTGGGTCAGAGAACTGTGGCTCTGGGGGAAGGGTATGGGGATGGCCAATCACACTGCATGGGGGTGGCCCCGCCTCCCTCATCAATGAGAATATACAAAGAGTAGATTGATGATACCAGACTGTATGAGTTGGCTTTTCCTGAAACATCCAAGTGTACAAATGTTTTCGAGGCAGCTGTAATGTGTTCCCAACTCAAACCTGGTGGCAGTAGTGATATCATTTTAGAAAGATGGACATCAGCGAGGTCGTAGCTTATTTTATAAATGTCCATGCTAAGAGGAGGCAAATGGCACTGCCACTTAGCAGGCGTGAAGGACATCTGTTGGCATGGACACCTGACTGTGTGTCTGTCTCTCATCACACACAGTGACCCAACTCTATCCACAGCCCCGCAAGGCCCTCGTTAACCCGGTGTAAGCAGTAACTTTGTGTAGCTTTGTGTGACGGTTGCACCTCTCTGCATGAGCTGTAGCGGGAATTACCGGACACGTCGAGCATCTGTCATTTCGCCCACGTGATAATGAGAACGGGCCTGGCTAGCTGCCCAGGGGCTTAATCCACTGACTCATTGTGCATCCGTACGATCTGCTGTCGTCTGAAAGTGACATAACATCTATTTCTTCACCTGTCCGTGAACAGTGTGAAACCCACCCTGTTCACTCCAGCCCTAGCAAAGCACACTTCACTCTGCAGTTGGAGTTCTTGTTTAGTTGCTAACCAAATTAGATTTGGAGGGAAAACCAACTGGATGGTAGATCTCCAGAAACAGAGTTGGTTACCACTGCTGCAAAACATTTCTGACTTGTCAAGTATTTAGTCTTATGATGAGACTAGAAGTCTTATTTTTTGACATTCAATTTCATAATATTGGCTTCTAAAAGGTAATTGTGTGATTAAAATGAAATTTTTATATCATTGGTTAATCTTTGCAATTATTTCAGCTGTTTGACAGATTTATTTGTTATATTGAAGCAAATATAATGGATCCAAGATTTTAAGTCATGATATTAGCCTAAAATGCATGTTGAAAGTTTTTGCTGTCACCCTGGAGAGTAAAAGTGAATTATAAGACCAGTTTTATTTTAATTTGAGGCATTCACATTCAACAGAATTACATAAGGCGGCATAGTTTTAGTCTTCCTTTTCTGTCTGTCAGAAAAAAGAACAAAAACATGTCTGAAAGGGACAATTATTGTCACTGAAATGGTAATTTAAGGGAACATAAAATTGTTATACATATGTTTAACAATTAGTTTAAATCATAATGAGGTATTTCCCCTAAAGAACCAATAGTACTATTTCTGAGAATGTGACAGACGGTTCAATACAGTATGTGGCGGTTGGCCCGTATTTTACTGTGATCCCCCCTGACAAAAAAGAAGTATGAAGAGAGAATAACCATGGAAACAGTGAACAAAAAAATGCAGCTTTAAGCACCAATTATCTGCTTGACAACAGCAGAGTTTTTTTGTGATTGGTGGGCAGCTCACAAGCCATCCTCAGGCAGCTGTCTAGTGAGAATTGTAAACAGCTCAGCACACGGGATTATCCTAATATATCCTAAGCTTAGGGTTATATAACCAGCAAACTGATCCTTTTTTGTATTCTGTTTCTGTTTTGTTTTGTTTTTTCATTCCTCTCTCTCGCCTAAAACTTGGCAACAATTTCTAACAAAGAACGGCTGCTTTTGTGATAACTGCATGGGAAAAAAAAAAAAATGCCCAAATTAAATGACAAAGCCAGTAAATTTTTTCTTTTAAACATACACGGTTATATAAAGACATCATTTAAAAGCAGAAGACATCTTAAATAAAAGTGCATTCGTGTCCAATAATGGGTCATTCTGTGTTTCTGTTTGCATTTACCGTTCATTGAATATACTGAGCAGGGATGAGGTTTTTCCACAAATTCTATTCCCTCTGCCATTAATTTCTAAAATTACAGTATAAATTGCTTTTCTGAAGCAATTCTTTATACTTAGTTCTAGTTCATCTACCACCAATTCTCTGCAGTCGCAAAAAGTAGTCCCTCAACTCAATACCGTTTCTATAGAGGCATGTCCATCTTTACTGAAACATTTTAAGTTCAACTGTTTTAACTGTCTGACAAATATATTGTTCCAGCGCATGAATTAAAATGTGATGCATTTTTGTGTAATCAAAAAATAAAAGAATATTGTAAGGCGTGCCTGTGAAAATGAAAAGAACTTCTGCCTCTTTTTCAGAAGAATACACAGTATGAAGTACCAATTCTCAAGTCCATTTCACTAACACATAATATTGGACTCAAATAAATGAATACTGTTGCTGAAAATCACAGTTGAATTCTAAGCCATTGCTTAAAAGTTTACAATATTTCAAACCCCATTATGCCGGATAGAGTTGGAAGCAAAACAGGCTTGCTATTCCTCTTAACCACAGTTGGAACCACATTGCCGTCAGGAAAAAGGCTTATTCAGAAAATGTGCACAAGAGAGGACCCAAACTTTGTAACCATGGGATATTCAAAGCAAATGGGTCATACACATGAAATTAGATTAACTTTCCTTTACATAAAGCAATGTACTTAATTGTCTGTATGCCAAATGGCTAATTAGTTTCAAAGTTTACCCACAATTTTATAATGCAGTTATATTAGCTGGCAGTCTTTTATTTTTGTTTGAGGGGAACATAACCAGTTCATTCATGAACAGTGCATGTCACTTTTCCTTGATGGAGTTCATCGCACACATACACAGCTGGGCTTGTTTTCGGTATGTCTGAATTTCAGGGTCAATGCAATACTCTCCTCTGTGGACCTGGGTATTACTGAAGAAAAAGGTAGCTTTACTTCGCAAAGTTAATTATTACCATTTTCTGTCAAAAAGGAGCACAATCAACAGTTTTTTTTTAATGTTTCTCAATGTTGTGTTTGTACATGTGTTTGCGCTTGTGTGTCACCAATTTCTGACATGGTGTATTTGCAGTCTGAGAAGTGTACAATGCCTTATCGAGCTCAATGTTATCATTTATGTTCAAAGGTACAAGTTTTGTTAATTGACACCATTCATTGATAAAAATGTCCCTCAGTATTAAACAAAGGGGCGTGTCATAGCACTGTTACTAAAGACTATGATGTGGGAAAAGTCAACAGCGATTGATATAAAGAGAGACAAGAAAGAATTTAAAGAGGTCGTGAGCCAGGACGACAGGTCACTGAAAGGAAAATTTACTCTTCCTCATGAACGATGAAACTTGGTGATGAGAAAAATGAACCAGATCCTGAATGTGACTGATTTTCAGGATATTTAGTAGTAAAGTTAGACCTCAAAGATATTGTGTTCAGGAATGAAAAAGGATTCTCAGATGCCTGCCTTTAAACTCCAAATTCGTGTACAGCAAGCAGGATTGCACCCAATAGCAGTATAAAATTGGGCCCCTAGCCAGCAATACATAATTAATTTGTACTTTTATAGCTGGTAAATGGCAATTATTAGCACCAAAATGGAGCATTATTTTACTTTCAGAGTACGTTTGGGAAATTTGTTCCATAATGCACAGAAATGTACCTCCACTGTACCTATATTATGGAGAATGTGCTGGCATTAATGTGCTTCATATAACTGCTGAAACTATAATGACGAGGAGATTCAGCATGAATCTTTAAAAGAATGATGTATAGAAACAATTATACAGGCCTTCCCACATACACTGTACATACACGCAAGAAACAGGATATTAAAGAGATAAAATCCTCAGTTACCTTACATTCATTGCCCACCGATGGCACCTGAGGAACCATGAGTGGCTGGCAAGCTTTTCAGCAGTTCATTTTTTTATTTTTTTTTTTATTATGCAACAGGTCAAGTCAACTATCGCATCAGTGTAAATGCATCCTCTTGTGAAATTTCAGTCAACACTCATATGGGATAAAATATTTTAAACTAAATATTTTAGATTTTTTAGCAACAGCAGTGCTAGTTTAGCAACAATAGCAGTGTTTTTAAACAAAAGTGCACCTTCGTACAGTATTTTTTCATCTAGGTACTAAAATATTTTTTACATCTACTTTAGCAAGGGTTTGTTTAATTAAAAAAAAAAAACTTCAAAATGTCTCTCTTAGTTTTGCTAGAATACATGAGGAGTCCACTTGCAAAGCCTTCTAAGTCAAGTTGGTCCATTTTTCAGAAAAATCAGATTTTTTGATAGGCATAGAAATTATCTTCCTTTGATACCAATTTTCACTATACTGAAACTATTAGCCTTGCAGACATAATCCATGAGGCAATTAATTATTTTTTAAAAGAAATGACTTTGATTTTGCAACACAAAGTTTTGACTTTGCAGGTTTTGAAAGTGGAGTGAAAATTTAGCAGGTTTTGACAGTGTTTAAACCAGCCCTGTTACTCAATAAGTGAAGGTATTTGACTCAGGACCCACTATACATGCAAGAAATGCATTTTAAGACATGCAAGGATATCATTCAAACTCATAATAGTGTTCCTTACCTTTCAAGTTTGAGGAGCTTCCTTTTTCAACCCTTACGAGATTTGTTTGCATTTTCTTTCATCAAAACGAAACTTGAGTCTACATCCTCCGTCTTGAGTTAGAGAAAACAAAAGCTGAACAGGCTATAAAAGCTCAACTGTGATTGGTTCCTTCTAGCGAACGAAAACGGAATCACGTTTCCACATTGGCTGATGATTTAGCAGAATTTGGCAGTTTTCCTCCTTGACTTGGCGGGTTTGACAGAGTTTCGCTTTTTCTGTTACAATTTGTAACATGATTTAGTAGGTTTTGAAAGTGGAGCTATCAGTGGGACATGCGCAGGTGCCTGAAAGAGAGGCTAAGAGAGATAACTCATTTATTTTCAAAACTTGACTCAGCAGGTTTTGCAAGTGGACTCCTCACATCGCCTTGTTTTTTGCATTTTGGTTGGTAAGTGAAGTCATCCTACTCTACTGGTAAATCTTGAAATGAGAAAAACAGCCTTAGGTCACCGAAAATCCATTTTGTCTTATTCATCAAAAAAGCCGCAGAAATAAGATTTTGAGTTTAGATATCCCTTATGGAAATATTCTCCAGTTATTTCTTAGTAATACTATAGTATTTGTGGCATAACTATAGTATTACTCTCGCTTGCAGTGTATAACTGGAGTAGTACTATAGCCACCATCACATTATAACTATAGTATTACTACAGTCAACAGTACCATCATATTACTAACGTCCGCACCATTGTATTGCTGCAGTTTGAATAGTATCACTATAGCAATGCTACACTATGGCAGTGTATAATACCATCCATTTACTATAGCATAACCATAGCTTGGATGTAGTGATTTTTCATAAGGGATAAGAGTAGAATTCTTCAGAGGACTTCGTTTGTTTGTTTGTTTGTTTGTTTCTGCCATGCGTGTGGTGGGCCAGTCGGTACGCCAGCACTGGGACAGAGTTCTGCTTCCAGCTCTTGGCCTGTTTTACATCACTGAGGTCAGTTCATTGGGTCACTGGGCTGGAGAGGGTCAAAGCTTCCAGAATAATCCCTGGCTTTACCACTCAGTAATGTGCTTTATTATGCAATGGGCTTATTTTTGCGGCTGTTTTTTATCCCTTATTTTATCTTCCATTTTCTCTTCGCTGACAGTGGAGATTAGATGAAATCATCTTCTGATCTATAAATGCTCAACTTGAACGTCTTATACCAACTCTTATAATGCTTTATAAGGTCTTTATATGGTCTTAGATGGTCTTACAGATTTTAAGTCTGATGACCACTTTTGAGTGAAGGAAAGGCAACCAGCTTAGAAGCCAAACAAATGCCTCACAATATGGGGTCTATATATTGTTAAGATGTGAGTTTTTAATTTATCAAACTTCCCGGAAGGCCAAAATTAGACAGGAATCAGGCAAGATAAAACCAAGTTTTTATTGTTTTGCTTTGTAACATTGATTGGAGGAATATGCAAATGAGGTAGATGCAATCTGAAATTGTTTTACACCATTTTATTGTATTTATGGCTTCCCTAATTGCCCGTGGAAGATTTGGTACCCTGTAGGTTAATAATCACAAACATTTTTGCATTTTCTGCGCTGTTTTCTGTCGAGGATAACCATAAGTTGTACTTGCATTGAATTCTGCATAAAATACTTAAAACCTCTATTCTAATATATTGGTTTATATTAATCTCATTTTACCTCACTGATATTCAAGTTTTCATTATTTTAACTTATGAGACAACTACTCCCTACACCCCTCCCCTGGATAAGCTTGTTTCATTCCTACACTCTCTCTTAATTTGGATTTTATGAAGAGCAACTGAGAAGTAAGATGTCATAGACAGTTCATTATTCTTTCATTTTTAAGTCAAGCGTAATATGAAGGCTGCAACACTGACCGTATTCAGCCTTGGCCGTACTTACATCAGAGCCACGGTACGTAGTGCTGGTAGCGTAAGCATTACATTTTCCAGAGAGAAATGGCATTTTTAGGTTATTAGCTTATTAAAGCTTTGGAAAATGAATGACACAGACCAAGGTATTCATGCTGTAGGGTGGAGTGGAGCTTTGGGCTGTGATGGACAGGTTACATTTTCCAAGTTCTGTCACTGAGAGTCGTCACACTATACCCTGTGCTGGAGCCGACGAACTAGGTAGTATAGGGTTTTCCTGTGTCTTTCTGTGACGAGCATGGAAAACCTGTGACAGGTCGCGTCTGGCTGAATCCTGCATGTGTGCACGTGTGTATGTGCGTGTGTTTTGACAGCACACCGATTTTCCCAGGGTCACATGTGGCGAGGGGCGTGGCCAGGAATTCAGGGCTCCCTATAAGAATATTTCTCAGTCACCTTTCACCCACCCCCACTGTAAGGGAATTTTTGAGGTCTTTCTTTAACTGCACCGTAAAAAATAAACGGTTGGCTAAACTTAAGAAAGTAAGGGAATCAGCAGATAAGTCCCATTGGTCGCACTAACTTATTTTTGAATGAACTTGCTGTAGCTGATGAGCTATTTAGCGCCAAGCACCATCTGGTTTACAGTGTGTAACTCCAAAGCAATGGCCCTGTAGGTCCTATCTTGCAGGGTCTGCATTATCCACTCAATTCTCTCAGTTGACCACCACTCAGTAAAAACTCTGGCTGTAAATGGTGAATAACAACAAATTATCTCAACACAGCTTATCAAATTGCCGTTGATCTGGGTTGAGCGGCGCGACACGTGCTGCGTGTTTGTGGCGTGTCGCCGACCCGCGAAAGAGGCCGCCGTCCTCTGAAGGCCAAGCGCGCGGCTCGGCGACGCCTGATAAGCAACGCCGCCTCTCGCCTCCTGCTCTTTCCCACCGCCGCGGCACTTTAAAGGGAAACGTGCGTCGACACACCTGTCCGTTCTCACAGTTGGCTCTCGGAGCCAGAGCGCAATTCCAGGAATCCCAGCCCCTTAGAGAAGTGAAACTTCGCTATCTGATATTGCTTAACAGACGGACGCCCCCAGGCAAAGTATTGCACTTTATTTATTTTATGAATGCTTTGCTTGCTGGGGTGGAGGAAGTATCCTGCAGATCTGTTAGAGGACAATAAAACTTAATGAGGGCGATTTTTATCAACGCTTAAGCTGCTTTCACACCGGACGCGAAACGAATTTTTCGCAAGACAGATTGCATTCAAAGTCGATGCAAAGACGCGAATACACGCGAAACTGAATGCGGCTTTACACCCCGCCCCTCACCTTACCCTGATCCCTCGTAAAGTTCGCTCAGAAAAGGCGCGGTCCTGCCGCTCGAATGTGACATTTCTCTAGGAAGATGAAACTTATGTGGCTGTTTTTGGCAAACATTGTGCAGTAACGTTCTGCAATAAAATCTTAGTAATAGCTGGTTTGATCACTTTATGTGACATTCAAACTTATTTTATGACAGGAAATTGACTTCTGTAAATAAATACTTCAGATAAGACCTTTATCTCAGCACCATTATGTTTGAATACAGAGCTTTGATCGGTTATAAATTTGCTTCTGTTCCATTATAGGTTTAATTCTTCACATCTCCGGTCAAATTTCTCAACTCTGCACTACTGCTCAGCAGTTGACATAATATATCAGTGTCATTATTTATTTCCATATAGTTATATAATTTCTCCATGACTGACACAAAACACCAGAGTCAAACTCATGACTGGAGTGGAAGTAAACGCTTGAAAATTGAGGTCAGCATAAAAAGGGCTGCACATCCAATTAGAGTACATGTTTTTGTCTTCTCCTTAGTAAAAAATGTTTTTAAAAATCCCCAAAAGTCAGTTAGACATGCAGGGATGTAATTATTTATTATGTTTACTTACGTTTGAAAAGTAAATTGTTTTATTTATCCGTAAAATGAGCGTGAAAAGAATGGGGATTAGGAGAAATGCATTCAAGATTTCAAGATTTGCTACTGCGGTAAGATTATGCAACCTGCATGGCAAATAAATAAATAAATAAATAAATAGCTAATATTTTCTGCTTGAGAAGACAAAAGTAATGTTATTGCTTGTAATACTAATTGTTAAAAATGACGCTTCGCTTAAAGAGATTACAACGCTTTTTTACCGCACTCAGTGGAATTGATGTTCCCACTGAGATGATGTTGAAGAGATCCTAATCAATCGGTAATCAGTTTCAAGTGCTCACTTTATGGTGATTGAAGTTTGCACAATCCTGCAATAACCATCACAGAATTACACAGCACTGCCGACACTCACTGAATTTAAGGAAAGAGTTTACGGGATTTCACTGCAAAAATCCTACTTTACAGAACGTCTTCCCGCAAGTTACCACTGAGTGGACACAGCAACTGCGCAGTGAAAACAGCTATATTTAATCTAAATCTGTCCAATGCGTAAATCGGTTCAGCTTTTTAAATCAGTAATCAGTGCTCACGGTGGGCGAGACTAAGCACAAACAGTAAATGGACAGCATATTGAAATGGCAGATTTGGGGACGTAAACCGAGGTAGGCCGCTTAACAGCCAAAGCCGTTTCCAACTGCTCGAGTGTTTCTCTCTCTCTCTCTCTCTCTCTCTCTCTCCCGCTCAGGGCTATTACCCAAACAAACGGGCGTAATTGCATTTCTGCACTGTTGACACAATTCACGCTGTGGGGGAATGACTTCCGCTGCCAGGATCATTACGCTTCCTGAGCTCGACACAGAGATGTTTTCATTTTTATTCAAAAATGTCTCTGAAAACACTTTAGCATTTATACAGCATGTGTACTTATGCAATAAGAAGTATGCTCTGCATGAGATCCACTGACCTGCCCAAATCACAGCTGGCGCATAAAAAATTCAGTCAAATGCCATATAGTATTCAGAGTTATTCAAATGATTACAAGTAAAACTAATAATTTGAGAATTGGAACAATATAATCCTATTGTGTGGGCCATTAAATGGGGGCAAACCCAGCTGCCATCATAACAGAAGTATATCAGTGAATCTACATCAGCTCTTTTGAGACTGAGACGTTAAGCTCATGAGTATTCACCAAATCTGGATCCTCGAGGGCTGAGAACGCTGGATTTCCACCCTCTCTTTATCAGGGAGTCAAGTGCGATGACAGTCTGGCCAATCAGAATCAACAACTGTTCACCTAATAGCCTGGAATGAAAGAAAACCAGGGTTGGGTTTGGGTTTGAGGGCCAGATTTGTGGACCCTTGATCTAAGCCATTGTCTAACCAATTACAATGGGCAGGGTCTGAAACCTATCCCAGAACACCCTGGGCAATTTGGTAATCTATCACAGGACACGCACACCATTCACTCACAACGCCATACAATTTGGAGCCATATGCAACCGGGTAATTTGGAGTCTTGGATTAGCCTGACATGCATGCCTTTGGGCGGTGTGAGGAAGCCAGAGTACCCGGAGAAAACCCACGTGAACACGGTAAGACCATGCAAACTCCACACAGAAAGGCCCCAAGGGGGACTCAAACCTACAACCCTCTTGCTGTGAGACAACAGCGCTACCCACCGCACCTCCCTGCTGCCCACATGAGCATGTTAATACTGGCAAACTTGGGTAGTAAAAAAAAAAAAAAAAAAAAAAAGGGTGTGTCCTTACTTACCTCTGTGAAATGTAAGCAGTATGTGGGCGCTTCTATAGAAGTGAACATCTGCTTGACGGCACCTTTTTCAATAAGGCAAGATAACATATCTGCGCTCACAGAACTGAGAGTCTAATCTTACTTCCGTTTTACTTCAAAAAGTGGAAGTTTTGGCCACCTGTAGCTGACAATAACCACCTCTCAGAATGCAAATTGTAATTTTACACCCCTATTTCACCTGTGCAAGTCATATCCTCAGTAATGCAATAAAAGGCAGCTTTTGATTTACAGAAAATACACAATGAGTGGGCGCTTTTGCCCGCGTTGAATCCGCATGCCTCTTATTTAACTGTACACAATAAAGTGTGTCAATTTTGACTGAGAGTCGTTGCCGGGGGCTGCAATTACGAAACTCGAAACCTGTTTTTATTGATTTGGGTTCAAAAGCGCGGTGACGGATGACGCATTGAGTAATAATGATGTGTGCTCACCTAATTACCTGCTGTAAACTGGAATGTCTGGGAACTTGGCAATTTAACTGTCCTCCGGGCTTCTCTCTTTTATTGCATTTTCGGTCTGTGGCTTGTACTGCAAAGTAGAATTTCATCACGTTTTAACCTCACGTCCACCACATGGGGGTGTTTCATTAAACTCTTAACCCGCTTTAGGAAGGCTGGCCGCAAGCGATTTAGCCTGCATTGCTTCATTAAATATCAAGCCGCACATATTACGCCATGTGGAAAAACATAAGCCGAGCATGTTGCATGAGTGAGTTCACTTTTTCCGCCGCGCTTCACTGTGCAAACAAACAGCGCTAAGTGTACACGCGAACACCAATAGAAAAAAGGCAAGATCCCACTTTTCACTTCAGGGAATACTGTAAATACTGACACTAAATAATTTACTGTAAATGCTGACACTGAATAATTTGCTGTCAATACTGACAAAGAGTAGTGTACTGTACTGTCACAGAATACTGTACTGTAAATACTGACAGAATATTGTTGTGAGGTATCGATCAGGAACCAGTCGCGATAACCAGAAGTAGCAAAGAATATGATTTTATTAGCGAGGGGGTAAACCCCCGCAGGACCGAAGGCAACAGTACAAAGTCCACAATCCAAAATCACAATCCTAGGGGCAGAATGTAGAGTCGAAAAACCAGGGCAGCAATACAGAAATCGTAGTCAGGCAAAAAGGGTTCGATACACAGGAGCAGATATAAAGCCAAATCAGAGACAAAAAGAGGTGGTCGGGCGGTCCAGTCAGAAAGGTAACACGATGAGTACAAGGCGAGAACAAAAGCAGCACAGGTAAACACGAGAGACGATCTGACGGGGAACTGCAGTGAGAAGACAGCTTAAATACATTCAAGGGAAGTCACATGCTATGATTAGGATCAGGTGATGAGGATCAGACTAATTACGTGGGAGGAAACACAAGGGAGAACCTAACCACATGAAACTGGCAAAAGCCAAAACGCGGACAGGGAACACGAGACAGCCTATGACAAGACATACAGCTCCGGTTAGGGAGTTCTAATGTGCACAGATAATGAGAGGTAGGACAGAGTGGAGCAGGTGCGGAGGATCCGCTGAATGCAGCAAAGACTAAGTGAAGGCAAGAGGCGGAGACTAGAACAGGGCGAGTGCTGAGAGCTTGTTAATCAATTAGTAAGTGCAGCTATACAATCCCTAGTGCTCGTTAGTAAGTTAGTATTCTATACAATGTTAGTCTTGGTTAGTAACTTTAACAAAAACAACAAACTGTTAGTATTGGTTAGTAAAACAGAAAAGAGAGGCGAAGGAAGCAAACGAGATTGGAAGGAATGTTTGAAACCCAGAAACCATGAAATCACCTAAGCATGTGACACGCAGGACTAGGGAGAAGCTGTAGCTTAACAAAAGACCAGACAGGGGAGACAAAGTGCAATGAAGGGCATGAACAAAGACATGGACCGGAATCTAACAGAATAGTGGATTGGGAATGGCAAAAATGAAAACATGGCAAAGTACAAAAACTAAACAGAACATGGCAAAACCTAACAGAACTGATCATAAACATAACAGGGAAGACAGAAACATAATAAACATGGCAGAATCAAGACAGACAGAGCAGAATCATAACAATTGTACTGTAGATACTAATGCTGAATACTGTACTGAGCTGACACGGGACACTGTACTGTAGATACTAATGCTGAATACTGTACTGAGCTGACACGGGACACTGTACTGTAGATACTGATGCTGAATACTGTACTGTGCTGTCACAGAATACTGTACTGTAAATACTGACACAGAATACTGTACTGTAGATACTAATGCTGAATACTGTACTGAGCTGACACGGGACACTGTACTGTAGATACTGATGCTGAATACTGTACTGTGCTGTCACAGAATACTGTACTGTAGATACTAATGCTGAATACTGTACTGAGCTGACACGGGACACTGTACTGTAGATACTGATGCTGAATACTGTACTGTGCTGACACAGAATACTCTACTGTAAATACTGACACTGAATACTGTACTGTACTGGCTCAGAATACGGTACTGCATATACTGATGCTGAATACTGTACTGTCAATACAGGCACTGAATACTGTAAATGCTGACACTGTATACTGCACAGTGCTGACACAGAATATAGTACTGTAAATACTGATGCTGAGCACTGTGTGCTGTCAAAGAATTCTGTATTGCAAATACTGACACAGAATTCTGCACTGAGTTGACACAGAATACTGTACTGTTGATACTGACACTGAGTACTGTACTGTGCTGACACAGAATACTGTACTGTGAATGCTGACACTGAGTACTGTACTGTGCTGACACAGAATACTGTATTGTGAATGCTGACACTGAGTACTGTACTGTGCTGACACAGAATACTGTACTGTGGATACTGACACTGAATACTGTACTGTAAATACTGACACTGAATACTGTACTGTGGATACTGACACTGAATACTGTACTGAGCTGAAACAGATTACTATACTGTAAATACTGACACTGAATACTCTACTGTGCCGACACGGAATACTGTACTGTAAATACTGACAATGGTTTATCAGCGGAAATCAATGGGGATTCTAAGAGAGTCTAAGATGGTTTAGGCTTTATTTCCCGACGCTATAGTTAGTCCTTGCTGGTCTGCAGATGCTCAACCCTGGTCTCCAGGTGGTAAATGGAGGACATGGCCTGTTAAGTTAGAGGTGTGAGCCACTGATCAGACAAGTACACAACCTGAATATGTAGGATGCTCAGCTTTGGAACAGTATGTCAACCAGAAGAAAGTGTTGAAGAGAAATCCAGCTTTGGCCATCATGATTCAGTATTTTCTAGCAGGGAGGGAAAGATCTGTATTGATGTCTTCTAATTACCACAGCACGATTACAACACTGACATTACATCACTGATATTTAATGATGGATGAAATTATCTGAATTATGGGCTACTGTAGTTCAGTAAAAGAGTGGGGGAGAGAGAGAGAGAGAGAGAGAGAGAGAGAGAGAGATGTTATTTTTTGTGGACAACAATATGGAGAATTTGTCCCTGCTTTCAAATATTAATTTGTGAAAATATCACCAAAGGTACTCTGCAGGAACTTTAATATCTGTCAAAATCCGATCTGGCTGCTTCATGACCGTAAGGACTGTAAAGATTTAAAAAACAACTGCATATCTTTTCCTAATGGCCGAAAGCTAATGAAGCTGACTGAGACTTGTAAAGCCACTGTTGCCCGGTCTGTCGCCTACACAAGTTTCTGTTGACTGTACTTCTTCAGTGCACCTTTAGGGCGTATTCAGTGAGCCCTGTCGTCCAGTTCTGAAGGTGAGCAGTTAAGCAGCACTCGATGATGGGTGGTAGTGAATAAACACATCATAAGGCCAAGCATTCATAACCACGCACGCTGAAGTAACTTTCCGTAGCTCCGCGAGACCGGAATTGACTCAGCTACAGAACTATCCCATAAAGCATCAGAAATGGGGCATGACTGCAACATCAGGGCGTTTTTTTTTTTTTTTTTTTGTATTGACGATTGCTTGAATTGCCAATTTATACCGACACTGCTCAAGACCCGAGTGCAGATCGAACTCACGACTTAGGGATTCCATCCCACCGCTCTACCAACTGAACTACTGAGTCCAGTCGGGAGTGGTTTGCAAATTTGATTTGAGCAGTGTCAGTATAAATTGGCAATTTATCCCTGAAGATGACACCAATGTGGATTGCACTGGAATGTTCAAGAACCATTACAGCACTTACACGACGTATGATGATCCATGACAAGCACACAAAGTGTCTCAATCTTTTTGAACATTTTGAAAATGATGCCGCAACAAAAATGAGACAACGACTTGCTTGCAACTGTTCAGGAATTCCTCTGAGTACATGTATGACTCCCTCAAGAGTTCCCTACAATTTGCCACTTCTGACAGCTGAGGAATACTGTGGGAATGCCCCCAGATTGAGGACACCAGCATTAATATTCAGGGCTGTTCCTGGCTCTGTCTGGCCAGCTAATGCCACATGTACAGAACCAGCATTCAGCTTATGTGTATGTGTGTGCGTGCGCGCGCGTGTGTGTGTGTGTGTGTATGTGTGTGCATGTGCATATACTCATGCATGTGTATACAGTACCAGCATTCAGCACACTGTGAGTGTGTGGGTGGGTGAGGATGGCTTTGTGAATTTGCTTATGTACTGTATGTGCTTACAGTACTAGCAATTTGCAAACTCTGTGTGGCTGTCTGTGTGCCAATGTATGTGTGTACAGTACTAGTATTCTGCAAACTGTGTGCGTCTGTTTGTGTGCTTATGTATGAGTATACAGTACTTGTATTCTGCAAACTGTGTGTGTACACAGAGAAAACATTCTGCATACTCTGTGCGTTCATGAAAGTCCGTACAGTTCTAGCAGTGTCCACACTGTGAGCGTCTGAGCTTGTCTGTGCGTGCGCGTGTGTGTTTGTGCGTGTGTGTTTGTCTGTATGTGTGTGCATCCATTTACAGTGTACTATTGCTGTTCATATGCAAGCACGAGCGCTATCTCTCATTTATTTACAAAACATTGCTGAAAAAAAAACGACTTGACGTTGGAGCTCGTGGGAGCAGATTAGATCTGTTTTCTGTACGCAGGTGTGCAGACACTTAAAGATGCCCTTCAGTTTGAGTCCCTATATCGAGCCTCTCGTCTGCATACCGCAGAGAGGATGTGAGGAGAGACCCCAGTGCTTATGTAAACACTACAGATCAAGTACATTAACTCTCAGGAATGATGCCAGTCTGTTTTTAATCTCAGTGTGCAGCTGGGAGCGAACGGGGACATGCTCTTGAGCAGGGGTGGCCAGTACCCTAGTCCCGGAGAGTCGGCGTGTCGGCTGGCTTTTGCTGCTACGCAGCGGTTAACTGATAAATCAGAGCCGTGAATCGCACAATTAACGTGCCTCCCCTGGTTTCATGGGACTAAACTGGTTTGTGAAAACAAAAACCAGAACATTCTGTGGCACTCCAGGACCAGGGTTGGCTACCCCTGCCCTGGAACATTACGCTCTCTGAAAAAGAACTGATTCCAAAGTACCCAGTGATTGACTTCATAGCGGAACTCCACCTATATATTTAGCAGAACCATTTTTTTGAAGTGATTTGCGTGCAGTCATCATTGGACCGGATAAAAGCATAGATCAGAGTCAGATAGTGCATCAGTCAACTCAGTCATAAACTCAGTTATGCGGTCCCATAACCTGTAGTTCAAAGGCTCTTTGTCATACAAAACGGTCAACTGAGAACTTTCACACTTTGATACCTATAAGATACAGTGACAACTGGTGAACTGAAATTAGAGGACGCACGGAAGATTCCTTGAAACTAATGATTAGTCTTAATCTGTTTTTTATCATTTATTTAAATAAAAAAAAACATGAACTATGAAAACACATAGCACTATGAAATGTTGCCAGTTCTTTTCATCAAGCGAAGAGAACTAATAAGTAGGCAAGTCTTGATCGGTTTTCAGTCATTTTCCTTGCTTAGAATAAGCCACCACCTGTCAAACACACAGCTTCCTTCTTATTGCAATGTTGTACAGATTAATAGAAAATTCATATCAGAAAAATGTTTCTATGATGTTAACTCCAGTAGTTCCTTTCAGCTCAAATTGCTCTATCTAACCCTTACTTCATGACAGTTTGACAACAAAGAAAACAAAGTTTGGCGACAAGTATGTACGTTAATTGAAATGGACTTTTGCATTGAAATGACATGTTTTATTTCTTGTGTTACCTTAATGAAAAAGAACCGGCTACACCTGATAATATTGAGTGTTTTCAAAGTTTAAATGTGTTAATTTAAATTGAAAACAGGTTAAGACCGATCACTAGTTTCTCGGGATGTTCTCCACCTCCTCAATTTTCAGCTCACCAGCCACCACTGTTATAATATTAGGTTCATATGCAACTGAAATGGGTTCCATATTGAAGACTAGAGGCACTTCTAGAGTGCAAACCTCCGCCAAGGCAGCACAGTCCAAATCTTGCTGAGTGGGAGCAAAGTTCAGTTATTGCATGTCATAGGATTTCAAGATGGCCGCCGTGGCGGCCATATTGTTTCACTGATCACGGTGAAAATCAATAGGGTCCATCCCTGATGTAATAGTGACCCACCCATAAAATTTCAGAGATATCCGTTCATTACTTTTTGAGTTATATTGTTCACAAACTAACAGACAAACAAACAAATGACTCCCGCCTAGCGAGACTGTTGTCAAAATCGTCTGGTGTCTGACTCAAGACTTCAAATCTCCACCAGCATAGCTGGATTTGTACTTTGGCCTATATCTCAGCTGTACTTAATCTCCGCCAGCATAGCTGGATTTGTACTTTGGCCTATATCTCAGCTGTACTTTGTCCTAGATATGCTTAAATTTAATCACTTGTTCTTCTTGTGCTACTGTAACATCCTGCAAAGTTTGTTGAAATCTATGCAGCCATTTTTGAGATATCCTGCCAACAAACAGACAGACAGACAGACAGATGACTAATGGAACGAAGTGACATGGTTGTTGATTTCGACAACTAACAAACAGACAGACAGACAGACGACTAACGGAACAAAGTGACATGGTTGTCGATTTTGACAACCAACAAACGGCACCGATCACATAACCTAAGTAAAAAGCGAAATAAGCTGTTTTCTGGGAGTGTACGGCACATCTCACTCTACCTTTGCTCTTTGTTGGCCCCGACTGTCACAGAACTGATGCCAAGCAGAATTCTGGGACAACAAAATCACAATTTGTTTTGCCTAAGCATTCTCATGTAAAAAGATATCAAGGATGTGAATTTTTTCTCAGGAATTGTATACCTTGGGGGCAAGTGCTTGTGCCAAGTATTTTTTTATAGCTAAAATTTGAGCATGACATGTCTATCAAAAAGGACTTACTGTTGATTAGACCAAGCAGGGGCCAATTTCCACCCAAAGCAATGTGGGTTTTAGGGCCCAACAGCAGCTGCAGTTGTGGAAACACTGGGAACTGACCCATCAAACCTCCAAGTCACAGTCAGACATTGTAGCAACAAGGCTATATGTCACCCCCATTTACTTATTCACTGAACTTACATATATTATTTGCTTTTTTACTAGAAAAAAAAACAGAATTGGATTAAAGCTTTCATTGATGAGGAAGAATGAGGACAGCATGTGTGTAGGTGGCTGTTAAATTATACAAAGATAATGCCAAAATTGTGCAACAACTTTCAGCTAGATAATTTCAGGCTAGATCTATGCTTCAGCCAGAGTAAAATGTAAGTTTTACAAACCAACAGCACTCAATGAAGGGTATTGTAAAAGACAAATGTTTTGTTCCTATTTAAAATTGCCCAAACTGCTGTTCAAAAGAAATGCATTTTTGCTCAAGGATGTCAGTCGCTTGGCAAGATATAATGAGAAAGTTTCAGTTGATAATTATAACTGCTGCCACTAGACACCTTATTCATTTTCTTTGGGTAGTGTGAGCTGTTTTGAGCCAGAACTGCTATCAGACTATTAAAATATATCTTTTTTTTATCCATTGTAGTCAGAATATTACCGACATGATATTTTGAGCAAAACTATTTCAGAACTCAGGAATACACTGTTGTAGGAGATAAACCATTTATATTAATTGTTGGAGAAAGCCTTTATCCAGCTGGTGTTCGTTTACGGACAGCGTTCCCTTAACAGAGTCTAAAATAAACAACCAACGAAGACAATGCAGAGCAGTCAAACCCCCCAACTCTGACGGAACATAAAACAAGTCAAAAACTCATCGACTTTTTCGTGGCAGTCTATTATGTTAGAACTGCTATGACAGCTTTTCTGGAAACGCAATTAGTTTTCTATTGAAAAAGTTTTCACTTCCTCCATTTTGCAAAAGGCCATTATTTCACTTGTCATGCCTTGGCTTCCAGCGACGGCGCTGTCATTTACAAAAACGGATGAAGTCTGGCGATCAAGCAAGAAAACATCAGCGACAGACTAGAGTTACTTATAGGAAGCATCCTCTGTTGTCAGAATCGACTCCAGGAAGACAGAAAGCTTTCCAAAGGCGCTTATGTGTTACTGCCGGCTTTCACGTGTGGAGTGTTTCCATTATATGAGCTCTAAGTAAGCGCTGAATTAGTTTGAGGCAGGAGCACTGTGACTGAGCAAAGATTTAAAGGATTTCCTGATGGATAACAGCAGGTAACATGACACATTAAGAACGTTTTATCAGAGATACAAACAAATGCACATTCGCAACACATTGTGATGCATGTATGCAGTATATATACAGTATGTACAACTCAACAAATCTGGAAATATTTTAATATAGCCATAGAGATGCACAAATATATAATACATGCACAATATCGCAAGAATGTAACATGCTGTGGATTATTTTCAAAAAATGAATTTATAGCTTTTTTTCATTTACAGTCAGATCCATATACATTTGGACATTGACAAAGTTATTTCTGCCTTAGCAGTCAACCACATTGTGCTGGAGATTAAATTAAAAATATGCAAAAAGCAAGCTCTCAGAGTTAATTTGAGAGTATTTACATCGAAACCAGACAAACAGTGTATGAATTACAGCTCTTATGTGTGCCCGCCGCCTTTTTCAAGGAACCAAAAATAATTGAATAAATAACTGCACAGCTGGCCAAGTGTGTTATTCTCTCATTATTTCACTGGTAAGCAGAGGTCTAGAGTTGATATAAAGCATGGCATTTGCATTTGCAGGGATTGCGCTAGCCGCTCGCCATGTTCGCCAATGCGAACAAAATACCGTTGTGGCGAAGAAATTTTGCGGTGAATAAGCCACGCTGGCAAAGGCCAAAAAAAAAAAAAAAAAAAAGAGGCGAGATAATCCTATGTTACGGTGATCTTCTAAATTTTGTCGGAAATGAAACGTATAAAATATCCCTGCTGTTATCACAGATAGCTAATCATCCTGAACTACCGTGGACTACTCCTCTAACATTCAGGTTTACAATGAGCAGCGCGCTTAGCCAATCAGACAGCTGGGAGCCAAACTTATTCTCTTCGCGGGAATGTAGCGAACTGAGACCAACAGCAACAGTATATACATTTGTCGTATTGTGAAGCCAAAAAAGCTGCTCAGCTAAATCAAGATCGTGTACAGCGATCACCTCATGATTTCTTTGGGGGAAATCCTCCCCCATCAAATAAGCCTTAAGCTTCAGAGCAGCCATACGACAGAAACGAGAAACGGCTATTCAGCCCAAATGGTCCCAGGATTTTCCATGGCTGGAGCAATCCAAGAATGTCGACGGGCCACGGAAGCTCTGCTGCGTTTGGTGTGAAGAAGTTGGCCAGAACAGTATATTCGCCAAGGCATTCAGAAAAGTGACAATATTGCGGAGCACGAGCGTGTTAACGACAAGTAAGTTACTTGATCTGTAACGAAACATGCTCATGTAATGTCATGACAATAATCCACGAGCCTGCAAGAGTTAATGAAGTAGGCTTAGTCAGTTCGCTGGAGTTTGACAGTGTATTACGTGACCTAGAACGGTGTGCACTTATTTGGGTAATTCAGTCATTATATAACTGATAATATTTTGCTAACGAATGTCCGCGTGCCTTTATTTGCAAAATAACAGCTGATGGGTGCTGTATGGAGTTTGGATGATGGAGCCTGACTAAACAAAAATTAAAACCTAAATAAATTTCAATTCAGACCTCCCTTTTCCGCTGCCGAATTGTTATCCCTGCTTTTTTCGACTGTTCTTTCATTTTTACACGGCCCGTCTTTATTTCTGGTTGAAAAAATTAAGTAATAAACAAGGAAACTGTCCTGACAAGAATATGCATTTCAGCTAATGTCCTGCCCGAGTTAAAAAAATCTTGCTAATGATAAACGGTCATATATAGTTGGCTTCATTCTCATTTTCAGAATAGTGGCCGAAGCAAAGATTTTTTTTTTTTTGAACAAGCCACCAAAAAGCGTACAACAATGTGAAGGATGCAATCGCTGCTCAGATGAGGACAGTGCATCGGGTGGTGCAGGAAAATATTGCAAAGCAGAAATTCAGAAGTGCAATCGAACTGCAACACCGCAATGTAAGTTAAACGGTATCAGTGCCAAACCAAAGATTTCTTTATTCCCCTGAACCAAAATTGTCCCTCCTTAACTTATGTGTGCTTTGCAGTATAGTTTAAAAGGAGAAGGGGTTGAGCAGAGGAGGAGACTAGGAGCTGTAACTACAAAATGAAATTCCAGAAGGCTGATATTTTTCATTCATGACTTAGTGAGTTAACAGGGTGATCATTGTTGGCATCAATTCCTTGTGCAGAAGAGAATTTAAACTAAAACACTGAAAAATGAGGCCAAAGATAATTGAGCTGAATTAGCCACAGTGGCTAAAATTTTTTTTAATGTGGCTAAAGAAATTTGAGATGAATTAGCCACAGTGGCTAAAAATTTTTTTCTCCTAGTGCAACCCCTGCATTTGTAGTCCATTGTTGCTAAATATCAATATGAAGTTCAAAGAGCAGTTGATATAAAATCATCAGAGCAATGGAAAATACATTAGACGTGGCCAAATCAACCATTAGGTTGAGTTCAGGAACATCAAAAGGCCTGGAAGATCACTAGCATGGTAGACAACAGGAGAATTCCTCCCCTGGTGAGGAAAAAACTCCTCTGAACAGTTGGCCATATCAAGAACACTCTTCAAGAGGTAGCTGTGTACATGCCAAAGTCAACAGTCAAGAAAACACTTCACCAGTGCAAATACAAAGGTTTTACCACAAGATATCAGCCATTTTTTAAGTCTCAAGATCAGAAAGTTTGCCAAAAAAAAAAACATCTTTAAAAAGCTTGTACAGTTCTGGAGCACCATCCTATGGACAGGTGAGACCAAGATGAACTTGTATCAGAATTTGGGGGAGAGAGCAGAACAGATACGGAGACGGGAAGAGCTGCTCATGATCTGAAACTTAGCACCTCATCTGTGAAGTGTGGCCATATGGCCACCAATGAAATGGGTTCTTCTGTATTTATAAACGATTTAACTAATGAGAAAAACAGCAGGATGAATTCAGATTTTTAATAGGGCTGTATTATCTGCTCAGGTTCAGCTAGGATGGTGCTATATTGCGCAGATGAACAGTGACCTGAAGCATGCTGCAAAGGCAACCCAAGACTTTCGTGGAGTCAAGAGGTGGAATGTTCTGCAATAGCCAAGTCAATCCCCTGACCTGAATCCAAAGGGGCTTGCATTTCTCTTACAGAAGACAATACTGGTGGCAAAACACCCCCAAGAACAAGCAGGAACTGAAGACAGCTGCAGTAAATGCCTTTCAGAACATCACCATGGAAGAAACCCAGTGTCTGGTGTCTATGGGTTGCACTCTTTAGGCAGTCATTGACTGCAAAAGATTTGCAACCGAGTATCATAAATGCCAATTTAATTCATGGTTATGCTATTTGTCCAAATACGGCAGGGCTCCTCAAATCTGGCCCTGGAATACAAATTCAGCCCTGGTTTTCCATCCTTCCAGGGACTTGAGTGAACAGTTATTCCCTCTGATTGGCCTGACTGTCATCACACCTGACTCCCAGGTTTGGGGGGGTGGAAAACCGGCAGTTCTCGGCCCTTGATTTGAAGAGCCCTGAAATACGCTATATGACCAAATGTATGTGGACACTCCTTGGTTTCAAGCTGGTTATCGTGGCTTGACCCTGGCCCGTAAGTGCCAGCAAAGGCAAACGTTAATGAAACAGCATGCAATCACATTCCAGACTGGGGATCTCAAAATCTTGAATCTAAATCTTGGATCCAAACGCAGCCATAGTTTTCTTTCTTTCCAGGTAATTAACTAATCATCTGAACAATTAACACTTCTGATTGGCCCGACTGTCATTCCACCTGACTTCCAGTTAAAGGGAGAGTGGAAAACTAGCAGTTCTTATGCCTCGAGGACCTTGAATTGATGATTCCCGTATCAGCACTTCCTCTGTAGTCGGGCTCTTCTACATTATCCAGAAAGGGCCGGTGTGGGTGCAGGCTTTCATTCCAACCAAGCACTTACACCCCTGATACTACTAATGAAGCAGAGTCTTGGGGTTGATTAGTAGTATCAGTTGTGTAACTGCTTGGTTGGAATGAAAGCCTGCACCCACACCGGCCCAATCTGGATAATGTTGAATAGCCCTGCTCTATAGTTTGGTGAAGGCCCTGGACTGCTTCCATATGACAGTTTACACAACTGTATCAAGGTATAAATACTGACAAACCCGATGGTGTTACATATATAAACACACAGTTTAGCGACAGAATGAAAATTGGAAAGGCAACTTCAACATATTTGCTGGAGTGCTGGTTATGATTATAAAGAATTGCCAGAGAACACAAAATCTTAATTATCAAAGGCTGAAGCCAGATTATTAAGTCTGAAGCCGATGTTTGTCCATGAAAGGAACGCAGGGCTTAACCTTTCCGTTAAAGGAGAGGTACTTCAGGACCCATTGGGTTTGCTGGTTTAAGCCAAATTATCTCACCTGGTTTTGTCAGTCAGAATTCGTAAACGATACTCTGAAAAAAAAAAAACCTCACTGTGCCCCTTCCCAGCATGGACTGAAGATTGTGCTTTAGTCTGTTGTGCTTTTTCATGGGGTTCTCTTTTTCTTGTGGGCATCCGTGTAAAAATAAGAACATAAAATTGTATCAGGTCATGTGCACTTTATTCTTCACATTGCGAGTAATAAAATTCAGCCAGGGCGTGGGTTTACGATCTGTGACACCAGAGAGGCCTGCAGTACTGCTTCAGAGGGCTCATTTGTAAGTCTGCCCGAGTTCAGACAGCCAAGGTCAAGGGTCAGAGGGCATCTGGAACTCAAACCTCAGTATGAATATACAATTACACCACAAAACTGTGCTTTACCTTTTTTTTTATGAGCGATCGCTTTCACTAGGACATGACTTCTAGAGTGCAGACTATTAGCTCCAGTCTATCATTAATAAGCAGCAAGTGACCAACCCTGAAAGAAAAGTGAAACCTGTAATCATATGTGTCCACATGGGTCAGGTGTGTGTTAATCCAGGCATGGTGTTGTATTTCCTTTGATCCAAATTGCTGCCAAACACAAAAAATAACTGCCCTGGCGGCTGTTGCTTTAGGTAACACTATTTGATGACTCAAATGGTTTCAGTTTCCTTCTATCCAGAAACTGTTTCTTCCGGGGAATCCCTCATATGTAAAAAGACTTTAAATTATTCAATAGACCTGCAAACAGCTGAATTTTATTAATAGGAGACACAGAAGCCACATCATAGATTCACATTTTACTTTTACTGAGGAAAGAAGAAATCCTACAAATGTTTTCAAAGAACATGGGAACAATTACTCAGTTTGTCCAAGGCCCTATGTTGACCAGAGGAATTTCCTTTTGAGGTAAAATGAGAAACGATAAACAATTTTACCACTGGTGGTAAGTATAATGTTGTGCCCGGGAGCAATGCGCCTCTGAACTTATAATTAGACGAGTCTTGTTCCCATTGGATAAATAATAATTCAGCGACAGCTCTGTTTTTAGCCATTCATTCCACGTAAACATTTCCCAGAAAGCTAACATGTTAAATTGATTAACCAGGTCTTAGAGTTAGGTAGTAATTGCCCGGTCATTGCGATGATGACATGTTTACAGACATATCTGATGTTAGCCCTGGTGACATGCAGAGACACAACGGCAGTGGGTCATTGAAGGATCGCAAAGGGAATTGTCTCTGAGCTGTCCTGCATCAGGATAAAAGGCTAGACTTTGGGCTCAGAAATGGATAGTTGAGCCAAAGGACTAGTGAAAGTCAAATGTTTCAACATCAGCGACTCGCACTGTGTGACAAAATGGCTACCCATAGGAATGCAGGTTCAAGAGTGTCTTGATCAAGACTCTCTGAGGCTGAAAATTATAACCCTATTAATTTATTGTAGGCTGTCACCAGTTTTATTAAGGTTTTTTGTATTATGATTTGTGTAAATGTTCCACAGCAAGTTTGCTTAAGTAATTATGAAGTCATTACGGTTTTGTTATGGCAAAAAAAGATTAGCTATTAAACAATTGGAAGCAAAAGCATATCAGGCACGTGGATAAAGTAAACAATGTTTTAATCAGATCATCCTAGTGTGTTCTCCCCCTTAAGAAGCCAGTTGACTAAGGAAAAGTGCTCTTCCTATGTCATAACAGGAGTTAAGAGTCTAGTGTAGTCTGATTTTGGCAGCCTGGGGTAATAATTATGGCATTGGTGCACTTATGTAGAGCTTAACAGAGGTATTGCACAATGCTTCAAAAACCCACCAAAGGAAGGTTCCAGAAATCATTGTTTCATGGGCTTCAGTGTATTAGTGCCTGAAGTCTATCTGTTACTGCTGCTGACAGGTTAAGCTGTGCTGCATACATGAAAAAGCCCTGTCCTGGAGCACAGTCTCATGGGTAGTTATTTAGCTTTCCTAAATTAGCCTATTGTGAAAGAAGTACTCCCAACTAATATAAAGCGTACTCATTCACTGTTGCGTCAACGCAGTGGCAAATGTTTCATAAAATTCACAAAACATTATTGTAACATTGAGAGAAAACTTTTTTTTGTTTCAGTCAGCCAAGCTGGCCAAAACCATAAGAAACTAGAGGGCACTCAGAGAGTGCATGACCTCCGCTGTTGTGAAATTTGTTGGCGAGGGAAGTCGGATTTGGATTTCTCGTAACATAAAGCATTTGTACAGCATGATCTGACGGCTGATGTGGGTGTTAATGTCACTGATACCAGTTCTCAACAGCACTCTCTTAAGGCGTACAGACATTCTTTCATACCCTGGATCAAGAATATGCGTCGGATCTTCACCAAAATCATCACTTCCTCCGAAGCACAGTATCTATCAATGCAAAAGTTTTACTGACATCCATCACAAACCTTTTGAGATAGCCTCAAAACTGATGAACAAACAAAGAAACGCCAGTGAAAACATAGACGTGGTGGAAGTATAATTACAACTTGTCTATCTTCCGGCTGGACTCCCTGTCAACATCCTCGGGTTTCACAAGGAGGGGAGTAGCCGGCTAATTAGGGGACACTAGGTCATGTGCTTCATGTGATTCAGAGGAGCTTCTCTACAGTTTGAACTGGGAAATAAGGCTTATGTTAATGTACATAGACAACGAGGAGCTGTTTGTGCATATAATTGCCGCTGATACCGAGGTGAATATGGAAAAGCCAGCGTGATGACAAACCCTTTTCAGCCAGAGATGAAGGCATGGGGGGGGGAGCATTTTTTGCTATCCATTTGACATCTGTCACCAAGGTAGAAACACCCAGCGTTCACGCCTTCCCTTTAAAGGGGCCCTATGAGTACAGGGGCTATGCTGCTTTGTCTGTCTGGGGTCAAGATGCGTTAGTTATGTTCATCAGTCAAAGGGACAACAGCTAATCACATCTGACTCAATACATACATTGCAGGATATATGTCGGCATGGTTGACAGAGAGGTTTTCTTCGAAAAAGCAGAGGGAATTGCAACAGTCCGCAAGCGTGAGGGGGTGGTATTTTTCAGCTGTGTGCAATTCTGTATGTTGCAAGAGCCCACCGTCCATCATAAAACGGAGAAAATTGAATCGCAATGAGACTCGGCACAAGCCTGCTGCCTCGACTATGAATTACCTAATTATCTTACATCTGTTTAAGTAGAGCCTGATCTTGAAGCAAAACAAGTGGTTGTGTGGGAGGCAAGTTTGGTCATCAGATAGAGCCTGGAGGCAGGTACTGTACATTTGAGGTAAGGGGAAGATTCACCGAGCAGAAGGTAAAGAATTTACTGCCCTGGAGAATTTACTGTCTCTTTTTTGAGAGCCCATTTCACATTGGAAACTGAAAGGTAAACAAAATGCTTTTAAGAGAAAGGTTTTGAAAAAAATAATGAACTGATGTTCTTCCAGCCTAAGGTTATGAACAGGACAGACAGCTTGTTTGTGGTCAGTTCATTTTACTGTCACTGTTTGTGTGGTAATATGAGGCCAGCGAAAAAGCCAGGTCAGAGAATTTTATTTATTTATCCATAAATGTTATCATATACAACGTAATTAAAATGTGGGTTAGTGGGGATTTTTACTGCAACTTTGCCGCCACCATGAAGAGTCACGTAACTTTAATATTTGTATCCCACAATGATTCATGAGTTGCCATACACCCATGAAATAAATAACATCTGCTCCTCAGGTAAGATATTGCTGCTATATATACTCAAAATTTGATAGGGATCATAGGAATTTTTTTGTGAAATGACATGCAAATTTGGTAACTGCCACTGATGAACAATATATTGGATAAATGACATGCAGTCAGACACAAAACACATTTGCAAGTGCATTTAATGACATTAAATGAGCGTGCAGCCTCACACTTTTGGCTTTCACGAACACTTCATGGTTTCACCTCTGACATGTAAAGTGAAAACAGACAGTGTTCGTTTGATGTTTCATTACCACAGTTAATGTCAATAACGGGTATGGCCTCCCCTAGCTTCAATGACGGCTTGACAACGTCGGGTCATACTGTCAATCAGAACCCGGATGCTTGCAATTGGAATGTTCTTCCATTCTTCAACAAGGGCATTTCCGAGCTCTTCTAGAGTTGTGGGTTGTGCCCACGACCGAAATGGCGACCTGCAGCATGTTCCATACATGCTCGATAGGGTTTAGGTCCGGCGAACGCGCGGGCCAGTCCATGCGGACAATTGTCTCCTGCTCTAGGAATTGATTCACCACCCTAGCACGATGGGGACGGGCGTTATCATCCATCAAGATGAAATCAGGGCCAACAGCACCAGCGTATGGTCTTACGTACACATTGAGGATCTCATCCCTGTACCATACCCCTGTCATCGTCCCTCTCCCCATGACATGCAGGTCCGTTCTGCCGTTCCTGCTTATTCCTCCCCAGACCATAATTGATCCGCCACCATAACGGTCATGTTCGTTGATGTAGGCATCATTAAATCGCTCACGTTGTCTTCGCTACACCCGTTGTCTCCTGTCAGTAAAGTCCAAGCAATATCGGGACTCATCAGTAAAGAGAACTGGAGCCCAATCGTTGTGTGTCCATGTGACATGATCGTGAGCCCAATCCAAACGGTCACGCCTATGACGCGCGGTCAGTGGAATTCGAACACATGGCCTTCTTGAGTTGAGGCCGGCAGTATGAAGACGATTCCGTATCGTCTGAGTGGATACCCTGACCCCGAGGCGTTATGAAGGTCATTTAAGTAGGGTGGTGGCTGTCCAGAAAGGATGACGTCGTGCCTGAAGTGTGAGAAAGTGGTCTTGTCGTTGTGTAGTCGATCTCTGATGACCACCCCCATGACGGTGTTCTGCTGTACCAAACGTTTGATGCCGGTTCCACGCTCTGTTCACAACGCTTTGGCTGACGTTAAGTGCATTAGCAACGTGACATTGTGAGAAGCCAGAGTCAAGCATTCCGATGCATCTTCCCAATTGCTCTGAAGTCAATTGATGTCTAAGACGTTGAGGAGACATTGTTATTGCTAAATGTAATGTAAAAAATTTGGGAACTTCCAAATTTTCACCAACAAGCAACACACACGTCTGAGTTGAAATGGTGAAGTGTTAGTCAAAGCCAAAATGTGAGGCTGCACGCTCATTTAATGTCATGAAATGCACGTGCAAATGTGTTTTGTGTCTGACTGCATGTCATTTATCCAATATATTGTTCATCAGTGGCAGTTACCAAATTTGCATGTCATTTCACAAAAAAATTCCTATGATCCCTATCGAATTTTGAGTAGTATATATTTTATGATTCACGATTAGACATTTCATGACTAAATCATGATGAAGAAACGCATGCTTGTGCGCAGCGGATTCAAACATGGATAATGGTGTGCAGCATGCTTTTGTGTCAGAGCATGCTTTTAAATACTTGCAGAGTGCTGTGTTCTACTTGCGATTATGACATCACACATTCCAGTAACTATTGGCAGCTAAGGTAACGAAAAGTCTTCAGCTACATCCGCACTACCGTATTTTCATTTTAAGATGCATAACATCAGCTATGTTCTCCTTCAGCATCCGTTCTACTCCAATGTTTTTGAACTCCAAAACTGGAGAATTTGAAAACGCTGACCTCATTTCAGTTTGAAAAGTCTGACATTGCGTTTTACTGTAAGTGTTGACGGTGATCGTTTTTGTTTTAAAACGCTGATTTTAAAATGAAAATGTACTGGTGCGGATGTAACCTTAAAAACACTGGGTTGGGCTGCTGAGAGGCCCAATCATTTGAAGTGTGAGGTCATAAAATATTCCGATGCATTCGCTACAGGCGAATGAGAAACAGTGAACACTGATATCAAGAAAAAAAACATCCTAAACTAGAGGACACTCAGAGAGAGCAGACCTGAGACAGCAGGTTTTGATCGATTAGCACTTATAATCAGCTGCAGAATCCAGATTTTTTTAAACACCTCTTCCCATTCATACAGTCCAACTTCCCATAAATTGTTTTGGTATTCCTTTGAATAGTTCTTGAGCAATCCTGCTGAAAAACACACACATAAACACAACCATACATAGACGCAAAAGATTGTGGTATCTTCTGGTGGAGGTAATAACTTGCTTTTCAAAGTCTTTAGGTATGATTCTAGCATGAGGATGATTATTATGATCTGGTGTGAAAACTGAACGGAGACATTGCTCACTGTGATATCCCTGCGTTGATCTAAGAGAAAGGGTATTTCATTCTGGTGGGATGACAGTCAAATCGCTCACTGCCCACCGGTGGGTACAGCAACAATTAGCTCTCATAAATATAATTAAGGGTTCCCAATTGTGAGAAAAAGAAGACACAATTGCATTCATCATGTTCTCAAAAGACTGTGTGTGGTTTTTGTGGTAGTCTATTATTCTGAGTTGAGCCTTTATAATTTTTCATACCAGGAGACATGTCCTTTCAAAGTGTAATTCTAAGCAAAACATTTTTAAAGCAGCCCTGTCATGCTACATTGTCAGTTCATTGCGTGAGGCAGTCAGAAAATAAGTTGCACCCTTCAAGCAAAATAACTCCATGGCGATGGAATTACTAGATCGTTTCACTCCATATAAAACAAATTTCAGTCAACTGGGAGGGTTTTCACCACTTCCAAAAAACCCAGTGTGATTTACCATCCATTTCTCTGGAGTTAGAGCAGATGTTGATGAATGCAAGCACTGCTGCAGCTCTTGGTTTTGCTTAATGCAAACCTTTGATATTGTAGAGTAATTATGCAAAATGACCACATTAGCAGCAGCTAGTTACATGTTAATTTGATGTGGTGACCCTCCACTTAGTCTGATTTTTCTGATGTCTGCGGCACTGTCCATAATGACCTTGGACATCAGAAGGACACAGTCCCTCATGCAGGGGAGCAATTGTAGTTTGTGGAGACATTTTCCTTCACGTGAAAACACTCCTTCAGGTCTGAGGCCTAACATATTTTCATTTTAAAACAGTATTTAAAAAAAAAAAAGTTTGCATCCGCACTAAATTGCAGTCCCAGGGTTTCCAAACTAAAACAGTGTCAGGAGAATTTTTGAAAGCCTTTATTTTAGGGGTTTCCTTTGAACCCTGTAGTATATAAAGGGGTTGTGACCCCCACCTATGCTTACAGACAACTTACCGTGCTGGGGAAACCACATGATTATAAGCAAGGTCACGTGACAATCAAAAGAGTCACATGATCAAAGCCACATATTTGGAAGCCGGTTTTCTGGCATTTCGGAGTTTTCGCACATTCTCAATGCGGCCACTAAACCAGCCAATAGGGTTCAAAGGGTTAAAAACATCAAAGTATTGTGGACGTTGGGCGAAAACGTTGCAAAAGTTATGCACATTATAATGAAATCATATGAGTGTGGATGAACATCGCCTGAAATCACAAATACAGTGTAATGGAGTTCCGCGACACTGACCTAGAATGTTGGAAAATACAATCCGAATAAGTATGTGACTTAAAGGGTTAATCTGTATATAGCAGCTACAGGCCAAATCATCGAAACTAGATCTGATTGATCAGATGACTCCCACACCTCACCTGTCTCCTACAGCTTTGTGTTCAACATTATTATGATTGAAGAGTGTTCAGTTCCTAATCCATCATCATGAAGGCGATCGCTGGATATGCTGCTACAGGAATACTCTGTTCGAGTTTACTTCATACAAAAACAAGGACAAGAGACTGTTTTCACAGCCAAGTACACATGTACTCGATCACAGCGGGGCCGTGTAAGCACACTTTGCACATCAATATGCGGCATTATGCTGCGATGTAAGGGCACTAAATTCGCAAGTTCTTGATTTGTTAGAGGTCGTTCGAAAGGACTAGCAATTGCAATAAAGCTTTAGAGCTGTGTCCCATTTTTAAGCCTGTGTCTAAATATGAATGAAATCTTTATCTGAGGGTTCGACGGTGGAGTATTTGAACTTGTCAAATTTATGTGGTTTGATTCTGGAAGCGATAAAAATTATTTAAAGTGACCCAGATTGCAGTTAATATACAACCCCAATTCCGAAATAGTTGGGACAAAGTGTAAATTGTGAATAAAATCAAAATGCAATGACTTTCAGATCACATGAGCCAATATGTTATTTACAATAGAACACAGATAACAATTCAAATGTTGACACTGAAACATTTTACATTTTTCTAAACAAAATGAGCTTATTTCAAATTTTCTTGCTGCAACAGGTCTCAAAAAAGTTGGGACGCAGGCAAAAAAAGGGCTGAAAAAACAATTAATATATAAGAGAATCAGCTGAAAGAACATTTAGCAAGTAATTAAGTTAACAGGCATCAGGTGTGTAACATGATTGGTTATAAAAGGGATGTCTAAGAGAGCCTGAGTCTCTCAGAAGTAAAGATAGCCCGAGGCTCTCCAACCTGTGAAGGTTTGCGTAAAAAATATTGTGGAGTACTTTAAAAACAATGTTCCTCAACGTCAAATTGCAAAGGCTTTGAAGGTCTCATCATGGACAATGCATAACATCATCAAAAGATTCAGAGAAACTGGAAAAATCTCTGTGCGTAAGGAACAAGGCCGAAGACCTTTACAGGATGCCTGTGATCTTCGGGCCCTCAGACGCCACTGCATCACTCACTGGTATGATTCTGTCATTGACATTATTAAATGGGCCCAGGAATACTTCAAGAAACCACTGTCTGTAAACACAGTCTGCCGTGCCATCCACAGATGCCACCTAAATCATCATGCAAAAAGGAAGCCATTGTTGAGCATGATCCAGAAGCGCCGCCGTGTTCTGTGGGCCAAGGCTCATTTAAAATGGAATATAGCAAAGTGGCAAAGTGTCCTGTGGTCAGATGAGTCCAAATTTGACATTCTTGTTGGAAATCATGGGCGTTGTGTCCACCGGGCTAAAGAGGAGAAAGACCACCCCTCTGTTATCAGTGTTCAGTTCAAAAGCCAGCATCTCTGATGGTATGGGGATGCATTAATGCATATGATGTGGGACACTTGCATGTTTTAAAAAGCACCATGAATGCTGAAAGGTATATAAAGGTTTTAGGGCAACATATACTCCCCTCCATACGACATCTATTCCAGGGAAGGCCTTGTGTATTTCAGCAGGACAAAGCAAAACCACATACTGCAGCTATTACAACAGCATGGTTTCGTAGTAGAAGAGTTCCGTGTGCTGAACTGGCCTGCCTGCAGTCCTGATCTTTCACGGATTGAGAACATTTGGCGCATAATTAAATGTAAAGTCCATCAAAGGAGACCCAAAACTCTCCAGCAGCTAAAAGCCTGTATTAAACAAGAGTGGGATCAAATTCCAATGGCTAAACTCAAGAAACTTGTCTCCTCAATGCCCAGATGAGGGGATGCTACACCATGGTAAACAGGCCCCTGTCCCAACTTTTTTGAGACCTGTAGCAGCCATCAAATTTGAAATGAGCTCATTTTGTGGATAAAATTGTAAAATTTCTCAGTTTTAACATTTGCTATGTTACCTCTGTTCTATTCTGAATAAAATACTGGCTGGTGTGTTTTGAAAGTTAGTGCGTTTTGATTTTATTCACAATTTACACTTTGTCCCAACTATTTTGGAATTAGGGTTGTAGTTCAACCGCAAAGTAAATGCAATCCTTGATCTCCCTGAGCCTGACCGTAAAATGACTGATGTAGCTCAATCGAAGGCATAAGTGTAGCCACTGCTGAGGACTAGCAAAGGATGCAGTGTGTTTGCCTGCCACTCACCCATGGGATGCTGGGATATGTAGGCCGCAGGCCCCCCACTAGTCTGATCAGGAATAAATAGGAAAGACGATGGATGAATGGAAGTTGTGAAAAACTGGAGTACGAGATGAACCATATTGAACAGAACAGTTATCCATCCATACGGTATCTTTATATCGTTTCTTCCTGACTAGGGTCACGGGGTAGCTGGAGCCTATCCCAGCGGACTATGGGCGAAAGGCGGGGACACACCCTGTACTGCTTGCAAATTCATTGTGGGGCTCGCACACCATTCACGCAACATTCATTCACACACTCGTGCCTACAGCCTATGCAGAGTCTCCAGTTAGCCTGACATGCATGTCTTTGGACTGAGGGTGGAAATGGGAGTACCCGCAGGAAACCCTCTTGCGGTGAGGTGACAGTGCCGCCTATGTTGAAGAGTTAAATCTTGTTAAATCTGGAAATGTTAAGTCCTCTGCAGCCCCTGTGGAATCAGGCGCTGTTGACAGAAAGAACAGGCCGGCACAGTTTAATCCCTTTTTTCTTGATTGGTTGAGTCTGTCACAAGGCCTTTGGCTTTAAAGATGAAAAATTATAGTGACGGTACGGGCTTATTAACTTGTGCTCTCTGATCCTGCTGCTGAATGCTTGCCAAACTCAGGTACCCTCAGGGCAGACAGATCCCCCATAGGTGTGATGGCTGGTGTTTCGAGACGCCAAAAGCAGCAGCCGAAAGGAAAGGAAGTCCAGCAAAATAAGAGAGACAAACCAACAAAAAGGGAGAGAAAGAGACTCGCGCTTCCAACAGACAAAGATCTAGTCCGGGTACAAAAGGAAGCAAAGCGAGCAGGACTGAAACAAAATAAAGGGAAAATCTCGGTTACCGAGATATCGAGATAAGGCACCAGACTGTGCATAGAAAGAGAGAAATAACGAGAAAGTTTCCCTTGCTAACTAGCACTTTCCTCTTTGCAACTAATTCCTCAAATAATTCTCCAGCTAGAGACCTTACCGGCTAAAGTGCAAAGTTACACTGACACTCTAGCAAAGGCGACGAGGCGGAACTTGGGTTTAAATAGAGTCTGGGCGCCGCCCACAATTAATGCCAGCTGGCCAAAGAATTCGATAGTGGGCAAAACGATATCGTCCCGGAGAGAGAAAGAAAGAAAGCTCGGCAGCCTCCAAAAACCATGACAATAGGTGGTGTTGGCGATTTTAACAGCTTTGGACATCCCCCCCCGACTCACCCCCGAGGAGCCGGGGCATCGGAGTTTGTCCTCCACACCACCTGGTTACTCAATCCTACATTGCTGCAGGCAGGTTTTTTTCTGCGTTCATCTCACATTTAAACTGCCCTATGGCCCAGCTGCTCAACTCAGACTCGGATGGTTGATGATTCAAGGCCCAGTGCAGCCACTAACACATCAGTGTACCTGATGGGCCCTCAAGCAAGGCCCCTTAACCCTACAATATTCTAGGGTTTGGCCCCTGCTATGTTCAATCAAGGGCTAGCTGAAGATCAACTATTAGAAAATATGCTCTCATGTTCCACACAGTGATTTCAAAGGAGAAGCTTCTCGAGTTGAAGTTTATATGTGGGGCAGCATATTTCAATCTGGGAGCTTTAAGATTTCTCACTCATGAAATATGGTTCCATTAAATCGCACTTATTATGGTTTTTCATTATTTTAATGGCATTATGTGAATCATATCGTTTTTATGCGCATTTCAAAGGTCTGTGTTGGAAAACAACTCAAAGTCACCTCCAGAAGAAGCGCTGTCTGCCGCAAAACACACTGCTCTAGAGCTGACTGAAAAGCCCCAATAGCTTCTGGCCATTTTTTTCATCAATTGGTGATGTCACCATTTGAATTTTTTAGCCAAGCAGATAGTTCGGCATGCCCTTGAATCAAGTGGGTTCCGCCCACAATGCTACACCAGTATTTGTTTCTAAAGCTCATTTACACTCTGGAGTGGAAATCCATTTATGGTAAGGAGCGTGACATTCCCCCACCATGCGTGAACGGCGGACCAATCACAAGTGGGGGATCAATTTGACCAATCACAGCACACTGGGGTTTTTGGGAGGGCGGGGACAGGATCTCAATGGAGCGTTTCACTGACAGGTACTGCAGACATGGCCAGCATGAGAAAACTCAAGTGTTTTTTTAACAATGACACATTTAAACCTTTTTTAGTAGAGTTCAAGAATACAAGAATGACTAATGAAAAGTCACATAATAGGTGCACTAGAAAGAATCTGCATAGAGTTCCTCTATGGACACTTGCCAAATAACGCTCTTTTCTCAGGATGCAATAAGGGCCTCCCTCGTTACTTTGCCTTGAGCTTAAGGGGCACAAAAAGAGTGAGGGGATACCAGGGTTGGCATGGGAGATTCATGAGCCTGGGACAAAACTACATTATCACAAAACTCCAGGGCACAGGACAAATTTAAGTAAATATTTACTGTAAATACACAAAGATTATTGCCCCCTGCCCCAGTTTTGTTGCCCGTGGGGGACCATCCTTCTGTTTCTGCAAAACCCCTCGCAGAGCTTTGTAAATTTGAGCGGTTCCCAGTGCAATTTCTGTGCAGAATTTTAAAAAAAGCCCTATCGTATCAGGGCAATTGAATACTCTTTCATTTTTGAATGATCTCATTCGTCTCCTTCCTCATTTGAGCAGCAAGCACATGCTTGGTTCCAACAGTGTTTAAAAAGCCGTTTGTCTTCATTGCCAGATAAAGTCAGTTTAAGGCCTACCATCAGTACAAATGTCATTTGAAAGAGGAAGCCTTAGTTTTATTGCAATAGCTATTGCAGCTCACTGATATCAATAAATGTATTATTATATTATTGCATGTAGTTGAGAAACATTTAGGTACTCCTTATGGGCAATAGACAGAAGAGGGCTGCTTTGAGTCAGAGATGATAGTGACTCTATAAAGGAACTACTCCACTGGAACAAGTGATAAAATCTTCAAGGAGCTCAACCTCATTCAAGTTTTTCTGCTTGAGGTCAGATGCCAAAAAAAGCAAAGTCGCAATATATGAGTCAAATAATAGCACAGGGCAATATGATGTGCTTTGCTAATCACATCACGGGCATGTTATAGTTTTCTTATCCGCTGAGTTTACTACATAATCACCTGACCAGGATTACCCAGATTATGGCTCAAACTCTGACTTCTATGTACCTTTTAAACTCATTGAGAAGTTTTTTTTTTAAATATATTTTAGCATTAGCAACTTTGCCGTCTCTCACAAAAGTGTCTGAACACCGTAAATCTCTCCAAAGTGGCCAGGACAGTTTTTAATCACATAAAACCTATGGACCCATACATGGGTCCGTCAAGTGCAGCTGGTGTATTCAAACCTGTGGGATTTCAGGTCTATTTTAAATTCTATCAGAGATCCCAAGGTTTCCAACAATCCCAAACATGTCCTGCTAAATTTCAGAGAAAGGTGTATAAAATTATGTACAAGATCTGGATAGTTTGCATTTGATGTAATGCTGTGGCCATAAAAACATGGTGTCCGGAGTTTGAATATGTTTCTCAGTATAAGTGAGATCTAGCTTTACTAAAGCACAGCAACCAGCAGATAAAGAATATGTATATGACATTTGTCCTACAGTATGAAAAAACTGACTTAACGGAAAACATAAGTGAAAATTTAGAGTTTAAGGGATTATTGAACATCAAAACCCCATGGGCCAAAAGAAGGGTGTTGCATTCGCATGAAATATAAATTCGTATCGAAGACATATTTCCATTGCCCCTAAATAAACAAAATGTGAACTGCATCTGAAGACTTTTGAAAACTACTATAATTATCATTTACGAACTGAACTCAAAACAGGGCAGAAGAACAGAGGCTATAGGCTGGGTGTGTGCCACAAAAGGGCTGATGGGGGCAGAAAAGGATAAAGATTTTAATTAATTTTGAGCACAGCAACATTTTTCTTTCCCAGGATGAATTCCCTGATCCATTGGCAGTAAATGGAGAAGTTCAATAATTACAGTGAAAGATTTCTGAAGTGTTGTGCTGTTTCTCTCTATTCTCCAGACTCTGCATTCATTTCTGAATGTATGATTTTCAATTAAAATGTTTTTTTTTTTTTAAAGTGTATGAAATATTCAATAAATAAATACAGCGCAAAGACAGTTGTTTGGAAAAAAAATGTGAAATTATAATGTCATACGTTGTTCTAATTTTATAAAATGTTATTGTATATCCATTGTCATACGTCATAATTCAAACCCCTAATCCTAAACTGTAACCATAAACCAAAAAAGCCCTCAAAATAAATTGATAAAATTGTAAAAAAAAATAAAAAAATAGTAATAATAATAAAAAAAATCAAAATCCAACTTCTAAAAAAAATATAAACTTTTAATTGAAAAAAATTATAGGACATCTGTCATGTGAAAAAAAAGACAAATTAAGATTGTGAAGAAAATATATACTGAGAATGAATCAATTACACAAAAATAAAAACGAAACATGCGTTAACCCTAACCATAATCCCCCATGAACACAAACACATACAGTACTGGTACCAAACAACCAGCCTGCAATCAGCTTCCATCTACTGTAAACTGTTTAGAGCGACAATCATATCAATATCAAATTTTAATTTGATAACCAGTCAGGATTTTCTGTGGGTACCGTATTTAAGGTACAATTTGATCATAAGGCCATTTTGTGAATGAGACCCTGGGTTTGTGTTTGGCCTGAGTGACTCATCCACAGAAACTAATGAGGCTCAAACCACAGCAGGCCTCTCCCATTAAAAGTCATTAGTTCTTATAGCATCACTTAGCTGGCATATTTAATTAGAAATTGTGTAGTGGCAGAAAGTGAGAATTGGATGTAGAAATTAGCTGAAGGGAAAGCGCCTGGTGGGTGGACGGAACACAATCCCTGTCCCTGTCGACTGGACTGCTTTAGGCCTCTTTTACCGGCTAATTATTGCACATTGAGCAATTATTTTTTTCTTCACTGATTAAATAGCAAGGGTGGTCCTTATGACCGCAAGGTAGGCAACCATATTGTGTTTTTTTTAATTTCCAGACTTCCTGAAGATGAAGACATGGAAAGCCTTCTCGATGGCTTCCATACTCAACGTCTAAACTGAAAATTGCATCATTAGCTGGTTACTGACACTAGGGAGGGGTTAGACTGTAATTGAAGCCCTGTATGCAAAAAACTACCTACGGTCATGAAATCGCAAGTGCTACCTAGGTCATGAAATCGCACTTTTGAGATTTTGGGGGTCGATGTTTTCAAAACATGTGACAGATCATTTTTGGTTTTTTACTGGTAGCATGTAATGAAGTCTATTGCTGTTTCCAGGGGTTATAGAGAGCTGGCAAACACTTTTTTGTGTAAAAATACTTACATTATGAAGAAAATAAGAAAATTAGTTTCGGAAATTGGGACTTTTTCTGCTAAATACCTAGATTTAAGTACATTTTACCTCTAATAATGGCTGGACTTGAGGACTTTTAACAGATGAAGTCAACTGACTAGCCTTCATGGTCTCAATTTTCACGGCTAGACACGTGACACATACTAGCATTTTGATTGGACAGTCATGGACATAGGTATTTCTTGCTCAAACATTATGGGGTTGGATATTTCTTGCACTTAAGTTTAGTGAATTTGACAATGGCCACACACCAATACATAGGACTTGAGTACTTCCTCTGAGAAATCTTCGGTATCAGATGATGCCCTGGCCATTGAGGCTTTTAATACTGGTGTTTGCTCATTTTTTTGCAAAATGTGAGTTAAGTAACTCTTGCACGCAGGTCTTTAATTTAAGATCCATAATCCTAATTCCAATTTATTTGTAAATCTGGCTGTTAATGCCCACCCACCCATCCAATTTAATTGCTATTGGCCCACTGCATCGATGAGCTGGGCTATTATTTTCCAAATCCACGACCAGAGGCAAACTGTTGAGAATGAATGCAGGGTACTGTCAGGGCCTGTGAAGCCTCTAGAAATTACTCCCCCATGTGTTGCCCCCCTGCTGTTCCCTACTGTCTAATACCTCCACTAATTACCCCTCTCCCCCCACTCCCAAATGTTCCCCTCCAACCAAAACCCCTTAATCATTACACCCCAGTTACACAAAAAAATAGAAAAAACTATCATGATTATATTTCTTGTTAAGCCTTATTTGAACTGAAGAGCTCTCACACAATACAATAAAAGCCAATTAGTGAAGTCAAGTGTGTGAATGAGAGCACATTGGATTATGAGAGTAGGAATTATGGACCCACAGCTCCTCTCTGTAAGAAGCTTTTGTTTCCTATAATCATATTTCTGAGCCCCTGTCTGCCAGGAGCGTGCCCACCTGGAGTCAGGCGAAAGAGGATCACCACGGCAACGGGCCAGCTGTCACTCAAGCCACCAAGCTTCGGGGAATGTCAGAGCTTAGGCCTTGGACACGCCCACTCCAATGTCCTCTCTACATCTGAAGTACGGCCTCTCAGTCATGGATTACTGTTAAGTCATCCTGAGAAAACCGGCAAAGCACAAGTGTACTGGACGACATAAATACTTAAGTGAATTTACAAGAATTGATCTCCTTTTTGCTGTCCCATGCAGTGCATGTTTCAGCATCGTAGAATATACTGCTCTTTACAGTAAAACCAGAAACTCATCGTTTCCTGCAGGGGCACAAAATTTTATCTTTAGGAGGTTATATATTTTGCACTTTTTGGTGAAGGGGGAAGCTGTAGTAAGTGCACTACCTTCTAAGGTGATGTACAGCTCATTTCTAACCAGAAAATTGGCCCCAGATCAGTTGTACAGATGGATGGTAAATTCTGCAATCCCACATTATGGGGTGATTACGAGAGCAGACGCAGTGTCTGGTTGGGAAGATGGGAATATTAGGGGCACAGTTGCCTAGGACACATTTTCTCTGGCCTGGCCAGAGAGGGCCCAAGTGTAGGGGGTGTTAAATTATTTTACAATTTGTTTCTAAATACTATAAATATTGTATACTGGGGAGTGATATGTTTTGGACCAAGCTTGAGAATTCATAGCTTTGGCCCTGATCTCTGGAAAGTTAATCGGTCTACTCTTTACAAGTATTTTATTCTTATATATTTAGATGAGCTATTGTATTGCTGCGTGATAAATAACACAAAAATGAAGACAAAAATCGTGTTATGCATTTCGTCATGAGTTATCAATGGGGAAAGAGTTTCATCAAGCAAAAAAATAAAACAAGCTAATATTCTCTACTGGAGACATTTTAAGACTCATCACAGGAAAAAAACACTTGTTTGCACAAAATAAGTGTGCATTAAGGGTAACATTTTCCATTAAGGAAAACACTCACGAGTGAAGAGATTGGTTTAATGTGTTATCAGAAAGTGGCATTTCCTGTTACACTGTTCCTGTTTCCTGTGTTCCTGTTGCAGTCTTTGTTCCAAGCTATGAGGAAAACTGTAAATTCATGTAAACTTTATTTTTAGATCTGCTGATGCAAAAAGGGCTGGCTGCATGCAGGTTCTTACTACTGATTCAGAATAAAATCATCCGTCAGCGTGTGATCGAGACAGCGACAGGGGTAGTTCTCTCATAAAAGCGGAAGTCGCACTGAAGAAGGAGCCAATTGTTTTAACCCAACAGGGCCCTGTTAGCACATCGCAATATAATGAGCACCAACCCGGAAATTAGCGGCGAGGAGATTACGGAGACAGACAACCGTTGGAAGCGCGCCCCAGAGCAAGCCAGGGGGTCAAAGTTCAGCCAGGGGTCCCCGGGTCAGCAATCAATCAGAGGGGTTTGGGGGAACCCCTTCCCCCCCAGTGGCCCCAGGTTTCGCCCAGCTCTTACTCACCACAGCAGTGGGCTTTACCCCGCGTTATACAAGGACAGGCAGCCCTGCTGACCTCACAGAGGGAAACAGTTCCTCGCCAGGCACAAAGGGCCGCTGTTACCATGAGCCCCGAGCCGTAAGTTCCCTCCCAGAGCGTCCACCAACTTCCCATAATTCCGAGCGTGGGCCCAGGTGAAGAGAAGGGCTCTTTGTTTCGGTTTCGGCCCCACTTGTTGATTATCTCCCAGGTAACAGGCTTCTACGGGTGGCCGAGGATTAGAAGGTGCAACCTGCTCTCCAGCCAACCTCAACACAAGCTTTGTCGTCCAACGAGTGCAAAAAAATCTTGTATTGTCATACTACGCCGCTAGTAGAAGCCAGGTCTGTTTACTCACGTGTTGACGGAGTTGTGGAGGGGTACTGAGGGGGTCACAACCAGCACTCATGACACAGCAACAAACAAAAAAAGGTTATAATGAATGTTCCAGTCTTTCATTTAGTGTTAAAATCATACTTTTTGTTCTTTCAAGTATAAAAAAAGTTTTGTTCGCCTTAAGCTATTGTTTGCCTGACAAGTGAGATTTTCTCACCCCAACTGACAAATCTTGAAATGAGTCAAACTCTCTCCACCAGTGTCGGTATTTCTGTCTTATTAAGATGGAAAGAAACGGTAATAATATTTTATGACTAACATACTTCATACTTGTTTGGCTTCACTTTTTGCTGTTTTTTTTTCTCACAGGAGTGCCTTCACGGCCTGGAAATTGGAAGAGCGCATGGCGGTACAAGGGGCAGTGACGTGCACCCTGATTATCGAAGACACCCCCACTCAGGGGTCTTCAGCCCACCGCATCGTGTAACAGAAGGAAAAAGAAGTAGGTGGCAGTCAGGGCAGCTTCAACCAGAGGAAAACCATGGCTACCCAAAATCTGGAGGAGGCCATCGACTGCAGGACCCACAGCCAAGAAAACGAGGCTATGGGGGCTTCCAGACTGAGAACAAAGATGCCGTAACGGTGTTGGGGAAGCAGGCCTGGGACCTTTGTTGAGTTGCGCTGGAAAGTTTCCGCTTTGAGGCCGCAAAGCTGGTGAAGGAAATGTGTACTTCATCCTGCATAAGGAATGTCCAATCCTGTTTTTTGAGATCTACACTTGTGTCGGTTTTCACTCCAACACTAACTTAGCACAACTTGGATATCTCAGGGAGCTGATAATTTATAGATTTGAAAATGCAAGATTTAGGGATGAAATGGAAACTTTCAGGATGGTATATCTCCTGGAACATGGTCAGCCAGCCTTTCTCCAAACAATCTGACATCAACCTTCATTTTAACCCTAATTTGGCACATGTGATGTTACTAATCTGCAGCTCACCGAGACCTCTTACAGCTGAATGACGTGGGCTTTTCGAGGGTTTAAATAAAAATCTACTGGAGGGTCCAGTAGATCTTTGGAACTATGGATACCACTGCTGTGTAGAAACTCTATGCAGCAAGTAAGCCCACTCCCACCTATAACCCATACTACATCATTGTTCAGAATTTGCTCCACATTACAGTCAGTAAGTCTGAGGACAATGATAGCATATGAAAAGACATCAACTATAATTCCTACATGTTTTACAGTATATGAAATGACTGTATCCACCTGTATTTAAAGCTGACAGTCTCTACTTGAAAATATAACAAGTCCAACCTGAGGATGGGCACCCCAGGCTATGTGCAGACCTCTGGGATTCGCACACCACACCTCTGAGCTAACTTGCCAAAAAATGCTCGTAAACAAAAAATTGCTCAGAAACTGTCCGGAAAAATTGAAAAATCAACTTCGTCAGTCGCTGCATATGATAATGCTCAATGCCCTCATGCAGATTCAGAGAGACTGGCCAACTGATTGAGGAGAAAAATGGATTTAGACAGAACAGATGGACAGACAAGAGTTCTCCTCATTTTATAATAGAATGCAGTGCTAACTAGCAAATAGTGTCAGTGTTGCTGACAGCGCTATATAAATTGCAAACAAGCTCTCAACCAGTTTCAGGTCACTGTTGAAATAACATACACAGAGTCACTGAGATAGCATCGTACCATAGCGTTTTATGAAAACAAAAACATACATGCATACAAGCATTAACAACCCTTAACGCTTCCTTGGGAAATCGTCCTTATGACTTAACACTGCGGCACATTTTTCAGTCTGAGAATTGTTTTTTCCCCCATGACAAGTGGTTCATTTACGGGATGATAAGCACATGAACTTTTGCTCATCCGTTCAATAACGCCCAGAAGAAATAATACATCAACAAAAGGAATTGTGTAACCTGCGCATAAATATTGCAATATCTGAGGCCACGCAATTATACATGAGCGAATATGATTAATATAATGATGTAAATAATATAAATAAAAATAATGAAACGGCATTTGGAGAAAAGGTCAGGGCAGAGGCGCATCTAAATCTACTGTTGGCAGCCTTTCCTCAGCCTTTTGTGCAATCAGCTGCAATTTTAACCCTTAGAGCGCTGAAATAAATTTTCAAGAAATTATAAATTAAATAATCTTGTGCTGTTGGAAACCTATCATGTGTTACTACCCTGCGGGAGCTCTTTTAAACAAGCCACCTAATGAAAGGTTTTCAACAGCTTTGAATTTGATATCTTACATCATTGAGCAACACTCAGGCTTAATCAAGATTTGTAGTTCCTTGACTTTCTAATACTGCAGAAATTCTCCTGATCTCATTAGAATAACCTATTATTTATCCCTTAAGGTTTCTCGTTTGATCACAAATGCGTGAAACAATGGTGTTAACTGGGTATGCTAATGTTAATAATCACTTCCGGTGATTGAAAGCAGAGGAGTTTTACTACAGTAGCTTAAAAGTTTCAAGAGGCAGCAAAAAATGTACTCTTCATAAGTTAAATCAATTTTCTGCCTTGAGAAGAGGAACAAAAGGATGTGTTTGTGGTCAGAGTGAATAAAAAGAGGATTGAGGCACACACAGCTATGTCTTGACTGAACAGAATTATTTTTCAGGATTACTAGATAGGAGCCCAGGGATGAAATTCACAAGCTTTGCATTTTGCAAGAGACTGGCGCAGGTAAATGGCAAGATTAGCTGATAATTTCGCTAACTCAGTGACATAATTGGAGAGAAGGGCGGGCCCGCTTTCTGTCGAGAATCCATGGGAACGTGCGTAAGGTATGAACACACGCCCACGCGGCCCCTCTCACAGGCCAGCTTTAACTCCTTAAAAATCAGATTAAAAGATTAGAACTGAAGAAAAATATGTGCCTGGGATCCAAAAACCTGTCAGCTTCGTAAGCACCAGTAATTCCCAGAGTTCTTCACCCCAGTGTTTCTTCACCGTCGGCTGCCCTCCGCAATTTCAAAGATTTTGTCTTGTTTCTGGTACTCCTGACCCCCAGCTGCATGACCAGGGTGTAAAAGTCACGAGGCAGTGTTGTAACACACCCCGCCGAGCCAGAACTTGGAGAACGGTTTTGCCAGCATCGCCCTCCCAATCTCAGAAACTTTGAACCTACAGTTCAGTGAAGTGAATTACAGAATGCTTAAATATTATGAATGAAAAATTTAGCAGGCAATGACGAAACATTAAATTTTTTTTTTAGTGTCGTTTAAACTGGGATCACTCCCACAGCCCAGATATTGACATCCTCTCCCCACCACTGACCTGACTCTGACCCCCGACCGCCCCCACAACCCCCCACAACCCTCCCAACCCCACCGCCCTGTTCATAGAAATTTCTAGAAACCAGAGATGGGGACAGAGCAAGAAAAAGAGAGACGTATCTTCCCCCACACAAGCATTATCCCCACATTATCTACCACCCACCCAAGGAAATCCAATCAACCCCCCCTCCTCGATTTCCCCACTCACCGGACAGGCTGATGTCTGTGACAGGTGCTGCAGCGAAGGCCAGCGCCCCCTGTGGATGGTGGCTGAGTGGCAGTGCAATGGCAGTTCACCATGTTGTCTGCTGTACACTAGGTGTGCTGTGCAGCGCTAGACCAAAGAATTGATGGGAAGGTTTACCCTCAGAGTGCTAAATGCAGCTATCGTTGCACACTGATGTAAGATATCAAAATCAAAGCTGTTGAAAACCCATCACATGGCAACTTGTTTAAAAGAGCAACAAGTTGACACATGATAGGTTTTCAACAGCATAAGATCATTTATTTACAAAATTTTGAAAATTTATTTCAGTTCTCTAAGGGTTAATTGATTGCCGCTGAAGTAGTGAAGATAAAACAGATGTAGTACACAAAATTTTTTTGACTTATATTAAGAGTCAAAGTCTTATTTCTATCACTTTTTAAAATTTTAAATGAGATAAGAAATCCACCAGTAAGGTGAGATAATTTGACTCATTTCAAGACTTGTCAATAAGGCGACACAACAATTCTTGTTTGAATTTATTTCCCCTTAAATGAGCTCAATGTTAGAGAAAGCATTACTTTCACACTGTAGGACAATGTCACATATGAAGACCACAAAGGAGAAAGATCAATTACGAGTCCAAATTTAGCATTTTTGTATATTTTATATATTATATATTATGATGATATTTATGAAAACATATAATATAAATTATATTTTTTGCATATTTTTTCAGTGCTTTGTTTCTAAGATCGTTTTGAATTTTTAACTGATCTTTTCTCCACAACATGAAAATGCAATTGATCATTTTTCCACTGTGGTCTTCATTCTGTATCTGTTAGTTCCAGTGATTCACTGAAGCTACCTCACACTTATACTGAGGGGAAATATTCTAACCCAGGATGCCATGTTTTTTATGGCGGCATACATCAAATGGAAAATATCTAAAAATTATGCATCATTTTATACACATTTTCCTGTAATTAAGCTGCGGATCTTTTGGAAACCTTGGGATCTTAATTAGAATTTAAAATAGGCCCGAAGTTCCACAGGTTTGAATAAAGCAGCTGAATTTTACAAATCCATATGAGTCCATAGGTGTCCTGAGACTAAAACAAGCTTTTTCTGACCTGACGATAAGAAGTAGGATTGTACATCTTGTAATACTGCAAGACTAAAACTCTGAAGACACTTTTTTGGAGTGAAGCATATCGCTCCAGAGTGAATTTTACTCTGAGTCCGAACAGCTGGTGTGTAGCGTGGGTCTTCCCCACTGATATCTACATCTGTTGAAATTTGCATGAGTTTTGTGGAACCGGAGGGGGAACCCGGACATCTGTTTATCCGTTTGCTGAGGAGGTGAAGCAGCTCCACTGGGGATGGGTCAGGAGTCTCCGAGCCATGCCAAGAACTGGTAGATAACATGCCGTGGAGATAACTTGGGTTCCATTTCCACAAACCCAAAAATTATCTTCTCGGCTGGCTACAAATGAAAACTGTCCTGTGCTCGTATACAGAAGTTATCGACGTGCTAATTTCACCGGGGTGCTGGAGCGACTGGGTATTCTTTCAGTATCGCTATCATTTTCAACACCGATTTCCTGCCGAATCGACATTTATCTCGTCTGCCAAGGGGTCCGAAGACATTTTATGAGTATTGTGTCACTATTAAGATAGATATTCTTCAACAGGGAGTAAAGCTACAGTTGGAATCCAAAATACACCTTCCAGTTGTAAAGATGCCGACAATTTAATGCGCCCGCTGAAGAGACTCCCGATGGGAAATTTTATCTACAGTTACATATTACATCCCAAACCCACCCTCTTTACCCAGTCACCTCAAGAAGGGACAAGGCAATATGTGTCGGGGGGGGTCCAAATATCCCTCCAAAAAAATGACTGCCCATCAGAGTGTCTCACACACATTTCCCCAACATAACTTTTTAAGGACTGCAGGGGATGGGCATCACAGATCTGGAGAGACGACGGAGCCTGCAGGTAAATTAGTGGCCTCCATCCATTCAGTAGGCAGTTAATGTGAGTGATCTTCAGCCAAAGAGGGCCTTTAATGAATCACTTATGCGGAGATGAGCTGAAAGCCACCAGCAGACAGTCTGCGGTCTCCCAGGACGGGAGTTAGGCCTGCAGTCACTGACGGCGTGAGCCGATTCTGCAGCCCTGCTGACAGGCTTCAAGAAAGACTCCTGATCCTGCGGGAGCCATTTCCTGTGACCTTTAACCCCTATTTATGTGTGAATTCCCCCAGCTGTGCACGGTTTATTTGCCGGCTTGTGTGTGTGTTTGTGTGCGCGTGAGGGTGCTCCTGTATTTGAGCACGTGCATGTGTGTGTGTGTGTGTGCATGTGTGCGAGCAGGAATGTGAGCGTGTTTGTGCGTGCACATACACGCCTGTACCAACTGTTCCCACAAGTGTATGCATTCATATGTGTGTGTGTGTGTGTGTGTGTGTGTGTGTGTTGCGTGTGTGTACTTTATTCTGTGCAAAGGGCAAGCTCTAGGTCTGGGGTTACAACTGGACTAGGTCTAGTTCAAAGGTTAATAGTAGAATTAAGGTTAGGTGTTAAATTAAACTTAAAAAAAAGATGGTAATTAACAATGTCAATAGCGTGAGAACTTTAATATGCTCCCCCACCTATAGCCCCTCTGCTCCCTGTTTGTATATTAATTAACTAATTAATTATGTATTTATTTTCCTCCATTCACTCATTAGTTGTATGTTTGTATGTATATATGTAGGTGTGGTTATGTGTATGTGTGCGTACAGGGTTGATATTTTGTGTATTTAGTATTATTTCCTCTAAATACCTCAGTTATTTTAATCATTTGCCAATCATTATGTGATAAAGATGGAGTATATTACTCTGTATACTTCTGTGATTTACCTTTTTTTGTTTTTCCCTTTTTACCGACCTTTTCTTGACATCGATGTAAATTCACCAATGATCAGTCAATAAATAATGTTTTAAAAAATTAAGCTTGTTAATTGATTTGTTTTGGGGAGTTTTTAGGTTAAGGTTAAGAAAACCGTTAGGAAAACGGTAAAGATTCTGAATGATTTTAAGGTTTGAGGGCATGAATTTTGATACTAAATCCTATGCATGGGTGTGAGTATGTGGGGATGTGTGTGCATGTGTTTGCGTGTGTGTGGGCATGTGTATCTGTGCTTATGGGTGTGAATGTGTGTCTGTGTTCGCGCTTAAGTGTGTGTGCACTTCCATGTGTTTAGCATGACCTAACGCCTGAACAAACAATATTAAGGCAATTAAAGTGTTTGTTGACACAGGACCGACCCACAGGACTGAGCATCAGGCCAATCAGAAGCCACTGTTTACAAGGTAATTCTGCCTGAACTAAACAGGCCTCGTGTTGAACATTTAAAGAATGAAGTTCTGGCCCCTGGTATGAGGAAGTGGATATTTACTTTGTGATGACATAAAGGCACTATGGGTGACATTACTCACATTCAAATTCTTTAGTGGATTACCAGCACTGCCTAATATTTTGAATGTTATTGAGTCATTACGTTTAATATGTACCACAAATAACTTATATATAGCCTATATAAAATAACAACCGTAGAGAGTGATGCAACGAGCGAGTGTAGCATAGAATCTGTATGTTGCAACAGTGCAGAAAGCCTGAACGGTGATAAAATCTGTGTTCAAATCCTGTGATGTGATTTAAAATCATTTTTCCCTCTAAAGTAAAAAAAAAACTTTGTTTCAAGCTACTTTTTCCGCGCAAAGTGAAATTTTATCACGCCACCGACACATCTAGAAGTGAACGCAAAAGTGTTACTGCCTTTTTTCTTTGTCCTGCTTCACAGAAAAGTAAGAACATATTTCAAACATAAATATAAAAAATATATTAAGTGCTTCCTGAGGTTGACTTTTTTGAGTTTTTGGAGCATGGTGTATCAGAGCAGCCTGCAAAATGGCTGTAAAGGTCATTTCCACCCTTCGATGTTCTTGCCTTTCATTTAAAAGCACGATGCCGCTCCCGTTTCTGGATCAATCAAGGTGGAGTCAGCGGTGCAGGACAGCATGCGGTGTTGGTGGGCGGGGTCGAAGGCTGAAGGATGGTCCCTCCGACAGGACAGGCGGGGGACGGGGGAGGGGATGGGTATGTGAATAAAACATGCGCGTGCTGACTGTGCATTTCGCGATGGACCCTGTTGCATTATTAATGGTGGCCCGTCTTAGAGGGGTGGGGGTGGTCTGGGAGGGAGGGTGGGGTTAGGGGTGGGGTGAGGTGGGGTGGGGGGGTGGACGCTGAGATTTTAAGCACGGGAGCGGCCTGACGGTTTTCAGAAGGAGAGCGTGAGGTAATTACCCAGTTCCTCTCCGTCTTACGGATCGATGCCCTCTCAGGCACCAGGGTGGGGCTCGGAGGAGGAAGGACGACACAGTCAGACCCTCTGGGATGGAATCTGAATATGACCCAGCACCTCTCCCGGGACAGAATGGGGTGTGTTATGTGTTTAAGGGCAACATTTTCTCTCTAAATGCTATTGTTCCGAAGTTATGCACTTTCTTCTGTTGTGAAGGTTGTAATTCCTTCGCTCTGTGCTGCTGTTTTTTATTGTAATGCTTGTGTTGGATGTTCTTTTGCTTCTTTTAACCTTTTATCTATGTGTAAAGCACTTTGTAACCTTGGTTTTGAAAGGTGCTTTATAAATAAAACTTTCTTACCAACTTACTTTCTCACGTACTCAGAAACCAGAGCACGAGTGTGGGGATTTGGGCTTTTGAGACTATGCTTGAGATGTGTGCTTTAGCCTGCATGTGGGGAACTGGGAAGTGGTACCCTAATTCGGGGGTGTGACAAGGTAGTTCTCCACAATTTCTGAATGCATTAAGTAAAAATGGACATGTCATGACACCTTATGATTTTAAGATAAAGGCTGTTCAAGTTTGGGCACTTTTTACTTGATCTGCGATTATGATTTACGTCTTATGTGATTCCATTGAAACTAACTGGTGAATCACTCTAATTTTTTGACATCAAATGCATTATAGGTACATACAAGAAACTATAACAAAAAGTTAAAAAAAAGTCCAAGTGTCATGAAATGTCAATTTTTTCTTGAGGCGTTCACATTTATGAGATAGAATATCACTCTGGACTCCACAACTTTTGTGTGGCCTTTCCTGTTGTGCGTCTGAAAAATCATCACAACCTTTCACCTCACTACAGGTGAGATGCCCAGCACTGGGGTGGACGTTCTGGCAGTTTCTGGCATTTTCACGCTGACACTGACTCCTCATACCTGGCCATGGTTTTTCGGCTGTGCGCCACACAGCGCAGTCGATAACTATTTTTACAGTGACGCAATCTTTTTGCTTCTGGCGCTGTTGTCCGGCACAATGCTGGATGACAAAATAATGAATGTGAGGTTAAAGTACACACTGTGAGTCATAACCAGCAGGTATTAACATCTATATAATGGGAAGCACAACAATCGCAGCCCTTTTTAAGCTGCATCAGTGTCCAAACACTTATGGACTGGGGGGGGTTTGCACACCCAAAATGGCTGCTTTCACTCACACACTCACTACACAGGATGATCTGTCACAGGACCCTGCTAGAGATTCCAGCTCAAGAACCCAGCTGATTTACAACCCGCCCTTAAATCGCAGCATTAATATTTTAAAGGCCTCTCCTTTATCGGCGTTTATAATATTTCTGTCGCGCTGCTTTAGGCGCCTGTCAGAATCTGGGACCGGCAGGTAGTCCAGGTTTGTCTTCAGGGAAAGAGAGGGCTAAGCACTGCTTTCTGTGGCCCCTCTAAGATGAAGTTGCTTGTTTCAGTGAGGGAGTGGTGCGCTCATGGCTAAGAGGAGGATATGTCTGTTAGAATCTGCAGAATCATTCAGGAAAGTGACATTACAGCGCCACCTGGAGGCCGTATGTGCAGTAACGAATTTAATCATGGCTTCATGCATCTCTCTACATAAATATACATCCATGCACACCTGCCCACTATCTGCAAATCCGAATACAGACAAATATATTCATATTGCAGCATTCATGTACACCATCATGCATACGCACAACCCAAGGAAATACAAACGCACATTATTATGTCTGTCTGTACATGACCACATGCACCTATACATACATATACACACATGCACAAACAAAAGTACACACAAGCACGCATAGATGCTTGAACACATATACAGGAGCATTTCCCGACTCATAACACAGATTCTAAAACACATCTTCATAGCCCTGTCTCCCTGATTTCAGTGTAGTTTTATCTGATGTCTAAATAAACTGCCCAGCATCAGCTATATACTGTAACTAAAGGGGCTCCCAGCTCGATCACTGCTCTTCATCAACATGTGACTATCGTCCTAGCAAACATACAAAGATATGTCTTAGATATAAAGCCAGATATGGTTTATATTCCTAAGATAGATGCAATCTCGCAGTCCACCAGTATCACATTGAGAAAACACAGGAAGACACTGAAAACGACATAATGCAATTCCACCCTTTCGCGCTGATGCAAAGCAGGAACGCCGGCTTAAAATCCCGTCGCTCGGTGAAGATCAGACCAGGCCAGGCCGGGCGGAGGGAGGAAGAGAGAGGGGCATGTCAGAAGCAGCAGCCAGTGAAATGTAATTAATTAATTAAGCGAGACGGTGGGATTAATTTGATTTAGAAGCCAAACAATGTCTGGTGTGGGGGATGGGGGGATTACAAAGCGGCAGGGTGTAATTAGGGTAATACGATTACGCAACACAGGCAGGCAGCCTACAGTATCTCAGGACCCCACGGCAAGGCCCAGGTGCACCCATATGCACCCCCAAAATCGGAGATTTGGCAACGATTTCACCCGGTTGCAATTTAAACCCATAACAGTCCAGATATGTCACATATGGATTCAATACTGTAATTTATTAAAAATGTACTGCAAGTCTAATTTTTATGTCGCATGCAGAATGTGTCTGCTTTTGGTACTACAGGGCACTACACTCTCTAATTCATCCAGCAGTGTGAGCCACAGCGCACAGAGAAGGTGCACGTGATTTTGGAGAGTGTGAGAAATCAAGTTGATTGAGGATGAGCACGTATGCATGACTGCTGTGGCCACAGGTCATCAGATGGAGTTTCCAGGCTGATGATGTTGTGGTAAGCAGTCCTGTTCCTGAAGGTGCGGTACATACAGTTTCTCATGTCAACCCTGAATTGGGTACAGTTGAAGGTGTCACTAAATGAGGTGTGCTTTTTTTGAAAATCATACAAGATGGAGTTTCCAGGATCCAGACTGGTCACCTGTGCATTATGGCGTCAATATCATCAAAATGTGATCAGAATGTTCTCAACTGCCAGTGCAACAACCACCACCATCGAAGCAATTAAGATTCAGAGCACAGACTTAAAGCAGCACTATGTAGTTTTTTCACTCTCAAATATATATTTCGAAGATCATTCTGGTGACACATCAACGCACAATAGGTTGAATGAAACCTTTGTCATGGCTCGATCGCGCCTGCATCGCCTTCACTGGCACTATGTAACTTCGGGTTTTGGGTAGGAACCCAGGCCACCCAGGCCCAAAAAGAACTACAAACTTACTTACTGCTTTACAGCATACATCACACAATCCCCCTCCCCCACGTCTCTCAAGACGAGCGAGCGACTGTAGAATGAAGCAGAGTTGGAAGTGGTTGTAATGGCTGAAGCGGCGAGGAAACCGAAGAAGGCAAAGGTGTTGTCGGAGGAGACATTTAAAAGAAAACGCGAAAGCGATAAAATAAGAGCCAGGACTAGGGTCAACATTGGACCGGCTTTCACTCGTTGGCGAGAGCTGAAAGAGGAGGAAGGATGTCCGACCGATGGCAACCTGGCGTTGTTACTTTTGGTCAAGTAAGTACAAATTGTTAACTTAATCCTTCATTCTAGATTTAGTTCTAGTGCACTTCAACTTGCTTTGTGTCAGGCTGTGTCATTGAAATCATCTAGTGTCCCTTTTATGCTCAGTTAAATAATCGTCTACAGCAATTTATCTATCTAGATGGTATCTGACATGCTAGCTAGTTGTCATGCTATCGCTTGTTGGCAAACATTGCTAAACTAGTCGCCAGTCGAAATGTTTGATCATAAACGTGTACTTCACTCCCGTATAGAGTACTACAGGTAGAAGATTTGTCGTGTTTTATTTCGGAAGGATAAGGTAATGCTCTGGTTTGGCATGTACTCATGTCGTTTCAGGGATTTTCTGCCAATTCTCTGCCGCCCTCTTGTTTTATTGCACAAGCTCATTGGTTCTGTGCATGACAATTTTGTGGTCAAATTCTAGGTTTCGTTCCTGACATGCAAAGTGCATGCATAAAATGCTGTAAAGAGCCGTCCACACTGAGAAAGATAACTATAATGATAACCATAACCATAATGATTTGAGCATCAACACTAATGAATGATATCGCTGTGTAAACATTGATGTTGTGCGTTCCAGCTGTGTCAGAGCCCTTTTTTCTCTGTGATGTCATCTGCCGTGTTGAATGAACGCGAAGCCCTGTAAATTCCGATGGATTTTGATTGGCGGTCAGTTTGTGCATAAAATTGCGCTGAAAGTGACTGCAATGATGTCGTTTGCCATTATCATTGTCATTATAGTTGTAGTGTGGACTTCGCCATCTAAGTGAGTTAGACCGATTTTTAAGTCTCCCTTACCTGGTCTGAAGACATAGTTGATGGGATCGCACATTACATGTCCTGCTTCAGAAAGTTCGCTGGTGTCGTTGGTTTGTCAACAAATGCACGTGTAGACCATAGACTGTATAAAAAGATGGACGAAGCTACCGTGACGTCACCCAGTGGTTTCAGCATACCATAAAGGAAGCCTCGATTTTGGCAATTTGAATTGCGCCATGTTGTCATTTTGAAACCGGATGTGATTTCTATTGGACGAGAGCATGTATTGAACATCTGGGGAGGACCGTGGCTCTGGATCTGACCTTATCGGACGAGGACCAGAGGATAGCCACGCCCCTAAAGCATATTCTGGCTTTATCCTTTATTCTAGTCTATACAAAAATGAACATCAAGATATATCGAAGGAGACTTGAAACTTGCTATAGCTACCATAAAATAATGTGAAAAATCATTATTTAAATGAAAAATCAGGTGGGGAATTAGGGTCATTTTCTCATAGACTTCTATAGCATTGAACTTCTTTCTGCTACCGCCGACGTCGCCATCTGCTGGCCATTAAATAGAATGCCATTTTACGGTCCTTCCACATGGGCTTCATTTTTCAGACCAGGGTGCTGCGTCCATCTTTTTATACAGTCTATGGTGTAGACAGATTTTACGACAGTTGTTACAGACAATACCTTTTATCAACTGCAGGGGGACACCATGAGCGAATCCGGCGAAAAGTACATAGTGCTGCTTTAACCCTTGTGTTAGGTTCTATTGTATGTACCTTATGTACTGTACGGGTCAATCTGACCCGGGACATTTTTTGGGATTTTAAAAGCAATACAGAAATAAATATGTTTATAAAAATACTTAACATGTATTTTCTGTATCTCAATTCCAAAAAATATGGATAACATGTATAATGAATATTTGCTATTAATCTCTGATTTATCACATTTAACAATGAACGTATCGGGCGTTTTTGTGATAGTGAATTTATTATTCATCTAAAAAATCCACTATAATAAAGACTGGCATAACTGAAGGTGGCATAAATAATGCTTATCAATGAAAAAATGAAATGAAACATTGTTTCAATTAATTATTATTATTTTTTTATTTGAACTGATATTGTCTCCTCTGTATGTGCGGTGTCACCAGTGCCTTGTGAAAAAGCCGTCCTCTTTGGAGCTTCCTTTGGTTCCAGTCTGGGTTGATTGCCATCCAGATTTCAAACGCATTATAGGCTGACACATTCAGAGTATTGTAAAAGATCAGGAGTGGCCACCGTAAAGTTCTTCTTTGACAGCTGTACCAGGCCAACAGTTGTCTACCCCTCCTTTTGTGGCGTTATAATCAAGTATGACCTCTGGCTCACGGTCCTCCTGGTCACTGATCCTTCCATCCCTATGTAGAGTGCTCATGAGCACCACATTTTTGCCCTTTTTGGGTATGTAGGATACCAGGGCAGTGTTGGCCATAAACAGAAAGTTGGAGGAATGGACTGGCCTGTTCTTTACTGTTAGAAGCTGAGATGGGAGCTCCGTCTTGTTTTTTTTTATTTTTCCAATCATTGTCAGCATTCTTTTGAGAAATTCCTGTCCCAGGTTGTAGGAGGTAAAGAAATCATCAAAGGTGATGTTGTGGCCACTGAGGCCCTGCGTCATATCCAGCACCACCCATGTCCCCTGGTTTTTTTCAGGGGCTCCTCCCTCTGGCTTCCCTGTATAAATTATTATGCATTATTTATCTGTTTTTCCCCTCCCCCAATGTGCAGGCATGAGGGGTACAGTGTGAGAAAATTTTAAATGTTGTCATATTGTGTAGGTTCTCACAGTGCAGAAGGTAAAGAGTGCAGGAAAATAGGTGCAGACAGCCTCACGGTGTTGGGATTGTCATAATTTGCAGGTATGTGAGTGTGTATGTCTCTCTCTCTCTCTACCTATGTGTACAAAGGGATGGAGGGATCTGTGGCTGGGATGAGTGTTAGCCAGAGGTCATACTTGACTATCTCTCATCCCCAATGAGAGAGCCTCCCCGCTCAGCTGCTAACATAAGAAGCTTTCACATATTATCGATGGTCATCAGGTTTGATGACCGGGCATCAAGACCTGCTAGATTTTTGGAGCCCCTGTATGTATATGTGTGTGTGTGTGTGAGTGTGTGTGTGTGAGAGAGAGAGAGAGAGAGAGAGAGAGAGAGAGAGAGAGAGAGATTTAAAATCCACTTTATTAGGACATTGTTCAAGCACAAAACTTACATTACATCACAAACCACAACACCAAGGGAAATAAAGGATAACTAGAGGAGAGAGGGGAAAAGAAAGAAGAAAATACAGTAAACAGAAGCAAAGGAAACAGCAGCACAAAGACAGAAAGAGAGAGAGAGAAAAGAGAGAGAGAGAGGAGTGTGTGTGTGTGTGTGTGTGTGTGTGTCTGTCTCTCTGTCTGTGTCTCTGTGTGTATCTGGGTCAATCTGACCCGGACATCATATGAAGGATATAAATGTGTGGGGGCATTGTAGCCTGTATACTCAATGAATTTTTTTTTCTTTTATATGTTCTTCAAAGAAAATGAGCCAAAGACAAAGAATTTCAGGTAAAAAAAAAGTCTCCATGTATCATTTTTGTTTTTGTTAAAACTTGAAATGGGTCAGTTTGACCCGAACAGAGCACAAGGGTTAAGAGGTCGAAAAAGCATTCTAGGAAATTTGATGCCACAAAAGCCAAGCAGCACCTGCCAGTCCTCCGGGCACGAAAACACGAAGAAGCTCTTTAGAGAGGCCAGACGGGGTCAGAGGTGGTGGTGGGACAAGCTGTAGCGGCTCACGCCGGAGCGCTGAGTGGCGGTGACGGGCGTGGTGAGTGCGGTGGGCCTTAATTAGGTCAGCTCAGCCTCCGATTTGACAGATTTTTAAATGGCAGGATGTTCCACCTGCTCCCACTGTCAGAGGCCAGATCTGTAGTGCTGGTGTAATAATATCTGTTCATTCATTGTCTGACCTGTCTCTGCCTGAGCTGGAGCCTTTCCACGCAAAGGGTAGGAATGCAAACTGGTCGGGCCTCCAATCCATAGCAGGAACCACTCAATTGTACTTAAGGGCTCAAGTAAGCCTAACATTCGTGCTTTTGCACTGTGAGAGTACACTGGAGGCGGATAATCATGCGTTGAACTCCACGCAAAAAGGCTCAAGACTGGGGTTGAGACCAGCGACCCAAGCAACAGCGCCATCCACTGTTTATTCACCTGAATCTGTAATGAGGTCCATTTAAACTCTAGTTGAGGCTCACCAATTTGGAAACAGGTGCATGAGCTTATAATCCATCACTTTGAGAACAACGGTCCCCGAAGACTTATCGATAGGATCCTCTAAGGCGCAAAATATAATTTAAATATGGAAGGAATCCAGTCAAATCCCCGCGCCTACAGGGCAAGGCCCGCAAACTACTCCTAAGTCACTTTTACTGGCATTTTCCATGATACGCCAACTTTTTTAGAACTGGGGTTGTATATAATAATGTCTCAAAAAGACCGAGTAATGCTGCTGCAAAACTGGATCACAATATGCTATCAAATTATTCGTTATATTACCAGACAGATTGTTCCTTGTGCGGCCAGATTCTAATTTCCTATTCCGAAGCAATAGAGCTATCCCCAGCACTTATTATAAAATTACACATTTTTATAAAATCCTTCATACATGATGAGCACATAGACCAAAATGCTTCCCAGAAAAATACTTGCAGAAAGCAGAATATATAAGCAGGCAGTGTACGCTGCTGTTTAAAAAGCTGTATTTAGAGAAATACATAGTTTCCTCTTCAGGCTTAAGCATTTACAGTACTGTCAGGCAGTATTTTTTTCTGAATGACAACTTCCTTCAGCACTTCCTATTTGGGGGTTTAACTTCCTCATTTTTGCCCTGACCCTGACAGAAATGATGCGCAAAACCGGCCGCAAGGGTCAACGGCCACTCCTCTCCGGCTCATTCAGTCCCTGCAAGCTGAAATTTCTCAATTTCCTCTTGTCCATTCATGAATGTGCAGAAACATGATTCATTCTGAAAGAAAGGAACAGGGGGGAGATGAGGTGGAGGGCTGGGGGGGTGGGGGTGTTGGGGGCTTAGCAGATTCTGCAACACCACGGCTGAGGTGTTTGGGGAGGGGGTGCAGTGGGGAGACTGCAATTCATATTTTATCAAACCGCAATTAACCGTCGCTTTCTATCGGGGACGCAATGTTTGCATTTGGCAATAGTTTTATTGGCAGGAGGAACCTCTTCTTCTGCAAACTTCTCCAGAGCTGCAGAAGGGCTGCTACGCATTATGGTCCGAATGCAACAAACAACCAAACATTGGGCCGGTTTCACGGATAGAGATTAAGACCTGGATCTAAAATCAAATTTGAATTCAGCTCAGGACCAAGCAGAATACGCGTCTGCAAAACTTATCCCATAATATTTGAATGTTTGTAGCAGGTCCTCGAGTTTTTGGTTAGCTGTTTTAATCAGGCTTTGTCTTTATTGTAAGAAGGAGGGGGTAATTTGAATAAACATGCAGCTTTTTACACGGTCTGCTTTTCTTTGATAAATGTATGGCCCACGAGTGAAGACACAAGAGGAAATGCATAAATGCGAGGGATGTGTTTCGGCCCTTTGTTTAGCTGCGGAATCAGTCATAAGCCCTTCTGGCTAAGGCGGCATGATTTACAACCTGTGTTTATAACCTCAGCGTTAATGCTTTACTTAACCCGCGGATAGTTCAAGTCGCTTAATCAATTCAAAATGATAGGGCTCGTGGTCACGTTGATGGATAACCTGGCAGACAAATGGCCTGGAACATATCAATTAGAGTCAGAACCTCCAAAGAGTCCATCAGTCCAGCAAAAATAATGATTCGAGCGAAGATTCACAAGTGGAAAGAGGTGACTAAGCAAAGTTGACTGCTGATCAATTAGGCTACTTAGTGTCAAGTTTATACAGGTAGTCAGGAGATAATTTGGATTTGTGACACTGTGTAAACAGCTCAGCCTCGCTACAGAACGTATAGAGCTACATTGCTGCAGCAGCAAGTTGGCTCGAAACCACACATAATGAGACAATTATGCCCATTGGCATATGGAAATTAAATCAGATATTTGCAGAGTCTGATTTTTTTTGTTGTTGTTGAAAACCAGCACATAATATGTATACAACACGCATCACATAATACAGGGTGTTTCAAAAAGATGGACCCGATCAAGAAATATACTGCATTGAAATTGGGCCCATCTTTTTGAAACACCCTGTATGCGTGATGTTTTTACGTCACATTTGCGCCGAAGAAGTTGGCAGTCTTCTTCGATAGTCAAACCCTAGTGTATTTGCGAGTAGTAAATTTAATAGAAATCTCAGTACCAAATTAAAGTCACGACGAGTAGCTTACATGCACAAAACTTCATTTATCTCGGGAAATTGGTTCTCTGAGAAAACGTGTCCATACTTATCCGGATGGGCCGATGGGCGGACTGAAGGATGGGCTCCATTGAAGTTTCTCCTGATCCACTTTGTGCTGTGGCGGGGGAGAAATACTTAGAGTACAAAGAGTCTTGATCACAGCCCAATTCACGTTTGTTCCACTTCAGAGTGGCCTAAATCGCCTGCTGTCGGTGGACGGTCATCTTGAAGATTTATTGTTCGACCGACTCTCTCCTCTGGTCTGAGAGTTGTCTTTAAATATCTACCTTCTCACTTGGACACCAGGCATGTTTCAACACAGAAATGTGTGGGTCAATCTGTTCATCAAAAACAAAACCTCTCTGTTAAAAGGCCCATTTCATTAATTTAATTTGGTGCCAGCAACCAAAGGGTATATAGAAAGTCTCAAGGATAGTAGCACGGCAGATAGGAATTCTCTGTATGCTACTGGTATTCAGGATAGAGGCGAGACATTTTGAATTTTATTCACAAAAGCCCAATAGAGAATTTACATGAATTATAGACTTGGGAGCATAAAGTCAAAATATAATATTCCTGACTGGATAAAAAAAATGATTCAATATCAAAGTCTAACCAGAGAGATGTTAAATGAGCCATTTACTGTAGTTTTCTGTTTCGCGACAGATTGCTGTTGTGACTATTTTCTGCCAAAAGCCTCAAAACATGATCCTAAAATACAGTACCTGGGAAAATTAGGCACATTTGAATGTAATTATGTTTTACAAACCTTTTTTTAATTTCATCCACATTACCTTCTAATTTTTACCTCCCCACACCGGCAAGCTGAAAATATACACCTTTGCTTTACATCAACAGACTTCAACAGGTGGAGAAATGAATGGAGAAAACAGTCCGTTTATTGCCGAAAGAAACAGGAGAATAATTTCCCACTCCAGTTACACAGCAAATTGGCCAATGTTTCAGCTTGAGTAACTCAGCCAGTCCACTCGGGAGAATAGGAGAATATCGTGCAGAGATCGGTTGAGGTCATGGTGAGGTCTCTTTAGCCCCTTCGGCTTGCAAAGAGCCCGTTTCGTGAAAACACTCATCTTCTTCAACAGCCATCGAGCAACCAAGGTCTGGCTCCTCTCGTCTCATGGCAAAGGCCAACAACGGTCAATTAAGTGGTCAGGAAAATGTTAGCTTGTTAGCTCGTTAGCGCTTCTCTGCCAACTGCTCAACAATCATTCATATTGCCGGCCGCTCATTGCTGTTGCCTTTCCGTTTCCCAGGAGGAGAAGAAAAATTAAGTAATCGGACAGAGGCAGCTCCGGTGATGTGTTTGAGGGGCTGCAGCTCGGTGGATTTGCGGATTAATGGATCAATTGTAAAAAGGGAACGCGTACAACAAACGTCAGGTAACCTCCATCAACCCGTCAGAACCTTCCTCTACATTCGCAACAAAGAAAAATAATTCAAATAAGAAGTCTAGTTCACTTGTTGTCAGTTAACTTCTCTGATGTGTAACCACGGTGAGGGGAAGGGGGAGGGTGGTGGGATTTGAACAGAGAGGGAATAGAGCAAAAGTAAAGTTTTGCAGGGTAGGCAAGAGGGGTCTGGGGCTACCCTGGTTTTCTTTAAGAAGTCCTTTAAGACAACATACAGTACCTAATCTTGGGGGCCACCTAAGTGCTGAGCTCTATACAGTTTTGGTCAGCCCGAGACAGACCAGCCTCTGCAGTGGAGAGAGATTTGGTCTGTGTAGTTGCCACACAGAAAACGTGCTTCTGGATTGTTCTGAGCACACTACAACTCCTCTGTGACCATGTCGCACCAATAAATGACAGTACATGGCTGGCAGCTACAGTCAAATAAATTCACCTGTGTGAGATTCAAACTGAATTTAGTGCTGCCTCTCCCCCAGTCACAAACTAGATGTGAGCCGTTAAAATATTTATCCTCATGATAATCCAAGACCAATAAATCAAGTCCATATATGACATAACAAATATTTTTATTTTGACATGGCGTCTTTTTACATATCATACATTGCCATTAAAAAAAGTATTGACGCAGTGGAAATAACAGCTCTCAATAAAAAGTGGTAAATGCCATGTAGCTCTGTAAAAGAGCCCCACTAACAACGCTGCCACACCACAAGCAGGGCGTCAATGGATGCAGGACATAAATCATCATGAACAGAGTGGTAAGTAGGACATCTAGAGAAAGGAGCCCCTGCTAACAAAAATACCACTGGCAATACTGCTGTACCATTGGCCGGGAGGGCACTACATTATGACATCATCCAACCCCAACTCAATGGAAGTTGATATGGTATGGAAAATGCATGTAAAAACACAAAAAGGGGGGGAAGTGATTAAAGGATTTAAGTTGACTTATATGTCATTGCAGACAGTTTGAAGATGATGTATTTAAGGTTTTGTCTGGTCCTGCAATTCAGGCCCGAAACGTATTCTAAAAACTTGGAAATAGGAAAATTTAGGACTATTAATGAAAAAAAATTGAATAATGACGTGATTTGCGATAGCTAATGTCAGCAGGTGATTGTAATATGGTACAAAAGCAGTATCTGGGAAAGGTCAAGTCTTTCAAGAGCAAAGATGGGCCAAGGATTTCCAATTAGCTCACAATGTTATACTTCTGCTTTGATTGCCATGTTTGTTTAAGAATTCTGCCTTGTCTGACCATGCTCTGTATTTGTTTTTGTGATTTGGATGCCATGCCATGTTTTGTTTTTGCCTTGTCTCTGTTTGTCTTGCCATATTCCACCTTTGCAGTTTTACTCCGGTCCATGTTTTGTTTCTCACCATGCATTGCACTTTGTCTCCCCCTGTCTGGTCTCATGTCTTGTGATTGCTCACAGCCCCAGTATTGCGTGCCACTCTTTCGGGTGATTTAATGGTTTCTGGGATTTCAATCATTCCTTCCAATCTCGTTTGCTTCCTTCACCTTGCTTTTCTATATTACTAACAAGTACTAACAGTTTGTTATTTTAGTTAAAGTTACTAACCCAAACTAACATTGTTTATAGTACTAACTTACTAACGAGCACTAGGGATTGTATAGCTGCACTTTACTAATTGACTAACGAGCTCTCAGCATTCGCCCTATTCTAGTTTCCACCCCTTTGGCTTTACTCAATCTACTTTGCTGCAGTTTCAGCGGAATCTCCGCACTTGTTAGATTCTGTTCTCTCTCCTTATCTGTGCACGTTAGAACTCCCTAACCGGAGCCGTCTGTTTGTTCATAGGCTGTCTTGTGATCCCTGTCCGCGTTTTGGCTTTTGCCAATTTCATGTAGTCAGGAACTTCCTCATGTTCATTCCTCTGTGAATTAGTCTGATCCAGCTCACCTGTTCCCTATCATAGCAAGTGACTTCCCCTACGTGTATTTAAGCAGTCATTTCACTCACAGCTCTTGTCAGAACGTTTTCCCTGTGCTGCGATTGTTGATGCCTTGTATTCATAGTGTTATACTTCTGACTGGAATGTCCTCGATTCTGATTTTGGCTTTTTCTTCTGTGCCTGTGTACCGTACCTGTTTTGCCTGACCCTGAGTTTTGTCTCTGCTGCCCTAATAACAAATAGGATTATGTCCACTGGATTTTGGCTTTGGATTCACCCCTGACATTTCTGTGCCTGTGTACCGAACCTGTTTTGCCCGACTCTGAGTTTTGTGTTTGCTGCCCTGGTACAGTTTGGATTACATCCCTGGGATTCTGATTTTGGATTGTGGACTCTGTACCGTTGCCTTCTGCCCTGTGGGGGTTCACCCCCCAGCTTCAATAAAACTCACTTTTGCTGAAACTCTCTGGTCTCGCATTTGGTTCCAGAACAATACCTCACACACAAATGAGAAAATCATCGGAAGGTTTAATAACAATGTTTCTCAAAGATCAGAAGGGATTCTGATATTTCACCCTCTGTGGTGCATAACATAATTAAAAGATTCAAGACATCTGAGCAGAAATTGTAAACTGCTGTGAAGTACAGTACCATGAAATTACATCCACAAACTTTACTGTGCAAAAATGAAGCCTTATGTTATCTGTGTCCAGAAAACGCCGTCGACTTTTCTGAGCTTGGAGGCATCTATGATAGACCATAACACAGAGGCAATGTGTACTGTAGGCAGAAAAAAATCAACATCTTTGGTCTTTTTCGGAAGAAATGGACGCCATGTGACCCGGACCAAAAAGGAAAAGTGTTACACAGCTTATTACCAGTTATAAGTCCAACAGCCATGCTCTATCATGATATGGGGTTGTGCCTGTGCCGATAGCAAGACTAACATTTTGGCAAAGGCATTATTAATGCTGAAAAGTACACTGAGAATTTGGAGCAGGATATGTTGCCTTCAAGATGACATCATTTTCTGGGATGCCCATGCATAATTCAGCAAGACAATGCAAAGCCACATTCTGCTCGCATTAAAAATGCATGGCTGTGTAAGAAGGTGAAAATGCTGGACAGGCCTGCCTGCAGTCCAGACTTGTCCCCAACAGAGTATATGTGGCACATTTAGAAACACAAAATGCGACAATGCTTCATACTGTTACTAACAAGACTTGTTTGCAGGAAGCATGGGACATAATGTCTGACACAATTACTTGGTGTCTTCTGTCAGTCAGTTTTGACAAAGTCTTGAGAAAAGGAATGGCAACATTAGAACATTATTAAACGGTAAATACTTCGCTATCCCAATTTTTTTGAAGTATGGGGCAAAAATCTAAATTGAAATTTTTATTTTGAAAAACCAGCAAATTAATGCAGTTAGTCATCAAATGAAGTGCTGTTGTATTGTTTTCTTGAAATACAGGTCAAAGAATTTACAGATCTTTGCTTTGAGCTATAATCTTTATTTGACATTTCATCACAACTTTTTCTGATTTGGGATAGAGAGAACTGGGAGAAGTTGCTCCGAGAAGGTTCTGAGCTAGCTGGCACCATTCCCTGTTGGCTGGTAGGGGCCACATGCTTGTGGTGCCAGTGCTATTACTAGCAGGGTACATGTAATACATGCAATGTGAGGTGTCAGAGTCGAGCCATTGCTTCACTCTCTCAAAGAACGAGATGTACTCTCTGGCAGTTAATTTAAAATAAAGTCACAGAACATTTTGCTCCTGTTTGCCATCTGAGCTGCTGGTGTCCAACCCATCCTGGCGTGTGACAGAAGGAAAAGTACAGAGGAAAGAATTGTTCTTCCGCAAAAATCCCGACCAAAATTTTTTTTCCTTTCGCCAGTAAGTTCTCAGTATAGCAGGCGCGGCGGGTGGCCGTCGCAGTACAGATTCGAGTTTCAGGGCGCCAACAGGAAGCGCCTGGGCCTTCACGATTGGGGAAACCGACCGAAAAACCCGAACGACCACAAATGTTTGCCTCCCAATCAGGGGTGCTTAGCCTCACACCCCGACTTCATGAGGTGATTAGATTAAACACTAGAAAACCAGGGGCGATAATCGGCCTACAAAAAGGCGCCCCTGCCGCTTCTAGGAATGAACTGAACTTCAAGGCCTCTCGGATTATTGAACCATATCAGACGGCCTTCTGAGACGTGCTGGGACCGATAGCGAGGCAAAAGGGGACTTTGCACTTAATCATAGCGGCGAAAGAACGGCCGCTCTTGTTTTTATGTCTTTCTTTCCCTCGCGTGTGCACGAATGGCCGGTTCAAAGTGGTCTTGTGAGGCTCCTCGAGGCTGAGCGGCGGCTTGTCCTGCTATCGTTTCAGGCTCTACTGCAAACCCCGGGAAGCAGGCAACAGTCTGCCGTCAAGAACCCAGTAATCGGTGAGACTCTTACATCTGATCAAACAGGCCGTGAAAAGTGACTGCTTTCTTCTCTATTTGCCAAAAGAAAGACAAATATAACACCGAGCCATCATAGCCTGCATCCATTTTCCCAAAAAGAAATGGACTCCTGCCCAGTACGTTTAGTTCTTGCCGTGTGCGCAGAAGGAGGCCTGTGAGCGTCAAATCACAGGGACCATAAAGATCAGAACCTAAAAAAACAAGGCAGTCACTCTCAAAATGCCACCAAAATGAATGCGAAGATCTTGTTCCACCGCTTCAGAAGGGAAACCATTGCATGCTCTACTTCATAGATATGGCCTGCACATTCTCAACTGTAATTATACAAATCAAAGATTCAATGATGTCCTTGTTTAAGATTACAGCATCTCATCAACATATCATATCCTGTTCATGTAACACCAGAAAAAAGACAACTATTACAATTTACTTACTTCCTGAACACACAGCTCAGACAACATTAAGAATTTCTGAGTGAGGCTTGTTTGATCTTAAATTTCAAAAAAAAGGGACCCTAACTGAACAGGGAAATCCATTAATTCTTGTCACAGCATGTGGAACATAGCATTGCATGAGCACCCTTCTGATCTATCATCATATCATCCAGTCAAAGGCATGGAGTCCACAGCACTGCAGCACCAGAGAAAGGCAAGAGGGCGCTCCTCAAGGTACTGATGGAGCGGAGATGGAAGTGGAAGATCTGATAGCGTGACGAGTCACGAGACAACAAACGTTGGCAAGAACCGCCTCGCCAAAAGAAAAAAAAAATCGATCAAAAGCCTTTGTTGCACAGAACTTGGCAATGAAAGACCGACACGTATTGATGCCAGGTCTTCAATGAAGATCTTGTCTTCAGATGCATTGTCCTTTCCTTGACTTGCTCAAGCCCGTGCAATAAAGACATGTAATCCATTTTCCCACCTGTGCGCTGATTTCCTTTTTTCCATGACGCCACACTCTTGACTCCATTTACAGTATTTTTTGGAGGTGGGCCTGGTCATTGTTGTCCTAAGTATATCGGCCCACACTCTGAATTAGCCACAACAGGTTGTAGACCCGAGCAGCGATTATTTTAGTTATTTATCACCTGCACAGGGTCAGTAGGAAATGGGGAGGCAAGTGCAAGGAAGTTGCATCAAAATGAATGTGAAAGAAGCAATAAGTAAGCAGATAAGCTAAGCTGAATGGGTTAGGGAAGGTAAGTGTGAATGCATTCACAGACAGTGAGAGTTCAGTCACTCTTCAAACAAATTTCACCTTTCCCGCTCAACGTCAAGGCCGCGCCTCATTACATTTACAACAGTTGCAGAAAATGTCATCAAAGAGAGATTTTGCCGCGTTTTCCAAGCGTAAGACCTGGTCTTCTTTATGCGCTGAACACAAACACGAGTTATGTACAATAAGTCTTTATGTGGTTTAAAAAAAACAGGATCTGTGCAGTTTTGAATGAGAGGAAGTTTGGTTTGAAGTTTGAGGACGGGGAGAAGTGTTTTTTTTTGGGGGGGGGGTTATAAAGTTATTCTAGAGGCAGTTCTAAGAAAATTGCACAGCGCACTCACACTTCTGCAGAGAGAGGGAGGGGAGGTGAGGAATGGGCGCCTGGTGGTTTTGGGGGGGGGGCGTTAGGGGTGGGCAGTTGTTGAGCATTTACGGGAAACGGCAGCAAGAGGAGACTTGAATGAAAGTTGCAAAACGCATATTTGCCACGCCCGTGAGAAAACGATATTCAAGACGAAGTGAAAATTCGCCAGCGCTGGAATGTCAAAAAAGAATTTCAGTGCCGCAGGCAATTTACAAACACCATATCCTCCAGCAAAGTACAGTATTCTTTATAATACCAAAGCAGGAGTCATGGTAAAATACTAATGCTGCCATGTAAGGGGATATTGAAGTGTATTGGGGGGGTCTAATCTTCAGATCTATAGGGATATCCTCAAAGGGGCCGTATGGGTGCATATATTCAGGCTGGTACAACACTAAGAGAATCAGCTTATTGATTAAAACCATGATTTGTCAGTAAGCAGAATTCATGGTGCCATACAGCTAGCCATGGTGCCATACAGCTTGGGAGCAAAATCCGCACCCAAGCCATTCCTGCAAGGGTCACTTTTGTCAAAGCAAATACAAAGTAACCAATCAACGCAATAAATGTAAGAAAAGGCAATAATTGAATGATTGGCGGCTTGGCTCTGTTCTGGGAGCTCCCTGCACATTACTGCCAGCATGCATGGAGCCGAATGCAGGGACTGCCTACAAACACCCCCCAGGGAAAAGAACAGAGCTGTGCCGCAATGGCACCAATGTTATGACACTGTTATGGCATGATAAGTCAAGAAAACCAGTTTTAACATTTAACGATGGATTAAAAACAGTCAATTAATGAATAAGTCTGGCCAATGAAACTGAGGAAGAGTTAGGGAGGCAATGGGGTTACAACAAGGGCACTGAAATGGGATGGAATATGGCATTTGGAGCTTCAATTGACCAAATAATTTGGAAATTAGTTTTGGCTAGCTTAATTAGCTGAGTATTGTGCTGTATGACTGGCTGGAAATCAGCATCTTGGCACAATGGACTGCAATGTCCTGTCAGAACAACGCCTGCGATGCTAACTCTATTTGCAGATGAGATCCAGATCAGTGGTTCTCAACATTAGCCAGAAAGGGCCGATGCAGGTGCAGACTTTCATTCCAACCAAGCACTTACACACCTGATACTACTGATCAATGTTCTTAGCAAAAACACTGTGGGTTGATTTGTAGAATTAGGTGAGCAATTGTTCCGCTTGAACAAAAGCCTGCACCCACACCGAGCCATTTCTGGACAAAACTGAAAAACCTTGTACCTGATGCAGGAGAGCAATCGCTGGGCGCCGAAAGAAAATGAAGCACAATGTGTTTTGCTCCGCCCAAATCACTGGATATGATCCTGAATCCACAGCAGTGATTGGGCCCATATGTGTACTCTCTCTCATTCACTCAGTAAGGAGTTTCAATGAACTACAACTCCCATCAGCAGCTGCATACTTAAATTTAGGGGAAAGGGTGACCAGCAAAGACTTGAAAAATCTGTCTCCTTTTGATGGAGATAAATGTTGTAACACTTTACAGTAAGGGTATATTAATTAATATCTATCGATGATAAGCATTAACTAACAGTTAATTAACAGTTAACTAATGCACCAAAGCACTGAATGAGAATTATGCAAACATAAACATTCATTAATGCTCTTTCTCACCCTTATTGTAAAATTAAAAATAGAACCAAGGGTTCTGTAGCTTACTGGCAAGTAGTCTTATAGTGATGATGCAAGTTATGAAACTTTCATGTGAAGTTTGACATTTGAATCAATGAAAATCAATGTCAAAGGCCTCTAAATAAAAGTTCACGAACATTTATAGGACCTCCTGTAATACAAACACAATCTTAAGCTCTGAAGCAGTTTTGGTGATACAAGTCATTGAAAATTCAATATGTCATTTATGAAATTAAAGGTCACAGAATGTCAAGCTGTGGTCAGCAAATGGACGTCATATATGACTTTCTAAATGTCTCTATACAAACCTTGGCTAAATCTGTGACCATTTTGGTAATACAAGTCATTGTAATTTCACTGTCAAGTTTGACCCTCAAGATCACTGACAGTCAAGTTGAATGTCACCAAATGAAAGTTAATACATGACTTCCTAGATGTCAGTAACACAAACCTAGGCTCCATCTGTGACCATTTTAGTGATACAAGTCATTCAATTTTCACTAGGTCACATCTGACCTTTGAAGGTCAATATGAAGGTCGCCAAAAGAAAGTTCATATATGACTTCCAATATGTCTCTAAAACAAACCTAGACTCCATCTGTGACCATTTTGGCAATACAGGTCATTGTAATTGTATTATGTCAAGTTTGACCTTCAAAGGTCACCAACAGTCAAGTTAAACGTCACCAAATGAAAGTTCATATGTGACTTCCTATGTCAGTAACACAAACCTAGGCTCCATCTGTGACCTTTTCAGCGACAGAAGTCATTGAATTTTCTCTTGGTCAAGTTTGACCTTCGAAGGGCGATATGAATGTCACCAAATGAAAGTTCATATATGACTTACTATACGTCTCCAATACAAACCTACACTCAATCTGTAACGATTTTGCTGATACAAGTAATTGAAATTTCACTGTATAGTTTGGCCGTTGAAGATCACTGAAGGTCAAGTTCAAGGTCACCCAATGAAACTTCATACATGACTTCCTGTATGTCCACAATACAAACCTAAGCTCCATCTGTAATAGTTTTGGTGATAGAAGTCATTGAAATTTCAATATGTGAAGTTTGAGCTTCGAAGGTCACCAAAGGTCAAGTTCAAGGCCACCAAATGAAAGTTCATATATGACTTCCTATTAGTGTTCAATACACATATGTTCCCAATCTTCAATATTTTCAAGCCTAGAAGCCTTTGAAAATTGTAATATTTTGCTTGACCTCAAGTTTGACCTTTCAAGGTCATCTGAGGTCAACTTTAACAGAGCCAAAATATTAGTCATATATAACTTCCTATATGTCAGTAATATAAACTTAATCTCGATCTGCAACCATTTAGCTTCCACAGGCAATTTTGCCCATTCTCCATAAGACCCAATGTTAAAGTACAGCGCCCCCACTAGACCCACTTCCGTCGATTCAAGCAAAATGGCACTCACACTGTACATAAAGTATATCAAGGTGAGTTGATTGCCAGATTTAGAAAAAAAGTTATCGGACACTTTTTGAGAAATAATTTTTTGAAATTTCAAGTCATATCATTTAACATTGTTAATATTTTCCCTGACCCCAAGTTTGACCTTTCAGAGTAATCTGTGGTCAAATTTAATATTGCCAAAATATAGGTCATATATGACTTCCTGTATGTCGATAATGCAAACTTAATCTCTTTCTGCGACCATTTGGCCTCCACAGACCATCTTGCATATTCATAAAGTACAGCGCCCCCACTAGACCCAATTCCATCGATTCAATCAAAATGGTGCTCGCACTGTTCATTGACGATACTAAGGTAAGTTGATTGCCTGATTTAGAAAAAAATTTATCACGCAGTTTTTGAGAAATAATTTTTTAAAATTTCTCAGTCCTATCTTTAACATTGGGGCCAAAATCTCAAGGGCCCATAAAACGGACAAAAATGATTCAATCAAAAATCCGAAAAAAAATTCTGGAGATATGGTCTAGTAGTATGTTATCGCAAATTTACACAAAAAATTCATCAGGCCAAAAAAAAGATAAAAAATATTCCGGACGACGGACGCCACACCACGACAATAGCTTAATGGCTATTAGCTAAAAACATCCCATAAGTATCCCTTAAGTAACATTTCAAATTCTTAGACAGTTTAATTATGTATGATACCTTACTTAACTTGAACACCATTAGTAAATGATTACCAGACACATTCGTCAACTGTTAATGAACAGCTATTTATTGCTTATTACTGCATTAACTAGTGTTAATTATTGTACCATTATTGTGTTGTATTATTGACAGGAATGCTACCCCTGTCAACCCGCACGACCAACTGGTCAGATCACCAAGAGTAATGCTATCTATTCTAGCATCAGTTTCTCTGCTGGTCTGTGAATTTCACACCGCATTAGAATTGGCCACGTTTGGTCCACAATTTAACAATGCAGCTTATAGATTTTCTCTGCCCAATTAATAAACCTGTCCACCAGCCCTAATTCAGTATTCGCACCCCCTGAGGTTAAATGACCGAAATTCGCTGGAGCTGCATTGCAGAAGTGAGACCAGGTGTCAAGGTGGCACAGGGAGCCCAATCAATAGGGACAGTGGTCCTCGTTCGTACAGCTAATTTTTATCGGTGGGGGCTCGTAAGAAGTAAGAGCGCTGCATAAACAGTTCAGTAAGTCATGTTGGTGCGGCCGTGAGCCGAGGATCTTGGGAACAGTTGAGGTCACCGCAGAGGCTGGGTGAGGGGGATGGTGTTGTGTTGTTTGGACACGCGTGATCACATACAACATACAGCTCTGTGACAGTGGACATATGACACCGGCGCTGGTACAAGGTGAGAGAGTCATTTTCAGAATGCAACAAATTCACTGCTCTGCAAAAAAAAAGGTCAATCGAGCAACACGAAGGGCATACTGGCTTACTCAACGAGTCATGTTTCTTACACTGCATTGGCAAAGGTTGAAATGAGTCAAAAGACCTCTCTTAATATGCGGTATTTAGCAAATCAAGTAACAGAAATGAGATTTTCAGTCTAAACTCAAGACCAATGACTACTTGCTCAGATTGACTTGCTCTCTGGTTTTTCCACTTTCTGAGAAAAAGGCCATTATAAGTATTAGTTGTGACCTATATTTGTGGAAATGTTCCCAAGCAATCTATCTGAAACATGCCAAGTAAATGATATATTCCCTTGAGAGGCTCCTGACTGAAAAGGCAAATATTCACCACGGATTATTATCAAAGGATTTTTTTTTTTTTTATCTTTCGGCCACCGTAGCCACCCCTCAGAGACGACAGCCCGCAGTCCCATGGTTGTGACTGTTCCGAGAGGAGATTCTCAAGTCTTTAATGTAGAATTCCCTGTCCTACTGCTCGTCACAGTTCTGTTTCTATTTGCTTTTCACAGGCATACTCTATTCCCTTAGCTACACGACCCTGGAGCCCTATCAGCCTCCTCTGAGAAGTATCTAGCACATTCAGTACGGGAAGGAACTCACTTGGGCTCGTATATTTATATCCTTTTAGTATCATTCCTCCACCCCAAACAGTACTTTGTCTGTCTATGCATCTTGCGTGTGCTATATCTACTGAAGGGAGTGGACAGATTATGATAAAATCAGACATGTTTACCCCCTATGGATGGTAGACAAACTTATTAGGTTTTGAAGGTCATTGGGTCAAAGGTCAAGGTCACATAAAGTCAGCTGTATGTGGGGACCAAAGACCAACTTTTCAGGGTGTATGTAGCCATGGCAGATGAAGGCATACCAATCAAGGCTTTGAATTGACTTCTACCATGTTATTATTATTATTATTATTATTATTATTTACTTTTATTATCCTGACTAAACCCCTACTAAGCTGCCAAAAAATTTATCTCTTTTGCCATGCCAGGTCAACTGCCATACATAGTTATAACATATAACTCAGTGGAATATATGTATCCATTATGAGTGGCAGCAGATGCACAAGCCTATCCCAGCATGCATTGGGCTAAGGGGGAAAATGGACTCTGAGGTGGTGGTGATTCCATCTTAGAGCACATGATCCACTCATTCATAAAATACACACTCCTGCAGCACATATAATACAAGACAATGACAAATAAGAACATTTTTTCTTCTGGAAAACAACTGCACTGCTCAGATGCAGTATTCTGAATAGTTCATTAAGAATTACGCACAGACATACATGTACTGGATGTCATTTAGTCTTGTTCCATGGAATGCGCTCCCTGTCCTTGCATACAAGAGAAGGACGCTGAACCCAAATAGTAAAGGGCATTTGAGAGAGTTGTGACAATTCTAACGCTCCAAGGTTAAACGGGACAATTAGCATTACCTGGAAATTTATTCGGCGCAAAAAAAATCTGTTTGCTTAACGTGCGCTGCATTGATTGAATTAAACCATTTATGTAAATTCCCATCCAGGCAAATGATTTTGAGGTACCGTGACACGGTCGCACTTAACGGCCACGCAAGCAATTTGTCCCCCTCGTTCCTGGTCACTGAGGTCAGTTCGACAGCAGACATTCTGAACCAGCAAGCTAAGCGCTAACCAATGCTGTTGCTGGAAATTAACCATCCTGCAGGGTTTAGTTGCTACTGTAATTTGGGACACCTAATTCAACAAAGCAGTAGCATAGGAAGGGCTCTAAATGTTGAATGGAGTGGGGTGAGGTTGAGGGCAGAGCAAAGACCAACAAGAGGGTGGATCTCCAGGAACAGGGTTGGTTCTAGATCAGCAGGGGCTCAAATCACACCTCGTAGCCAGCATCCATCTCAACCTCTTTACAACAGGGCAGTAATGAAATCCAACCTCAATGGGTCAGGAATGAAGCATCTTTCCACACCATTCCGACTGTCATCCCATGGACTAAATTCCGAATGGATTACAGCGGCATTCCAGTGGGATTAAGGCTCTGCTGTTTTGCGGGACCTCCACACATTCGTATCCACTAAAGCACCTTCCGCCCACCTTCTCCTCCTCCATCCCAGTTTAGAAAGAGACTGTTAATTACACAGCCTGAGATACAGAAGCACTAACATTATCTTAATTCTCTCAACACCCTACTTGGAAGAACAAAAACAGCTTTTTTTTGGGCCGAGGTGTGGTGAGGAATGGGAGAAATAAGTGACACACCAGCCTAATGAGAGAGGTAGTGTTCTTTGGGAGCTGTTTTACATGCGTTTACCCAGTCGTGATCCGTAGAATTGTTGAATAACATTTAATAAAGCTATTGAAAAGTAAACACCTCAGCACATACCGTAAGAACTGAGTGAGAGATGGGAGAGGGGACCAATATGGCAGGAGGCTATGGTAGTCATATGACTATTGTCATGTGACAAATTTGGGAGTCCTTAGCAAAAAAAATGGGGACCTTTCAGATCATTGGCACCTCTCTGATTCTACTGCTAACTGATCAGGCAAAGGAGGAGTGGTGAACAGTCCGCCAAGTGCCGGCCCAACATGCAAAATCCACAGGTGGCCTGCATCTGAGTGGTGCTCGACTGGAGCTAAGAAGGTTGTTGGTTCTTAGCCCACTGTAGCCGCAGTAAGTCCATCGCAGCAGTCGGGCCTGTAGGCAAGGCCCTCAACCACACACTGTGCCAGAGAAACTGGCCCCTGCTGTGTCAAAATCAACTGGAAGTTCATGGATAAAGGCATCAGGCAAATAATGGTGATACGACACTGGACAGCTGCAGTGGTGAGGAATGCCATAAATCAGGCTGACACCTACTTTTCAAAACTTAAACCAGGTTCTCTGCAAGAGGAAAGTGTTCTCAAGAAATATCAGTCAAAATTACTTTAACACATCTATTCTCAGTAATATGCACATGTACAGCAAAGAAAAAGCATGCAGATAATTAGAGATGTGAATTAATAACAGTCAGTTGTGGTTTGGTAAGCCTGTTCATCATACAAACAGTGAGTATAATGTACATAATGGCATGTTCTATGGTGTCTGGTGGTGTATTATTACAGCTTAGAGCAGAGGTGGGCAACAAGGGCCGTATCTGTCCCTGGTTTTCACACCTACTTCTAGCCTTTTATTAGTTAATTATCTTAATTAGCCAAACTATGTATGAAATCTGACTATTCTGCTGCATTTGTTTAAATTATCACAAATGACCACCAAAGGCTGTTCTTGTCTCCGAACATGAAACATTTTTTAAAGTCTAATCTACGCTCAAATCTGTCTTTATGCATGCAACCAATTAGCTCAATTAGTCAGAGTAACTGATAGGAGTAAATCTCAGCATGCACACTCGCCCTCCAGGACCGGAATTGCCCAGTTCTGGCTTAGAGGGCCAAAACAGGTGACCACAACAGTATTGACAGATAGGTGTTTACTTCTGGAGTCTTCTTTTTTTTTACTGGAGCTGTAGTGACCAGGACAACCACATTCCATTATGTTCCAGGGGAAAATGGCGTCCACAGGGGTGCCAGCTTAGAGCTTCAAAGGCAAGACACTATCAGAGAAAAGGACTGTGGATATAACAGGACAGTCAAGTCCACACGTTAATTTTAAGTGAAAGTTAGACAGGCGAGCAAGCCCTTTTCACAACAAATTTCACAGCAGAACTTGAAATCAGTCGGTCTAATCTGAGGCCGAGGTCACTTAACACCCAAGGTGTCTTATTTTTTGGTGTTCCCATGTATTTAGACCTCGCAAATCTTGCGGGTATATCTCGCTGCATTGGAGGCACCACACGTTTTCTTCAGTGCTGCGGGTGACATATTTTCGGTTGACAGTTCCTGAGAATTCAGCAGCTCAAGAGGGCGTGAATTGACATATCTGTGGGCTGTCATTTCTGGGCTCAAATCCAGATCTTTGTGCCCAAAAGCCACAAACACTGTCAGTTGGAGTTACAATGAAAGGAAGTGTGCATGTTTTTTTTTTATATAAGGAGAGAACATAGTTTTGCAAAAAGATACACTACGAGATATTACATGATATCACGACTTACACAAGCAAGAAGAGAACTTCTTTTTGCAACCGTAATTCAACCATTAATAATAAATAAGCGCAAGAATTACACTCCAGTGCAGATGTGTGTCCAATAAAGTTCTCAAATAAGCTTCAAAAACAGTTCTCCCATGGAGAAAATACTCTTTCATAAATAATCTTTACAGCACTTTCACATTGATTACCTAGTCAACCAAAGTGCAAATTATTGATGTACAACTCAATAAAAACCAAGTTGAAGTTTCTGATATACAACTCAATAAAAGCAAACCGAACAACCCAGCAAAAATATTCACAGGACAAAGCAATAATATTGTATCAATGAATCATGTAGGCTACTTCAGCCACGATCTTTTTTTTTGCCCATTTAAATGTTTCTAAAGGATCGACAAATCAGCATTGGGTTTGAGCATGAACATCTGCGCCTTTGCAGATGATTGGCTGTGAATAGGATTTCAAACACTACACAACTGGACTTGGGTGTCCGGCCTCTCCACCGTTCTGAAAGTTGAGTCAATGAAAATCAAGTACTAAAATGAGGCATCAATTGGACACTTGAAGGAAGTCGTTTTTCGTGGTATTCCCCATCCCCAAACCCTGACCGCACACTCACAAACACACGAGCGTGCACACGCGCACACACTCACACAAAACCACTCTCACATATTTCACACGCTTCTACTGCCACCTGCAGATTCCTGGAGACCAGTAGAAGAATCACACTGAATTGTAACACTGCACTGATAACAATGCATGATTGAATACACGCAGTACTGATCATGTCCAACAACAAGCAGTTTCCTTGAGTTTTGGTGGATAGTGGAGCTGCTTCAGAAACATCACTTTACTGGACATTCTGGCCCATGCACCAGAGAGAGAGAAACACCTCTAAAAACTACACCATTTTCCCCTGACATAGACACACATGGCCAAACACGCAAAGCTATCACCCACACCATCACGCGAAATGCAAGCCGTCCAGCAGTAATTTGAGATCGGGGATGCATTAAACTAACTGACAGCTGTAATGAATAATGAATGCCGGCTCGTTCACGGGAGCTTTTAATCATCGGCTTTGCAGAGATGGCAAAAGACAGGTACTCAGTATTTAGGAGTCCCATCAGAAAGTGTGGGGAGAAGCCTTCATTGACAGCCACACAGGAGCGTTCAGGTAACCCAAGAGCAGCACAGGTGAACTGCCCTACCCAGAAGCGGTGGGTGCATGGGGGAGATGTGATCGATCAAACTAGCTGCTGAACTCCCTCACCCCATCCTCACCCAACCCCGGCGCAAACACCATTAAATAAGTGAAATTAATGCCTCTAGACCTCAAAAACAAAGTTTATTTGCCACATAGGCCAGACCGGCCTCGCGCCATCAAGCCACAACAGCTAAGGCCGCACCCTTTTTTAGGGAAAAATAACCGCAGCTTTATATAATCAGAGAAGAAGTGGGATGCTGAAAAGCTGTAGAAGGTTGTAAAACATATAAACATACAAACCCAGATCTCCAGCTCCCCATCCTTCCTGAGACTGAAGAAAAAGGGATACTGAAGAATGTTACTACTGAAGGATTGCTGGCTTGAATAGAAGGATGCTGTAGTAGACTCACCAAAAAGTGCCCACCAAATTTACAATTGAACATTTTCATGAAATTTCTTCGTTTGCATATGTTGGTATGGACATCCTGCTTCGGTCCATACCAAAATTAATTGCATAATTTCATACATGACTGAACACAGGCCCGTTTTCCGGTGGGCAATAAAATGTCCTTCCTCCAAAAAATTAAAGGGTTAAAATTGGATGAAAAGTCTTCAACTGTAATGCAAAATGTGAATTTTTGTTTTTCTACGCCGCGATACTCAAATTAACCCTTTGTTTGCTGCTTTTTGCACTGGGGCAATGGATGTATGGGAATGAGTCGGAGGGCCACATGGTGGTTTACAAGTGATCACTACCCGCTCGCATCCTTAGGAGAGGACATTTTGAGAAGCAAGTCACATTTAATCATTTTAATACCCTGTTTTTCGTCAACTCAATGCCGCGTTTTCGTCTTCAAGGAAATCGTCGGTTGGCACGTGCCTGCTGGGCCTAAGATGGCGCTCCCCCACACCGGAGAAGAACTGCAACGGATTGGCTGACGGAGCTTTTTGGTGACCGGGTTATTGCTTTGAACTGCCCAGTGGAATGGCCCCCGAGGTCATCTGATTTGACACCGCTGGACTTTTTTCTTTGGGGTCATCTCAAATCAAAAGTGTATGTGACACCACCACGTGACCTCGAGGACACTGAACAGCGAATCAGAGCCGAAGTGAACATCCTCCGGAGGGACAGAGGAATAATCAGGCTAGCAGTGCAAGACGTGAAGGAGAGCGCAAGTGTGCATCTAAAGAAATGGAGGTCACGTCGAGGACTAAGTTGATGAAAAACAGGGTATTAAAATGATTAAATGTGACTTGCTCCTCAAAATGTCCTCTCCTAAGGAGGGCGGGTGGGTAGTGATCACTTGTAAACCACCGTGTGGCCCTCCGACTCATTCCCATACATCCATTGCCCCAGTGCAAAAAGCAGCAAACAAAGGGTTAATTTGAGTATCGCGGCGTAGAAAAACAAAAATTCACATTTTGCATTACAGTTTAAGACTTTTCATCCAATTTTAACCCTTTATTTTTTGGAGGAAGGACATTTTATTGCCCACCGGAAAACGGGCCTGTGTTCAGTCATGCATGAAATTATGCAATTAATTTTGGTATGGACCGAAGCAGGATGTCCATACCAACATATGCAAACGAAGAAATTTCATGAAAATGTTCAATTGTAAATTTGGTGGGTACTTTTCGGAGAGTCTACTTTTTTTTGATACACCCTGTATAGCAGCACCAGACAGTTGTCTCCAAGTAAATCTCAGCCTGATTGGTTAAGGTATTGCTAATGCTCAGGTTCCAGTAAGGCAGCAAAATAATTATAAGTCTATAAATGAGATGTTTTCTTAACACAAGGTGAGTGTGTACAAACTCGTCAAAGCTGTCATCCAATGGCTCGTCAAATCGCACTGAAATGCGTAGAATCTGAGGTTCTCTATCCTCCAAGAAGGGGCGTGGCCAAGACATTTTGCAAAGTACCCATATGAGCGAGCCCAGTCTCATCCCGACGCATCATTTAGTGACGCTACCTGACCAAGCGTCGATATACGACGCAAAAGGAGGCTTTTGGCGTCCTTATTAGATGCCAGTTTAAAACGAACTCCCCTAACCCCTCACCCTTAACCCGAACCCAAACCAGAAGAGTCAAATAAACACGCTGAAAGCCTCCTTTTCAGTCGTATATCAATGCTTGGTCAAGTAGCGTCACTATATATGACGAGTCGGAGTGAGCATGTGTTGTATGAGCCGGTCTGGTCCAAGCAGCAAGGATCCCTGGATCGAACGCAACACAGAAGACATACGAATCTTTAGCACATCCCTTCAATCTGGGCCTGCAGACAGATATGGAGAGAATCCAGGAGGTTAGGATGTATTATGTCCAGTCTTCCCGAGAGTAGAAAATAAGAGACCAGTAGGATAAGTACATTGAGGGTAAAGGCTTTATCGTGCAGTGTGGATTTCACCCTTTGTAGAGTCACAATTCTTACTCCAGTACTTCCGTGTCAGCCATGGTGCAGATGGGGCTTAGATGGTGTAAGCCCAAACTGATCCGTTTATTCTGCTTCGGTAGTCTGGGTAGCTTTTGAAAACCCTTTTTCAAGGCCTTGATTTTTCTCATGTTTGGCCACACCAGGGGCTGGGGTGAGAAAGCCTTTTTATAAAGAGTTTTAGCAACATAAAGTAAGAGATAGGAAAAGAGTCTGACATGCTTAGCCATGGCTAGTTACACCAAATATTGTGTGACTACTTATACGGACAATTCTGTCAAATACAATCAGGCTAACCGGGTAACATATTCGCATGCTGGTCTCCGAAAATATGACTGAATTAAAGTGGTCAGCTGAGAAAAAGGAAGGAGCTAACAGTCTTCCTGTATCATCATCAGTTTTTGCGCTGATATATTGTTCTAAATGAGGTGCCACACTACAGACACACAAATATGGATATTGTGAATGGTAAGTGTCCCTCGTGCTTCCTGTGTACGAACAGAGTACATCCTGCCAGAGCCAGGAAGTTGGGCCCATTGAGCAAAAATGCAACGCTATAATCCTCTGCAATAAATGACAACAGGAACAACTGCTATCCGAGGTCAACTTGACAGTTCCCGGGGTTTTTGTTCTGGGGGCACTACTGTGCCATCTTTAGAAGTACAGAGGACGGAATAAGAAATGTTCTGGGGGGGGGGGCGTTGGGGAGTAAAGTCAGAAAATTGCGGCAGTTCTAGATTGGCTCCCCAACAGTGTCCTCATTGGGTTAGAATGAGAAGATCTGTTACCGAGTGCATCCTTTAGAGCTCATCATTCCACAGGCAGACTAGCAAGCCAAAGCAGTCGATCACCTACAGACTCAGCAGTGGGGTGGATGGCCCAGTTATCCCACTCCTGCCTTATCATACACATGCTGACAGCTCTCAGTGCAGTGACATGAATTGCCAGAAAAGAACTTTCTGGAAACAATAAAAACGCTTCCACTTTACTTCCTGCTTGGCTTCACAAGTGCCTATGAGGGGAAAATCCGTTTCCGTCAAAACAGTTACAGTAAGATAAAATAAATATAAATAAAATATGAAGCCATCTTTTCTGGCAGCAAGCCACATTCCTCAACACATGATCTGTCTTTTCTCTCTGGACTGTACCTTGACGTCCTGCTTGTTAGCATTCTCCCAAATGGAGGCAATTTCAGCAATTGGCAAGGCCTTTAAAAAAATAACAGAATTGAAGCTATTAAATGCTAAATTGAAAGAGTTCCCTTCACAAGAAAACCTTTGTCCCCCCCCCCAATCAGTTTTGGATGTACACATAGCCAGCCAGCCAGAACTCTCTAGGCAACAGTGCCCTTTTGAGATCCCAGCTGTACATTTAGCACTTAGTCGCCCTTGGAATCCATTAAGATGCTCGGCTCTTAAGGTCCTTGCACTCACCTGGAGGAGCAGCCACTTCACTGGTCAAGCTTGGCTAATCGGCAAGGACAAGGGTGCCAGTTAGCCCACCTCCGACAGGCACATTATACAGCAGACAAAGGGCCGGAGGACACTCTTCCAGGACATGCCTTTGATGGTTAATGGGAGATTCAATGGGACCCTGACCACAGGAGGCACCTTGCACCATGCTGACGTGCGTGTGGGTGTGTGTGTGTGTGTGTATTCTCGGAAATGTTGGATGAAGTTGTAGAGCGCTGCCCATCAGATGTCACTGTTAATAAACTACACAATGTCAGCAGATCAGTGGAGGGCCTGTGGTGGGTTACAGTGAGGTTCACTCCATGTATGGTGACAGAGGCTCCGCTCCAAGCACACAGCTGCCAAACCCTGTTCCTTAAGATTTACTGACCTGAGGGTTTTCAGTCCAGCAAAGCTCTCCTCATTCAACAGTTATATCAAAGCAGCCAAAACTTGTTCCAGGAGATCTACCGAATGATAGGTCTTCAATCAAGCTCTAACAAAGCACTTCTCATTCACCAGCTAGATCAGGGCTGCCAAACCTCATACTGGAGATCTACTGACCTCTAGGCTTTCATTCAAATTCAAACAAAGCGCAACTCATTCTACAGCTAAAGCATTGCTACCCAAGCCTATCTTTTAGATCTACTTTCCTGAAGGTTTTCGCTGTAACTGCAACAAAACACTGCTCAATCAACAGCCAGAGAACTTTTTGAGTTGCTTAATTGGTTGAGTCAAGAATGGACAAGTTCCAGCCAAATTGAAAACCAACAGAATAAAAGATTTCCATTAGAAGGGTTGGGCAGCCCCAATCTGGCCCATCAGAAATGTCATCAGCTCATGATGATTAGTAGTCAGCAGTTGTTCACACCCATTCTCCCACTCAGAGTGCAGCTTATAGCATGAAGGAGACATGCTTGCGCTTGAATTGCAGGTTGTGCATCATACATGGCATTGCGTAGCCTAAAATGCCAGTATACTTCAACAGGAGGAGGAAATGCAAGGCACATTTTTATGCTTAAAAAAAACTGCCCCTATGCATTTGAATGGGCACAATGGCATTCTTTGGTTAAAAAATTAAAAAAAGAACCTTAGCCCAGCAAATTAATTATTAAACCAATAGTGAGGAAAACAATCTCATGTACCCTAACAGCATCCCGTGACGAGTTTTTTTTTAATACTTTTAAGGTCACTCAGGGGAGCAGCTAATGGAAACCAGCAGTGCTAGTGCAAGCGTTAGCCGCTGATCCCTGGACCTTGGCCACTCATTCCCTGATGAAGGACGCTTGCGGGCATGAATGAGCCCGTTTGGACTGTTGTGGCCGGAGGTCCAGACATTGCTCCAAACTGTGGTCAGCACACCGTGTCATCTTCAGCCTGAGGATGCTGGCAAGACAAAGTTTGAGCGCGGACGAAGGTGATCCGAACCAGCGAGGAGACGTTTTGCTGCTTGGAAAAAGGCCATTATGGAAACTTCCCTCCACTCCTGAATAGCACAGGACCCAAAGCCTGACCTGTGCAGATTCTGGCTTGAAGTCATTCAGAAACCTGCGCTAATCTGACCTGCAGCCTTGTGGGACACCATGAGATTGAGGCCAAAAATGCCTGTAGCGGTGCAACGTCAGCACGTCAAAAAGAAATGTCTCCCTCAACAAGTGTTTCAGCATTAAAAGACTAAAATAATTTTTCTCTCTCAGACAAAATAATAGCTTGATGTAAGCTACTTTCTGCCTGACAAGTTCTTATCCCACTGGAAATTAGTAAAATTAAATAATCTGATTACCGGAGTCCTTTTTTTCTTCCAAAAAGTCATTGATATAAGATATTAAGTGTAATATAAAAGAAATATACTTGTTAAGATGGACTCATCTTCATGTTTTTTTGCAGTGATGTGACCATAGATGCTGGCAGAAGAATCATGACTATATTTAAGTACAAAACACTTCATGTGAAAGTCCCAGGGGCACATTTTTTAATGCTCACATCACTGATGAGTCCATGACCATATGTCCGCCGACAGAGCCGTCCCACTGGGAGTAGAGTCAGGAACAGTTACTCGATATACAACAGTAAGACAGGAAGCACACGAGAGAAAAAACACACATGCCTGCGTCAACTTTTTAATTTTTGCCCAACCAGACGATGCACCAGCAGAGAAAAAGAAAGCGGGAACGTGAAAAAAAAATGGCCGTTCACTTAAACCTTGGCTATGTGAGCTAGCCTTTCCTGCGCTTAGCGAGGAGGAAAGGGCTTTCTATTCAATTCTCCCTCCTGCATGAGTATCGCTCTCTCTAAAACCAAAGCAGGAGGATCAGCTGACTTTTGGGAACCAATGAGCAATCAGGCAGCGGGCCCAACATTCCGCACGGCCGTCGCCAAGTCCACACGCCTGTGGCCGACCGAAGGAATGTCAGGGACACCTTTCGCCCACCTGCTACAGTTAATCAGCAGCGTTCGGCAGCGCTGGCGCAGATGGGGGGGGGGAAATGGGTGTCACAGTTCCTTTCCACGGGATGCTTTGAAGATGAAGTAATAGCAGGATGTGGGAAGAAAACGGAAGCCGGGGGGGGGGGGGCGGTTAGTGAAATCCCGCGAAATTCCACAAGGGCAAGGAAGACGTCTGAGCGACCGGGTTTTTAAATATGGGCAGAATGTTCTGGAATGTACCCTCCAGAGAGAGAGAGAGGGAGGGGGAGAAAGAAAAAAAGAGTAGAGAAAGAAAGAAAAAGAGAGGGAGAGAGAGTGAGAGATGGAGAGAAAGCGAGAGTCCAGGTACAGGAATATGAACCTCATACCCCCACCCCCAAAATTATATTGTATTAAAAGGGTGGGCAGCGCTTATTCATGTACGGAATGGAGAAAAGACAGAAAATTAAAGCGGACGGTCTCTTCTGGAACCTCATATCCCTTAATTCCTCATAAACAATCATGTGCACGTGCCAGAAGATGGCAACAAAAAGCGAAACTTATTTCATGGTGCAAATATTTATGACCTGGTACTGCGTATGAACTCTGACCCCTTGGCCTAAGACCACCCTGCCCCCCCCCACATTGAGGGTCACCCATCATCTCACTTTATGAGACTCACAAAAGCTTTTGTTACAGAAACAAAAGCCATCCTCACCCACCTCTGTGGCATTATCTAAAGGAGAGAAGGCCAGGCAGAGATTAAGTAGAGACAGTAATGTTTTCAAAAGTCAACCTGATGCTTTTGTTACAGTTCTTCTCACTTTTGTCCAAGTAAATTAAAAAGTAGGGCAGATTCTCAGATCATGTATTATTTAGCTGTATTATCCAGATCAGAGCAGTGTACACTCTAAGTGTACAGTATATAAGCTGAGAGTGAAGCCCATTCAAAGCAAAACACACTATGTAACCTATTAAAAAATGTTTACGGGATTTCAGATTAGAAGGACAACATTGTAAATGAGAGGGGAAACACTGCAGAGCTTAGAGCTGAATGTGGAAGTGGAAAAGAACAGAGAAATGGTGACCTCTTCTGGAATAGCTCTCCTTTCCTCATCTTCTCTCTCTTCCTCTCTCCATCTCTCTTTCCCCCTCTCCTTCTCTCTCTCCCCCACTCCCTTCCTCTGTCCCCTGAACAACATATCCCACAGGGCTCTTCTCTTCAGTCAGCAATGACACAATACACCACGCACAGTGAGAGTAACCAAGTGCTGACCACTACCACTCTGTGTGTGTGTGTGTGTGTGTGTGGGTCATCGTGAGTGAGAGACAGGGAATGCAGACAAACATGTGGATGCATGAATCACTCACCGTACCGCCGCTGCATCCGCACCGATCACCACCTCTCATAGCCACTCACCCAGCACCAGCCCAGATATCCTGCAGACCTCAGAATAACCCTCACTAATTCGAGATTCGGCTACTCTCGGAGCCAACAATGTGATCAATTTCCTCAGTCACTCACAAATACTGGCACAGTTCTGGGAAAAAACATGAACTCTGACAACATATCCGTAGGGCGACTGTGTAATGTTAGCACAACCATCATATGAAACCAAATACTATTAAAATCCAGAGCTGATTACTGTCATTTCATTTATATTTTGATCTTTTGAAGAGCAGGAAACTTTATTTTCAAATTTCTCAGTGTTCTATGACTCCATCCTTTTTCAACAATTGTTAAATCATTTTTTGACTATTAAGAAAAGTATACTCTAATCACATAAGGGTGACCTTAAAGGGTCAAACTCATCCGATGTGAGAGTGGTCTAATTCCCTCCAATATGAACAATCTCATCATATACTACTCGAGGAGTGGCCTGCTGCGGCTCAAAGCGCTGGCGTACCGACAGTGTAAGCGAACAGTTTTGCCAGAAACGGAGCGAGCATGAGAGATACACCCACTACATTATTTAAAGATTACAGTTACACGGGTTCTGGACCGCCAGCGCCGCGTAGTCACTTGGAACCGATGATGTTCATAATTATCCGACCGGAAAATCCACTGCCTAATCCCCCTGCCACCCCCAGGATTGTGAAATCGATGCATGAACGGGAATCGCACGCGCAGGAGAGAGAGAAATAAGCGCCAAGTCACGCCCAAGCAGTAACAGCTGTCCGTCTGCATCACTGACCACTCGACAAGCTGGACACATGCTGGGGTGGGCGGAGCTTGACTCCATTCTCGTAAGTCTTGGCGCGTCCGTGATTAGAACTCTCTAGTGTCCTCGCTCAGCTGGCCAAACGAATTAATCGGGTTAGTTTTGAGTACATTTATGGCAAACTGCCTGCAATTAAACGCTTGAGCTGCCATTAATAACCAGCAAAAAATATAAAGAGAAATAAATCCAAACATAAACATGAAGTTAAACACTGTAAATGGTTGTACTAATAAGATATTTGTAGGTTGTACACTGATACCAGCAATTGGAAATAAACAGTTGTAATTAGAGGGAATGATAGACATAATAATAAATGAACAGTAGTGACCCGAAAGGCCAAGTTTTCATAAAAAGCTTTATTTAATTTTCGTCGACAGCCAACTGACTGGGCGAATGTGTGCAGTCATTGCTGTCACAGCTAATAGTATGTGCAGTCACCACAACAACAGCCCATACACGCACTGTCACCTCATCACCCTCATCTCAGCTCAAAATTAGTTTTAAACTTAAAAAAAAAAAAAAAATACAGCCCGTAAAAAAAAAATCAAAGCTTATAAAAGATTTTTCTTTTAATTCTCAAACGATCACCCAACTGAAGGTACCTTTTGTATAAAAAACATAATTTAAAATCCATTAAGAGTCCATTAAAATGGACTTCACACGCAATCAAGCACAGTAAAAAAATAGGAAGAAATGAGATGATTGGAGTTCAAAAAAAAGATATTATAAATTTATATTTCTTAACATTCAAGTCTGACTGCCACTCTCTGAAATGCAGTGCTGTAGCTGCCACATTGAGATATGGCCTTAAAGCATTTAACAGAGTTGTTCCGTTTTTACCTTTGAGTACGGTTTTGGCACAGAGAGAAGAGTGCCTACAGTTACAGGAAGAACATTTTGTTTAAAAAAGTGGGAGAGGGAGGGAGAGCAAACCACCTGATGAATTTTCTAAAAAAAAAAAAAACTAAAAAAAACACTTTTTTTCAAAACAGTCTGTACATCATGACAAGTTAAGCACATCTGTGAGGGTGGACACTATTGCAACATGGACTTAATCTGCTTGGAGGTAGACTCGTCGTTCAGATGTTTTGTCGTGTACCTGTGTGTTTTGGGGGAGGAATTAATGGGAGAAGCATGATTGTGAGAGAGGGTGAGAGGGAGAGAAAGAGGGAGAGAGAGAGAAAAAACAGGCCATAAGACCTCAAAAGACAGTCAATGAACTTGGAAGGCTGAGAATACACATGGATGATCTGATTATTGTACAGCTTATATCTTAGTTGACGCACCAATAACAACCAACATTATATTTACAAAAGGCCCCAATCGGGTCTCTCAGTTTTTTGTTTTTTTTTGCTGTCACAACTGAAAACCTCCACTTTAAGTTTTAAACTGCTCTGGAGTGCACTGACTATTATGTGAACATCTAATAATTAAGTCATTCATTAAGAGCTAATGGTGAGAAGTTTGAAGGAGCCAGTCACATGACCCGAGGCCTCCTAATAACTCATCCAATTACAGCGGACCAGCTGAGTCATTGCCCCTCCCCCCCCTAGCAGAAGAGTACTGAGCGGGCCAAATCAGTACAGAGATCCAAGAATGAGTGACAGCAACATTTACAGGAGATGATGTTGTGGCTATTTATGAAGCTGCACAATTACTGACTCCATATAGTTACAAATTATGTGTCATTCTGTCCGGAGAGAAAAATTATGCTAATCAGCAACAATGACATCTGTGTTAGTTTAGCGCATGACATAACCTTCATCCACTTACGGCGCATGGATATAATTTATTCTTGATTGTAACCATTCTTATATTCCTAATGATTAAATGCTAAAATGAACAGTAAAAATATATCAGATGTGTAATATACATAGCATTGTGTGTACTGTATGACTCCCACATCATTTAAAAACTATGATTATGAGAAAGATGATTTATATTTATTTTGTTCAATAATGGCCATAGGGGGTTGCATTGATTCGGCAAAAAACTTTAAATCTTAATCCATAATGTACAACTATTTACAAGGCAAACAGATGTGCTAAACTTGCAGAATGTTCCTAAAGAGTGTACCCTCAGGTTCAACTTTAGCACGACAGTAAAAAAAAACAAATCTTGACTAGTCTTAGTTAATATATAAATGGCTAATAGGCTAAATGAGGCCAGTGTATGATGCGGCTTAAAATGTACCTCAGCTGACTGAAATTTAGCTGAACAATCAACAACATTTGTCCTCAACTGAAAAATACAAACCCCAGCAACATTATTCAGTTAATTTCACCCCGCTCGGTTTCGAGTATTTGCACTTTATAACACTGCCTGATAATAATCATTAGTTAAAAAAATATTCACTGTCAATTTGTAAAATTCAAAAGATGCATATATCTGTCAAGCAAAGTAATCGTAGGTTTAATAATGAATCGGTGAATTCAATAAGGGCCAAAACTCCATGTTGAGAATTTGTGGAGTTGGGCCCTAATTGAATTCACCGATTCAACTTTGTGGCTTATTCCGCACGCTAGCGAACAGAAAGGCGGAGCACACACCTGAGAGCGTTCAGGAGGCCTTCTACACTGCTGGGCGGCTGGTCCCGCAGAACTTTAATGCATCCTTTCATCTGTATGGAGAAACATATAAAAAATAAATCAGAACAAAAACTGCTGGCTGTGTAAGGAGGCTCGGTGGGGTTAAGACACGGTAGCAGGGAGAGCAGTAGTCAGAATCGAGATGGCCAGAGGGGGTTAGAGATGTTCAGTCATAAACGAGGTTTAACCCCAACGCAGGGTGAACCTCTACAAACCCCACACAGCCAACAAAGTGTGGAGACTTTACTGAAACATCACTGACATACAAAGAAAACAGATGCTGTTAACTGTATTTGACATTTTAATTGAATTTGGAATGACTTGGTCAGTAAAGACTAATAGAATAGACTTTAAGCTTTCATTTCAGGGTATTTTCACGCAATTCTGCTCCAAGATTTGGAAATTGTTGCCCTTTCAGTACGCCCTTCCCCTCCCCTTTCACAACTGCAGTTAGTTTTATCGTAGCCTTCTTGAATGGCAACGCCTTCAATTGAAAGCTGAATGTCAGTCTAATCAGGCCATACTGATCAATTATTTCCAAAATCCGATAAAATATCAGGTATTTTGAATTTTTTTTTTAAAAATGTATGTTTTCTATGCATGTCAATACGGCCTCCGCGAAGTATCCACACTTTTGGCTGAACAGTGTAGCTCACCCCAGGATAGCTCCATTTAAACCTGTATATAACCTGTCAAAATTCCTCACTGGCTACAGAAATTTCACTTTTAAAACAGACATATGTGAGTTTCTATATGAGTGGAAAAAGGGTGGATTTCTGTGAGCAGTTGGAGGACTCACATCGATTTTGGAGGACTTGACGAAGGCTCCGGCCGGGTGGACGTAGTCGTACAGGATGATGACGCCCACCATTACACGCAGGCAGAACGACGCAGTCTCTTCACTGGCAAAACGGCTTCGATACTCTCTGCACAGAGAGAGAGAGAGATAAACAGTGAAGGAGTTTCTCTTACTACTGACATTCACACAACTCTACATCCATTTATCTGACCTCTCCAGTCAGGGCTGCAGCTGGAGGCTATCCCAGCATGCATAGGGAAAATGCCGAGGGGTGTTTCCCCGAAGCACAGATGCTAACTTATATAGATGGAACCATTGACTGTATATGGTCAAACTATGTAAGTTGTGAACACAGTCAGCGACTATGCTTTTGCGGAACTTAGCCCAGGACAAGCCACTAATCCATCGCAGGGCAGAAACAAAGTTCACTCCCACCTTTGGGGCCAATTTAGAGTTTCAAAAGTTGACAACAAACAGAACCCAGCCCATCTTACTATGCTGCTCATAAATAAGTCCATAAACAGAGAAAATAATATTAATTACCCCTTACCCTCCAGACACTCACTTCAGTGGGTCCAAAAAATAAAATAGTCCTTTCTTGATTACCAGGACATTATGTTACCATGGTGACAGACAGGTTGGCAAGTGACCTGCATTTCAAAAAGCTTAACTATCCAGGACCTCAAATATACAGTATGTGCTTATGCTTAAGAATACTTAAAACTTAACTCAGATGCATTCTGCTCACTTGTTCACAACTAAGAAAAATGTTTCTCAGAAAAACTTGGGAGGAAATAGTAATTATATAATTGTTAAAGAACACAATCCGGCAAGCCAAATACTTTGCTAGATAATGAATGAACAATAACAAAAAGTTCAGGTAGTTTAAAAATGAAGCCAAAGTTAACAAGTCATTAGAAAGAATGTTTACTCAGAGGGCCTAGATTAAAAAAAATAAAGCTGTAATAAGATTTTAATTGCTGCAGTTTTGTTTAGTGTTGGATTTATACAACAGTTTGCGGCTAAGAAAAACAGGCTTATTCAAAAAATAAAACTGCAGTAAGCCCAATCCATGCAACTGAAGTAAATTAAAATACAAAATAACTTTAATTCCATTCAAACTACGACCCCAATTCCGAAATAGTTGGAACGAAGTGTAAATTGTGAATAAAATCAAAATGCAATGACTTTCAGATCACATGAGCCAATATGTTATTTACAATAGAACATAGATAACATTTCAAATGTTGAAACAGACAATGTACATTTTTATCCACAAAATGAGCTCATTTCAAATTTTCTGGCTGCAACAGGTCTCAAAAAAGTTGGGACACATGCAAAAAAAGGGCTGAAAAAGCAATTCATATGTAAGAGAATCAGCTGAAAGAACATTTAGCAAGTAATTAAGTTAACTGGCATCAGGTGTGCAACATGATTGGCTATAAAAAGGATGTCTTAGAGAGGCTGAGTCTCTCAGAAGTAAAGATGGCCAGAGGCTCTCCAACCTGTGAAGGTTTGCGTAAAAAAATTGTGGAATACTTTAAAAACAATGTTCCTCAACGTCAAATTGCAAAGGCTTTGAAGGTCTCATCATCGACAGGGCATAACATCATCAAAAGATTCAGAGAAACTGGAAAAATCTCTGTGCGTAAGGGACAAGGTCAAAGACCTTTACTGGATGCCCGTGATGTTCGGGCCCTCGGACGTCACTGCATCACTCACCGGCATGATTCTGTCAGTGGCATTACTAAATGGGCCCAGGAGTACTTCAAGAAACCACTGTCTGTAAACACAGTCCGCCATGCCATCCACAGATGCCACCTAAAACTCTATCATGCAAAAAAGAAGCCATTGTTGAGCATGATCCAGAAGCGCTGCCATGTTCTGTGGGCCAAGGCTCATTTAAAATGGACTGTAACAAAGTGGCAAAGTGTCCTGTGGTCAGACGAGTCCAAATTTGACATTCTTGCTGGAAATCATGGGCGTCGTGTCCACCGGGCTAAAGAGGAGAAAGAGTACCCCTCCTGTTATCAGCGTTCAGTTCAAAAGCCAGCATTTCTGATGGTATGGGGATGCATTACTGCATATGGTGTGGGACACTTGCATGTTTTAAAAAGCACCATGAATGCTGAAAGGTATATAAAGGTTTTAGAGCAACATATGCTCCCCTCCAGAGGACATTTATTCCAGGGAAGGCCTTGGGTATTTCAGCAAGACTATGCAAAACCACATAATGCAGCTATTACAACAGCATGGCTTCGTAGTAGAAGAGTCTGTGTGCTGAACTGGCCTGCCTGCAGTCCTGATCTTTCACCGATTGAGAACATTTGGCGCATAATTAAACGAAAAGTCCGTCAAAGGAGACCCAAAACTCTCCAGCAGCTGGAAGCCTGTATTAAACAAGAGTGGGATCAAATTCCAATGGCTAAACTCAAGAAACTTGTCTCATTGTAGACATTGCATATTTCATTTTACAAAAGATTGTTCCATTTCTAAACCAGTAAAATTCATCTGTGCCTTTGGGTTGGGTTCTGAGCGGCCCCTCTGGAAGATCTGCAAACGCTGATGCGTGGGGGAGCCCAGAGGCTGTAAGCGACAAATGGCTGATAAGCTCGGTCCAGAGCCATGCCAGATAGCAATAAAGCTTTTGTGGACTTCCTCCCCAAGATGCTTGCTAAGGTGTTAACGGCCTTACTGTTACTCTGTACGGGGGGGTTGTTGCAGGGCTCTGGCTGACACAATGCCCCTGTGCGAGTCATCTTACTGGCCTAATTCTTGAGTTAAAGTCCAGTTATATTAATCTGTTTAAAAAGATCTAAACCTCTGGGAACTGCATAATATGCTTATATGTTCAATATTTTGCTAAGAAATCACTTCTGGACATAACCCAATTTACCTATATATTAATTCATCTTAAGACTTTTTTCATGACAACTGCATCATATTAGTACATATTCATATCATGTTTGGTCTTGTTATTCTCGGGGAAATCCAGGGAGTTGAATGGAGTATGTTTCATTCCCATTGAAATTATGGTTCATTCCCTTTTGGAAACTCCTGAGAATGTGGTCAGAATACTCTCTGGTAATCACCCTATTCTCCTCTCTCTGCTGAAATGTTTTATTACATCCTCCCAATGGTGGAAACCCAAAAACCAGATTCGACCCCCCTTCCAGGTGTTTATGGCCATGCCGCCTGGATCAAAGACGTGGTTTTGCTTAAAGCAAAGAGAAACAATCCATTCTGGGAAGATCGTATCCGATCTCTCCCCGCGCACGTAAGTGCGTGAGTAGACTCTCTAGCTATGGTGGATCGTCCCTGATTTCGCACTCACCCAACTCTGTGTGTGTAGCTGTCACCAGGTATGACTTTTATATTGGTCTAAATTCGTGGTAACTGATATTTGGTCTGTTGATTTAAGCTCTTGCCTACCTGGTGAATAAATTATTGTTATTCCTTTAAACTTGCGTGGTCTCCGTGACTCTTAATCCTTTTATTCTTTCTAGCCGCGTTGCGACGGATACCTAGGGGTATAATCCCGACCGAGGTACGACTGGCCAGCGGCCCGGTCTGGAAATTGGTTTTATTAAGTTGGAGAGACAATCATGATCTACTTACATAAAGGGTTTATGTATTGCCGGTTCTGGGATTTTAGCCTTAAGGAAACCCATGGACGAAAAGTCGGTTATCTGTTAAAATTCCCTGAAGGAACCCATGGGTGTGCATAGATCTGTGTTCGCTGTATTCACGCCAAAAGATGCTGTTGCAGTGATGGCTGACTTCCAACCTCTAATCTAACCAACGAACCTAGGATCCGGTAACAGTACTAAAAACCCGGGAGTACATGTTAGCGACAGCGGTAGTCTCCTAAGAGTTCGAGGTGTAGTCACTTCGAGACCCACGCAGGTTTCCCTAGATTCTAATTCTAATTCTAATTTGGAGTCAGATATTTAACGAGGGTATAACTAAATTCATTATTATAAATTTATTATGGAGTCAGATTAATTGTAACCATTGTGCTTTTGTGCCCCGTCCTTCGAACAGAGAAAATAGATCCATTTTATTGCGATTCACACCAGCCAGAAGGTCGCGCTTGTTAACACCAGCCAAAAGAACACGCATAAACCTTCGCCCCTACAATTTCCGTAGTTGGTTATTGTTTTGTGGGTTTTACATCCTCAATGCCCAGACGCCTCCACTCTGTGTTAAAAAGAAGGGGGGATGCTACACCATGGTAAACAGGTCCCTGTCCCAACTTTTTTGAGACCTGTAGTAGCCATCAAATTTGAGATGAGCTCATTTTGTGGATAAGATTGTAAAATTTCTCAGTTTCAACATTGACTACCTCTGTTCTATTGTGAATAAAATACTGGCTTTTGTGATTTGAAAGTCATTGCGTTTTGATTATTTTATTCACAATTTACACTTTGTCCCAACTATTTCGGAATTGGGGTTGTACTTTCAAGACTCGCAAGTACTACAGTATATAGTAGACAAAGACTTATGAAAAACAATAGATATAAAAGAAAAATAAGATTAAGAAATTTACGGCGTTTCCAACATAACTGTACACTCACTGGCCATTGTGCTTAAGCAGTCTGTCGTGTTCTCGAGCGGCGAGTCACTGTTCTGTATAAACCAAAAGAAACAGGTTTTCCCCTCAGTCTTCATACGCCAATCTTCATAGGAACAGTCCACCGATGAGAAATATCCCAAGTTTCATAACATAAGTTTAGATCAAGTTTCCTGACATAACAAGAGTGAAGCAATTTAAATTGAAAACTACACATCAAGTAGGCCTACTCTCAAGCTACCCTTGACCTGGTTGGAAACGAGCAGAGATATCGTGCATAGCTTTCGTTTTCATGATGCGATACCCAAACACTCTGCGTAATTTCTCATTTTTGACGTCAATGATAGATAGATCGATCTAGACAGACAGATGGGCAGGCGGGCGGATGGATGGACGGACGGACGGACAAACGGACAAAACTGTCGTCCAAAACTCAAACTGCTTTATAGGCAGCCTGACGAAAAAAACTTTTGTGCAATAATTACACCATGGACCAGAATCATACAGACATTTCCACCATAAAATGAACTTCTACTGCAGAAGAGTAGCTGGACTCTTGATAAAACAAGCTCTGCATCTGCAGCGAGTGCCAATATATAACCGTTACCTACAATATATGGTCCATGCACCTACTTCTCTACACATTACTATGTCTCGATAGGCTTTCACATCATTCATTGGGGTGGTTCCTTGGATGCATTATTGTTGGTCATATCTTTTCCCCACTAGCCAAACGAGGAGCTGCCCAAATTACCTGGCCCTCCACTGTTCTTCAAAAGAGAATCAAAGTGACACTATCGTTATCTCCTGGATAAGCTGTTTGTGAATCTTACCGCTCGTGGTCCTGCTAATGACAAATTGATTGACTGATTGATTAGTTAAGTGTGTGATACTAGAGTCTCATCACAACACTCCCTCCTAAGCTTCGCTTATCCAGCAGTAAAAAGAGTTAGAATTATGATGCCCTATGCTTCTCATGAGTTATATGATTACAGACGTACCTCTGGGGCAGTGGTTCCCAACCCAGTCCTGAAGGACCCCCTGTCCGGCAGGTTTTTGTTGCAGCTTTACTTTAGCACAGCTTATCCATTTAAGGCCCAATGCACCTTCATGCACACCCTGTTCAGGTGGCTCTCTTTCAGCCAATCAGCATGAAGCCCTTAAATGGATCAGGTGTGAAAGAGTAGTAAGAGAGAAAAAACCTGCTGGGCAGGGGGTCCTTGAGGACTGGGTTGGGAACCACTGATCTAAGGCACAGAAATTGCCACACAGAGTATAAATCAGTAATACATCTATCTGCCAAATGTGCTTGATGTTGTTAAACAGTGGAATTCACCTTTAAGACCATCTCTCTTCTTAAACACAGCCTTCATCTTCAAACATAATGAAAAAGATTGGCAAACAACACTGTCAATCACACAGTCGTGCAATGAGCTTTACCTCTGATACAAACTTCAGTGTGGCATCGCTCAGCGTTTTCAACATGGGCGTGGCCTCAGCGTAAAACAGGGACATCCGATTGGCCATTTCATTGTTAACTTCATTCTCGTCCTCCGCCTGAAAGGGACATTGAGATTTTGATTGAGATGAAAATGCCAGAAAATTAAACAATAAATCGGGAGGAATTTTCACAAAGAATTTCAAAATCTCCTTGAACAAGATTTTAGCCTTTAAATTACTAATCTAATTGACAATGTAAAATGCATCGATCAATCCATCCATTGACTAATCCTCTTATTTCTGATCAGGCCAAGAATCCAATGGCAAAGAGGCAGGAGCAAACAGTGAACAGTTTGCCATTCCATCGCAGGGCACTGACACCATAAAGCAAAATCTGCTTAAAACATAAATTTAAAAAAGCACGGCATCTTTTAAAATTTTACAACTTTGAATGAAACATAAGCAAACCATCTTGTAAAATAAATATCACCTATTGAGAAATAATATGAAGTCAAAGTCATTGAACATCATAGTTTATGGATGCGAACAATACTTAAAGCACCAACAGTTAAGCACAGGGATTTATAAATGATTAAAAGCAAAGATATTACGCATTCCAAGCATTACACTTGAATTACTCAACAAACAGCAAACAGGAAAAAAGACACATCTTCAAGCATACCATCCAAATGAATCATTATTTACTGTCAACATGAATGAACAATCAACATGAATCACTCTGAACCACTCATATGATTGTGTTGAGGCATTACGGAAGAGCCAATGGGATTTTTAGTTTTTATTTAATGGATAGAGATCACTTTTTACAGTAACGGAATAGTATGTCATGGTTGTACTTCATCTGACCAATGAGATTCTCCCGTTAGCGGAATAAAATGTCTGGACTAACTGGGACAAAGTCTTGGTACAAAATGGGCCAGCCCTCCAGGGAATTACGGCTATAATAGAGTAGGGTGGAGGGGGGAGGATTCACTTGTCTAAAAAAACAATGATTTGCTTCAAAAACCAGCTGAAAAATTCATGACTTCAATTGTGCTTTCCTATCACTGGGCTTTTGTGCACAAAAAGTGTTTTTGAAGGACATGTGGTTTGCGGTAGGCCAGCTCCAGCCATTGCCCTCCACACAGACTCCAAGCCCCGGATGAGTCAGGGTTGGGTCACATACAAACCCAACTCACTAGTGCAAATGTCATCATATATTTGACCCTGCGTTTGCCAGTGTAAATTTAGAGGCCCAACAATTCATCTTTGATGACTTTCCTATTCATTAGTATTCCAATGAGATGCAATTTTATAGTTTATATTAAAGTTCAAAGTCTTCCAGAATCCACACAGTCAGTTATTTTAGCAATAAGAACTGTTCCCTTTGAAAGGAAGTGGAGGAGGAGCATAAATGAACCATCTCTGGTCTTTTGCTCATCACTGTGACGTGGAGACTTGTTTAGTCCTCTCAAAGCTAACTCAGTTAAATTGCAAGATTATTAACTCATCACAATATAGAAACACTTCCCAGGCTGTAGCTGTGATCTGATTGGTCAGCCGCATTCTAAATCATAAAAGACTTAGGACCTGGAGCACCCGCCCTCAACCCCATCTCCCATCTGGGAAGAATCCAGCAACATCTAGGATAAATATGAGAGGTTTCCCAGCTATGGACTGGCGAATGGTCCAGGGAGTGTTCCTGCCTCTCCCCCATTGCATGCCGGGAAAGGCCCCAGCCCTGCAGCACCCCAAAGCAGAAATAAGCAGACTACATCATGGATGGATGTACAGAGGTCTCCCAAGTGACGTGGTCAAAATGGGCCCCACATTTTGACTGACTTGGATGTAACCAGACTGCTGTGACAGGCTCCAGTAACAGGTTGCAGTATAAGGGCTGCAGAAAAATCTGGTCATGTGACATACAGAGCCATGCAGTTTCCATCATGTTATTGGGTGCCGTCGTTTAAACGTGACTAAGTTCATACCCATTGTACCGTTTCTGAGATACAACTTCAACATTCGTCGACGTGACGGGTTGCTGCACCTGTGTGCGCAGCAATAGGTCGGAGAAAAATAATTTAAGGTAATCATTAGTTTTTGACATTGTGTCAAATGGATGATATGATGAGACGGAAAGCTTTGTATAAGTTTTCTGTCAAGTGATTCTGTAATAGAGAAAAATTTTGCATAACACCAACTACATAATTGTGAATGAAAGCTGGGAAAACCGTGAATAAAGGGATTATTATTCCACACAATGAGAAACTGCCTAAGATACGATAGAATGGATTTAAAGAAGAAATAGTGAAATGTATTATACATATCTCTGAATATTTTCCTTACTTCAGGTTATTGATTCCACTGCTAGCTGGATTCTTGTTTTTTTCCCCTTCAAAACGAGTATGTCTCACTTTTTTTCTTTTTTTTTTTCTAGCTCGCCACCACCCCCCCTCTTTGGAGGACAACTTTATTATTTTGCCGGACTTAAATACAATGATATGTCACCTCTTGAGGGAGGGAATTAACAAAGGAAATACAGAGAAGAAAAAGAAAAAAGAAAAAAAATATAATAAAGCAATGAAAGGAGAAAAAAACCTAGAAAAATAAAGTACGTAACCACACACCAACAACTCTCAAAGCTATCAATCCTCCTGTAACCCCCCAAACCTCCTAAAGCCTCATCATTCCAATGCATGAGTGGAATTGTATTTTTACATGCAATGATGTCTCCATAAGAAGAAAAAAGAACAGATCACACAAACTTATTCACGCAGATAAGATTCATTCATATGGTGAGTAATGCCCATCCCTCACCTGTACTTATTTTCTGCCACACCCTCAAAAATTCTGATGCTCTGCCCAAGTTTCTCATAGCTATAACTTCCAGATTATAGCTGTTTTTAACAAACATTTTGAAATTACTTAATCTTAGTGCATTCTTATTTTGTGTATTAAAAATGAAGATTTTTCCAAGAACTATAATTATATTATTTAATTTTGGACAAGTATCTTTCAGGTCCCCCAGCATGACTGTAAACAAGGTCACCTCGAATGGAATATTAAATGTTTGTAGCCATTCCTGCACCTGTATCCAGAAGCCAACAGCATATGGACAATACCAAAATAAGTGGACCAAGGTTTCTTCCTCGTCCTCACAAAGTCTACATGTATTGGATTCCTTTATCCCCCATATTTGCAGCATTTTATTTGTTGCCAAGATTTTATATAGCAATTTGTATTGGAAAATTCTAGTCCTTGTCCCAATAGAAGTTTGATTAATTAAGTTAAAAACTCGTTGCCAAGGGATTGGCGTGTCTACTATATCCTCCCAATATGTATGAATTCTGTAGGGAATTTCCTTTAGGTTATTTTTCTCCATAAAAAAATCGTACATTTTCCTATTGATTTTTTTATGAGCAACCCAACTGAAATTTTTTATGGAGGGCCGACATACTAGTTCCTGAGAAGTTATTTTGTTAGTCTTTCTTTTCCATTGTGAAGGCAATGCTGCAGCCAGTTGATTGTAATTCTGTATGGAGCAAAGGGCACCATACCTATTACAAAAACTATTGTATGACATTAGTTTCCCATTTCCATCAATTAGATCATTCAGAAAGTAAATGCCCCGAGCAGACATTTGTTTCCATATAAATGGATATCCTTTAATTGTAATATTTGAGTTAAACCATATTATTTGTTGTAAGATTTCTTCAGGGTGGTCTGGTGGATGGTACTGAAAACTTAACCAAGCTTTTATAGACTCTTTTAGAAAGACTGATGAATCGGCCATGACTTTTTGAATAAACAGGGGAATATGGAGTGATCTTAATTGCAGAAATGGAAAGAGCTGGCTTTCAAATATGTGATGAAATGTACATAATAATCTGTAAGAAAACCAGTTTGGCTTATGATAGATTTTTTGAATCACCGATGCTTTTAAAGTTAGATCCAATGCTTTTAAATTTAATAATCTTAATCCTCCATGTTCATAGTTGTTGTATAAATATTTCCTCTTTATTTTTTCTGGTTTATTATTCCAGATGAATTTAAATATCTTCTGTTCGTATAATTTTAAGGCAGAATCTGATGGTGAAGGTAAGGACATAAATAGATATGTAAATTGAGAAACAATCAAGGAATTAACTAGAGCAATTTTCCCATATAATGTTAAATGTTGACCTTTCCAAGGTAGCAGCCTTTTATCCATTTTGCTACATTTTCATTTAAAGTTTGTATCCACTAATCCCTTCATGTCTTTTGGTATATGGATCCCAAGGACGCCATCGTCCATCTGTCCATTGTATAGGAAAGAGGCATGGTAAATTGAAGTGTGTATCCTTTAATGATCCAATTCTCAATAAGCTACATTTTTCATAATTTGGTTTTAGGCCTGAGTATTTTGAGAAAGTATTTAGGTCTTCAATAAGGTTTTGAAAAGTAGACAGTATGTCTCACTTACCCCAATACAAAAAGGATGGAAAAATCCCACAATTTGCCCCCTTATGAGATGCCGACAGGATTTGCTGTCATGCACAATACACCCAGTTCACAGCGCCGCGGTTCAGTGAACAGCCCGCTTCGGTCGAGCGGTTTCTCACAATGACAACAAAATGGCACCACATTTCAAGTTGTCACTACTCTCTCTATTAAGGGACTCTGCTCCCATACCCCCCTTTACTACAACCCTCACCAAAAATAAGACGATGTTTGGATGGAGTTTCCCAGCCAGATCACTGCATCTCAGCAGAAACTCAACTATATGAGAGTCAACACTGTCTGGGTCTCAAGACCTAGATTTCAGCCCTTCTACGTGTCTAGTGTGCAGATTGTGGGTCCATACCCTTTCAAGCTACTATCACACTGCATCAACCCCTCACCCCTCCACAGAACAAATTATTAATATATTTATTGAAAATATTTCCCCAGAGACAGTGCACGCTCAGCTTGTCAGAATGTATTTGCGGGAAAGAACAAAAACGGAACAATTTTCACGGTTCAAGTTCAAGTCGAGGACAAACGTCAATCGAGTTCAAGCGTTTGGTGTGAAGTCAGGTGAGGTGAACTCAAAGGCCTGGGGGAACGTGGGGAACCGAGGGTTACCGGGTCACCGGGGGCAACAGAGCGCACGCATGACCAACCGCCACCTCCGACAGGACAGCGTTTATAGCCCGGGTCAGGCATGCTGTCGTGCACATGAGCAGTTCCCAATGGCGACGAGCTACGGGCGCAGTTCTCACTTCCTGGTTTGGCGACCACAGGCGAAAGTCCTGAGGGGCTTGCGGGCCTGTGGCTTTGGAGCAGTTGAAGTGCAAGGGTTGAAATGCGAGGGGGCCTACCCTCAGAATCAAGTGAGGTCACCCGCTAAGAAGGCCGTAGCAAATCAAGCTCTATGTCTGAATGAAAAATAATGTCATCACGCGTCAACGACCGAGTGTCCTCATTTGGCTTGTGAAACACTTATCGCGGCGAGCAGGGGGTTACCGTGTTTAAAAATGTCCCATTTATTCTTCCTTTATCTCGGTGTACTTCTCTCTGCTCCTGCGGCAGAGCTGAGCTCAGTGACCAAATTTAAATGTCCAATAAAATACAAGTGTGGGCAGAGGGTGTTTCACAGAGCAGTGTTACCAAACACCTGCAACATGGACTCATTTTTAAAAGAGAGCCGCCCCAGGTTTTCCCCAGTGCAGTTATCCGGCTAATGCCTGCTCTGTGAAATGCAGTCCTGGTGTCTCCCTTTGCCTTGCTTACATCTTTTCCAGAGGTTTCTCAAAGCATTTACTGCGTCTCAAAGCCACTGTCTTAGTTCACTACCTTGGCCAAATTTTCATTGTTTATTCCCAGCATGCATTGCTTTATTTTCGAGCTGCAAAACTTGAGACCCCTCCTTTTCAGGAAGAGAAGTTGAAGAGCGCTCGTGAGGGTAGTGAGAGGCATTTCAACATGCAAGGTCCAGACTGAATTTGACAGAGGAGGTTCTGTTATGGTGCTCTGGCTGGGATGTGTTGTTGTAACTGAATAGGGAAGGTCAGCGAGTCTGTCGCCTTTCTCTCCCAAATGCGTCCTCCCCATCAAGGCCCGATGGGTAATGAGATTCTGTAGTCCTCAAATTCAGATTTTCAACACTTCAACCCATTCCCTCCTTCCACCCCAGACCTCACTCCCTTTTTGTAAAAATCAGTGGTCGTGTTATTGGACTTGCAAGTGCTAAAAGGTTTTGGCTGCGTAAAAGCCCACAGTGAATTAGGCCGATCTGCTACTGCAATGCTTAAAGAGCATGGTGCTCCATTCAAAGTGTGGCCACCTGGAAGTAAACCTAGCCCCCAAGCTGTTCATGAAAAAAAAAATCACCCTTGAAGTGTTTGGTCTAATAATTAGTTTTCAAATCTTTATCTCAGTCAGGAAATTAGTGTTAGCTTGGCTAATTTTGCTTAAAATCCTCTTACAAATTTTGAAATGAGTGAAATTTTCCCACCTCACATCTCTACCCATATATACTGCACCAAAAATAACCAACTGGATTTAATGTCTTATTAGAAGCTACAGCACTTAAAGGGTTAAATGCAGAGATGGGGAAAGAAAAGGACTCTTACCGGGTCATACTTGATCCTCATGCGGCTCAGGGTCCGGCAGTAGTAGCTGAAGTCATTCTGGATGGCGGGATTCGCCATCTGTAAGGTCGTGAACAGGGGAGATTTTCTGTTAGAGGTTATAACGCACGTGAGAAAAACAGGCCTCATCTAGACCAACGGTTCCTGATGCTCGCCCCAGCTAAATCCTGTAGTTGGTTGCGTTTTGCTGCCAGGGCACTAGAAACAATGGGAGGCATCCTTGATCAGTTATGTCAGGTGAGCTTGTAATCAAATACATTAAATATTTAAATATTAGAATCAGTTTGGAGTCAATCATGCGAGGTATAGGAGCCACCAAACTAGACCACTGATCTAGTAAGTGAGCGTGAGTGTGTTCAAGCATGTGTGCGTGTGTGTGTGTGTGTGTGTGTGTGTGTGTGTGTGTGCGCGTGTCCAATCCTCTGTTTGTGGTGGGGGGGTGGAGGGCTGTAAAGCAGTGGTTCTCCAGCCCTGTTCCTGGAGATCCATCATCCAACAGGTCTTCAATCTAACACTCGCAATGCACAGATCTGGACTGAGCAGAGCAGCAGAATTGTCGACTCGTATTGCTTTGGGGACCTACAGGAAGGTAGAGCTCCAGGAACAGGGCTGGAGACCTGTGGCACACAGGACACCGACATTAAAGGAGCTGCAGGAGCCGAGAAATCGTCAGGCTAACGGAAAAGTAGGCCAGCAGGTACATTACTTCTGGGTCCGAGCTCCACATCCATCAAACTCCTGTTTGCTTTTCCACTGTAAATTACACACCAGCAGCCCTCCACTGATTTCACCATCATTCAGCATCCATGAAGACTTTAAAAGCCCTTGACAGGCAACTCGGCCGCGGCAAATCCGAGGCTGCCAGGAGTGCCAGAGGCGCTCTCCTGAGAAACGGATGCTGGAACGCCCTAATATTAGGCACGGGGTGCAGTGGTTAGCGCAGTTAGGAGCCCCGATTTTGGCAGGAGCAGCAGTGAGGTTCAAAAATACACAAATGCCCGCATGTTGAAGTGGTTTGATAATGTGAAAATCTCTCTGGCAGGGATGTGCTTGTTTATTACATCCATCCATCCAATCTATAAACTGCTTCTTCCTCACTAGGGTTGCAGGGGAGCGGGAGCCTATCCCAGCTTTCACTGGGTGAAAGGCAGGGACTCACCCTGGACAGCTCGCCAATCCATCACAGGGTGCACACATCATTATCACGACATTGGCTTTCACACTCATACCTATGGGGAATTTAGTGTCTCCAATTAGCCTGACATGCATGTCTCCATGGACTGTGGGAGGAAACAGGACTACCTGGAGGAAACACACTCGAACACGGGGAGAACAAGCAACCCCAGACAGAAAGGCCCCAGGCTAGATTCAACCCACGACCTTCTTGCTGTGAGACAGCAGTGCTAACCACTGCACCACCGCAGAATACTAATATCGCCAATTTTTCCTGTTGTGTATGAGCCTATTTAAGACTTAATAACTCAGTATTTGTGTCACAGAGAATGGGAGATTATTCCAGTGAATCGAGATGTTTGGAAATGTAATTACAAAATTATTTAGCAATTAAATTTCGGAACTTACGGACGCCGGGGTCTAAATCTGCGCAGAGGGGTTAAGTAAACAAGTAGTGCCACTGTTTAGCCCGACTGTGATCCCACCTGACCCCAAGGTAAAGGGAAGGTGGCAAACCAGGGCTGTGGTTGAATACTTGCTTTTATTTAGGAAATTTCCGCATTCCTAGAAAAGGACCAGGAGCTATTTACCTAGCAGTCATGATAAGTGTGATTGAATTCTCTAATTATTGAGGAAAGGTGCTTCAGTGCCTCCTAACTTATCTCCATTAGCATAGGGTACACTGAACCACCCTTTTTGAAATGAAAGGAGATAACGCCATCTCACAATTCCATGCGGCCTCAATATTTAAAGCGACGACCATCCATCTGGCCTATCACAAAAACAAACGAATAGACAGGCGAGAGATGCGTGATCGTGTCCCCTGGAGTAAGTGCATTTGAGTTCTCTTAGCAGCACGGTGTGTCTTCCTAAGCCGGTCTGAATCCCCCTTCACACCTTTCCTTTACCTTATGACATCTTCCATTGAGGTTAAAGAAAGAGCGTTAGTAATTAGACGAAAGGACGTATTTTTTGACTATTCAAACTCAGCCCAGCAGTTCTCGACCCTCAAGAACCATTATTTGGGAAGCCCTGTTCCTAGTTGAAGCCCTTCCTTCTTATCCAGCCCCCATTCCAGAAACATCTGCAGAGCTTCTCCTCTATATTTTAATTTAATATTTATTCAATAAATTAATTTGCATTCAAAATATGATGGATGAGCCATTATTTTTAGATGTTTCGCGATCTCGGTTCTTTCTCTGCTTTACTAGTTTCCTCTCTGTAGACGGGCGTTAGAGGGAGCGGAGCAGATAAACACCAGACGCTACGACACGCTAAGAGCTGTAATGGAATGCGACACTGTCCCAAGGCGGCGAGAATGCGACGGGCTGACTGCTGACACTGCATTCCTGAGCTCTGCTAATGTTTCAGCTCGCACCTGCACCTGCGGCTGTGCTATACTCCACACTCAGGTGTCAAACCTGTGAGTCTCAGTAGGTTTGTCCATTTCTGTGTAGGTGGACATAGGCTGGGGTAGGTTTGTATAAGTTTGTGTAGGCTTGCAGAAGTTTGATATTCTTGCATAAGCTAACGTGCGTGAAAAGGTTTGCTTATGTTTGAGTAGTTTTGCAAATGCTTGTAAGTCCTTGCATAGGTTGGTAGGCTATATAGTGTAAGTCTGAATAAGTTTGCAGGTGCTTGTGTGGGTTTGTATAGTTTGTGTAGGTTTTTACAGGTTTGACTGGTTTCATAGTATATACACGTTATGCAGTGAATCAAAAGTAAACAATGATTATAATACCGAGGTTCTGTATATTCATAGATGCATTGTAACTGGGAGCCCCAGCACATTAGCTGAAGGGTACCGAGGTCGAAGTGAGGTCAAGGGTCAAAGAGACTCAGAGAGTATGTCGTCTGCACCGGCTAAGAATGGCAGTGCTGAAATTATTGCCCAAATATTCAAACTTAAACTACTTTAAAAAGCCAAGCTGGTTTAGGTGATTTTTGACACTGATAGGTTCACAGGTTTTGATATAAATGCATGACCTTGATTTTGCCAAATAGTTGAAGCTCTGTCACTGATATTCATCTCTGTTTTATCAACATGACCTCACTGATTTGTCCACACCTGGGGGGAGAGACAACCACCAGCTAACCACATTAGCCTGGGCTCACACATGGAAGTTAATCTGGTCATCTCCTGGAGGCCATTTTCCTCAAAAACTAATCATATGTAAGTACGTAGAGCAGCTCAGAATGCCACTACCGGCCCATATTAGGACAGTTCCTGGTGACCCCCCACCTTCAGCTCGTCGAAACTCAGCGTGAAGTGCAAGATTTCGGCGAACTGCTTGGCGTAGGCCTGCTCTTGCTCCAAGTGCTGCGTTGGGGTGTCGGGGTGTGGCGAGTACTGGTGAGCACGCTCAGTAGGTCCCGCAGTGCCGTCTCTGTCAGAAAGAAAGAGAAACAGACAGATAGAAGGAATAACTTGGCTACATAGCTGCTGCTTTCAACCAGAGTGACTTACAGTTGATTAGGCTCCACAGCTGCCAATACCCTGGAGTAGTGTGGGGTAAAGACTCTTGCTCAAGATCCTAACAGCTGGACAGATGTTTTTGGGGCTTAAACCCACATCCTTCCTGGTGCCAGTGTAGCACTTTAACCACCAGGCTACAAGCTAACTAAGGGTGGGCTACCTCATTCCAAAACCCTCCAGAGATAAACCGTCCTGTATTTTTCCACTCAAACCCTAACACAGCGCACATCACTCAACAGCTATAGCAGGTCTGACAAACCCTGTCCCTGAAGACTGAGCATCCAGTCAATTTTCACTCCAATCGTCATTAAGCACATCTCACTCAACAACCAGATCAAAGCTGCCCAACCCTGTTCCTGGATACATGCCAATCCTGTAGGTGTCAACTCCAGTTCTAAAAAAGGCACATCTTAGTAACAGCCAGGGGTATATTTCCCAAAAGTTTAGACGCTAACTATATTAGCAACTGACATAGTTTGGACAGGTGTATGGTTCCAACGATCCAAGTTAGCAACTGTGCTTTCGGGAAATTTACCCCAGTGTAGAACTGCCCAACCCTGCCTACTTGAGATCTACAGTTCGGTAGGTTTATATTCTCCCAAACAAAAGACGCAGCACCCAACCACTGCAGATCTGCACTGAGTTGCCAATGAGGGTAGAAATTATGGTGGAAATGAGAAGCTACAGGACAGTAGATCTCCAGGGACCGGAGATGTCCAGGGAACAGCGTTTGATAGCCCTAGAGCAAATAATAATTCAGACGGATCCAAAATTACTGGCACCCCTAACTTTCTATGCACAAACAATACAAAGAAATAAAAACAATAAAATTATAAATAAACAGAATGTATCAACATGTCTGTGTACTTTATTTTATTAATATTTGATGGAAACAACCAAAATAATTCTAAAATTTCATACAAAATTAATGTCAACAAAATCAAGGTATCATTATAATTGGCACCCTTCATTTAGTACTTATTGCAACCACCTCTGGCAAGGATAACAGCATGGATTCCTTGCCTGTAATTTTCAACAAGGTTAAGGCACGCATTTTGGGGGATTTTGGAACATTCCTCTGAGCAGATCTTTTCAAGATCCTTCACATTCTTGGATTTGCTTTTATCAACCGCCCTTTTCAACTCAGCCCACAGGTGTTCAATTGGATTGAGGTCTGGTGACTGAGATGGCCACTGCAGAACATTGATTTTGTCGCCACAGAACCATTTCTGTGAGGATCTTGAGGTATGTTTTGGATCACTGTCTTAGCCAATTACCAGTCTTCCGGCAGAGGCAACCAGATTGTCAACCAAAATATCCTGCAACTCGGTGGAATTCATTATGCCATTTATCTTAACCAGTGTCTTGAATTAATACTGCCCCAATACATGACTGACCCATCATCAAATTTCACTGTGGGCATGGGGTGATTCTCCTTGTATGCATCTCCGTTTCGACGCCAAACCTGCCAATGCTGTATCTGACCGAAACATGCAATTTTTGTGACCAAAGCACCATGCTCCAGTTGTTATTCAAATGATGTTTGGCAAACTCCAAGCGGTTGCTTTTGTGTCTTCTGGTCAGAAAAGGATTTCTCCTGGCAAACCTTCCAAAGAGCCTGTGGTTGTGGAGGTGGCGCCTGATGGTGGTTTTTGAAATCAGGTGACCTCAAGATGCCACCAAGGCCTGCAATTCCTTCACCGTAACTCTTGGAGATTTTGTTGCGTTTCTCACCATCCTCCTCAGTATCCTGGGGAGCAAAATGCAGTTGCGTCCTCTACCCTTGAGGTTTTCAACACTTCCATATCTTTGGAATTTTTTAATAATTGCCCTGACAGTGCTCAGTGGCATATTCAATCATTTGTGAATCTTTTTGTAGCCATTACCAGATTTATGAAGGTCTACAATCATCTGCCTCTTTTAAACTGACAGTTGTTTTGTTTTCTTCATGATGTTGGATGACAAAGGGATATTGCATGCATCATCCCATTTTTATACTCTAGTGAAATAGGAAGTGATGTAATAGCTCAATATAGTTTCTTAGCACTTAGATAAATCTTAAATAAGTAGAGCTTGTTATTTACAATAATCTTTAAGGGTGTCATTAATTGTGAAAGCTTGATTTGGAGGAAAGTGATTTTTAATTACATATATCAGTAAATGATTTTGGTTGGTTCCATTGGAATATTAATATCGTACCGTATTTCTCAAAGGTTGTTATTCAGAGTTCTCTATAAATATTTTTTTTTAGAATTTTACTTAGAACTATTGTTTGTGCATTGCCAGTCAGGGGTGCCAGTAATTCTGGAGCCCACTGTAAACACTAATGATTCCCCCATCACAAAAAAACCAGCCATGATGAGGGTTCGAGGGACAGGTGCGCATTCCTAATGTTTGACTACTAGAGATGAGAGAGGTTTACTCATTGACCTCCTCAAGCTTTAATTACATAATTGAGTCAATTAGCCCTCTTAATTAAAGCAGGTAACCAAGCTCACATGGTGAGCTGCATTTTCTGTTGTGTGTCGATCCATCATTATCATCTAGTCATCAGATGAATTATTTAAAAGCATGAATGGAGAAAAACAACTCTCTTCTGCCTTAGCACCAGGGTCTCTGATCCCTGCTGGAAGATGACCTCTGACCTTTTGGTAGCAGCGCAGCACAATGGGTAAAGGAACTGCACCGGTAATTTTGAAGGGCATGTTCTGAATATTTAAAGTGCTAGGTGTGCCGATCCACGCTTGGATTATGCAGAGAGGAAATCAGCTCTTTCCAACATGATTACCCACATGCTGCCATGGTTAATAGCATCATTAAACAAAAACAATCAAAGGCAATTCAGACCCCAGATAGCAATCCCAAGATAAAACAAAAGGATTAAGTCATTGACATCCCCTATCTTTGTATGCAAAACTTGTGGTGCGCATGTGTGTGTGTGTGTGTTTGTGTTAATGAGTATGTGTGCGCACATCAGAAATTAGATCAAGATGCGAAGGCTGACAGTGTCGTTAAACGCAAACAAAAAAGCAATTCAGACCCCAGATAGCAATCCCATGATAAATGCGAAGAATGAAGTCATTAGCGTCCCAAATTTTCTTAGGCAAACTCATTACACGTGAGTGTGTGTGAGAGAGAGCGCGTGCAAGTGTTTATGATCACCGTCCTCACTGTGTATGCGCGTGCCAGTATTCCAGTGTGCGTGCATGACACTGTGTGAGTGTGAGAGTATGACAGCATGGGAGTGTGTGTAAATGAGAGTATGTGCACATGTGCATGTATGAGTGTCTGTGTGTGTGTGCGTGTGTGTGTGTGTGCCAATGCATTAGACTGCGAGAGTGCATTAGCGTGTGTATATATTTGTGACTGCATGTGTCAGAGTGCGTGTGTCTGTGGATGCATGTGTGTGTATGCGAGTGTGCGTACCTGTGCAAATTAGAGTGTGTGCCCTTGTATGAGAGGCAGTGTGTGTAAGTGAGTGTACGAGTGAGTGTGTATACGAGTCTGTGTCTGTAAACAAAATGAGATCATGCAAATAAAATCCCGAGTGCGTGTGCTAATCCAATTAGGCCCAGCTACTGCCCTTCTGGTGGCTATCCACACCCCAGCCAGTCAGCACACACACACACACACACACTATGTCCCGCTGGAAACACAAGAGGAACAGCATACAGCTCGTTTGCCCTCTGCAAACACACTTCTGCTAACAAAAACAGGTCCTTCAAATACAGCCACTTAGGCTGTGACAGAGACTTCGGAAGTTTCTCTTTTTTTTTTTTTTTTTTTGGGGGGGCTTTTACTCCTGCACCACCTCCAGCATCAACAGCCCTTTTATCATGGGGGGGGAGGAAAGCTAATTAAATAAGGACCAGGGATAATAAAGCCAGCAGATCTTGATATGGGCTAAAGAAACAATCAGCACCCAGCACCCGCAGCAGCGTCGGTCCTGCTGTAGACCGAGCCTCGGGAGGAGTCGGCCGTCTAACATCAGACTGCGCCACCCCGGCGCCTCCCCCAACACCGCCCCACCCCCCCCCCCACCCCGCCCCAGATCCAGGTTCAGCGAGTTCGCAGACAGTGCTATTTCAGTGTAGGGGAGCGGGAGTGTGTGCTTAAGGGGAGGAGTGCGCGGTGAGAGAGGGAGGGTGGAGAGGCAAGCAGGGCAAGGCCGCTACCGCCATACCGGCCCGTAACGTGGAGCAGTAGGCGGGTCACCCGAGGTCCCTCTTCCCTGGTCGAGGCTTCCTCAAAAACAAACGAGACAGAAGCCGCTGCTGTGTACCGTAACATGCATAAAGTAGTGCAAATCCCCCCGACCCCCATCTACTCTTCTTCGCCTTCCTGTGTTCTCCTCACGTTAGCGAAACCGAGAGCAGAGAGGAGAGAGGCGACCTACATAGTTACATAACCACGACTGGCAGCCGGGCCATTTAATTCCGTGGAGCTGGTTTGTACTGGTTGTGGCGATCGAAGACTGCAGGGGGGGTGGGATGGGGTAGGGTGGGGGGCTTGGGGGGTGTAATGGTAAGATTTGCTTCGCCGACCGACCTTCCCCAGGGGTCAAGGTGGCCGACAATATCAGTGCCCTTGTCCTCTCGTCGAAACGGCGCCCGCTAACCAGGTTCCCATTATGCCTCCCACAAAGACGCTGACTGCAGCACAAACGAGCACACCAATCGGCGAAGCGGAGTCTGAGCACGTGCAGGGCTAGCAGTACTACGGACGGCAACGGCAACCGCCAGAGAGTAGGCTGAGTCCGACAAGAGTCTGGGCCGAGCGAACGGAAATGTCATGATAAAAATGCAACATGGATTGAATCATATCACGATTAATTCTTAATGAGAAAATTTGCCATGTTTTATATTGATAGCCAATCAGTGTTGATGGCGAATGTAGCCAGTTGAAACAATGAATTTGTCACTGCTAGCTCTATTGCCAAGGAAAGCTGTTCTGTGTCAAAGGGCTCTAAATTCGTAGACCAGGCGCGGGCGATGCAAATAAAGGTGCGCGCCGCGCAACGGGTGTGTCCAGGCGTATGTTGCAATTTCGCGTGCCCGGGCGTAGCCTGGCGCAAAGTACCCCTCTGTCCCGCCTCAGTCCTCCTGCCGGCGCAAGTGGCAAAGAAGGCGTGTTTGGGTATAACACAGCCGAGTCAAATCTTCACCAATCAAATGAGCTCCTCTCCTCACCTTTAATGTGTTGGAATATAGAAGCCTCTGTCCTATGTCTGCATGATCGTTAATGTTGCATTTTACTTTGCTGCTTCAGGCATGTTTTCTGCACCGCCACGTCTATATTAAGCATTACGAATATGAGTTAGCTGGCTAGCCAGGGCATTCGCAATTATTACCATTAGCTTAACTTGAATGGAATTTCAAAAGCTAAACTACGTCAGATCATTCAAACTTATGAAGTTGGAATGAATACTGACGGTTGCTCATTTATTTCTTCTGCCTGCATCATTGGGAAGAGAAACGATGGATAGCGTGTTCCTATTATTACACCCTGTGGCTGCTTAAAATTTTGGGATTAACATGCATGGACAACAATGCAAGATCGTTTACATTAATTTTAAATATGTGATCTTAACTCAGTACGAGATCATAGCAATCAGGCTGTATTCCTTTCCCCCACTAAAAACGATAAAACCTAAGGGACAATAAATAGTAGCCTAGTATTAAGCCGCTTGCACACTGGACGCGAAACGAATTTTTCTCACGACAGATTGCGTTGAACGCAGTGTTTACGTGTCCGAAAGTCTGACAGGGTTTTTATATGTCTCCGTGTCCGACAGTCGATTATTGTTTTTAATTTCTTCAAATCTACTGAATGTTTTAGATATTAAAGGTGAATGTTTTGGTAAGAGGGCTCAGCTCTTCAAGATGAGTACCGAGAATTTCAATCAATGTTGCTGTTTAAGCTCTGCTCAGTAAAGTGAGTCGACATTGGCGCGGGACAATGAACAATGCCTGTCGGACATTTAATGCAAAATACTCCGTGTCTGACAGCCAAAAAAAAGAGGACGATTAGAACAGATTGATAACGAAATAAAGAATAAAAATAAACATTTTAACAACAAACAGAACATCCAATGAACACTGCGATTTATTTATTTGCGGGCCATCTTTTTTGGATGCTCTGTTTGTTGGTGATATATTTTTATTCTTTATTTCTGTTTCAAATCTGTTCTCATACTAATACTTTTGCTGGCTGTCGTCGACATGGAGTATTTTGCATTTCGCCTCGACAGTCTTGATCGTGCATGCGATAATTTATTCACACTGTCAATGGTCATGGAATTGATTTGCTCACTGACTACAAGCACTATTTTATCTCTGGTGTGGAAACAAAGCGTGAATCTGTTCGATCCATCTGACTAATTTTCAAAAGAGAGACCGAATAAAGACTGTTGTATATCTTCAACGAAAGAAAATACACTAATAAAAAGACCAAGAAAAGTCGATAGCTATCAATTTGCATTTTGTGGAAGGTCGAACACAAATATGGCCAAGTTTGCACGCCTAATAATTCCTGGAGTACTCGAAAAATTAGAACTTTTATGACTGGGACACGAGATATATTAAAACCCTGTCCGACTGCAGCGTCCTTGCATTGACTTTGACTGTAATCAGCCAAAAATTCGGAAAAAATTAGCTTTCGCGGCCCAATGTGCAAGCGGCTTTACTGAGCATAGAACACAAGCATTATATATAGGCAGTTTGTGGTTGGCTGAGAAAGATGTGAAGTCGTTAGTTTGCATCACAGATTCAGCTGCGTTGATTAAGCCAGGTGGAGTTTCCATTACGCGTGCGTTAACTGCCTTTAATCTGACATCAGGACAATCGATATAGATACCATAATTTATGTCCTGATTCAGATAGTTACATTAAATAGTGGTTGCTGTAATTATTTATTGCATTGAAATGTGCCTGACATTCTGGAAACCTGCCTGTGAGGTTTCGGTGACGTGTGCGCACTGTGCGCCGGTCAGCCAAATTACCACTGCACAGAAAGTAAACCAGGTTGGAGCTGGCGAGCTTTCTGCGCAACTTCAGCGAAGACTTTTTCTACGAAATTGTCACTGCGTCTTGATGAATATGTGACACCTCCCCCTACTACGCCGCCACACCCATCTCGGCGCACGTCCGTCTACCAAATTGCCAAAGTGGCTGCGCACGGTGTTGCAATCAAGACGAAATTGCCGCGCGCTGGCTGCACCGGATTTAAATTACCACTGCGTGGGCTGCGCCACGCTACGCCACGCTGCGCCACCCTGCGCTGCGCCAAGAAATTAGAGCCCTAAGTCTGTTTTCCTTTTGACACTAGCACCGTTATTTGATGCGTACAGTGACGTAGTTGGTGTTAAGGAAAAACTACAAGTTACTTGAGCTTGAATTTCTCGTCTCGGCTTCTGGAAGCCAGGGGGCGTGCTCCAGATGCCACTCAAAAATGAAACTTCCTGCTCTCTGTGTGTCCGTCGCAAAATAGCTACATTTTAACAGTGAAAATGGCGCCTCAAAATATAAGCGCGGAGGGAGTCATGGATGAGAATACATTTTTTAGCATTTTGGCTGATATTTAGCCAACAAACAAGACAAGCAGGGCCAAGAGGGCAGATGACCATTGAGCGAGTATTTCTGTCGCCTAACACTATGTTATAGCCGACAAAGTAATAGCCATAGGCAAGGACGGCACTCATACAACACTCTCATTTCCATTAAAACATTTGAGTGCTGGCAGGGTGGGAAAATCCGTATAATAGTGACATCATATCAAGAAACATCTGTTGGTGACATCATATTATGACAAACCTAACAGTGACATCATGACAAGGCAAATCTAGTAATGACATACCAGGATAAATCTACTGGTGACAAATCTACTGGTGACATCATATCATGACAAATCTAAAGGTGACATATCAAGTTGTAAAGTATTACAAAAAAAAAAAAATTCTAAAGCACTTTGTAATTCAGGACATCACTATTATGGCACACAGTATTGTGATTAATCCTGTTTAATGGTGTCATATTGTTATCGATTCAGAAAAACTGCATTTCCTCAAATCATTGTTCAGAATATCACTACCTGCATCATAATGTGGGCAGGTTCATCCCAGGTAGAGCTGAACTGAGAAACTGAGGAACACTCCAGCCGCATGGTGAGAATATTTTGCTTTAGCTGGGATCACAGCGCTAGGACACAAGCTAAGTGGAGCAGTGCCGCTTTGGGGGCAGGGCCTGGGTTTAGGTGGGCGGGGTCAGCACACAGGAAGGCCTGGGGAGCGTCCCAGAACCTTAAAAAAAAATTCTTTCGTTCACTTGTCTCCAACACCAAACTCTGGGCCATGCTTATCAAAGCCTTTACTGCAAGTAAAAAAAAAAGCAACATGATTTCCGACAGAACAACTGAAGTGCCTCAACCAATGACATGCTCTCTTCCTTTTTGCACCCAGCATAAACCCTAACCGTGCCCTAAATGGTTGAGTTATTCAGAGCGGCGGTACGTGTGCTTACCCAGCCGCATGGAGAACTCGTTGAACTTCTTCAGTTTCCCCACTAGGGGGACCACCGCACCCCACGACTTCTCCTGTAGTCCTTCATCGCCGGGATGCTGGATGGCCTGAGACAGAGGCAAAGTCTACAGCTTCATTTTACAGTTAGGGTCACTTTACTGTAACACAGCAGAAGCTTGCATCCATTTAGCGACTTTCAGGTGACTGGAACAAGCAGGGGACAATACCATCCCAGGTATGGCCTGAGGCTTTGGTCAGGAGCCCAACAGCATTCCGGATCTTTGTGTGGTTACACTGGGACTTGGACCACTTGAAGGACCTTCTGAGTACCAGTCAAGCATGCCAAGCAATACGCTTGAACAATCTTCAAGCATAGCAGTTGCTATGCTAACCAACATGCTAACCAATAGGCCTGAATGACCTTCAAGCCAAGTAGTTGTGTGTAACTGTTCAAAACTTTCCACTTGCAGAGTGCTCAAGTATCTCACTGTAACTGGATAAAATAATCTGGAGCGTCTAGGAGTCTGAAAGTCATGATAAACTCTAGCCATGAACTCAACCAGCTGACTTCACAAATTGTTCCTGCCTCCTGGTAAAGGAATTGTGCTTAATTAGCAAACCCAGGCAACAGGAACAGAATAGCGAAGAGGACTGTCACTTACTGAACCTAGATTGTCCATCACTGGCTGAATGCCTCCAATAGGGATCCTCAAATCTGGACCCCAAGTCCAAATCCAGCCCAGGTTTTCCTTTATCCCAGGTAAGTAAATAAACATCTAGAGCCTCTAATTGGCTAGACTGTCTTTACAGTCTACTCCCAGGTAAAGGGTGGGTGGAAACCCAGCAGTTTTCAGACCTCAATGACCATGATGTGAGGATCATGGCCCTACAATGCAATCAATGATGACATTGACAGACCGTTTCTAAAAGAGGGGTTAATTATAGTAGCTCACTGCTGTTGCCCCACAGAGCCCAAACGGGTCAGTACCAAAACCCCTGCCCACCACTCCCTACCTCTCAGATCACCTCCCCGGCACCATCATAGGACTGCAGGTCTTCCAGAATTTCCCGTCCATCTTTCAAGACCACGTTCACCTGGTCCCACAGCTCCCGCTCAGACTCAGAAGGTTCTGCATCTGGGAGGGGCAGAAAACATTTGTTCACCGACCCGTTTCACAGCTAAAGACAGTGATAATGGCACCGCTGCGACAAGATGCTAACGACGAGTAACAGATGGATAGCACCAAATGGCATCGATCGCATTGATTTACTGCCCGGTTGATTAACTGCGTTAATTAAAAACATCGCATTCAGGGGCCACTGAAAATGCGGACGAATAAAAAATGGCTGACGGGCGACAATCAGGCACCCCTGTGACATTATGCCAATGTTCTTGCTGCTATGCAGATGTGACTGGGTTGCGCATTGACACACCCATTCAACAGGAATACTGTCTTAACAACCATACCCAGATTAGGAGGAAACCGCTTAGCCTAGCCAAACTAACATGTAACCTGGATTAAGTTAGCGTTTGTCTAGGTATTCCGACACCAAAAAAGTGAAAGTTACTGGACAGCTCTCCGCATATAGAAATCATCTAAAATCAGCAATGGACAAGAGAGGCCATGTCTGTATCTAGATTCCAGATAAACTGTCAGTTCTACTCGCAGCTATACTGTACAATCAGCACAATCATTTGCATGACCAGCAAGCAATGCAAAAAGTGTCTGTCTTAGCAAGTCTTTTAATATTATTATCAGACCTAAATTCTTCATATTTCTCTCTTAAGTAAAACATATTAGCTAATTTTAACCCTCACAGCGTTAAATGCAGCTATTGTTGCTTGATGATGTAAGATGTCAAAATCAAAGCTGTTGAAAACCAATCATGTCGCGACTTCAGGGGAGCTCTTTTAAACAAGTTGCCACACAATAGGTTTTCAACAGCACAAGATAATTACATTTATATTTAAAAATATATATATTTCAGCGGTCAAAGGGTTAAGTTTCTCTTTGCTTGAAAAGTGAAATTTTCTTATTCCATTGGAAAATCAAGAAATGAGTAAAAATTCTCTCATCTCATGGGCAAATTTTTGTTTTACTGAGAAAAAAGTAGCAGAAAAAAAAAGTATTTGAAGCCGAGATAAAAGACTATATTGCTCGGTAAGATGGACCTATTTTTCTTTTTTTGCAGTAAAAAATTCTTACCAAAGTCCCTCATACAACCAGATGATTGTTCCGTAATATCAATATTTTACATTTTAACAAAGGAGAAATCTATGTGTAATAAATATCTGCTGGTGTTTGTGAATAATCAGCCAACTGAGCTGGTCTTGCTAGACGGTAAAAAAAGCTGCATACATATCGGACCTCCAGGACTATATCAGCCCATCCTGGGTCTAAATTCTTGTGAAACTGTGTGCAGAGCATGACTGCAGCAGTTTCAGCATATCAGTAGTACCATACCAATCCTAAAGCTTTGTGTTCTTAATTTCATCTGACAGTCACGACGAGAGTACAGAGACAAAACCTACACTCAATAAATAACAAAACAATCAACACAAGATCACTGCCTCACTTTAATCTGTGTCGCAATAATGAACACCCCTACCTATCCAAACAACAAACTCATAAATATGCTAATCAACAAGATCAAATTCGATTTCTGCAAAACTTTCTCAATGTCGCAGCCCATTCCCAAAACAGTTTCCATCCCTAATTTGCCAAAGATGAATTATTGAAAACCCTCATAAACACATCCAAATGGCTGAGCGGACGTACGCGCTGGCTGGGCCGGAACAATATGCCGCGCTCAACATGGTCATAAATACTTAAAGAACGCAAATATGTAGATCCACGAAGGGATATTTGTCATTCCCCAATGGAGCATTTCCTGTTTGTGAATGTGGCAAATGAGACCAGGCGATGAGCTTGGCAGGCTGAGTTTTACTGTTGAATTGTGCAGTCTGTGTGCTTGTGTCAGTGTGTGTGACAACACAACAGAGGTGATCTCAATGGTCATTTTGCAGCTAGATTAAGAAGAAGCTTCTGATGTCCAATGCCGAGTGTGTGTGTTTGTGAGTGTGTGTGTGTGTGTGTGTGTGTGTGTGTTTGGGGAGGGGGGGGGTGCATTGAGCAATGAGTTCTTCATTTCTATGAGACATTTTCTCATCCCTCAAGGCAACTAAGACATTTTAAGGTTAGGGTTTGGCGACGGTTAGGGTTAGTCAAGTCGTGTTTACAGTTCAGGTCAGAGGTAAGAGGTTTGCAGAAGAATGTAAGTTTAAGAGATGTTACCACAAAACATGAAAACAAAACCTGTGCAAATGTGGTTAAGGTCAGGGATCAAGTCTGAACTGAGATTAGGTTAAGTCTAGGGTTAGGCGTGATTTGGAGACGGTTTGGGTTAGGGTTAGGGTAAGGCTGTCCACAATGAATGGAAATCAATGCAATGTCATAATAAGCACTACTGCATGTGCTTGTGTGTGTGAGTGAGAGATGAAGGTGGTGGGGGGGGGGGGTGAGCAGCCCTCTTTTAGTAGCAGACAGTGATCCCTGCAGTGTCTATGAGCTCTGCCTGCCTTGTTTGTCTGCCAAGCTACCCGTCTGCCTTCCCTTATGTCCATCTGTCTGTCTGTCTGCCTGGTCGCCTGTAAACCTATCAATTGGCCACCCCTCCCATCTGTCTGCACGTCAAGTATCCGCCTATTCCTCAGTCAGCAAGTCTGTCTATCTGTCTGTCGGCAGACCACATGTGTCATTCTGTCTTCTGTATCTCCCCACTGGCTGCAGCCCACAGAACTGAGCGTGTGCAACACGCCCACAGCACCTCCCAGCCGTTCGTCCTTTAATCACCTTGCTGTGTCTGAATGTCTAATGACGTCCGCAATTAAAGGAAAATGGCATAAACATTTTACGGCTGGCTCATTGTTGTTCTGCAGAGCGAGAAGAGGACTGCTAATGAACACAGAGGCACGGCAATCACGTGCAACTTCGATTTGGATCCGTCGTCTGGAGCGAGAACGTCAAAGGAATGCTAACATGATACGTGGTAACTTTTTTTAACATAAGCAAACGAAGAACATGAACAATGACGGGTCATGGCATCTGTTCCATACAAGGTAAAAATCTAAGTATATCAGGCCCCATGTCACATCCTCCTGGCCTTTGAAACACAAAACTGTAATAATTAGTCAGGTGCATGAATATTTCTAATTAAAAGTGAGAATCATTTCGCTATGTTTACTACTACTACACGTTACAGCAGATTTCTGATCGCCAGAGACTTGTGAAGTAAGTCCATAAAAATTTGAATCCCATAAAATTTCATTTCTTCAATTCGTTTAGTCAGTTTGCTTTTCTATTTAGGTGGAGGCGCGGGTGAAATTAAAAGGGCTTCGATCTATAATTGAAGGAAATAACCAATAATATTCTCATTCTTTAACCCAATACAACCTATGGACCCAAATATGGATCTGTCAAGTGCAGCAGCTGTATTCAAACCTGTGGAACTTCAGGCCTGTTTTAAATTCTAGTGGAGATCCTGAGGTTTCCAACAATCCCAAATATGTCCTGCTGAATTACACATAAATGTTAATGAAATAATGTGCAAGACTTTTCTTATTTAAATTAAGGTTGTGGCCATAAATAAATTGAGGCCTCATTTTGAATATTTCTCTCAATATAAATGTGATGTAGCTTCAGTGAAACACTGCGACCAGCAGATACAGAATATAAAAATATATACAGTATATGCCATTGTCCAACAATACGAAAAAATGCTTTTTCAGACTTTGAACCGACTTAAGGTAAAACTTAAGCGAAAAATTAGAATTTAAGGGGTTATAGTTTCCACTAAAAAGACACCTGTTAAAATTAGAGGAAGAGAGTGAAATAGAGACAAGGAAAAAATTTATCGCTCAACAGACAGGAAGTGACGTACAGAGTGGACGCCGAAGACAAGAAACAGGTAGGAGAAGGGATTAAGGATACTAATAATACCCATATGATGAATATATGTCCACGATTTCATCAAGTGAGGCCTCTGCCCAAACTTCCTGTGTCCACAATATGAAGCACCTCCTAAGCACACTGCCTCATTCTTCCCTCCTTATTATCCTTCAGTCGCAAGGCAGCTGTGTTGTTCGGGGCAAAATGCACTCCCCTCTTTTTATGATGTAAAAAAATTGGACCCAAATTGGTTGGACCCAAAGAAGGACCAGCGTTTTTCAGAAAATTTTTCCAGCCAAACCAAGGAAATATCTACATAATCTGAGAATCTTTAAAGCAAATCTCCTTTAGATTAAGTTTTACATAATCAATCCCTGCACCCAGTGAACTCAACTTGCAACCGCAAGAAAAGGCCTGTATTTGGTTGAACAGTAAGTAATCGGCGGCATGATTAGCAGAAAGGTCATTTCTCTAAACGGGTCTGGAATTGCAAAGCTTCCACCACTCTGTCAACTACTCAGCCCACAGGCGCACACACACGCATGCACACACACACACACACACACACACACCACAAACAAACACAAACCCCCCACTCATATGCCCACAAACACACACACAGACAGCCTAGTGCCGGTATCACTCTATAGCCGTCAGGTCAGACCCAGATGTGGCAGTCCTCCCCCCCTCCCCCTCGTCTCCTCAGTGACTCCCCCAGGGCGCTGTATGTGTTTCCTGAGGGTGCCATACTTTGCCAGATGTCCCTAACGTCTTACCCCAATTTCGGCACACACTCACCCTGGAGGCCTCACCCCAGGGCCCCTGGAGGTGCCCCATTTACAGGAAGCTCCTTCCTCTTTTCATGAACAAACCCCGTCGAGCGAGACACCTCAGCACTTATGTCTCACACTCGGCCAATTGCCAGCTGATCGGAGCCAAGCAGAGCAGAGGTGCGCGGTTAGACGCTACTGAAACTCTCACCCTTTTTTTCTGTACGCATCCCAAATGAGTCAAGACCCGAAAAGAACCTCTGACCTTTGGACCCAGTGAAACACAAGGATCACATGCAAAGCAGATGAATCACACGAGCAGAATTTAAAAACACAAGATCAAACGGGAATAGGAATTATCTGCAGTCCGAAGCTAAGCTTCTGTAATAGAACTCTTCCGTAAAACCTTAGCTGACATTTACTCCCATTCATCGCCCCCTAAAAAAAATGAATTATTCCCTTTGGTGAGAGGAGTATCAAAGTGCAGATGGAAAAGTGAGAGCAGGATGGTGGACTTACTTTCAAAATCCAGGAAAAAATTCCCTGCATTGTTGTCTATATCCCGCGTCAACACCTTAATCAGATTTCCCATCCCGGCACACCTGAAACCTGGAAAACAGAGAAGAAGAGAATAAGGACAGGGCAGAGAGGAAGTGTTGTGTTTGCTTGTCCTCCTTCCTTAGAGACACTGGTTTGGCCCTGACATCACATTCAAAACCTAAACCAAATCTGAAAGCATATTTAAAGTGTATCTTAAGCCTTCAAGGAGTAGTTTTTTAAAGTGTTAATGTCAATATTCAAAGTCCAGATATTCTTTGCTTTCAGTTGCCAGTAGTGATGGTTACAACAGCATTAGAATACTCCCGTCTCATCTTCATTCAAACATGAAAGACATGGATAATCAAGTCAGGTGATCAAATCCGAATTCCACCCTAGTGTACTTTCCATTGGGAAGACTGGGGCTGTGTTCAAATTGTCAAAAAAAAATTACGTCCTATGGTCTAATTCCTACTCACTGTTCTTTAACCTCAATGGAAAAGGTCATGGGGTAAAAGAAAGGTGTAAAGGGGAATTCACAACGGCTTTAGAAGACAACTGTGCTGCTAAGAGAATCCAAATGCACTTGCACTCGGCAACGTGATCATGCGTCTCCCATTTGTAATGTTCATTTATTTTTGTGATCGGCCATTTGGATGGTCATCACTTTAAATATTGCTGCGCGCGGGATTGTGGGATAGCGTTATCTCCTTTATTTTTGAAAAGGATGGTTCAATGTACCCTATGCTAAAGGAAGTAAGTTAGGAAACCCCGAAGCTCCTTTCCTTAACATTCAGAGAATTCGATCACTTTTATCATGGCTGCCACGTAAATACTTCCAGGTCATTTTCTAGGAATTAGGAAATTTCCTCAGCAAAAAAAGACTACTTTAATGCGGCCCGGGTGACCCACCTGGAATGATTTTTGGCGCTGATGAATGACAGTGTCATGACACCAGATTCCCAGGTAAAGGGAGGGTGGAATACTAGCAAGCCTCAGCTCTTGAGGATGGTGATTTGTAGAATAGGACCTAACAGGAAGTAGCACAAGTTCCAAGAGAGAGATGATAGGTCTGTCCCTAACTGAGAGCTAAGACAACTACTTTAACAGGTGTGCAGAGACCACAGCAGTCAGTCTAAACATGTAGACAGGGAGAACCGCCCCAGCTGTGATCATCTGGACCAGAGCAGATTGGCCGGATGTGCAGCTGTCTACCCACAGCTGACCCGCACAACATTCTCACAACCTTTCACTAATCTTCTGGTAATGTTATAACGCAGAGAGAACATTTAATTAACTTAGTGAAAACACTTCATGCAGCAGTCAGCAGGCATTTGGACAGTGACACGACATCAGAAAGAGCCGCGATTCCTCCACAGCCCACATTATATGGATGTACATTAGAGATGCACCGATATTGATCTGATATTGGTCCGATACTGGTCTGATATTGGTCCGATACCGATCTGATACCGGTCTGATACTGATCTGATATTGGTCCAATACCGATCTGATACCGGTCCGACACTGATCTGATATCAGTCTGATACTGACTCGTATAGCTGGATCGGGCATCAATGACAATGGACCGATCTGGAATCGGATACCATTAATTTAATAAATCACCATTCAGGACATTTATATCTATTTACAACCCCAATTCTGAAATAGTTGGGACAAAGTGTAAATTGTGAATAAAATCAAAATGCAATGACTTTCAGATCACATGATCATATGTTATTTACAATGGAACATAGATAACATTTCAAATGTTGAAAGTGAGACATTTTACATTTTTATCCACAAAATGAGCTTATTTCAAATTTTCTGGCTGCAACAGGTCTCAAAAAAGTTGGGACACAGGCAAAAAAGGGCTGAAAAAGCAGTTAATATATAAGAGAATCAGCTGAAAGAACATTTAGCAAGTAATTAAGTTAACAGTCATCAGGTGTTTAACATGATTGGTTATAAAAGGGATGTCTTAGAGAGGCTGAGTCTCTCAGAAGTAAAGATGGCCAGAGGCTCTCCAACCTGTGAAGACTTGCATAAAAAAAATTGTGGAATACTTTAAAAACAATGTTCCTCAACGTCAAATTGCAAAGGCTTTGAAGGTCTCATCATCAACAGTGCATAACATCATCAAAAGATTCAGAGAAACTGGAAAAATCTCTGTGCGTAAGGCACAAGGCCGAAGACCTTTACTGGATGCCGTGATCTTCGGGCCCTCAGACGCCACTGCATCACTCACCAGCATGATTCTGTCATTGACATTACTAAATGGGCCCAGGAATACATCAAGAAACCACTGTCTGTAAACACAGTCTGCTGTGCCATCTACAGATGCCACCTAAAACTCTATCATGCAAAAAAGAAGCCATTGTTAAGCATGATCCAGAAGCGCCGCCGTGTTCTGTGGGCCAAGGCTCATTTAAAATGGACTGTAGCAAAGTGTCCTGTGGTCGGACAAGTCCAAATTTGACATTCTTGTTGGAAATCATGGGTGTCGTGTTCTCCTGGCTAAAGAGGAGAAATACCACCCCTCCTGTTATCAGCGTTCAGTTCAAAAGCCAGCATCTCTGATGGTATGGGGATGCATTAATGCATATGATGTGGGACACTTGCATGTCTTAAAAAGCACCATGAATGCTGAAAGGTATATAAAGGTTTTAGAGTAACATATGCTCCCCTCCAGACGACATCTATTCCAGGGAAGGCCTTGTGTATTTCAGCAGGACAATGCAAAACCACATACTGCAGCTATTACAACGGCATGCCTTCATAGCAGAAGAGTCTGTGTGCTGAACTGGCCTGCCTGCAGTCCTGATCTTTCACCGATTTGGTGAACATTTGGCGCATAATTAAACGAAAAGTCCGTCAAAAGAGACCCAAAACTCTCCAGCAGCTGGAAGCCTGTATTAAACAAGAGTGGGATCAAATTCCAATGGCTAAACTCAAGAAACTTGTCTCCTCAATGCCCAGACGCCTCCACTCTGTTAAAAAAAGAAGAGGGATGCTACACCATGGTAAACAGGCCCCTGTCCCAACTTTTTTGAGACCTGTAGCAGCCATCAAATTTGAACTGAGCTCATTCTGTGGATAAAGTTGTAAAATTGCTCAGTTTCAACATTTGCTATTTTATCTCCGTTCTACTGTGAATAAAATACTGGCTGGTGTGACTTGTAAGTCATTGCGTTTTGATTTTATTCACAATTTACACTTCGTCCCAACTATTTCGGTATTGGGGTTGTAATTATTTGCCACATTTTGTTCTACAAAGTAAGGACTGCAATGTTTCAGTCAAGGCGAATGTTGCGTTACTCATGAAGGAATGATACTAGTCTCTTCCGTGCAGTGACATTTACAGCTTATTCATTATTGGTATCACATCAGAACTCCGTATTGGCCGATACCCAAAGCCCAAGAATCAGTCAGATTGGTGCATCCTGAATGTACAAACTCTCAAATTAAAATGCACCATCTCTACTATAACCCTACGTTCATTGTGTTTCCAAATCAATGCACTGGAGTAAAAAGGCAGAAATTAAAACCTGTGTCTGTGTCCACATACTTATGCACTGCACTTTATATTTGTCTGGTTTTACCCACTCAAAACATCACTGCCCAGAGCCCCACAAAGGTTATTCACGGCCAGAGTTCCATTCACGACCTCAGAGTGACCTCATCACCATTTGCCGAGGGGGATAGGGGTTTTCAAAGCATCAACTCTAATTAGGCCGCTATGCAGTTTACTGTGCTTATTTCATGGGAGAAAACAATGCAGACATGAGCAAAAACACACTAACCCACTCCATTTCCTCCACACCCGTTTACTCCCATCTCTTTTGTAAGAGAACTTCATATTCTAAACATGAGGCAGTGCATGACATTACTGTCAAATTCATATAGTACCCCACAGGCATGAAGACAGACACACATCTATGCATGTTTATGAAGCAAGAAAATTTTATCAAAGAAAGAGCATTCCCATGATATACACTGTCTGACTTGCATATATGATTTTTTTTGGGAGGGTGACTAGAGGTATTCTTTACTCTCCTTAGCCAACTGAAAGGCTCACTGAAAAGCAGTGTAGAGTGGTCACAATCTTCGGTATTTCAAAGCATCGAATTACTTCATTTCATGAAATTATAACCTCCAAGCATAAGAAAAGATATCAGCACCGCGCAATGTGTGTAAAACTGGCACTTCCCATGAATAAGACCGCGCATCGATGGAACTCTGGTTAAAACAAAGATGTTGAATTGATCGAGGCGCCGGACCGGGGAAAAGGTCGCGTGAGGACTCAATCCCCCCGCCGATGTTTTTGTAATCAATTCTGAGCCACAAATTGGTAAAGAAGAGACGCTAGGTCTGAGAGTGGGCGTCGAGTGTAGCTCAGCGCGAGCGGGATGTGTGCATACAGTAATGCGCGTGAGCGTCGCCTCCTCTTTGCCTTCTCTAAGCTGGTAATGGAAGATGACAAGCTCACTTGGCAAGAGAATATTATAACGCTGACTGAACATTTCAGCAACATTGCAGGAGCGTTTTACAATGCGGCCCATAAATATTTAAAGAGCAACACTGCGTAAAATCGACTGCAATTCGCACGTAGTTCACAGAATATGGATAAAGCACTGCGTGGCGGCTGCTGCTTTTAGCTCGCTCTTTCAGCGGTTTATGCGGGACGACAGGCCAGATAGGCGTCAGGGTGGAGTGTGTCTGGGCGCGAAACCGATCCTACTGAGAGGTGGGGTTATGTCAGGAAATGCGAACACTGGGACTTTTGGTGGGGAGGGGTTGGATTCCAAAATCTCACCCCTATCTGGGAGGGGCAGGTTGGTATTCTTGAGGGGTAGACAGAAGGATAGAATCTAGCCCTATACACATTTTGTGAATTTTCAGATAATTATTTGACTTACAAATCTGTACTCCCATTCACAAAAGCACCTTGTTGGGGCGCCCCGGTGGCTTATCGGTTTAAGCGCGCGTACCATAAAGGCTGTGTCCTTCCCGCAGCGACCTGGGTTCGACTCCGGCTCAGGTCATTTGCTGTATGTCTTCCCCCATTCTTCTCCCCAACTTTCCTGTCTCTCTCCACTGTATAACTGTCAAATAAAGGAAAAATTCCGAAAAAAATAATATTTAAAAAAAAAAAACAAAAGCACCTTGTTTGAGACAATCACAGACTTGCTCAATTAATCGGCAATTGAAAAGCATTAACATAACCTGGTGGTATTATTTGAAGGCTACTATTGGCAGTTAGAATCAGTATGACACATTAAATCTGACAATACATTCAGTCAAATCTGTCAGCCAGCAGAAAGACTTTGAAAAGATTTGGATCTTTGTGATTCTTTGTGAAAAGATTTCACAAAGAAGGCTGAGTTTCTGAAAAGGTGTTTAGACCCAGGTGTGCTCAACAGAGGGGATCCTTCAGAAGAACATTAGGTGTACACTACAGGCCAAAAGTTTGGGGCCACCCTCAGATTTAAAAAAAAAAAATCACACATCAACTGTTCTTTCTTTTTTTTTTTTTGCACATGAAATGACTTCAGCACATAAAATATAGGAAGCCAATAGGTTTTGGGTGAATTCCAGACGTCAGACCACATTTTAAATCTGTCTTTCAATGTTTTATAATTGAGTTCCAATGCCTTTGTGTTACACAATTTTATGTCACTAGGACTTGAACAATTTTATGGAACAAGAAGGCATGCTGTATAAATGGCTTCCTCAAAATCAAGGGGTCACATTGCATTTGGTGCACCATTAAAAATCTGAGGGTGGCTCCAAACTTTTGGCCTGTAGTGTAGATTAAGTCAGTGCTTAATTAAAGAGTTATTTTAAAAGAGCATTAACCAGAAGTCTCAACATATTTCACATTAAAAAGAGAACTAAGGATAATAGAAAGAAGCATGAAATACTCAGATTCCCCATCACGGGATATACACATAAACGCAACACTTCTTATTGTGAGAAATAGGTCCATGTTCAGAAGCTCATTGTACTTTCATTGAGTGTTGACAGATTGTATGACCATATTGCAATATATTTCGAGCAATGATTTAAAAAGACAAACAAGAATCTCGCAACGGCGTGATGATAAAGGGGATGGGGTGTATTGTCCAAATTTCACAAATCAATATTGGGTATGTCCGCCTTTGGCCTGCTGCATTGCTACACATCTCCGCTGTGTGGACTAACAAATGGTCAGTGGTGACTTGGGGGACATGTTCCCACTTCTCTTCAAGAGCAGTGCGGAGTTGGCGGCTATTGGCCGAAAATGGGAACCAATGACGAACTCGTTGCTTGTGGACATCCCAAAGATGCTGGAAGGGGGACAAATCCAAGGCATAAGCCAGCCATTCAAGCACACAAATGTTTTCAGGCTCAAGGAATTCTGTGCATGCACGGGTGACTTGGGTATGGCATGATCATGCTGGATGGTTATTGCTTTGATGGATGAATGGTAGGACGATAGGCAGCAGCATCTCATTGTGAAATCACACTGCATTCAAGTTGCTGTTCATGAACTGCAGTTGGGTGCAATGTGCTTGGAATATTCCCCAAACCAGCACTCCACCACCATGTGCCACCGTGCGCACCACCACGATTTCAGCATAACGATCCCCCGTTCATCCGCTCTGTGAAGTTGGAAACGTGACTTGTCTGTAAAGAAAGCAGTCCTCCATTGTACCATTGGCCATCAAACGTGTCTATTCACTCAGTCGAACCAATTTTTTCATTGAGCTGAGGAGAGGTCCAATCCACAAAGGGCAAAAGATATAAGATATGGACTTCCTGGAGATTATTTTTCACAGTTTCGGCAAAAATGGGGTGATGGTGGGGACCAGCTGTCTCATCTGCAGTGGGAGTAACTGGTCTCAAACGATCACAGAGATGGAGAATCCAGATATGGCGATCTTGGGTGGGGGTTGTCACACATGGTCGTGATGCATGTGGGCAGTGTGCTGTCTCTCCTCATTCCTCAAAAAGGTGTTTTATGCGACTTATCGTTGAAACATGAACATTAAGAGCCCTTTCAACATCCCTGAGAAACATTCCTGCATTGAGCATGCCAATGCCACGTTCCCGGATGGCTCGAGTCATTTATGGCATTTTGAACAATGGCAGAACTGGGACTTCAGAGGTGGCCTTTTATTGACCAGAGTGCAGGATGTGCCTGGGCTGACCGTACCTGATTTCAGTAGCTCTGGATCAGGCCCCACCTGTCTGACAGGCCAGTTTTGACAAAGGGCATGAACTTGACAATGATATGGAGAAGGTGACTGAAATGCACACAGACCAGTGGCACACAACCTTAGTCACATAAATAAACCCAACTAAGCCAACCTCAGAAATAATTATGCGCTATATTGAAAGGACTAAACTGTTGCGTTTATATTTCTGTTCAGTATATATCTGGCCTGAAAACAAAACGCGGTGGAGGGACAGACAGACAGATAGACGGACAGACAGAAGTATGTAAAGGCACATCTACACAATAAGATGTACGTACCCATATCTTAAATTTAGTTCAGAATTATTGAACGATTCAGCAGTTCTGGCCCGGAAAAGAAGCGCAACTGTCGGACACGCCTGACTGACGGACCGATAGATGGACATGCGGAAGGACAACACTCATTCCTATATCCCCATCTACTGTGTGGCAGGGGATAATGACTCCTGTTCAGAGTTAAGCTTAAGCAGGACATGACGCCATGCCAAACTTATGGGAGCGGTCCAACTGTGGGAGAGTGAGATTAAAACAGTTTAAGAGAGAAGTAATGTCTAACTGTTGATGGAAGAACATTTCAGAGGCATAGAAAGCACATGTAGTCGTGCTCTAAATTGAACATTATATCCCATTGTGGGTGTCGCAACCATCTCCTCCAGGAGAATTTGCACATCCAGCCTCGGGGTGGATACGAACTGACGTCACTTCAGCTTAAAGAGCAGGTCCTCACCTGGGAACCGAAACTGAATCCCACAGTGTCCCGGGCCAAATTCCCCAACATCAGCGCCTGTTTCCACGCAACGACCTCTCACTCAAGCACCACGGGCAAGTTCCAACAACTGATCAACAAGTCATTCATCTCACTCTGGAGATCTGGTCCTACTTACTGCGTCTGGGTTTGTTCCAGCATGTCATTTTCTTGTTCTCTTATTTTTTACACTCAGGACAAATAAGGAAAAGGAATGCCGTTCCGTAGCGGCTATCGAAGCGAAATTTCACATTCCAGTTACAAGAACAAAACTCCGGAACGCCTCAGGTAACCACAAAGCGGAAAGGAACATCATGCTGTGAAGCGTTTGGGCCTTTGATCCTGATCCATTTTTGTGTCTGCCAAAGCATCATTCCCAATTTCTGGTGGAGGACTTGAATTTCCCTCTCAATCACTACAAATGTCCTTTTTTTGTACAGGCAGCATTTTTGTTGAACAAATTTTGGAAGGGGTGAGCTAGTTTGTGGGAGGAATCTAACAACATTCAGGTAAGACAGGGTTACGACAGTGTAACTCCTCACCTCGCAACAGTTTAACCCTTTCAGGCTGTGGCAGCGTCCCACACTTACCTCACTTAACCCCAGTAGCTCCCTAATCCACAATCCTCCTCAGTTTGATCATGAACGAGTGACATGGGTGTTGTTTACACAGTTGATTCCCCTCCAAAGCCCATATTAACCCACCACCTCGGCTCTTTGCTGCCATCTTCCAGCAAGACTCTGACTTAATCCCACCTGGATTCCAGCGAAGTGATTCCACCCCCACTCTTCTTCACTCCCAACACCCCCATCCCACTCCAAAGACCGCTAAGATCACATATTCTAATTAGGAAAATGAGGTCACTGAGAGAATAGGGATTTTCCGCCGTCTAAAAGAGCTGTCTGAGATCCTGTAATCTGTAATAATATGCAGGTCAGACAGGCAGGGGTCGCGCTGGGCGCACCCTCACAGAATGGCTGAACCATAGAGCGCTGCACGGAGATCCCAGCACCGCCAGAATTCTGGAAACTTCTGACCCCAATATACCTGACTGAGAGAGAAACTCAGTTAACCCCAGTATCCTGGACTGTCAGCGTACGACTGTATGAGTAAATATATTCAGAATTGATATTCATATTTTATTGCAGGAAAAGAATTCCAGGACACAAACACACTTGACCTCAGTTACCTAAAGGCTTTGATTACGTTCACCTGCAACAAATGTTTCGATAAAACACCATTGACTTTTCGCACAGAAAGCAGATTCGGTACAGAATCAGTGTACTTGACACTTGAAAAGGGAAATGTTTGAATTAAAAGGGTGTAATGCACAGCTAACATAGGGTCTAATGACTGAATTATACACTGGTGTTATAACAGCAGGGAGCTAATGCACTATAATGAAGAGAGAAAATGCTGACTGCGCTACAAATTAGAGGGTGGGGGTTTCGAAGGGGGGCAAAGATTCTCATGGGCTCTCAGTAGGGGGGAAAAATGCCCCCCACATTGCTCTGAGCCCTTGGGATTCAGCTGGCAGGCTAGGCACGGGTCGCGTGGGCAGTAAAAAGAAGTCACACTTGTTTTTATCATAAAAATCCCCCCTCCGCACCCCCCTAATGCACCCGCTTCTAGAGCTCGCGTGCCCAGTGTAAAATGTGGGGGGGCGAGGTTTGCCCATTATACAACGGCTCTACAGTGCTGCGATCCCATTGGCTGCCCGGAATCTCTCAACACTCCGCTGTATCCAAGGAACCAAAAAACAAGCTCTCAGCCAATCAGGAGAGAGCCTGCGGAGGAGAGGGTGGCAGAGGGTGAATCTGAGGAGGGCATGAATATATGAATATGGTTTGGAGGGAAAATAACAGACTGACAGCTGCATTCACCAGGAAAAGGAGGAATAGATTAATGATGAATCCTAAGCATTACGTTCCTACTCCATAACATCCAGGAACTGTGCTTCCAAAACCAGGCTTTCCATCCTGAAATCTGATTTATTGAAAAAAAAAAAAAAAAAGGTGCATGAGCTTCTCTTGAAATGCAAAATATACACAATTTTTTCCCAGCCTGTCAGTTGAGCCCAGTTGAGAATTTTTTTTATAAAACCCACTATAATAAAGACAGGGCTGCAAAACTCAAAATTCCAAAATGGTTCACAAAACATTAATGAAAATACCCAAATTGTTGACTTTAGCAACATATTCACGATCCAGATGCAAATAGCACTGTACATTACATTTAAATACATAGTTTCCTATATCATAATTATTGACATAATAAAACAACCGACAAATAATGTTGGAGTGGGAGGTGGGTGAGGCTCCCTTTGCCAAAATAGAGGGGCTAAGATCTACTTGGCTTATAACGGAGACCACGTATTAGGCCAACGCTTTCAGTCATAACAGTACGAAACAAAAACAACCAATAAAATTATGGAACAGCTTGCTGTGGAGGAGTGAGTCACGCTGGAGGCAGTGTGAGACTGTGACGAGCATATCAGAGTGTGCTTACACACGCTTGCGGCGTTACTACGACTACAACCAACCGCAACCCCACCCAACTGCTCCTGTGCGTCACGTGGGCCCGAGCAGGGCTCGTCTGGGGGGGGGGGCTGCATTAAGTCTGACCCACATTCTGTCAGTGGCACGTCAGGGCGCATTAGCCCACTCAGCGCAGCGGGGGGGGGTTGATTGGGCCAGCAGCGGTCAGGAGCAGACAGGCGGAAAACAGAGGAGAGCGTCTGAGCCTGCAGCTGGTGTATGCACGTATACCACCTCCCAAACCGCGTACAAAGTATACACTGCACTCCCAGACATACGGTATACTGCCACCCCGACAGTGACCAGACTTTACACAAACCTCCCACACGTATACCACTGCCCTGACAGGACAGAGTGTACCCTACCCTCCTGCACATATACCACTGCCCTGACTGTGTACAGAGTACCTTACCCTCCTGCACATACACCACTGCCCCGACTGCGTACGGAGTATACCTTACCCACCTACACAAATACCACTGCCCCGACTGCATACAGAGTATACTTTACCCTCCTGCACATATACCACGGAGTATACCTTACCCACCTACCCGACTGTGTACAGAGTATACCTTACCCACCTACACAAATACCACTGCCCCGACTGCATACAGAGTATACTTTACCCTCCTGCACATATACCACTGCCCCGACTGTGTACAGAGTATACCTTACCCACCTACACAAATACCACTGCCCCGACTGCATACAGAGTATACTTTACCCTCCTGCACATATACCACTGCCCCGACTGTGTACAGAGTATACCTTACCCTCCTACACATATACCACTGCCCCGACTGTGTACAGAGTATACCTTACCCACCTACACAAATACCACTGCCCCGACTGCATACAGAGTATACTTTACCCTCCTGCACATATACCACTGCCCCGACTGTGTACAGAGTATACCTTACCCTCCTGCACATATACCACTGCCCCGACTGAGTACAGAGTATACCTTACCCACCTACACAAATACCACTGCCCCGACTGCATACAGAGTATACTTTACCCTCCTGCACATATACCACTGCCCCGACTGTGTACAGAGTATACCTTACCCACCTACACAAATACCACTGCCCCGCCTGTGTACAGAGTATACCTTACCCACCTACACAAATACCACTGCCCCGACTGTGTACAGAGTATACCTTACCCTCCTGCACATACAGTTAAGTCCATATATATTTGGACACTGACACAAGTTTTGTTATTTTAGCTGTTTACCTAAACATATTCAAGTTACAGTTATATAATCAATATGGGCTTAAAGACTGTTAGCTTTAATTTGAGGGCATTCACATCCAAATTGGAGGAAGAATTAAGGAATTACAGCTCTTTAATATGTAGCTGCCTCTTTTTCTAGGGACCGAAGATAATTCGACAATTAACTCAAAAGTTATTTCATGGGCTGCATGGGCATTTCCCTCGTTAATCCATCATCAATTAAGCAGATAAAAGGTCTGGAGTTAATTCCAGACGTGGCATTTGCATTTAGAGGTTGTTGCTGTGAACCCACAACATGCGGTCAAAAGCAGCTCTTAATGGAAGTGAAACAGACCATCCTTAGGTTTAAAAAAGAAGAAATCCATCAGAGAGATAGCGGAAACATTAGGAGTGGCCAAATCAACAGTTTGGTACATTCTGAGAAAAAAAGAGCGCACTGGTGAGCTTTGGAACTCAGAAAAGGCCTGGACGTCCACGGAAGACAACAGTGAGGGATGATCGCAGGATCCTTTCCATGGTGAAGAAAAAACCCTTCACAACATCCACCCAAGTGAAGAACACTCTCCAGGAAGTAGGTGTATCAGTATCTAAGTCTACCATAAAGAGAAGACTTCATGAGAGCAAATACAGAGGGTTCACCACAAGGTGCAAACCATTAATCAGCCTCAAAAATAGAAAGGCCAGATTGGACTTCGCTAAAAAAAACATCAAAAGAAGCCAGCCCAGTTCTGGAACAGCATTCTTTGGATAGATAAAACTAAGATCAACCTGTATCAGAATAATGGGAGGAAGAAAGTGTGGAGAAGGCCTGGAACGGCTCATGATCCAAAGCACACCACATCTTCTGTAAAACGTGGTGGAGGCAGTGTGATGGCATGGGCATGCATGGCTTCCAATGGCACTGGGTCACTACTGTTTATTGATGATGTGACAGAAGAGAGAAGCAGCCGGGTGAATTCTGAAGTGTAGAGGGATATACTTTCGGCTCAGATTCAGCCAAATGCAGCAAAGTTGATTGGACGGCACTTCACAGTACAGATGGACAATGACCCAAAACATACTGCAAGAACAACCCAGGAGCTTCTTAAGGCAAAGAAGTGGAATTTTCTGCAATGGCCGAGTCAATCACCGGATCTCAACCCGATCGAGCATGCATATCAATTGCTTAAGACAAAACTTCAGCCAGAAAGACCCACAAACAAGCAACAACTGAAGACAGCTGCAGTAAAGGCCTTGCAAAGCATCACAAAGGAAGAAACCCAGCGTGTGGTGATGTCCCTGGGTTCCAGACTTCAGGCAGTCGTATCCTGCAAAGGATTCTCAACAAAGTATTGAACATGAAAATTTTATTTATGGTAATGTTAATTTGTCCAATTACTTTTGAGCCCCTGAAATGAGGAGACTTTATAGAAAAATGGTTGCAGTTCCTGAACATTTCATAGAATGTTTGTCTTCAACGCCTTGAATTAAACCTGACAGTCTGCAGTTCAATTGCATCTCAGTTGTTTAATTTTAAATCCAATGTGGTAGCATGCAGAGCCCAAATCATGAAAATTGTGTCACTGTCCAAATATTTCTGGGCCAAACTGTATACCACTACCCCGACTGTGCACAAAGTATACCTTACCCTCCTGCACATATACCACTACCCCAACTGGGAACAGAGTATACCTTACCCTTCTGCACATATACCACTGCCCCGACTGCTTACAGAGTATACCTTACTCTGATGCACATATACCACTGCCCCGACTGTGTACAGAGTATACCTTACCCTCCTGCACATATAACACTTCCAAAACTGTATGAAGTATACCTTACCATCCCACACATATACCACTGCCCCGACTGTGTACAAAGTAAAGCTTACCCTCATATATATATACCACTGCCCCCACTGCGGACAGAGCATACCTTACCCTCCTGCAAATATACCACTGCCCCAACTGCACAGAATATAACTTACCCTCCTGCACATATACCATTGCCCCGACTCTGTACAAAGTATACCTTACACTCCTGCACATATAGCACTGCCGCGATTGCGTTCGGAGTATACCTTAGCCTCCTGCACATATACCACTGCCCCAACTGCGTATGGAGTATACCGTACCCTCCCGTATATATACCACTGCCCCGACTGTGTACAGAGTATACCTTACCTTCCTGCACATATACCACTGCCTCGACAGCGTACAGATTAAACCTTACCCTCCTGCACATATACCACTGCCCCGACTGCGTACAAAGCATACCTTACCCTCCTGTACATATACCACTGCCACAACTGTGTACACAGTATACCTTTCCCTCCTGCACATAAACCACTGCCCCAACTGTGTACAGAGTATACCTTACCCTCCTGCACATATACCACTGCCCCTACTGCGTACAGAGTATACCTTACCCTTTTGCACATATACCACTGTGCCGACTGTGTACAGAGTATGCCTTACCCTCCTGCACATATACCACTGCCCAAACTGTGTACAGAGTATACCTTACCCACCTACACATATACCACTGCCCCGACAGCATACGGAGGATACTGTACCCTCCCGTATATATACCACTGCCCCGACTGTGTACAGAGTATACCTTACCTTCCTGCACATATACCACTGCCCCAACTGTGTACAGAGTATACCTTACCCTCCTGCACATATACCACTGCCCCTACTGCGTACAAAGTATACCTTACCCTTTTGCACATATACCACTGCCCCAACTGTGTACAGAGTATAGCTTACAATCCTTCACATATACCACTGCCCCAACTGTGTACAGAGTATACCTTACGCTGCTACACAGATACCACTGCCCCGACTGCATACAGAGTATACCTTACCCTTTTGCGCATATATCACTGCCCCGACTGTGTACAGAGTATGCCTTAGCCACCTACACATATACCACTGCCCCGACTGTGTACAGAGTATACCTTACCCTCCTGCACATATACCACTGCCCCAACTGTGTACAGAGTATACCTTACCCTCCTGCACATATACCACTGCCCCTACTGCGTAGAGAGTATGCCTTACCCTTTTGCACATATACCACTGCCCCGACTGTGTACAGAGTATGCCTTACCCTCCTGCACATATACCACTGCCCCGACTGTGTACAGAGTATACCTTACCCAACTGCACATATACCACTGCCCCGACAGCGTACGGAGGATACTGTACCCTCCTTTATATATACCACTGCCCCGACTGTGTACAGAGTATACCTTACCTTCCTGCACATATACCACTGCCCCCACTGTGTACAGAGTATACCTTACCCTCCTGCACATACACCACTGCCCCAACTGTGTACAGAGTGTAACTTACCCTCCTGCACATATACCACTGCCCCCACTGTGTACAGAGTGTACCTTACCCTTTACGCATATACCACTGACCCGACTGTGTACAGAGTATGCATAACTCTCCTGCACATATACCACTGCCCCAACTGTGTACAGAGTATACCTTACCCTCCTGCACATATACCACTGCCCCAACTGTGTACAGAGTATGCCTTACCCTCCTGCACATATACCACTGCCCCGACAGCGTACGGAGTATACCTTATCCTGATGCACATATACCACTGCCCCGACTGTGCAGAGTATACCTTACCCTCCCACACATAAACCACTGCCCCGACTGCGTACAAAGCATACCTTACCCTCTCGCACATATACCACTGCCCTGACTGTGTACAGAGTATATCTTACCCTCCTGCACATATACCACTGTTCCAACTGCATACAGAGTATACCTTTCCCTCCTGCACATATACCACTGCCCCGACTGTGAACAGAGTATACCTTACCATCCTGCACATATACCACTGCCCCAACTGTGTGCAGAGTATACCGTTCCCTGCAGCACATATACCCCTGCCCCGACTGCGTAGAGAGTATACCTTACCCTCCTGCACATATACCATTGCCCTGACTCTGTACAAAGTATACCTTACACTCCTGTACATATACCACTTCCCCAACTGCGTACGGAGTACACCTTACCCTCCTGCACATATACCACTGCCCCAACTGCGTATGGAGTATACCCGACCTTCCAGCACATAGACCACTGCCCTGACTATGGACAGAGTATACCTTACCCTCCTGCACATATACCGCAACTCCGACTGCGCAGAGTATACCTTAGCCACCTGCATATATACCACTTCCCTGACTGCGTACAGAGCATACCTTACCCTCCCGCACATATACCACTGCCCCGACTGAGTACAGAGTATACCTTACCCTCCCGCACATATACCACTGCCCCGACTGAGTACAGAGTATACCTTGCCCTCCTGCACATATACCACTGCCCCAACAGCATACAGAGTATACCTTACCCTGATGCACATATACCACTGCCCTGACTGCGCAGAGTATACCTTACCCTCCTGCACATATACCACTGCCCCGACTGCATACAAAGCATACCTTACCCTCCCGCATTTATACCACTGCCCGACTGTGTACAGAGTATACCTTACCCTCCTGCACATATACCACTGCCCATCAGCATACAGATTATACCTTTCCCTCCTGCATATATACCACTACCCCGACTGTGTACAGGGTATACCTTACCATCCTGCACATATACCACTGACCCAACTGTGTACAGAGTATACTTTACCCTGCTACATAGATACCACTGCCCCGGCTGCGTACACAGAAAACCTTACTCCCTGCACATATACCACTGCCCTGACTGTGTACAGATTATGCCTTACCCTCCTGCACATATACCACTGCCCCAACTGTGTACAGAGTATACCTTACCCTCCTGCACATATACCACTGCCCCGACTGCATAGAGTATATCTTACCCTTTTGCACATATACCACTGCCCTGACTGATGCCTTACCGTCCTGCACATATACCACTGCCCCGACTGCGTACAGAGTATACCTTAGCCTCCTGCACATATACCACAGCCCCGACAGTGTACAGAGTATGCCTTACGTCCTGCACATATACCACTGCCCCGACAGTGTACAGAGTATGCCTTACCCTCCTGCATATATAGCACTGCCTTGACTACGTACAGAGTATACCTTACCCTCCCACACATATACCACTGTCCCGACTGTGTACAGAGTACACCTTAACCTCCCACACATATACCACTGCCCAAACTGTGAACACAGTATGCCTTTCCCTCCTGCACATATACCACTGCCCTGACTGTGTACAGAGTATACTTTACCCTCCTGCACATATACCACATTGACCGCACACAAAGTATACCCCACCCCCTACACATATACCACTGTCCCGACTGTGTACAGAGTATACCTTACCCTCCTGCACATATACCACTGCCCTGACTGTGTACAGAGTATACCTTACCCTCCTGCACATATACCACTGCCCTGACCATGTACAGATTATACCTTACCCTCCTGCACATATACCACATTGACCGCACACAAAATATACCCTACCCTCCTGCACTCTGCCATCAACCCGTCTATACCTCTCATCCATCTAATCCTACCACACACTAACCTTACGTATATACCATATATACAGCAACGTATAACATATATATAGCACATATACCACTGCCCCGACAGTGTACAGAGTATGCCTTACCCTCCTGCACATATAGCGCTGCCCTGACTGTGTACGGAGTATACCTTACCCTCCTGCACGTATACCACTGCCCTGCCAGTGCACAGAGTATTGCTTACCCTCCTGCACATATACCACTGCCCCAACTGCGTACAGAGCATACCTCACCCTCCTGCACATATGCCACTGCCCTGACTGTGTACAAAATATACTTTACCCTCCTGCACATATACCACATTGACCGCACACAAAGTATACCTCACCCCCCTACACATATACCACTGTCCTGTGTACAGAATATACCTTACCCTCCTGCACATACACCACTGCCTCGAACTGCGTACTGAGTATGCCTTACCCTCCTGCACATGTACCACATTGACCGCACACAAAATATACCCTACCCTCCTGCACTCTGCCATCAACCCGACTATACCTCTCATCCATCTAATCCTACCGCACACCAACCTAACCCAGCACCTCAACCCTCTGATCCTACCCAATACCAACCCATCCCCTCATCCATCTGATCCTGCCCCAATCTAACCCAACCCAACCCAACACAACAAAACCCCTGACCCTCCTGGTCCTACCCCACACCAAACTAACTCTATCTCACACCCTTCTGATCCTGACTCATATCAAACAAACCCAATACCCATCTAATCCTACCTCACACCAACCCAACCGCTCACACTAACTACTCCGCCTCAAATTTGGGCCCGTTTTCATGAAAACTCTAACTCTACCCAGCACACAGAGGGAGGCTTTCCGTATTCAGCCATAGAGAACCATCCAGCTCAGTTTGGCTTCTCTTCTTTGAATTTTCAATCATCCCCCAGCCCCACCGCATCATTAGAAGCTCTGGTTGCCGTGGACACTTCACACAAGGCCAAGCAGAGGCAGAATCAGATATCGCCCAATCTCAATGCCACAGCTATTGCCATCGACTCCCCACATACTGATTTTGGCATATCCAGGTAAAGGCAATGTACTATGTTCTATATTGAGAATACTCATAAAATTAGAAAGATAATCTTTTTTTTTTTTTTTTTTTTTAATGAAAATTTTTAAATGCAAGCGTCTGACTTTTGGTAGCTTCTCCTTTTTTGAATACCAGGCTATTATAGAGGAATCCCAAAGCTCTCTGCTTTTAGTTACAATATATCGTCCACCCAAGTATGCAGCTCCTTTTTTGTCTGAAATGCCTGAACTACTCTCAGTCTGATCTATAAACTATGATAAGATTCTTTTAACTAGTGATTTTAATCTACATATTGACAACCCCCTAGACATGAATGCTATGGATTTTCTCCAACTTCTATACTCTTTTGATTACAGGCAACATGTTGTTGGCTCAACTCACAATTGTGGCCACACCTTAGATTTAGTCATTTCAAAACGGCTGTATACTGTGGTTGATAAGATTGTTGACTTAAATATATCAGATCACCACTGTATAATTTTTAATGCTACTGTTATTGGATTTGCAAAGAAAGGTACTGAGCGTATTATTAAAAGGCGTTTCTTTGGTCCGTCTTCAGCCGAAAACTTCCCAAACTATCTATACAGTCTACCTCTCTCTAACAAAATCATAACAATCCAAGATAAAGTAAACCATTTTAACTATAAACTAAGATCAGCTCTTGACATGGTTGTTCCTGAGACAATTAAAAAGAAGTCTTCGACCAAGGAAACCCCTTGGAAAAATGAACAAACTCGTATGTTAAAGAGGGAATGTCATAGAGCTGAGTGAACCTGGAGGAAAAGCAAACTGACAGTTCACCGAGAGATCCGTTTAACCTCCATCTGTACCTACAACAAAGCCTTCAGGTGTGAGAGGCAGGCTTATTTCTCAAAGATTATTAGTGATAATGGAAATAGCCCTAGAATGTTATTTTCAACTATTGACTGTCTCCTACATCCCTCAAACTCCATTGATCAGTTACTCCAAGTATCACAGTCAAAATGTGAAGAATTTGGATCATTCTTTGAGAACAAGGTTATTAATATCCGTGCTAGAAGTGTAAAAGATATTACCTATCAAAATCCTCCTGTTGTTCCTTGAGGGAATCTAAACTCTTACCATAAAACTGGAGAAGAAGAATTAAGGAAAATTGTTGGGCAGCTGAAGTCCTCCACCTGCTCCCTTGATGCCATTCCTACTTTTTTTTTCAAAAAGGTTTTAGATAGTTTTATTTATGATCTTCTTGACATAGTAAATCATTCTCTGGAGACAGGCGTTTTTCCAGACACCCTTAAAACCACACTAGTCCGGTCCCTACTCAAAAAGTCTACCCTTGACCCTTCTGACCTGAATAATTTCAGGCCCATTTCCAACCTGTCTTTTCTGGGAAAGGTCCCAGAGAAGGCAGTGTTGGAACAGTTGGATGTACTCCTGCATGACAACGAGCTGCATGAAAAATTTCAGTCTGGCTTTAGAAGAGGTCATAGCTCCGAGACAGCTCTAGTAAAAGTAATAAACGATCTTAGAGTGAGTGCTGATCACAAAAGCGTTTCTGTCCTTGTACTTCTTGATCGAAGCGCTGCATTCGATACTATCGACCATGAGATACTTCTTAACCGACTGGAATGCCTGATTGGAATGTCTGGTACTGCGCTGAACTGGTTTAAACCCCTGTCACACTTATTCAAAATCAGCAAGAATCAAGCAGAACCAGCCGGAATGAAGAATTCGCGCGACATTCCAGCGGGAATTTCAAATTGACCAAAATTCTTACAGCTTTGAAAGAATTCCTTTCAAATACTTAGCATGCACTTCGAACCTGCCTCAAATGATTCTTGCACATTCTGGGTGTATTCACTCTCGAATGCAGCTTGAATGTAGTTGGAACGCAGTAGGAATATTTAGAATGCTGTCAGAATGCAGTCAGAATATTTAGAATGCAGTCCGAATGCCATACGAGTGAAGTTCAATTGCTGCCTGAACACCACCCAAAGTCTGGTTGGAAGGTGCCTCGAATGCTGTACGAATTCAACTCGAACACAGTCAGAACGCTCCCGGAATGGCCGCCGAATATGGTTGGAACGTCCAAGAATTCAAACAGAATGCAGCTCGAATACTCAGAATGTACTTAAAATGTAACACGAGCATCCCATATGCGTTGATTGAGTAATTGCTGACTACAGCGGGGGAACGTAAATATGCCACTAAAACTGACGCCGAATGCGTGAGAGTTAACAGGTATGCGTTAATAATGAAAACTGGCCACAACTGATAATGTTGAGGGTTTTCGGAGTTTCTGTAATGGTAATTTAAATGAATGATTGAAAACAGGTCATAACCAATCATTATTTTTAAGCAAGTTCACCAGCCGCCACTGATTCCAGCAGCAATCGAAAGATTCCAACGGCATTCAAAGCACATTCCAGCTGAATTGTTTTAATATCGAAATAGATTCCTGCAGCAATCGAAATGCATTCGAGGTGCATTCTGGCTCATTAGAGGCGCATTCTGGCAGGATTTGACGTGGCTTGCCATTTCGATTCTCCCTCAAATGCAATCAGAATGTTTTGAATGCTGTTGGAATGCCGTAAGAATGTTTATAATGCAATAAGAGCGCAGGTAGAAAACACTGCGAATGCCGTTCGATATTTCTCCGCTCCGAATGCACCTGGAAAGTTTTGAGCATGAGCAAAACATTCAGGCCGGCCACAAGAACAGGCCCGAATATTTGGAATGCACTCAAAATGCAGTCAGAATTTTTAGAACACACTTCGAATATCCATGAATATACAAAGAACATTCCGGCTCATTCCGCCTCTAGTGTGATTAGGGTTTTAAGACCTACCTCACTGGCTGATGCTATTTTGTTAGCCTTAGTGAATTTGTTTCTGACAAGCGCAATCTTCTGTATGGTGTTCCTCAGGGTTCAATCCTTGGTCCGTTACTGTTCACCCTGTACATGCTCCCGATCGGAAAAATAGTTCATGAACATGGTGTTAATTTTCATTGTTATGCAGATGATACCCAGTTGTACTTATCTGTAGCACCTGATGACAAGGGTGCCCTAAATCCTCTGATAAACTGCCTCTCTAGCATTGTCAAATGGATGAGCGGGAACTTCCTTAAATTAAATGAAGACAAAACAGAAGTCCTTATAATTGGCCAAGAGGCTCAGAGAGAAAAAAATTTTAAATAGACTTGGAAGTCTGGCTCTACAGATTAAACCTGAGGTCAAAAACCTGGGTGTTATCATCGACTCTGAATTGAATTTTAAGTCATATCAACAGCGTTCAACTCATATCAACTCTGGTTTACCAAAGAAAAACATTAATTGACTGCAACTTGTTCAAAACTCAGCAGCAAGAATCCTTACCAAAACCAGGAAAAGAGAACATATTACACCAGTTTTAGCATCTTTGCACTGGCTACCAGTAGCGCTGAGGATAGATTTTAAAATTCTTTTACTTGTTTTTAAAACCTTAAATGGCCTAGCACCTTCTTATCTATCAGACTGCTTGTGAAGTATGTTCCAAAGCGCTCGCTTAGGTCAGTTAACTCTGGTAGACTTAGGCCTTGTTCAGACTGCCAGCCCAAATTCGATTTTTTGCATATCCAGATTGTATCTAGCTTGAATTTTGGGTGGTCTGAACAGCATAAAACCACATGAAATGCGATTTTCCCAAATCTGATTCAACCCACATACGGAGGTGGTTTCAATTGCGATTCCAATCGGATTTGTCTCGATCTGCACAGTCTATTCACTTGAATAGGATTTGAATCTGCCCCTTTCATCATTTGCACCATGACAAACCATTACAATGTAATTCTGTGTGACGGAAGTGATTGATTCGGCGCGTGCCACGGTGCCATGCCAGTTGTGACCGCTGCAAAAAAAAAAGAACACAGCAACCTCTTCCGTTTCTGGCGTTTTTCACAAATTGTAAAAGCGTTAAGCGCCCACGGCTCACGATATAATAATTTGATAGATTTCCAAAATCAATCCTCTGTCGTCCATGATGGCTTGTTTGTGTAAAATTCTACCTAATCAATCCAGGTGTGTGTAATTTATATCGGATCTGAGCACTGCACAATTGGGACACCAAGTTTGGATGTGATCACTTGCAATGTGCAATGAGAACGGTCAGTCAGAAAGATCAGATTTTGATCGGATATGCAAAAAAAATCGGATTTGGACTGCAATCTGAACATAGCCTAAATGTGCCTCAAACACACTGCAAGAAGTACGGTGAGGCAGCTTTTTGTAGCTATGCACCAAGGATTTGGAACGAACTCCCGCCACATATTAGACATGCAACCTCTGTTGATCATTTTAAGAAGCTTCTAAAAACTCATTTTTATGACCTTGCTTTTAATTAACTTAAATATCTGACATTTCTTTGCATCCTATATTGTGCTTTTACTTTTTTACTGTTTTTGTTTTATTTTTTGTTTTAATTTTCTTTTATTAGTAATTTTTTATTGTAAAGCACTTTGAGCTGCATTTTATGTCATGAAAGGTGCTCTATAAATAAAGTTTATTATTATCATTATTATTATAAGACTTTTCTCTGCACAGAAATATTTAAATTTCATTTCAACAGAACCAGACACCTGACCCTCGTTCTGTTCTGTGGTCGTGTCTGCATTTTGAAATTTAGATGGTTGTACATTTTGCTCGATTTAAATGAGATCTCAAATCCAAAATTTGGACATTGAATTTACGAATGAGTTCAAGTGACAATTTGCAAAGCTTAGTTAAATAATTTAGCCACACTTGACTGCACTTGTACGTTCAGTTCCATTTTATTCATCCACAGTCCCCAAGTTGTTTTTGATAAATATAATTCAAAATCGAACTCTCAGACCTCAAAAGCTGGAGGCCTGATGTCAAACCAGTTGCCCCTACCCACGATCACTATGGAGGGAAGACAGAACTGACCCTGGATCAGCCCTTTTCCTGCCGGAGGTTCAAAATAAATAGGCCAGTAAATTGTTATCATAGTAATAGACTTGAACCCGGTGTGTGTGCTCACTGTGCTGAGCTGGCTTCATTCCATGCTGGGAAACAGCAGGGCAAAAAGCCCCGTAATAAAATGAACAGCGAAAACAGTGACATTTAAGATTATCATTCATGTGTTAAACTGCTGCTTGCTCAAATTTGCACACCCACTAAAGACTGGAGGGAGAAGTGGGTGTGCCTTCAGGAAGCTGTCAGTCGAAAAAACGCGCTCCAGAACATTCCAATGACAGGCGCAGGTGATCACAGACTCAATACTTCGCCCAGAATAGCAACGATGCATGCTAAAAAGGGCCTTCACATTCAAAGGCGCGCTTTTCGCGAACATGCTAATGACTTTCTTTTGATAAGGCCGAGGACACGAACTGGGGTGTAAATTACGAGCCCTTCTTAACCCGACGGCCGTGAATTACCGTCCGAAATATGCCGCCTAATGCGGGAAGATGCTGAATAGGCTGGACGCATCGACCCGCCCGGAACCGCCACTCTCATCTGCAATCCAAATTACCGTCGCGCTCCCTCGAGTCGGCACAAATTTGGGTTGCAATTAGGAACGGCCCCCTCTCTCCGGGAATGAATAGGGGTCACATCCCTCCCGCACATTGCCAAGACGGCGGCTCGGAAATAAAGCAGCCGAGTTGCAATCAATTAAAAAAAAAAAAAAAACACAGAGCTCTAGCAAGTGGCAATTACCATTATTAAATTCCATTAACTCCAGGGCAAGAAGAGGAGCATCTCCTGTGCATCTCCACAAGGCACTGAGAGGGAGGGAGGGGCTAATAGGCTGGGGCGAGCACATTAGTTTGTGCTGCGTGTTGCAAGCTCATAGCCAGGTTTCCGATGAAAAACACACTTTTACCTCAGCAAGACTCACCAACATAAATATGGATGAATGCAAAAAAATCGAAGCAAATCTACCTGCCAATACTACTTCAATATTGATCAACCGTACAAGTTAGACAACAACAACATCATCTTCAGATCCAGACTCAGAGTGCATGTGCAAAGAGTACAGGACTTGAATATTAACATTCAGGTACAGTGCTGCGAAAAAGTGTTTACCCCTTCCCAATTTATTCTATTTTTGCATATTTGTCACACTTATATGTTTCAAATCAAATTAATTTTAATACTGGACAAAGATAAACTGAGTAAACACAAAATTGAGTTTTTAAATGATGATTTCATATATTGAAGGGCAGAAAGCTATCCAACCCTACCAAGCTTAATGCGATAACGTAATTGCCCACTTAGTAAATAAATCAACCAGTTAAACAAATTTAATAGATATTTAGGTTAATTTCATGAGACACACACAGGCATGATAACTGCTAGCCAGGCTAAATATCGCTTAAATGTTTGACAATGTGAATTGGGCAAAAATCAGCACATGATGCTACAATCTAAAGAAATTCAATAACATATGAGGCAAAGTCATTGACTCTAACAGTCAGGAAAGGGTTACAAAGCCACTTCTAAGACTCGGAGACTCCAGCAAAATATGGTGAGAACCATCATCTTCAAATGCAGAAAACTTGTAACGGTGGTGGACCTTCCCAGCCGTGGCTGGCCCACCTAAATTCCGCCAAGAGCATATAAATGACTCATCCAGGATTTAAAAGAACCCAGATGAACATCTGATGAACTGCAGGCCTCACTTGTCTCAGTTAAGGCCAAAGTTTATGATTCCTCAATATAAAAAGACTCTGGGCAAAAATGGCATCCACGAGAGAGCTGCAAGGTGAAAACCACTGCTGACCAAAAAGAACACAAAGGCTCTTCTCACATTTGCCAAAAAACATCTTAATGACCATCAGGACTTTTGGGATAATATTCTGTGAACTGAAGAAAAACAGTGGAACATTTATAAAAAAAAAACAAAACACAGTTGCCATTACTTCTGGCATAAAGCCGACACTGTTATGGTTTGCACCCCGTCGGATGCAAACGGCTATCCGGCGGGCACTAGACCATGGGCTTGGGCAAAAGGAGACTCAAGTGCCAAGGCTGGGGGTGAAGAACTGAATTTACTTGAAATAACAAACAAGAACTGAAGTACAAAAAGACAGGCACAAGGCAAGGTGGCAGCTAGCACAGACCTGCTCTGGCCAAGTAAAAATGCAGAGCACCAGGCCTGGCACCTGCCAGCCCTAAATACTCTGCAACTGCCTCCACCTTAATTAGCTCCAGCTGAGGCCAATCAAGGTGGAGGCAGAACAACGTGAAATGGGAGGGGCTGAAAGGCCCAAACCTTAACAGACACAGCATTCCACAATGAGACACGATGGTGACAGTGTGATGGTCTGGTGCTGCTTTGCTGCTTCAGATCTGGACGACTTGCAATAATTGATGAAACCATGACATTACGAACCAGAAAATCCTGAAGGAGAATGTCCAGCAATCAGTTCACGACCTAAAGCTCAAACGCAGCTGAGTTACGCAGCAGGATAATGATCCGAAGCACACAAGCAAGTTCACCTCTGAGTGGCTAAAAGAAAACAAAGGGAAAGTTCTGGAGAAACCCAATCAAGGTCATGACTTTGAATCCTACTGGATGTGGTAGGATGACCTTAAACAGGCAGTTCATGCTTGAAAACCGTCCAATGCAGCTGAATTAAATAATTCTGCAAAGAAGAGCAGGCCAAAAACTCCTCCACACCAATGTAAAACACTTATTGCTAATTATTGCAAACTAGCACTTTGCCTGTGGGGATCCACGGGTTCTAGATTCAATCCTGCAGGGGGCCTAATTTTCAGCCCAAGTTTAAATTTTATTGTTTTATGAAACTTCGCTTTTATATTATAGTGAACAATGCACCATTATGATGACATCACATGCACCTCTATGATGTCATCACGTTGCCATCGTGTTTCCATAAACACCAAGGTGGCTGTCACGTGACCGATTTTTTTATAGTAACTAAAACTAAGTAACTATCAAGGGGAATACGCTGCGCTGACATTCCGCGCTCAGTGGAACATGAAGTCGCCTGCAAGACGGAGCAAAATAGCGTCGCTCACGTTATGCTGCAGATACGCGCCCGTTGGAATCTAACACTGATTGGCCGGACACACACACACACACACACACGCGCACACAGAGTCCACTCGGCTATTATAATACAGATGTACAATTGCAATTGTTGTCAGCAAGGGTGGCACAACCAGCGATTAGGTTTGGCATGCAATTATTTTTTCATATGGTTGACATAGATTCTGAATAACTCTTTACCCTCAGTAAATATAAAAACCATTTACCAAGCTGATTTGTGTTTATTCACGTTGCCTTTATCTAATGTTAAAATTTGTTAGATGATCACAAACATTCAAATATGACAAATAAGCAAAACAGCAGAAATCAGGAAGGGGACAAAACTTTTTTTCACAGCACTGTAGCAGTGTTTAGATATATTCAGCTTACACTTCAATGCTTCACGAGTGCGTTTTTTTCCGACAGTCTTTCCTCCTGTGCATATCGTCTCAGGTTGCAGTCCTTGCTGCGAAAAGGTCTTTTTTTTTTTGGACTTAGAAATCTACAAAACCAGTGAAGTTGGCACGTTGTGTAAATCGTAAATAAAAACAGAATACAATGATTTGCAAATCCTTTTCAACCTATATTCAATTGAATACACTGCAAAGACAAGTTACTTAATGTTCGAACAGGTAAACTTTGTAATTTTTTGCAAATATTAGCTCATTTGGAATTTGATGCCTGCAACATGTTTCAAAAAAGCTGGCACAAGTGGCAAAAAAGACTGAGAGAGTTGAGGAATGCTCATCAAACACTTATTTGGAACATCCCACAGGTGAACGGGCTAATTGGGAACAGGTGGGTGCCATGATTGGGTATAAAAGCAGCTTCCCTGAAATGCTCAGTCATTCACAAACAAGGATGGGGCGAGGGTCACCACTTAGTGAACAAATCGTGAGTTGATTGTCGAACAGTTTAAAAACAACATTCCTCAACGAGCTATTGCAAGAAATTTAGGGATTTCATCATCTACGGTCCGTAATATCGTCAAAAGGTTCAGAGAATCTGGAGAAATCACTGCACGTAGCGACAAGGCCGAAAACCAACATTGAATGCCCGTGACCTTCGATCCCTCAGGCGGTACTGCATCAAAAACCGACATCAGTGTGTAAAGGACATCACCACATGGGCTCAGGAACACTTCAGAAAACCACTGTCAGTAACTACAGTTTGTCGCTACATCTGCAAGTGCAAGTTAAAACTCTACAATGCAAAGCGAAAGCCATTTATCAACAGCACCCAGAACGCCGCCCGGCCGCTGGGCCCAAGCTCATCTAAGATGGACTGATGCAAAGTGGAAAAGTGTTCTGTGGTCTGACGAGTCCACATTTCAAATTGTTTTTGGAAACTGTGGACGTCGTGTCCTCCGGACCAAAGAGGAAAAGAACCATCCGGACTGTTATAGGCCAAAGTTCAAAAGCCAGCATCTGTGATGGTATGGGGTGTATTAGTGCCCAAGGCATGGGCAACTTACACATATGTGAAGGCACCATTAATTCTGAAAGGTACATACAGGTTTTGGAGCAACATATGTTGCCATCCAAGCAACGTCTTTTTCATGGGCGCCCCTGCTTATTTCAGCAAGACAATGCCAAGCCACATTCTCTGCGTGTTACAACAGCATGGCTCCGTAGTAAAAGAGTGCGGGTACTAGACTGGCCTGCCTGTAGTCCAGACCTGTCTCCCATTGAAAATGTGTGGCGATTATGAAGGCGTAAAATCGACAACGGAGACCCCGGACTGTTGAACAACTTAAGCTGTACATCAAGCAAGAATGGGAAAGAGTTCCACCTGAAAAGCTTCAAAAATTGGTCTCCTCAGTTCCCCAAACGTTTACTGAGTGTCGTTAAAAGGAAAGGTGATGTAACACAGTGGTAAAAAGGCCCCTGTGCCAACTTTTTTGCAATGTGTTGCTGCCTTTAAATTCTAAGTTAATGATTATTTGCAAAAAAAAAATAAAGTTTCTCAGTTTGAACATTAACATCTTGTCTTTGCAGTGTATTCAATTGAATATAAGTTGAAAAGGATTTGCAAATCATTGTATTCTGTTTTTATCTACGATTTACATAACGTGCCAACTTCACTGGTTTTGGGTTTTGTACATCTGAACTCCATGGTTGAGAAGAAAACCGGGCCGAACGGCAGTTAATCTCATGCGGACCAAGCATCAAAAGCGAAGATGCTGGTGTCCATAGAAACACACCCAAACGCACGCCACCCCCCTCCCCCCGCCCGAATCCATTCCCTACTCGAACACAAGCCCCATCTCGCCTTCACTGACGTAAGGGCCTGGGTGGGCGTGGCAGGCTGGGTTTATGGTTTACCTGAAGGCGGCGCAGGTTTGGGATCAATGGATTTGGCGGCTTGACGGCAGACTGTGAGAAAAGAACATGGCGTGGGAGGTGTGTACCAGGACACAGGGCTCAGCGGGGAATAGTCCTGCCCGGTTTGGCTGTACACTCAGTGCCCGGGGCCGTCCTCTTATTTACCAACTGATTTCACCTTTATTTACACAGGGTCGGTTGACTGAGTACACAGCCTCATTCACATCAACGCCCTGTTCTTGGAGGAACATTCTAGTAGTGATGTAACAATAGTATAATCACGTTTTTTGGTCACAGCTAGTGAACAAAATCAGTTGGGTTGTGGAACTGCATTTCCCAACCTTGTTCCTGGAATACCCCTGCCCTGCACATTTAAGATTTCTCCCCAATTTAACGCACCTGATTCAGCTGATGAGCTCAGTAAACCTACTCCAACATGTCACCGGGTGCACAGCCAATTAGCCATTACAGGCCATTTCAAAATCTATTCCTTTGTGACATCATATGAGGAAGTGACCACCCAGAGGCAAGAAAGACTAATCAACTGGTTAATCAGTTACCTCATTATTCTGGTAGGGGGTCTCTCCCCTTGTGACACAGGACAGATTTTTAAACGGCTTGTAATGGCTAATTGGCTGTGCACCTGGTGATGGGGTAGGGGACCTTGAATGGAGTACTTGAGCTGAACTGGGCGTGTAAGATCAGGGAGACAGATAAAATGTGCAGGGCAAGGATACTGTAGGAGCAGGGTTGTGTGAAACTGCTCAAGAACACAGATTTACAATGTAAGAAAAGCATTCCAATGAGCCAATATCTGAGCACCTAAAGGCAAAAATTTCTCCACCCCCGAGTCTGAAATTAGCGGTCTACAGCCCCACTGAGATCACAGTGTGTGAGTGTTTGCGTGTGTATGCATGTGTATGTGTGTGTGTGTGTGTGTGTGTGTGTGTGTGTGTGCGCGTGAGCGTGTGTGTGTAAGGAAAACCGCCCAAATCAGATTCTGCCCAGTCGCACTCCAACTGACTGTCCCTTAACGACTTAAGAGGTCAAATTCGGATGTGTGTGTCCTGCACTCCAAGCCCTTTCCAACATGCTAGCGGTTCATGTCTTAAAAAAAGGGGGGGAGGTGTCAAATGCGATGTACAGGTCACCACCTGCATTAGCCTCGTCTTTTTTGCGAACATCACACTCTGACAGCGCAGGCCCGGCAGGGCTTACAAAGAGATGGACTTCAAAGACAGCCTTTGCCGCGCTGAAAATCTAGCATGACACACCATGCTGTCAAGACATTTCTCCGTTTCACAGACATAGATCGCCCTCTTGAGGACAACGCGCAACTGCAGACATGCCAGATTCCCTGCAGTCAGCATGTCAAGATACCTGACGTGTGAAATATTCATGATCGCCTGAAGGCAAGATAAACCCATCCCGGGAAGTTCTCCATGCCTGCATAATGCTCTGCGTTAATGTCTACACTGCAAGTATCAGCGCCGACTACAATATTGCATTCATCCTCATAGTAGGCGGAAGTTAAAACGGTATAGTAAAAAAAAAAAACGGTACTTGAGAACGACCTTGAGAAAAGGGCAATGATTCAAAGCGTCGATGTCCGGCAATACACTTAAAAATAAGGTAACGTTGTTGCAACGTTGCAGAAATGCAGGAAAAAAGCCCCGTCCACCGCAGTCGCTTTATCGCCAGCTTGTCACATCAGCTCCCCTGAGCATAAGGCGTGTGGCTTCGCTGCTCCCTTTTACGGCTGATTTAAATCAAGGCGACTTCAGACACTGCCACGCCACAGACAATCTTTACAGTGAACCGGCTCTACCGTAATAAAGAAGAGACCGACTGAAACAAAATTACACATTACGACGAATTGGGGGTGGAGTTCAGATAATAAAATTATTTATTTATTTATTTATTTATTACTTTTTTTGTTATTTCATCAGTTTTTGAGCAGCAGCATAAAGCAGAATCCTTTGACAAAGGCTGGCAATCGTGCATCAAAAAATATCGAAAAAGCGTCTCAGATTACACTAAATGACACACAGAATTAAATTAACCCTCAGAGCGCTGAAATATTAAAAAATACATGTTGTAGCCATTTTCTACACAAATAATTTAAGATAATTTGAATCAATATTCTGTTTGAGATGTTTGGGTTTGAAGTATTTTCTGTTCCGTGTTGTAATGTGGAATGAAGGCTTGGCCAGTGACTTATGACGCGATAAAATGGTGTTTACTCATTGGCTGCTGTGTATGTAGTATAAATATACTATTCAAAAAAAGTAGGGGATATTGGATTTACAAGTACCATGAAATGCAGATCATGAGGTCAGGAAGGAAACAAATGACATAAAAACATTAAGGAAACATTTGTCAATTTATTGAAACCCCTGTGTGCAGTCAGTAAAGGACAGATTCTCCAGAATAAGGGTCGACACAAACACAGGGTCACACAGCAAATTTACCACCATTGTGAAACAGAGTCAGTAGCGGGTAAAACCCCCTCGGTTGGCTAGACAAGCTCGAATTCGGCGTGACATACTCCTAACGAGATGTCCCAGGTCATTTTGAGGAACGTTATTCCATTCCTGTTGCAATGCTGCAGCAAGTTCTTGGACATAGGCAGGAGGTTGTTGACGTTGGCGTAACCGCTGTCCAAGCATGTCCCAGACATGCTCGATTGGGGAAAGGTCCGGACTGAGTGCTGGCCATGGTAATGTGGTGATATTCTGCTGCTGGAGGTAATCTGTAACGATCCTGGCCCTATGACATCTGGCATTGTCATCTTGGAAAATGAAACGGCGGCCATAACGGCGTGCAAACGGCACAACATGGGGTGCCAAGATGTTGTCCCCGGTAGTACTGCCCTGTGACACGTCCAGCAACAACATGCAAGTCTGTTCTGCGGCAGCAGTGATGCCTCCCCACACCATTACAGATCCACCCCCATACGGATCATGTCTAATGACGTTAACGTCATGGAAACGTTAGATTACGTCGGCGCCAAACCCTCCTGCATCTGTCAAGGAAGTCCACAGTGAACCTCGACTCATCTGAGAACATTACGTTGTTCCATCGGCGATTATCCCAGCGTTGATGATGGCGACACCATTGAGTCTGGCCCTAATGTGACGATCCCTCAAACAGGGAATGACACGAGGACGTCGGGCGTGTAAGTGAAATCTGTGCAGACGATTCCTGATGGTCTGGCCACTCACTACCAAGCCAGTATCCCTCTGAAGTTGAGACTTTATCTGATTTGCTGTTACCATACGATTTCTCAAGACAATAGTGCGGATGAATCTGTCCTGAGCCTGAGTTGTTGCCCTTGGTCGACCGGATCGTGGTCTATCCTGAACAGACCCTGTAGCACGATGTCTGGACCATAATCTGCTGATGACAGACTGGGAAACATTCATTGCCCTTGCCACAACGACCTGTCTTGTGCCAACCTGTAGCATGCCAAGGGCACGTAACCTCTCCTCCTGTGTTAGACGGCGCATGGTCTCTGTTTAATTAACGACTTCAACCACTGATAATCTGATGCTTTCCCTTCAAAATCTTCCTTTACAGTGGCTCTAACCTTCCAATTCAGAGTCATGCAAATTTGTGGCACAACCCCTTGATCATCAGTAGCATCCCGTGCAGGTCGTGGAGAGTGTCATTGATGTGTTTGGGTGATGAATTTCTTTGGAAATGCTTCCTCAGTAAGGAACTATACAACATGGTTTCGTATCCCTTTGTATATGTGAAAATTTTGATCTCAAAATAAAATATCCCCTACTTTTTTTGAATAGTATACATCGTGAGCCTGCGAAACAGCAGAAGCCACTGGACCTTGATGCAACACGGTCTTTTGACCAGCGCACTAACTTCGGTTAGTTTACTAAGAAAAGTTGAAAGTCTATTATTTTTCTATTTTGTATGATTTCAGTTTTGTAATAAAGATACTAAAAGAAGAATTTAGCTTCAAGACTTTTGCTTTCCGATGTCAGTGTGTTGCGTGCAAAAACTTTGAGGTCCGAAGCTAGTGAGGCAGCCAGCTGCTGCACCCACATCAAAGTCAAAAGACCCCAATTTCACTCGGGAGCTAACCTGCTGTTCAGACGGTGGACCTGCGAGTTTGGTCGGGAATACAGTTTGGAGTTCGAGTTGAAGCCCCGAGAATACCTGAGAAAAGCTTGCGGAATGGAGATTTCCCTGGATCAGGTCTGATATTCTTTATTGACTCTTGTAGACCATTGTCTGAAAATGAAAGTAAACGTTCACTGAATATTCCGCTACGAAAGCCATCGGGTTTTAATGGAATAAATTCGGCACATGTAGAAGCTCTTTTCACAACGGATTAGACGCATTAGAAGAGTTAGAAGCTGTGGATAATTCGAGGAATTGTGGCAGTTTACGTGTAGAGGATTCCGTAACTAAACGAGATGGCAGAGAAAAGCGCAGCCGCGTGTGATGACCAAAAGAGGGCGCCAAAGCCCACAGAAAAGGCTGTAGGGAGAAAATCAACCGGCTGAAAGGAGAAAGAAGGGGAAAATTGGCTCAATTAACCACGCAAAAGAATGACTTCGAAAAATTGAAGGAAAATGAAGATAATGTTAAATTTATAAAAGATGAAGCATTGCTGATGTTTGAAAAATACTTTGGAGAGTATGAAAGGCTCAATGAACAATTGTGTGAATTAATGGATGAAGAAGAAATTCAATCAGATCAAGACACTTTTGAGACAAGGCATTCAGAATTCAAGCAGTTCTTACAAGAAATGAATAGGTGGATTTCAGATGTGCTTAGAGACCCTCAAGAAGAGGAAGAAGGTGTTTGGCCACAGGATAGTGCATTTAAGTCCAATTCAGTTGTAAGCCGTACTTCCAGAATTAATTCTGCAAAGCTAAAAATCAAAGCAGAACGCAAAGCACTATTAGAAAGAGCTGCCGCAATGAAAAAGAAAGAAGCACTAGAGCAGGAGGAAATCTGCCTGAGATTAAAGAAAGAGCAATTAGAAATTGAAACTGAACTTGCAGCTTCAGATGCCAGATTGAAGGTGTATGAGGAATTTGAAGATGCTCATGAGTCAATGGATGATCTCCGTAATACACTGCCAAGATTTAAAGCAGAACCCCTGGCTAGTAGACATGAAAACCATCATGTTGCCAGTGGTTACGTGCATCATGGAGTGAGCTAGTGAGCTTTCTCTTGCTTTCAACCCAAAGCCAGCCGTGCAATTTAGTGCTTCAGACAGAAGAAAGCCATTGCCAAGTTTTAGTGCTGCCAGCAGTACCCCGCGTCCTGATCGCCATGACCGCACGGATACGTCTACAAACAACTTACATGAAATGCTGCAGCGGCAAAATGAAGTCATTGAGATGCTCATTAAATAGCAGAGTTTGTCCCAACTCCCTCATAGAGACCTACCAACATTTACAGGAGACCCTCTGACGTACAGATCCTTCATTAGGGCTTTCGAACATGCAATCGATAGCAAGACAGACAGCTATCAAGATCGGTTGTACTACCTTGAACAGTTCACGAGTGGAGAGCCGCTTGATCTCATTCGTAGCCGTGAGCACATGAGACCAGACAAGGCTTACAGAGAAGCTAGAGCATTGCTTGATCGTCACTATGGAGACGAACTGACCATCGCTACAGCGTATATCAAGAAGGCAATGGAATGGCCTCAGATAAAGCCTGAAGACAGAAAAGGATTGAATACCTTTGCACTGTTCTTGATTGGATGTTGTAACACAGTGAATGATGTGGACTACATGGATGAAATGAATAATCCCACCAACATGAAGTGCATTATATCCAAGCTTCCATTCAAATTGAAGGAAAGATGGAGGAGCTATGCTTATGACATTCAAGAAAAAAGAGGAAAAAGAGCCAGATTTCCTGACTTAGTGGAGTTTAAATACTGGGGAAAGGCTATGCAACACGAGTTCCAGAAGAGCAGTTGAGTCGCAATGATGGAAGAGTGTGGTTCATCCCGCACCAAGGGGTGTATCATCCGAAAAAGAGAAAGCTGAGAGTCGTCTTTGACTGCACAGCAAGGTATCAAGGCATGTCATTGAATGATCAATTGTTGCAAGGGCCTGACTAAAGAAACACCCTCATCGGAGTGTTGCAGAGATTTAGACAGGAACCCATCGCCGTGATGGCAGATATTGAGTCTATGTTCTATCAGGTGCGGGTTCCAGACACAGACGCTGATCTGCTACGCTTTCTGTGGTGGCCAGGCGGCGATGTGAATAGAGAAGCAGCTGAGTACAGAATGTGTGTGCATCTGTTTGGTGCTGCATCATCCCCCAGTTGTGCGTCGCATGCACTGAGAAGAACGGCAGAAGATGCAGTGACTGAGACCACACCAGAGGCCACACAGACTGTCCTCAAAAACTTCTATGTTGACAACTGCTTGAAGTCGGTAGACACAGAAGATCAAGCAGTTGCTCTCGTGAAGGAGCTGATGACATTGTGCGCTAGAGGTGGGTTCCACTTGACCAAGTGGATCAGCAACAGTAGAGCCCTGCTGTGCTCCATCCCTGGCTACGAACGAGCAAATGAAGTTAAAGATCTTGACTTGGAGAACGCCGAACAACCTGTGGAACGAGCATTAGGCGTGCAGTGGTGCACTAGTTCAGACAACTTTAAGTTCAAGATTCACCTTCCAGGCAAACCGTGCACAAGATGAGGCATCTTATCTGTTGTCAGTTCGGTGTACGATCCAATGGGCTTTCTGGCGCCTCTCCTCTTACCCATCAAGCTCATTCTGAGAGATCTCTGCAAAGGGAAAAGTGGTTGGGATGAAGAGATCCATAACAAGCCAGGCAAAACATGGCTGAGGTGGCTAACAGACCTCGACAAGCTTTCAGAACTGGAAGTCAGCAGATGTTTCAAGTCTGCCACGTTTGGGCCAACCAAGACTGCCCAGATCCACATTTTTTCTGACGCCAGTCAAGATGGATCTGGCGTTGTGTCGTATCTCTTGTCGACGAATGGCCAAGGTGAGAAACATGTATCCTTCCTGATGGGAAAGTCTACTGTCGCTCCGCTCAAACAGATCACGATTCCTAGAATGGAGTTGACAGTAGCAATGGTTGCAGTCAAGATTGATCGGATGCTGAGAGAAGAACTCGAAGTTCCCCTGATGTAATCGGTCATCTGAACAGATAGTACAACAGTACTAAAGTACACTGAAAATGATGCCCTTCGTTTCAAAACTTTTGTGGCAAATCGAGTTTCGTACATTAGAGAGGTGACAACTTTGTCTCAGTGGAAGTATGTCAACACCTCACAAAACCCTGCAGATCAGGCCTCAAGAGTTTGAAGACTGAAACCTTCATGAAAAGTAAGAGCTGGTTTCAGGGGCCTAGCTTCCTGCCAAATGAAGCTGAGTGGCCAGAACAACCTGAACAGTGTACTTACCTAACAGAAAATGACGTTGAGGTGAAGACGTCCGCTGCGGTGTCATGCACAAGTCCAGACGAGTGCACAGATCCATTTAACCACCTTGTGGAGTATTACTCAAGTTGGCATAAGCTGAAAAAGGCAACAGCTTGGATTCTGCACCTAAAAGAAATGCTGCGACACCTAAGTAAGAAAAGAAAAGAGTTTGAACGGACCATAGAGCAATCTGAAAAAGATCCAGAAAAACACAGATCCATGATTGAACAGCAGATGGGGATGTGTAAGAATAACCTGAAAAAGAGAATACTTACCGTTGAAGACCTATCCAGAGCAGAAATGGAACTGATCAAATACAGCCAGAGACAGACCTATACTGAAGAGATGAAAGCTCTGCAGACAGGAAACACTGGCGTGAAAAGGACCAGTTCAGTTTTTAAGCTGGATCCATTCTTGCAGGAGGGTGTGTTAAGGGTTGGGGGTGTTTGAACAGATCGGCGATGCCTGAGGAGACCAAGCATCCTGCTATTCTGCATAAACATCACAGAATAGCCTGCCTCATCCTCCACGACATCCACCCAGAGACTGGACATGGAGGATAGAATCATGTCTTAGCCAGACTATGACAACGGTATTGGATACCAAGAGCCAATGCAGCAGTAAGAAGAGTGAAGAGAAAGACTTATAAATTATAATTACCTGTTGAATAGACTGTAAATACTCACCTGTGAAGAGAGAAGTAGACTCTAGTTAAAGAAAAAAGATTTGAGAAATGTTAGTAATGACGTAAATGGCTCCAAGTTAAGTAAAGTTGGTAATTGATATGCTAAGGCTTAGTCAATTAGGGGCCGGGATATGTTGTAGCCATTTTCTATACATATCATTTAAGATCATTTGAATCAATATTCTGTTTGAGTTGTTTGGGTTTGAAGTATTTTCTGTTCCATGTTGTAATGTGGAATGAAGGTTTGGCCAGTGACTAATGACGTGATTGAATGGTGTTTCCTCATTGGCTGCTGTGTGTATAGTAAAAATACATCGTGAGCCCGCGAAACGGCAGAAGCCACTGGACCTTGATGCAACACGGTCTTTTGACCAGTGCACTAATTTCGATTAGTTTACTAAGAAAAGTCGAAAGTCTATTATTTTTCTATTTTGTATGATTTCAGTTTTGTAACAAAGATACTAAAAGAAGAATTTAGCTTCAAGACTTTTGCTTTCCGATGTCAGTGTGTTGCGTGCAAAGACTTTGAGGTCCGAAGCTAGTGAGGCAGCCAGCTGCTGCACCCACAACATATATAAATGTAATTATCTTGTACTGTTGAAAACCTATCATTTTGCGACTTGTTTAAAAGAGCTCCCCTGCGGAAGCTCTTTTAAACAGGTCGCCACTTGATGTGTTTTCAACAGCTCTGATTTTGATATCTTACATCATTGAGCAACAGTAGCTGCATTTAGCGCTCGAAAAGTTGATATATAGGGTAGAATGGGGTCCGAAGAGCCATGGGACCCAATGAACCATATCACATGTTTATAATCAACTAGTACTTTGCCCGTGGGGATCCATGGGTTCTAGATTCAACCCGCATGGGACCTAATTTTCAGCCCAAGTTTAAATTTTATTGTTTTATGAAACTTCGCTTTTATATTATAGTGAACAATGCACCATTATGATGCCATCACGTGCACCTCTATGATGTCATCACGTTGCCATCGTGTTTCCATAAACACCAAGGTGGCTGTCACGTGACCGATGTTTTTATAGTAACTAAAACTAAGTAACTATCAAGGGGAATACACTGCGCTGACATTCCGCGCTCAGTGGAACATGAAGTCACCTGCAAGATAGAGCAAAATAGCGTCGCTCACGTTAGGCTGCAGATACGCGCCTGGTGGAATCTAGCACTGATTGGCCGGACACACACACACGCACACACGCACACAGAGTCCACTCGGCTATTATAATATAGATAGATGTCAGAGCCAATGAAAATAGGGAGAATAGTGGTGTAGCTCATTGGTCCCCATGATTTTTACTGATCCAAAGTCATATGGGTGTTCAAAAGAGTGCAGCAGCATGTATATTGCAAGTGTGAATATTGAGACACATATTTTAGAAATAATAACAGGAAGAAACAGCAAGAAATGAGCAGGGCACGATGGTTCATAAAATAAAGTCACAGTAATGAAGCAGAGCACCATGGTCCTAATGTGGGTGGGACAGTCGGTAAACCTTCACTCTCGATCACACCTCCATTTTCGCTCTGCGTGACGCCCTGTCACCAAAGCCACCATCATACTGCACGTCGCCTGCAAATGCGAAAATCTTTCGTGTCGTCAAAAAGATTATTCTTGGGCCCGAAGTGACATTCCCACTAGGAAAACATCTTGTTCCCGCCAGGAAAACATGCTGTCTCCGCAATTTCAAATTTCAGTGGAATCAGCTAAAAGCTTCGAGACATTAAACACACACACCAAACGCTTCCAAAAACTCGGATCTCCACCTCGTCATAGCAACAATAATATTGTTTATTCAGGAGAATTTTCGCATGTGCCTTATCAGCTGTGGAGGATATTTAAGTGGATGTTGGAAAGCAAGAGGCATTTTTTAGGCAGTAAGTCATGACTACGGAAACAGGCAAGAGCCAAAACTTTGAAAAATGGCTTCAACTTTGTTGTCTCACAATGTCATTACAATAGCATCCACGAAAATCCTTCCTGTCATAGCTAATGCTAATGAGCGGCGTTTTTTTTCCTTTTAGCTTAAGAAAGGTCTGGACAGCAGAACTGCACTAGGAAAGTCCACAAAGATGTAGATACTAACCGAGTTCCATAGGGACAAAACTGATAGTGCCCGAATTACAGGTGCATCAGTCACAAGAAAGGCATGAGCACTCAGGCTGGCAAGGGGAAAGTGTCAAAAATCATGCAAATGTTTGGCAATGACCTCCAGCAATGACAGATGGACACTGGGTAGGATAGCTGCTCATACCCACTGAACCACAGCTCTAAAATTTACCACAGAAATGACTTAATCAACAACCCCAATTCCAAAATAGTTGGGACAAAGTGTAAATTGTGAATAAAATCAAAACTGCTACAGGTGCTACAGGTCTCAAAAAAGTTGGGACAGGGGCCTGTTTACCATGATGTAGCCTCCCCTCTTCTTTTTAACACAGAGTGGAGGTGTCTGGGCATTGAGGAGACAAGTTTCTTGAGTTTAGCCATTGGAATTCGATCCCACTCTTGTTTAATACAGGCTTCCACCAGCTGGAGAGTTTTGGGTCTCCTTTGACGGACTTTTCGTTTAATTATGCGCCAAATGTTCTCAATCGGTGAAAGATCAGGACTGCAGGCAGGCCAGTTCAGCACATGGACTCTTCTACTACGAAGCCATGCTGTTGTAACAGCTGCAGTATGTGGTTATGCATTGTCCTGCTGAAATACACAAGGCCTTCCCTGGAATAGATGTCGTCTGGAGGGGAGCATATGTTGCTCTAAAATCTTTATATACCTTTCAGCATTCATGGTGCTTTTTAAAACATGCAAGTGTCCCACACCGTATGCACTAATGCATCCCCATACCATCAGAGATGCTGGCTTTTGAACTGAACGCTGATAACTGGAGGGGTGGTCTTTCTCCTCTTTAGCCCGGAAGACACAACGCCCATAATTTCCAACAAGAATGTCAAATTTGGACTTGTCTGACCACAGGACGCTTGTGGTCAATGGCAGAATCATGCCGGTGAGTGATGCAGTTTTTTTGAGCAAACCTTCACAGGTTGGAGAGCCTCTGGCCATCTTTACTTCTGTGGGACTCAGCCTCCCTAAAACAGCCCTTTTATAGCCAATCATGTTACACACCTGATGCCAGTTAACTTAACTACTTACTAAATGTTCTTTCAGCTGATTCTCTTATATATTAATTGCTTTTTCAGCCCTTTTTTGCCTGTTTCCCAACTTTTTTGAGATCTGTTGCAGCCAGAAAATTTGAAATAAGCTCATTTTGTGGATAAAAATGTAAAATGTCTCAGTTTCAACATTTGAAATGTTTTCTATGTTCTATTGTAAATAGGATATTGGCTCAAGTGACTGAAAGTCATTGCATTTTGATTTTATTCACAATTTATACTTTGTCCCAACTATTTCGGAATTGGGGTTGTATATCTGAACACTCACTGTCAACAAAAACAGTATGTCATAAGCATCACAAAGCTGGTATTTATGGTAGTACTTTTGATGATTTAACCTGAAGAAAAATAGACTTAAAAGAAATTTAGAGCCAAGTCAACTGATGTGAGCCGAGCAGTTCAATGGCAAAAAAACTGTCCGAAGGAAAAGGAGCCGGATTTACAACCGCCATTCCCAAACAGCAGACCACACACTAAACCAGAGACAAGACTGATTTGCGACCACAACTAATAAACAACAAAAAGATGATGTCATCAATATCCCCCACCGCCATGGAATGCCATTTTCAAATCCAATCAAGGTCATGACAAGTAACCTGCACAAACAAAATTTCATTCATCTAGATGAACTAGTTAAAAAAAAAAGTGTCCCAACTTATCCAGACTTACAGATAGACAAATGAAAGGGCAAACAGACGAGCTTCATTGCAATATCCCCCACTCCTCTTTGTGGCAGAGGATAAATAGCCAATGTATACAGGGGAAATCTGATTCCTCCAGCATCTTAGGGCAAGGCAGGGAAAAGTCGTGAAGTTACTCAGATGCTTGAGTGACTCAAAAGTTGTGAGCTCAGAAGGTTGTCCGTGCAAGCCCTGTTAAAAGGACAGTAAGATCAGCACCAATGTCGGGGCCCAGGAGGCTGGCTCATAACCCGGCAAAAACTGGCCCCTGTTCCGTACAGTCAGATGTAAGGCACTTAGGAAATGTGCCTAAGAGGTAAGCTTGTTCACAGTTACACTGCATTCAGCAGGCAGGATCACACAGTCTACCAAAAGTAAATGTCCCACATACATTCACTTCCACTCCAGTATCATCCAGCAGGAATTATAACAGTCAGTAACCGGGCAGCAAAGCTCATCTGCCCAGCAACCACAGGATTTGAGGTGCTTGCTAGTGTCGCCATCACATGGCCAAAAGTAGAACTGCCTTCGCTGCGTTATGCAGGAGACGGTGAACTGTAACAAGACTGGTATATGACAGCATACAGTCCACAAGTATTTGAGCAGTGACACCAAGTACACTACCGGTCAAAAGTTTTAGGACACCCCAATTTTTCCAATTTTTTATTGAAAATTATGCAGTTTAATGTTTCACTGTACTCTGGAATTGAAGCATAGACATGATAGAACAAATTAACAATCAAAGTTAAAAAGGAAATCATGGAATCAATTTATGAACCAAAATGTATTTTATACTTTTGACTCAAACCACCCACCTTTGGCAGATATAACAGCTGAACACACTGGTGGCATTGTTTCTACAATGGAAGTCAAATATTCTTCAGGATGTTCTTCCCAGCTCTGTTGCAGAAGTTCCCATAAATGTGTGGCACTTGTAGGTTGCTTTGCTTTCACTCTTCTGTCCAGTTCATCCCAAACCATGGGGTTTAAGTCTGGAGACTGTGCTGGCCACTCCATGTTTTCAAGCTTACCATCTTGTTCTTTTTTCCTAAGGTAGTTCTGGCAGAGCTTGGACTTATGTTTTGGGTCATTATTTTGCTGTAGGATGAACCCCTGACCAACTAGGCGCATACCAGAGGGTACTGCATGGCGCTGCAGAATGCTGTGGTAGCTGTTTTGGTTCAGGGTGCCTTTCACTCTGTACAAGTTATCGACCCTGGATCCAGCAAAACAGTCCCAGACCATCACACTTCCTCCTCCATGTTTGACAGTTGATGTCACACACTGAGGAACCATCCTTTCACCTACTCAACGGCGTACAAAAAAACATGGGTAACCTTACCTTTTGTTTAAAACTTCTGACAGTTTCCACTTACCCTTGTACCATTTCAAGCTATTCATAGGACTGGAACTGCACAATTTTCAATAAAAAAACTGGAAAATTTGGGGTGTCCTAAAACTTTTGACTGGTAGTGTGCGAAAGGGCTTCAATTCCTACATGATTCACAAATTAGGGATTCAAATACCTAAATTCATTTTCCCCCAAATTTAAAGTCAGCCAAAGAGCAAAAAAAGCTTTAAAAAAGTGTTCCCATCCAAACCTTTCTTACACCGCTTGCCCCTCAGTAACTTCACAGAGTATTTACTCCTAGTTAGGTTTGAACGATTAAAGATCATGAATAAGGCAGATATCTGGGATCACTGTAACAGATTTTAGACCGTTCGCATCAAACTAAGCACAAAAACAAAATAATTTGACTGCGGGGATGACATTAAGGATCTTAACACTTACACAAACACACACTCACACTCAGCCAACTCACCGTGACCTTTTAAAAACTGCTTCGAGCAATGTTATAACCTAAAAGATTAATCTGAAACTGAATGAAAATAGATCATTTTACATGGAAGTGCCAATCGTCGAACAGTAAATTGAAAAAGGGCAAAGATCCCCCCTCGCTTGTGACCTTGAAATATTTGTAAAAAGACTTACATTCTCGAGCTGCCATGCCGTGAGCACAAATTGGCATTCATTAATCAATTCAGAAGCAAATATTTCCACTAAGATCATCTGTACTCGTTAACATTTTCAACAGAAAAAAAGTATTACACATGCAGCACTTGGCATTTTCAGGACTGCATACGTACACTGCATTCCATCAGTATTTGCTGTGTGATGTGATTTGCTTTTGTCTGGGAAATGTAATCCAGAAAATTGAGACCAAAAAAATCAATATGAGGTTAAAGGACAAACTATCAGCTTTAATTTAAAAGCATTTACACCAGTGTTGAGTGATAACAGGAACTGCTGCCATTTTAAACAAAATAACGATACTTACAGACTGTACAACATTTTAACAGGTGGGCGTAAATATCCCTATATATTTGTAATATCGACTTTATATTGTTGAATGTGTGCAAGGTTAAATAAAAAATCTGACCTCATATGGAGCGTCATGCTGTACTATTAATGCCTCTGCATGTGTGCAATAGCACTTATGAACCTCAAGGAAGTACCAAATCATGAACCAGTGAAACCCCATGGTCCCCATTCAGGACCAGCTCGCCACAGTTGCAGTAGTCACGGTTCCAGCGGGACGCTGATTGATGGTGTGGCTGCGGCTCGACAGCTGCCGCGCCTCTCTCGAGCAGCTGGCACGAAAACGCCCCGTGCGCTTTCAAAGAAAAGACGCAACGGAGGAGGTCACCCTCTCGATCCATCCCCTCCCCTCTCCGTTCAACCCATTTGGCATCTCGAGCGCCATCACAACCGTGAGCGGAGGAGACCGAGTCATATCCAGCACCGCGAGAGCTCTGAACCGCAAAGACCTGCCTCGGGAAACTGATGGCCAAGAGAAACTGCCACTGCTGTCTCCGCTCCATGAAATACTCAGCTGAGAATTAACGCCAAGACAGTAAAATCAAATAATTATCACTATGTATTCAAGAATGAACATCCCAACACTGTCCAATAAAACATTAACATTTTGCCCTGATCTTTGCAGGGTCACTGTCACAAATCCTAAACAGGATGTACCCAAACTTAAAATTTGTTTTAACTGCAGATCATGACACATTTGCAGTACGATATCGTCCCCAATAGACTATTTGCGAGAACCGTTCAGTAAAGATAACTTAGATGTAAAAGCGGTACTTATCTGGCTCGCTACAGTACCACGCCGTACAGAATTAACCAACGTTACACTCGGTATTCAGTTTGGCGAAGTATTAAGAGCGGAACATAAAGCAGAGCAATCCCCCCCTCCACAAACACGCACACACACACACAATCTCAGGCAATGAAAATTTTGTGAAAGTGATATTACCCTAGAGAATCAAAAATATGTCATGAGCTGGGCTCTGGGAAAACTAAGTTGTGTAATAAAATATCATTTTTCATGGGTCTTATGTCTTATGAATCGAATCATTCGATCTTTCCTATTCTTTAGTTTAAAATTGTAGTCTACTCTTTCTTCAGTCATGACAGGCCGTGTTACAACTGATAATGTAAAGACAACGCATAATGTCAAAACGACGCATTATGTCAAATGTTTGACATTATGCGTGATCCAAAGCAACAGTTCGAGAGAAAAAATATCACAATGGATGTTCAGTTTTTCCAACCCTTTCTTTAACTCTTCCTCAGCACTAATCTTGGAATAGTCAGGGTCTACTGGCAGTCCTTGATCCGAAACAGACCTGCACAGTGTCATTAAAACATCCTTCTTGCGACCAGAAACGGTCACTCCACGGTCCTGTAGATATTTCTTCAACTTTGGAACAGTCCGAGTGTTAAAGGTGGCCATATTTTGACGAAATAAACGGCCAGAAAACAGGATGCTCTCGTTCGTTCCCTCTAAAATCTAGATGGCTGACGCACTGGCTTGGCAGACCTAGCAACAAGCCTGGCCAGTAACCACAACTAGAGGGCACTACGGTTCTGTGCTCGCCAGTGGCGTAGCCAGCGGGGGTGCTAAGACACGGCCCTTTTTGACTGCAATTAGTAGTTCTCAATCATTTTCCTTTATTGACGCGTTTTCCAATTATCTTAATTAGCAACTGAAGACACGGTTTCTCTCCATATGCGATCTAACAGCGATGAAATCATGGGCTAAATTCTGTACAGAAAAATAATTTAGCTACTTAATAGGCCAGTGCTTCGCGATGATTGAACTGGTCCGCGTTCCAATAAAACGCGGACTTTCATTCTCGGTATTGTGTGGGTTGGAAAAAAAAAGTGGCATTCGGCAGTTAAATAGGCTATAAAAAGCCTGCGGCTCAAGCTATTTGCGTGAGAGTCGACAGCTATGCAATTTTGAATGACTTTGATTTAAATACAGCAAATGCGCGTCCAGATGAATGATTGTCGTCTTACCTAATCGTGGAGAACAAGCAGCACCTGTTAAGTGTGGAGTGCTCTCGGAGTGAACCTTCTGTTAATTATGAAAATGACTGAGAACAGGTCAGGACTAATAATTGTTTTAAACGGAAGTTTTGTGCACCCCAATTCTCAGTTCTGGCTCCGCCACTGTACTGAATTTAGCCCATGATTTAATCGCTGTTAGATCGCATATGGAGAGAAACCGTGTCTTCGGTCGCCAATTACGATAATTGGAAAACGCGTCAATAAAGGTAAATGATTGAGAACTACTAATTGCAGTCAGAAAGGGACGTGTCTTAGCACCCCCGCTAGCTACGCCACTGGTGCTCGCAAAAGGTCTATTACTGCGCAACGACTACCCAGAAGTTTTCTTGCCATAATTACCGCAACGCAGATGTATCATTCAGCCGCACACATAAAAATGACTCATGCAATCTCATAAAATAACCACCAGGTAGAAGCATTGCATCTCATCTCACACATAAACCACTTGCAATCCAGCTGATTCCACTGCCCCAGCAAACATGAGACGTCTGCCCGACGTGCAGATATGCGTCGGGTTTAATAAAGGGAAAGGGAAAGCTCTGATGTTCGCCCCATGGTTGCAGTATGGGTTTGATCCTCCCCTGTTGCCAGTTGTATTATATATATATATATATATACATAGTGGCGGCTCGTGAACTGGCAACAGGGGAGGATCAAACCCATCCCTTAAAAAGAATGATTGGTCACGATCTGTTTTCAGTCATTCGTTTGAATTACCAATCTCAGAAAACTCTCAACATTATCAGGTGTGGTCAGTTTTCATTAACAACGCATCCCGATTGCGACTCTGGACTTCTCGCACGATTTCTTTACTCAGCGGTTGGAAGCAATACATGTGTCACGGTCGTTTAAATGAAATAAGATCATTTGAAACTCTTAAGCAATTCCATTTCCTCCAAACCCTCCATGCACATGGACTTCAATTCTGCGCGAGAATCTCTTACATACGCGTTGATTGAATTATTGCTGACTATAGCACGGGAACGTAAATATGCCACTTAAACTCACAACGAAAGAGTGAGTTGACAGGTATGCGTTATAAATGAAAACTGGCCACACCTGATAATGTTGAGAGTTTTCAGAGATTCTGTAATGGTAATTTAAATGACTGATTGAAAACAGGTCGTGACCAATCATTCTTTTTAAGGGATTGTTTGAGCCTCCCCTGTTGGCAGTTCACGAGCCGCGACTGATACAACTCCAATTCCAAAATAGTTGGGACGAAGAGTAAATTGTGGAAAAAAATCAAAATCCAATGACTTTCAGATCACATGAGCCAATATGTTATTTACAATAGAACATAGATAACATTTCAGATGTTGAAACTGAGACATTTTACCTTTTTATCCACAAAATGAGCTTATTTCAAATCTTCTGGCTGCAACAGGTCTGAAAAAAGTTGGGACACAGGCAAAAAAAAAAAAATCAATTAATATATAAGAAAATCAGCTGAAAGAACATTTAGCAAGTAATTAAGTTAACTGGCATCAGGTGTGTAACATGATTGGTTATAAAAGGGATGTCTGAGAGAGGCTGAGTCTCTCAGAAGTAAAGATGGCCCGAGGCTCTCCAACCTGTGAAGGCTTACGTGAAAAAATTGTGGAATACTTTAAAAACAATGTTCCTCAATGTTAAATTGCAAAGGCTTTGAAGGTCTCATCATCGACAGTGCATAACATCATCAAAAGATTCAGAGAAACTGGAAAAATCTTTGTGCATAAGGGACAAGGCTGAAGACCTTTACTGGATGCCCGTGATCTTCGGGCCCTCAGACGCCTCTGCCTCCTCACCAGCATGATTCTGTCATTGACATTACTAAATGGGCCCAGGAATACTTCAAGAAACCACTGTCTGTAAACACAGTCCGCTGTGCCATCCACAGATGCCACCTAAAACTCTATCATGCAAAAAGGAAGCCATTGTTGAGCATGATCCAGAAGCGCCGCCGTGTTCTGTGGGCCAAGGCTCATTTAAAATAGACTGTAGCAAAGTGGCAAAGTGTCCTGTGGTCACACGAGTCCAAATTTGACATTCTTCTTGGAAATCATGGGCGTCGTGACTTCCGGGCTAAAGAGGAGAAAGACCACCCCTCCTGTTATCAGTGTTCAGTTCAAAAGCCAGCATCTCTGATGGTATGGGGATGCATTAGTGCATATGGTGTGGGACACTTGCATGTTTTAAAAAGCACCATGAATCCTGAAAGGTATATAAAGGTTTTAGAGCAACATATGCTCCCCTCCAGAGGACATCTATTCCAGGGAAGGCCTTGTGTATTTCAGCAGGACAATGCAAAACCACATACTGCAGCTATTACAACAGCATGGCTTCGTAGTAGAAGAGTCTGTGTGCTGAACTGGCCTGCTTGCAGTCCTGATCTTTTACTGATTGAGAACATTTGGTGCATAATTAAACGAAAAGTCCGTCAAAGGAGACCCAAAACTCTCAAGCAGCTGGAAGCCTGTACTAAAGAATAAGTTCACTATTTTGTGCTTTGAGCCCCCTTTCTGGGTTGTCCAGTTTAAAATAGAGTGTTGGACACTGAAACTTTGATGATTACTCCTGTCTCAAGTGTTTGGCTAATTTAGAATTGCCCATGCCATGCTTCAGAATGGCTGTCTATGGGCATTCACGAACCTGTCCTTAAAACAACCCTAAACGTTCGTTTAAAAAAATGTGCAACTCACTGAGTGGTTAGTGGTGTTCGTTGATGTTTTAAAAATATATATCGGCACAAAATATGGTTTCCATCTGTGTAATTTGCTATTTTGGAACTATATTTTCAGATAACTCACAACCGCGTATAAACTTCCGAGGTTTACAAAATGCCAAATAAAACATGACAGAAACTGTATTTCGCTACGAAACTTGTTTTGGAACATCAGCGAACACCACTAACCACTCAGTGAGTTGCACATTTTTTTAAACGAACGTTTAGGGTTGTTTTAAGGACAGGTTCATGAATGCCCATAGACAGCCATTCTGAAGCATGGCATGGGCAATTCTAAATTAGCCAAACACTTGAGACAGGAGTAATCATCAAAATTTCGGTGTCCAACACTCTATTTCAAACTAGACAACCCAGAAAGGGGGCTCAAAGCGCAAAATATTTAACTTATCCTTTAGTCAAGAGTGGGATCAAATTCCAATGGCTGAACTCAAGAAAATTGTCTCCTCAATGTCCAGATGCCTCCACTCTTTGTTAAAAAGAAAAGGGAATGCTACACCATGGTAAATAGGCCCCTGTCACAACTTTTTTGAGACCTGTAGCAGCCATCAAATTTGAAATGAGCTCATTTTGTGGATACAATTGTAAATTTTCTCAGTTTCAACATTTGCTATGTTATCTCTGTTCCATTGTGAATAAAATACTGGCTGGTGTGATTTGAAAGTCATTGCGTTTTGATTTTATTCACAATTTACACTTTGTCCCAACTATTTTGGAATTGGGGTTTATATATATATATATATATATATATATATAAAAAATCACGAATTTGCCTATTTTAAGCTCTGGCATCTAATGATTTCAAATATGTGATATGGCTCATTGGTCGTCATGGTTCATTGGTCCTCATTCTCCCTTACATTTTGGCCTTTAAAGCACTTCAAAGTTGTGCCACTGTCCAAAGACTACTGACCCCTCTAAATTTGAATTTAGAAGAACCAGAAAAAAAGCGAAAATAACATTTTAAAATGGTCTTACTAGACCGCAGGCAACTCTGCTATTAGACAGATATTATCTACAGCTGCAGCCAGTAAAAGTTGTTTGGAAGCTTCATGTGACCAAGTTGCAGACAAACCCAGGCGCTTTACTAATTCAGTCGCAAGCTGAGAGGAACGCAACCTTGATTTAGGCCTTGCACCACGGCAAACGCACCATGCCGGCTACATTTCCACACAAGGCCGTCGTTCGATTGGTGGAACAAATCAACAAGGACAAGAGCAATATCACCAGCAGCTGGTCTTACCTCTGAGACCTCTACATGTTACAGCGGCCTTCTCGGGTACAAAGAGAGAGCGCATGCTGTGTTTTAGCCTTAAAAATGAAGGAGAAAGCAGATTCACCTTATTTTCCCAAGTGTACGTTTGAAACTGCCAGTCTGCTGGAAAAATAACAGATTAATCACATGGGAATCTTCAATCTTTTTTTTATTTTTTATTAACGGACACCTTTGAGGCAAAGCTGGAAATGCATTTGAAGACTGCGACAGACTCAAAATCAAAAAGAGTGTATCGGTGGAATTGGCCGAGACTTTTCTGACGAGCCGGCAGATTGTGCGCCGGCGTGCTAATCTCTCGGAGAGAACAGGTTACACGGCGCTCGATGCTTTTTTCCTTTTTTTTAAACTTTAACAGACTTTTCATGTCTGGGGGAGAGAGTGGTGACAGCGAGAAGATGAAATTCCTGCGAACTGTGGCCTGAGTTACGAGGCGCGAGAGAAGCAGCTATCGCCAGCCCTCCGGCGGCCTAATCACCAGATCGATTCAGTAATGGATGAAGAGCCACAAGTGTTATTCCTCTCCAGTAAACTATCGGTGCCCCAACTCCATCACTGAGAAACAGCCCAAAGATAAGGTTTAAAGAAAGACACACTCGTGTGCATGCACACACACACACAAACACACACACACACACACACACACACACACACAACCATCCCTGTACTCATATCTTTGTGAGGACATTACATTGACTTCCATTAATTCTTCCTGTGTCTCTACAGCCTTTCCCTTATCTTAACAATAAGCAATAAGCCTAACCCAAACCCTTACCCTAACCTTAACCTATCCCTAATTCTAACCTTTCTCCTAACCTTAACTAATAAGTCACAATTTGCCTTTGTAGTTGTGAGGACTGGCCAAAATGTCCTCACTTCCCAAAAAAGACTTGACTTTGTTGGTTAAAAAGTCATGCCGGTCCTCAGTACGTAGCAAGTACAAGAACAGACGCGCACATATACACATTTACACACGCACACACACGGACCCATATGTCTGCACGTGCAGTTAATCTATAAATATTCCGACAGACCTCCACAATTCTTATGTATATAGTATAAATAATGACTCTGGCTCTTACTGTGCTCAGGTTTAGCTGTGACTCTCCTGAGGTCATGAGGCAACACCAGGCGGACATTTATAAACTGTTTTAAACTTGCACCTTTTTTGCCAGTTAATTGAACTGGCAACTCTTTTGCCAGTTATTTTAAATGTAATTTTATAATAAGAATTACAACAGAGGTTCAGTGTATGTTAAGTGTTAACTACAGTTAAATGCACGCAGGACTCCACTTACATTTAAAATAACTAGCAAAAAAGGTGCAAGTTTATAACAGTGTAGCAAATATCATTGGTTTTCAGACCGTGGCTCGCACTGAGCTAATTTTACAAAAAAAAAAAAAAAAAAAAAAAAAATTAGCCACAGCGGATTTGAGAGAAAAAAAAAGGAAAAGGACAATCAAGATGCGCTTAAAGTGCAGACTTTTCTCAGGAATATTGTCAGAACCATGAAGTAATTCCACCCATTTTACGCACAGCCCCCTCAGTTTCAGGGCCTCAAAAGTTTTGAGACAGCCTGACATAATCATCAATTATACTGTCATTTTTAATACTCTGCAGCAAACCCTTTGCAGTCAATGACTGTCTGAAGTCTGTGACACACAGACATCAGGAGACACTGGGTATCTTCCCTGGTGATGCTCTGCCAGGCCTGTACTGCAGCAGTCTTCACTTTCTGCATTATTGTTGGCGTGCACTGTCATTTCTACACTGCCCACCCAACTGGAGGCAAAATGCCTGCACTGTTGTAAAGTGGCACCATTTTGGCCAGTTATTTCAACTGTAGTTTTACAATCAGTTTAAAACAGAGGTTCCCTGTATGTTAACTGTAAACCACAGTTAAATGCGTGCAGGACTCTACTTACAGTTGAAATCACGAGGAGACAATCCGTTGATTTAACTGTTAAATTCAGTCAATTTATAACAGTGTGCACTGGGGGCACTTGTTCCTCGTATAATTTCAACTCCAACATTCCACGTTCAACAGCTAATAAATCAAAAAGGTTGTCAATGTCTAAATATTTATTGACCTGACTGTACATGTGTAGTACAAATACACACGCACCAAACACTCATACATTCACACTCTCATACACACCCTCGCATTCAAAGTGATAAACCTGACAAAACAAGCCGCTGGCTGCCGTAAGATCTCTCTCTCTCTCTCCTGGTAATTACAGAGCAGCGATGTGTCACCGTGCTTCTTTGAATGTGACTCACTGAGATGGCATCCCGTCGCCTTTGTGTGAAAGTGAGGTGTTGTCGGGTCAGTAAAGTCACCCTTCAGCTCCCAGCTATCTTTGCATGAGACTGTAAAATGAATGCTTCGCTTAAAGAACTACCAGAATACACAGAATAATGAGACCATCCTTCATACGACAACATTCACTCCTGACCCGGATATTTTCATAGATTTAGGCAAATTGAAGACCCCAGCGTAAAAAGTACTTCAGTCGCAAAATTTCCATTTTGAGAAAAATGAAGCATGGGACTTAGGGCACAATAAAAGATATTGTCCCATACTTACTTCATGGTGTGTGAAAATGTAACTAAAGCACTTTTAGCATGAGGCATTTCAATTTCTCTTTCAAACAATAGCACCCTATAAAATAAACAACTGCCTCTGATTATACCATCCTACCATGAGACCAAAAGAGTGAGTTCTTCCTCTTTAAAAAGACATTTTAAAAAATTCTACCATTGGTGGCACAAAATACAGGCATCATCCCTGAGTAAGACGGCACTTATACGATTCACATATTTACATATTTTTACTGTAAAGCGCCTGGGTCACATACTTCACCTGGGTATTTATGAGAAGCAAATGTGACTCAGTTTTTAAGAGTGAATGTACGCAAAAATCAAGCAAAATAACAAAATCGTGGCCACAGTTAAAAAATCAACCTACTCTAATTTTGAGTTTATGAGAAGGGATTGGTGAGTTTTAAAGGGTTCTGGGGTTTATTTTTAAATTCTAGCTGAATTTTGTGAGAAAAACAGGATTTTAGAATTTCGCTGGTCCTTGACAAGAAATTTGGGTTAAATACACCAGCCCGAAAAACTCGCTTTCTGAAGCCAAACAACGCTTTCTCCTCTCTTAAAAACACCTAATTTGCACAAAACAGACATCAAACAATTAATCTATGACAGATTTCCGGTTTCAGAGGATTTTCGTGACAGCTAATTAGTGCATTCTCGTGGAGTCAAATAACAACAAAGTAGTTTACTGTGAAATCTAGATTAGCTCTAGCACTGGGGGCAGTGATTTTCATTGCTTCAAAATCAGGAAGTACAACCTTGAAACATTATATTTCAAATGTCAAATCATTTTTTTGGCTCCTTAAGCGCGCGCCTTAGAAATTGCTCACGAACCCGGCCCAATTCTGTCAAATTTCATTGGTGAGTGACCGGTTTACTTGACCTTTTTGTTTCGAAGCGAAGCGCGAAATCCCCAATAAAACACAATTATAATGCTATAAAATACAATGATAACACAACCCCAATTCCGAAATAGTTGGGACAAAGTGTAAATTGTGGATAAAATCAAAATGCAGTGATTTTCAGATCACATGAGCCAATATGTTATTTACAACAAAACATAACATTTCAAATGTTGAAACTGGGACATTTTACCTTGTTATCCACAAAATGAGCTTATTTCAAATTTTCTGGCTGCAACAGGTCTCAAAAAAGTTGGGATATAGGCAAAAAAGGGCTGAAAAAGCAATTTATATATTACAGAATCAGCTGAAAGAACATTTAGCAAGTAATTAAGTTAACTGGCATCAGGTGTGAAACATGATTGGCTATAAAACGGATGTCTTAGAGAGGCTGAGTCTCTCAGAAGTAAAGATGCCCAGAGGCTCTCCAACCTGCGAAGGCTTGCGTAAAAAAATTGTGGAATACTTTAAAAACAATGTTCCTCAACATCAAATTGCAAAGGCTTTGAAGGTCTCATCATCGACAGTGCATAACATCATCAAAAGATTCAGAGAAACTGGAAAAATCTTTGTGCGTAAGGGACAAGGCCAAAGACCTTTACTGGATGCTCGTGATCTTCGGGCCCTCAGGCGCCACTGCATCACTCACCGGCATGATTCTGTCATTGGCATTACTAAATGGGCCCAGGAATACTTCAAGAAACCACTGTCTGTAAACACAGTCTGCTGTGTCATCCACAAATGCCACCTAAAACTCTGGCTTCCTTTCTGCATGATAGAGTTAAGCATGATCCAGAAGTGCTGCCGTGTTCTGTGGGCCAAGGCTCATTTAAAATGGACTGTAGCAAAGTGGCAAAGTGTCCTGTGGTCAGACGAGTCCAAATTTGACATTTTTTTTGGAAATCATGGGCGTTGTGTCCTTCGGGCTAAAGAGAAGGAAGACCACCCCTCCTGTTATCAGCGTTCAGTTCAAAAGCCAGCATCTCTGATGGTATGGGGATGCATTAGTGCATATGGTGTGGGACATTTGCATGTTTTTAAAAGCACCATGAATGCTGAAAGGTATATAAAGGTTTTAGAGCAACATATGCTCCTCCCCAGATGACATCTATTCCAGGGAAGGCCTTGTGTATTTCAGCAGGACAATGCAAAACCACATACTGCAGGTATTACAACAGCATGGCTTCGTAGTAGAAGAGTCTGTGTGCTGAACTGGCCTGCCTGCAGTCCTGATCTTTCACCGATTGAAAACATTTGGTGCATAATTAAATGAAAAGTCCATCAAAGGAGACCCAAAACTCTCCAGCAGCTGGAAGCCTGTGTTAAACAAGAGTAGGATCAAATTCCAATGGCTAAACTCAAGAAACTTGTCTCCTCAATGCCCCGACGCCTCCATTCCGTGTTAAAAAGAAGAGGGGATGCCACACCATGGTAAACAGGACCCTGTTCCAGCTTTTTTGAGACCTGTAGCAGCCATCAAATTTGAAATGAGCTCATTTTGTGGATAAAATTGTAAAATTTCTCAGTTTCAACATTTGCTATGTTATCTCTGTTTTATTATGATTAAAATACTGGCTGGTGTTATTTGAAAGTCACTGCGTTTTGATTTTATTCACAATTTCACTTTGTCCCAACTATTTCGCAGCGTACACCATTTATAGCGAATGAAATGATTGTACGATACATGTCACACAAGGGTTGAAAATTGACAGGCTTATTTGACAGCCCGCCATACAATCGAGCTCGGCTGTTCGGTTCAAATGGAGACTGGATAATTTCGGGATTCATCGCAGAGCACTTTCAGGAGTTCAGTTAGAAACTAGATTCCAAAGGTTCTAACTATGAAAACAGCAGTGGATCGTTTGTGTCTGGTGATGATTTTTGAGATTTCCTGCATTATGAAATACCGCTGCTGGACATGTGAATAATGCATAATGAACCCTTCGTCCTGGTATTTTGAACGCCAAAGGATGCCTAAGCAGAGCATGAATCTGTCCAGAATTGCCGGTGAGTGACCACTCTTGGAAAATAAGTCAAACCAAACTATTATCTTTGTATTTCATATTATTGTTCTTGTGTTTCATTGGGGATTTTGCGCTTCGCTTAAAAACAAAAGGGTCAAGTATACGGTACTCACCAAGGAAATTTGACAGAATTGGGCCGGGTTCGTGGGGAATTTCTAAGGCGCTCACTTAAGGAGCCAAAAAAATTATTTGACATATTTGAAATATCATGTTTCAACTTTGTACATCCTGATTTTGAAGCAATGAAAATCACTGCCCCCAGTGCTAGAGCCATTCTAGTTTTCACGGTAAACCACCTTGTTTTTTAACTCCACGAGAACGCACTAATTAGCTGTCACGAAAATCCTCTAAAACCGGAAATCTGTCATAGATTAATTGTTTGATGTCTGTTTTGTGCAAATTAGGTATTTTTAAGTGAGGAAAATGCGTTGTTTGGCTTCAGAAAGCGAATTTTTCAGGCCAGTGTATTGACCCAAATTTTTGGTCACGGACCGGCGAAATTCTAAAATCCCGTTTTTCTCACAAAATTCGACTAGAATTTAAAAATAACTCACCAATCGCTTCTCATAAACTCAAAATTAGGGTAGATTGATTTTTAACTGTGGCCACCTCTTGCTCGATTTTTATGTGCATTCACTCTTAATTCTCTGGATTTCGAAGTAGCTGCCCTGTTACTAATTTATGACCCTTCGAGCCTCCAGCTCACCGGCACACGAGAAAAAAGAACATCAGTCTCATTTTAAAGCTTTTTGGGTATGTAAGTGTGAGCAAGAAAATGTTTCCATTTTGCAAATGTTTCCAGAGAACACTCCATTCGAAGGGATGTCTTAGGAGAATGGGTGTCCCTGGAAAAGAAAAGTGTTTTAGGTTTGTTTTGATCTAGGTCAAGAGAAAAGACAAAGGCATTTTCTGTACATTAGACATCTTTTCTCGAGAAAGGAGAAAATGGAAAGTGTTTCTGAAGATCGACCGTCCTGAGGGATTTCACTCCAACCCTAAAAAAAGCTCAGCTCCATCGGCAACCAGACCACCTTTAGCCGCTAAATATTACGCTGTGCAAATTTTCGATTCAAATGTAAAACTGAAGGGTGATATTTCCAGAAATACGGCTGATCGCCTCTGCCCTGGGGTATCATTGTTACTGTTGAATTCATACACTCTCCCCAGGCTATGTTTACTCAAACTGTTCTTTTTTGTCAGGGAAACTAGTTTTTGGTGGTCCTTTGCTTGGCTGCAGTTTTACATATAAGTTAAAAATTTTGAGAAAATGTTACGCCGTTATGGAAATGCCGCTCCTTTGATCCTGGATTCTTGCCACTACTGGAAGCTCAAAAAAATGGGAATGGTTCTCGATTGAGGGGTTTCAACCATCATTTGATTTTGTTTGCCGGTTATTGCAGAAACAAACCCCTGTTTTCTTGCACCGATAAGGGTTACAAACTGGGTGGAGGGAGAACCTGCTGTACCTTAAAATGTGGTCACCAGTAATTTTGCTCCCTGGAAGAGAGACCAGGGAGGGTAACTAGAATTTAGGGCAAGAAGTTAAGAGTCACCTTGTCTAGTTAGAGGATCCAGCTCCCATTGAAACAAAACCAGCAACCTATATGCACAACACCATCAGTGGTTACTGCTGAGCACTAAGGGGTCAATTCTCCCATTTGCGTGTAAGTCCTTTTTTACGCGATTCGAGTTACGCGAATTTGAGTTAAGCTGGATTTATGCTTCTGCGTCGAACCGACGCCGTCGCTGCGCAGAGCCTCTGCGGCGACGTGAACCCCCACCGCAGAGCCTCTGCGTCGCCTGCCATGCACCTCGAAAATTTTCTAACTGCACGTCAAAGCGACGCAGACCGCAAGGGCACTGATTGGTCCGACCCGAGCCTAGTGACATGTGTGATTCAACGTCATTCAAGAAAATGACAACGGTGGCTAGTAGCTACCTAGCGCACAGAAAGCTGACGAACCTAGCTTGAAGGTTTACTACAGTCGACTGGCTATCGCTAGTTATGTCATTTTAATTTTTAACCAAGGCTATTTTTCGCCTTATGAAAGCGATGCGGTTGCTTATAAAGCTACCGCGAAACCGATAAATGGCCAGTGAAAACAGTTCTCCCGTGAACTGGCTGCGTTTGTTTACACTTGCTTAAGCAGAAAGCAGCAGCCGCGATATATGTCGAAGGACATTCCAAACGACCGTTAATTGAAAACCCTACTCCCTGCTGCCCTTCAGACTTTTCACTATGAAGGGAAGTGATTTCGCAGGGTGTAGGATGTGGGGATTATTACCCTAGGGAATGAAATACAGCCCATAACGTAACGTAAACACTCTACCAACGAGTCTCACGTGATTCCACAACAGGTCCTTCGGAAACATGACGCCACCGAGCGGTTTGACGGTGAATTGCTTCGCGGCACAGCACGACGCAAACGACCGTAACGCAGAACTTCAAAAGGTCCACGACGGCGTCGAGGCGACGGCGTGCCCTTTGCGTGGAGTCGACGCAGAACCATAAATCCAGCATTACGCGTATTCTCCCCTACGCGCTTCGATCACGCCCACAGCGCTTAACTTCAGAATGTAGGCGGCCTTATGAAAGAGGTGTGACTAATCCAAAAGAGAGGCAGACTCTGTACCAAGCTCATTGATTATGGCTATTTCAAGCAGTTGCGCAGTACATAGGCGTCATGGGCCAAGCCAGGGAATTTGGCGCAGATATGCGCGTATCATGATCGCACACAACTTGAACATTAATGCTGTGCCGACGTCTCCGGTCTCTGTACATATTTTCATTAGTGGAAGGGGTTCTGATTGCAACGTGACAGCAACCCAAACTGATCATGAGATGAGGGGTCCGAGACGATTGAGGGTGAGCGCAAGTATCGTTTGACGCTGTCTATGTGAGCAACACATGCGTGCACACGGGCCCTACGGAAAACCCAGTTTTTGCCCATTTACGCATGGCTGCCCTTACCATGGTCAGTCAGCGACAGTCCCTGTTTTCCATTCTCAGACAGAAACAGGGAAATAAAGTGACAAAAATGACACAGAGGCAGGTGCCCACAGTCAGAAGTGAAGAGTTCCTACTCCTGCAGATGGGCAAAAAATGGGTTTTCTGTAGGGGCCGTGTGCAGGCATGTTTTGCTCACGTAGACGGCGTCAAACGGTACTTGCGCTCACCCTCAATTGTCTCGGACCCCTCATCTCATGATCAGTTTTGGTTGCTGTCTGGAATCTGTCACGTACAGGCTGTAACCAGATGTGGCGCTCTTGAGCCGCCATCGTCACTCGTGGCTGCCCTAAGTGGGGTCGGTCAGTACAGTGCCTGTGTTCCATTCTCGGATAGACAGCTGACTGATTGTTGAATGGTGACAGTGCAAATGACGCACCACCAAAAATAAAATAAAGAATAAATTTAATCTCGCATCCTTCGCATTTCAGTTTTCAGTGGTGGTGGGTGTTTTTTATTTTTTTAATTTTATTGTAATAAGATTTGGGATCCAAATTGCGCAAAAAATCTTAATCACAAGAACATGTATTAACATTAAGAATTCAATCTGTCTAACCCGTAAGAGGCGCAAATGATTAAAAGCCGAACGGATCGTCTGTAACATGGACAGAGATTTTGACGCATTTTTTTCACTCTCTTTTTGATGCGATTTTAACAGATTTTTTCAAACTAAAGAAAAAAAATGGAGGAGGGAGGGTTTTTCTGGGGCAGGCAGGGATGCTAACCGAATAATCTTTTTTGATATGACCTAATGCTAGATGATAGAAGACTCATGGTCCCTCTCAGCAGAGCCTGTCCCCGTCCACTGTGTGCTGCTTGAGTAATAAGACAACCATATACTCTCATAAACATACAGCTACATCTAAGAAACAGCACCGCTTCGTTCTCTAAAGAGCAAGTTTCCCAACTTTGGCTTAATAGCACATTTATGCTCTATTTGCACTTTGAAAACACCCCAGAGAAATGACTTAAACTTTGAAGTATCTAAACCACAATTACAGCATCCACACAGGTGACTCCTATTCATTTCAAAGCTAATTAGCCGCATGTGACTGCTAAAAAGAGGTCTAAGCAGCAACACTATGCTGGGTAAATCTCTAATGCGAGATTAGGCCACTTATAGAGTTCTCCGGAGCAGAATAGTCGGTGTCAGTATGCAGGCGTCGGCTACAAAAACTACATAATTCATAGAGGTGAGTGGAACTGTGTCAAATATTGTGACATCACCTGCCAATCAGGAAGAAACAGCAACAATAAAAAAGTGGCTGCTAGTCAAGACATTCTGACAGGGACAGATGGATGCTTGGTAGGGCAGCTGCTAATAACCTCAGAAATCCACCACTGGATTGAATTGATCCCAATCTGAGCCAGTCTCTGCGAGAACTGTTCAGGGTCAGCCTTACAAAACCAATGATTTCACCTCCCTCCATCAATGCCATTTAATTCTGAGACCTTTCCATACTGCATTTTGACTGCTGTTCTCTGACTGTAACAACAAGCTCACACCAGCAGCTGACTCCCACCAGGCCCTCTGCGGTTTACCTGCCTGCCTCCTGATCACAGTCTTGTTATGGAAATCCCACTTACCCATTCACAGTGGAATGTAAGAAGTCCTCATCTCACACAGTGCAATGCACACACACACACACACACACACACACACACACACACATGCACACTCACTCTCTCTCTCCCTCTTCTCTTTCTTTCTTTCTCTCTCTCTCATATATACACACACACTTCACACACACACACACACACACACACACACACACATGCACTTTCTCTATCACACACACACACACACACACACACACACACACACACGCACAAACACATTTAAAAATTAAAAAAAAAAAAAAAACCATAGTTTATTCAATTTAAAGAATAGGAAATTGCAATATATACTCCTGGGCATAAAGAATAGGCCAAACTAAAAATGGCAAAAATTTGAGTTTTTCATGCTTTCATGCAACAACAAATGGTCAGGAAATTAGCTAGAAATTAAACAAGTAGATTTTCTTTAACATTAAAGCCTTGTGGGTAAACTAGGACACAGCTTTTACAGAAAGAAGAATGAAAAAGGCGAGCATTGTCTTGCTGAAAAATAAAATGAATTATGTACATAACATTACGCAATCTGCACAAGCAGAGTACAATTATGGAATAATCTCATGGGCTCATTTTTGCCCCAGAGTGAATATCTTTAAGAGCCCTCAGAGTTAAGCATAGCTGAAGCATCATCAGTGTTTTGAAACATTCTGAGAGCCGGAATGTGAGATTGAATTCCCTGCCGTGATTGGTCTGCTGAGATCCTTTCATCATCGGTGCAGTAATGATCACACCTGCTCTCGAGGTAGCTGAAGGCTTTGTCTCGGGACATAACAGGCAGGTTGTAATAGCTCCACTGCTACTAACACTTATATACAAATAGAAGTCTCAGTAGACATAGAAAACTCGAAAAAGGAACCATCATAAATCAAAAAGGAATGTTGGAATGGAATAAAATAACCTTTCAGTGTGGACTGTGATTTGTGTTCAACTTATACATTGTATCATCACATATCAACAAACTGTCCATTTTGTCAGGTCTATTATTTTGAAATTTGACTGGTGATTCTGTTTTTATTATTATTATTATTATTATTATTATTATTCAAATACTTTTATTGAATTTTCAGTTATATGGATCGTGAAGTACAAACATTACAATTATAAACTTTACATTACATATACAACCACACACACGCAAAACAGAAGAAGAAGAAGAAAAAAAACCACATTCCTACTACATAGAATGGGACGGGACGGGGGGATTGTTAAGGGTCAGGGTTATCTTGGGCAAGCATAGAGAGTTCCTTGTTGAAATAGTCCATAAATGGCTGCCACACATCATAAAATTTCTTAGTAGCCTTGCGAGGAGTACCTCAATTTCTCTAGCTTTAAATGGGCCAGTACTTCCTCAAGCCAGCGTTTATGTGTTGGAGCCTTAGGTCCTCTCCAATTAAGAAGAATTAATTTCCTGGCAAGGAGTGTGACAAAGGCAACCACACTTGCTTGATTTGTTTTATGTGTAATCCCCTCAGGTGAGGTACAAAATATTGCCATAATTGGATTGGGGCTGATCCTTTTCTTACAAACACAAGAGATGCCATCAAAGATAGACAGCCAGAAGGAGCTCAACCCCGGGCACAACCAAAACATGTGGCTGTGGGTGGCCTCGGTCTGGTGACATCTTTCACATCTTGGATCAATATTTGGGTATAGCTTAGCTAGTCTGCTCCGGGAGAGATGAAGCCTGTGAAATATTTTGAACTGAATCAGACCATGTCTGATACAAATGGAGGATGCGTTCACTCTACTCATTGCCAGTTGCCAGGTCACATCTGGTATCTGCAGGTTGAGATCCTCCTCCCATTTGGTCTTTATATGGTGAAGAGAAGGAGAAGCTATAGTTTGGATCGTGTCATATACAAATGAGACAAAGCCTTTTGTTTGTGGATCCCTGTTAACACAATCATGAATCCAATCTTCCTCTACAGCTACTAAGGAAGGCAAAAAGCATGTCTTAATGTAATTTCAAATCTGCAGATATCTGAAGAAATGAGTGTTTGGAATGTCGAAATGCGCCTTTAGATATTCCAATGAAATAAAAAGGCCATCTTTAAAGAAATCCCTTACACATAAGAGACCTCTACTTTTCCACAGCTTAAATGCTGGATCTATGAGAGAGGGAGGAAAGAAGGGGTTGGCAAGAATGGGACTTGACAAAAGCGGTTTCTTATGTCCAAAATGTACTCTAAGTTGTGACCAAATTCGGAGAAAACCCCCAATTACTGGATTATTTGTGTGATAGCGCTTACTAATCGGCATCAGAGCACACGCCAAGGCAGCCAATGAGTTGGGCGAGCTTGATTGTTGTTCCATAAGTAACCATACTGGTGCCTCATGTTCAGAGTTGTCAGATGTCCAATATGAAAGGGCGTGAAGGTTAGCTGCCCACTAGTAATGCATCAGGTTTGGTAACGCTAGACCTCCATTTTCCCTCGGCCTCTCCAGAAATGCCTCCCTAATTCGTGGCACAGTTCTGTTCCATATAAAGGTGGATATGTATGTATTTAGTTCAGTAAAGAAAGCTTTAGGAATGAATGTGGGGATCGTCTGAAAAAGAAACAAGAATCGTGGCATTATAGCCATTTTAATGGAGTTAATTCTTCCTGCTAATGATACTGGAAGGGACGACCATCCTGTCAAGTCCTGTTTAGCTCTTTCCAGTGCCACCTTAAAGTTATTTTTAAATAGATCCTTGAATCTCTCAGTAACATGTACACCTAGGTACTTAAAAGAGTTGTGTGTAACCTTAAAGGGGAACATGTCAAGAGACCTCTGCTTTGCAGTTACACTTATAGGGAAAATTAGGCTTTTTTGAAAGTTTATTTTGTAACCGGAAATTTCCCCAAAGTTAGTGATCAGATCTAATGCAACAGGTATGGATGTATCTGGGTGTGAAAGGTACAAAAGGAGATTGTCACAGTATAATGAAAGTTTATGGTTGAGGCCGCATTGGTCTATGCCCAATAAGTCAGTATTTTCCCTCAAGGACACGGCCAGAGGTTCAACAGAAATATTGAACAATAGGGGTGACAGGGGACACCCCTGTCTTGTGCCCCTGAAAATTGGAAAATAATCGGACATAAGGTTATTAGTGGGCACAGAAGCCTGTGGATTAGAATACAAAAGATTCACCCAGCTACAAAATTTCTGTCCAAAACCAAACTTTCTAAGAGCTGCACATAAATAATTGTACTCCACCCTGTCAAAGGCCTTGTGTGCATCTAATGATATTTGAGCCCTTAAGAACCATACTGGGCCAACCCATGTTGGGGAACTTTTGAGAAAATGGGACTTAAAGTTGCCAGCCTCCTGTGTCACCTAGAGTAACTGGGAACTAGAAACACTGCTTATGTTAAAAACTCATGATATGTTCAATTACGTAATGCACTTCTTTTGCAGGTTTTGGATGCCCTTCTGTTTCGTTTAAAGTGAAAGGTACCTCCTTCTGAAGCGGAATCATCATCTTCTGATTAATTTGGGACAAACTCTGGGTCTCCATTATCTTACACTTCACCATCATCATCAATCATAGCAAGCAGTTCCTCATCAGTGAGATACCTAGCCGCCATGTCTGCAATGAATTATGGGAAGGTTCTGGGATGGCCTATTATGGATAAGGCAGTGCAGTGCATATGTACAGGGGCAGAGAGGACGTTTGCTTGTATGAACAATCCATGTGGGTAGATTGGGTTGGCTCATTTAGGAAATGTAGATCTTAGTTTTCTGCACATGCTGACTACCTCAACTCTATTTCGCCAAAAGTGCGGGATGGCCCGGGATGGTTCTTAGGGGCTCATTTGTACCTCTTGTGTGTGGTTGTGGTTTGGCATATATATTATGTTAAAGAGACGACGTAAATTGCCAGCTAGTTGCCTGCCAGTCATAAAGCCTGTCTGATCTCTGTGGATTATATTGCGCATGATTGGTTCAAGTCTCGCTGCAAGGGTCTTTGTTAAAAATTTATAATCAGAGCAGAGCAAGCTGATTGGCCGGTAAGAGTCACATTTTAGTGGATCTTTACCCTTTTTAAGAAGAACAGATATAGTTGCCTGTGTCATTGTTAAAGGTAGAGTTTTCCTCTGCAAGGCCTCTTCATATACTTCACATAAAAGTGGCACCAGTTTAACAGAAAAGGCTTTATAAAATTCAATGGGGTAGCCGTCTGGGCCAGGCGACTTCCCGGATTTGGATGTTTTAATGGCCCTTTCAATTTCTGCCTGTGTTAATGGTACCTCAAGTGCACTGACATCGTCCTGGTCTAGGGACGGCATCTTTAAATTATTGAAAAACTCTGTAATTAGAGTATCATCACCTGCCTCCGATTTATATAAGTTTTTGTTGAATTCTTGAAATTGTTTATTAATACTCTTTTGTTCTGTGGTACTACCACCGTTGTCTAATCCAATTTCAGTAATGAAGCTTGTCACCGCAGACTGTCTAAGCTCATGACTTAAGAGTTTGCTAGCGCGTTCTCCAGATTCATAGTAGTTTAAACGTGACTTTCGATGGAGATCCTCGGCACAGTCCGTCATTATAATGTCATATTCAGTTTGTAGTGAAATTCTTTCCCGATAGAGATTTTCAGAGGGTGTCGATGAATGTTCCTGATCAATAGCGTGGATCCTCGTCTCTATTTCTGAGAGACGTTTTTCGCTCTCTTTGTTAGCACTGGCGGTATAGGATATTATTATTCCCCTCAAATAGGCTTTTAGTGTTTCCCATAGACAGCCTTTACTTGTCTGTGGGTTTTGATTGGCTTCCATAAATAAATCAATATGATTAGATACAGTCGCGCCAAAAATTATTCATACCCCTACCAATTTTTGTTTTTTTTTTTAGATATTTTCTAATAAATCAAATTTATTCTTGCACAAATGACACAGTAAGTTGACATAAGGCTGTAAGAAGTACAGTAAACAATTTTTCAAGAAATACAATACTTTTAGGTATTTTATTTGATAGATTTACAAAAAATGGCATGTCCAGAATTATTCATACCCTTTTCTCAGTAATTGATGGCAAAGCCTTTATTCACGATTACAGCCTCCAAACACTTCCTGTGGTTGATCACAAGGTTTCTACACGTCTCCACGGGGATTTTTGCCCACTCCTCTTTGGCGAGCTTCTCCAGATCCTTAAGGTTTGAGGGTCTCCTTGCCATGACCTTGGTCTTCAGTTCCCTCCACAGATTTTTGATAGGATTGAGGTCGGTGCTCTGGCTTGGCCATTCCAAAATGTTCACTTTGTTGTCCACTTACCATTTCTTGACAGATTTGGCCCTGTGTTTGGGATCATTATCCTGTTGGAAGATCCATTCCTGCCCAAGACCAAGTTTTTCAGCGGATTGCTTAATGTTTTCACTGAGGAACTGGATGTACTGGTCCTGTTTCATAATGCCATTCACTTTAACAAGGTTTCCGGGCCCATTCGCTGAAAAGCAACCCCAGAGCATGATACTCCCGCCACCTTGTTTGACCGTTGGGACAGTTTTTCTTGGGTTGAATGCTCCCACCTCAATCCTATCAAAAATCTGTGGAAAGAAGTGAAGACCAAGGTCATGGCAAGGAGACCCTCAAACCTTAAGGACCTGGAGAAGTTCGCCAAAGAGGAGTGGGCCAAAATCCCCGTGCAGACGTGTAGAAACCTTGTGATCAACTATAGGACGCGTTTGGAGGCTGTAATCGTGAATAAAAGCTTTGCCATCAATTACTGAGAAAAGGGTATGAATAATTCTGGACATGGAATTTTTTGTAAATCTGTCAAATAAAATACATTTCTTGAAAAATTGTTTACTGTACTTCTTACAGCCTTATGTCAACTTACTGTGTCATTTGTGCAAGAATAAATTTGATTTGTCAAAAAATATCTCGGAAAAAAACAAAAATTTGTAGGGGTATGAATAATTTTTGGCACGACTGTATGTAGTCCACCAAATCTTGGTTAGATAGGAAGCGAGGATTAAAACGCCATGTTCGCTGAGGGACTATATTGTCGGGAAAGCTAATACCCATCATCACCGGGCAATGATCTGAAATGACCATGGTTTCATATTCAATTGACTTTAGTAGGGGAATCAGCTGTTCATCTAAAAGAAAATAATCTATTCTCGAATGTGAATGGTGGGCTGATGAGAAAAAAAGAGTATTTACAGGATGTTGGATTTTTAAACCTCCAAGCATCTAATATCTTATATGTCTGTAAAAAGGAATTGATATAGCCTGCAGACCTGCTCAGTGTACCCGCTGTTTGTTTGGAGCGATCTAGCTTAGCATTTAAGACACAGTTGAGGTCTAGTATTAATTTATGTGAATTTATGTCTGGAAGTGATGAGGAAAGAGCAGTGAAAAATTGAACATTGTCCCAATTCGGGGCATAAATGTTGACAGGCACCACGGGTATACCATACAATTTTCCTTGTACAGTGATATAGCGGACATTTCTATCACTTATGACGTGAGATTTAACAAACTGTACATTTCTGTGCAGAAGGATGGCCACACCTCGACTTTTACAATTGAAATCTGAATGAAACACCTGAGTGAAATGCCCCCGGCAAAGCCTGGACTAGTCTCTATTTAACAAATGGGTCTCCTGCAGAAAAGCTATTTCAGCCTTAAGTTTTGACAAGTGAGAAAAAACCTTGTTGCGTTTTATTAAATTATTAAGACCACGGACATTCCAGCTGGTCATCTTTGTGACGGCACCCTCTCTACCTTTAATATTAGATGCTGCCATTTATCAGTAGGTCAGAGAGAAAAAATAAATTCTGCCGTGTTTTAGAATCACCAGGGATGATATGATAGGCACATGTTATGTCTCCTCACTGCACAGCCCAAGAATGTGGGGGAAGGGGTGGGGAGAAGGAGGGGTATACATACACATATGCAAACATAGTACTATAAAAGACAGTAAGTTCAAACACCTAACTGAACAATAAACAGAAGTGCAGAACAGTAAAAGATCGTCAGCACACGAGATCTGTTCCTTTCACTAATAATTTCCAAACTATACTAACTAGCTTACCATATCTATCAGAGCTATAACCAGAACTATTTATGAACAATTATAGTAGCTCTTCCAAAAACCGCATGAAATAGACTAAGTCAGACATCAACAGAAAATAATGCTGTAGCATTATATATTCATGTAAATTCTGAGTCCAAAGCAAAATGACAGTGGTTACTTGCACACTGCAAGTATATAAATTTAAAGAAAGGGAAGAAAAGCAAAAAGATCTCTGATTGTACAAACAACCAACCTTATCAGTCCAATGTTCAAATTAGAAACGGTGATATGTCATAATGAATAATCAGACCAACCAGGATCTGGAGAAAGAAAACAGAAAAAAAAACCCGGCTTGTATGTTTACAAGTGGGGCTGTGCACACATGTTGCAACTGATATAAATAGCCTTCATGTTAGCTTTAGCCACAGAGTGTCAGTATTAGTGCCGCTTGTGGCATACATATAGGACATGTAAAAAAGTGGATGCAATCTCACCAAAGTTGCATCAGTCGGCTGCGGTAACCAGTTTTTCCAGCACATAAGTTTTGTGGGGATCTTTGAAGCTCACTCGCATCCCATCTTTCAAAGTGATCCTGAGATCCGCGGGGTACCAAAGCCCAAAGCGGATGCCTTCACATGAGCGCAACAGGTTGCGCACCGCGGTGAAGGCTGCACGCTGTCTGGTGAAGGCCTGGGTGAAATCCGGCAGAACACGAACAGTGTCCCCGTCGCTCGTTTTTAGTTGCCGCAGCGTCGCAGCCTTCCTCAAAATCTCTTCCTTCACTTGAAAGTAATGGCTTCTCGCAATGAAAGCCCTCGGTGGCTGGCCGTCCTGCGTTGGCCAGCTTCTCAAAGCGCAATGAGCCCGGTTCAACACCGGCGACTTTTCCAGCTGTAGTAACTCCCGGAACATGTCGGCGATGTACCGGACCGGCCGTTTTCCGCTCTCTTGACCCTCTCTCACTCCGACCACGCGGATGTTGCATCGCTGTGACCTCGCTTCTAAATCCACGGTTCTATCTTTCAGCGTTGTGATCTCCTTCTTCATCCGAGTCACCTCCTGTTCCAGCGCGGTAATTGTGTCCGACTGCTCGCTGGCCGCCGTCTCCAGGTGAGCGACACGTCCCTCTATTGCTGCACTGCGGGCCTCGGTTAGCTCATTAGCCTTCTTAAACTCATTCTGCAGGACCTCAATTTGAGTGCGCAGTTCCGTACTCTGTGCTTCTGCCCTCTGGTCAATCTTAGTGATGAATTTGTCTCTCAAATCACATATGGCTTGTATAATTGCAGCTTGGTTAGAGTCGGACTTAACGTTACTCTGGGTCGAGGTAGCCTGGGAGCTATCGTTAGCGTTAGCTTGTCTATTGGTGGCCCCGCGTTTGTCAGGCATGGCGGAGTTCTAGCTTGTTAAACTCAGTTTAGACGGTTATGTCAGTTGACTGGTGACTTTGACAAGTATAAGAGCCGTGTTAAAGTGGTTATGAAACCGAGCAAAAGCCTCTTTTACCAGTTTCTGTTGTTAAGCTCTGCCACCTCACGTCTTCCCGACATGGCGCCGCACCGGAAGTCCTGGTGATTCTGTTTTTATCACCAAAATGTTTCCCCTTGTTGCAGTCATGAAACAGCACTATTGTGTAAGTGCTAACTCACCACAAAGACTCAAATTTTCATAATCCTTTTCAAGCTACAATGCTGGCATTTACATGTGCTTATTATTAATAGTAACCAGGTTTCGTTAATGCCATTTAAACAAATAACCAGGTTTCAGTATTCCGGTTAAGGGGAAACCCAATTAGCAGATGTATGGCTTTCCTCCCAAGTAACTCGGTTTTTTTATCATGTAAACACATGAACAAGTTTCTCCCGCAGATTATTGAGACTGTCCATGTTCTTTGTAAATACTGAGGGCAAAAGCTTGGACTCTCCTTCTCCTACATGCTCTGATAGGAGAAAATTGCTGAGGTTGCTAAATTTAAGTGGAAGAATGCAAAACACATCTGCTACTTCATAATATGCAACCTATTCTTGTGGTTTTGTTTTTAATTTCCCTGCTTCCAGGTTTATCTGCTTCTGGTCAAACTCCTTTTGCTTTATTTTATGTCTTCTGATCCTTTTGCCATGGGAGAAACCCAGTTACTTATGAATTTATTCATCGGCTTTTAAGTGACCTGGTGTCTGCCACTACCACCAGTAAAAAAGAAGAAATCACACCATTAAGGCATATTCAGATTTAATGCACACAAGAGCTGGACGGTTTCAAAAATAGAGCAAGAATGTTAATCTGCTTCTTTAAGGTTGATCTCATAATGACACAGTGAAGCCTTTCAGAGTCATACCAAGGTGAATCACACTTTACCACTTTAGTGAACTGATGTGTGCATGCATCTGCTCTAATTCGCTCACTGTGTTTTATTTTAGGCCCTCAACTCCCAGTTAAACCTCAGCCTTATTTCTTCTTATCAAAATTTGGGTTTCAAAACTTTTATATTTCTTGAAGTCACTGTATGTTTTGACCGTTTAGCTAAGCACCCTTACATTTGAGGGTTAAAGGTACTGCAATACCTGAGCTAATAGAGTTGAATAGGAGGATAGTGTGACCTTATTAACCTCAGCCAGCAGTCTTACAGTGGGAGAGGTTATGTACTCCATTGAATCAGCAGCATTGGCCCAGGCTTCATTTGTTTACTCCGCTCTCAGTGCAGCGCCTGCACAGTTCTCTAATCAAGACTGAATTTATTTTTGACTGCTGGATTAAAAGCATTGTCCAGGCTGTTCTCCTACTCCAGAAACAGGAAATCCCTAACATTAAAATCCAATCATGAGGCAGCATTTGCCACTTACTTCCTTTAAGAGGCTACAGCCCTGGACATCTTGTTCTGCTTGAGGGTATGTAGGAAATGATAAGTCCAATTCCTGAAATGAAGAAAATAAATCAGGTGACGCAAACCTTCCCACCAAGATGTTGACAAAAACCTAGACTTGCATCATTTCCTTTGTAGAAATCCCTTTTTCAGGTTAGCTTACAGGCCCTATGGTAAACATGCAAAAGTAAACCAGTTGAATATATTTGCCGAGGATAAACAAGCGAACGGCCGCTCCACAGCATTAGAATTTGGGAGCACGTTCAGTCCTACCCTCGTGCCAAACGCACTGGTCCTCCCTCATGAGTTCGATCAGTCAGACAACGGCCTTTCAGAGCTTAGTCCCAGCTCTCTGGGCCCGCAGTTACATTATGTGCTCACCATCAATACAGAGATTACAATCCGTTGAACGACTCTGGCCAAATAATTTGAGGTTTCCTCCGTCCATAACTTCAGATAAGGCATGTCGAGACTGTCTTTTACCAAAGTATTTTGTTCCTGAATTTGTGACATGATTGACCTATAAGGCTTCCTCTCACCATTTGCCACACAGCTGCCATGCCTTGAACTGTCATTGATCAAAGTCACTTGGAAAAGATGTTTTAAAGAGCGAGGGGGGTTTCATTTTTGCTTTTTCACGCTGCTTTGACCACCTTGTCTGCTTTTGATGTGATCTCCCTGAGGAATGGAGCTAAGAGCAAGGCAGGTTGTGAAAAATATGCAGTTAGAACAAGCTATTTCCTTATTTTTGTTTTAAAGCTAATTTCTCTGTTGCAGATCAATGGCATCCTTTATCTACTGTCCAATAGGTGGGTGGTTCCAAGGTCACATGGTTAATTGCCCGAATAATCAGCTTTTATGGTACTTGTAGTCATTACCATAAATCTCACCACAGTTATGCTTCATTTTTATAATCTTCAACAGATACATAAATAACAGCTAAAAAACACAAGAACTGAGGATGTGGTGCAACTGTCAGCGTGATTTTTATTTTATTTTATCAGAAGCTCTGGATTTCTGCAATTAATAGGCATTGGCTGCCTTAAGGAGTGTGTGTGTGAGTGTGACCTATACAGAGATGGAACAAGATAGTTGTATTTCAACAGATAGAAAAGGGAAGAGATAAAAATAGTGATGGAGAGGAGTTCAGAGAGAGCAAGAGAGTTAGAGAGAGATGAATATATTCCTGTTTGTATTACAGTTATTGCTATTATTATCATTCTGATGCAATATTATACAGCAATATGCATTTCAGAATATGTCATTCCAATGATGCAGTTTGAATGTGAAATCACATGAGGGAAAGAGGGAGAAAGAGAAAGCGAGAGAGCAAGATGGATAAAGCAATGGGGAGGGAGAGAGAAAGAATGGTGAATGAGAGTGAGAGGAAGCAAAGGGTGAGAGAGTGAATGTGAAAGAAGAGAGAGAGAGAGAGAGAGATGGGAGAATCTGCTTTGTCTGGAGACTAATTAGGAGCTGAGAGGAAATTCCTTGTTCAGGATACAGGTCGCCGGAGCTGCGCTCTGAGAGCGCTGTCTGGCCTCGCTCCTGCACCCTCGGCCCAGAGCCACTGCCGCCGATAATGAGATGAAATAAATGATAGTGTGTCCTCCTCTTTAATGGAAGATTAGCTGATAGAGACGTACAATGCGCGTGGAGGATGTGCTATTTACAACCATCCACGTGTGGCGGATGGACAGGAAATATGGTCCGTTTGGATTGTTCGGAGAAAAATGGACGAGGGAGACTAACAATCACGAGCGGAGCTGGGTACATTCGCGCGATCTATCAAACGCTCGAGGTTATTGGGTGCAACCTGTCATGTTTTATACCAGGAAAATGGTTCCGCAAGAGCACCCTGTTACAGGAACCAGTACAACAGGAGGGTATCCCAGCATGCCCTGGGGTGGGAGGCCGGATTGCTGCTTTGGCAAATTGCCAATCTACTTCAGGGTTATTGGTGATGACCTTAAAAAGGAGTTAATTGTGATTTTTGAAAAAAAGAAATAAATAAACTACTTGATTATCATAACCGCATAAGAAACTTTGGTGTTTCTTAAACTGTCAATCATTTCACTCTGCGGTTGAAACATAGAAAAACAAACCATTTGTAGTACTATTCAGTGCTGCAGTCTTGACTTTCTTTGCACCAAACATGAGGCCCCATCTTTACACTATGTCATGCACTAAATCCTTGTAGTCACAATGTTAAAAAAGATGAACCGTGTTTAGTGAAGGTGACGCTGACTGTTCAGGAAACAATCTGACGCTGGAATCTCTGAAAGCATTATAGCAGGTGATTTATTTACTCAGAGAGGGTGTGAATACTTCAGTTATACAGGAAATTAAAAACATTTAAGCAATACACAGATAATGCACTCGTTCACACATTAAACATGCATTCATACAAACATGGACATGTGCAACATGTGTTCACACTAATGGCTAAAAGCAATTCAACAAGCAGATCTCTTGTAGAAAATCCCCTTCACACAGTATTTAATTACAACATCCCATCAATGTTGAGTCAGAGATAAAACACTATTATGAGAATGTTGTGCTTGCTGCAGAGATATCAGAAGCACCCACTCTTGATAAAGCAGAGAACAGATGGGGTTAGAAAGCGGGCGGCGTGAGGCTGGCCGAGTCCAAGCATCAGGGTGTCAGTGCAGTGACATGCTTCATTATTGGCCAACAATAGATCGCTGACGGCCTCAGTGTCGACTTTGCCTGGAGATCCCTGGGGACTAATAGGCAAAATATTCAACAAGAAAGAAAAAAAACACACACACACACACACACACACACACACGAACACACATAGATACTCTAAAAACACACACACACACACACACATCATAAACTTGTACACAGATACACAGAAACACACACACACACTTACATACCCATACACACAAAAAAACACAAAAATATACACATACCCCTGCACACACACACACACACACACACACACACACACATATATAGATACTCTAAAACACACACACACACACACACTCAAACACACACACATCCATAAACATGTACACACATACACACACACACACACATATATATGGATACTCTAAAACACACATCCAAAAACATATACAGATACTCTAAAACACACACACACACACATCCATAAACATTTACACAGATACACACACACACACACACACACACACACACATGCACAAACAGACACACTGTATGTCCCATAAGGGCTGTCTTGCTAATCCCTGAAGAAGCATACAGTAGTTATGAGCATTCTTTGTGAACTAAAATGACGACACAACTGACATTCATTCTGACAGCTAAATTTTCGGTTTGCCTACTTCTTTAAAGCGAAGATAGATTATGCGATTAAACTGCTCGGGAAAAGTGAAAGATGTTCATCCTGATGAACTGTATCATGAAAGGCCAAGATTTTATTCTTGCAGCAAAACCTTGATATACGTCTATCTCAGCAAGTATTAAAATATATTCAAGTTTTGAGACTAAACTCAGACTGAAAGACTTGTTCAGACAGACATTTTTGCATCATTATTACAGTAAAAGAGGAGATAAAAATCATGAAGAAGTCCAACATGTCTTGAGGGAAGCTCTATGTTCATGTCCACAGGTCCAGCTGAGAGACTTCATGAAACATTAAATAACAAGCCCAGCATTGACTCAGAATCTGACCTCCCATGATCCTTTAGTGCCTGCCTGTGATTGGCCCTGCTGTGTCTCGTTTGAATTTAAACGGACTCAAATATGTTACACGTCTCTGAAAAAAAAAAAATTGTGAAAGAATGCCTGCTACACTATCACCCAAAACCGCAGTTTCCGATTGGTTAACCCCTTAGTCAAAGTGATACTACTGAATTGAGTGATGTTGTTTTTATAACCATAAATTGAAACCAGAAGATGGGCTCGACTGGAGGTGTGAAATGACTGCAAGAGCGAACGCTGCATCAATAATTGGGGATTGTCAACGTGATTATGTGATACTTCAGATAAAAAAAGGCAGTTACAATTAAACCAACAGACGTGTCGAGAATGAACAGAAGCTCCGCCAGCTGGATAAAATAGGATTTTGTGTCGCTAACTGAAACATTTTGTTTGAAAATTAAGGTTTTGAGATTCTGCCAATAAGGTGTGACTTATCTGTCATTCTGTCCCAGGAGTAATATGCAATAAGGACTTGCTCCAGTGGTCCCATTTTTTTTTGGCTGAACAGCTACTGAGCCATCGGCAGAACGGATCTCTAACAGTAATGAGGACTGCCATTTTAAAAGCCCTTAAATCATGATTGGTGGAGCTCTTCTAAAAGACCAGGCACTTGCCTGAGGCAGCAGTCTCATGATTCCCTTGTGTTTCAACTAAAGGCCTGTTAGCAGTTAAAGGTTTGCTTCACTGACACAAATAAATAAAAAAAACAAAGAGCTACAGAGTAGAGTTATTATCATGTTGTGCTAAATCTTTGTTTATGTGAAGGACTGAATGATTTTCTCATTCCTGCAGTCACCGATTGCTGCTTCTATTCCTCGCAAACTTAACACCATGAAGAAAACTCCGGCTGCTAACGTCTACGGACACGATTTGTTTTCTTCCTTTTGTGGGAGTTTAAAGTGCGTGTTTTAAAAAAGTCCCACTTTTCTGTGAGGGCTCGAGTATTCACTAAAATGCTTTACATGTTTCCGCAGTCACATTTCCAAATTCTTTCCACGTGACAATGAAATGTAGGTAAGTGCCATTCGCTGCGCACAGCTAAGGCAAAACATCCTTACAAAGCATGCTAATCAAAAAAGCCACAAAATCCAACTTGAATATTTTTATAACAAGCACAAGGGGCTCTTCATACGTATTAATACACCATAAAAAAATACTTGAATACTTGCGAAGGAGCCAGTTCTCACTTGGCTGCTCATTATCAGCCAATCCTCACCACTGCCTTAACATTTCCCCTCCCAGGGCCAAAGGGCCCTCAGTCACATTCGATCAGCCTCTATAGCTGCATGTACAGCACCCTCAGGCCATGTTCCTGCACTTTACACCTGTATCTCTCCGCACAGCTCTTACTCCTCTGTCTGCTGGGACTCTACTGGAGAGCAGCCTAGAACAGAGGCCACGGGCCAGACATCCCAATCTTCCTCTTCACAGCGAGAACTTCAAACAATATATGAACAAGTACGTATATTTTAGATTTATCATCTTATACATACCATTTTCAATGTTATTTATTATTATTATTATTATTATTTTCCTCCCACAGTCCAAAGACATGCATATCAGGCTAATTGGAGACTTTAAATTCCCCATAGGTATGAGTGTGAGAGCGAATGATGTGTGAATGGTGTGTGCCCCCTGCGGTGGATTGGCAAGCTGTCCAGGGTGGGTCCCTGCCTTTCGCCCAGAGTCAGCTGGGATAGGCTCCAGCTCCCCCTGCGACTCTAGTCAGGAATAAGCAGGTATAGAGAATGGATGGACCATTATTATTATTATTATTATAGTTAAGAAGAAGAAGCAGAAAAAGAAGAAGAATGTATTTATATATTTAATTTTATTTATTTACTTTTGCTAAATAAAATCCTGCCAGTAGTGTTAGGGCCGAAGTATTCTCGCTGCAGAGATCGCGTTCGCGTACTCATCATGGCTGCCATACGTATTTAGCGGTCGTTTGACGCGCAGTCCGCTCACTTCGACGCGAGGTAACGGACGCTGCGGCGCGAGGTGCAATAATGACATGACCACTAGAGGCGCTCATGCCATGTTGGTTGACTAGCTATATCAGGAAACACCAGTGTCACCGCCTTCTTCGCTTTCGTGACCTCTGTGTCCGAGTGCTGCGGTCTGCCCCTAGTGGAGACCACCAGTATCAGCGTTTTGACTGCGTCGCCGAACGACCGTTGATGCAGCTAGTATACACACAGGCACAGCACACCATGTACGCGTACGTTTGACCATGCAGCGAGTATACTGGCGCCCTAAGACCTGGAATATACTTGCTGCTCATGACGTGTGCGTTTACGCATCATGGCTGCCTCGCGTATATGGGGTGTGATTAGTGCCACGGCCTAGCTAAAGAGCTCACTGACCTGACGAATGTCCGTGTCTATCCCGTAACTAGCTGACCTGACACCGCCGCTACGTCTGAAGAAACTTGATAAACTAACTAGTGCCATGACCACCGCCGTGACTAAGTGACCTGACGCCGTCGCTACGTCTGAAGAAAGTTTTACTTTAAGTTTCTTATATTACTTTGAAAAATGTGAACTAGCCAACTGAGTGCAGAGTTGGGAAAATGAGACTAAGTAATAAAAATGTTAACCTTCAGGTTTCTCTTCGAATATTCATAGTAAAAGTAAAAATGCGGTATGAAATTTAAGCCTTTCAGGCACGCAATATTCATTAAGACGTCTGTTAGCTTAATATTGCAGTTAATTGTTATAGCATTGGCTACGGTTATCTCAAAAGTTTTTTGTATTGTTACGACAATCTCTCCAATATGTTCACAATAAGAAACCTAATCTATCATTTGTTGTTATTATTTGGTTAGCGATCTGTCGTGTGAAAAATGTTTTTTAAATCTCTTTAAGAATTATTTTTAGTCAGTCATTTATCTTTTTTGTCAATATGCAAGGTCTAACATGCCTTATTTTGTACTATTTGTCCTCCAAACTCTGTTGCATAAGTCTTGTCTCCCATAGAAAATCCTGTTTTTAAATCAAAGTCAAGTATATGTGTAATGAGGTCTAAAATTATGATGTAGGTCCAATTCAATAGGTATTTAATCATATATTTGCAATATCTCATAATATTTATACAGCTTGGAGTTGAAGAAAACCAGTTACATTACAAATTGCAAATAAATTCAGTGGAATCAGGAAAAAGATTTTACAGTACATTTCTATCTTTACAACCCAGTAGGGAATGAGTATTGTTTGTATTTTCTTCTTGTACTTGTGTTTTCTTGTATTCTTAATGTTTTACTCTTACGTGTGTTCATTCATTTTGTAGTTGTGGGACTGTTCTTGTTCCAAAAGCCCTGGACATCTTATTAGGATACATTATATCATGGACCCCATCTAATACTAGCTGATATTCAATAAAAACCGAACAGCCTCAGTCAGGAAGCTTAAAAGAGGCTGTGGTTAGACCTTGCTGCAGGACTTGGATCCAATGCACTGTTGTGAATTATATTTCAATATTTCTCATCATATTCATCAGTAAATCAATAACCATAAATAATAACCAAAATCAATAATCATAATCAGTAACCATATTATGTAAGCAACAGTAACACACATACACAGGCACAGGCACACGCACACAGACACATGCACACACACACACAACACACACACACACAAGCAGATCACACACGCATGAGCAGTACACACACACACACACACACACACATAAGCAGTTGGCTTCAGTAGCTTTGATTGACATCTGTTCAGTTGATTCAGGCAATATCTGTTCAGTCATCAGCATTATTCACAATCATTCATCAGAAATCATATAGTTATGCATGCTCCAGTATTACACTGGAAGAGGGTTGTTATCTTTTGTTGCAGTTTTCAAGGCTAGTTGGCAGTGTTTTGGTTTGCCTGTCTCTGGGACGACCTTTGACCCAACTAAAAGGAGAAAAACAAGTAACATGCAGACACCAAATGATTGTACCACTGAGAAACAAGTAAGAAGCAGACATTACGTTATTGAACCACTGTAGCATGAGAGGCTGGAAAAGTCATATTTGGAAGATATTTCCTGTGATGAAGGCATAAAAACGGTGTGAAAAGCAGAATGGCAGTTCTTCTTGTGCAAAAAGAACTCAGCTTTATATTCATCAATATGCCTCAATAAAGCCTAATTTTCTGAAGAATCTGTCTCTCTCAAATTGATTGAGGATGGGGGAACCTCATAATATGAAAATATTTCTGAATGAAAACCACGATAGCACTCCTGAAAATCTAGTCAAAAATGGTTCACTAACCGCTGAACATTTAAGTTTTGCCATGACCATCACAGTCTCCTGACATAAACCCCATAAAAAATCTGGGGGATGAACTGACAAAGAGAGTCCACAAGCATTAACCTCTGAATCTGAAGGACATGGAGAAATTCTGTACTGCGGAACGGTCTGAGATCCCATTCCATGTGTTCACCAACCTCCTCATACATTAAAGAGGAAAACTAAACGCTGTTATCCTGGCAAAGGGAGGTCACACAAATTAAGTGCAGAGTTGACAGTAATGGTGGGACACACATTTTTGAGAAACATAATTGTTTCTTGTTGAAATTTCAAGGTTTCTTTCAATTATGTTACTGCAATTAAAAGTTAGATTTCTGTGAATAGTTGTAATGAAAGATCATGATGATAAAGAAAATAGACTTTTTTTCCTCCATCTTGTATTGCACATTTTTACTGAGGGGTGCAAATTATTCCAATGAGCACAAGAATGGACTTATAGTTGGTGTACGATTACAGGGACAGAACTAATGAAACACCTGTGTCTGAGGCAGTACATTTTGTTTTCATTGATATTATGTTTGACAAAGGATACTACTGGGGGGGGGAGAATGCGTAATCCCCCCCCACAACCACCACCACCAAAGATCACACCCTGGGGACACAGTATAAGCCAACACACATCAGACAATTCCAGGTAGAATCCATGTTCTGCATAATTTCAAAAGATTTTAAAGTAAAATCTCATTGTTTAATTAAACAAGAGTGAAATAAATGCAAGTCATCAGTATTACAATTCCTTTTAATACAAGGGTGGAGTATAAAAATGTTCAGTTCTGTAACTTTACTCATAACATCATAAAACTCCAGTACATGTCCACAATTAAGTTATTCCATAAGTACAATGTGTATCTAAGCAATGACATTTAATAATTTGTAAAAATAAATGAAAATAAAATTATTAAATTTAAATACTTTCAAATTTGCCAATGGGTGGTCCCCTTCTGCCTCCTACTCTACACGTGGCTGAAATCACTCGTGACACTTGTCGCAGCGATCCCAAGATACCAAGCCCTTGAAGTCTTGAAGGCTGGCTTGCTTACACCAGCTACATCTTCCTCCATAAGTGTCCAGTCTCCGGGGTCTTGTGACCACTGCTTGAACAATAGTGAGTCATCATGAAAATAATTTGACGGGGTAATGCGTGCACGCAGCAGGCATCTGTGAGGAGGGAGCTGAGATACAGTTTATGAAATGAAGTTGGTGGTGGGAGCAGCCATGGGGGACAGTCCTTTGTGGCTCAAGAGAGAGAGGCCCAACAAGAGATGACTGGGGCCCTTGCAGTCTGGGTCCTGGCTATTACTGCAGGATCTTGCCATTTTTGGCAAGCAGCCGCTGTCTGTCCGCCCTGGCCAGAGCTGTACAGAACACATTCAGAGCAAAGTGAAATACTGTGTCCAATTAAGTAGAGCGCAAAACATCACCTACTGGTAAATAAATTCTTTCAAACAGGAGCTGCCTGGTGTGTGAATCTGAACTACTTCATCTTACGCTTGGCTGTATTCCTTTTTTGACCAAGCACCCAGCCTACTAGACAAAAAGTTGTGTATGTCTTTATATTGTTTGGTATCATGCAATTGTCACCCGTTAGTAAGTTTTGCCTCTACACTGATATCTGGTGTCAATACAAAGGTCCAATAATGAAGAAGTGAAACTTCTTAAGTCAAACAATAGATTGCTGCAGGTGACACGTCTCCAAAAGAAAATAATATACATTTCAATATAATCTCTATGCAAGAAGATTTCTGGCCCTATCAATGACCAATTATTGTTAGAATGAGGTCTCACACGCATTATATAAAAAAATAGGGGGGGGACTAGTGGAAGGACAAACGTCATCACAACCCTAAAAATGTCTTCAAACTCATGTTTCTACATGATATCTGCAGTAAATAACCTTACCTTTCTAAAACAGGAGCACTTCTATAAATCAGGCACCATTTGGCTGGTAGGCAGTGGCCTGGAAATGAGAAATCAAATTTTCTAAACAAAATAATTCTTGTGCAGCCTCGACCTTATTGGTCAATTGGCAGACTGCTACCAGCATTACAAAGTGACTTAATCAATAAATGTGATAGGCTACATGTCCTGTTCACAGATGTATTATACTGATGAAGAGAGCATTATTTCACTTATAATAATATATTAAGAAAAAAGGATCCAAGACTCACTGAACCCAAAGCAAATCACTGAAAAAAAAAAAGCTGGACGCTGGGGATTATTAAATTTGGACCAACTGTTTCAGCCTTTTGAAAGGCAATTTCAGATGTGGTTATAAAAAGAAAATTAGATCACTATCAAAAGGAGGAATAAACATAACCATTTTCTGAGGGTAAAAGGGTCTGTGTAAGCCTCTGACATGGTTTAATTTTAGAATAGTTTACTCATGTAATTCAACATAATATGGAGCGATCCATTTTTTGCATATGGACTGCCACACATGAAACTCAAAATGAAGAAGACAGCTCAGTGTGGCTTAATGGGTATTGTCAAGACTACACTGTGACTCTCAGTCTTTCCCATTTTAACTTCAGAATAAACTGCTTTCTTCCTTTACATGGTCTGTAACCCGATCTCCATTCTAAGTACTTCCAAGTATGAAATAGCTCAGTAAAATGTGTGCACGCAGTTCCATTTTCTAAAATATACATGCAACTTAGCGTGCACTACTGTCATACATGGTGACCTATGCAGCTATTGCACATACGCCAGCCAAACGTTGTTACTCATTTTGAGCTAACAGAGGCTAAAAAGCTGACAAACAAAACAACCAAAGCTAACTAGTGAGAACGGAATAAAATAGCTAGTTTGAGTAGCATTATCTAGATCCCTCAAACATAGGCTAACATTGGTTTTTTTGATAACATCCTGATTCTGCACTTTCGTGAAAGATAGATTGGAGGACAGTGAGTTAGCATTACAGTTCAAAGTAAACGTATTGGCCTTGCAGAATTAGATTATCATTACTTTGGCTGATAGCAACATTATAGATTTACTTTACCCGTAGTGACAAACGTACGTCCAGGCGTAGATTATCCACACGTTTGTCCACACGCTTATCCACGTGAAGGTTATCCAGGCGCAAATCCACACGTTGGTCCACACGTTGCTTATCCAGACGCTTAGGGAAAAATTACTTAATTTCTCATGTCACGCCGCTACACCGTCACGTCCACAGCGATGAGCTAGGCCGTGTGACCGCCTACTTGTTGCCGCCGCTACGTGACGTCTCCATTTACTCCCATGATAATCGAACTTCTTTTTCAACACACAAGAGGCATACATCAGAGAGGTCAGCTATCCACTCAGTGAGCTCGTTTAGCTAGGCCGTGGCACTAATCACACCCCATACGCGTATTCTACGTTCGCGTGCGTAGAGGTCGCTCATGTCGACGCGAGGTAACGTGACGCGTGCCGCGCGAGATGCAGGATTGACATGACTGCTAGAGGCGTTCATGCATACGAATACACTGTGACAGTGAATGCGATATCCGGGCAATACCGCCTTTTTCGCGATTTCCGGGTCCGATCTGCTGCTGTCTGCCCCCCTAGTGGAGACCTCCAGTATCATGCGTTTTGGACGCATTGTGCAGTAGCAAGTGTGTGCACTCATTAGGTCACGCAGCGTGACCGCAGCAAGTATATTTCTACCCTAAGACATTAAGACCCATTTCAGGTTTGGCTTACTGGGCGAGAGAATGATTTCTACTTAAGATAACAAACATTTTATGTCTCATTGTAAGATTAAAATACTGGTTGAGACAGATTTTTTGTGGCATTTTAAAATATCTCATGCAATGGTCTAACGGTGGATTTACACTGGTCCGGGCGTCAACTGGCGCACGCCTTCCATTCATTTTCTATGGAGAGCGGCGAAGGCGTCGAAGCAGTGGTGCAATGCATGATGGGAGTGGCGCGTCAAATTAGGTGCTTGCGGCGTCGTCAAGAAGCTGAGATATCCCAGGTTTATGGTAATGAATCCAGCAAACGCCGAAGTTTAATATCCAATCAAGGGATAGCAGATGGTGTGTACTTTGTCTTCAAGGCCACGTGGCCTCTGAAATAATAGTTCCGCTTCTCGCAAGGTCCCGAAAAGATATAAAAAGAGAAACTATAGTTTCGTCTTTTTGATTTTATTAGAGGATTCCCCGCCAAATTACGGAACAATGACAAAGAAACTGCAGGAGGAGGAAGGTGGCAGAGATTGTTGGAGTCTCCGGTAAGTTTATCGTTTTCGTTAAAAATTAAATAAATCCTGTGATACGTAGCTCAATGCTGCCAGGGGAGGGCCGCATAATTGCGTTTATATTCGGTGAGATATGCGCTGCGTGGGAAGACTTTACATCGTTCGGAAGCATTAAAACTCATCATTCTAATTGTATTTGCTTTTAGACACAATTGCAGTCCCTACCAAAATCAAAATCCAGGTGGGAAAAAGTAATAGTTGGTTGAATTAATATTGTTAGTGGTGTCAATTAACTTTCGCCAACATGACATTGGACAGTACTTACTTCTGGGCTGCATTTAACGAACAGCGACGTCACTGGGAATGTTGAACTGCCCATAAGCAGCCAAACCGAGGGGAGCGTAGCGTCTGCAGGCGTTTTCGCGCCGGACCAGTGCTTACACCACTGTGCTTGCTTACACCAGCTACATCTTCCTCCATAAGTGTCCAGTCTCCGGGGTCTTGTGACCACTGCTTGAACAATAGTGAGTCATCATGAAAATAATTTGACGGGGTAATGCGTGCACGCAGCAGGCATCTGTGAGGAGGGAGCTGAGATACAGTTTATGAAATGAAGTTGGTGGTGGGAGCAGCCATGGGGGACAGTCCTTTGTGGCTCAAGAGAGAGAGGCCCAACAAGAGATGACTGGGGCCCTTGCAGTCTGGGTCCTGGCTATTACTGCAGGATCTTGCCATTTTTGGCAAGCAGCCGCTGTCTGTCCGCCCTGGCCAGAGCTGTACAGAACACATTCAGAGCAAAGTGAAATACTGTGTCCAATTAAGTAGAGCGCAAAACATCACCTACTGGTAAATAAATTCTTTCAAACAGGAGCTGCCTAGTGTGTGAATCTGAACTACTTCATCTTACGCTTGGCTGTATACCTTTTTTGACCAAGCACCCAGCCTACTAGACAAAAAGTTGTGTATGTCTTTATATTGTTTGGTATCATACAATTGTCACCCGTTAGTAAGTTTTGCCTCTACACTGATATCTGGTGTCAATACAAAGGTCCAATAATGAAGAAGTGAAACTTCTTAAGTCAAACAATAGATTGCTGCAGGTGACACGTCTCCAAAAGAAAATAATATACATTTCAATATAATCTCTATGCAAGAAGATTTCTGGCCCTATCAATGACCAATTATTGTTAGAATGAGGTCTCACACGCATTATATAAAAAAATAGGGGGGGGACTAGTGGAAGGACAAACGTCATCACAACCCTAAAAATGTCTTCAAACTCATGTTTCTACATGATATCTGCAGTAAATAACCTTACCTTTCTAAAACAGGAGCACTTCTATAAATCAGGCACCATTTGGCTGGTAGGCAGTGGCCTGGAAATGAGAAATCAAATTTTCTAAACAAAATAATTCTTGTGCAGCCTCGACCTTATTGGTCAATTGGCAGACTGCTACCAGCATTACAAAGTGACTTAATCAATAAATGTGATAGGCTACATGTCCTGTTCACAGATGTATTATACTGATGAAGAGAGAATTATTTCACTTATAATAATATATTAAGAAAAAAGGATCCAAGACTCACTGAACCCAAAGCAAATCACTGGCGAAAAAAAGCTGGACGCTGGGGATTATTAAATTTGGACCAACTGTTTCAGCCTTTTGAAAGGCAATTTCAGATGTGGTTATAAAAAGAAAATTAGATCACTATCAAAAGGAGGAATAAACATAACCATTTTCTGAGGGTAAAAGGGTCTGTGTAAGCCTCTGACATGGTTTAATTTTAGAATAGTTTACTCATGTAATTCAACATAATATGGAGCGATCCATTTTTGCATATGGACTGCCACACATGAAACTCAAAATGAAGAAGACAGCTCAGTGTGGCTTAATGGGTATTGTCAAGACTACACTGTGACTCTCAGTCTTTCCCATTTTAACTTCAGAATAAACTGCTTTCTTCCTTTACATGGTCTGTAACCCGATCTCCATTCTAAGTACTTCCAAGTATGAAATAGCTCAGTAAAATGTGTGCACGCAGTTCCATTTTCTAAAATATACATGCAACTTAGCGTGCACTACTGTCATACATGGTGACCTATGCAGCTATTGCACATACGCCAGCCAAACGTTGTTACTCATTTTGAGCTAACAGAGGCTAAAAAGCTGACAAACAAAACAACCAAAGCTAAGTAGTGAGAACGGAATAAAATAGCTAGTTTGAGTAGCATTATCTAGATCCCTCAAACATAGGCTAACATTGGTTTTTGATAACATCCTGATTCTGCACTTTTCGTGAAAGATAGATTGGAGGACAGTGAGTTAGCATTACAGTTCAAAAGTAAACGTATTGGCCTTGCAGAATTAGATTATCATTACTTTGGCTGATAGCAACATTATAGATTTACTTTACCCGTAGTGACAAACGTACGTCCAGGCGTAGATTATCCACACGTTTGTCCACACGCTTATCCACGTGAAGGTTATCCAGGCGCAAATCCACACGTTGGTCCACACGTTGCTTATCCAGACGCTTAGGGAAAAATTACTTAATTTCTCATGTCACGCCGCTACACCGTCACGTCCACAGCGATGAGCTAGGCCGTGTGACCGCCTACTTGTTGCCGCCGCTACGTGACGTCTCCATTTACTCCCATGATAATCGAACTTCTTTTTCAACACACAAGAGGCATACATCAGAGAGGTCAGCTATCCACTCAGTGAGCTCGTTTAGCTAGGCCGTGGCACTAATCACACCCCATACGCGTATTCTACGTTCGCGTGCGTAGAGGTCGCTCATGTCGACGCGAGTAGCGTGACGGCGTGTGCCGCGAGATGCAGGATTGACATGACTGCTAGAGGCGTTCATGCATACGAATACACTGTGACAGTGAATGCGATATCCGGGCAATACCGCCTTTTTCGCGATTTCCGGGTCCGATCTGCTGCTGTCTGCCCCCCTAGTGGAGACCTCCAGTATCATGCGTTTTGGACGCATTGTGCAGTAGCAAGTGTGTGCACTCATTAGGTCACGCAGCGTGACCGCAGCAAGTATATTTCTACCCTAAGACATTAAGACCCATTTCAGGTTTGGCTTACTGGGCGAGAGAATGATTTCTACTTAAGATAACAAACATTTTATGTCTCATTGTAAGATTAAAATACTGGTTGAGACAGATTTTTTGTGGCATTTTAAAATATCTCATGCAATGGTCTAACGGTGGATTTACACTGGTCCGGCGCGTCAACTGACGCCCACGCCTTCCATTCATTTTCTATGGAGAGCGGCGAAGGCGTCCGAAGCAGTGGTGCAATGCATGATGGGAGTGGCGCGTCAAATTAGGTGCTTGCGGCGCGTCGAAGAAGCTGAGATATCCCAGGTTTATGGTAATGAATCCAGCAAACGCGAAGCGAATATCCAATCAAGGGATAGCAGATGGTGTGTACTTTGTCTTCAAGGCCACGTGGCCTCTGAAATAATAGTTCCGCTTCTCGCAAGGTCCCCGTAAAGATATAAAAGAGAAACTATAGTTTCGTCTTTTTTGATTTTATTAGAGGATTCCCCGCCAAATTACGGAACAATGACAAAGAAACTGCAGGAGGAGGAAGGTGGCAGAGATTGTTGGAGTCTCCGGTAAGTTTATCGTTTTCGTTAAAAATTAAATAAATCCTGTGATACGTAGCTCAATGCTGCCAGGGGAGGGCCGCATAATTGCGTTTATATTCGGTGAGATATGCGCTGCGTGGGAAGACTTTACATCGTTCGGAAGCATTAAAACTCATCATTCTAATTGTATTTGCTTTTAGACACAATTGCAGTCCCTACCAAAATCAAAATCCAGGTGGGAAAAAGTAATAGTTGGTTGAATTAATATTGTTAGTGGTGTCAATTAACTTTCGCCAACATGACATTGGACAGTACTTACTTCTGGGCTGCATTTAACGAACAGCGACGTCACTAGGAATGTTGAACTGCCCATAAGCAGCCAAACCGAGGGGAGCGTAACGTCTGCAGGCGTTTTCGCGCCGGACCAGTGTAAATCCACCGTAAGGCCTGGCTGTTTAGCCCACACAGAGAACACTGTCATTTCTGAAGTGCTGTAGTATTATGTTCTGGAAAAAGGGTTAGTTGAGCCTCTTACAGGTGGCTGAAGTATCAACTGTGGCCGAGATTTTTGACTGCAATGACATAGTTTATCTAGCAGTGTAAATGAATGTCATGAAACAGTGTAAAAGCCACTTTGGATGTCATCAAATAAATACTGATTATGCCATTTCCAACACAAGGAAATTCCTTAATTCTGTACTGCACAACTACATTTACGTTATAATTCATCACTGTTGCATGTCAACACATTATAGTTATATAGTTTTTCTAATTAAATTGCAGTTTATGAATGCTTCATTTGCATTTGGGTACCGCTGTGGTGCATGAACTGCGAGAGTTTTTAAGCAGCCATTTCAGCTTATTTTTTGCCATGTACACTCATACAGTTTGTACCACAAACTATAGCATAAGGTCAAAAAACTCCAAGTGTCATGAAATGTCATTTTTAACTAGATGCGCTCACAAATGTGCTGTTTGCCTGCCTTCTCGCTTCCCCAGGGAAATGTAGTCCTTATTTCCCATCTCTCTGTCCTCATTGGTCCTTTTCGTTCCCCAGTCCTCTCCTTTCCCTTCTCTCCTCATTTCTCCAGGACTGACCTCAGGCAGTTGGGATCCCCCTTTCTCAGAGCTGGGTTTTGCTCAAGACTTCTTCCTGCTGGGGAGTTTTTCCTTTTCGCTGTGGAATTTTGGTCTGCTCTTTGTGGGTTCAGGACTTGTCCTGTGTAAAGTGCTTTAGGTAAATTGCAAGTGCGAAAAGCAGTAAACATATAAAATTCAATTGAACTGAAATATGTTGCTCTTCTTGAGGGCAGGTCAGTGGAGAAGATCTCTCCTCTGCAGGGCTGCCCCAGGAGAAATGCCTGAGTGCTGGGGGTAAAACTCCTGGGGCAGTTTTTGGGTAAAGGGGCAAACAGCAGAGTTTGTTCCTTTGTCATTAAATGGGCCCAACTTCATCTATCCAGGTACAAGTCCATCTACACTGTAAAAAAAAAAAAAAAAAAAAAAAAAGGATTGAGAAAGTAAGGCAGTCAGCTGCACTGCACTTTCGAGTTTTCTCAACTAGAGTGTTTGAGTTTGCACTTAGTAATTTTTGAAAGAACTCAGAACTTCAAGTAGAGCCAACTTTAAAATGCTGCGCAGTTGTTTGCCTTACTTTTTTAAATTGAGTCAATTTTTTATTTTTACAGTGTAAATGCCCACTGGGGCTCCACGTCAGTCCAGCTGGGTTCGAGGGGTCAGCATGACGTTGACCCTGAAATCAGCACGCTTGCTACTGAGCACACTGCATGCAAGTAGTATACGACTTGGATACTCAGTTGTACCCATGTGTACTGATCTGGTCGTGGATAGAGTGATTCAGACACTAATTAGTCAGTAAACAGAAGGCACTTAAGCTACCATGTGAATGTATAACCTGTATAATCCCCTCTATCTCAGGGGAGGGTCTGATCAGCCTATAGGTCTCATTGTATGATCCTTTCTTCATTGCTTTTTGACCTCTTTCTTGATAAATGTTCACCGACTCGCTGGAAAAAAAAATGACTCAACTTAAAAAAAGTATGCTGACCAACCATAAAGCATTTTTTTTTTAACTTTGCTCAACATCGAGTTCCAAGTTCTTCCAAAGAAACTGGGACCACAAGTCCAGCAAACTCTAAATTTTTTGCCACTGTTTGCCTAACTTTGAAAAAAATTTAGTTAACTTTTTATTTTTTTCAGCGCAGCACACTTTATTTAGGAACCTTCTACTAAATACAGAAAAAATTAAGCGATACAGAGCTCGTAACAAATGAAGACTAAACATTTTTGGATTTTTGTTTTTCTTTTTGTGCGAGCAGACATCCGATTTGTTCCATTCTCTGGAAACTGAGTACATCAAATGGAAGCTGAAGATTCTGGATGAAAACAAACCGCTCAGCTCATGTACACGTGTACGATCTAATCTACATACTTACATGAAAGCTGATTACTTCCTTTGATCGAGGTATCAATGCGCATGTAAAACAGGCCTTCTCTTTCACAGTCTCTTTTCCATTCTCATGGTGATCTCTCTTTCTCTCCACCTCTGTATTTCCCTTTCTTTAATCCCACCTATCACTCCCATTCTGTCTCTTTCTCAAAGCCCCACTCCCTCGATCCCCCTCTCCCTCTCTCATTCCCTCCATCCCAATCTCCCATTCTCTATCCTTCTCTCTCTCTCTGATCCATGAGTGTGGCTCCAGGATAAAGGACTCACACACAAAGACGAAGATGAGAGAGGGGCTCCCCGAGCGAGTTTTTTCATTCTTTCTCATCGCTTTGAAGTCAGGAAAGGGGTGAAGAAAAAAAAAAACAAGTTCCTGTGTCATATGTATATGTTCCTCATATACCCTCGCTGGAACTCGACAGACGTATCACACACAAGAGGTGAAACCAGTCGAATGTGCACATTCTGTTCGCATCACTTCCCTTTCCGATTAACAGGCTAATCTGTACGTTCTGCAAAATCTTTTATGCAAGTGTATGAAAATGCTGCACTTCAGAATATGCCCGGCTTAATGCATTTTATAGAAAAGAAATCATTTTCCCTTTTATTTTGTAAGCCTTGAGGCAGCGCCACTGAGGTACTGATTTTTATCTTTAGTCGATCTTAATCTCTGTCTGAAGCTGTGTTTTTTGTTTCCATGTTAAATGCTGCTTAGAACAGAATGCAAACTTTGTCGGGCCAGTTATAATTAGTGCACAGCTTTATCATGATGAATAAAAAGATTACTGATAGCTTTATCATCAGTTTTTTTTTTTTTTTTCTCCTGCCGGATGTTTTTGAAATGCTGGTAAATATTTAAGGTAAAATTAAGACAGGAAGGAAGCGATATTCTATGGCAACAACAAACAGTCTCAGAATTTCTCAGGCCACAAGTCACGAACCCCTGGCTCCCTGTATAGGAGACATACTGTGGTGTAAAGTGAGGACCTTGAATATTGGGACAGGACAATTTTGAAAGGCTGTCATTCCAACCAAGTTCTCTCCAATCGGATGTTAATCATTGAAGTGCAGACTGTAAGTTTTCATTTGCAGTAATTTAATCCAGTTAATTGCTTAGAAATTTCAGCCCTGGAAAACTTTGCCTGAGACCAAGTACTTATGGATTGCACTGTTAAATGCTTCATTCCCTGTCACATCTGCTCTAGCTTTTGCAAGGTATCTCAAAGCGAATCGTCACAAGGCTTTTTGATTTGCTGGTTTCGGTTTGACACTTTTTGGTTTGTAGGCTGTGCCGGCATTAAACCGGGGAGAAATCCAGGTTATCAGGGTCAGGGCATGGTCTGAGGCTGTGCAGAAGGCAGCCTGCGATAGGCCACGGGTGAGATGTGACGGGCAGTGATGGTGAGAAAGTGAATGCGCGATGGAGGCGTGAAAGATTGTAAGTAAGTAAACTTTATTTATAGAGCACTTTTTACAGACAGAGGTCACAAAGTGCTTTACATCAAAAGAAGCACAACACAGAAGCAAAGCAAACCACAGACTGTGGTTTTCCTGGCTGACTTCGCCCTCTCTCTGTAATCCAGCTGCTGAGCGATGGGTGGGTGGGATTTTGGGGCGTGGGCTGGATATGGGGGGGACAAACAGCCACAGAGAACCCACAAATCATGCAACAGGACGCGGGACCCAAAGAGATATGTCTCAGTGGGCCCAAAACCTCAACCTCCGGCCCTGATGGGAGGGAGGGTGTGAGGGAGGGGTGGGTCAGTCAGTGGTGTTGGTGCGGAGCAGGGTCTGACCCTGATGTTGGGTGGGTCGGGAGGGAGTGTGTGGGGGAGGGTGTGAGGTGGGGTCGGTCGGGGCAGTTGTTTTGGTGCAGAGCAGGATTTGCCCCTGGGCCAGTCTGAGGTCCCGGACTGTAGACAGCTGGCGCTGATAAACAAACAGCGGCCCACATGAAAGGAGACGTGTGCACAGCCCAGCTGACCCACAGCAAACAGAGAGAGAGAGAGAGAGGGTCAGTCAGACAAGCACAGCCAATCAGGCACAAGCACAGAACTACCCAATACAGGGTGTACAATACCACTGCACTTGGACAACAACAATAACTGCAACAATAACTGTAATAATAATAATAATAATAATTATTATTATTATTATTATTATTATTATGTTTTTATTAAAAAAAGCCAATTATCTCTGCTTCCTCACAGTTTCATTTTCTCCGCTCTTGAACCATCTGCAGTTTTGTCATGTTAATCCTACTCCAAACAATAACATTTAAATTGCACGTGAGATAATGCTGCATGGATTTTTAAAAATTCAATTAAAAAATAAGCCGGGTGAGCACACTGACACGGAACTTCTTTGTGTTTCTCAAACATTTTGCACTCTGTTTATAAAAACTTTCAAATGTTTCACAACAGCAAGATTGCTTACCAGCTTCACTCCTGAATTGAAATGGATTTTTTTTTGGTGTGGAAATTTTGAATAAGAAGCATCTTTGTTCTTCATTTCTTCTTTCTCTGCTGGGGAAACACCCACTCAGAACAGAGAAACAGATTACCTACGATAAGAAAATCTTCATAAGATCTTTATTGCTCAATCTGACTTGAAAATAAAAATATTACTCATGACTGTGAACTGCTCTGTGTAGGGGGGGAGAACACGCATTTGCGACTCCCTAGAGTCAATACAGTATTGGATGGTGACCGATTGCTTTGTTACTGCTTAATTATTCATTAATCAGATATTAAGAGATAAAAACATTTCTTTTTTGTGTCTGCTTCACTCTTTGAGATGAATTACTACTTTGGGCACCCTTCCATCTTAAAAACAGCAAAGCCAATTAGCTTATCACCATGTTTTTTTTTTTTTTTTTTTAAGGGAGTATTTGAGGAGATTAAGGAAACAATAGAATAAGCATAATTTATCAATGCCTAGAATTAAAGGTAACAGTATCTGCTTATTCGATAATCAGCTGCACATTTTAAGTATGTCATCTTCATGGTTACGATTACCGAGAGCTACCTAAGGTGTGAAACATTTGGCACATGCACAGTATGTAATATGTGGAGTAAAGTGCCTCATTATGGAAACATTAAGACAATTCAAAGGGCCCAAAGCTATATTTACTGTAGAGATGTCTTTGAAGCCCTTCTAATGCATAATTAAATAGGTCTTTGTTGAAATAAAATCTCTAATTCATGACATCGGAATATGCATATTTGATGTATTATGGTGTGTAAATAGAAGTTAATCAAGGGTATCAAGATCCTGGTGTTCTAATTAGGGGTGACTCTGTCCAGATGTACACAGTTTTCCAATTTTGAGGACCAATCAGAATGGTTTTGTGGAAACAAAGTACAGAATTAGGAACCAAGAGATTATGTAATATAAATGATTAGCATCATACAATAACAGCATTATGACAATCTTGATGAAAAAAAATATATATACTGCATTGCAGACATGCTTGCACAAGAACATGTAAAACATTCACGGCCAATAGCCTTCCAATGACCCCGCTAAAGCCCGGAGGCTAGGAATGTAGTTTTACCCAGGAATACAGTGTTCTGGCAAAGAAAAAAAGCATTGAAAGCATTTTAAATGATCTTAAATCAGCTTAGAATCCTGGTTGGGCTTAGCTGGATTGCTTCAGTCTGGGTGTGACTGTATGTCAGGCACACATTCAGTGAGACCTAGGGGCCATTTGTAGAGAGGTAAAAGATGTTAATGGTTGTTGGGGCCCAAAGTGCGGAAAGAGGCAGCCCACGTTTTCTTAAAAAAGTTTCTGCCTCAGGCAAAATTCTTTCAAGGGGCCTAGAATTCCACAGTATGACCTGGCCTGAGGACCTGAAGCCGCAGTCACTAAAACCTCAATTAAGCTGCTTTCATACCGGACGCGAAAGGAATTTTTCGCATGACAGATTACATTCAAAGTCAATGCAAAGATGCGAATACACACGACGCGTCTTTGCATTGACTTTGAATGTAATCCGTCGTGCGAAAAATTCATTTCCCGTCCGGTGTGAAAGCAGCTTTAGACCCCTGTCAGAACTGGGAAATGCGATTGAAGGGTTCAGTGTTGTCTTTAAGGGACAGAAGCAAGCATTTCTCAGCAGTCTGCGTGCAAATTATTATTTTTACTTGACTCTTACATTTATGTAATAAATAAATTAATAAATAAATATACTTTTTTCAAATGCTATAAGCTTGAAGAAAAAAAAGATTGGTGCAACCAACAGCATTATAAAATATATTTTTACTGCAAAGGCAAGGAAAATCAACGACTGAATTATTTTATTTAATTGTTAAAGTATAATTTGCACTGCTTAGCTTTCGGCATTCTTGACCGAGTTTTTACATTAGCTCAGGTAGCTAACATTAGAAACTTGGTTTAAAAACAGAAAAAGCCGAAGAGGGAAATGGTAGCGAAGCCATTAGAGGAAGCATCAGCAGCAGTGCAGTATGGGATATGATGAGGCAGCATTAGACAAATGTTCCTGCTCTCGCTTTCCAGGAAACTACTATGTGGGGGGGGTCAGGTCGCCAGGCCTCTGGCCTCAGTGTTAATGACCCTGTCCTCAGCTGTCTGCCCGCCAGCAAGAAAAGGTAACCAGTAACCAGACACGTGGGGTCACTCAGGGGATTACAGCACGATTTTAAGCACTATTTTGGCGCGTGACGTCCGTGCAGATTTAGTGTAACGGTGCCCTTATCACAGGGTTAATAAAGCAGCATGACTGCACGGCCCAGCTGGCGGACTGTTGAGTGAAACACTGGGGTTGGCTGGTCGGTTTCACCCCAGAGGAACCCTATGTGTGCTGAATAAAAACTGGTGGAGAACATTTTGTTTGTGTGACTGACAGATATGATCAGGCATATCAAATTTAGGGTTAATTTATGAAACAGGCAGCACAGCAGTGAGGCAGTAATAACCGAATGAGGTAACAAAAGAACGTTATTTTCAGTTTGAACCTCGAGTCCTTTCTGCGCAGAGGTTTGCATGGGTTTCCTCGCAGCGAAAACTCCTTATATCCACAGGCGTAAAAGGCTCCCTGGCTAACTCTGGTCCATTTACGGAAAGAATATAGCGACATTTTATTTGAACATGTTAAAACAAACACATAAGAAAATAAAACAAGCATAATCAACCGCTAAATGGCAGACTTGCAGCAAAATCGAACTTACATGTCCAAAAAGGAGAACTGAGGAAACATAAACTTATCCAGTCCTTTTTTCCATTCTCTCTTCAAACTTGCTTTGAAACATATGAGGACCATTGAAATGGAAAAATGATCAGTCACATTTTCACATTGTGGAGAAATGATGAGTTAAAAATTCAAAACGATCTTAGAAACGAAGCACTGAAAAATATGCAAAAATATAGAAAATATTATAATAATATATTATATTATTATACATTATTATAAATATTATAATAATATATAATATATGACTATACAAAAATGCAAAATTTGGACTTGGTCGTTTTTCCTTTGTGGTCTTCATATTGATTCAAGCTTTCCGCTCCAGTTATTATGACACAAACTCAAAAGAATGTGTCAAATCAATCAAAATAAAACTGAGCATATACCAGAAAAAGGTTAACAGAATGAGACAAACGATAAAGACAACCTACACATCCTGTCCCCTGAGGTTCCCCCATCATAGGTCCATTTAGTATCCAGTTTTTAAATATTTGTTGAAATTTGTCTAATGTAGTACAGGTCTTCAGATCCCCATTACAACCCTTCTATCAGGTGATTCCTTTAACAGCAATACCTTGATATTTTGTGTTGGTCCTCACTAACTGTTCCTTGAATATACAGGTTCCCCTCCTGCATACAATTTTCTCTCTTTCAGATCAACCTTTGGTTGGATTAGTGTCTGTTTTGTATGTATTTCCTCTCGCTTTTGCACAGTAGGTAGTTTATTTAAAAATCTTTGACTTTGTATAATATTGCAATTGACTTTGATATTTTAGTTTTGATATGTAATACATATGTGACTTCTAGCATCATTTATTATCTACTTTTTTTCCAAGAAATCTGATTTCAAGCACTCTCACTTTCAATTACAACAATGTTTCTCATTATTAAGCAATGCCCAAAGATTGTATGTTTTACTTCGGTTCAGTGTTAATTTATCATAGTCAAATCAAATCCTTAACATGTTCCTCTCCACTGTGCCCAAAAGTTGTTCCAAATGCTTACTACAACAATGTAGATTTGTATAATTAGCTAATACATCAGTTTTTAAGACACAATAAACAACAATGGTCCCAACACTGAGCCCTGGGGGACCCCAAAAGTGACCCTCTGTAGTTGGGATTTGAGGCTATTAATTTGAACAAATTGATTTCTGTTCTCCAGGTAGCTGCTAACCCAAGAAAGTGTTTCCCATCTAATTCCATTTGTTCCACAGGTTTTTTAAATTAGAAGTCACGGTCAATAGTATAGGATGGTTTTTTGTTTTTTAGATTAAGGAATACCCCCATTTGCAAATTCTTTATTTTCAATTGCAGTTTTTTCCCTCAACAAATTCCATTAATGCAAAGGTTGTTGTCCTCTTAAGTCTAAATCCATACACTCTTTAACTTGTATTAGCCTTGTCAAATAAATCAATTTGAAAAATGCTCTGTAATCGTTAACAGGAAACAGCGATGCTGGTTCTACCTCATGCAGGCAGAGATGAGATCTACTTTTCTTGATCCTCTTGAATCCCCAAATTTGCCTTACCAAGGACACGACAGAGTGGTGGGCAGCAGATCAGCACCCAGGGACAATCACCACATCTGATTTCAGGGCCAGGTCAGCGGACATGATAGGACAGTATCTATGGTGCATGCTTTCTGGCCAAGGGAGGGAAAAGGGGGGGGGAGACGGTCTTCCACTTAAAAAGGCCCTCTCTGCAGAGCACTCAAACTCAGAACCTCCTTATTGTGAAGCAACAGCGCTAGCCTTTGCATCACTATGCCAGCTATATACCTGAATACGAGTGCCATGTCATGTTAAGAGAGGTCAGCATCAATCTCAGTAAAATCACAGCTTTGATTTTTGGGATAAAATGAAAACAAACTGTTTCTCAGAAAGGGAAGGACAGTGAGAGACTGCACAGATTCTTGTTGCTTAGTAACAGACAGAGCTGCGTCTCCATGCTGCCTAGACAGCCAGGTTTTTCTGCACTCGTAATAAGGGCCATTTTACTCAAATTCTCATTGATCAAAGTGCTTTAAAATACGCATATCCACTGGCCTGAATTCAGCCAAGTTTCAGAACAGTGGGTAAAATGGAAAGAAACTAGAATGAAATTTAACAGCTGAATGATTAAGGCCTGAATAACTAATATTTTTGGATTATTAAATATTATGAGAAATCATTTTGGTAATACCATTCATTTGGTAATTTGCTCCCATTATTTATGTGAGATTGAAAGCTAGACTTTCAGCTAATGTGCATATAATCGCATAACGTGCCGTAGAGAGATTTCATGTTTTATGCCCAGTGAAAATTAGCTGCCTCTATAAATTAATAAAGGAATAAAGAGTTTGACAGGGTGGAGTTCTTTATTCTCTAATAACATGACATGACTGCCTGTTCCTTCCCTAGGGCTCATTTCAATCAATCATTTTATCCAATAATATTTTCTCCTCAGTCTTTGTCTCTTTCAAAATGTTATTGAGGTCGCAATTTTTTAAGTCATCTTAGCCCCTTAAATGTGTAATGAAGGAGCAAGGAGTCGCCCAAAAACTGTTTGACCAAGATAACATGACAAGGATTTCATCAGAAAGTTTGGACTGCGCATTTACCACAACCTGAACCTGACTGCCACATCTGGAACTGATGACAATTGGCTGATACTCGAATGGACGATGAATTTCTGTTGTTCACATTTCCTATCCTTGCTTCCTTTCCTTCCATCCTCTGGTTGGTGGGACTAAGAGCAAGGAAAGTATGCAAGGATCGAAACAAGGAGGCACAAGCCTCGTCCACACGGAGACGGAGATTTTCAAAAACTATCTTTTTTTTGTCATATTTCAAAAAATCTCCTGTCGACACGGCATTGTTTCTAAAATTATCTGCGTCCACACAGAGACGCCTAGAACGATCCAAAACGTTGTAGTAAATATTCCAGGCCTGTGTGTGGCACTGCATGGCGCTGAAGCGTTTCAAAGGAAGTAGACCAAAAACAGAGAAGGCGGCGGCAAGTATGCGCATGAAGCTTGCACACTGTGTACAGGCTAGAGTTGGGCTGATGGTTAGGTTGGGGGCGGGGGCTGTGATGGGGGTGATCACGCCATCGTTTTAAAAAAAAACCCGTTTTGGTTATCTACACAAAAACGCTGCGGTACCGTTTTCAGATTTTCTCACTCTGGAACCCGTTTCCAAAAAATACCGTTTTCGGGCCGCGTTTTCCCCGTCTTCGTGTGGACGCAAGGCCAAAACGATAAAATATTTATGCGTTTTCAAAAAAATTGTTCTTGTGTGGATGGGCCCACAGCTACAAGAAACTGGATCAAGCCCCTTGTGTTTCGCAGAGAAGAGCTCCTGTGTGTAAATCCCTTTGAGCTCTCTCTGGGCGTGACCCTGTAATCTGTGGCAGATAGATCATGCAGCTCGGGCCAGGCAGTTCGGAGCACTCATTGGTGTTCAGCACCTGGGCAGTGTCCATTCAGGACTCTGTCCCCAGTTTGTGCCACACCACAGGGTCAGGGAACAGCAGAAAAAGCCAGGAGCTGAGTTCTCATTCCTGCTCAAGTGCTGGATGAGCACAGCTGGGTGTTTGAGACGTACCTCTCTCTGAGTGGAGCTTTGCAATACAGACCTTAACTGTTTCCCGCGTTAGTGGGCTGACCTCTTATTACACGCATCTGGTCTGAGGGTCGTTCTGTCCCCACGACCACCGCTGATGTCACCCAGAGCCAGCAATGTGACTATTTACGAAAGGGCTGCCCAACCCTGCTCCTGGAGATCGACCATCCTGTAGGTTTCTACTCTGTCCCTAATTCAACACACCTGACTCAGCTCATTAGCAGCTCGTCAAGATCTCTAACTGGGAAAGCAGGTGTGGTTTGCTTTGGTTGGAGTGATAATCTCCAGGATGGTCGATCTCCAGGAACAGGGTTTGGCGACCCTGATTTACGATTTCTCATTCTGTACTGTTAGATGAAATTTATGCCCGTATTTGCAGGAACAGCTGAGTCCATTAGCAAGTCAGGTAGCAGGGAAACAAAATCTTCAAACATGATACTCTCCCTCCCTCTCTATCTCTCCGTCTTTCTTTCTTTTCCCCTCCCTTTTGAAGGCCATCCGTCATTTTGACAGAATGTAATTCACACCCCTGTCCAATTGGTGGTGGGTGTCATATTGTCTCGAGCATTGTCTTTGATCTGTATGATAGAGATGCCAAGTCTCACGCATTCGGCGTATGTCTCACGCATTTTTTAGGCTTATTCGCCGTAGTCCGCAATTATTCAATGAACTCTTATTAATGAGATTCTCACGCGGAATTAAAATCCTTGTGCACTGAAGTTTCAGTTTCACTTGCGTGAAGGTGGACCTCACCATGGAAAGCGATTATGACTCCGGACTTCTCATGCTTCTCTTTACTCAGGGATTGGAAACAATGCATGTGTTTCATTATCGTTTAAATTGTTTAAATGAAATAAGACCATTTGAAACGTCTTTATGCAATTCTATTGCGTTCAATCCCTCAGTAAAGACAAGCATGAGAATTCCCGAGTCATAATCAATTTCCGTGTCACTAGTGGGGAAATTCACCGTAATGCACGCAAAACTGATAAACTTAATGCACAATGACTTGAATTCCGCGAGTGAATTTCTTCAGTTCGTGTTGATTGAATAATTACTGACTACGGCACAAGAATGTGAATGCCACTAAGAGGCAAGAGACTCATGCCGAATGCGTGAGACTTGGCATCTCTGGTATGATCCTGTATGCCTCATATTTTTGTAATATGGTCATTTGCCCTTCATTTGTAAAATATGCTGCTCTGCTGCCGGTAGACGATTGGTCATATGCTACAAACGCCGTCTCTGTTATGTGAACACGCAGATATCTAGGTCGGGAAAGCCCCGCTGACATAACGAGTTGATAAGCAGCTTCGTAGGACCGCTTAGCGAGACTGCGGTTGTGAGACTTAGTGAAGCCCAGCAATAACTGAAAGCATTGTTCATTTGCGCACTGTTACTGTGTCGGGGGAGAAATCATTTTTGATGTTTTATAAAGTTCATACAGCAGTAAGTTTGAAAATCCACGCAGTGCTGTATTTAACACGCTGCGCAATCACTGTCGGCATCAGCTAATGCGTAATCTATAACTTATTCTGTTCATTTTATTGAAAAAAAATAAACGATTATCATATTAAAAAATAAAATTACAATGACGGATAATATGACGGAATTTTTATGCCCCTGTCCGCCACAATGACGGACAATCAGAAAGTGTAACGCGACTTCTGCCTTCTCTCATCTTTCCCCCTCCCCCTTCCTCTCCCTCTCTCTCTTACTCTCCTCTCCTCTCCCTCAGACAGTGCTGAGGTGTCACGTTTAGGCTATTTTTAGCTCTCTGCAGACAGTACAAACAGAGGAGAATAAATGCAGTCGCTCTGGCGGTTTAAGGATGAGGATAATCCCTTTCACCCAGGCTGCCAGGTCCATCGCTACTTGTTTTGCCCATGCCAACTCTCAGGCCTGACCTGGTGGCGCTAAAACATGGCAACCGCAATCAAAGAGGGGAAACCCAGAGGAACTGGAGCCCCATGTAATTCATTTGGAGCGGATGCTAATTAAATTCTTCAATTAGCAAACTAATTTGGGGCAGCTTGTGCAAGCTTGTAATAGACTGTAAAACAGAGAATAGTGGGGATTTCGTCCTTTTTTTTTTTTTTTTTTTTTTTTTGCAAGGCTCAGTGCTTTTGAACCCTTGAGAAAGCTAATTACATCAATTACTCGCTTAAAACAAGAAATAAATAGACGTCCTTGCCGTGTTCAAAGCAAATCTGCCATCAGAGTAGATTTCCTCCATAATAACTGATCAGTGGAAAAGTGGGGTTTTTTTTTTTTTTTTTCAGAAAAAGCCAAACATTAGTTGTACCCTTCTACTCTACGAATAAGGGAGACCTTATGACCGAACCCTCACACTGGGGCCCTAGTGGCTACCCAAACACAATTTTCAATAGTACCAGGCCAAAGTTTGAACATACCCACTTACAAATTCAAATGATCAAATATGGAAAAACATATACATAATAAATGAGCACCTTTTATTTCACAAAAATAAAATGAGAATTCACACCCAGCACAACTCCTACGGATGTACATCATTTGTGGTTTGCTTATCCTATTTGTCCAAACCAGTTTGTTTTAAATCAGCTTTTGGAATACGGGAAGAATTTGTCTGTTTGTCCAACCAAATGTGGTTTCATTTATGAATTCCAAAATTTTGGACATTGTTCTACGTTCAGTTAATCATTCTTTTTCGACTATTTGCTGCTTACCACATGGCAGTTGAGGTTATATGTAGAATGTAAACCACTTAAACTTCACTAACAACAGTACTGCAAGACAGATAAAGTGTGTCAAGAATTTTGACTGGAACTGCACATTACTCCCCAAGCTTTCAGTGGGGCGTTCTTGTGTTTCATTACAAGTTTCTTTACACACTGTATGTATTTACACATCATTTAGGCACCACTAATTCTTCACGGTATGTTTGTTTTAATGACAGTATTCACATTGATAAACCATGCAGACGGTCGCATTAGGGGCCACGGCCTTATCCACGGGAGTCATGGAATTATGTGCGGTAAACATACTCACGAATTGAAAACCCTGGTGCGAAATGTACTTAAGTCATAAATGCCTATTTTGGAAAAGAAAAAAGGTGTGAATATACAAAATGCCCATAAAATCAGCTAATTGAACTTAATTGAATGCTAAACTTCAATCGCAAAATGCCCATTTGGAGAAAATTGAGAAAATCAACTGAAGTATATAAAAGACATTTTCCCATCTTCTCCTCACAGTTTGTGAAAATGTGACTCAAGTGCTTTTAGTACGAGACTCTTCACTTACATCATAGAATCAAGGGGGCATATGAGTTCCAGAAGGTGATTTTCACATTGTATTTGAGACAAGGTACATTTCAACACATTTATCATGATTCCAGCATGATGTGCTAGTTTCAGAACAGTTGTTGTCTTACCTGGTACACATCATTGGCCATAAAATCAAAGCCCTATGTGAAAGCACTATGAAGTGCCAAAACAAAAATACATTACACACACCAAAGGAACAAAATTACAAAAATGCAAAATGGGATTTGAAAACAGGTCACGGTTTCAAAAAAGGAATGGGGGTTTAAAAAACAAATTGAGAGAGAAGACAGAAGAAACATACATCATACCTCTGGTAACATAATTTGATAATATTACAGCAGGTGCGGACCACTTAAATTTCACTAAAAATAGACCCAGGTTGGTCTGCGTCAAGTGGTCTGAGATCTAGTCCAGTCAAATGCAGTTGTATTCTTACATTGGTAGAAGGATTGTGTGCATACCAGTAGGCTATAGGTCCAATCGTGTGGTTGCCTGGATATCTTCAGCTAACTGCTAAGGCAGATGTTCCCTGAATCCATTCGCTCTCTTGCTGTAAAACTGTAGCCTTGTTCGTCAGCTTAAGTTCAGGGTTTAACCTCAGAGAATATTCTTCAAGAAAAATACCTGAGACTGTCACACCACAAAAATATAATGATTAAAAAACACATTCTGGTCAAGTGACGTTTGCACGTGTCAGTGTTTTTTATTTTAATGAAATGCTTAATAGGTGTATCTGTGCTTGCATGTGTTTGTACACATACATGTGTTTAACCTGTTTTTCCTCATTAAAACGAAGTTCAGATTGTTTAGAAAATACAGGACAAATAGCGTGCACCTCCTATAGTTCCTCAAACCCCTTACCTTTCAGCCAGCGTGGGTTTGTTTTATGGGCCATAATGGTGGAGATTTGAGCAATAAAGCTCAGGTGAGTAAGTGGTATTGGCGAGCAGAGCAAACACACAGTAGGAGCTTTGCAAGGCTCATCGATATGGATTGATAAGGATACACACACACACACACACACACACACACACACGCACGGACGCACGCTTTGCGGTCCAGGTCACAAACTTTCAACCCAAGGAGACCCAGGAATGATTGCTCTATCACTGAACTGAAGGCCTCTCCACGCAAATCCAGATGTCCAGAGGTATCACAAGTCAGATTACAGTGAATCACATGACACGTCAACTTTACACCTCAACTGCCGATGCCGGGTACATAAGGGCACAAGCATCATAAGCCGTACGTAAGAGGGACAAACGGCTTTGAGGAGTTTTGAGTGCTTAATCACGCGTGAACAGAGCACAACATCGTGTGTTATTGCTGAAAACATAACCCATTTCCATCATTCACCCAGACAACTGCGACAGCGGCAGCAACAGAGGCTGAACCAAAACAATGCCTCTTTCAGGAGAAAAACTCATAACCATCCAGGTACCAGTGTAGTAACCTGCATTTGTACTGCTGCACTGCCTCAGGCAAAAGACAAGTCAATATCAGCAAGCATCAATATCAACAATCTTATGTCGAATCCTTTTCTCCAGAGTGAGGCAAAAATGTTTTGCCAGTGTGTCAATACACAGTACTGTGCATAAGATTTAGGCACAATATTTTATTTCACTCATTTTTTATTTGATCACAGATTTCTTTTTTTTTTCCTTTTCCACATTAGTGCTGCTGTAGACCAGCAATGGAGATGCCAAATGTTAATTTAGAAGTAATACTGCAAAAAAGTGACATTAAATACAGCCCACATCCAGTACCACTCACACAGACCTATCATTACTAACAATGGTTAGTTGGTGAAACTCACGCATTATAGAGTTAAATAGTTGTGCTAGATGTTGAGATAGGTGTCGTTTACGTAGTATTTCTAGAAATTGGTGAATTTTTTAATGAAAAAATGGTGATGCCTCATTTGATTATAAACCTCATATGATTATATGACATACAGTTGCAAGAAAAAGTATGTGAACCCTTTGGAATTACCTTGATTTCTGCATAAATTGGTCATAAAATGTGATCTGATCTTCATCTAAGTCACAACAATAGACCAACACAGTCTTCTTAAACTAATACCTCACAAACAATTACATGTTTTAATGTTTTTATTAAACACAACATGTAAACATTCACAGTGCAGGGTGGAAAAAGTATGTGAAACTTTGGATTTAATAACTGGTTGACCCTCCTTTGGCAGCAATAACCTCAACCAAATGTTTCCTGTAGCTGCAGATCAGACCCGCACAACAGTCAGGAGGAATTTTGGACCATTCCTCTTTACAAAACTGTTTCAGTTCAGCAATATTCTTGGACTGTCTGGTGTGAATCGCTCTCTTGAGGAAATGCCACAGCATTTCAACCGGGTTGAGGTCAGGACTCTGACTGGGCCACTCCAGAAGGCGTATTTTCTTCTGTTGAAGCCATTCTGTTGTTAATTTACTTTTGTGCTTTGGGTCGTTGTCCTGTTGCATCACCCATCCTCTGTTGAGCTTCAATTGGTGGACAGATGGTCTTATGTTCTCCTGCAAAATGTCTTGATAAACTTGGGAATTCATTTTTCCGTCGATGATAGCAATCCGTCCAGGCCCTGAGGCAGCAAAGCAGCCCCAAACCATGATGCCCCCTCCACCACACTTCACAGCTGGGATGAGGTTTTGATGTTGATGTGCTGTGCCTTTTTTTCTCCGCACATAGTGTTGTGTGTTCCTTCAAAACAACTCAACTTAGGTTTCATCTGTCCACAGAATATTTTGCCCCTAGTGCTGTGGAACCTCCATGTGCTCTTTTGCAAACTTCAAACTTGCAGCAATGTTTTTTTGGACAGCAGTGGCTTCCTCCGTGGTGTCCTCCCATGAAATCCATTCCTCTTTAATGTTTTACTTACTGTAGATTTGTCAACAGAGATGTTAGCATGTGCCAGAGATTTCTGTAAGTCTTTAGCTGTCACTCTAGGATTCTTCTTCACCTCATTGAGCATTCTGTGCTGTGCTCTTGCAGTCATCTTTACAGGACGGCCACTCCTAGGGAGAGTAGCAACAGTGCTGAACTGTCCCCATTTATAGAAATTCTGTCTTACCGCAGACTGATGAACATCAAGGCATTTAGAGATACTTTTATAACCCTTTCCAGCTTCAAGCAAGTCAACAATTCTTAATCGTAGGTCTTCTGAGAGCTCTTTTGTGTGAGGCATGGTTCACATCAGCCATTAGCCTAGGGGTTCACATACTTTTTCCACCCAGCACTGTGAATGTTTACATGTTGTGTTCAATAAAAACATGAAAACATATAATTGTTTGTGAGGTATTAGTTTAAGAAGACTTTGTCTATTGTTGTGACTTAGATGAAGATCAGATTGCATTTTATGACCAATTTATACAGAAATCCAGGTAATTCCAAAGGGTTCACATACTTTTTCTTGCAACTGTATGCCTGACGAAGGGTACTTTTTTACACTACACTACTTCAGCTACTTACCACTGCCCTATAAAGGGTTAAACTTTTCCTCGACCTACGACCTCTGACCCTTTCCACAAAAGGCTAAGAGGAGACTCTCCATCGAGAGAGGCCATTGGCAGCTCAAAGTTTACTTCCGACTCCCTCAAAAAAAACTGCGTGCGCAACCGGTGAAGCAAGATTATTTTCAGAAAGTCTCTCAGCGCTTCGCGTCCACTTGGTGTATTCAGTGGTGTTCCTGGCGCTGCCGTGTATGATAAAAATGTGTTTTCACTGAGCACCTCCATTACAGCGCATAAGCTATGAGATTTTAATTTTTTTAAGTTTTCAAAAGTCTCAGGATAAGTCTAAAACAACTGTCTAAACAGTTTTGACTTGCAATTACAAAAAAATTACGTTAATTGCAATTAATTTCGATTGCAATACTAGAAAAATTGGACAATGACACAAAAAAATAGATCTAATGGCCTCAGAGGAATAACTGTTGGAAATCAAAACTCTCAGTACAACTTCACAGTATATCAAACACGGTATTGTCCGCCAAAATTCTGTATTTGTCCGTATCAAGTGTTTTTTACATAAACAGGATGGAATGTCACTTCCCCCATAACAAGTGTAATGGTAGACATTAATGACATCATTGTTCAGAAGGTTACACAGGAACATTTATGTTGACACAACGAGCGAGAAACGGTTAACAAAAACAACAAAAAAAAACTCGGTGTAAAGTTCACATGACACAACTTGCTTATCCAGTCAGTACGTCTTGTTTGTTAAAAGTTTTTTTTTTTTTCCATCCCTCATCAGAGTGACAGTGTGTTAGGTCGTTGTGGCTCTGTTAAAATACCACGCTCGTTTTTCAATCATACCGGTTCCACAGCCAAACAGTGAGTCAGCGAAACGGGTCTGGCGGCTCGAGCAGCACTCACAGACGCTATATCCCTCTCCCTGCCACTCTGCAGAGAAAGAGGAGAATGTGAGAACGTTACGCAAGATAATCTGGTTTCCCGAGTCTCGTTTGATTTCTTTTCCCGTCACCCTTTTTGTTCGTAAAACTTACTCAACAGGCCCTTTGTGAGGACAGCACAGGCACTCTTTCAGATGGGAAGTGCTCCGTCTCCAAACGGAATCGAGAACTGCAAAAAATGAGGCGCCAATGTAGTGAGCACATTCAGGGTGGTCCGATGTTGTGAGCTTTTACCGTATATGAGCTCCGTAGAACATGAGTGGTCCAACTCATTTTTTCTTTTTTTTTCCATCTTTCATTTAGGATCATTATTACTCTGAGCACTCTTATGTGTTCTTGAAGTGTGGAGCAAATGACCCACCTATTGCATAGTGCTGGAACTGCACTGACTTAATTCATTATTGCACAGATTATTAAACAGATTGACCACTTCAGAATTATTTAAAAATAAGACCTTAAAAAAGACAAATACGATGTTAGACCACTTTGGTCCTCAGGGGCTCATATACTCGTCTTTTGAGAGATTTTGATTTTCTCTTGCATGCAGCTCATGACTAACATTTTCTCTGCAATATTTTAATAGCCATACAATATTGTTTCCCAAGAACATCCATGGGAGCACATTACTGTTCTTTACAGAGCACATTTCTGAAATGTGCTGTGAAAGACACAACTGGGGTATAAACAAGTTCCTATTACAAGCCAAAAAGAGGGAGAAATTAATCAATAGGCTCATAAATTGCAAGTGTGATTTAATTTGCCAAGAGGGTGCTACAAAATGACAAGCATTATACCATTTTCGGCTCTTTTTTGTCCTATTTTTTAGAAAGTTTTGTGTCAGCAGTGCAAGCCGGACTCGCAAATAAAAAGAGGGGAAAATGATGACAGTTTACTCAGATGGCCTCACTCTTTCCAGGTAGTTGGAGACGTTTTCAGAAAATGTGCTGTTTACCCATCTTTGCAAGCTTGAAGAGTGACGCGTGTGATTCAATGCAGGGCAAAGGGCGATCGGGCGAAAACAGCTGTCTAGCTGGGTGAGTGAGATGAAGCAACTGATTGGGTGACACGTCAGCTGAATGGATGGGTGGATGTAGGAAATGGCAGCAAGATAGGATGAGAGGAGGAAAATTAAAGGACAATTCAGGCTCAGGGGAGCCGATCACACCGAAAACGTAGGTCAAAACAAGTGCTCAACTCTTCATTTCCTCACTCAAGTACAGAGTAATAGAGCAAGAGTTTGAAACAAGTGGGTGCATCTATCCTGTGACCTCTGCTCCAGGTGGACCCAACATGGTGGATGCACAAATACAAATTGATATAAACAGATCCTTAAGGTATGAAGCCCTCGTGCCAAATGGTTGCTGAGATCTTGTCCACACAAAAGAAAACACATTTTCCATATCCAATGACCTTGACCTTTGACCCAGGTGAGCCTAAAATGGTGGATGCACAACTAGACTTTACTATACACACATGCCAAAAGTATGGAGCCACTGTGCCAAGCGCTTGCTGAGATCTCTTCTGCACAATAAAGCATGATGCTAACGCTAACGTTTATGCAGACGGGAAACAAGAATAAACCATATAGGATTCCTCGTCGGGCAACCTCTTTTAGCTTATTTTGATTTCATCGGTTGTCGTTAAGCAAAACATTTTTAACACAAATCTTGAAATGGTTCCAACTTCATGAATGTCATTTTTTATCTCATTAAAAAAGTGACAGATATAAGAATCCATACTGGAATATGAGAAAAAAAACACTTTTTAACTGATGATTTTTAAATGACTTTTTTTTTTTTTTTTTTTTTAACAATGTTAAGAGACCATTCAGATCTATGTGAAGAGTATTTGGATGACACAGAGGGAAGAGGGAAAATGATCTGATTGGAAGTGAGTGGGAGCCAATGAGGGCGTCGTGATGATGCAGATGAGAGGAGTGATGAAGATCGGCAGGTGGGACTTTAGTCCAATTTACAAAACTTCTCCAGTGCCCTAAAATTCCCGTTTGCGCTGTATTAGCACGTGCAGCTGTCTCAATTTCTTGAGAATCGCTCAGCCAAACAACTTCAAACTTCCCTGGGTCCTCAGTGATACACCCACCAAGTTTGAAATCGACCGGATGTGCGATTCTCGAGATTTGTGAGGGAAACACATACACACACAGACAGAGATTTCTTGCTTTATACTTTAATGTCTGCTTTCTGGTCAGCAGTTGTTTCAGAGTTGCCATTAGCTAGTAAAGAGCCAGTAATGTGAGTATATAATGACTTCAAGTGTTATCTGCAAAGGCTAATGAAAATGGACACGACTTTGGTAGCGATTTTCATATTAAATAAGTTATTCAATAAGCCAGTTTACTTAGCAGTTGCGGATCTAAAGCATCTTATTATTGGTTAGATGAAGCCGGGGCCAATCCCACTGCCTGGGGCAATATGAGCTTTAGGGCCCAACAGCTGCACTGATTTTACTGTGGCTACATGGGGGCTTGAACCAGCAACTTCCTGAGTCCTGGCCAGACATTCATGCCAACAGCCTACAAGCCTCTCCGGGTGTAAAGAGGGGCTACTGCAACTCCAGCACATTCAATTCGCCATCAATGATATCAAGGCTTGACACTGTCTGTATCTGTAAATCATACCACAAAATTACTTATGGGGATATTATAAATTCATAAAAATAAAGCACACACATCCACTCTAATGGAGGTGCAGGCAAACGGAGAATCCGCATTAAACAAAATGATTAAATAAACTCTGCACACTGAAGGACAATGCTCCCCAAAAAGTTTATTCAAGATATCGACGTTTCAATCAGAATGATATAAATTCACCCCACATCTGCCACAGAACCCCCACGTTAACCTTAACATTTTTTAAAATTACTTTAACAATTTTAATTTACTTGGCAGTGTAATTTGCAAAATTTGGGATGGACATTTAAGAGTACTAGAGGAAGGGCAGTATCAAGTTTGATCCATTCATAATTAATTTAAATGCTCTTGAGCAATTAATTAATGGTAATGCATTTATAACCAGAATCTCGGTAATGGTGCATTATATTGTCACATTTGACAATAGGTCTGTGAGGAATGGGGAATTCATGGGTAAACTCCAGCAGTCAAGGCCGACGGTGTCCTCATTTTTTAATAGGTTTTAACAGCCATAGTGTGCGAACCACACACAAATGTATTTCCCATTGCCAGAGATTTAAAACTAATGCAACAAAAAGTTTTGAATATGGGTTCATAACACAATAAAGCATTGGCATGATGCACATAGTACATTTCAGTTCATTTCCACTGTCCTATCCTCTCAATCCGGAGGAGGAGACTGAAGTTGTCTGAACAGGCTCCACTGTTTTCTGTAAACAGTTGTGTGCTATGTTCACCAAACCATTGCGACTGAGCTGCCATTTCACTTTTGGTCATGTTTGTGTTCTGAGTCTGTGCGTGTGTGTGTGTGTGTGTGTGTGTGCTGGCAGGCGTACATGTGAGAGTGCCTGTGTGTGTGTCTTTGCTAGCACACATTACTGTTAGATTAATGGAATGGAAAATAAGATTAATCAGAACAATGATCATAAACACAGACACATAGTGGCCGTATAATCATTCCAAAATTGAAGCTGCGGAATAAGAGCCCCCAAAACTATTTCAGTTACGATTACAGTAAATGTGAGACCAGACCGTTTTGAGTCATGACAAACAATGCCAAAAGAAACCCCTGGACCAAACTTTCAATATTTCACATTTCTCTTAGGCTACAGTTATCGAATGTTTGCATTCCTATTCAGAGAACAACATTCAAAGAAAAACAAGAATGTCTGTGTCACCATTCCAGAAAGTTGTGATACATGTGATACATTTTTCCAAAGATATTGGGGACCCCTGCGCAGTGCTGTCCCTCGACGCCGAAAAAGCTTTGATCGGCTTGACTGGCAATACTTGTGGGAGGTCCTGGACAGATTTGGCTTTGGGCAAGGCTTCATTGAAATGGTTAAGGTTCTCTATTCCAACCCTACGGCTGTAGTTACAGTTAATAATATTTTGTCCACTCCATTCCCTGTTTGTAGAGGTTCACGCCAGGGGTGCCCTCTCTCTCCACTCCTTTTTGCTCTTTCTCTTGAACCTCTGGCTCAGAGTATTAGACAGCATCCATATATTGAAACTATTACTTTTTGCAATACACACCATCACATATCATTATTTGCTGATGACATTCTGTTATTTGTCAACAACGCTGTAGTCTCTATCCCTCACATTTTGGAAACTTTTGTTCAGTACCCTTTCTGGTTATAAGATTAACTGGACTAAGTCCCAGCTAATGCCTTTAAGTATTTTTTTTAATACATCAACACCTCCAGCTTTTATCCCGGTGGTTAACTATTTCAAATATTTAGGTGTTGATATCTATCCCAATTTAGTATCTATTTCTACCAAAAATTTTCAAAATATATTTAAACTTGTAGAGAAAGATATGGAAAGATGGACAAAATTACCTATTTCAATGTCAGCCAGAATATCCATAATCAAAATGGATGTTCTTCCTAGAATAAATTTTATTTCTAATATGATTCCTCTTTCGCCTCCCAAAAACTATTGGGAAAATTTGAATAGGACCATTTCTAAATTTCTGTGGGATGGTAAACGTCCACGTCTTAAGTTGTCTACATTACAAAGGAGCAAAAAGGACGGTGGTTTAGATGTTCCGAATTTCAAACTGTATTTCTGGTCTTATGTTATACGCCCTGTATCAGTTTGGCTTGATCCATCTGCACGGACCTCTTGGAAACCAATTGAAGAAAATCTAGCCCATCCACATACCATCCACATAGGTTACAAGATCTTATTTTTTCTGCTCTTCCCTTCAGGAGTGCTTAATGCTAATTCGGGCCAGTTATGTCTTTTCTATTATCAACATGGCAAATAGCAGGGAAACATTGTCAGATTAAGCAAAAATGGCATACTCACAGCCCTCTTTTTTGTAATTTTAGCCTTACCACAGGGGAGTCCCTTTCCGGTGCCCTCAATGGGCTAGTAAGGGTGTTAATATTCTTGCGGATGTCTGGGAAGAAAGTGGGATGAGATCTTTTGACAATTTATGTCTTTCAGATAGTGTCCCTAAGAGCTCTTTCTTCTTTTATCTTAAAATTAGACTAGCTATTTCACCATGGGGTGGAAATCTGGCAATCCATCCACTTCATTCTATACTAGATGCCAGAGGTCAGACTAGAGGTTTAACATCTAAAATTTATGCATTTTTAAACTCTGTCTGCAAACCACTAAGTATTAGACAAATCTGGAGTAGAGATTTTGGCATTTCTATGGAGGATATATGTTGGAAAACTGTTTGGGATAATTTAGATTATACAAAACCAGTGAAGTTGGCACGTTGTGTAAATCGTAAATAAAAACAGAATACAATGATTTGCAAATCCTTTTCAACCTATATTCAATTGAATACACTGCAAAGACAAGTTACTTAATGTTCGAACAGGTAAACTTTGTAATTTTTTGCAAATATTAGCTCATTTGGAATTTGATGCCTGCAACATGTTTCAAAAAAAAGCTGGCACAAGCGGCAAAAAAAGACTGAGAGAGTTGAGGAATGCTCATCAAACACTTATTTGGAACATCCCACAGGTGAGCGGGCTAATTGGGAACAGGTGGGTGCCATGATTGGGTATAAAAGCAGCTTCCTGAAATGCTCAGTCATTCACAAACAAGGATGGGGCGAGGGTCACCACTTAGTGAACAAATCGTGAGCTGATTGTCGAACAGTTTAAAAACAACATTCCTCAACGAGCTATTGCAGGAAATTTAGGGATTTCATCATCTACGGTCCGTAATATCGTCAAAAAGGTTCAGAGAATCTGGAGAAATCACTGCACGTAAGCGACAAGGCCGAAAACCAACATTGAATGCCCGTGACCTTCGATCCCTCAGGCGGTACTGCATCAAAAACCGACATCAGTGTGTAAAGGACATCACCACATGGGCTCAGGAACACTTCAGAAAACCACTGTCAGTAACTACAGTTCGTCGCTACATCTGCAAGTGCAAGTTAAAACTCTACAATGCAAAGCGAAAGCCATTTATCAACAGCACCCAGAAAGCGCCGCCCGGCTTCGCTGGGCCCAAGCTCATCTAAGATGGACTGATGCAAAGTGGAAAAGTGTTTCTGTGGTCTGACGAGTCCACATTTCAAATTGTTTTTGGAAACTGTGGACGTCGTGTCCCTCGGACCAAAGAGGAAAAGAACCATCCGGACTGTTATAGGCGCAAAAGTTCAAAAGCCAGCATCTGTGATGGTATGGGGGTGTATTAGTGCCCAAGGCATGGGCAACTTACACATATGTGAAGGCACCATTAATGCTGAAAGGTACATACAGGTTTTGGAGCAACATATGTTGCCATCCAAGCAACGTCTTTTTCATGGACGCCCCTGCTTATTTCAGCAAGACAATGCCAAGCCACATTCTGCACGTGTTACAACAGCATGGCTCCGCAGTAAAAAGAGTGCGGGTACTAGACTGGCCTGCCTGTAGTCAGACCTGTCTCCCATTGAAAATGTGTGGCGCATTATGAGCGTAAAATACGACGGAGACCCCGGACTGTTGAACAACTTAAGCTGTACATCAAGCAAGAATGGGAAAGAGTTCCACCTGAAAAGCTTCAAAAATTGGTCTCCTCAGTTCCCAAACGTTTACTGAGTGTCGTTAAAAGGAAAGGTGATGTAACACAGTGGTAAAAAAGGCCCTGTGCCAACTTTTTTGCAATGTGTTGCTGCCTTTAAATTCTAAGTTAATGATTATTTGCAAAAAAAAATAAAGTTTCTCAGTTTGAACATTAAACATCTTGTCTTTGCAGTGTATTCAATTGAATATAAGTTGAAAAGGATTTGCAAATCATTGTATTCTGTTTTTATCTACGATTTACATAACGTGCCAACTTCACTGGTTTTGGGTTTTGTACTTCTAAAAATCCTAATCATAAACTAATACACTTTAAATTCTTGCACTGGATTTATTTTACACCTAGAAAGCTTCACTTAATGAAACTTGTACCCTCCCCGAACTGCGGGCTTTGCCTAAATCATGATATTGGATCTTTTATGCATATGTATTGGTATTGTCCAGGAGTTGTAAACTTTTGGAAAATGGTTTCGACTACATTGTCAGAACTTCTCGATATTGTAATCCCTTATTGTCCTAAACTGCTTTTATTGAATGATACCTCTGATTTAACTTTACCTAACTATCATTTTGTTTTATTTGCCGTTCTGACAGCTGCTAAAAAGATGCTAGCAATTCGCTGGAAACCTCCTCACTCTCTCTCTTGGAATCATTGGTTAAATTTTCTACTAGATATACTATACATGGAACTATCAGTAGCAAAAATGCACAATGCTAAGCAGGCCACTATCATCTCCTAGACTTCCTCAATAGAGAAAATCAAGAACATTGTGGGTACGTAAACTGGATCTTGGAGCTCCTTTTTTTTCCCTTTTTCTTTCTTTCCTACTTTAAAAAATGTTTTATATATATATTATTCATATATATATATATATATATATATATATACCACTCTGGAGTATGCACATTGTGCATCTTTACATTTATTTAACATTTTTTATTATTATTAATTAATTATTATTATTATTATTTTTTTTTTTTTTGCTACTTAAACCTGTATTTGTGTCACATCCTTGGCCACCTAGGGGTGGGGGGTTGGGATGTTTGTCTCGTTTGTGTCTGTTTCATTTATGTATTTTGTTTTATGTACTTGATTGAAACTAATGAAAATTGGTAAAAAAAAAAAAAAAAAAACAACATTCCAGAAAGTTCTGCAATTTTCAGAGGCTAAAGCACAACATGACGTCGCTAAGCAGGAAAAGCAAAACAGACAATAAAAATAAATTTGCATTCACGCTTTATCATTAGATTGACCTATAGTTCTGATCTTCTAGATCAGGGGTAGGGAACCTTCTCCAGAAAGAGCCACTGTGGATGCAGGCTTTCATACCAACCAAGCTGCTACACTCCTGATTCTACTAATCAACCTCTGGAATGTTTGTTAAGGGCCTTGATGAGAAGAATCAGGTGTGTAGCAACTTGGTTGGTATGAAAGCCTGCACCCACAGTGGCTCTTTTTGGAGAAGGTTCCCTACCCCTGTACTAGATGCACCCAACAGCACTACATGCAGACTTGAGAGGAATCACTGGAATGCCGTTAGCAGACGTGAATGTGAAATACGCAAAGAAATGCTAAAACTTGAGAAAAAGCACGATTAGAATGCGCTAAGTGACCTCGGAATAAAAGTAAGACGTGTCGTCCCCCAGTCTTGTTGAAGACAAGGCTCTCGGTTTTGTCATTCCGGAGGATTTACCTCACGCAGTCATGAAAAGACAACACTCGCCCTGCCCTTGAGACTCTGTCAGCTCTGATAGGAAAATAGTTTCAGAACAAAACAGTTTTTCTCCATTTTTACAGCGCAGCCCCCGTCTCTTTCAACCACTCCAGAGGAGGGAGACGATTGGTGCCCAAAATAAGGCATCCAGCACTAGCCCAGGGGAGAGCTGCTGCCATGTTTATACAGACAGGGGGTTTCTAAACTGCTGCTTAAAATCCCACCGCCTTCTGTGTCTACAGTTTATCTTGTTAAAAAGGTGTTCTGAAGGGGAGGATGAGGTTGCTATTTACACTTCTGGAAAGATGCTAGGAGACAATTCCCCCAGTCTCAATGTAAGCATAAAGCTGTCCTTCTCCACTGCTTTTCTAGACAGATGAATCGGAAATCTTGGGAGCGCCGGGTTTAGCATACGGGCGTGCGGGTGGTGCAACGGCGACCCAAAAGCACCGAGGAGCCACTTTTCCGTTTAACAGACAGACTGAGAAGCCTGAACTGCCAAACAAAGGGAAGCGTGCGGAGACGCACAGGCCGCCTGCGGACGATACATTATAAAGCATGTTCTGATTGAGAGGGACGGGCGGGGAGGACGGGGGATGTTCTTGTGAATCGCGGACGACTTTAGAGGGACATCTCTTTTGGAGGGAGGGTTCTAAGAAAGAACAGAATGACGCAGTGATGTGACCTTCCATCCCCACCCAAGATGGCTGCCTTACTCACGGGTGAAATTCGAAAGTATCTAGCCCATAGCTGGATGGTGCGCGCGCTCAAACTGTGGTACCAGGAAGTGGGCCCTGTGTTCTGGTCATGGCAAGAACTCCACCTTGAGAAGACAGGGTCAGTACAAAGACAGTGGGAGAAAGGAAAAGAGAGAAAAACCCATCCTTCCATCACTCATTCTCCTACACCTTCCTTTCTCACCATGAGCCATCGCGTGCCCACTCCCCTCAACTGTCTCCAGTCATTGAGAGAACAGCCCTGCCCAAGAAGAACAACCTCCAACGGAGTCAGGGCCAAAAACACCCATCACTAACAACAAAAACAACAACATGACGCTTATAAACCCCTTTCTGTAAACAGGATATCTCTGAAAATGGACTCTCGGTGGCATAAGGGAGAGATCATGCGCAATCATGTCAGTTATGGCACGACATATGAGGGAACTGTGTACTTAAATGGCAAAGCGGTCTGATCATGTGATGACATCCTGAGTGCAGGCACCCTAAGCAAAACCTCGCAATTTGAATTTGAGCGATCGCTTACCAAACCGCATTACCCAGCATTCCCTCTGGCTCGGAGTGGCTGCCCACACATCTTCGGTTTTAACCCATGAAAACCTCTGATAATAGTGATCAGAAACCCACTGTGGTCTCGCCTTTCAATTTGGCGAGATTTACGATCCATCAAACAAAGCAGTCCCATGGGAATTCATAAAATGCATCATCATATGTAAACTGATTCTCAGTTGAAAAAACAAAGCACTGGGCTATTGAAAAACAAATAAATAAACATATGTAATCTGCATTTCCTCTTCAAAAAGACCAGCTTATATATACTCAAAATAAAGAGCACAAGAGATTGCTCATTAAGTATTGGCCTTAATTACTTGAGGAACAATCATTAAGTGTGACTATTTGAGCTTGGCAAGGTTTATGTTTGATAGGAAACAAAGTAGGGGAGAGCCGCCACAATTGTAACGTTTTTCATTTTTCACTCCATTACTAAGAGATCCTTTTACCTACATATGTAATATTTTCAGGCAAAGCACCAACACGTCTGCTAGCATAAACCACTTAAAGTTTTTCAATTGATAAAACAGGTCTTGAGTAATATAACTGAAAGCGGACTCTGTCCGATGTTACAACTGAAGCGCATTTGAGTCTTAATTGTAACAGCAGGAGTTACTATTGTAACACTTCTAAAAAGTAGCATTAAACTCATCGTTTTCAGGTCAAATCAATTATATTTCATTCAGGCAACTGTTTAACGTTTCTTTAACACCAATAATGTGATAAGAATGTCCTATCAAAAATATTGTATATTATTAGAACTTACCAGATGTACCAGTTGGAGCATTTGTGTGAGTTCCTTGATAGGAAAATGCATTGATTGTGCCTACAAAGTTAGCAACTTTGACTGATGGAGTTGAAAAAATGTTATACAACCCTAATTTGATTTAGAATATAATTGAATGACAGCTGACTGAACACAGAATATCAACAAATATGACATATGGGTTTTGTAAAAGTCCCATTCATACCTGCACTGGTACCTCTGCAGGGTCAATTATGTAGCAACAAATCATTTTTTTTTTTTTGCAGTCTATACTATAGAAAAACAGTCTATTTGTATTTTAAAGTTTTATTGCAAAAATCCATAATAGGCTACAATAACATTTGCCTACAGACAGAACCAAATAGTTTAGCTTATTAAATTTCAAGGTAGGACTAAGCCCACATCTCAGTGCAAAGAACATTATAATATGTGCCGTTCAGCATCTAGTGCATTTTTTAAAATGTGCATTTTTGTCAGGACATTCTGTGAAGCAAACAAAGAGCAAAATTATTCGAGCTGTGCTTGCAAATGTCTGCCGTTGTCTCAAATTTAACGTGTTAGAACTGCGCCGCTAGGCGCACCGTTCATTTGGCGTTGTTTACTGAATGGACCTAATAATCGTAATGTGTTAAAATGATGCAAACTAGTAACGAACATATACATACAGACTGCCAAGCTGATTTTAGGTCTGTAACATTAAAGAAAAAATCTGTCGTCAAAAAATACTGTGGGAGTGAATTTTTACTTACTTTGTGGAAAACCAACTTCTCTGGCTATATCTCCCTGCAGCATGGATGAAAAGACAACTTCCCGGGCATGTGTATTACGGTACTCGTCACATGCTGACGTAATGACATCACGACCACATTGACCAATCAAGAGAAAACGTGCATGTTACAATTGTGACGCGTTACAATCAAGGCGGCTCTCCCCTACTAAAAAATTCATCAGCAATCATCAATGAACAAATTGCAGACCTATCACATTCTTTATGGAACCAATTAACACTGTTCCACAAAGGACAAAGAAATTAGTTCTACTCATTAATTCCAATTAATTTCCAGGAGTGACTACCAAGTACTGGACAGAGCACAGCCTTGGCATGGAGGTTTGTTTGTTGGCACGCACGCATGCATTTTCAATAACCGGGAACATCCTTGAATTGACAGCACATCGCCTCCTTAATCTTACACCACGCAGTCTCTCCCCTAAGGCCAGATATGACACTGTGGTTTCAACAGCAAACTCTTTCCTGGAACTAAACAAACTGCCAAAGAAATTTCAGTAATCATTACTAATTGTGCTTTTTGCATCTGTTTGTGCTCTTAAATGAAGGGTATTGTTTTTTATTTTTTCAATTTTTTTGCCGTAACAATGAATGGCATCCGAAATGTTTTGCCAACAATGAAAACACACCCACATAAATTGCCTTGTTAGTCATGAGCGGTATCGTAATTGTTTTTTAACATCCCTTCTTACGAGAAACAGTCATGTTATTTCATTCTTTACTGTGAGGGTCAGCCTTGTTTCGGGAATAGCATAAAAATATGATCATAAACAACCCAAGTAACTGATGTCAAGATGACCCACGCGTCTAAGTCTATTACAGGAATTTTACCAAAACAATAACATGAGCTTTTATATATTTATGTTTGGTGTCCATTTACGTAGGCATAGCCTGTGTATTTGCACATTCAGATCGGAGCTTTGTGCAACACAAACTAAACTGACATTGTTTATGCAAAACATCACTGGGTCCCCCCCCGTGTACTTCTGAGGAGAAGAAAACGTTTATGCTAGAAATCGTACCTGAATCCCCCCCCGGCTCCACACCCCGCAATAAATCAAGTCCCGTCCAACAAAAACCAAATTTCCTGACCTGCAGGACTGCTGAAGACTTAACCCTTTCGCAGGCAAATTTTGGCCCAGATGCATACCCCCACGGACGGATTAATTTTGGGTTTTTACCAAAATATGATTGTTATTCAAAATAACAATAAAATAACACCAAATCTCATAATAAGTTTCCCATAACTGATGTTTTTATGTTTTAATCCTCTCCAGAATCGCTAAAATCGTTTGGATCCAAGTCACTCCCGCTCTCTGGATATTCAAACTCATCGTCAGAGTCATTCAATAAAGCAAAAACTTCATCCACGTTGTATTTACGTTTAGAAACACGGCTAGAATGCCGGCTATTTGTACTTTCGTCGATGCCATGTTCACATGTCCCACAATTTGACCGGAAGTAGTCTCGTATTTAGTTTTTAGGAAATCCCATGCCTCGTTCACGGCTAAAAATACAGTGCTGGGTGACCTGAGAGACAGCCAATGGTAATGAGCGTAACTAACAAGGGAATTCCCGCAATCGGGGAATTTAAAGAAGACTTTATAAAACACGTTGGTTAAAACGACAAAAATGTCGCTGTGCCTGCGAAAGGGTTAAGCAACTGGTTAAACTGGTACGAAGGCTAAAGAATGAGCAGCAAACGCCATCTGTGTCCAGCCTCATGAACACCAGCCAAAAGATCAGTCACATAAAACACAGATATTTCATGTTTGCTTTCTGATGCTAGATTGTGTGCCGTGTCAGTCACAGCTGGGAAATCCCATGTTTTTTACAGGGGCAAAAACAACCGTGTGGGACAGAGCTGCCCAATTCTGCACCCAGGAGTTCTGCAATCCTGAAGGTTTTCGCTCAAACCCTAACTTAGCATACCTTTCTCAAGTAATCAGCACCTCAACAAGATCTCTAGTTGTGAAATGTGTTTGGTTAGGGTCAGAGCGAAAACCAATAGGAAGGTAAATCTCCAGGAGCAGGATTTGGCAGCCAACTCTAACTGTTGAAGGGGATGTGCTTTGCTTGGGTTGGAAGTAGTTAAGGTCCATCATGGTTGCTAAGCTTTGTTAGCAACAGTAGATGTACGGAAAGAGAGTTGGTTTGCCCCACATTTGATGACTCCCACAGGCTTTTTATATTCTTCTAAAACAGGACTGTTGAGCTGAGCTCTTCTTCAGGAGCTGTTGTGGAACTGCGCTTCTCGTTACAGTTGTGTGAGGAGTAACGGGAACAGGTGGCTCACTAGGAAATGGAGGCAGAGGGGTCAAGGGTCAAGTGAAGCCCTCGAGAGAGTATTTTACCATCACTGACACATACAGTTCAGACCCTGAGCATTTAGACAGAGATACTGTTACATAAGCGCTTTAACTCCAACCTGAGTTCCATGTTTCGCATTTCTAAGATGAGCCTCTATTTAAATCTTGTATCGTTTTCAAATTCAAATCTTGGCAGAGCTGAAAAGCTAAAATCCGTACCACTGCCCAAGTATTTATGGTGCTGTGTTCTGTAAACCCCACTCCTGAAAGTCCCCCTAACAGACTAGACTGGTACTCTTGTGTCATTTGAATAACACAACAGCAGTCATAAAGCATAGGGCTCATAAAGCCCCACGACCACAGCAGCGAAAACGTATTTAGGGCTGACCTATGCGATAAACAGCAAGACAGGATGTTACTCGGGCCCTCCCAGGTCAGAGATAAATCTAAATAACAAGGAAGAGGCATTTTTCCAGTCATTATCTTCAATTACAGCACATCAGCACGCACGGGCATTATGTGCACAGAACGTCTGTGTGGGCCGTCACAACTCAGCTCAGAAGGCCACAGCGAAAGAAAATGAATATTAAATTCATTCTCACCGAGCCGAACTTTGTACTGAACTTTTGCACTTTTGTACGTCGTTCTGGTAAGAGCGTCAGCAGAAGAAATTCGGGGTGTAAAAATCAGCAGCATGAAAGTAACTGGACGAGCCGGAAGTATAATGATGTAATGCTATTTGCTGTAAACCCAAAAAGACCCGACAAGCTGTGAGATGAGGGCTCCCACAGACTGGATGCAGGCAGTTTCTTTTTGTGACGATAATTTTTGTATTATTTCCACATAGTAAAGTTTAACCACACTCAAGTCACTTGATAATTTGTGCTCTTCCCCCCTCCCCCTTTCCTGAACAGTATGGTTATAAAATATTTACAGCCCATTGTAACCGGTCATTAATTTTTGTAGCTAGAGATTTCCAGATGGTTACGTTCCCCTCCTTCACCCTGTATATATACTGCTCATTGTTCCATATAAACTATATCTGGGACTAATTACCCGTGGATGTTCTGATAAAGATTGTGGGAGTTTCCAGCGTAAGGCAATCATCGGTAGGCAGGTGCGTTTTAACACAGCTGGAGCACAGCATACAGGTTCCTCTAATTGAGCCAGCAGACACCTGGAGATACACCTGCTGCACAGGAGGGCAGGGCAGGGGGAATTCACACAAAACTGGGAGCGGCGAAGTGGACCAGCTGTATGTTGCTTTACAAGGAACTGGGTCTGGACTTAGGATTCTGACTTGTAATCTAGAGAGATGGAGTTCAGGAAGAACCCTTGGGCACGGCCCTTCACCCCAAAACTGCTCCAGAAGTGCAATCTCTATTTCTCTCTACCCCCCTACATGCAAATGTTCTACCAGGCATTCCTCCCAGGACATCCCTTGAAAAGAGAAAAATGTTTTCAGCTGAAAATGCCCAGTTCTACTTGAAGATTTAAAACAAAATTAAGCCCACATGGATGAAGAGTCCAGCTAGCATTCTTAGCTGGGTAAAGCTTGGTTTACAACTCGTCACGCTGGTCTGTGGTTGGTCAATGCTGGTGAAAGCTGGCCAATCAGGTGGAGTAAACTGGTCATCAAATTAAGTATACTCACTAGTGATAAGTCATTGTTAGCAGCTGGCGAGAAAGGCCAAAACCAGCTAAAAAGTGCTGCAATACGCATTCTAACACCAGCTTGGACCATTCAAATTGGTTTAAGCAGGGATATTCAGTGAAGGTGAACGCAGACCAATGGCTGTGGTCCACTGTCCTTGACACCACTGCCCTTGACAAAATTCCCGCTGCCCTTCCCGACGTTATAGCAGATGCCTCTGCAGACATTATGCTGCATGAATTATCGAGATGTCCATTTACACGGACTTCGGCTTCGACCCCTGCGAGGCTACTCAACGTCTTGCTGAGCGGGAAGAAATGAGCGAGAGCACGTCACTGGAGTTTGTTTACCGCTCCATCCGCCTGCGTTCATCACAGGAGCTTTCGAGAAAACGGAGGTCTGTGGTTCCAGGCAGAGCGCTGTAAAGGAAGCTTTGAACCGAACCCATGGTCTCCTGGGAGATTCGGTAGTCGCCACGATGCAGCAGGCGGTGACAGCTTCTGACAGAGCGTAGAAAGCCAAAAAACCCACTCTTCATCTCCCGGCTCACTTCCATCAGAGCACAACATAAAGACACAGCCCCCCCATCCTAAAAAACCACCCAAACACCCAGCCCCTTCAGATATAAAAATATCACAACTATTGAGGGGACACCAGGAGGCCGAGGCCATTTCAAAACTGGCAGCCAGGAGTCTAAATATAACTTTTATATAATCTCGTCTTTCCCGCGTTATTTATTTCTTTGTCAAAATGCTCCAAGTGTGAACAAACTAACAAAAGAAGCTGTTGAAAAAAATAAATAAATGAAAAAAAACCCTCCAGAAATAGAGCAGGAGAGTGAGTGAGAGAGATTGAAAGATGGAGTGATAGAGACAGAGTCTGTATTGTACACAGGGCTGTCAGACACCTCTGGCCTCTCTTACCCAAGGAGGCTGTGAGCCAATTAGCAGCAACATCCCACAGCTACCGCATCAGAATTACGCCCCCTTCTCCCGACCCCACCCCCTGTGCCCCAAACAAAGATGGAGTTTGCAGCGCCAGAGGCATTGTGGAGAGGCGAGGAATCAGGTCCTGAGAGCCTAGCTACCTGCACACAAACGATAAACAATGCCAGAGGACCTATATCATGTACAGGCTATGTGTAGGAATCCCTGTTTTTAATGTCAAACCATGCTTTGTTTTGCCCGTAGTCCATGATGCACACTGTAAAAACCAAAAAATAAGGCAGTCGCAAATATTTTACTCTCATATTTTGACAAAATCATTATTTATTACCATTTAGTCAAATGCGAGGTCAGATGTTTTGACTCTTTTCAAGACTTGCGAAAGGAGTTGAAAGAATCTCCCTTATACAGGAAAAGTAACTTCAATTTCTCACCCAGGGCTAGAAAAATACAATTTTATAATTCGTTACAAGACTAAAGCACTGGTACAGACAGATTTTTGCAGTGCAGAGAGATCAGGCTTTACTTCTCTGTTCTGGTGTGTGTAGCTTTGCCAACACGGTCAGTATGTGCTCACAGGCCACTAAAGCTCTGGGATAGAAAAGCTGAAGCGAGAGAGGGTGACGAGGCAAAGAAAATCTGAATCCTTTTGGAAAAGAACATTTTCTGTGGTTTTTACTCCTGGGTGAGTTTTAGGAAACGATTTGATGCAGCCACAGAGAACATGCTGTCGTGCTCACGATTGCATAACAAATTTAAGTAAACTTTTATTCAGTACAGCAACAGTGCATTGAGTACCGTGCTTTGATTTCTGAAATATATAATTCAAAGTGCAGGACATTCCTCAGTTGGACTGAAACTCTTCCTCTGTTGAGATTAGCTTTTAGCTTCTGTTAGCAGCTATTAGTTAACTGCTTTAGCCAAAGCATCCAGTGGATACTCAGTGACTATTTTTGCAATTGTTTTTACCTCCTTACTCGAGGACATTTGATTTAAAAACAACAAGCAGGAGGTTAAAACAGAAATGTTGACTTTAATGTGCAGGTATTTACATCCATGGTGTGCGAATAATGTAGAAATTTCCACCCTTTCTACGCAGTGTCCCTGTCCAAATGCATATGGACCACACAGTACTGACCCAGCGTTTACACTCAAAATGAATCCAGTGTGCCCAGATGACCCCTTCATTAGAGGAGAAACACCTCATGAGAGAACAATGTCACTGGATTCCTGTGGAGTACTCAGGCAAACAATCACCCCGACCACCATGACCGTGATACACTGATCACAACCACATATTACGCATGAAGGGGGAACACAGACATATTCTGGGGAAGAAAACTCTGTGTGTGTATGTGTGTGTGTGTGTGTGTGTGTGTGTGTGTGTGTGTGTGTGATTTCGGACTCTATTTCTGGGCAATTCTACGTCCTGCCCAGTGCTTACTCACATAATATGCAAATGACATGCAAATATAGCACTACAGCTGTGCACCTGTGTACCTGGACTGAGTGTTCTCCCTAGCGAGTTCTGTTTGAGAGTGTATGCGTGCGTGTGTGTGTGGGTAAGAACATGTGGGTTTCGGCTTGTGTGTGTGCGCGCGAGCACAAGTGTCTGAAAGTGAGTGTGTGAACACGTGGGTACAGTCATGAAATGAAAGCGTGGGTGTTGGTATATGTGTGAAAATGTGGGTACAGGAATGTGGTGTGTGTACGCGCGTTTGTGTGTCATAATGCCGGTTTCACTCACAAACCAAACAAAGCCAAAGACCTGGACTGAAATGACTCCTCCACATCTCAGCCACTCTTCCCAATTGCTCGGGTGAGTTCAAGAGAAATGCTGACAAATTGGAAGTTTGAATAAAAATGGTTTTATTCATATTCACTGGCACATGGGCGACACCGTCACAACCACTAGGGTTACAGAGCCTGGTAAACCTCACCATATCTCACCATATCGAGTGAAAAGCAGCAAAGATTTTACCAGCCTGCACGCTATGGCTCAACTGAAGAGGGTCAACAAAATCTAAACAGTGGGATTAGGAGGGGTATAGGAGGGGTATATTCTTTCAGGGGGAGCAGAATTCTATGGCCCTGGACCCCCTGATTACACAGATCAACAACAAAATACTTTGCCACCTTCTGGTCTGGAGGGCCAACTCCACTTTACAAATTTTCACAGGCCAATGCAGGCAGAATTGCAGTGTTTCTGGATGGACAGTCAGCTCTTCTCCTGGAAACGTCCACCTGTGAAGAAAATAAAAGAGTGAAAGTAAAATAAAGCATTTGTTTTATCCTCCTATCAGGGCTGTGATTTTGGTCCTTGGGCCTCTCTTGGGCAGCCTTACAATGGGGGGGGAATTCCAGCTTAGAACTCAAATACGGCGAATTGAAGTCACTATTCGGTAATAATGCAAATCTGTGAGAAAGAGGAAAGAATCGATTTTACTTGTCGCTAAACCATGACTCGCCAAATATTCTGTTTGACAGTACTTTCAGTGAAGTCTTAGGACACTGCGTTAGTTACATGAAATATATTTTACACAGCACAATGTTTAATGGACAGAAACTCTCACACGGTACCCTACTGGAAAATCCTTTGTGCAATCATGCGTACTGAAATTTCAGCTGAATTACCACTGGGACATTTTTAGTGTACATCACAAAATTAAGCAAACCGGTTTGCCAGAAAAAGTCACAGAAAATTTTGTGCAGTTCAGTGCCAGCTAATCCAGCACCAGCTCTGTGAATTTGTGACATGCTAGTAATACCAATTAAAATACATTTTGTAAATGCTGTAATTTGCAGGAAAAACTTCAGCTGAGACAAGAAAATGCAAGCTAGAATTTCGAACAGAAATTTAAGCGGAACACCGCCCTGCAGCAAGCAGCGATTAATTCTCAAAGCGCTGCGTAACGTCTGAAGGATGTTCAGACACCACTGATGATCAGACGAGATATAAATTTGCAATGAGAGCAAAGCCGCAGAACATCAGCATCAGTTTGTGCCCACAAGACTCCATTTTGAGAAGACCACGTTCTGCTGAAAAACTCAACATTGAAGACCCATACAACTGTGGCACATAAGAGTTAAGCTCATGAAGAGTGAACACATGCATGCACGCACACACATCCTTGCACTTCTATCCTGAAATGGAGATTTCATTGACTTCAATTCATTCTTTATGAGCGCCTACAACAGCTTGAATGGAGTATTAAGACTGTACTAATCCCAAACAAGCCTCTCCATAGATTTTCAACTGATCAAATCTGTTGCACTCAACACTCATGGACACAGTCTCCGCCTCTGTTCAGCTGCACATCTTATGTCAGAGGTGACTCCCCTAAGAACTTGAACTCAAATCCAAGTCACAGGACAAACTGAGGGTGCAGTTAATCTATGGTCAGCGCTTTGCAGATGGTTAAGATTACAGCCCAGGCCGCTATAAAGTGAAACAGTCGTAATAAGGAGAAGATCAGATCTTCCCAACGTAGCTGCTGATGGCCGCGTTTTACTGTTGGCCGGGGAAATGACAGCAGCTGGCAGTTTGCCATTTGTTTTGGTGAAGTCTCAGAAGCGAGCTTTGAGTGCTCTTATCATCGTTCTCGGTACAGCGCTAATCAAGATCAGCTGTATCCTCTTCTGCTAGTGAGCTGGCCTCTCTCCATTGAGACGGGTCAGATTCAGCATTGGCAGAAGTGAAACTGGAGGCGAATTGCAAAAGTGGAATTGATCACGTCCAGCCTTACAAAATCGTACACAGACTTGCACTCAGTGTACTACAAAGGGAGAACAGGCACATCCGAAATTTCAGTAACTGATACTAAAATAGTTATTTGAAAGGTCAAAGGGCTAATCAGTACCCTTCTGCTTCCTATCGCAGGCACGCTAACCACTGCATTACGGAGAACAGTCCAGCATCACATATATGCACCACTGACTTCAACCGTGTAGCGGTTGTAACCACTAGGAAATTTTGCCAAGCTAATCAGCATTAGCGAAGTTACGCAAGGGATACCTTTGGGGACGAGAACTTTAAACCCTGCATGTGACACAGCAGTGCCACGCTCCGGAACTGCTCCACTCCATCGCTGGAGATCGCTGATGTCACAGAGGGACTGAGTGTTCCGTATTCAGTGACCGGAGAGTGGGGGTCACATGTTCACGCTATTCCAGGAACAGAGGTCAAAGCCCATTCAGTCCTTGGAGAGGGGTAAATGCTGGTAGTTCATTCATTCAATAATTCATTCGTTTGTGCTTTAATTCTTTTTTTCAGTCCGTCATTCATTCACTGATTCATTTATTTTAGGTACAGTCATAATTTCATAAATTTGCAGATCAGACTGCCACAGAAAACCCACTGGACCAAAATAAATTGAGCTTTTATCACTGCATATGCCGTGCTAATTTACAGCAACAAATAAAAGACAGAAATCATACTCTATAAATTTCACTCCAGCTGGCATTCAACCCACCAACACAGTAGTTGCACTCATTCATATGGGTGTTCTTCTATATTTTACAATTTATGCAGGATAACCTAACTGCGCAACTGTACAACTGTAGTATAGTTACAGTAAATCTATTGATTACATTTGTAATGTATAAAGATCATTTTTGCCTCCAAAAGATCCACAGGAAGTTCCAGAAAACAGGCTAGAAACAGATTACTTTCACTCGCAAAAAGTGAGCAACACAGCAACAGAACATCAGGAAGTGCCCAAAAATGTCAGCAGATATGAACATAAACCTCTCAGCTTTAGGCAAGCCTCAGCCGAAGAGACCAGCATTTCCAACACAATACAGCGGGATGTGCGGACTGTGCCTCCAAGGCCTAAAACTGTACAGGAGTGACGAAACTTGAACAAAAATGAAAAGTATGCTCTTTTCCGGCAGTAAAGGCTACAGACTAGAGAGAGTTAGTGTCGTCCTTGCTGTTCGGCCATTCTGCGGCAGATGACCCAGGGAAATGCGCAGGTGTAGTCACCTGAGAGTAATTACGAGGGTTTGAGAGACATTCTTCTTCACGGGCTCTGGGGCAGAAGAAATACGGCGCACGGGTCTGTCCCAGGAAATGGCTGATCACAGCCAAAACCAAGAAGTTAATCTCAATGCGAAAGATTTGAGGTCTAAATATAAAGATTACATAATTGTTTTGAGATCAATCACTGTTTAGATTTTGGAGTGCAGGCCAACCAGACCCATATACTCCTGTCCTGACGGTTTCCAGCATCAGTGCTGCACGTGATGTGATGGAGTATTTCTACAGGTTTCTTGTTTGTTGGTACAACAACATGGAGGCGCACGTGGAGGTTGATACATGAGCTGCCCACCTGCTCCCCCAGCAGCCGTTTCAGAGTGTGTGTGGCGTTGCATTATGGGATAGAGGAGGCTTCTACACACCTGCAGCCTGCAGTTGTTACGGAGTATGAGGCACAACCTTCTGACACCATCTCTGTAGCAGAACCGGGCGTGGCCAGGTGTATGAGGGACAGGTGTGTGTATACAAGACAGTACGTGTGTGTGTGTGCGTGGATCTGTTTTATATGAACCAGGTCAGCCGGTGGCATAACCACGAGGGTCCCTGCAGCACATAAACCTCACGGCCGTGTTTAACCCCACACTTGCAGCTCTAAACCAGCGACAGTCCTATGCGGCTCAGTGTAGGGAGTGCAGAGAGAGAAGAAACCACACATAGGAGCCGGGGCTTCAGAGTAGAGCCTGGGCTCGCTAATGTATTCCCGCATCTTCACAGGGGAAAAAACACTCCACTATCTCCACGGTATACCCAGTGTTCCCCCTATATCAGAAGACTACACTTACTTTGTTGGCTTTTGGTCTGAATTTAATCTGGTGCGGGGTGTTCCAGGTACTGGTTCTCTAGAACTGAACTGCACTCTTTAAAGGTAACAAATTCATTCCTTATCCTCCACTTTTTTTTCCCCATAATTTGCCAGGCTGTTCCGATGAAAAGATATGTGTATACTGTGGCGGCCCCTGAGGCTGGGTTTGGTGTTGCTGCATTGGCTTCATTTTATGCAGAAAGGTAATGTAATCACTGCCTGACTGGTGACACCCGGGCCTGGTGTTCACCAGCCTATAAGTTGCCTGCAGTTGATCATTCTCTCCTCTCTCCCTCTCCTTGCAGATACCATGCTGCCAGCGTTCTGAGCCTGGGTTTCCTTTGTTCATCATTCTACAGCACCTACATACATTTTCCACTCAACCACCATGCACTTCATGCTTACTTTACCGACATTCACACCTTATGATTTGTGATTATTTGTGGATTTTATATTTTATATAGTTTGTTAAATAAATACATTTGTTATTCCTTTACAACGGTGTATCTCCCTTTCTTTTGTCATGGCTTTGTGAGCCAGGCTGTGACAATACTGTAAGTTTTAATGTCGTCCTCGACCCCTAACAAGGATAAAGCAAAGAGAAACTGCCGCTGCCAGACATGGTCAACATAAATTATGAATATAGGCCTGCCGGATAGCTCACTTGGTAAAGCATCGTGTTGCAAAGCAGAAGTGACTATCATGTCCGGGTTCGATACCAACCGGCAGTGGTCGGCAGCTTTTTCAGAGTAGCGCACAATTGGCTATTGCGCTACAGGGTTGCAAATTGGGAAGGGACTGCCGGGGAGGGAAAATAATAGTGGCCATGTTTGTTGCTCAAGCGCCTCCTGCTGGCCAGACGGGCGCTCGTCAGGAAGATTCCAAGCCTGTTCATGTCCGCATATCCTCCGCCCTCGTTCTGGACTTGCGAAGATTCAACCAATGATTGTATAAGAAGCGGTGGCTGACAGGCGCGTGCTTCGGAGGAGAGCCGTGAACTGTCTTCACTCTCCTGAGTTGGCAGCAAGGGGTCGCATACGAGCATGCCTTGTGCCTTGTACATAGTTCACCAATAGACCAGTTTGGTTTAAGGCCGGAAGTCCGCGCGCGCATGCCCAATATAGCTGATGTGGGGCAAAAGGAAATATAGTGGCTATTTGTTGCGTAGAGGGGTGCATAAACCGGTATCATAAAGACGGGGACATAAGGTTTTTTCGTGTACCCCGTGGCAAGAGACCACGACAAGCGTGGATTTGAGCTATAAAATCGGAAGAACTTTGTCCCGCCTGATCACACTAGAGTCTGCAGTACTCATTTTGTCAGGGCTAGCCCAACTTCGTAGACCCAAATAATGTTGGCTTCGCTCTCTGTTTCCCTACAAACGAAAGGATCTCACACCGACGCAAGCTAAAAGGAAAGAGCGATCTGATCGGAAAAATATAGTTAAGGTACTGGTTGATATTATAAGTTGTTTAAGTTGGCCCACTAATCCTCAAATAATTGTTAAATCTTTTGTTGTTTCAAGGTGTTATTGTTTTGCAGTGTCCAGTTTTGGTATCCACATTTTGAAAAGGGACTGGCTTTGTTCGATCCTATATGCTATATACGACTTTAAGTGGATGTTAAACTCTACACAAAAGAATATGAAGCCAAAGGGGGAATGTTAGTGCCATACGATGTTTTCAGTCTAGGTAAGCTCTGAGTGGCTCACATTACAGAACTTAGCCCCTCAGAGCTAAGTGTAGGTGTGGTTTTCATTTTGCTGCTTGCAATAATAATTTGGTTTCCTTGTGATTTCACTTTCATTGGGGGCGCCAATATGTTTCAGTGGAGTTTTATCAGTGAGAAAGGGGGTTTAGAATTTAACATTAATATTTAATATCGCGAATGCATATGCTGCGCCTGCCCTAGCACCCAGTGTGTCATCAGTGACACGACAGCCGCCGTTAATGACATGAAACTGACACGAATAGCAGCACTTGAAACTAAACTCTAAATTTCCTTAACTGGACGTACGCTTGACGTGTTTTCATATCCTAATGTTTCTCTGGGTACCCAAACATCTATCGATATTTGGAGTAGGCTGAATACAGAATTATTAATCTCGCCATCCAGATACAAAATGTACGCTCCACACCCTAGAATGTTCCCGAACGAAAAATATTCCTGTTTATAGTCCGAATCCACGCTGTAAACTGCCTTATACCATGGGGAAAGCGAATGAACTTATAATTCCCCACCTTTTAAATAGGATTTGTGCATCTTCTGCCCCACATAGCCTGCAAAGAGCAAGCGCACTCCAAATCTCGCTTTTTCACATCCTTAAACCGAAAGGGTCTATTGGGCATTTCAGATTCGGGTGGGATTGGAGATGCCAAATTTAAAAAAAAAAAAAAGTAAAAATTATAAGGACAAAAAATAAAATATGCATGTTGATCCTGAAGCTAAATCTGAATAATCGACTCTAGATTAAAATGTCAGGTGTTAATTAGCCCTTACAGAGCACATCAGCATACCTGGGCAACTGCTTACTGAAGACATTTAATCATGATTCAACAGCACTACCAGCGGCGGTTCTAGAACCGGGAACTGGGGGGCACAGACACGTCCCTTTATGACAACAATTAGTCATGGCGACTTCTCAATCATTTTCCTTTACTGACACGTTTTCCAATTATTGTAATTGGCAACTGAAGACGCGGTTTCTCTCCATATGCGATCTAACAGCGATGAAATCATGGGCTAAATTCAGTACAGAAAATAATTTACTTATTAATAGGCCAGTGCTTCGCGTTGATTGAACAGGTCCGCGTTCCAATGAAATATTGCCTTTCACTCTCGGTATTGCGTGGGTTGATAAAAAAAAAGAAAAGAAAAAAGAGGCGCTCGGCAGTTAAATAGGCAGCATGCAGCTCAAGCTATTAGCATGAGAGTCAACAGGTATGCAAATTTGAATAACGTTGATTTAAATAAAGCAAATACGCATCCAGATGAATGATTGTCTTCTTACGTAATCGGGGAGAACAAGCAGCACCTGTTAAGTGTGGAGTGCTCTCGGAGTGAACCTTTAGTTAATTATGTAAATGACTGAGAACAGGTCAGGACTAATAATTGTTTTAAACGATGTTTTGTGCAACCCAATTATCAGTTCTGGTTCCGCCACTTCACTGAATTTAGCCCATGATTTCATCGCTGTTAGATCGCATATGGAGAGAAACCGCGTCTTCAGCTGCCAATTACGATAATTGGAAAACGCGTCAGTAAAGGAAAATGATTGAGAACTAGCCAGGACTAATTGTTGTCATAAAGGGACGTGTCTGTGCCCCCCCAAATTCCCTGTTCTAGACCCGCCACTGAGCACTACACTGCCCACCCCTGAGATGTAATACAAGACAGACATGAATGAAAATGCAACACGGCACAGTACAAAAAACTGCCTCCAACAGGTTTTAAAATCCTTCATTTTGTAGATAAAATTACAATTTTACAGTGAATTGACAACTTAAAACATGGAAATAAGAAAAAAGCATGGCCAGTTTTAAAGTCCATTAAAAAAAAAAAAAACTCTGCCAACATCTCAGGAATGGGAGATGAAATCTGTCTGCAGTTGGATGGCAAACTGAAAAATTACGACCGGAAAAGAAAAACTAAAAATACTCTCGTCCATTTGATTGCTAGACGTTCCCAGCTCCCCCTCCCCCTTCCTTCCAGCCTCAGTGAGAGAGACTGAGGGGACGAGAGGTTGGCTGAACTCCGTGAACTAGCGGGCAATGGGAACGCCGCGGAAAGCTGAGCTCACGGAAACCAGTGAACCATGCCTCGCACAAAAGAGCTCTCAGAAGACCTACGATTAAGAATTGTTGACTTGCATGAAGCTGGAAAGGGTTACAAAAGTATCTCTAAAAGCTTTGATGTTCATCAGTCTGTGGTAAGACTGATTGTCTATAAATGGGGACAGTTCAGCACTGTTGCTGCTCTCCCTAGGAGTGGCCGTGCTGTAAAGATGACTGCAAGAGCACAGCGCAGAATGCTCAATGAGGTGAAGAAGAATCCTAGGGTGTCAGCTAAAGACTTACAGAAATCTCTGGCACATGCTAACATCTCTGTTGACAAATCTACAGTAAGTAAAGCATTAAAGAGGAATGGATTTCATGGGAGGACACCACGGAGGAAGCCACTGCTGTCCAAAAAAAACATTGCTGCACGTTTGAAGTTTGCAAAAGAGCACCTGGATGTTCCACAGCACTACTGGCAAAATATTCTGTGGACAGATGAAACCAAAGTTGAGTTGTTTGGAGGGAACACACAACGCTATGTTTGGGAAAAAAAGGCACAGCACATCAACATCAAAACCTCATCCCAGCTGTGAAGTGTGGTGGAGGGGGCATCATGGTTTGGGGCTGCTTTGCTGTCTCAGGGCCTGGAAGGATTGCTATCATTGACGGAAAAATGAATTCCCAAGTTTATCAAGACATTTTGCAGGAGAACATAAGACCATCTGTCCGCCAATTGAAGCTCAACAGATGATGGGTGATGCAACAGGACAACGACCCAAAGCACAATAGTAAATTAACAACAGAATGGCTTCAACAGAAGAAAATACGCCTTCTGGAGTGGCCCAGTCAGAGTCCTGACCTCAACCCGATTGAGATGCTGTGGCATTTCCTCAAGAGAGTGATTCACACCAGACATCCCAAGAATATTGCTGAACTGAAACAGTTTTGTAAAGAGGAATGGTCCAAAATTCCTCCTGACTGTTGTGCGGGTCTGATCTGCAACTACAGGAAACATTTGGTTGAGGTTATTGCTGCCAAAGTAGGGTCAACCAGTTATTAAATCCAAAGGTTCACATACTTTTTCCACCCTGCACTGTGAATGTTTACATGTTGCGTTTAATAAAAACATGAAATCATATAATTGTTTGTGAGGTTTAAGTTTAAGAAGACTGTGTTGGTCTATTGTTGTGACTTAGATGAAGACTGATCACATTTTATGACCAGATTATGCGGAAATCCAGGCAATTCCAAAGGGTTCACATACTTTTTCATGCAACTGTACTGTATATATCAATAACAAATCTCATACCAGCGTTTCCCGCTCAAGACTCAAACCATAAACTTCCAGACACCAGCTCATCAGCACAGACCACTACCAGAAAGCCTCCATTTCCAGCACACTTCATCAGTTCCTCTCATTTTGAGACAGACCTCCATGGAGCACAGGAGGAGAGACAGGATGTACACTGGGAGGGAGTGATTCTAGCAACTCCATTACTGACAATTATGGAGCCATTTTGGATTGAAATCCAGACAACAGTTTTACCATTGCTTGGCCTTATAATTAGACACACCAAGCCTGTGTGTAAGACCTGGCCTTGTGTGTGTGTGTGAGAGTGTGTGGGCCTTTTGAGCAACCCCACATTACTCCGAGGGAGTTGGGAGGGGAGGTGCTGGCCTCGGCTTAGCTGCTACAACTGCATGTCTTTTTGGATAAAGGCTTCAGCTGAATAGCGGTAATGTAATGTGTGCGTGTGAATGTGCCTCTGTCATTAGGGCTTTGAGGTTTTCTCTTTTCAACAGCAGGCAAATCAGGCCGTGGAGAAGACAAGAGCAGTGGACTCCAGCCAATGGGAGACCTGATTAATCATTTAATAATTAATCATTTAATGTGTGAACATCCCAAAGTTCAGGAGATACAGGAGCTGTCCAGTCGGGAGCCCAACACAGCTTATCACGATACAGTATGATGAGGAGTATAACCATCTACAGTCCCAATCGAGTCATTCACCACCAAACTAAAGCTGGTTTATTGTAGAGATGAAAAACGGCAGGCATACAGCAGTTTAAAGTGACAGATTTGTTGTTTTATGTTTAACAGTGATGCTGGTTTCTGGCAGGGGTTTATCTACTGCGATGTAGTATTTGTTCATAAGCACTTCGCACAGACACAAGACCTGATATTACCATCTCCTCACAGTCTTGTTTGAGATTAATGGGAGACAATGCAGACACACAAATCATTTATTTAACTCCACTAGGGACATCTCACCAGCGTGTAGTGAAGATTGATGAAGATGCGCCAATTCATTCCGCGACCATCGAATTACACGCTCGCTGGCTGTTCCCCTCGCGTGCTGGACCGCCGCTTGGGAGGCGAAGAGGGAATCTCGGGGCCCGACTCCGCATTCCGCTGCGTTGAAGGGTCACGGGAGGTTAAAGGTCACATGGCCACCCTGCAATAGGGGAGCAGAGAAACCAATGAATAAGCCGACTCTGACAGGAGCGAAACTATCGGAGACGTTTGGATTCGCGGTGCATTTCTGTATCAGTTCTGCACTGCAAATGATCCCTGCATCTACATATATTTGGCCATATTAAAGGACTTAAAATGTAAATTTTTTTAATTCCCATACTTGTTTTAGGCAACTGTGTGTTTGACAAGTGGAATTTTCAAATTCCACAAGGAAATCTTGAAATGAGTCAAATTCTCTCACCTCATAGGCAGATTTTTTTGTCTAATGGTGTCAAAAATAGAATTAATTACCAGCTGCCATAGTGATGCTAGCATTGATTCAGTTGATCCGTGTGTGTGTGTGTGTGTGTGTGCGTGTGTCCCTCCTCACCACAAACTACAACAAAACTACACTAAAACTACTATGACATCTGTTTTGAGTATTTTTGCAGGTGTTTATATGTCTGTCTGTGTTCCTGTTTGTGGACAATATCTGTGAACACGATAGCATCATAATTTTATAAGCCACAAAACATTACAGGCGAGTAGTTGGGGTGAAAAGGAAGGCTGAGTTTGAAGATGGGTGTGGTCTGGAGTTCACGCTCACTGAACACGTTACAATGAAGACTGCTATACTGCAAACAATACCAGCATCACAGCAGCGGCTGGTGTGATGCCAAATAGTCTGTAGAGATATTCCTACAACTACAACCCCAATTCCGAAATAGTTGGGACAAAGTGTAAATTGTGAATAAAATCAAAATGCAATGACTTTCAGATTACATGAGCCAATATGTTATTTACAATAGAACAAAGATAACATTTCAAATGTTGAAACTGAGACATTTTACACTTTTATCCACAAAATGAGCTTATTTCAAATTTTCTGGCTGCAACAGGTCTCAAAAAAGTTGGGACACAGGCAAAAAAGGGCTGAAAAAGCAATTCACATATAAGAGGATCAGCTGAAAGAACATTTAGCAAGTAATAACGGTAACTGGCATCAGGTGTGTAACATGATTGGCTATAAAAGGGATGTCTTAGAGAGGCTGAGTCTCTCAGAAGTAAAGATGGCCAGAGGCTCTCCAACCCGTGAAGGCTTGCGTAAAAAAATTGTGGAATACTTGAAAAACAATATTCCTCACCGTCAAATTGCAAAGGCTTTGAAGGTCTCATCATCGACAGTGCATAACATCATCAAAAGATTCAGAGAAACTGGAAAAATCTCTGTGCGTAAGGGACAAGGCCGAAGACCTTTACTGGATGCCCGTGATCTTCGGGCCCTCAGACACCACTGCATCACTCACCGGCATGATTCTGTCATTGACATTACTAAATGGGCCCAGGAATACTTCAAGAAAACACTATCTGTAAACACAGTCCGCCGTGCCATCCACAGATGGCACTAAAAACTCTATCATGCAAAAAAGAAGCAATTGTTGAGCATGATCCAGAAGCACCGCCATGTTCTGTGGGCCAAGGCTCATTTAAAATGGACTGTAGCAAAGTGGCAAAGTGTCCTGTGGTCAGACGAGACCAAATTTGACATTCTTGTTGGAAATCATGGGCGTCGTGTCCTCTGGGCTAAAGAGGAGAAAGACCACCCCTCCTGTTATCAGCATTCAGTTCAAAAGCCAGCCTCTCTGATGGTATGCGGATGCATTAGTGCATATGGTGTGGGACACTTGCATGTTTTAAAAAGCACCATGAATGCTGAAAGGTATATAAAGGTTTTAGAGCAACATATGCTCCCCTCCAGACAACATCTATTCCAGGGAAGGCCTTGTGTATTTCAGTAGGACAATGCAAAACCACATACTGCAGCTATTACAACAGCATGGCTTCGTAGTAGAAGAGTCCGTGTGCTGAACTGGCCCGTCTGCAGTCCTGATCTTTCACCAACTGAGAACATTTGCCGCATAATTAAACGAAAAGTCCGTCAAAGGAGACCCAAAACTCTCCAGCAGCTGGAAGCCTGTATTAAACAAGAGTGGGATCAAATTCCAATGGCTAAACTCAAGAAACTTGTCTCCTCAATGCCCAGACGCCTCCACTCTGTGTTAAAAAGAAGAGGGGATGCTACACCATGGTAAACAGGCCCCTGTCCCAACTTTTTTGAGACCTGTAGCAGCCATCAAATTTGAAATGAGCTTATTTTGTGGATGAAATTGTAAAATTTCTCAGTTTCAACGTTTGCTATGTTATCTCTATTTTATTGCGAATAAAATACTGGCTGGTGTGATTTGAAAGTCATTACGTTTTGATTTTATTCACAATTTAAACTTTGTCCCAACTATTTCGGAGTTGGGGTTGTATAAAAATAAATATAATGTGAATAAGAAACTCATTTTTTGGCTCTTGTTTTATTTTACAACTTGCAAGACTATAGCTGATATATCCGCATTTCTCCTCCTGGGGCAGATTTTTCCGATCATCGTTCCTGAATCTCTTCCACTCACTGGGCAGCTTGTATTCTCACCTCAAGCGTTTGCCATTTCGGGTTCAGCCCTGTGGCTTGTACTCCTGTTCTGTACCCTTTACTTAACTCAGCAAAGCATCTCCTTGGCAGTCTTCTCGAAAATGTGCTATAGAAATAAAATTAAACTAAACTGAACTAACCAGTGTTCATGTCAACTCAAAACAAAACCTCACATTTCATCAGAAAACCCCCATGTTTTTGGATCCATGGCAGAGTTCCCACTTTTTTCAACAGGGATGTTTGAGGTCAGTACGCTAGACCGGGCCAGACTGCAGTGTATGACTGGGACACGATTATGCCAGAGGTTCAGGGCCCACAGGACCCGAAATAAGACCAGTATAACTGCCGGGTCCACAACCTGGCATTGCTCCTGGGGGGGTACGGGCCCCCTGTACAGGCAAACCAATGGTGAACAAGCCCCTTCGGATAAAAGCGTCTTTTGAATAACTGTCATGCAATGACTGAGCGGATGATGTTCAGGAATGACCAACTTTCTGCATCAAACAGAGGTGGCGACTAAAACAGCCCCGCTATATGTTACACTGTGCCGCTAGCTTAATGCTTATAGGTTCCGTTTTAATGCTCTATCTTTTGTGCAATTCCAAGTTAGCGTTAGTACAGTGGTCAGAGTTAATTCAAATCTATCAGAGTACATATAATTCCAATAAAGGCGACAAGTAGTAGACAAGAGTTGATTCACAGTAACATGGACATTGTACATTGAGAGCTTCTCTGAGAAAAACCTCAGCCTAAATAGCTTAAAATACAAACAAAAAAACAAACAAAAAAATATATATATATCCTTGTTCTGTCCCCTGAAAAAGCAGGCTTATAATAAATATTACAGTTCTGGTCTTGTGACCGAGAGCCTGCAGGTTAGATCCAGCAAACTGCAGTCAGAAGTGACGTGATAGCTGTGAGCTCCATCAGTCTACCTGCCACAGGTGACACCAGGTGCACCTACTGTGGGCAAAACAGAACTTTCCACCTCCGCGCTAAATCATGTGACGGGCAGAGTCATCCTAACTACTCTTTTTCTTAGCGGAAAAAAAAATCATAAGTGCCAGTTGCAGGCTTATCCCATCACCTGGCCTTTTCATAATCACGCGTACACACGCTCACACACGCCCACATGCGCACACACTGCAGCTGAAATGAGGTGGCTTCCTACAAATCTGAAACGCATCTTTTTTACATGTTCTTTACCCACATACAGTACAACCAGAAATTCCCCCAAATTTTTTCTGTTTTTAATGAAGAGGTGGGGAAAAAATGGCAGAATCTCCCAACCCCTCTGCAGTACCACCTGTTCGCTTAATAACTGGCTTTTTTTAGCCAAACGCTTCCATCATCCTGTGTTCTGCCCTCAAATAGAGCACCAGCAACACAGCTCAGTGTAGATAACTGTGCCACAACATACCAGTCACAATCTGTTCTTCATCTGCAAATATCCGCTGTTACAGAACTTAAGTGTTACATCAACCAAAGACAACTCAAGGCTATTATACCTTGCCTCTGCAGGCATGTATGTTTATACACACACACATACATAGACACACACACACACACACACACATTTACATTCATCAAGGTTTATTTATTTATATTTATTTATTTCCGTTTTATTTCAACAGGGTAGCCCTTTCAGTTAGGAAACTGCTCTTCCAAGGGGCCCTGCACAATAAAATAAACAAAAACATTAACCAAACCAACGAGTGACAAAGTGTAGAATACATAGAGATACATACTCATAAGGGGGGGAGGAATATACATACACATATATATATTTATATATACACACACACATACCTACACATATACAAACATACAGTGGCGCTTGAAAGTTTGTGAACCCCTTAAAATTTTCTGTATTTCTGCATAAATATAACCTAAGACGACATCAGATTTTCACACAAGTCCTAAAAGTAGATAAAGAAAACCCAGTTAAACAAATGAGACAAAAATATTATACTTGGTCATTTATTTATTGAGGAAAATGATCCAATATTACATATCTGTGAGGGGCAAAAGTATGTGAACCTCTAGGATTAGTGATTCATTTGAAGGTGAAATTAGAGTCAGGTGTATTCAATCAATGGGATGACAATCAGGTGTGAGTGGGCACCCTGTTTTATTTAAAGAACAGGGATCTATCAAAGTCTGATCTTCACAACACATGTTTGTGGAAGTGTATCATGGCACGAACAAAGGAGATTTCTGAGGACCTCAGAAAAAGCGTTGTTGATGCTCATCAGGCTGGAAAAGGTTACAAAACCATCTCTAAAGAGTTTGGACTCCACCAATCCACAGTCAGACAGATTGTGTACAAATGGAGGAAATTCAATACCATTGTTACCCTCCCCAGGAGTGGTCGACCAACAAAGATCACTCCAAGAGCAAGGCGTGTAATAGTCGGCGAGGTCACAAAAGACCCCAGGGTAACTTCTAAGCAACTGAAGGCCTCTCTCACGTTGGCTAATGTTAATGTTCATGAGTCCACCATCAGCAGAACACTGAACAACAATGGTGTGCATGGCAGGGTTGCAAGGAGAAAGCCACTGCTCTCAAAAAAAGAACATTGCTGCTCATCTGCAGTTTGCTAAAGATCACGTGGACAAGCCAGAAGGCTATTGGAAAAATGTTTTGTGGACGGATGAGACCAAAATAGAACTTTTTGGTTTAAATGAGAAGCGTTATGTTTGGAGAAAGGAAAACACTGCTTTCCAGCATAAGAACCTTATCCCATCTGTGAAACATGGTGGTGGTAGTATCATGGTTTGGGACTGTTTTGCTGCGTCTGGGCCAGGACGGCTTGCCATCATTGATGGAACAATGAATTCTGAATTATACCAGCGAATTCTAAAGGAAAATGTCTGGACATCTGTCCATGAACTGAATCTCAAGATAGGGTGGGCCATGCAACAAGACAATGACCCTAAGCACACAAGTCGTTCTACCAAAGAATGGTTAAAGAAGAGTAAAGTTAATGTTTTGGAACGGCCAAGTCAAAGTCCTGACCTTAATCCAATTGAAATGTTGTGGAAGGACCTGAAGCAGTTCATGTGAGGAAACCCACCAACATCCCAGAGTTGAAGCTGTTCTGTACGGAGGAATGGGTTAAAATTCCTCCAAGCCGATGTGCAGGACTGATCAACAGTTACCGGAAACGTTTACTTGCAGTTATTGCTGCACAAGGGGGTCACATCAGATACTGAAAGCAAAGGTTCACATACTTTTGCCACTCACAGATATGTAATATTGGATCATTTTCCTCAATAAATAAATGACCAAATATAATACTTTTGTCTCATTTGTTTAACTGGGTTCTCTTTATCTACTTTGAGGACTTGTGTGAAAATCTGATGATGTTTTAGGTCATATTTATGCAGAAATCTAGAAAATTCTAAAGGGTTCACAAACTTTCAAGCACCACTGTGTATATATATACACACTCACATATATACATACACACATCAAGGATTTCACATAAACATTTGCAAAAGAGCACAGATCAAAAGTAGAGGCAATTGTACAATTATATATTGAAATAACATATAAGACAAATACCAAGGTTTATCAATGGTTAAAATAAGTTATACTTAATTCAGGCCATAGATAAAAGTCGACAATATTTGAGCCCCTAAGAACCATACCGGGCCATCCCGCTCTTTTGCCGAAATTGAGTTGTGGTAGTCAGCATGTGCAGAAAACTGAGATCTACATTTCCTAACAGCCCAACCCAATCTGCCCACTTGGATTGTTAATACAAGCAAATGTCTTCTCTGCCCCTGTATATATGCACTGCACTGCCTTAGCCATAATACGCCATCCCACAACCTTCCCATAATTCATTGTAAACATGGCAGCTCGGTATCTCACTGATGAGGAGTTGCTTATTGTGATTGATGATGATGGTGAAGTGAAAGATGACAGAGACCCAAAGTTTGTCCCAAATGAATCAGAAGATTATGCTTCCTCCTCAGAAGGAGGTTGGTTTCAATTTAATGCAGCAGAAGGGCATCCAAAACCTGCACAAGAAGTGCATGTGCATGATTTTACATATCTTGAGTTTGTACCAAATGCAGTGTTTAAACTAGATGACTCTAGGTGCAGTGTTTACTCTGGCAACTTTGAGTCCCATTTTCTCAAAAGTACCCCAACATGGGTTGGCCCAGTATGGTTCTTAGGGGCTCATTTCTTGAATGACTGCAGAGAAGTTATGGATCGAATATATTGGTTAAAAAGTAAGTAGGTCATCTAACATGGAGAAACGTCTTTATGCCGAACACTCCATATTCCATGGTTTTCTGATAATTCTGACACCATCTTTCTCTCCAGATAAGAACAATGAGACCAGACTGAAATATTATCACCGCATCAGGTCAATTCAAATTCCAATTAGTTCACCATTATCTGGTACACGGAACAGTAATTTAACCCCTGATATTACCTCCATTTGGAAGTAAAGGGAGACTGTTGCAAAGGGCCAGTTACAACACGTTTTTACACCTTTCAATCTGCGGAAGGCGCTGACTGCGCAGGAATTCAAACCAGAGCAAACGAGGAGATGCACTTAGTTCTTGGGTGACAGCAATACCGCTCCCACCCGGGCAGTACAACGAAGATAATTTCTAAGAACAACACACATGTTCGAGTGTATTTATGAACTTCAGACCACTTCCTTTGCAGCGCGGACTTTGACAGCACGCCTGACTTGAAAACTTTGTAAGAGGAAACTGGTTCAAGCAGAAAGAGCCGTGTTGGTCTCTAATTCGATGTCTCACTTGGCCTCCACTGCAGAAAAATGTGTCTTAACAAATACTGCAGTGGTGTAATGAGATTTCAGAACTTACATTTTTTTTTCCACTGAAGAAGGATACCTAGGCATAGCATTTTTAGCTCAACGAGTAAAATAGTCTTACTCCACAGGGAAATCCTGAATGATTGACTGTCTCCGCACTGGAAATAGTTTTGCCTTATTTAGCTACAGACGAGTTCATTATAAATATAACATTACAATACTTACCCATACGGGAATACATTTCACACATGTTTTTTTGCAACGTAATAATCACAAGCTATTCGCCACATCAAAATAAAAGGGCAGTGTTGTGCCAATACTCATGTCGACGACAACCTAGCTTTAGCTTATAGCAGTGGCGGGGAACCCTGGTCATGAAGGGCCATAGCCCTGAATGTTTTAGACGTCTCTCTCCTCAAACACACAGAATTCACATGAATGATTGGTTATCAAACCTTTGATAGGTTACAATTATCTGAATCGAAAACAGGCTAAGTGATGGCTCTCCAGGAGCAGGGCCCCCTACCCCTGGCCTACAGTGACAAAATATGGGTAGATAAAATGCACATAAATTCAACTATTACATTTACAAATTATCCATGCCTTTTTCATTGGTGAATAAAGGGTCATGTGATCTCCTTTAAAACATGGTATTACCCTGAAAATTCTCCGTGCAACGATCAAAAGTGATACTGCCATGTGGTTTGACCAACGAGATCTATGGAGAGAAAAAAATTCCATCCAATCAGTGAGAGCGTACCGTCAGGCATCGTTAGCAGACGTAAACAAAACGGCGAGCCGTTTCACTGTGATTGGCGATCAGGAAAAATAGACATTTCTCAGCAATGCTGACTCGGCCAACACAAAGAAAGCTACATCCGTGGCTGTTAAACTATTCAAGGATTAGTTGTCCTTCAAAAGTAAACCTATAGACTTCAACTTGTAAATGTAGTAAAACAATTACTGACCATGAGTCGGGCAATATCAGATTTTATGGACCCAAAGAAACCGATATTGGCCGGTTTTGGTAACTGATAAATGTTTTGTTTGTAATTCTGCTCTCCACTAATAAAAGGGTTTGAGACTCTATGCTGGTTTCCCATTGAATTGTCCTGGACAAACGTTGCTGTCCAACCAATCAACCAATCAAAGGGGCGGCAGGAGAGCTCACACCTGCTCTTTACCTGGGGCACACCACGGATTCATTTCTCTGGGGAGTGGGAGACGAAAACACACACAAAGACAACACGCTGCATAACTGTCAGCTTACGGAGACAAACTCCACCCGACTCCCACTCACACATTCAATACACTCGACACAGAGCAGCAGGATGTGTTTGGATTCGGTTTTCACCTGACAGTACAGGGGAGAAAGCAAGAACCATGGCCTGGGGACTATACTGTAAGAGGAAAAGTTGATCGCATATTTAGCAAAGAAGCAGTAGAAATAAGATTCTTACTCTAAATGGAGTGGTAAAATTACATTGCAACTCACCAATTTTTGCTCACATTACACACAAACTAAAACATCTTTGAAGCTCAACAATTATTTCAGACTAATTCCCATTTTGTATTTTAGTCTCTCAAAATCTCACTTCTATTATTTTTTTGGCATAAAATACAAATAAAAATATCACCACTGACGAGCAATACCTTGATTCATTCCATGCTCATTTGACAATTGTGATAGAAAATCGCACCAATCAAGCAAACAGTAACTTACAATAAACTGATATTTAATAAATATTCTTTATACAATTTTAAGATTCTTGACACGACTAAAACTCGTACGACAGCGTGATGACAACTGCGTGGTCGTCACTCCTAGGTGCCTCTATTTCCACAATCGGCCCGTTTCAGAGGTGAGGGCTCACCAGATGGGATGTGCGTCGAGAGAGACGCTATTAATACAACGTGGCGCGGTGGCACGTGCTGCGTAACAACACCCCACGACTCCCCATCTTTAAGAGGCAAGTCCTGACGCACTACTTTCTCACGGTATTAATAGGCGCGTACAACAGCTGCGACACAAACTGCGACCTCCAGGAGAAGATTTGCCATGTGTCATGAGCCTTGAAAAGTGAAAGCTGAGCAGTGTTTATTCAAGCCCTTGCGAGGGTTTAACCAGACGCAGGTCCAGCCGTCTTTCAGGGGGCCATATTAAAATTTAGACAGGGTTAGACCAGTATGAGTTCTAAGGTTACGTGTCTACTTTATTATTTGCCTATCTAAACTAGTCTTAATTTTAAGATACTCTGCTAAAAGACAGATAAACTAGCGCCCGGCTAAACCTTTCAAAATTTGCACTACCTGATGTCCAAGAAGTCCTTACTTTTCATCATTTAAGTCTTAAGCAGGGGACATTCGCTCGCCATTTGGGTGACAAATCTGCTTATCCCATTGTCAATTTATAATGAGTCAAAATATCACACTTTATGGGTAAAATTGTCATCTTAATCTGCAGAAAAAGGACCAGAAATAATTTTAGTCTTAGGACTAAAATATCCAGGGCCACCGGGAGGTTCACAATAAAGATTTTCCTCTGATGTTCACGTTCACACCTGTCCCTCTGTATATATAGCAGGGGTGTCAAACTGGTCTATAAAAGGGCCGAGGCTGCAGGTTTTCAATCCAGCCAAGCAGAAGCACATCTGATACAACTAATCTAATCAACTGATCTCCTGCACAGGTTGTATCAGGTGTGCTTCTGCTCGTTTGGAATGAAAACCTGCAGCCTCTCGGCCCTTTTACGGACCAGTTTGACACTCCTGATCTTGGAGACTGGAATGCTTCGAGAGTTGTGGAAGAGGACTCCTTGGGGGTGCAATCCGGTGACACAGGCGAAAGTTAACTTTTTCAATCTCTTGTCTAATAAGAGGGACTCCTGAAAGAACGCCAACAACATTCCGTGCTACCTCGTGATTAAAATAGCAGAGAGCCTGTTTGGGAATCACACTTTTGCGTAAGGGGTTAATAAATCCCAGTCGGAAGAGTTTGTCAGGGCAAACTAGGCTTGTTCCGATCGGCGATCCGATCGTGTATTGGCGATTAAGAGGACTATCGACGATGTTTTTTTTTTCTTGCAGATTTTATAAAACACATACACACACGCTACAGCTGTGCAGCGCCACACCCATTGTGCTCTGGCTGGCTCAGCTGATCGGCGCCAGAGCATGTGAGCTGAGCAGAGGAATTCACAGGTCTGTTGTAGCGCTACGAAAACCATGGCCGTGTTCGAAACTGCGCTCTACGGTCTACATACACTATTCTCACTACACACTAGTCACACTCACTACGAACAAACCCTTCCTTCTTCTTCTTTGGAGTTTTATGGCTACTTACACACCAATTTGTGTAGTACCGCCACCTTCTGTGTACTATGAAATAATGATTTACGAACGAACCCGTTTGAGAAATGAATATTACCGAATGTTTTCTACTTATTAAAACCCCCTTAACATAACAATACGCAGAAGACCAAAAAGGGAAAAATTGTGCATTTGTTTTGAAGGGATTGAAACAGGATGTTAACCTATAGCCTCACTTTAGCCAACCTGAAATAGCAGTTTTCGACCCCCGACCGGCATTTCGCCATTATGCCTTACCTGGTGAAGATGCGGCCAGCAAGGAGACGATGGAGACAATCGGCCCGCTGTCTGCGTTAATAAACATTAACCCTATAAATAGTGAGATATGCACTGTACAAGGTTGTAGCTAAATAGCTAATTTCCACCCATAGGTGTAACTGTAAAACCAACCGTACCACCCAGCGGTGCTCATGCAGGAGACACAACCTGGGTTGCACAGACCTTTGTTTGTGTGGAAGTGAATGTGAGAATGATGCAGACTGCGGTGGCCCGAATGACACTGAGGAAAGTGATGAAGACCTGTGACAGCAAAAGGGTAAGTTCAGAGAATCTCCCTCCATGATTTCTTGCATGAGTTTTTTTTCTAGTGAAATTGAACATTCCTTGTCTCTATTCACCAGCCATTCATTAATATCCAGTTTCTTCTTTTATCCAAAACCATTGCCAGCAATTTCAGTGTCTCCACACTCAATCCCATATGATTGGACTGATCACTGAGAGACAACAGACCCGCCCTAGGACTCACTCTCCAGATCTGGACTTAAACTGGGATAGCCCTTGTAAAGAGTTTTATACCCAGATCCACTTTCTGTTTGATAAATCTGTTAGTTGGTGAAGATTGCTTCAGTTGCTTCAACGAAATTCAAGTTTTTGAGTTTTCGGGTTTTGAGTTTTCTGTGCCGATCGAGTCCCGACTGTTACCAGCCTATGGTGTAATAAATGTATATCACATTTATGTACAGATTATAGTTTTAATTTACCTTTTTCATTGTTTATATAATCATATGCAGAAATTTTAAGTATTTTGTCCCAGGACTTCTGACATGGGGTCAGTAAGGGGGATTAGAGTAACAATTTCCTTTTCCACTTCTTGGGGGCACCACAGCTTGATTCTGAGCATAATTTTGAAGTCACCATTGGATTCCCTGACTAAGAAAACAAAGGTTTGGCATGTTTAATTGAGTTTTTAGTGGTTTAGAGGCCAAGATAACTGAAATTCTGTATTTTATGGTGGCTATTTTGAAATTCCAAAATGGCCGCCATACAGGTGTCTGTGCAAGTGGCAACATTGGTTTTTGGATTCCCCAAGGTCTGCAGATTCCAAAAATGTATAGGTCAACAAATCTCAAAAAAATTCCCACAAAAGTACATTTTTGTACACAGTGACTATTATATGACAAGAAAACTTTTCTCTCGACATGCGAAGTACAGCGCTACAGAAATCAATCACCCTGCCCCGATTATACTTGCCTGTCTTTTATTCAATTGAGACATTTCCCCACAGCCTCAGATTCAGTTCGCCCATGAATACCCAGCACGCGCGGGCTCGGATGGCACTCGGTGTTTCCATCACTGTTGGGCAGGGTTTTCAGTATCAATGACGACCAGCGCAGACGGGGGGCAGATTGAAAACGAAAGGACTGTGTGGTGGTCGGTGGATTCAGAGTGCTGGTCGGGGAAAAAAACACCGGCCTTCTGCTATTCAAAAACTCGTGCCACGTACCTCGTTCGTTCCCGAATACACACCCAGTACTACGCACTTCCCGTATCACACAGAACAGTACCCCCTTCCAGGACCTGTCACCTACTTATAGGTTTGCAGGATCGCGTCATCATTACAAAAGAAAAAACCGATTCAATAATATCAATAACAACAACCATAGCAATTATTTAGGGTTCTTTTTTCCTAAGTAATCACAGTACATAAAACAGGAAGGATAATTTCATAATTGGATAAGTATAGGCCTATGTGCAACACTGTGAGCTCCTCCCATTCAGCACGCAGCTGCCGCAGCGCAGCAACAACGACCCCCCCACACACACACACACACACACAATGGCATCGTGTATCGGCGATCTCCCAGGGGGCAATTAGGGCGATCTGAAAATGTCAAGATCGCCCAACTCTAGTGCAAACTTCATTGGCTGTTCTCAGCTAAACCTCATAATTACCAAAATGACGTGAGGTGAGAGACTGTGCCATTATTTTTGATTAGGATACATTGCTGTACACATTATTATTATGAATACAGGCACGACAACAGAGGTGGTGTCTGGCATGACATAATGCAGAATGCCACCCATCTACTGAAACTTTAACTATATTCCCAATACTCAGTGGGACTCAAGCATTGCATCAGACATAGAAAACATTCACACCACATAAAATTAATGAACTGCAGATATGAAACTGTTTATTTTGTAATAATATTGTTAATTAAAGGTTAATATGCTGAGTGCTTACTGCTCGCAATCTGGCAATTTGATATACTGTTAGTGTCCAGTATTGGCAATCGCTTCACAATTCATTCTCCAGTATTTAAAGATAGGATTTAAGAAACATCCCCTAATAACACACCGGAAGCTGCTAGTGAATGTCACAGAAGCAAGCCAGTCCACCTGAGACAACATTATGAAAAAGCAATGCTTTATGAATACCAGAGAACAAGAAATATGTGTTCTTTTGAGTTGCACAAAGAGGAACTGCATTCCAGATGCTCCCTTCAGAAGTCAGCGTTACTTCAGCTGGCTGCTATTGCCGTAAGTGTAAGAAATCCGTCCCAGATTCCGAAGGATTCTTTCAGCCCTTACGAGTAGGTGTCTGATGTAAAATTCCGAAAAAAAAAGGACCTGAAACAAACAAGTGAGAGGACAAAAACAACATCTGTTTCCTGAAACTCGGAGAGGCGCCACATCAAGCACAGGCGAATGACTGGCATATCTAACCCAGAACCACTGCTTCTCAGCACTTTTTATGGGGATCCACAGCGCTGGAGGTATTCACTCGAACTCTGTAAACACAGGCCTCACTGAGCCGCAAATCAGCAGACAGACTATCATTTCAGCTAAACTAAGAATTCAAGCCGAATGAAAACCAAAGAGGATGGTAGACTGGGAAGTAGGCACGGTGAGCACTGAAATACATTAAGTGAGCACCATGATTTATCAGACAGGGATACTTTTTTTGTTATTTTGATTCTGCTGGGCAAGTCAATCACCGCATCTCAATCCAACTGAGTATGCGTTTACAGGCCAAAGAGGACACTGAAGGCCAGAAGTACCCTAAACAAGCAGGAACTGAAGATGGCTGCAGTACAGGCCTGGCAGAGCATCACCAGGGAAGATACACAGAGTCTGGTGATGTCCGTGTGTCACAGACTTCAAACGGTCATTATATGGAAAGGATACGTGGTCAGTAAGTGAGTATTGTACTGTGCAGTAATGCAGTAATGGGAGACTGAACAAAATGAGCTGTTATTTCTAAACAGTTCTTCTGATATGGATGAAAACACCATCAAATTAAAGCTGACAGTCTACACTTCAACCTCTTTGTCATTGTATCCTTTCTATAACCCCAATTCCAAAATAGTTGGAATGAAGTGTAAATTGTGAATAAAATCAAAATGCAATGACTTTCAGATCACGAGCCAATATGTTATTTACAATTAAACACAGATAACATTTCAAATGTTGAAACTGAGACATTTTACATTTTTATCCACAAAATGAGCTTATTTCAAATTTTCTGGCTGCAACAGGTCTCAAAAAAGTTGGGACACAGGCAAAAAAGGGCTGAAAAAGCAGTTAATATATAAGAGAATCAGCTGGAAGAACATTTAGCAAGTAATTAAGTTAACTGGCATCAGGTGTGTAACATGACTGGCGATAAAAGGGATGTCTTAGAGAGGCTGAGTCTCTCAGAAGTAAAGATGGCCAGAGGCTCTACAATCTCTGAAGGCTTGCGTAAAAAAATTGTGGAGTACTTTAAAAACAATGTTCCTCAACTTCAAATTGCAAAGGCTTTGAAGGTCTCATCACTGACAGTGCATAACATCATCAAAAGATTCACAGGAACTGGAAAAATCTCTGTGCGTAAGGGACAAGGCCGAAGACCTTTACTGGATGCCCGTGATCTTCGGGCCCTCAGACGCCACTGCATCACTCACCGGCATGATTCTATCATTGACATTACTAAATGGGCCCAGGAATACTTCAAGAAACCACTGTCAGTAAACACAGTCTGCTGTGCCATCCACAGATGCCACCTAAATCTCTATCATGCAAAAAGGAAGCCATTGTTGAGCATGACCCAGAAGCGCCACCGTGTTCTGTGGGCCAAGGCTCATGTAAAATGGACTGTAGCAAAGTGGCAAAGTGTCCTGTGGTCACTTTGGACGAGTCCAAATTTGACATTCTTGTTGGAAATCATGGGCGTCGTGTCCTCCGGGCTAAAGAGGAGAAAGACCACCCCTCCTGTTATCAGCATTCAGTTCAAAAGCCAGCATCTCTGATGGTATGGGGATGCATTAGTGCATATGATGTGGGACACTTGCATGTTTTAAAAAGCACCATGAATGCTGAAAGGTATATAAAGGTTTTAGAGCAATATATGCTCCCCCCCAGAGGACACCTATTCCAGGGAAGGCCTTGTGTATTTCAGCAGGACAATGCAAAACCACACACTGCAGCTACTACAACAGCATGGCTTCGTAGTAGAAGGGTCCGTGTGCTGAACTGGCACTGGAACTGTAAAACTGTCCGCTTAGTACACCCTTCGTATCACACAAATGGGCTCCAGCCCCAGACTGTCTGACAAGAACCCCCCACACACACACACACACACACACACACACACACACACACACTCACGCATTTGCCAGGAATCGTGGCACTACGGACAGGCAGAGGCCTGGCATTAACAGTGAGTGGCTCAGTGACAGCAGGGCATTAGCTGTGTCATTAGTTGACTAGAGACACAGATTTGATCCAAGATGGAGGACTGCACACCCCGTGTAACAGTTCTTAGCACCCCATATTCTACTGCCAAACAGCGAGAGACAGCCAAAGCAGGCTAAGATTTCTATCGATCTCATTTTAAGCCCAATTCAAGCGCATTAACAGTAATAAATGGGGAAAAAGCACCAAACATTCATCCATTTCAATAATAAACAGCCTTGTTTGCACATTATGAGTTACCATGTTACGCCAGGCCTCCCAAGGTCGAATAGTACTTCCCAATTCAAGTCGTCTGCTTAAATTCATACGGCAAACATCAATTGATAAAGATTTACTAGAACCTTCAGTTGAGAATAGAGACGATACCTTTAGTTCCAGTCCAAAAGACAAGCGTCCCATTGCATATGTAAGGAAATGTAGTTCCTACCACTCCACTCACAGCCTTACTGGTGAACAGAAGTTCAGACGTGCAATGTCACAGAATGACTGCATTCTACACTTACAGTACAGTGTGTACGCATTTACACTGACGCAGTACAAAAATAACTAAAATTCCTACATGGTTCGTACAATGTGGATGCAGCCCAAATACTCAAATGAAATCAATTTCTAACATACTGACACCCATCTTCTTTAAATCCAGCGGAATACAGCTACGCAAAGCAAACATAGTGTGACTGTCTATAAAATTTACGGACTGCACCGTGTCTGGATTCCGTGCAGACTGTTCATATTGCCTCTAACACAGGCAGGCAACATGTTGGATAAATGTACTTGCTGCCATGACTGCCTGAATAGTAAACACCTAGGGCAACAGAATAAAATTGTGTTGTCCATCAATGTAAAAATATGACTTTGTATATAATACATAACCCAAAATTGTTGAAAACTTTTCGCACCTCTTGTAAACAGCCTAATGAGTTAGCAATGAGGAAATCCAAGCGGAGTAAAGTTTCTAGAATTTACAAGAATATTCCGTGGTCGACAAAATGACAAAATGGAGACATCACAGCTCAAAAATGAAAAATAACTTAATCTTGAATTTAAAGTAAGACAAGATGCCTCTATGCAGCATAAATCATATCTAATAAGAGGCAGAGATCTGAATTTTAGCTTGACTTGCAAAGGTTGCGGACAAATATCAAAAAGTAGCCTTCAAACTTTGGTATTCTTAAAAGGATGGGAACGACTAAGTCTTGAGGAAAGATGGGACCAAAATGAATAGATAAACAAATATGAAAAAATGGATAAAAATAATAAAAAATAAATAAATAAATAAAAGATTTATATAAGACAAAAAAATAGATGGATAAAGAAAATGGCCTTTTGCTTTCCTCCTAGCCTTTCGCATTAAATATTGAGCAATCATGGTAGGCTAAATAGGTATAGATTGCTGGGGATGTAAAACATATGAGTCCATACGGTGCCTGTGTTTGCTGCCCGTCCTCTGGTGTTTGCTTTATGCCCGGTATGACAGTCTTTGACCCAGTTTTGGTCATTACTATGATGATTACTTTTCTCTTTAGTCATATCACTATAATATGAATTTAACCTCTATAATTCTTTAAATTGTGTTGTTTATTTTGTTTTGTTATTATTATTATTTTTTTTTTTGCTTTGATTTGAGGGGATTTTTGATTTGGCTAACCACCCATCTCTACATAGTCTGAATTATGACAATAATATTGGTGTATGAGCACATGTTGGTATGTTTATGTATGTATGAGTGTATATGCACTGTGTTATCACTGGTATGTTTGTGGTGTCTCAAGGTTGTGATATGTATTGGTATATAAATAATAAAAAAAAAGGTTGCGGACAAACCATTAATGACATTGAACAACAAAGACGTTGTACACTGCTCAACAGTAATGTTTCTGCAGAACAACATGAAAAAAGATCCACAATATTCATATTCCATTTTATATACCGCAGAACAATTCAATACTCAGCCCTCGACTACAAAGCCAAACTGTTGCCAAACTGTTCGTTTAGAGAAGAGTAAATGTTAGTAGCAATTAGCCAGTACAATAGCTCATATTCATATACTAAAAATACAAACAAACAGGTAGAATGTGTCGATTTAGAATTTATTTTAACCGGCCATCCCTATTACATATTCTCAAGTACACAAACTGTGTGTTATTGAATAGCATGACAGGCTAAATCATCAGGATTTGATTCAAAGCGCATTTCTCATTCTATCATGTTTAAGAAAAGAATATCATGCAGTACATATGAAATATCCATGTTAATGATCTTGCGAGCAATATGCAAAGGAATAACCTACTTGACAGAAATCTTATATTTAAGAGTAATGTAGTATTAACAAATATATCATAATAGTACCTGCAATAATATTCTCTGAAATTCTGTAATAAACACAATATTTCCAGAGGAGGAATAACAGGTGCACCGCTGATCGTATGAATTTGGGGGATGGGCAGGCAGATTGAAACGTGTTAGCTAGAGAGCATTTTACCTTACAGAATTCAATTATATCAATAAGCCACAAAATACATTTTACTAGAGTTAATCACCAATGCTATTACATGTATCTGTAATAATCTACACTTATTATCCCAAATGAAGGTAATTCTTTAAAGTTCAGTGTGCCATCTATCATTAATAAACTAATGCAATTTTATATCATTATATTATATTTCACAAATTAATATCAAAATTGAGCCATCAAACATTCTAATACCTTTCAAATATGATATTAATACAGAAAAGCAACTTAGCGCAGCTCAAATAGGCAACGGATTTTCTTGCATCCCCTTGATCATTAATAAACAAAACATCCTGGAAGGGAATTGAAGGAATAAAAATTAAAATAAACCTTACCAATTCATCGAATTTCCCCACTTCTAATAACTGCACTTGGGGAGTATTCCACATCAAGAGTTGGAAAAATTTTTGAGGGCACAATAGCGTACTTCTGCATGCTACTAAATCTCGACGTCTTTCCATGTGCTCGGAGCATAGAGTCAGATGCGCTGCGTGACGTCATGGGTTAGACTGGCTGCCAGCAACACGGAGAGCCTGTCAAAAACTCCGCAGCGCAAATCACAGTGCGCAGGCGACTGCGAGGAATGAGAAACCGCGCTCTACGGTCTACATACACTATTCTCACTACACACTAGTCACACTACACGCTACTCACTACGAACGCACCCTTCCTTCTTCTTCTTTTGAGTTTTATGGCTACTTACACACCAATTTGTGTAGTACCGCCACCCTCTGTGTATTATAAAATAATGATTTACGAACGAACCCGTTTGAGAAATGAATATTTCTGAATGTTTTCTACTAAATAAAACCCCCTAAACCTAACAATAAGCAGAAGACCAAAAAGGGAAAAATCGTGCATTTGTTCTGAGGGGATTGAAACAGGATATTAACCTAAAGCCTCACTTTAGTCAACCTGAAATAGCAGTTTTTCGACCCCCCGACCGGCATTTCGCCGTTTTGCCTTACCTGATGAAGATGCGGTCAGCAAGGAGAAGACAGAGACAATCGGCCCGCCGTCTGCGTTTCATCTGTACGCTTATGAATTTTGAATTTTCCTAAGAGGTAAGATACCATTTTAAACAAGTTTCTACTTTCACTCAGCTTACTTACTCCCGGTGGATGATGTGAACGATGAGAGTGAAATGTTAGCTTGGCTTCAACCAAAGAACAATTGTAAGTATCAGAATACTGAATGACTATGAAGAGAGTATTCTTTAAATTATCATCTAATGTTAATTCTCATGCATTATGTTTTATCATCGTATTTCTATTTGAAACATAACTTAAACCCAAAACAGCTACGGGTATGGAGCAGAACTCGCCAAATGCTCTACAAATGAAATTGGAGGGAAAAAGTAGCCCACATTCACAACTCATATTAACCCTTTTGCGCAGGTATAGACACCTGCGTCCATGAATAGCGAAATGTAATGGCTAAATTAATTTTGTAATTGAATTTTCAAATGTTTTACTTCAATGGAACAATTTTGGCCAGTATCTGCAATACAACTACTGAGTGATGAAGCATTAAATAAGCTCTTGCACAATAGGAAAAAAATTTTGCTTTATTTGTATTATGCATGAAGGGAAACATTTGAGCTCATAGATATATTGAAATAAAAATAATAAGATGGCAAATGTGAATTTAATCTTTAAAAAACAGTCATTATGCAATAATTTCATAGAAATATTCCAATGAGAAATTTAATAAAATACTTCAGTCACTTTAAAGAAAAGTTCAATAAATAATTAAATTATCATATAATTTAAGAAAATGGTTCTATAAATAATTGCGTGAAATAGTTAAATAATTTCATATACATTAACAACAGTTAAAACATTCTACACATAGTCCAATAAATAAGTTTAAATATTGTCCTTTACAGGTGGGTTCGAGAGGGCCATACTGCAGGGTGAATCCCCATGGTCCCCTGTTGCGCCTCTATATTGAGGGAGGTGACCTGTGGAAGGACTTCCGCCTATCAAGGTCATCGGTGGAGAGCCTTATCCGTCTCCTGGGAGAGAACAACCATGGATGGGGGAAGTCGATAGAGGTGCTGGTGTTTGTGTACTGGCTGGCTTGTGGGAGGTCCTACCAGGTCGTGTCAGAGGCCTTTGACATTCCCCGCACCACATGCCATGACATGATCCAACCGGGACAGTCAGGGCATCCAGGGGGTTTTCAGGAGGCTCATCTGCTTCCCCACCCCTGAAGAGCTGGAGGAGATTGGAGCTGGGTTCCAGCAGCTGTCTGGTTCCCCAGCCTTTGGGTGGGTGGCAGGGAGCATTGATGGCTGCCCTGTCCACATTGTTCCACCTGGGCGGTTTGCAGCGGACTATTACAACAGAAAGCTGTTCTACTCGGTCCAGTTCCAGGCCATCTGCGACCACAAGGGTTGCTTTCTGGATGTGGTGCTGGGCTTCCCTGGCTGCGTCCATGATGCCCGGGTCCTGAGGTGCAGCCCCTTCTATGTCCACCGGCTGTACCCACCTCCTGGATGGTGTCTGCTGGGCGATGGCGGATACCCGTGCTTGGCAGAGCCCATCTGCCAGATGACGCCATTCCGGGAGCCTGTCCGGAATCCTGTGGAGGGCAGGTACAACACCAGGCTGTCCAGGGCACGGTGCTTGGTGGAGAGTGCATTTGGGGTCCTCAAGACCAGGTAGCCCTCCATTTTCCTGAAGGCACTGGAGGCGAAGGTGGAGTTTGTGCCTGAGGTCATCTGTGCCTGTCTTTTCCTGCAAAACGTCTGCCTCGGGAACGGGGACGTCTTGGAGCCTGAGGTCGAAGACGAGGATGACGGGGATGATGTTGAAGCCCACGAGCCACTCCAGTGGTCTGGGGACACCCTCAGGGGCAGACTTGCAGCATCGGTGTCTGCTCCTGATATTCCCATTGCAGTGCTGCAGGAACATGATTATTGTTGGGTTTTTTTTTTTTGGTTTGTGTTTCTCTGACCCGGGAGTTCTTTGTTCCTGATTTATCTCAAATGTTAAGTGTTATTCAACCCTGGTGTACATAGTTGGATTACAGTTCTTTTACTATTGCCTCATAAAAATCCAACCCCTCGTCTGAGTCGTAAGAGGTGGAAACAGGTAAAGTACAGGACTGCCAGGCAGGGCGAAGTATGGTGGGTGGTTTAACCACCCGGGCCAATACAGTAACCATGAAGGCCTGTCTGGATCTACCTGGAAACGCGCTGGCTAACAGGGCTCTGGTAAAACTCTGTGGACCAATCACCTGCTTAGCGATTAAGTTATGATTACAAAAACATTCCTGGAAAACCTATAGCTAAGTGTGGAAGTCAAAGGTCTCTCCCTCAAACATGGTGCTGTTTTTTTCTCTCACGCTAGGTTGTTATGCATCATCAGACCAAAACAATGTAAAAGTATATGAAAACCCACAATACAATAAACCAGCTGGTCACAACTCTAATATCACTTGTTGTCTCTTACATTTTCATGATCTCTTGCAAATCGCCAACCCTGCCTTTTTCCCTCAACTTTATTAACTTTTTTCCATTCAGAACAGAATTATACAAAAAGTATTTCATTTTTACATTTCGACTAAGCTCAGGATCCCCATCATCATCGTGTTTCTTTTGTGTTGACTGTAGTGCATACGATTTTTCAACTCACTTTATATTTCTGTTTGAGGTTCTCTCATTTCTGTTTTATCCACCCTGGCTCCACCTTACTCTCCAGGCCATGTTCCTTTATGAACATTCTACAGAGACATAACATCGGTGACATTGACATACCTGAATATAAGCATTTACTAACGGTGCAATACTCAGAGAAAATTATTTACATACTGAAATCCTCTGACCGCCGCATTGCGCCTCCCTGTGAAGAGCGCCTCATTGCTGGCTCTCCAGGAGATGAGGCACCCTGTATCTTCATCTTTCCCCGTTAAGAAACGAACAAACAAGCAAGATGTGCGTTGTTAGATCCAACATTTTACACGGATTAATCATCAGAAGTCCTCACTTACACGCCCGTAACAACTGCGGTGTTATAAGCCCATTTTGGCTACTTTGGCTAACGGCCCGATTTATGTAGCTATATGCCAATGCTGACAGAATATAACCAGGCGGTAACGTTCTTTACAACAGAATAATACGTTCAATACACCTTCAGCTGAATATTATTTTACCATATATAAACCGTATTACAAGATCGGTTGACAGCATTTAAACATTTTACTCACATTTGTATTGATGCTGCTGCTGGCTGGTGCCGGCGTCGCCTCCCATGAATTCCACAATTTTGCAGTTAAAGTTGCTTCTTCTTATTATACCTCAGCGATTTTTATCTGGCGGTGTACGTTGCGTTGCATCTTGGACAATTTATGTATGAGGAGTGCACTTAAGATGGGCCCACAAAATATCTGCCAGATCTAGTATATATCCGGGAACTTTTCGTGGACACAAAATCACTCCCCACGCATAAGTGAACACCCTACCTCAAAGGTGGGCAACGAGGGCCTTCTCACACCAACTTCTGGCCCTTAATTAGTTGATGGTCTAAATTAGCCAAACCATTTATGAAATCTGACATTTCTGCTGTATTTCTTTAAATAACAATGATTGACCACGAAAGACTGTTCTTGTCTTCCTTCATAAAACATTTTTCTTTGATCTAATCATTGGACAAAAATTTATATTTGTGCATGCAACCAATTAAGTCAATAAGACAGGGTAATTGATAAAATAAAAACCTGCATACACACCGGCCCTCCAGGACCGGAATTGCCCCCCCCTGCCCTACCCTACCCTACCCCCTAAATCTGACGTCATCGGTAGTGCCAGCAGTGCCAGTAATAAGTTAGTGAGCGGTTTCAAACAGTCGCAGTCTTGAATGAAAGTGCCAAACATCAAAGGGCATGAGAAATGCTTCCGGAAAAAAAACTTGATTGACATCAGTATTTTTCGGCGACATGCTGCACGGAGCAAAGTAAAGGACTACAGAATCGTCTCCTATTAACCAATTAGGTTACTCTTATCCTGTCCCTGTTTACTTTGCTCAATTATCAATCAAACAGGGGATTCCCTTATTTGCTTTGCTGAATGAGTAGAGCTGTTTATTAAGATAGCATGTTTGATTGCCACATTCTGAAAGCTAAATGGCCATAGAACAGCACAGATTTGCATGAATGTGTACTTGGCCATTTTGTGCCATTGTGATAATTTACATCTCACATTCACGTTTATCCGCTTTACAGAATGTTTTCCACCTTGTGTATTTTTTAGACGCTTGAAATCCAGGGTGATCTGAAAATAAATCGTTTTATTTTTATTTTATCATTATAGATCTCCTAAAAATACTACAATGAGAGATGAATACCAGCGTTGGTATGTGGCGATGTTGAACGAGGATTTTTTTAAAGTGTGATAAGACCATTTGCCGTCATGGGGTGTGTAGGCAGTCGCGTGTAATTTCTTGAAACATAGGCTACACACCTGAAGCGGCTTTAACGATTTAAAATGCCATCGGGAAGAAGCCTGAGTTTAGATTTTGCTAATTGCAGGTGCTCCACCCTTCCCTAAATCTGCTCCCGTGTAGGCTACTTGGCCTGAATAACAATCAAGCAATTTAGCCAGTAGCCTGTAACGATTAAGATTTGATGGTGAAAAGCAGACAAATCTAACTGGGCTACAGTGTTAGATTGAAAGAATGCCAATAATTTGAATCTTCCGCTGAATTACATCTCTCATTGTAGCATTTTAGGGCATTATTCAAGATTAATTTAAAACAGATTTGTTATAAGATCGCCCTGGATTTCAAGCGTCTAAAAAATACCCAAGGTGAAAACATTCTGAAAAGCAGATGAAACGTGAATGTGAGATATAAATTATTACAGTCGCATGAAATGGCGTGGCAATGGCAGTCGTGTTCATGCAAATCTGTGCTGTTCTATGGCCATTTAAATTTCAAAATGCAGCAATCAAACAGGTTGTCTTAAAGCAGCACTATGTAGTTTTTTCACTCTCAAATATATATTTCGAAGATCATTCTGGTGATACATCAACTCACAATAGGTTGAATGACACCTTTGTCATGGCTCGATTGCGCCTGCATCGCCTTCACTGACACTATGTAACTTTGGGTTTTGGGTAGGAACCCAGGCCATCCAGGCCCAAAAAGAACTACAAACTTACTTACTGCTTTACGGCATACATCGCACAACCCCCCTCCCCCACCTCTCTCAAGACCAGCGAGCGACTGTAGAATGAAGCAGAGTTGGAAGTGGTGGTAATGGCTGAAGCAGCGAGGAAACCGAAGAAGGCAAAGGTGTTGTCGGAGGAGACATTTCAAAGAAAACGCGAAAGCAATAAAATAAGAGCCAGGACTAGGGTCAACATTGGACCGGCTTTCACTCGCTGGCGAGGGCTGAAAGAGGAAGAAGGATGTCCGACTTGGCGTTGTTGTTGTTTTGGACAAGTAAGTTCAAATTGTTACCTTAAAGAGGAACTATGTAAGTTGGTAGGAAATTGCTCACTTTTTCGTTGGTTTGGTGGTTTTTTTCCCTCTACGCGCCTCCCCCTATAGTTCCAGTGTGCAAATTTCACACTACTGTTGTAAAAATCTCACCGCAACCACCTCCTCCACCCCCCAGTCCATGTGCATTTGTTTACAACGAAGCCAGCGAGAAGGCAGTCCTGAAGCGTTGTCTACCGAGGTTTGTAACCATATATATCACAAGTTTCACGTTGTATATCTGTCATAAACAAAACAATTATGGGAAAAAGTAAAAGGCTAAGGATAACTGCGGATTTTTTGTTTGTTTTCTGAGTTTTTTTTTCCTCAGCACCGCTATTTATCAGACGTGATGTTTTCGAAACACACACTTCTAACGAATCTTGAACTACACAATGTAAATAGCGAACTGCATAAAACTCACTAAACCTAGATTCGGCTGACGAAGTTATGTGGCTCATAGTAAAAGTGCACTCCTGGGGCAGAAACAGGATGATGTAGTTAAATAAATAACAGCTATGTGACAAACAAACGTGTTTACCGGTAACTATGCTAATATCTCTGCTAGCAAACAAGCATCAAGCACCGCTCATACAATAATCGCGCAAAGGCCTTTACAAACAACAGCAAACATGAAGAGTGGGCAACGACATGAATACAAGGAATACATACATTTTTTTTCAAGAACGATACTTACAAAGCCTTAACAGCAACAACGCCAGGTCGGCATCTGATTTGCATGCTTCTTTCTCCTTGAGCTCTCTCCATTCTGAAAAAGCTCGACCAAGATTGACTTGTGTCTGACTTCTCGCTCGGTCAGACGCTTGTTTTCTTTTCCTTGCCTCCTCTGACAACGGCCACCTCTTCTTTTTCGCTGGCTCCGCCATCGTAACACCAGTGAAGAGAAGCTGTCTTCCTTTTATTACTAGCCGGGGAGTGTTTTTGTCTCGTACTGTAAAGCAGTTCGTCGCGATAGCTCCATCCAGCGCGAGATTTGGGACACCGGGGCAGTGGACCTGATCTTGCAAGGTCGGTTTTCAGCTAAGATAATTGGGGAGCGGGCAGATAAGCCCCATTCTCCTCATAACAAGTCGCTTAACCATCACAGTGACTCTGAGGCACAATAATTACGGCCGAAATCCTGCATAGTTCCCCTTTAATCCTTCATTCTAAATTTTGTTCTAGTGCGTTTGAACTTGCTTTGTGTCGGGCTGTGTCATTGAAATCATCTAGTATCCCGTTTATGCTCAGTCAAATAATCATCTGCGGCGATTTATCTATCTAGAAGGTATATGACATGCTAGCTAGTTGTCATGCTATCGCAAGCTGGCAGACATTGCTAAACTAGTCGCCAGTCGAAATGTTTGATCATAAACGTGTACTTCACTCCCGTGTAGAGTACTAAAGGTAGAAGATTTGTTGTGTTTTATTTCGGAAGGATAAGGTAATGATCTGGCTTGGCATGTACTCATGTCACTTCAGGGATTTTCTGCCTAATTCCCTGCTGCCCTCTTGTTTTATTGCACAAGCTAATTGGTTCTGTGCATGACGATTTTGTGGTCGGATTCTACTAAGGGACTGGCTATTCGAACAGCGACTGTGCATGTAAGCAACGTCCACTCACTTCTTAGCAGAGCAAAAATGAATTGATGCCGGTTAGGGCTAGGATTAGTAGCAACTGTGCATGTAAGCGACGCCAACTCGCTCACTTGCAGAGCACTGCGGAGCAAATGACTATAATGATAACCATAACGATTTGAGCATCAACACTGATGAACAATATTGTTGCGTAAACAGTGATGTTGTGCGTTCTAGCTGTGCCAGAGCCCTTTTTTCTCTGTGATGTCATCTGCTGTGTTGAATGAACGCAAAGCCCTGTAAATTCCGATGGATTTCGATTAGCGGTCGGTTTCTGCATAAAGTCGCTCTGAAAGTGACCGCAATGATGTCGTTTGCCATTATCATTGCCGTTATAGTTGTAGTGTGGACTTCGCTGGTGTCGTTGGCTTGTCAACAAATGCATGTGTAGACAGATTTTATGGCAGTTGTTACAGACAATACCGTTTATCAACTGTAGGGGGACACCGCGAGCGAATCCGGAGTAAACTACATAGTGCTGCTTTAATTAACAGCTCTACTTATTCAACTTAAAGAGTAAACAAATCCGCCATTTGACTGCTAATCAAAGAAAACGGGAACAGGTTTACTTTTCTTAGAGTTGCCTAATTAGTTAATAGGAGACGATTCTGTTTTCATTTGCTTGGCTCCTTTCAGCACGTAGCCGAAAAATACTGTCAGTCAAGTTTTTTCCGGAAGCATTTCCCAAGCCCTTCGATGTTTGGCACTTTCGTTCAGGACAGCATGGGGGTTAATAAAGGAAAAGGGAAAGCGCGGATGTTCGTCCCATGGTAGCAGGTGGTGTTACTACGCTTCAAAAAATAGCCTGTATATATAGATAGGCTATTTTTTAAAGTGTAGTAACATCACTTGCTACCATGGGGCGAACATCTGAGCTTTCCCTTTTCCTTTATTAACCCCCGTGAACGAAAATCATCGAATCCCAGTTTCCCCGACTTTCAAGCAGAGGTGTACAGAGACATCTGTGGACACTGGGTGCATCTCAAAGCCTAGGCTGCATCCTTCGAAGGCAGCAGTTTTAGGGGTCGTCACTCAATTGCATCCGACAAACTAACATCTAGGGTTAGGAATAATATTAAATTTAGGGTTAGGCTTAAGTTTGGGGCTAGGTTTAGGGTTAGGGGTCAGAGGGGTTAGGGAAACCTGAGATGACTCATTTAAACCAAGGCTGTTTAACGGAGATGCAATGATGTCATGTCAGTTTGGCGGATGGAATTAAGTGGCGACCCCTAAAAATACAGCCTTCGAAGGCTGCAACCTCCGCTTTGAGATGCACCCATTATGTGCACCTGTCTATGCTACTTTCTGCCCTCTGCTTGGAGGACGTGCTCCACACAAGCTTAGTAAATTAAACGAAATTCGCATCACACGGACCGTGCGGTATCTGCAGACTTGGATAGAATAATTTCAGCTTCAGTCGTGCTGCAAGCAGACCGACAACTTCCATTTGTGGGCACTTGCACTCATATGGTGTAAACTTCACTGCATACGTTTGGTTACATGACAATATATACCAACAGAGAGCATTGAATGTGCTGTGTTTTTAATCAGCTCATACCCCGGGCCGCTCATATGATTTCAGCTGAATTTTACCAACTGAGAGTATTACCAGCAGTGTTGGGGTCAATTTTGTTTTACCAATTCAACTTCAGTTCCAAATAATATATTCCAGTTCTAATTCCATCCCTCATTTATCAATTCCATGTCTAATTCTAAAGGCCTTTGCACACCAAGTCCGTTTTTTTCGTATGTGTTTTTTTAATCCATCATCCGATAAAAATCGTTTCGCACAGAAACCTTGCACACTGAGTCCGATGCGCTTTTATTCTATTTGTTGCGAAAATTTGCAATATGAGACAAAATGGTGTCATCGAGCAGTGAGGATGATTTTGTAGTCTTGTCGTTTCTTCAAAAAAGAAAAAGAAAACAGGAAGTGGCTATATCTACGGCGCCGTACACGCTGATTCGGGGCTATATTTACGGCGCACGTGCGCACTGACATGTCTTCACTTGTGTTGGCAGCTTCCAAACTCAGCACGCTGAACTGCGGTCTACGGCGGAGTGTTTGTTTTTAGGTAGTTGCTACGGGTATGGCAGTTTTCCAATGCATTTCAATGTAGAGAGGTACGGCAGTCCCAATTTCAAACCCTGCCCTAACCTAACCCTGACCCTAACTGTAACCCTAACCTTAACCCTGACCCCTAACATAACCCTTCCCCTAACCATAATCCCTAATACTTATCCTAATCCCTTGAAATCGACTGCCGTAGCAAAAAAACGGCTGTATCTCTAGACACTACATTGTTTATAATACAAACTCAGCCCGCTTTCGCACAAGGTACGATTGTTCGGTACCGTGCCACAGTGCGATGGTCCCCTCTCCCCGCTGGTCAGCTTTCTCACTAGCAATATCGTACCATACCCAAGTACACATATGTCACAATTCCAATACAGCGCGTTGCAGTATGCTCCTAGGTAGTTTTAAATGGGGAAATATACAGAAAGGAGTAGTTAACTCTTGCGTAGAAAGAATTCCGTATCCAATCTCGCTTTTTTTCTGGCTTTTTATTTGCCAGTACGATTTTAAAAGGAGGCGCCAATATGTTTTGGGGGATTTTATTACTGAGAAGGGACTTTAGAATATTAAAATCCCAAATGCATGTTGCGCGTGCCCTAGCAACCCGGTGTGTCATCACTCAGTAACATGGCACGTATAGCAGCACAAGAAATTAAACTCGAAATTTTCTTGACTGCATTTCAGTGGCTAAATCATCAAAATTGCTCCCTACAACTGTCAAACGCAAGTCCTTCATCTTGGATTTGCACGCATGCCCACTCCAACTTACTGTAAATATAGCCCCGAATCACCGTTTACGGCGCCGTAAATATAGCCACTGCCAAGAAAATATTGGGTCCATCCAATCCTCAGAAGGCGTCTAGAGCAAGGGGAGTTTCACCAGCTTATAAAGAACCTGTGGAATTATCCCGACAGTTTCCTAGTCTATTTCAGGATGTCAATGGTCAAGTTTAATACGCTGCTAGCAATGCTGGAACCACACAGTAAAAAGAAGAGCACCAATTTCAGATATCCAGTCGATCTTGAACAGCAGTTAGCAGTATGTCTAAGGTAAGATGCAAAAAAACGCAGAAAATCGAACCCGTTCCAAAACTTTTTATGACGGACTAAAGTTTTGGATTCAGTGTATAAACGTGATTGACAGAACATGGGGTCGTATTTATTTTTAAACGTGCGGCAATTTCGGACGAAAAAGAACTTGATGTGCCAAGGCCTTAGTTCCAGAATGGACCCAAACCCCAGTGACCAGCGGGAAATGCCCCCTCACTATCACCCCACCTTATTTAGCCCCCCTGCAGCTCCAGCCAGGTGCCCCAGGACTCTGTCTCCCTCTGGAGAGGTTTTTTCCCCTCGTGTAACATCTTTGTGATGGTGTAATAATCCAGAGAGCAAGCTTTACTTTGGTCGCTGTTCTGTATTTCCTCAGCCACAAGTGATTAAATTTGCACGTCTTTTTGTCTTTTCTCTACGAACCCTGGGCTTGGCACAAACATTAAAATGAACAGACTCGTTCTTGTTTATTTTCGGCTGTGTAATTCAGGTATTTATTCTCAGGGAATTTCTCGGAGAGACACAGACTAATGACTGAATTAGGGCGCAGACATTTCTCCGATCTGCAGAGAAATCCGTCGGTGCCCTGATGTCCCCTCGTCTCCGAGCAGGTGTTTGAGGAAGTGTCTTGTTTTACTTTATTTATGTTTCTCCTGCAGTGGCAGTTTAGAGTCATAAAGGGGCCGCGTTTTGGCTCTTACGGTTCGTCACCTGTAGCGCAGTTGGAGACGACCTCATTAACCCTAGAGATGCTGTTATTTGAGACAGTTGGCGTCCAATCAGAGAAGGCAGAGGGGAGGGACAGAGCATATTGGAGTTATGAAGTGCTCTCTTCATAACGCAGGTCAACGAGCAGGTCAAAGGTCATGACAGCAACATCCCACAATGCATCTCTGCGGAGGCGTGAGAGGCTCTGGGAAGGAGAGTGCTTGAAGCTCAATCTCGAGGTCAACCCAATCTTATTCCCCCTGCTTCACCCCCGGCTCTTTCTGTTAAGCTCCCCCCATGCCATAAGAACACTCCAAATTACGATTTCAGGCAGTTTCACAGCATTGAAAAAAGAGCAGGCGTAAGGAAAGAGAGATAGCGAAAACCTAAGGGCACCGTGGTGTTCGCGGTGAAGGCATGCGCGAGCGTTTTTAAAAAAAATTTATCTCATTTTCCTTTTTCCCCAGCCGCATGCTGCTCTGCGTCGTCATCTCGCGCTGGTCTGGGAACCGGGAACCACCCTCATCCTTTTTTCACTTCCCCTGGGAAAAGAGCGGAGGGAATTCAAAAGAATGTAAATCCGGTATATCTGATGGGAGAACACAACGCCCGGCCCAAAAAATGTTCAGAATCACAGGAACTTAAAGGGTATTGGAGGGAAGGATGAAGGAATCCCAGCTGCACTGAGCCATCAGGCCAATCAAAGAGCAGCATTTCAAGATGAGCCTCGCCTAGGTTTACATTCACACTCAATTCACCATCCTTTCCTGATGATACTGGTCTCACGCCAGTCACACTAGTGGCATTCAGACACTACCTGGCATGTGCAAACAGAGGTGCAAACCAAATTGAGTTAGCAACAATTAAACAAAAAATTATTTTAAAAAAAGCACATCATGTGAATTGATATCTGGATCAATATGCGTTGTGATAGTTTATGAACTGAATGACAACTGCAGTTACAATTCTTTATGCTGAATACATATCTCAGTCACCAGATATCAAATCAATAAAACTCACATGAGAGATTTTGGAAAACTACGCAGTAGACAGCGCTCTCTGTCGCCATTATCAAAACACCAAATGAGAGAATAAGTCTTGGAAGAAAGGTACTCAATCACTCAAGTAAGGTTTTACACATTACTTGACTATACGTTGAAGCTGATCTGACAACTGACAACTCGCAGAGGCCCAGCTCATTAGTAAGACAGTTTATATTCATTTTTCCATTAATTTCAATACCCTTCCTTGTAATACAAACCTGTTTTTCTATTCATGCTTTGCTGGAGCTACTGAATGTTGATACACCATCGTTCCACATCTCTAAGAGAATCTCTGCTTTAACCGATTCCCAAACGGTGTGGCTGCACAGGTAAGATGAGAAGAAAGTCGTGCAATACTAATTCACTGTTATGGGTATGCTCTTAATCTTGCTGCTGGCGACACTCTGAAAAGATCAAAAATGTGTTGTGATGCCATGGATGTTGCTTTTGAAATCAGCAAGTTAATTAGTTTCTCACCAAAGCATAATGCAGCCCTGGAGAGAATTAAAATGGAAACTGGTGAACCAGATCACGTATCAAGCCATGGCATACGTGCATTTTGCCCTACACGTTGGACTGTGCATGCAGATGCCGTTGAGAGCATTATATCCAACTGCAAAGATCTTAAAATTCTGTGGGAAGAGTGCCTTGACACAGGGAAGCTGGACCCAGACGTGAAAAGTCGGATCATCGGGGTGCAGTCACAGATGTCTTCATACAGTCTCCTCTTTGGCTTGCATCTCTGCTTGGCAATCCTGCAGCTCACTGATAACTAGAACCCTCCAAAAGCAAACCCTCTCTGCAGCTGATGGTCAATCGGCAGCCTCCCTCACAACACAGACATTCGAGTCAATGAGGTCAGACGAGTCATTTGAATTTTTTTTTGCCAGGGTTGAGGTTGACCGGAAGTCTACAGGCACCAGTGAACCGACCATTCCAAGAAAGAGAAGGGCTCCTGCCCGCTTTGAAGTTGGCACTGGAGTCGGGCACCATGACAAGTCTGTGACCGAGCTGTATCGTCGCCAGAATTTTGAGGCGATAGATCTTGCTAAAAATGGGATACAGGATCGGTTCGATCAACCTGGATATAGTATGTACCGAAGTCTTGAAGAGCTTCTAGTGCATGCTGCCTGCCAAAAGAACTACAGTGGTCAATTTGAAAAGGTAGTTTCCTTCTACTCTGTTGATGTTCATCCAAACTTGTTGCAAGCTCAGTTAGAGATCTTTGCAAGCCACTTTGCGTCGGTGGATGGTTCTGTCTCCCTTAACGATTGCTTAGCCTATCTCCGTGAGCTATACCGTGAATTTTACAGCGAGGTGTGCACTATTGTTCGTCCGTTGCTTGTTCTTCCAGCAGCAAATGCTATTAGTGAGCGTTCGTTTTCGACTATGCGTAGGATCAAAACTTATCTCCGTAGCACAATGTGTCAAGACAGACTCAACCATTTAATGTTTCTGAACATCCACAAGGATCTGCTAGATGGCCTCAAGCTGAAAACTACGGCAAACGAATTTGTTTGTGGAAGTGAGCATCGCCTTTCTCAATTTGGAAAGTTTTAGTAATTTGGGATGGAGTGCTCATGTCTGCCTGGGTTATCTCTTTATACATGGACATAATTTTGTTCTTGGATTGTATATGTATATAATAGTTTTTATAATTGGACTTCCTCTTGGTTCTCATGGTGTACTAAATATATCATTTTGAGAAACATGTTTAACAAAAATGTGAAAATTGATGTGTTTCTCTCATTCTTTCCCACAGAACATAATACTACTTTTTTTTGCAGCTTTACGTGACTATATTATCAGTAATTTTTTTGGCAGTGAAAATGAAAGTAAATCTTACCTGTTCTGGTAATCTTGTGTCAGTTTTTTAATTATTTTTCTTTTAGGTGGCCTAATTACATTATATGGGATGAAATAAATAAGGTAAATCAGATAAATCAGTAAATGTAAAAAAGCAAGGGACAAAAAGAACATAAGGAAACTGATAGTCAGTTTCTATGGGTGGATAACCCTGACACCATTACTCTGGACGTCATCTTATTTCATATATTTCAATTTATAAGGTATTCTATAAGCCTCCAATTCATTGCTTGAACACTGTCTCAAAGTTTATTTCAAGTTCATGGATGAAATGCTTCAAACTGCTGATGCTGGAAAGTGTTAGGAACAGACGAATGCTCCAAGCGCAGATCAGAGTCAGCATGGCGTTTAATAATATTAGGATTCGATTCTAAACTCATTGTGAAACAGAACAGGGTCAAAGCCAGCAAACAGGTATGTACAGGGAATCGGAAACAAAGTCAAGAAACAAGCCAAGGGTCAGAAGCCAGGATATCAATCCGCACAATGACAATGAACAACAGGAATCTAACTAATGGAGGGGTAAAGGGAAAAGGGAAGAGGGGAAAAGGGAAAGGGAAGACACAGATTAAATCTAACAAAGGATACACGGGGAATAAAAGGGAACGGGACTGGCAAGCACTCAAATCAAACAACAAGAATACAATACAAATATACAATGACAAGAATACTGACAAAACTAGCAATCAACAATCGAGAAATCTTACAAACCAGAAAGCGAGAGACGAGATCAGACAGAGTCAGAAAACGAATCGACTTAGAGTGAAGGGGAAATGGGATGTTTTAAGCACTCAGACAATTACTGTGATTACCCGACTAGATAGAGCACAGCTGTGGCAAGAAGCCAGAGAGGGCGGAACCAGGAAGAGCAGGACAGGGATAGGTGAGTAGAATGAAAAGGGCGTGGAAACCTATGCTAATCTGCTCTACACACCCAGGCCCTGATTCTAAACTACTCTCAGGTGCAGACAGGCAGCAAGAACAGAATGAAGGAAGTTAGAATCACCTCACCGAATTAACAGGGGAATTAGTGTGTTAACAAGGACTGACAGGAGGGAAGAACACAAGGATTTACACTGACAATGACAATCAATCAGAACAATACACAATCACTCAGAAAAATAACAAAAGGTACATAAATGAAAATAAAAACTAACAATAATGAAAACTAAAAATAAAACAGGCAGACAAAATCCTACTTTCTAACAGAAAGTGCATAATATAGACCACAGACTGAACTAATCTGCTGTTGTGTCATGACTAGCAACACCACCAAAAGTTGAAACTGTTGAGGCTAAAGAAGGGTCTAGATGCTACCACAGCAAACCAAATCAGTCCCCAGCTTCAAAAAATTTTCTAATGATCAAAGGGGGGACACCCCGCTTCCATACCATCCCCCCAACGCCGTCTGACAGACCAATATGAATTTACTTCCTACGCCCCTGCCAAAACCCAGAATGTGACAAAAACTGACACCTAATTTTTAAATTACGGGTATTGTAGTTTTCCATTCACTTTAGCATTGATGGACATCCCAGGAATTATGGGAAAAGTAATTTTTTTCCCCTTCTTCCTCTGGCAGTAAATCTTTGACTGGCATCTTGGAACCCCGCAAATGAAAACAAATCATGTCTGGCTGAGGCAGCAGTGGCCGAGGTCACATCTCACAGTGTCCAAAATACTCCTGACAGCGAGGGCAGAGGGGCTTTCACAAGGCATCACCACTTCCTTGTTGAAACAGAAACTCCCAGGAGAGATGGATGCTCGCTGAACTTACACGCCCTGGCACACGTCACATGAGTTCACAGTCTGAAACCTGAAAGCTGGTCGCGGCCCATGTGATTCCGCCGGCTGACTTCAGAGGTCAGGGGACTGTCTGCATTGCCAGGATGATCCAAGCACTTAAACCTACTCTGTTTTCTACTTGGCAAAACCTCAACACTGCCCTGCAACTAAGAACAAGGCTATCTGTGTTTTGATCTGGTGATGAGAGCAAGCAACTCGTTCTCATTCCGACACTTCTTATAGTGATGCTACCTGACCAAGCATCAATATATGATGCCAAAGGAGGCTTTTAGCATCTTATTTTGACACGGTTTGGGTTCAGGTGAAGAGTGAGAGGTTAGGCGGTAGGGTTCGTTTTAAACTGGTGTCAAATAAGGACACCATAAGCCTCCTTTTGCATCATACATATCGACGCATGGTCAGGTAGCGTCACTACATGACGCGTCGGAATGAGACTGGACTAGATCAAGAGCCATATTTACTAAGATCTTTTAGATGTGCAAAACCTTATTCAATGAGCAAAACCACTGACACAGCCAGTGATTGGCCAGGGAATTCGTTTTGCACCAATCACTAGCCAGGTTATTGGTTTTACGCTTGCTGAAAGGTTTTGCTCATACTAACGACTTGATTAAATCTGGTCTAAAGAATTATAGTTTTGTTGAGCTGAGAGAGAAATAGTCTAAAGTTATGGTTTGCCCGGCGAGTTAAATTCTCTCTACAAACTGGTGAATTTTGCATATTAATCCCAATGTCAGTTGAAGACTTTATGAACAATTTACTCTCCTCACTGGCATATTTAAGTATTATTTTGTGAAAAGGCAATACAAATAGTATTTTTTTAACTTTCACTTTAACCCTATCTTATCGCTTTTGCACTGTCGCCGAACGACGTACCCACAGTATGCACACAATAACACGAATAGAAGGCGGTTTTGCCAAACTGAAAAAAAAGAATCCGCTGTCGCATGAGATCCTATGATTTTGTGAAGTGCGGGCGGCCCTAAAAAGCCTCTCGACTTGATTTAAGCCCAGAATTTCTGTACTGAGGAGTCAGACAGAAAATTTGAAAAACCATAACCTTTGTTCCACAGCCAAGGGAGGCACCTGCGGTGGGCAGGTGACCCTATTCCCTCTGTTGTCATGGGGATGGAGGGATCTGTGATGTCATCATAAGCATGACCCCTCACTGCCAAAAAAAGCAAGTATTCTTATCAAGAAGGTTTGCTCAATCGCACTCCAAACCTTTTTTTTCGTCTCTGTCAAAAATACTAGTTTTAGGGGCGCCCCGGTGGCTCATCAGTCTAAGCGCGCGTACCATAAAGGCAGTGTCCTTCCTGCAGCGACCGGGTTCAATTCCAGCTCAGGTCATTTGCTGCATGTCTTCCCCCATTCTTCTCCCCAACCTTCCTGTCTCTCTACACTGTATAACTGTCAAATAAAGGAAAAATTCCCAAAAAAATAATCTTTAAAAAAAAAAAAAAAACTAGTTTTAACAAGCGCCAAACTGCACGAAGTAAACAGGTCGATCTGTGAGGGGGGCTCCCGGTGCTGCCGTGGGGATGGCGAATGGGGTCGAGCGCCTGCGAAGGAAAGGGCGCGACGGTCTCTGACGTGCGCGGAGGCCCCTGGCGGTATGCATGTCATTACACTCCTCCGTGGAAACACAGCGCTGACAGTCCACTGCGGCGGAAGAGTTCTGGGGTCAGAATGTACAAAAAACCCGCCAAGTGTTTCTCCTGCTGATAACCTCAGCCAGCTGATTTTCACTACACTAACTTCACTTCCTGTCTGGAGAGTTGTGCGGGTCAGCAAATTGAGATGATTGAAAAAAAAATATATTGACAAGAACGTTAGCTTCTCTGGTCCTGAATTTTCCAAATCTGGCAGTACTCTGACATCAGTCATAAGTATTGGGACACTCACACAATTTTGTCTTTTTGGCTCTGCGCTCCAGGAAGTAGATTGTGAGGACATGACTTTGCAACACAGTAGTGTGTAATAGAGACTGTCTGCTTTGTGGACATTCACTGGTACATCTAAAGCTGAAGTCGCAATTAAAGCGGAGCTCGGGCGGCGTGTGCAATTTCTAGGCATCAGCCGGCATGTAGAGATCGGCGAAGGACCGTGCGATAGAGCAGTCACAGTCACAATTAAAAGTGCCCCGCGCGCGGCCATGAGCCCAGCTGGGTGCCACCAAGTCGGCCAGACTCCGTGTGGGGCTTGGCCGGCGTCTGAGCGGCTCCTGGCTGATATATGAGTTGTCTGGGTTGTCCACAATATGGTCCGGCGCCCGCCTGATGTGTGCGATGCCCTGCCGGACATTGGCCAGGCACCGGCCGCTTTATTGGTGATCAGTTTGCGATGCAAAACGCCGCACCACGTTTTAAGTCCGAATTAAAAGTAACTCGATGCCCGCCCGATGTCCAAAAATAACCCGGTAGCCGCACGGAGTCCCGTGGGGCCCCGGCCGGAAATGCCTAGAAATCCGCCATAAACTACTCGCAAATCCATCGCAAGCTAATTGTGACTGGGGTTTAAGTGCTGAGCACCATGTAGAAATTACTGTCTTTTCTCCAGAGAGTCACTGTGCAATGTAGTGTACAGCAGCTTCACTGGAGGAGATTTTGGGACCCTTTGTGGCAGACAAAATTTCAAGAGAAAAAAATTATGTCTGTTATAATATTTCTCAGCTTAATTCTTCTCCTTTGCATCCAGAATATGAATCTATTTTGCATGCATTATATGTATTTACATTCATTTATTTCACCATTGCCCAGACCTCAGACCCAAACTGTAATTTATTAAAAACATGCACATGCTTTATGGCATGCACAGTCCAATCATCCAAGCCAACCAAAGCCTCCCCAGTCCTCGAAGAGAGCCCATTGGTTCAGGTCAAATGCAGCTCATCCGATGGGTCTGCAGTGACGCAGACTGAATTCAACAAAAGTATAAATCAAATCTGGCCTAGGAATCCCAATCCAGCCCTGGTTTTCTTTCCTTCCAGGCAATTAGTTAATGATTAGTGCTTCTGATTGGCCAGACTGTCTTTACACCTGACTCCCAGGCAAGGACTACATATTTTAAATAGCCTGTTTCTAATCTAAAGTCATTATCTTGTACTTCTATGAAACAAATAAATAAATAAATCCATCTGTATTTTGGAGTTGTGGCAGGCCAAAGGAGGGCCCAGGCGGGGCACTGAATCCCAGACTCCCGGGAAAGAGTCAAGTGCGTTGACCACATCGCCAAAGAGCCAGGCTCCTTGGCAAGGGAGCCAGGGCGCATACTTATTAGGAGGCATTTCTAGTGACAGGACCCTTCAACTGTCACATCTCTCCGCCTCTTTCGGGAGCGTGTCCTCACGCTCCATGCTTTACGCATGCTGCCATCCATTGGGATCCCCCAGATCCTGGCGATTACGCCAGAATGTGGCAGGCCAAAGGAGGGCTCGGGCGCGGAACCGAACCCCAGACTCCCGGGCAAGAGCGATGCACGCTGACTACATTGCCAAAAAGCCAGGCTCGTTGGCAAGGTAGCCAAGGCGCGTACTTATTTGGAGGCATTTCTAGTGACAGCACCCATCAACTGTCACAGATTCAAATTATCATTGTTTCTAGACTCTCTGTGGTGATACAAGTTTAGCAACCAGTGTCTTCAACTTTTGTAGACTTTTATTTTCTGCTCCTCCTCACTGCTTTTAGGTTCAGATATCCAATGCTCTATTGTACAATGAAATATTGGCTCTGACGTCTGAGCTAAAGCAAACATGTTCATGAAAGTGGTGCACTTTGAGAACTGACAGCATGAAATACAGCTCTTCTCGCGGCAACTATACAGAGAGGTTTTTATCCCCCGCCACGAAGTGGATCGGGGTATACTGGAATGGAGCTCGTCCGTTCGTCCGTCCGTCCGTCCAGGATCAATGGGGAAAAGTTTTCTCGGAAACTATTCCACCTACGTGAATGAAATTTTGTATGTGGCCAGTACTGATGACCCTACTGAATGAGTTCGACAATTGATTCCGAGAAATTTATTTTTACGGAGTTATGGTCCTTGTTTCTGTTTGTCGACTTGGTGTATGGGATTTGCAATGGGGACAAGTTTTCTCGGCAATGTGGTGAAATTTTGTGTGTGGCCAGTACTAATAACCCTATTGAATGAGTTCGACAGTTGATTCCGAGAAATTTATTTTTACGGAGTTATGGCTCTTGACTCTGAACTTGGTGTATGGATGTTGCAATGGGGACAAGTTTTCTCGGCAACTATTGCATCTACGTGGATGAAATTTTGTGTGCGTGGCCAGTAGTGTAATGACCCCATTGAATGAGTTTGAAAACTGATTCAGAGAAGTTTATTTTCATGGAGTTATGGCCCTTGACTCTGTTCGTTGACTTAGGTGTACAGGATTTGCAACGGGGACAAGTTTTCTCGGCATGGGTGTATGGAAGGTTCCATTGACTTTTGGATTTAGTATACTGCGTTTCTTTAATTTTCAAATTATGAACCTAAAAGTATTTCCTGTGAAATGAATTTTGTTGCAAAATTCACATCAATTGTTTCACTGCAAATCATGTTCTTCACCTTTTACGTGGAAGTGTTTTTTTTCCTGGATTTGAGGGGATATATGAAACACTTGTGCACACCCAACATTCTCTCCCCTCAGTACATTTACTAACTTTCCACTGTTTCGCCTTTTGAAGTTGATTATTCTCTGACTAAAAAGTTCACACAAATGTGATGGATAGTATTCTGGAATATCATTTGACATGACAATATCATAGACTCACAAAATATCACCAGAATAAGAAGAACACAATTTTGGTTCTGATTTCCATGAAGCATTTTTGGCCCGTAATCCACATATTCTACACAAATAGGAAAGATTATTTACATCTTCTCCTCGAAATTCATACATTATGAAACATTAAAAAACTAAACGGAACAAAGAAATCCCTTGATGATCACTGTGTAAAACACATTCAGAATATGAATAGACGTGTGCCTTTAAAAACACTCCCCTGTTAAAACACATGGCTAACCTCTGATAAAAACAGCTTGCTATGTTAGCAGAAACATTGCTGCATAAACACATTACTGAACAAGATAAACAAGATTTTTTGTATGAATATGGAATCTCCCGTGTGCCATTCTTACCATGGCGGGGGATACTGGTGACAATGTTGCCTTGTTGTTTGTGTACTGGATACTGGAACTCAATTTCAATCTGTCAGTCCGTTTGAGAAACATCACGCTACATACCAAAGCAATGCTAAAGTTAGAGTGAGGTTTTTTATTCACTTTAAAAAGGTGCTCAATAGTGTGTTCTTAAAAAAGATATGGAAAATTGTGAGCTGTATAACAATAACCCTTGTAAACTGAACATTGTTTGCTTTGCTGATTGTTTTTTGGTTTTGAGTGGATTTTGATTTCAGTTTCAGTTACTTTTCTTACTTTGGGTATTTTGAAATTGTTAGAAATTGCAACAGACTTCACAAGCTTACTTTATGCAGAGTGACCAACAAATAAAACCACCATGTACACTTGCATTAAACTACACTAGCAGACAAAGCAAATTTTGGTCAAAACTAGGACAAAATGTGACAAACCACAGTTAAAATCGAACAAGCACTGGTGTGGCGTCACGTGACAAACCGCAAGGTGATGACACAAAGCGAACAAGAAAGACCGGCATCATGTGGGGGCTATTAGATATGCTGGTTGAATACTATTCCCTCTTTTGACATTTATGACCGTAAGGCTTTTCAAAACAAACAGGCACAGAAGGCCATGGTGTGGCTCAGGGGTGTGAGTCCATGGAGGTTTAAAACACAAATCGCACTCCTCAGCTGTTCACTGCCTGAGGGTAGGTGGGAGATTTTACGGCTCTCCTGAGCTTGGAATCATCTCAGTCAAGGCTTGAATTCCTGTGGATGGTCCCGCCAGCCAAGGCAAAAGGGGAGAACTAGAGACTACCAGAAGAGGAAAACACTGGAGGGCTTTACTCTGTGCATGACGTCTATGGTATGAAACTAATGTGTACATAAATTATTCATGCTTATTGTCTCCGGGAAACACACAGCAGTGTAAAATCCAGCTTCTGGAAGCAAAACCCTTTCCCAGAATTCTGTTCCAACCACCTGGGTTTGCTTATTAGCGCAATCCTATAGCTGGGAGGTACAAGTTGTGGGGTAAAATCAGCTAGGCTGAGATTGTCTGTAAAGGAAACACGAGTTGGGATATTTGCACCCAGGGACTCTATACCTCAAGACAACACTGTAGACGTTATTAACCTATTTCTGGTTGGATTGTATTTTACGTCTTGGATAATGGGCAATGAAGTGGAAGACAATAAAACTAGAAGCAGTAGACGCAATTACTGCTATCTGGGGTAATCTCTGTAATAACACTTATAAAAAGAAGTGAAGTTCAGAGACTGGAAGAATAAAAGAATGCATTGAGGTGTAATCAACAGTGTGATATGTAGAGGGAATGGAGTGAAATAGATTACAAAGAAATCAGGTCACTGAAAATAAACTGTATTGTCTGGAATGCAGACAGTTGAGAAACGGATGATTTCACTTAGGTGTTAAAAATCACTTAATATACAATATAGATTTAATTACAAAATGATACTGATTTAATGCATCCAGTGCAATGTAAAAAATGATAGCCGCATTAAGTTACCTGAACTTACTTCTTCTCTTCAGCTCGACAAGTTTTAGATAATGCTCTTAACTGTTTTCAAATGTTAAATTGTCTTGACTAGTTGTGGGTTGAAACAAAGCTTATCTTCAAGTTGAGTTAACTTACATTTAGTTGAGTTAACTCGCATATTCATGGCAGGCAGTGAATTTTCTAAGTTAAACCAGCTTGAAATTTAGTACAAGGTAAATAAATTATTTCAGTAAAATACTGTTTAATAATATTTGTTTATTTAGCTTTAACTACAAAATGGCAATGAAAAATGCTTCCAGTAAATAAATTATTCTAATGAATTAAAATGTGCAATTTTAGATGACAGCTCATCCATATTTGTTTATGGGTCTTGAATAAATCACATCTACTTTAAAAAAAATGATTGTTGGATGTATGTACTTAACATCGTTATGCCAGCTGGCAGCTCGTAACTGTGTGAAGCAACATCCAAGTAACTCGGTGAATAAATATCCTCGTCAGTCTGTTATTTAGCAGGCACTAAGGATGATGGCAGCAGCTGACACAACATTAAATAACTGCCTTCATATTTTCGTTTTTTTTCTTAGCGTTGGGAGTCGCACCACAGCTCCACACCGAGCGGCCCTGAGCCACGGTGCGGTATTATCCCTGACCCGAGGCCTCATGTGTTGGCTTCAAAGAGAGCCGCCCACTGTTTGCTTTGAGAGTTGGGTCAGTTTACCAGCGGTGGGGCATCCTGTGACCTTTGACCCCTGAGGGAGAGCTATCCCCTCCATCTGCCGGTTGACTCTGATTACGATGAAGCGGGTCTTTTCTGAGAAAACCTGAACGTCGACTGTTCTGCTGAACCGGCCTGGAAATGAACTCCAGAGTCTGGGCTGGATATTCACTTTGTTTTTTATCTGTTGCTTTGCTGTGTATTGCATCAGATGGGCAGTAATTACAATGAGTCTGCTCACTCACTCTTTCACTCTGTCTCTCTCTCTCCGTTTCACTCACTTTCTCTTTTTTTGCGTTTTCTGACAGCCTGTCTACACCTGCACATGAAACAGAAGCTCACACTGTAAAATCTACAGTAGGCCTATCACACAACTCAAAGGGTGAAATATGGGTCCATGATGGACCAGATGTTGTCCATTTGAGTTGATTTATCTCTGAGCATTGTAACCGAGCTCGAGTTTAGAAAGGATGGTAGGGACGCTTTTCTTCTTCAAATTCATATTGATTTGTGGCACAAACATTTTCCTGGTGCATGAGCGCTGACACGTGTGTAGGAAAGACTAAAAATAATGTTCACTGATGAGCTTGAGAAACCAAAATGAACACATCTGTCAGGATTGCGAGTGAAGTCCCTTTGCATCACAACATACATTTCCATCAGCCTGAATTCCCCGGCTGCAATTTTGAGATCTCAATTCTCAGTACTGCATAATGAAAAAAGGGATTCCATACACCGTCAACCAAGCTGCACAGATTAGCCACTGAGTGCACCGCAGCCATAGCATAGGATATCGACAAATACGTGATCAGCTCTCTATCTCTGGTGCCCGACAGTTTGTGTCCCTCTTCTGTGATCTGAACCAAGCGGTTTGTGCTCATTGTTTTTAGTCAAAAGATTTAAAATAAACTGCTGTCTCTTTCCCCTCCTCTCTTGCAATCTGTAATACTCTTTAAATGTGATTTCTGCTTGACTCACCAATAAAACAAGTAAAAGTGAAATTTATTTTGTGCCCAGAGCTGATATTAACAGTGTGATGCTACACCATTACATTCTCTGTGGCTGGACTTTCTATTTTATAAATGACCACAGCACAAAGGATGGACGTAGATGGTTCAAAATGGGGTACAGAATTGTTTATGTGGTGCAGTATTTATATTGTAAGATGTTTAGTTTCCAATTATTAAATGCATTCCTTGATCTGAGCTTTGACAAGTCTCCCTGATTGCATTCACCGCCACCCATCCATTAAATCCTTTTGATTTGTGATTCCATCAAAACCCACTATTATTCTGGGGGATTACAGTTTCAGGTCACAGACTTATGACCCTCTGACCTTCCATGTTCATTACGTCATACATCGTATCATAATTTATTTTTTGTGTTGTAAGCTTATACCACTGTCGGAATATAAGCATTTTGCAATATATTGGAATTAAGCTTCCTGAAAAAGAAACGCTGTCTTTGTTCTCAGTAGCTCGGCAATTTTCCATTTTGGGTTCAACTCAGAGTGCACTGAAGTAGCACAGGGTGATAACATGGGAAAATAAACTGCTCCTTCTTCAAGATGGCTTCTATTGTCTTACCATCCAGTTAGAACAAATACAAAGCAATTAAAGGGTTTAATTAATTTATATTATCTTGGTAGCTTCATTTGATTACACCAGAAATTGCACGGACAACCTTGTGTTCATCACAGTTAAAGCCAAATTAGTCAACCTGAAGTGAAAGGTACAACAAAGTGTATTTGGCTTCATTTACCTATGAAGGTCCTCCAAGCATATATTTTTTTAAAAGGCTGTTTTATTAGCAACAGACCTGTAGCAAGATCCATGCAATATTTCTCAAAATATTGAGAAACACCATGATGTTTTGCGTAAACGTTTATGACTGCGGTAGGTGCTCAGCTTTGCTTAAGCAGAAAAAGGAACTGTCTCGAGAGCATCATATCTTAGCGTTATTATTTAGGAGCTTACGCAAAGATACTGCTTGAGCTCTGTAGTAAGTGCCACTCCTAAGACACTGATTTCCAGCTGTACGTTTTGTATGCGATACAGAAAAGAGGAGCACAGCTTGTATGCAGTGGAACAAAAATAACTTTAATTTATTCATTTTTCTTGCACCAGAAGGTGTAAAAGAATAATTGTGGTGGCAGAACCCAGAATAAACTGTAAGAGTTAAAAATAATAACTTAGGATGAGAGTGATAACGAAGACATGCCATTTGGACTGGCAATGCTCGCCGTTAACCAGTAAAGTAACAATAACTATAAAGATAGCCATTTGTGATAACACCTCTCAGTTTGACCATTAGGTGCTTTACTGCAATAAAGAAACACCAAGGAAATACACTCAATAACATAAAAATAACAGTATGGTTTTTTTTTTTTTTTTTTAATCATTAAAAATTGAGAATAAAACTTTTCTCTTGTTGGGTTTCCATGTTGGTGTAACAAGGCAAAACATTAAAAGTGATTCCACTCTTTTGAGTGGTAGCTTATGTGGGTGTGTGCATATAGGTGCATGTATACATTTGCATGTGTGTGTGTGTGTGTGTGTGTGCGTCTTTGTGTACGTCCCGCACACACAATGACACAGAATTAGTGCAGTGAATGACGAATTGACCAGAGCTTAAATGCACCAAAGGCTCATCTGAGCCACATACATCACCCTGAATGTAAATGGTGTACAAAGAGGCTGACATAAATTAATATGCCGCATTTGCACATTCAAATCAACAATGTGATTAAACCTGATGGTGCTTGAATGGCAACAGATGTTCCTCTGTGATGAGCCAGTGGATTATTAGAGGAATAGCTCAGGTCAAAGGCCAGCCATTTACTAATGTGGATTTATCGCACACTGACAGCGGCAATGGTGCAAAATTCAGAGAGAAAAACTGACAAGCTGCCGAGAGATACACGTTCATTCATGATCACTCAGTCCATTAACGGAGCTGTTATTCACACAACCCTTAGCTCAAACCTCCCAACCTCCATCCAGTGTACACACTTAGCAGTTCAGTATCATACATTTGCTCAGCTGTGTTCACTATAGTTTGTGTCCTCAGATCACATTAAAAAAAAACCCTCAAAATAAGAGCAACGTACACTGTAAACAATGCTGTAAAAGCTGTCAAAAATACATACTGTAGAAAACATTGTGAAAACATGTAGAAAGTGCATACTGTAAAGAAACACATAGGGCCCTATCTTACACCAGAGTCCCTAAACCCGTTATTTGGGGATTTAGCATTGCGTAAGAGGCGTTCCCCCGCAAAAGTTGCTATCTTGCACACCTGCCTATATCCCTAAAACACCTGCGCTACCTGTTATATTATGCATAGGCGTGATTTGGGCGTGACGCCAGTTAAACCAATCAGTGTGCCAGGTGCCATTGCCTTTAAGAGCAGGCTGCGCTATCCCAAATCCTCAAACTGAAACCCGTGATGGAGAGGGAAAGGTCGCACGTTTCTCTGAAGACAAAGTTAAATTGCTCGTGTATGAGGTCAAATCCAGACAGGGGAGGATCAAAATCCCATTTTAGAAAATACCCACAGCCAAATAAATGCCTACATTGACTGCAACCATTTACACTTTTTTCTTTATAAAGCGACTTTGAGTATTTTATAAAATGCTATATGAATTACATGTATTATTACATTATTAGTAGCCTACTGATTGCACAAATTATTTACCAGGCAGGCTGCAGATGACATGACTAACGGTGTCGCAGCTCCGCTGCCAGCTGGTCCCTCATTGCCCCTGCTACTGCTGGCACTATATCAGCATTTTGAGTCGGCACCTGCACTTCAGCTTGCCGCCATCTATAGTCCGGTAATAATCTATCCTCAAACTCCAGCATCATTCCATGGCATAGGGCAATGTTGTGCAGCACACAACATGCCACAAAGAAAGATGCTACTTTCTGAGGACCATACTGTAAGACCCCACCTGACATGTCCAAGCAGCGGAACTGCATTTTGTGCACGCCAAATGTTCGCTCAATGACAACTCGTGCGCGTGAGTGTTTTCTATTGAAAGCGAACTCACGCACACTTGTTGGCGTAATGTATGGCACCATGCACCACGTCTTTAATGGATAGCCATTGTCACCCAACAGCCACCCATCCAGAGGGGGGTCCCACTGGAAGACTGCAGGAATGACCGACTTTTCCATTATAAAAGTGTCGTGGCTACCTCCTGGATGATTTGCGTATACATTCAAGATGTAACCCCATGCATCGCAAATCAACTGGACGTTGATGGAATGGGCTCCCTTACGATTCACATAGGCGCCACTGTTCAGAGCCAGAGCCCGAATCAGAACGTGTGTGCAGTCGACGGCACCCAGAACCCTAGGGAACCCATATCTTGCCAAAAAATCCCACTTTACCCTGCGTTGTCTCTCGGGTGTCACAGGGATGCCAGTGATGTACCTACTGGCATGTCGGACTACGCTGGCAGTGACTGCAGTTATAGCCGAGCTTACGGCAGATTAGGTCATGCCTCCAATTGAGCTGAGTGGGTGTTGGAATGACCCACCAGCATAGAAAAATAGTGCCACAGTAACCCTAACAGCAACGGGCAAGGCATACGGACAGCTGGCAGCGGTGTCTACATCATCTGCAATCAGGTGACATAATTCCGTCACTGCCTGACGGGAGAGGTGCAGTTTTGTCACGCATTCTCGTTCTGTGGGAAATAATACTTGTATTATTATAATTTTAGAATATTACATATAATATAATTACATGTTATTATAAAAGCGGAAAAAATGAATGATACAAAATACAAACAATATAGACTTACCTGAAAGGCCCAGGTAGCTGGTGCGCTGGCAGTACACGTGTTCTGGGCGTCTTCTATTATTTAACTGGCGATCAAGGCGATTTAGTACTATCTCTGCCATTTTCTCAGGGGTTCAACTGAGGCTAAAGCAAGGTGGCTTTTTATAGGCGAGCTAATTCGGGAGGTGAGCCGCATGTGCATGTCCACATGTGTCCAAGTGGACGCGCATTGAAGCCGCCTGGGCGCGCTCTTGTAAAAGCCCAAATGGGTAGCGGGTGGTTTGAGGACCCGCTATACGCTTTCCCTAACGTGTGTGGTCAATATAGCAGTTGTAGGGAAAGCGCATAAACACACCCACGGGCACACCTCCAGGCGCAAATAAGGGAGTTGGCATAATGTATAGCGGGTAGTGTGGCTGCAAGATACCATTTAGGGATAGTGGAAGCTGCTGAATGCGTAATTCACGGGTAGCGGGTAGTGGCAACGGGTAGGGCAGTGTGAAAGATAGAACCCATGCTGTAAAAAAGCAATGTAGAAAACAACTACTGTAAAAAAAACCACTGTAGAAAATACATACTATAAGAAACGAAAAAAACACACACTCTAAAAACACTTTAGAAAACACCTAATGTAAACAAGAGTCATCAAAAGATGACATATCCCCCCGGCCCCTCATTATTTGCGAAAGTCATGTCAATCCTACACCTTCAAAGAAATTCAAACAAGAATGTTGAGGTGATTTTCCTCTGGAATGATCTGGAAGTATGTACTGGCAACATCTAGCAAAGACTATATAGCACACGTTGGCAAAGGCAATAAAAAAAACAAGGGTCACTAATGAACAGTGTTTTACTTCTGCTCCGGAAACAAACCCAGCCCTGCGACTGAGTCCAAATCTATGTCGCTTCCATGGAAAGGAAAAGAAAAATAATTTCAGAAATTTGAAAATATGAAAAGGCACCACTTCAGTACTTGGGTAATGCACATACAAAGTTTAAGAAAGATATAATGAACGGTTTTTGAGTTGTGCTCCGGAAACGAACCCATCTCTGTACAGTGTCCAAATCCAACTTGTTTCAATGGAAACAATTTTTTTTTTTTTTTTTTCAGAAATCTGAAAATATCAAAAGGCACCACTTCAGTATGTGGGTAATACACATGCAAAGTTTCAGAAAGATATAATGAATGGTTTTTGAGTTGTGCTCCAGAAACAAACCTATCTCTGTACAGAGTCCAAATCCAACTCGTTTCCTTGGAAAGGAAAAAAAAATTTATTTTCAGAAATCTGAAAATATGAAAAGGCACCACTTCAGTATGTGGGTAATACACATGCAAAGTTTCAGAAAGATATAATGAACGGTTTTTGAGTTGTGCTCCTGAAACGAACCTATCTCTGTACAGAGTCCAAATGCAACTGGTTTCCATAGAAACGGAAAAAATAACATTTCAGAAATCTGAAAATATCAGAAGGCACCACTTCAGTATGTGGGTAATGCACATGCAAAGTTTCAGTAAGATATATTGAACGGTTTTTGAGTTCTGCTCCGGAAATGAACTAGGCCTGATGTGCACTAAGTCCAGATTTGTTTCCATGGAAACAACAAAAATAGGAATCCCGAAATTTCCAAAGTAGCAAAAGGCACATCTAGACTATACATAGAATACATATACCGAGTTCGGTGCTGATATCTTGCATAGCTTCCGAGTTCTGCTCCGGAAACAAAATGATTACGGACGGACGGGACGGACAGACGGACGAGGCGATGCCTATATCCCCCCGCATTCTATGCCGGGGGGATAAAAATCACTAAAAACACTGTTAAAATATTGTAGAAAACCAATGCTGTAAAAAAAATTAAATTAAATAAAAACTTACTGTAAAAAAACACTGTAAAAAAGAAGCATGACATGGCTGTGTGTGGTTTGTTATCAGGATGACTCATTGCTTCCAGCTCACACATAATTGGACTCTGGCCGTGGACTCGACCCTCTGTTTACACCTCAGGCCATAATCCTCACCACAGAACACCTTATTACATATCTCAGACAAGCAACACTGTGAAATGCCTAATTACAATTGTATATATGAAGAGTTTGTTTCCAAAATGCAATATATCCATTTTACTCATTTTGAGTAAATCAGCTTTTTCTATGCTGTCGGCTATTGCATTTTATAGAAAAACACAAACTTTGACCATGTAAAAATACATCTTTTAGAATGAATTTCTAAAAATGGATTTTTGCACCATCTGTAAGAAGCACAGGGCTATCGCTCTATAGTATTATCTCAATTTTTGTAATTTTGGCACCAATTGTGTTTTGGAAACAAACTCTTCATATGTAATTACATTGTAATAACATGCATATGTTTGTCTGAGTGAAATATATTGTAGTATTTGTTTTTCTTGATTTGTATTTTAAGATAGTAGTGTGATAGTTTTGATCTTTCTGCTTTTTTGCTTCGTGTTTGAATGTTTTGATGTAACTTATGATGGTATGTATGTATGCCCCTCATTGTCTGTCCAAACTTGTTGGATGTGTTGTCGCCCTTCTGGCCAGACACTCTTGAAAAAGAGATTCTTAATCTCAGTGAGGTTTTCCTGGTTAAATAAAGATCAAAAAAAAAATTTAAACTGCAGATAATTGAAGGCAAAGATAAAAATTGCTTAAACTGTCATAAGGTCAGAATTATTATCAGGTTTCTAATTTACAACTTGATCATATAGTCTGAATGCAGAAATTAAGATTCTCTCAATATATCCACACAGATAAGATCTGCAGTTAAAGGGGCTGCATCACGATTTCTGCGCACACTCACACTTTTAACAAAGTGAATCCGTTGACTGCAATTCAAAATCTACTTCAATCCTTGCAAATCTGTCATCGTTTTGCATTGTATTTATATATTTAAGTTACTCAGACATTATGGTTTTTTTATTAATGAGTTTTCTTCGGAAATTTGACGATTCAAAGTGGTATTTTAGTGCTTTAGCTGAAGGATATTCTTCTTCTTCTTCTTCTATGATTATTGACAATGGCAAACCAGCTTACATTCTTAGTTTTACAGGCGGTCGATTCTTATGAAGCTCTAATTTCAGAAGGTGTGTTCTATAACGTTTTGAAACAATCATCTTTGAAATGTGAACAGTCATGTTCAAATTCACAAAATGGAGTGATAGGTGAAGTGGATGGAAGCGGTGTTTTCTGCTTGTCTGCAGTGCTGCACCGTAAACCAGCCATTTTACTGAGCTGGTAAGCTGTCCGCTTCACTTGTAAATGAGTCACATATGGTCCCCTGTTTGGGACTGGCAGTCCTTCAGTCTCACAGCACCTCCCACTCAATCAGAGGAGTAGCTACCTCTATAAAAGTGACTCCAGTTCAAGCCCACCACGAGATACATCAGGCAAACAGAGATGTCAGCCTCGGTAATGCAAATAAGGAGAAACCTGGCATCAATATTCTTTTTCCAATATGTGTTTCACATCCATGTAATGGAGCCTTTTTGCATTATGGAGGGCTTGGGGAACCGCCAAAGAGGTGACAGGGACCATCATCTTTTATCATTATTAACAAAATATAACGGACCGGTGTGAAGGGGTCCTAACTTGGCTGGCCGTTTACCTACCAGTAAAGTGTACTTAACGCTGAGGATACTTGAGAAATAGATAGTATCCCATGTGACAATTTATTAATGCTGCATTTACACTAGGCCACGATTGCCACGATTTGGTCATTTTTTGAAAATCGCGTTAGACTCGCAACTCATCTCATAAAGCGTGAGAGATCGCAGATCCAAATCGCGGTGATCACAAGGGATCTCCATGATTGTAAGGCATCTTTCTGATCGGGGCAAAATTTTAAACATGTTTAAAATTTGGCCACGATTGTGCCAATTTTTAAAAAATCGTTTCAGAGCGTAGTAGAGAGTAGGCATCGGAACAGAACGTGTTAGCGCGGGGAAGAACGCAATGGCGCATGGCGGGCAAATCGTATTACAACGCAATAAAGCGTATCAGATTTATATATATATATATTATTGTCCACGATCTATCATGATCCATTGCGCTCTCTTGTGCCGTGACCCGCTCTGACGCGTTTGGCATGCTTTCCTATAAAAGGTGTCACACTGCCTGACGAAATTCATTTTGATCCAACTGCAAAGCATTTCACAATATATAATTTGATTTGATTCCTTATAATAACATAAGAAGATGCTACCAAAGAAGGGCTCCAAGGGCAAGGGGAAGGGAAAGGGTTCCAATTTAAATTTTTTTGGCGAGTTTCCTGTTTTTGAGCCTTACCAATAGTTAAAACATTAAAATCAACCCCCTGTATTTACTCTGAAGTCTTCTCTTGACTGCTGACTTTTGCACTGCTATGCCTACCTTTTTGAGGATGTTCTGGATCTGGTCAACTGTTGTGAAGGGTTTTTCTGAACCAGGGAGAGAATTCTTCCGTCATTCACCACAGTTATCATCTGTGGTCCTCCTGGCCTTTTTGTATTCCATGAACTCACTGGTGCTTTATTCTTTTTAAGAATGTAACAAAATAGTTCAGTTGGCCACACCTAATGGTTTCTCTTTTTCTCTGGTGGGTTTGTTTTAATCTCTCAGCCTTATAATGGCTTGCTTGACAGGCACTGACAGCTCTCCCAACTTCATACTGAGAGTTAACATCAGCAGCTTCCAAATGAAAATGTAACTCTTCAAATCAACTGTATAACAACTTTTAAATGTTCACTTGAAAATATTTTATCGAAGGAAAAAGCACACCTGTCCAAGGAGCAGCTGAGTGCCCAATTGTCCAAATACTTTTTGTCCCAAAAAAGGAAGGACTCATTTAAAAAAAAAATCTATAATTCCTACACTGTCCACCCAATTTCTGTGTTCACCCTCAAACTGAAGCAGAATTTCTTCACTTTGAACTTGTATTTATTCTTCAATTTCAACCCCAATTTTTCATGGTCAACAGGTAGAATAATAAGAATGTTTTCAATGTCCGAATATTTATGGACCTAACTGTAATGCTGTCATGAACTTACAAAGGGACGTTTCCCAGCATTTCCGCAGTAAACTTAATAAATTCTTTGTGGGCATGAAGTGTTGGATTGTAAATAATCAGTTGAAAATTTGAACTAATCATGGAAAAATCCTGTTTCAGAGCCATTTAAAAAGAGCATTGCAAAATTATTGCATAACTAGAAAAGTGTTTGCGGGACACCGTGAAAACACAGCAGCCCCTCCATTCCACCTGGCCTTGGGACACATTTATATGTGAATTTCATGAAAAATAATCAAACATAAAAATATTGCGTCAACAAGAAGTTTTATGTGAGTAAATGCATGACCATGAGCTCACTATGACCTTGACCATGAACGGAATTCGCCCAAAAGTTAATATAAGTTGAGTCCTCTTCTATTGTTTACACATACCAAGTTACAGCTTGGTGTCATAAAATCTTTTGAAGTTATTGCGTTAAGAAGTATTTTGAGTGGCATGGCCAGATTTCATGACCTTGACCTTTGAAGTGACCAGTGATTATGCCAAAACAATTTACCAGCGGTATAATAACTGTGACTTAAGAACTAAATGGGTTGAAGACAGCAAGAAAGTTATAGATGCCTCAACAGAAATGAAGTTTTGCAGTGACCTTGACCTTGAGTGGAATGACGCCCAAAGTTGATAGAATCTTTACCCTGCTAAACATTTGCTATATACCAAGTTACAGGTTTCTACCATAAATACTTTTGAAATTATAGCATTAACCATAGACTATTTAAAAAGATGGACAAAGCAACCATGACGAAACCCATTGGTTTCAGCATACCATTTAGGAAGCCTCGATTCTGGCAATTTGAACAGCGCCATTTTGTCATTTTGAAACCGGATGCAATTCCTGTTGGACACATGAATTGAAGATCCAGGGAGGAGCGGGGGTGGATCTACGGGCGGATCTGACCGTATCTAATGAGAACCAGAGGTTAGCCACGCCCCCAAAGCATATCTGGCTTTACCCTTTATTCTAGTCTATTTGGGATCATAATTTACGAAAATGAACATCACGATATATCTAAGGAGACTTGAAACTTGCAATAAATACCATAAAATAATGTGGAAAATCATTGTTGAGGTAATAATTCAGGTGGGAAGGTAGGGTCATTTTCTCATAGACTTCTATAGCATTGAACTTCTTTCTGCAACCACCAACGTCGCCCTCCGCTGGCCATTAAATAGAATGCAATTTTAAGAGATTTCCGCATTGGCTTCCCTTTTCAGACCCAGGAGCTGCGTCCATCTTTTTACACAGTCTATGGTGTTAACAAGCCATTTGAGGGGCGTGGTCAGATGTCATTATGTCAATGTGACCTTGACCTTACATGGAATTTACCCAAAAGTTAATAGTAGCTGAACCCTGTTCTGTAGTTGCTAGATACCAAGTTACAGCTTTCTATCATAAATACTTTTATTTTGTTAGCATTTTGAGGGGCGTGGCCAGTTGTCATGACCTTGACCTTTGAAGTGACCAGTGATAATGCCAAAACAATTCCCCAGGGCTATAATAACTGTTACTAAAGTATTAGAAATAAGTTGAAGATGGCAAGAAAGTTACAGGCAAAACAAAGTGCGGCAGCGGCGGACACAGTGGACAAACTCGTCCAAGTGCTGAAAGCAGTCCCACCTTGTCGGGGCTGCTAATGAACTGCAGGGGCCATAGCTCATGAGTCCCACCATAGAATTGCTTCATTTTTGTGCACGTACAGTGTGGACTTAGCTGATCATGATTCAATTGAAATTATTCACTAATTTTCAGAAAATCTTGAGTAATAGCCTTTCAAGTATAGTAATACAGGAAGATTGACAGCCAGACACACATAAAACCATGTCAAATGTCAAAATGATTTATTATTCTGCATAGTCTTAAACATCATATAAGCCCGCATAAAGTTTTAACTACCGAAAATTTTTAGAATTCAAAACATTTGCAGAAAAATACATTTATCTTAATATTGGTCAAATGCATATCGAGGGCTGAATGCAATAAACAGTTATGTCCAATGTAAAACATCTGGACATAACTGTTTATTGCAGTCAGCCCTCGATATAATCTTGGACCCTGTCATCACCAATGCACAAAAATTTCCAAACATTTCTCACCGAATTCCCTTGAAAACCCTCAAGCATTTATTTAATAATTCATTTATTTTTTTCCAATTTCCCATAAAGTTTGGGCTACATTAATTTAGTCATTTACGTACAGAAGATTCCCACATTGCCGCATTAAGGTGATTCTATTCATTGTTAATTGTGCACTTCGAACAAGGTTAAATCAAACGCCAAATTATGTTTTGAGTAGTTCGCAAGTATTGCCGTCGCATTTCTACATAGTAACATTAAATATACAACCCCAATTCCAAAATAGTTGGGACGAACTGTAAATTGTGAATAAAATCAAAATGCAATGACTTTCAGATCACGAGCCAATATGTTATTTACAATAGAACAAAGATAACATTTCAAATGTTGAAACTGAGACATTTTACATTTTTATCCACAAAATGAGCTTATTTCAAACTTTCTGGTTGCAACAGGTCTCAAAGTTGGGACACAGGCAAAAAAAAAGGGCTGAAAAAGCAATTAATATATAAGAGAATCAGCTGAAAGAACATTTAGCAAGTAATTACGTTAACTGGCATCAGGTGTGTAACATGATTGGCTATAAAAGGGATGTCTTAGAGAAGCTGAGTCTCTCAGAAGTAAAGATGACCAGAGGCTCTCCAACCTGTGAAGGCTTGCGCAAAAAAAATTGTGGAACACTTTAAAAACAATGTTCCTCAACGTCAAATTGCAAAGGCTTTGAAGGTCTCATCATCAACAGTGCATAACATCATCAAAAGATTCAGAGAAACTGGAAAAATCTCTGTGCGTAAGGGACAAGGCCGAAGACCTTTACTGGATGCCCGTGATCTTTGGGTTCTCAGACATCACTGCATCACTCACCGGCATGATTCTGTCATTGACATTACTAAATGGGCCCAGGAATACGTAAGGAAACCACTGTCTGTAAACACAGTCTGCCGTGCCATCCACAGATGCCACCTAAAACTCTATCATGCAAAAAGGAAGCCATTGTTGAGCATGACCCAGAAGCGCCGCCGTGTTCTGTGGGCCAAGGCTCATTTAAAATGGACTGTAGCAAAGTGGCAAAGTGTCCTGTGGTCGGACGAGTCCAAATTTGACATTCTTGTTGGAAATCATGGGCGTCATGTCCTCCGGGCTAAAGAGGAGAAGGACCACCCCTCCTGTTATCAGCGTTCAGTTCAAAAGCCTGCATCTCTGATAGTATGGAGATGCATTAGTGCATATGGTGTGGGACACTTGCATGTTTTAAAAAGCATCATGAATGCTGAAAGGTATATAAAGGTTTTAGAGCAACATATGCTCCCCTCCAGACGACATCTATTCCAGGGAAGGCCTTGTGTAAAACCACATACTGCAGCTATTACATCAGCATGGCTTCGTAGTAGAAGAGTCCGTGTGCTGAACTGGCCTGCCTGCAGTCCTGATCTGTCACCAATTAAGAACATTTGGCGCATAATTAAACAAAAAGTCCGTCAAAGGAGACCCAAAACTCTCCAGCAGCTGGAAGCCTGTATTAAACAAGAGTGGGATCAAATTCCAATGGCTAAACTCAAGAAACTTGCCTCCTCAATGCCCAGACGCCTCCACTCTGTGTTAAAAAGAAGAGGGGATGCTACACCATGGTAAACAGGCCCCTGTCTAAACTTTTTTGAGACCTGTAGCAGCCATCAAATTAAAATGAGCTCATTTTGTGGATAAAATTGTAAAATTTCTCAGTTTCAGTATTTGCTATGTTATCTCTGTTCTATTGTGAATAAAATACTGGCTGGTGTGATTTGAAAGTAATTGCGTTTTGATGTTGTTCACAATTTACACTTTGTCCCAACTATTTTGAAATTGGGGTTGTATATCATCATCAGCCAAACTAGCCTTTGCCAAATTGCAGCACGAAGAGGAAGGATGACCCTAGATATTTTATTTGGGAATATTACAGTTAATTGCTCCCGAGAGAGTGAAAAACCACTACCTCCATAGCAAGTGGGCCAGATTAGCTTCAAATAGTAGAGGAAGTGGAAAAAAGCCTCCCTCTGCCCCATAATGGCGACAAAGGTTTACCTTGGGAGCAATCGCTAGTGAAAACCAAAAGGAATTGTAACACAGCTTAGAGACGATAAGCAGATAAGATTTTTTAGTAGACAGGAGCTGAAGCAGTGCAGAGAGCACAGAGCTGGAGAAAATGAACGAACGCTGCCTTAATTATAAAAGCTCACTGATTGGGTGGGGAAAGCTGAAGTCAAAGATGACTGGACTGAGCTTGTGACAAGCCTGTCTCACGTTTTAGTGCCTTACCGCCCAGGTTGTGTGTACGCCCAGTTGGACGGAGTTCATTCAAAACCATTACAACGTGCCTGACTGAACTAATGCAGAGCTCGATGAGGCCAGACCAAGTAAATTTTTCAAAGCACGGCCCCGACCGACCCTATTTCATGTGAAATGAAAATAAAATAAAAAATACAGGTGTTTTGAAGGAAAAATATAAAATTTTAAAAACTTTCAAAGTCTTCAGATATCAAAATTTCTCAACAAAGTTGAAGCTCCGCAGTTTATTAAAATACGTATTTTCTAATGCAGTAAAAATGGCCGGCACCGCAAATATTCTACTCCGTAGCGAAATGCCTACATTACAAATCAACACGTCTGCCTGCACTGCAGGCCATCAAGAAGTTCTAGTCCACTCTTCGGTTTTGATCGAGTCTCTATCACCTGTTTTTCTTTGAAAAAGCTGCGTGTCACTGCGTTCTAAAATTTAAAAAAAATAAGTTGAAACTTAGCAGATTATCCGAATTCCTTTTTTTCACCCACAAAATTGTTCTTAGTTATTCTTCAGTTTTACTCCTGTCTGTATTTTCGAAAATAGTGTTACACCACTGCGTAACTGCTGACATTTCAAATTTGTTTTGTCGAGCGGCTCTTAAATGCTTACATGTACACAAGATATTTTTAGTTGATTACTTAAATTTTCCGCTTCAATCCATATTTTTTTTTTTTTTTTTAAAGATTATTTTTTTGGGAATTTTTCCTTTATTTGACAGTTATACAGTGTAGAGAGACAGGAAAGTTGGGGAGAAGAATGGGGGAAGACATGCAGCAAATGACCTGAGCTGGAATCGAGCCCAGGTCGCTGCGGGAAGGACACTGCCTTTATGGTGCGCGTGCTTAGACTGATGAGCCACCGGGGCGCCCCGCTTCAATCCATGTTTTATAGCGATTTCATTTCAAAGCCAAATTTTTCGCTGATCAAAAGCTGCTCTTGTAATGCCTCTCCCCTGTGGCATTCCTTTCCCCAAACTACCTGTCCTGCACTAATTATTCAATTATCACTTTCCCATAGTCTTGAGTATCCTCACCTGTTTCCTTTTAGTACATTTCTTTCCCTTTGAGCAGGGGTGGCCAACTCTGGTCCTGGAGAGCCGCAGTGTCTGCTGGTTTTTAGTGTTACTAAGCACTTTATTGATGAATTAAAGCAGTTGATTACACACTTCACTTATCTCACCAGGGGCCTGTACCATAAAGCTGGATTAACATACCCAGGGTTTCTCTTAGTTATCTGGCTGCACTTAACCAGACTTCCGCATTCCCGATAAGCGGTACCACGAAGCCAGTTATCAACTCGGTAACTGAACCCAGGATTTTCCAATCTAGATATGTGCGCGTTCACATAAAAGGGGCGGTGTTTGAAGCAAATGACCAATTGCAAACGTGGACAAACCGACTGGAAGTAAAGCTGCGTACCTTTCAAATGCGGAGCGAGTGCTCTTAATAAAAATATGAAGAAAATAAACATATCATCCTGGCAAAAATTAACACCGTCGCAGCTGCCAAATACAGAAAGGACAGTTGGCAAAAAAATCACCGACCGTGTAAATGCGTAAGTTAATTATAATGATAATATCACTGCAAATAACTCCCGTAGTCATGATTGTATGTGGGCTATTATGATAATTTAATTTTACTTCTGCTGCAGTAAATCATGACAACAGGCGCTATGTAGGCTAGTGAGCGCATCTCTCTCCCTTTCTGCTTTACAGGATAAGATCCAGCACGAAGCCTATTGGATATAGGGATGTGCGTATCTTATTGTTTATAATGTCACTGCCCCATCAGTAAAATTTCAGTTGCGTATTTCATTGAATTGACGTGATGCGAGGATGTATTCTTATGGCGTGTATAGATTTTTTTTTTTTCCAGCTGCAACCCCGGCAGTGTCAGAAGAGCCGGAGAACAAATAATGAATTACTACAAAAACATAATTCAAAGCGGTCTGTAGGCTTACTTTCATAAGTGCAACAAGTACAAGGCTTTAGTGCTTTTGCCCGTGGAAAAATACAGCATTGTGATACACTCAAGATGTGAAGCTATATGCGCACGAAATCCAGACAAAGGCTCCCTGCCCGAATGTGAGTGAGCTGTGACATATTGTCATATAACTTGGCACTGCGCCTCTGCATGAAGTATAGAATGCTCGACTGTTTTCAAATTTCAATCTGATAAGCGGTTTTTGAGAAATCGGTCGGACGAACTGGCGCGGACGGACGGACGGACGGAAGAACGGATACGGCATATTTTCATATACCTAGGCACTGCACCTCGGCATGAAGTATAGAATGCATGATTGAAATTTGAAAAAAATCTGATGAGCGGTTTTTGAGAAATCGGTCAGACAAACTGCCGCGGATGGACAGACAGACGGAAGAACAGATATGGCATATTTTCATATAACTAAGCACTGCACCTCTGCATAAAGTATAGAATGCATGACTGAAATTTGAAAACAATCTGATTGACAGTTTTCGAGAAATCGTTCGGACAAACTGGCGCGGATGGACGGATACGGCATATTTTCATGTAACTTGGCACTGCACCTCTGCATGAAGTATAAAATACATGACTGAAATTTGAAAAAAATCTGATGAGCGGTTTTTAAGCGATCAGTCGGACAAACTGGTGCGGATGGAAGAACGGATACAGCATATTTTCATATAAATTGGCACTGCACCTCTGCGTGAAGTGCAGAATGCATGACTGGAATTTGAAAAAAATCTGATGTGAACGGATGGAAGGAAGGATAGATCGAATTCTTTGATATATACTTTATGCCCCCGACCCTTATGGGTCAGGGGTATAAAAATCCGCAGCTTGAAAATTAACTTGGTCTGGCCTGAAGTACTACAGAAGCGCCTCCTGTAGCCCATGTTGTCGACGCCCATCACTCTCCATGAATAGCTGAAAAGCTCAGGGACCCAGCTGCTTTTTTGCGCACTTGGAGTCAAAAAATTGCGAGGTTCTCCAGAGAGAAATCGAAGGCTCCAGGAGCCATGGATGAGGAGGTTCCTGCTTCGGAAGAGGGAGTGAAGATCTCTGGATGGAGAACCTCTATCTGGCTGAGGTGAGAGACGTCCTCAGGGTCTGCAAAGACAGAGCTGGTTACTGAAGATCCACTGCTCCGAGAGCACAGCAAATGAACTGAAGATGTGTGTGCAGTAACATTAGAGTCTAGAGGTGCCTCCACTTGACCATCATTGCCCTCGTTTACCAGCAAACTAAACAAAGAACGTGCAAATTAATTATCCCTCTAATAGAGGGGTGTGCAAACCTCCAGTTCAAATTCTAAAGGTCCCCTATCATGTCCCCAGGTCCACAGCCTATTTGTCATTACAACCCAGTTCAAAATCGGTTTCTTTATTACATCATATGGTGAAGTCACCGCCCAGTGGCAAGAAACAAGACTAATCAAATTCAGCCAACCAGTTAATCGGTTCCTTGTTTTATTCTAGGTGATGCCTTTTGTGATGTCACAAAAGACAGATTTTGAAATGACGCGTAATGGCGAATTGATTATGCACCGGGTGATATGACGCAGGACCTATGAGGTGCATTGGAAAACACTGATAATCCAACCAGTTGCACAAAAACTGCAGTCCAGGAGGCTAAAGTTCATTTCTCCAACTGCGCGAATGCGTTAAATAAATCGCGGGCTGAGTCAAAAATATTCCCCGAGGAACAAACCTTCCAGATCCCGAGTCGTCCTTGTCTCCGACTGAAGTGTATCCAGGAGAATATTTTGCTCTTCTTGCGTTGCATTTGAGAGCTTAACCTGTAAGAAGAAGCATCAGAGATTACGTTTACATGCACAAAATACTGCAGTTTTTCCTCTTATTCCAAAAAAGACAATACTCTTGCAAAGCTGTTCACATGGATAATACAAATAAATATTCCACAAATATTCTAGTTTGCATGCAGTCATGCGTACTCCGATTAAAACAGATTTTTTTTCAAAGTTTTCCATTGTTTTTGGACTTTTTTGACTGTGCGAGCACGGCCTCCCTCTCACTTTTTCAACCAGCTTCTCAAAAAGTTCGGCGAAGAGATGTTTGCTCATATCCAAAAATCTGCTGATGTCCAAGTCATTCATAATGTTTAAATTTAATTGGTTTGTTACTCCATCCAATCAGAAGTGTGAGTTTTTTTTTTGCATGCATCTCTACCCCAGCCTTGAAAGCTGTTGGCCGATTGTTTAAAAAGTACCGACATCAACTGTAACAGGTAAGTGGCAGTGTGTCGCAAACGGCAGTAAAAACTCCAATTCAGACACATTCTGAATGCACCGTATGCATGTCCAAAAAGTGCTCCTAAAACCAGCATGATATAGTCATGTTCCACATGTCTAAACAGGAAAATGCTATATTCAGAATAAGGCTTTATTTGGAATTTCCACATGAAATATACTGTTTACATGACCAGTGTCAAATTCAAAATATAGTCATATTCAGAATAATCATAAAAACTAATTGTGCTGTTGAATATAGTTTGTAAATCACAAATGTCTTACTTCAGTGGTCATTTGGTCTTGCGGCACAGTACCAGCACATAGACGGGGGCGGGTTTTCTTGTGGAAAGAAAGAGAATATGACCATTCTGATTCAAACTATAGCCCAGACTGACTAAACAAAAACTTCACGGCTTTCTTACCTTTTTATCTTGTGCCCTTTTAAGAGATGCAATCTGTGGACAAAGATGTGTAAATTAGTAAAATAACTCATAAAATAGCAAAAAAGAATTCAACCTATCTCATGTACTATAGTTCACACAGAGGACCTAGACAACATAACCAATATATCGAACCAGTTATAGCTAGGACCCACTTTACTCCTGCTGCAGTACACGGATTTTAATGACTGCATGAAATAACCTCAGCAAACCCACAATAACAGCAAAGTGTTTACATTTTTGTTCTCCCTTCGCAGAATAGTGTCAAGAACTTTTGTTTTACGAAAGAAGTAATTTCTGGCTAAATAAACGGGCGAATTCTTCCGTTTTCCAACAGATGAATAAAAACCATGAGGAAAGCCGCAAGCAAAGGATAGGTATGGAAACTATAGAAAAAAAAAATGTTAATGCTCCACATTTATGATTAGTCATCTTAGTTTAGAAAAATGTGACAGATATTATTTACAAATCGTAGTCTTAATGAATTTAAGCTTTTGGTGTTTTTGTAAAACGAAAGGAGCTCATTTCTTTATTCAAGATTAATTGAAAAATGTGGGTGCCCAAAACTTTTGACTGGTAATGTATTACTTTGGATGAACCAAAGCAACTATCTTTATTAATACAAACATAAATTCCCAGAAATATCCTGATATAAGAATCGAACTTTGTTGGACTCTGGTGCCAAGAGAAGAAATAGGCTGAACTTCACAGAAAAAAGCTAAATGTTAAGATTTACTCAAAAATATTGCTCCAATTTGTTGCACGGTTTTACGCCATTTCAAATACTATCAAATTAAACTGTATTTTGGGTCAATTTAATGAATCAAATTGGAAGTTTCTTAACTCTTTGTAACATAAATCTTTGCCCATTCAGGGTGGTGGGCGGGATTGGTTACCTCAGTAATCACTGTGCAAGAAAGGATCAAAAGCGCCTTAAACAATGTGTGACATAACATAAAATTTTTAAGTGAAATTAAAATGTCACTTTTTTCCAGCATCGTGTACCTCAGCCTTGTAGGAGATCTCTGCTTTCTGATTCTGCTTTTTGATGGCTTGTATCTCTTTCTGAAGCTTGAAGACCTCCTTAACTTTAAGCTCTTTTTCTTGACGTTCAAATTTGACTTGCACAGCTTTCCTGTGACAGAGAGACCGCAGGCTTCAAGCAGCACAGCCCTAACTCACATCTTCAATCCTCTCCTGAACCCTCAATTCTGTTAATTCCTGATGTACACAGTATACACGTCTCCCCTTAACCATTCAACGATAATCTCAATGTGGATGTCAATGTGATCTGCTGACAAATAAATTACGCTCCTCAACAGAATATTCCCAACTGAAAAAGCCCTCATTGCCCCAGCCAGTCTATAGCAGGTTACGTACCGAAGGAGATCCTGGTCTTTCTCCTGGCATTTCTTGCTCATTTTGCCCAATTCTTCCAGGAGACATTTAACCTGACGCTCCAACATGGCTTTCTCTTTCCTCAAGGCCTCATAGTCCTTCTTCTGTGCTCTGATCTTCTCTATGGGACAGAGGGTCACATCTTAGAGGCAGGAGAAACGAACAAGCGTCTGAAAAGAAAAACTCTGTGCTACTTACCATCCTGGTGATTGGCCTTAATCCTCCCAGCGACCAGCGCAGACTCGCACTGACATCGCCCCAGCTGGTCTGTACTCCCCACGTGTATCTGAAAATTTCAGCCAAATTTCACCTCTTTTCTGGGCATCAGGATAGACTTCAGCAGGCAAATAGGCAGAGGATATGAGTCCAAATTATAGTAGCAGAATTTTAGCGAACTTTAACTCACTGATTTGTCGTTTGCGCCGATGGTCTCCGTAGTTTTCTTTGAGATCGCACCACCTGGAGGACAGCAACTGATTTGAGCGAAAACTGAAGGAAACTTGATCATCTCATGAGGATGTACAGGTAGGCAGAGGGGCCTTTGGAGGACATGTGACTAAAACCTAAACACTTTCAGCAGCTGGAAAGTGCATGAAAGTTGTTGCCCAGCAATAACTAACCCTGAACCAATAAAGCGCCAGCGTCACTGATAAACAAATTCATCAATCAGTCATTAAACCGATGAAGGTGAACAGTGCTAACACTGCAGTCCAGGAATGTGGGGCAGTAGACTCACATTTCCTCAGAGACCTACTCGGTTGGGAGGGCAGGCTGGAGCAGACCTCGACCAACGGCTCCCGGAATCTCAGCACTTTAGCACTGACCTCAGGCCGCCTTGAACACAGATAAAAAGTAGGTCATTCAGATGTTCACTACGATTAGGCCACTGCGTTGGTATACATTTGCAACCGAATGCCACTGAATACCAAAATAATTAGCTAAAAGCCATTAAATACACCCTCCCAGGTGAAGCTTGGGAAACATTTGAAGCGTATCTGTCGGTAAATGAACTCACTTTTCAGTCAGGCAGGCCGACTCTTTCCTTTCGAGCTCATGGGCCCGTTCAGCTGCAGGGGCAACAACCTTGACACACAAAAAGAGAGTAGAGAATATTCTTTCTGGCCTTGCAAATGAAACCGAATAGCAAGTCACTTTCACTTGTTTAGAGGATTGTCTCACCGCATTCTTTTGTGTTTTTTGATGAGGAGCAACCGAGAGAGAGCGCTTTTCAATGAAACAGTAAGTACTGACAGCAATGAACTACAATTTAATTCTAAGCCAAACACAGCAAGTCTTCAAATAGGACTCAGCACGCAAATGGGAAAGGGGAGGAGCATATATTTTAGGACAGAGTCAAATCTTCTGACCTGTTTCTTAAGGCTGCTGACTATTTTCTCATGCTCCTCATTCATCTCCTGGATCTCCTGTTTAAATCTGCGCTCATCCTCCTCGAGTTCAGCAGATCTGATCTCCGTCACACGCTGCTCTTCCACACGCCTCCTGCAGAACAGCCCAACAGCTTCAGACATAACATTGGTCCTCATCATGCATTTCTGCATGCGTTCATAATGAACATAAACACACAACTTCTCTCGGGTTGAAATGCAATCAATCAATCAATGAATACAACAATAAAATATCTGTAAAATAAAGGAATCCCTTGCGCTTCAGCCCCTCTCTTGCCAGAGGTCGGTGCTCACAGAAAAGGACAAATTCAGAAGAAATGAAGGAACAGACTGGAGGAAGACTCGAATCACTTCATCAGTTTATTGAGCAACTCAATAAACGTTTGCAAGTGCGTCTTCCTCAAGTCAAAACTCAGTCTGAAGGCCTTCATTTCTTCTAATAAAATATCTGTGTTAATGCAATGATCATCACTTAAGAAAACAATATAAGCAAAACCAAAAACCGCATGCTGGTTACTTACCTCTTTACAATGTGCAGTGTCTACATTTACAGTGTAATCTATGCTTGATGTTCATAGCAATGAGTTTACTCATCATTTGTGTGCAGCGAACCACATCCGACCTACAGCACCAGTCAAAAGGTAGGTAACGTTTAATTTTTCCGATAAAACCATGTTTTTAGTTCAATTTAAGTGGTGTCACAAACGGTACAAGGTGCATAGCCAAAAATTGCAAAAAATATTTACTTTACAGAATAGAGTACAAAATTTTGGAATTCCTAAGGATTCCATATTTGGCAAAATAGAAGGACAAATTCTATCAATTTTTCTGACAAATGAGTTAAAATAAATCTGATTTTGGGACGTATCTGACAAAAAAGTCAAGGTGCACCTTCATGAAGTAAACCACAAGTGCAGCACATCTATGGGGACTTCAACCTTGCTGGGTTAAGTTCCCATGACCATAAACTTGCAATATGCGAGTCTGCTCAGCATTCATTGTAAGACATCATATATTGATGAATTTGACATAGATATTTTATTTTGTTAAACAACAGGCGGTTATTTCTTTTTTTTTTTTTGATTAAATGTTTGAAGAATGAGGATGTGTCCAAACTTTTGAATGGTGCTGTATGTTCTTTTCCAGTGACTGTCAGCATGCACGTATAGTCATTTGATTGGCACAATAGTGTAACTGTACTGAAATGGCTCCACTCAAGCCCCCTTTCCCAGAGATGGTGTTCAGGTCCCACACTCACTGCTGATCAGCCCGGTCCTGGTTCTGCAGGGCCTCGCATGTCTCCTGCAGGGTCTCGCATTTCTCCTGCAGGGCCTCGCATTTCTCCTGCAGGGCCTCGCATGTCTCCTGCAGGGCCTCGCATTTCTCCTGCAGGGTCTGGTTTAGCCTCTGAAGGTGCAAGTTTTCATCCTTCAGAGAGGCTCGGTCAAATTCCATCTTCAGAATTCTTTCTGTTTTGGCAAGCGGTCACAAATCAGAAACAAATACTGCCACAATTATCCAAAATTAAAATGTATTCTCGGCAACACACCTTCCAGTTCCACTATCTTCTCTTTCTGAAGTTCCTCCATGCACTGCTTATCCTTAAGAGCATCCTTTCCACCAATCAGAAAACAAATCGATCAGGGCCATTCTTTGAGAAGTGAACCAAAATGTCACACACGTGACCAGATGTCATCAAATAAAGAAATACTTTGAAAATTAATGTAAGGTATCAAATTCATTCCTTGCTAGACTCCATACCCCAAAACTATGAAAATTCTAGATTTTTCAACTTCACAGTTTTTGAAGTCAAATAGAGTTATGAAAAGCCTGTTTCCGTGTGAAGTCACACACGTGACCAGTCGTATTTGACCTCTGACCTTAAGTAGTTAAAGTTAATGTAACAAATAAAATTTTTACTTGATAGACTTGGATAAGTAGTACTCCTATATAAGGTCCACAGTCATGAACCTCCAATGCTTTAGTAATTGACGGAGATTTTTTCTGCTATTTGTTACATTTTTGGTCACACACATGACTGAGAATGGCCCATCAGTCTGAGCTATTTACCAATTACAGGTTGTAATACAAGTATTGTAAATAGTCTTGGACCAAAAACTGGCCGGTAACTGCAAAACGGCTAAGTCAATTTTAAAAATGACTGAAAGATGTCAAATTGTGTACACTAAATATGTATACAAAAATGTATAAAATGTATACATTAAACATGTTCACACAATAACTAATATAGAGTATGATTAATATTCTGACTTTACTTGCAAGATGTTCCTACCCTACTCTCCTCTGCCTGTTTTTAGCTTACCGGCCCTATGGGCCGATAAGCTATTGTCGTGGTGCGCCGTCCGTTGTCCGTAGTCCAGAACATTTTTTAGGCCTGATGAATTTTTGTGTAAATTTGCCATAACATACTACTAGACCATATCTCCAGACATTTTTTCCTATTTTCCATTGAATCAGTTTTGTCCGTTTTATGGGCCCTTGAAATTTTGGCCCCAATGTTAAAGATAGGACTGAGAAATTTTAAAAAATTATTTCTCAAAAACCGCGTGATAAATTTTTTTCTAAATCAGGCAATCAACTTCCCTTGGTACTGCCAATGTACAGCGCGAGCGTCATTTTGATTGAATCGACGGAAGTGGGTCTAGTGGGGGCGCTGTACTTTATGAATATGCAAGATGGCCTGTGGAGGCCAAATGGTTGTAGATAGAGATTAAGTTTGTATTATCAACATATAGGAAGTCATATATGACCTATACATTGGCTATGTTAAAGATGACCTCAGATGACTTTGAAACTTCAAACTTGAGGTCAAGGAAAATATTAACAATGTTAAAAGATAGAATTTTTTTGAAATTTCAAGTCCTTTCTCAAAAACGGTCTGATAACTTTTTTTCTAAATCTGGCAATCAACTCATCTTGATGCACTTTATGCACAGTGCGAGTGCCATTTTGATTGAATGGAAGTGGGTCTAGTGGGGGCGCTGTACTTTAACATTGGGCCTGACGGAGAATGGGCAAAATGGCCTGTGGAAGCAAAATGGTTGCAGATAGAGATTAAGTTTCTATTATCAACATATAGGAAGTCATACATGACCTATATCTAGGTTGTGTTAAAGTTGACCTCAGATGACCTTGAAAGGTCAAACTTGAGGTCAAAGCAAAATGTTACAATTTTCAAAGGCTTCTAGGCTTGAAAATATTGAAGATTGGGAACATATGTGTATTGAACACTTATAGGAAGTCATATATGAAATTTCTTTTGATGGCCTTGAACTTGACCTTGGGTGACCTTTGGAGGTCAAACTTCACATAGCAAAATTTCAATGACTTCTATCACCAAAACTATTATAGATAGAGCTTAGGTTTGTATTGTGGGCATGCTGGAAGTCATGTATGAAGTTTCATTTGGTGACCTTGAACTTGACCTTCAGTGACCTTCAATGGTCGAACTTTACAGTGAAATTTCAATGATTTATATCAGCAAAATCATTACAGATAGAGTGTAGGGTTGTATTGGAGACATACAGGAAGTCAAATATGAACTTTTATTTGGTGACCTTCATATTGACCTTTGAACGTCAAACTTGACTGAGTGAAAATTCTATGACTTCTATCACTAAAAAGGTCACTGATAGAGCTTATGTTTGTGTCACAGACTTAAAGGAAGTCACACATGAACTTTCATTTGGTGACATTCAACTTGACTGTTGGTGACCTTTGAAGGTCAAACTTGACATAATACAACTACAATGACTTGTATTGGCAAAACGGTCACAGATGGAGCCTAGGTTTGTATTAGAGACGTATAGGAAGTCATATATGAGCTTTCATTTGGTGACCTTCATATTGTCCTTCGAAGGTCAAATGTGACCTAGGGAAGATTCAGTGACTTGTATCACTAAAATGGTCACACATGGAGCCTAGGTTTGTGGTACTGACATCTAGGAAGTCACATATGAACTTTCATTTGGTGACATTCAACTTGACTGTCAGTGACCTTTGAGGGTCAAACTCGACAGTGAAATTACAATGACTTCTATCACGAAAATGGTCACAGATTGAGCCAAGGTTTGTGTTACTGACATCTAGGAAGTCACATATGAACTTTCATTTGGTGACATTCAACTTGACTGTCAGTGACCTTTGAGGGTCAAACTTGACAGTGAAATTACAATGACTTCTATCACGAAAATGGTTACAGATGGAGCCTAGGTTTGTGTTACTGACATCTAGGAAGTCACCTATGAACTTTCATTTGGTGACATTCAACTTGACTTTCAGTGACCTTTGAGGGTCAAACTCGACAGTGAAATTACAATGACTTCTATCATGAAAATGGTCACAGATTGAGCCAAGGTTTGTGCAGAGACATTTAGAAAGTCGTATATGAAGTCCATTTGCTGATTTTACTTTCTGTGACCTTCACAACTGACATATTGAATTTTCAATGACTTGTATCACCAAAACTGATTCAGAGCTTTGGATTATATAACAGGAGGTCTTATAAATGTATGTGAACTTTTATTTAATGACCTTTGCATTGACTTTCAATGATTCGAATGTCAAACTTCAGATGAAATTTTCATAACTTGTATCATCACTATAAGATTACTTGCCGGTATGCTACAGGACCCTTGGTCCTATTTTTTGTGAAATTCCACCTACATAGGGAGAACGAAAAGGGAGTCAAGTTAAATAAGGTAACAATTTGGAGCGTGGGTTTGTTTGGAATACACTTTTTCATGAGACAATCAAGCAATAACAAAATTGGACACCAAAAATTCGTAGAAAACCCTAACTACCATAAGCGGGCAGCGGATATGGACATTAAGTTCTCAACGTTCTGAGCATGCTCAGTAATCGTAACGACTCCTTTAATTCAGAACCAAACATAGCAAGTCTTCAAAGAGGACTCAGCACACTGATGGGAAGAGAGCAGCATATATTTTGGGACAGTGAAATCTTCTCACCTGTTTCTCACATTCCGCATTTATCTTCTGGATCTTCCGTTTAAATCTGTGCACATCTTGGGTTCAATGAATAAATGCAATACCAAAATGTCTGTGTTAATGCAATGATCATGACTCAATATTCACAAAATCTAAAACCACTTGCTCGTTACTTGCTTCTTTACAATGTACAGGGTCCATATTTACTGTGTAACCTATACTTGATCTTCACAGCAATGAATTTGCGGATCATTTATGTGTAGCAAACCGCATCCAACCTACAGCACCATATAACGCTCAGGTAACACTTTATTTTTGCTATAAAATTGTGTTTTTAGTTGAATTTAAGCGGTGTCACAAATGGTAAGAGGGGAATAGCCAGAAATTACAAAGAATAATTAACTTTACAGAACAGTGTCTAAAATTTTGGTATTCCTAAAGGTGCTATATTCGGCAAAATAAAAGGACAAAGTCTATCACTTTGTCTAACAAATGAATTAACATCAATCTGGTTTGGGACTAATTTGACAAAAAGGTCAAAGTGAAGGACACCACAAGTGCAGCACATCTATGGGGACTTCTACAACCTTGCTGGGTTAAGCTCCCATAACCAAATACTTGCCGTACATGAGCATACTCAGCATTCATTATAAGACATCAAATATTGATGAATTTGATGTACATATTTTCTTTTGTGAAACAAAACTTGGTTATTTCTCTTTTGATTGATTAAAAAACGAGGATGTGTCCAAACATTTTACTGGTAATGTACATTCTTTTCCAGTGACTGTCAGCATGCACTTATAGTCAGTTGATTGGCATAATAGTGTAACTAATGAAATGGCCCAACTCGAGTCCCCTTTCCCAGAGATGGAGTTCAGGTCCCACACTCACTTTTGTTCAGCCTGGTCCCAGTCCTGCAGAACCAAGCATCTCTCCTGCAGTGTCTCGTAAATCGCTTGGCTTGGTCAAATTCCATCTTCAGAATTCTTTCTGTTTTGGCAAGCGGTCACAAATCAGAAACAAATACTGCCACAATTATCCAAAACTAAAGTGTATTCTCTGCAACGCACCTTCCAGTTCCATTATCTTCTCTTTCTGAAGTTCCTCCATGCACTGCTTGTCCTTAAGAGCATCCTTTCCACCGATCAGAAAACAAATCGATCAGTCTGAGCTATTTACTTATTACAGGTTGTAATACAAGTACAGTAAATTGTCTTGGACCAAAACTGGCCGGTAACTGAAATCTGCTGAGCCGATTTTAAAAATGAATGAACGGTGTCATATTGTATGGTTCTAACTGTACAAACTTGCACCAACTCACCGATGTTCCAGAAGCAACACAATCTAAAATGGAGACCACACAAACAATGAAATACATCAGATATGAAAAATTACAGGTACCTGATAAAGATCACAGGTCAAATTGTAGTCAAAAATGCCATGTAGTCCAACTAAGGTAGTAATGTCGTCATGAGCGTCCACTGTGATTGTGTGAATGGACATTATTTTTCCTCCAAAATATCTCTTTATTCTTCTATAAAAATCCCCTTCATGCTCAAACACATGGAATCCTTCTATGTCTCGATGATTAGCTGAGTTTAGCCAAAGAATTAACCTTACATTCTAACTTTTCAAGTTAAAGTTTTGCCTTAAGTTGGTTTAAAATCAGAAAATGCTTTTTTCCCCACATTGTATGACGTCACATACATATTCTGTATCTTCTGGCTGCACCGAAGCCACATCAGACATACATTAAGAGAGGTATTCTAACCCAAGACACCAAGTTTCTATGACTGCAGTATTACATGAAATGCAAACATCTAGCTCTTTTACATAATTTTAGACACATTTCACTGTTATTCAGTTGAACATATTTTGACTTGTTGAAAATCTTGGAATCTCCACTAGAATGTAAAATAGGCCCGAAGTTCCACAGTTTTGAATACAGCAGCTGCATTTGACAGACTGGTATATGGGTCAGTAGGTTTTAGGGGGTGAAAACTTGGTCCGACATTACAGAATTCAGTAAGATTAATTTTCCACATTCATTTAGAGGCTCTGCTTGGAGGAACCATATTTGTTCTCACACAGCTTCTTTGCATCCAGTTTCTCCTGCATGATTTTTGATTGCAGTTCTAGATCCTGTTTCGCATTTTGCAAGAAAATTTCTTCCTGCTCCAGCATTTTGATTTTTCCCGTGACACTAAACAACTCAGTTTCAGGGACAGGAGTCCAGTGTTCAATAAAGCATTAATGAAATCGGCCTCCATTTTTGTTTTTATACATAGTGATCAACATATAAACTAATAAATTTGCGTGTAAACAAATAAATTAAACCCTGAACCAGTCAAAATAAGGACTTGTTCAGGGTTTCATTTATTTGTTTACACAGTCTCAATGGCTTTCTTAAAGTTCCCTGAGCAAAACTCCCAGTGTATCCGTTGTTGACAGGTTTGTATAATTAGATGTGAAATGCGTCCTGTGTCACAGACCTTCCAACTGCTGGACATTTGTCTGTTCAGCCAGCAGCATTTCTGATTCGTGACTTCCATCTTCCCTTCTCCGGGATACAGTCCTCTTCCGCTGTCGAAAGAAACATCACTGAAACCTCAAATTTTCACTCAACGGGCAAAGGAATCACTACCATTCAGCGTGTTCATTCACAGTTCACATGCAACTGATCGCCTCACTTGTGACGAGGCTGTAACTGCTTTTTTTTCTTGCCCAGCTCTGTGACAATGGAAGTTGTGCATTCAGGTGTTCCCAGAATACAGTTAATTTGGAAACTGCTGTGTGCCGCAGTCCTGCAGTGTGTTGTGTTGTAGTGTCACAATGAGCAGAATCTGAGGTACTGGCCGAGAGCCTCTGTGTGAAGTTTCATGAGCTCTCCCTGCGTCCGGATGTGTTTCTGCCACAAACAACTGTCTCCCGGTCAAAAGGCACAGTATCAGCCTTAAACTATGGTGGAATTTGATACATTTCCCAGACTTATCTACAGACTATAAAATGCCCGTGCCACACCAAAACAAGAGTTAACAGCGCGTAGCACCTTCGCCCAGGGCCCTAACCCTAATCCTTACCCCAAACCCCTAACCCGGATCACTCCCAAAATCTAATCAGTTGGTCCTTGTGTCACTTCCGACCTTCTCTGAAAATTTCATCAAAATCTGTTCATAACTTTTTGTGTAAAGTTGCAAACAGTCAGACAAACCAACCAACGCCAGCAAAAACATACACCTCCTTGGCGGAGGTGAATAACGGCAATACTTACAGTTCTCGAAGTCCGCCAAGCACAGATAGTAAGAGGTATGACCAGAATCAAAAGGACTGCCACGATCAGCAGAATGATCCAAAGCAGTCCATGGTACTCTGGGCCTGAATGCCCCAGGCCAAGCATGCAGTCCAGGAGCTAGGATAAAATTCATCCAAAACCACTGAGGTAGGTTTAAAACTCTGGTTTACTGGCGCCATTCTATGGAGGACCAAAAATGACTAAAGTATAAATAAATAAATAGATATAGGAATACATAAATGAATGAATAATTGTTGAAATTAACAAATAAATAAATAGATGCAACAAGAGGCCCATGGGCCTTAACGGTCATCTGAGTTGTATAAAAACTGATGTTACTGATGTCAATGAACCAAATATACCCAAAAGTATCATTTTCCTGTATAAAGTATAGTAAACTTCACCCCCTCCCCAGGGGCAAACATGGAGGCTGAGGGCCATGAAATTAACAATTTTGATAAAGCACCTCAAGACCCCTCAATCTATGAAGAGTATTGGTTTCCAGCCTATCTTGGTCTGGAGAAGAAGACTGTTGAAATTTTGGCAATATGACCCCATTTGGGCCCCACCCCTCAGCCCCTGGGGAAGAGACAGGGTCAAAAGTGTCATAGTATCAAAGTGTCATCTCATGGTTGTAATGCCAATCAAGTTTGAATGATTTCCAGTAGAAAATGAACAAAATATACCTAAAAGTATCATTTTCCTGTATAAACTATAGTAAATTTCACCCCCTCCCCAGGGGCAAACATGGAGTTGGAGGGTCATGAAGTTCACAATTTTGAAAAAGCACCTCAAGAGCCTTCCATCTATGAAAAGTATTGTTTTCTAGCATATCTGGGTCTGGAGAAGAAGATTTTAAAAATTTCAGCCAATTTGACCACTTTTAGCCCCGCCCCTCAGAGCACCTGGGGGTGGGCACCATATAATTCACAATTTTGGTGCATATTTGATCAAGGAAGGTTCCAGCAAAATTTAATTGCAATCAGATCAGCGGTTTCTGAGGAGAAGCGGAAAATGTATTGACCAGTTTTAGCCCCGCCCCTCAGAGCACCTGGGGGTGGGCACCATATAATTCACAATTTTGGTGCATATTTGATCAAGGAAGGTTCCAGCAAAATTTAATTGCAATCAGATCAGCGGTTTCTGAGGAGAAGCGGAAAATGTATTAACCAGTTTTAGCCCCGCCCCTCAGAGCACCTGGGGGTGGGCACCATATAATTCACAATTTTGGTGCATATTTGATCGAGGAAGGTTCCAGCAAAATTTAATTGCAATCAGATCAGCGGTTTCTGAGAAGAAGCGGAAAATGTATTGACCAGTTTTAGCTCCACCCCTCAGAGCCCCTGGGGGTGGGCACCATGTAATTCACAATTTTGGTGCATACTTCACCAAAGAAGCTTCCTGCGAAATTGCACTGAAATCGGATCCGGTTTCTGAAATTGCGAAAACTGAAAGTTTTCGGATCGGCCCCCTGGGGGTTTCTGAGAATTTCACAAATGCATATTTGACCAGTTTTAACCCTGAAATCGGATCAAAGCGGTTTCTGAGAAGTGGAAAATGTATTGACCAGTTTTAATTCAAAGCCCCAATTTTGGTGCATATTTGATCAAGGAAGGTTCCAGCAAAATTGTATTGAAATCGGATCAGCGGTTTCTGATAAGAAGTCGAAAATGTAAATTGTTTACGGACGCACGACGGACGACGGACGACGACGGACAAAAGGCGATGAGAATAAAAATAAATGTTAAAATACATACATTTGTATATACATGAATAAATGCTGAAATAAATATATGCTGAAATGAGTAAATGAAAAGGACATGTCCTGCTTTCCTATCATTCCAGCCCACTTTCGTAAACTTGCCCAAAGTTCTTCCAATTTTGAGTTAGAATGAGCAATGCATGTTGAAAGATCGCATTTTGACTTTTTCCGTCTCTTAAAAAGTGTTGATAAAGACTGAGAGACAGTGTAAGACACCTCTTTTTACCAGATTTCATGTCTGTTGAAACTCTCCAAAAAACCTCATTAGAATTATCCCATTTTCTTACCTATTATTGCAATAACGTATCCAAAAGTCATGGCAATATCTACACATAACAAACAATGAAAAATCGGCAAAAGTATCACATTTTATTGCATGACTTCTGACCTAGATACAGTTAACAGCAGCCTAGAAAAGTCACTTCATCATGCACTTTCAAAGTTAAAAACATCAACCTTGCCCTCTTCTAGAATTCTATTGCTTGAAATAACATTTTAGATATGATAAGTCTGTACAACATATATCAAAGATTAGAATCCTGGAGGAGGGCAAGGTAATGTATTGGGGCTAGAATACAGGAGTAAGAAATCTTGATAGTTTTATTGATATACAAAATATTCACAGTAGTAATGATGACCTAAGAGTTCTTCATACTTATTAAAATGAAATATTGGCTTGTTCGGATAAAAAAAAAAATGTACAGTATATATCATTCTTTGATGTCTTTATTATTATGTCTGACAATTCTTTGAATAAATAAGAAATGATATATTTATCTTCATACAAATCTATTACTGTTCTATTCTACTAAAACTTTATTTTTTGGGTCATTTTCATCATTTTCTCTTCAGTTTGTGACTTTAATCACAAAAAAGCTAAATCATAGGCCTACCAAAAACTTGTTTTTTAAAAGACAAATCAGCAGTGTTGTTTAGGAGCTGGAGTCATCCACCACCCAGAATAACCTTTCACCCTGACGCCAAGCAATACATTTTACTCTGACACCAAGCATTAGGTCTGAGAGCACAATGATAACCTACTTCTATGTCAAAAATCATGGTTAAAGGATTAATGGTTTTTGAGTTATCAAGCTCACAAGAAAACTGAAGACAGACTCACATACACACAAACATTTCACATATACAAGCCCTGTTGCGCTGTTATGCAGGGAAAATTATTTTTTAACCACGAATAAATAATATTCCAACATATAAACGTATATACAGATGAGAAACCGAAAGTGGGCTGAAATGATAGGAAAACAGGACATGTCCTTTATATTTAAACATGACAAATTAATAAATGCTTTAAATGTATTTCTACATTTCTGCATTTTTACGTTTATTTATTTATGTATTTCTGTGTCCGTATGCTAATTAGGTGGGAGGTCCTGGCTTCAGTCAGAATTTGGATTGGTTAGAGGAGTGTGATTGACTGAGGTCTACTACTTCTTTCTTGCGTCCTAACGTGCTGACTCGTGAACACGAAAGTTGATGCTGCCAAACCAGTGAGCTAACTGTTAGCTGAAACTTGTGCAGTTGACACGGGTTACTAGCAGTCAGAAAATACAGCATTTCAGCAGCAGGTAAGAATCGCAGTGCAGTGGCCTACAGGGGAAAATGCGCTGCAATGGCCACAAACATCTCCAATTGGAGAAACGCGCTGCAAAAACAGAAACGATGCAAAGCCAAAAACACGCAGACCACAGAGGCAAATGCAAGAGAGAAAAGCACTGCATTTAGATATAACTAAAACAGCTTTTACTTCAGCGTTTACTTTTTACAGCCACCTTAAAGCAGATGCTGAGTGGACTCTGTGCGTGTATGCGTGTGTGTCCGGCCAATCAGTGGAAAATGGCCTGGAAATGACTCAGTCATGTGACCAAAGGCCACTTCGCTTTTATATTTTAGTGAACAATGCACCATTATGATGTCATAACGTTGCTATGGTGTTTTCATAAAAACATCACATGACCAAGCCAATTCGTCCACAAGAGTCCTGAATCCCAAGCCAATTCATCCACAAGAGTCCTGAATCCCAAAAAACAGATGCCAGGCCACAAGACAAAGTACCGCTTAAGGTCCAGGCACCAGGCCGCTAGTTTATACTTAGTCATTTTTGGTCCTCCATACCATTTCACGTTTATCAGCCAATAAATAAACAGTTACTACCTTCCAGGAAGCGATATCACATGTGCAATAAATAAACATGTGGCTATAAAATAAACACAGCATCTTCAAAGTGTTTCACTTATCCATTTGTTCTGGGGGGTGTACTACGAAGCTGGCTTTGTGACTAAGCCTGACTTTAAGCTTAAGTAAAACCCGGAGCAGCTACTTTTTCCTCAGTCCATGTTCCAGATTTGAAGAGGTTCCTGGTTTTACTAAGTGTTGAAGTCAGGCTTAATCACAAATCCAGCTTCGCAGTACACCCCCCCCAGATTGGATGTTTATATTCCATAAGCATGTTCTATTCGCAGTTAGAAAAACTGTCGAAATAAATACATGTATTAAAGTTGCAATACTATTTAGCTTTGTGTGCTAGACACCCCTGCCTATTTCATACATTATGTAATACTATCCTCATTCGTGCCTCCGTGGGCTTGTTTTAACATTTTGACATTTACTGGCCCAGCGGAGTCACATGCCGTGCCATTGACAAAACCTGCAAAAATGGAAATCGCCAGACACCACTTGTCTTCTACCGCTGCTAGCGTCAAAACTTTCTTTTGTTTTACCTTGTGTCTGGAATCGGCGTAACAACGACATATTAAAGATTCGTTCGGCACCAACCATTCATCTTAACTCCCTCTCGTTCCGAAGAATAAGTGTGGAAAAGGCAAAACTTCACCCCTGAAATCTAACTTCCTGCCCAGAATCGTTCACGGCACAGCCACGAAATTGTGACGTGCGCTGATTGGCTGGCACTTGAGAGACTGCCAGGTCTCTCAGTTTTGCCTTTTCCACACTTATTTTTCGGAACGAGAGGGAGTTAAAATGAATGGTTGGTGCCGAACGAATCTTTAATATGTCGTTGTAACGCCGATACCAGACACAAGGTAAAACAAAAGAAAGTTTTGACGCTAGCAGCGGTAGAAGACCAGTGGTGTCTGGCGATTTCCATTTTTGCAGGTTTTGTCAATGGCACGGCATGTGACTCCGATGGGCCAGTAAATGTCAGAATGTTAAAACAAGCCCTCGGAGGCACGAATGAGGCTAATGTAATACAAGTTAAAATTAAAAAAAAAAAAAAACATTTATATTTGACTCACCGATTTACTACAGTCCCACGAGCGCTCCTGCAAAAGGGCCCTGACATCGGCGGTCTCGAGTACTTTATCTGGATCAACACGCATAGTTTCAAATAACGAATAATTATATTTACGAACTCATACATCAAATTAACAGCACATTTTAAATCAAATGAACAGCACCTGTTGTGAGCAAAGAGTTTGTGAGCATTTCCTGGAGGCCTATCTATCCAAGTGGCCGAGTATTAACGAATGGTTTTTGAAGGCTACATTTCAAAGGCTTCAACTTCGTGTATTTACTGCTAGTTGCCCCAACTCTAAGCTTTATTAACCCGCTACCTGTAGATAGCCACTTAGCAAGTCAGCCTCGTTGCATTCCACAATCTACTGAAACCAAACAAACAATTTCCTGTGGGTTACGATGATTAGCGACAGAGCTTACCAGTTGTTGGAAAGGCCGCTGGTGTTGAGGGCCTCGATGAGAGCAATTCCGAAATGTACCTTGCCAAATCCCACAGTCGTTGCATGTTTGCTTACACTTTCTTTTTTTTGTGATCAAATTTTTCTTTATATTCGCTTACACTTTCTGAACGCCAACCGACGTTCAGCAGCGCTTCTGTCTAATGAGCGCGTATACTGAATTTCGGAATACTTAGTGTAGTAATAAAGACGTCACAATACTTAATTTATTGCGTAAATACTCTCAGCGTTTACAGAATGTGATGATTCGGCACAAATAGATCAAATGTCTCAATAGGTGGTTTGTCATTGGGTGATTTGCGAGGCCACGCAGGCAATCAGAACCATTTATTTTTTAGGATTGAGTGTACTAATTTTCATTTATGTTCACTGAAGCCGGTTTCCAATACGTGCCGTTGCAGACTATAACGATTCTAACAACAACCGCATATACGGTGATTCCCCACTTAAATTTGCTCCCTGCAGCAGTGTGCCTTTTTTTTTTTTTTTTTTTTTGCTTGTGTACATCATAGCCTTATTTTTAGTTCTTATACACACATTATTGTACTTTCAGGTTATATTTGGGAAATTCACGCAACCAAATTATGAATTAAAAAAAAATCATATAGGTTGCAGACACTGAGCACAGGTTGCTATAGTAAACCATTGATTGGGTCAAACCCAATGCAGACTTAGTCTGACCCTCAAATAACAGTAAATTTAAAATAACATGTAATCAAGAAATATAAATACTCATTTAAATAATTATCATCTTAAAGTTGGATAAGTTCATATGAGATTCCTCAGGTATAAAAGCAGATATTTTGGACACGTTACTCTGTGAATACTGCCTTGATGTAATGTGTCTCGCAGAAACTTAGCTGAAACCAGATGAGAACCTTCCTTAAATTAATCCACCTCTCCGCCTATTTTTATAGCTGCACTCAAATTCCCATCTCGAGTGAAAAGGGGGTGGCTGTTATCTACTGTGCCTTCCACCAATATCGACACTCTAAGAACAAAAGTGGTAATGAATTAATGCCATTGTTGTTTATTCTCTTGCCATTTGATTCAAAATGTTAATAAAAATATAACCTTTAATTGAAACCCAATGATAATTACCATCATGGAACAAATATTTCTCTTAAAAAAGTGCGCTATAGTTCTTGGATGCTCCGTGTTTTGTCCTTTGTGCAACCCCTTCCCAAAGTAAGAACTCTTCATTGGAGTGCAGTTAGGTTGGGGCAGACATGACAAGGAATCTGAGACCATTCCTCCATGGAGAATCTCTAGACCCTTCCAATTCTGGGGTTTAAGTTCATGAAATTTTACAAGTTTTCAATAATATTTATATCAAATGACTGGGAGGGCAATGACAAAACCTTGATTCTGTGGTCAGTGAACCATTTTGGCTTGAATGCCATAGGCTGTTGTTCTGTTGAAAGACCAGGCCATGGCCCAGTTTAAGCTTTCTGGCAGAGGTAGTCAGATTTTCATAAAATTACTGCTGGTACGTGGTGAAATCCATGATGCCATGAAGTTCTCCAAGGCTTTTGAAAGAAAAAAAAATCCCAAATAAATCAAAGATCCACCACCATACCTCCTGGTGGGCATGAGGTTCTTTGCAGAATGGCTATTTTTGTTTCTGTGGCAAAGGCGTCTCTGATGTTATTTTGCCGAAGAGCTCTATTTTGGTCTCATGTGAACATTGAACTCAGTCTCATTGGAAGTTCCCTAACTGCTCGTTAAACTAGGTGCACCAGATTGTTTTTTTGATGACAGTGGAAGTTTTTTTTTTTTTTTTTTTTTTGGCAGCCCACCCAAATATCTTGAAGTTATGTAGATTGTGTCTGATTGTAGTCTTTGAGACTTCCTGGCCCCAAGATTGAAGTAATGCCTGGAATTCTCCAACCGTGATCTTTGGAGTTTTATTCACCACTTGAACTTCTTCACAGATCAGGTGCTCAAATTTTGCACAGGTCCTCCTCCAGGCAGAATTTTACATTTTCCATAAGCCGTCATGATGTATCGAGAAAGATTTTCTTTTTTTAAAAAATGTTCAAAGTCATAGGAAAAAAAAAAAAAAAAAATCCCTCTAAATCAATTTTTACCTAAGTTCACCCCACCCCTTACTGCACCATGCCAGCTTAGAATATATTCTGTACTAATTTGTCCTGAGTTTTTGCTTTTAATTCGCCTTTTCATCGTTACTAGCATCACTGGGAGTATCGTTTGCATTTGCCATTTCTGAGACTTGCAAAAACTTTACAATAGTGTTATGATCTGTATCTGTCTGGTTTTGTATTTATTATTTTTCATGTTTATTTATTCATTCCTTTATTGCACTGCACATTGTCTCCCCTGTAATGTCTGATGTGATCTGTGTTATCATGCCAGTGCGCTCCCCTGTCTGCGTGCAGACACGCTTCGGGTGATCGCGGAAGTTTTCCGGTATTTCACAAACTTCCTTCAAGTCTCGTTTTACCTTTTTTCCCACTGTTCTGAAATTACAATATTAATTTAGCCCTCCAACCTATCTGTTGGGTGGCGGGAGCCTAATAAGCAATTTTGGAAAGCCACTGAAAGTAGTTTGGGAGATAGTTTTTCCAGAAATAGAGGAGATTAAATTTATAAGTCAATGGTCACATAAAATGCCCCGAAGAGGTATAGGTCAATTTTAATACTTGCATTAGTTTCCTTGATCTAAACTAAGTTGGTCTGAGGAGCTACATTAAAAGATTGGCTGACTTTTCATAAAGTTGAAAAATTGCAGAAAAAGGTCACAGTCATGGGGGAAAAAGGTCGCAGGTCAACCGAACATTGCAAAAGCAAAGAAAGGACAAAGCTGACCTACACAAGCAAATTTTAGAGGCCACTGTCAATGGTGATGCTCGGAAAACAAAACAGAGGTGGAGGTTATCGCTCAAAGGTCAGAGGTCACTAAAAAGGAAACATGAAGCTTTTGTGAAGGTAATCGTTGGAGCCTTTTATTTATTTTTTTTCCATTGTATGTATATGAAGTAGTGTATGTTCATTGTAGTTCCATTTTTGCTGAGTAGGCAGTTTCTGTAATAAGGGGAACATAATAAAAGGGTTATTAGTACTCACCGAAGAAGTGTGGTGTTTACCGGGGAAGCACTCAGTTTTTTTGACTGTCTTGTATAGTATGCCATGGAGCTATCAGTTTGTTTGCATGTGCAAATGCGTGTGAGCTATTGTCACCTCGTGGATCAACATGATGTATGAATAAATTCACTAAAGTATGGCTCTACTAATGTGTGGAATTGTGAATTATTTTACCAACACACTATACAAAGGAGATGTGTGAATAAAAAAACTACCAGTAAGCAGCCCCTCAGCGGCTTATAGGGTGTGGTTTTTTTTTTTTTTTTTTGCCAAGTCAACTCACCATAGTAGTAGAGTCAGTGTAAAATGGTAATGCTTCTGCATATAGTTTCAGGGGCTCTAGGACTCCTTGTCCCCGAACTTTGAGTCCCCAGACTCTGTGTCCCTGGATGGTTCATCCTCAATAATGCTTTGCCCTCTTCCTGTATAACACTATCCTGAACCCTAACCTTAACCCTTGTAATAGTCCTTGGGGACGAAGAGTCCAGGGACGAAAAGTCCGGGGATAAAAAATTTGGGGACGGAAAGTCCAGGGAGGAAAAATCCTGGGGACGAAGAGTCCTGGAACCAGTTGGGCATAATTGATCGCAACTGACAAACGCACGGACATGGCCTAAATCGATAGTCCACCAACCTGCCCTTTGGCTGGCGGGGGACTAATGAAATATATGTACTGAAATAAACATGACTAATTTCACATGAATGCAAACTGGCTGTATTTTTTGAACATATTTCACACAAATGATAGTAAAAATGAAATGATGTATTTAATAATTCATAAATTCATTCAGACTTTTTTTTTTTTGGTCTGCGCTTCACAAGAAGCGAAAAAAATGTCAGATATTCCATGAAAGTGCAATAATATTTTCATTTTTATCCAATGCAAATTGAAATAATATCGGAATAAATAACAAGATCATTGCCAGGATAAATAAAATGCCAGGATTACTTTCATAGCACTATTTATTTATTTATTTATTTGTCTATGCTTTAATGCAGTTAATAGAAAGTTCAGTCAGAATACTTGCCATCATGAGAAAAATAAAGTACACCCTCTATCCGTTCTATAGTTTTACGTATCAGCACCCTGTTGCACCAGTTGTGCATAAGTTCTCTCTTTAGTGTAGACTTCGCACTCTAACTTAACGCTACGCTGAAACAACTTAGTTTGATACTAAAGCCGTGTCGGAGTTTAGTTGCACCACGTTAGACGCAAGATTCGTCTTAGTTACACTGGCGTAAAGTCCACACTAAACAAAATACTGTCGCAGCAAATGACGTTTTCAATTTCTGTGGCCAATCAATGAAAAGCACTCTTGATGCGGCGTGTAGCCTATTACGGTGCTGTCAGATGCTGACGGTGCTGTCAGGCTACATAAACAAAAAGCAGTGTCTCCGTGTCCGACAGTCCACAGTTTATTAAAGATTTCTTTAAATCTACTGGGCTCAGTTCTTCAGGATGAGTGCCAAGTATTTCGCCAACGGCCAAGTATATCGGGGAAACCGGCTATCTGGTAGAACTTCTGACGGGTCATGTTTTGTTGCTCAGGCTGAGATGGAAACTTAACGTAGTTGTTAAAGCGCTGACAAAATGATAGTGCGACCGCTCTTATTGTTCTACATACAGTAGATTTATGCACTTGAATTGAATCACCAAATTCTGAAATGATCCTGTTGCAAAATATCTTCGTGCCAGACACACTTGTAGGGAAGGACTAAGGGCCCCGTTTCTCTCCGTGTCGTGCTGTAAGTCCGCTGCCAGCAGGTCAGTAATTCTATGTATCTCCGCTCATAGGAAGTGAAAGCGAGAGTATAAATCAAAGTCATCGTAGTTGTCCAAGGGGTGTAATCTGTCTCGAAGGATGCGTGGCCGATTTAATACAGCGGGTATAATCCGCTCCCCCCTCATCCTCCAAATTATCCCACCTTTCAATACGATGCGCCATGCCAACCGTTATTTTACGGAGGACTTTACACCAACTAAGGGTTAGGTGTAAGATTTAAGTTGTAACTTATGCCTAAGTTGAAACTACATCAGCTGGTGCAACCCATAAAATGTTAGTAGCGCGTAATCTCCGACCTCAGTTAGAAGTTACGTTCAGACTAGGCTACGTTTGAACTTAGGCACAGCTGGTGCAACCCAGTGCAGGACATTAAAAAGAATCAGCTGATCCTTCTGTAAGACCATGCCTCCACCCGTCCAGCTCACCGGTCTATTAAGACCCGGACTGCATTCTTCAGTCTTCAATCATTGCCTGCATCTGTGTCTCATTTTCACTGTGTGGTAGTAAAGTGTTATTTAAGGTCGAGCTTCGCACTTAGTCATTGCGAAGTCTCGTAACCACTTACTTGTATTGCATTCCTAGTCTTGTATAGACTTAGTGCCCTGCGTTTCGAGTGTATTAAAACTCTAACTTAATGCTGTTTATTGTTTTATCCAGCTCTTTATATTAAAGAAATTTTGTTTTCTATTTGTAATACATTGTTACTGCAGCTGATGCCGAGAGTCTGTATTACCAATAGTGTTTATTAATCAATCACCTTGATTCCTGTTTGTTTTGTATTGCTTAGTTTGTGCCTTCTACTGCGCAATAGGCATAATAAATACTAACAAGTCCATCCTTGCACCAGAGTCCAGTCCTCAACTTCCTGTCCTCCGTGCACCTAAACTGTGTACGAAGCACAACCCTCACACCTTATCAGGTCCTAAAATTAGGTCAATAAAACCTCAGGTGTAAAATAACACACAACCATCATCTATTAAACTAAAATTCAGCCAAAATGCAGATTTAATTGGTGAAAAACCAAGTACACCCCAGGATTTAATAGCTTGTAGAACCACTTTTATTAGCAGCAATAACTTGAACTAATTATTTTCTATATGATTTTATCAGTCTCTCACATTGTGGTGGAGGAATTTTAGTTTACTCCTCTTACAATATTGCCTCAGTTCATTGATGGTTGAGGGTACTTGTTTATGCACAGCTCTCTTAGGGCCCTATCTTACGCCAGAGTCCCTAAACCCATTATTTGGGGATTTCGCATTGCGTAAGAGGCGTTCCCCCGCGAAAGTTGCTATCTTGCACACCTGCCTATATCCCTAAAACACCAGCACTACCCGTTACATTATGCATAGGCGTGGTTTGGGCGTTACGCCAGTTAAACCAATCAGTGTGCCAGGTGCCACTGCCTTTTGGAGCAGGCTGCGCTATCCCAAATCCTCAAACCGAAATCCCTGATGGAGAGAGGAAGGTCGCCACGTTTCTCCATTGACGAAGTTAAATTGCCCGTGCATGAGGTCAAATCCAGTCAGGGGAGGATCTGTTTTTGTTAAGTTAATCATGAATTGTAGTATTATTATTATTATTATTATTATTATTATTATTTGACATTGACATATTGTTTAATGTTTGGTATGTAGAAAAAAAAAAAAAGAGTCAAGCCTACCCCTTTTGTTATGGAAACTTCAAAAAAAAAAAAAGAAAAAAATGCATTTCGCCATGCACTTCCAACTCCTCTCCCTCTGAAATGAAGCATAGAACAAAATCCCATTTTAGGCAAATAAAATTAGGTATATGCACTGGCACTCAGCGACGTAACTTTTTTTTTTTCCCCCCAGCGAGAGCGGCATTTCAGAACTCTTCAGCGAATGAAGGTACTTCTGGTGACAAGTACGTGGTTTAGATCGTTTGCATTTTCCAATCGGACAGCTGTCTATTTTTTTACAGCAAGTTGCGTGACCGTGCTGCAAAAACAGGTGTACATACTTATCGCCGAAATTACCTTCATTCGCAAGAGAGTTCTGAAATGCCACTCTCGCTGGAAAAAAAATTTCCGTTGCTGAGTGCCAGTGCATAGCGCTCTTGTGAAAGCCCAAATGCGGTAGCGGTGGTTTTAGGACCGCTATACGCTTTCCCTAACGTGTGTGGTCAAGATAGCAATTGTAGGGAAAGCGCATAAACACGCCCACGGGCACACCTCCAGGCGCAAATAAAGGATTCGGCATAATGCATAGCGGGTAGTGTGGCCGCAAGATATCGTTTAGGGATAGTGGAAGCTGCTAAATGCGTAATTCACGGGTTGCGGGTAGTGGCAACGGGTAAGGCAGTGTGAAAGATAGAGCCCTTAAGGTCCCGCCACTGCATTTGAATCGGGTTGAGGTCTGGACTTTGACTGGGCCATTGGAACAACTTGAGTTTTATTATTTTTTTTCCCAGCCATTCTGTTGTAGATTTCCTGGTGTGCTTAGTTGGGATCATTGTCCTGTTGCATGACCCAATTGCAGCCAAGCATTGGCTGTCATACAGATGGTTTCATATTTGACTGTAGAATACTTTGGCACACAGAGGAGTTCATGGTCGACTCAATGACTGCAAGGTGCCCAGGTCCTGCGGCTGCAAAACAAGCCCAAATCATCACCCCTCCAATTCTATGCTTGACAGTTGGTATGAGGTGTTTGTGTTGATATGCTGTGTTTGGTTTGCACCAAACATGGCACTGTGCATTATGGCCAAACAACTCCACTTTGGTCTCATCTGTCCAAAGGACATTGGGCCTCATTTACCAATATCTTCCTAAGTATTTTCTTAAATTCTTTCTTAAATTGTTCTTAAGAAAGTTTTTACGAAAAGTCTACGTCAGATTCACGAACGTGTTCTTATCCCGCAGAATTTTTCGCATTTGTGTTCTTAGATTGATGAATGCCGTTTTCCTCATAAATTGAAAACGCGTGCCAGTTGTCCCTAATTATATCCCCGAAATACGATTTTCGGGGATATCATGGTTTCGCCCCACCCGCTGCCGCCGCATCCGCAGATTTTAGCCGTTAGCGCGATAACTCACAAAATACTTTACACTGGCTTCTCATTTTTAGCATATGGGTAGATATGGTAGAGAGGATGAACTGATTAGATTTTGGGCAAGTATGCACACCTAGGTTTGCCACCAGGTGGCGCTATATATTGAAAAAATCAATTTTTCAACCATATCTCTGGAACAATTACTTACACAGACCTCAAATTTGCCTCATATTGTAGGTCTAGTAAAGGGGAATCTAATAAAGGGGGATTGGGGAATTTCGGGGATATACCCCTTGCTGTCGGCCGCCGACAGCGTAGGCCTAGTTAGCATAAGTAATCGCCCACAAATGCCCTTAAAAGAGTATGAAACGGAAGGGCCGTGTGCAGACACAGACAGAAGTAACAGAGATTCCTTGAGGGAAAGTCGAGGAAATGCAAAAATGGAAATCTAAAAACGGAGCACCAGAATCAAAACGCAAAAAGCAGGTTTGAAGTGGAGGTACTGCTAGAGGAAGTGAACCGCAAACAAACTGTGAGATTTGGTGGTGTTAATTCTGGATATAAAATACCACACAAAAAAAGATGCATGGGATGCAGTTACCCTTTCTGTGAATGCTTTATCTGCAGAGGGATGCACAACTGCGGCGCAACCTGGAACCTCGCAGTCCAACCCAGGGCAGTCAGTGCCTCACCACAGCAGTATTTCCTGTCTCCCAGCTCCCGCTGTAAGGTCCCAGTGGCTAAAAAATCAAAAAAGGTGGAGAATTCCTTCACTTTCTGGTGGCACAGAGTTAGACTGTCTTGCTCTGAAGTGCTGGCTCCAAATGATCACAAAGGTCCAAGAAGACAGCTCTGGGAAGCCTAAAGATTCCCAATAACTCTCACCCTCTATATGCTCATGCACTGCAAAAACTGAATGATGAAAATACTAGATAAAATGAGTTTACTAATTTTAAGACTAAAAAGATACAGCAAGAGGGCAAATGCGAGTCAATATTGGTGTATCTTTTCAACGAGGGAGGTGACTATGGGTGTTGAAAGGCTTGAAAAGTGATGCTATGGTTGGCTTTTTTTCTGTTGGACAGGTAATTTGCTGTTTTGTTTTTGGTGGAGGATTGCTTGTATCCCCAAATTGTTGGGCCAAAGTAACTACATTAGTCATATTATCCGAATACTAACATTAGCTTCCCTGTCTATCCAGGCTAGTACGTTACATCAGCTAATGTATGTTTGCATAGACCTTTCTAACAAAACGCTTACTTGTGTAATGTTGTATGGTTGCTGGTGTCAGAACATGTGCTGTTTACATTTTAGCTTTTCACAAATGTGCTGATACAGGGTCTGTTAATTATTATTATGTAGTTATGAGAGGGATCACTCGACTTCCACACCGTAGAAACACGGATTGATTACATGACCCATGTACACTGCAGTGCTCGTGCACGACTGTGTGAGGGGTGTGGCTCTGGAAAGAGCCCCGAGGGCAGGGGGTGGGCTTAGGCAGAGCCCTGAGAAGATGCTACTTTCAAATTCTGCTGGCTTTAGAACCTCACCTACCTGGCCTTTAAGTCCTAATACGTAAAACCATAGAACTGAAAGAGGGTGTACTTTCTTTTTCTCATGACTAAATGTCAGATTTAACCATTTATAATGGGGCGAAATACAACTGAGTTTGGCAGTGACTCTGCTCGAGTGATGATCTGGATAATGTCAGTAAGCATGACACAGACAGTCCCTGAGATCACATCTCATAAATTAAAATATAGTGTGCAATGATGTTTATATACTTAACAAAATTAAGATAAATTAGAAACCAAGTACTATTCAATTATGTATTTCATGTAATATTGGATCATATAGATGAAAATAAGTAACATAACGACATATTATAAAAATAAAAACAATATCTTTTTGAGAGCAAAAGTCAATATCTGGTGTGGCAGCTCTGCGCTTTGATTACTGCATTTACTACTTCAGGTGTAGTTTTCACATTTTTTTAAATTTTCTCACTCACAAAATCATTCTGTATGGTCTGAAGTTCATTCCAAAGAGATTTTTTCAATGTAACAACAGATTTACTCAATTGGATTAAGGTTTAGACTTTGAGCAGGCTTTGAGTCTTAGGTCACAAGATGGTTTTTTCCAATTGAGATAATTCTTGCACAGCTTAGAAGTGCGTTTAGGGTCATTATCTTGTTGAAAATAAAATTCCCGACCAGTCAGTCTCTTTCCAGATGGCAATGTGTGCCTCACAAGGATGCTGTGGTACGTCTTTTGATCCATTATTCCATCAATTTTCATGAGATCACTGGCTCCTTTTGAGCAGACCAAACCTAGGCCATAATATTACCACCTCCATGTTTTACTGAAGGGGTTGAACAGCACTTTTGAAATGTTCTCGAACTCTACGGTGCACATAAGTTCTGCGCTTGGGTCATAAAATTTTGCATTTTCATTCATTGATCCGAAGGACTTGTTCCGAGTCCACTGATATCCAGTCCTTGAATTCTTGGCAAACAAAAGTCTTTCTTTATGTTGCCAGCTCTTGGCAGCAACATGACTAATAAGACTATTTTTTAACAGGCATCAGGAAATAGTAGATCTTGATACTTGTCATCTCTTCACTTCTGGCACTATTAATATCATCACAGAGTTGTTGTGCTGTCAACTGCCTACTTTTTTATTTTTACTTGTCATACACAGATAACAAACATCAGACACACTTAACTTCCATTTTGCACTGCAATTGCCACTAGTTTTCAGTGAACTGGTCACTTTGAAACTCTTGATGGTGTTTCTTACAGTGCCATGGCAGCATTTAATGTCTTCAGCATCATGTAAGGCCACAATGCGGCTACAAACAATCTCAGAGAGCTCCTTTCGTCGTGCCATCGTGTCTAAGACTGTGACTCTGCTCAAAGTTCATGTCACCTTATATACTGGATCAACTGACCATCAGAGGTAATTTCGCAGAATACTGTTGCCTGAAACCAGTTTTAACAAATTTCTTAGGATCAATAATCATAAAATGAGCCTTGAAACATTCACTCAGGCCAGGCAAGAGTAAAAGAAACAAAATTTGCGACACCTTTCAATTATTATAAAAAAAAAATGGATGATTTCACTGTCTTTTTTATAACTCATATTTTTACCTCAAAATACTTGTAGGAATATTTTTTTTGTTCTCATTGCCTACAATACCATTTTTCCAATACATTTTCACCAAAAAATTTTCAAGAAGTTATATATTTAATATATTAGAACCCTTTTTAGACAGAGTGGTGGTGAGTAATCATCACTGCACAATACTGTACATTTTTATTTTCAAGTTTACACAATCATTTTATTATTGTCCCTTGTGGGCTTCCATACTCCCCCTTGTCGTGCACCGATAACTCCACTGGACCACTGGGTGCCCTTTTAGCATTAGCCTCTTCTCTGCATTTGTGACTGCAGCTATGCTATAAGGACACAACAATGTTGAAGAGGAAGTCAGCCAAATAAATCTGCTCTTCCAATAAGAATCGCCAGGGCAGTCGGCGCACTCACTGTCACAATTTGAACTGATTAGTCCTAGTTTTGGAGGGATATGACATTCAGCAATACAAGTACCACAGACAGACTAGAGGTGGTTTTGCGCATTTAAATCTGGGATAGACTAAAATCACAGACCTGTTCCGTTCGAGGATGGAATACATTTTGTCTTGCAGAGCCACAAGAATGGACAAAGCTGCCCCCAGCTTCCTGTCTGCAGTCACCTGGTGAAAAAGTTACTCCTATAATTAACGGTAGAATTTGCCTGGTATCTAGGAGGAATAGAACTAGGAGCCGTGGTAAAGAAAAGCATTAACTCTGATTTATTCCATCACCTCAGGTTCTCATCTGAATACAAATAACTACTTCTGTGTTTGACTTCAACCTTTTCAACACTCTACAAATTCACCTCTGTCTAAAAAACACATGGCTACTTTAATAAACAGAGATTATGCCAAGTGCGAGACTAAATAAAAAAACTGAATGTAGATTTAAAACACAAAATGCAATTTAGTCCAGTTCTTGGATCAATCAGAAAACCAGGGCATTGCGTTCATGCTCACTTCATGTGTTTCCTTTGCAAGTCATTGAAAATTCAATGTGGAATTTTGACAGAAGCTGCAATGACTAACAGCGAAACACATTTTCAACATGTTTAATTAATTTTACTGGGGAAATTAAGCATGGTCATCGCAGCGGTGAGATAGCACAGCCCCCTCGGTGCTATCAAAGGATTTTAAGCGGCCAGGAGGTTCTATTTTGATCATGTTTGATGTTCCAAAATTAATTGTCTCAAACGAAGCATTTGTCTCAGTGGGGGCCTGACAGTACCCAGCATGCCGAGTTGCTGGACATGCAAAATTCATGAGGACAAGCAAATGCAATTAAAACAGCCCAATATTTTCCGCGCTTGCATTCTAAGCAATTTTCAAAGTCTCTCCAAAAGAAAAAATGTATTTTTATTAACAATTTTCGAAAAAGTGCTATCCCACAGGTTGTTACTAGGTCAATCAAATGTCTAATTAGCCAATTATATCAGAGTTAGAGTATTTGCATGTGCTCTTGTTTTCTGCTTGTTGCATAACGATTTGCAGAAGATTCCATGTCTCATCAGGTCAGCTCAGATATCTGATACAAACGTGGGACCATTTCCCACACATCCTGACACCGCTGTTGGGTGGAAATATTGGATCCCAATTACTCATTTGTTCCTTCTGATCTCCCTAGAGGGAATTGGCAGTTCTTTAACATGACAGGAAGATAATTTGGGTTCACGGAACGCTCAGAGCACACATCTGCTAATTGTTAAATGTCTTCGCTACACGGATAGAGATCGTATACTCAATGAAGCAAGGAAAACCCCTCCGGAGGTGGCCGGCACCCATCTGAAGTGCGCCGCAGATTACACTGAGGCTACCACAAGACGCCGTAAACCCTGCTATAAAGTGATGCATGAGGCTTGCATCTAAGGCTTCCAGGCTTTCCTGCTATACCCGGCTACAATCAAGCTCTCTCGGGGAAGCAACACCTACACCTTCGCTGAGCCGGGTGAGGCTGAGCAGTTAATATACTATTCAAAAAAAGTAGGGGATATTTTATTTTGAGATCAAAATTTTCACATATACAAAGGGATACGAAACCATGTTGTATAGTTCCTTACTGAGGAAGCATTTCCAAAGAATTTTATCACCCAAACACATCAATGACACTCTCACGATCTGCACGGGATGCTATTGATGATCAAGGGGGTTGTGCCACAAATTTGCATGACTCTGAATTGGAAGGTTAGAGCCACTGTAAAGGAAGATTTTGAAGAGAAAGCATCAGATTATCAGTGGTTGAAGTCGTTAATTAAACAGAGACCATGCGCCGCCTAACACAGGAGGAGAGGTTACGTGCCCTTGGCATGCTACAGGTTGGCACAAGACAGGTCGTTGTGGCAAGGGCAATGAATGTTTCCCAGTCTGTCATCAGCAGATTATGGTCCAGACATCGTGCTACAGGGTCTGTTCAGGATAGACCACGATCCGGTCGACCAAGGGCAACAACTCAGGCTCAGGACAGATTCATCCGCACTATTGTCTTGAGAAATCGTATGGTAACAGCAAATCAGATAAGGTCTCAACTTCAAAGGGATACTGGCTTGGTAGTGAGTGGCCAGACCATCAGGAATCGTCTGCACAGATTTCACTTACACGCCCCGACGTTCTCGTGTCATTCCCTGTTTGAGGGATCGTCACATTAGGGCCAGACTCAATGGTGTCGTCATCATCAACGCAGGGATAATCGCCGATGGAACAACGTAATGTTCTCAGATGAGTCGAGGTTCACTGTGGACTTCCTTGACAGACGCAGGAGGGTTTGGCGCCGACGTAACGAACGTTTCCATGACGTTAACGTCATTAGACATGATCCGTATGGGGGTGGATCTGTAATGGTGTGGGGAGGCATCACTACTGCCAGCAGAACAGACTTGCATGTTGTTGCTGGACGTGTCACAGGGCAGTACTACCGGGACAACATCTTGGCACCCCATGTTGTGCCGCTTTGCACGCCGTTATGGCCGCCGTTTCATTTTCCAAGATGACAATGCCAGATGTCATAGGGCCAGGATCGTTACAGATTACCTCCAGCAGCAGAATATCACCACATTACCATGGCCAGCACTCAGTCCGGACCTTTCCCCCATCGAGCATGTCTGGGACATGCTTGGACAGCGGCTACGCCAACGTCAACAACCTCCTGCCAATGTCCAAGAACTTGCTGCAGCATTGCAACAGGAATGGAATAACGTTCCCCAAAATGACCTGGGGCGTCTCGTTAGGAGTATGCCACGCCGAATCGAGCTTGTCTAGCCAACCAAGGGGTTTTTACCGCTACTGACTCTGTTTCACAATGGTGGTAAATTTGCTGTGTGACCCTGTGTTTGTGTCGACCCTTATTCTGGAGAATCTGTCCTTTACTGACTGTACACAGGGTTTTGAATAAATTGACAAATGTTTCCTTAATGTTTTTATGTCATTTGTTTCCTTCCTGACCTCATGATCTGCATTTCATGGTACTTGTAAATCCAATATCCCCTACTTTTTTTGAATAGTATATAGCTTCACTGGATAAGGAGTAAAAATTCTGGTGAGGATGAAAATGCACTCCAGATATGGTGAGACTGAGCCAAGACGGTGCCATTTGCTAAATCTCCTTTTTTCTTTTTTTCTCGGAGTAGTCTGCTTTCCTTTACCAGAACATTCATATGATGCCATAGGCTTATTTTATGCACTTATGAACAAGACTACACGCTTGTAAATTCAAATTACGTTCCTAATTTGGTTTTTAGGATGCGAGAACTTCCTCTCAGACTCAGAGGAGTGACGTGACGTCATGACAGGGATTCCCTGTGGGCCATTCGGCTCAATGCGGCCAAGCAGTCTGAACGTAACTCTCATGGAGGGTGGTTCAATTTCTTTATTTTTCTTTTCCATTTGTATATTAACCCATTTAAACTGGGACAGCATGTGCGCATTTTAAGAATGTGTCGTTGCCGACACAGATATGCGCGTAATTTTGAAAGTACCGCAATTACTGTAAGTTTTGCGCAATAGAAAAAAATTCCAGCTGTTCCTGAAAGCTGAGAAGCTGTACTTCAGCCCAAATACAGGTTACTATGGTAAACATGGCAGCATGATTCTCTGCTGAGATTTTTGCATTAGGCCTTAAAGGGTAATACTTGTGTGTGGGTGTGTGTGTGTGTGGATGGTTGGGGGGTGGGTGGGGTACAGGCTTCCCTGGTGTCGATATCTCTACATATGGATAACAATGGCTATAAATAAGATTACAGTTTTGTCTTGGACCTCACGGGGCCTCAATTCTCCTCAGAAGCGCATAAGTACCCTTGAGATGCTTCGCAGGAAGAATGTTCATTTTGCTTTTATTCAAGAGTCACATTTTATGGAGGCTGATGTATGCAGATTTCAAAACAAACACTATCATGTGATCGTCTCTTCATGTCACGCAACTAAAAGTAAAGGTGTCCTCATCGCTGCAAAACACAATTTCAATTTTTCTATTTTAGGAATAGGTGGAAGCGGTGATGGTCATATTGCATTTTGCAAAATAGTTTGATATGGCACCAAAATAGCTTTAATCTGTGTTTATGCCCCTAATTCTTTTGACCAGCATTTTTTTGATACTCTGGCCTCCATATTACTAGACCTTCCAGAATACCAACTCTTGATAAGTGGGGATTTTAATGCAGTATGGCTTCATGACATGGACCGGACAGGCGTAAGAGGAAGTGCAGAGCAGCAGCGAGCATCTACTGCTCTGCAGAAATTAGCTAAAGATCATGGAGTAATTGATGTCTGGCGAACAATGCACCCTTCCATTAGGGAATTCTCTTTTTTTTCTGCCCGACATGAGACTTTTTCAAGAATCGATTATATTTTTGCCTCTAAAATTCTCTTTCGAGATACCTGCAACACTGACATGATCCCAGTATCTTTGTCAGACCACAGAGCTGTCTTGTGCACTTTTTTTCTGAGCGCGGTCAAGCCCAAAGCTCCTCGTTGGCGATTTAATACCACCCTACTTCAAAACGACATTTTCAAACAAGAACTTGAGCCTGAATTGGATGATTTCATTAAAATTAACGGCAGTTCAGTTGATGATCCCCGGGTACTGTGGGATGCAGTCAAAGGCTGCATCAGAAATAAAACTATCTCCTTTGCTTCAAACCTTAATAAAATAAGAAAACAACGCATTGAATCTCTAGAGATTGCAATTGCAGCTGCTGAGCAAGCACTATTAAATAACAATTCACCTAAATATATGTAAGCGACAGAGGTTACTGGATGAACTCAATGGTTTATTGAGATAGAACGCAGAATTCTTAATCCATCGTACTAGGCAGAACCACTATATGAACAGTGCACGCCCTAGCCGCCTCCTTGCTTTTAAATTAAGGCCAAATGAGGATTTAGCAAACATCGCAGCAATTAAGACTAAAGAGGGTGTTATAACTTCTGACCCTATAGAAATTAACAGTACCTTTAAACTATTTTATCAAGATCTATATAACTCAGAGATCAGTCATGATGAACAAGCCTGCAAAAAGTTTTTAGAATCCTTAAATTTACCTAAATTGACCTCAGAGGCAACAGGCATACTGGAGGCACCTTTTACTTTGGGAGAGTTAGAAAAAGTTATTAAACAAATGAATAAAGATAGATCACCTGGGCTAGATGGTTTACCCCCAGAGTTTTTTGTTCATTTTTGGTCCCGGCTAGGCCCACTGTTGCTGAATATGATAAATTTTTCTATATCGAACGGTTCCTTCTCTACCAGCTCAAATGTTGCTGTGATAACTCTTTTGTTGAAGAAGGACAAACCGCCCATTGACTGCTCCTCCTATAGGCCATTGAGTCTCCTAAACTGTGAAATTAAGCTCTTTGCTAAGATTCTGGCAAGCCGTTTGGAGAATTATTTGCCTCATTTGATTCATCAAGACCAAACTGGCTTTATCAAGTCTAGATTTGCATCTGATAACGTCCGTCGTCTTCTCCATCTCATACATTTAGCCTCAAGATCAGACGACATAGCCATTCTCTCGCTCGATGCTGAGAAGGCATTCGACCGACTAGAGTGGAATTATTTATGGGCGGTGCTTAGGCATATGGGATTTAGTGAAGGTTTTATCTCCAAGGTTAAACTATTATATAATAACCCGACCGCAGTGGTATTAACTGGTAACGTTTGCTCATCCAGGTTCCCATTTTCAAGATCTTCTCGTCAGGGCTGCCCTTTGTCTCCCCTTTTGTTTGCTCTCTTTAGAGCCTACTGCCCAGGCTATTCGGCAGTCAGAGGTGTTAGAGCCAGTGATGATCCGTGATACACCACATTCCATCTCCCTGTATGCGGATGATATTTTGATTTATGCAAAAAATGTATCTAAATCACTGCCCGACTTGCTTAAGACTTTTGAAGAGTTCGGCAATCTATCGGGATATAAAATTAATTGGATGAAATCTGCATTATTTGCCTCTGGGGGATTATAAGAAGAATACACCTTACTTTAATATTCCTGTTGTAAACCACCTCAAATATTTAGGGGTTTATATATCATCTTCACTGGAGGCTGTAATTAATAAAAATTATAATAGAGCACTTAATGATATCTGTAATGATCTGAAAAGATGGTGTAAACTTCCCACATCCTTTCAGTCCAGACTTTCCATTTTAAAGATGAATATATTACCTTAGTGCAATGTTACCTCTTGACCCCCCGACTGGCTTCTGGAGGAAGTTAAAATCCTCTACTAGCACCTATTTATGGAATAAGAAGAAACCCAGAATTAAGGCCTCCATCTTGCAAAGACATAAGTCAGCAGGAGGTGTTAACCTGCCTAACTTTGAATGGTATGCATGGTGCTTCGCCCTGCGCCCACTTACTGTATGGGTGAACCCAGCATCTCAAGTGTCTTGGCGCCTCATTGAGGAGCAATTAACACATCCGTATAATTTAGCAACTCTGATATATTCGAGTATACCACAGCGTATAGTGAAACGGGACTTTGGCCCAATTATTAGATATATATTTATTGTATGGCATAAACTCCAGAAACTAGCAAAAACTTAATAAGTTCTTTTATCAGTCTCCTATTTTTCGTAATCATTCTCTCTTAATTGATGGCAAACCAATCATTTTTCCACAATGGTCTGACAAAGGAGTTCACAAAATCCAACACATTGTGGGACAACAAGGTCTCCGTGAGTTCGATGACTTACAAAAATATTATAACCTCCCGGCCACTTCTTTTTTTTTTTTACTTGCAGTTACGTGCAGCCATGCGTGCTTATGGCATACTGTGGGGCGCACATCTGGAAAACCATCCTCTTCATGAGCTACTATCCAAGGATAGAAAAAATAATGGTACAATCTCTATCCTTTATAAATACATAATCGAGGCTTCTTACAAATCTCTCCTACTTGATAACATGTGGAGAAAGGACATTAATTGTTCCTCAGATCTAGATTGGAATGCTATTTGGCTAAATACAACCTTGTCATCCAGAAATCTAAACCATCAGATGATACACTACAATTTTATTCATAGATCCTATCTCACTCCTCAAAGACTGTATCAAATGAAATTCCGAGATGATCCATATTGTGGCTTTTGCCCTGATAATAAAATTGGTACCTTTATCCATATGGTTTGGCAGTGCCCGGAGGTTGACAGATTTTGGTTAAATATTTCAAGCATCCTGTCTAATCTTCTTGCTAGAGTTGTCCCTCATTCACAGCATTTGCTTTTGCTCAATGATACTTCATCATTGAAGCTTACCGTAAATGTGAAACGACTTTTGCTAGCTGGACTTACAGCTGCAAAAAAAATTATAGCTTGTCGCTGGAAATCGCCACATGCGCTGTCAGTGAGAGAATGGCTTTTGGTCTATGAGGAAATTGCTCAGATGGATTTATCTACAGCACGATGTTGCCATGCCAAGGCACAAAATATCTCCTGTTGGTCAAGGCTTTTGCAAAAGATATGTGCTTTATTGTAGTATCTTGAATTTTGTTTGATGCTTATGTTGAGATTACCAGTGGGATCCCTGGGAGGGGGCAGGCGGGGGGTGACTGTATGCGTGAGTGAGTGGTTCAGTGAAGTTTATGTAAAATGTCCTATGTGCTTATGTTTTTCTTTCTCTCTCGCTTTCTTCTTGTTTTTTTCTTTTCTTTCTTTTCCTTTTCAATATCACTATTATTATTATCATTATTATTATGATCTTTACTGTTGTTCTTGTTGTCTTTTTCTGTGTAGGCATGTAAGTTTTACCTGTCTTGGGCATACTACCTGGGTTGGGGGGAGGGCTGGGGCAGATACAGCTGACAGTGCAATTTGTATTGATTACCTCAGTTACATAATGACTGTATGACTGCCTCCATTAACATGGAAAAGAACAATAAACAATTGATCACAAAAAAAGGAAGATAATTTGGTAATATGCCCCGAGTGGACAAAAAACTCACTTATCTATCATCCAAATGACCCTCACCGCAGCAGTGTCTCGTGCCTTCATTTGTTTCCATGTTCTGGCTGTTAAAACGTTCTTATGTACAATTCATTTTTACTGAGGCATGTACTGGCTTTTAATGTTACCAGTACATTCATAAGGGTCCGATTCATCCACATGCTACTCACTTACTGAAGTTGTACTGCTGGACCAATTTGCTCTCGGATGTCAGTGTAAGTTCTTGCATCAGGGGCATGTGGACACTTCTTCTTTCAAAACTTTGGATGAACTGATCTTTGAAAAGGCCCTGATCGACAGCATAGCCACAAAATAAGATCTGTCACACTTCATGATGTTATTGCTGTCCTCATTTTATTGTTTTCAGGGGTCTAAATTTAGACTCCCCGAAGGAGCATTCTTAGACTTTGTTAGGAATGAGGTCAGGTGGACACCAGGCGCAGGATCCAGGAGGTTTTATTTGGAACCCAGACACAGGAAAAAGTGGCACACAGGCCAAAAAGAAACACCGTGCACATGCACTGAACCAGGAGAACCAAGGTACTCTGCCAAAGGCAGGGAAGGGGGGAAACTAATATACACACACTCCACGAGTGGCTAGAATAAAACTGAGACAAGCTGTCGGGAAAACGGGGACTTAGACAAGGGGAAGACACTGGACTTGGAAATGCTCAGAAGGAACAGAGATCTTCAATGTCGCACAGACTCAGGTCAAAACGCAAAGTCCCGTCTGACACCTCTTCCCAGTTTAAATACACTAGGGAGGAAGCGGGGATAAGGCAGGCAATCTCAAGGGGAAACAGAAACACATGGGATTAATTAACGAGGACCGGGTAGACAATGATGACTCAACACAAGACGCTAAGACGATCAATCAAACTGGACAGTTTAGATTGAGGTAATCTAAACGTGACGAGCAAAAAGCACCACGAGAACAGCAAAGGAAAGCATAGCTTTAAACGCAGTTAATCAGGGAAAGCTTAGGAAGGAATTTACAAAAGCTAGAAACACTCACGCTCGCTAATGAGTTAATTAGGTTTGTACTATGTGACAATATATACACACACCCTTAAATAAGTGCTGGTTAGTATGGTTAGTAATAGCCCTATCAGGGAACTCATTCACTCAGTTTTACGAGCCATTCACTCAGAGTTTGCGAGACCCAGAATAAGCACAGTTGGAAGCAATGAATGAAATGCCAAAGCCAAAACCGAAAGAGGAAATGTGATTGGACAACGGGGCTCAGGCATGCAGGCTGTCACACAACATCACAGGAACCAGGGCGAGGGGGAATAGATGGACAGGCCGCGGGAATGGAGCTGAAACACAAATCAAGAGGGACACGGGGAAAAACGCACAAGCACAAACAAGCACACAAGGCAGAATCATAACAGACTTATGAAAAGGAGCCCACCCACACCCTGACACAGAGCAAAGCATCCTTCTGCAGGAGTGGAAGACCCCAGTACAGGAACAGTCTAATGTTCCTCTCATCCTTCACAGGAAATGAATTGCACGTGCCGTAGTTTGCCAGCTCTATAAAAAGTAACCGAGCCACCCCAGTTTCCGACCATATAATCATCACCCCATGTCCTCTCTTTAATGTCTGTTTGAGTCTTCCCTCCTGTGGCACGACACACACATGACACACGCAGGCACTCACACACTCACAGTCCTCGATGCGCCTCGACCACAGATTTCTTCAGTGAGTGCAGGCCTTCTTCCCCCCCAGGCGTGAGTGATGTCACAAGGCGGGGGGGGGCATGAGGGCCTCCGTGACTATTGTGTCTGCAAGGAACCAAAAGTCTTTAAAAATGACCCGGGACCAGGGGTATACATGACAGGAGTGGACCCTTTTCTCCGGGCAGCACATTTACTCCAGCGGGGATGGGACCCCTCTCTGTGCTGTGTTCTTAACTGTCACTCCACAGTGGATATACATTTCTCTTCTTAAAGGAATAAATCTTTTAAATGTATCCTGATAGGTACAAATAGGAGAGACTGAGGTTCGATGAGCCACAGGGACCAATGAGCCATATCACGTTTGTAATCAATAAATGTCAGAGCAGCTTAAAATAGGCAAAATACTGATATGGCTCATTGGTCCCCATGGCTCATCAAACCCCAGTCTACCCCACTCATTTTTGGAGGCAGATAAGTCGCTATCAAAAACTAAAACCAGTAAAAGTTCATTATTTGATTTAATCGCTGGGGTGCTACTTTACATATCAATAGGGTACCTCGCCACTGAAAAGTTTTGGTGTGGGGTTTTTTTCTCAGATTCCTTGAGTGAATATGGACCCTTTCCTTTGGTTCTCCACCCATATCCCACGGTGCAACAAGGGAAGTCGACCAGAAACAAAAAGAACCAAATGACTGAGCTTTTTTAAGGGCCGCGCGGCAATGTTCAGTTGGGGGGGGGCATTTTCCATGGAATGTGTGGGTGGTCGGAGCTTCAGAACGCTACGGAAGATAGAGAGGCTGTCGACAGATCCAGGAACCCTGCGGAGAAAAGCTCCATGGGCTGTTCGCTCCGAAGACGAGGGGAATGGGACATCGTCGTGAAAACCCTCCCGGGTGCAGGGGGACATTTAGGGAGGACACAGAGGAGGTATTGTCCCAGCCATGGGGGGTCTCAAAAGAAATAAACCGCCAAGCCTACAACAGGAAGAGCCCGTCTCCAACCAGAATTTTGCCTAAAATATCACTGCACACGCCTCATTAAGGTGGCAGCGGCGAAGCGTCGTCCTCTGATTAACGTCACCTGCCACAGAAACCGCCGAGCGACACAGCGAGCAAGAGATGAGGGGGCCTCCCTGCAGGAATTGTCACCCCGAATTACACGCCGCAAAACCGTGTGACATCGCTTCGACGATGTCGCAAGTGAAGTGCGGCCTCTATCCGTGTCAAACGGAGAGATCATGGGCATTTTTCTTCTCTGAAGCAGCGACGCACAGCATAATGGAAAGCTGAGGTGAATTATAGTCTCAGTTGAATTGAAGAAAATGGCTGCCATTCTGTCTCTTTGACCTCTGGGTGGCAGGTTATAACAGCAAAGATTACTATCAAGGAGGAACGGCTCTCAACAGTGACATCTAGTAGAGAAAGTGTGACAACATTGCCCCAGCACTCACAGGGAGAAAAAAAAACGATTTGTTTGGCATTTCTCCTCAGTGAAACTGATTTTGAGTTCTGTCTGGGGCCCTTTGTTATAGGTATGACCGTGTGAACAGAGTGTGAAAGCTCACCGATCAATTCTGCCTGAAAAAAAAAAAACCCCTGAGCTAGCTGCCTTTCTTCAATGGAATTACTCTTTCTTCTGCAAGTGAACCTCACAAGTGAGGATTGTCCTGAAGCTTGAAGAGGCCTGTGCAGCCATAGCCCTTATGCCTAGGTCCCACTGGGGAAAAATCATCGGCGATGTGGAAATAGACAAATTTTCTCCTGATGGCTCCCGATGCTTCCGATGTTTTTGCCAAAAAAACAGAGTAGTCGCATTAGAAATTGCTCTTATTAGGCATCGGGGATGGTCCGGTGATCGTTCACTGATGCTTCGGCTATGGTCACAAAGCTTCTGGAAATGTCCCCCGAACAATGCCCTTGAAACATCGGGGATGGCTCCCGATCCTCGGGATCGGCGAAGGTGCCCTGGAGCTACCCCGAATTTGAAACATCATCGGGGGAACATCCCCGTAGATTAGGGGATGCATCGGTGAGTACTTGCGAACCATCCCAGGTGCCTTGGGGAACGGTTATTGGGGAGGTATATATTGTAGCGAGCTACAAGGTGCAACCAGCCTCTATAATTATCGAACAGTTTGGATAGGAATCCAGTGCGAGACGCCAAGCAGGGTTTGGGAAAGCACTTTTTTTTACTGAAAAATCCTCTAACCTCCCTGTGCACTCCCTGTAACTCATCCCACCACAAAAATTGATATCGCCGAATGAAAACTTTCTTTTTTTTTTAATAACCCGCATTCACTCACTTAGCTCCTGCCCCGAGTTACTTTGAACATTGTTTCCCCCGTTCATATTCCCCCTCTAGTCTTTATTTTCACGATTTCGTTTCCTCAATTTTTTCTCGTAATTTTGATATATAATCGAAGTTTGTTTAATGACGAGAAGGCTGTCGGGCATTGCTTTATTTAGCTGACCGCGACTTGCGTCTGGCAAGCGCATCTGGTTGTTATAATCTGTACTGCAGCGGCCCAATCTTTTCCTTTAGAAATTAATCAACTATTTTTTTATTATCATTTTTTTAATTGAGTGGCTGGATATACATATTTAGTTTTCTTGCAGGTGTCTAGGCTGGGGCCTGCAATTTGGGTTATTTATTTTCCGCAGATAAATGTGTTTTTTTCCCTTAACCAGTTCATTTTTTCTCTTGATGTAAATAATGTTATGATTTGAGCAAACGGAAGTGCCTCTTTCTTTCTTGGTACAATACAAGTTATTTACTTTCTCATAGTTTTGTTGACAAGTTTTTCCGTAAAATGCTGTAGTGGAGCTGAACTCAACTAATTTATTTTGGTCTAACAGACGACCTGGCGCCCGGACAAAACATTGATAAAATAGCTGTATTTGGCTACGCTATAATATAGGCACATTTTGGGCTCAGCATCGTTCTCTCTCTGGCATGTACTTATATGAAATGTACTTATAGTGCGTGCGAATGCAAAATCCAGCCAATCAGCGCCATGGGAAGAATGCACTTTTCAACCGTCGCCGAAATTTTGGCGAATATTCGGGGATGCAACCCCGACATCGGGAATGTGTCACCGAAAGGTCGCAGAACTTTCGCCGAAGATTCAAATATCCCCGCAGGTTCCCTGATACTTCGGCGAGACATCATCGATGCTTCGGGGATGCCTCGGGGAAACAATATTTCACTGAAGCTCCGGGAAGCATCCCCGGAGCTTCCCCGTGGCTCTGGAAAGCTCCGGCGAGGCCTCCCCTGCCTGTTTTCCCGACAAAACGTCGGGAACACATCGAGAAAAATTTCAATGCAAGCATTGAAATTTTTTGCAGTTCTCCCGATACCTCCCGATGGTTCCAGATGGCTCGCGACGCTCCCAAAGCTTTCCCGGGACATCGGGGAACCTGTTCCCGACGCCTCCCAAGGTTCATCAATTTCCATCGGGAGTACATCGCCGAGGCAAAAAATGCCCAGTGGGACTGAGCCTTTACAGATTAATAGTCATTAGCACCTTATACCCAGTTATACACTTTTAAAATCCAGGGTTTAGCCAATACATGCACATACCCATACCATCCATACAGAAAATAATATGGTCGTGCTGCTACGTGTACACATTAAGAGGCAGCCTTTAGCAGGTGAAAATTCGTTGCTTCCTTCTTGTTTTAGGACATACTTAACAATGCTGATGTATTCCTTATTCGTGCCAGTGCTACCAGACCCCTCTATTTTTAGCGTGACACAGTTTCTTATTCTTGGCAATAGTAGCGCATCCCTTTTGAAATACAATTTCACTGGAACTCTTACCCATACCACACAACACCTACACACGCAAGCATGCAATGCAATGAATGCTCACCCTTCGAGGTGTACGATCATGAGAACATGATTAAAATGTTCTAAATTTCCGTTCCAACTTTGATTTAAGATTTGCGGGATTCAATGAACAATAAAGATCCACAACAAAAATCATTTCCTCAAAGTGCTAGTGAACGCATTCATTTTGGTAGCAACTTTCAGCCAAAAATGACATTGTCAAATTGCTAAAGACCAATCCCCCTCGCTTCACATAGATGACAAACATTCAGTAGACCGATAGTTAATTCAGTGGCTAAGCAGTCTTCATAAACTCCAGATGAACCAATGAATTTTTAATTTGAAATATTTACTTATTCATAAGCTGTCTATTTGCTTGCAGTCATGCAACATCAAACCGCTGATGTCAGACCCCTGCACCTTAGCGAGGTTAAAGCAGTGCTGTGCTGTATTGTACAGGTCTCGTTAAACAGGTGGCATCAGACAGTAATCAATGCCAGGTTTTAATTACAGTGCGATGAGAAATGGCCTGAAGTTACACTGCAAGATTAGCTGCTATCGACCACTCGGTTCACGCAGCAAATTTTTTAAAATGGCGCAATGGAGGCCCGTTGTTTGAATCGCGCTAATTAGTGCCCGCTTAATATGCAATCTCTCTACTTTCAATCTCTAGTGTAAGACTTCCTTGAACATGAGTTGCAGGAAAATCGAACAAAATAGCGGGAAAGGTGACGAGCCAGGTCGTAAATTCCCTCTGTAATGAAATCCTCTCGGCTCTGGGGTGACAGCTCTGCTCAGTCAGAGGTTGCAGGGAAGCTTGTAACTAACGTCAGCCTGCGTTACACCCAACATGGGATATAGTTACCCTTTCACAAGGGGCAAGTAGAGAGGCCGACTCCCATTCATTTGATCAACAGAGGAAGGGAGCAGTAAAAACGGGGGTCATCTTGAATCCAACCCTGCATACCATGGCACTCCTCCACAGTTTTAAGGTAGCCCGGGCAATCGCGAAGCTATAGTGACGGTGGGCATGGCGTGACACCTCTTGATTTGGGTCAGGCTGAAGCCAGAGCCATGCAGACACACCTGTTACTCTTGATCCATGGTCTGTCACAGTGGAGAGGGCTTTTAATTGCTGCCCTTGGAAAAAAAAATGAGAGCTCTGTGGTTATCGTTCTCTGAATAGTGCGGTCGTGAATGTGTAAGCGTTTTCCTGAGATGCTTGAACATCAGCATCAAGAGTGGAGGTGGAGGAAAATCTTTTACCCACACGTTTGCACACAGCCTACACAGTTACAGAGGCAGTAACACAAAGAAGCATACCTGCACGTACATGCACAATTGTGTCTGCGCGCTCAAAATAACCTTTGTGCACATATAAGCGCAAAAATCCATGCAACCCCTCCCCCCCCCGTATGCAAAAATATACAAATACATGCACCATATCCATATACGCACACACACAAGCACACAAAGGCCCATCCAGTCCCCCATGTGCCCAAATACAAGTAACTACACACGCGCGCACAAAGCTCAGCTCTGACAAAACACTGTTATTAGCGCACTATCTTGAATCGACATGTGGCAGGAAAAATACGATGTCACGGATTAGCATTTAGCGCAAAGCACCACATCATTGATTCCCCAGTTGCAGGAGGCACAGTGTCCTGGTTTAGCATGATGCACAAAGAAGCACTTAACTGATAAGCATGTAACAGGAAGCAGTTTCTAAGATTAGCATGTATCACGAAGCACTTCATCTTTGATTAGCTTGTAGCAGGAAGCACAGTGTCCAGAGCATGTAGCATAAAGATACCCATCAATAATAAGCATGTAACAGGAAGGACTGGCTTCCTGCAGGAGGAACAAGGTCAGGACTGGCATGTTGCGAGATGGACAGTGCATTAAAACATATTTTCCAGAGAACAGAGTTCAAGCTGATCCATGAACTGGGCCACATGCGGAGGTGCACTAGTTTGCAGCCCAACATTACTTCCCAGGGCTCTTCATTATACTGTGCCTTCCAGTGCTTTCACATTAAACAAACTGACACGATCGCTGCCATTCCTTTATCTCCACATGACTCAAAACCAGACTTCCATAGCACTGATTAGCCGTCACGTTGACTGGGTCAGCCCTGTGTTTTCCAAACCCAATGTTCAGCTCCCCGTTGCCTAAATTCTACATTCTCTCAACAAGAAATGAAAACTAACATCTTCCACTGGAAGGTTTTTACAAACATCTATTCCAGTGTAAGGTCACACAAGCGGGCAATAGGACCACAAGTTGAGAAAAAAATATATACCTGCAGCTGTGTGTTACATGTCAGCAGAACACTGCAGTTTGTAAGAATAAAAATCCTCTGTATACTGATGAGCAGGATACAAATATTTCACCTATGATTTTATCAAAAGCCACAAACAGTGATCAAATGGAGCACAGAGTGAGTAGGTATAAAAAAGCACAAAATAATCAGGCCATAGGAACGTATACATGCTTCCACATTGACATGCATGCTAGATTTAAATAAAAAATAGCATTGGCGCTAATGACTGAATTTTGCCACCTGTGTCTCACCAAATCACATGACTTTATCCCTTCTGACGTCAATTAGTCCAATAAAATGGCTAAACTTGCTTACAGTGTATTTACTAGCGTCCCAGTCGGTGAACTAACGAAGGTACCCAGCCCATTGCCAGTCCATAAGGCACAACAAGTAGAAACCAGTGAGTAACTACATGATTTATTCTATATTTACAATCAACTAGTCTGCTTTTTTCAGCCTCTGCAAAATATAACGAAAAATAATTTACCAGAATGTCCTCTACACTTCTCCTAGTTTTATTCTGCTCTTAGTTTTCTTTAACCCCTACAAACCCATATATTGGGTCCGTCAAATGCAGCTGCTGTATTCTGAAATATGGAACTTAGGGCCCATTTTAAATTCTACAGGAGATCCTAAGGTTTCCAATGATCCCAAATATGTCCAGCAATATCACAGGTTAATGTGTATAAAATGAAGTACAAGATTTCAGTATTTTACATCTGATGAAATGCAGTGGTCATAAAAACATGGCATCCTGGGTTTAAATGTTTCACTCGACATAAGTGTGATTTAACTTCAGTATTATGCTGTAACCAGCAGATACAGGCTTTATATGTGACAGTGTCCTTTATGTATAGTGTAGGACCTACCTGGTGAAGTCAAGACATGCCACAAGACAGGCTCACGCTCCCTTCAAAAAGTCATAAGCAGAGGAATGACACATTTTTCATCATGATAATACATCAGATTAATGGGGCTATTGCCAAAAGTGGTGTGTACAGGGATTAGTGAGAAAAAGTCCTGCCATGTTTTACTTCCACCTGAGCTGCTGAGCCAGCTGATTTCACTCATCAGTTGTACCTCCTGGCTGGTTGAAGAAAATCTGCAAATCAAGCTGGTTAGTACAAAACACTGAGGAGGACTTTCTAAACCTGGATTTTCCATTTCTGGCCGTTGCACTTTAATACATTTCAAGCTGTTTAAACTAAGTGACAAAAGTTCACCAGCTGGAGTAATAATGTGAGTCAACTCGACTTGAAGATAAGCTTTGTTCAATTTACAATTACTCAAAACAATGGATAACTTTAAGTTAAAGTTTTGAATGGTTAAGAATTTGAGTTCAATATCTAAAACTTTTCATGACAAGTGGAGTTAATGAAAAGAAATAAGTTCACATGACTTCATCAGGCTGTCATGTTTTACAGTGTGGTATCTTCACCAACTACTTTGTAGTACCCAGGACTGATATACAGTACGTCAGTTTCTTCAGAAAAGGATAATTTCCCCAGAATGTTTCAATTGGCTTGTGAAGTGTTACACATATAAAAATATACGCTAGGAAATGATAAAGGGAAAATAAGGTATAGTATGGCTCAGAGAGCAGTAATCCAACCCAGCTTGCCTTGTCTGTTGTACCCTGAAGGCACTTTTAATTTCAATGACTTCAGCAAGAACCCAGCTGTTTAACTGGGATTGTATGCAAAAGGAAGTCGGCTGTGGATGAACGTATGTATGCAATGGCCAATATATATATATAGGGGCTATAGAGAGTGGGGAGGGGGGCACATATGGTGCGAAAGAGCTGAGCAGAGAGGGACAGTGATGGTGAGTAGGGGCGGGGGGCGAAGTCAGAACAGTGCCATCCCGCGAGACATTCCAGAGGATTCCGTGGCTGGACCACAGCCGAGGTGCAGGGAGAGAGAGGGAGGGAGAGAGAGAGAGACAGAGAGAGAGAGAGTCGGCGCAGGGATCTGCCAGGGGAGGAAATGGCCACCAGCTGGTGCCAGGTGATGACATCACAGGCCCCGGATTCGGCAGGGAGTTGAGGGGCCTTGTTCATTTCAGCTGTAGGGGCTACACGTGCTAGAGTCTGATAGCATTCCTGTGGAACTGCAGGGAGAGAGAAAAACACAAATGAGTTTAAAACCAATGGCAGCTGAGGTACATTACCTCTTTCATAAATGGCCAACATGAGGGGTAAAACGTTAAGGACAAACAGTGCCACGCAAAAAAATAAAAAATAAATAATAATGGAATAATATCTATATGTGCTTTTACCAATGCCCAACATAATGATAACTATGATGCCTCTGAAGAAAACTTGAAACTTGGGTTTTCTTTTTGCGTATGATTATGAAAAAATTTTGGTGATTATGCAAATTAGCTCTCATGGCCTATGATGAGAATATTCATGAGTATTGATTTTGATAGAAACCCACCAGAAATATTACACCAAAAGTCATTGACAATGAAAAAAATATACTTTGAAGTGTGTAGAAGACAAACAAGATGGCATCTTGTGCTTTGAGGAGCCAAACTATCTCGACGATAGCCCAAAATTTCCACATTTGGGTATCATCGGAAAGAGCATATTGTCAGCTTTTCTTTTGATGTATAACACAAAGTAATCCAATGTTATATTGAAAAATCAATCTTGGAAAAGTGATAACCTTTCTCACGGGCCATATTTGACTGGCATTCAGCAGTGCCACCGGGAAAGAGTAACAGCTGATGCCTTCGCGAATGTGACTGGTTAAGACACAGCTGACACGATCAATCCATCCATCCATTTATTATATGTTCACTTATTCCCACGCGGGCCTCAGAGGGCTGAAGTCTGTCCCAGCATACATTGAGCAAATGGAAGGAACACATCATGGACACTTCGCCGATCCATCGTGGGGATGAAGTGATAGCCGTACGGGTATAAATAAATAAAATTGGTCAATAATCTTTATTTCTTGCAATAAATAGCACATGTAAAAAAGGACAATATCATAAGTTGAACAAAAAAAAATCACAGTGCAGCGCTCATGAGCTCTTCCCATTGGCTGATTGAAACCCAGGTTTGAGTACAATTAAAAACGTGGATTACATCACGACGAGAAACATGATCCAAGTCAAGGTTGCTGATGCCGTTTTTCAGTAGTTGACCCGAAAGATCAGTGTAGAAATGTAGATCCTGAATTCTACACAAGTGATGCAACAAGAAGTCGCAAGATTGTCGTATAATGACAGAAAACCACTTTTCTTCAAAAGAGCTATTTTGAAACTCCTTCCCATGAGGCATTTTTAGTACTCCCGTGTGAATTTTGTTCAACACAGTAACTGAACCAACGGAGGGAAAAACAGCCAATCCAATCCTCTGTTTTAAAGATTCAGAGCACTGCTGGACACATTAAAGATCTGGCAATCATCCATGGTCTCCTCAATAAGCTTTTATAGGCTATTGTATGATACGTCCTAATGCAAGAATTAAAAATCACATTTACAATAGAAAGACTGCATCCTAAGGTGGACATGCACTGCATTGCTGGGAAGCTTTCGAAGCAATTCCCAAAAATCAGGTGTCCTACAGGTGATCTGAACTGTTGTTATCACATTTCTAAGAATTACTTTGACGCTACAATAAAACCAGATAAGATAACATTTCCATTGTATAAATCAGATTATCATGATCATCATCGTTATTATTACTCCATGATTGTTTTCTCACTAAAGGGCATAAATGATTGACACACTTGTTTTCATTCTTTGGTGGAGCCGCCGGGATTGATATCGATAATGTGAGCGTCTGGCCTGATTTTTGAGGCAGTGTAATAATCAGGGAGTTGCAGGAACTGCACGCTGAATCACGCTGATAACCCTCACACCCTGCCGGCTCCAGTGGGAGGGGTGGAGTGGCAGATGTAGAATCTATGAATGAAAACCTGCCGCCTCCTGTGTGACTTTAGGCTGGTATTGCACCACTTTACAGGGCTTATGAGAGGTCTTTAGCAGTAAGCGCAACTGAACTGTGGCTTTAGTGTAAACCTGGGTTAATAAGCTTTTAAACAATGGATATACTCATCAGGTAAGATTTATAAACTGGGTTAGTGAACCGTGTAGTGCAGGCTGCATATACGCAACCGGCCAGATCAATACATAAGGCCAACAAGGCAACATTGTCACCAATATCCCCCACCGTGGTAAGAATGGACACGGGAGATTCCATATTCATACAAAAAAAAAAAAAAAAAAACACAGAGCAATGACATTATCCACTGAAACATATGCAAGGAGATAATAAAATGAAGGAATAGTTGCCAAGAAAACTTGTCCCCATTGCAAATCCCATACACCAGATACAAGGACCATAACTCTGTAAAAATAAATTTCTCGGACTCAATTGTTGAATTCATTCAATAGGGTCATCTGTACTGGCCACCCACAAAATTTCACCCATGAAGGTGCAATAGTTGCCGAGAAAACTTGTCCCCATTGCAAATCCCATACACCAAGTTCAGAGTCAAGGGCCATAACTCCGTAAAAATAAATTTCTCGGAATCAACTGTCGAACTCATTCAATAGGATCATTAGTACTGGCCACATATAAAATTTCATTCACGTAGGTTGCAATAGTTTCCGAGAGAACTTGTCCCCATTGAACCCGGACAGACAGACGGACGAGCTCCATTCCAATATCCCTCGATCCACTTCGTGGCGGGGGATAATAAACCTTGTTTTGCACACTGCATGTACTGTACTTTACAGGCTAGCTTTATAAACTGGGTTAATAAACCTTGTCTCACACACCTCATGTTCATAGCAGGCCAGATTTATAAACTGGATTAATATGCCTTGTATTACACACTGCATATACTCAAAAGGCCAGATAAATAAACTGTGTTAATTAACCTTGTATTGCACACTGCATGTACATAACAGGCCAAATTAAAAGCACCGATATTATTTTAATTCTTATTTTGCACAGTTTTTAACAGGACTGAACAAAACAACCAGAACTGTGTGCGTTCAGTTGACTCCAGAATAACTGTGCAACTAAATGTTTAGATTTGTTAATTTACTTTGAGAAAAGTAGACATTCTCTCGTGCAATGAGCGTATATTGTATACCCCCAAGGAACAAAAAACATGTCAAGTTCCCAGGGACTTTAATGCTGCCTCATATTTCAGACACTTCATCTCCCCTCTTCAACATTATCTGTTCATAGCCTCACATAACCAACTGAGATCCAGCAGAAATTATTATTTACAGCTTTTAGTGAGAGTAAACTTCCTGGTGATTTGAGTGGAAATTAAAACATCCAGCATCGAAAATACTCAGAAAATATTATTTATTTATTGATTGATTTATTGATTGTCCCTGGCAGTGTAGCTTTCAGCATTGCCGAAAAAACCACGGGCTTACTCGCATCCCGTATTGCGGATGAAAGTGAAACGTGGTGTCTTGGCAGGAAATGACTTCGTCTTCCAAGAGCTCATATTTGAGCAAGTGACACGTCCACTCAGCCGCTGACATTAACCCTGTGGCACTCAAGCGGAGCAGATGTTTTGTGTGGATGCATTAAAACACATTGCTTTACAACCGCGGGCACAATGGACCGAGGTTGTCGCGCTGATAGCGTGTACTCTGGGCGATAAGGATTAAAGGGGTTTGAGCGGCGGGGAGGGCAAACAGGAAATGGAGTTGGCAGCTGGGGTTTGGTGCTCTAAAGTACCATTCATGTCTTATCGCCGAGCCGTATGAATGATCTGCTGCAGCGCTATCGCTTGAAAGCCATCCAGCGAGCCATAGTTTCCGTTAAACGCCCCGGGGATTGGCATCAGGACAAGCGTGGGCGCATCAGACGGAAGCGCTGTACATGGGCATGACGCTGATGGATGCCACCGCACCTTGTCAGCAGCATAACGGAACAAGCTGTACTGACCAGCCAACTCTGTCTTTCATCATTTTTATCAATACCTGAATAAACGCAGCTGTCATTCCCTCGACAGATATCGGCCGAGCCTCGCTTTATTATGAGTAAACATGGCCGCTACAGTGTCCTTACACAAAGGAATTGGGTATTTGTCGAGTTAAGATTTAAAGCAAAGCCTGCTTCGCGATGGCACATTTACATTCACAAGGCACCCAATGACATTAGTTATTTTTTTCTGCTGTGCTGTCCATATTTTACATATTTCAGTGATGAAACGTGCACACTATCCATGGTAGGGCAGACCAAAGTCCATTCCTGCCCTGAAAGATGAGGTCAATTTCATTCGTAATCATCTTAATGATGATTTGTGGCTGATTTGGATCCGAGGTTCCATGTAAAAATTTAGTGCTGTTCAAAGGATCTAAGACAGAGTGGGCCCCTTTGGCTGTACCCAGAATATATTGATTTATTTTGAATTAAGGGGGCGAAGTTTCCGCAAATTCAGATGGTTGATTTCGTATTCTGATCCATATTTCTGGCCTTTTGTGAATTCAGGATATGGATACAGACTTAAAACTTGCATAATTGGAATTCAGTAGGTAAAAGGGCTTTCTGTGTCAACAGAGTCGGGCTGATTTAAAGAGCCAGTCGTACATACTGATAGTGCCAATTTATGACCCACTGCAAGACTTTAATTTGCAGCCAAACTTAATTTCAGTCTGTGCTGTGTTCTACCACTGGGTTATCTAGGGTCAAGCAGCAGAGATGGACAATCCAGTTCCAGAAAGTTAATGTCCTCCTTAGTATTTTGTCCCAACCACCAGGAATCGCTAATTAGAACAACCCTTCAGCCAAGAAGTAGGACTGATTGGTGAAATCAGCTGATTGAGTACTCGGGTAGATGTAAAACATGGCAGAACTTAAATTTTCTGATCCCTGGAATTTTCACCTTCTCTCAAGTGGTTTTCCTGGGGTGTGGAGACAGTTCTACTTTTTTCAGCCATTTAATTAGGAGATAAACCTACAGTTTTTTTCAAACACAAAGTATTTATCGTAGGATAGATACCTGGAAATTTCATTTGAAACCGAGCGCTTGTGCGAGGTTTCAAATTTAAATTTCCAGGTATCTAGCCTACGATAAATACCGAGTGCTCAAAAAAACGGTAGGTTTATCTCCATTCTACCATGACTTTTGTCAACACCCCTACGAAAATATTTTTTATAGCTCGATAATCAAGCGAGAGCTCTTCACGCAGCGCGAGGTCTTGACCCAGTGCAAGGTAGTTTACCAGTGAATAGATACCTGGTGTTAACCAATCAAAATGCAGAATTCGCTAGAATGAATGGTAGAATGAAAGTTACTCTCAGTGCCTATTCTTATTTGCATCGATCCCTGACTTGTTTCACTTTCTGTTGTTAGGGCACAGTGTCGGCGCCAGAAGTGGAATTTGGGGGGCGGGGCACTGACACCTCCCTTTAAAACAATTATTAGTCCTGACTTGTGCTCAATCTGTTATGATTCTGCCATGTTCTGTTCTGTTTCTGCTCATGTTCTGTTTAGTCTAGATCATTGCCATGTTTTTGTTATTGCTATCTTTTGTATTTCCCTGCCATATCCACATTTCTGTTAAATTCCGGTCCATGTTTTGCTCATGCCCTGCATTGCACTTTGTCTCCCCTGTCTGGTCTTGTGTTGAGCTACAGCTTCTCCCCAAGTACTGCGTGTCACATGTTTAGGTGATTTCATGGTTTCTGGGTTTCCAACCATTCCTTCTAGTCTCGTTTGCTTCCTTCGCCTTGCTTTTCTATTTTACTAACAAGTACTAACAGTTTGTTGTTTTGTTAAAGATACTAACCAGAACTAACATTGTATATAATACTAACTTACTAACGAGCACCAGGGATTGTATAGCTGCACCTTACTAATTGATTAACAAGCTCCCAGCACCCGCCCTGTTCTAGTCTCCGCCTCTTGCCTTCACTTAATCTTTGCTGCAATTCAGCGGATCCTCCGCACCTGCTCAACTCTGTTCTGCTTCTTATTATCTGTGCACGTTAGAACTCCCTAACCGGAGCTGTATGTTTTGTCATAGGCTGTCTTGTGATCCCTGTCCGCGTTTTTGGCTTTTGCCAATTTCATGTAGTTAGGTTCTCCCTCGTGTTTGCTCCCTCGTAATTAGTCTGATCCTCTTCACCTGATCCTAATCATAGCATGTGACTTCCCTTGTGTGTATTTAAGCAGTCTTTTCACAGCAGTTCCCTGTCAGAACGTTTCCCTGTGCTGCTCTTGTTTTCGCCTCGTACTCTTAGTGTTGCTTTTCTGACTGGACCGTCCTCGACTTTCGATTTTTGGCTCTGTTTTGGTATTTTTGTCTGCATCTGTTATCGAACCCTTTTTCTGCCTGACTACGATTACTGTTATTGCTGCCCTGGTTTTTCGACTCGGATTCTGCCCACCGGATTGTGATTTTTGGATTGTGGACTTTGTACTGTTACCTTCTGCCCTGCGGGGGTTTACCCCCTCGCCTAATAAAAATCACTTCTACTGCATTGCTGGATTCTTGCGACTGGTTCCTGAACGCCACCTCACACAATCATTCTCTAAATTAACAATATGTTCACTCCGAAAATGCTCCACACTGTCAGGCGTTGCTGGTTCTCTCCCGTAAAAGTAAGGCAACTATCATTCATTTGGACGCGCACTTTGGCGCATTTAAATCAGCATTATTGAAAATTGCGCAAAGACACTTCAAATGCACTTTTATTTCATTTCAACAATTTAAACGATCATGAGGCGCAGGTTAGATCGGCCGATGTGCCGATAAAGTAGCACAGAAGTTCCAGAGCAGTTTGTCTTTCATAAAGCATAGGCCTGTTTATAAGTAAATGATTTTTCTGTACTGAATTTACCCCATTATTTCATGGCTGTTAGATCACACGGGGAGAGAAGCTTCTATTGCCATTAGATTATTAGTGGGAGTCAGGTGGAATGACAATTTGGTCAATGAGAATAAACAACTGTTCACTTAATTGCCTGGAAGGAGAGAAAGCAAGGGCTGGAGTTGGATTTTTGGGCCAGATTTGGGGATCCCTGCAGTCAGTTGTCGACACGGAGCAGGTGTGCTGCAGTATGGTTGCAAATATATGGCCATAAATGTTCAACCTTAAGTCACAAACCTGTGTGCTCTTATGACTTTGTGAGTACAGTCAGAGCACAGTCAGCAGATTCCGCATTATACATGCCCCATCTCCTCTCTCAGAGACTGGTGTAGGGGGTATAGATGAATCCTCATCAGTTGATAGCTGAATAGACGACAGAATTTTAATAAAAATTTGTAACGTTCTCTTTAAAATGTGCAAAGCGTCTGCTCAGAAGAGCTCATTTAGCAGCAGGTGCTACCGCTTGCGCTTAGAGCTCAATAATCTGCAATTGGGCCTTTGGGCAAAATACTTACATTAAATGCCTCAGTAAATTTCCAGCCATGCTAATTAGATGCATGAAGTAACCTCTTACACGGCAGTTGCGCCATTGGAATTGAAAAGTTATGAAGAAAAGTAGGGAAAGAGCTGATAGTCGTGAGAAATCTGGGCTTTATAAATCCATCCACTGCAGTAATACTAGCTGTCCATAAATTTAAGCTCCCTTGCAATAGAGGATTTCCTGGGATTTGGTGAACCTTACACAGCCCTGGCCAACGAGTTTGTTTCTAAACAGGAGAGCTGCACTCAAGCCAGGGCCTTCTTGGCAACGGAATCAAGACTTCTGAGGATCACTTGACAACACACCCCTGGATCAGGGTACCACGTGGAACATAGTCTGCCAGTTTAGTGAAACAGCCTGTTACAGGCCCGGATAAAAATATTGGAATTTAATTAAAGGTTCCCCTATTATGCCACCACATGCTCAGCTAATTAGCCATTATGAGCCAATTCAAAATTTCCCCTTGCTGACATCAGAAGGGGGAGTGACCACCCAGAATAATTAAATCTGCTTGACTGCTTGGCTGAAGTTGATCGACTCTTCTTGCCTCTGGCTTGTTACTTCCCCATGTGATGTCAAGAGGGGAAAGATTTTGAAATGGCTTGTGATAACTAATTAGCTGTGCACCTGGTGACATAATAGGGGACCTTTAAATAAAAATCACATTCCCTTCATAGACACATGCGCAAAATTAGGCGGGAAAGTTCATGGTACTGTGTTTCAAAAGTGGGGCCTGCTTGCAAAACAGTGACTCTTATGATTGTCTACGCTGAGCATCTACGATTTTCCATCTGAAAGATCATTGCCGATTTTGCTGTTTAATTCCTACATTGCCCATCTGCTCAGATTGAACTTCAGCACAAAGTGATCAGATATGGAACTGCAACCTGAAAATATGTTGCTTTCAGGAAAGGGCTTGGCTGAGACACAGGAATGACGTCTGCAGTAAAAACACAGCAGTTAAAGCCTAGCTATACTGAAGATAGCCTCAATAGAATGGTACAGTGTACAGGCACTCGGGTTTATGACACCGTTAATTCCTAACAGCATCTTCATAAAATGTTTTATAAATGGCCATTTAGTATTCATAAGAGGGGTGTAAAAACAGTCAGAAATGGCAAGAGATTAACCAATTCCTACCACCAGCCTTAATAGCTTAGGTCATCAGCATAAGAGCACTGATGGAAAAAAAAAATTGATGGCGCGTTTTTTTGATGCAGATTTTTATTTGTTGAGAAATTGAGTTTTTCTTTTTTATTTCCCTAAAATTGTTCCAATCACTTGGGTGATTTGAATCTATGAATTCAAAGTGGAAGTAAAAAATAAATGTCGGTGTCCGATGATGTCGTTTTGGGAAAGTCTCCAGTATTAAAAAGTGACAGAATGCTATTTGACTGAATACAAAAGTATTTTCCACACAGGTGAACATTACTGAAGCCCCAAAAATGTCTCACCTCAGATAAGTTATACGGCACATTTTTTCTGTGAATTAAGTAGGAATTATATAAGAATGAGGGAAAAAAGGGCACAGAACAGAAAGGATATTTAATTACCAATTAGCCTCAGTGCAGCTAATTGAGTTATTAATTGAGAAACACTGATTGCAACAATGCATTGTTTAACCCTTTGAACCCTATAGGCTAGTTTATTGGTCACTTGATGAATGTGCAAGTACCCAAAATGCCAAAAAAACTGACCTCCAAACATGTGCCATTGATCACGTGACTTTTGGCTGTCATGTGACCTTGTTTACGATCAGGTGATTTCCCCCTCACAGTAAGCTGTGTTTCAGCATACAGCATCTTCCATAATTATTGGTACCCCTGGTTAAGATGTGTTAAAAGCCTTAAAATAAATTCAATTTTTATTGCAGAAGCATACTTTCACACTGAAAATTGTAGAAAAATGTAACCTTCAACTCAAGTGAATTTTAAGGGGGAAAAAAAAATCCCTGACTAAGAAATAATTATTTTTCATAAAATCACCTGTTCCACAATTATTGGCAGCCCTAACAATTCCTAGGAAATAAATGTAATTGAAGTATTTCTGTCATTTCTACAGTAGTTTACAAAGTTGATCAGAGTATCTAGGAACATTTAATTAGTAATTCATCACTTCCTGTTTCCCTGAGGTATAAATATGACGTGACACAGAGGCCATTTCTCTTATCCACTCTTCAACATGGGAAAGACAAAGGAACACACCATTCAAGTAAGGCAGATGTGTGTCGACCTTCACAAGTCAGGCAATGGCTACAAGAAAATAGCCACTCGCCTGCACCTGCCCATATCTACTGTCAGAAGAATCATTAAGAAGTTTAAAACAACTGGAACAGTGGTAAACAAGCCTGGACGAGGACGCAAGGTTATTTTGCCACCACGCACAGTGAGGAGGATGGTAAGAGAAATAAAAAGTTCTCCAAAGCTCACTGTTAAAGAATTGCAACAAATGGTAGCATCTTGGGGTCACAAAGTCTCCAAAACAACCATCAGGCGCTATCTACATGCCAACAAGCTGTTTGGGAGGCATGCACGGAAAACGCTTTTTTCACTCACAATCATAAACGCAAACGTCTGGAGTTCGCTAAGCGGTACTGGGACTTCAACTGGGACCATGTGCTTTGGTCAGATGAGACCAAGATAGAGCTTTTTGGCAACAAACACTCTAAGTGGGTCTGGCGGAACACAAAAGATGAGTATGCAGAAAAGCACCCCATGCCCACTGTGAAGTATGGGGGAGGATCGGTGATGCTGTGGGCCTGTTTCTCTTCCAGAGGCCCTGGGAACCTTGTTAGGGTGCATGGCATCATGAACGCTTTGAAATACCAGGACATTTTAAATCAAAATCTGGTGGCCTCTGCCCAAAGCTAAAGATGGGTCGTCACTGGGTCTTTCAGCAAGATAATGACCCTAAACATGTGGCCAAATCTACACAGAAATGGTTCACCAGACACAGAATCAAGCTCCTCCCATGGCCATCTCAGTTCCCAGACCTCAACCCCATTGAAAACCTGTGGAGTGAGCTGAAGAGGAGAGTGCAGAGGAGAGGACCCAGGTCGCTGGATATATTTAGAGAGATTGTGCAAAGAGGAATGGTCGAAGATCCCTCTTTCTGTATTCTCCAATCTTGTGAAACATTATAGGAGAAGATTAGGTGCTGTTTGTTGTTGGCAAAAGGGGTTGTACAAAGTATTAACATCAGGGGTGCTAATAATTGTGGCACACATGATTTGATGTAAAAGAATTATTTCTTAATGTGGGATTTTTTTCCCACTGAATAAATGCACTTGAATTAAAGGTTGGATTTTCCTCTTTTTTTCATTGTGGTCCTATATTATTTAGAAAAAAACTGAATTTATTAGAAGCTAAAGAACACATCTTAACCAGGGGCACCAATAATTATGGAGGACGCTGTAGGTGGGGATCACAATCCCTTTATGTAATTCAGGATCCAAAGGTCATTTGGCATCTCCAATCCCACCCAAATCAAGAATGTCCAAATTGTATGTCCATCAGCATTTACAAGCATGCTCGTATGCAACTCATGCTGCCGTCTCCAGAGATCGCAGACAGTTTGGAGTTCTCTTCCGAAACACGCGCTTGATACCTTGCAAACTCGGGACAAGGGCGGCTGAAATCAACATGCGCTCACTTAGAGTTTTACTGATGAGCAGCCTGATAGCCATTAAGAGGTGCTTTAGGGACGAATAACGCTGACCCAAACTGACTGTGTACCTCCCATATCCCTGAGCAGCACAAAATCAATGCATTGCTTGCACAAAGCTGCTGGCACATAGTTGGCACTGGCTCAGCTTGGACAAAAATGCATTTTTACCCTCATATTCTGTTGCTGGCTTTTTAGTTAGACCCAAGGGGTGTGGCAAAGGAGTGCTTTTGTTAACATATCTGCTTCTTAGTCTCAAAAAGTCCGACCTGACGGTTCTGCTTTTCATCTAAACCTTCCCAGATATGCATTACAGCCTGTGGAGAGAGTGTTCCTGCTCCACCCACTGTATGCTGGGATATACTGTGGTACTACAGTACGCCAAGCAACCCTGAGCAGGATTGAATTGGCCGAATAATGCATGGATGGATGGATGGATGAATTAACAGACTTCAGCCTCGCTCAAATCTTCCGGTCAGTTCATCTGAGGCCGCAAATGTCCATCACATCCAGGGATGAACTCAAATGAGGTAAATTATCTGATATGAATGCATTTTAGTGCTGCTGTCCATTATAAATGGATTAACTGCGGCCTCTCTGCTATGGCTGTAGCTGGAGGCGCGCTATATTATATGATGATATTGGCGTTTCTTTGCCCGGCAGCGAACTGACTGCATTGATATCAGGAAAGTGAAGCTGAGAGCCTCCCAGCAAAAAGAGGGGATGGACGTCTGCAGCGTCGGAGCGGTCGGCGCAGCATGAAACAGATTCAGGGGTCAAGGGGGCAAAGTCTACATCCTGTTATGAGACTTCAAACTTTCCACGCGTCCTTAGATCGGGGGGATGTGTACTTAAAAGGCCCAATTGAAGAAGCCTATACGCTATCAAAAAATGAATCCAAGAAGAACCCAGTCATTTCATGAACATTGGCACAGGAAAGTAATACATAAGTACTGAAAATATGTCAAAAAACAAGAGTAAAGCTATGTTTTTTCCTTAGCTAGAGGCTAGCTTTGCAGCACGTCCATACAAATTTGGTGGAGGACAGGTATGCATCAGTTAGGTAACCCTTTAATTCCGAAGCATTATGACAGTTATAAAGCGTTTATGACCATTAATGTGTGACTGCCCTGGTGTGCATCTGTCTTATTCCTTTTCAGCTGTATGCATTGAATGCATTGTGAGGTACTCTTGCGAAAAAATGTTCTAAAAGCGATTCCACGGCGGAAGCCTATGTTAAAACAGGCCACAGCTTTCAGCTCATATCCTCAAAACAGTTTCAGTCGCATTAGAAACATTTGTTGAGACAGATTTTTTTTTTCTAGGAAGAGTGGAGTTCCTCTCACCACCTGTTACTTCGCTTCACGCGACAAACGGAGAGGAACGAGATAGCCAACGACAGTACCAAACCAAAACGGGGTCATGAACACATGCCAGCAGCAGAAATGCCAGCTAGCATGCCATCTCTGCCCACGGGCACCCAGGCACCTGATCTCCCGCTTAACGGGGCATTATCTCCCAGCCAGGTGATACACTCTGCATGAGGTCTGACAGCAGGTTTACTGCACCGTCTCTTACAACCCAGTAGGTAACCTGGAGCAGGGTAGAGATAGGGCAGCCATTTTATGTAAAATACTACTGGCACTACTAGAAATACTTCAAGAAATATTACTATTACTGCTGACACAACCGCAACTTTGACTACAGTCACTACCATGACAACTACTACGTCTACTATGACCACTTCTACTTCAGCGACTATAATTACTTCAGCTATTACCACTACTGCTACATTACAATCGCTTCTATGATAACTACTACTACTACCGCAATGAATACTTCTACTATTGAGGCAATAACTACTGCTTCTACAACTACTTCCTCTAATACCACTACTGCGACTACCGCAATCACCATCTTGATAACTACTACCACTATAATACTACTGCTGCTGCTGCTGCTACTATGAAGACATAGAAGATTTAAAAAAAAAATAGATTTGACAATATTTTGTGGCAGTTTACACAATGAAAGGCTGCAGCATGAAAATATGAAAGTGGGTTATTTATCCTGACAGATGTCACTAGCCATATACAGCGAGAGCATTTAGGACCAAAGCGTCTAATCTCTGCGCAGCAGTGTTACAAACACACAGTCATGATGAACAAATTTTATTATAAGGCCATATGTAGCCAGTGGCAGTGATCCAGCGGGTTCGATAATCTAGCGGCTGGTATTAAATTTCCATTCGGAGATGCCAACTGTGGCTTACGCATAAATGGCCACAGCATCATCAACTGCTGTGAGCGGGGTTATCTCTGTTTGAATGTGTGGCAGCAGCTCCTCTGGTTGATCGGATCTGTACGATCGGGTGTGTACAGTGCTCTCATATGTGATGGCCTTAAGGCCTCCACACTTACTATCTGCTTAATTGGTCATTGGGATCTGGAGAGAGGCTCATTAGGAGTGATGGCTGGCACCTGCCTTGGTGTGTCTGCTCTGCGGTATCAAGATGCCTGAGCAGCCATTTCCTTACTCCTCTTTTGCTCATTTGGGTTTTGATTTCTTACTCTTGTACACTATCACACATCCATACACTACACACATTACTGATGAACAGACTGAAAACTTAATTTAGTTTCCTTTCATAAATTTAGTTTGCTTTGAGGAGTATTGTGCGGTCTCCTCCTTTTGTACTTCCTTTTAGCCAGGCTGCGACACACACAACACAGTCCATAAGTATTAGAGCAGCGACTCTATGTATAGAATGAACAGGCCAAATTAATTTGTTTTCAACTGTAACCTCATAGTATTTTATTGCTTTCTGGTGCAATGTCATTGAGTCCAGGGCTAAGAAGCAAAAATTGTTTAAATGCTATGAATTTGCAATGAAATGAGTCTAGAAAAAGTTAAAACTGGAGATTCTGAACGTTTATAAAACTGGCAAACTGTGCACAAGAAGTGCTGCCATTTCAATGTACAATGTAGTTTGACCAAAATGTGTAAAAATTCCCTTGATAAAAGCTGCCTGTCAATCACGCATGAATTCTTTGATCACAACTTGTACACTGTACTGAAAAAGGAATTTCTAAAGAAAATGGATTTGTCCCAAACATTATGGCGCTCAGTGTGTGAATAAGAGTACGCTGTAAAAGAGAATTGCTTAAGAATTGCATTACATTCCTCAACATCTCCATTCCTTCCTTGCCCATAAACTGCACATTTTTCTGTGAAAGCATGAATCATAACTTCACAGAAAAATGTATCGTTTGATGAGCAGCTCGGTGTTACTCGCAGGGAGAGCCATTAATCAACACCCCCATCTCTCACAGGGCGAGCACGGGGAAGGGCGAAGCGGACTTTCGGAAGTCTGACAGATTTACCCTCTCTTAATTGAAAACACGCATTCCCAAGCTGGATAGCCTGGGTCTAGTGCTTCACAATGCTAAGCAGGTGTTCCGTTGAAGTGGTTCGACCTCCATTTGATATGCGTCTATTTGTTTTGGTCTTTTTATTTTACTTCTTTGTTTTGTTCGTTTTTTTGATATAAACAGCTGTGCAGCCCGCTCTGGGGTGCGTTTCCCAGAAGTGTAGTTGCTAACTAAGTTTGCAACTTATATAGTTCGTCCATTCACAGTCAGTGGTTCCAACTACATAATTTAGCATCTGTGCTTTCGGGAAAGGCACCCTTGGACATGGATCTGAAGTGTAGTGGAGAGAGATAAAGCAGTTTGGGTTCTAGTTGGAAGAGGGATGTCTAATCATCTCAAAAAAACCCTTTTAGGGGAATTATTTTACTCATCACAAATGAGTCATAAGTTAAGAGAAGCTCCGGACAATGACGTGTCACCTGAAGTGTAAACTCCGAAGGGGTCACTCTGGAGAGTGTAACTGCACCACGCCTGGCAGTAAGGTCATTTACATTGATTGTGGCAGGAGGTGGAGACAAGGGCCACTTGAAGCAGGCAACGGAAAATTGTTTTCCAAGAACAGCCCTTTTCATTGGTTCAGAGAACTGTCAGTAAGAGACAATCGAAAGGGGAAGGGTATGGGGATGGCCAATCACACTACATGGGGGTGGCCCCGCCTCCCTCATCAATGAGACTATATAAAGAGTAGATTGATGATACCAGATGAGTTGGCTTTTCCTGAAACATCCACGTGTACAAATGTTTTCGGGGCAGCTGTAATGTGTTCCCACTCAAACCTGGTAGCAGTAGTGATATCATTTTAGAAAGATGGACATCAGCGAGGCCTTAGCTTATTTTATAAATGTCCATGCTAAGAGGAGGCAAACTTAGCAGGCGTGAAGGACATCTGTTAGCATGGACACCTGACTGTGTGTCTGTCTCTCATCACACACAGTGACCCAACTCCATCCACAGCCCCGCAAGGCCCTCGTTAACCCAGTGTAAGCGGTAACTTTGTGTAGCTTTGTGTGACGGTTGCACCTCTCTGCATGAGCTGTAGCGGGAATTACCGGACACGTTGAGCATCTGTCATTTCGCCCACGTGATAATGAGAACGGGCCTGGCTAGCTGCCCAGGGGCTTAATCCACTGACTCATTGTGCATCCGTACGATCTGCTGTCGTCTGAAAGTGACATAACATCTATTTCTTCACCTGTCCGTGAACAGTGCGAAACCCACCCTGTTCACTCCAGCCCTAGCAAAGCACACCTCACTCTGCAGTTGGAGTTCTTGTTTAGTTGCTAACCAAATTAGATTTGGAGGGAAAACCAACTGGATGGTAGATCTTCAGAAACAGAGTTGGTTACCACTGCTGCAAAACATTTCTGACTTGTCAAGTATTTAGTCTTATGATGAGACTAAAAGTCCTATTTTTTGACAGTAAATTTGAAAATATTGGCTTCTAAAAGGTAATTGTGTGATTAAAATGAAATTTTTATATCATTGGTTAATCTTTGCAATTATTTCAGCTGTTTGACAGATTTATTTGTTATATTGAAGCAAATATAATGGATCCAAGATTTTAAGTCATGATATTAGCCTAAAATGCATGTTGAAAGTTTTTGCTGTCACCCTGGAGAGTAAAAGTGAATTATAAGACCTGTTTTATCTTAATTTGAGGCATTCACATTCAACAGAATTACATAAAAGGTGCATAGTTTTAGTCTTCCTTTTCTGTCTGTCAGAAAAAAAAGAACAAAAACATGTCTGAAAGGGACAATTATTTTCACTGAAATGGTAATTTAAGGGAACATAAAATTGTTATACATATGTCTAACAATTAGTTTAAATCATAATGAGGTATTTCCCCTAAAGAACCAATAGTACTATTTCTGAGAATGTGACAGACGGTTCAATACAGTATGTGGCGGTTGGCCCGTATTTTACTGTGATCCCCCTGAAAAAAAAACAAAAAAGAAGTATGAAGAGAGAATAACCATGGAAACAGTGAACAAAAAATGCAGCTTTAAGCACCAATTATCTGCTTGACAACAGCAGAGTTTTTTTGTGATTGGTGGGCAGCTCACAAGCCATCCTCAGGCAGCTGTCTTCTAGTGAGAATTGTAAACAGCTCAGCACACGGGATTATCCTAATATATCCTAAGCTTAGGGTTATATAACCAGCAAACTGATCCTTTTTTGTATTCTGTTTCTGTTTTGTTTTGTTTTTTTCATTCCTCTCTCTCGCCTAAAACTTGGCAACAATTTCTAACAAAGAACGGCTGCTTTTGTGATAACTGCACGGGGGAAAAAATGCCCAAATTAAATGACAAAGCCAGTAAATTTTTTCTTTTAAACATACACGGTTATATAAAGACATCATTTAAAAGCAGAAGACATCTTAAATAAAAGTGCATTCGTGTCCAATAATGGGTCATTCTGTGTTTCTGTTTGCATTTACCGTTCATTGAATATACTGAGCAGGGATGAGGTTTTTCCACAAATTCTATTCCCTCTGCCATTAAATTCTAAAATTACAGTATAAATTGCTTTTCTGAAGCAATTCTTTATACTTAGTTCTAGTTCATCTACCACCAATTTCTGCAGCGCAAAAAGTAGTCCCTCAACTCAAAAGCATCTTTACTGAAACATTTTAAGTTCAACTGTTTTAACTGTCTGACAAATATATTGTTCCAGCGCATGAATTAAAATGTGATGCATTTTTGTGTAATCAAAAAATAAAAGAATATTGTAAGCCGTACCTGTGAAAATGAAAAGAACTTCTGCCTCTCTTTTGAAAGAATACACAGTATGAAGTACCAATTCTCAAGTCCATTTCACTAACACATAATATTGGACTCAAATAAATGAATACTGTTGCTGAAAATCACAGTTGAATTCTAAGTCATTGCTTAAAAGTTTACAATATTTCAAACCCCATTATGCCGGATAGAGTTGGAAGCAGAACAGGCTCGCTATTCCTCTTACCCACAGTACAGTTGGAACCACATTGCCGTCAGGAAAAAGGCTCATTCAGAAAATGTGCACAAGAGAGGGCCTAAACTTGGTAACTATGGGATATTCAAAGCAAATGGGTCATACAAATGAAATTAGATTAACTTTCCTTTAAATAAAGCAATTTACTTAATTGTCTGTATGCCAAATGGCTAATTAGTTTCAAAGTTGCTTTTAGGGCTTACCCACAAGTTTATAATGCAGTTATATTAGTTGGAAGTCTTTTATTTTTGTTTGAGGGGAACATAACCAGTTCATTCATGAACAGTGCATGTCACTTTTCCTTGATGGAGTTCATCGCACACATACACAGCTGGGCTTGTTTTCGGTATGTCTGAATTTCAGGGTCAGTGCAATACTCTCCTCTGTGGACCTGGGTATTACTGAAGAAAAAAGGTAGCTTTACTTCTTAAAAGTTAATTATTACCATTTTCTGTCAAAAGGAGCACAATCAACAGTTTTTTTAATGTTTCTCAACGTTGTGTTTGTACATGTGTTTGCGCTTGTGTGTCACCAATTTCTGACATGGTGTATTTGCAGTCTGAGAAGTGTACAATGCCTTATCGAGCTCAATGTTATCATTTATGTTCAAAGGTACAAGTTTTGTTAATTGACACCGTTCATTGATAAAAATGTCCCTCAGTATTAAACAAAGGGGTGTGTCATAGCACTGTTACTAAAGACTATGATGTGGGAAAAGTCAACAGCGATTGATATAAAGAGAGACAAGAAAGAATTCAAAGAGGTTGTGAGTTAGGACGACAGGTCACTGAAAGGAAAATCTACTCTTCCTCATAGACAATGAAACTTGGTGATGAGAAAAATGAACCAGATCCTGAATGTGACTGATTTTCAGGATATTTAGTAGGAAAGTTAGACCTCAAAGATATTGTGTTCAGAAATGAAAAAGGATTCTCAGATGCCTGCCTTTAAACTCCAAATTCGTGTACAGCAAGCAGGATTGCACCCAATAGCAGTATAAAATTGTGCCCCTAGCCAGCAATACATAATTAATTTGTACATTTATAGCTGGTAAATGGCAATTATTAGCACCCAAATGGAGCATTATTTTACTTTCAGAGTACGTTTGGGAAATTTGTTCCATAATGCACAGAAATGTGCCTCCACTGTACCTATATTATGGAGAATGTGCTGGCATTAATGTGCTTCATATAACTGCTGAGACTATAATGACGAGAAGATTCAGCATGAATCTTTAAAAGAATAATGTATAGAAACAATTATACAGGCCTTCCCATATACACTGTACATACACGCAAGAAACATAGGATATTAAAGAGACAAAATCCTCAGTTACCTTACATTCATTACCCACCGATGGCACCTGAAGAACCATGAGTGGCTGGCAAGCTTTTCAGCAGTTCATTTTTTTAATTTATTTATTTTTTATTATGCAACAAGTCAAGTCAACTATCGCATCAGTGTAAATGCATCCTTTTGTGAAATTTCAGTCAACATTCATATGGGATAAAATATTTTAAACTAAATATTTTAGATTTTTTAGCAACAGCAGTGCTACCTTAGCAACAATAGCAGTGTTCTTAAACAAAAGTGCACCTTCGTGCAGTATTTTTTCATCTAGGTACTAAAATGTTTTCCATCTACTTTAGCAAGAGTTTGTTTAATTCAAAAAAACTTCAAGGTCTCTCTTAGTTTTGCTTGAATACATGAGGAGTCCACTTGCAAAGCCTTTTAAGTCAAGTTGGTCCATTTTTTACAAAAATCAGATTTTTTGATAGGCATAGAAATTACCTTCCTTTGATACCAATTTTCACTATGCTGAAACTATTAGCCTTGCAGACATAATCCATGAGGCAATTCATTATTTTTTTAAGAAATGACTTTGATTTTGCAACACCAAGTTTTGACTTCGCAGGTTTTGAAAGTGGAGTGGAAATTTAGCAGGTTTTGACAGTGTTTAAACCAGCCCTGTTGCTCAATAGGTGAAGGTATTTGACTCAGGACCCGCTCTACATGCAAGAAATGCATTTTAAGACATGCAAGGATATCATTCAAACTCATAATAGTGTTCCTTACCTTTCAAGTTTGAGGAGCTTCCTTTTTGAACCCTTACGAGGAGATTTGTTTGTATTTTTTGTGATCAAAACAAAACTTGAGTCTGCATCCTCCATCTTGAGTTAGAGAAAACAAAAGCTGAACAGGCTATAAAAGCTCGACTGTGATTGGTTCCTTCTAGCGAATGAAAACGGAATCACGTTTCCACATTGGCTGATGACTTAGCAGAATTTGACAGTTTTCCTCCTTGACTTGGTGGGTTTTGACAGAGTTTTGCTTTTTCTGTTACAATTTATAACATGATTTAGTAGGTTTTGAAAGTGGAGCTATCAGTGGGACATGCGCAGGTGCCTGAAAGAGAGGCTAAGAGAGATAACTCATTTATTTTCAAAAACTTGACTCAGCAGGTTTTGCAAGTGGACTCCTCACATCGTCTTGTTTTTTACATGTTGGTTGGTAAGTGAAGTCATCCTACTCCACTGGTAAATCTTGTAATGAGAAAAACAGCCTTAGGTCACCGAAAATCCATTTGTCTTATTCATCAAAAAAGCAGCAGAAATAAGATTTTGAGTTTAGATATCCCTTATAAAAATATCCTCCAGTTATTTCTTAGTAATACTATAGTATTTGTGGCATAACTATAGTATTACTCTCGCTTGCAGTGTATAACTGGAGTAGTACTATAGCCACCATCACATTATAACTATTGTATTACTACAGTCAACAGTACCATCATATTACTAAAGTCCGCACCACTGTATAGCTGTAGTTTGAATAACTACAGTATCACTAAAGTAATGCTACTCTATGGCAATGAAAATACCATCCATTTACTATAGGATAACTATAGCTTGGATGTAGTGATTTTTCATAAGAGATAAGAGTAGAATTCTTCAGAAGGACTTCGTTTGTTTGTTTCTGCCATGCGCGTGGTGGGCCAGTTGGTACGCCAGCACTGGGACAGAGTTCTGCTTCCAGCTCTTGGCCTGTTTTACATGACTGCAGTCAGTTCATTGGGTCACTGGGCTTGAGAGGGTCAAAGCTTCTAGAATAATCCCTGGCTTTACCGCTCAGTAATGTGCTTTATTATGCAATGGGCTTATTTTTGCAGCTGTTTTTTATCACTTATTTTATCTTCCATTTTCTCTTCGCTGACAGTGGAGATTAGATGAAATCATCTTTTGATCCATAATTGCTTGACTTGTACGTCTTATACCAACTGTTATAATACTTTATAAGGTCTTTATATGGTCTTAGATGGTCTTACAGATTTTAAGTCTGATGACCACTTTTGAGTGAAGGAAAGGCAGCCAGCTTAGAAACCAAAAAATGCCTCAACAGTTACGGGGTCTATATGTTGTTAAGATGTGAGTTTTAATTTATCAAACTGACCAGAAGGCCAAAATAAGACAAATATCAGGCAAGATAAAACGAAGTTTTTATTGTTTTGCTTTGTAACATTGATTGGAGGAATATGCAAATGAGGCAGATGCAATCTGAAATTGTTTTACACCATTTTATTGTATTTACGGCTTCCATAATTCCCTGTGGAAGATTTGGTACCCTGTGGGTTAATAATAACAAACATTTTTGCATTTTCTGCTCTGTTTTCTGTCGAGGATAACCATAAATTGTACTTGCATTGAATTCTGCATAAAATACTTAACCTCTATTCTAATATATTGGTTCATATTAATCTCATTTTACCTCACTGATATTCAAGTTTTCATTATTTTAACTCATGAGACGACTACTCCCTACACCCCTCCCCTGGATAAGCTTGTTTCATTCCTACACTCTCTCTTAATTTGGATTTTATGAAAAGCAACTGAGAAGTAAGATGTCATAGACAGTTCATTATTCTTTCATTTTTAAGTCAAGCGTAATATGAAGGCTGCAACACTAACCGTATTCAGCCTTGGCCATACTTACATCAGAGCCACGGTACGCAGAGCTGGCAGCGTAAGCATTACATTTTCCAGAGAGAAATGGCATTTTTAGGTTATTAGCTTATTAAAGCTTTGGAAAATGAATGACACAGACCAAGGTATTCATGCTGCAGGGTGGAGTGGAGCTTTGGGCTGTGATGGACAGGTTACATTTTCCAAGTTCTGTCACTGAGAGTCGTCACACTATACCCTGTGCTGGAGCCGATGAACTAGGTATAGGGTTTTCCTGTGTTTTTCTGTGACGAGCATGGAAAACCTGTGACAGGTCGCGTCTGGCTGAATCCTGCATGTGTGTGCGTATGTGTGTGTGTGTGTGTGTGTGTGTGTTTAGGCAGCAGTGCAAACAGCACTGGCGATGCATGTCAAATGCACGTGAGTGTTTTTTAAAGTGCTCCTCCAAACATGTTTAAACGAATCTACTGATGTGAACATGGCAGCCCGATTTTCCAAGGGTCACATTTGGCGAGGGGCGTGGCCAGGAATTCAGGGCTCCCTATAAGAATATTTCTGTCACCTTTCACCAACCCCCACTGTAAGGGAATTTTTGAGGTCTTTCTTTAACTGCACCGTGAAAAATAAAAGGTTGGGGGGCGCCCCGGTGGCTCATCGGCCTAAGTGCGCGCACCATAAAGGCTGTGTCCCTCCCGCAGCGACCTGGGTTCGAATCCAGCTTGGTTCATTTGCTGCATGTCATCCCCCCATTCCTCTCCCCAACCTTCCTGTCTCTCCACACTGCATCAAATAAAGGAAAAATTCCCAAAAAAATAATCCTTAAAAAAAAATAAATAAAAGGTTGGCTAAACTTAAGAAAGTAAGGGAACCAGCAGAAAAGAGTTTGCTCAACTTTAAGTCCCAGTGGTCGCACTAACTTATTTTTGAATGAACTTGCTGTAGCTGATGAGCTATTTAGCGCCAAGCACCATCTGGTTTACAGTGTGTAACTCCAAAGCAATGGCCCTGTGGGTCCTATCTTGCAGGGTCTGGATTATCCCCTCAATTCTCCCAGTTGACCACCACTCAGTAAAAACTCTGGCTGTAAATGGTGAATGACAACAAATGATCTCAACACAGCTTATCAAATTGCCGCTGATCTGGGCCGAGCAGCGCGACACGCGTTGCGTGTTTGTGGCGTGTCGCCGACCCGCGAAAGAGGCCGCCGTCGTCTGAAGGCCAAGCGCGTGGCTCGGCGACGCCTGATAAGAAACGCCGCCTCTCGCCTCCTGCTCTTTCCCACCGCCGTGGCACTTCAAAGGGAAACGCGCGTCGACACACCTGTCCATTCTCAAAAGCTGTGTTTCCATCCACCTATTTTAATGCTTATTTTGATTTTGCGCTTAAAAAAACCAGAGTGGAAACGGCCAAAATGCGCATCAACTCGAAATATCGTATCAATTTTTTTTGCTCAAGGAGGGGGTGGAAAATTTTCTGAATCGATAAAAATAAATGCACTTTAGTGCAGTGGAAATGGTTTGTAAACAAGTTATGTGAATAAATGATGACGTTTAGTAGCTACGCCATTTTTGCTAGCCAAGCTAGCTAGCTAGTTTGCTACTTCGCAACATTGGTGTGCTCACTATAATGTTAGAGTTCGTTATCACTTTAGCTAGCTAGCTAGTGGTTAATACAGTAGAAGCGAACTGTAACCTTACACTACTATGGTAGCCGTAACAATAAAAGACTTCGTAACCACTAGCTTAAGTGATTACTTTCATTCGTTTTCGCCGCCAGCCTTCCCGTTTGTTTTCCTTTTCGTTCGTTGCGCTTATTGACGTCATAGCGTGCGCCGTCTTCTTCTGCAGAAGCGATGGCATTTGAATCGAGAATTAGCGCCACCTAACGGCACCTACGGCTTATCCCGTGAAACAAAAGCGCATAACTGAAATGGATGGAAATGGATGGAGCACAAATGCGCTTTTCCTTTTGCCGCATTAACGAAAATTCACTAAAGATTTGCGAAACAAGTTGGATGGATGGCTCCAGGAGCTAGAGCATGACTCCAGGAATCCCAGCCCTTCAGATAAGTGAAACTTCACTATCTGATATTGCTTAGTGGACGGACGCCCTCAGGCAAAGTATTCCACTTTATTTATTTTATGAATGCTTTGCTTGCGGGGGTGGAGGAAGAATCCTGCAGATCTGTTTGAGGACAATAGAACTTAATGAGGGCACGTGGTATTCCTTCATGGCCCAGGAATTCAGACGATCTGAATAAATTTTACAACACTGTCCTAGCAGTATGTTGATTCCTAGCTGCAAACTCTGACAGCATAGCGTTGATTAGAGTTACTTAAATCATAGTGAACACATGTAATGAAACAGAGTGCAGGCCTGACAACTTATGCTGACCAAGTTTTTCTTTTGCCTTTTCCCAGTTGCTCAATTCCCCCTTTACAAACAAACTGTCACCGTAGTTGTGCATATAAATCAAAGAATACCGTCGGTTTCCTTAACACAATGCAACTTTTGCCATTTTTCAAACAAACCTCATTGAAAGGATCTGTCAAATCACACCGTGTCAAATTTTCTTCCAGGAAATGCAATGCTTGGTTGGAAGGATCCCAAGTGCATGGCAGCGCTGAAGTTAATGGTCCACTGCTGATGCTCTTCACTGGAGCGACAAGCTAACTGGTGCTCGGTGCAAGCTATTGCGGTGGCAGTATTGTTGCTTAACGCTATCATCTGTAATGTTATTTTCATCACTGTCCTTGCGTCCACGAGTAACGTAAGTGTTTGTATCAGTTACTTTAGTTTTCTTTTAAATTTTGTCTGGAAGGGAAAAACATATCCCTCGCTGCTTGCTGTCGTTCGCCGTTTTCGCTTCCCTCTGCGTTTGTGTCGGCGCCTTCCGCTTCCTTGAGAAAGCGTTCACCCAATACATAATTACAAATGTAAAAAAAATTTAACCTAGATTTTTTAAACAAAGATTTTAGACATAGATTGTACAAAACAGTTTTAACCCAATTCATGTTTTTATTTTTCTGTCTTAATTTTTACTGTTTAAAGTTACTGTTACATTGAGAATGCTGTAAGTGTGCAGCCGCCACCGGGAAGTGCTGCATTTGGGAGGGACGCCCTTGTACACTTAAACATATTAAATACGAATGACATCAACGCCCGGCCTGCCAGCCAGCCAGCCAATCGTCGGCCAACCAATCGTTGAAGTTCTTCCCCGCCGGCCGACCAATCGCTGAACAGCCAGCCAGCCAATCGTCGGCCAACCAATCGTTTAAGTTCTTCCCCGCCGGCTGACCAATCGCTGAACTTCTTCCCCGCCAGCCAGCCAATCGTTAAACTTGATCACTCAGGCAGCTAGTCAGCCAGTCACTCACTCACTCACTCAGCGACATTCACGTTTATAGGGGCCCGACCGCTATTCATGGCCCAGCCCAATAAGGCTTATGTTAATGTACACAAACAATGAGGAGCTGTTTGTGCATATGATTGCCGCTGATACCGAGGTGAAAGTGGAAAAGCCAGCGTGATGACGAACCCTTTTCAGCCAGAGAGGAGGGCATGGGGGGGATCATTTTTTGATGTTCATTTGACATCTGTCACCAAGGTAGAAACACCCAGCGTTCACGCCTTCCCTTTAAGGGGGCCCTATGAGTAAAGGGGCTATGCTGCTTTGGAGTCAAGATGCGTTAGTTATGTTCATCAGTCAAAGGGACAACAGCTAATTATGTCTGACTCAATACATACATTGCAGGATATATGTGGGCATGGTTGACAGAGAGGTTTTCTTCTAAAAAGCAGAGGGAATTGCAACAGTCCACAAGCGTGAGGGGGTGGTATTTTTTGTCTGTGTGCGATTCTGTATGTTGCAAGAGCCCACCGTCCATCATAAAACGGATAAAAATGAATCGCAATGAGACGCGGCACAAGCCTGCTGCCTCGACTATGAATTACCTAATTATCTTACATCTGTTTAAGTAGAGCCTGATCTTGAAGCAAAACAAGTGGTTGTGTGGGAGGCAAGTTTGGTCATCAGATAGAGCCTGGAGGCAGGTACTGTACATTTGAGTTAAGGTGAAGAATCACTGAGCAGAAGGTAAAGAATTTTATGCCCTGGAGAATTTACTGTCTCTTTTTTGAGAGCCCATTTCACATTGGAAACTGAAAGGTAAACAAAATGCTTTTAAGAGAAAGGTTTTGAAAAAAATAATGAACTGATGTTCTTCCAGCCTAAGGTTATGAACAGGACAGACAGCTTGTTTGTGGTCAGTTCATTTTACTGCCACTGTTTGTGTGGTAATATGAGGCCAGCAAAAAAGCCAGCTCAGAGAATTTTAATATCCATAAATGTTATCATATACAACGTAATTAAAACATGGGTTAGTGGGGATTTTTACTGCAACTTTGCCGCCACCATGAAGAGTCATGTAACTTTAATATTTGTATCCCACAATGATTCATGAGTTTCTATACACCCATGAAATAAACAACATCTGCTCCTCAGGTAAGATATTGTTGCTATTTTATGATTCACGATCAGACATTTCATGACTAAATCATGATGAAGAAATGCATGCTTGCGCGCAGCGGATTCAAACATGGATAATGGTGTGCAACATGCTTTTGTATCAGAGCGTGCTTTTAAATACTTGCAGAGTGCTGTGTTCTACTTGCGATTATGACATCGCACATTCCAGTAACTATTGGCAGCTAAGGTAACGAAAAGTCCTCAGCTACGTCCAAACTACCATATTTTCATTTTAAGACGCGTAACATCAGCTAAGTTTTCCTTCAGCATCCGTTCTACTCCAACGTTTTTGAACTACAAAACTGGAGAATTTGAAAACGCTGACCTCATTTCAGTTTGAAAAGCCCGACATTGCGTTTTACCGTAAGTGTTGATGGTGATCGTTTTCGTTTTAAAATGCCGATTTTAAAATGAAAATGTCCTGGTGCGGATGTAACCTTAAAAACACTGGGTTGGGCTGCTGAGAGGCCCAATCATTTGGAGTGTGAGGTCATAAAATATTCCGATGCATTCACTACAGGCAAATGAGAAACAGTGAACACTGATATCAAGAAAAAAACATCCTAAACTAGAGGGCACTCAGAGAGAGCAGACCTGAGACAGCAGGTTTTAGCACTTATAATAGGTCCATTAGCACTTATAATCAGCTGCAGAATCCAGATTTTTTTTAACCAGATTTTTTTTAAACACCTTTTCCCATTCATACAGTCCAACTTCCCATAAAATTTTTTGGTAATCCTTTGAATAGTTCTTGAGCAATCCTGCTGAAAAAAACACACATAAACACAACCATACATAGACGCAAAAGATTGTGGTATCTACTGGTGGAGGTAATAACTTGCTCTTCAAGGTCTTTAGGTATGATTCTAGCATGAGGATGATTATTATGATCTGGTGTGAAAACTGGACGGAGACATTGCTCACTGTGACATCCCAGCGTTGATCTAAGAGAAAGGGTATTTCATTCTGGTGGGATGACAGTCAAATCGCTCACTGCCCACCGGTGGGTACAGCGACAATTAGCTCTCATAAATATAATTAAGGGTTCCCAATTGTGAGAAAAAGAAGACACAATTGCATTCATCATGTTCTCAAAAGCCTGCGTGTGGTTTTTGTGATAGTCTATTATTCTGAGTTGAGCCTTTATAATTTTTCATACCAGGAGACATGTCCTTTCAAAGTGTAATTCCAAGCAATACATTTTTAAAGAAGCCCTGTCATGCTACATTGTCAGTTCATTGCAAGAGGCAGTCATAGAATAAGTTGCACCCTTCAAGCAAAATAACTCCGTGGCGATGGAATTACATGATCGTTTCACTCCATATAAAACAAATTTCAGTCAACTGGGAGGGTTTTCACCACTTCTAAAAAACCCAGTGTGATTTACCATTCATTTCTCTGGAGTTAGAGCAGATGTTGATGAATGCAAGCCCTGATCTAGCTCTTGGTTTTGCTTAATGCAAACCTTTGATATTGTAGAGTAATTATGCAAAATGACCACATTAGCAGCAGCTAGTTACATGTTAATTTGATGTGGTGACCCTCCGCTTAGTCTGATTTTTCTGATGTCTGCGGCACTGTCCATAATGACCTTGGACGTCAGAAGGACACAGTCCCTCATGCAGGGGAGCAATTGTAGTTTGTGGAGACATCTTCCTTCATGTGAAAACACTCCTTCAGGTCTTAGGCTATGTCTGCACTGATATGTTTTCATTTTCAAATGGTAATTCAAAAGGAGAACAGTCTGCAGCCACACTAAATTGCAGTCCCAGGGTTTCCAAACTAAACCAGCGTCAGGAGCATTTTTGAAAGCCTTTATTTTAGGAGTTTAATCCTTTGAACCCTGTAGTATATAAAGGGGAAGTGACCCCCACCTATGCCTACAGACACCTTACCGTGCTGGGGAAACCACCTCATCGTAAACAAGGTCACATGATCAAAAGTCACGTGATCAAAGCCCCGTTTGGATGCTGGTTTTTTTAGCATTTCGGACATTCTCAATGTGGCCGCTAAACCAGCCTATAGGGTTCAAAGGGTTAAAAACATCTGAGTATTGGGCGAAAACGTTGCAAAAGTTATGCGCATTAAAATGAAAGCATATGAGTGTGGATGAACATCGCCTGAAATCACTAATACACTGCGTGATTCCGATGTTCTTAATTACAAAACAATCGCGACTGGTAATCTGGACAGCAATGGAGTTCTGTGATGCTGACCGAGAATTTGGGAAAATACAATCCGAATAAGTATATGACTCAAAGGGTTAATCTGGATAGAGCAGCTACAGGCCAAATAATCGAAACTAGATTTGACTGATCACATGACTCCCACACCTCACCTGTCTCCTACAGCTTTGTGTCTATTATTATTATCATTGAAGAGCTTTCAGTTCCTAATCCATCATCATGAAGGCGATTGCTGGATATGCTGCTACAGGAATACTCTGTTCGAGTTCACTTCATACAGAAACAAGGACAAGAGACTGTTTTCACAGCCAAGTACACATGTACTCGATCACAGCGGGGCCGTGTAAGCACACTTTGCACATCAATATGCGGCATTATGCTGCGATGTAAGGGCACTAAATTCGCAAGTCCTTGATTTGTTAGAGGTCGTCCGAAAGGGCCAGCAATTGCAATAAAGCTTTTGAGCTATGTCCCATTTTTAAGCCTGTGTCTCAATATGAAATCTTTTCTGTAAGGGTTCTACAGTGGAGTATTTGAACTTGTCGAATTTATGTGGTTTGATTCAGGAAAAGATAAAAATGATTTAAAGTGACCCAGATTGCAGTTAATATAGTTCAAAAGCAAAGTCAATGCCAGCTTTGATCTCCCTGAGCCTGACCGTAAAATGACTGATGTAGCTCAATCGAAGGCATAAGTGTAGCCACTGCTGAGGACTAGCGAAGGATGCAGTGTGTTCGCCTGCCTCTCACCCATTGGATGCTGGGACATGTAGGCCACAGGCCCCCCACTAGTCTGACCAGGAATAAATGGGAAAGACGATGGATGAATGGGGATTGTGAAAACTGACTGGAGTACGAGATCAACCATATTGAACAGAACAGTCATCCATCCATATAGTATCTATATTGTTTCTTCCTCACTAGGGTCACGGGGGAGCTGGAGCGTATCCTAGCCGACTACGGGCGAAAGGCAGGGACCCACCCTGTACTGCTTGCAAATTCATCGCGGGGCTCAAACACCATTCACACACCGTTCATTCACACACTCATGTCAGCAGCCTATGTAGTCTCCAATTAGCCTGACATGCATGTGTTTGGACTGTGGGAGAAAACTCACTTGCAGCGAGGCGACAGTGCCGCCTATGTTGAAGAGTTTAATCTTGTTAAATCTGGAAATGTTAAGTCCTCTGCAGCCCCTGTGGAATCAGGCGCTGTTGACATAAAGAACAGGCTAGCACAATTTAATCCCTTTTTTCTTGATTGGTTGAGTCTGTCACAAGGCCTTTGGCTTTAAGGATGAAAAATTATAGCAACGGTACAGGCTCATTAACTTGTGCTCTCTGATCCTGGTGCTGAATGCTAGCCCAACTCAGGTACCCTCAGGGGTAGACAGACCCCCCTCTGGTATGATGGCGGTTTTAACAGCTTTAGGCGTCCCCCGACTCACGCCCGAGGAGCCAGGGCATCGGAGTCTGTCCTGCACACCGCCTGGTTACTCAATACCACAATGCTGCAGGCAGGTCTTGTTCTGTGTTCATCTCACATTTAAACTGCCCTCTGGCCCTGCTGCTCAACTCAGACTCAGATGGTTGATGATTCAAGGCCCAGTGCAGCCACTTACACATCAGTGTACCTGTTGGGCCCTTAAGCAAGGCCCCTTAACCCTACACCACTCCAGGGTTTGGCCCCTGCAATGTTCAATCAACTTTAAATCACCTTTGAAAAGAAGGGTTAGCTTAAGAACAACAATGAGAAAATACGCTCTCAGATTAGCATGTTCCACATAGTGATTTCAAAGGAAATGCCTTTTGAGTTGAAGGTTTATTTGTGGGGCAACATATTACATTCTGGGAGCTTTCAGATTTCTCACCCATGAAAAACGGTTCAATTAAAGAATCTGCATAGCGTTCCTCCATGGAGACTGGCCAAATAACGCTCTTTTCTCAGGATGCAATAAGGGCCTCCCTCGTTACTTTGCCTTGAGCTTAAGGGGCACAAAAAGAGTGAGGGGATACCAGGGTTGGCATGGAAGATTCATAAGCCTGGGACAAAACTACATTATTACAAAACCCCAGGGCACAGGACAAATTTAAGTAAATATTTACTATAAATACACAAAGATCGCCCCCTGCCCCACTTTTGTTGCCCGTGGGGGACCATCCTTCTGTTTCTGCTAAACCCCTCGCAGAGCTTTGTAAATTTGAGCAGTTTCCAGTGCAATTTTTGCGCAAAATTAAAAAAAAAAACAATTAAATACTCTTTCATTTTTGAATGATCTCATTTGTTTCCTTTCTCATTTGTGCAGCAAGCATGCTTGGTTACGACAGTGTTTAAAAAGCCGTTTGCCTTCATTGCCAGATAAAGTCAGTTTAAGGCCTACCATCAGTACAAATTTCACTTGAAAGAGGAAGCCTTAATTGTATTGCAATAGCTATACAGCTCACTGATATCAATAAATGTATTATCATATTATTGCATGTAGTTGAGAAATATTTGGGTACTCCTTATGGGCAATAGACAGAGGAGGGCTGCTTTGAGTCAGAGATGATAGTGACTCTTTAAAGGAACTACTCTACTGGAACAAGTGATAAAATCTTCAAGGAGCTCAACCTCATTCAAGTTTTTCTGCTTGAGGTCAGATGCCAAAAAAAGGCAAAATCGCAATATATGAGTCAAATAATAGCACAGGGCAATATGATGTGCTTTGCTAATCACATCGCGGGCATGTTATAGTTTTCTTATTCACTGAGTCTACTACATAATCACCTGACCAGGATTACCCAGATTATGGCTCAAACTCTGACTTCTATGTACCTTTTAAACTCTTTTAGGAGTTTTTTTTTATGTTTTAGCATTACCAATTTTGCAGACTCTCACAAAAGTGTCAGAACACCGTAAATCTCTCAAAAGTGGCCAGGACGAATTCTCTTCTTACCCATAGAGCCGAGCAAAGTATCAGACTTGCTAAACAAAGACTATATGAGTGTGGCAATAAACCAAATAAATACCTTGCAAGACTAGTTAACAGAAAGAGTGATTCTCAGGCAATTTCATCTATTAAAGACACAAATGGAATTAGTAAATTTGACACGAACAATATTAGTAGGATCTTCAGAGATTTTTATAGTAAGCTGTATGCTAGCGAGGAGCCCCCAGGAGTACAGGATCTAATTGACAAATTCATATCCAAACTGACTTTACCTAGATTAACAGATGAACAAAGACTAGAACTGAATAAACCAATTATGAAACAGGAGGTTCTGAAGACACTGCAGACCCTACAGTCAGGGAAGGCCCCGGGCCCCGACGGCCTTAGCTGTGAATTCTATAAAGAATTTAAGTCAGAACTTCTGGACCCCTTTCTTGAGATGCTAGATGATGCATTTGTTAAAGGATCCTTACCTAGGTCCCTTACTGAAGCTAATATTAGTCTTATACTTAAAAAGGGGAAGCCAGCTGATGAATGTGCATCGTATCGCCCTATTAGCCTCTTAAATGTGGATATTAAAATACTCTCCAAAATACCAGCACGACGACTTGAGAAAGTTCTTCCCTCCATTCTTAATGTCAATCAGACAGGATTTGTTATTAGTAGGAACTCTTGTAATAATATGAGAAGGCTGTTGAATGTAATTCAACTTTCACATCAGCAAAAACTGGCCAGCGTGGTAAAAAAAAAACAAAAACTGGCCAGCGCGCCACCCTACTTCATCTCCATTTAAATGGTCACCCCAAGGTTTCTCTTGCCTGGGGATCTCAATTACCCCGTCATTAGACACACTGTACAAGGCTAATTTTGAACCTCTTCTAAAACGCATTAAAGACAATTTAGATAGGTGGGTATCTCTACCATTGTCTATGTTGGGGAGGGTTGCCTTGCTTAAAATGAATATCTTGCCGAGACTTCTTTATCATTTTCAGATGGTCCCTATCTTACTTAATAACAAAATTATCAGGAGGGTGAACAGCTGTTTCAGTGCATTTATTTGGAACAAGATGTAATAACAAAATTATGAGGAGGGTGAACAGCTGTTTCAGTGCATTTATTTGGAACAAAAAGAAGCCACGATTGAAATGGCTAAGCTACAGTTGTCTGTGGAGAAGGGCGGCTTAGCTGTCCCTAATGTCAAACTTCATCAGTTGTCTGCACAACTTCATCACATAGCCGACTGGATTAGTGACGACCCGGAATCAGTATGGCTTGGACTAGAAACACTTAATGCAGGTAGTCCTTTACCAAGTCTGTTATTTGCCCTAGACCAAAAGAAAATTAGGAGTGTTATGGTTAATAATATCATAATTAAAACAAGTCTGCAAGCCTGGCAAGCAATAAGAAGGCTGGAAGGTCGTGCAAATATACTGTGTCCCCTGGCCCCCGTTCACTGCATGATTTTGCTCCAGCTTGCTCAGATGATGGGTTTAACATCTGGAGAGAGAGAGGGATTCTAACCCTGGGGCATTTGTTTCAGGAAGGAGTGATGCTCCCATTTACAGAACTTGAAAAGAAGTATGATCTAACCCCGAATAATTGCTTCAGATTTTTTCAAATTCGTAGCTTTATTCAGGATAAAAGCAGCCATGTCTTTGACTGCCAGACTTCAAAAATAGAACGTTTACTTCTAAATAGAGGCAAGAAATCAGTCCTTGGCCAGGGGTATGCTGAACTTAACCTTGCTAGTGATATGACTACGGACTATCTGCGACAGGTGTGGAATAATGATTTCGATCTCACAATGGATGAAACAACATGGGCAGAAATTTGGCAATTGGCCAAGGAGATCTCCATATGTAACAGAACCAGAGAGAGCCAGTTTAGGATTTTGCATCGTTTACAGATTACCCCCCAGCTAAGACATAGGATGAACCCAAGTTTGTCAGAAATGTGCTTGAAGTGTCATATTGAGGTGGGAAGTTAGAGGCATTGTGTTTGGTCATGTGTGCATAGTAGGGGGTACTGGGGTAAAATTACTGATAAACTCAATTTGATTTTTGGTGTCCACCTTGACCCAGGGCCTGAGGCGCTGCTCCTCGGCTTACCTAGCCCTCAGATTAAAGGTTCTTATCAAAGAAGGCTGTTCAATATTCTCACATTCGCTGCCCGGAAAAATATACTGCTTAAATGGATTGATAATACACCTCCTACAATTATAGGATGGCATAAACTGATATTTGAGTTAATGCCAATGGAATATTTAACATACAGATTCAAATGTAAAACGGCAGTTTTCTTTAAGACTTGGGCACCCTTCTTTAGATATGCTGGTAAAAGACTCACAGATACCGTTTTAAAAGGAATGGTTGACTGCAACACGGATAATTGGCAAAATGACATCTTTGGGTCATAAGGTCAGATTTCTGCTTGCTTGGTGCTCAATTGTTATTTATTTTTTACTCGGGTATTTTGTTTTATAAAAGTTGTTGGAAATTTTTAATATTATAATTTCTGAAAGTATGCATCCTTTTTTCACTGGTTTCTTTCAAGACTATTAATTGTTGCATCGTCACTGTCAATTGTAATAGACTGAGCGCTCCTATGTGCATATGTTTACATAGGTGCTATGACACTTCCCTCCATATACCTATACACCTGTATGAAATAATTTTTCCAAATAGGTAGTGGGCTACATATCTTATGCCAAAAGATTTCAAGAAAATGTGTAACTTTTGTGGCCTCTGTTTGTTTGTTTGTTTGTAGTGTGTGTTTTGTATGTTTATGGGAAAATTCTTAATAAAAATATCTTAAAAAAAAAAAAAAAGTGGCCAGGACAGTTTTTAACCACAGAAAACCTATAACCCAGATATCGGTCTATCAGGTGTAGCTTGTGTATTCAAACCTGTGGGATTTCAGGTCTATTTTAAATTCTAGCAGAGATCCCAAGATTTCCAACAATCCCAAACATGTCCTGCTAAATTACAGAGAAATATGAATAAAATGATGTACAAGATATGGATAGTTTGCATTTGATGTAATGTTAACGCCATAAAAACATGGTGTCCGGGGTTTGAATATTTTTCTCAGTATAAGTGAGATCAAGCTTTACTAAAGCACAGCAACCAGCAGATAAAGAATATGCATGTGACATTTGTCCTACACTATGAAAAATACTGATTTTTTTTCTGACTTTGAACCTACTTAACGGAAAACTTAGGTGAAAATTTAGAGTTTAAGGGGCTATTGAACATTAACCCCCCATGGGTCAATTGAGGGGTGTTGCATTTGTATGAAATATAAATACGTATTGAAGACATATTTCCGTTGTCCCTAAATAAACAAAATGTGAACTGCATCTGAATACTTTTGACAGCTACTATAATTATCATTTACAAACTGAACTCAAAACACGGCAGAAGATCAGAGGCTATAGGCTGGGTGTGTGCCACAAAAGGGCTGATGGGGGCAGAAAACTAAGAGGATTTTAATTAATTTTGAGTTTCAAGATATTTTTTTTTCCCAGGATGAATTCCCTGATCCATTGACAGTAAATGGAGAAGTTCAATAATTACAGGGGAAGATTTCTGAAGTGTTGTGCTGTTTCTCTCTATTCTCCAGACTGTGCATTCATTTCTGAATGTATGATTTTCAATTAAAATGTATTGTACTGTATTGTACTGTAAAAGAAAAAAAAAATCCAAATCCAACATCTAAAAAAATATACCTATAACTTTTCATTGAAAAAAAATGATAGGACATCTGTCATGTGAAAAACCAAATGACAAACTAAGATTGTGAAGAAAATATATACTGAGAATGAATAAATTACACAAAAATAAAAACGAAACATGCATTAACCCTAACCATAATCCCTCATGAACACAAACACATACAGTACTGGTACCAAACAACCAGCCAGCAATCGGCTTCCATCTACTGTAAACTATTTGGAGCAACAATCATATCAACATCAAATTTTAATTTGATAAACAGTCAGGATTTTCTGTGGGTACCGTATTTGAGGTACAATTTGGTCATAAGGCCATTTTGTGAATGAGACCCTGGGCTTGTGTTTGGCCTGAGTGACTCATCCACAGAAACTAATGAGGCTCAAACCACAGCAGGCCTCTCCCATTAAAAGTCATTAGTTCTTATAGCATCACTTAGCTGGCATATTTAATTAGAAATTGTGTAGTGGCAGAAAGTGAGAATTGGATGTAAAAATTAGCTGCAGGGAAAGCGCCTGGTGGGTGGACGGAACACAATCCCTGTCGATCGGACTGCTTTAGGCCTCTTTTACCAGCTAATTATTGCACATTGAGCAATTTTTTTTTTCTTCACTAATTAAATAGTAAGGGTGGTCCTTATGACCGCGAGGTAGGCAAACATATTGTGTTTTTTTTTCTTTTCCAGACTTCCTGAAGATGAAGACATGGAAAGCCTTCTCGATGGCTTCCATACTCAACGTCTAAACTGAAAATTGCACCTTTAGCTGGTTACTGACATTAGGGAGGGGTCAGACTGTAATTGAAGACCTGTATGCAAGAACTACCAAGGGTCATGAAATCGCAAGTACTACCTAGGTCATAAAATCGCACCTTTGAGATTTTGGGGGTTGATGTTTTCAAAACATGTTGCAGATCATTTTTGTTTTTTTAATGGTAGCATGTAATGAAGCCTATTGCTGTTTCCAGGGGTTATAGAGAGCTGAGAAACACTTTTTTGTGTAAAAATACTTACATGAAGTAAACAAGAAAATTACTTTTGAAAATTGGGACTTTTTCTGCGAAATACCTAGATTTAAGTACATTTTACCTCTAATAATAGCTGGACATGAGGACTTTTAGCAGATGAAGTCAACTGACTAGCCTTCATGGTCTCAATTTTCACAGCTAGACACGTGACACATACTAGCATTTTAATTGGACAGTCATGGACATCGGTATTTCCTGCTCAAAATTATGGGGTTGGATGTTTCTTGCACTAAAGTTTAGTGAATTTGACAATGGCCACACACCAATACATAGGACTTGAGTACTTCCCCTGAGAAATCTTCGGTATCAGATGATGCCCTGGCCATAGAGGCTTTTAATACTGGTGTTTGCTCATTTTTTTGCAAAATGTGAGTAAAGTAACTCTTGCACACGAGTCTTTAATTTAAGATCCATAATCCTAATTCCAGTTTATTTGTAAATCTGGCTGTTAATGCCCACCCACCCATCCAATCTAATTGCTGTTGGCCGACTGCATCGATGAGCTGGGCTATTATTTTCCAAATCCACGACCAGAGGCAAACTGTTGAGAATGAATGCAGGGTACTGTCAGGGCCTGTGGAGCCTCTGGAAATTACTCCCCCATGTGTTTCCCCCCTGCTGTTCCCTACTGTCTAATACCTCCACTAATTACCCCTCTCCCCCCACTCCCTAATGTTCCCCTCCAACCAATACCCCTTAATCATTACACCCCCATTAAACAAAAAAATTGAAAAAACTGTCATGATGATATTTATTGTTAAGCCTTATTTGAACTGAAGAGCTCTCACACAATACAATAAAAGCCAATTAGTGAAGTCAAGTGTGTGAATGAGAGCACATTGGATGATGAGAGTAGGAATTATGGACCCACAGCTCCTCTCTGTAACACGCTTTTGTTTCCTATAATCATATTTCCGAGCCCCTGTCTGCCAGGAGCGTGCCCATCCAGAGTCAAGCAAAAGAAGATCACCACGGCAACGGGCCAGCTGTCACTCAAACCGCCAAGCTGCGGGGAATGTCAGAGCTTAGGCCTTGGACACGCCCACTCCAATGTCCTCTCTACATCTGAAGTACGGCCTCTCAGTCATGGATTACTGTTGAGTCATCCTGAGAAAACGGGCAAAGCACAAGTGTACTGGACGACATAAATACTTAAGTGAAGTTATAAGAATGGATCTCTCCTGTGATCTGGAAAAACCTAGTGAATTTATCAGTAGCAAGGATTCTCGCAACTGAACAAAAACCTTTGGATTCTGGACTTTTTCTAACCGGAAGAAATTATAGAAACCTGATTGACAGTTCAAATAACACTAATAGCTATTGCATTAAGATTTTCACCGCTCTTAATTACCGTAAATGAGGGTCAAACTCAGTTTCCCCCAAAAGTGACAAATGTACAAGGTTTTTCCAGATCACAGGAGATCTCCTTTTTGATGTCCCATGCAGTTCATGTTTCAGCATCGTAGAATATACTGCTCTTTACAGTAAAACCAGAAACTCATCGTTTCCTGCAGGGGCACAAAATTTTATCTTGAGGAGGTTATATATTTTGCACTTTTTGGTGAAGGGGGAAACTGTAGTAAGTGCACTACTTTCTAAGGTGATGTACAGCTCATTTCTAACCAGAAAATTGGCCCCAGATCAGTTGTACAGATGGATGGTAAATTCTGCAATCCCACATTATGGGGTGATTACGAGAGCAGACGCAGTGTCTGGTTGGGAAGATGGGAATATTAGGGGCACAGTTGCCTAGGACACATTTTCTCAGGCCTGGCCAGAGAGGGCCCAAGTGTAGGGGGGGTTAAATTATTTTACAATTTGTTTCTAAATACTATAAATATTGTATACTGGGGAGTGATATGTTTTGGACCAAGCTTGAGAATTCATAGCTTTGGCCCTGATCTCAGGAAAGTGAATCGGTCTGCTCTTGACAAATATTTTATTCATATTTATTTAGATGAGCTATTGTATTGCTGCGTGATAAATAACACAAGAATGATATCGTGTTACGCATTTCGTCATGAGTTATCAATGGGGTAAGAGTTTCATCGGGCAAAAAAAATAAAACAAGCTAATATTCTCTACTGGAGACATTTTAAGACTCATCACAGGACAAAACACTTGTTTGCACAGAATAAGTGTGCATTAAGGGTAGCATTTTGCATTAAGGAAAACGAGTGAAGAAATTGGTTTAATGTGTTATCAGAAAGTGGCATTTCCTGTTACACTGTTCCTGTTTCCTGTGTTCCGGTTGCAGTCTTTGTTCCCAGCTATGAGGAAAACTGTAAATTCATGTAAACTTTATCTTTAGATCTGCTGATGCAAAAAGGGCTGGCTGCATGCAGGTTCTTACAACTGATTCAGATTAAAATCATCCGTCAGCGTGTGATCGAGACAGCGACAGGGGTAGTTCTCTCATAAAAGCGGAAGTCGCACTAAAGAAGGGCCCAATTGTTTTAACCCAACAGGGCCCTGTTAGCATATCGCAAAATAATGACCACCAACCTGGAAATTAGTGGCACGGAGATTACGGAGACAGACGACCGTTGGAAGCGCGCCCCCAAGCAAGCCAGGGGGTCAAAGTTCAGCCGGGGATCCCCGGATCAGCAATCAATCAACAGAGGGGTTTGGGGGAACCCCTTCCCCCCCAGTGGCCCCAGGTTTCGCCCAGCTCTTACTCACCACAGCAGTGGGCTTTACCCCATGTTATACAAGGACAGGCAACCCTGCTGACCTCACAGAGGGAAACACTTCCTCGCTGGGCACAAAGGGCCACTGTTACCATGAGCCCCGAGCCGTAAGTTCCCTCCCACAGCGTCCACCAACTTCCCATAATTCTGAGGGTGGGCCCAGGTGAAGAGAAGGGCTCTTTGTTTCGGTTTCAGGCCCACTTGTTGATTATCTCCCAGGTAACAGGCTTCTACGGGTGGCCGAGGATTAGAAGGTGCAACCTGCTCTCCAGCCAACCTCAATACAAGCTTTGTCGTCCAACGAGTGCAAAAAAATCTTGTATTGTCATACTACGCCGCTAGTAGAAGCCAGGTCTGTTTACTCACGTGTTGACGGAGTTGTGGAGGGGTACTGAGGGGGTCACAACCAGCACTCATGACACAGCAACAAACAAAAAAAGGTTATAATGAATGTTCCAGTCTTTCATTTAGTGTTAAAATCATACTTTTTTGTTCTTTCAAGTATAAAAAAAAGTTTTGTTTAGCTTTTTTAAGCTATTGTTTGCCTGACAAGTGAGATTTTCTCACCCCAACTGACAAATCTTGAAATGAGTCAAACTCTCTCCACCAGTGTTGGTATTTCTGTCTTATTAAGATGGAAAGAAACGGTAATAATATTTTATGACTAACATACTTCATACTTGTTTGGCTTCAATTTTTGCTGGTTTTTTTTCTCACAGGAGTGCCTTCACTGCCTGGAAATTGGAAGAGCGCATGGCGGTACAAGGGGCAGTGACGTGCACCCTGATTATCGAAGACACCCCCACTCAGGGGTCTTCAGCTCACCGTATCGTGTAACAGAAGGAAAAAGAAGTAGGTGGCAGTCAGGGCAGCTTCAACCAGAGGAAAACCATGGCTACCCAAAATCGGGAGGAGGCCATCGACTGCAGGACCCACAGCCAAGAAAAAGAGGCTATGGGGGCTTCCAGACTGAGAACAAAGATCCCGTAACGGTGTTGGGGAAGCAGGCCTGGGACCTTTGTTGAGTTGCGCTGGAAAGTTTTCGCTTTGAGGCCACAAAGCTGGTGAAGGAAACGTGCGCTTCATCCTGCACAAGGAATGTCTAATCCTGTTTTTCGAGATCTACACTTGTGTCGGTTTTCACTCCAACACTGACTTAGCACGACTTGGATATCTCAGGGAGCTGATAATTTATAGATTCGAAAATGCAAGATTTAGGGGTGAAATGGAAACTTTCAGGATGGTATATCTCCTGGAACATGGTCAGCCAGCCTTTCTCCAAACAATCTGACATCAACCTTCATTTTAACCCTAATTTGGCACATGTGATGTTACTAATCTGCAGCTCACCGAGGCCTCTTACAGCTGAATGACGCGGGCTTTTCGAGGGTTTAAATAAAAATCTACAGGAGGGTACAGTAGATCTTTGGAACTATGGATACCACTGCTGTGTAGAACCTCTGTACAGCAAGTAAGCCCACTCCCACCTATAACCCATACTACATCATTGTTCAGAATTTGCTCCACATTACAGTCAGTAAGTCTGAGGACAATGATAGCATATGAAAAGACATCAACTATAATTCCTACATGTTTTACAGTATATGAAATGACTGTATCCACCTGTATTTGAAGCTGACAGTCTCTACTTGAAAATATAACAAGTCCAACCTGAGGATGGGCACCCCAGGCTATGTGCAGACCTCTGGGATTCGCACACCACACCTCTGAGCTAACTTGCCAAAAAATGCTCGTAAACGTTACATTTGTTCAGAAACTGTCCGGAAAAATTGAAAAATCAACTTCGTCAGTCCCTGCATATGACAATGCTCAATGCCCTCATGCAGATTCAGAGAGACTGGCCAACGGATTGAGGAGAAAAATGGATTTAGACAGAACAGATGGACAGACAAGAGTTTTCCTCATTTTATAATAGAATGCAGTGCTAACTAGCGAATAGTGTCAGTGTTGCTGTCAGCGCTATATAAATTGCAAACAAGCTCTCAACTAGTTTCAGGTCACTGTTGAAATAGCATACACAGAGTCACTGAGATAGCGTCGTACCACAGCGTTTTATGAAAACAAAACATACATGCATTTCTGGTGCTTTCTCAACAAAAACAACCCTTTACGCTTCCTTGGGAAATCGTCATTATGACTTAAGACTTAAAACCACTGCGGCACATTTTTCAGTCTGAGAATTGTTTTTTCCCCCATGACAAGTGGTTCATTTACGGGATGATAAGCACATGAACTTTTGCTCATCCGTTCAATAACGCCCAGAGGAAATAATACATCAACAAAAGGAACTGTGTGACCTGCGCATAAATATGGCAATTTCTGAAGCCACACAATTATACATAAGCGAATATGATTAATATAATGATGTAAAAAATAAAAATAAAATAATGAAACGGCATTTGGAGAAAAGGTCAGGACAGAGTCGCATCTAAATCTACTGCTGGCAGCCTTTCCTGAGCCTTTGTGCAATCAGCTGCAATTTTAACCCTTAGAGCGCTGAAATAAATTTTCAAGAAATTATAAATAAAATTATCTTGTGCTGTTGGAAACCTGTCGTGTGGCAACTTGTTTAAAAGAGCTCCCCCGCGGGAGACGTGCCCCGTGCAGGTCGCCCCTCAGTCCTGAGTTCCAGGGCCAAGGACCTCATCCGAGAGGCTAAGGGAAAGAGACACCAATCCTGCCGCAGACTCAGTCGAAGACTGAAGAATCTTGGGGAAGCAGTCTCTAAGAGCAGTGGTTCTCAACGTCGGTCCTGGGGACCCCATGTGTGTGCTGGCTTTTGTTCCTACCACAATTGCAATTGTAGAACTTTAACAAGCTGTGACTGTCTTAATTAGGTGCTTTTCATGTTCAGAGTTGTTAATATATCTCTTTAGTCAAATGTTACATAGGAACATCCATACATGCAATGAAGAATAAAACACCCTTGAAGATAGTGTGTTTATCGCAATACTGCAAGTAATGTCAAGTAACATAACATGTCAAACAGATCAAATTATATACTGAGGAAATCAATAAACCCCAGATTAGGCTGCTGGACACAACTGTTTCAAGTTCTTTCAAAAAGCTTCAGGTGAACTTAATCAGATCAACATAACACAAAACTGGTTTGTTTGTGGACTACATTTGTCATGATGAGCCAAGTAGTTTTCACTAATTAGGAGCCAACTACATCATTAATTTGATTGGTTACATTGTTTTCTCTCATTTTATGCTCTTATTTCCGATATACTGCAATGTGCGAATGGTATTTTTGAAATTCTTGATGGCAAATAGATATTTCTGTTAAGTTGTGGGTTAAGATGGCAAATAACTGCTCTAAACATTAAATGCACATAATTAAGACAAATTAGCAGCTTGTTAAAATCCCACGATTGCAACTGTGGTTGGAACAAAAGCCAGCACACACATGGGGTCCCCAGGACTGACATTGAGAACCACTGTCTAAGAGTACCATCCATCGTTTTCTGACTGAGAAACTGGGTCTGAGAGCATACAGAAGACAGCGGATTCCTCGCCTTACCAAACTGCAGAAGGAAAAGCGGCTGGCTTTTGCAAAGAAGTATGCCACAATGACCCCAAGACACTGGGAAAACTGGGTTTTCTCTGATGAGCGCCCACTCTACTTATTTCCAACTCCCAACAGCCAAAACGACTGCATCTACACCGATGATCAAAAGAAAGTGCCACCTTCTGAACAAGCCAAGTTCAGCGCCCATTGCATGGTCTGGGGGGCGATGTCATCTTCAGGGCTGTTGGAGTTGCATGTTGTACCCCAGGGCACCACTATCAATGCTGAGTATTATGTCAAGAACATTCTCCAGCCAGTACTACTTCCCATACTCACCAGAAAAAAGAAATTGGGCCCTGTCACTGCTAGGAAGATGTTCAACAGGCGTGCGGAAATGGTCTTTGCGTATGATGGTGCCCCCGCACATACTGCTCATTCAACTCAGCAGTGGTGTTCTGAGCAGCTTCCTGGCTTTCTGTGCAAAGAGGAATAGCCATCCAACTCCCCCGACCTCAACCCGATTGAGAACTCCTGGGGGATCCTGAGCAGTCGGGTCTTCCACAGCCCACCCCCTACCACCATGAAGCAGCTCAATGTGAGGGCTGTGCAGGAGTGGGGCAACATTGAGCCTTCTGTTCTAAACAACTGAGTGCATTCTATGCCCCACAGGCTGAGGGCAGTAATTAAGATGCAGGGGGGGATACACTGGCTTTTGAATAAATGCATTCTGTTGAATATTCACAATCTGAGTTGACTTTTTCCGTGGTGCATGAACTTTTGGGACACGGTGTATTTATCCCTTAAGGTTTCTCGTTTGATCACAAATGCGTGAAACAATGGTGTTAACTGGGTATGCTAATGTTGATAATCACTTCCGGTGATTGAAAGCAGTGGAGTTTTACTACAGTAGCTTAAAAGTTTCAAGAGGCAGCAAAAAATGTACTCTTCATAAGTTAAATCAATTTTCTGCCTTGAGAAGAGGAACAAAAGGATGTGTTTGTGGTCAGAGTGAATGAAAAGAGGATTGAGGCACACACAGCTATGTCTTGACTGAACAGAATTATTTTTCAGGATTACTAGATAGGAGCCCAGGGATGAAATTCACAAGCTTTGCATTTTGCAAGAGACTGGCGCAGGTAAATGGCAAGATTAGCTGATAATTTCGCTAACTCAGTGACATAATTGGAGAGAAGGGCGGGCCCACTTTCTGTCGAGAATCCATGGGAGCGTCGCGTAAGGTATGAAACACGCCCACGCGCCCCTCTCACAGGCCAGCTTTTAACTCCTTAAAAATCAGATTAAAAGATTAGAACTGAAGAAAAATATGTGCCTGGGATCCAAAAAACCTGTCAGCCGTAAGCACCAGTAATTCCCAGAGTTCTTCACCCCAGTGTTTCTTCACCGTCGGCTGCCCTCCGCAATTTCAAAGATTTTGTCTTGTTTCTGGTACTCCTGACCCCCAGCTGCGTGACCAGGGTGTAAAAGTCACGAGGCAGTGTTGTAACACACCCCGCCGAGCCAGAACTTGGAGAACGGTTATGCCAGCATCGCCCTCCCAATCTCAGAAACTTTGAACCACGACCTACAGTTCAGTGAAGTGAATTACGGAAAGCTTAAATGTTATAAATGAAAGATTTAGCAGGCAATGACGAAACATTACGTTTCTTTTTTTTTTGTGTCGTTTAAACTGGGATCACTCCCACAGCCCAGATACTGACTTCCTCTCCCCACCACTGACCTGACCCTGACCCCCGACTGCCCCCCCCACAACCCCCCACAACCCTCCCAACCCCACCGCCCTGTCCACAGAAATTTCTAGAAACCAGAGAAGGGGACAGAGCAAGAAAAAGAGAGACATATCTTCCCCCACACAAGCATCACCCCTACATTATCTACCACCCACCCAAAGAAATCCAATCAACCCCTCTCCTCAAATACCCCACTCACCGGACAGGCTGATGTCTGTGACAAGTGCTGCAGCGAAGACCAGCGCCCTCTGTGGATGGTGGCTGAGTGACAGTGCAACGGCAGTTCACCATGTTATCTGCTGTACACTAGGTGTGCTGTGCGGCGCTAGACCAAAGAATTGATGGGAAGGTTTACCCTCAGAGCGCTAAATGCAGCTATCATTGCACACTGATGTAAGAAGAGCTGTAACAATTCCAAATTTTGCTGTACAATTAATTGTCTGAGAAATAATTGACAATTAACAATTGGATTGTCTCTTTTGAGCAAAAAGATATTATTTTTCTAACTACAACCCCAATTCCAAAATAGTTGGAACGAAGTGTAAATTGTGAATAAAATCAAAATGCAATGACTTTCAGATCACATGAGCCAATATGTTATTTACAATAGAACATAGATAACACTTCAAATGATGAAACTGAGACATTTTACATTTTTATCCACAAAATGAGCCCATTTCAAATTTTCTTGCTGCAACAGGTCTCAAAAATGTTGGGACACAGGCAAAAAAGGGCTGAAAAAGCAATTAATATATAAGAGAATTAGCTGAAAGAACATTTAGCAAGTAATTATGTTAACTAGCATCAGGTGTGTAACATGATTGGCTATAAAAGGGATGTCTTAGAGCGGCTGAGTCTCTCAGAAGTAAAGATGGCCAGAGGCTCTCCAACCCGTGAAGGCTTGCGTAAAAAAAATTGTGGAATACTTTAAAAACAATGTTCCTCAATGTCAAATGCGAAGGCTTTGAAGGTGTCATCATCGACAGTACATAACATCGTCAAAAGATTCAGAGAAACTGGAAAAATCTCTTTGCGTAAGGGACAAGGCCGAAGACCTTTACAGGATGCCCGTGATCTTCGGGCCCTCAGACACCACTGCATCACTCACCGGCATGATTCTGTCATTACTAATTATTACTTTTTACTAATTATTACTTATTATTCACATTACTAAATGGGCCCAGGAATACTTCAAGTAACCACTGTCTGTAAACACAGTCCGCCATGCCATCCACAGATGCCACCTAAAACTCTATCATGCAAAAAGAAAGCCATTGTTGAACATGATCCAGAAGCGCCGCCGTGTTCTGTGGGCCAAGGCTTATTTAAAATGGACTGTAGCAAAGTGGCAAAGTGTCCTGTGGTCAGACAAGTCTAAATTTGACATTCTTGTTGGAAATCATGGGCGTTGTGTCCTCCGGGCTAAAGAGGAGAAAGACCACCGCTCCTGTTATCAGCGTTCAGTTCAAAAGCCAGCATCTCTGATGGTATGGGGATGCATTAGTGCATATGGTGTGGGACACTTGCATGTTTTAAAAAGCACTATGAATGCTGAAAGGTATATAAAGGTTTTAGAGCAACATATGCTCCCCTCCAGACGACATCTATTCCAAGGAAGGCCTTTTGTATTTCAGCAGGACAATGCAAAACCACATACTGCAGCTATTAGAACAGCATGGCTTCGTAGTTGAAGAGTCCGTGTGCTGAACTGGCCTGCCTGCAGTCCTGATCTTTCACCGATTGAGAACATTTGGTGCATAATTAAACGAAAAGTCCGTCAAAGGAGACCCAAAACTCTCCAGCAGCTGGAAGCCTGTATTAAACAAGAGTGGGATCAAATTCCAATGGCTAAACTCAAGAAACTTGTCTCCTTCATGCCCAGACGCCTCCACTCTGTGTAAAAAAAAGAAGGGGATGCTACACCATGGTAAACAAGCCCCTGTCCCAACTTTTTTGAGACCTGTAGCAGCCATCAAATTTGAAATGAGCTCATTTTGTGGATAAAATTGTAAAATTTCTCAGTTTCAACATTTGCTATGTTATCTCTGTTGTATTGTGAATAAAATACTGGCTGGTGTGATTTGAAAGTCATTACGTTTTGATTTTATTCACAATTTACACTTTGTCCCCACTTTGGGGTGGCTGCAGGAGCTGTTTTAAACAAGTTGACACATGATAGGTTTTCAACAGCACAAGATCATTTATTTACAATTTTTTGAACATTTATTTCAGTTCTCTAAGGGTTAGTTGATTGCCGCTTAAGTAGTGAAGATAAAACAGATGTAGTACACAAAATTTTTTTGACTTATATTAAGAGTCAAAGTCTTATTTCTATCACTTTTTAAAATTTTGAATAAGACAAGAAATCCACCAGTAAGGTGAGATAATTTGACTCAGTTCAAGACTTGGCAATAAGGTGACACACAACAATTCTTGTTTGAATTTATTTCCCCTTAAATGAGCTCAATATTAGAGAAAGCATTACTTTCACACTGTAGGACAATGTCACATATGAAGACCACAAAGGAGAAAGATCAATTACGAGTGCAAATTTAGCATTTTTGTATATTTTATATATTATATATTATGATGATATTTATGATAATAATATAAATTATATTTTTTGCATATTTTTTCAGTGCTTTGTTTCTAAGATCGTTTTGAATTTTTAATTGATCATTTCTCCACAACATAAAAATGCAACTGATCATTTTTCCACTGTGGTCTTCATTCTGTATCTGTTAGTTGCAGTGATTCACTGAAGCTACCTCACACTTATACTGAGGGGAAATATTCTAACCCAGGATGCCATGTTTTTTATGGTGGCATACATCAAATAGAAAATATCTAAAAATTATGCATCATTTTATACACATTTTCCTGTAATTAAGCTGGGGATCTTTTGGAAACCTTGGGATCTTCAGTAGAGTTTAAAATAGGCCCGAAGTTCCACAGGTTTGAATAAAGCAGCTGAATTTTACAAATCCATATGAGTCCATAGGTGTCATGGGACTAACACAAGCTATTTCTGACCTGACGATAAAAAGTAGGATTGTACATCTTGTAATACTGCAAGACTAAAACTCTGAAGACACTTTTTTGGAGTGAAGCATATCGATCCAGAGTGAATTTTACACCGAGTCCGAACAGCTGGTGTGTAGCGTGGGTCTTCCCCACTGATTTCTACATCTGTTTAAATTTGCATGAGTTTTGTGGAACCGGAGGGGGAACCCTGACATCTGTTTATCCGTTTGCTGAGGAGGTAAAGCAGCTCCACTGGGGATGGGTCAGGAGTCTCCGAGCCATGCCAGGAACTGGTAGATAACATGCCGTGGAGATAACTTGGGTTCCATTACCACAAACCCAAAAATTTTCTTCTCGGCTGGCTACAAATGAAAAGAAAACTGTCCTGTGCTCATATACAGAAGTTATCGACTTGTGCTTATTTCACCGGGGCGCTGAAGCGACTGGGTATTCTTTCAGTATCGCTATCATTTTCAACACCGATTTCCTGCCGAATCGAGATTTATCTCGTCTGCCAAGGGGTCCGAAGACATTTTATGAGTATTGTGTCACTATTAAGATCGATATTCTTCAACAGGGAGTAAAGCTACAGTTGGAATCCAAAATACACCTTCCAGTTGTAAAGATGCCGACGATTTAATGCGCCCGCTGAAGAGACTCCCGATGGGAAATTTTATCTACAGTTACATCCCAAACCCACCCTCTTTACCCAGTCACCTCATGAAGGGACAAGGCAATATGTGTCGGGGGGGGTCCAAATATTCCCCCAAAAAAATGACTGCCCAGCGGAGTGTCTCACACACATTTCCCCAACATAACTTTTTAAGGACTGCGGGGGATGGGCATCACAGATCTGGAGAGACGACGGAGCCTGCAGGTAAATTAGTGGCCTCCATCCATTCAGTAAGCAGTTAATGTGAGTGATCTTCAGCCAAGGAGGGCCTTTAATGAATCACTTATGCAGAGATGAGCTGAAAGCCACCAGCAGACACAGTCTGCGGCCTCCCAGGACGGGAGTTAGGCCTGCAGTCACTGACGGCGTGAGCCGATTCTGCAGCCCTGCTGACAGGCTTCAGGAAAGACTCCTGATCCTGCGGGAGCCATTTCCTGTGACCTTTAACCCCTATTTATGTGTGAATTCCCCCAGCTGTGCACGGTTTATTTGCCGGCTTGTGTGTGTGTTTGTGTGCGCGTGAGGGTGCTCCTGTATTTGAGCACGTGCATGTGTGTGTGTGTGTGTGTGTGTGTGTGTGTGTGTGCATGTGTGCCAGCAGGAATGTGAACGTGTTTGTGCGTGCACATACACGCCTGTACCAACTGTTCCCACAGGTGTATGCATGTGTGTGTGTGTGTGTGTGTGTGTGTGTGTGTGTGCGTGTGTGCGTGTGTGTTTGCATGTGTGTACTTTATTTTGTGCAAAGGGCAAAGTCTAGGTCTGGGGTTACAACTGGACTAGGTCTAGTTTAAAGGTTAATATTTGAATTAAGGTTAGGTGTTAAACTTAAAAAAAATGGAAATTAATGATGTCAATGGCATAAGAACTTTAATGTGCTCCCCCACCTATAGCCCCTCTGCTCCCTGTTTGTATATTAATTAATTAATTAATTCTGTTTTTATTTTCCTCCATTCACTCATTAGTTGTTTGTTTGTATGTATATATGTAGGTGTGGTTATGTGTATGTGTGCGTACAGGGTTGATATTTTGTGTATTTAGCATTATTTCCTCTAAATACCTCAGTTATTTTAATCATTTGCCAATCATTATGTGATAAAGATGGAGTGTATTACTCTGTATACTTCTGTGATTTACCTTTTTTTGTTTTTCCCTTTTTACCGAACTTTTCTTGACATTGATGTAAACTCACCGATGATCAGTCAATAAATAACGTTTTAAAAAATTAAGCTTGTTAATTGATTTGTTCTGGGGAGTTTTTAGGTTAAGGTTAAGAAAACCGTTAGGAAAACGGTAAAGATTCTGAATCATTTTAAGGTTTGAGGGCATGAATTTTGATACTAAAACCTATGCATGGGTGTGAGTATGTGGGGATGTGGGTGCATGTGTTTGGTGTGTGTGGGCATGTGTATCTGTGCTTATGGGTGTGAATGTGTGTCTGTGTTCGCGCTTATGTGTGTGTGCACTTCCATGTGTTTAGCATGACCTAACGCCTGAACAAACAATATTAAGGCAATTAAAGTGTTTGTTCACACAGGACCGACCCACAGGACTGAGCATCAGGCCAATCAGAAGCCACTGTTTACAAGGTAATTCTGCCTGAACTAAACAGGCCTCGTGTTGAACATTTAAAGAATGAAGTTCTGGCCCCCTGGTATGAGGAAGTGGATATTTACTTTGTGATGACATAAAGGCACTATGGGTGACATTACTCACATTCAAATTCTTTAGTGGATTACCAGCACTGCCTAATATTTTGAATGTTATTGAGTCATTACATTTAATATGTACTGCAAATAACTTATATGTAGCCTATATAAAATAACAACCGTAGAGAGTGATGCAACGTGTGAGTGTAGCATAGAATCTGTATGTTGCAACAGTGCAGAAAGCCTGAACGGTGATAAAATCTGTGTTCAAATCCTGTGATGAAATTTAAAACCATTTTTTCCCCCTAAAGTCAAAAAAATACCTTGTTTCAAGCTCGCAAAGTGAAATTTTATCACGCCATCGACACATCTAGAAGTGAACGCAAAAGTGTTACTGCCTTTTTTCTTTGTCCTACTTCACAGAAAAGTAAGAGTATATTTCAAACATAAATATAAAAAATATATTAAGTGCTTGCTGAGGTTGACTTTTTTTAGTTTTTGGAGCATGGAGTATCAGAGCAGCCTGCAAAATGGCTGTAAAGGTCATTTCCACCCTCTGATGTTCTTGCCTTTCATTTAAAGGCACGATGCGCTCCCGTTTCTGGACCAATCCAGGTGGAGTCGGTGGTGCAGGACAGCGTGCGGTGTTGGTGGGCGGGGTCGAAGGCTGAAGGATGGTCCCTCAGACAGGACAGGGGGAGACGGGGGAGGGCATGGGTATGTGAATAAAACATGCGCGTGCTGACTGTGCATTTCGCGATGGACCCTGTTGCATTATTAATGGTGGCCGGTCTTAGAGGGGTGGGGGTGGTCTGGGAGGGAGGGTGGGGTTAGGGGTGGGGTGAGGTGGGGTGGGGGGTGTGGACGCTGAGATTTTAGCAGGGGAGCGGCCTGACGGTTTTCAGAAGGAGAGCATGAGGTAATTACCCAGTTCCTCTCCATCTTACGGATCGATGCCCTCTCAGGCACCAGGGTGGGGCTCGGAGGAGGAAGGACGACACAGTCAGACCCCTCTGGGATGGAATCTGAATATGACCCAGCACCTCTCCCGGGACAGAATGGGGTGTGTTACGTGTTTAAGGGCAACATTTTCTCTCTAAATGCTATTGTTCCGAAGCTATGCACTTTCTTCTGTTGTGAAGGTTGTAATTCCTTCGCTCTGTGCTGCTGTTTTTTATTGTAATGCTTGTGTTGGATCTTCTTTCGCTCTTTTAACCTTTTATCTATGTGTAAAGCACTTTGTAACCTTAGTTTTGAAAGGTGCTTTATAAATAAAACTTTCTTTCCAATTTACTTTCTAAAGTACTCAGAAAGCAAGAACACGAGTGCAGGGATTTAGGTTTATTGAGACTATGCTTGAGATGTGTGCTTTAGCCTGCATGTGGGGAACTGGGAAGTGGTTCCCTAATTCAGGGGTGTGACAAGGTAGTTCTCCACAATTTCTGAATGCCTTAAGTAAAAATGGACATGTCATGACACCTTATGATTTTAAGATAAAGGCTGTTCAAGTTTGGGCACTTTTTACTTGATCTGCGACAGTGGTTTATTTCTTACATGATTCCATTGAGATTAACAGGTGAATCACTCTAATTTTTTTTACATCAAATGCATTATAGGTACATACAACAACCTTTGACAAAGAGTTAAAAAAAAGGTCCAAGTGTCATGAAATGTCCATTTTTACTTTATGCGTTCACAAGTTGATGTGATAGAATATCGCTCTGGACTCCTCAACCTTTGTGTGGCCTTTCCTGTTGTGCGTCCGAAAAATCATCACAACCTTTCACCTCACTACAGGTGAGACGCCCAGCACTGGGGTGGACGTTCTGGCAGTTTTGGCATTTTCACGCTGACACTGACTCCTCATACCTGGCCATGGTTTTTCGGCCGTTAGCGCCACACAGCGCAGTCGATAACTATTTTTACAGTGACGCAATCTTTTTGCTTCTGGCGCTGTTGTCCGGCACAATGCTGGATGACAAAATAATGAATGTGAGGTTAAAGTACACACTGAGTCATAACCAGCAGGTATTAACATCTATATAATGGGAAGCACAACAATCGCAGCCCTTTTTAAGCTGCATCCGTGTCCAAATACATATGGACTGGGGGGGGGGTTTGCACACCCAAAATGGCTGCTTTCACTCACACTCTCTCTACACAGGATGATCTGTCACAGGACCCTGCTAGAGATTCCAGCTCAAGAACCCAACTGATTTACAACCCGCCCTTAAATCGCAGCATAAATATTTTAAAGGCCTCTCCTTTATCGGCGTTTATAATATTTCTGACGCGCTGCTTTAGGCGCCTGTCAGAATCTGGGACCAGCAGGTAGTCCAGGTTTTTCTTCAGGGAAAGAGAGGGCTAAGCATTGCTTTCTGTGGCCCCTCTAAGATAAAGTTGCTTGTTTCAGTGAGGGAGTGGTGCGCTCAAGGCTAAGAGGAGGATATGTCTGTTAGAATCTGCAGAATCATTCAGGAAAGTGACATTACAGCGCCATCTGGAGGCCATATGTGCAGGAACGGATTTAAACATGGCTTCATACATCTCTCTACATAAATATACATCCATGCACACCTGCCCACTATCTGCAAATCCGAATACAGACAAATATATTCATATTGCAGCATTCATGTACATGCAGTTACAGACATTCATGTACACCATCATGCATACGCATAACCCAAGGAAATACAAACGCACATTATTATGTCTGTCTGTACATGACCACATGCACCTATACATACATATACACACATGCACAAACAAAAGTACACACAAGCACGCATAGATGCTTGAACACATATACAGGAGCATTTCCCGACTCATAACACAAATTCTAAAACACATCTTCATAGCCCTGTCTCCCTGATTTCAGTGTAGTTTTATCTGATGTCTAAATAAACTGCCCAGCATCAGCTATATACTGTAACTGAAGGGGCTCCCAGCTCGATCACTGCTCTTCATCAACATGTGACTATCGTCCTAGCAAACATACAAAGATATGTCTTAGATATAAAGCCAGATATGGTTTATATTCCTAAGATAGATGCAATCTCGCAGTCCACCAGTATCACATTGAGAAAACACAGGAAGACACTGAAAACGACATAATGCAATTCCACCCTTTCGCGCTGATGCAAAGAAGGAACGCCGGCTTAAAATCCCGTCGCTCGGTGAAGACCAGACCAGGCCAGGCCGGGCGGAGGGAGGAAGAGAGAGGGGCGTGTCAGAAGCAGCAGCCAGTGAAATGTAATTAATTAATTAAGCGAGACGGTGGGATTAATTTGAATTAGAAGCCAAACAATGTCTGGTGTGGGGGATGGGGGGATTACAAAGCGGCAGGGTGTAATTAGGGTAATACGATTACGCAACACAGGCAGGCAGCCTACAGTATCTCAGGACCCCACGGCAAGGCCCAGGTGCACCCATATGCACCCCCAAAATCGGAGATTTGGCAACGATTTCACCCGGTTACAGTTTAAACCCCATAACAGTCCAGATATGTCACATATGGATTCAATACTGTAATTTATTAAAAATGTACTGCAAGTATAATTTTTATGTCGCATGCAGAATGTGTCTGCTTTTGGTACTACAGGGCACTACACTCTCTAATTCATCCAGCAGTGTGAGCCACAGCGCACAGAGAAGTTCTGAGTATTGCTTTCAGTTTTGTGCTTCATAGTGATGTGTGCACGTGATTTTGGAGAATGTGAAATCAAGTTGATTGAGGATGAGCACGTATGCATGACTGCTGTGGCCACAGGTCATCAGATGGAGTTTCCAGGCTGATGTTGTTGTGGTAAGCAGTCCTGTTCCTGAAGGTGCGGTACATACAGTTTCTCATGTCAACCCTGAATTGGGATACAGTTGCTGGCGTTACTAAATTAGGTGTGCTTTTTTTTTGAAAATCGTACAAGATGGAAGATTTTCAGGATCCAGACTGGTCACCTGTGCATTACGGCATCAAAATGTGATCAGAATGTTCTTAACTGCCAGTGCAACAACCACCACCATCGAAGCAATTAAGATTCAAAGCACAGACTTAAGAGGTCAAAAAAGCATTCTAGGAAATTTGATGCCACAAAAGCCAAGCAGCACCTGCCAGTCCTCCGGGCACGAAAACATGAAGAAGCTCGTTAGAGAGGCCAGACAGGGTCAGAGGTGGTGGTGGGACAAGCTGTAGCGGCTCACGCCGGAGCGCTGAGTGGCGGTGACGGGCGTGGTGAGTGCGGCGGGCCTTTATTAGGTCAGCTCAGCCTCCGATTTGACAGAGTTTTAAATGGCAGGATGTTCCACCTGCTTCCACTGTCAGAGGCCAGATGGGGAGCATCTGTAGTGCTGGTGTAATAATATCTGTTCATTCATCGTCCGGCCTGTCTCTGCCTGAGCTGGAGCCTTTCCACGCGAAGGGTAGGAATGCAAACTGATCGGGCCACCAATCCATAGCAGGAACCACTCAACTGTATTTATGGGCTCAAGTAAGCCTACAGTACCAGCGTGGGTAAAGGTTCCACTTTCGCCAACGCGCCGTTTGCCGTGTGTCAGCCGAAAGTCAGGTGGACGTGCCCTGCTCACTGAACCGAGAAGTAGAGTGAGTGAGAAGGCATGTTGGCCGGCTGTTTCACACATATCTTAGTGTAAATCCCCAACGCAAAATAGTCCAAATAAGTTCAGCGTAGAAATTCTTTCATCGGACAAAATGACACCCATTATACTTGTAGTAGGCCTCTAGTGTAAACGCCTGAAGTAATTTTTGCTACAGATTTTCTTTTGCGCAGTTGGCAATATATTTATTTCCAGGAAAGTTAATGTCTGCAAATTCATGTATTTTTGCCATAATATTTTTTCCGTAATATTTGCCGGTAAAAATTAAGAAATGAAACCTTTAGTTCTAAAGCGCGGTTATCGTTGAAAGCAAAACAACAACAACATGTTTTGCCACCATTTTAATATTATTTAAATTATGAACAAAACCCGCACTTCTGAAAATATAAATAAAATACGCAAATTTCTGTGTAGTTGTAACTTACGATAACGGTGTCACTTTTTCCTAAGTCTGCAAGAAATGATTTGGCCTTTGGAAATCCGGAGATTTTAGTCCTCGTTGAGTATAAGCCGAACAACTCTCAATCAAGAAAGCGGTGACTTGTTCAGTCGGATCAAATGGTTGAACGTAAAGTGTGCTAACTTTGGCCGCCTTTTACTCATAATTTGAGAGCTAATCTCAATAATAAACTTTGGCTGTTACCGAGAAATTAACGCGATAAAGCCCTTCTCAGCTGCATGTGTCATGGGGTAGCACGGATTAAAAACTGTTCTCACAGCGTGACTGATTATATTTTCACATTTGTGAGAAATTATCACTTATCCGCCTTAGATATACTGCGTAAAACATTTATATTCAGATTTAATGGTATAGTTATCAATTTGCGAACTGTGTGCTAGCCAATGCCTTACATTATTAAGACCAATTTTTCGCCAAGGCAAATTATCGACATTTACAGTGACACGAGCAAGATTTAAAAATTTGGGCATCCAACGAGAAATTACAAATGTATTAAAAAATATTTTGTGAAAATAAATGTCTAAGTTGTCATCCATAAGGAAAACGTTTCTACTTCATGACTACTCCTACTACTTCTAACTTCCTCTTATAGAATTATATATTTTAAAACTCTAATAACAAAAACATCGATTGACTTTTAAATAAGTCGTATCTGAAACAGTTACGGTAGTTTATTCTTGCCAAAATTCAAGGCCTGCAATAACATCTGGTACACACCAGTCATACCCAAAAACTGCTCGCCCCTATCGACAGTCCCCCCAAGTTCTGCCTGCAGGGACTACAACGACACCTGTTGTAATCCTATGCCACCCGCCAGGCCAATCAGAGAAAGGTGGACGAAAACGCGAAACCAACTTTTCGTTAACTTTAGCGGTACCTTTATCCACGCTGGTACTGTAACATTTGTGCTTTTGAGAGAGTACACTGGAGGCGGATAATCATGCGTTGAACTCCACACAAAAAGGCCCAAGACTGGGGCTGAGACCAACGACCCCAGCAACAGCGCCATCCACTGTTCACTCACCTCATTGTGTAATGAGGTCCATTTAGACTCTAGTTGCGGCTCACCAATTTGGTAGCAGGTTTATGAGCTTGTAATCCATCACTTTGAGAACAACGGTCCCCGAAGACTAATCAATAGGATCCTCTAAGGCGCAAAATGTAATTTAAATATGGAAGGAATCCAGTCAAATCCCCGCGCCTACAGGGCAAGGCCCGCAAACTACTCCTAAGTCTCTTTTACTAGCATTTTCCATGATACGCCAACTTTTTCAGAACTGGGGTTGTATATAATAGTGTCTCAAAAAGACCAAGTAATGCTGCTGTTTTGCTGGATCACAATATGCTATCGAATTATTCGTTATATTACCAGACAGATCGTTCCTTGATTCTAATTTCCTATTCTGAAGCAATAGAGTTATCCCCAGCACTTATTACAAAATTACATATTTTTATAAAATCCTTCATACAGAATGAGCACATAGACCAAAATGCTTCCCAGAAAAATACTTGCAGAAACCAGAATATATAAGCAGGCAGTGTACGCTGCTGTTTAAAAAGCTGTATTTAGAGAAATACATAGTTTCCTCTTCAGGCTTAAGCATTTACAGTGCTGTCAGGCAGTATTTTTTTCTGAATGACAACTTCCTTCAGCACTTCCTATTTGGGGGTCTAACTTCCTCATTTTTGCCCTGATCCTGACAGAAATGATGCGCAAAACCGGCCGCAAGGGTCGATGGCCACGCCTCCCCGGTTCATTAAGTGCCTGCCCGCCAAAATTTCTCAATTTCCTCTTGTCCATTCATGAATGTGCAGAAACATGATTCATTCTGAAAGAAAGGAACAGGGGGGAGATGAGGTGGAGGGCTGGGGGGGGTGTTGGAGGCTTAGCAGATTCTGCAACACCATGGCTTAGGTGTTTGGGGAGGGGGTGCGGTGGGGAGACTGCAATTCATATTTTATCAAACCGCAATTAACCGTCGCTTTCTATCGGGGACGCAATGTTTGCATTTGGCAATAGTTTTATTGGCAGGAGGAACCTCTTCTTCTGCAAACTTCTCCAGAGCTGCAGAAGGGCTGCTACGCATTAGGGTCCGAATGCAACAAACAACCAAACATTGGGCCGGTTTCACGGATAGAGATTAAGACCTGGATCTAAAATCAAATTTGAATTCAGCGCAGGAACAAGCAGAATACGCATCTGCAAAACTTATCCCGTAATATTTGAATGTTTGTAGCAGGTCCTCGAGGCTTTGGATAGCTGTTTTAATCAGGCTTTGTCTTTATTGTAAGAAGGAGGGGGTAATTTGAATAAACATGCAGCTTTTTACACGGTCTGCTTTTCTTTGATAAATGTATGGCCCGCGAGTGAAGACACAAGAGGAAATGCATAAATGCGAGGGATGTGTTTCGGCCCTTTGTTTAGCTGCGGAATCAGTCATAAGCCCTTCTGGCTAAGGCGGCGTGATTTACAACCTGTGTTTATAACCTCAGAGTTAATGCTTTACTTAACCCGCGGATAGTTCAAGTCGCTTAATCAATTCAAAATGATAGGGCTCGTGGTCACGTTGATGGATAACCTGGCAGACAAATGGCCTGGAACATATCAATTAGAGTCAGAACCTCCGAAGAGTCCATCAGTCCGGCAAAAATAATGATTCGAGCGAAGATTCACAAGTGGAAAGAGGTGACTAAGCAAAGTTGACTGCTGATCAATTAGGCTACTTAGTGTCAAGTTTATACAGGTAGTCAGGAGATAATTTGGATTTGTGACACTGTGTAAACAGCTCAGCCTCGCTACAGAATGTATAGATCTACGTTGCTGCAGCAGCAAGTTGGCTCCAAACCACACATAATGAGACAATTATGCCCATTAGCATATTGAAATTAAATCAGATACTTGGAGAGTCAAATTTTTTTTTTGTTGTTGAAAATCAGCACATAATATGTATACAACACGCATCACATAATACAGGGTGTTTCAAGAAGATGGACCCGATCAAGAAATATACTTCATTGAAATTGGGTCCATCTTTTTGAAACACCCTGTATGCGTGATGTTTTTACGTCACATTTGCGCCAAAGAAGTTGGCAGTCTTCTTCGATAGTCAAACCCTAGTGTATTTGCAAGTTGTACAATCAATAGAAATCTCAGTAAGACAAAGAAGACATTGACATCAATATCGCCTGCCATCATGGAATCCGGTTTTTCGAACCAAATCAAGGTCACGACGAGTAGCTTACACGCACAAAACTTCATTTATCTAGGGAAATTAGTTCTCTGAGAAAACGTGCCCATACTTATCCGGATGGGCCGATGGGCGGACTGAAGGATGGGCTCCATTGAAGTTTCTCCTGATCCACTTTGTGCTGTGGCGGGGGAGAAATACTTAGAGTACAAAGAGTCTTAATCACAGCCCAATTCACCAGTTTGTTCCACTTCAAAGTGGTCTAAATCGCCAGCTGTCGGTGGACAGTCATCCTGAAGATTTATTGTTCGACCGACTCTCTCCTCTGGTCTGAGAGCTGTCTTTAAATATCTACCTTCTCAGTTGGACACCAGGCATGCCTGGGATATTATTTTATTCCCATTCCCGTTTTCACTTTTTACCGTGATTTCTCAAATAGTTCCGGCTCAATAACGTAGTTATCCAGCTTGGCACTGATGTAGTGCTGATGTCTATCCAGACTTGAAGTGTCACAGGTCATGATAAAAGTGTAACACATCTGGTATTGTGTACCCTTAAGTCATAATAATTGATGTAAAATATGGTGTCAAAAGCAAAACTGAGCCACTTTAGTGGCTTCCAGGTGGCCCCACCGGCAGACTTCTTGAGATACGGACCTAAAAATTTGGCTTTTTCTGTGAGACGACCATATCTACCCATCTGCCAGGTTTCATTAAATTCCAGGGGGGTCAACTCCTCAACTTCTTCAAAAAGTGCCATTTTCTCACGGAATGACTCTTAATTTGGTGCCGGCAACCAAAGGGTATATAGAAAGTCTCAAGGATAGTAGTACGGCAGATAGGAATTCTCTGTATGCTACTGGTGTTCAGGATAGAGGCGAGACATTTTGAATTTTATTCACAAAAGCCCAATAGAGAACTTACATGAATTATTGACTTGGGAGCATAAAGTCATAATATAATATTCCTGACTGGAAAAAAACATGATTCGATATCAAAGTCTAACCAGGGAGACATTAAATGAGCCATTTACTGTAGTTTTCTGTTATGCGACAGATTGCTGTTGTGACTATTGTTATGACTTGAAAATCACAACAAAGAAAACCAGCAATGACAACTCAAACAAATTTATTCTTCACTGATTAAGTCCAAAAATTTCTACAAATAATCCACCGTGCAATCTGATAGTAACACTCTAATGCCACTATGTAACTCTGATACCAAAACAAAAACTCTGCCTACTGACCAAAATCACAGCATTTATATAGACTAGGGAACATTCTGGAAAGATCTACAGGAGTCCTGGGTGATCCGGCCCCCTCCAGGCAAGAAGAAGCCAGAAACTTCTAGAAAGCACTAGTCTATTTCATCACAAACAAGTGGTATTGCATCAGATCATGTTTTTCTACAGACATACCACCAGAGGGTGCCAAATGATGAACAAAATAAACAAATAGCTGACCAGTAAGGCAGCACAAACAGTATCGAACAAATCTCCATTTACAAATGATATACAGTGCTTTACATAAAACATTCATACATAACAACTATTTTCTGCCAAAAGCCTCAAAACATGATCCTAAAATACAGTACCTGGGAAAATTAGGCACATTTGAATGTAATTATGTTGTACAAACCTTTTTTTCTTATTTCATCCACATTATCTTCTAATTTTTACCTCCCCACACAGTCAAGCTGAAAATATACACCTTTGCTTTACATCAATAGACTTCAACATGTGGAGAAATGAAAGGAGAAAACAGTCCGTTTATCGCCGAAAGAAACAGGAGAATAATTTCCCACTCCAGTTACACAGCAAATTGGCCAATGTTTCAGCTTGAGTAACTCAGCCAATCCACTCGGGAGAATAGGAGAATATCGTCCAGAGATCGGTTGAGGTCATGGTGAGGTCTCTTTAGCCCCTTCGGCTTGCAAAGAGCCCGTTTCGTGAAAACACTCATCTTCTTTAACAGCCATCGAGCAACCAAGGTCTGGCTCCTCTCGTCTCATGGCAAAGGCCAACAACGGTCAATTAAGTGGTCAGGAAAACGTTAGCTCGTTAGCGCTTCTCTGCCAACCGCTCAACGATCATTCATATTGCCGGCCGCTCATTGCTGTAGCCTTTCCGTTTCCTGGGAGGAGAAGAAAAATTAAGTTATCGGACAGAGGCAACTCCGGGGCAGTGGCTCGGTGGATTTGCTGATTGATGGATCAATTGCAAAAAGGGAACACAAACAACAAACGTTAGGTAACCTCCATCAACCTGTCAGAACCTTCCTCTACATTCACAACAAAGAAAAATAATTCAAGTAAGAAGTCTAGTTCACTTGTTGTTTGTTAACTCATCTGATGTGTAACCACGGTGAGGGGTAGGGGGAGGGTGGTGGGATTTGAACAGAGAGGGAATAGAGCAAAAGTAAAGTTTTGCAGGGTAGGCAAGAGGGGTCTGGGGCTACCCTGGTTTTCTTTAAGAAGTCCTTTAAGACAACATACAGTACCTAATCTTGGGGGCCACCTAAGTGCTGAGCTCTATACAATTTAGGTCAGCCCGAGACAGACCAGCCTCTGCAGTGGAGAGAGATTTGGTCTGTGTAGTTGCTGCACAGAAAACGTGCTTCTGGATTGTTCTGAGCACACTACAACTCCTTTGTGAGCATGTCGCACCAATAAATGACAGTACATGGCTGGCAGCTACAGTCAAATAAATTCACCTGTGTGAGATTCAAACTGAATTTAGTGCTGCCTCTCCCCCAGTCACAAACTGGATGTGAGCCGTTAAAATATTTATCCTCATGATAATCCAAGACCAATAAATCAAGTCCATATATGACATAACAAATATTTTTATTTTGACATGGTGTCTTTTTACACATCATACATTGGCAGTAAAAAAAAAGTATTGACGCAGTGGAAATAACAGCTCTCAATATAAAGTGGTAAATGCCATGTAGCTCTGTAAAAGAGCCCCACTAACAACGCTGCCACACCACAAGCAGGGCGTCAATGGATGCAGGACATAAATCATCATGAACAGAGTGGTAAGTAGGACATCTAGAGAAAGGAGCCCCTGCTAACAAAAATACCACTGGCAATACTGCTGTACCATTGGCCGGGAGGGCACTACATTATGACATCATCCAACCCCAACTCAATGGAAGTTGATATGGTATGGAAAATGCATGTAAAAACACAAAAAGTGGGGGGGGGAGTGATTTAAGGATTTAAGTCGACTTACATGTCATTGCAGAAAGTTTGAAGATGATGTATTTAAGGTTTTGTCTGGTCCTGCAATTCAGGCCCGAAACGTATTCTAAAAAGTTGGAAAGAGGAAAATTTAGGACTATTAATGAAAAAAAATTTGAATAATGACGTGATTTGCAATAGCTAATGTCAGCAGGTGATTGCAATGATATGGTACAAAAGCAGTATCTGGGAAAGGTCAAGTCTTTCAAGAGCAAAGATGGGCCAAGGATTGCCAAATAGCTCACAAATTAGAAAATCATCGGAAGGTTTAATAACAATGTTTCTCAAAAAAGATCGGAAGGGATTTTGATACTTCACCTTCTGTGGTGCACAACATAATTAAAAGATTCAAGACATCTGAACAGAAATTGTAAACTGCTGTGAAGTATAGTACCGTGAAATTACATCCACAAACTTTACTGTGCAAAAATGAAGCCTTATGTTATCTGCGTCCAGAAACGCCATCAACTTTTCTGAGCTTGGAGGCATCTATTATAGACCATAACACAGAGGCAATGTGTACTGTAGGCAGAAAAAATTAACATTTTTGGTCTTTTTCAGAAGAAATGGATGCCATGTGACCCAGATCAAAAAGGAAAAGTCTTACACAGATTGTTACCAGTTACAAGTCCAACAGCCATGCTCTATCATGATATGGGGTTGTGCCTGTGCCGACAGCAAGACTAACATTTTGGCAAAGGCATTATTAATGCTGAAAAGTACACTGAGAATTTGGAGCAGGATATGTTGCCTTCAAGATGACATCATTTTCTGGGATGCCCATGCATAATTCAGCAAGACAATGCAAAGCCAGATTCTGATCCCATTAAAAATGCATGGCTGTGTAATAAGGTGAAAACGCTGGACAGGCCTGCCTGCAGTCCAGACTTGTCCCCAACAGAGTATATGTGGCACATTTAGAAACACAAAATGCGACAATGCTTCATACTGTTACTAACAATAAGACTTGTTTGCAGGAAGCATGGGACATAATATCTGACACAATTACTTGGTGTCTTCTGTCCGTCAGTTTTGACGAAGTCTTGCGAAAAGGAATGGCAACATTAGAACATTATTAAACGGTAAATACTTCGCTATCCCAACTTTTTTGAAGTATGCTGCAAAAATATAAATTGAAATTTTTATTTTGAAAAACCAGCAAAATTAATGCAGTGAATTATCAAATGAAGTGCTGTTGTATTGTTTTCTTGTAATACAGGTCAAAGAATTCACAGATCTTTGCTTTGAGCTATAATCTTTATTCAACATTTCATCACAACCTTTTCTGATTTGGGATAGAGAGAACTGGGAGAAGTTGCTCCGAGAAGGTTCTGAGCTAGCTGGCACCATTCCCTGTTGGCTGGTAGGGGCCACATGCTTGTGGTGCCAGTGCCATTACTAGCAGGGTACATGTAATACATGCATTGTAAGGTGTCAGAGTCGAGCCATTGCTTCACTCTCTCAAAGAACGAGATGTACTCTCTGGCAGTTAATTTAAAATAAAGTCACGGAACATTTCGCTCCTATTCGCCATCTGAGCTGCTGGTGTCCAACCCAGTGTGACAGAGGGAAAAGTACAGAGGAAAGAATTGTTCTTCTGCAAAAATCCCGACCAACATTTTTTTTTCCTTTCGCCAGTAAGTTCTCAGTATAGCAGGCGCGACGGGTGGCCGTTGCAGTACAGATTCGAGCTTCAGGGCGCCGACAGGAAGCGCCTGGGCCTTCACGATTAGGGAAACCGACCGAAAAACCCAAATGACCACGAATGTTTGCCTCCCAATCAGGGGTGCTTAGCCTCACACCCCGACTTCATGAGGTGATTAGATTAAAAACTAGAAAACCAGGGGCGATAATCGGCTTACAAAAAGGCGCCCCAGCCGCTTCCAGGAAAGAACTGAACTTCGAGGCCTCTCGGATTATTGAACCATATCAGACGGCCTTCTGAGACGTGCTGGGACCAATAGCGAGGCAAAAGGGGGCTTCGCGCTTAATCATAGCTGCAAAAGAACGGCCGCTCTTGTTTTTATGTCTTTCTTTCCCTCGCGTGTGCACGAATGGCCGGTTCAAAGTGGTCTTGTGAGGCTCCTCGATGCCGCGCAGCGGCTTGTCCTGCTGTCGTTTCAGGCTCTACTGCAAACCCCGGGAAGCAGGCAACAGTCTGCCGTCAAGAACCCAGTAATCGGCGAGACTCTTACATCTGATCAAACAGGTCGCGAAAAGTGACTGCTTTCTTCTCGATTTGTCAAAAGAAAGACAAATATAACACCGAGCCATCATAGCCTGCATCCATTTTCCCGAAAAGAAATGGACACCTGCCCAGTACGTTTAGTTCTTGCCGTGTGCGCAGAAGGAGGCCCGTGAGCATCAAACCACAGGGACCATAAAGATCAGAACCTAAAAAAACAAGGCAGTCACTCTCAAAATGCCACCAAAATGAATGCGAAGATCTTGTTCCACTGCTTCAGAAGGGAAACCATTGCATGCTCTACATCATAGATATGGCCTGCACAGATCTCAAGTGTAATTATACAAATCAAAGATTCATTGATGTCCTTGTTAAAGATTACAGCATCTCATTGACATATCATATCCTGTCCATGTAAAACCATAAAAAAGCCAACTATTAAAATCTACTCGCTCGACACAAGCTCAGAACACATTAAGAATTTCTGAGTGAGGCTTGTTTGATCTTAAATTTCAAAAAAGGGATCCTAATTGAACAGAAAAATGCAATAATTCTTGTCGCTGCATGTGGCACATTGTATTGCATTATCACCCTTCTGATCTATCATCATATCATCCAGTCAAAGGCATGGAGTCCACAGCACTGCAGCACCAGAGAAAGGCAAGAGGGCGCTCCTCAAGGCACTGATGGAGCAGAGATGGAAGTGGAAGATCTGATAGCGTGACGAGTCACGAGACAACAAACCTTGACAAGAACCGCCTCGCCAAAAGAAAAAAAAAATCGATCAAAGCCTTTGTTGCACAGAACTTGGCAATGAAAGACCGACACGTATTGATGCCAGGTCTTCAATGAAGATCTTGTCTTCAGATGCATTGTCCTTTCATTGACTTGCTCAAGCCCGTGCAATAAAGACATGTAATCCATTTTCCCACCTGAGCACTGATTTCCTTTTTTCCAATGACGCCACACTCTTGACTCCATTTACAGTATTTTTTGGAGGTGGGCCTGGTCATTGTTGTCCTAAGTATATCGGCCCACGCTCTCAATTAGCCACAACAGGTCGTAGACCCGAGCAGCGATTATTTTAGTTATTTATCACGAGCACAGGGTCAGTAGGAAATGGGGAGTCAAGTGCAAGGAAGTTGCATCAAAATGAATGTGAAAGAAGCAATAAGTAAGCAGATATTCATGACTGCTAAGCTGAATGGGTCAGGGAAGGTAAGTGTGAATGCATTCACAGACAGTGAGAGTACAGTCACCCTACAAACAAATTTAACCTTTCCCGCTCAACGTCAAGGCCGAGCCTCATTACATTTACGACAGTTGCAGAAAATGTCATCAAAGAGAGATTTTGCCGCATCTTCCAACCTGGTCTTCGTTATGCGCTGAACACAAACACGAGTTATGTACAATAAGTCTTTATGTGGTTTAAAAAAACAGGATCTGTGCAGTTTTCAATGAGAGGAAGTTTGATTTGAAGTTTGAGGAGGGGGAAGTGTTTTTTTTGGGGGGGGGTTATAAAGTTATTCTAGAGGCAGTTCTAAGAAAATTGCACAGCGCACTCACACTTCTGCAGAGAGAGGGAGGGGAGGTGAGGAATGGGCGCCTGGTGGTTTTGGGGGGGGGCGTTAGGGGTGGGCAGTTGTTGAGCATTTACGGGAAACGGCAGCAAGAGGAGACTTGAATGAAAGTTGCAAAACTCATATTTGCCACGCCCGTGAGAAAATGATATTCGAGGCGAAGTGAAAATTCGCCAGCGCTGGAATGTCAAAAAAGAATTTCAGTGCCACAGGCAATTTACAAACACCATATCCTCCAGCACAGTACAGTATTCTTTATAATACCAAAGCAAGAGTCATGGGAAAATACAAATGCTGCCATGAAAGGGGATATTGAAGTGTATTGGGGGCGGTCAAATCTTCAGATCTAAAGGGATATCCTCAAAGGGGCCGTATGGGTGCATATATTCAGGCTGGCACAACACTCAGAGAATCAGCTTATTGATTAAAACCATGATTTGTCAGTAAGTAGAATTCATGGTGCCATACAGCTTGGGAGCAAAATCCGCACCCAAGCCATTCCTGCGAAGGTTACTTTCGTCAAAGCAAATACACAGTAACCAATCAATGCAATAAATGTAAGAAAAGGCAATAATGTCATGGTTTAGGTGGTGTGCGTGTGTTAAGAACTTTTCTTTGTGGCTCTCGTCCTGGGACGATATCGAATTCCTTCTGTATTGGATTCTTGTTTATATTTCTCCCTGTGGGTATTTTAAGTCCTTGCTGGTCTCGTTTTCTCCCACCGCTGCATTTGGCCTCCCTACTCCTTCGGCCATTACAAATAATCGAATGATTGGCGGATTGGCTCTGTTCTGGGAGCTCCCTGCACATTACTGCCAGCATGCATGGAGCCGAATGCAGGGACTGCCTGACAAACACCCCCCAGGGAACAGAACAGAGCTGTGCAGCAATGGCACCAATGTTATGACACTGCTAAGGCATGATAAGCCAAGACAACCAGTTTTGACATTTAATGATGGATTAAAAACAAACAATTAATGAATTAAGTACGGCCAATGAAACTGAGGAAGAGTTAGGGAGGCAATGGGGTTACAACAAGGGCACTGAAATGGGATGGAATATGGCATTTGGAGCTTCAATTGACCAAATAATTTGGAAATTAGTTTTGGCAAGCTTAATTTGCTGAGTGTTGTGTTGTATGACTGGCTGGGAATCAGCATCTTGGCGCAATGGACTGCAATGTCCTGTCAGAACAACGCCTGCGATACTAACTCCATTTGCAGATGAGATCCAGATCAGTGGTTCTCAACATTCACCAGAAAGGGCCGATGCAGGTGCAGACTTTCATTCCAACCAAACACTGACACACCTTATACTACTGATCAATGTTCTTAGTAAAAACACTGTGGGTTGATTTGTAGAATTAGGTGAGCAATTGTTCCGCTTGAACAAAAGCCTGCACCCACACCAAGCCATTTCTGGACAAAACTGAGAAACCTTGTACCTGATGCAGGAGAGCAATCGCTGGGCGCCGAAAGAAAATGAAGCACAATGTGTTTTGCTCTGCCCGAATCACTGGATATGATCCTGAATCCACAGCAGTGATTGGGCCCATATGTGTACTCTCTCTCATTCACTCAGTAAGGAGTTTCAATGAACTACAACCCCCATCAGCAGCTGCATACTTAAATTTAGGGGAAAGGGAGACCAGCAAAGACTTGAAAAATCTGTCTCCTTTTGATGCAGATAAATGTTGTGACACTTTATAATAGGCGTATATTAATTAATATCTATCGATGATAAGCATTAACTAACAGTTAATTAACAGTTAACTTTTGCACTAAAGCACTGAATAAGAATTATGCAAAAATAAATATCCATTAATGCTCTTTCTCACCCTTATTGTAAAATTAAAAATAGGACCAAGGGTCCTGTAGCTCACTGGCAAGTAGTCTTATAGTGATGGTACAAGTTATGAAAATTTCATGTGAAGTTTGACATTTGAATCAATGAAAATCAATGTCAAGGCCACTAAATAAAAGTTCACATACATTTATAGGACCTCCTGTAATACAAACACAATCTTAAGCTCTGAAGCAGTTTTGGTGATACAAGTCATTGAAAATTCAATATGTCAACTGTGAAATTAAAGATCACAGAATGTCAAGTTGTGGTCAGTAAATGGACCTCATATATAACTTAATAAATAAAACATAATGTCTCTTTACAAACCTTGGCTCAATCTGTGACCATTTTTGTGATACAAGTCATTGTAATTTCACTTTCAAGTTTGACCCTCAAAGGTCATTGACAGTCAAGTTGAATGTCTCCAAATGAAAGTTCATACGTGACTTCCTAGATGTCAGTAACACAAACCTAGGCTCCATCTGTGACCATTTTAGTGATACAAGTCATTGAATTTTCAGTAGGTCACATTTAACCTTTGAAGGTCAATACGAAGGTCACCAAATGAAAGGTCATATATGACTTCCTATATATCTGTAATACAAACCTAGACTCCGTTTGTGACCATTTTGGCAATACAAGTCATTGTAATTGTATTATGTCAAGTTTGACCTTCAAAGGTCACCAACAGTCAAGTTGAATGTCACCAAATGAAAGTTCATATGTGACTTCCTATGTCAGTAACAGAAACCTACGCTCCATCTGTGACCTTTTCAGTGACAGAAGTCATTGAATTTTCTCTTGGTCAAGTTTGACCTTCGAAGGTCAATATGAATGTCGCCAAATGAAAGTTCACAAATGACTTATTAAACGTCTCCAATACAAACCTACACTCAATCTAAAACAATTTTGCTGATACAAGTCATTGAAATTTCACTGAATAGTTTGGCCATTGAAGGTCACTGAAGGTCAAGTTCAAGGTCACCAAATGAAACTTCATACATGACTTCCTACATGCCCACAATACAAACCTAAGCTCCATCTATAATAGTTTTGGTGATAGAAGTCATTGAAATTCTGCTATGTGAAGTTTGACCTTCAAAGGTCACCCAAGGTCAAGTTCAAGGCCATCAAAAGAAATTTCATATATGACTTCCTGAAAGTGTTCAATACACATATGTTCCCAATCTTCAATATTTTCAAGCCTAGAAACCTTTGAAAATTGTAACATTTTGCTTTGCCCTCAAGTTTGACCTTTCAAGGTCATCTGAGGTCAACTTTAACACAACCAAAATATATGTCATGTATGACTTCCTATATGTTGATAATAGAAACAATCTCTATCCGCATCCATTTTGCTTCCACAGGCCATTTTACCCATTCTCTGTAAGGCCCAATGTTAAAGTACAGCGCCCCCACTAGACCCACTTCCATTCAATCAAAATGGCACTCGCACTGTACATTGACGATACGAAGGTAAGTTGATTGCCTGATTTAGAAAAAAATTTATCACACATTTTTTGAGAAAAATTTTTTTTAAATTTCTCAGTCCTATCTTTAACATTGGGGCCAAAATTTCAAGGGCCCATAAAACGGACAAAAATGATTCAATCAAAAATCAGAAAAAAAAACTTCTGGAGATATGGTCTAGTAGTATGTTGTGGCAAATTTACACGAAAATTCATCCAGCCAAAAAAAAGATAAAAAATGTTCCGGACGACGGACGCCACACCATGACAATAGCTTTTTGTCCCATAGGGCCGGTAAGCTAAAAAACATCCCATAAGTATCCCTTAAGTAACATTTCAAATTCTTAGACAGTTTAATTATGTATGATACCTTACTTAACTTGAACACCATTAGTAAATGATTACCAGACACATTCGTTAACTGTTAATGAACAGCTATTTATTGCTTATTACTGCATAACTAGTGTTAATTGTTGTACCATTATTGTATTGTATTATTGACAGGAATGCTACCCCTGTCAACCCGCACTACCAACTGGTCAGATCACCAAGAGTAATGCTATCTATTCTAGCATCAGTTTCTCTGCTGGTCTGCGAATTTCACACCGCATTAGAATTGGCCACATTTGGTCCGCAATTCAACAATGCGGCTTATAGATTTTCTCTGCCCAATTAATAAACCTGTCCACCAGCCCTAATTCAGTATTCGCACCCCCTGAGATTAAATGACCGAAATTCGCTGGAGCTGCATTGCAGAAGTGAGACCAGGTGTCAAGGTGGCACAGGGAGCCCAATCAATAGGGACAGTGGTCCTCGTTCGTACGGCTAATTTTTATCGGTGGGGGCTCGTAAGAAGTAAGAGCGCTGCATAAACAGTTCTGTAAGTCATGTTGGTGCGGCCGTGAGCCGAGGATCTTGGAAACAGTTGAGGTCACCGCAGAGGCTGGGTGGGGGGGATGGTGTTGTGTTGTTTGGACACGCGTGATTACATACAACATACAGCTCTGTGACAGTGGACATATGACACCGGCGCTGGTACAAGGTGAGAGAGTCATTTTCAGAATGCAACAAATTCACTGCTCTGCAAAAAAAAAAAAAAAAAAAGTCAATCGAGCAACGGGAAGGGCATACTGGCTTACTCAACGAGTCATGTTTCTTACACTGCATTGGCAAAGGTTGAAATGTGTCAAAAGACCTCTCTTAATATGCAGTATTTAGCAAATAAAGTAACAAAAATGAGATTTTCAGTCTGAACTCAAGACCAATGACTACTTGCTCAGATTGACTTGCTCTCTGGTTTCTCCACTTTCTGAGAAAAAGGCCATTATAAGTATTAGGTGTGACCTATATTTGTGGAAATGTTCCCAAGCAATCTATCTGAAACATGCCAAGTAGATGATATATTCCCTTGAGAGGCTCCTGACTGAAAAGGCAAGGATTACCCACAGATTACTATCAAAGATTTTTTTTTTTTTTTTAATCTTTCGGCCACCGAGGCCACCCCTCAGAGACGACAGCCCGCAGTCTCGTGGTTGTGACTGTTCCGAGAGGAGATTCTCAAGTCTTTAATGTAGAATTCCCTGTCCTACTGCTCGTCACAGTTCTGTTTCTATTTGCTATTCACAGGCATACTCTATCCCCACAGCTACACGACCCTGGAGCCCTATCAGCCTCCTCTGAGAAGTATCTAGCACATTCAGTATGGGAAGGAACTCACTTGGGCTCGTATATTTATATCCTTATAGTATCATTCCTCCACCCCAAACAGTACTCTGTCTGTCTATGCATGTTGCGTGTGCTATATCTACTGAAGGAGTGGATGGATTATGATAAAATCAGACATGTTTACCCCCTACGGATGGTAGACAAACTTATTAAGTTTTAAAGGTCATTGGGTCAAAGGTCAAGGTCACATAAAGTCAGCTGTATGTGGGAACCACAGATCAACTTCTCAGGGTGTATGTAGCCATGGCAGATGAAGGCACACCAATCAAGGGTTTGAATTGATTTCTACCATATTATTATTATTATTATGATTATTATTATTATCATCCTTTCTAAACCCCTACTAAACTGCCAAGAAATTAATCTCTTTTGCCATGCCAGGTCAACTGCCATACATAGTTATAACATATAACTCAGTGGAATATATGTATCCGTTATGAGTGGCAGCAGATGCACAAGCCTATCCCAGCATGCACTGGGCTAAGGGGGAAAATGGACTCTGAGATGGTGGTGATTCCATCTTAGAGCACATGATCCACTCATTCATAAAATACACACTCCTGCAGCACATATAATACAAGACAAATAAGAACATTTTCTCTTCTGGAAAACAACTGCACTGCTCAGATGCAGTATTCTGAATAGTTCATTAAGAATTACGCACAGACATACATGTACTGGATGTCATTTAGTCTTGTTCCATAGAATGCGCTCCCTGTCCTTGCATACAAGAGAAGGACGCTGAACCCAAATAGTGCAGGGCATTTGAGAGAGTTGTGACGATTCTAACGCTCCAAGGTTAAACGGGACAATTAGCATTACCTGGAAATTTATTCAGCTCAAAAAAAAAAATCTGTTTGCTTAACGTGCCCTGCATTGATTGAATTAAACCATTTATGTAAATTCCCATCCAGGCAAATGACTTTGAGGTACCGTGACACTGTCGCACTTAACGGCCACGCAAGCAATTTTTCCCCCTCGTTCCTGGTCACTGAGGTCAGTTCGACAGCAGACATTCTGAACCAGCAAGGTAAACGCTAACCAATCCTGTTGCTGGAAATTAACCATCCTTCAGGGTTTAGTTGCTACTGTAATTTGGCACACCTAATTCAGCAAAGCAGTAGCGTAGGGAGGGCTCTAAATGTTGAATGGAGTGGGGTGAGGTTGAGGGTAGAGCAAAGACCAACAGGAGGGTGGATCTCCAGGAACAGGGTTGGTTCTAGATCAGCAGGGGCTCAAATCACACCTCGTAGCCAGCATCCATCTCAACCTCTTTACAACAGGGCAGTAATGAAATCCCACCTCAATGGGTCAGGAATGAAGCATCTTTCCACACCATTCTGACTGTTATCCCATGGACTTAATTCCGACTGGATTACAGCAGCATTCCAGTGGGATTAAGGCTCTTCCATTTTGCGGGACCTCCACACATTCGTATCCACTAAAGCACCTTCCGCCCACCTTCTCCTCCTCCATCCCAGTTTAGAAAGAGACTGTTAATTACACAGCCTGAGATACAGAAGCACTAACATTATCTTAATTCTCTCAAGACCCCACTTGGAAGAACAAAAACAGCTTTTTTTGCGCTGAGGCGTGGTGAGGAATGGGAGAAATGACAGATACACCAGCCTAATGAGAGAGGTAGTGTTCTGTGGGGGCTGTTTTACATGCGTTTACCCAGTCGTGATCCATAGAATTGGTGAATAACATTTAATCAAGCTATTGAAAAGTAAACACCTCAGCACATACCGTAAGAACTGAGTGAGAGATGGGAGAGGGGACCAATATGGCAGGAGGCTATGGTAGTCATATGACTATTGTCATGTGACAAATTTGGGAGTCCTTAGCAAAAAAAATGGGGACCTTTCAGATCATTGGCACATCTCTGATTCTACTGCTAACTGATCAGGCAAATGAGGAGTGGTGAACAGTCTGCCAAGTGCCGGCCAAACATGCAAAATCCACAGGTGGCCTGCGTCTGAGTGGTTTCAGTGCTCGACTGGAGCTGAGAAGGTTGTTGGTTCTTACCCCACTGTAGCCGCAGTAAGTCCATCGCAGCAGTCGGGCCTGTAGGCAAGGCCCTCAACCACACACTGTGCCAGAGAAACTGGCCCCTGCTGTGTCAAAATCAACTGGACGTTCATGGATAAAGGCATCAGGCAAATAATGGTGATACGACACTGGACAGCTGCAGTGGTGAGGAATGCCATAAATCAGGCTGACACCTACTTTTCAAAACTTACACCAGGCTTTCTGCAAGAGGAAAGTGCTCTCAAGAAATATTGGTCGAAATTTCCTTTAAATACATCTATTCTCAGTAATATGCACATGTACAGCAAAGAAAAAGCATGCAGATAATTAGAGATGTTGTAAATTAATAACGGTCAGTTTTGGTTTGGTAAGCCCGTTCATCATACAAACAGTGAGTATAATGTACATAATGGCATGTTCTGTGGTGTCTGGTGGTGTATCATTACAGCTTAGAGCAGAGGTGGGCAACAAGGGCCGTATCTGTCCCTGGTTTTCACACCTACTTCTAGTCTTTTATTAGTTAATTATCTTAATTAGCCAAACTATGTATGAAATCTGACTATTCTGCTGCATTTGTTTAAATTATCACAAATGACCACCAAAGGCTGTTCTAGTCTCCGAACATGAAACATTTTTTAAAGTCTAATCTACGCTCAAATCTGTCTTTATGCATGCAACCAATTAGCTCAATTAGTCAGAGTAACTGATAGGAGTAAATCTCAGCATACACACTGGCCGACCGGGACCGGAATTGCCCAGTTCTGGCTTAGAGGGCCAAAACAGGTGACCACAACAGTATTGACAGATAGGTGTTTACTTCTGGAGTCTTCTTTTTTTTACTGGAGCTGTAGTGACCAGGACAACCGCATACCATTATGTTCCAGGGGAAAATGGCGTCCACAGGGGTGCCAGCTTAGAGCTTCAAAGGCAAGACACTATCAGAGAAAAGGACTGTGGATATAACAGGACAGTCAAGTCCACACGTTAATTTTAACTGAAAGTTAGACAGGCGAGCAAGCCCTTTTCACAACTAATTTCACAGCAGAACTTGAGATCAGTCGGTCCAATCTGAGGCCGAGGTCACTTAACACCCAAGGTGTCTTATTTTTTGGTGTTCCCATGTATTTAGACCTCGCAAATCTTGCGGGTATATCTCGCTGCATTGGAGGCACCACACGTTTTCTTCAGTGCTGCGGGTGACATATTGTCGGTTGACAGTTCCTGAGAATTCAGCAGCTCAAGAGGGCGTGAATTGACATATCTGTGGGCTGTCATTTCTAGGCTCAAATCCAGATCTTTGTGCCCAAAAGCCACAAACACTGTCAGTTGGAGTTACAATGAAAGGAAGTGTGCACGTTTTTTTTTTTTTTTTTTTTATAAGGACAGAACATAGTTTTGCAAAAAGATACACTACGAGATATTATATGATATCACTACTTACACAAGCAAGAAGAGAACTTCTTTTTTGCAACCGTAATTCAACCATTAATAATAAATAAGCGCAAGAATTACACTCCAGTGCAGATGTGTGTCCAATAAAGTTCTCAAATAAGCTTCAAAAACAGTTCTCCCATGGAGAAAATACTCTTTCATAAATCTTTACAGCACTTTCATAATGATTACCTAGTCAACCAAAGTGCAAATTATCGATATACAACTCAATAAAAACCAAGTTGAAGCTTCTGATATACAACTCAATAAAAGCAAACTGAACAACCCAGCAAAAATATTCACAGGACAAAGTAATAATATTTGTATCAATGAATCATGTACTTCAGCCACAATCTTCTTTTGCCCATTTAAATGTTTCAAAAGGATCGACAAATCAGCAGATGGGTTTGAGCTCGAACATCTGTTTCTTTGCAGATGATTGGCTGTGAATAGGATTTCAAACACTACACAACTGGACTTGGGTGTCCGGCCTCTCCACCGTTCTGAAAGTTGAGTCAATGAAAATCAAGTACTAAAATGAGACGTCAATTCGACAATTGAATGAAGTCGTTTCTCGTGGTCTTCCCCATCCCCCAAACCCTGACCGCACACTCACAAACACACGAGCGAACACACGCACACACACTCGCACAAAACCACTCTCACATATTTCACACGCTTCTACTGCCAACCTGCAGATTCCTGAAGACCAGTAGAAGAATCACACTGAATTGAAACACTGCACTGATAACAATGCATGATTGAATACACGCAGTACTGATCATGTCCAACAACAAGCAGTTTCCTTGAGTTTTGGTGGATAGTGGAGCTGCTTCATAAACATCACTTTACTGGACATTCTGGCCCATGCACCAGAGAGAGAAACAGCTCTAAAAACTACACCATTTTCCCCTCACATAGGCACACAAGGCCAAACACGCAAAGCTATCACCCACACCATCACGCGAAATGCAAGCTGCCCGGCAGTAATTTGAGATCGGGGATGCATTAAACCAGTGGTCCTCAAACTCGGTCCTGGCGCCCCACTGTGCATGCTGGTTTTTGTTCCAACCACACTAGCAATTTTCGCATTTAAACAAGCTGTTGATTTGTCTTAATTAGGTGCATTTATGTTTAGAGCAGTTATTTATCCTCTTAAACCACATTTGACAAATCTATATATGTCATGAAGAATAAAAAAATCATATATACATTGAGATATATTAGAAACTAGTTCGAATAAATGCAGAGGGAAACAATTTAACCAAACATTTAATCCACATATACAATCAATAGGTTTCAGATTGGTGAAACTGTTGACACATGGTTGCAAAAACTAACAATTTATTTGGCAAACAATAGAGTCACACCTGTTTGGTGTCAATGTTCAGGCTGTTTAAGCTCAGGCTAATTATTTTGAAAAAACTCGAAACACCTGTGATCAGCAACCTAATTTGGATCTTACAGATTTTTTCAGAGTCTAATTTGATCTGTTTAAGAATGTTTTTTTTACCTGAAAATCCTCACAATATAGAAAAATAAGCACAATATGTTCAGGGGTTTTTATTCTTCATGGCACAATGGATATGTCCATCAAAATGGGGCTCAAGATGTTAAATAACAGCTCTAAACATGGAAAGCAGCTAATTAAGACAAATTAACAGCTTTTTTAAAATTCCAAAAATTGCAATTGTGGTATGCACAAAAACCAGCACACACAGTGGGGCACCAGGACCGAGTTTGAGCACCACTGCATTAAACTAACTGACAGCTGTAATGAATAATGAATGCCAGCTCGTTCACGGGAGCTTTTAATCATCGGCTTTGCAGAGATGGCAAAAGACAGGCACTCAGTATTTAGGAGTCCCATCAGAAAGGGTGGGGAGAAGCCTTCATTGACAGCCACGCAGGAGCGTTCAGGTAACCCAAGAGCGGCACAGGTAAACTGCCCTACCCAGAAGCAGTGGGTGCATGGGGGAGATGTGATCAATCAAACCAGCTGCTGAACTCCCTCACCCCATCCTCACCCAACCCCGGCGCAAACACCATTAAATAAGTGAAATTAGTGACTCTAGACCTCAAAAACAAAATTTATTTGCCACATAGACCAGACCAGCCTCGCGTCATCAAGCCACAACAGCTAAGGCTGCACCCTTTTTTAGGGAAAAATACCCGCAGCTTTATATAACCAGAGAAGAAGTGGGATGCTGAAAAGCTGTAGAAGGTTGTAAAACATATAAACATACAAACCCAGATCTCCAGCTCCCCATCCTTCCTGAGACTGAAGAAAAAGGGATACTGAAGAATGTTACTACTGAAGGATTGCTGGCTTGAATAGAAGGCTGCTGGAGTGCTGTCATACACTATAGCAGCACCAGACAGTTGTCTCCAAGTAAATCTCAGCCTGATTGGTTAAGGTATTGGTAATGCTCAGGTTCCAGTTAGGCAGCAAAATAATTATAAGTCCATAAAAGAAATGTTTTCTTAACACAAGGTGAGTTTGTCCAAACTCGTCAAAGCCATCATCCAATGGCTGGTCAAATTGCACTGAAATGCGTAGAATCTGAGGTTCCCTATCCTCCAAGAAGGGGCGTGGCCAAGACATTTTGCAAAGCACCCATATGAGCGAGCCCAGTCTCATCCCGACGCATCATTTAGTGACGCTACCTGACCAAGCGTCGATAAAAGCAAAAGGAGGCTTTTGGCGTCCTTATTTGACGCCAGTTGAAAACAAACCCTACCCCCTAACCCCTCACCCTTAACCCGAACCCAAACCAGAAGAGTCAAATAAACACGCTGAAAGCCTCCTTTTCAGTCGTATATCAATGTTTGGTCAAGTAGCGTCACTATATATGACGAGTCAGAGTGAGAATGTGTTGTATGAGCCGGTCTGGTCCAAGCAGCAAGGACCCCTGGATCGAACGCAACAGAGAAGACATACGAATCTTTAGCACATCCCTCCGATCTGGGCCTGCAGACAGATGTGGAGAGAATCCAGGAGGTTAGGATGTATTATGTCCAGTCTTCCCGACAGTAGAAAATAAGAGACCAGTAGGATAAGTACATTGAGGGTAAAGGCTTTATCGTGCAGTGTGGATTTCACCCTTTGTAGAGTCACAATTCTTACTCCAGTACTTCCGTGTCAGCCATGGTGCAGATGGGGCTTAGATGGTGTAAGCCCACACTGATCCGTTTATTCTGCTTCGGTAGTCTGGGTAGTTTTTGAGAACCCTTGTTCAAGGGCCTGATTTTTCTCATTTTCGGCCACACCAGGGGCTGGGGAGAGAAAGCCTTTTTATAAAGAGTTTTAGCAACATAAAGTAAGAGATAGGAAAAGAGTCTGACATGCTTAGCCATGGCTAGTTACACCGAATATTGTGTGACTACTTATACGGACAATTCTGTCAAATACAATCAGGCTAACCGGGTAACACATTCGCATGCTGGTCTCTGAAAATATGACTGAATTAAAGTGGTCAGCTGAGAAAAAGGAAGGAGCCAACAGTCTTCCTGTATCATCATCAGTTTTTGCGCTGATATATTGTTCTAAATGAGGTGCCACAGTACAGACACACAAATATGGATATTGTGAATGGTAAGTGTCCCTCGTGCTTCCTGCGTACGAACAGAGTACATCCTGCTACAGCCAGGAAGTTGGGCTCATTTAGCAAAATGCAACGCTATAATCCTCTGCAATAAATGACAACAGGAACAACGGCTATCCAAGGTCAACTTGACAGTTCCCGGGGTTTTTGTTCTAGGGGCACTACTGTGCCATCTTTAGAAGTACAGAGGACGGAATAAGAAATGTTCTGGGGGGTGGGGGCGTTGGGGAGTAAAGTCAGAAAATAGCGGCAGTTCTAGATTGGCTCCCCAACAGTGTCCTCATTGGGTTAGAATGAGAAGATCTGTTACCGAGTCCATCCTTTAGAGCTCATCATTCCACAGGCAGACTAGCAGGCCAAAGCAGTCGATCACCTACAGACTCAGCAGTGGGGTGGATGACCCAGTTATCCCACTCCTGCCTTATCATACACATGCTGACAGCTCTCAGTGCAGTGACATGAATTGCCGGAAAAGAACCTTCTGGAATCAATAAAAACACTTCCACTTTACTTCCTGCTTGCCTTACCAAGCACCTATGAGGGGAAAATCAGTTTCCGTCAAAACGGTTACAGTAAGATAAAATAAATATAAATAAAATATGAAGCCATCTTTTCTGGCAGCAAGCCACATTCCTCAACACATGATCTGTCTTTTCTCTCTGGACTGTACCTTGACGTCCTGCTTGTTAGCATTATCCCAAATGGAGGCATTTTCAGCGATTGGCAAAGCCTTTAAAAAATAACAAAATTGAAGCTGTTAAATGCTAAATCGAAAGAGTTCCCTTCACAAGAAAACCTTTGTTCCCCCCCAATCAGTTTTGGATGTACACATAGCCAGCCAGCCAGAACTCTCTAGGCAACAGTGCCCTTTAGAGATCCCAGCTGTACATTTAGCACTTAGTCGCCCTTGGAATCCATTAAGATGCTCGGCTCTTAAGGTCCTTGCACTCACCTGGAGGAGCAGCCACTTCACTGGTGAAGCTTGGCTAATCGGCAAGGACAAGGGTGCCAGTTAGCCCACCTCCCACAGGCACATTATACAGCAGACAAAGGGCCGGAGGACTCTCTTCCAGGACATGCCTTTGATGGTTAATGGGAGATTCAATGGGACCCTGACCACGGGAGGCACCTTTCACCGTGCTGACGTGCGTGTGGGTGTGTGTGTTCTCGGAAATATTGGATGACGTTGTAGAGCGCTGCCCATCAGATGTCACCGTTAATAAACTTCACAATGTCAGCAGATCAGTGGAGGGCCTGTGGTGGGTTACAGTGAGGTTCACTCCATGTATGGTGACAGAGGCTCCGCTCCAAGCACACAGCTGCCAAACCCTGTTCCTTAAGATTTACTGACCTGAGGGTTTTCAGTCCAGCAAAGCTCTCCTCATTCAACAGTTATATCAAAGCAGCCAAAACTTGTTCCAGGAGATCTACCGAATGATAGGTCTTCAATCAAGCTCTAACAAAGCACTTCTCATTCACCAGCTAGATCAGGGCTGCCAAACCTCATACTGGAGATCTACTGACCTCTAGGCTTTCATTCAAATTCAAACAAAGCGCAACTCATTCTACAGCTAAAGCATTGCTACCCAAGCCTATCTTTTAGATCTACTTTCCTGAAGGTTTTCGCTGTAACTGCAACAAAACACTGCTCAATCAACAGCCAGAGAACGTTTTGAGTTGCTAATTGGTTGAGTCAAGAATGGACAAGTTCCAGCCAAATTGAAAACCAACAGAATAAAAGATTTCCATTAGAAGGGTTGGGCAGCCCCAATCTGGCCCATCAGAAATGTCATCAGCTCATGATGATTGGTAGTCAGCGGTTGTTCACACCCACTCTCCCACTCAGAGTGCAGCTTATAGCATGAAGGAGACATGCTTGCGCTTGAATTGCAGGTTGTGCATCATACATGGCATTGCGTAGCCTAAAATGCCAGTATACTTCAACAGGAGGAGGTAATGCAAGGCACATTTTTATGCTGAAAAAAAAACTGCCCCTATGCATTTGAATGGGCACAATGGCATTCTTTGGTTAAAAAATTAAAAAAAGAACCTTAACCCAGCAAATTAATTATTAAACCAATAGTGAGGAAAACAATCTCATGCACCCTAACAGCATCCCGTGACGAGTTTTTTTTTTTTATACTTTTAAGGTCACTCAGGGGAGCAGCTAATGGAAACCAGCAGTGCTAGTGCTAGCGTTAGCCGCTGATCCCTGGACCTTGGCCACTCATTCCCCGATGAAGGACACTCGCGGGCATGAATGAGCCCGTTTGGACTGTTGTGGCCGGAGGTCCAGACATTGCTCCAAACTGTGGTCAGCACACCGTGTCATCTTCAGCCTGAGGACGCTGGCAAGACAAACCGTCCGCCTGCTGCCAAAGTTTGAGCGCGGACAAAGGTGATCCGAACCAGCGAGGAGACGTTTTGCTGATTGTAAAAAGGCCATTATGGAAACTTCCCTCCACTCCTGAATAGCACAGGACCCAAAGCCTGACCTGTGCAGATTCTGGCTTGAGGTCATTCAGAAACCTGCACTAATCTGACTTGCAGCCTTCTGGGACACCATGAGATTGAGGCCAAAAATGCCTGTAGAGGTGCAACGTCAGCACGTCAAAAAGAAATGTCTCCCTCTACAAGTGTTTCAGCATTAAAAGACTAAAATAATTTTCCTTTCTCAGACATAATAATAGCTTGATATAAGCTACTTTCTGCCTGACAAGTTCTTATCCCGCTGGCTAATAGTAAAATTAAATGATCTCGCCTGATTACCGAAGTGTTTTTTTTTTCTTCCAAAAAGTCATTGATATAAGATATTAAGTGTAATATAAAAGAAATATACTTGTGAAGACGGACTCATCTTCATGTTTTTTTACAGTGATGTGGCCATAGATGCTGGCTGAAGAATGATGACTATATTTATGTACGAAACACTTCATATCAAAGTCCCAGGGACACATTTTTTAATGCTCACATCACTGATGAGTCCATGACCACATGTCCACTGACAGAGCTGTCCCACTGGGAGTAGGGTCAGGAACAGTTACTCGATATACAACAGTAAGACAGGAAGCACACGAGAGAAAAAACACACATGCCTGCACCAACTTTTTTATTTTTGCCCAACCAGACAATGCACCAGCAGAGAAAAAGAAAGTGGGAACATGAAAAAAAAAAATGGCCGTTCACTTAAACCTTGGCTATGTGAGCTAGCCTTTCCTGCCCTTAGCGAGGAGGAAAGGGCTTTCTATTCAATTCTCCCTCCTGCACGAGTATCGTGCTCTCTAAAACCACAGCAGGAGGATCAGCTGACTATCAGGAACCAATGAGCAATTGGGCAGCGGGCCCAACATTCCGCATGGCCGTTGCCAAGTCCACACGCCTGCGGCCGACCGAAGGAATGTAAGGGACACCTTTCACCCAGCTGCTACAGTTAATCAGCAGCGTTCGGCAGCGCTGGCGCAGACGCGGGGGGATGGATGTCGCAGTTCCTTTCCTCGGGATGCTTTGAAGATGAAGTAATAGCAGGATGTGGGAAGAAACGGAAGGGGGGGGCGGGGGAGATAGCGAGACGCGATAGTGGCATCCCGCGAAATTCCACAAGGGCAAGGAAGACGTCTGAGTGACCAGGTTTTTAAATATGGGCAGAAGGTTCCGGAATGTCCCCTCCAGAGAGAGACAGAGGGAATATTCTTCTGGAATAGCTCTCCTTTCCTCCTCTTCTCTCTCTTCCTCTCTCCATCTCTCTTTCCCCCTCTCCTTCTCTCTCTCTCCCCCACTCCCTTCCTCCGTCCCCTGAACAACATATCCCAGGGGGCTCTTCTCTTCAGTCAGCAATGACACAATACACCACGCACAGTGAGAGTAACCAAGTGCTGACCACTAGATGAGAAGAGTCGCGCGCACGTGCGTGTGTGTGCGTGTGTGTGTGTGTGTGTGGGTCATCGTGAGTGAGAGACAGGGAATGCAGACAAACATGTGGATGCATGAATCACTCACCGTACCGCCGCTGCATCCGCACCGATCACCACACTCTCATAGCCACTCACCCAGCACCAGCCCAGATATCCTGCAGACCTCGGAATAACCCTTACTAATTTGAGATTCGGCTACTCTCGGAGCCAACAATGTGATCAATTTCCTCAGTTACTCACAAATACTGGCACAGTTCTGGGAAAAAACATGAACTCTGACAACATATCCGTAGGGCTACTGTGTAATGTTAGCACAACCATCATATGAAACCAAATACTATTAAAATCCAGTGCTGATTACTGTCATTTCATTTATGTTTTGATCTTTTGAAGAGCAGGAAACTTTATTTTCAAATTTCTCGGTGTTCTACAACTCCATCCTTTTTCAACAATTGTTAAATCATTTTTTGACTATTAAGAAAAGTATACTCTAATCACATAAGGGTGACCTTAAAGGGTCAAACTCATCCAATGTGAGAGTGGTCTAATTCCCTCCAATATGAACAATCTCATCATATACTACTCGAGGAGTGGCCTGCTGCGGCTCAAAGCGCTGGCGTACCGACAGTGTAAGCGAACAGTTTTGCCAGAAACGGAGCGAGCGTGAGAGATACACCCACTACATTATTTAAAGATTACAGTTACACGGGTTCTGGACCGCCAGCGCCGCGTAGTCACTTGGAACCGATGATGTTCATAATTATGCGACCGGAAAATCCACTGCCTAATCCCCCTGCCACCGCCAGGATCTTAAAATCGATGCATCGCACACGCAGGAGAGAGAGAAATAAGCGCCAAGTCACGCCCAAGCAGTAACAGCTGTCCGGCTGCATCACTGACCACTCGACAAGCTGGACACGCGCTGGGGTGGGCGGAGCTTGACTCCATTCTCATAAATCTTGGCGCGTCCGTGATTAGAACTCTCTAGTGTCCTCGCTCAGCTGGCCAAACGAATTAATCGGGTCAGTTTTGAGTACATTCATGGCAAACTGCCTGCAATTAAACGCTTGAGCTGCCATTAATAACCGGAAAAAATATAAAGAGAAATAAGTCTGAACATAAACATGAAGTTAAACACTGTAAATGGTTGTACTAATAAGATATTTGCAGGTTGTACACTGATCCCAGCAATTGGAAATAAACAGTTGTAATTAGAGGGAATGATAGACATAATAATAAATGACCAGTAGTGACCCGAAAGGCCAAGTTTTCATAAAAAGCTTTATTTAATTTTCGTCGACAGCCAACTGACTGGGCGAATGTGTGCAGTCATTGCTGTCACAGCTCATAGTATGTGCAGTCACCACAACAACAGCACATACACACACTGTCACCTCACCACCCTCATCTCAGCTCAAAATTAGTTTTAAACTTAAAAAAAAAAAAAAAAAAATACAGCCCGTAAAAAAATCAAAGCTTATAAAAGATTTTTCTTATAATTCTCAAACAATCACCCAACTGAAGGTACCTTTTGTATAAAAAACATAATTTAAAATCCATTAAGAGTCCATTAAAATGGACTTCACACGCAATCAAGCACAGTAAAAAAAATAGGAAGAAATGAGATGATTGGAGTTTTAAAAAAAAAAAAGATATTATAAATTTATATTTTTTAACATTCAAGTCTGACTGCCACTCTCTGAAATGCAGTGCTGTAGCTGCCACATTGAGATATGGCCTTTAGAAAGCATCAAACCGAGTTGTTCCGTTTTTACCTGTGAGTACGGTTTTGGCACAGAGAGAAGAGTGCCTACAGTTACAGGAAGAACATTTTGTTTAAAAAAGTGGGAGAGGGAGGAGAGCAAACCACCTGATGAATTTTCTAAAAAAAAAAAAAAAAAAAAAACTTAAAAAAAAACACTTTTTTTCAAAACAGTCTGTACATCATGGCAAGTTAAGCACATCTGTGAGGGTGGACACTATTGCAACATGGACTTAATCTGCTTGGAGGTAGACTCGTCGTTCAGATGTTTTGTCGTGTACCTGTGTGTTTTGGGGGAGGAATTAATGGGAGAAGCATGATTGTGAGAGAGGGTGAGAGGGAGAGAGAGAAAGAGGGAGGGAGAGAAAAAACAGGCCATAAGACCTCAAAAGACAGTCAATGAACTTGGAAGGCTGAGAATACACATGGATGATCTGATTATTGTACAGCTAATATCTTTGTTGACGCACCAATAACAACCAACATTATATTTACAAAAGGCCCCAATCGGGTCTCTCAGTTTTTTTTTTTTTTTGCTGTCACAACTGAAAACCTCCACTTTAAGTTTTAAACTGCTCTGGAGTGCACTGACTATTATGTGAACATCTAATAATTAAGTCATTCATTAAGAGCTAAAGGTGAGAAGTTTGAAGGAGTCAGTCACATGACCCGAGGCCTCCTAATAACTCATCCAATTACAGCGGGCCAGCTGAGTCATTGCCCCTCCCCCCCCCAGCAGAAGAGTACTGAGTGGGCCAAATCAGAACAGAGATCCAAGAATAAGTGACAGCAACATTTACAGGAGATGATGTTGTGGCTATTTATGAAGCTGCACAATTCGTCCCTTGAGAATCAGCTGGCTCTATGTCCACTTTTCGCAGAAATGGAGTTAAGCATACCAGGACATTCTAAAATCAGTTAGGTTTATGTCACTTAGTGCTTAGCTCCAACCTAAAGTCTACACCATATTAACACGTAGAAACATTTAGTTCTATATCCTGAGTGGGGCTCGTTTCAAATCAGGTGGTTCTATGTTCAAGGAACCAATCAGGGTCCGTACCTGGATCATGTGACATTCGCTCAAAATGGCCAAGGAGCACATGTAAAGCACGAAATGAGAACTCCTCAGAAAAAACGTTCGATTTTGATCCCTTCTGAAAGACTAATGGATTATTTTGATGGGTAAGTTGTTCACCAACAATGTATACGCACTGTAAATCTTAATTTTGTCGTGTTAGGACTGGTGTGGAAAAGTCACATTCGTCAATATGCATGGACTACTTAATTCTCAAACGATCAACTCTAGGCCTAGTGTGCTAATGTATGGTGCACTTAATATACAATTTGTCAGCGACATCGGGGCAACCCAGGGATATTGGGGCAGACCCCCCTACCCCCTCCCCCGCCCGCTCGCCTGCCCCACCCGAACCCCCACCCCACCCACCATTTAGGCCCTAGCTAGGCCTACCCTAATATTGAAGTTGATTTTACAGAACATAGGCCTATGCTATTTTCACAGAAAATCAAATTTTATCGGGGGGGGGGATACCCGACCCCCCCACCCCCACCTAATTTTCTCCATACATAATTATGTATATGTATGGGGAAAATTGGGTAACATTACCATTGATTTATTATTGTATCTATGTAAAACCTGTACCTTGTCCTAGTAATTTAATCTGGTAAAGTTCCCCCTTTTGTTCACAGGTCAAGTGAATACTCATTAATCCTCAGTCTTATACACGTCGCTCATGGTGTCCCAGTACATTTTTTGTGAAATAAGTATAAAATACAGGTAACCATTCATTGACTAAAACGTTCTTAGTTTGTTCATAACTTTTTTAAAACAACTCTGATGGACATAGAACTTCCTGATTTCGATCATACGTAAAACCAGTAAAGGCACCAGGTCCCATGTTGGACATAGAACTTGTTGACCAAGGGCAACTTACGTTCCTCGGAATCAGAAGGTTCTATGTCCATTTTTGACTGCTTATATCTCTAAGCCTATGGAGATTTTGAACATGTTTGCAATATGTTTAGGGTACCTTCCACAGTCAACAATATTCCACACAAAATAAATTTTGATAACTCTCTAAACATTAGAGATAAGACAGTTGAAATTTTCAAACTCCATTTTCTCAAAATGAGGAAAAGTGGACATAGAACCAGCTGATTCTCAAGGGACGAATTACTGACTCCATATAGTTACAAATTATGTGTCATTCTGTCTGGAGAGAAAAATTATGCTAATCAACAACAACGACATCTGTGTTAGTTTAGCGCATGACATAACCTTCATCCATTTACGGTGCATGGATATAATTTATTCTTGAGTGTAACCATTCTTATATTCCTAATGATTAAATGCTAAAATGAACAGTAACAATATATCAGATGTGTAATATACATAGCATTCTGTGTACTGTATGACTCCCACATCATTTAAAAATTATGATTATGAGAAAGATGATTTATATTTATTTTGTTCAATAATGGCCATAGGGGGTTGCTTAGATTCAAAAAAACTTTAAATCTTAATCCATAATGTACAACTATTTACAAGGCAAACAGATGTGCTAAACTTGCAGAATGTTCCTACAGAGTGTACCCTCAGGTTCAACTTTAGCACTACAGTAAAAAAAAAAAAAACAATTCTTGACTAGTCTTAGTTAATATATAAATGGCTAATAGGCTAAATGAGGCCAGTGTATGATGCGGCTTAAAATGTACCTCAGCTGACTGAAATTTAGCTGCACAATCAACAACATTTGTCCTAAACTGAAAAATACAAACCCCAGCAACATTATTCAGTTAATTTCACCCCGCTCGGTTTCGAGTATATGCACTTTATAACACTGCCTGACAATAATCATTAGTTAAAAAAATATTCACTGTCAATTTGTAAAATTCAAAAGATGCATATATCTGTCAAGCAAAGTAATCGTAGGTTTAATAATGAATCGGTGAATTCAATGAGGGCCAAAACTCCATGTTGAGAATTTGTGGAGTTAGGCCCTTATTGAATTCACCGATTCAACTTTGTGGCTTATTCCGCACGCTAGCGAACAGAAAGGCGGAGCACACACCTGAGAGCGTTCAGGAGGCCTTCTACACTGCTGGGCGGCTGGTCCCGCAGAACTTTAATGCATCCTTTCATCTGTATGGAGAAACATATAAAAAATAAATCAAAACAAAAACTGCTGGCTGTGTAAGGAGGCTCGGTGGGGTTAAGACACGGTAGCAGGGAGAGCAGAAGTCAGAATCGAGATGGCCAGAGGGGGTTAGAGATGTTCAGTCATAAACGAGGTTTAACCCCAACGCAGAGAAAACCTCTACATACTCCACACAACCAACAAAGTGTGGAGACTTTACTGAAACCTCACTGACATACAAAGAAAACAGATGCTGTTAAATTCTAAATATCTGACGTTTTAATTGAATTTGGATTGACTTGGTCAGTAAAGACTAATAGAATAGACTTTAAGCTTTCATTTCAGGGTATTTTCTTACAATACTGCTACAATACTTTGGAGATTGTTGCCGTTTCTGTACGCCCTCCCCCTCCCCTTTCACAACTGCAGTTAGTTTTATCGCAGCCTTCAGTATCAGGAGGAGTAAAGTCGTCTACCAAGTGCCACTAAATCCTAATGGTAAAATGGACTTGAATTGCAACACCTTCAATTGGAACCTGATCAATTATTTCCAAAATCCAATAAAATGTCAGATATTTAGAATTTTTAAAAAATGTCTGTTTTCAATGTATGTCAGTACAGCCTCCGTAAGGTAGCCACACTTTTGGCTAAACAGTGTAGCTCGCCCCAGTAAAGCTCAATTTATACCGTATATAACCAGTCAACATTCCTCACTGACTACATAAAGTTCACTTTTCAAACAGGTGTACGTGAGTTGCTATATGAGTGGATAAATGGCAGATTTCTATGAGCAGTTGGAGGACTCACATCGATTTTGGAGGACTTGACGAAGGCTCCGGCCGGGTGGACGTAGTCGTACAGGATGATGACGCCCACCATTACACGCAGGCAGAACGACGCAGTCTCTTCACTGGCAAAACGGCTTCGATACTCTCTGCACAGAGAGAGAGAGAGATAAACAGTGAAGGAGTTTCTCATCCTACTGACATTCACACAACTCTACATCCATTTATCTGACCTCTCCAGTCAGGGCTGCAGCTGGAGGCTATCCCAGCATGCATAGGGAAAACGCCCAGGGGTGTTTCCCCGAAGCACATATGCTAACTTACATAAATGGAACCATTGACTGTATATGGTCAAACTACGTAAGTTGTGAACACAGTAAGCCACTATGCTTTTGCGGAACTTAGCCCAGGACAAGCCACTAATCCATCGCAGGGCAGAAACAAAGTTCACTCCCACCTTTGGGGCCAATTTAGAGTTTCAAAAGTTGACAACAAACAGAACCCAGCCCATCTTACTATGCTGTTCATAAATAAGTCCATGAACAGAGAAAATAATATTAATTACCCCTTACCCTCCAGACACCCACTTCAGTGGGTCCAAAAAATAAAATAGTCCTTTCTTGACTACCAGGTGACAGACAGGTTGGCAAGTGACCTGCATTTCAAAAAGCTTAACAATCCAGGACCTCAAATATACAGTATGTGCTTATGCTTAAGAATACTTAAAACTTAACTCAGATGCATTCTGCTCACTTGTTCACAACTAAGAAAAATGTTTCTCAGAAAAACTTGGGAGGGAAATAGTAATTATATAATTGTTAAAGAACACAATCCGGCAAGCCAAATACTTTGTTTGATAATGGATGAACGACAACAAAAAGTTCAGGCAGTTTAAAAATGAAGCCAAAGTTAACAAGTCATTAGAAAGAATGTTTACTCAGAGGGCCTAGATTAAAAAAATAAAGCCGTAATAAGATTTTAATTGCTGCAGTTTTGTTTAATGTTGGATTTATACAACAGTTTGCGGCTAAGAAAAACAGGTTTATTCAAAAAATAAAACTGCAGTAAGCCCAATCCATGCAATTGAAATATACTGAAACAGTGAAAACGCAGCGCCTTATTTTTTAAATTCTAGCTGATTTTTTGAAGCCATCAAAGTTACCACAAAAGAAATATAGTGGTATGAATGTTAAAAGCTGGAATTTGCGCAAGTCCAGGTTCAAACCCAGTTTGTGTGTCTGTCAGGGGATCACATCTCCAAAACGCAACTTTGTCATATCATTAGCAGCAGGTTGAATGCATCACTTGAATGACATGCAAGTGCAAAGCAAGACATTGGACACATGAAAGGCACAGTGGTTCATCCCCATCAGCATCAATGTCAGGATGCCACGGCTTACAGAACAGCAGAGGGAGTGAGCTTTGGGGATGCTGCCCATAGGAACATCTCAGAGAGAGGTTGCCGGCCGATTCAGGGTCAGTTCATCCACCATCAACAGACTGGCACATTGCTACCAACAGACAGGAAGCGTTCACAACCTCCCTATGAACATCATCAAGACAGATGTGTTCTGGAGAGAAATCGGTTTGGTGGGGGTTGTGTCGTGGTCTGGGCTGCTATTAATGCGAGATTTCGGGGTGAAATTGTCATATGTGGAGTTCTTATGGCACAGCAATATGTGGATGAGATTTTAAGACCAGTTCTCCAACCACTATTGAGCAACCATGGACAGCAACGATTACTGTTCACGTTCCATCACGACAACGCCCGTCCCCATACTCCACGCCTCACCAGAGACTGTCTTCAACAAGCAGGGATCGATGTTCTCCCATGGCCATCCATTTAACCCGATCATAACCCCATTGAACACGTGGGATGAACTGAGTCGTTGTGTGCACCGGCGTCAGCGTCAACCACGCAAGATCGCCGAGTTGACGGCAGCACTACAGGAGGAGTGGAGGAACATCCGCAAGCAACTGTGCGACGTTTGTGCGAATCAATGTCTCGCCGTTCACGTGCATGTGTGCAAGCACAGGCAGCACACTTACAGTGTGTGGAGGGTCTGTGCATTCACAATGGCATACCGGAAACATTTTTTGAGATAATGTGATGAAACTTTACAGTGTTTTGAACAATGAAATTCTTTTTCTATTCGTATTAAAACTGGATTGAAAAACATTGGTTGTTTCTTCTTTTTGGTTATTAAATATGAGTGTTGCGTTTTCACTGTGAGTCAGTATAAATTAAAATACAAAATAACTTTAATTCCATTCAAACTACTTTCAAGACATGAAAGTTCTACAGTGTATAGTAGACAAAGACTTATGAAACACAATAGATATAAAAGCGAAATAAGACTAAAAAACTTACGGTGTTTCCAACATAACTTTACACACACTTGCCATTGTGCTTAAGCAGTCTGTCGTGTTCTCGAGCGGTGAGTCACTGTTCTGTAAAAACCAAAAGAAACAGGTTTTCCCCTCAGTCTTCATACGCCAATCTTCATAGGAACAGTCCAACGATGAGAAATATTTCACGTTTTGTAACATAAGTTTAGATCAAGTTTCCTGACATAACAAGAGTGGAGCAATTAAAATTGACAACTACACACCAAGTAGGCCTACTCTCAGGCTACCCTTGACCTGGACAGAAACGAGCAGAGACATCGTTCATAGCCTCGTTTTCATGATGCGATACCGAAACACCTCTGCGTAATTTCAAATTCTTGACGTCAACGATAGATACATAGATAGATAGCAGTGGCGGCCGGTGAACTGGCGATAGGGGAGGCTCAAACCCATCCCTTGAAAATAATGATTGGTCATGACCTGTTTTCAATCACTCATTTAAATTACCATTACAAAAGCTCCGAAAACTCTCAACATTAACAGGTGTGGTCAGTTTTCATTAATAGCGCACACCTGTCAACTCTCACGCATTCCGCCTGAGTTATAGTGGTATATTTACGTTCCCCTGCTGTAGTCAGCAATTATTCAATCAACGCATGTGTAAGAGACTCTCACACAGAATTGAAGTCCTTGTGCATGGAGGTTTAACAGTTTCATCTGTGTTATGACTCCGGACTTCTCACGCTTTTCTTTACTCAGGGGTTGGAGGAAATGTGTATGTCTCATGATCATTTTAACAGTTTAAATGAAATAAGATCATTGGAAGCAATGGAATTGCATGAAGACATTTCAAATGATCTTATTTCATTTAAACAATTTAAACCTTATAGGTAGCCTGACTAAAAAAAAAATATTTTTGTATTAATTACACCATGGATCAGAATCGTACAGACATTTAAGAGGGAATTCCACCATAAAATGAACTTCTACTGCAGAAGAGTAGCTTGACTCTTGATAAAATAAGCTCTGCATCTGCAGCGAGTGCCAATATATAACCGTTACCTACAACATATGGTCCATGTACCTACTTCTCTACACATTACTATGTCTAGATAGGCTTTCACATCATTCATTGGGGTGGTTCCTTGGATGCATTATTGTTGGTCATATCTTTTCCCCACTAGCCAAACGAGGAGCTGCCCAAAGTACCTGGCCCTCCACTGTTCTTCAAAAGAGAATCAAAGTGACACTGTCGTTATCTGCTGGAAAGCTGTTGTGAATCTTACCACCCGTGGTCATACTAATTGAAAATTGATTGATTAATTGATTGATTGATTGATTGATTGATTAGTGAGTAATGCTCGAGTCTCATCACAACACTTTTTCCAAAGCTTTGCTTATCCAGGGTTAGAATTGATTATGCCATTAGCTTCTCATGAGTTATATGATTACAGACGTATCTCTAAGGCACAGAAATTGCCACACAGAGTATAAATCAGTAATACATCTATCTGCCAAATGCGCTTAATGTTGTTATACAGTGGAATTCACCTTTAAGACCATCTCTCTTCTTAAACACAGCCTTCATCTTCAAACATAATGAAAAAGATTGGCAAACAACACTGTCAATCACACAGTCGTGCAATGAGCTTTACCTCTGATACAAACTTCAGTGTGGCATCGCTCAGCGTTTTCAACATGGGCGTGGCCTCAGCGTAAAACAGGGACATCCGATTGGCCATTTCATTGTTAACTTCATTCTCGCCCTCTGCCTGAAAGGGACATGTTGATTTGATTTTAAGTGAAAATGCAAGACAATTAAACAATGAATTTGGAGGAATTTTCACATGGAATTTCAAAATCGCCTTGAGCAAGATTTTATCCTGGTGCGTCATTAAATTACGAATCTAATTGACAATGTTAAATGCATCTATCAATCCATCCACTGATTAATCCTCTAATTTCTGATCAGGCCAAGAATCCAATGGCAAAGAGTCAGGAGCAAACACTGAACAGTTTGCCAATACATCACAGGGCACTGACACCATAAAACAAAATCTGCTTAAAACATTAATTAAAAAAGCACAGCATCTTTTAAAAAATGTAAAAGTTTGAATGCAGCATAAGCAAACCATTTATAAAATAAATATCAACTTTTGAAAAATGATATAAAGTAAATCTCATTGAACATCATAGTTTATGGATATGAGCAATACTTAAAGCACCAACAGTTAAGCACAGGGATTTATAAATGATTAAAAGCAAAGATATTATGCATTCCAAGCATTACACTTGGATTACTCAAGAAACAGCAAACAGGAAAAAAGACGCATCTTCAAGCATACCATCCAAATGAATCATTATTTACTGTCAACATGAATGAACAATCAACATGAATCACTCTGAACCACTCATATGATTGTGTTGAGGCATTACGGAAGAGCCAATGAGATTTTTATTTTTTATTTAATGGATAGAGATCACTTTTTACAGTAACGGAATAGAATGTCATGGTTGTACTTCATCTGACCAATGAGATTCTCCTGTTAGCGGAATAAAATGTCTGGACTAACTGGGACAAAGTCTTGGTACAAAATAGGCCAGCCCTCCAGGGAATTACAGCTATAATAGAGTAGGGTGGAGGGGGGAGGATTCACTTGTCTAAAAAAACAATGATTTGCTTAAAAAACCAGCTGAAAAATTCATGACATCACTTGCGCTTTCCTATCACTGGGCTTTTATGCACAAAAAGTGTTTTTGAAGGACATGTGGTTTGCGGTAGGCCAGCTCCAGCCATTGCCCTCCACACAGACCGGTTGAGTCAGGGTTCTGCACCGAGGCTAGGATGTATCACATACAAACCCAACTCACTAGTGCAAATGTCATCATATATTTGACCCTGCGTTTGCCGGAGTAAATTTAGAGGCCCAACAATTCATCTTTGATGACTTTCCTATTCATTAGTATTCCAATGAGATAGAATTTTATAGTTTTTATTAAAGTTCAAAGTCTTCCAGAATCCACACAGTCAGTTATTTTAGCAATAAGAACTGTTCCCTTTGAAAGGAAGTGGAGGAGGAGCATAAATGACCCATCTCTGGTCTTTTGCTCATCACTGTGACGTGGAGACTTGTTTAGTCCTCTCAAAGCTAACTCAGTTAAATTGCAAGATTATTAACTCATCACAATATAGAAACACTTCCCAGGCTGTAGCTGTGATCTGATTGGTCAGCCGCATTCTAAATCATAAAAGATAGCAGAAATAAGCTGATTAGATAATGGATGGGTGGACAGAGGTTTTTAAGTGACATGGTAAAATGGACCCCACATTTTGACTGACTTGGATGTAGCCAGACTGCTGTAACAGGCTATAGCCTGGAGTGCCTTAATAGAAAGCGTTGCAATATGAGGGCTCCTGAAGAATCTGATCATGTGACATACAGAGCCAAGCAGTTTCCATTATGTTATTGGGTGCCGTTGTTTAAATGTGAATAAGTTCATACCCATTGTACCGTTTCTGAGATACAACTTCTACATTCGTCGACATGACGGGTTGCTGCACCTGTATGCGCAGCAGTTGGTCGGAGAAAAATAATTTAAGGTAATCATTCGTTTTTGACATCATGTCAAATGGATGATATGATGAGACGCAAAGCTTTGTATAAGTTTTCTGTCAAGTGATTCTGTAATAGAGAAAAATTTTGCAAAATACCAACTAAATAATTGTGAAGAAAGCTGGGAAAACCGTGAATAACGGGATTTTTATTCCACACAATGAGAAACTGCCAAAAATACGATAGAATGAATTTAAGGAGTGATCTGGGGTTAAATGGGCAAAATTTGATTATTTTTCCAAAAATTTTTTTTTGAATAAAAATATTCTATAATAACCCACCTTTAATAATCACTAATTGCTACAAGGATTAAAAACTGAACTCAACTTTTCAATGCGTTCTAATGCATTTTCCATTGATTTCCAAGGTATTACTTTTTCCACGTTTCTCATGTTTGTGGCACCCATAGCTATTTTATTTATCACTGAAAATCAATGAAATTTGGGCTGCAGGTACTTTACTTCATTAGAAATGCAATGACATAGGGAAATTTTGCCTATTTGTTACATACTTTGAATATTTTGAGTATTCGTCAGATTCTGCGCAAAATAATTTCAAAATTTGAGTAAAATGCCCCAAAATCACAAAACTGATAAATTGGGAAAAGAATGGCTTTGTCATTGCATTTGGATAAGCAATGGCTTTTAAATGATGAAAGAAAAACTGAATTCTATCATAGAGTTAAAGAGGAATTGGTGCCTGAAGTTTTCTGCATATTTAATGAGCTTGCTCGGTTACCATGGCAACCGCATAAACAGAAAAATGCCAACTTGTATTTTTTTTTTGGTGGTTATTACATATACCTCTTTAGATTAATTCTGAATTGTTTCCTGGTATCATTTTTCATTTAACCCCAGATCACCCCTTAAAGAAGAAATAGTGAAATGTATTATACATATCTCTGAATATTTTCCTTACTTCAGGTTATTCATTCCACTGCAAGCTGGATTCTTGTTTTTCTTTCCATCGCCAGCACGAGTATGTCTCACTTACCCCAATACAAAAAGGATGGAAAAATCCCACAATTTGCCCCCGTCTGAGATGCCGACAGGATTTGCTGTCATGCACAAAACACCCAGTTCACAGCGCCGCGGTTCAGTGCACGGCCCGCTTCGGTCGAGCGGTTTCTCACAATGACAACAAAATGGCACCACATTTCAAGTTGTCACTACTCTCTCTATTAAGGGACTCTGCCAACCTCCCCCCACCCCACCCCCCTTGACTACAACCCTCACCAAAAATAAGACGATGTTTGGATGGAGTTTCCCAGCCAGATCACTGCATCTCAGCAGAAACTCAACTATATGAGAGTCAACACTGTCTGGGTCTCAAGACCTAGATTCCAGCCGTTCTACGTGTCTAGTGTGCAGATTGTGGGTCCATACCCTTTCAAGCTACTATCACACTGCATCAATCCCTCCCCCCTCCACAGAACAAATTATTAATATATTTATAGAAAATATTTCCCCAGAGATGCTCAGCTTGTCAGAATGTATTTGCGGGAAAGAACAAAAATGGAACAATTTTCACGGTTCAAGTTCAAGTCAAGGACAAACGTCAATCGAGTTCAAGCGTTTGGTGTGAAGTCAGGTGAGGTGAACTCAAAGGCCTGGGGGAACGTGGGGAACTGAGGGTTACCAGGTCGCCGGGGGAAACAGTGCACATACATGACTGGCCGCCACCTCCGACTTCCACACTTGTAGGACAGTGTTTATAGCCTGGGTCAGGCACGCTGTTGTGCACATGAGCAGTTCCCAATGGCGATAAGCAACTGGCTCCTTTCTCACTTCCTGGTTTGGCGACCACAGGCGAGGGTCCTGAGGGGCTTGTGGGCCCCTGGCCTTGAAGCGGTTGAAGCGCGAGGGGGCCTACCTCTCGAATCAAATGAGGTCACCCGCTAACAAGGGGTAGCGAATCAAGCTCCACATCTGAACGAAAAATGTCCTCACGCGTCAACGACCGGGTGTCCTCATTTGGCTTGCAAAACTCTTATCCAGCGAGCAGGGGGTTTATTTATTTTTTATTTATTTATCCTTTATTTAGCCAGGAAGGTCCCATTGAGATATATGATCTCTTCTTCCAGGGAGTCCTGGTTACTGTGTTTAAAAATGTCCCATTTATTCTTCCTTTATCTCGGTGTACTTCTCTCTGCTCCTGCGGCAGAGCTGAGCTCAGTGACCAAATTTAAATGTCCAATAAAATACATCTGTGGGCAGAGGGTGTTTCACAGAGCAGTGTTACCAAACACCTGCAACATGGACTCACTTTTAAAAGAGAAGCACCCCAGGTTTTCCCCAGCGCAGCTATCAGGCTAACCTGCTCTTTGAAATGCCGTCCTGGTGTCTCCCTTGCTTACATCTTTTCCAGAGGTTTCTCAAAGCATTTACTGCATTTCAAAGCCACTGTCTTAGTTCACTACCTTGGCCAAGTTTTCATTGTTTATTCCCAGCATGCATTGCTTTATTTTGGAATAAAAGCTGCAGGCGTAAACCTGAGACCCCTCCTCTTCAGGAAGAGAAGTTGAAGAGCGCTGGTGAGGGTAGTGAGAGGCATTTCAACACGCGAGGTCCAGACTGGATTTGACAGAGGAGGTTCTGTTATGGCGCTCTGGCTGGGATGTGTTGTTGTAACTGAACAGGGAAGGTCAGCGAGTCTGTCGCCTGTCTCTCCCAAATGCGTCCTCCCCATCACAGCCCAATGGGTAATGAGATTCTGTAGTCCTCAAATTCAGATTTTCAACACTTCAACCCATTCCCTCCTCCCACCCCGGACCTCACTCCCTTTTTGTAAAAATTAGCGGTCATGTTATTGGACTTGCAAGTGCTAAAAGGTTTTGGCAGTGTAAAAGCCCACAGCGAATTAGGCCGATCTGCTACTGCAATGCTTAAAGAGCATGGTGCTCCATCCAAAGTGTGGCCACCTGGAAGTAAACCTAGCCCCCGAGCTGTTCATTAAAAAAAAAAAATCACCCTTGAAGTGTTTGGTCTAATAATTAGTTTTCAAATCCTTATCTCAGTCAGAAAGTTAGTGTTGGCTTGGATAACTTTTCTTAAAATCATCTTAAAAATAGAAATTCTGAAATGGGTAAAATTCTCTCAAATCACATGTAACATTCCTACTTATATGTACTGAACCATAAATAACCAATTGGATTTAATGTTGTATTAGAAGGCTACAGCACTTAAAGGGTTATGTGCTGAGATAGGTAAAGAGAGGGGCTTTTACCGGAACGTTCTTGATCCTCATGCGGCTCAGGGTCCGGCGGTAGTAGCTGAAGTCATTCTGGATGGCGGGATTTGTCATCTGTAATGGCGTGAACGGGGGAGATTTTCCGTTAGAAGTCAAAAAGCACGAGAAAAACAGGCCCCCATCTTGACTAGCGGTCCCTGAAGCTCGCCCCAGCTACATCCCGTGGTTGGATGTGTTCTGCTGCCAGGGCACCAGGAACAATGGGAGCCACCCTTGATCAGTTAGGTCAGGAGAGCTTGAAGTCAAATACATTAAATATCTGAATCAGATTGGAGTCAATGATGTGAGGTACGGGAGCCACCAAACTAGACCACTGATCTAGTAAGTAGTGAGTGAGTGCGAGTGTGTGTGTGTGTGTGTGTGTGTGCGCACGTGTGTGTCCATGCCAGTGTCTGTGGTGGTGGGGGGGTGGAGGGCTGGTAAAGCAGTGGTTCTCCAGCCCTGTTCCTGGAGATCCATCATCCAACAGGTCTTCAATCTAACACTCGCAGTGCACTGATCTGGACTGAGCAGAGCAGCAGAATTGTCAACTCGTATTGCTTTGGGGACCGACGGGAAGGTAGAGCTCCAGGAACAGGGCTGGAGACCTGTGGCACACAGGACACGACATTAAAGGAGCTGCAGGAGCCGAGAAATCGTCAGGCTAACGGAAAAGTAGGCCAGCAGGTACATTACTTCTGGGTCCGAGCTCCACATCTATCAAACTCCTGTTTGCTTTTCCACTGTGAATTACACACCAGCAGCCCTCCACTGATTTCACCATCATTCAGCATCCATGAAGACTTTAAAAGCCCTTGACAGGTAACTCGGCCGCGGCAAATCCGAGGCTGCCAGGAGTGCCAGAGGCGCTCTCCTGAGAAACGGATGCTGGGACGCCCTAATAACGGGCGCGGGGAGCAGTGGTTAGCGCAGTTAGGAGCCCTGATTTTGGCAGGTGCAGCAGCGATTTTGGCAGGTGCCCGCATTTTGAAGTGATTTCCTCATGAGAAAATCTCTCTTGCAGGGACGTGCCCGTGTACTGCATCCATACATTCATTCTATATACTGCTTCTTCATCACTAGGGTTGCAGGGGAGCAGGAGCCTATCCCAGCTTACACTGGGCAAAAGGCAAGGACTCACCCTGGACAGCTCGCCAATCCACCACAGGGTGCACACACCACGACATTCGCTCTCACACTCATACCTATGGGGAATTTAAAGTCTCCAATTAGCCTGACATGCATTTCTTTGGACTGTGGGAGGAAGCCGGAGAACCAGGAGGAAACACACTCCAGTACAGGGAGAACAGGCAAACTCCACACAGAAAGGCCCCAGGCTAGATTCAACACACGATCTTCCTGCTGTGAGGCACCAGTGCTCACCACTGCACCACCTTGCTGCCAGTTTTCTACAGGGCTCTACAAATCTGGCCCTCGAATCCATATCCATCCCCGGTTTTCTTTCCTTCCAGGCAATTAACCCCTTTTGAGCAGAATACTAATATCGCCAATTTTTCCTGTTGCGTATGAGCCTATTTAAGACTTAATAAGTCAGTAATAGTGTCACAGAGACAGTGGAAGATTATTCCAGTGAATCAATACGCTTGGAAATTTAATTAAAGAATTATTTCGCGATTAAATTTCGGAATTTACAGACGCTGGCGTCTAAATCTGCGCAGAGGGGTTAAGTTAACAATGAGTGCCACTGTTTAGCCCAACTGTGATCACACCTGACCCCAAGGTAAAGGGAAGGTGGCAAACCAGGGCTGTGTTCCGATAATATTTTTTGTTTGGGAAATTTCCGCATTCCTAGAAAATGACCAGGAGCTATTTACCTAGCAGTCATGATAAGTGTGATCGAATTCTCTAATTATTGAGGAAAGGTGCTTCAGTGCCTCCTAACTTATCTCCATTAGCATAATGTCCACTGAACCACCCTGTTTGAAATGAAAGGAGATGAAGCCCTCCCGCAATTCCATGCGGCCGAAATATTTAAAGCGACGACCATCCATCTGGCCAATCACTAAAACAAACGAACATGACGGGTGAGAGATGCATGATCACGTCGCCTAGTGTAAGTGCATTCAGATTCTCTTAGCAGCGCTGTTGTCTTCCTCAGTCATGATGAATCCCCCCTTTACACCTTTCTTTTACCCCATGATGTCTTCCATCAAGGTTAAAGAAAAGTCATTAGGAATTAGACGAAAGGACGTATTTTTTGACTATTCGAACGCAGCCCAGCAGTTCTTGACCCTCAAGAATCATTATTTGGGAAGCCCTGTTCCTAACTGAAGCCCTTCCTTCTTATCCAGCCCCCGTTCCAGAAACATCTGCAGAGCTTCTCCTCTATATTTTAATTTAATATATATTCAATAAATTAATTTTCATTCAAAATATGATGGATGAGCCATTATTTTTAGATGTTTTGCGATCTCGGTACTTTCTCTGCTTTAATAGTTTCCTCTCTGGAAACGGGCGTTAGAGGGAGCGGAGCAGATAAACACCAGACGCTACGACACGCTAAGAGCTGCAATGGAATGCGACACTGTACCAAGGCGGCGAGAATGCGACGGGCTGACTGCTGACACTGCATTCCTGAGCTCTGCTAATGTTTCAGCTCGCACCTGCAGTTGTGAGCGGCTGTGCTATACTCCACACTCAGGTGTCAAACCTGTGAGACTCAGTAGGTTTGTCCATGTCTGTGTAGGTGGACATAGGCTGGGGTAGGTTTGTATAAGTTTGTGTTGGCTTGCAGAAGTTGGATATTCTTGCACGAGCTAGCATGTGCGTGAAAAGGTTTGCTTACGTTTGAGTAGTTTTTTAAGTCCTTGCATAGGTTTGTGCAGATAGTGTAAGTTTGAAAAAGTTTACAGGTGCTTGTGTGGGTTTGTATAGTTTGTGTAAGTTTTTACTGGTTTGACTGATTTCAAAGTATATGAATGTTGTGCAGTGAATGAAACGTAAACAATGATCATAATACAGAGGTTCTGTATATTCATAGACGCATTGTAACTGGGATTCAAGCTTAAACTACTTTCAATAAGCCAAGCTGGTTTAGATGTTGTTTTGACGCTGATGGGTTCACAGGTTTTGATATAAATGCATGACCTTGATTTTGCCAAAAGCTCTACCACTGATATTCATCTCTGTTTTATCAACATGACCCCACTGAATTGTCCACACCTGGATGGCGAGACTACCACCAGCTGAATACATTAGCCAGGGCTCTCACATGGAAGTTAATCTGGTCATCTCCCGGCAGCCATTTTCCTCAAACACTTATCACATGTATGAGCGTAGAGCAGCTCAGAATGCCACTACCGGCCCATATTAGGACAGTCCCCGGTGACCCCCCACCTTCAGCTCGTCGAAACTCAGCGTGAAGTGCAAGATTTCAGCGAACTGCTTGGCGAGGGCCTGCTCTCGCTCCAAGTGCTGCGTGGGGGTGTGGCGAGTACTGGTGAGCACGCTCAGTAGGTCCCGCAGTGCCGTCTCTGTCAGGGAGAAAGAGAAACAGAGAGATAGAAAGAATAACTTGGCTACACGGCTGCTGCTTTCAACCAGAGCGACTTACAGTTGATTAGGCTCCACAGCTTCCAATACCCTGGAATTGTGTGCGGTAAAGACTCTTGCTGAAGAGCCCAACAGCTGCACAGATGTTTTTGGGGCTTAAACCCACATCCTTCCTGGTGCCAGTGTAGCACTTTAACCACCAGGCTACAAGCTAACTAAAGGAGGGCTACCTCATTCCAAAACCTCCCAGAGATAAACAGCCCTGTATTTTTCCACCCTAACCCTAACACAGCGCACATCACTCAACAGCTATAGCAGGTCTGGCCTACCCTGTCCCTGAAGATTAAGCATCCAGTCAATTTTCACACCAATCCTCATTTAGCACACCTCACTCAACAACCAGAGCAAAGCTACCCAACCCTCTTCCTGGATACATCCTGTAGGTTTCACCTCTAGTTCTAAGAAAGGCACAGCTCAGTAACAGCCAGGGGGCACATTTCCCTAAAGCTTAGATGCTAAATACGTATATTACCCACTTACAAAGTTTGGACAGGTGTATGGTTCCAACGATCCAAGTTAGCAACTGTGCTTTCAGGAAACATACCCCAGTGTAAAACTGCCCAACCCTGCCTACTTGAAATCTACAGTTCGGCAGGTTTATGTTCTCCCAAACAAAATACGCGGCACCCAACCGCTGCAGATCTACACCGAGCTGCCAGTGAGGGTAGAAATTATGGCGGAAATGGGAAGCTACAGGGCGGTAGATGTCCCGGGAACGGGGTTTGGTAGCCCTAGAGCAAATAATAATATAGTGAGCTCCAAAATTACTGGCGCCCCTAACTGGCAATGCACAAAAAATACAAAGAAATATAAACAATATAATTATGGAGAAACAGAATATTGTCAGCCTGCTGATAAAACCTCGTATCTCCAATTTGATAAGAAAAAAAACTTGTATGTTCACGACATTGCAAAATACAAAATTTTATTGAGTGGATACATTCTTGGAAGAAAAATAGTCAAACAACCCCAACACAGCTCAACTGCATTCTTACATGCAAAATTAAACATTTTTTATGCTCTCCTGTAAAGTTTATCATTTTGAAGATACGAGGTTTTATCAGCAGGCCAACGATATTCTAACATGTCTGAAATACTTTATCTTAGCAACATTTTGATTAAAACAACCAAAATGATAGCTATCATTTAATACAAAAAAACAAAATAAAGGTTTGATTATAATTGGCACCCTTCATTTAGTACTAAGTGCAATCAACTCTGGCAAGGATAACAGCATGGAGCCTTTTCCTGTAATTTTCAACGAGGTTAAGGTACAAATTTGGGGGATTTTGGATCATTCCTCTGAGCAGATCCTTTAAAGATCCTTCACTTTCTTGGGTTTGTGTTTATCAACTGCCCTCTTCAACTCAGCCCGCAGGTTTTCAATTGATTGAGGTCTGGTGACTGAGATGGCCGCTGCAGAATGTTGATTTTGTCGCCACAGAACCATTTCTGTGAGGATCTTGAGGTATGTTTTGGATCACTGTCTCAGCCAATTACCAGTCTTCTGGCAGAGGCAACCAGATGGTCAACCAAAATATCCTGCAACTCGGTGGAATTCATGATGCCATTAATCTTAACCAGTGCCCTGGACCTCTTGAATTAAAACAGCCCAAAACATGACTGACCCACCATCATATTTCACTATGCGAATGAGGTGCTTCTCCTAATATGCATCTCTGTTTTGACGCCAAACATGCCAGTGCTGTATCTGACCGAAACGTGCAATTTCGGTATTTAGTGACCAAAGCACCTTGTTCCAGTCATAATTTAAATGATGTTTGGCAAACTCCAACAGCTTGCCTCTGTGTCTTTCGGACAGAAAAGGTTTTCTTCTGGCAATCCTTCCAAAGAGCCTGTGGTTGTGGAGGTGGTGCCTGATGGAGCTTTTTGAAACCTGGTGACCTCAAGATGCCAATAAGGCCTGTAATTCCTTCACAGTGGTTCTTGTGGATCTTGTTGAATTTTGGTAGATGGTATTTAGAATAATCTTTAAGAATGCCATAAATTGTGAAACCTCTCTCTTCTGCCTCAGCACCAGGCTCGCTGATCCCTGCTGGAAGATGACCTCTGACCTTTTGGTAGCAGCACAGCACAATGGGTAAAGGAACTGCACCGGTAATTTTGAAGGGCATGTTCTGAATATTTAAAGTGCTAGGTGTGCCGATCCACGCTTGGATTATGCAGAGAGGAAATCAGCTCTTTCCAACATGATTACCCACATGCTGCCATGGTTAACAGCATCATTAAACAAAAACAATCAAGGCAATTCAGACCCCAGATAGCAATCCCAAGATAAAACAAAAGGATTAAGTCATTAACATCCCCTATCTTTGTATGCAAAACTTGTGGTGCGCGCGCGCGCGTGTGTGTGTTAATGAGTATGTGTGCGCACATCAGAAATTAGATCAAGATGCGAAGGCTGACAGTGTCGTTAAACGCAAACAAAAAAGCAATTCAGACCCCAGATAGCAATCCCATGATAAATACGAAGAATGAAGTCATTAGCGTCCCGAATTTTCTTAGGCAAACTCATTACGCATGAGTGTGTGTGAGAGAGAGCGCGTGCAAGTGTTTATGATCACCGTCCTCACTGTGTATGCGCGTGCCAGTATTCCAGTGTGCGTGCATGACACTGTGTGAGTGTGAGTGTATGACAGCATGGGAGTGTGTGTAAATGAGAGTATGTGCACATGTGCATGTATGAGTGTCTGTGTGTCTGTGTGTGTGTGTGTGTGTGCCAATGCATTAGACTGCGAGAGTGCGTTAGCGTGTGTATATATTTGTGACTGCATGTGTCAGAGTGCCTGTGTCTGTGGATGCATGTGTGTGTATGTGAGTGTGCGTACCTGTGCAAATTAGAGCGTGTGCCCTTGTATGAGAGGCTGTGTGTGTATGTGAGTGTACGAGTGAGCGTGCATACGAGTCTGTGTCTGTAAACAAAATGAGATCATGCAAAAAAAATCCAGAGTGCGTGTGCTAATCCAATTAGGCCCAGCTAATGCCCTTCTGGTGGCTATCCACACCCCAGCCAGTCAGCACACACACACACACACACACTATGTCCCGCTGGAAACACAATAGGAACAGCACACAGCTCGTTTGCCCTCTGCAAACACACTTAAGCTAACAAAAACAGGTCCTTCAACTACAGCCACTTAGGCCGTGGCAGAGACTTCCGGAAGTTTCTCTTTTTGTGTTTTTTTTTTGGGGGGGCTTTTACTCCTGCACCACCTCCAGCATCAACAGCCTTTTTATCATGGGGGGGAAGCTAATTAAATAAGGACCAGGGATAATAAAGCCAGCAGATCTTGATATGGGCTAAAGAAACAATCAGCACCCAGAACCCGCAGCAGCGTTAGTCCTGCTGTAGACCGAGCCTCGGGAGGAGTCGGCCGTCTAACATCAGACTGCACCACCCCGGCGCCTCCCCCAACACCCCACCCCACCCCCACCCCCGCCCCGCCCCGCCCCAGATCCAGGTTCAGCGAGTTCGCAGACAGTGCTATTTCAGTGTAGGGGAGCGGGAGTGCGGCTTAAGGGGAGGAGTGCGCGGTGAGAGAGGGAGGGTGGAGAGGCAAGCAGGGCAAGGCCGCTACCGCCATACCGGCCCGTAACGTGGAGCAGTAGGCGGGTCACCCAAGGTCCCTCTTCCCTTGTCGAGGCTTCCTCAAAAACAAACGAGACAGAAGCCGCTGCCGTGTACCGTAACATGCATGAAGTAGTGCAAATCCCCTCGACCCCCATCTACTCTTCTTCGCCTTCCTGTGTTCTCCTCACGTTAGCGAAACCGAGAGCAGAGAGGAGAGAGGTGACCTACATAGTTACATAACCACGACTGGCAGCCGGGCCATTTAATTCCGCGGAGCTGGTTTGTACTGGCTTTGGCGATCGAAGACTGCGGGGGGGTGGGGGGCTTGGGGGGTGTAATGGTAAGATTTGCTTCGCCGACCGACCTTCCCCGGGGGTCAAGGTGGCCGATGATATCAGTGCCCTTGTCCTCTCGTCGAAACGGCGTCCGCTAACCAGGCTCCCATTATGCCTCCCGCGAAGACGCTGACTGCAGCACAAACGAGCACAAACACCAATCGCCGAAGCGGAGTCTGAGCACGTGCAGGGCTAGCAGTACTACGGACGGTGACGGCAGCCGCTGTAAGAGTAGGCCGAGCCGCACACACAGTCTGGGCCGAGCGAAGCACGGAAATGTCATGATAAAAAATGCAACATGGATTGAATCATATCACGATTAATTCTTAATGAGAAAATTTGCCATGTTTTATATTGATAGCCAATCAGTGTTGATGGCAAATGTAGCCAGTTGAAACAATGAATTTGTCACTGCTAGCTCTATTGCCAAGGAAAGCTGTTCTGTGTCTAAGTCTGTTTTCCTTATGACACTAGCACCGTTATTTGATGCGTACAGTGACGTAGTTGGTGTTAAGGAAAAACTAAAAGTTACTTGAGCTTGAATTTCTCGTCTCGGCTTCTGGGAGCCAAGGGGCGTGCTCCAGATGCCACTCAAAAATGAAACTTCCTTGCTCTCTTTGTGTCCGTCGCAAAATAGCTACATTTCAACAGTGAAAATGGCGCCTCAAAATATAAGCGCGGAGGGAGTCATGGATGAGAATACATTTTTTAACATTTTGGCTGATATTTAGCCAACAAACAAGACAAGCAGGGCCAAGAGGGCAGATGACCATTGAGCGAGTATTTCTGTCGCCTAACACTATGTTATAGCCGACAAAGTAATAGCCATAGGCAAGGACGGCACTCTTACAACACTCTCATTTCAATTAAAACATTTGAGTGCTGGCAGGGTGGGAAAATCCGTATAATAGTGACATCATATCAAGAAACATCTGATGGTGACATCATATTATGACAAACCTAACAGTGACATCATGACAAGGCAAATCTAATAATGACATACCAGGATAAATCTACTGGTGACAAATCTACTGGTGACATCGTATCATGACAAATCTAAAGGTGACATATCAAGTTGTAAAGTATTACAAATAAAAAAAAATTCTAAAGCACTTTGTAATTCAGGACATCACTATTATGGCACACAGTATTGTGATTAATCCTGTTTAATGGTGTCGTATTGTTATTGATTCAGAAAAACTGCATTTCCTCAAATCATTGTTCAGAATATCACTGCCTGCATCATAATGTGGCCAGGTTCATCCCAGGTAGAGCTGAACTGAGAAATTGAGAAACACTCCAGCCGCATGGTGAGAGTATTTTGCTTTAGCTGGGATCACAGCGCTAGGACACAAGCTAAGTAAAGCAGTGCCGCTTTGGGGGCAGGGCCTGGCTTTACGTGGGCGGGGTCAGCACACAGGCCTGGGGAGCGTCCCAGAACCTTAAAAAAAAAATTATTCTTTCGTTCACTTGTCTCCAACACCAAACTCTGGGCCATGCTTATCAAAGCCTTTATTGCAAGTAAAAAAAAGCAACATGATTACCGACAGAGCAACTGAAGTGCCTCAACCAATCACATGCTCTCTTCAGCTTTTTGGACCTAGCATAAACCCTAAACGTGCCCTAAATGGTTGAGTTATTCAGAGCGGCGGTACGTGTGCTTACCCAGCCGCATGGAGAACTCGTAGAACTTCTTCAGTTTCCCCACTAGGGGGACCACCGCACCCCACGACTTCTCCTGCAGTCCTTCATCGCCGGGATGCTGGATGGCCTGAGACAGGGGCAAAGTCTACAGCTTCATTTTACAGTTAGGGTCACTTTACTGTAACACAGCAGAAGCTTGCATCCATTTAACGACTTTCAGGTGACTGGAACAAGCAGGGGACAATACCATCCCAGGTATGGCCCGAGGCTTGGTCAGGAGCCCAACAGCATTCTGGGTCTTTGTGTGGTTACACTGGGACTTGGACCACTTGAGTGCCAGTCAAGCATGCCAAACAATATGCTTGAACAATCTTCAAGCATAGTTCCAGTCAACATGTTAACCAATAGGCTTGCATGACCTTCAAGCTAAGTAGTCCTGTGCAACTGTTCAAAGACATTTCACAGGTAGAGTGCTCAAGTATCTAACTGTGTCTGGATAAAATCTGGTGCGTCCAGGAGTCTGAAAGTCATGACAAACTCTAGTCATGAGCTCAACCAACTGACTTCACAAATTGTTCCTGCCTCCTGGTTAAAGAATTGTGCTTAATTAGCAAACCCAGGCAACAGAAACAGAATAGCGAAGAGGAATGTCACTTACTGAACCTAGATTGTCCATCGCTGGCTGAATGCCTCCAATAGGGATCCTCAAATCTGGACCTCAAGTCCAAATCCAGCCCAGGTTTCCCTTTATCCCAGGTAAGTAAATAAACATCTACAGCCTCTAATTGGCTAGACTGTCTTCACACTCAACTCCCAGGTAAAGGGAGGGTGGAAAACCAGCAGTTTTCAAACCTCGAAAACCATGATGTGAGGATCATGGCCCTACAATGCAATCAATGATGACATTGACAGACCGTTTCTAAAAGAGGGGTTAATTATAGTAGCTCACTGCTGTTGCCCCACAGAGCCCAAACGGGTCAGTACCAAAACCCCGGCCCACCACTCCCTACCTCTCGGATCACCTCCCCGGCGCCATCGTAGGACTGCAGGTCTTCCAGAATTTCCCGTCCATCTTTCAAGACCACGTTCACCTGGTCCCACAGCTCCCGCTCGGACTCAGAAGGTTCTGCATCTGGGAGGGGCAGAAAACATTTGTTCACCGACCCGTTTCACAGTTAAAGACAGTGATAATGGCGCCGCTGCGACAAGATGCTAACGACGAGTAACAGATGGATAGCACCAAATGGCATCGATCGCATTGATTTACTGCCCCGTTGATTGACTGCGTTAATTAAAAACATTGCATTCAGGTGCCACTGAAAATGCGGAAGAATGAAAAATGGCTGACGGGTGACAATCAGGCACCCCTGCGACATTATGCCAATGCTCTTGCTGCTATGCAGATGTGACTGGGGTTGCGCATTGACACACCCATTCAACAGGAATACTGTCTTAACAACCATACCCAGATTCGGAGGAAACCGCTTAGCATAGCCAAACTAACATGTTACCCTTTTTAAGTTAGTGTTTGTCTTGGTATTCCGACATCAAGCAAGTGAAAGTTACTGGACAGCTCTCCGCATACAGAAATCATTTAAAGTCAGCAATGGACAAGAGAGGCCATGTCTGTTTCTAGATTCCAGATAAACTGTCAGTTCTACTCGCAGCTATACAATCAGCACAATCATTTGCATGACCAGCAAGCAATGCAAAAACTGTCTGTCTTAGCAAGTCTTTTAATATTATTATCAGACCTAAATTCCTCATATTTCTCTCTTAAGTAAAAAATATTAGCTAATTTTAACCCTTAGAGAGTTAGATGCAGCTATTGTTGCTTCATGATGTAAGATGTCAAAATCAAAGCTGTTGAAAACCAATCATGTCGCGACTTCAGGGGAGCTCTTTTAAACAAGTTGCCGCACGATAGGTTTTCAACAGCATAAGATAATTACATTTATATTTTTTAAAGAAATATTTCAGCGCTGAAAGGGTTAAGTTTCTCTTTGAAAAAAATTTTCAAAATAAGAAATTTTCTTATTCCATTGGAAAATAGAAATGAGTAAAAATTCTCTCATCTCATGGGCAAATTTTGTTTTACTGAGAAAAAAGTAGCAGAAAAAAAGTGTTTGAAACTGAGATAAAAGACTATATTGCTCGGTAAGATGGACCTATTTTTCTTTTTTTGCAGTGAAAAATTCTTACCACAGTCCCTCATACAACCAGATGATTGTTCTGTAATATCAATATTTTACATTTTAACAAAGGAGAAATCTATGTGTAATAAATATCTGCTGGTGTTTGTGAATAATCAGCCAATTGAGCTGGTCTTGCTAGACGTTAAAAAAAGCTGCATACACATCGGACCTCCAGGACTATATCAGCCCATCCTGGGTCTAAATTCTTGTGAAACTGTGTGCAGAGCATGACTGCAGCAGTTTCAGCATATCAGTAGTACCATACCAATCCTAAAGCTTTGTGTTCTTAATTTCATACGACAGTCATGAAGAGAGTATAGAGACAAAAACTACACTCAATAAATAACAAAACAATCAACACAAGATCACTGCCTCACTTAAATCTGTGTTGCAATAATGAACACCCCTACCTAGCCAAACAACAAACTCATAAATATGCTAATCAACAAGATCAAATTCGATTTCTGCAAAACTTTCTCAATGTCGCAGCCCATTCCCAAAACAGTTTCCATCCCTAATTTGCCAAAGATGAATTATTGAAAACCCTCATAAACACATCCAAACGGATGAGCGGGCGTATGTGCTTGCTGGGCCGGAACAATATGCCGCACTCAACATAGTCATAAATATTTAAAGAACACAAATATGTAGATCCACGAAGGGATATTTGTCATTCCCCAATGGAGCATTTCCTGTTTGTGAATGTGGCAAATGAGACCAGGCGATGAGCTTGGCAGGCTGAGTTTTACCGCTGAATTGCACAGTCTGTGCGTTTGTGTCAGAGTGTGTGACAACACAACAGAGGTGATCTCAATGGTCATTTTGCAGCTGTGGCTAGATTAAGAAGCTTCTGATGTTCGATGCTGAGTGTGTGTCTTTTGGGGAAGGGGGAGGGGGAGCATTGAGCAACGAGTTCTTCATCTTTATGAGACATTTCTAGTCCCTCAAGGCAACTAAGCTATTTTAGGGGTTAGGGTTTGGTGACGGTTAGGGTTAGACAAGTAGTGTTTACAGTTCAGGTCAGGGGTAGGAGGTTTGAAGATGAATGTAAGTTTAAGAGATCTCAACAGAAAACATGAAAACAAAACGTGTGCACAATGTGGTTAAGGTCAGGGATGAAGTCTGAATTGAGATTAGGTTAAGTCTAGGGCTAGGCATGATTTGGAGACGGTTTGGGTTAGTGTTAGGGTAAGGCTGTCCACGATGAATGGAAGTCAATGCAATGTCATTATAAGCACACCTGCATGTGTTTGAGTGTGCGTGTGTGAGTGAGATATGAAGGTCGGGGGGGGGGGTGAGCAGACCTGTTTTAGTAGCAGACAGTGATTGCTGCAGTGTCGATGAGTTGTGCCTGCCTTGTTGGTCTGCCAAGCTACCCATCTGCCTTCCCTTATGTCCAGCTGTCTGTCTGGCCATCTGTCTCTCTGACTGTCTGCCCGGTTGCCTGTAAACCTATCATTTGGCCACCCCTCCCATCTGTCTGCACGTCAAGATACCCGCCTATTCCTCAGTCAGCAAGTCTGTCTATCTGTCTGTCAGCAGACCACGTGTCATTCTGTCTGTCCGTATCGCCCCACTGGCTGCAGCCCACAGAACTGAGCATGTGCAACACGCCCACAGCACCTCCCAGCCGTTCGTCCCTTAATCACCTCGCTGTGTCCGAATATCTAATGACGTCCGCAATTAAAGGAAAATGGCATAAACATTTAACAGCCGGCTCATTGTTGTTCTGCAGAGCCAGAGCGGGAAGAGGACTGCTAATGAACAAAGAGGCATGGCAATCATGTGCAACTTCGATTTGGATCCGTCATCTGGAGCGAGAACGTCAAAGGAATGCTAACATGATACGTGGTAACTTTTTTTAACATAAGCAAACAAAGAAAATGACCAATGACTGGTCATGGCATCTGTTCCATACAAGATAAAAATCTAAGTATATCAGGCCCCATGTCACATCCTCCTGGCCTTTGAAACACAAAACTGTAATAATTAGTCAGGTGCATGAATATTTCTAATTAAAAGTGAGAATCATTTCGCTATGTTTACTACTACTACACGTTACAGCAGATTTCTGATCGCCAGAGACTTGTGAAGTAAGTCCATAAAAATTTGAATCCCATAAAATTTCATTTCTTCAATTCGTTTAGTCAGTTTGCTTTTCTATTTAGGTGGAGGCGTGGGTGAAATTAAAAGGGCTTCGATCTATAATTGAAGGAAATAACCAATAATATTCTCATTCTTTAACCCAATACAACCTATGGACCCAAATATGGATCTGTCAAGTGCAGCAGCTGTATTCAAACCTGTGGAACTTCAGGCCTGTTTTAAATTCTTGTGGAGATCCTGAGGTTTCCAACAATCCCAAATATGTCCTGCTGAATTACACATAAATGTTAATGAAATAATGAGCAAGACTTAGACATTTCTTATTTAAATTAAGGTTGTGGCCATAAATAAATTGAGGCCTCATTTTGAATATTTCTCTCAATATAAATGTGATGTAGCTTCAGTGAAACACTGCGACCAGCAGATACAGAATATAAAGATATGTACAGTATATGCCATTGTCCAACAATACGAAAAAATGCTTTTTCAGACTTTGAATCGACTTAAGGTAAAACTTACATGAAAAATTAGAATTTAAGGGGTTATAGTTTCCACTAAAAAGACACCAGTTAAAATTAGAGGAAGAGAGTGAAATAGAGACAAGGAAAAAATTTATCGCTCAACAGACAGGAAGTGACATACAGAGTGGACGCCGAAGACAAGAAACAGGTAGGAGAAGGAACTAAGGATACTAATAATACCCACATGATGAATATATGTACACGATTTCACCAAGTGAGGCCTCTGCCCGAACTTCCTGTGTCCGCAATATGAAGCACCTCCTAAGCACACTGCCTCATTCTTCCCTCCTTATTATCCTTCAGTCGCAAGGCAGCTGTGTTGTTCGGGGCAAAATGCACTCGCCTCTTTTTATGATGTAAAAAAATTGGACCCAAATTGGTTGGACCCAAAGAAGGACCAGCGTTTTTCAGAAAAATTCTCAAGCCAAGCCAAGGAAATATCTACATAATCTGAGAATCTTTAAAGCAAATCTCCTTCAGAGAAAGTTTTATATCATCAATCCCTGCACCCAGTGAACTCAACTTGCAACCGCAAGAAAAGGCCTGTATTTGGTTGAACAGTAAGTAATCGGCGGCATGATGAGCAGAAGGGTCATTTCCCTAAACGGGTCTGGAATTGCAAGGCTTCCACCACTCTGTCAAGTACTCAACCCACACACACACACACACACCACAAACAAACACAAACCCCCCACTCATATGCCCAAAAACACACACACACACACGCACGCACGCACACACACACACACACACACACACAAATACACATGCACATGCACGCACGAACGCACACACATATACGCATTACACACGCACGCACGCACACACACATATACGCATGCACACACACGCGCGCACGCACGCACACACACATATACGCATGCACACACACGCACGCAGGTGCACACACTCACATGCCACAAACGAACACAAACACACTCATATGCCCACAAACACACACACAGACAGCCTAGTGCCGGTATCACTCTATAGCCGTCAGGTCAGACCCAGATGTGGCAGTCCTCCCCCCCTCCCCCTTGTCTCCTCAGTGACTCCCCCAGGGCGGTGTATGTGTTTCCTGTGGGTGCCCTACTTTGCCAGATGTCCCAAACGTCTTACCCCAATTTCGGCACACACTCACCCTAGAGGCCTCACCCCAGGGCCCCTGGAGGTGCCCCATTTACAGGAAGCTCCTTCCTCTTTTCATGAAGAAACCCCATCGAGCGAGACACCTCAACACTAATGTCTCACACTCAGCCAATCGCCAGCTGATCGGAGCAGAGGTACGCGGTTAGACACCAATGAAACTCACACCCTTTTTATCTGTACGCATCCTAAATGAGTCAAGACCCGAAAAGAACCTCTGACCTTTGGACCCTGTGATAGATAAGGATCACATGCAAAGCAGATGAATCACACGAGCAGAATTTAAAAACACAAGATCAAACAGGAATAGGAATTAACCGCAGTCCGAAGCTAAGCTTCTGTAATAGAACTCTTCCGTAAAACCTTAGCTGACATTTACTCCCATTCATTGCCCCCTAAAAAAAATGAATTATTCCCTTTGGTGAGAGGAGTATCAAAGTGCAGATGGAAAAGCGAGAGCAGGATGGTGGACTTACTTTCAAAATCCAGGAAAAAATTCCCTGCATTGTTGTCTATATCCCGCGTCAACACCTTAATCAGATTTCCCATCCCGGCACACCTGAAACCTGGAAAACAGAGAAGAAGAGATTAAGGACAGGGCAGAGAGGAAGTGTTGTGTTTGCTTGTCCTCCTTCCTTAGAGACACTGGTTTGGCCCTGACATCACATTCAAAACCTAAACCAAATCTGAAAGCATATTTAAAGTGTATCTTAAGCCTTCAAGGAGTAGTTTTTTAAAGTGTTAATGTCAATATTCAAAGTCCAGATATTCTTTGCTTTCAGTTGCCAGTAGTGATGGTTACAACAGCATTAGAATACTCCCATCTCATCTTCATTCAAACATGAAAGACATGGATAATCAAGTCAGGTGATCGAATCCAAATTTCACCCTAGTGTACTTTCCATCAGGGTGACTGGGGCTGTGTTCAAATTGTCAAAAAAAAATGACGTCCTATGGTGTAATTCCTACTCACTGTTCTTTAACCTCAATGGAAAAGGTCATGAGGTAAAAGAAAGGTGTAAAGGGGAATTCACAACGGCTTTGGAAGACAACTGTGCTGCTAAGAGAATCCAAATGCACTTGCACTCGGCAACGTGATCATGCGTCTCCCGCCTGTCACGTTCATTTATTTTTGTGATCGGCCATTTGGATGGTCATCACTTTAAATATTGCTGCGTGTGGGATTGTGGGATAGCATTATCTCCTTTATTTTGGAAAAGGATGGTTCAGTGTACCCTATGCTAAGAGAGGAAAGTTAGGAAATACCGAAGCTCCTTTCCTTAACATTCGGAGAATTCGATCACTCTTATCATGGCTGCCACGTAAATACTTCCAGGTCATTTTCTAAGAATTAGGAAATTTCCTCAGCAAAAAAAGACTACTTTAACACAGCCCGGGTGACCCACCTGGAATGATTTTTGGCACTGATGAATGACAGTGTTATGACACCGGATTCCCAGGTAAAGGGAGGGCGGAATACTAGCAAGCGTCAGCCCTTGAGGATGGTGATTTGTGGAATAGGACCTAACAGGAAGTAGTGCAGGTTCCAAGAGAGAGATGATAGGTCTGTCTCTAACTGAGAGCCAACGGCGCTTTTCCACTACATGGTACCGGCTCTACTCTACTCGCCTTGGTACCGGGTACTTTTTTGGGGTTGCTTTTCCATTAGATAGTACTGCCTCCATGGTACCTGCTCATCGTTGCAATGCAGCATGTTACTGCCACGACGGCAACCTCCGTTATATCAAGTTTACTTTTATTCTGTCAATTTTGTTAAATATTTATGTGTTTAAATCAGGGGACGCGCACTACTGTCACCACGTTATGGCACAAAAGTCCGCGAGTGTTTAATTGTAATTTCTATTTGACATTGTCCTGATCCAGAGGATAGCAGCTGGTGTTGAGTCCGATTTGGTTGCACATTAAATAACGTACCACCTAAAAATGCAAAGCAATGATATCCGTAAAAGGCATAGAGTATTCGTAGAAAAAGGCAATATATTCTCAAGGCATTCAGGCTTCATGAAACATTTCACTTTGAAATTGAAGGCAAATCACGTAGCAAATGCGCAAATCGCAGGAGATGGCAGAGTATTAGAATTTATCGCTTTACGATGAGTCATCTTATCTGTGATACCTTTCCTGAGAACAAAATGCTTCATCAGCACCCACAATGTTACTTTCCGCACAATTTTCATAAAATAGGGGCAGCATAATAACTTTCTCAAGGGGAATTGGGGGAACAGAATTGGACAGAACACCGTAATTTCTAATTTCGCTACGAACAGGGTCACCAACAAAGAAACACATTTCATAAATGCAGCAGCTTTGGTGAACAAACGCAACCTTGTTTAAAAGGTAAGGCAACGCCCAGTATATTTATCAAGCTTCCTAAAAAACACACGTTTCAAAAACACAATTTGAAGACCTGTTTCAATGATGGCAAGTGAAGCCAGTTTCCTAGTGATAATGCAGAAGCGAGTTGCCTTTCACAGAGACGATTCACTCTGACCAATCAGTGGGCCGCTGTGTTGTCACGTCACACTTTAGTACCTGTCAGCCGAGCGGGTACTTTTTTTGAACCACAAGACAGCAGGGACTAGAAAATCTGGTACCTGGTACCAGGTACTTTTTCCTAATGGAAAAGCAAAAAAGGTGAGTAGAGTAGAGTAGAGTAGAGCCGGTACCGCGTAGTGGGAAAGCACCATAAGACAACTACTTTAACAGGTGTGCAGAGACCACAGCAGTCAGTCTAAACATGTAGACAGGGAGAACCGCCCCAGCTGTGATCATCTGGACCAGAGCAGATTGGCCGGATCTGAAGCCGTCTACCCACAGCTGACCTGCACAACATTCTCACAACCTTTCACAAATCTTGTGGTAATGTTATAACGCAGAGAAAACATTTAATTAACATAGTGAAAACACTTTATGCAGCAGTCAGCAGGCATTTGGACAGTGACACAACATCAAAAAGAGCCGTGATTCCTCCACAGCCCACATTATATGGATGTACATTAGAGAGGCACCAATACTGGTCTGATATTGGTCCGATACAGATCTGATACCGGTCCGATACTGATCTGATACCGGTCCGATAGTGATCTGATATCAGTCTGATACTGACTCGTATAGCTGGATCGGGCATCAATGACAATGGACCGATCTGATATCGGATACCATTAATTTAACTAGAAAAGGCAATTTCTGAAGAAACTGCGAGTGGGATTGCTGTCTGCTGAAGCTGCTGATGCTGAACTGCAATTGCAGAATTAAGACAGAAATTGTTTGAATAAAAGTCAAATTTTTTGAAGTGTGAATGATTGTAATGTTACCATGAATTGCTGAAAATATGAAAGAGTAGAAAGACTCTTGAAATAAGTGTGAATAGTCGTCAAACTTGGAAAAAACATTTAATATGAGAGAAACTGGAAATGTTAGTAATGCCCAGAAATTTCAAAATGTGGAGAAAATTAAAAGCTGAAGCCAAACTGCTATGGCTGCTGTCTGTGAAAGCTGAAGCCAAACTACTAAAGCTGTTTATTGTGTGTGTGCGAACACGATCAGGCCCAAGTTGTCCTCCAATCTCCAATTTCTTGACTCCAATTCCACTGAACTAGGTTGCTAGGCGGTTGCTAAGGTGTTCTGGGTGGTTGCTAGGGCATTGATAGGTGGTTGCTATGGTGTTCTGTGTGGTTGCTAGGGCGTTGCTAGGTGGTTGCTAAGGTGTACCGGGTGGTTGCTAAGACGTTGCTAGGTGGTTGCTAAGGTGTACCGGGTGGTTGCTAGGCGGTTGCTATGGTGTTCAGGGTGGTTGCTAAGGCGTTGCTAGGCAGTTGCTAAGGTGTTCTGGGTGGTTGCTAGGGCATTGCTAGGCAGTTGCTATGGTGTTGTGTGTGGTTGCTAGGGCATTGCTAGGTGGTTGCTAAGGTGTTCCAGGTGGTTTCAAAGGTGTTCTGGGTGGTTGCTAGGGCATTGCTAGGCAGTTGCTGTGGTGTTCCGGGTGGTTGCTAGGGCGTTGCTAGGCGGTTGCTAAGGTGTTCTGGATGGTTGCTAAGGCATGCCTAGGCGGTAGGCAAGGCATTCCAGATGGTTGCTAAGGCTTTGCTAGGCAGTTCCTATGATGGTCTGGGTGGTTGCTTGGCTCTGATCAGAGCAGGCTAGAGTGTGGCTAGAGTTCTGCATTCATTTCTAATGGGAAAAAATTTTCAGAAATGCGGAATATCTCGGAAATTATGATTTTTTGGAAAATTCTGAATACACCCGATAATGTCTGAATCGGGCTGAATAATTTGAAGTTTCAACGGTTTAGATATGTTGAAGTATGTGGAAGTAGTTAAGGTCTGTAAAACGGCAGAAGAGGAGGAAGATGAGGAGGAGGAATAATAAATAAACTGGAAGAATAACATAAAGTGGGATTGCTGCATGCAGCAATCCCACTCAATAAATCACCATTCAGGATATTTATAACCATTTAATTATTTGCCACATTTTGTCTGACAAAGTAAGGACTGCAATGTTTCAGTCAAGGCGAATGTTGCGTTACTCATGAAGGAATGATACTAGTCTCTTCCGTGCAGTGACATTTACAGCTTATTCATTATTGGTATCACATCAGAACTCCGTATTGGCCGATACCCAAAGGCCAGGTATCGGTATTGGGGGTGAAGAGGTCAGATCGGTGCATCCCTAATGTATTAACTCTCAAATTAAAGTGCACCGTCTCTACTATAACCCTACGTTCATTGTGTTTCCAAATCAATGCACTGGAGTAAAGAGACAGAAATTAAAACCTGTCTGTGTCCACATACTTATGCAGTACACTTTATATTTGTCTGGTTTTACCCACTCAAAACATCACTGCCCAGAGCCCCACCAAGGTTATTCACGGCCAGAGTTCCATTCACGACCTCAGAGTGACCTCATCACCATTTGCCGAGGGGGATAGGGGTTTTCAAAGCATCAACTCTAATTAGGCCACTATGCAGTTTACTGTGCTTATTTCATGGGAGAAAACAATGTAGACATGAGCAAAAACACACTAACCCACTCCATTTCCTCCACACCCGTTTACTCCCATCTCTTTTGTAAGAGAACTTCATATTCTAAACATGAGGCAGTGCATGACATTACTGTCAAATTCATATAGTAACCCACAGGCATGAAGACAGACACACATCTATGCATGTTTATGAAGCAAGAAAATGTTATCAAAGAAAGAGCATTCCCATGATATACACTGTCTGACTTGCATATATGATTTTTTTTTTGGGAGGGTGACTAGAGGTAGTCTTTACTCTCCTTAGCCAACTGAAAGGCTCACTGAAAAGCAGTGTAGAGTGGTCACAATCTTCGGTATTTCAAAGCATCGAATTGCTTCATTTTCTTGAAATTATAACCTCCAAGCATAAGAAAAGATATCAGCACCGCGCAATTGTGTAAAACTGGCACTTCCCATGAGTAAGACCGCGCATCGATGGAACTCTGGTTAAAACAAAGACGTTGAATTGATCGAGGCGCCGGACCGGGGAAAAGGTCGCGTGAGGACTCAATCCCCCCGCCGATGATTTTGTAATCAATTCTGAGCCGCAAATTGGCAAAGAAGAGACGCTAGGTCTGAGAGTGGGCGTCGAGTGTAGCTCAGCACGAGCGGGATGTGTGCATACAGTAATGCGCGTAGCGTCGCCTCCTCTTTGCCTTCTCTAAGCTGGTAATGGAAGATGACAAGCTCACTTGGCAAGAGAATATTATAACGCTGACTGAACATTTCAGCAACATTGCGGGAGCGTTTTACAATGAGGCCCATAAATATTTAAAGAGCAACACTGCGCAAAATCGACTGCAATTTTCACGTAGTTCACAGAATATGGAGAAAGCACTGCGCGGCGGCCGCTGCTTTTAGCTCGCTCTTTCAGCGGTTTATGCGGGACGACAGGCCAGATAGGCGTCAGGGTGGAGTGCGTCTGGGCGCTAAACCGATCCTACTGAGGGGAGGGGTTATGTCAGGAAAGGCGAGCATGGAGACATTTTCAAAATCTAACCCCTGCATGGGAGGGGCAGGTTGGTATGTTTGGGCTGGGCCGCAAATAGCAGCCAGGCCCCTATAAACGCGAATGTCGCTGAGTGAGTGAAGCCTGCTTCAATGCTTCTTGCGGTCGGCGCGGTTTCAGCGGTGCGGACGGCGCGCACGGTCCCCACGAACGTCCAAGTCGTTTCATGCTTGATGCGGTCAAAGCGGATCCAAGAACGGACCTGCTCTGCAGTTGCGCTACTGAATCTTATTTCTGTGATACAATATGATAGTGAAAATGAACGTATGTAACTATTATTATTATTATTATTACTACCAAACACACGGCTCGATTATTTTGAATTAGATTAGACAGTGCGTCGCTGTCAAAACAAATATTACTGGCCGCTCTTTCTCCACTATTACGATAATTGGGTCACTTGAAACTTCCGAAAACTAAGTTGACATGGTTTGCATTTCGGCAGTTCCTGCACCGATGTCTGGCAATGAGCATCCTTGTAGATCCGACAGGAACTGTAGTAAAGATGTTTGTATTTTCAGTTGTTTGTACGTACAGCTGGCTTTTCTTTGAAGCTTTTCATTTTTAATTTTAATAGGTATCGTGCTTCGGGTCCTGAAGCTAGCCAATCATTGCAACGCGGTCTGTGCGACCCCAGCCGCGTTGTTACAAAATCCTCTAGGTGCGCGGCTCGGCGTTCAGAGCTTCCGCGGACCCTCCGCGCTCTAGCGCCCTGGCCGCAATTGCGTCATTTCACCGTGTAGGCCGTGCTGACCGCGCCGACCGAAGAAGCATGAATCAGGCTTGAGTGAGTGAGTGACTAGCTGCCTGAGTGATCAAGTTCAAGGATTGGCTGGCTGGCAGGGAAGAAGTTCAGCGATTGGTCGGCCGGCGGGGAAGAACTTAAACGATTGGTTTTCCGACGATTGGCTGGCTGGCAGGCCGGGCGTTGACGTCTTTCGTATTTAATATGTTTAAGTGTACAAGGGCGTCCCTCCCAAATGCAGCACTTCTGACGGCTGCAGACTTACAGCATTATCAATGTAACAGTAACTTTAAACAGTAAAAATTAGGATGGCAAATTTGAAGCTTCGATACGTTTCAAAACATTTAAACCATTGTTTCGAAATGATTTGAAACATTTCAAAACTTGCTCGCTCAACATTGGCGTCCACTGGCAGAAGTTGTCATTGCAGCCTTTAATTGTTGGTGTTGATGTGCTGAAGCCCCCCTTTTCACAAATCCAAAAATATTCATAGTTTTGACACAGGCACGATCAGTCAATTATTTATTTTTTGTACGATATGACTATTTCTTAGTGTATGGCACTGTTTGTTTATTTTGCGGTTAAATGTTCTCATTCATTCATTCATTGAGAATAATTGTGTCAGGTCAGCCTTTTAACTAGCCGATACCCATGCTACGCACAGCTGATTGAATTAGCCGGTTTTACTTGCAGAAACATCTTCAAAATACAGTTTTAACTATATAGCTAAGTTCAAAACCTGGCGCATCGCCTTTGTCACACAGTAAAACTGATGTATGCGAAAAACAGACTCATTATTCATGGTGGTTTCAGAGGAGATGTGTGAAATTACTCAAATCTCGAACTCAGTAATAATATATAGATATAGATGGACTTGATAATTTTAATTTTTGATTCTGCCTAGTTGGTATTGCACCTCATTGAGATTATACACATCAATAAAATGTGGTAAAAAGATTTAGATTCAGAAACATTTTGCTCAAAGATTTTTATTTAGGAATAATATTTGCTGCACCTTTTTATTCAGCTGGCTTCTCTGCTTCTCTACCATCTGAAATCAAATTACAAGTTTATTTAAACAAATAACAAACAAATAAACAAACATCCCTCAACTTATTGACACATTGGAAAATACCTGGTAAGCATTAGAAAATCTATCTTGTATTTTGAAAAGCTGTAGCAAAATCCTCACAAAATCTCTCATCACGACTCAACGCAACAGAACACCTCAAACACCTGTATTTTCCCTTGGCTTTTTAAAACCTGTGGCGGTGGACAGATAGAGATCACGTGATGTTTCGAAACATCTCTCGAACACCGTGTCGGAACCGGAAGTGTTAAAACGTTTTGAAACCGTTCGAACTTCGGTGTCGAAATTGCCATCTCTAGTAAAAATTAAGACCAAAAAATAAAAACATGAATTGGGTTAAAACTGTTTTGTACAATCTATGTCTAAAACCTTTGTTTAAAAAAATCTGGGTTGATTTTTTTTTTTTACATTTTAAATTATGCATTGAGGGAACGCTTTCTTTAGGAAGCGGAAGGCGCCGACACAAACGCAGTGGGAAGCGAAAACGGCGAACGACGGCAAGCAGAGAGGGATATGTTTTTCTCCTCCAAACAATATTTAAAAGAAAACTAAAGTAACTGATACAAACACTAACGTTACTCGTGGACGCAAGGACAGTGAAGAAAATAACATTACAGATGATAGAATTAAGGAACAATACTGTCACCGCAATAGCTTGCACCGAGCACCAGTTAGCTTGTCGCTCTGGTGAAGAGCATCAGCAGTGGATCATTAACTTTAGCGCTGCCTTGCACTTGGGATCCTTCCAACCAAGCATTGCATTTCCTGGAAGAAAATTCGGCACGGTGTGATTTGACAGATCCTTTCAATGAGGTTTGTTTGAAAAATGGCAAAAGTTGCATTGTGTTAAGGAAACCGACGGTATTCTTTGATTTATCTGCACAACTACGGTGACAGTTTGTAAAGGGGGGATTGAGCAACTGGGAAAAGGCAAAAGAAAAACTTGGTCAGCATGAGTTGTCAGACCTGCACTCTGATTCATTACGTGAGTAAGCGATGCTTTAATTAACTGCACTCAGTGCAATGTTTTGGGATTTTGCAACTAGGAATCAACATACTGCAAGGACAGTGTTGTAAAATTTATTCAGATCAGCTAAATTCCTGGGCCATGAAGGAATACCACCCAGAGGGCACAGTTATCGCAACAAGTACCGCGTCAGCTTATGTTTGAGAGAATGCACTCGTTACCGAAAGATTGAGAATGGCTTTCACGTACCCGCAGTAAAAAGATTAAAATAAAATAAAATCGCCAGTTTTGGAGCATTTTAAGAATGCTGATGATAAGTCCAAAGGGAACGATTATCAGGCTATCATTATTTTATGCCTTTTATGGGATTAGCCTGCTGCCTGGATGTTATGTTGGCAGAAGTGACAAGGTACATTCATTAAAGATAGTTGATTGAATTAAAAAAGTAAGTCCTTTATAATGCGATGAATCACTTTATTCAAATGTAGGATTTTGTCCAAGGATTATTTGTTTATTTTTGGGACTGCAGACCTCGAGTAGCTCATATAACGGCACATGATGGCTAGGCTTACAAAGTCACGTCCTTCTGCGCCGATGTTTCATAAGGTGCGACAGGAAAAGGTTTCTGTTTTCAATGTAAAAAATTCTGAAATGAGAGATGGGATTCAGAGAAAGGGAAAGAATTACGTATCAAACCTCCACTTTTTTCGGATTTTTACTGGCCAGAACAATTTTAAAAGGGGCGCCCTTTTAGGAGGCAGAAGGGAGGTTTATATTTTCAGATTAATATTTAATATCGTCAATGCGCACCCTTTTCTTGGACGCACATTCTCAGACACCACTTGGCGACCCAGCCATATACTAGGTTGCACCTAGTCTTGTTGAGGGGTAGACAGAAAGATAGTATCTAGCCCTGTACACATTTTGTGCATTTTCAGTCAATTATTTGGCTTACAAATCTGTATTCCCATTCACAAAAGCACCTTCTCTGAGACAATCACAGACTTGCTTAATTAGTCGGCAATTGAAAAGTATTGACATAACCTGGTGGTAATAGTTGAAGGCTACTTTTGGCTGTTAGAATCAGTATGACACATTAAATCTGACAATACATTCAGTCAAATCTATCAGCCAGCAGAAAGACTTGGATGATTTCACAAAGAAGGCCGAGTTTCTGAAAAGGAGTTTACACCCAGGTGTGCTCACCAGAGGGGATCCTTCAGAAGAACTTAAGTGCAGATTAAGTCATTGCTTAATTAAAGAGTTATTTTAAAAGAGTATTAACCAGAAGTCTCAAAATATTTCATATTAAATATAGAACTAAGGATAATAGACAGAAGCATGAAATACTCAGATTCCCCATCACGGGATGTATATCTGGCCTGGAAACAAAACGCGGTGGAGGGACAGACAGACGGACAGACAAAGGTATGAAAAGGCGCATCAACACAATGAGATGGACCCATATTTTAAACTTTGTTGAGAAACATTGAACGATTCAGCAGTTCTGGCCTGGAAACAAAGCCCGACAGGCAGACATGTGGACTGATGAACCAATAGATGGACATGCGGAAGGACAACACTCATTCCTATATCCCCATCTACTGTGTGGCAGGGGATAATAACTCCTGTTCAGAGTTAAGCTTAAGCAGGACATGACACCATGCCAAACTTATGGGAGCGGTCCAACTGTGGGAGAGTGAGATTAAAACAGTTTACGAGAGAAGTAATATCTTACTGTTGATGGAAGAACATTCTGGAGGTATAGAAAGCACATTTAATCGTGCTCTAAATTGAACATTATATCCCATTGTGGGTCTGGCAACCATCTCGTCCAGGAGAATTTGCATATCCAGCCTCAGGGCGGATATGAACTGACGTCACTTCAGCTTCAAGAGCAGTTCCTCACCTGGGAACCGAAACTGAATCCCACAGTGTCCCGGACCAAATTCCCCAACATCAGCGCCTGTCTCCATGCAACGACCTCTCACTCAAGCACCACGGGCAAGTTCCAACAACTGATCAACAAGTCATTCATCTCACTCTGGAGATCTGGTCCTACTTACTGCGTCTGGGTTTGTTCCAGCATGTCATTTTCTTGTTCTCTTATTTTTTACACTCAGGACAAATAAGGAAAAGGAATTCCGTTCCGTAGCGGCTATTGAAGCGAAATTTCACATTCCAGTTACGAGAACAACGCCTCAGGTAACCGCATGGGGGAAGGGAACATCATCCTGTGAAGCGTTTGGGCCTTTGATCCCGATCCATTTTTGAGTCTGCCAAAGAATCATTCCCAGTTTCTGGTGGAAGACTTGAATTTCCCTTTCAATCACTACAAATGTCCTTCATTTTTTTGTACAGGCAGCATTTTTATGGAACAAATTTTGGAAGGGGTGAGCTAGTTTGTGGGAAGCATCCAACAATGCTCAGGTGAGACAGAGGTACGACAGTATAACCCCACCTGCCAACAGTTTAACCCTTTCAGGCTGTGGCAGGGTCCCAAACCAACCTCACTCAGCCCCAGTAGCTCCTTAACCCACAATCCTCCTCAGTTTGATCATGAACAAGTGACATGGGTGTTGTTTACACAGTTGATTCCCCTCCAAAGCCCATATTAACCCACCACCTCGGCTCTTTGCTGCCATCTTCCAGCAAGACTCTGACTTAATCCCACCCGGATTCCAGCGAAGTGATTCCACCCCCACTCTTCTTCACTCCCAACCCCCCCCCCACTCCAAAGACCGCTAAGATCACATATTCTAATTAGCAAAATGAGGTCACTGAGAGAATAGGGATTTTCCGCCGTCTAAAAGAGCTGTCTGAGATCCTGTAATCTGTAATAATATGCAGGTCAGACAGGCAGGGGTCGCGCTGGGCGCACCCTCACAAAATGGCTGAACCATAGAGCACTGCACTGAGATCCCAGCTCCGCCAGAATTCTGGGAAATTCTGACCCCAATACACCTGACTGAGAGAGAAACTCAGTTAACCCCAGTATCCAGGACTGTCAGCGTACGACTGTATGAGTAAATATATTCAGAATTGATATTCATAATTCATTGCAGGCAAAGACTTCCAGGACACAAACACACTTGACCTCAGTTACCTAAAGGCTTTGATAACGTTCACCTGCAACAAATGTTTCGATAAAACACCATTGACTTTTCGCACAGAAGGCAGATTCGGTGCAGAATCAGTGTACTTGACACTTGAAAAGCGAAATGTTTGAATTAAAAGGGTGTAATGCACAGCTAACATAGGGTCTAATGACTGAATTAATACACTGGTGTTATAACAGCAGGGAGCTCATGCGCTATAATGAGGAGAGAAAATGCTGACTGCGCTACAAATTAGAGGGTGGGGGTTTCGAAGGGGGGCAAAGATTCTCATGGGCTCTCAGTGGGGGGGGGGAATGCCCCCCCCACATTGCTCTGAGCCCTTGGGATTCAGCTGGCAGGCTAGGCACGGGTCGCGTGGGCAGTAAAAAGAAGTCAGACTTGTTTTTGTCATAAAAATCCCCCCTCCGCACCCCCCTAATGCACACGCTTCTAGAGCTCGCGTGCCCATTGTAAAATGGGGGGTGGGAGGGGGGGGAGGTTTGCCCATTATACAACGGCTCTACGGTGCTGCGATCCCATTGGCTGCCCGGAATCTCTCAACACTCCGCTGTATCCATGGAACCAAAAAAAAAGCTCTCAGCCAATCAGGAGAGAGCCTGCGGAGGAGAGGGTGGCAGAGGGTGAATCTGAGGAGGGCATGAATATATGAATACGGTTTGGAGGGAAAATAAAAGACTGACAGCTGCATTCACCAGGAAAAGGAGGAATAGATTAATTATGAATCCTAAGCATTACGGTCCTGCTCCATAACATCCAGGAACTGTGCTTCCAAAACCAGGCTTTCCATCCTGTAATCAGATTCATTGAAAAAAAAAAAAAAAAAAAAAAAAAAAAAAAGGTGCATGAGCTTCTCTTGAAATGCAAAATATACACAATTTTTCCCCAGCCTGTCAGTTGAGCCCAGATAAGAATTTTTTTTTATACAACCCACTATAATAAAGACAGGGCTGCAAAACTCAAAATTCCTAAATGGTTCACAAAACACAAATGAAGATATCCAAATTGTTGACATTAGCAACATATTCATGACCCAGACGCAAATAGCACTGTACATTACATTTAAATACATACAACCCCAATTCCAAAATAGTTGGGACGAAGTGCAAATTCTGAATAAAATCCAAATGCAATGACTTTCAGATCACATGAGCCAGTATGTTATTTACAATAGAACATAGATAACATTTCAAATGTTGAAACTGAGACATTTTACATTTTTATCCAAAAAATGAGCTCGTTTCAAATTTTCTGGCTGCAACAGGTCTCAAAAAAGTTGGGACACAGGCAAAAAAGGGCTGAAAAAGCAATTAATATATAATAGAATCAGCTGAAAGAACATTTAGCAAGTAATTACATTAACTGGCATTAGGTGTGTAACATGACTGGCTATAAAAAGGATGTCTTAGAGAGGCTGAGTCTCTCAGAAGTAAAGATGGCCAGAGGCTCTCCAACCTGTGAAGGGCTGCGTAAAAAAAATTGCGGAATACCTTAAAAACAATGTCCCTCAATGTCAAATTGCAAAGGCTTTGAAGGTCTCATCATCGATAGTGCTTAACATGATCAAAAGATTCAGAGAAACTGGAAAAATCTCTGTGCGTAAGGGACAAGGCCGAAGACCTTTACTGGATGCCCGTGATCTTTGGGCCCTCAGACGCCACTGCATCACTCACCGGCATGATTCTGTCATTGACATTACAAAATGGGCCCAGGAATACTTCAAGAAACCACTGTCTGCAAACACAGTCCTCCGTGCCAGCCACAGATGCCACCTAAAACTCTATCATGCAAAAAGGAAGCCATTGTTGAGCATGATCCAGAAGAGCCGCCGTGTTCTGTGGGCCAAGGCTCATTTAAAATGGACTGTAGCAAAGTGGCAAAGTGTCCTGTGGTCAGACGAGTCCAAATTTGACATTCTTGTTGGAAATCATGGGCGGCGTGTCCTCCGGGGTACAGAGGAGAAAGACCACCCCTCCTGTTATCAGCATTCAGTTCAAAAGCCGGTATCTCTGATGGTATGGGGAAGCATTAGTGCATATGGTGTGGGACACTTGCATGTTTTAAAAAGCATCATGAATGCTGAAAGGTATATAAAGGTTTTACAGCAACATATGCTCCCCTCCAGATGACATCTATTCCAGGGAAGGCCTTGTGTATTTCAGCAGGACAATGCAAAACCACATACTGCAGCTATTACAACAGCATGGCTTCGTAGTAGAAGAGTCCGTGTGCTGAACTGGCCTGCCTTCAGTCCTGATCTTTCACCAATTGAGAACATTTGGCGCATAATTAAACGAAAAGTGCGTCAAAGGAGACCCAAAACTCTCTAGCAGGTGGAAGCCTGTATTAAACAAGAGTGGGATCAAATTCCAATGGCGAAACTCAATGAACTTGTCTCCTAAATGCCCAGATGCCTCCACTCTGTGTTAAAAAGAAGAGGGGATGCTACACCACGGTAAACAGGCCCCTGTCCCAACGTTTTTGAGACCTGTAGCAGCTATCAAATTTGAAATGAGCCCATTTTGTGGATAAAATTGTAAAATTTCTCAGTTTCAACATTTGCTATGTTATCTCTGTTCTACTGTGAATAAAATACTGGCTGGTGTGATTTGAAAGTCATTGCGTTTTGATTTTATTCACAATTTACACTTTGTCCCAACTATTTCGGAATTGGGGTTGTAGTTTCCTATATCATAATTACTGAAATGATAAAACAACTGACATATAATGTTGGAGTGGGAGGTGGGTGAGGCTCCCTTTGCCAAAATAGAGGGGCTAAGATCTACTTTGCTCATAACGGAGACCACGTATTAGGCCAACGCTTTCAGTCATAACAGTACGAAACAATAACAACCAATAAAATTATGGAACAGCTTGCTGTGGAGGAGTGAGTCACGCTGGAGGCAGTGCGAGACTGTGACTAGCATATCAGAGTGTGCTTACACACGCTTGCGGCATTACTACGACTACAACCAACCGCAACCCCACCCAACTGCTCCTGTGCGTCACGTGGGCCCGAGCAGGGCTCGCCTGGGGGGGGGGATTAAGTCGGAGTCTTGCTGGAAGATGGCAGCAAAGAGCCGAAGTGGTGGGTTTATGTGGGCTTTGGAGGGGAATCAACTGTGTAAACAACACCCACGTCACATGTTCATGATCAAACTGAGGAGGATTGTGGGTTAGGGAGCTACTTGGGCTAAGTGAGGTTAGTTTGGGACCCTGCCACAGCCTGAAAGGGTTAAACTGTTGGCAGGTGGGGAGTTACACTGTCATACCTCTGTCTCACCTGAGCATTGTTGGACCCACATTCTGTCAGTGGCACGTCAGAGCGCATTAGCCCACTCAGCGCAGCGGGGGGTTGATTGGGCCAGCAGCGGGCAGGAGCAGACAGGCGGAAAACAGAGGAGAGCGTCTGAGCCTGCAGCTGGTGTACGCACATATACCACCTCCCAAACCGCGTACAGAGTATACACTGCATTCCCAGACATACAGTATACTGCCACCCAGACAGTGGCCAGACTATACACAAACCTCCCACACCTATACCACTGCCCTGACGGGACTGAGTGTACCCTATCCTCCTGAACATATACCACTGCCCCGACTGCGTACAGAGTACCTTACCCTCCTGCACATATACCACTGCCCCGACTGCGTACAGAGTATGCCTTACCCTCCTGCACATATACCCCTGCCCCGACTGCGTACAGAGTATACCTTACCCTCCTGCACATATACCACTGCCCCAACTGCGTACAGCGTATACCTTACCCTCCTGCGCATATACCACTGCCCGACTGCGTACAGCGTATACCTTACCCTCCTGCACATATACCACTGCCCCGACTGTGTACAGCGTATACCTTACCCTCCTGCACATATACCACTGCCCCAACTGCGTACAGCGTATACCTTACCCTCCTGCGCATATACCACTGCCCCGACTGCGTACAGCGTATACCTTACCCTCCTGCACATATACCACTGCCCCGACTGTACAGCGTATACCTTACCCTCCTGCACATATACCACTGCCCCGACTGTGTACAGCGTATACCTTACCCTCCTGCACAGATACCACTGCCCCAACTGTACAGCGTATACCTTACCCTCCTGCACATATACCACTGCCCGACCGTATACCCTCCTGCACATATACCAGCGTGATACCTTACCCTCCTGCACATATACCACTGCCCCCGACTGTACAGCGCGATACCTTACCCTCCTGCACATATACCACTGTCCCACTGACTGTACAGCGTATACCTTACCCTCCTGCACATATACCACTGCCCCGACTGTGTACAGCGTATACCTTACCCTCCTGCACATATACCACTGCCCCGACTGTACAGTGTATACCTTACCCTCCTGCACATATACCACTGCCCCGACTGTGTACAGCGTATACCTTACCCTCCTGCACATATACCACTGCCCCGACTGTGTACAGTGTATACCTTACCCTCCTGCACATATACCACTGCCCGACTGTGTACAGCGATACCTTACCCTCCTGCCTTACCCTCCTGCACATATACCACTGCCCCGACTGTGTACTGAGTATGCCTTACCCTCCTGCACATATACCACTGCCCCGACTGTGTACAGAGTATACCTTACCCTCCTGCACATATACCACTGCCCCGACTGTGTACAGCGTATACCTTACCCTCCTGCACATATACCACTGCCCCGACTGTGTACAGCATATACCTTACCCTCCTGCACATATACCACACTGTATACCACCCTCCTGCACATATACCCACCCCGACTGTGTACAGCGTATACCTTACCCTCCTGCACATATACCACTGCCCCGACTGCGTACAGAGTATGCCTTACCCTCCTGCACATATACCACTGCCCTGACTGTGTACAGAGTATGCCTTACCCTCCTGCACATATACCAGTGCCCCGATTGTGAACAGTGTATACCTTACCCTCCTGCACATATACCAGTGCCCCGATTGTGAACAGTGTATACCTTACCCCCCTACACATATACCACTGCCCCGACTGTGTACAGAGCATACCTTACCCTCCTGTACATATACCACTGCCCCGACTGTGTACAGAGTATGCCTTACCCTCCTGCACATATACCAGTGCCCCGATTGTGAACAGTGTATACCTTACCCTCCTGCAAATATACCACTGCCCCGATTGTGAACAGTGTATACCTTACCCTCCTGCACAGATACCACTGCCCCGACTGTGTACAGCGTATACCTTACCCTCCTGCACATATACCACTGCCCCGACTGTGTACAGAGTATGCCTTACCCTCCTGCACATATACCACTGCCCCGACTGTGTACAGAGTATGCCTTACCCTCCTGCACATATACCACTGCCCCGACTGTGTACAGCGTATACCTTACCCTCCTGCACATATACCAGTGCCCTGATTGTGAACAGTGTATACCTTACCCTCCTGCACAGATACCACTGCCCTGACTGTGAACAGTGTATACCTTACCCTCCTGCACATATACCACTGCCCCGACTGTGTACAGAGTATGCCTTACCCTCCTGCACATATACCACTGCCCCGACTGTGTACAGCGTATACCTTACCCTCCTGCACATATACCACTGCCCCGACTGTGTACAGAGTATGCCTTACCCTCCTGCACATATACCACTGCCCCGACTGCGTACTGAGTATGCCTTACCCTCCTGCACATATACTACTGCCCCAACTGCATACTGAGTGTGCCTTACCCTCCTGCACATATACCACTGCCCCGACTGTGTACAGCGTATACCTTACCCTCCTGCACATATACCACTGCCCCGACTGTGTACACTGAGTATGCCTTACCCTCCTGCACATATACCCCTGCCCCAACTGTGTACAGCGTATACCTTACCCTCCTGCACATATACCCCTGCCCCAACTGTGTACAGCGTATACCTTACCCTCCTGCACATATACCACTGCCCCGACCCCTGCCTTACCCTCCTGCACATATAACTGCCCCCAACTGTGTACAGCGTATACCTTACCCTCCTGCACATATACCACTGCCCCGACTGTGTACAGAGCATACCTTACCCTCCTGCACATATACCACTGCCCCGACTGTGTACAGAGTATGCCTTACCCTCCTGCACATATACCACTGCCCCCGACTGTGAACAGTGTATACCTTACCTCCTGCACATATATACCACTGCCCGATTGTGAACAGTGTATACCTTACCCTCCTGCACAGATACCACTGCCCCGACTGTGTACAGTGTATACCTTACCCTCCTGCACATATACCACTGCCCCGACTGTGTACAGAGCATACCTTACCCTCCTGCACATATACCACTGCCCCGACTGTGTACAGAGTATGCCTTACCCTCCTGCACATATACCACTGCCTAGACTGTGTACAGCGTATACCTTACCCTCCTGCACATATACCACTGCCCCGACTGTGTACAGAGTATACCTTACCCTCCTGCACATATACCACTGCCCCGACTGTGTCCGAGTATACCTTATACATATACCACTGCCCCCTGTGTAACTGAGTATAGTGTATACCTTACCCTCCTGCACATATACCACTGCCCGACTGTGTACAGAGTATGCCTTACCCTCCTGCACATATACCACTGACTGTGTACAGCGATACCTTACCCTCCTGCACATATACCACTGCCCCAACTGTATACAGCGATACCTTACCCTCCTGCACATATACCACTGCCCCGACTGCGTACAGAGTATGCCTTACCCTCCTGCACATATACCACTGCCCCGACTGTGTACAGCGTATACCTTACCCTCCTGCACATATATACCCCTGCCCCAACTGTGTACAGCGATACAGAGTATTACCCTCCTGCACATATACCACTGACTGTGTACAGAGTATGCCTTACCCTCCTGCACATATACCCCTTACCCTCCTGCACATATACCACTGCCCCGACTGTGTACAGAGTATACCTTACCCTCCTGCACATATACCACTGCCCCGACTGCGTACTGAGTATGCCTTACCCTCCTGCACATATACCACTGCCCCGACTGTGTACAGCGTATACCTTACCCTCCTGCACATATACCACTGCCCCAACTGTGTACAGCGTATGCCTTACCCTCCTGCACATATACCACTGCCCCGACTGTACAGAGTATACCTTACCCTCCTGCACATATACCCCTGCCCCAACTGTGTACAGCGTATACCTTACCCTCCTGCACATATACCACTGCCCCGACTGCGTACTGAGTATGCCTTACCCTCCTGCACATATACCACTGCCCCGACTGTACAGCATATACCTTACCCTCCTGCACATATACCACTGCCCCGACTGTACAGCGTATACCTTACCCTCCTGCACATATACCACTGCCCCGACTGTACAGCGTATACCTTACCCTCCTGCACATATACCACTGCCCCGACTGTGTACAGAGTATACCTTACCCTCCTGCACATATACCACTGCCCCGACTGTGTACAGAGTATGCCTTACCCTCCTGCACATATACCACTGCCCTGACTGCGTACAGAGTATACCTTACCCTCCTGCAAATATACCACTGCCCCGACTGCGTACAGAGTATGCCTTACCCTCCTGCACATAACCATACCACTGCCCCCCTCCTGCACATATACCACTGACTGTACAGAGTATATACCCTCCCTTACCCTCCTGCACATATACCACTGCCCCGACTGTGTACAGAGTATACCTTAACCCTCCTGCACAAATACCACTGCCTTGACTGTGTACAGAGTATACCTTAACCTCCTGCACATATACCACTGCCCCGACTGAGTACAGAGTATACCTTAACATCCTGCACGTATACCACTGCCCTGACTGTGTACGGACTATGCCTTACCCTCCTGCAAATATACCACTGCCCCGACTGTGTACAGATATACCTTACCCTGCTGCAGATACACCACTGCCCTGACTGCGTACGGACTATACCTTACCCTCCTGCAAATATACCACTGCCCCGACTGCATACAGAGTATACCCTACCCTCCCGCACATATACCACTGCCCTGACTGTGTACAGACTATACCTTACCCTCCTGCACATATACCACTGCCTCGACTGAGTACAGAGTACACCCTACCTTCCTGCAGTCTGCCATCAACAAGACTATACCTCTCATCCATCTAATCCTACCCCACACCAATCTCACCCAGCACCTCACCCATCTGATCCTACCCCAATCTAACCCAACCCAAAACAACCCCTGACCTTCCTGATCCTATCCCACACCAAACCAACCCTACCTCACACCCCTCTAATCCTGACTCATATCCAACAAACCCAATACCCATCTAATCCTACCTCACACCAACCCAACCGCTCACAAAAACGACCCCGCCTGAAATTTGGGCCCGTTTCCATGAAAACTCCAACTCTACCCAGCACACAGAGGGCGGGTTTCCATATTCAGCCATAGAGAACCATCCAGCTCAGTTTGGCTTCTCTTCTTTGAATTTTCAATCATCCCCCAGCCCCACCGCATCATTAGAAGCTCTGGTTGCCGTGGACACTTCACACAAGGCCAAGCAGAGGCAGAATCAGATATCGCCCAATCTCAATGCTACAGCTATTGCCATCGACTCCCCAGATACTGATTTTGGCATATCCAGGTAAAGGCAATGTGCTATGTTCTATATTGAGAATACTCATTAAATTAGAATGATAATCATAAGACTTTTCTTTGCACAGAAATATTTCAATTTCATTTCAACAGAACTGGACACCTGACCCTCGTTCTGTTCTGTGGTCGTGCCAGCATTTTGAAATTTAAATGGTTGTACATATTATTCGATTTAAATGAGTTCTCAAATCCAAAATTTGGACATTGAATTTACGAACGAGTTCACGTGACAATTTGCAAAGCTTAGTTAAATAATTTAGCACTTGTACGTTCAGTTCCATTTTATTCATCCACAGTCCCCAAGTTGTTTTTGATAAATATAATTCAAAATCGAACTCTCAGACCTCAAAAGCTGGAGGCCCGATGTCAAACCAGTTGCCCCTACCCACGATCACTATGGAGGGAAGACAGAACTGACCCTGGATCAGCTCTTTTCCTCCCGGAGGTTCAAAATAAATAGGCCAGTAAATTGTTATCATAGTAATAGACTTGAACCCGGTGTGTGTACTCACTGTGCTGAGCTGGCTTCATTCCATGCTGGGAAACAGCAGGGCAAAAAGCCCCGTAATAAAACGAACAGCGAAAACAGCAACATTTGAGATTACCATTCATGCGTTAAATCGCTGCTTGCTCAAAATTTCACACCCACTAAAGACTGGAGGGAGAAGTGGGTGTGCCTTCAGGAAGCTGTCAGTCGAAAAAACGTGCTCCAGAACATTCCGATGACAGGCGCAGGTGATCACAGACTCGATATTTCGGCCAGAATAGCAACGATGCATGCTAAAAAGGGCCTTCAGATTCAAAGGCGTGCTTTTCGCGAACAAGCAACTGACTTTCTTTACTAAGGCCGAGGACACAAACTGGGGTGTAAATTACGAGCCCTTCTTAACCCGACAGCCGTGAATTACCGTCCGAAATATGCCGCCTAATGCGGGAAGATGCTGAATAGGCTGGACGCATCGACCCGCCCGGAACCGCCGCTCTCATGTGCAATCCAAATTTCCATTGCGCTCCCAGAGTCGGCACAAATTTGGGTTGCAATTAGGAACGGCCCCCTCTCTCCGGGAATGAATAGGGGTCACATCCCTCCCGCACATTGCCAAGACGGCGGCTCGGAAATAAAGCAGCCGAGTTGCAATCAATAAAAAATAGGACCAAGGGTCCTGTAGCTTACCGGCAAGTAGTCTTATAGTGATGATACAAGTTATGACAATTTCATGTGAAGTTTGACATTCGAATTATTAAAAGTCAATGCCAAGGTCACCAAATAAAAGTTCCCAACATTTATAAGACCTAAATATAATCCTAAGCTCTGAATCAGTTTTGGTGATACAAGTCATTGAAAATTCAATCTGTCAAAATGTGAACTTTAAAGGTCACAGAAGGTAAAGTATAGGTCAGTAAATGGACTTCATATAGACTTTCTAAATGTCTCTACACAAACCTTGGCTCAATCTGTGACCATTTTGGTGATAGAAGTCATCGTAATTTTACTGTCGAGTTTGAACCTCTAAGATCACTGACAGTCAAGTTGAATGCCACCAAATGAAAGTTCATATGTGACTTCCTAGATGTCAGTAACACAAACCTAGGCTCCATCTGTGACCATTTTAGTGAGACAAGTCACTGAATCTTCCCTAGGTCACATTTGACCTTCGAAGGTCAATATGAAGGTCACCAAATGAAAGCTCATATATGACTTCCTATACATCTCTAATACAAACCTAGGCTCCATCTGTGACCGTTTTGGAAATACAAGTCATTGTAATTGTATTATGTCAAATTTGACCTTCAAAGGTCACCAAGTCAAGTTGAATGTCACCAAATGAAAGTTCACGTGTGACTTCCTTCAAGTCTGTGATACAAGCTTAGGCTCTATCGGTGACCTTTTAAGTGATAGAAGTCAAAGAATTTTCACTCAGTCAAGTTTGACCTTCAAAGGTCAACATGAAGGTCAGCAAATGAAAGTTCATATTTGACTTCCAATACATCTCCAATACAAACCTACACTCTATCTGTAACGATTTTGATGATATAACTCATTGAAATTTCACCGTAAAGTTTGGCCGTTGAAGGTCACTGAAGGTCAAGTTCAAGGTCATCAAATGAAACTTCATATATGCCCCTATTAAGTGTTTAATACACATATGTTCCCAATCTTCAATATTTTCAAGCGTAGAAGCCTTTGAAAATTGTAACATTTTGCTTTGACCTCAAGTTTGACCTTTCAAGGTCATCTGAGGTCAACTTTAACATAGACAATTTATAGGTCATATATGACTTCCTATATGTCAATAATACAAACTTAACCTCTATCTGCAACCATTTGGCCTCCACAGGCCATCTTGCTTATTCACAAAGTACAGCGCCCCCACTAGACCCACTTCCGTCAATTCAATCAAAATGGCGCTTGCACTGTATATTGACGGTTCCAAGGTAAGTTGATTGCCTGATTTAGAAAAAAATTTATCACGTGGTTTTTGAGAAATAATTTATTGAAATTTCAAGTCCTATCTTTTAACATTGATAATGATTTCCTTGACCTCAAGTTTGACCTTTCAAAGTCACCTGAGGTCAACTTCAACATAGCCAAAGTGTAGGTCATAAATGACTTCCTGTATGTCAATAATACAAACTTCATCTCTATCTGCAACCATTTGGCCTCCCCAGCCCATCTTGCTTATTCATAAAGTACAGCGCCCCCACTAGACCCACTTCCGTCAATTCAATCAAAATGGCGCTCGCACTGTACATTGATGGTACCAAGGGAAGTTGATAGCCTGATTTAGAAAAAAATTTATCATGCAGTTTTTGAGAAATTTTTTTTTTTTAATTTCAAGTCCTATCTTTTAACATTGATAGTATTTTCCTTGACCTCAAGTTTGTCCTTCCAAAGTCATCCAAGTTCAACTTTAACAAAGCCAATGTATAGGTCAGATATGACTTCCAATATGTCGATAATACAAACTTCATCTCTATTTGCAACTATTTGGCTTCCACAGGCCATCTTGCTTATTCATAAAGTACAGCGTCCCCACTAGACCCACTTCCGTCGATTCAATCAAAATGGCGCTTGCACTGTACATTGATGGCACCAAGTTGATTGCCTGAATTAGAAAAAAAATTTATCATTCGGTTTCTGAGAAATAATTTTTTTAAATTTCTCTGTCCTATCTTTAACATTGTGGCCAAAATTTCAAGGGCCCGTAAAACGGACAAAAATGATTCAATCAAAAATCCAAGAAAAAACTTCTGGAGATATGGCCAAGTAGTATGCTATGGCAAATTTACACAAAAACTCATCAGGCTGAAAAAAAGATAAAAAAAATGTTCCGGACGACGGATCACGGCAATAGCTTATCGGCCCATAGGGCCAGTAAGCTAAAAAAAAAAAAAAAACCACAGAGCTCTCGCAAGTGGCAATTACTTTTACTAAATTCCATTAACTCCAGGGCAAGAAGAAGAGCATCTCCTTAAGGCACTGAGAGGGAGGGAGGGGCTAATAGGCTGGGGCGAGCACATTAGTTTGTGCTGCGCGTTGCAAGCTCATAGCCAGGTTTCCGATATGAAAAACACACTTTTACCTCAGTAAGACTCACTAACATAAATATGGATGAATGCAAAAAAATCGAAGCAAATCTACCTGCCAATACTACCTCAATATTGATCAACCGTACAAGTTAGACAACAACAACATCTTCATCTTCAGATCCAGACTCAGAGTGCATGCACAAAGAGTACAGGACTCGAATATTATCATGCAGGTACAGTGCTGCGAAAAAGTGTTTTCCCCTTCCCAATTTATTCTATTTTTGCATATTTGTCACACTTAAATGTTTCAAATCAAATTAATTTTAATATTGGACAAAGATAAACTGAGTAAACACAAAATTGAGTTTTTAAATGCTGATTTCAATTATTGAAGGGCAGAAAGCTATCCAACCCTACCTAGCTTAATGTGATGACGTAATTGCCCACTTAGTAAATAAATCAACCAGTTAAACAAATTTAATAGATATTTATGTTAATTTCATGACACACACACACACACACACACACACACAGGCATGATAACTGCTAGCCAGGCGGAACATCGCTTAAATGTTTGACAATGTGAATTGGGCAAAAATCAGCACATGATGCCGCAATCTAAAGAAATTCAATAACATATGAAAGGCAAAGTCATTGACTCTAACAGTCAGGAAAGAGTTACAAAGCCACTTCTAAGACTCGGAGACTCCAGCAAAATATGGTGAGAACCATCATCTTCAAATGCAGAAAACTTGTAACGGTGATGGACCTTCCCAGCAGTGGCTGGCCCACCTAAATTCCGCCAAGAGCATATCAATGACTCATCCAGGATTTCATAAAAGAACCCAGATGAACATCTGATGAACTGCAGGCCTCACTTGCCTCAGTTAAGGCCAAAGTTTATGATTCCTCAATATAAAAAGACTCAGGGCAAAAATGGCATCCACGAGAGAGCTGCAAGGTGAAAACCACTGCTGACCAAAAAGAACACAAAGGCTCTTCTAACATTTGCCAAAAAACATCTTAATGACCATCAAGACTTTTTTGATAATATTCTGTGGACTGAAGAGAAACAGTGGAACATTAAAAAAACACAGCACCCATTACTTCTGGCATAAAGCCGACACAGCATTCCACAATGAGATAATGATGCCAGCAGTCAAACACGATGGTGATAATGTGATGGTCTTGTGCTGCTTTGCTGCTTCAGATCTGGACGACTTGCAATAATTGATGAAGCCATGACATTACGAACCAGAAAATCCTGAAGGAGAATGTCCAGCAATCAGTTCACGACCTAAAGCTCAAATGCTGAGTTACGCAGCAGGATAATGATCCGAAGCACACAAGCAAGTTCACCTCTGAGTGGCTAAAAGAAAACAAAGGGAAAGTTCTGGAGAAACCCAATCAAAGTCATGACTTTGAATCCTACTGGATGTGGTAGGATGACCTTCAACAGGCAGTTCATGCTCGAAAACCGTCCAATGCAGCTGAATTAATTAATTCTGCATAGAAGAGCAGGCCAAAAACTCCTCCACACCAATGTAAAACACTCATTGCCAATTATTGCAAATGTACAATTGCAATTGTTGTCAGCAAGGGCGGCACAACCAGCGATTAGGTTTGGCATGCAATTATTTTTTCATGTGGTTGACATAGATTCTGAATAACTCTTCATCCTCAGTAAATGAAACAACCATTTACCAAGCTGATTTTTGTGTTTATTCACGTTGCCTTTATCTAATGTTAAAATTTGTTTGATGATGACAAACATTCAAATATGACAAATAAGCAAAACAGCAGAAATCAGGAAGGGGACAAAACTTTTTTCCACAGCACTGTAGCAGTGTTTAGATTTATACAGCTTACACTTCAATGCTTCACGAGCGCGTTTTTTCCTCGCTGTGAAAATGTCATTTTTATTGGACTTAGAAACCTTCACCTGAACTCCATGGTTGAGAAGAAAACCGGGCCGAACGGCAGTTAATCTCATGCGGACCAAGCATCAAAAGCGAAGATGCTGGTGTCCATAGAAACACACCCAAACGCACGCCACCCCCCTCCCCCCGCCCGAATCCATTCCCTACTCGAACACAAGCCCCATCTCGCCTTTACTGACGTAATGGCCTGGGTGGGCGTGGCAGGCTGGGTTTATGGTTTACCTGAAGGCGGCGCAGGTTTGGGATCAATGGATTTGCCGGCTTGACGGCGGACTGTGAGAAAAGAACATGGCGTGGGAGGTGTGCACCAGGACACAGGGCTCAGCGGGGAATAGTCCTGCCCGGTTTGGCTGTACACTCAGTGCCTGGGGCCGTCCTCTTATTTACCAACTGATTTCACCTTTATTTACACAGGGTCGGTTGACTGAGTACACAGCCTCATTCACATCAACGCCCTGTTCTTGGAGGAACATTCTAGGAGTGATGTAACAATAGTGTAATCATGTTTTTGGTCACAGCTAGTGAACAAAATCAGTTGGGTTGTGGAACTGCATTTCCCAACCTTGTTCCTGGAATACCCCTGCCCTGCACATTTAAGATTTCTCCCCAATTTAACGCACCTGATTCAGCTGATGAGCTCAGTAAACCTACTCCAACATGTCACCGGGTGCACAGCCAATTAGCCATTACAGGCCATTTCAAAATCTATTCCTTTGTGACATCATATGAGGAAGTGACCACCCAGAGGCAAGAAGGACTAATCAACTGGTTAATCAGTTACCTCATTATTCTGGTAGGGGGTCTCTCCCCTTGCGACACAGGACAGATTTTTAAATGGCTTGTAATGGCTAATTGGCTGTGCACCTGGTGATGGGGTAGGGGACCTTCAATGGAGTACTTGAGCTGAACTGGGCGTGTAAGATCAGGGAGACAGATAAAATGTGCAGGGCAAGGATACTGTAGGAGCAGGGTTGTGTGAAACTGCTCAAGAACACAGATTTACGATGTAAGAAAAGCATTCCAATGAGCCAATATCTGAGCACCTAAAGGCAAAAATTTCTCCACTCCAGAGTTTGAAATTAGCGGTGTACAGCCCCACTGAGATTACAGTGTGTGTGTGTGTTTGCGTGTGTATGTATGTGTAGGTGTGTGTGTGTGTGTGTGTGTGCGCGTGAGCGTGTGTGTGTAAGAAAAACCGCCCAAATCAGATTCTGCCCAGTCGCACTCCAACTGACTGTCCCTTCACGACTTAAGAGATCAAATTCGGATGTGTGTGTCCTGCACTCCAAGCCCTTTCCAACATGCTAGCGGTTCATGTCTTTAAAAAAAAAAAAAAAAAAAAAAAAAATGGTGTCAGATGCGATGTACAGGTCAGCACCTGAATTAGACTCGTCTTTTTTGCGAACATTACATTCTGACAGCGCAGGCCCGGCAGGGCTTACAAAGAGATGGACTTCAAAGACAGTCTGTGCCGCGCTGAAAATCTGGCATGACACACCATGCTGTCAAGACATTTCTCCGTTTCACAGACATAGATCGCCCTCTTGAGGACAACGCGCAACTGCAGACATGCCAGATTCCCTGCAGTCAGCATGTCAAGATACCTGACGTGTGAAATCGTCTCATGAATAACAAAAAGGTCGCAAGTGACAATCCTGATGAAACCTGTTTTTCTGCACCACGAAGTACTACAGCGGCTGTAGTTCTTCGTGGTGCAGAAAAACAGGTTTCATCAGGATTGTCACTTGCGACCTTTTGTTATTCATGGAACGAAATATTCATGATCGCCTGGGGGCAAGATAAACCCATCCCGGGAAGTTCTCCATGCTTGCATAATTCTCTGCATTAATGTCTACACCGCAAAAATCAGCGCCGACTATAATATTGCATCCATCCTCATAGTAGGCGGCAGTTAAAACGGTATAGTAAAAAAACGGTACTTGAGAACGACCTTGTGACAAGGGCAATGATTCAGAGCGTCGATGTCCGGCAATACTCTTAAAAATAAGGTAACGTTGTTGCAACGTTGCAGAAATGCAGGAAAAAAGCCCCGTCCACCGCAGTCGCTTTATCGCCAGCTTGTCACATCAGCTCCCCTGAGCATAAGACGTGTGGCTTCGCTGCTCCCTTTTACGGCTGATTTAAATCAAGGCGACTTCAGACACTTCCACACCACAGACAATCTTTACAGTGAACCGGCTCTACCGTAATACAGAAGAGACCGACTGAAACAAAATTACACATTACGATGAAATTGGGGGGGGCATCAATAAATATCGAAAAAGCGTTTCAGATTACTCTAAATGACACACAGAATTAAATTAACCCTCAGAGAGCTGAAATATATATATATATATATATATATATATATATATATATATATGTGTAATTATCTTGTGCTGTTGAAAACATATCATTTGGCGACTTGTTTAACCCTATTCAGGACTTTTGGGATCAGCACTTACATTTATTATTATCTTTTTCATTTTAAATGACACATGTCCGAGATTTCACGTAATCCTCCATGGTTTAGTCACACAAAAAACAGAAAAGAATGGCATTGCTAGGGCATGTACTTTTTGAGTAAATTGAGATTAATACTCTGGGGTGATACAAAAGATATCACATTCTTCTAAGCAAAGCAGAGGGCACTGTGCCATTTTCATCCCCTTGAAAAGTTCTGGATACTTCATGGCAAGAATATTGTTGCAGCAGCAGGATCATTTCTTGAGATTGGGAGGACTTTATCCCAAGTAAGTTGCATAATTATCACAGACATAAAAATTATTTATTTCTTGTCCACGACCATGTTTATCCATGTAGCCCATGTTTTAACAGTATATAGCCCCCTTTTGATAGCTTACAACTTCTAATTACACGTGGTACATACAAAGTTATATGGTCAGAGCGGTGCTGAATTAGAACAGTATAGAACAGGGACCACTGTCCCTTCGCAAGTATACCAGGGCTGCTTTGATCACTCTTGGATACTTTGATCTAAGAGAAAAAGCACAAAACATGCCGCCAGCTGCAACGAGAAGATGCTTTCTGTGCCCACGTGAACAAGACCAGAAGACAACAACCTGTTGCATTGATTGTGGAAACCATGTGTGTTAAGAGCATTGCACAGATAGTGTTTTGTGTGGTCAGTGCCTCGGAACCGTCGAGAGAGTGAGAGTAAACTCTAAAGTAATTTCTGAGATTAAGTTTTAGTGCTGCGACATTTTGGCAGAAGCTGTTGTAACGTAGAACTTGTGAGGTCCAATAGACCCTAGGGATATTACATCATATTTGCTGCTGAGGAATGAAGACATTATGGAAGGCAGTACTAGACTGACATTTATTAGCATGCTATGCAGTAGTTCTTAGTAGTTGAGCGGCAAATATTCAAAGAAATCGTAATTTCTGGCTATAATGCCATTTTGTTGAATTTTTAGTTGGCCACTATATGTGGCATTAGCAATCTGACAGTAGATTTTAGCTAATGGACAGTTAAACTCTGTATTTTATGCAGTAATAAACTCTCCTCTGAAAATAAACAGGTACTTTAAGCTGTATGAAGTGTTTATTTTAAGCTAAAATAATGAAAGTTACCTTTGGGTCCATTGGACCCCAAAAGACCGTTACTGTAGGTTTCTTTGAAGGTCCTGAATAGGGTTAAACAAGTTGCCACATAGTATGTTTTCAACAGCATTGATTTATATATCTTACATCATTGAGCAACAATAGCTGCATTTAGCGCTCTAAGGGTAAATATATAGTGTAAACTGGGGCCCGAAGAACCAAATCACATGTTTGTAATCAATAGATGTCAGAGCCAGTGAAAATAGGGAAAATAGTGGTGTGGCTCATTGGTCCCCATAACTTATACTGATGCAAAATTATATGGGTGTTCAAAAGAGGGCAGCAGCATGTATATTGTAAGTGTGAATATAGTCAGAGACACGTATTTTAGAAATAATAACAGGAAGAAACAGCAAGAAATGAGCAGGACACGATGGTCCTAATGTGGGTGGGACAGTCGGTAAACCTTCACTCTCGATCACACCTCCATTTTCACTCTGCGTGACGCCCTGTCACCAAAGCCACCGTCATACTGCACGTCGCCTGCAAATGCGAAAATCTTTCGTGTCGTCAGGAAGATTATTCTTGGGCCCGAAGTGACATTCCCACTAGCAAAACATCTTGTTCCCGCCAGGAAAACATGCTGTCTCCGCAATTTCAAATTCCAGTGGAATCAGCTAAAAGCTTCGAGACATTAAACACACACACCAAACGCTTCCAAAAACTCGGATCTCCACCTCGTCATAGCAACAATAATATTGTTTATTCAGGAGAATTTTCGCATGTGCCTTATCAGCTGTGGAGGATATTTAAGTGGATGTTGGAAAGCAAGAGGCATTTTTTAGGCAGTAAGTCATGACTACGGAAACAGGCAAGAGCCAAAACTTTGAAAAATGGCTTCAACTTTGTTGTCTCACAATGTCATTACAATAGCATCCACGAAAATCCTTCCTGTCATAGCTAATGCTAATGAGCAGCGTTTTTGTCCTTTTTGCTTAAGAAAGGTCTGGACAGCAGAACTGCACTTGGGAAGTCCACAAAGTAAGATGTAGATATTAACCGAGTTCCATAGGGACAAAACTGATGGTGCCCGAATTACAGGTGCATCAGTCACAAGAAAGGCATGAGCACTCAGGCTGGCAAGGGGAAAGTCTCAAAAATCATGCAAATGTTTGGCAATGACCTCCAGCAATGACAGATGGACACTGGGTAGGATAGCTGCTCATACCCACTGAACCACAGCTCTAAAATTTACCACAGAAGTGACTCAATCTATATCTGACCAGAGCACTCAGTGTCAACAAAAACAGTATGTCATAAGCATCACAAAGCTGGTATTTATGGTAGTACTTCTGATGATTTAACCTGAAGAAAAATAGACTTAAAAGAAATTTAGAGCCAAGTCAACTGATGTGAGCCGAGCCGTTTAATGGCAAAAAAACTGCCCGAAGGAGAAGGAGCCGGATTCACAACTGCCATTCCCAAACAGCGGACCACATACTAAACCAGAGACAAGACTGATTTGCGACCACAACTAATAAACAACAAAAAGATGATGTCATCAATATCCCCCACCGCCATGGAATGCTATTTTCAAACCCAATCAAGGTCGTGACAAGTAACCTACACAAACAAAATTTCATTCATCTAGATGAACTAGTTAAAAAAAAAAGTGTCCCAACTTATCCAGACTTACAGATAGACAAATGAAAGGGCTAACAGACGAGCTTCATTGCAATATCCCCCACTCCTCTTTGTGGCAGAGGATAAATAGCCAATGTATACAAGGGAAATCTGATTCCTCCAGCATCTTGGAGCAGGGCAGGAAAAAGTTGTGAAGTGACTCAGACTGAGTGACTCAAAAGTTGTGAGCTCAGAAGGTTGTTGGTTCAAGCCCTGGTAAAAGGACAGTAAGATCAACACCAATGTCAGGGCCCAGGAGGCTGGCTCATAACCCCACACTGCTCCGGGAAAAACTGGTCCCTGTTCCGTCCAGTCAGATGTAAGGCACTTAGGAAATGTGCCTAAGAGGTAAGCTTGCTCACAGTCATACTGCATTCAGCAGGCAGGATCACACGTTCTACTATGTCCTACATACATTCACTTCCACTCCAGTATCATCCAGCAGGAATTATAACAGTCAGTAACCGGGCAGCAAAGCTCATCTGCCTAGCAACCACAGGATTTGAGGTGCTTGCTAGTGTCGCCATCACATGGCCAAAAGTAGAACTGCCTTCGCTGTATTATGCAGGAGACGGTGAACTGTCACAAGACTGGTATATGACAGCATACAGTCCACAAGTATTTGAGCAATGACACCAAGTACGAAAGGGCTTCAATTCCAATACGATTCACAAATTAGGGATTCAAATATCTAAATTCATTTTTCCCCAAATTTAAAGTCAGCCAAAGAGCAAAAAAAGCTTTAAAAAAAAAGTGTTCCCGTCCAAACATATCTCTTACACCGCCTGCCCCTCAGTAACTTCTCAGAGTATTTACTCCTAGTAAGGTTTGAGCGATTAAGATCATGAATAAGGCAGATATCTGGGATCACTAACAGATTTTAGACCGTTCGCATCAAACTAAGCACAAAAACAAAATAATTTGACTGCGGGGATGACATTAAGGGTCTTAACATTTACACAAACACACACTCACACTCAGCCAACTCACCGTGACCTTTTAAAAACTGCCTCGAGCAATGTTACAACCTAAAAGATTAATCTAAAACTGAATGAAAATAGATCATTAAATATGGACATGCCAATGGTCGAACAGTAAATTGAAAAAGGGCAAAGATCCCCCCTCGCTTGTGACCTTGAAATATTTTTAGAAAGACATACATTCTCGAACCGCCATGCCGTGAGCACAAATTGGCATTCGTTAATAAATTCAGAAGCAAATATTTCCACTCAGATCCTCTGTACTCGTTAACATTTTCAACAGAAACAAAAGCATTACACATGCAGCACTTGGCATTTTTGGGACTGCATAAGTACACTGCATTCCATCAGTATTTGCAGTGTGATGCGATTTGCTTTTGTCTGGGAAATGTAGAATCAATATTAGGTTAAAGGACAAACTACCAGCTTTAATTTAAAAGCATTTAGACCAGTGTTGAGTGATAACAGGAATTGCAGCCATTTTAAACAAAATGACGATTACAGACTGTACAACAGTTTAACAGGTGGGCGTAAATATCCCTATATATTTGTAATATCGACTTAATATTGTTGAATGTGGGCAAGGCTAAATAAGAAATCTGACCTCATATGGAGCGTCAAGCCGTACTATTAACGCCTCTGAATGTGTGCAACAGCACTTATGAACCTCAAAGGAAGTACCAAATCATGAACCAGCGAAACCCCACGGTCCCCATTCAGGACCAGCTCGCCACAGTTGCAGTAGTCACGGTTCCAGCGGGACGCTGATTGATGGTGTGGCTGCGGCACAACAGCTGCCGCGCCTCTCTCGAGCAGCTGGCACGAAAACGCCCCGTGCGCTTTCAAAGAAAAGACGCAACGGAGGAGGGCAGCCTACCGATCCATCCCCTCCCCTCCCCGTGTCAAGCCGTTCGGCATCTCGAGCGCCATCACAACCGTGAGCGGAGGAGACCGAGTCATATCCAGCACCGAGAGAGCTCTGAACCGCAAAGACCTGCCTCGGGAAACTGATGGCCAAGAGAAACTGCCACTGCTGTCTCCACTCCATGAAATACTCAGCTGAGAATTAACGCCAGGACGGTAAAATCAAATAATTATTACTGTGAATTCAAGGATAAACATCCCAACACGGTCCTTGAGATTTTGCCCTGATCTTTGCAGGGTCACTGTAACAAATCCTAAACAGGATGAGCCCAAAATGAAAATTTGTTTTAACTGCAGATCATGACGCATTTGCAGTACGATATCGTCTCTAATTACTACGCAACGACTACTCTAAAGTTTTCTTGCCATAATTACCACAACGCAGACGTATCATTTAGCTGCAAATATAAAAATGACTCATGTAATCTCATAAAATTACCACCAGGTGGAAGCATTGCATCTCATCTCACACATAAACCACTTGCAATCCAGCTGAGTTCACTGTCCAAGCAAACATGAGACGTCTGCCTGACGTGCAGATATAGACATGATCAAAACAAGTTTCTCAACTGCAAGGCCGTAGAAGGAGAAATGCTCGAGAAACAAGTTACCTGTGGACAGAGAGAACAGTGGTAAAGCCCCTGGAACACTTTTAGGGTTGTGGTCTTTTGCCATTGGGCCCATGGCTGAGTTCTTTTTTTCCGCTTTAAGTATCTGACTTTATATCTTAAAAGGTAACATCCCTCTCACGTACTCTGGGACTCGACCCAGCAAGCCTACATTCGTCAGTCATGCTTTGCCAAGTCATAACATTTAGGCTTCAAACAGGAGTCCTGGAGCCCTCAGTATTTAAATCATTATTCCACGTGGAGTTCAGCGCGGGCTCAGAGATACCGGCCCGTGATGGTTTGGAGTACCGGCTCATACAGTCAGGAAACACAGCTTTCAGCGATCGCCAAACAAACTAACAAACCAACTGCTGCTGCCTTGGTATTGTTGCTTGAAACCTCAAGCTTACCAGAAACATGAGTACCTCTCAGTGGAAAGAAAATGGTGAGCTTTCTTTGGATAAATGGCCACTTCTTGCCATTGTGTTGTGTGGAGCTGTGTCATGTTGTGATATGTGGGGGGCGGTACCATGGAAAACAAATGCAGTTGTATTTGCCATCAGTCGAGTAAATCACTCATTAACACACCTCAGTAAACAAGTTCTTCCTCAACATCTTTTTAATATCGTGAAGAATAAGACCGTCAGGCTGATATTACACAATCATTTGCATACACAACTAGAGGCACTCCGAGAGTGCAAACCTCCGCCAAGGCAACACAAATCTTGCTGAGTGAGCATGGCTCATATTATTTGACCAATCCCGGTCAAAATCAATAGGATACATCCCCGATGTAATAGCAACCCACCCACAAAATTTCAGAGATATCCGTTCATTACTTTTTGAGTTATGTTGTACATGAACAGAAAGACAGACAGACAAACCAATGCCGGCAAAAACATATCCTTGGCGGAGGTAAAAATTACCGTCAAAACATGTACTGAAAAATGAGATGACAGTTTTGTGACATTTGGCAAGAACTAATATAATCTCATAACCCATCGTGTGACACCTCCTATGTCTGGATGTTGGGAACGTTACGTCAAGGGGTTTAGGTAAAGCGTTATCACAATATCCAACTATCAAAAAACAATGCAGACAACCAAGAGGAACTATAAAGCAAAGGAATCATTTCTTAGCTTTATGAATGAACCACAGCACCCAGAGCTAAGCTAACAGCTCTAAGTAATAAAACTCCACTGCAGTGACCTTCACAGTTTCCAAAAATCAAAGAACAACCGACACAAGGTCGTGTAGCTGTTTCTAAATTGAAACTGCACAGCTGGCACAGTGTCTTGGCCTGCTTAGTGCCCTTAAAAGCACCCAATTAAATTACTCTGCACAGGGAAAAAGACTCAAAGCTCAAAAATGGAAAATTGGAAGATTGAATCTGGTAAATGATCTGCAACAAGACAAGTTTATGGAGTAGGCGGCAACAGAAGCAAGGCTTTTACATTAGTCACATCTGCAACAGATGTTGGCCGATTTATTAATGAACAGGCAGGGGAATATAGAACAGAACAGTGCAGAATTAAACAGAATAAAACAGAGTGTGGTGAAATAGTCCTTACCTTTGACTGTTTTCTCTGTTCCAGGTCACAAACCCCAGAGGAAAATGGAATCTGATAGAGGCATAATTAGACCAACTGAAACAGACAAGCTGAAACCCAAACAATATCAAACATAAGCAAGTTTAATTGAAGGCATCTTAAATAGAATAAAATACAATCCAATGCAATTCAGTCCTTACCTTTGACTAATGTTTTCTCTGTTCCAGGTCTCAAGCACTAGAGGAAAACAGAAACTGTTAGAAGCATAATCAGACCTGCTGAAACAGACTAGCTGAAACCCAAACAATATCAAACCCAAGCAAGTTTAATTGAAGGCATCTGAACCAGTAGTACAGCAATCAGATTAACTACCTCAGGGGTCTCATTTACAAACAGTGCACAGGCAGCAGGCACAGAATTTTTGCTTACATCAATTTCTTTGCAAATTTATAATGTATAAAAACAAACTTGAAATTATAAATCATGCATCATACATGAGATTATGCGCATGAAAAATTAATCAGGGTTAATTTGAAAGTTAGCAAAAATTGCATGCAGTTTTTCGTACCTATGTTTATTAATTAGGATATTTTATACTTTTCTCCATCTTTTGTTTTTGAGGGAACACAATATTTAGGTTTGAGATCCACACAAATTTTGACTAGACCCCAGGTCAACGAAGGTTTCCATTCTTAAAAAATATCAGTAGAGGAAAAAAAAAGGTATTCAAAGTGTAAACCTGGAATTGCACCGTACTATATGCTCAGAATAATATTTTGCTGCAAGCTCAGACAGGATCCGTGAACAACTATCATAGAGACATCCAACTGAAAACAATAATCAGAGAGAGGTGTAAACGCATGACTACTTCAAGAATAATAGTGTATTGAACTTCTACGCTACTCAGTTCCTCAAACTACAGTGAAAGATGCTCTTTGTGTGTCGGTGTGTGTGCGCGCACGTGAGTGTTTGTGTGTGCGCCCATGTCTGCGAGTATCAGCATGTGTGAGAGTCTTTGTATGTTCTAAATAAAAGTCAAAAGGTCAGATGACATGTTTCACTGGGTCAGCCCAGATTCTGGCTAATGTTTGACGCGCCTTTCCCTGTTTACTAAACACCAAGTAAACAAGGGCAGACTGCTTTATTTATGGTGGATTTCTAGCAACCCAGTCAGTCATTCTCCTGTCAGCAACAGGACTGGTTCTCTCTCTTCCTCCCTCCATCTTTTCATTTCAATGGTTTCAAAAGCTTTTCATCACAAATGCTGCTTAATGCCCGTTTGTTTAATGAATATCAATGCAATCAATGACTGCAATCAGAGACCCATGCTATTACAGCAGACGTGCAAGTTTAAAATTTTGTGGTTTCAAATTTAGATGTTCTTTCTTAGTCATCCCCCTGCTACAGAGGAGATATCAGTCTAAATAAAGGCCTTTTCACTCGAGCAAAAATGTGCTGTCACCTTAACATTCATTATGTACAACTAAAATAGCTCAGCACTCGTTTCCGGCAAGTGAACTTAAAAATTATAAGCTCCATAAAATCACCGCTTGAGAAGGAGACTGCGATTGAGATGAGGAAGTAAGAGAGGGTGATAATAAATGTAATGGTTCAGCCTTCTATCTTTTGGACATGAATACTGATCGAACAGCCATTATGAAAACCAAAGGAAACAAACTGGACACATTTTAAAGAACTAAGATAACACAATGACTCTGAAATAAGTGAGGACACAGCGAATTAAAGGAGGCATATTATCATTTTGGGGTTTTTCTCTTTCTTTCATGAGTTAGTTTTTTGTGCATGCAAAACATCTGTAAAGTAATAAAGCCAAAAATCCATGCCAAAGGGATTTACTCTGCTCGACCCAAAACACAGCTCCTGAACTGCATGAAACACCTCGTTTGTGGTCCAGCCTATTCCTCCATAACACGTTCATGTTACGAAGCAACATACAACGCATATAGCCGGACTAACGGCTAGTTCGGCAAAACCTCGAACAAAGCTATGTAGAGCTCTTCTGGGAAGAGCTTGTTTCATGCAAATCGACATGTCGACAAGATGCCGTTTTAATGAGTGCAATGGCAAATTTCCTTTGTATGAACTTCCAAAGGAAGACGCAGTGAAAAATTTGAGAATAAAATAAAAATTTCCAACTATTTCTCAGCAGTACAACCCCAAACTTTTATTGTGTTAAATTTATTTTACCAAGCACAGCTTCACGAACTGCGGTTGGCCAATCACACCAGAGTGAGGTTTAACCCATTGAGACCTGGGGCATCCTCAAATGTAGCATTCTGAAACCTAAAGCATTGTTTGAAAATAACATTGTCCGGGGGTTTTCTGAAAAAGCTGACAGGATTATCAATATACTTTAGCGAATCATGATCAACTTTGTGTCACATCATCTAAAACGCGTTCAGGTCAGACCAGGTTTTAAAGGGAGAAGCACGCAGACGCTGCACCAGGTCTCAGTGGGTTAAGAGAAGAAGCCTTAAAGAGACAGGAGCCAAGACAGCCCATTTCAGACTAAGTGAGCCTGAGGTGTTGCACACACAGCCTGTAAAGCAGTAACTAAGTGTTTTTTGACCATGAAAACGTGTAAATGTCTTTAAATAGACCACAAAAAAATTAAATATCGAACTAGGAAATGGGCAAAATATCACCCCTTTAAACATTTTCAGATTTGAACAGCATCACTTAATCATGAAGTTCTATGATTTATGAAAAACACCATAAATATTGGACTAAAATAGTGTTGTCCCAGGCAGAAATCTAAATGTCAGACATCTAGCCCTGAAAGATTGGTCATAACTTCATGAAAATGCTCTATCATGGAGAATCTCAAGAGAGCACTGGTTAGGGGTTTCGACAGCGCATGTTTTCAGCACATGAATGCAAAATGAGATTCACCTCCTCGACCATTTTGAAAGCACAGCAGAACACAGCGCATCGTGTCCCGGCGTCAAGGTCTCATCAACAGAATTACCGTGGCTTTGGCAGGAAGTGATTTGGGAGGACAGCGACAGAATCATATTTCTTTGTACCAGTTCTCGCCAACCCCAACATGCTTTACTTCACACCGAGCGTCAGATTGACACTGACAAATGTATCACAAGTATTTATACCCTGAACTCTTCCTAAAGCCTAAACATGCTAAAGAATTCTGTTATGGAGTTCCGGAATATTCCAATGATATTATCTCACTTAAATCCCATGGGAACACAAAGCATACATATGGTGCAGTTCGTAAGAATTTTGTCGGTGGCACCGTTCAAGAAGCGCTGCGACTCCTACCAGGTAATACACACTGTGAACAACTAAAACACAGAATATGGATGTAAAACACGCACAGACTAAAATACAAAAGAGGAGCTGTTTTCAAATCTACTGCATTGGAGTACAGTGCCAAAAGCACAAATAGTGTCAGTGTTCAAACAGGTATAGACTGTTCTGTACAGCAGGTGGAAATTGCTGTCAGAATTATGAGCGGATAATGGTGACAGGAACAGTATTTACCAGCAGGGGGCGTCAAATCTCAGGGGCCACAGGTCCAGCCCAACAGACGGCCGTGTTCTTTATCTTCTAGCAGGGTCGGACTCTGGAAAGGGGGGCAACAGAGTGTGAGGATAGTGGAGCCATAACTGTCAAAGGTCTGCTATCGTTAACAGTTACACAGCCAAGTCATTACGAGCCAGTTCAGAATGTGTTCCTTTGTGACATCACAGGGGGAACTGAACACATTGTGAAAAAGAAGGGGTGATTACATTCAGCCAATCAGTTCCTTCATTACTCTGGGTGGTCCTTCCCTATCGTGATGTCGCAAAGTACAGACTTCAAAATGGCTTGCAATGGCAAAATAGCTGTGCTCCAGGTAACATGATGCGGGACCTTTAACAGAGTTTAATGATCAGTGCAGACAGTCCTAGGCTCACTGGATCAGAACTGAGCAGGATTCTCATACTCAAGGTCCATATAGTGACAGTGCCGGCTAGTTTTTGTGGTTTCCATTCATTCAGAAGCTGATTTAAGCCTAAAAAAAAAGAGGTGGGCAAACTGTTGAGCCAATCAGTGACTTAAATGAAGCACTTAATATAGGGGTGTCAAACTCCAGTCCAGGGGGCCGCAGTGTCTGCAGGTTCATGTCGGGTTTCTGCTCTAGTAATTCATTTAAGTCACCAGCTGACTCAAAGAATGAATACTTTTTTCTCAAGGTACTAATTAGCTACTGATTGGATGGAGACCACAGCAGCCTGCAGACGATACGGGCCTCTGGGACTGAAGTTTGACAAATCCAGCAGACATAGCAGCCCTCAGGGATTTCAGTTTGAGATCCTAGGTTTAAAGCCAGGTGGTGCATACAATACATGTGCATGTACAGTGCTTATAAAATTTATTGAACCACCCCTCAAAAAAAAAAAAAAAACAAAAAAACGAGAGAACACGAATATTTAAGAAATTTGTCAAAAACTTGTTTAAAACTGAAAATTATTTTGTTATTTCTGTGGCAAATAACGAACTGAAACCACTAAATAGTCCTTATTCACACATAAAAACTAAAAACAACTATATTTTGTATGGCCTCCTTTGGCCTTGATGACAGCTTGCATTCTTGCATTTAACCACTAAAACTAATTTTTATGTTCAGGAATGCAAGAAAATAACTGTTATTTGGCATCTTAATCAAAAAATAATAATATGTTTAACTACTTTTTTCTGCTTTTTTTTGTAAAATGGTAAATTTGAAAAATTCTTGGATAACAACAATAATTGTATTTTAGCATTAAAAATATCATTTCAGTCAAACACCTTGCTCATACTGGTTTATTAACCTTTACAGAAATATAAAACTTATTTTGGTAATTGCCAACACTGTTAATTTAGGGCAGATATGGCATAAACCTTACATTGGGTGGTGGTCTAATAAATTTGTTAAGCACTGTACATGCAGATAAAACGGTGGAGGCACTCCTCATGAAATGGAACAGGAGCACATACTGTATCATTAAAGAAGGAGGGAACAAGAATGTAGTGCAGGGAATACCAATGCACCAAAACAGCCTCGGTTAATTAACTGATAATGAATGAATATCATTTGAGTGCCGTATTTCATTGGACAGTGACACTGATTTATTTTTATTTTTTTTAGCTCTGTACTCCATGAGTTTGAAAAAAATGCAATGTCATTGAGTTAGAAGTGCAGACCGTCAGCTTTGATCTGATGGGCTTTTCATCTACATAGGATGAAGCGAACCATTTAGAAATGGCAGCACCTTTTGTACAGTCTCACATATCCTTTCAATATAATGACTATCTCAAGTCTGTGACAGAAACATCACCACACGCTCGATATCTTTCCTGGTGATGCTCTGCCAGGCCTGTACTGCAGCCATTTCCAGTTCCTGCTTGTTCTGGGGACTTGTTGCCTTCAGTCTCGTCTTTAGCACGTAAAATGCGTGTTCAAGTGGATTCAGACTACGTCTTTGAATTGGCCAACAAACCGAAATAACAAAAAAAGTATCACTGACCAATGAATTGTGGTGCTCACTGAAGCTAGCACTCAGAGTGGTATGTAAAACCATAATCTTTACTGATCTGTTTTTTTGCAGGTCAGTGCATATAGATACGGAGACACACACGCAGAGATAAATAATTTCATATTTCAAAACATCTGGTGGTCATTTGTGCTCCACCCAGTTGAGATTCCCCAGAGAGGAACAGTGGTGAGGAGCATAGCTGGGTGACGGTCCAGCGCCACCATGATAAAACGGCTCATGGAAGCCAACTGAAACACACATCGACTTAATCATGTGAAGATCTCATCCCTGGGGCGTCAGATATGACACTCAATGATAACGGCGACTTCTAGGACAACGCTGAGAGACACTCATCGAGGTTCCAAACGGCTGCGGTAAATTTGGCTTGCCGTGACTTATATTCATCGCTCAGCGATGCTGTAAATTTACTTATACAGTCATCTCATTCATTACAGGCAGCCTTCATAAAACTGAAATCCTGGTGAAACGGGAAATGCAGGAAAACCAGCGAAACAGATTCTGGCAACGAAGACAAAATGTTTAAAAATCCATTTTGTTACCATCGCGTTCCATTTTGCGCCAGTGAATGAGTTCATACATGAATGAGTGCATAATTTTGAAGATACTGTTCAGTTTTGCAAGATGCATGCAAAATGGCTCCCATTCTCAAGTTGTGTCGATTCTCTCCATCTAGGGACTCTAGTCCTATCTGTATAGTGACATCTGGCACTTGGCTTGTTACTTCCCTTCAGGGTTTTTAGCTCTCTTTTGCTGGCTGATGCAATCTGTTTAGTACGTTGCTCTGGATAAGAGCTCCTGCAAAATGCTTGTACTGTAATGTAATTTAATGAAATGTAATTCCAATGAAGTTTACAAACACCAAGTCATTTGTTCTGCGCACCTTACCTAAGGTATCACATATGTATTATAAAAGGGCTCAGTCACAGGGCCTGATACCCTGATCATTAATTACCCACTGGAGAAAATCATGTTGCACTCTGTTTCGCTTCAAGGATTTTCATGCATCCCTTGCCCTAAACAGTCTACTTGCTGAATGAAACTTGTCTGTATTGGTCAGAACTGTGGCATGAAGCACATAAGAAATGCAATGTAAGGCCAGACGCTGAAATGACTGTTTCCAAGAAGGCACACGTCGGAAAGGCCAGTATTTAGAGTACATGCATATACTGCTGGAGCACTTGTGTAAATCACTCATGAAACATAACCCCTGCCGCTCACTCTCATTGGCTGGAGCATTCGCGGGAGTTCACTTAGGGAATTCACATCTTCCCCATTAGTGACCTCTCTGACCTCAAGCTCTTCCCACTCTAAACACACTCCATTATCTGCAGTCACCATAAACCACAAACACACCCTTCTGAATAACATCACGGAATATCAAGTCAGTTTTTTATTTTCTTAAGTTTCTCTGAACGTCTTACCTATCTGAGAGCAATCTTACAGTGTTATGCTTAAGGCCTGTGCTAAGCTTGTGAAGCTTTCCATTAATGATCATTTTTGAGACCATTACACCGTAATCTTCATTATTAACCCCTTTGCAAAGATATAGACGCCAGAGTCCGTAAATTCCAAAATTTAACACCGAAACAATTCTGTAATTGAATGTACAAATGTCTTGCTTCACTTGAATAATTTTCCAGAGTCTCTGTGACACAAATACTGAGTTATAAAGCCTAAATAGGCTCATGCATAACAGGAAAAATTGGCAATATTTTGTATTCTACGCAAGGGGTTAACAGGAGGGGGAGAGAGTTGATCCACACAATAAGAAAAGACGCTTTTCATTATATCAGAATAAATGTGCATATATATGTGGGTTAAAATTCAAAAATTTTGTTTGTATATCATGGTTAATCCTCCAAAAAGATGTGTATCATTGTGTATCATCTTAGTTTAATTTCACTAGTTCCACGGGGGCACCTGTACTTTTTCAGTTGTAAGGACAGCACGATATGGGTTTTATAAACTCAATATCTTTATTTCAAGCAACAAAACACGGTGTCCTAATTCAACAGTTTCACAGGCTTTAGTTTTTTTTTCATGGAGAAAATCTGAGCTGGGAACAAAACAGCATCAACAGTATCAGCAAAGGACATTAGAGGACAAGTCAAGTCACCCCTGCAATACAGACCAAGAGCTCAAAGTAGTCCTTTTGCACCCACTGCTAATTTGCAAAACAGGAAGTGCCGATTTTTTTAATAAGCCAGGCCCGTGTCAACTGCTGTTTTGGGGAGTGTGAGGTGTGCTACAGACCTGCGGCAAACTCTGGGCCACTTTTATTAGACTCCAAATGAGCTGAAGAGAAGCGAGAATAGACAAAGCAGAAGCTGGAAAGGTCACCGGGAGAGGACACCTGACTACAGTGAGCTACTCACCTTCAAAAAGGCCTCAATTAGCCTCACGTCAACAACAGCCCACATTTACACCAAAAACAACAGCAAAGTGAGATTTAGCTGAGAGCTAACAGAGACACTCGCTGTTTACGTTCAACTTTCAAAGAACAGAGCCTTTAGTTTAAGGTTACAATTCAAGGAGTGTAGAAACGGCTGATGCTGCAGGGGGAGTTTGACCTGTGCCTGGTATAATTAACTCAAACGCGTTATGGATTTTTTTTTTTTTTTTTTTTTTTTTAAGTGTTTGCTAAATAACTAATCAACGGCAAACCATTCAACAATTTTTAAGGAATCACACACATTTAATGTTTGGAACACCAGAGGGATGCGACCATACCCGATGACCTACTCAACACGGCTCCGAATCCAAGCCAAAGTGATCTCCCACGGAGACAACCGCAACTCCTTGGTTGCAAGTCTAACATCAAACCCCTACACTCAATCAGAACGCAGCTGTCCCACTCACCTTTAACAAACCCGCTCAGCCACTCTGCTCTGCTGCCGCAGGTTCACTAAATCTCCCTCTCTTCTGTTTGTGTGGCCCTCCGTCCCTGAGCATTTCCACCCAAGCTCCCCAGAGGTGGAATGACCTGCCCACACCTCTACAAACAGCACATCTCTGCAGATCATCCATCACCGTCCGAAAACTCACCTCGTCAGACAGCACCTGACCGAGGTCTCAATCTCCACGCCCCCCTACCCAAAAATAACCCATTCCCTGTCACTATCAGAGCACTTGCAATAATGCTTCTCTTGTTTTGAAATGTTTGCTTTGTACTGATTGCGTTTTGAATTGTAATCCCTGGCTTGTTTGCTTACCTGTCTGTGCATTATTCTACCATGGCCAACGTTTGCCTACTGTGCAGTTTAAGTTCATGACTGAGCTGATTGATGCTATACATGAATTGTACCTGTCTGATCTATTGTGTAGTGCCTTCAATGGCCGTATTCCACGCAATTATGGATGGTTGCTTTGGATAAAGGTGTCTGCCAAATACATGTAATGAAAAGTAATGCTTATTTAATCTTTTGACGGCAATTTTTCCTCACAGAGAACTTTTTATTTGTCATTTAAAGGGGTCCAGTTTCATCTCGTGTACACCGAATGCAGTTCAAATTACAGGTTACCATTAAACAGATCAACATGTAAGTGGAAAATTCCTATGTTTTAGAAAAGCAGAGTAGAAAATATTTATAGGAGGATTTCCACACTGGCATTACATTGGAAAACAATGTAGAAAAAGTGGCTAAAAATCTGAAAAAAAAAAAATACAGGCTTATCACAACAATAATTAATTCTCAAAATTAGACCTTCATTAGCATTGTTTCATCATCATTTTTTGAAGCCAAACATTAATGACTCTCTGAAATAATAGCATGAATGCAGGCTTGAGGCTGCCTGTACAGTCAGACCGCTCCAAAGAATCATGAGCGTTTATTAAAGGCTTCGCCAGGAGCTTCTGTGGCTCACGTCATTACGCTACCCGAGTCCAGCTGCAGCTCTGTGGGGCTCTACTGCGCCTTCAGCCCAGCAACACAACATCAGTCAAGTGAGCATCAGGAAACGGGAGTGCTTAACAGTCGCTAGACTGCTAACTCGGCCCTGAAAGACGTAGAGCCCTCGAGCAAGGCCCGCAATTCCATATTGCTGCCAAGGGGTTTGACCTGTGCCTGGTTACTTTGGATAAAAAAGTGTTACCTGAATAACTAATCAACTTTCAACAATTCTAATAGTATCATATTCAATTACTTCTGTAATTCATCCTTACTGTGCACTGGCCTAAATATTTTTTTCAAGGCAACTGAATGACCCAAACTGCCTCATGCAACCTCTGGTGATGTCTGGTCATGCACACTTCATCAATCTGTAATACAACTTGGCAGCAACTTGGAAATATTTAATAATAATCTATAAACAACAGCTGCCATTCGCAATGTGATTAAAACTACCCTTTTTTGTCATACATGTTTCTTTGTGGACAGTATGATTTTGCGAAAAAAAAAAAAAAAGCCAATATTTCAAACTTTAGAATAAACATCATGGCCTACAATTTTATATCAGTGCGAGAGAAATTTTGCACAAACCTCACACTCATTCACAAAACTCAAAGAGAGCCTCAGTGTTTCAAAGGAAATTAAAGTATTCACAGAACAGGAAGCACCATCTCTACTGGTAAAGAGTGCGGTACCATAGACGGGCGCTCGGGAAATGAGTATAAAAATAAACATTTTGCTAAATTCCCTGGGCACTCAGCATTTTGCAGCTTCCCTGTAGAGCTCTGACTGTGTGATAACAAGCGCCATAAATTTAATGAGTACATGTCCAATTTTGTTCTGAGTCACCGCCTATGACAGAAGAGGCAAATAGTCTTATAGATCCATCAACACGAATAACGAAACAGGGAAAACCCCGCAGGCCATTTAAGCCGCTTTCACACTGGAAGCGAAACAAATTTTCCGCACGACAGATTACATTCAAAGTCTGCATTGACACATCACATACATCACAGACACATCAATTTTATTTTCAGCCCATGCAAGTTCTACATTTTCAGCGAAAACTTGTTTGAAGTTTGTAACTCCAAAATGAAGGGGCCTTGACGAGCTAGAATGGCAATATCATTGAATGCACATTAAGGAGCGGGTCGAGGCCAGAGCCACCGATTTTTAACATTTAAGCATTTAGCAATTCTATTTTTACTGAAGGGAAATTCTCAAACTTCAGACAGTTGAGCAACATTGAGCAATAACAATTCTGTCAGTACTGTGTTTGATCCCTTCCCAATTTCTTCCATTTTTGCTTATTTGTCATATTTCATTGTTTCAGGTCATCCAACTAATTTTGCAATGAGATAAAGACAACATAAGTGAACACAAAAGGCAGCTGTTAAATGATGATTTCATTTATTGCAGGTTAAGAGTTATTCAAAACCTGTATCACCCTCATGAAAAAAACAATTTCCCCCCTAAACCTGATAACTGGTTGAGCAACAACTGAAACAACTTGGTGGAAACAACTGAGATGAAACACTTGGGATACCTGGCAATAAGCGTTTTACATCACTTTGGAGGAATTTTGGTCCACTCTTCTTTGCAGAATTACAGTATTATAATTCAGCTGCATTCAAGGATATTTAAGCATGAACTGCCAGTTTAAATTTATGCCACAGCATTTCATTCGGATTTAAGTCAGGACTTTGACTGGCCACTTCATTTTGCTTCTGTTGAGCCATTCAGAGGTGGACTTTGTGTACTTTGGATCATTGACCTTCTGCATAACCCACCTGCAGTTGAGCTTAAGGTCACAAACTAATGGCTGGACATTCTCCTTCAAGATTTTCCGGTAGTGAGCAGATTCATGGTTCTTTCAATTATGGCATATCACCCTGGTCCAGAAGCAGCAAGGCATCCCCAGACTATCACACTACCACCAGAGTGTGACTGCTGGTATTATGTTCTTATTGTGGAATGCTTGTTTTGGCTTTACTACAGATATAAAGGGACCCATGTCTTCCAAAAAGTTCTACTTTTGACTCACCAGTCCACAGAGATTTATCCCAAAAGCTGTGAGGGTCATTAAGACATTTTTTTTTTTAGCAAATGTGAGACCAGCCTTTGCACTCTTTTTGTCAGCAGTTGTTTTCACCTTGAAGCTGCCCCATGGATGCCATTTCTGCCCAGTCAGTCTCTTATTGTGAAAACGTGAACACTGACCTTAACTGAGGCAAGAGAGGCCTGCAGTTCTTTAGTTTTAAATCTGAGTTCATTTGTGACCTCCTAGATCAGTCGTCAATGCGCTCTTGGAGGAATTCTGGTGGGGTGGCAACTTCTGGGAAGGTTTGCAACTGTTGCAACTTTTCTTCATTTGTAAATAATGGCCCTCTCATGATTCTCTGGAGTCCCACAGTCTTAGAAATGCCTTTAACTCCATTTCCAGACTGACAAATGTCAGCAACTTTGTTTCTTGACTGTTCTTGAATTTCTTTAGACCGTAGCATCTTGTGCTGCTTTTTGCCTATTTCACATCGCCAGGCAGGTTCTATTTAAGTGACATTTAGATTCCTCAGGGCTGGTAGTAATCATGCCTAGGTGTGTCTTGAGAAACTGAGCACAATTGTCAATCAAAATAGATTAACTGGTTGATTTAGTAAATAAGGGGGCGAGTACTTTTTCACGCAGGGTTAGGTAATATTGAATAGCTTTTTTTCCTTCAACAGATGAAATCATCATTTAAACATAACGCGTTGCTGAATACCCCTCAGCCAAGGTCAAAGGTCAAATCACCAAAAAAAAAACCTGACGTGGCACATCTATGGGTCATAGTGAGTAACCATACCAAATTTGGTGAAGCTGCGATCATTAGTTGCTGAATACTGACCCGGACAAAGTCATGGACAGAGGACAGACAGACACGCAGCTGACGACAATACCCCTCTGGCCAAAGTTGGCCGAGGGGTTAAAAAAAACTGTATTTTGTGTTTACTCTGGTAATCTTTGTCGAATATAAAAATAAGTTTGATGACCCACAACATTTAAGTGCAAAAATATGGAAAAATGGAAGAAATCAAGCAGGGGACAAATACTTTCTCTCAGCTCTGTAGCTGACCACAACCACAAACACACCTATAGCCTCATCCCACCACAGTAAGGGGCAAGTTTTACTTTGCCAGTGGCAATGGCTTCTGAGCTGTTTATAAATGCATTACCCTCTCTTGCTAAATTCTAAATGAAGTTGTATGAGAGACCAGGACTCTTTTACTAAGAGGTTTCTTTAATGCATCCTCAAAGTGCAGGGCCCACTCAAAGCATCCTGATGCATTGCCATGTGGCTTCTCCAGCGAACAGTCACCAGCTGACGCCGTCACAAGCGATTGAAGAATGGGATTTCTCCCTTCAGGTCAGCCATCTTGGGAAATTACTGGAGAAATGATACCATTTCATCACCGATGGGTGGGTGAGTGGGCGGGCAGAATTAAAGTGTAATACGGGAGACACATTTGCTAATCACAAACGAGGGGCTATAAATCTTCAGACAGACTAGACATCTACACCGTCAGTTTGGGACCACAGACTGGGACCACAAAGCCCTGCACTAATTATTTTTAAACCTGGGCAAAAGTGGGCAAGGGGGACCCCTTTTGTAACAGGAAGTGAGCAGTGCTGCCAACTCTCCCAAATTTTCCGGGAGTTTTAATGGCATATTCACGTTCCTGTGGCGTACTCAGCAATTATTCAATTAACGCGTAGTAATGAGGTCCGCCCACAGAATTGAAGTCCTTGTGCGAGGAGGTTTATCAGATTCACGTGCGTTATGGTGGATTTCACCACTAGTATTATGGAAACCGATTACTTCTCACTCTTTTCTTTACTCAGGGGATGGAAGCAATTAAAGATGTTTCACACGGTCTTGTATCATTTAAACAATTTAAACAATCATTAAACACATGCTTTGCTTCTAACCCCTGAGAAAAAGAAAACCGCAAGAAGACAGGAGTCACAATCAGTTCCCATATTACTAGTGGTGAAATCCACCGTAACACACGCGAAGCTGATAAACCTCCATGCGCCAGGATTTCAATTCCGCGTGAGAAGCTTTTGAAGGTTGGTTGAATAATTGCTTACTACGGCACAGGAACATGAATATGCCACTAAAAATCCCGGAAAATACGGGAGAGTTGGCAGCGAGTTAGTGCTCAACCCACTAAAAGCTGCAACCTGCAAGTCCAAAAAAACTAGTGAGAAAATGTAGATTTATAAAACATCACTCTACTAATGACTCACAGCGTGGGAAATTCCTCCACACTATGACAGCCAACACAAAATTGGTTCATTGTAAATTTAATGTACTAACTTCATCATCAACCAGACGCACAGTATTCTGGAATCAAAAGCTAAACTCAAGCAACCAGAGCAATTAAATCTAGACCATTCCCATTTTTATGGTTTCAGTTGCATTTCTGTTTCAATACAATACCCACAACTGTATTCAAATCAGCGCACCAATCTATTTGGCCTCCTCAGCTCCTTGTTCCTTCATGTATAGTAGTTATAAAGCTGATGCTTTCATCCAAAGTGACTTCTCAGAAGAGTAAACTGGGTCAGTCCCCCAATGGAGCTATGCGGGGTTTGGGGCCTTGCTCAAGGGCCCGTTGTGGCAACACTGGGCCCTGAAAGACCAACTCTCTTCAAACCAAGGATGTGTTATGATCCAAACACCCAATCCACTACAGCGGGCCATAAGCCAGGGGTCCCACAATCTTATCAGCTGGAGGGGTGAGCCTGGTTAGGCCAGAGCTGTACTGAGCAGGTGCACAACTGGCCGCAAGTACTCCAGTCGAATTGGGGCAATGAGCGTGACAATGATGAAGCACGTCCACGACGAATCCCGGAAACAATTCCTGGCTGGGAGATGGGGCTGGGAAATTTAACCCATAACACAACACTGACCACTTTGTACAGACACTCCCAGCACTTGGGACTTTACCTCCCCCAAGGAGATTTTAGGCACACCGGTCCCCATCTCAGCACTCAGTGTTGGCCGTCTCACTGGATGGGTCTCTGCTAAATGGCGATAATTTAATGCGCTGATCGGTGTTAATGGAGAGGTAACCATTCCCACATCTCCTCGATTAAAGGTCCCACACTGAAAATTCCAGTACAATATTTGTGATGTCATACTATAATGGGTTAAAAAGAACCTGATGGATACTGGGTTAGCTCACTTGGGTAAGGTGCCGCTTTGCGGAGCATTAGTGACCACCATGACCTGGGTTTGATCCCCGGTCGTACCAGTACCGGTGGTGGTTGGTAGCCTTTTCAGAGCAGCGCATAATTGGCTTTGCGCTGCAGGGAAATAAATTGGGAGGGACTGCCGGTTTGGGATTATACGATTACAGCATTGTTTGTTGCTCAAGCACCTCCTGTTGGCCAGCCGGGTCCAGCCGGGTCGGAAAAACTGCACCACTCCTCACACTGGCCCAGAAAAACTGCACCACTCCTCACACTGGCCCTGAAAAACTGCACCGCTCCTCACACTGGCCCTGAAAAACTGTACCACTCCTCACACTGGCCCTGAAAAACTGCACCGCTCCTCACACTGGCCCTGAAAAACTGTACCGCTCCTCACACTGGCCCTGAAAAACTGTACCACTCCTCACACTGGCCCTGAAAAACTGCACCACTCCTCACACTGGCCCTGAAAAACTGCACCACTCCTCACACTGGCCCTGAAAAACTGCACAGCTCCTCACACTGGCCCTGAAAAACTGTACCACTCCTCACACTGGCCCAGAAAAACTGCACCACTCCTCACACTGGCCCTGAAAAACTGCACCACTCCTCACACTGGCCCTGAAAAACTGTACCACTCCTCACACTGGCCCTGAAAAACTGCACCACTCCTCTCCCACACAGGCCCTGAAAAACTGTACCACTCCTCACACTGGCCCTGAAAAACTGCACCACTCCTCACACTGGCCCTGAAAAACTGTACCACTCCTCACACTGGCCCTGAAAAACTGCACCATTCCTCACACTGACCTTGAAAAACTGTACCACTCCTCACACAGGCCCTGAAAAACTGTACCACTCCTCATAGTGGCCCTGAAAAACTGTACCAGTCCTCACACTGGCCCTGAAAAACTGCACCACTTCTCACACTGGCCCTGAAAAACTGCACCGCTCCTCACACTGGCCCTGAAAACAGCACTGGCCCTGAAAAACTCCTCACACTGGCCCTGAAAAAACTGGCCCTAAAAAACTGCACCACTCCTCACACTGGCCCTGAAAAACTGTACCACTCCTCACACAGGCCCTGAAAAACTGCACCACTCCTCACACTGACCCTGAAAAACTGTACCACTCCTCACACAGGCCCTGAAAAACTGCACCACTCCTAACACTGACCCTGAAAAATTGCACCTCCTCACACTGGCCCTCACACTGGCCCTGAAAAAACACACTGCCCTGAAAAACTGCACCACACTGGCCCTGAAAAACTGCACTGCTCCTCACACTGGCCCTGAAAAACTGCACCGCTCCTCACACTGGCCCTGAAAAACTGCACTGCTCCTCAGACTGGCCCTGAAAAACTGCACCACTCCTCACACTGGCCCTGAAAAACTGCACCACTCCTCACACTGGCCCTGAAAAACTGTACCACTCTTCACACTGGCCCTGAAAAACTGCACCACTCCTCACACTGGCCCTGAAAAACTGCACCACTCCTCACACTGGCCCTGAAAAACTGCACTGCACTCCTCACACTGGCCCTGAAAAACTGCACCACTCCTCACACTGGCCCTGAAAAACTGCACCACTCCTCACACTGGCCCTGAAAAACTGCACCACTCCTCACACTGGCCCTGAAAAACTGCACCACTCCTCACACTGGCCCTGAAAAACTGCACCACTCCTCACACTGGCCCTGAAAAACTGCACCACTCCTCACACTGGCCCTGAAAAACTGCACCACTCCTCACACTGGCCCTGAAAAACTGCACCACTCCTCACACTGGCCCTGAAAAACTGCACCACTCCTCACAAAAACTGCACCACTCCTCACACTGGCCCTGAAAAACTGCACCACTCCTCACACAGGCCCTGAAAAACTGCACCACTCCTCACACTGGCCCTGAAAAACTGCACCACTCCTCACACTGGCCCTGAAAAACTGCACTGCTCCTCACACTGGCCCTGAAAAACTGCACCACTCCTCACACTGGCCCTGAAAAACTGCACTGCTCCTCACACTGGCCCTGAAAAAACTGCACCCTCCTCTCACACTGGCCCTGAAAAAACTGCACCACTCCTCACACTGGCCCTGAAAAACTGCACCACTCCTCACACTGGCCCTGAAAAACTGCACCACTGCTCACACTGGCCCTGAAAAACTGCACTACTCCTCACACTGGCCCTGAAAAACTGCATCACTCCTCACAGTGGCCCTGAAAAACTGCACCACTCCTCACACTGGCCCTGAAAAACTGCACCACTCCTCACACAGGCCCTGAAAAACTGCACCACTCCTCACACAGGCCCTGAAAAACTGCACCACTCCTCACACAGGCCCTGAAAAACTGCGCCACTCCTCACACTGACCTTGATTCAAAAACCTCTCAAGTCAAAATCCACTCAGCGCTGCCGCCCGTTTCCTCCAGATAAGGGACAGGAACTAGATTCAGTTCTTGGGAGGAAACAGAATATCTCTGTCATGTGCTACAGAAAGGAGTAATAAGTTTCCAAAATAGCCATTCAGATTTGAGTTGAATCCACTCGTCCATCAGCACACTCTCCCCAGCCACACACACACAGCAAACAAGCGCCCTCTGGAAGACGTGTGTGTACATGATTTGATGAGCTCGCTGTGGGAAACATCAAACCCTCCCTCTCAGGTTTCAGGGACAGGTTAAGCCTCTGTGTGCCCACAGCAGCACCACTGCCTCCCCTGCGCATCATAACCTCTGCTGCAGACAAACACAATACATGACCATATCTTTCACGTCCATTTCGCTAACGTACGCTGTCAGTCAAGAGATTTTAGTACAATTAAACTATTCAAGCATTTAGTGATGAAAAAAAAGAGGTGCAAACACTTTTCCATGGCAAAGTGTATCCAAATCTTCGATTTTATCAGAATAACCATCTTTTCCAAGAATGACTACTGGGCATAATCCCGATATTTTTCCTATAAAGGATAGTTATATGGTTCTGAGGGTTTACACCTAACTCTACAATGGCAGTTCCCAAAGATGCCATGCACTTGCGAGTTGCTTTTTTCCTTATTTCTCTGTTCAGTTTATCCCAAACTATCTTGGTTTTGTATCCATTGGAAAATGGAAGTACTTAATTGAACCGTTCATGAAATTTCTTCTTAAAAATTTAATTAAATATTCAATCAATACAGGAGTCACCCAAAAAGAGATGGTGAACGGCTTACATTACTAATTTCCAGCAATTAGCTAACCCAAACAGTTTCATCAGTAATTACCCATTCCAAATTGTGCATACTTGTTCCGTAGTATGTGTATATTAAGTGAAGATCCAAGTAGATATCCCCTCAACATGTTTAGTCAGTATTTGCTCAAATCGTTGTTCAAATATGTGTTGCGCTTCCCCACTGACACCTGTCCTGTTTACTTCAAAACCAGCCCATCACACTGACTGGCTGTGTGTTTAAGCGATAGGTCTGTTTTAACCGCACACCTGTGATTTGAGTCTGGTTGATCACAAAGATAAGAGGCAGATGGTGTTGGAAAGACGAGAAGCCGCCGTCAGACAGAGGTGTAATCCTGCAGGTGGGGGCTCGGTCACTCCGAGAGCAAAGAGCTTTTAGAAATTTGAGATGCACAAAAGTATTTGAATTCCTGGAGAGTAGCGCATCTTGACTATGAGGCTGTCACAGAGGTACAACAGCGTGTGCACTGAACAAGGAAGGGGGTATCTGTTGAATCCCAGGGCAAAAAGACAGGAAATATAGACTGAAATAAATGTAGCACTGCATAAACACCCCCCACCACCCCCATTTTTCAACATTGCGACGTAAACATTTCCTGGGTTTTCTCAAAAATATATATTTTGTTCATTTGACTGAGGATATTGTAGTTAAGAGTACATTCTCCAGTACAATGGGGGAAAAACCTAAAAAGCCACATTTTTTGTTTATCCAAGCATGAGGAGCTTTGACAAGCCCACTAACGGGCGCTGTAATGTGGCTAATTATTTTTCCAACTAGACTGCTAACCTGCATTTGCAAAGATGCGCAGAACATCAGCAGAATGCAAGGGATTATCAATGAAAACAGCAACAGACAGTTAGGCCTATGTTAATGCACAGAGATCATTTAAACCAGGCGTGGGAAATTCCAGTCCCGAAGGGGCAGAGTGTATACAGGTTTTAGTCTCCACTAATTACCCGGACTAAATCAGCTAAATAATGCTACAAGCAAACGTGAGTTCACTCAGATTAGCTCATCGTAAAATGTTTCATTTAGGGGCACAAGAACAGTCTTTGGTGATCATTAAAGAGCTTTTCAAGAAATGAAGCTGAAATGTAAGACTTCAGAAATGGTTTGGCTGATTAAACCAACTTATTAAGTAATTACAGGCCAGGGGTTGGCACGCGAGCCTGGAAAAAATACGGCCCTAGTTGCCCCTTTCAGCATTTAGACCATTCGGGAGCTGAAGGCACAGTGCAGCACATAAAAACAGCTTTCAGTCGGCCATATAAAAAATTTAGTCGCTCAGCAATCTTCACATTTCAATTTTCTGGGGCGGGTGGGAGGTTTTTTATCTTTTATTTTATTAAAATAAGAGTTTGAGATACAAATAGCACCGTAAATCCAAATCACAAGAACTTGCCTTAACATGAATGAAATCTCCCTAACCCAAGTGTGGCGCAGTTATTGAAAGCCGAACAGATCGTCTGCTGCATTGACAATTTGGAGCATTTTTCTAACTTTCTTTTTGGTGCAATTTAAACAAATTTTTTTCCAAATAAAAAATAGTTTGAATCGGAGGTAGGAGGGTTTTTCTGAGGCAGATGGGGATGTGGCCGTCGCGCACAGTGAGCTCAAACTCTTTGTTCTCAAACACTGTGTTTCCCAGCTCTCATGTGCTCACACACTGCACTGCAGATTGAGAAACGTCTCAGACCAGCAGGAACTCCGACAAGTCAGATCAGATCCCCTTCACCTCCCCGGAGAAAATAATCCCCGATGCGCCATGGCGGCCCAGCATGCTATGCTATCACATTCTTTCCCTGGCCTCAGCAGCGCGGCTGGGTCACAGCATGTCCAACACGCGCGGAACGATTGCCTGCCCTGCCCACTGAGCTACTGAGCATGCTCAGAACACAGCAAGGCCCACACAGGTACGTGCCGTCATAAGACAAGAGGGAGAGCATGGGAAAGGGAGAGAGAGAGAGAGAGAGAGAGAGAGAGAGAGAGAGAGAAATGTACAGAATGAGACAGGGAAAACAAGAAAGATGGAAAATTAGAGAGACAGAGAGAAAGAACTGGAGAAAATCACTTTTTGCGGAGCGATAAAAAGAGGTTGCCCGTTGTAAGAGCATTTATCCTGCGACCTTTGACCCAGGTGAAGCTAACATGGTGGATGCACAACTAGACATTGGTAAAATCATTCCTTAAGTTTGAAGCCATTATGCCAAGCGGTTGCTGAGATCTCGTCCGCACAACAGAGCGTGACGCTAACACCAACGCTAACGCTGACGCAGAGGGGAAACCAGGGTAAACCATACAGGTATGCCCTTCGGGTGACCTAATGAGAGCATGAGAGAGGAAGAGAAAGAGAGAAACAGACAGAGCGAGAGAGGGGCAATCTGAAATACTGATGCAACAATCTGACTTCTTCAGTCCGGATACTAATACTGATACCTGAGCTTTGGGTAATGGCCGATACAGAGAATTGATCTGATATCAGCGTTTTATAAGCTGTGACCCTTACTGTGTGGATGAGACTGGGATCATTCTTTTATGAGTAAGACTACATCAGGTTTGACTTAAACAGTGCTTTCCTAACTTTGTAAAACAAATTGTGAAAAATGAATGCACAGATATAAATGTACTGAATTGTTGTTCATTAAAATAATGGTATCTGATACCCGATCCAGCTACATGAGTCAGTATCGGAGCGATGTCACTATCGGTATCAGCGCATCTTTTATTAAACAGATGCAGAGTTAGAAAGAAAGAGAAAGAATGAAAGTGAGAGAGCAAGACAGAAATAAATAGAGACCGTATGACATAGTGACAGAGATGAAAACTGAAACGAAAGAGAGCGATGTTCAGCACTTCTGTGACTTGGCAAATGTTATTTTAAAAGTGAACAGGAAAGACAAATATACAACAGAGTGAGGGCACAGAAAGAGGAAATTCTTCTCCGTTAGTCTCACAATAATGAATTTAAATAAAAATACAGCCAAGCTCCATAAATAAGCCAAGCGTAGTGAGCATTTGACCAATAATAGGTCAACACCAATAAAAAGAAAACCAACTTGTCACACCAGGCATTTACTTCGGCATTATAAATCCAAGTGAGAACACTGATGTCATGGAGCAGAGTAAATCCATCACAAACAGGCTACACAGTACACATTTGGGTCATATAATACATACATTCTTATCAGAAATTATGTATGTAAATATTTTATCTTCTGTATACCTATCATTTTTTGCTGAAGAACTTCAGATAAAGTGTTTCATTTAATGGCACAACAGCACAAGCCCACACTCATAGCCTCGGCATTACAAACATTAACAAACTGAAGTTTTACTATACCACAAATACATTTTACAATATTGCTCCATACTCTGCAGTAGCTTCTGCATATTACTTCACTGCAAGACCCCATCACAGGAGTAAAAAACATCAGATTATCTCGACCCCTAAAACCTACGGACCTAAATATAGGTTCGTGAAATGCAGCTGCTTTATTGAAACCTGTGGTATTTTTGGCCCATTTTAAATTGTAGAGATTTCAAGGCTTCCAAAGATCCCAAATACTGTATGTCCTTGTGAATTGCAGGGAATTAAATATAAAATGGTGCACATGATCTAGATATCTTCTATTTGATGTACTGCTGCAGTCATAAAAACTGGGCATCTTGGTTTTGAACACAAATATAACTAGACGACACTCAGTAGAGCACATACGTCCACCATGTCATATGTCTGTTCTTTTGGTGACAGAATATGTGCCGGATCACTTCCGAAATTAAATCAACTCTTCCTTGGACTACCACCTATCATCTTGCCAAACTTTGTGCCAAACCGTTCATAACTTTTTGAAAAATCACAAAGACCGGCATTAGACAGATAAGATCTAATTCTTCTGGATCTAGAATCAAGAATATACTCCGGATCACTTCCAAAACTGACGCAACTCATCCTTGGACAACCACCTACCATCCAACCAAATTTTTTGCCAAAATATTTGTAACTTTAGGAGTTATCCTGTTAACAGACAGACAAACAAAACAGTGTTGCCAGGCAGAACAAACTACACCCGGTAGCACTTAATTTTAGTGCTTTAGCTTCTGATTCAGTCTTATCATGATTTTGACCTGCCCGGTGACCCTGAACTTGACCCGATAACCTCCAAAATTTATAGGAGTCTATTCTGGACTAATGCCCACCTATCTTGAAAGTTTCTTGAAGATTGGTGGGGCCGTTTTTCTGTAATGTTGACAGCAAAGAAACAAATTAAGCGCACCAAAAACAATACCTCACCCTCCGGACTCTGTCCCGGGCGAGGTCACAAACATACCCTCCTTTGTGGAGGTACATATAAGTGTGATGTGCCTTCAGCGAAGCACTGCAACCAGCAGATACAGAATATGTATGTGACATTGTTTACAATATGGTAAAAAAATGATTTTTCTAGCTTTGAACATGCTTAGGGAGAAATTCAAGAGAAAAATCAGAGATTCAGAGATTAACCACAGTGGGAATCCTCACAGGATCCTTGGGGATTCATGCAGGATCCTTGTAGGATCCTGCAGGAATCCTGCAAGGACAGGATCTTTCCACAGTCCTTCAAGGATCCTTCAAGAAACCTTCAAGGATCTGGAAAAGCAAGGATCCTTGCAGGATCTTAAAAAATAAATGAGGATCCTGGTAGGATCTTGCAAAAATTCTTCAAGATCCTTGAAGACAAAGATCCTTGTGGTCTTCCTGGTGTGAATCCTTGCGTGGATCCTGTAAGGGAGTCTGACAGGATCCTTGAGGATCCCCAGCAAAATCCTTGGTGATCCTTAAGGATACTGGCAATATCCTAAGGGATCCTTCTTATTTTCTTATAATATAGCACACCCCTAATTGATGTCTGCCTCGAATTACTGCTTGGCATACTTGGATCCCAAAGGATTTTGCCAAGATCCTTAAGAAACCCTAAAGATTTAGCCAGGATCCTTGATGATCCTCAAGGATTTTAATAGGGTCCTCTAGGATCCTGTCACCAGATCATTCGGGATCCTTAAGGATCTTGGAGGACTTTGTCAGAGGATCCTTCAGGGTCCTGAAGGATCTTTACAAGGATCCTGTCAGAATTCCTCACTTGCAAGGATTCTCACCAGTGTAACAGGCCAACCAGCATATTCTTTTTTTCCAAATGTATCAACAATATATCCAAATGTAACAACAGCTGGCTCCCTGCCGGAAGTTAACTCCTTAAAGGAATCCTCCCAGTCACATTATATCCCCGAAGTTCAGGTGCATTTTGCCCCAGCCTTGACCCCTCCCCCCCATCTCCACCATGTATATTTAAGGCTTTTAAGCATATAAGATGACATACAAAAAGCCTATTGCATTTTGCTCTCCAAGCCACAACACAGGCCGCAACTTGAAACAACCAGCAAAGGTGGGCCCACTTTCATGTCCTACAGACTAAACCAATGGTGCAGGTGTTGTTTATACCATTAGAAGAAAGGAAGGTATCTCATCACAAAGGAACTCCTAGTGAGACTTAAGGCATCACCAGAGCAGAGACAGACTGGGTTTGGGACCATCACAAAAGACTGAAGAGACTACGGCTGGCTGAACAGACAGCAAACACAAATATCCCACTCACACAACCATCACTGAAGACCAGCTAGAATTTTAGGCTGGTTTAAGATGTTCCAAGCAGTGATCTCTGCACCTTTATATGAATGTAGCAGGTCTGTGGCTGGTTATAGCTGGTCTCTTACATGCATAAAGGTGGAGAAAGCTGGTTAAACTGAGAGTGTAAGAAGGTGTTAGTTAGTGAAAAACTGGTTTATCAGCTGAAACTACCAATAACAGCTTAACCATTTAAAGCCTGACGTTTCTGCTGGGATTGTGCAGAACAATACACCTGGATGGACTCTTCATATTGAACAGGACCAGTTCTTAAAGACAGGTTTGAGATCTATGTCTTTACCAGCTGAAGGTTGGTACCAACGGCTCCAATGGTCATTTGCATCTTTTCAAAGAAACAGATAGGTAATGCAAATAAACAAATCCAGCTCTCCGACAAAATGGGGAGGAAGATGGTGCCAGTGTGCTCGGCCTGCCGTCTTCCAGCTCTACAGTGTTTTTTGCTTGCTATTACATTACTTTGTTTTCTCTGCCAAGATGCTTCTGCTTTGCTGGTATATGATCGCCAAACCCTTTTTGGGCTGGGCTGCACGACAAGCGGGGCCAGGCCCCTGTAAACGCGAATGTCGCTGAGTGAGTGACTGAATGATCAAGTTCGACGATTGGCTGGCCGGCGGGGAAGATGTTCAGTGATTGGTCAGCCGGCGGAGAAGAACTTCAACGATTGGTTGGTCAACGATTGGTTGGCCGGCGGGGAAGAAATTCAGTGATTGGTCGGCCGGCGGAGAACAACTATAACGATTGGTTGGCCAGCTGGCCGGGCGTTCACGTCACTTGTATTTACTGGTCTGTGTATTTGCATTATAAATACATGGGTCTCGGAATCTCAGTTTTCAGACACTGCTGCAGAAACTGAATACTTTGCTGCTGTTGGATATTGGATTTGACAGATTGCAGCAGAAATGGAAATTAAAAAGTGGAATTGAACACGCCACACACATTTATGTGTGTGACTATCCCGTCCGTTCTTGTTTTGTTCTTTCAGATCAGTTGGTAACGTTAACGTTAAACATCCCTCAGTCCAACATAGGAACTTACACAATGTTAGGAAAAATTGATAAATACTATTACTATGACTATAGCTGGACTATTTACGTACATGGTGGAAGTGGCGCCGGCACTATTATGTTTCAGCATTTTCAAGAATACCAGTATGATGCCCCAACTGGTTTCCAAATTAACTTATTCCCTTGCACGTTCCTGAGTTGGTTTGCTTGAACGTAAGCAGTGGTAGTGGCCGCTTTGATTGTATCTATGAGAGCGACTTTAACCGACACCAATAAAAACAATACATTTAAGAAAATATAAAGGTAAAAAGATCACGCCAAGCTGGATGCGACACCCCGTGATTGAGGTAGCTACTTCTCGACCAGCATTTGAATCCAGTCTAGCAATAAACTGCAATAATCAGGCAAATGTACTGTTCAAGTAAATCTCATTTTTGTACATATAGAGTGTTCACAATGTCCAATTTTTGACGCCAATGAATGCTTCGTGGCAATATTAGTCGCCATATTACAAAAATAATGCGCATTTTCTTCTAATGAACAGCAAAAGGTGGATTAAATATTAGGCTACTTTTGTGGTTGCATATGCTGCACTTGCCCTATAGCTAGCATCCCGGTCTTTTAAAAAGTTCCATTCGATTTTGTTGCATTAGGAGCACAATCCGACCATTATTAGGCTAAAATCTTTCACACTAGATTGCTTCGGTTTGTTTCAGTCCTCCATGCTTGTTTTCTCTGATACCGGTTGCGAGATTCCAGAGATAGAGGAATGTAACATAACACATCGTACCAATCTAGTGTGAAAGAATCATAACAATGGTCGGAATGTGTTTTTAATTTTCCTATTCAATCTCGCAACCGAGACGACAGTTAACAAGCATCAAGGACAGTATCGGTTGCGAGATTGAATAGGGAAATTAAAAACACATTCCGACCATTCAGTTTCTTTTTAGTACTTTGAATTCTCTTTTAAATCTTTGTGACCACACAGGTGCGGTATATTCATGTAAACTGAGAAGATTTTCTTAGGTTTTTTTTATTGACAAGATTTCTGCTATCAGGTCTTCTCTTTTGTCATCTTCATCAGATCTTGCCGTTTCCCCCATTTGCGGGTTGTTTTTGAGAGTTTTGAGCAAATGTCTCTCTCAGCTTTATCTGATATAGTCCAACACCTTAGGCCTTCTTACTGTCCCCTTGACAGCATTCCACCTCGTCTTTTTAAGGAGTTTTTCCATAGCATCGGGCCCTGTGTTATGGATCGGATAAATTGTTCTTTGATGTCTGGCCGTGTTCCAGCTGCCTTGAAACATGCAGCGGTCTGGCCCCTCATCAAAAAACATAACCTTGACCCTACGGTTTTGTCTAATTTTAGGCCCATCTCCAAGCTTCCTTTTCTCTCAAAGGTCTTGAAGAAGGTAGTATATGAACAGCTGCAGTCTTACATTGATCTGAATGGAATTTCTGAGAAATTCCAGTCTGGTTTCAAATCACGCCATAGCACAGAAACAGCACTTTTAAGAATTTTAAACAACCTTCTTTTAACTGCTGACTCTGGTAACTCTGCTGTCCTGGTCCTCCTGGACTTGACAGCCACCTTTGATACAGTGGATCATAATATTCTCCTGTCGCGCTTAAATAGGTGTGTGGGCATTAGGGGCATGGTCCTCAAGTGGTTTCAATCTTACCTCTCAGACAGGAGCTTCTCTGTCCAGCTGGGCCAGTATTCTTCAGACACATCCCCCCTGAGCTGTGGGGTGCCTCAGGGTTCCATTTTGGGCCCCCTCCTTTTTTCACTATATATGTTGCCTCTGGGGTCAATTTTTAGAAAGCACAATGTCTCGTTTCACTGTTTTGCAGATAATGTACAAATCTATTTGCCCTTGAAAACAAATGACCGAGCCTCAGTTCAGGTTTTACTAGACTGCCTCACAGATATTCGGTCTTTGATGGAAGTGAACTTTCTCTCTATGAACAAAAATAAAACTGAGATCATCTTATGTAGCAAACATAACCTTTTGGATGGCAACGACAGTGCCATTGGCACCCTTGAGTCCTACTGTCCTTTTGCAAGGAACCTTGGTGTAATTTTTGATGGGGACTTCAGGTTCGATAAGCAGATCAGCTCTGTGGTCAAAACGAGTTTCTTTCAGTTAAGACTCACCTGTTGACAGGAAAGAAATGGCGTGATCATATTTCTCCTGTCCTTGCATCTCTGCACTGGCTTCCTTTTAATTTTAGGATCCAGTTTAAAGTTTTATTATTTGTTTTTAAATGTTTAAGTGTCATTGCATGGATAGACCATGCAAAGGGTGATAACCCGGGGTCAGCTGATATTGCCAATATTTGGTACACATATGTGCTTTACCAAGTTATGAATGAACCTACAATATGAGTGTCATCCATTTGGTTTTGTAGTAGTAATCACCAAAAAATGAATTTTGATGGATTCTGGACCATTTTTGAAGGATTTTCAAGGGGTTAATTTGGGACATAATCTACATCAGGGGTGTCCAATCTTATCCAGAAAGGGCCGGTGTGGGTGCTGGTTTTTATTAGAGCCCAACACTAACACACCTGATTCTACCCACCAAGGTCCTGATTGAAACCCCTGATTAGTTAATTAGTGGAATCAGGTGCAGTAGCACTGCTGGCTAGGACAAAAACCTGCACCCACACCGGCCCTTTACGGATAAGATTGGACACCCCTGCTCTACATAAAACGGCTGAACTTTCAACATTGCTCCTTTGATAGGCCATCCTATGGGCAACATTCACACAAACTGCCAAGAATAATCAAAAAATATTTCCAAATGTGCCAGTTATGTGTTGACATATTTCCCCCACCCCAAAATTTGGAATTGTGTGTAGGCCTATTCGACAGCTTATAAGTCATCTGCCACAGGGGTAGAAACTACGGATCATGGTGCAAATGGTGGCTAATTACTTGCTCCTTTATAATCAGAAATAAAAAAACTGGCCGCTCAACTCAATACTTTGTACTAGCACCAGAAATGAGGAGAATATTTTATTGTTTTGTAGTGCTGCCACCGATATGCTGTATCTGGAACTACAAACCTGTACACTAAACAAGTAACACTACCAATGTTATTTTGCCTGCCCTGGCCTTATCCATTCAATTATAATGCCAACACACGAAAACTAAGGGTTTTCTACCATAAATATGGCCGTTTCCCTGGGAAAGGGACATGTCAGGCATTTTTCCATGCACAATCCAATATTCCATAAATCTTTCACATGGCAAAGACTGTCTTTGACTAATTACTTTCTGCATGAACAGATTGGCAACAACCCAATATAGACCTGAACACTTCGTTTCTGCTTGTTTCAAACTTTAGGTCTTGTCAAAATAGAGTCTAGGGAGTCCAGTAATGAGGCAGTCTCGGATTTAACCATGTTAGCAGGAGTGGTGCCACCATCTATTACCCAGCAGTTCAAGAATGACTGGCCGTGAATGGCAGCAACTACCAGACCGCCAGAGAAGCCAGCATTAAGAAGAACAAAAAGACAAAACAACCTGTTGAAATTTATCTGTTTTTCAAAATATTTAGGATCAAATAAAGCAGTGTTGGGCCCAACAGGTCCTGTAACTCCACAAGAAAAGATGATGCTAGTATGCCCAGGTTCAGCCAATAATCATGATAATGGTACCATAGACAATCACAGCAAAAATGAACAAAACTTTACTAGACAACTGAAGTATCCAGATTGTCAGCAATATGATACATGATACAGAATCCATGTGAACTCTTTCAGAACTACTAAGAGTTCACAGATCCACCTGTTCGATGACCTTTGCCTGCAGTTGCGATCTTGTTGTCATGGAGGAGGCTAACAGGTGCTGGTCATCTAAAGGAGTATCAGTATTATCCTTGGTCAAGTGGCCACACTTCTGTTGGACAGAGATGGCAGAAGTACCTTGAAGCCTGCTTGGTAGTTAGCCAGTCCTCTTTCACAAAACGGGCTTTGATTTTCTTAGCCACTGCCCCAGGGTTTTCCTTCCTTGCAGTGTCTACTCCTCTCATAGACCTTGTGGTTGATCAGGCTACTTTGTGCCTATGGGATAACAATGTGGCTGCATCAATGCACTGACGTGGCCGACGACTTGAATGGTGGAAGGGGTGCTGGCACTTCCGCAACGGCTTCCAGTCAAGGCCAAGCTTGTATCTATGTGCTGCACAGATAGTGATGTCCTTGTCAACAGCATGGAATAGCCCAGCACACAGTGCAATGTCATCACACTCCTTCTCCTGTGGCAGTCGTGAGCCCTTCTCTCCATGTTCTCCTCTAAGAGGAACTTTTAGCCCCGAACGATGGCTTTGAATCGACTTGTCACACTTTCTCAAAGCAATACAATTGGATATTTCTTCATTACAACGCATGCAATGGCAGGAGAGACATTGAAAAACCCGCATTTTATTGCATAGTGACCTGGGATTCATCACTCCCAGCAGCCACGGCTGCCATTTTGAAACTATTTGTTTGGACTTGTCAAGTGTCAATAACAGGGCTCTAGGACTCTTCTTCCCCGGAGTTTTTGTCCCTGAATTTTTCATCCCCAGACTTTTTGTCCCCGGACTTTGCATCCCCTAGGATTTTTTGTCCGCGGACTCTTCGTTCCTGTGGACTTATCGTCCCCATAAACTTTTCATCCCTGGATGGTTCATCCCCAATAATGCTTTGCCCTCTTCCTGCATTATAGCACTATCTCTATCCCTATCTCGAACCCTAACCCTGTCCATCGTCCGTTCGTCCATCCGTCTGTCAGCAACGGTGGCACAATTTTTTATCATTGGGGACGAAAAATCTGTGAGTCCTGTAACCCAATGGGAGGGGCAGTCCAACACTGCTGCTGCCGTGGAGCCAGTTGAGAAGCGGGCGTGAGGTGGTGGTGGGGCAGTTTAGATGGGGGGTGACCTCGAATGCCTCTTTATGGGCTAGCAGGCATTTTTAAGTAATCTACAATCATAGTCAGCCACAAAACATGGTATTATGGCTTGTGGACAAGTATAAGGACATGGGGTCAATCAAAGTGCTCCATATCAAAACTGAAATGAGCAGCCAGAAATGTTATTTTTTTGAATGATCAAATGACACTTGCTCTTCTGGGAAAACCGTCGCCCAACTCCCTGTGGCAGTTGGGATATTGGCATGTAAATATGGCATTATTTTATGATTTTGAGGGGTTAACCTTTTTTAAGGGATTAATATACCCATAATGCCTTGCAGTATGCAACATTTTATATTTTTTATAGAAAGCCTAGGATGTCTGCTGCAGTTTACCTATAAGCAAAGTCTGTCTTGATTGTCAAGTATTGTGCCAAAAATTGGCAGAGTTTGTCAATTTCATAAAAATTTTGCATTGGAAATGCATTGGAAGGGTTAATTGCCCCTTACCCCTGAACAGAGTGATTATTCACCGAAAGGTTTCACCTGCCCTCATTCTAGGCCAGGACCAGTCTATGGTAGGAATTTGAAGAAAATCCATTGACCTCACAGGTTATCACTTTTTGCAGATTTTGCATGGTCTATCCATGCAATGACACTTAAATGGCTTGGTGCCATCTTATTAATCAGAGCTTTTATAGCCTCACACTACTGGCAGGGGACTTATGTCATCAAACCAGCTGCTTCTGACAGTACCTATAGGTCTAGGCTCTCTACTTGTGGAGATAGAGCCTTTTCAGTGGTGGCCCCCAAGCTGCGGACCAGCCTACCGTATCAGGTTAGAGCTGCACAGTCTCTTGAGCACTTTAAAACACTGCTGAAAACTCATCTCTTGTCATTGGCGTTCAGTCCCAGCTAGACAAGTGACCTTGGCTTTTTACTTTCTTTGTTTTATTCTTTTACATTTTACTTATTTTATTCTTTTACCATAATCTAATTGTTCCTTTTATTGTTTTTATTTATTTATTTTATATGTGTATGGTGATTATTTTCTATCTTAATTACTGTACAACACTTTGGTCAACTGAGGTTGTTTTAAATGTGCTATATAAATTAACTTTGATTGATTGATTGATTGATTGATTGATTGACAATTGAATGCATTCAAATGCGCTGAGATTAGTGCTGGCCAGACCCATATTTCGGTACGCTCTCATTTCGTCTTTGTGGTAATCAGTCCAGTATCATGGAGTGGTCTGGAGAGAAAATATCGAAGAATTAAAATATGCGAACAGGAATTGTTAATTCTGCATGAAACCGAACCACTTACTTACTGGAGCAAAGAATCAACAAGTTCAAAGGACCAACTAACATTCCGCATCACCCTTGGCTGCAAGAGTCGGGGAACGGTTGTAAGGTGCATACGTTCTCAATGTTGTTATCATTATGTAAATTGACTCAAACAGTTAAAGACCATTGTTTGCAGTTCCCTCATTGGCAGAAACTATGTGAACAAAGATTCAGACCCACTCTGCTCATTCTGTCAGCACGCTGCAGTGTACACCGGCTTTTGAAGCATTACCACAGATATCCAGCCCTATATCGTCTGACTTGCACAGTTACAATAATTCAACAATCACCATGGCAACGACTGCAACAAAAAGTAATAGTAAGTGACATCTCTGGAGAAGGACGAAATCCCGCCTCTTTATCAAACTGAAGAAACCCTGGCTGGACGGCACGTTTAGCTCGGCTGAAATTACCTCGGTGCGTTTAGAGTATGTCGAGGCCTGATCTCGCAGTAACACAAACACCGTAGATCTTAACATTTGCAGAGGTATTGCACACAATATGCTCAGATCTTTTTTGTGGAAGCTACTGAAGGCAATGAAAATGCAAAATTCCACATGCTTTGACATCCATTTTTCTAAACAGAAATGACTTGCCGTTTTGCCAAGATTGGTCTCTAGAGATTGTTCCGGATCGCGATAATTTCTGAAGTCTATTCTTATACATTTAGATGCAGTAAACTGTCACCTTTTCTGGCATCAAATCCATTTTAAATTCTTTTCTGGACTGCTCTCCCTATGTCAGAAATAATTGTATATTTCTGTTCCCGCAATGCCTCAGGGCTCATATTTTGAACTTATTCAAAAGCAATGTCAATAAAATGATTACTCTCCAAACTCCCATCATAAGGTCAACTGTACAGTAAGCTAATGATCTCTAAGTAACTGTTGCACTCAAACAAGCACGAGTGTGCAGTCCAGAAATGGACAATATTATACTGTTTAGTAAAACCGGAGCACAGTTAGCCTTGGGTATACCACCAAAATGACAAAACCTTTAACAATTGATAAATCAAACAAACCATTTATAACACACTTTCAGTGAACCAAGTTACAACACCAAGTGCCTTAAGTGGGATCCACACACCAAAGTAAATAAATAGTAAGACATGAGGGAAGAGCAAGATTGGGAATGATACAGAACAATAATAAAATGCAATAAAAAGCAACAGAAAATTAATGTAAAAATAATAACAATAAGAACTAGATAACTCGGTCGCCACAGGGACCAAGTCGTGTATCTCCCCGATCCCCAAATTTCAGACAAAGTGGCCTCAGGCAGCCATATTGGACGTCCAAAATTACCAAAAACCAGTCTTGAGCATTGTCAAATAAATACCTTCACCTGTGCAAAATTAGAAAAAATTCCTGTAATAACTGTCGCCTCCAGAGCCCGGAGCAGAAAATCTCTGCGGGCCGGCGGTAGCGGCGGCCCCGGAGCTAAACCATTATATCTCCCGACTATCGTCGCCGGGGAGATACAATTATCATCATCATCATCATGAAAAAACACAACTGAAAAGACACCTTTCCAAATTATGTTTACCGGAGTTTATGTATCTAAATAACCTTAAATCCTCTGGGAGACTGTTCCAGAGGTGAGGACCAGCAACACTAAACACTGCCTCTCAGTAAACCATGATCTTCACCAAAGGGACAACAGAAATGTCTGTGCCAGAGAACCTGAGGGGCTTCCATGGCTCATAGCTGGTAAACATCTCTACCATATAGTCAGACGCAAGGTCATGTAGTTCTAAATAACAGATGAAGTACTGTAACTTTAAGACTGGTATAATGTGTACTCTGCTCCTGGTCTTAATCAGTACCTGAGCTGCGGCATTTTAATTTGTCGCACGGTGTTAATGAATTTTGGGGAGACCAGAGAGGAGGGCATTATTGTAATGCAACCGACTGGTGATAAAAGCATGCACTAAAACTTCAGGGACTTTTTTATACAAAAAAAACACATTGGCCATATTAAGTAATTAATTATTGATGTTGATTTAAGAATCACTTTGGCTATATTAAACAGATGGTAAAAGGCTGCCTATGTTACCTTTATGTCTGATTTAAAACCCAGATCTGAATCTAAAATGACTTCAAGGTTTTTAACCTCAGGTTTTGTCTGTTGAACCATATGGCCCACATGTGACCCTCCAGCACCAAACCAGTCGGAAATCGCAAGGCCGTATTTTTAGATACAGCCGTGTATACATTGCATGTGGTGAAACTGTCGACGCGGTTCAGCCTGATGCCAATACTTCCGTTATACAGCATGGAGGCAGAAATTGCACATCATCTTAATTTAAATGAGCCAGATTCCTCAAATTTATTGGATTTACTTGCCGAATATGTCTCAGAGGCTTGGTAAGATGACAAAGAAAGTGTCCGCTCGGATTCTGACGGCGATGAGGCCAGTAGTGAGGATGAATTTGATCCAACCGAGACCACGTTCGAATCAGTCATGAAAAATGACGCTGCTGAGGAATACGTGACGAATGACACAGACAGTATTGAGCGAGCTGAATGGGAAAAAGCCACAAAATTCAGGTGAGTTGTTTACAGAAATGTTCTAGACGCATAGCCAGTCAATTTGTTCAGTTTGTCGCAGATGTATACAACGCAGAAAGGATTCTGATCGCTGCGTTAAAAAATGTAAACATCGCATCTTTCTGCTCAGCTGATTCATCAGGCTAATCTAGGCCTAGGTCATGTAGCTACGACTACGGTGTTGTTGAAGTTTAATTTAGGGGCCTATGTTTCATTTTTGTGCTATAGGCCTATGCTATAGTATTTTTTTTCTCTGTAAAACAAGAAAATGAGTTTAATATTAAAAAAGGTTAAAAATTTCAAAGTGAGTGTAAAGTATGTTCCAGATGGAGTATTGTCATGAAATTTGGTGTAAATACAGGGTTTACTGTGACAAACGTGCAATAAAATTCATGTTGATGGCTTTAATATAAATACATGTTGCTAAGGACTTAATTTTGGGAATTTCAAAGCCTTTTTTCTCAAGTTTTTGATTTTTCAAAGGACCCAAATTTAAAAACTTCTTTTGCTCATTTCTCGGCCAATTTTAATTCTGTGATAACAAATTATTTATCATTGGAAAGCTTATTAAATGCCCTTTCAGATGAGCCCAAAAAACTCATATTTGAAAAACTGACCCATGTGACTGGTTTGGTGCTGGAGGGTCACATATGTGATAGGAGCACCTCCCTGCTTTGCTTGCGACCAGTGATCAAAATATCAGTTTTATCTTCAGTGAGTTAAAGAAAATTGATACTCATCCTATCATTATTGACCAAAAGGCAGGCAGTCAATGAGAGGAGGACATTTGGATTACTTGGCCCCATTGATAGATATAGTCGAGCGTCATCAGCGTACCAGAGGAAATTTACTCCACATTGTGGGATGACATAAGCTGAAGGGAACAGACGGAGAGAAAAGGACAGACCCAAGATTGCTACCCCGCAGAATTCCAAAGTTGACACCATGATTATCAGAAAATTAATCATTTAAAAACACTGCAGAACATCTAACACACATGTATTAATGAAACCAGTTGATGACACCGAACAACACCTTTGTAGACATCCAGACAGTCGGGAATACAAATCCCGAAACACTGGCAACAACAACTTTGGCCACTAAACTGCAGGCACTTCTGGCCCAGGGGAAACGCTAAGACTACAAAGTTTGTATTTCACCACCACTGTGCAATATCAAAGGCTTGATCCAGTAGGAGCAGAGGAAAGTGAGTTGTATGATGTAGAATACATCAGTTTGGACAGAAAACTAAAGCTGAAACACACCACTAATCAATCATCTTTCTCCGCTGAATTAAAACGGCTCAGTATCTTTGAGGGCAGCTGCATCAAGTCTAATGAATAATGAACAAGATCAGTGTGCCGCAGCAGAACAGATAATGCACTCAGTCAGGGTTCAAATCAGCGTCTTGAGCTGTGTGTGTGTGTGTGTGTGTGTGTGTGTGTTAGAGAGGGCGGGGGGCATCATTTGCCTTAGTCACCCGCACTCAAACACTCATTCTGCCGAGACAATTTGTTCAAGGCATTCAGCGTCCTGATTTGAACCGATATAACCCGACTGGAAATCAGTAACTCATTCAGGGAGATGGAAGCTTCTGGAAATCATGTGAAAATTGACTGTTAATATTTGAGAAATTAGTATTTGCACTTTTTTCATCAATCTGATCTTCAAAAAATGGAGCTCAAAACTGACCCTTGAAAATGGATAAATAACAACAAGGCCAGCATTGAAACTTTAATAATTGCTGCAGTGCAAATTCAGTACACAGAGGGTTAAACCTCAAGGCTGTGATTACTAGATAATGTGCACATCATATTGGCTTTAAATCTAAATCAATCCTCTCAGGGTGAATACATTTCATCCAATGTTAGCTTGCGATCTGTTTGACAAAATGAGGAAAAAAGGATCCCCACAACAAGCCAAAGAGCCCCAAAACCTCTTTTATATATTGTTGTCTTCTATAAATTGGACCGGTCCACACATTTGTGTCCGATGAAAGGTAATCTCAGATATTTACAGCTGGATTAAGCTTTACAGTGGGAGGATGAGGGGGTCAGGTGGTCTGGCATAAAGTAAGAAAATACAGAACACTTCTGGTACAGTCAAATCACTTTTGAAAGTGAAACACCCCCTTTGATGCATCTTGAGTGATGCGTCAGGCATGTGTCAGTGAATCAGCGAAGAACAAACAAAAAGTAACGTCCAGCATACTAGATAAAATGCAACCAAACTATAGGCCCAATTTAATACAATTTCTAAGTAGATTGTTTTTAAGGCAAAAAAAAAAAAAAAAAAAAAAACAAATATCTCCCCCCACCCCAACCCAGCCGCCCCTCATTGATGTTCACAGACATTTAGGAAGAAAGTAGAAAAGCGAATAACCTCAAAATAGCAAAAGGCGCATCTGCACGACCTGATACAAATGTGTGCAAATTTTCATGGAAAAATATCAAACGGTTTCGGAGTTATGGTCCGGAAATGGTGGGAACGCCGACGCGTACACGCACGCACATGGGAAACCGGACAAAAACAAAATGTCCCCCCTTCCTTGGGGGGGACATAATACTCCACCCACTCCACAAATTTAAAAGGTAGTGGTTGGGGACCTGAGGGGGTGAGAACAGGAGAGCAGGGGGAAGAAGGAAGGATTAGAAGACCATTTATTTATACATCATATTCATGAGGAAACTGTCCACCCTTCCATTATCAAACCCCTTATTCCTGGTCAGGGCCGCAAGGGGATTGGAGCCTTTCCAAGCATGTGATGGGTGAGTATGGACAGTCTGCCAACCAATGGACAACCTACCAATCCACTGTAGGAATCAGGCACCATTCACTCATACACTCACAGCTGAGGGCAGGATGGAGTCTCACATCAGACGGCTCTGCCTGTTTGTGCACTGATGGAGGAGATCACAGTGCCCACATGAAACGCACAAAACAGGGAGAGAAAATGCAGTCTTTGCATTGAAATGCCCCGGGCCGGAATCAAACCCACAACCTTGTTGCTGTGAGGCAACAGACCCATGCAGATCTGGAAAGGAGTGAGGCTTATAAACTCAAAAAAAAAAAAAACCAGAAGAAAAAATATTTAGTTTATCGTATCCCCTTAAACAAATAATGCTGCCAATTATCTTAGAGAGAAGAAAAGCCTTTTCAAAACTAAAAAAAAAAAAGTTTTCCCCTCATTCAGAAAATGGCATATGGATGTAGAATCATGCATTTAAAAAGTGCTCTCTTTGTGCACGCACCACATAAATGTTTGAATCATCTGCAGCCCAACAGGACGACCAGCTGAGAGATGAGAGCATGCGGACATGAAGTCACAGACTGTGGCGTGCACTTTCAGTCAGTCTGCTGAGTTAGATAATGAATGACAGAATCATGATAAAGGTTATGTCTGGTAAAAGAGTCTTGCTTACTTGGCTGTTACAGCTCAAGTTGCCCTTTTCAATATTTGAAACTGTTTGATCTTGTAGTAAAATAGATAATAAATGAATGTAGGAGCTGTGAAAACACATAAATCACGCCATACTTCACACACAAGAGTAAATAAGCACGCCTCTCATCTGCTTTTTCAGCTTGAGTGAAATGGTTCAGGAGCAATTGGGCCTGTAAACCAAGCCTGATGAACAACCACATTGACCCAAAATTAGCCTTCCTCCAGATCATTCAGAAATTCACTGAAGGTATGCCGCCAGTACTATATATCAAGGGCCCAAATGAGAACGCACTCTCAACCACCTTTACAGGATATCCAAAGAACGCAATCAATGACTGATTATAAAAATAATCCAACCTTTAAATCAAGCCACCTCTGAACAGTGAAATGACATACAACGACTTGAGGCATCAACTACTCTCAATAACAGTCAACAGTCAACCATAACAAGCAACAATACTAGCATATTCCAAAAAACCATTAACACCCCCAGATTCTTTGAGTCGGACAACTAAAGTACCAATTTTCAGACCTCACAAAAAATTATGCGTCTTATTTGTGGTTAAAATAATAGAATTAACAGACTATGGATGTCCAAGACAATATTGTTATTGTAACTGTTATTACAGGCAGGCTATCAAGGGTATATTCCTATGATGAGCCAAAGACAGGCTGGGACAGACTCTAGCTCCTTCTGTGACCCAGACCAGGAATATGCAGATCGATGAATGAATGAATGAATGGGTGGATGTTTAAAGTGCCACTAGGCAATAGGTATTCAAACCTCATCACTCCAGCAGGTCAAACACAGTCAGCCCAGAATTCTAAACACACCATTTACTACACTCAGCATAAACACCCAAAGCAGGAGAACAACGGTCATATATTTAGCTAACTACGTTTATGTTTCCGAGCAGGGGAACCGCAGACCAGTATCATTACTTTAAGATGAAGGTTTCTACATTGACTGTGTGAAGGACAGTCTTCAACATGAAGCGGGACGACAGAATAAATGGGGATAACAGCATGGAGTCAATCCCAGACCAAGTCCTTTTATACATTAGTCCATGTTTCAGAGTCAGAAGGGCTTCAAATTTTTCTCAGTGCAGGGACTCCGTTGACTCAGTCATCCAGCATTTTGTTACAATTCAGAGCCCAGACTTCTGCCACTTCGAATAAGCGAACAGCACTGCAGCCTGTATCAGCCTCTCATTCACAGTTCCGCACCTTGAAAAAAAAGTGAACTCGGTTTTTGTTTGTTTTTTTTTTTTCTTTTGAGCCAATGTTTCAACCCAACATCACAAGACTGAAAAGCATTAAGCCAAACACTGCACTGCAATTTAATAGCCCCAAACGAAAAAAGTCAGCAATGAATAAGATATGCGCATCGTGATGTACTTACAGTATTTATTTCAGGAAGGAAGCGATTAGCTGGCAAGCCTATGACAAAGCAACACTTTTGCCAGACCGAATTTGCAATGACTACTTCTCTATCTATACAACCACTACTTTATATCGCTTTCAGTTCATGATATGGTCTCCAAATACCCCTTGGAAACCCCCTCTCCCCTTTGTTTATTCATTTCATCAATGTATTCGTTTGATAATTTATTATTTCCCCTTGAGTTAGTGGATTCATATTAGTTGGTCTGCATCACGGTGAGGCAGCCAGACAAACGAGGTATTATTTGAACCAGCAGTTAAGCTCAGCCGACTGCACACCACGGAGTCGGATATCACCTGAAGGCTTTGTCAAAGGATCACAGCGCAAATTTCAGCAATGGATGGAACAGGTATTCGCCACAACGCATGGATCTGATATTATCAGTCCGTTATCCCTTGGCCAGTTCGACCTTTATCCCACGTTACATTCGTTTCACGTGATTACAGTACCTTTCAAAATTCACGAGGACATATTCAAGGGCCATGGAGAAACGGCTGATTAACGTATAGCAAATTACTCAAAGTGACAGTGACAGACTGTGCTATACAAAGAAGTGCATGTCAAGCTAAAAAAAAAAAAATAATAAAAAAAAATTGTATCAAAAGAAATTAAAAAAAGGAAATTTCATGCTCTTTTAAATGAAAATCCAGGCGTGTCTTGACAAAGAGGAAGTATGCGCTGGAGTGGTCAGTGTTCCCCACGCGCTATGAGATCCACATCACAATCCCATTAACCAAGTCAACAGGCACCGAAATGAAATGCTGCTGGCTGTCAACTGCAAACTAAAACCAACTCGAAAGACCAATGAAATCCCATTCAAATAGGATCGCACGAACAGCTGAAAATGGGGAAGGCAAGAGAAAATATAACAATGGGAAAATACTTTACAGGTGTTCTCTTACATATTTAGACGCCAAGTTAGTAAGTAGCGAATCTATCGCTTGATTTCGCGAAGAGATTTTATTTTGATAGCGGCACAATACTTCCACCACGGAATCAGACCTTGGATGCATAGAGATCATACATGAGAAGCATAGCCATAGGGCTTGAATTTCAAACAAGGACAGTAACTAGGTGCCAGCACTACTAAGGTGAGATCATCAGCAATAATACAAACATTTCAAATTGAAAAGCGAGAGATGGAGATGATTTATAGGTACATACCTTTAAAATGGTGAAAGGTAGTGAATTGGACACGCGTAGATTACTTCGGTAACCACTGTTGAATGATAGAAAGATAATGCTCGCTGAATCCACAGCTGTCTGCGATTTCCGGGTTGGGCACTGTAGCGTCATGAGCGTTTGCTGCTCAGGTTCCGACACAACGCGTCTTCGAAAGACAGGCTAACTATAAAAGGAATGGATTTCAAGAGTTGCGAGCGAATAGAGGAAGGAGTGTATAAACTCGAGTCCAGAGGCGCTAGTTTTTACCACGCAATGTAAATGAGCGTTGAGCGCAGCTGACAGACCTACAGCTCTGACAGCTCCCGTAAATGCACTCGCACACAAACACAATACAATTGACATTTAAAGCATGTTATGAGAGCTAACGTGCCAGATGGATGCACCGTATGCATTCGTAAAATGGATAAAATCACGTCAGTCCAGACGGGATAACCTTCGTTGCTCTGATGCATTGATGAACCTTAACCCCATCGCTGGTTCATGGTTCGACGCTCCTTTGACCACTGTCGGCAAATACTCACCACTGCTGACTGGAAGCACCACAGAAGCCTTGCCGCTTAAGAGATGCTCTAATCCACTCGTCTGGCCATAACGATTCGGCGCTTGTCAAAGTCGTTCATGTTCCGTTTCTGTCACATCGAACACGTAGACAACAACAACCGACTGTTCGCTCACCCTTGAAGGTTTGTCAGCAGACCTTGACATGCGCCATAATTATGAAATCATCAATTTAATTTTTCTCCATCCAGTTGAGGTATCACTGAAATTTATCACAGTATCATTTGACCAAAAAAAAAAAGAATTTCCCCTGTCTGGGAACATCGTCGGACTCAAAACCAAAGAAAAACTACTGCTCATGAAATGAAAAGAATAAAGTCTCTTCTAAACACGACGTTATGCATTACTCAAGCGCATTCTACCCTCTGTTAGTAACCATCAGTTTCTATTTTCATCACATGAATATCACATTTCCTGCCATTTTTATGTTAAAAAAAAATCATTGAGCACAGGACTAATTTACCATGGAACATGGAGCATTAATCATAAAATGGCATTAATACTAACGAACTGGGGCTAAATTCAAGTTGTTGTAATCATCCTTAATTTATTGGCTTGTTTTACACTCTTTGACCAGCAAGTGGTTTCGTGAGCACATGAAGCTTTGAGAAACAAACCCTTTAGTGAACCAATTTGCAGAAAACCTTCAAAGCTTCATGAAACTACATTGTGCCATCATCTCTGGACTGTCAACAGAGAGATCCCTAAATGGCATGCGATCCCATGTCAAGAAATATTATTAAAGGGTCTGCCTATTTGCACCCGCAGCTTTTGGCAGTGGCAAACCTCAAACCATGTAGCTGGTAAACAACTGTGCCATTTGTAACTGCTCATTTTATACCCAATAATAATTCAAGCACCTGTTTACTAGAAGAATGTTACAAATGGATGTTTTTCCAAAGATCACACTACTTTTCCAGTCTTTCCATTCCCTTGTCCCGATTTTTTTTTAGAGCACATTGCAGGCATCAAATTCAAAATTAGCAAATATGTACAAAATAAATACAGTTGATAAGGTGAAAGTTAAACAATTTTTTTCTTTGAGCCGTTTCAACTTAACATCGGCAAAATAGAATGTACAAATCTCTTCTGTTATTTGCATTTTACCTTCTTTCGTAATTCCTTTGGAATTGAAATTTAACAACTAAAAACCCCAAAGAGACATGCCAAGGAACTCTTGAGAGTTGGTTAAATTCAAGAACCTATGGCTATGCTAAGAAAAAAATTAAACATATTTTAATATATCATGTTTTGTATTCCCACTGGACCTCGGGCCATTTCAACCAGCGAGGTTTTAGTCTCATAAATCCATTAATTAGGCTTTGCTGATGGCGACCTTGAATATACCGTACATCAGCAAAGCTGAATCCAGGCCTCTGTCCCCTCAGCACGCTTGTGATAGTCACTTTGAAATGGGATTCGTCTGCTAAAAGGTCTTAAACAAACAGCTCAGACAATGCCTCACTGTTTAGCAGCTGCTATAGGATCAACTGTCTTTAGAACTTTAGAGATACCTTCATCTATCACTGCATCAGGCAAGAGTATTTGGGGGAGGGGCCTAATACTCCGAAAATACGAAATCATGTAAAACTGATTGAACTCTATCCAGACACAATCACTGAAGATGATAAAAAAATAAAGTATATCTTATGTAAATGTGTTGGGATGGCATTTATGAAAAGGCAACATAATTAAATGCATGAAAAAGTTCACTTGAATCGGCGAGTTCAATAAGGGCCCAACTCCATGCCGAAAATATGTGGGGTTGAGCCCTTATTGAATTCATCAGTTCAACTGTAACAGGGAGAGAATGTGAAAATTTAAATTTTAAAGGAGCGAGTTCAGTCTTAGAGCTGTGCTCCCCTTTGAAATACAGTATTTCCCGCCAGGTTTGGGTATGATCATGTGTGATGTCCGTGTGCGTTCACAGAATAACTCGCCAAGAAAGGACTCCAAACCACTTTCAAGTTTACAACATAAAACCTTTATTAATGGATCAAATGGAATGGTGGGATGCGGAATTCTGTCCGAGTCGTTCTATGCGAACTTTGGAGCTAAATCACGGACACTGGAGTCTGAGATACAGGGCGGGAAAATCAAATATTGGGGTTCTACTGTACGTCTACTCCAGTCGACACAATAAAACGTAAAAAAAAAAAACAAAACAAAACAGGAACAGTGAAACAGTTTAAATGCCTCGTACAGAAGTTTACAAAAAGGTTGAACACAGTGAGAAAATTCCACTCCCTCCTCACCCACCCGCCGTCTCTGATAAAATTCTGGATGAAATAAATATTCCCTAAAATAGCATTGCACTCTTCACCACCCAAAACAAAACTCAACCCAACATGAATTATTCATGCTGGCCAAGTTAACACCATTACAACACTCCAAATACTGGCCAAGTACTGAACTGCATCTTTCCTACTGTTTTGAGAGGAATGAACACTGCGATTCCTCTTTCAGTGAGCTAATGTTTTGAAGTCAAGCAGTTAAGTTTTCAGCTGGACAATTTATATCCAAAATTTTTTTTAAAATACCGCATTTTTAGCACCCAAGGTTACAACTATATATTGCCAATTTTTGATTCTCTGGAGTGTAACACAGGTCATTTGACATTAAATATAACACAGGAAGCATTCACACGGTAATACATCATTTCTAGTTAATACATCATTACATCATTGATTTTAATATCTAGTGTAAATCCAACTCTTCCAGTCAAATAAAACAAATAACAAGGGCCAAGTTGCGGTAAAGGACAGTTTTTTGTTTGTTAATACTTAAGCCTTGGAGTGGTCACCTCTGGTCCCGGAGAGATTCAGAAGTTGCTGGATTTTTCGGCTTTTAATGCAGTCATTCCAAAACTCTGTCCAGAGGGCCTCCTTTTGTACGCCAATTTTCTTTCCAACCACAACTGCATTTGTAGGACTAAAACAAGCTGTTATAATTTGTTTTAATTAGATTCAGCCCTCCGACACTACATTTCTACAGAAGTCTGTCTACACCATGAAGAATAAAAATTCCATATTCACATTGCGATGTATTAGAAACAACTGCAACACTAGACAGTCAATCACCCACTGGTCAACGTATATTCCCCAGACCCCCAAAAGTAATTGCTCCCAAAATCAATAGGCTTCATGACCATACCACACACAAGGTCCGTGCCAAATACAATACGAATGAGTTGAAATTTGTGGCCTGAAGAGCGCTCACGCGCATCTATGGATGCGACAGAACCAGCATGACAATCGCTGATCCACAGTATCCCCAACTCGTCCCCAGATACAGGAAAAGGAAAAAAAATAATAAATCAACCAATCTAAGTAAACAAGCAGTAAGTCCATAATTAGTGAAACCATGGACACATGGTCCTGTAAACTAACCTGTTTCGTGTCATGTTTATGTTAATTAGTTTAAGCAAATTATATTGAAAAAACTCCAAACACCTGTGTTCAGCACCCTAATTTGGAGCTTACTGATTTTCCCAGTGTCCACTTTGACACATTTAAAATGTTGTTACTTGAAACTGTTTGCAACATAGAGAAATCAACAGAAAGAGTTCAAAGGTGTTTTATTCTTTGTGGCATGCATTGATATTTCAGTCAAAATGAGGCTTAAGATGGTAAACAACTGTTTTGTCATGAAATGCACCTTACTGAGACAAATTAACCACCTATTAATATTTAACAATTACAACTGTGGTTGGGAAAAAACCAGCAATCACAAGGGGACCCTAGGACCGAGTTCGGGCACCGCTGCCTTATTTGATCAATTGAAGCCGTTGATCACGCTGCTATACTGCCGCCCATGGTTTCTTGGGTCCAAAATAACGGCTGTTTTCAAGTTTGAAAACAGAAGCCAGCAGACACTGTGGCCTCTCAGGACCAAGGCTGGTCACGCGAGCCCTAGTCCTTCGACACTGCTCATACTTCTTGAAAAATAAACTAAAAAGCAGAGGGAATGTTCTCATAAATGACACAAACAGTAAGACATCGGGAAAACAGTTGAGAAGATGACACTCCATGACTGCTGTTGTTTGTATGGACTGTGCGCCTTTGAAGAGATCCAGCTTTAAAACTGTCCTTTGTCTGTTGTGGAGGTCATGGGTTTGAATGCACAAAATGTCCATTTTGCTGGAGGGAGAACTTGAGGGTTCTCAGACCCAAGATGGTAGCTACCAGCGGCAGGGAGATAGAGAGTACATCTAGACGCCATCTTCCAGTGGTGGCAGGGGGCAAGCAGATATGACAACAGAAGTTTGCAATGTCGATGAGGAGACTGGGTAGTTTTTTTTCAAGATGGTAGGTTCTGCCATAGTGGGAAAGGAAGAAGTGTACCAAGACTGTAGCCTCCAGGGACCATTTACACCTTTTAACTCATGACCCCACACGTGCAAACTGAAAAGAGGGTGCAACAGCCCCACTGTGGTGCAGGGCGAAATGGAGACTGCAACACAATAAGCAGCATGCGGTATCAGGCCCGGAGGGGCACAATGACAGGAATTATGTGGCACACAGACATCGACGGTCTCCCTCAGTCAGGGGTGATGTAGTGGTTTTCTAGTGCAGTCGTAACATACAGCTGAAGCCCTGCCCCCAGCCGGCTGCTGATGATTGATTGACACCTGTCAGACAACAGTGGCTCTGCTGCCGAGTCGATGACCGCTGAGAATGAGAATATTAACTTTGCAATTTTTTTTTTTTTTTTTTTTAATACTAAACACGCAAATACTACGGATCCACTTCATGAATATATTTCATCCTTCAACGTGCCACTGTAGGAAGATTTGATATTAAAAAAAAAACATTAACTCTGTTTCCCAGTCTAGTGCCTCCCGTGTGGGAAGAGTGTCAGACCGGTAGATTAATCAGTTCCTAACGCAATTTACCTTCGCCCGCCTTCTTCCGAGGTCTTCCAGCAAAAACGAAGAGATGATTCTGACGGTAAACAGTCAAGCCAACATGGACACAGAATCAGAGTAAGACTGCCTCTCTCGGCAGGCCAGGAATCACGTGTGCGCACATGTATATGTACATAAATACATACATGTACATATGTATGTCTGTACACACATATGTGAGCATATTTATATACACACTAACAAGTTTATACATACATAAATATATGTATACACATACATACGGTAACAGCATCGACAGATGTATAGTAAGTGCTAGATTCCAAGGATGGCTGTAGCAAACCCAGGGAAGGTTCGCCAGACTCCAAGGCTATGATAATACTGGTAAAAGGCAGGGCAACACAGTTTATTTACAATACGCATGTACTTCGCCATTGCTGGACGAGGTAAGCCGGGGCGAGCTTCTTCTTTAGTTGCTTTTTTTTTTTTTTTTTTTTTTTAAGTTTCTTTGTTTTCTGATTTTGCGACAGCGGCTATGTACAGGGTTTGGCGCCCTCAATGTCATGTGAGGCCGGAGAGGGGCAAGGCTTGTGCTAGTGGGAGGGGCCTCACACCTGCCCGAGCCCCCGGGGTCATTCGGACAAGATGTGCACGAAAGACATGGGGAAGACCCCTTTCCTCTCCGGCTGCCCTTCGATATGCCCGATCTAAAATGGAGAAAACAGATGAGGTAAGAGTGGCAGAAATTCAACGAGATCTCATGTCTGTCCAAGACAAGGCTATTGGCCGACAGTTCTTGTATTTAAAATAACTGTTCAAGTGTAAGCTTACACCAGTCATATCGGGACCATCCCACAAAAACAGACGAGCAAATTTAACGAGAGGACGGGTGATGAAACCCATCTGAAAAGTGCCAGAGTGAGTGCAGGTTATTAATTTTCACCCAGCACTATCAGACGGTGATTCACCTATTCAGCTAATCATGTTCTTCACTTAAAGGGACTATGTCAGCCGGGGCGCATGCACATGACGAAGAAAAGCTTCTTGAAAGCGTTCGGTAAACTATTTCAAGATCTTCGGAGATTTCGTGTAAGCGTTTCAATCTGTTTATATCGCATTCATCCTTGAGAAGTTTGATGAAATTTTTACCAATAAACCATCTTTATTGATCGTAGAGCCTGTTTGTAGCATCAGTTTGTCATGCTTCGGTTCTTTGTAGCGTTATTATTGCATTTCAGTTAGCCTACATTGATTGTTATGTCGTCCCATGGCGGCCGTAGAACTGTAAGCAGGCGCAAAAGGATCTATGACAGCTGCATGTCAGACAAAACGTTGCGACGAACAGGTTCTGCGAACATTAAAGACATTTGCTTGACAAAAATTTCCCCAAACTTCTCAAGGGTGCACGCGATGCAAACAGATTGAAACTCCACCACGAATTCACCGGTTTACCTTACCTCACACTTTCAAAGTGTTTTCGCCCATAGAAATATGGATTGATCGTACAATTTATTCTTTGTGGGTTTTGGCAAAGATAAAAGCAGTTACTCCAGCAATTTCGCATTTGCCGGCCATCTTCTGTATTTAAAACAGCGACGAAGGTTCGCTTTACACACGTACTAATAAACTTGGGGTTTGTATTTCTGCTCCCTTGATATCGCATTGCATGTATGAAAATGTTTATCGACTGGACTGTACTACGCATGTGCCCCAGCCATCCATCCATTCTCTGCACCACTTCTTCCACGCAAGCGTAGAGGAGCAGCTGGAGCCTACACCAGCTGACTACAAGTGAAAGAAAGAAGGTGCATCTCAAAGCGTAGGCTGCAGCCTTCAAAAGCAGCATTTTTAGGGGTCATCATTTAACTCCACCTGCCTAACTGGCAAGACGTTATTTTATCTCCGTTAAACAGCTTTGGTTTAAGGGAGTCATCACTGGTTTCCCTAACCCTAACCTTAACTCTAACCCCTTATCCTAAACCTAGCCCCAAACCTAACCCTAACCCTAAATTTATCCTCATCCCTAGCCCTACATATTAGGTTGGCGGATGGAAATAAGTGACGACCCCTAAAAATGCAACCTTCGAAGGCTGCAGCCTATGCTTCGAGATGCTCCCAGAGACACATCCTAGACAGCTCACCAATCCATTGCAGGGCTCACACACCATTTACTCACACATGCATACCTATGGGCAATTTAGTGTCTCCAATTAGCACAACATGAATGTTTTTGTACTGTGGGAGGAAACCAGAGTACCCAGAGGAAACCCATGCAGACATGGGAAGAACATGCAAACTCCACACAGAAAGGCTCCAGGCCGTACACGGCTTGTGTCACCAGTCCGCAACATATTGCACATGTACATGAGCCTTTACGGTTTATATTGAGGCAACAAAGCCGCCCGTACTTAACGCTCAGATTAGTCAAATCCAATGTCTTAGTGCTGGGTTAAAACTGAAATTTTGCTCCTACACTGGCCCAGATAAGACTGGATGCCTCTCAAAAAGCTGCTGTCATGGAGATTGGTTGCCATGAATCCATACTTACCCACCACTCCTGATCCTCCTCTCCAGTTACCACGATGATCTCACCCTCCACGAAGGTCAGCTCATCATCGTTGTCCGCCTGACAGTCGTAGATGGTCTTCACCCGTCTAACTTTGGCCTTTACCTGGAATATGAGTCATTCACTGGGTCATGTGACTTTGAGCCCGATATACCAATACCTTCAGCATGCACAAATGTCGTTAGCATGAGCAAAAGCAATAGCCTTCCGAATCACTGATCATGGCATTTGTTTTACGCCAAGAAGTTTCTCACACTAAGCTTAGTGAATCAGGACATTTCAGTTTAATGTGGTCACATACTGAATTATGGGTGATTTTAACTTACTAACAGAGAAAGTGCTATTGCTAATATTGTACAATATTAGCAATAGCAAAACCAAACGTTAGCTCCCAGCAAACCATGACTTATAACATTACGCAGCTAATCCAACGCTAATTGCCAGCATCTGGGCAGTCTCTCAACTACAGGGGGAAACATGAAATTTGTAAGTGAAAGTGATGGTTGTAACGCTAGCTAGCCTGGTGGACACCACTTTCTCCAATCTTTCTTCAGAGCTTACTTCTGTGCTGCAGTCTTCAAGAATCATTACTGTTCAAAAGCACAAGCCATTTTTGGCTTTGGAAAAATCTGTAATTTTGAATTTGCATTCTACACATCCCTTAGCTCGACTCTTCAGACCGAATAGGAAGGAAAGAACATTCTATTTCTCAGCTGACAGGCCCCAGAGCAGACATGGAGACACCAGTGATAGGCATCAAACAGACAAACATGAATGGCAGAGTGCAGAGCCAGAGAATAATAAATGTTAAGAAAACAAAAATAGGACCAAGGGTCCTGTAGCTTGCCGGCAAGCAGTCTTACAGCGATGATACAAGTTATGAAAATTTCATTTAAAGTGTGACATTTGAATCAATGAAAATCAATGTCAAGGTCACTAAATAGAAGTTCACATAGATTTATAAGACCTTCTGTAACACAATCCTAAGCTCTGAAGCAGTTTTGGTGATACAAGTCATTAAAATATGTCAATATGTATTCAATATGTCAATTGTGAACTTTAAAGGTCACAGAATGTCAAGTTGTGGTCAGCAAATGGACTTCATATGACTTTCTAAATGTCTCTATACAAACCTTGGCTCAATCTGTGACCATTTTGGTGGTATAAGTCATTGCAATTTCACTGTGGAGTTTGTCCCTCAAAAGTCACTGACAGTCAAGTTGAATGTCACCAAATGAAAGTTCATATGTGACTTCCTATATGCCCGCAAAGCAAACCTAAGCTCTATCTATAATAGTTTTGGTGATAGAAGTCATTGAAATTTCACTATGTGAAGTTTGACCTTCGAAGGTCGCCGAAGGTCAAGTTCAAGGCCACCAAATGAAAGTTCATATATGACTTCCTATATGTGTTCAATGCACATATGTTCCCAATCTTCAATACTTTCAAGCCTAGAAACCTTTAAAAATTGTAACATTTTGCTCGACCTCAAGTTTGACCTTTCAAGGTCATCTGAGGTCAACTTTAACACAGCCAAAATATAGGTCATATATGACTTCCTATATGTCAGTAATAAAAACTTAATCTCCATCTGCAACCATTTGACCTCCACAGGCCATCTTGCATATTCATAAAGTACAGCGCCCCCAACAGACCCACTTCCGTCGATTCAATCAACATGGCGCTTGCACTGTACATTGACGGTACCAAAATAAGTTGATTGCCTGATTTAGAAAAATATTTATCACGCAGTTTTTGAGAAATGATTTTTTAAAATTTCTCAGTCCTATCTTTAACATCGGAGACAAAATTTCAAGGGCCCATAAAACGGACAAAAATGATTCAATCAAAAATCCGAGAAAAAGTTTGGAGATATGGTCTAGTAGTATGTTATTGCAAATTCACACGAAAATTCATCCAGCCAAAAAAAAGATAAAAAATGTTCCGGACGACGGACGCCACACCACGACAATAGCTTATCGGCCCATAGGGCCGGTAAGCTAAAAACTACTGCGACAAGGTGCCTAATTGAGCAGAAGGGGTTTCTCACAAATGAGTTGAAGTAACTCTGGGCCCCAGAGGAAGGGGAAACCTGCTGATATGAGCTCAGTCATGCTGAGGTGGCACCGTAGCGCCCTCTAACCCAGGTAAAGTTGGGATTTAAAGTGCTTCAGTGGTCATGAAATTCAGTGGGATCAGTGGTTCCATCATGTTGGACATTATTCTTTTTTTTCACCTAACAGGAAGTAAACAGGAAGTAAACAGTTTTGAAGGGTCATCAGTCGACCGGTTTGAGGCTCATCTCAATCAACAACCAGAGCAGCTAATTGAACTGCTGACTAGTAGAGTCAGATCATTTACATTACAGATGAGAAGAAAAAACAGCACAATGGTAAATTCTTCAAACAAAATCAGGTGCTCAAGACATACAGGCGAGGAGACCTTCCAAGATAGAGTTGGGTAGCTCTCGTTTGAAGCCCAGCCCCACCTCCCCCACACTCACCGTGTTGATCTTCCTCGGCAGAGGGACAGGTGTCTCAGGGGCCCCGGCGGGCGTGACTTCGCCGTCGTCGCTCGGCTGTTTCGGAGACAGCTCCCCCTGCTGGCTGGGGGCCGGCTCTTCCGGAGGGGGCAGCGGTTTGGGTGACACCTCGCCCAGGGGCGGCTTCGGGACGGGGTCGGCAGCAGATGCGGTCACGGTGGGTTTCGGCGGGATGTCAGACAGGTGCGGCTTGGGCGGGAGGTCCTTGAGCAGCGGTTTTGGCGGCAGGTCACCCAGCTGCGGTTTGGGCGGCAGGTCAGACAGTTGGGGTTTCGGCGGCAGGTCGGACACCTGAGGCTTCGGAGGAAGGTCGCTCAGTTGGGGCTTCTCCGCCAGGGGGGCTTTTTGGGGTGTCTCCGCTGCCTGCGGAAGCTTCTGGAAGGCCTCGGGAGGCTGGCTCGGCTTGTCCACTGAGGGGAGGTGGATGGTGTCGATTTTCCTTAATGCCACTGGATAACAAGGACAGCCAATCAGACCTTTCGCATTTTCCACTTCATTGTTCAGAAAAGAGTTTTCTACACATCACTGAACTCTTTTTCTATAGCATATTACATTTGAAATTAATATTGCAAATGTGCATTGATGCACCCCTACAAGAGAATTCAATTATTTAGTCAATATAACTGAATATTACTTATTTGTACTTTATTTAATGAATATGACTAAAAAACTGCTTTAAACAGAAGTTAAATCTATTAACATAATATGATGGGGCTCATTACAAAGCGACAAGAGACAGTGTACCTTTTTGAGGTAGTTTGGGAAGAACCCTTGGACCAAGCGTAGATTTCGTGTTACTAGCGGTAGCGCTACAAAAAGTTACAAGGGAGAAATTCAGCAATGGCCCATGTCAACATGAGGCAATGATAACGAAGATGTGAAAATCTTCTCAGCCTTTCCCACTTTTCTTAATGCCTACATACCTTTGCTGCTGTGGAATGCCCTCAAACTTGCCTGCTGGAGAAGTCCTGTTCACAGGAGGGGGTGTTGAGTCATTTCCTGTAAACATCACACCAACAGGAAATGAAGATCTGTGTAATGTCCAGTCGCAAACCCACAGCATTCAAACACTACAACAACCCAAGACTACAATTCCCATGGGGCAACAAAGTCCTTAAAAGATTTCAACAACCCAGACTACAATTTCCAGGGGCGAGAATGTCATTAAAAGACTATAAAAACCCGGACTACAATTCCCAGCAGTGTATGAAGATGAACTTTGTAGGCGAGTCCCATCACTGGAAAAGGTGTAAAGACAGGTGACTTGCACAAATGAACTGATACACAGCACATGACCAGGGAACATTACATTACATGCCGGTTTTGGACATCAATAGACGAGGGTTTAAATAACAGGGGGAAACGATTAGGCTGAGCCTCCTGTTAACGGTGCCGGAGACAGATGTGGAAATCCAGGTTCAAAAAGTAAAAATCCATCCCAGTATTTTGTTCCATCTACCTTTATTTTCCCCCTCAGGACCAACTGACCTATGGCTAAGCCCCGCCCCCTCCACTGACTCGGACAAACAAACAACATTTTCGAACAGGCGCTAATGGCTGGTATCGCAGTCAGAGATATTTTTCAGGATGCTATCGATGATTTTTGGCGATAGAAGGCTCAAATATCATCAAGAAGTCAGCAAATAGGGTTACACTATGCACTGGAGGGATACATTAATGAATTTAGAGTGGAGAAGGTCGACGAAAAGTTTAAATTGGTTACATACATACAATTACATATATACAAATGGTTACATTGGTTAAAGCTAAAATTTTCAGGTCTCAGTGCAAACGCGATCAACAGCATCTCGTTTCAGTCACCCCCTCACACAACAAGATAGAGCATCAGCATTGTTCGTGCACCTCAGGGTAATAAATTTAATTTACGTATTATTATTGCTAGCTACCGAATTTAAGAAATCTAACCTGACGTGACTGAACTCCTTCTAAGTAAACAAGGTGACATGGTGAACAACGCAGCCAGGAGCTCACATTAAACCAACGTCCGTCAGCACTGAAGTTAGCCATAGAGTTTACTAACTTTAGCTAACGTTACCTCACTTATCAATGTAAAAGATAACTTTACATTAATCTCCAGCGAAGTGACAAGATGTCGCCTTAAACACGATGTTGACTTAGCTTGGAACAAATGTAGACATCCTTGTTTACCTTTGTTAGCCATGTTAAGATGATAGTGGGGTCTTCCACAAAGCTTTAAGCTGCTTTCACACCGGACGCGAAACGAATTTTTCGCACGACAGATTACATTCAAAGTCAATGCAAAGACGCAAATACGCGCAAAATTTTGCGTCTTTGCATTGACTTTGACTGTAATCTGTCGCGGCGAAAAAATTCGCAAAAAGGCATCGTCCGTGTGAAAGCAGCTTTATCCAGAGGAGACACTTCTCTCGGTTATGATGTGGCTTTGGGAAGGGTATAAAATACACCCCATCGCCCAGCCTCTCGGGATACCTCGTATCGGAGTTAGATTTACCCCAAGCACAGCATTTGACCTTTTTTTTTTTAACTTAGAAACATTTTAAAACCCCATAAAAGCGAACGATTCGGAGTTTCCGTATGCATTTCAATGGAAGTTCAGGCTCAGAATGTCCGAGTATATGGGGAGAGAATACGCACTGTGATTGGCTCATCGCATTTGAGGGCGGGGCTTAGCCATAGGTCAATTCCTCAGAATGGAGGTATAACTAATTAGCGAGATCGGTCAGCTAAGGTCAAGTGCAGAAGAAATACAGCGCAGGACATTTACAACGTACTTTCAGAATCCTGGACTTCCCAAGTTTGGTACTTTCGTTTCATTTTGTAAGGAAACAGCCTACCCTGAGTGAATGTTGATACACATACATAAACAGTGAACACCATAATTCGTTGGACAGAGACAAATGTTGTGTTACTTTGGTTCTGATAGCCGAGTCAGTCACCAGAGCTGAATCAAAAAGGACATGTGTTTTACATTATGGAGAGACTTAAGGCAAAAAGTCCCTGAAACAAGCAGGAAATGAAGATGGCTGCAGTACAGACCTGGCAGACCATCACCAGGAAAGATACCCAGCGTCTGGAGATGTCTACGTGTCACAGACTTCCAGCAGTCATTTCACGCAAAGGACATGAGGGGTATTCCGAGTCGAGTCACTTGAAAAACCAAGGTTTGACAAGGACCATCTCAGATGTTGCTGAAACCATCAAATGGTGTACACTGATGAAAGAGGCATTCTCGATACATTTTGTGTAAAATATTATTTTTTTTCATATGTACTACTTAATTTATTCAAGCCAAGTTAGCCATTTTCTGAATAACTCAGATTTTAAAGAGCTCTGGCAGTCCTACGGATTAAGGGACAAGGAATCCAACACAACCACCGAACTTCCCCAAGTTAGCCTTTGAACCCCACAATTTGAATATTTTACAGAACTCTATACGATATAATTGCTCTATATGAGAAAAGACATATGGAGCTGAACTTCTGAAATTAATTTATGCACACGTAATAGACCGTTCTCGATGAAAACTGTAATGGTTATTTTTTCTGTCAGGAAAACTTAATCTACAAAGTAATCACATTATATATATTATGACCATTATAACTGCAGCACCGACATAATCCAAAAGATGTCCCCTGTGGACCAAGCAGGTGTTGCCATGATAATGGTCATAATAATGCCATAATGGCCGACTTAGTCCATAAGAATTAATAATTATTTATGTAACCAATAAATTTTTTTTTACAAAAAACTTTAATGAATGCTTCTTTCATCAATACCCATATACAACCAAATAGTATTTCATTCTACAACGAACATTTTGTCAAATTGTCACATTTTTTTTGACGCGCCTAAAAGGAGGATACCGCATACAAAAGGTGGTTTCATTACTTAGATGATAACAGCCTCAAATCAGAACTGACAGTCTGCACTACAATCTTTTTTTTTTTTTTTTTTTTTTTTTAATTTGGCATCTCCAATCCCACCCGAATCTGGAATGCCCAATTGGTGAACTATGTGCAAGGCTTGCTCATATGCGACCCCTTGCTGCCAACTCAGGAGAGTGAAGACAGTTCGCGGCTCTCCTCCGAAGCACGCGTCTGTCAGCCACTGCTTTTATACACTCATTGGTTGAATCCTCGCAAGTTCAGGACGAGGGCGGAGGATACCCGAACATGAACAAGCTTAGACTCCTCCTGACGAGCGCCCAACTGGCCAACAGGAGGCCCTTATGCAACAAACGAAACAACCATTTTATATACCCTTCCTGGCAGACCCTTCCCAATTTGCATCCCTGCAGCGCAATGTCCAATTGCGCGCTACTCTGAAAAAGCTGCCGACCACTGCTGGTTGGTACAACCGGAGCTCGAATTCCGCGCCGTGATAGTCACTTCTGCTTCGCAATGCAATGCTTTAACTGAGTGAGCTACCCGACAGCTCATCTACAATCTCATTTTTATTGTATCCTTTCAGACTCAAAGAGCCGAAGCAAAGAAGCAAAATAAACAAGAAGATGTTGTCATCAATATCCCCGGCAACCATGGAATCCAGTTTCTGTACCCAATCAAGGTCGAGACTAGGAATGCTACAAACACAAAATTTCATTCGTCTAGGTTAAGTAGTCCCTGAAAAAAAATGTCCCTACTTATCCAAACAGATAGACGGATAGAAAGACGGATGGCCAGACAGGCTAGATTGCAATATCCCCTGTTCCATTTCACGTTGCACCGGGTGATTAAAGATGTGACTCAGTCCAATGAATTATTGTGCTCACTATACCGGAATTCAAAAAGCTCTGTTTTCTGGACAAGCAGACTAAAGAAATATACAATAACAAATTAGACATAAGGGAATACATTTGAAATTTTATGAGTTAAATCAACTCCTACAGCATACATAGAATCCCAACTGGACCTTCAGAGCTAATATCAGACACTTTAGGGTGTAAGACAGGAGTATTCAACATCAAGTCCTGTGGACCACACTGTCTGCAGGTATTGACTCAAACCATGCATCACCAATGCCATATGATTTTTGAGATAAATGTTGGCGCCTTTGCAAAATATCAATTTACACGATGCAATTTTTGATAAACAGTCATAGGAATTGTGGATATGATAACCAAGCTAGTGCAGGCAACAGCTGGAACAGTCTAATAAGTGCAAAAAACTGCATCCCTTTACTGTAATGCAGCCTAAAATCCAGAAAAAAAACACAATCATATCACAAGATTGCAACATCCCAAATCCCTCACGATGTCTTATATCGCAATATCGACATAATTATCAATACACTGCTCAGCCCTAATTGATTAAACCATTTTTTTTTTTAAACCACAAAAAGTGAGCTTGCGAGTAAAATCTGGCAATGTAATGCATGGTTGGATCAAGAGTTCCAAGATGAAGAGGGTTGCAACATGAGTGTTTTGGAAAATCTGGTCAGGGAGCCATTTTGTTTCCATCGTGATATTGGGCACTGTCTCAAAGTGAAGGAGTTTTTTCTCAAGTCAAAACATTTCTCCCTCCTATGCTCGTCAAACCCACTGCTAGCTGATTTATTGATTTCCCCCAAAATTAATCTGCTTCACTTCCAAGAAAAACTAAAAAAAAAATACAATGACTTCGATTGGGCAAAACGGCTCGGTTTTACGTCGTGGAAACATAATGGCTCCTGTCCTCAAATTGTCACAATCCTGTAGGGACTCTGGTTGGACCCAATAGAGTACTAAAGTGATGACGTCACGCTGGTGTCGGAAGTAAAATTTCCCATTCATTTTACCCATAGACTGTTTTTTCAGTTCACTTTTGAATCACTTCCCATTGTTTTCAAGCCTCCATCTTTTTCGAGATTTTGCATTATATTTCCGACAAAAAACAAATATAATTTTTCTTGACCGGAATCGGCTATATTTCAAATCATTTTAATTATCCGCCACCATGCTAATCCTCTTTGTAGTCTAAAAACTACACGTCCCATGATCCTCCTGGTTCCCGGGCTGAAGGAGTTCAGGACGCGTTAGAAGTCTCCCGTTTCCAATTTTCCAGCACCTTGCTAGAGCCTTTTCTTTGCTTAACTCATTAGCCACTCTACGTTCTACTTGGTTACGCTTTCCTTGCTAGATATCAAGTTTTACAATTTGCGCCAATTTACTTTAATTGCCAGGCATCTTTGGCCAACGTTTGTTTGCTTAAAAACTCGGTAGTCAGTGAACAAGCTTATCAGCCTTGTCAAAGCATAACTGACAGCAACTAGCAACAAAGCATAACTAGCAGTCAGCAGGCTAACTTAGCCAGTGAGCAAGTTGACCGACTTTGGTAGTTGTCTAAATTTATATTTGGCGCATTTAGTTAAATGCCAGCTTGTGAAATGCTCGCAGCTCAACGCTAGCTAGCTAAGTAGTCAAATAATGGCTCTTCACTGCTTTTATTCACTTAACTAGCGAACTAGCTAGTCTAGCGAACTAGCTAGCTAGCTATTTCGCTAGCTAAGCTCGTGATATTTATTGAGTAATCGTACAAGCCAGCTTGCTAAATAACAGTAAGTGACTGTAAACTACCATTTCCTGTTTCTATCGGTTTAGCTATGTGCACAAGATGTAATAAGCTCACTAGCTGGCTACCTCGGTGGTTCGCAAGCGTAGCTTAATGCTACCTAGCAAAATGGTGAAATAACTATTCATTGTGATCCTTTCATTTCCAGGTATGTAGCTAGCTAATAGTAGCCCGCTATGTGGGAACGGGTGCACGGACATACGGCAATGTAGGGCACTGATGGGCTACCGTCGTGGTACGTTATGGACGTTGGCTGAAACTGAGGTGCCTCACTGGCTTGGAACAAATCACGGGGTACTCGCCCACTTGTGTAGCGGATATGTAGTTTGGAGAAGTGGACTACAAACTGGACTACAAGTGCAAAAGCATATAATTTTTGGCAATAAACTACGAATTTGATGTGATCATTTGATTCTGTACACCCTGTAGGCTAATCTCGGAGCGAGGCGGCTCTTAGAATTAATACGAGTTCAAGCAATGCCAGAAAGTGTCCAAACCCCATTATCAATTCCCATAGGGATTTTACTTCCGACACCAGAATCTAAGTAGCGGTGACTTCATCACTTTAGTGCTCTATGCCTACAGACATTATGCTCCACAGATTCTGCAGTTAAGCAGGCCTGGAGTGGAAAATTTGATGTCAACTTAAAAAAAAAAAAAAAAAAAAAAAAAAAAAAGATCACAGACGACAATAAATACACTGGACATTCTGAAAGAGGGAGAGGAGGTCCGGACCCAGATTTACCCGGAAGGGGTGTCCGCCATTCCACACTTGCCATTGGCCTCGAGTCGCCCACCACCAAAACTATCATTTACAGCACCCGTTGCCACATGACATGGAAACAGGGTGCAGGAATAATTCAGAGACCAACTCTGCCATCGCGATTCATTTATCATTAGTAAATTACAACAAATGTACCAAAAATAGCTTTAAGTGTGGGGGGGGGGGGAAAACACAGAAATGCCCAATTAACACACTGACTCTGTGTTTTTGCAAAATAAGTCGTCCTCTGCCGACCAGTTGTCAAAAAAGAAGCGTTTGCAGTGCAAAACCATTCTCTTCACTGCAGGTAGCGTAGACAGCATGTCTTCGGTGAGCACCCTGGCTCCCTGTTTAGTGATTAAAGTTTGTGAAATGTGAGAATGTTTAGGAAACGTTGAGAGGATGTTATTTTTTTTTTGCCCACCTGACTCACCCCAGGGGATCCCAGCTTTACTCTGGGGGCCGTGAGGTAGCGGGCTGGGCGGGTCAGACAGGGTGCGTTTGTGCCCCGGTGGCGGGGGAGGAGGCCTCTTCTTGGACAGGGTGGAGCTACCCCCAGGGGTTTGGGAACCCAGAGGGAGAGAGGAGGGAGGGCCGGAGGAAGGAGGAGCTAGAAGAGTGACAGATACAACACAGGCTGTGATTGGACAGACAACCCCAGTGGAGCAGAGCTCACCCAATGGGGATGACAGTCCGGGTGGGTGGGGGTGGATGGGCGTATTACACAAAGCAGGATTACTGAGTTAGCAGGATAACTTTGCGGATTAAAACCAAGAACAGCTCTGTTAACAACAGTCCATGCACCAAATGTACAGGGGTTCCCGGTTTAAGTCAGCTCAGTAAACTGGCTATCTTTGTAATCCTAGTTTGGGACACGGGGCTCAGGCCTTGAAGAGGGAGGTGTGGCATAGGCGAGGGGTGTGGTCAGGATCATAGGGGGCGTGGCATTCATCTCCAGGGCCAGCCTCTTCTCCTTTCAGATTGGTGGGACACACCTCCACTGGACATCCACGAAATGGACATATACACATGACTACACAACATTGCACATATTCACACAATAACACCAATGCACCGTGTGGGAGAGGTAGCAGAGAGAACTTGAAAACAATGCGAAAGAATTGAATCCAGATGAATCCAGAGTCCCTTTAACTAATCACATACAAAACAATCACTGCTCACCGCTACAGAGATTTAAGCAAGTACTTTGAGTATCACAATCGGGTACCGAGCAGATGATCAACGCATTTCATGCAAAGCCACAGGGCCTTTTCCCCTCTTTAAAATCAGCAGAATTACAGAAACTATTCAGAGCCAAGTAATGAGGTGAGGAGAGCCGCTTCATACCAGCTGAGGCATTAGACTGCCTGAACCACATTTAGATGGCATAGATAAGTTAAACTAGCATGCTGCTAATGCTGCTTCACCCTCACAGCGAGAATAATATGACAGTCCTGCATACTGCAGGCGAAACCAACAGCAAACAGCAGGAGGGGGTAGGACAATGGGAGGAAGTTGAGTAAATTTTACAGGAAATGAGACGTAGCGATATCACATCATAGGCCAGCTCACGGCGTACAAGTAGGAAACACATAAACCAAACAAGTGAAAGTCTGTGTATCATTCTCCATTACCTGACTGAGTTTGCATTCGAAATTATGGGAAAACCATGTCTGCGTAAGGGATGACATAAAAGGAAGTGAAGGGGCCAGAGTTAGCATAGCTAGCAGGTAGCAGGAAGCCCAGCCAAGGGAGAGAGGATCTGCAGCACATTTACAGGGGATGGGCTGTGGGGTCGTGATGGAGGAGGAGGTGAAGGGACCATGGGTGGGAGGGACATAAATGTGAAAAATATCAAATAAGAAATAGTCACTGCTGATGCATGGCCGGCCGCCACAGAAAGTGGCGTAGTGTGACGATGGAGAACCGGAAAGAGCCAGAACCGGTACTGTGTGAGAGAGAGAGAGAGAGAGAGAGGGGAAGGGAGAGAGAAATGGAGAACGAAACAGATGCATGACAGTGAGATGAGACAGATAGAGAAGTACAGTGAAAGAGAGGGTGGAAACTGTTAGAGGGACAGACCGATAGACTAATGGTGCGTTTCCACCAAACGCAAAACAACATTTGTCCTCACTCCACTTGCGCAAGTTTGACCATGGGATCATTTTTATTTTCTCGCTTTTAAGATCTGCAGATCTGTTTGTGACAAACTGACATTCACTTCTTTTGGGGAAGTTCTTCCTGGGAATCTCCAGAAAATCAGCAACAAGATGGTGATGCTAATGTTACTACGCTAACATCACAAACATTTCAATTTATGAACAATGTATTAGCTTGAGAATGAAAATATAAACAAAACTGATGATGCTGACATATCTGATGTTGAGCTAGACCACTTTTCTTGTGAAACTGTGTTACATTGGTTACTTGATACTGCTAGCTAGTTTTCGCATCATCTAAAAGATGCAACTGAAGTTCAAGCAAGCAGGTAGCGTAACTAGCCAATGTAGCTGCCAGTAGCAATGATCCTATTCAGAACACGACTATGCTCCCACAAATTTTTCGCACATATTGAATAATTTCAGCTCGAGAAATACGCAAATTTTGTGCATTTGTGTCACATCTCCAACACAATCCGGGTCGCCCCACACAAACTTGCATTTCTAACGTTTATTTGCATTGATTTGGTATGTATTCTGTCCATGCAAAAATTTCACATCATGTATGGTGGAAACGCGCCATAAAACATTCTTTATATTATGGGTACCCAGTTTAAACACTGAGTAAAGGTTTGGTTGGGCACGACTTCACCTTCAATGACAAAATCACTTCTTTCACAGCATTTTTTCCCCTTTTTTACTTTTCTCTGTCCTGAATATATCAACCTAAATGCTACACAACGTTTAGCTAAGATTTTAACTCAATCAGACGAGAGGAATGTTTGAGAGATGCCAAATATTTTAAGCAGCCGTCAGAGAGCTGAGGAGCCCAACTCCACTGACTCTAGTCAGCCTGCATCTCAGCAGGACACTGACAAAGCCTGAACAGAGCAACACAGATTATAACCCTGAGACACTGGTGCAAGCGTGTGACCTCACTGGGCGGGGCTATATCTGATCTTCAGGAGAACACAGGCATTGAAGGGCGTTCTCCGATACCGGTCCCACCCCTTTACACATGTAGGTTTGCTTGTTTGTGTGTGTGTGTGATTGTGTGTGTGTGTGTACCTGTATAGCAATACTTGTGACAATCAACTCTTAAAAAACCACTGATGTTGTGAGGACATCTGGGATTGAAAGGACATTTTAGGTGGTTCTCACGGAGGATAAAGGAGAATAATGGTTAAATGGTTAGAGTTATGGTTACAGTTATGAGGTTAAGGTTAGAGTGGGGCATAATTTGGTTACAGTTAGGGGTCGGGCAAGGCTGTGCAGAATAAATGTAACTCAATACAATTTCCTCACAAGTATAGCAAGACAAATGTGTGTGCACACACACGTGTGTGTGTGTGTGGGTGTGTGTGTGTGCGTGTATTTGTCTGAGAGTGTCTCTCACTTCCTCTGGCCAACAGTCACTAATTCCTGGGTGTGATTGAGTAGTTTTTGCATGTGTGTGTATGCATGTTGAATGAATCATGTTCCCCGACCCACAGCCTGCTTGAGAAGTTGACAAAGTGTGTGTGTGTGTGTTCACATTTTTGTTAGCTATTGAGGACCGTTTCCAGTACAAACACTGACCTTGTTGGGACCAGTAGTCCTAATGGGGACCAAAGCCTGGTCCTAATACGGCAAAACATCATTTCTGAGGTCATGGTTGAGGTTAGGGGTCAGGTGTGAATTGAGGTTTTGTGAAGGTTAAGGTCAGATATGATTTGGTTAAGGTTAGGGTCAGGGGTAGGGTTAGGGTTAGGCTGTCCATAATGAATACAAGTCAATATTATGTCCTAACAAGGATAGCCACGCGGACTTGAGTGTGTGTGTGTGTGTGTGTGTGTGTGTGTGTGTGTGTGTGTCAGTCATTTCCTCCGGCTTACAGTCACTCATCCCTGAGTGTGAGAGCAAGTGTGTGTGTGTGTGTGTGTGTGTGTGTGTGTGTGTGTGTCAGTCATTTCCTCTGGTTTACAGTAGCTCATCCCTGAGTGTGAGAGAGTGAGTGAGTGAGTGTGTCCCCTCTCACTTTCTCTACCCTAGAGTCACTCATTCCACAGTGTCCTTATGTAAGCAGTAATTATCACACCTTCTTCCGTCTGCACTGATAAAGCACATTCCTCGTCAGGGTGTGTTCTGCCACGACAGAAACTACAGCCATTCAACCACGGCAGTGCGAGCTTTCAGCCTGGGAATATGCTGAAGGATACAGTCAATATCAACACATGTACAGCCTCTAAGAGCCATGCCGGAAATAGAGGTAAACAGCAATTCTGAATTAAACAAAAAGTGCGGTTGAATGGCCCTACAAGGTGGTATGTTGTATGGTTTTCATAGCCTGCCAAAAGGAAGCCAAGCTGTGTGCTGATTAAAAATAAACTGAGCAACAGGAAACTGAATAATTAGACCCTAGAAACCAGAGAGAAAAGCAACGGTGTGAAACCAAAAAATACATATTTAATGCTGTAAATAACAATGCAATCTCCCACAGGAAGCTGAGCTGAAAACACCATATATGGGAAACTAAAAAATGCAAAGGAGGCATTTTTAAACACAGAATAAGAGACAGATCCCTACTACAGGCAGCCTAAAAGTCTGTGTGCAAGTGAGAGTGTGTACATGAGTGAGAGATATCCCACCTGAATGTGCGTATGTGTCGGAATGCATTGGCGCAAGAGCCTGCCTGCAAGTGTGTGTGTGTTCTTGTACTTGCTACATACTGAGGACCGGCATGAGATTTTCACCAACAAAGTGAAGTCCTTCTTGGGAAGTTAGCACATTTTGGCTGGTCCTCATAACTACAAAGGCAAATTGTGACTTATTAGTTAAGGTTAGGGGTAAGGTTAGAATTAGGGATAGGTTAAGGTTAGGGTAAGGGTTTGGGTTAGGCATACATTGCTTATTGTTAAGATTAGGGAAAGGATGTAGAGACACAGGAAGAATGAATGGAAGTCAATGTAATATCCTCACAAAGATATAAGTACAAGAATGTGTGTGTGTGTGAGTGTGTGTGTGCTGCACGCGCGTGTGTACACACCCACTTGTGAGTGTGTGCTCAGTAAGTGTGCACATTTACATGTACTAATGTGCGTGTGTATGTGTGCTCACGTGTGTGCACATAATTGCGAATGTACATTATGTGGCAGGGTTAACCCTACCTTTACCAGCATTCCTGGGAGGTAGTGGGGGGGCGTCAGCCGTGGGTGAGGTGGGTGTGTCCGTGGAGGCGCTGTACGTCTGATTGGTGAAGGCTCCGTAGGAGAGGCGTTGCTTGTCCCGTTGGGCGGAGTAAGTGGGCAGGGACAGCTTGTCCTGGGGGGAGAGACTGGAGGAGTGGCAGAAGCTCTGGGGGCGGGGCGAGCGCTCCTTCTTAATGGGGCTGGGCTGCAGGAGGGGGTGGGGCACAACTGTCAATCAAACTCCAATTAAAAATCTTCCACTGACATGAGAAGTTCAATGAGAAATGTAACCCAGGGTCAGCAGAAGAAAAGTGCCCACCTAAGGCCCGTCCACACGAGAACGATTTTTTTGAAAACGCTTAAATATTTTATCGTTTCGGCCTTGCGTCCACACGGAGACGGCGAAAACGGTATTTTTTGAAAATTGGTTCCGGAGTGAGAAAATCTGAAAATGCCACTCCAGCGTTTTCGTGTGGACAACCAAAACAGGTTTTTTTTTTTTAAAACGATGACCTGATCGCCCCCATCACAGCCCCCAGGCCTGTGTGTGGCGCTGTACGGTGCTGTACCGTTTCTACGCAAATGGGCCAAAAACGTAGACGGCGGTGGCAAGCATGCGCCGCCTTCTCCGTTTTTGGTCTATTTCTGTACAAACGCTACAGCGCCATACAGCACCCCACACAGGCCTGGAATATTTACTACAGCGTTTTGGGTCGGTTTAGGCGTCTCCGTGTAGACACAGATATTTTTAGAAACGATGCCCTGTGGACAGGAGATTTTTTAGAAACTACAAAAAAAAGGCGAAAATGTCCGTCTTCGTGTGGACGAGTCGCTAAGTTCACTGTTACTAACAACACAAACTGCATACTATGAGAACCGCTTTATCCCTGGTTAAGCAAGGGATCATGAAATCACAGCCCCAAGGTCAGAAAACTGAAGGTTTTCCACCCTCCCTATAACTCATAGTCAGGTGTAAAGACTGGCCAGTCAGAAGTGCCAATTGCGCTGTTAATTACCAGGGTAAAAAGTAAACCAGGGCTGGATTTGGATCAGAGGTCCAGATTACCTGCTCCCAAGTTTAGGCAAATCTGCTCACTTGCCCGGTTTTTAGTATACAAATTGCATGCTCAATAGTAAGCAGGCCCACTGATTTGGACAGTACCATTAAGGATGTTTGGGTATGTCTATATTTTAAGTGAGCATGCTTAAAAAAAGGCCTCACAGGCTGGACTAAATTTTGTTTTTTCTCTTGTCAATGTATAATTCAGTCCATAAGAATTTGGGCAGTGACGCAATTTTAGCTTTTTTGGCTCCGTATTCCAGGGCATTCATTTTGATAACACATGGACGAGTGCATGAAAGAGTATGTGTGATTGAGAGCAGACAGTCAGCTTTCACTCGGAGGTATTCACACCCTAACAGTGCATAACACACAAGAATCTCAGCCAGATGGACTGCACCAGATTAGTGTTCTGGGGTGGGGGGGGGTGTCGCACCTTGTCGTCGAGGTCGTCGTCGCTCTCGTCAATCTCCTCCAGCCGAAGGTTCCACTCGTACTCCACGTGCACGTGAGGGTTAAACTTCCCTGTCGCCACCTCCACCAACTGGAGGAAAGAGGTATTACAGGCGTTTACTACAGAGGAGTGACGGTAATTCAGCACTGTTCATCGCAAGCGAAATTCTGCAGTATAACACAAGTGCGAGATCCAGGCGCTGTGGGCTGAAGTCCAGGTTTTTTTTCTTCAGCTGGGAGGCAGAACACACTGGTGAAATCAGCTGAATGTGTTCATGGTTAAAAGAACCTTGTTTCAGGGTTTACACTACCTGACCATGGACTTTACTCCTTTGCATTAAATCATATGAAATACGACACAAATTAGCACAAGCTATTGCTATGCCAACCCCAAGACATGTAAAATAAGTCCAATTTTTGCATTTGGTTTTCTGCACAAGAAGCAACTTCAAGCAAATGAGGGAATGATAATTTCATAAACTCATTTGATGTTTGCAGAGCTTGAACAATAGAGACCATTTTTATGGCCAAAATATGATTCTGAAACAAAATCTGGGCTCCAGAACCCAAGAGCTAGACATTGAGAAAACTGGTCAGAGTGTTTTCCCAAAAAAATGCTTCATCTGGATAATATCAACCTCTAGATGACAGCCGAAAATGCAAAACACTACACCAAAAGACTAAAATTAGGGCATACATCAAGAACCCAGCCCTCAGAAAATTAGCATTCCACTGCTATCCAGGCACAGTACAGTCAGGCCAAGACATGCCACAGCAGCTCTGTAGAGTCTTAGTAAAATTCAGCCATCTCTCTTAGTCTATGCTTCTCTCTCTGCCCCTCCCTCTCTCCCTACTATAGTGTTAGCTGAATGTCGCTGCCCTGTATTTTCTACAGTCACCTCTACCGCGCGACGCAAATCACCATCACGAGTGTATCACCGCTACGGAGCGACAGCGAGAACCTGTTAGCCGCCCCGAGTGCATATTACACTCATTTATCAAGCCAAACTGCCACTTAGGGCTTCAGAGTTCCCATCTGTTTTCCGTGTCTGCAAAATGTCAGTCTGCTGCCACCTGATGGACATACTCGGTACTGCTTTTCATGTTGTCAGCAAGAAATAACCCCCTCAGAAACAACCAGTTACTTTAATTCATTACATATTAAATTCAATACACATTTTAAACAAATTAAATAAGGAGACATTTCAGAAAGGGTCATTTCGGTCATATGAAAGAAAACTGAACTCATTTTAAGAGAAACTTAAGGTGACGGGATTTTTAAATTCACGCATTAAAATGATATTCAGGAACTTTATGCACAAAATAATGGGCTCCAGACCAACCTAGTGAATACACTCTTCTACTATTGAGTCAAAAATAATTCTGGTATCAAGCCTATTTAATTTTGAAATCTTGGAACCACTGCTGTAAAAATGATCTTCATTACAGTGCGTCCAATCACTGTTGCTGCTGTGAACTGCAGCAGTCAGCCTGTGGCTCCTTCTTGTTTCTGATTGGTCAGGGATGAAGACCTACCGGCTCTTCACACTGGGAGTTCTTCAGTCTCCGGGCAATATCCAGTGCTGTCTCCCCACCCTGATTGGCTGAAAGAACACGCAAGGTCACAAGTGATTGGCTGGTCATGTGCAGTACAGATCCCCTGTCGCATTGTATCACTAAATCACCACGACAGGCACCGGGAAATGTCTTCTCACTCACTGTAGTTGATTAGCATTAGTGTTTTCATGTAATTCATGTTTGCCTGAATCCATGCCAAGTGAACAATATTTTCACTGGCAGACAAAGATGTGCTAATGTGCTAATCTCCACAGTTACCTTACATATTACATTCAAGAGCCATGATTTCCTCATTTATAATTATTTTACCTCAGAGAGGCATCAGTACTTTATGGGAGAATACAAAGGAGTCCATGCTGTTCGGAACCAAAATCACAAATGGAAATGATTTGCGCTTGAGTATATAGAAGGGATGACACGAATGCTTGGGTATTATGGCGTGAACAGTAAATTTGTGTGTCTGTGTGCACTAGTGCATATGTGCGTGTGTGTGTGTGTGCAACTGTGCATGTGAGTCTGCATGTATGCGTTTCTGTGTGTAAGTCCGTCTGCATGTGCACGAGTGTGTGCATAAATCTGTGTACGTGTGAATGTTTTTACAAAAGTGTGTGTGTGTGTGCGCGCGCGCGCATGTGTGTTCCTGCATCTGTCTGAGTGAGTCAGTGTGCATTTTTGTACATATCTGCGTGCATGAGGATATGTTGAGTGTATGTTTATATAAGCACGTTTATGTGTGAATGCATGTGCTGAGGTACAAGTGTGCCTGAGTCTGAGTGCTTGTGCGTATTTCTGTGCAGGAGACCGGGGTGTGAGTGCGTGTGTCTGTCAGGAGGCACGTCGTCTCCTCACTGATGTCTGTAGCTGGTTTTCCCCTCAGCAGCAGTTTGAGGCATTCAGGCTTCTCATACAGACAGCAGTAATGTAGGGCCGTGTTCCCTCTCTCCGTCTGCTTATCCAGGTTACCACTGCACAAACACACACACACACACACACACACACACAGGATGGTCAGGGGAGAGCCATTTTCCGTATCCTCATACACTCTAAAGTCAGCTAAATTACATCTGCCAGACGCTCCGACCCAAGACACTGCCAGAGCCAGGCAAGTAAACGCTTGTAACGCGATTACGCTTTTAAACAGGATAGATTCAGTACAGAGAAAAATCTAACAGAACACTCAGCTGATTTTGTAATTCCATAGCCATTCAAATCAGTGTTTTGATTGGAATTAAACTGCATCTGCGGCCACCTGAGGTAACCGCTTTCGCATGGCTTCACTACATCGCCGAGTCAGCAGAGGAACACCGTTTAATACAGCAAAAACGGCGAGATTACATTTCCCCTCCTCTAAGTCACTTCCCACAGAAGGAAATCAGATAGACAGCAGGCCGACGGTGACTGGAGGGGATTAGAAAGTCCTGGAACAGGGAAACAGTTCACCGTGAAACCCACCAGGGAAAGACAGCTAACAGTACTACCCTGGAAACAGTACTTCCCTCGATACTATCAACACAGACTATTTCCATTCATTTCACCGATTACACCATATAAAACAACTCAGTATTATACTAACAGCACGAAAAATTGATACTTTCCCCCTATTTTCTTCAACCTCTATTTTCTTCAAAACATAGCATACTAGAAGTCCTGTGCCCCCAATTTGCGATCAAATCAGTGGCCATAAAATTTTCAGTGAGGAACATTTCTACAATCCTATTACTGATCAAGCACCGTGAAAGGTTAAATGCAAAACAAAGCTTGATTAGATAATCCAATCATTTACACCAATAAATAAGAGTGGTTTTAATAGTGTAAAACAGGAGATGTGGACGGTGCAGTCTCATTCTTTCACAGAATGAAATGAATACTTAGTGGTCAGTATATGTTTTGACAGTGACGCAGTTTTAAAGGGCAATAATCCCAACTTTCACTCAGTCTGAAGTGCCATATGTGTAACATCAAATTTAAGTGCTTTTCCAGCTTAATTCAATTATTTAGGGAGACCGGGAGCCAAGGGCAACAAAGGGTGGTAGCTAGATTCAAACCACCAACATCTTAGCTCGTCACAAGAATTCTGATCTCGCTCAGCAGGCTACGCAATCGAGACAGTATCTACATATGATAACTACGTGAAAACGAGACAGGTCGGTCGCCCGCGACCAATGGGTGTAGCCCCTGATCGGCCACATTTGTCATTTTGGCCGAAAATGAAATTGTCTATTAATTAGTGCATGATGTTACCATGGCAACCAAAATCCATAGGCGCCATGTCCAAACCACTGCCCACGTACCTACCAAATATAAAAGAAACTAGCACTCTGCCCGTGGGGATCCACCGGTTCTATTTTATATAACTTCGTGCACCATTATGATGTCATCACGTTGCTATGGTGTTTCCACAAACACCAAGGTGGCTGTCACGCAACCGATGTTTTTATAGTAACTAAAACTAAGTAACCATCAAGGGGAATACGCTGCGCTGACATTCCGCGCTCAGTGGAACACGAAGTCGCCTGCAAGACGGAGCATAATAGCGTTGCTCAAGTTATGCTGCAGATTACGCGCTACTTTCTCTTGTGGCCTGGCATCTGTTTTTTGGGATTCAGGACTCCTGTGGATGAATTGGCTTGGGTTCAAAAGGGGGAATCCCCAGGAGAGGACATACAGGGGGAATCCCCAGGAGAGGACAAAGGGGGAATCCCCCCTGCATGTCTATATTATAATAGCGTCACTCACGTTATGCTGCAGACACGCGCCCGGCGGAGTCTAGCACTGATTGGCCGGACACAGTCGCCTGCAAGACGGAGCCAAACAGCGTCGCTCCCGCTATGCTGCAGATACGCGCCCGGTGGAACCTAGCACTGATACGCGCCTGGCGGAGTCTAGCACTGATTGGCCGTACACAGTCGCCTGCAAGACGGAGCCAAATAGCGGTGCTCACGCTATGCTGCAGATGCACGCCCGGTGGAATCTAGCACTGAGCGGCCGAAGACACACGCACACACACACACGCACACAGAGGCCACTCGGCTATCATATATAAAAGAAGTAGCTTTAACTTTGTGACCTGTAGAGCGACCACAAGGAAATCTCTACAGCGGTGACGGCGGACACGCGACGAGGCCAAATCCATAGTAGCCCTGACTTTGTCCGGGGGCTACAATTACAGCCCTTTAGAAGAGACACTTCACGCTACATGCTAGCTTTGTGATGAAAACAAATATAAGTCATTGGACATGGCGCTAATTAGCATTTTACTCTTGGTTCATTGACTTCCATTCATCATCATCACAAGCATAGCATGTAGCATGGCGTGTTCCTTCAAAACAGTGTCCCTGCTCAAAACTCATAGTCCCTCAGGCCAGATCACTGGATACCTGCTAACTGGGTCGTACACAGAATCCTGAGCGGCCACCCACTAACTGTATGCTAGCTCTGGGCTCAGAGCCCAGTACAGCGGCCCAGATGTGCCGCCAATCCAGAGTCCCAGCTGCTGCCCTCGAGACCGGACCCCCCAACCGGACCCCCAGCCTGACCCAGTCCAACCAGTCCAACACCCTCTGCTCATCTGCCAAAGCTAGTCGCTCATTACCCTACTTCAAGAACTTTTAACTCCAGTATAAAACCAGAACTAAAGACTTTTGTCACCAAATTCATTATGGCCGACAAACATTTCCTTTCCCCAAATATGTACATTGTAAAGTAAGAAAAGGAAGCACTCCTCACCTCCCCTCCTTCTTGTACCTGTCTTCTCCCACAACCCCCTTACACTCTTATCATTTGAATTTCCCTCCAAAACCTCCTGTAGGTCATTCATTGGTTATGCTCTCCATTCATGTTTGCGCCCAGTCAATATTAACTCTGTACTGTAAAGAACAGCCCACTTTGTTCTAGTATAAATTTCTGAGTGCCCATTCTGGGGCCTCTTTTCCGGTACCAGGGGGCCCAGAGACATCAACAGTCATTTTGTTTTTAACTGTCGCACAAGTATTTCCTCATAATTTGATGCACAAAATAAATCTGATGAAAGACTATCGCTTTTATCATTCAGTTCCATGACTCTAACAATGATACTTATTCCTCACTAAAGATTAACCTTTAAACAGTGAAAAGGGTGAAACTACAAATAATGAATTCAGACCTATAGATTTCTTCCTTTTGAGAGCATAAATGCGGACAACAAATTGGACCACACTGTTGCCTATGAAGTAGGAATAATTTTGTATGCAGACACTTTATCAAGAATAAATCACAATGTTACAATCATCTCATGAAAAGAGGTAAAAATATTTTATTCCAAGCAATAGTGGACTTTCCCTGATACATCTGTCACGAAGGACAAATAAATGGAGGGACAGCATGACATATTCTTCCCAGACGAATGCAACAGGGGACATTTATACATTTCTGACCAATCAGACGGCCTCACGAGCCAGTCTATCCAATCACCTTTCCCTGGCGCTTACCTGTTCTGCACGAGGAAGTCCACCAGGTGGAGGGAGGTGTGGTCAGCTGTTCTCACAGAGTAGTGGAGTGCAGTTTCTCCAGGTTCCTGAAGGGGGCGAGCACAAAAAAAAAGAACAAGCTAAATGAGAGGTGTGGTAGCAGTCAAATCCACATGCGATGGCATAATGCCAAGCCACTCAATTTGGCCATTTCCTCTCTCATTAAAGATAATGGCTGATCACAGCTCATCAAGTAGCCAATGATGTAACAGAGTAAGGGTTGCCAAGGAGAGCTGGAGATCAGTAATATAATAGCACCCACATGGGCTTCATCACTAAAAGGATTCCATTAGCCCCTAAGTGACCTGAGTACTCACTCAAACAATGATATCACATCTTCTGTATGCTGTCATATGAGAGTTGTAGCTGAAATCTCAGAGAACTGGCCGTACAGAGGCTATGCATGTCTTCCATTGTGGATGTTGACTGTCTAAGCCACCTTCTATCTGCCTAGATACAGCCTCATCATTTACATAGATTCAAACCCACTAACCTGTTCATCACTACATACAAAGGCATGCACAGTGTAAATGTACTCAGTTCACTTAAGCTTCTCCATCTGTTAAGCCAAACCAAGACACTTAAGTTCACGCAAGCGACGCCTGGATACAGTGAGATTGAAGTTCTCGTGTGAAAGATAAAAATGTATTAAGTCTGTGGTCTTATCATCGACATGTGATGATGAAGCACGGCACTACTAAATCCTGCTTTTACGTGAAGTGGAATTTTCCATCAAAGCTTGTATCATACCTCCCGTCTTCGTGCTGTCTACCTGATATTAATCTCATGAAATCCATTGATTAAACACCTAAATCAAACATGAAGAGTTAAATTTTATGTTTGTACAGGGAATATTCCACGACAGAGAAACAGGATACACCAGCCCAAAGCATGATTCACTATCCTCTAGTTATTATGGCAATAAATCAAAATGACGAAGAAAGTGCGCTGAAATTGCCTACAATTTGAGGGGAAAAATCCCATTTAATTTTCTCATTTCCAGCAGAGGATGAGCGCTAATGTGTTCTCGATATTTAAACTCCTGCTTAATAGGTCCACCGGGCCGCATTACCGCATCCTATTTTTGGGGAGAAAATACAAGCACTGCGGACTTTTGTGTGCTGATTACTGTTAAAGCTCTTCGACAAACAGAGCTGGAACAGCAATATAGGAAGTTCCACTGAGTGCTGTGTGCAGGGAGTGACTGCATCTCAGCCAGAGGTAAACAATCCAGACACCTGAGAGCTAAAGTCCTCCTTTATTTTGCTGCCAACCATAATCTCAGCCAAGACAATTTCATCAGTAAGTGCAACGTCCTAGTGAGACGCTCGAGTTCGTGAGTAAATCCTGGTGGTTGGAGCGCTATACTGGAGAGGCCTAATACTTTCTGGAACTGGATTGTTCATCTTAGCCGAGCATGTTTGTGTGGGCGCAGGTGTTTGGCATGTCGGTCTGAGACCTGCACAACTGCAGTCGCTGTGGGCCCACTTAAAATAGTCGACCAAAGGAGAATTTCTAGCACAGCCCTACCTCAAGGCCTTGGGAGACCAGAGCTCCATAATGCCCCCAAGAGTAGCACCGCAGCGAGTGTGTGTATCTAAAATGGGGATCCCCAAATCTGGACCTTCAATCAAAACCACACCGCATTTTCTTTCCTTCCTTGTATTTAAGGAAACTCAACAATTGCTGTCAGTGGACGACAGCAGGGTATATCCCTGAAGCTATGGCATTCTCCATAATATTCGCAAAAGCTCAGTTTCAGGGATGTAATTATCACAGCTGGTTGGCCAGACTGTCCTCACACAAGACACCCCAGTAAAGGAGGATGGAAAACCAGCAGTTCTCAGGCCTGGAGGGCCATGATTTGGGGAACAGGGGCCCAAGATATACACTAGAACTTCCAGGGAAGCAAAGTTCAACTGGAGTTCAGTTGGTCAACTCTCAGTAGTACGTAGGGAACTTAAAAAAGCCATCAGGTTAGCAAACAAGTTGTTAAGTTGTTATCAGGGCAAAATCAAAGATGGCGGCCTATTTCGGCCATCTTGAGTCAGATTGGGCTGAAATGCAACACCAACCTGGGCCTAGGTGCAACGATGCTGCATGCAAAGGTTGTCAAAATTAGTTCATATTTGCAGGTGCTAGAGTCCAAACCTCGAAAAATTAACAGACGAGGGACAACGCCGGACGCTGAATTCTTCAGTATGTGATGAACTCAACTGAACGGAAGTCCAACTGAGTTAAAAACACAAACTAAACACGCATTTTCCTGAAGACTTATAACATGAAGACATCAGAACAGGTAGACTCCAAAATGCAATGGATATTTTCTACGGAAAATCTGCCGTTTTAAAACACCACAATAATAGGGTCAGAATTAAATTAATCCTAAAACAGTCTGCACTGGATGTTTGCTATTGGACACAACTTGCTCCAATCGGTACACAGTTTGAATAATACCGACAGAATTGTAATATAGGTAGTCAGTCTGCTTATTCACAACATATGAAAACCAATCCCTGTAACTGCTCCACAGAGGTGCAACATGGGGGGTGATGGAGAGAGACTGAATGAGGTCAATGCGCACTCTGCTATAACTGCTCTCAAACAAGAGAACACAAGTGGGACTAAATATTTAAATAGGAAAAATCTGAATATGAGGCAGTAGTGGAAACACTGAGAAATACCCCCAAGATGAACGTCTGGTATGCACCTGACCAAGGAAGCCAATTTCCGGCGTTTTGTTTCATAGTTTTGGAGGTGGTATTATACCCCATTCCTCCACATACAAACGCCATTAGCAATGATGAATTTAAACTCCTGCCAGGGCCCTAAGAGAGCTCTTGCGCCAGTAAACTCAACTCTGTAATGGGAGACGCGAGCTGTAAGCCTGTGATTTATATATCTTAGTAGCGCAATTCGTCACCTGTATAAGCGCACCTGGGAAATAAGGCCAGGTGATGCAGCACTCCTGAGGTCCACTGTACTGAGGTCAAATCATAAAAGACTGCTGAGGTCGACTGTACTGAGGTCAGATCATAGAGCACAGCTGAGGTCGACTGTGCTGAGGTCAGATCAAACCGCACTGCTGAGGTCGACTGTACTGCAGGTCAGATCAAAAGGCAATGCTGAGGTTGACTGTACTGAGGTCAGATCAAACAGCACAGCTGAGGTCAACTGTACTGAGGTCAGATCAAACCGCAATGCTGAGGTCAACTGTACTGAGGTCAGATCAATCAGCACAGCTGAGGTCGACTGTACTGAGGTCAGATCATATAGCACAGCTAAGGTCGACTGTACTGAGGTCAGATCAAACAGCAATGCTGAGGTCGACTGTACTCAGGTCAGATCATATAGCACTGCAGCCAGAGAGCTCAGCACGCTCCCCTTAGGCCGGCTCCAGCTCCATCTTTAAATTCCCAGTACAGCTAAATTAAAGCGCATTTCCTCTCAAACAGGGCACTATATGTTTGTCCGATCTGATTGTGGTCTTTAAATGTGTTAAAGTGATTAACAAAGTGAATTATCTAGGATTACTTAGGCCAAGTTTTGTTCGTAGAACTCGGGGTCACAAATGGAAGATGGCCAAGGTTAAATTTAGCACTGACATTAAAGGAAATATTTTTTCACCCAGAGAGTAATCTCAGTGTGGAATAACTTGCCTGACCATATTGTTGAGGCAGAAACCTTGAGAATTTTCAAGAACAGGCTTGATTTAGCGCTGGATACCATTGAGTCATTGAGTATTTGAAGTAATAGATTCACTCTACAGTTCCTGACAAAAGTCTTGTCGCATAAGGACATAGTAACTAAAAATAGCATATAACTTTATTTCTAACCAATCAATTGTTACAATAAATGGTCCATTTTAATGTCAAGAGCTTTCACATTAATAATTTGGTGCAAAATGGAACCGTCAAAAAGTGTTCTGATGTTCACAGCTTGGCTAAGCCCATAACATCTGTTTTTGCTGGGACAAAAGTCTTGTTGTCTCTTCAGAAGATACAACAAATCGCAGATTAGAGTTTAAACTATGACAAATACTGTAATTAACACATTCCCAGATGTGTATAGAAATAACCCCAGCACACCAGACTTTCATATGAGGTGCGACTAGACCTCTGACAACATACCAAAGATTCAACCACAGACCAAAGTGCTGATCATCAAGAGCCTGAAGACTGAGTCTGTTGCTGAGGTGGCAGACATCTTTAATGTATCCAAATGTCAAGTGGAGGGGATGAGAAAAAGATTTGAAGAAACTGGTGACGTTCATGGCAAGCGCAGGTCAGACAGACCCCGGTATGACAACTGTTGGAAAGGACCACAGTTACTCCAGAACATCCACAGACCTTACTTTTGCGCTACCTGTAAACTCACCTGCACAATGCATAGTAAAATGTCCAGTGTTTAAATGAACATGAACGGAGTACACATCAGTCCACCTTATTCACTCCATAAGAGCAAATGTAACACTGAGAATTTCACTGTCAAGCATATAACCACAGTATCTGTCCTCATTGGTTGGCCCCACTTCCAATCCTGAGGCAGGGGCGGGGCTACAGGCTGGAGCTCACAAATCCTGTCTCACAGAACTTAATAAATGGAAATTATGATTGAGCACTAACTGTAAGCCCAACCTTGCACTGTACAGTAAAATACATGGTGCTTTTGTAAGTACAAATGAGAGCATGTGGGCTTCTTAACATGCCTAATTGATTTAAAGCTGACGGTACAATGACATTTTGTGCGTGCACAATAGTCAAGCACATGCAAACCTAATGAAGTGGTCAATGATTAGCGCTAAACTATTGCCCCAGTCTATCACCAGTCATGGTTTTCATATGGTAAAAGTTTTTGGACATGCGGGAGGTTGAGTTTAATCTGCAGAAAATCACTAAACACAGAGCCAACTCTCCTTTGTGCGACCCTCCAGTTAGCCCTGTTTAAACCCTTGAGTGGGTGTGGCTGGGCTATTCTGGGCGGGGCTACAGGCCGGGACTCACCAGTCCGGTCTCGGGCAGGGGCTCCATCAGCTCCACCCCCTCAGCGTAGACCTGCACGAGCGCCAGCAGGTCCCTGGATTTGACGGCATCACAGAGCTCGCTCATCTTGGCCGCCGCCGAGCCGCAGTTCTTGCGGGCAAACTTGTGGTCCACGTACTTGGCGTTTATGAATTCCTTCCGCACCGTCCTAAAATCCGGAGGGGGGGGGCAGGGTATGAGTCACCACTCACAGAGCAAACACCCACTACATCCACTCTCCATCTGCCAACTTTATACAACACTCAAGGCAATCCACCCATATGTTCTCCTCTAATGGCTGATAAGTGTTTACAAATACTGAGAGTCCCTGATGCATAACTAACTAGATTCATGAGTTAGATAGAAGCATTGAACACAAGACGGCAGCAAACACAGTGAATAAACTTAAACCTGCTTCAGAAACATTCAAACAAATTAAGTGTTCAATTAAGTGTTCCACCAATTTCCGTGAATTTGTCCCACTAAAATGGTGTTCCCCAAGACTAAATGCTGCGGTTGATGAAACACACTCCGTTTCTCGTCAATATTAATGTTATATTGATATCTCGCATGCCTTTTGCGCAACAGACATCTTCATTAATTTAATAGTGGGGTCTGGCCAAGCGGTTACGTCACTACAATTTTGATGTTAATTGGGCTATGACTTTTTAACCAGATCTATAACTTAACTTTAACTTCTATAAACTTGAAATATATGTTTCTAAAGGTTTTTACAAGTACTTTAACAAGGTATACTCAATGGATTGTTAGAATAAATTTTAAATGTGAAATTAGCAAAAATGTGCTCGGTTATGGTACTACCAAAAGAGGACATCAGATTTGACAAGGTGTACGCAAAGATGTATAACATGCTGTTCTCATCACAAATTGGGAGTCAAACTGGCTTCAACATTGCAATAAACCTATTAAACTATGTTCTCAGCAAAAATTGTAGCAAAATATGGAATTTCTTAGATTTAATAGGGAAAAGGAATATACTACGTCATTACAAGCTGTATTGGTTACGTCACTACAGAACTAGATGTTCATGAGAAAAAGTAAGGTTTACTTCAAGAAAAGAACTAAAATAGGTAACATAACATGTTTTATTTATATATATTATATATATATTTATATGTTTTCCGTTTATTAGAAAAGAAACATTCTGTATCACAGATATACATTATTGAAATGTCACATTTTAAGAGTTAAAAAAACTCATTTTTAATTTGAATTTGGCAAAAATAGTTACAGATGCTGAAAAATATGAATAATAAAAGGTATTAAATGTAGAAACAAGTAAATTTTATGTAGTTTTAGATATTTTATTGTTGAGATGAAAATTATGTGAAAAATAGATTTCCGAGTGTGTCTGTAGTTTTCAAACTTCATGCACTTTAAATGGCTGTAATTTTTTTTTCACATCTTGTATTGAAAAAACAAAATTAGTTCCATAAACTAGACACATTAAACTACAAGATCAGCCCATTCACTGTGTTACAAAGAAATATAATTTTCATCACACGTTCACTTTCGCTTGGCCAGACCCAGTGGTAAAAAATTATCACTGTTGAATCCTCCTATAGAGTAAAATGTTACAGTCAGACTGTGAAACCAGTCATTTTGTAAAATGACAAATTTTTTTTTAGTAATTTTGCGAACTGACTGAAGTTTATCGCTAGCCATTTCATAAAATGACTGAAATTTTTAGTCATTTCAGGAAATTACTGATTTCACAATCTGACCGTAACATATACACAGAACACATAACCAAGAGGATAACTATATTTACTATACAGCTGCTGCATACTTGATTCCAATTGGTCAATTATGGCATTCCATGATCTATTTTTCTAAATAGCAGATTGCTGCTATGAATAACAGACCGTTGCTATGCAGCAACCGCAGTTACAACCATAGGCTTCAACGGACTAATTTGCAAGCGGTCAGCAATAAAATCCTTCTTTTAAATCAATGAAATAATTTCAACTCAATATTTTACATCAAATTATAGATTCTCATAGTAGGTAGCCATAAAAAAGTTAGACAATGTACAGCAAGTGGGTAATTATTGTGGAAAAAAAACCCCCCTTCAGCGCGAATCAAGACCCGACCTCATTGGCGTTTATTTTGCAATACTGACCCGCTCGCTATAGATTATCACGTACTTAAGAGCGTCATCAGCGCTTATCAACAAAGATGAGTGTTTGGCAGTATGCAATATGGAATGTAGTCCTATATTATAGTACCTGGTACTATAGTTCTAGAACTGCTACCAGTGATGACTGCTTTATAGACCCACAAACCTAAGAAAGTGTTTTTCTGCTAAGGCAAAGGTTTCAAATTCTCATACAACGATGGGCACCGCTAGATGTTACAGCCTTCTAAAAATCCATAAAATTTCACTGACTGCTGCTATTTACTGCAGATGTAAGTCCTCAGAAGTTCTGACCCTCCATTGTAGATTTGGCCCATTACAGACATATTTTTTTTTTATTATTAATAAAATGAGTCTTTTCACCAGCAGTTATGATCGTAACATCAGCATTCGGGTGTCCAGTTAAAAACATTGTAATGGCACTGCGAACTGACACTGAACTCTCTCCGCATAACACTCACATGTCACTGGACGGGGTCGGCTTCGGTGAAGGACAAGGAAGGTTTCCCTCCAGAATTTCATTAAAACTAGCGTTTCCAATATTCTTGGCCAGCTGCACAGAAAACCAGCCAGAAAGGATGATGAATGCAACACACGTAGGCGCACACACATGCGTTAACACACACACCCACACCCACACCCACACCCACAAGTATCCTGACAAATGCCAAGTGCTTGCACAACAATACTTTGCTGCTGACTTAAACTGCTAAAACAACCTACAGAGCTGATTAAATATAAACTGTCCGGATCATATCTGAAAACAAATTTTTCCTGAGTAGTTTGTCATGTCATTTTGCTCCCAAATGCCAGATTAATAAAGCTACATCTGCTCATTTACATCTGGTGAACCCTCTAATACTTGTAGCACACTATGTATTTTAAATGTAGAATGAATGACATACCATGCACCATGCAAAACATGAACAATGGCAGCTCACCAAGAGTTCTGAAGTTCCTAATTTATCGAGCTCCATAGACTGGATGCGTGAGACGTGCACTCCCATTTCCCGATGGATTCCAGAACACTCAATGCAGGTCAGGATTCCCAAGTTGGTCGACAGCCATTTTGGGTCTGACAGACAGAAATGGAACAAAAATGAAGTTCCTGTTCTCACAAAAGGATGACAGAATCCATGCCATCCATTAATATTAAACATAATCAAGCTCATGGCAGGTGCAGTCCAGTAATAATTGATCCTTGGAGAACTGAGAGTATTTGTGTGAGTTCCTGCCCATTAGTGCTTCAGCAATGTATTTATACTGGAAGTGAAATAGTAGAAAAATAAATGTAGAAAATTGCATTGGCTACTGGTCAATTTTTGCATCACAAGCGCTGTAACATTTTTCAGACACAGGGGGGCGCATGAGGTTCTTGACCTGATGGCCTGTTGACTGCTGCAGGAGGCTTGGTTACTGGCCTCTATTTTTCAAGACCAAAGACTTTTCGTCATTTTTAATGGCAATAAAAGGGAAGCTTGTGTAATCAAGATCGTAAATCTCTTAGGTGTTTCATGGTCCTACACTTAAAAGACAGTACAGTCGTAGTCCTTCAACACAGCAGGAGCCAGTATTTTTTTATGTCAGGTTCAAGGAGTGATGTTTCATTTCCTACCAAGCTGACACAGCAACAGTTAATAACAAAGCTTTCTCCAATAACCTAAGCGATGCTGCAGCAACAAAAAGGAGACATCCATTTTAGTATTGTCACAAAAAATGTACAGCAATGTTGTTAAATATAATGAACTCATGCATGGTTATTAATGGATTTCACCTCATATTACAGTAGAATTATCGCCAGACTTGTTGGAGCTTTAAATATCCTCTTTGGAACAAATTAGATTGGTGACAATAACAAGTCAGTTCCTTGTTTCCTATTCAGGGAAAAAAAAAAAAAAAAAAAAGAAGGTGCCGTAGCAGACTCTAATACTTCATTATCCAAAAAATATGACTAACATACCCTTAGTATAGGGGTGTCAAATTTCAATCAAACCTTATGTTGCAAGCTTTAGTCAGCCGCAAATCAAAGGGAAAATATTAATGCCAGCTAATACCATGGCCTTAAAGTGTTTTTGCCGGAGAAAAAAAAATGGACAGATGCTCATTTAAGAGGACAGAAGGAAGGTCGAACAATGACAAGGGTGGCCCAAAATGACCAACATGAACTGAAAGCTACAATGAAAACAAAACTGTAATGGGCTGCTTCCTGGACAAAATATATATGCAATACTTCCCTTTGCCACTAGGGGGGCCACGACAACTTAATGAAAGAAGAGCGACGTTAATGATGCACTTCTGAGTTGAACACTGCGCAAATTTTTCTTGCCTTAACTTTAAGTGCCGCATTCCCCGAATATTTCAGCGGACACCGGGGTCAGGATCAACCAACACAGCAGCAGACCAGTTTCTATCTTGGGCGAGAAAGTTACTGCGCTTTCTTTAAGAGAATAAGTCCATACTGTAAAACCTCAGTGCACCAGGATACCGCTTTGCGGTTTAAATGAACTTCAGTGCCGAGATCGAGCCTGGCCTTTATCTCGCGATTCCGCGCGCTCATTTCTAGTCCATAGCGGATTAGTACATTGTGACAGCGCTGACTCATCACGGGAGACGCAGATAAAAATGCGTGAATCAGAGATCAGGTGGCAGATGACCTTTATGCGAAAAAGCAGGATTTATCATCTACAGTGCAGCGGGACATTTGGAGCGGCAATGCCATTTGGGAGAGCAGATATAATTCAGAACAGCGTGTGAGTGGTCCCATCAGAGCACTGCGTCACCCGTCTCTAGGCGTTTCTCAGTAAAGCAGCTTAAGTTGCCAGGAGTCTGATACTGTTCAAGCACAGCCAAAATTTTGAAAATAGTCGGAAGAACAAAGATACCGCCGAGATTTGCTTAATGTTCAAAACGAAACTCAGCACATAAAGCCTCTCAAGATAGGGACAGCATCTCTGGTTGAAGGCGTTTGGTGTACGCGCGTGTGTGTGTGGCATGTGTGCCCGATTCTGAAAGTACAAAGCCAATGCCTGGCCTGTATGAGTGTACTGTGACAAAGTTAACTTCGAGCAGCTTGTCAGAACTGAGGGTCTAGCAGGTTTGCAAGACTCTCAAAACCTATTAAGTTACATGTCTGGACTGTTAATATTACTGCAATCACAATGCAAATTTATGCTAGTGCCTGAATGGTAATTCCCATTATGTGTTAGCACTGAGCTAACTCCATCACTCAGCTACTCAGTGAAGTCAGTGAGTCGCGGGCATTTGCGTTGGTAGGACTGGCTCTGCTGTTGCAGTCCAGCAGAAAAATTCCCCAGACAAAAACTGATATGCGCTGCTGTAAAAGAGCCACATCTCTCTAGCGCAGATACGCTGGTGCCCACCTGCAGCTCCGCAATCACAGCAGACCTCGTTGCCCGGGATGCGCAACACGTCGTCGATGATGGCTTTGGTCAGGTCCTCCAAGCCGTCGTCCCCGCCGCTCTGATCGCCGCCACGGAACGCCATGTTCAGCGCCTCCTCCTTGCTATTGGTCAACACCGAGATCCATCTGCAGACGGAAACAAATCCGCGGGCTCGTCAGTCGCAGCCCGCAGTGCCAGGCCACCTGTGGGTCTTCAAAACTCACCCAGGATGCCGTTATTGTTCTATCTAAACTGCTCTACAGGAGCACATTGATTATCAGCTCTAACAATATGCAAATACTAGTTTGTATTCATGTATTTCTGTTCATATTAGGACAGGAGCACCATGACGGTTCGGCAGGAATAATGGTCACCTCAAAGAAAGGGGGTTCGAATCCGGCCTGGGGTGATTTCTGTGTGGAGTTTGCATGTTCTATCCCTGTTTGTGCAGGTATCCTCCGGATACGCCGGTTTCCTCCCACAGTCCAAAGGCATGCAAGCAAGCTAACTAGAGACTCTGAATTGCCCATAGGTGCAAGGGTGTAATTGAATGCTGTATGATTGAGTGTAAAATGTGATGGACTGGCAGACTCTCTGGTGTGGGGTCCTGCTTCTCACCCACTGCATGCTGGGATAGGCTCCAGCTGCCACTGTGACCCTGACCCAGAGTTAGCAGGTTCAGTGATGCATGGGTGGATGGATACGAGGGTTGGGCTCTGGGGCAGTAATTAGGGCGTCTAGGTCTTTTGTGGTGAGGTGTGGGCCCCCCAAACCCTAACAGATCTGAACCCATTCACACAAATATAGAATACTCCAGAACATGAACATTTTGTTCCTCAAGGAAAATTTCAACGGGACACTGGCTACACTGACCACACACACACACACACACACACACACAAGTCCAGAGGTAACCCACATTAGTCCTGGAGAGCCACAGAGACTGGTTCTCATGTTACTCCACATTCAATTGATCAATTAAAGCAGGTGATTACATAGTTCAGTCTATGCCCCTGGTTATTTGAGTCTAAAGGTTGGTAATGATGAAACCAGCACACACTGTGGCTCTTCAGGACCAGGGTTGATCATCCCTGGCCCAGTGAAATGCCCTCTTAAGTGACCATTTTATTTTCTCGTTCACTGATCGTACACTTCTAACATATAAATATGGATATGGGTAATTCAGTACATGCAAATTCCTGCAAATGCATTCCGTACATGTTAATTACATTTCAGGAGACATTCTTTCAAAACATACGCTCCCTCGCCCAAGTGAAGCCCTGCATCAGCAATGCTAGCAGGCCACACCCCCACTCGTGGGGGCCTAACCATTTCAGGGAGCTTGGACTCCCCCCAAAGCCCCCACCCAACTGACAACCATCCCACTGGGTTACCCTCGGGACAAACCCGCCTCTTCAAGTAACGTGCGGGTCAATATTTCATTCACAACTCGGCTTGGGCCATGGGCTCACCTGTCTCGTAGATGGTGATTAAAGGGACAGCGACTGCAGGACTGTACCCCATTTTCACAACTTGTACCTATAAACTCTCACTGCTATCTAGTTTTTTGCAACCATTTTTTGTGGCGTACGATCTTTATGCATGTCCTCATGTACGGCTGTGACCTGGAGTCATGAATTATTCATCCATTTTGTTCTCCTGTTGAAGTTGCGTCCACTCCCTTATGTAAGATAAGACAGTCCCGCTAAACCCCCACAAGATGTCAAGGGGAAATTAAAATAAAAAATAGCTCTAAACCCACTCCCTCCAGACACACATTAGGTCCTGAAACCCTTGAAAAATGAAATCAGCAGGAGCTTGCAGTTGTGACTGATGACACCAGACCAGAGAAGATAACACGTCCTTTAATCTCGGCCCAGTCCATTCAAAGGCCCTTCGCAGTAATGAGTGGCGGTTGCCTCTTTAGTCACAATTAAAGAAGTGGGCAAGGGGCCCGGAGATTGTGCAGACATACTGGCCTCAATCAAGTGAAACGGTCGCGTTCGGCTCCTGCCACAATCGGGTTGGGTCGGGTTGGTAACGAAGAATAAATCCAAGGGCACCGAGTTGCTAAGAGCCCAAAGAAAAGTACGCAGTAAAGCTCTGTTTCCACCAAACACTTTCAGAACCGGTACGTAACCAGCACAAATCGGTACCTAAACCCTAGATCAGGTTTGCATTCCCACGGCAGACAGTGGGAACAGTACTCTCAAACAGTAAGCAGGGTTGTTAGTCCATCATAACAGCTGCCAACCATGTAAGTAATGGGTTTGCGTTTAATCCTTGTCAAGCAAGAGTAACGATTCTCTCTCAACCAATCAACAGACTGCAGTGTTTCCAGCCCCACCTTTTAGTATCGGATCAGTGTGCCAGGTAACTAAAAACAGGGACAACAAAAAACGGGAGGGACTGAAACGGTTTTTTGGTACCGTCCACAACTTTTGATACTGGAAACGCAAAAATAACCCTTCTTATGTGAAACAAACTGAACTATACTGTTGCCTGGAATCCATCTATGTCAAGTGCTGGTCACTCCCAACGGTCACTCACTGATATAGTCTGGCCTCAGTCATATAGGCCAGCGTTTAGCCCTTACGTCACTAATGAACTGGATATATAAATATTCATGTTTTCTGCTCTTGACTGATTGGGTCACCTTTTGGCGAGAACCACCAATCGCGCAGCGCCATTTGCAGAATAAATGCTGACCGGGTTATCCGTCGCATCTTGTTGGGATATACAAGTATCAATCTTATATCTGCATGTTGCGTGTATATTTCCTTTTACTTTGCTACATCAGGCATTTTACAACACAACTAACAGCTGTACTCAGCATTACGAATATGAGTTAGCTGGCCAGCTACGGCATTCGTTAATGTTATTTGACATGAGCTTAAAAATTAGATTGTGGTTTGCTTGCGTTTACTCTTGGAGTGGCTGTTAGGTTTTGAACAGGATAATGTTTGGCCATATCTGCACTTTGTTTATTACAGTGGGATTCCCCAGCATAATGAAGGCTAAATTAAATCATACTCAAATTACATAACATATTTCACTGTAATTGGCATTAGCTATAGTTTGAAGGGCATGATTGCATCAGCTAGGTTAAGCCTATGAAGCTGGTATGTAATACAACAGTTGCTAATTTATTCCTTGCCTGTCTACTTTCTTCGGAAAAGAGAAGATGGATAGCTTGTTCCTATTATTGCAACCTATTGCTGCACAACGTTTCAGCATTTTTAACGTGGATGGCCAACGCTTATTTTGCAGCTTTTCCCCGCTTGTTTAATATCTGATATCAATCCAGTACAAGATCATAGCGATCAAATATATTCTTTTTCCCTTTAAAAACAATTAATCATTGATGGCAATAACAGTATCACTGAACTGAACCCTTCCACATATCCCAAAATTCCTGCTGCCACCACGCTTCCATCAATCCTGACATACAGCGACACAAAAGTATGGCTTAATCAATACCTTTGAAAAGAAGATTCTTGAATAACAAGTCAAGTGTTCAGGAACTCAATGGCTTTCATTTTCTAAGTAGTGATCGTTACGTCAGTGTTAAAACTTTGCTAGAGATTTGGTGCCGTGACTCAGCCATGACCTTGAAGAGATTACACAGAAAGGCTTAGTAGAGAATGCTAACAGTGCAAAGCCAGAGAAGCAGCAGATGCTTCTCACTGAGAGAACGGCCTTGGTTGTAAAAACTAAGCATTTTTGTAGACATCCATTCACAAATTTATTTCACTGGTATGACAAAATCTGGTTTCACGCTCCACTTAAAATGCCACAAAATCATATTCACAGCAAAGTGGAACAGAGAAAATCAATTTCAAATTTTAGGACGTGTTCTGAAGGTCTTACTTTCTGTCACCCAACCATGTGTGAGTTCACAGCCTTTAAGCACAATTAAGTCACATACAGATACTTAATGACATCAGGGACGGGGTTTTCTGAGGAAACATAAATGGACAGACAAGACTTGTAGTGCCAGTTGTGACAAAAAATTTGCAAGAGACTGGACTACATTTCTCAGTTCCCTCTCAAAAACAAGTAATAAAGAATGGCTTGGCTGATTTTAACCGTGTGTGCAAAACTGTCAAAGCCAGACAAAGACCATGAATCCGAGGTTGTTTCAATTCAAAATCCACTAAAAGCGTTTCTGAACAAGAACTGATGGTCACTCTTTCCGGTACAGGCCCAGTAAGGCAGTTTTATTGATTAATGAAAGTTAACTCTAGGACAGACACACACATTCTCACACATAGCCTCACAAACACACAAAGTTAAAAATACACAGACACAAATGTACATATACATAACTGCAAACACACACACACACACACACACACACACACACACACAAAAACACAAACATATCCATGCTCTTTCTCACACACATATCAGTCTTCTCTGGCGAACACACACACACACATACACACATTAACACTCTCTCGCACACACATACACTTACATCACAAACTCTTGCTCATCTTCTGCTTGGAAGTGATACGTCCGATTATCTGCATGGGGAAATTCAACAGGAAATGCTGCAATGAGGCGGGGAAAAGCTTAAAACACACTTCCTGCAAGGTCAATCACATGATCCATCCACTTAACCCATCGATCAATCCTACTGTACCCACCGATGTCCAACCCCCTACAGCAGGGCTGCCTAACGCTGTTCCTCGAGATGCACAGAGGTCTTCACTTCCAACTGAATTTCATCACACTGGATTCAACAAATCAGCAGCTCAACAACATCTCTAGCTGTTGAGTGATGCCCGCTTCATTAGTGTAACCGAGACGGTGACCGGATAGGAGATCTTCAGGAACATGGTTAGGCAGCTCTGATCTACATCACCCATGGGACCATCCCCGCTGACAGCACAGGAAGAGTGTGCAGGGCGTGGCGGGGCCGGAGTGTACTCACGGGAGATGAGGTCGAAGCACTTCTTATCCTCTCCGCTGGGCTTCACCTGGCAGGTGAGCAGGTTGAGTCTCACAGGCTGCCTGTTGGACTGGAGACACAAAGGGGGTATCCGATTACTACAACTCCCAGAGGAGAAGGGCTTTTCCATTTTTCTAAGCCTGTACTCTTAAAACTCTACTGCTTACTATGACTAGTAGCGATTGTAGTACCAGCATTAGAATGTTCAGTTTACTAGGTTTTAATTCCATTTGTGGCGACACACTTTGAATGAAAACTGTTCTTTCCTGTTTTGGATTATTTCTGCAAATTTTTAAGCTGGTGTTCTAGAATTCTAGGGCCTCCACCAGCCAGTGAGCAGCAGAATTAGAGCATTTAGTCACATTTAAATTTCTTATGATCCATATTACATCTGAAAGTGTTAATTTATGTTTTTATTCATTACTTTAAGGGCAGCAGGGAGGGGACAGGCATCTGCACAGGTTTTGGACCAAAAGCCGAACTAATACATGATGTTTTAACGATATCAGTGTTGCATGGAGGCCATGGTACAACATTGACAAAACATTTCAGCGACACTGGGACAACGCTGCTCGTTCACTAAGTAGCCAGAGCATCGCATCACTTTAGCGCTGCATTAAAGATGAAGAGGTTTTGCTTGAGACAAAGCCATGCGTTGAAGCCATCAGAATGATGCGAGGGGAGAGATTAAAGAAGTAAAAAACATCCTCACTTTGTGTCCATCAGTGAGGATTTCCTAGCAAACACTTATATAACAATATTAGGACAGAACTGCATTGGACCGCAAATCCATGAGCTGAAAAATCTGTATTATTGAATCAACAAAAATTGAAATGTTTCACACAATCAGTGCCCAGTAAGAACACTATGAAAAGTGTTTAACAGACAGATGAATTAACAGACAGATGAATCGCCAGAAAGGTATAAATTAACTGCGTGCACTCACCAAAGAAAAAATTAAGCTCTTAAAAAACATCATCTGCCGCTTAAGACTCAACACTACAAAGAAGGATGAGCTACAGGTCTAAACAAGGTAAAATACCCCCATTGTCCCGCAGAAATGAGCACGGTGCTCTCCACCGCTTAACGAGATAATAACTCCCACACAGCCAATTACCAGGTCCACCCTTCACATTACCACAGGGCCACGAACCCACCGCCTCTCCAATTACCCGTACAACAGAGCCGGAAACACGGAGGGCCGGTGTCAGATATGCTACGGCTAATTTGAATGCGGTATAATGATGATAATTTTAAGCATAATAAAGTTCCCGCATTATCCAGCAAGCGGTGAGCCACCGTCACAAACCTAAGAGCAGACTCAAGTTCTCTATCCAGGCTGCTATCAACGCTCTGCCACTAGACAGAAAAAATATTAATACACAACGGCTTCAGTATCCTAAATCCACTTTAAAAGGACTGACAGTGAATTGAAAATTTGACTCTTCACTCCAAACACAGCACTCTTTAATAATGACTCCTTAACACCAGACATTGGGTTAAACGTTAACTGTAGCACAGCATTGATATATCAATCACTGACGCAGCCCAGCCCTGTTCCTGGAGATACACTGTCCTGTAGGTTACCACTCCAACCCAAAGACAGCCCTCCTCATTTAACCGCCAGAGATTCCTCGAGCTACTAATTGGTAGAATTAGCAGATAAGGGTGCCTACAAGAGAGTCATTCTCGAGAAACACTGACGAGTAGCCTCATCTTACACTGCAGGTGGCACTTAGCCTAGGAGGGCTGTGATTATGCCTATACAAGTGTCCTCAGGCAACCTGGTACCTCCGGCATACGGCAGTCTATAACTGACATCGGCCAATGAGAGGAGAGAACAACAGAGCCACGCTCGCTGGCTCTAAATGAATAATTATTGGCAACCTCGCTAACAACTGCCTCGGGTCCAGCGGGTGGCCTAATTGCGTACCTAAGCCCCAGTCCACACGTACACCTGTACTTTTAAAAGCAGGGGTTTTCCTCCGTTGTTATTAAAAAAAAAAAAAAAAATCAAAATCAACAGGAAGACGTAAAGACACATTTAAAGTGCTGTCAAGAGCAGTCCAAACAAACAGGCCACGACGCCTTGCATTAAATGATATCCTTGTAGGCCAATCACAAGCCTAAACACTTGCTATAAGGCGCACGCACTCTGATGTCACGAGCCAAACACTCCGTTCTCCCAGTCTGCATGAAAACAGAGTTTCTAGAAATATTCACTTTGAAAGGTGTTTCTCAAAAGGTCCATTTTCAGTGACCGAAACCGCTGTTCGCGTGTGGACAAAAGGCCGAAACGTACAGAAAAGGCTACCCTTTTTCGAAAACACCAGAGTACGTGCGGACAGGGTCTAAACTACCCAGGCATGAACCGCCCTCAAACTTGAGACATCCCGATTATGTCTATGTGAACATGTGACACCTTCAGCGCAGTCTGTATGCAACTGAGCAGTGACCATATTTATTCAACCAATTAAAATGAAAGAATAAATAAGAGCTGATAGCGTTTTTTTATTTTTTCATTTTTAGGGCATTTCCTGCCATATTACGAGACGTCTCGAGAATCATAGTCATGACTACTGTCCAAATGCAGAGCAAATGCTACAGAAGTACAGTTTCCAGGAGACAACTGAACCCAGGTTAGAAAAGCCATCGGTTAAATTTCATTTGCAGCATGATAAGTAGGCAGGGGGGCTTTATTAGATAGGCATACGATGCGCCAGGCTTAATTCTTCCCTGCAGGTTACCGTCAGAATACTTCTTTATTTATTTTTCACAGAGGCCTAAAAATGGATTTCCAGCGCCACGGGGATTTGCTGTAATAACAGCAGGTGCATGTAAGACGATAATTAAAACGGTAATCTACTGATTATTTCTTTCATGTAATTTCTCGAGCGGCTTATTACCGCCGCGGTGCTGCCTCCTCCGTCGATATCAAGGTCAGATATTTATAATTACATTCTCTTGTCTTCACTGTTATCAACCTGCTGCACATTGCCGAATGAAGAGAATTTTTTGCCTAAGTCCCTGGTAAGGGCTCAGCGCTCGTGAGACTTTATTGGAGTGTGATAGCAGTGCAGGACCATCCCAACTTAAGTTCCTCTTGCACTTCCTGAGGGTCAATAACTTTAATTAATTAATCAATCAGTCAGTCAGTCAGTCAGTCAAACTGCAATGGCCAGGTTGTCTCGCAATTTCAGAAGCCAGTCGAGAGCATTTGAGCACCCCCCTGTGGCCATACAGGGCACTGCGCTGTATTGAACTCATTCATATGGAATATCTAATGATGTTAGCCATTGAGGACCCACATGAGCCAATTGCTGGTCTAATGTCATCACCAGATGAGTCACGACTGGAAGGGAAAGAGATAAGGGTGGGGGAATTCGGGGGGTTGGGGGGTGTTGAGGGTGGCTACCATGGCAACAGGACTGACCCAGCCCCATCAAAACACTGTCACAGTCATGCGGTCTCCTCCAGGATACAAGGGTGACCACAATTCCCACAAAAACCTGAGTTTATGGCAAGAGTTCCAGCTGGACTGGCCAATTCTCCAGGTTCCAGTCCAAGGACAATAGCGGCAGGCCAGTTTCAATCACTAGACCTTCTGCGGCCCAACTGAAGCCCATTTCTCCTCTCCCCCTACAAGCACAGGCTACTGCCTCTCCTTTGAGACCAACTAACGCTGCAGCTGGACAGTGTAGCAGATAGGCCATTCTGAAGCCTTCACTCCCTGGAATTAAGCACTTTATATTTCTCCTGGATTATCACTTCATTATTCTATCGCTTGCGCTCCAGATCTCTGTCACTTTTCAATGACCAGAGGAGACCGCAATGGCAGAATTAAACTGTCCAGCTGTGAACATTCAAGCAATGTTATGAAGCAGTACAACTGTAAACCTGCTTTGTGCGCAAAAAAATGCCACTGTCTCCTATCTAGAGAAGAATTTTACTATTTTAAAGGTCACCTAACATGTCACCTAGTGCACAGCCAGTTGGTCATTACAAGCCATTTCAAAATTTGTTTCTTCATGACATCATACAGTGAAGTGAGCACACAGAGGCCAGAAGGACTGATCAACCCCAGCTAACCAGTTAATCAGTTCCTTCATTATTGTGGGTGGTCCTTCCCCCTTGTGATGTCATAATGGAGATATTTTGATGTGGCTTGTAATGGCCAACTGGCTGTGCACCAGGTGACATGACAAGGGACCTTTAATATGATGTGGGGTTGAATAAATCAGCCTGGGGATTGCTTCCCTCCAAAGAACAGCCTTTTACGCCTTAGCAAATCCATCAAAATTTGGAAAGTGTGCTCACATTTCTTACCAATCAATTTGACACCCCTCACCACAAAAATTCAAACTAGGTTCTATGAAACTCAGATATATGTCAATTTGTGGAAGTTTGCTCTGCTCGAGCTTGCTTTCACCATGTCTTTAAGAGAAATTAAAAAGGCCCAGCAGCCTGGAGTATTGACTGCTGTTGAGTCATTGGTGCATGCAGTAAAAGGGGCGGGGCTTACCGTGGCGTGGGAGATGGTGAGGATTCCGCTCTTCACCGAACACTTCCTCCTCTGCCACACCTTCCGTAACCTAGGAGACAGCAGCAGCCAATCACCGAGTGTTTCACTGAGCAAAACATCCAAACAAAAAATGCTTAATATACTATTGCACACTTACAGCACTAACATCAGCTTCAGCACTTGACAAAGAGCCATGTTTATGATTTACTCATGCAATTTGGGGCAGAACATAAGACAGATTTAGTCAATATAATGTTCTTTCTTTTGTCACTAAAATGCAATGCTATTTCAAACACAACTGCTGAGATACGCCCAGAATGTAAGACTGATCCCCGGCTGACCTCAGTAGTATGGGGTCCACACACAGACCTCTTCAGACTCTGAGACTCTCCAGCTGTTAAAATGGAGTCGACTGCACTTAAGGTCAGATCATCATATTCAGAGTTCCCGCTTTGAGACGAGAGACGGGCCACGAAGAGTGTGTGCGACTACATGTGTGGGTGTGTGTGTGGTGAAGACGAAACCTGTGTGTATGTGTGGCAGGTGTGTGTGTGTGTGTATTTAAAACTCACCCGTCGCTCTTCTTCATCAGGTATCCCTTCTTTTCACTGCCGAACTCCTTATTTCCCTGCAGCTGATGCATGCTGTATCCACCCTGCTTACTCTGAGAGTCCTACACACACACACACACACACACACACACACACACAGGTCATTACAGAATGCAAATTACCAGCAAGCCTACCATGTTTATAGCACTTCAAAAAGGCAAATAACATTCAATTCACACAATATCCAATGGAGTACAATCATCTCAATGGCAGAATGATCCCCTTTGAAATGATGACCAACCACAAGATGAAACAGAGCAATTACACCTAATTAACAGTCACAGGAAGAGCATTCTCATCAGACTCTCTCATCTGACGGTGTTCACAGTTAGATCAAGAATGCTTACAGCAGCTGACAGGACTGAGTAAATGATTAACAATGACAGGGGACTCGCTCTCTGGCACTTCACAACAAATCCTGATCTGGTGCTATATACAGATGTTACGAGCAGAAAAGGCACTAAAAAGATTCACACAAATGCAAACAGAAAAATCCACAGCCATCAACATGATGTGCATTTTACAAAAGGGGTTCCTTGCATGTCCGCAGTATATCGAACCCCCAACTCAATATAAGAGCCATGGCTGTACTGCTCAGTCCATTCGCTAACTCTGCCTTCATCTGAAGCACGAAACCCTAAAGGCATTCTTGCAATGTGGCAACCCCGTGAATCCTAACAGCAGTGTTTTAGAGGATGAAAAACACTCCTCACTTACAGCACTTAGGTCTTGACACAAGCCCTGGTCTTAACATAAGCCGGGTAGCAAAACCACAAACGCAAGATTTCCAGTCAATGTTGGACTACATAAAGCTACCATTAATGAAAAGTATCACTGATATGCACCGATACTACTAAAAAATTCCGGAGAGTTTGGTCCACAACCTTTGCCAATATTTTCTGCACTACCCTGCTCTGACTCTACCCCCTGTCAGAGCACTACCCTGAACTGAGTATACGAGCTATCAATGCACTATCCTGATCTGACACTGTGAACCATCAGTGCACTACCCTGCCCTGACTCTATCAGTTATCAATGCGCTACCATGCATTGACTCTACCTGCCATCAGTGCACTACCTTGCACAGACTCCAGCAGAAATCAGAGCACTCCCTGCTCTGACCATGACAGCATCAGGCCCCTGCATTGTGCACTACTTCAGTGTGACCAACATCATGTTGAGGCATTCAGGCCTTCAGGATTCACTGAAGGGAGCAACAGAACTGGGACCCAGCCAATGAAAACACACACAGAGCATGCGGATGCGTCCGGCACTTACTCTCCGTGACTTCAGTTGGGAAAGGCAGTGAGGGAGGAGAGAGGCACAGAGTCAAGGGCACAGACAAGCAAGCAGCTTAGAGAAACGGCACGCACACACACGCACGCACGCCCGCCCACACAATACATACAGCACACCTAGGTGAGACGGACACACACGCACACTAATACATCTCGTAGCTCATGGTGTTCGGTAAGCAGTACCATTTTTCCTTGAATAAGCAAAAAATAAGCCCAGCCCGAGACATTTTTTGTGCCTGGAGATTAGCAATTTAAGGATACATATCATTAAATGATTCATGTAATGAAGATCTGGAAAAGCCAAGGAAATTGTATGCGCCCTTTTTTCTGACCAATAACCTTCCCCTGCCCAATTTCTCAGGCAGTTTGCTCCCATCAGAGAACACACAGGCTTTTCAGAGGAGGACATTCCAGGGCTCACAAAGTCCTGCCATGTTTTACTTCCAACCATCAGCTTAACCAGCCAATTACACAAATTAGTCCAGCCTCCAAACTGAAGGGTTGTTCTAATTGGCAAACTTAGGTGGTTGGAATAAAATCATGGAGAGGAGTTTTACTTCTGGAACCTGGATTGTCCAGCTCTGAGCTTCCATTTATACAGAGTAAAAACTATGCACTGAGGATTTTAAACAACGCTGCATTTGTTCTTTGCATTTTCTTCTGTTAGAGAAAAGTGAGCAAGTGCTCCTGTAACAACTGCAACATTCTAGCTATTATTCCAGCAAAGAAATGCAAGCAAAAACAATTTAGAGTCAACAACCTTTCAAGGCTAATTATCTATTAGTATGCCTGTGGTCCATAGGCTAAATTAAATTAAGTATTAATTAGACCTGGGCTAAAATAGTTGTATTTGAAACTGCTTGAAAATTAAATTGTTTGCAAAATCTTCCAAATAGTGGATATGATCAAATACTCTCACCCTGAGGCTAGTGCTCAGTTCAGTAGAGATTCAAGAAAAACACACATTTCAAATCCCTCAGATATTTATTAGCTATAAAAATACATTTTATCTAGAAAATAAAATGCAAGGATTGTTTCCAAAACCATTCAGAGCAATTACTGCTAAATGTTTAAAAAGGAGGATTGAAGAGGAAGGTCAACAAACAGAACTTAAGACCTTTTTTCATACAGGATAATTACATAACCATATGCAAAATTCAGTCAGCAGCAGCCTGATGCAGTACAATACAACTACTTTCTAAATGTTTGAATAATTGCACTAAATAAGTTTTATAAAACATAATTACTGGAAAGTATACAACAAAGTTTTTTTACGGAGTTATTTTCTGGGATCAGTAATGAACATTTTCTAATGACTGTCAAATGAATACCAGTCTGTGCCATTATAGATGTATTTAAATTCCTGTGTAATACATTAGTGCAAATTGTTCTAACAAATAATAATGCTATAATTTGTACCACAGCTCAGGTCCCCAGCAAATCCGCTGGCTTACATTCAACGCTCTCACAACCTAATAGAAGGGCACAAAGCAGCTACGCTTAAACAACTAACCAGCCTACAGGGAGAACTACATCAAATACACATTGAACTACAAGAGGAGAAGAACAAATACCAGGTCACCACCTCACCAGCATCAAGAATGAGAAGCCCAGTTCTAAGGCATGCTGGGAAATGGAGGCGTAAAAAGAAAATGTAGTTCAGTTAACAGCTCAGGTGAGAAAGGGGTGAGGGTCTAATACACCAAAGCTAACTGTGAACTGGACACTGAATTTTATTACACTGAGAAGCCAGTGTGGCACAACACTGGTTACCAGCAAGGCCCATCTCACACTGGCTACCAGCATGGTACAGCACTGGCCACTCCCACCTCACATCTCCTTTGTGTTGCGACTAATAGCTGAGATAGTTTTAATATGCGATACTAAAATGATACTTTTAATTGTGTGCCTATTGCCTTTCGAACAAATACCTTCTTTGAGACAAGTTAGAACTCTCAGCAATTTATTGGTTACAGTGCCTCCACCTGCCATAGCTTGAGAGGCTCTAAAAGTTGATAATCAGCCCCTACATATAACTGACCTTATTTGACTTTGACCTATGACCCGATGACCTCCATAAGTTAATTAGTTCAGCTATGTATGGTGGAGAGTTATCTCCACTGCTTGGGTAGATTACAGCGCAGAAAAAATGCCTGCGACGAACGGTGTGACGGACGGAAGATTGGAAAACAGTGTGCCCCCCGCCCAGAGTGTGAAAGGAGGCATAATAAAGAGAGAATGACGATGAAAATATTTTATTTCAACTTATTTGTTACATAACACTTCGTGCTCATAATTTAAATCGTCTCGCTATTACCATCTTGACAGAGCTTTGCATAAGATAGCTTGCTATGGGTACCTGCGACCCCCGTCTCCCACTTGACCGAGTTGGACAGCGAAGGCTCCCCGCACTACATTAGGTAGTATTGGATATGATGCCAAAGCAGCTTCTTTGTATACCAGCCAGCCTTTTGGATATTAAGACTCGCTCCGGATGATTCACTAAAGTGACGTGCACTCCTGACAAAAATCTAATCTGCGAGCATAATTTGATTCCTAAAACCAGCCTAAATGAATTTCTGCTCACGCTGGGTCCCTCTCCAGATTGAGCTCATTCGATGGAATGACTCATTCCTTTCCTAGACGCTTTTATAATCAAAGTGCACTTAGCCATGATCCTATTTAACCTCAGAACATCTGGGAGTATGAAATATACCAAATACGGGCAGAATCGAACCTCAACTCATAGGTTTAGTTCGAATGGTCGACTCCTCCTCTGCCCAGGTCCAAGCATATGACTTCACAAGGTGTGACTGCGCATGTTCAATGTGAGTTGCGCTCGAACAGGTTCTAAGGTCTCGTGGACAGTGGACCCGACTTATTTTGCTTTATTTAAGGCCTATTAATAGCGTTAAGTGGGCAGATTTACCACTTATTGCCACTTATTTCAATTTAAACATGCCATTCAAGTACTTTGTGCATTATTTTATATATTTTGCATAGTTTGACTCATTTCATGCTTTTTAAATATCACAGGGATGAAAAGTTTTATATGCTTCAATTTACTGTGATGTCAACACTGCAATGTTTACCCGAGCTCTACCCACCTCTCCACGGTGCTTCAACTCTGGTAGCAAAATTGCGTTAAATGATGTCGCTCGGGTAGCAAGCACGACAGTTCAGTTGCATAACGGATAGATAGTGTCGTATGGCGGTAGCAATCGAACTGAGCCAAAGAGTCACAGGCCTGTAGCCATTTCATATGTGGCTTTGAAAGCATTTTTCCCCTTCCTGTTCCAACGTTCCAGTGTCTATGGGAAAAATACCAATGGGATTTTCGAAAATCTGCAAATGTAAAGTCTATGAGTAAATTCGTCGCCTGAGACGGTGTACGTTTTGTTTAGTGAGATAACACACCCATTATCTTACAACCACTTGAAAATTAAACACACCATTAAAATGCGCATCTTGCCAACAATAGGCTATCATGAACAATAACTGAACTACAAGCATAGACAACATTTGAATGAGCTGATAATCTGAGACCAGTGAGTGACATAGTTCCATATTGCTGAGCATGTCAATAGCAACAATTACCTTTCAGGGTCTCAAATCCCTTCAGTTTTGAAAAGGTTATGAGAAACCCACCACACTATCACATTAAACAAAGCGGTAATGCTCTCCATGCATTAATGTAATAGTGGACCTTATTTTTCGTGATAACTGAAAACCCATTAATTTTTTTCCATGGACACTGAAACCAGAACAGGGACAAGTTTACGTCACACTTTGACTCTCATTTCTAAAGGCCCGGTAGAGTTAAAGTCAGAGCGGTGAACTAATAATTCGCCAGGAGCTTTCGAGGCTCGATCCCGCCAACGCTCGAAGCGGTGGGAATTAATATAATTTAATCCTAATCCTAATTTAATTCTAATTTAATCCCGTGTACCATATTGTAAGAAACACCAAAGGGAAAAAGTAGAAATTTAAGGCATGCTGGTCATAATGAAACTGAAAACAGATGTGTATTGCCTACTCTGAGACATAACACTCTAAGACATAACATAACAGCAACATTACACAACATAATGTTGGCCATACAAGACCACACAACCCATCTAGGCTCGCCGCTCCCTCATCACTTCAGTATTTGAAGTGTTAGGTTCAGCTAAGGACTAAAAAATATTAAACACTATATCAAGCCTGGTCTCAAAAACTCAAGAGTTTCTACCTCTGTGACATCACCATGCAAGCTACTCCACACTGTGACCACTCCCTGCATGAAAAAATATTTCCTCTAATCAGAGTTAAATAACCCTAAAATAATGCTAACAAAGCCGTATCCAAATTTACGTCACACTTTGACGCTCGTTTCCAGTAGCCCGGTAGAGTTAAAATCAGAGCAGTAAACAAATGATTCGCCAGGAGCTTTTGAAGCTCAACCCCACCAATGCTCGAAGCGGCGGGAATTAATCTCATTAAATGGCAATTCCGCTACAGGATAGAGCACCTACTCCCCACTGCCGGACACGACCGCTATGCTCCGGCGCTCAGCGGGCGCTCTGGCGCTCTCTGGGGTGAGACGAGCCACCAAACGCACCCAGGGGACACAAGCATGACAAACGCTGGCCTGTTCTCGAGAGCATGAACCGTCAGGGCACAAGGCCTGTGCCATCACCGTATGTAATACTACTCGCCTTGCCGAACACAGACCGCGACAACTACAAAAATAAGTCAACACCACCAAGCATTTAATTCTAATATTTACACATACAACCCTAACCCGACTACTTCCTGGCTACATAAAAATAAAAATGCTGCCAGTGAGGTGAGACGGTTGAACTCATTTACAGACTTGCCAATCGGGTAAAAAAAAAAAAAAAAAAAATTTCTCTCGTCAAGCACGAAGTAACTAGAGATGAGTAAATATTTTTCTCTTGGGAGGTAATCAAATCTTACGCCTCAATACGGGACTATAACACTTGTTTAAACACACATTTTTGCAGAGCTTCTCACGTTCTCTGCGTATGCAAACGTTATCCTATTTCTGGAGAGTCCCCAGTGGATGCGACTTGTGTTTTCTTTCAGATCTGCTTTTATTTTCCTTCAAATCTGTTGGCTGGGCTGACTGAGCACCACACACACAATCGACTTCGCCGGAAACGTCTGCATCATCTACAGATGTCCGTTAGCCTGAGGCTCTCGTTTACTTTTCACAACTTTTTAACAGTCATAGGAGACAGACGTTAATTTCAGCAAACAAAACCGTACTGTCCCTCTCGCCTTCCCCGTCTCGGTGACCCAAAGAATGACAAAGATTGGGTCGGCCAGACGCCAGAAAACAGTGACTCGGCACAAATTTAGATTTTTATGCAGGGATGGAAGGCTCCTGACCGCTCAAAACACTGATTAGCATTCTCAAAGGACAGCGCAGATCTCGGCTTCTACGCACTCAGCAGTAGACCAGCCAGCAGAACAACACACTCTCCCACAAAAAGCCCACAATAAAGGCAGGAGAAACCGAACTGAAGACAAAACTGGCAATTTTAATCTCGTCAACCACGCTATGCGCCAAGACAAACAAGCATAAAATATTCAGATCCCCGCCGCAGGATGGCTGATATCTGGCCTGAAAACAAAAGGCAGAGGAGGGACAAACGGACGGACAGGAGGTCGGACGGAAGCATGAAAAGGCACAACTACACAACAAGACGCACCCATCTATTAAATTTTGTTGAGAAATACCAAATGGTTCAGGAATTCTGGACCATGAAAGGACAAGATGGCTGATATCTGCCCGGGAAACAAAACGCTATTGGACAGGAGGACGGGAGGACAGGAGTACAACGTTGTATGAAAAATATCTACACAGTGAGATATGTCCATATATTAAAATTGCTTGAGAAATACAGAACAATTTCAGAGTTGTGGCCTGGAAAAGAGTGATGGACGGACGGACAGACGGACACGCCGAATACCAAAACAGCGCTCATTCCTATATCTCCATCCACTGCGTGGCTGGGGATTGTAAATACAGCCTAGCTTAACTCAGTAGTGGGCCATTCTAGTCCACTGTGTAGGCAGGTTTTTGTTACCACTAATTGCCCGGGCTAAATGCGCTAATTGGTGGTATACGCCAACACACTGGTTCGCCCGCAGATTAGATTAGTGCAGCAATGTTTCAAATGTGAACAAAAGAACAGACATTGGCTGGCCTTCGTGTGCGCGGATCAACAAATTCAGCCAAAATATCAACTGGAGAAAATGTTAGGGCAAATTAAGGAATTATGGGCAGGCAGATGTTAGCTCAAAGGCGTAATCAGATAGAAAGTTACCTACCTATGGTTTTGTTAACACAAAGGCTGAAGGCAATCACATAGAAAACATAATAAAGTCATTTAATTGATTGTTTTATTCAAATTGACCAACAGATGATGATGATAAGCAGGGGGCAATGCCCTCCATGATCAATGGCCAAACTATTTTGTATCACTACAGAGGGGCATGAGCCGCCAACCTTCTGGATCCCAGCACAATGTGCTGACCACAAGGTTGCAAGCGCCGCTGTGCATCCTACCTCTTTCTGGTCCAGCTGCAGAGAGGACTTGATAAGATCCCTCAGGGCCGTTAACTGCTTCTTCTCCTCATCCTGAGTCTGTTTAATCTATGACATAACAGGAGGACAGGGCACAAGTCACAGGCCTCATCAAATCTGACCTCTGTCAAAGCCTAAGACATACAAAAACCTTGCGCACTTTCATTCCACAAAGGCGTGCTTGCAGATGCTGCATCTGTACACAGGAAATTTATGCAGCACCTGACATGCTTTTCATTTACTGGAATCAAATTTTTAACCCACGTACGGCATGTAAAATCATACAACAGAACAGCACGCAAGCTGTTAAGGCACGCTCATCCTTCTGATACCGAAAACAGATGTGCATTACCCACTCTGAGACATCACATAACATAGCAACATTACACAACGTAACATACATGGCGAGAGCAGGCCATACAAGCCAACTAGGCTCATTATTTTCCCATCACTTAAGTATTTGAAGTGTTAGGTTCAGCTCAGGACTAAAAAATATTAAGCACTATATCAAGCCTGGTCTCAAAAACTCAGTTTCTACCTCTGTGGCATTGCCATGCAAGCTACTCCACACTGTGACCACTCTCTGCATGAAAAAAATATTTCCTCCTCTCAGTGCTAAATTTACCCTTGGCTGATTACTCGAATGACTTAACGGTAGTCTTATTTAAGCGCTGGATGATGGTATTTATCCAAGTATATAAGTCTGCATGAATAAAGTTCAGCTTTTGTATTCAGAAATGTCAGACAAATGAGGCTGTTCGAAGTCGTCATTAGTGCTCACATTGTAAAGGTCCGCAGCCAGTTTCTCGATGTACTGCTTCAGCTTGTCTGCAGTCTTCAGGCCGTCCTGGAAAAAGCTGAAACAAGATAGATTTTATTCGGTCAGCGGCTGAAAGTCAGGAATGCTTTTGCACTCCTTTCTGTGCACAGAAAAAAAAAAATCAAAGAGCAGTCAATCTCAACAAGCATTTAACTCACATCTTTTGGCTCGCAGAGGTATTTCTTATTATTTCTATCTCTTTTTTGGCTGAATGAGACAGAACATATTGCTAATGGGATGAGAGGGTTTGACTGGTACAAACAACCCGCCCCCCCCCCCCAAAATCAAGTAAGAAGCAACTCACATCAAACCAATATTTTCTGCGTGGAAGAGAAAATAAACCATGAGATCTGAATACACATTATTAGTGTTTAGGACTAAAACAAATGGGGAGACAGATGTCTTTGCAGAGCACAGGCCAATTCACGACTCTGACCCGAGTCTGCGAGCAGGGATAAGCGACCGCAGAAGCTGTGGAGTTTGATTAACATCAACAATCCTTAATCTGAAACTGATGACATTCAGCAGCTGCAGGCTGTAATCCCAGCTGGCAAGAGCACATTAAAAATAGTGGCAAAGCCACTGCACCCGCTCGGCCAAAATGGAACGCCCCCAATTGGCCAAAGTATCGGTCCGAATCGGCTCAAAATCTAACGTGGTCCAGACCTTATGACCATATAAACACATCTGAAAAATGAAAAGGATCGGTGAAAAACAGAAGACGCTAGAGCGCAGACAAGCCAAAAGTTTACGCACGAACGCACGCACGCACGACAGACCACCACTAAAGATCCCGAGCACAACATTAGCCCCTTGAGCCTTTTGGCCCAGCGGGCTAAAAACCAGAAGGGTTACACACGCGCCTAAGGACAAGGCCAACAAAGCACAGCCATCTTAAAAATCTCAGTTTACACCAACCTAAACCTGTGGATGCTGCTGCTTTGACAGTTCCATCTAGCTTTCGCAGGTTGCCCAGATGAGCATCCCTTTGTCAGCTACCCTCGTTTTTTCCATAAAGCTGTCTACTTTGGGGGCTAAGCCTGAATGTTCTCATCTTTTTTGAGAATTTAAGCCTCAAATTATTTCAAATTATTTTTTCAGTTTAGAAATCAATTTAATTACACGGTTTCTCATTGATAATGGCCTGAGAAATTGAATTTTTTTTTTTTTGTATGTAATTACCATTTTAAGCACCAGATAAAGCACTCTCTTAAACATTACTGCACAATTTACTGATGAGTCCTACCATTCGATTATCTCGATACAAGTCCCTCACTTGAATGCTCCTTCTCAGCCTGAGAATGTTCTTAATTTTTGGGCAATTTTCAGCCTCAATGTTCTTATAAAGAAGCATTCTTTGGCCACCAGCTAACTCCACCGACTTAGCCAGCTAAAGCTAGTATCGACCAGCAACAGACCAGCCACAGCCAGCTAGAGTAAACAAAACACCTTAAAGCACCTTAAACCCCCAGCTGGTTTAAGCCGGATTTTTCAGTGGGAGAAGAGGCTGCCACTGTGAGATAACTCCGGCAGCATACCGAATCTCAAAAAGCTCTAACTTTATACCCTTGAACTGCACACTTTCTGGTACTGACACCAAAAAGAATCGTAAATGATAACCGTTCAGTGTACTGGATTTACATGCAGATAAGGAGCTTTGGAACATGAGATAGCCAGATGCTATCAGACTCTAAATTTTGGCCATTCCCCGGTGCCATAGATACTGGGCGCTATGTTCGTCCTTCAGAAAACGCAGACCTGAAGGAAGCAAAAATGACTGGAATCCCTAAAGAGTTACACCTTGAGATTATGCAGTGCTAAATGCAGCAGGAAGAAAATGGATATTGGCTTTAGCCGATACTACATGCATCAATGAGCTGCTAGATGTGCAAGAAATCTCAAAAGACAGCTATGCTAAGCTGCTACATGTAGCACAAAGCCCAAATGACAAGAATGTCTACCGCTACATGCAGCCAGAAGCTAAAAAGACTGCGGTGTTTGCAGTTAATTGTAGCAGAAAGCTCAAAAGACAGCCGTTACATGCAGCAAGAAGCTAAAAAGAAAGCAGTGTTAGCTTCTAAGTACAGCAAAAGGTTCAAAAGACAGCTGGGTTAGCCTCTATATACAGCAAAAAGCCCACTAGACAGCAGTGTTTACTGCAACATCCAGCAAGAAGCTAAAAAGATAGCAAGGTTAGCTGCTTCATGCAGCAGAAAGCACAGATGACGGCCGTGTTAGCTGCTACAAGCAGCGACATGCCCATAAGACAGTGGTGTTACCACTACATGTCGCATGAAGCGAAAAAGATAACTGTCTTAGCTGCTACCAGCAGCAGAAAGCGCAATAGACAGCTGTGTTAGCCTCCGCAAGCAGCAGAGAGCTAACAAAACAGCTGTGGTAGCTTCTCAGCAGTTAATAGACAGCTGCCTTAGCAAACCCTCGGCCTAACACAACTGTCCTTGCCAAAGCAATATCTCGAGGTACCAAAGATAGCGACTGAAAGGGAAACATTCTCCAGGCACACTGCCTGCTGCAGTTTTATTTTCATAAAATAAACATAAACTGGTCTAGCGGCTAAAACGCCAAGTTTCCCCGGGCTGTGTTTTTGCAGCAGAGAGACACAGACTGGGTGATTCACCTCAGTGTCTTCCTCAAGAGCTTTGTTTTGGCGGCACGCCCAGACTTAATTCTCAAGCCGACAAGACTAAACATCAGAAACAAAGCATAATTTTAGAAACTATTAATTTATCAAATGCATACGATTTAAGCACCCCCCGGGGTTAACACCTCATCTTACAGGTAGAGGCACCAAAAGTCCCTATCAGAGCTCTTGGATTTCCAGCTACTGACACAGTCCAGGGACAGGATTGGTCGCCCCCCTTCGGACCCCATCAACACCATTCCCTACAAACACCTGGATTTCTGAGGGCTTCAATCCAAATTTGATTTCACTTTGAGTGCATTTCACTCTAGTGAAATTTAAGCCCTCTTACCTTAACCTATGGGTCATTGAAAGGCTACAGGGATGAAAGGCTGGGGCATAGCAATACAAGTTAAACGAACCAAGCACTTGGAACAATTTTGTGGTCAAAAAATGGCAGAAAATGCTGGGCCAAATGACAGGTTCTTCACGTTATGTTAACTTGGGTAATGACGTTACATTTGGTGATATTGAGCCAACTTATGTTACGTTAAGACATGATATGTTACCATATGCTGTCATGCTATGCAACATCAAGTCATGTTATGCCAATTTGCTCATGTGTAAGGTAACATTAATTGCGTTATCTTACCTCATGTTTCTTCATATGAGAGAAGACCTGTCCAGGAGATTGACTAACCTGAAGGCTTTCAGCACAACAATAATGAGGCATACCCCATTCAACACAGAGAGACCTTTGAGCTGGAATTATGAGAATGCGGTGTGCGAAATGAAGGCTAAAATGAGAATCGACAGGGTGGAACACAGATGGCCAGGAACATAGTTGTGCAGCTTGAGTGTACGTGAGGGCTGATTTACGATCAAAACATAGTTAATAAAGATCCATTATCATCATTTACCACGAGCAGGGAAAAAAAAATTAATCAGCACTCCAATCAAACGAGTCCTATCCGCCGGCGAAACTCAAAGTTCTCAGAGTGTGCATGAGACACAGTCTGCATGGTCCAGTACTCTTCGAGACAGAAAAAGGAGTCGCGTTTGCAGAAACACAAACGTGGACGGGTTTTACAGGATTACTCGACGGATGTTTACTCTTCCAAGCCCCTGCCTGTCAAAAGACAAAAGTGTCAAACCTCCAGCGCCTGTGGCTGAGACAGACCTTCAGCACCTGCGGAAAATCCACACAAGACTGTACAGCTGCGATAGTCTGTGAAACAGCAAACGATGGATATCTGTACGGACTGTGCAGCTTGCATTTTGACATACATGTTGACTAACTTTTTTTATTATCGTGGCACACTCTGCGCCCTTATGTAACTTCCCCCGCTCCCCCATTTAAGATGACACGAGCATGTGGGCGTGTACGCGTGTATGTGCGCGAGCGTGTGCACGCATGTGTTTGCGAGTGCTCCTGTGCGTCTGAGGAACAGTTCAGTGGTCAGTGCCCCGCGTAGACAGTCTTTACTTTTCCTCTCAATTCGGGAGGCTTTAATGGCATGACTGCATACAAAGCAATGTAGCCAAAGCATATTAATACTAACTATATGATAGTAATAAACATGAATGAAACTCTCTTTCTGTCCCTCATCTCACTCATTCACTCCCTTGTCTAAACTGCAGAGTGAGTGAATCACTCATTCTGGGAGCCCCATTGCAGGAGCCAGGCTAACTCTGCCTAGCAACAGCCACGCCGTCTCGTCACCCAGTCCTGCCTCTCTCTCTCCCCCAATAGGGTTGACCTGAAAACCTGCAGGATGGTAAGATCTCCAGGAACAGGGTGGCCAACCACCGCTCCACAATGACCGTGAAAGAACACCGCAATGCGAGCTCCGTACGACGGCAGTGGAACAGAAACGATCATTCCTCGCGCTACAGGGCACATTTCCGGAGGCAAAAAAAAGTCTGGCTCAGTCCGCCAGCAGGAAGCCGCACAATTGCAGGGTCCTTTCTGACCTTAATATAGCCGAGCAATCCAGCTTAGCACAGCGGAGCCGAGAGACGCACTGCAGTCATTTAACTCCTCCTGACCAGAGTGCCAACCGTACCAATCCAGAACAAGAATATAGAAATGCTGATTCAGGAATATTCCAGAAACATGGAGCCTTGGTAGTGTTGCCACAGGAGAAATGTCCACATGCTCGTCACAAGCCGTGATGTCTAGGTTTAAACCTGCTTACAGACCTTTATCGCGCGTCTCGCCCTCTCTCATACCCCACTCTCCTCATCTTTCTAGACCATCCTGTCAAATAAAGCTGGAAAAAGCCTTATGATGACAAATGGTCAACGTGAATGATTACGTTTTTGATCAGAGCATCTTTATTTGGCCTCTTAAGGTAGAATACTGCTATTAAGCACGAAAATCTTCATTTCATCACTTACATCAAATTGCTTTATTGATATGAGAAGCAAACATTCAATTTAGCAGGGATGGAGGTGATTTGCGTAAGTTATGCAAATTAGGTGTCCAAGATGGCTGCCGCAAAGGGGCATATCATGACAATTTCAAAACACCATACCTCAGGAAACTAATAGACATATCAGCTTCTTATTTTGCACACAGGTTGCCAGATCCAGCATCTATGGGCTAAACCTCTTAAAGTTGGATACTTTAACAAAATGCAAAGGTTTTTTGAAATTTTGCTCTTGACTTGAAACTTCTCTACCTCATTATATACACAGCACCCCCTGAAATTAAAAGAGTACCAAAAGGGCCATATTTTTTAGGTTCAGGACAACCATCCTGCTGTAAACCATTTATGTTCCAAACTTCATTAAAATCGGACCAGCGGTTTTTGAGAAATGACGCGTGAAAAATGTGGAAATGGTAATGGTATTTTTATAGTAGTAATCTACCTTACTACTTCACTTCTGGTTTGCACTTCTCCAGGAAAACACTGCTAACGGCAGAACATTTCCACAAGGTTTGTGTGAGACGGACGCAATATTCCCATACGTCAGTTCTTCATCAAACTTGATTATTCATGGTCAAGGTCGCAAGGTGCTGGAGCTTATCCAGGTATACATTTGGCAATAGTCTGAAATTCAACTAGACAAGGTCCCAATTCTCATGCGGAGGTTAAATTTTCACACTGAGTATGGAAGTTTGGAGGGCGTAGGTCACAACTGCCAATGCACCCTAAAGCCAGCCAACAAGAAGACAGAACAGGACGCGTGTCACACTGCAGAAGTCACTCACTTGCACTGTGCGTGATAATACTTGATGAGGTTCTGGAGAAGATCCACACCCTTCTTTGTCTTGATCTCATTCACTTTGATCAGGTACTGTAGGATAAACATGGAGGATAAGAACAGCGCTGTTAATGCTCTCCTTTTTCATCATTTCAGAAAAAGATCTCTGAAGTACAGGTTTTAAACTACCAACCTAACCCCTGCCAAGAAAACCCAATCGAACCCAAAACACATCAGGGATAATAAGCGATTATATATATTTTGACTACGCCTGTGGGAATAACAAAGGTAAGCCCCCAGTGAAGTCACAATACATAATTATGAAAAAACATTTTCATTGCCTAAGGAGGATCTTGTTGATAATGCCAAATTATGTGTAAGCACAAACTAATTATAACTTGCAAAGATATTCTTTTATTGTATACTCCAAATCCTATATTTACAAAACAACAAGCGTTACAACAAAAGATAAAAAACATTTTGAGATTTTATTGATAAGTCACCTTGTAGTTGGAGACTAAAACATACGGGAGCCAAACTGTTAATTAACAATGTGTTATGTTTTCAGTCAAATGTTCTTAATCAGCATTGGCATGAGAGTGCGGTCGACCTCATAAAATGCTAACGAATGCTAACACAGAGCAGATGTTTCCTGTGACTAATCCCGACACGAAGAGGCCGTGCCAGCGCCGTTTCACTCATGACGCCACAAACCCCAGAGCCAGCGTGGTGCCCTTCCTTTGCAGAGGTGGGCAGTGCAGGCGTCAGGAAGTTGAAGCTCTCCCACCCATAAACCCAGTCAGCTGATTTCAGCACATGGGAGATGTTAACCAGCCTTTCTGCCTGCCAGCTTCTGTTAGAGAGCCTTCTGAAGATGTGGTAAACATTGAGAAAGGGTCCACTCAAACCCAAACCATGATCTTTTCCCAAAACCTAACCAAATAGTTTTGTTGACTACAACTAAAGAGGAATTTTTCTTGCCAAAGCCTGAGCAAGAAGTTTTGTTGCCTAAAACTAACTAGAAATTTTTGTTGCCTTAGCCTGAGCAAGAAGTTTTGTAGCCTAAAATTAACCAAACTGCAACTGAAAACTGAAACGGTCAACTAAGTTTAAAAGTAAAAAAGCAATACCTGAGCAAACATGGGATTTACCTCTGAATTGTCTGCAATCAAGTCCTTCACTTCACCCGCTCAACTACCGCACCTTGGTTATCCTGTGGACTTTGTGGTTCTTTATAGTGCATCACCAGACTTCCTATAGGCTGCCTGGCAGAACGCTTTTCAGAAAGCCTTCAGGGCGATCTGCTTCCCACACCCTGATTTCACAATCTTAGTCTACCACCTGAAGAATTGTGCAATCAGCAAATGCAGGTGGTTTGAACAAATATTTTGGGTGGATTTCAACTGCCCAAACCTAGACTTTCCACCCCTGTTCCCTTGATTCTGTTGTGTGACCTATGGCCCCATTCCTCGACCTTTGACCCTGGGTTCACCTCGCACATCTGTAGCTGGAAGAGCCTGCGCTCCTTCTCCATCTCCTCGGCGATCTCGGCTCCCGTGATCTCCGTGCGGATCATCCCGTGCTGCTTCGCGTGCTCACGCTTCTCCTTCTCGATCTTTGTACTGGAATCATGGGGAAAACACCGGAATCACAGCGGAAGAGACCCACCTCGCACAAGATTTAGGAAACGGCAGCTTCGTTCATACAAAAAAAAAAAAAAAAACTCACAGATACAGTAAAGTGATCCACAGTGCACAATTTCCATCTTATTACAATTTCCATTTTATTGGTGGCGAAGTAACCTCGCGATCAATGAAAATAAACGGCGCCCACCATTTAATCGCTTTTTTTTTCTTTTTTCCCCAAACACTACCGTGGAGTTCACTGCTCAAGTTGATCTCAATGAGAAAAAAGTAAATATGGGCCCCATAGATAAAAACTGAACAGGTCAGGTTTTTACTCTGTTCACAGGAGCAAAGCTCTTGAATCCGCTTGGGGAATGAACGGCCCAGCAGATATACCGCCAGTAATCTGTGTAACTGCACAAACACATACACGGGGGACTAATTATTTTTAACATTGCTTATAATTAAAAAAAAAATCCTCAGTGTAGAGTACTAGAGTCGAACCACATACACTACAGTTTCAGAATGTGCATTCCTCCGGTGCATTATCGTTCACACAACGCAAGAGGGGAGCTGGTACACATTTCAGGAGGGTCACCTCATTGATGGCACACCTCAATGCACCTTGCAGGCCTCATTTGTGTCAATGCTGACCAGCCCTTTATCCCTTGAAAAGTAGTTTTTATTTTTACCCCCAAAATTCTAAGTTCAGTGTTCAAGACCTCCATTGTCCCCCCATTACCAGCGGTGATTGTTACATCGCCTTTAGAATTCACACTAAAAGGAATATTCTGGTCTTGTAATTTACAGCTTGACGGTATGTGACCACATACTGCGAGTTATTAACTCTACAAGGGCCACACGCACCCTGCCAAGTTGAATCACAGGTATTCCAGTTTGGCTGTTGTTTTTTCCACAGTAAACGATAGCCATGACCACGTTGAGCCAAACGTTTAGAATTGAATACCTGAGAAGCAGCTTAACTAATAACTACTAATGTATTCAGATGAAATTAAACCGCTTTGAACGGGCCCCTCTGAGCACATAAATGTGCTTTTTCTTAGCAGCCCAATATCTTTTCCTTTATATCAACACTTAATATTTTTCTCCCACAATGAATGGGAGGCAGTTTCAGCGAGGCCAACAGATCAAATGCAGTCACAGATGTGGAGCCGCAAGATTATGCAAACAGCACAGTGCAATCTGCCTGTGAGACCAACCGCTTCCAACTGACACCCACTCACTCCTGACGCGTCTCCAACTTACAACTTGGCTTCGTAATCCTTCCATGCCTTATCGAACGGCTTCTTGATATCCTGGAGACAAAATAAAGACCTAAAATCAGCAAATCACCATACAGGAATAAAGAAAGAACAACTACTACAAAAGGAAACCAAAAATTTTCTGTTGTTTCCGTAAAAATGAAATGTGTTAGTTTGAGTTCTAGGGACCCATCGTTACTCTCCATTATGGTCTAGTGATAATTGAAAGAATTACTCCAAGAGATTTTTCTGTCTTACTACATCTCTCATTTCAATGAAAGATTTTAGAAGAAATTTGCGACCTGCGTATATCTGCGAACTAGGGTAAGTTAATTAATGGGGAGTTTAAAATAAATAGCCAAAGTCAGATAAAGTGCCCCTAGCATGTATGATGGATGTGTTCATGTGCAAGTACAATATAAACTGTTACAGAACAGTGGCAATCATAAAAACAAGGCCACACTTGACAAATCAGCATCACAAAGTTAGCCCAGCAAAGTGTGGCCATTAAAACGGTTCATTTCATGAATGAATGAACGAATGAATTGCACAGCACTTTTTTCCCCCCACAAATACTCAGTGCGTCTTAAAGCAATCTCACATCGCCACCACCAATTTGCAGCACCCATCTGGGTGTTGCACAGCAGCCATTTTGTGCCAGAAAACTCACCACACATCAGCTGGGGTGGAGACAATTTTCATGGCCAATTAAACCAGGGGGTGAGTAGGTGAAAGGCTGAAAGAGCCGGACTTGAATAGTTTGCCAAGACACAAGGGAAGCCCCAACTCTTGACAGCGAATGTGACAGGATCTTGGTTTAACATCCAGTCCGAAAAACAGCATCAACTAAAGCACTATGTCTGCATCTCGGCACTGGGGCATTCGGGTTTTCATTTCAAATTGACCAAAGGGAAGATTGCCCCCACCTGGCTCACCAACACCACTTGTATCAGCACATAAGTCTTCCAAGGTGGTCTTACATCCAAACCAAGAGCTACATAGTTTTGGACATTTGGCCTCCGAGAGTGAAAACTTCCACCAAGGCAGCACAGTCCAAATCTTGCGGCCATATTGTTTGACTGATCGTGGTCAAAATCAATAGGGTCCATCCTTGATGTAATAGCAACCCACCCACAAAATTTCAGAGATATCCGTTCACTACTTTTTGAGTTATGTTGGACACAAACTGGGACGGATCCCAGTTTCACTCAGTGTAATTATCCAGCCAACTCAATAATCCAGGTTTGTGAAACAGGGCCCAGCTCCTTGAGTGCTTAGTCATTCTCAGTGATGCACAATGATTGGCCAGAAGGATGGACCAATCAGGATGCCTGGAGAGGAACGCTTAATGTGGCTCCCGACAAATGTGTTGTAAAAGAAATCATTTTTAAATGCTGCCAAGCAAACAATCCAGGCAGAGTCATTTCTGTTCTGCAACACATCAAAGCCGTGTGACATGAATATTTACCATTCATTATTTTCTGTTAATTCTCACGGCAAGATTTCCAAGAGAATTCAATCACAGTGTTAACTCGCCCCATTCGCTAACAGATTCATTTCCCCATCTTGACATTTCACTGTGGCTCACACTACATAATGTGAATGAAAATTTATTTTTCGCGCAAGATGGTGCAGAGTTGATTAGCACCAGCCCTTGTGTGGGTGGGACTTAAAGGGCACGTCCTTCGCAGCTCGAACGAGCCCAGTTTACCAGCCATGAGTAAAATAACAAGGCCCCCGACCTTGCAAATCAAGCTGCTGGCCTGCTATAACGACAACCAAAACTTGTTGACTCACGCTAATGCATAAAATGACAAGAGAGAAAAAGTATTTTGCCTCTCACAAGTCAACAGTATAAGTGTTTTCTTCATTTTTTTTTCAGGAGCGGGTATGGCAAAATAGGCCATACAATGTGTAACTGAACAGTGAAAATTTCAAAGGGCTTCAGACACATACCACCCCATTAGGAGGTATTCACACTCAAGCCAAGTTACAGTGCAACATCAACTTGAGATTCCCACGCATCCGTATCAAAGAGATCTGTGTGGGAATTCAAACCATTTTAAAAAGGTCTCACCACCTCCAAATTCACAGGCCTCGCGACAAGTGAAAGTGTAAAAATGGCAGGGTTGAGGACCCCAAATCTTACCCCCTTGACACCTTTGAGGTCCCCTTTTAGCAGTGAGTCCAGAGTGAAAATGACATTATGGCTCAGGCTCTGGAGCTGGGGAAGAAGGGGGGGGAGAGAACAGGCATGTCAGTTAACTCAGGAGAACAGGGGAGTTGTCAGACATTAGAGTACCTAGATAGAGAGAGTCGCGACATGAGGATTCCATAAAATCTGGTCATCGAGCCATTTTGTTCCCATCGTGTTATTGGGCACCGTTTCTAAGTGAATGAGTTTTTGTTGTTTTCCCTTTTTTAATGTGCGAACATTTTCCCTCTTATGTTTGTCCAAACCATTGTTAGCTGGTTTATTGTTTACCCCTGAAATTACAGTAATTCAATTCCCGCCCGAGAAAAGAAAAAAAAACTCTTTGCTCAATGAAAAAAAGATTTTCATTGAGCAAAACGGCTCGGTTTTGCGCGATGGAAGCAAAATGGCTCATACTCTTGAACTGTCTCGACTTTCTATCGAGGGACACTATCGGAAATCACCCCACCCCACCACCCCCGCTCTCCATCTATCTCACCCAAAGACCAAGATCACAGCCTGAGCAAAGCCACTGTCAATGCAAGAAATCTGCTTTCAAAAGAGGAAGTGATGTCACTGCCCACTACAAACCAAACACCAGCAGAGTTTGAGAGTGTTTAGACCTTTTTGATCGAGGTGAAATACAACCATCGTCAATGCATCTCAGAGAGTCTGAAACAGTGCTGTCCCGAGAGATACACCAAACTACCAATTAGCAGCTAAAAGAGCTCTCCACAGCAGCTGACCGAGGGAAGATTTGTTTGAGTGAAAACCTACATTCCAGTAGATCGACGTGAACTAAATAAGGCAGCCCCTTTTTAAAAACGGCAAACTGGCAACCAGCTGGCATCAGACTTGTACTGCAACTTTCCGACCCGGCCGCTTAAAATAAAGACATTCCCACCAACAGAGGAACGACCAAACCCAGCAATAATCACACTTGATATCCTGTAGTCAAAAACGCAGTATTTTGGCATAGCAGGTTGAAACTGAGCTCAGAGTGTGTGTGTTCTGCATTCCAGTTGGCCCTGCCTGTGCCACTGGAAACTTTTGATCGTGGCTCACATTTTTTTTCCTCCCCGACATGCTGCCAAACCCGCCGAGAACGAGACATTTTATCTGAAATGAAGTGCAGAGCAGCAGCTAGTACAATTTCAGTGTATATATAGCATCTCTATCCATTTCAGTATCTACTCCCTGGGAGACCATGAGGAAAGGAACTGGAAATTCCCAAATCTGGCACCAGGAAGTACCTGTCCATCCTTCCATCCATCATCTGATCTACTTATTTCTGGACAGGATCATGAGGGAGGGTGGAGTCTACTAAAGCACCCAGTGGGACCAAGGCAGGAGCATCACTTCATCTCGGCCTGATTTGGTCCCACGTCACTGAATCTAGCCCTGAATTGATAAAACATCACTCAATCTCACCCTAAATCGACCTCACGTCGCTGAATCCATTCCGCGAATGCGTTTTTGAATCTAGCCCTAAGTCGACACCACATTGCTGAATCCAGCCCTGAATCGACCCTACATCACTGAATCCACCCCTACTCCACATAATCTAACCCAGAATCAACTCTCTACCCCTGAATTACAGCCAGATCAAGCTCTACAACACCGACTTTCACCCGGAATCAGCTTAATGTTCCAGAGGCTTCCCTGGAGTTAGATGGGGTCAACTTATTTACCTGCCAGAGGAAAACTTTCACAGGAAATAACATGTTTTTCCTCACGCCGGTCCCTGGTCCACAGCCAATGGCCTAGAAGCACTATGTGATTCAGCCAGGTAGGAGGTGCTCCTAGATCAACCACCCGCATTGCAATCAACCAATCACAGCCCTCTGACAGCATCAGTGTGCTGCTGCTGTGCCTCTTTCTGAATTCTCTAATGCACCTTCAGAGGTAAGCAAAGTTTTCTAGTTGGGACATTTGAACAAAATCCCCAGAAAATTGTGCAAGAAGCAAGAAGCAGCACACTGATTGTGTCAGAGGGCTGTGATTGGTTGATTGTTACGTTCACTCAGGAACACAATATGGATTGTTTGTTCAAGAACATGTCCTACTCGGCTAAATCACCTCGTGCTGGGCGGAAAACCTCAGACAGCGGGCTTGAGTTTAAACATCAGCAGCCCAGGGGAGGGATGGATCAGAGATAAACAGCGTCTCCTCTGCAGAAGACCAGCGTAATAGCCCGTAATGAGCTGCCTTACTGCGGCCACCATGCAATAAAATCGATCTCCGCCTGGCTCGAGCGGACAGTTTGCTCTAACGTTAGCACCGCGCTAAATCTGAGCCCTCCCTACCCTTCCTTCTGCCTGCCCAACAAAATGGCCTGCCCAAACAATTATTCACATAATGATGTACTGAGGCTTTAAAAATCTCATTAACTTGATTTAACCACTTAGGGAAGCATTTTCCCACCCCGCCAGCAAATCTTGAACTGCATCAAGCTTCACTGGCAAATAATTATGTAATATTAAGCAAAAAAAAATTATAGAAAAACTATTTTAAGTCAAAATATAAGACTAAAATACTTTGGAGAATAACTTTCTTTCTTGTTTTTGCCATGTCAGCCGCAGGCATTAAAATCTACATGGTAACTTAAGTGTGGCAAGCATGTCCGGGCCACATGGGTCAAGAATAAAGCTTGCTTGCGTGTTCATTTATATGGCAGTGCATATCATCCACAATGGCTTCGGTCAGCCGCAGTCAACTTTGTGATAAAGTAATGGCATCCTTCTCGTTCAGAGACATGAAAATCCAAATGTGAGCTCAGCAACTCAAGGCAAAGGGCTGTGAGCCAGCTTTTCCTCACACGTGTAATTTAGGGAAAAAATACCTCCACCGTCAACATAAACAGCGGTTTACCACCACAATCAGATAAAAATAGCACATTTTTCCAGGCGAAGGATCTGGTGCATATTTTGTCTTGTCAACATGATAAAATGTGGTTCATTCTGCAAGCCGTACACACGCCTCTCAGTTTCCATTCATTAAAGGTCGTTCCTGCCAACGTGTCTTAAAAGTCACTTCCTGCGCGCTTGTCACCACAAACACAGGCTTTATCCTTGACACCACTTAACTGTGGCATGTCTAACTATAGATTACGTACGCCGCTTGTGAGAGAAATGGAGAGAGAGAGGCTTCCTGTTTTCCGCCAAGGATTGCTTTTAGACTGACTGACCTTGCTACCGTCAACAATGAAGAGAGCCTTCAAAATGGCAACCGCTCTGTCCAGCTTCCCACCGCGACCAGACAGTGACTGACAGTCTCTCTCAGCCCCAGAGACAGACAGGACACTTTGATTTCTTCTGCACATCTGACTCGCGGGTGACTATGAAGCAGGTAGTAAGGGAGATGCTAATTTACTATGGAATTCTGGAATTTTCGGCCCAAGGGAGAGTCATGGGATGAAGAATAGGCACTGGACTACATCAGTCATTTAACTAACTCTTTTATTCAGTGCTAGTTACTGTTAATTAGGCTAGGCATGGGCCGAGAATCCCCCCCAAGTGCAATGTGGGGTTAAGGGCCTTGCTCAAGGGCCCAACAGGACTAATGATCCAACTGTGGCTGCACTTGGACTTGATACAGCAACCTAATGAGTACCAGTGAAAGACATTAGCCACTAGGGCAACACAAAGATGTGTTAAATAATTCCTTCACCCCACACACAATTTTCACAATGACTCCTAAATAACCACATCCTCACCGCCACAATTTGTTTATGAGTTTACTTCAAGCTCAGTCGCGTTCAAGTGTTCCGCCATTTTGGTGTCTGGTTAATATTTGTTTATTGCAATCCTGCCAAAGCCAAATACAATTTTGCAGCAATGGATAATTAAGTCTTATAATGGAATAACTCTGAGGACCGTTTTGCAGCTTGTAAACTGGATGTTTGTTTTTTAAATTACTCCAGGGGGCATTTCTTGTCACAGTTTGGGATTTTCTCGTGAATATCAGACAAAATGGTTGTGCGTCAGAATTCCAAGCAATGGACTCTCGCCAAAAAAACAGGCCAGGCATCTGACCTTCAACTGTGAGGTGATTTTGTGACCTGGGCAAAAAGTGCTTTGTTGACAGAAAGAATGAGGCTCCATGGACATCCAGAGTAATGCGCATCCTTAAATTATGCAAAGCTATAAAAGCTGAGCAAAAGCAGACTCTCTTTGCAGAGAGACTTCGGCAAAATTTTTATTTCTTCCAGTGTATTAAATAATGTATATTTTCTTTAATTTCTTTAAAATTCTGCAAGCAATTTCAGTATGCAAGTCTCCATGAACAATGCTCTACCAGCTGAAAACAAGCACCGCCACCGGTTATGTGCCATTAAGCGACTTCTACCAGGGATCCCCAGGTAACTGAGACTGAGGCCAGATGGGAATTTAATGCTTCTCATGCACTCCACTCAAAACCACTGCATTCCATTCACATTCCATTCTGTACTGACGCTGCATTTTGCATAATTTGTTTTCGCCAGCTACATTAGAAATCAATTCTCAGTTCAAATCCGCTTCGACATTAGAAACCAATTCTCCATTCAAAACCAAAGTCCCACTCTTACGGCCACTCCGTTTCATGGTTTCGCTCGCATCACAAACCGCGAGCCAAACGAAAACCACCTCTCCGCTACATCCCATCGCTCTCTACTCCATTTCAATTCTTTCTCGAACAGCAAATCAAAGGTTAAACCAAGTCAGTTTTCATTCTAGCGGCTCCACACGATTAAACTAAGCATAAGAGTCACCTGACCAACAAGACATCAAGCTATTGCCAAACCGACAAGAGATCCAGCGGTCACCAAACTAACCAAAGATCCAGCATTTGAAAGAAGTATGCTCTGCTGAGGTTCGAGAACAAAACTTCAAGTGAGCAGGAACTTGATTCAGGAACAGAGTAAAGCAGGATTTGCTCATACCAAAAAAAAAAAAAAAAAAAAAAAAGGGGGGGGGGCTTTGTAGCAAGTTTTTGCTGTAAAACCAGCGGGGGGCGCAGTTTCTCACCAGGTTCTTGAGCAGCGCTGAAAGCTCCTTGGTGAGAGTGGAGAACTTGACGAAGGCCGTGCCCAGGTCAGGGTTGTCCCGGCTGATGAAGTTGCTGCCGAACTTGTCCAGTGCCTGTGCATAGTTTTCCTCATTCTGCACGTGCTCTGTAAACGGGGTGGGGGGTGGGGGGGGGAATTCAGAGGGGATGAGCATTGAAGGTTCCACATTATGAAAATAAGGTTTTACCTTGTGCTTAAAAGGTCCTCCTGTACTCAGCGTAACAAAACACAAATTAAGTCATGGCGTTGTTGATGGAGCTCTCTTCCAAAAAAAAAAATCTTCCGGAACAACCTGTTTAGGTTCTGAACCCCTTTTTATGTCACAAGGGCAGTCATTTGCATAGTACAGCCCAGTTTAGACAGGTCTCAGTTTCAGCAGCCGCTACACATTTTCCGCCATGATGAAACAGCCAATCAGAGCACAGCCTTGTTTTCACTGATTCACCACCCACTCAAAACAGCACACAGCTCCTGAGGGGAGAACGTGGGACCATTTCGAGATTTCCTTGACGAAACCCCACAAGGTAATTTGACCTCTGTGTTTGACCCACCAGCTACAGAGCGGTAACGAAGACACAGCAAAAAAAAAAAAAAAAAAAAAATCTGTCTTAACAACCGTCTAAGCCTCTGTACGAAATTTAAATGATTTATCTTCCGTCTCAAGTGGAACATACCTCGTTTTAAGTTACTTTTTGCCTGACTAGTACAATTTTCTCACCTCATTGACCAATCTTGTAACAAGGCCTTGGAAATACCAAACTACACTGGTAATATTTTTGAGTTATTTTTCAGAAAAAGTAAGTGAGAAGAGTGAAAGCAAAAAAAGAACTAAATCAAAATACAAGACTAAACACAAGTTAGGATGGAATTTTAGTCATTTTTTCTTTTCCTTCTTCCTTTTTTGCAGTGGATCGGCGATAACAGACACTAAATATTAGATACTCTCATTGAAACCTGGGGTGTAAATGTGTCTCCACAATTGACTCATGCTAGCTATAAAATAGCAGTCGTCAGTCACAGTGCAGTGCCCAGGAAATAACTGCAGTTCTGAGGAAGGAGCCTTAGTCAGGAATATTGGCAGGAGTATAACTGACCTGATCCACATGTCTTTCAGAGACATTCATGAATGAAGATCACAGCAGACACCTGCTGCAGATCTGATGGCACATCCCTGTCCTACCCCCACACTCCAGGATGATGGTACATTCCTGTCCACACACTAGACCAGCAGACAGGGCTGCAACAGTGTTACAAATAATCACCCAGAACAAGGGATACCCCGCCCTTCACAATACTGCCTGGTCTTTGACAGCATTCCCCTAAATAAAAATAACTGCAGCGGGAAACAGTCCATTCTTTCAGACACACCGACAACAACTGGTAGAGATTTGTGCAGCTGCAGGCGGCAAATGCTAATCTCTCTAAACACAAGATTATCAAGTATCCAATTTAATTTTAGTCCACATTGTCCCTCAGGTCTTCAAATACACAATTCTAATCTATTAGCAAGCAACAGTGATCTCCAAATTCAGAGCACTTGCTTGCGTTTTAATTAATTACAAGGCAAGAGGTGAAAAAAGACAGTGGCAATCAGTTCTTGCATATTGAGTAATGGAAAGGTGAATCAAATTTGTACAGTTGAAGAAAAATTTATTTAAATGACCCAAAGCACAGGCTTAACACTACTCATATGATGTGGAGATCAAGAGCCTTTCAGCAATCCACACCCCAAAGGACTTTCAGGACGGCATGCCTAGACAAGTCTAGTGTCCAAAGGAAATACCTAGTAAGTCACATTTTGATAGTTTGGAGAAAAATGGGGTACAATTTCCAGCCCCAGCAATAAGATTGGGAATGATACCTTTGAGAAGTTTGGTGATGGAAAACACTTTTAATCAACTCCTCTGAAATACTTTTGAGAGTTATACAAAAATATGTTACATAACGGGATTTAATGTGACTTACTATGTTTTACCGTCAGAATTTCTGTAAGATTGCAGCGATAAAACCTCGTAAGTCAAAGTTCTGCGTAGTTACATCTGTCAATTTCACCAGCAATGACGTTGTCCATCTTGTTTTTGTAGGAAATGAATGAAGAATAAATTAATAAAAAACAATTCATAGAAATTTCTTAATGCTCAAATTGAAACGTTGATGAAATAGAACCACCATCATTTTATCATCTGGAAATATCCAGTCAGTGCCAAGACTGATCGAGTTGTTCCAAACAGTATCAACCAGTAAAAAACTAAACATATAAATTTAATTTCCAAGACAAGGCTATTCGAATCTTTGATCGTAGATGTAATCAGTGATCTCATCTCATCATCAGTAAGTGATCTTACTGGGTTTTACCTTGGGTTACTTGACTAAGTTGTGTACTAGCTATGTTTTACCTCTGTGGTTTTGATGCACTGATAGACATTTTGCCAATGAGAACACTTCATGATGATGCAAATAGACCCAGTAAGTTCGATTTTGACCTTAACTCATTTTCGGCCAAAATGCGACTTTTCCAGGTATTTTCTATAAACAGCAAACTGCGATCATTTGGGTTATTAAGAAGATATGGCAAAAAAAACATGACCCCAACCCCAGCAATACAAGCTTAAAAAAAATGAGGTCACCGTACCATGGAAGTAGCACCAAACCAACATTAGTTTCTGAAGGACATGCAAGCTCAGATTAAAAACTGTCTTTGATTCCCCAAATTTAGCATGTCCCCTATCCCTTTGCCCAAGTGAAACAGCCGGGTCGGGTCGGGTCGGGTCGGGTCGGGGAGGGGAGGAGGGAATAAAACAACACAACATGTATGCAAATAAATCAATGCCCTTTGTGACCAGCAGAGGGCCCACTTTCTGTAGCACACCTACGCAAGAGTCACTACTGTTGTCCAACGCGGCATTTACAACATCAATTCAGTACCTAACAGCAAATAATCTCTGAACAGCAACCAAATTAGAAAACAGTCACAGCAATGAGCACTGATCTGCTAAGCATCATTAGCACACATCTACTAACTCTTGTCTTGGCACCTTGGCCACAGTGAGGTGACAAATGAGCGCCAGGGAATCACGTGGATTAGGCCACACTACCAGTGTAAAAGTAAACCAAGGAAACATAGATTACGCCAGGCTAAATAACAGTTTCACATGACTACTTCAGTCAAATGGGCCAATAATAAAAGGTATTACTGCCACTGATTCTAGTGTTTGCAATACCAGGGCAAGAGGGAGCTGACATCTGACTATATTCAGTGAGCATCTTTTGCATTAGCCTTATAGGACAAATAAAACTCTACAGCAGCTGAACTGACCCACAGAATTAAATGAGAGAACAATGACAAATCGCAACCGTACCAGCTACTGGACTAAAACGGAAGGAGGCTGTCTGTAAGTATACATCTGTCCTTAGATTTTTTTCAACAACTGTTTGATCTGATCGACTCCACAATCGCACTCCGCGGATAGACTGCTGAGGACTCAAGGGTGCGCAGTGTTCAGAGGGAAGTCGTTTGGCTGGGCGGCTCTCCAGAGAGTTCCAAACAGCAATACCGCAGGTCAACCAATCAGCCCGTTCCGAACAGGCACATTTTGAATGGGCGCTGTATTTGTATTGAACAATATCAGAGAAAGCACAATTCACAAAAAAAAAAACCATGTTATCTCGTTCTCGATCACTGAAGTGAGGGTAGGCCACGCCCACATGTTGATCCTGTCTCGGTGGCCATGTGAGAACCCACAAGGGTCAGAGGTCACCTGCTGCCTCAGCTATCCCCCCCATATCCTATCCCCTGCAGCAGTGTGTCAGTGCACTCATGATCTTACGACTCTCAGTGTCTGAAATCATTCACTCATTCACTATTCCCTACTCATTATAAAGGGGACTCATGTGTAGGTGACAGTATAGTGAGCTCATGGGCAGAAGGAAGAAACGATCAGACTTTACCCGGTTCGTTTTGTCGGCGCTGTTAATTGCGTCATTGCTGTCACACAATTAACTAGAGGCACCTCTAGAGTGCAAACCTCCGCCAAGGCAGCACGGTCCAAATCTTGGTGAGTGGGAGCAAAGTTCAGTTATGGCATTTCATATGATTTCAAGATGGCTGCTGTGGCGGCCATATTGTTTGACTGATCGCGGTGAAAATCAATAGGGTCCATCCCTAATGTAATAGCCACCCACCCACAAAATTTCAGAGATATCCGTTCATTACTTTTTGAGTTATCTTGTTCACAAACTCACAAACAAACAAACTGCACCGATCACATAACTTCCCGCCAACTTCGTTTGGCGGAGGTAATTATTCTTTGGTTTGGGTGCAATTCATGATGGGATGTATTGCTGGGTTAGTGACCATCGGTTGGTCATTACATTTCGCGGTGGATTGTGGGATGTAATGAGCTCACTATATAGGGGATAATAATTCTTACAAACAATTCAGACAGCACTACAAAATGGCGAATCCGCTATATAGAGCACTATAGTAGTGTTGCGAGTAATTTCGGACACAGCGACTGTGACCTTTTCTTCACCACCCATCAAAGAGACAAGAAAATAAAGTAAGAAAAGATGGGTAGAAGAAATGTGAATTAATGAAAAGAAAACAGCTTCTTCAAACATCATTTTGAAGTGATTTCAGTTACAGTCGCAGGTGCAGCAGATCAGGCGAGGTAGACTGGTGAGTTAGTTTTTACAGGTCACTCCTTCCAAATAAAAATGCCTCCACAAAGGATGGTCTCAACAATCCTCAACGAATGTTAGCATGGAGAAAGCTCTATTTCTAATTACTCGCTCATTGGAGACGCCCGAGTGATTTCGAAGGGAGGTGCCAGCTGGAGACTGTCACCCCCCACAGGTCTTTTCAGGGACTGCAATCTACCATGTGCTGCAAACACTGAATGTTACCGCTGGATTGTAAATTACCAGAGTAGCTACTTGTAGACCAACAGGCTGAACGAAGCCTTATATAACCGTTCTGAACGCAGGCAGACAGGCAGTCCACAGGCCAAGCCCATGCCCAGACAAGGAAAATCAACACGGGAATTGGCGACAGGCTAAAACAGGATTCCTCCAATATCCTCCATTAATGAAGACCAAGCCACTGGGACCGGATATGTTTAAGGGCAAGCCTTCTCTGAGGTCCAGAAAATTTTAAATACAACCACACGACTAATGGGCCTGGAAGGCTCCCTCTAAGCAACCAAATAATGAGTTAACAGCATGAGCTGTGCTAATTATGTCCAGATAATTGTCCTTAATTCAATTTTGTGCCACCCCTTTCTTTCTCCACAACACTCCAGCCAAAATTAATCAGCATCTTTCTGAAGCTCATTAGCTCACCTTTACTACATTGTTTTTTTTGTAGCAGCAAGCGAAAAGAGTATTTGCCACTGCAGTGATGACGTTTGCCTAAATGGACAGCTCTCATTCACATGTGTTGATTTCATTCAGAGAGCGCGAATACAGCAGGGGCCCCTATAAAGGGAAGAGCTCAAGGATTAGAGGATTACTGAGATCATCATCACATTCACTAATGAAAATAGTAAGAAAAATGGTTGAGAACAATGATGGGATTAAACTGGGGCTGCCCAATCCTGTTCGGGAGATTCACTGCAGGGCAAGTTTTCATTTTAACAATTTAGCACAAATAACTCAGCTTATTAGAAACTCAACAAGATCTCAGGCTCTTGAGTACGGTGCGCTTCTTTCCGCTCAAGGTGAAAAACAACAGGATGGTTGAACCCCAGCGACAGGGTTGGGCAGCCTTGGTTTTAAGCTCCTGCCTTGGTAGTTTAAATCCCAAGAGCTGCAAATGGACCACAACAGCTGCAGGACAATATAATTCACATACACCAGAACAGCATAATTCACATATACCGATCTGCCAGGTGCAGCAGCGTCGCAAAGTTTTAATTGAACTGTATTTCTTCAGCTGCCCTTTCTAAACCTAAGAAACTGACACATTCCTCGGCAGCACGCAGAGAGGGAAACAAACACTGGAAATCCATCGCTCAGAGCCATTCGGCTTTTATTGAAATCACTCAGGGGTTTTGTCATCGCCATTACGACTCCGCCACAGTTTGCGAGCGGCGTCTCGTCTCAAACAACAACAGCGTGTACACGCGGGCAGGGGGGGGCGAGGGGAAGCGATTTGCAGCTCCCTCTGGAAGCCGGAGTCGGCGATGCACGCTCTATTACGCGCACCCGCGTCGGATTTAATTAGAACGGCACTTTGTTCGCGGCTGAAACGGACACCTTGTGTTCTCGTGAGGAGAGCGGAACCCAGCTTGGCGTAACGAACGAATTTTGCTGCCCGCCGCCAGTATGGATAACGGCAAAAGGCACTCAGGGTGTAGGAAAATTCCCCCCAATGAATGCGGGTTGATGCAATGTATTTATTTGAAAGACTGACAGACCTACAAGCTTAAACTGCTTGATTCTGCAACAATTCAAAAAAATAGCGGCAAAGCTGCTGCGCCCACTTGGCCTATCGGAACATGGCCAAAATCAAACTTGGGCTAAATTTTCATCCCATATACACGCAAATAAAATATGAAAGGATCCGTGAAAAACTGAGGGTGCTTGAGCGCTGACAAGGCAAAAAGTTTACAGACGCTTGGACAGACACACGGACGCACGACAGACCATCACGAAGGCATCTAACCACAGCATAAGCCCGACTGGGCTATAAAACAGCCACTAAATCAAAGATCGCTACCCGAAACGAGGAAATACACCCACATAACAGCTCTGTCGTTGACATATTATTTGACTAAAAATTTTCCAATCATTATCAAAAGGGCGATCACAATACTCACCCATCCGGCAGTTGGGCTTATACTACTAATAGATAATTACGACATGGGTATAATCACCAAAACAAGTTTACTCCTGCAGTTTGCTTTAGAACCTCCAATTAAGAGCGGCAAAATTTTGTGAATACTCAGCAAAGCAAACATTTCAAGAGAACAGTTTTTGGGAATTTTATTTCGTTTCCTCCCCAATTCCAGGAAGTTTTTGGAGTCTACCAGGAATTTTCCGACCTTTCACGCTCCTACTTGAACTACAGTCCCGCGTGCAGAGCGTGGGGGAAGGAGTTTTATCAATACTGTCAAAAGAACAAGTTTGAAACGACAAACAGCAAAGGACAGAGTTGACATTGAGTACACTGACAAGAGAGCCTCAGAGACATATTCGCCAGTGGTTCGTTTTCATAAATCTTGTTTTTTTTTTTTTTTTTTGCAGCAAACTTCTGCCTCCTAAAACCAGAGAGACAGTGGGTTGCTATGAAGGCTTGGCTCCTACCTTGTCCTGAGTTGTAGATGGCTTTAACAGATTTCTTCACCTTCTGGAGTGCAGTTCGATCCTGATCCAAAGCCTGTTGAGACAAAGACAAATGGGAGGGGGGGGTTAAACCATTTGGTCTCTGAACGTTCCAAAAAATTAGCAGGCTCTCACACCAATTAATACAGGACTAAAGCAGTGCTCGCCCTGGACATGAACCAAAAAACGTATCAGCTTTTTATTCTGTCTTGGCACACTGAACAGCGTGATAAATGGTTAGGCGTCAGAAATGCAATTGCGCTCACTATAGTTAGCAGTCACAGCCAACTGCATCAATTAAGCATATAAAAATGAACACAGATGTGTATTTAGATGATTAAATATCTCTACCACATGACGTGCTTGGAATGCCTTTCCCATATGCAGGAGATGCATTAATAAGAAGTAAACTACTGTTTGCGTACAAAAACCTGACACCACACAGAACTAATCTCATGGCATTAAATGGTTCAGAACAGAAGGGGAGGCATCATGCCAAACTTTAACCCCTAAAACGCTCACTTTTCACTTAAATTTTCACTTAAATAGACTCCAAGTCAGAAAAGGCATTTATTTCCATACTATAGGACAATGGCACATACATATTCTGCATCTGCTGGCTGCAGCACCTAACTGAAGCTACATCACACTTATATTAAGTGAAATATTCAAACCCAGGATGCCATGTTATTACAGCCACAGATCAAATAGAAAATATCTAGATTTTGGATATTGGTTGATACAAACTTCCCTGTAATTCAGCAGGACATATTTGGGATCACTGGAAATCTTGGGATCCCCACTAGAATTTAAAATGGGCCTGAAGTTCCACAGGTTTGAAAACAGCTCTGCATTTGACGGAGGTGTATATGGGTCCGTAGGTTTTATGGGGTTCATATATTCAGTTTAAAGCCGACTGCACTCTAGCTTTAGAATTCATATGCATGTCGACAGGGGCACAATTTGCTTTTATTTTCACTCTAATGAACTGAATCAACTATTATGAACAGTCAGCTTGACAGCATTTCTATTCAAAACGTGTGACATTCCTACAAACCATAGCCAAAAACGGGTAATGGCCAACACCCAATCTTTAGACAGAACAGTCCACTGCAAACTTAGAAATAAACGTTACATCAAAATGCCTCGGATCATTCAGGAACTTGTTCCAGCAGCCCATCAACACATCAGTAGAATTGCCTACAGTGAGCGACAGACACTGAAGACCACACAGCTGATATCAGTCCTCTTTTAAATCGCTTTTACCAAAAAAAAAAAAAAAAACGCACATTTTACTGTTCTGGTCTTCAGACGGATAAGTGAAACCCGGCCGAGGGCTCTAATCAAAGGCAGCAGTCAGTTCCAGCACATTAACGTGAGCCACAGTCTATCAAAGTCAGGATTATAAGTTACCGAACATACCAGAGGCAAATGGGACTCGTGCGAGACAGCCAAACGAAGTAATTACTCAAGTAAAACAGCTGACTGGTACACTGTTTTGAACATGGCACTATCATCAGCTTGTGGAATTAAAAAAAAGGTTTCATGTCGTCTGCAGAAAAGAGTGATCACATTTGCTTGAAGTCACCAGCCATCAACATTAAAGATATCGGACCCTGAGCCACTAGAAGACAGGAAGATTTATTCCAAATTCTGAATCAGTGTTCCAGAAGTACATTGTTTAGTTTTGCTTTATTGAGTTTATATATGCCCCGGACCATGTACAAATGAAACAATAATCTCAATGAGAAAAGATCCTTTGTTCCAGACTCAGCCAATTGCTTTTGAATGGCCTGTTGTGGCAGTTACTTCAGTTCCGTTAGACTTCAATAACAGCCGGACACAGAACCATCCAAAACAGGACAAGCAGCTGAAATTTGTCACCAAGTGGATCTCGCCCCCGGCCTGAACAAGGAGGGATAATGAGCACTTACACAAACGTAAACATCAAACGGCACTACACATTACACAGCATTTCCGCAGCAACTGTCATTATCCAGAGATAGAAAATGTTTTTAATTACTGTGATGCACAATTCATGCACTGAAGTTCAGAGATATGACAGGGAGACAAGAAATTTGACCCTCCTCTAACCTCAGGCCTAGGCTCGGCTCCTCAGCCAACACATGTCACTGCCAACATAAATGAGACCACAAGTAAGACCAAGCAGTTGTAGAGACTGGAACAGTAAGCACTTTCATGTATTCTTATGTTTCAGCAAAAACCTTCAAATAATAGAAAGCAACAACACTTTTTTGGTTGACATTGTAATACTAAGTCAAATCATTAAATGAGTCATAATATGCTCTTCTGATTTCTCCCTTTCCTTAAGTGCGAGTAAAACATCAGCATTGGTACAAAGCCAGAGTCCAACGCAAGGGGAGATATTCTTTCCGACAGAGAACACAGCACTTGTACTGCCTGAAATGCCACCTCTGTAAGTCCAGTCTTTTGCTCTGTAACATGTCAATGTCACGATGTAACATATTTGCATAATGACTGACTAGCCGCTAGTTGGCCATGCCTTCGAACAAAGCTAGGCAGAGTGGAAGCTGGATGGAGTTGAGAAGACGACATTTTCTTCGGTGCAAAGCAAATTCCCTGTAAGGACTTCTAGGGGAAGACAAAGTGAAGAGTCTGTGGTTGAAAGTCATATTTAACACTATAGACCAGTATGGCTTAAGCAAAATTTGGGTCGCGCGCATGCTCTTTGCAGACTATGTATGGCAGAAGATGCACAGATCCCATTGAAATGGGGGTAATATTAAGTTCTTTCGCTTTCCCCGTGGTAAAAGGCAGCGAACAGAGTGGATTCTGGCAATAAACAGGATGAATTTTGTTCCTAAGGAACATTCTAGGGTGTGCAGCGTACATTTTGCGTCCCGATGGCCCAATTTTGTAGACCCTGACGGGGAAAGAATTCTGCATTCAACCTCCGCCAATATTAAATTAAATTAGTACATTTTCGGCTTACCTTGATGATTGGGTACCCAGGGAAACATTCAGGAGTGTAAAAACATCAAGCATACATCCAGTGAGGAAAATTTTGAGTTTAATTTAGAGTCGCTACACGTGATAGTAGCTTATGATGGCGGCAGCCATGTTACTGATGACACACCAGGTTGTTAGGGCATGCGCAGCATATGCATTCACAATATTAAATATAGATATTAAATTTTAAACCCCCTTCTCACCAATAAAACCCCCCAAAATATAACACCCCCTTTTAAAGTCGTTCTTGCGGATAAAAAGCCGAAAAAGTGGAGGTTGGATACGCAATTCTTTTCCTTGAAAGGATATATTGGAGAGATATTGTAAAGGTAAGTCCTTGACATTGTTGTTTTCAGCACAAATAAGAATTCGAAATCAAATCTGTTGCATTCAGTCAAGCAGTAATTATGTCGCTGCTTCAGCAGGGCTGTAAAAAAAGTTAGAATTTTGAATACTATTCACATTTTTCAAGGTTCAAACCTAAATTTGAGCATTCAAACAAAAAAATTAATTTAATGAGGCGAATCCTGTTCATGCATGCAGAGTTCACTCCCTTTCCTGAGATAATCAACTTCCTCTGTCACAATGATGGATTAAAACTGTGAAAATGGCAGCATAGTCATAGGAGTTTGTACCACTAGCTGAAAGTAGCCCTCTATGGGAATTTTTTCAACTGCTTGGTCATAATTGCTAAAGTCAAGGACATGAAATAGTCCATGTTCCATTAACAACTCCTGCTATTACTATTCAGGGTGATTTGTTATTGTTAACTTTGCTAGTCCAGAGAACAAGCGCATAACTGCAGTTTCCTGAGCAATCTTTGCAAGAGTGAACTAAAACAGACTGGAAATACAGGTCCACCGAAAGTGAACCTGAGCTGGAAATACTGTTCTCAGTCTCAAGTCATTAAAAGTTGACTTGTTTTTCATAACAGAAACCCATCGTTAATTATTACTAATAGTTAGAAAGGTGTTTGATTCAGCTGGGCAACAGTGCTGCCATTTTATGTTTACAGTTTTATGTGCAATAGTAATGCTGATGTGTGCAGTCTTCTCCCATGTGTTTAGAAGGTTTTGATGTCTGGATGATGACTGAAGTTAACAAAACTTAACAGAGTAGTTAAGTTGTTTTAGAAATCCCTAGTGTGGCAAACTACTAGAAAACACTTGACTGATTTACAAATTAGGCTATATGACTTGCAAGGGGACTCGATTGTCTGATCAAGTCATACAAAAAATAGACTTATAAATATACACGCACCACACAGTTGATCACAGTTGCATCTTATAAATGAGGCCCCAGTCGTATTAACGTTGTATCAAAGTTCACCAATGTCATACATTCTACAGTGCTCTTGTGAAAAATAACACACAGGCCAGTTTCGGGTTGTCACCTGCAATATGCAATATGTACCCAACAAAAAGCAGCTTATCTTGGTTGAATTATAGGCAAACAATATTCTCGTATATATTTGAACACTAATAATTTCAAAAGCTAATATTCAAACTCAGTTTCACTGCACCTTTGACAGCCCTACTGTGCCCCTGGATTTAGGCACTCCTAGACCATGAAAACATCAAAAAAAAATTTAAAGGGGCCACAAAAATCAAAAACGGAAATGGGCATAATATGACCCATTTCAAAAAAAAAAGGAACAGCAACTCAAAGTTCCTGTTTGCAGATACATGTAAAGGGGAAGGTCATCTTCATTTCTTCAGATTTCATAACTTCAGTAGTAATAATCATTTAGTCCGAGGCAATTTACATATGGAAAACAGTGCAAAATGCAACAAAGCTGCTGACATTCCCTAACTCTGTACTCCAGTGGTCACCAACCGTGTTCCTGTAGATCTACCACCCTGACTGTCTTCACTCCAACCCAAACAAATCACACTTCATTAAACAGCCAGAGCACTCCTTGAGCTGCAAATCAGTAAATTCAGGCCTGCCAAATGTGGGTTGAAATGAAAACCAAGGGACAGCAGATCTCCAGCTACAGGATCGGTGACCACTGCTGTGGTCTATCGTGAAACTCTTGTTCGTGCAAACAGATCGCAAGGCACCTCCAGCGTTGCAGTAATGGGTGTGGGCAGAGGTTAACTGCAGGAAATTCAAACTGCGCTTCAGTTATAACAGGGAACTCTTCAATCGCTTGCTCAATTACAGGGAAGAAGGCAAAAAAAAAAAAAAAAACATCAGACGTTTGCCAACAGCCACTGTAGAAGGCTATCATAATATTTCCAGGATTTTTTTTTTGTTTGAATTCAAATAAATACTGAGCACTCTCATATTATGCAACCCAGTTAAAACTGAGTAACGTAACACAATAGAACGATAGAATAGGGATCTTCAAATCTGGATTTCAGATCCAAACCCATCCCTGGTTTTCTTTCCACCCTGGTAATTGATGAAACTATCAGCAATGCTCATTGGCCAGTCCGGCTTCACTCCTGACTCCCAAGTAAAGGGAAGGTGGGAAAGCAGCAGTTCTCAGCCCTGGTGGACCTGACCAGAGGAACCTCTGAGGGCTTCTATTCCTGTCAAGCAATTTCCAAATGTACCATACAGTTTCAAAGGGGATCCTCGACGACAATAATACAGTACAAGGACAATTAGACAAAACACTAAATTAAAAAAATAATAAAAACAATCCTAAAGCAACAAAAAAAAAGAGGAAAAAAACATTCAGTCATCCATCCATCCATTATCTATACCGCCTCTTCCTCATCAGGTACAGGGGAGGTGAAGCCTATCCCCGCTGACTATGGGAGAGAGACAGACACACCCTGGACAGCGTGCCAATCCGTCGCAGGGCTCATAGGCCATTTACACGCAATGCACTCTCACGCACACATCACTGGGCAACTTAGGTTTTTAAATTAACCGAGCATGCATGTTTTGGACTGTGGAGTGAAACCGGAGCACCTGTAGTAAACACAGGGACAGCATGCAAACCCCACACAGAAAGGCCCCAGGCCAGATCAAAACCCTCAACCTTCTTACAGTGAGGCAACAGCGCTACCGTCTGTTCCACTGTGCCACCCAGAGAAAAAACAGACAAACAAAAATGACAAAACAAGCATTTAGTATGAGGTAATAACACTCATAAGGATAAGATCATACAACAAACAGCATGGAAAATAGAATGCTCATTCATTCAAAACTATTACTGTCTGTAATACCATCAAATACAGTGCCGTGAAAAAGTATTTGCCCTCTTCCTGATTTCTTAGTTTTTTTTGCATATTTTTCACTTTTAAATGTTTCAGATCAAACAAATTTTAATATAAGACAAAGATAACCCGAGTAAATACAAAATGCAGTTTTTAAATGATGATTCCATTTATTACGGGGAAAAAGCTATCCAAACCAACCTGGCCGTATGTGAAAAAAGTAATTGACCCCCCTTCTTAAATCATGAATTAATTGTGATTAACCACATTTTTTGAGTCCAATTTCACAAGCCACACCCAGGCCTGATTACTGCCAGACCTGCTGAATCAAGAAATCGCTTCAATAGAACCTGTTGACAAAGTGAAGTCGGCTAAAAGATCTAAAAAAGCAACACATCATGCCATGAACTAAAGAAATTCAAGAACAAATGGGTCATTCCATGCCAAATCACCTAATTTTCAGGAAAGTCTCCAGGTGACCCTCTTAGATTTTGCTGAAACTCCATGAAAATGTTCATATATGCAAATAACGAACACACAGAAAATTTCAGGCCAAAAGTCCAAGCTGTTTTGAAATTATGGCTGTCCGAAGACCCCCCCTCTTTCGCCGTCGCCATGTCAGGATTTTGTTCATTTTCAAATGATCATATTTTTGGATTTGAAAAAAGCTACAAAGCTGAAAATTGCTACCTGGGGTAATTTGCACACAAGCTTTCAGAATCTGCAATCAAAAACAGTGTATCTTGCTTCCTTCCTTTTTTTGAAGATATGGGCACCTGAAAATGAAAGTTTTTTCTAGCGGAAATTATTTTTTGCGATTTTTAGGCTTACCTGGTGCCCGAACCATTGATCTGAGGATACCCAAATTGCTGATACATAATCTCTACATACAGCTAAATAACTCCCTGCAAGCATAGACTTATAAAACAATCAGTAAAAAGGTATGGCTAGGGTCCAAAGTCGACTTTCACAAAAAAATCTCAAAAATCACCCCTTTTCGGGGTCGGTTGACCTTGTGAACAGTTACTCAGGGTAATGAAATTTGCACCACAGAATTATATGTATCTGACCTTTATATGTACCAAATTTCATTGATGTGACTTAAGTCCTTCATAGTTAGGCAGTGTTTCAAAAGAAACCCACTAATTTGATCAAATTATGCCATTTTGCTATATAACAACATCAATGTCTCTGGTAAATTGTCAATAATTTGCAAAAAAAAGCAAATTGAAAGCAAACCTACTTGAAAACGTTTCTTGTGCATTTTGAATGGATCACTGCAATATTTCTGAGTATATTCATATACAGAGATGTACATCTTCTCATGGTGAAAACACACTGTGCTGTCATCACATAGCAGTACCCCACTTCTCCATTCCAATAGCTTTTATCATCCTGTGACAAGTCAGAGGCTGCAAGTGTGCCAACATTTCTGCCATATATTTTCTTATGGCATTCCTCCTCCAGATTGCAATTCCAATACTGCATCCCGATCTTGATGCTTCAAATTCCATGTTTTAAATCTTGATTTTTCCAGAGCTCACCAAAATGTACACTTCATCTGCTGAACATTGCAGTTGAAATGAATTGTGAATTGTGGATGTGAGCTGAAAAGTGAACACACTGTTCAATTATTCTGTAAACAATATGGCCACAACAGTGAGGTAATTGATCCAGCTATTTTAAATAAACAGTTGTGGTTTGGAGTTAAGTAGACTAGGATGAACCTAAACAATGTTTTAACACCTAATTAGACGAGGTCACCTGGACTAGGATGAATCTTAATAAACAGTTTCCCACAGCTATGACCTCATGCAAATAATGTAAGTAGAGCCCACTGAAAATCAGTAAGTTGAATCCACTTAAATAAAAGCAGTTTTGTATTAGTAACATCAATGTACAATATGTACAATGTATGGTACTATGAAAAACTTTGAAAAACAAGCCATATGATACTATTCCTGATGTACAAAGTCATGAATTTTACAACTTTCTAAGAATTATTATATATAAAAAGGTTATCAAAGATTACTTATTCTCATTTTTTCCCTTTGACATCTACGAAGACATTGTAATGTACAGCAAAATGGTGTAATTTGATCAAATTAGTGGGTTTCTTTGAAACACTGCCTAACTATGAAGGACTTAAGTCACATCAATGAAATTTGGTACATATAAAGGTCAGATACATATAATTCTGTGGTGCAAATTTCATTACCCTGAGTAACTGTTCACAAGGTCAACCGACCCCCCGAAAAGGGGTGATTTTTGAGATTTTTTTGTGAAAGTCGACTTTGGACCCTAGCCATACCTTTACTGATTGTTTTATAAGTCTATGCTTGCAGGGAGTTATTTAGCTGTATGTAGAGATTATGTATCAGCAATTTGGGTATCCTCAGATCAATGGTTCGGGCACCAGGTAAGCCTAAAAATCGCAAAAATAATTTCCGCTAGAAAAAACTTTCATTTTCAGGTGCCCATATCTTCAAAAGGAAGCAAGATACACTGTTTTTGATTGCAGATTCTGAAAGCTTGTGTGCAAATTACCCCAGGTAGCAATTTTCAGCTTTGCTTTTTTTTTTCAAATCCAAAAATATGATCATTTGAAAATGAAAAAATCCTATGACGACAGCTTGACGGCAAAAGAGGGGGGGTCTTCGGACAGCCATAATTTCAAAACAGCTTGGACTTTTGGCCTGAAATTTTCTGTGTGTTCGTTATTTGCATATATGAACATTTTCATGGAGTTTCAGCAAAATCTAAGAGGGTCACCTGGGGACCATTAGGTGATTTGGCATGGAATGACCCAAATGAGAAACAAAGAAATTGACACCTGTCAGTCTGGAAAGAGTTGCAAAACCATCTCTAAGGCTTTAGGACTCCGGTGAGAGCCATTATCCACAAATGGAGAAAACTTGGAACAGTGGTGAACCTTCCCAGGAGTGGCCGGTCTACCAAAATTACTCCAAGAGCGCATCAACTACTCATCCAGGAGGTCACAAAAAATCCATAACAACATCTGAAGAACTGCAGGCCTCACTTGCCTCAGTTAAAGTCAGCGTTCATGATTCAGTAATAATAAAGAGACTGGGCAAAAATGGCACCTGTGGGAGAGTTCCAAGGCAAAAACCACTGCTGAACAAAAAGAACACAAAGGCTCGTCTCTCATTTGCCAAAATACATCTTGATGATCCCCATGACTTTTGGGAAAATATTCTGTGGACTGACCAGACAAAAGTTGAACTTTCTGGAAGGTGTGCATCCTGTTGTATCAGGCGTAAAACAAACACAGCATTTCATAAAAAGAACATCATACCAAAAGTCAAACATGGTGGTGGTAGTGTGATGGTTTGGGGCTGCTTTGTTGCTTCAGGACCTGGATGACTTGTCATAATTGATGGAACTATGAATTCTGCCCTCTTCCGGAAAATCCTGAAGGACAATGTCCAACCATCAGTTTGTGACCTCAAGCTCAAGCGCACTTGGGTTATGCAGCAGGACAATGATCCGAAACACACTACTAAGTCCACCTCTGAATGGCTAAAAAAAAACAAAATGAAGATTTTGGAGTGTACTAGTCAAAGTCCGGACTTAAATCCACTTGACACACAGTGGCATGACCTTAAAAAGGCCGTTCATGCTCAAAAACCCTCCAATGTGGCTGAATTAAAACAATTCTGCAAAGAAGAGTGGGCTAAAATTCTTCCACAACTATGTGAAAGACTCATTGCCAGTTATCGTAAACGTTTCATTGCAGTTGTTGTCGCCGAGGGTGGCACAACCAGTTATTAGGATTTAGGGGGCAATTACTTTTTCACATAGGGCCTGGTAGGTTTGGATAGCTTTTTCCCCTTAATAAATGAAATCATCATTTAAAAACTGTATTTTGTATTTACTCGAGTTGTCTTTGTCGAATATTAAAATTTGTTTGATGATCTGAATCATTTAAGTGTGACAAATATGCAAAAAAATAAGAAATTAGGAAGGGGGCAAATACTTTTTCATGGCACTGTAAGCTAAAAAACATGAGTGTTGCAAGTGCGACCATGCAGAGTATGTTGGCAAATATACTGCTTATTGCCAGAGTAACGTCTATGAAATATATTCATTCATATATTTCCACCATGGACAAGAACGGAAGTCAAAACCATGAGGGTCCCCTACGCTTCTGTCTGCACAAAAATACCAGAACAGTTTTTTAAGCATTTTTGCTTAGAGACCGATATAATGCAAAGAGACAGGAACGACTGGATTGAGAGAAAGGTGACATGCGGCAAAAGGTCTGGGCTGGAGTCGAACCCGGGCCACTGCAGGAGGGACCCAGCCTAAGGCAGCACGCGCACTTTAACCAATGAGCCACTGGGGCGCCCATGAGGACTCCTTCTACATAAAACAGGTGACAGAACTCCTTTTGAAGCCCGGGGTGCAGGTCAATGTGGCGGATTCTGCCTGGCCTTGCAGCTGAGCCATTGGCCCTGACCTGAATGAAGTCATTCGAAATGCACCAATGGGACCCCACAATCTCTGCGCACTAGGGGAGGGGCCCCAATCCCAAGGGCAGAGGGGAGAAGGTTAGCTGGTCGGGAGCCGTCAGTCTGTTGAACACAGGTTTATGGTGGGATGAGATAATAATGGCTGACATAATGATACTGCGGTCTTCAGTTCCCTAAAGAAACTTTCTAAAGGTCACGGTGGAGATCGGAAAATCCAGGTTCAAAAAAAGTGTAATTCATCCCCAGGATTTCACTCCAACCACCTGGACTTGCTCATTTACACAATTCTTCAGCCAGGAAGTTCAGCTAATCGCTGATATTAGAGCTCTCCAGTTCATCTGATAAACAGACAGGCTGGTCAGAGACCGCATAAGTCCCCCGCCAAAGGACATACGCACAGACTGTTGGACAGATAGACTAACGGACATCCACAACCTCAATCAACAGTCCTCCGACCTGCCCTTCGGGTGTCGAGGGGCCGAAAAGCATTCTCGGTAGGCCTCGGTAAAGGTCATAAAGTCAGAGTAAAATAGTAAGGCTGCTGTGTATAGTTTCAAAATGCACTGACGCGCGGACAGACACAACATAAATCAACAGACCCCCCCCACCACCACCACAGGTACACAACTTCCCACGTTGCAATGCCCCCATGGGTCCTTTCCAAGCGTCCACCTACAGCACATTCGCATAATCCTGGCAGGGCCACTGCTGACTCGCAGGGGAAATCAATTTGAGAGGGGATCAATGAACGAGAGGCATCGACTCGGCGAGCGAGCAGGTACCTCGTCTCAATCACCACGGCAGGGTTTGCACTCTCCCGGAGGAACCTGGGCGCTTGCTCCGTGGGAGCTCACGATGAATCACGAGAAGGCTTGACAGAGAGCTAACCCCAAAGACCAGGGAATACCGCCAGCGTGCTACAGCCTGATTAACGGCGTGTGACCGCCGCAGCAAGAAATGCGGGCACTGGGTGGATGCACTGCAAAAGTGCTGTCCCAAAGCCAAATTACCAAGCAGCCGTTTACTTATTTCCCCATGCATCCTTACTGCACACATAGCAATACTTCCATCCTTTCACCCATTAAAGGCTCAACTCAAGACACATCTTTCCACCCAACACTATCACTCACTCCAACACAATCCTACCACCTTCAGATTGGGGCAATACTACAGGATACTGCCTAGCCATTGATTTTACACCTGTCTAATATACTTGTGTTTTGTATTTTTTGCTAAACGTTTACCTGTATTATATGCTTTTAATGCTTTTTTTCTATGTATTTTACTTGCTGTTTGTTTTCACCTTAAGGGGACCTGTAGCTAAGCAAAATGCCAATTTCGGTTCAAAATTTTAGTTTTGAGATAAGACCATGAAGTGGTCCTTCAAATAGTCTACTTTCAGGACATACATTCACTTTCTGCCTAATTGGTCTTCAACTTGCTCCAAAATTGCTCTGAAATTACTGTTTTACACTAAAAAGCACTTTAAAACCTTGATAAAATTGATCGCAAAAAAAATACAGATTTCTCAGCATCTGTACATCCAATTAACTTCATATTTGGCAGTTTTCTTCATTTTGTGATGATCCATGTCTGTATAGAGCTCTTTTAGCAATATGTACCTCTGATTGTGAGTAAATCAAAAAAATGCATATTTAATTAGCGGTTTCCCGCCAAAATTTATTTAGGGGAGTCAAAATCAATACTAGAACATAGAAACCAACAAAAAAAGCTCTGTAGTGACATTAAGAATGTTTTTTCCTTCACATTACAGCTGAAATTATAACCAAACACTGTTTAGTTATCTCAATAACTAACGTTTCTCTAAGTATCTATATATTCATTAAAACAGCCGTTGCCATGGCAACCACTGATGTGACGCTACAGAAACTCAGCGTTTTAAGTTGCAATTTCTAATAGAATTATTTTGATAATAATTCTTAGTTTAAAAAGTGAATATCTTGGAAAAATGTTTGCTTAACTATAAATCCCCTTAAAGTGACCTTGGGTCTGAGAAAGGCGCTATATAAATAAAACTTATTATTATCATTATTATTTTTATTATTATCTACTGTCAGGGTGTCGGGGAGTGCTGGAGCCTATCCCAGCATGCTTTGGGTGAGAGGAGGGAATATATCCTCAGTTCGCCACCATTCCATCCACAGCACTCACACACCGTAATACACGAATACCCACGGGTGATTAAGATTTCAAACCCAGGACCCTCCTCTTGCGTCGAGGCAACAGCCCCTCCCACTGGGTCGAACGCAGAGATGATTTAAATTCCTATATTCGTCATAAAACTTGAGTCAATCAATCGAATGTTGAGTACCAGCCAGGGCGCCGCTGCCTGTATGACTTCATTCTGAATCACTCCACTCAGACCGTCCTCGATGCTGCTCTTTCAAAGCCAGGGCAGCCGCACTAAATACATTCAAATAGGGCCCTCGGCTGCAAACCTGCCAATCAAATCACAGCAGATTCACTGGAAGCCTCTCTGAATTCAGGCACTTAAAATTGACATTTCCTGGCTTTTGTAGTCATTCTTGGAGCACTGCTGAATATAAGCTTTTACTTGAATCAAAAAGGACCTTCAGAAACCAGGAGGGATCCGACTTGTACTCCTGCAGAAAAGTGCGACGATTCTATATTTGATCGTAAGATCGACCCTAGATGCCTTGCAGTGACCTGATGATGAAAAACTCACATCAGCAACCCCACCCACCGACACGTTAAACAGCTAAAGCGCCGCTGAACGTGAACATCTGCTGTGCTAACGAAAACGCTCAGTTCTTACACATCGCCTCCTTAAAAGGCCCTGAGGATCTAGGGACTTTCTGCGACAAACATAACCCAGCTGGTCTATGTCCACCGAGTCTCCATTCTCTTTCAGCGTCCTGAGGAATAAAGTGAAAATCGATGAGGTGCACCTGTTCTGGCCGACTGAGGCACAGGTTCGTGCGACAGCATGCAGCGTGATCATATCATGTTCCGAGGAAATGCGGAGACTGATCCTGTAGTTTTCCAAAGAGAAGCTGCTACTTGCCCAACAGTATTCTGGAGAAAACCTGCTACTGGTGCTGCAGTATTCCAATGAAAACCTGCTACTGGTGCAGCAGTATTCAAATGAAAAGGTGATACTGGTGCAGCAGTATTCCAATGAAAACCTGCTACTGGTGCAGCAGTATTCCAATGAAAAGATGATACTGGTGCAGCAGTATTCCAATGAAAACCTGCTACTGGTGCAGCAGTATTCCAATGAAAAGATGATACTGGTGCAGCAGTATTCCAATGAAAAGGTGATACTGGTGCAGCAGTATTCCAATGAAAACCTGCTACTGGTGCAGCAGTATTCCAATGAAAACCTGCTACTGGTGCAGCAGTATTCCAATGAAAAGGTGATACTGGTGCAGCAGTATTTCAATGAAAAGGTGATACTGGTGCAGCAGTATTCCAATGAAAAGGTGATACCGGTCCAGCAGTATTCCAATGAAAAGGTGCCATTGGTCCAGTAGTATTACCATGAATGTTACTAGTCCAGCAGTACTCTGATGAAAAGGAACTACTGGTGCGGCAGTATTTCAAAGAAAAGGTGCTATTGATGATGTACCAAAGATAATGGAGTATGGTGCCTAAATAAAATAGGCCAATCACGTTCCTTTGCAAAGAGATAATCATATGCAGATCAAAGATGTGCAAATTCTAAGTAAAATCCAGAATGAAAACATAAAATCTAAGAAGAATAAGTATAAAAGACTTGCAGCTTGTTACAGAAAAAGAAAGAAGAATGCTGGCATTGTGACTGAAATACCCTCCAGGTTAACAGTCAGTGATGGTGTTAAAAATATACTGCACACAAGATACCTGAAAGTATTGCCCCTCCTGTAAAACAATGGCTAAAGTCAAAACTTCATAACCAGTGACCGTTATAAAGAATGCATATCTCACTTATGTCAATATGCATCAAGTCAGCCAAGAACAGGACTGCAAATTTAAAACAAAAAAAGGATATTTGCCTCAGGTCACTGTCCTGGCAATTTTGTCATTCACTCCAGTGTGCTGTGGTACAAGAGTTGGCAACTTGTCAGGCAAAAATTTTTCAATGGCTCTAAAACCACACAAGCTGATAAGAAAAGAGCACAGTGCCCACGTGATTTCATTGGCTACTTTGGAACAACACTCAAATCTACAATGCTGCGACTACATCCATACAGGTACATCACTTGGTATTTGAAATGGTTAATGAGTCTTAGAAAAGCAGGAGTTCATGGAGTGTTTTTCTTTTTTCAAAATTCAAAAAATCCCAAGCATTCTAGTACTTCACTGCTTTCTAAAACCATCAGAAATTGTTATATCATCATTAATGCATTCATGTAAGCACACTCTACTGATGTATGTATCAAAGACCCGCACCCATAGAATTAAAAACAGTCGAACAGATGATGTTACAGGGTCCTTGTAATCAAGAAGGTGCTGATAATATATGCCATCCTCGGCAAGTCTCAATTCCTATTGTGAACAACGGCGATGTCAGAAGGGTTAAATTGTAGAATTCTGTAAACGTGGGCCAATGTTAGCAGGCAGCAAGTGAAGTCTTACCCAATACGGCCAACGGTTGAACGCATTCACGCGATTATCATGTCCGTTCCGCTGTTTTTGAATTCTACGCCTGCACTTATAAAGGCTGAACCACATTAATTTTTTCCCTGCTTACCGGAGAAAGCTCCTAGCAGTTGCATACAAATGTGAGAACACCCCTGGGTCATGTTTGAAGTCCTCATAAGTATATATATTTCAGATCCTAGATAGTTCAACTTCCAAATTGCAAGTCACATGCCCAAAACGTCTGTATCCATGGTAACAGAACGTCCAATCAATAAAAAAAAAAGGTTTCATTTTTTGGACCCAGTGAAGCGGGTCTCTGAAAGCAGAGGGTTCTGAAGGGCAGCAGTGAGAGGAAGGCCTCAGCTGGTGTGTATACATTACCCAGATAACAGTAAACAGTCTCACAATGTTGCTGCTTCGATGCAATTCTATTAATTTAAAGCCATGGCAACCAACCCCATTCCTGAAGATCTACCATCACGTAGGTGTCCATTTCAACCATGAATACCCAGACTTGACCATAGTCCTTAGGACAGGGATATCTAATCTCATCCGCAGAGGGATAAGGTGGGTGCAAATGTTCATTCTAGCCCAGCGCTACATTCCTGATTCAACTGATTAACTAATTAGGGGGTTCAATCAAGACCTATAAGAAAACTTCAGGTGTATTAGTGTTGCGCTGTGACAAAACCAGTACCCACACTGGCACTTTGAAGACTGGACACTCCTGATTTAGGACCTCGATGGGATCTCTGGCTGTTGGGAAAGGTGTGCTTTGTAGTTCCAGTGAAGACAAGACACACCTTATTGAACCCTGTAGGGTAATTTATCCTCTGTATTTGACCCATCCTATAGTTAGGAGCAGTGGGCAGCCACAGAGCAGCACCCGGGGCCCAACTCCAGTTCTAAAGCCAGTGCCTTGGTCAGGGGTCCTGGCAGGAGCGTTCCTGTAATGCATGTTTTTGTGGGTGGGGGAAACCGGAGTACCCGGAGGAAGCCCACACGTACACGGGGAGAACATGCAAACTCCACACAGAAAGGCCTCAGGCCGGATTCGAACCCACCACGGCTGGGCATGGAAACCTCACAGCACCAGTGAGGGAAAGGAGGAGCTGGGCGAGACAGTTCCTGATCCAAGAGTCCCATCTAAGATACCATCTCCGCCCACCCCCCACTTCAATTCCCCCCGCCACCACCCAAATTACAGCCTCTCAGTCACTCAACGACAGTCTGCCTCTCAAGCGATAAAGTGCTAACCACTTTCGCCAGCTCCAGTTAGGTTTTGAGATGGGTTTTGGCAGAAGGTCCTTCGCCTCAGCCTGCCAGCAGCCTGGCAGTCCCGGGTTTAGCAGTCAGCGCATGCACAGCTCGCCCAGCCACCGAAACGGAGCAAGAGGATCACAGTCTGAGCGTCACGGAAGGGCGGAGCGTTCATGAACCTCAAAATGGGTGCCGCTCCAACGAGCCGACAATCAACCACCAAATCACAAGGCTTTGCCCTCCGCAGAAAATGTTTTCGGTTAAAATGAACCAGTCACTTGTATTATTAGGCGCTGTAGCTTGACATATTTTTGGTTCTTATGCTGCAAAAAGTAAAACCTTGCCAAGCATTTTGATCTCATATTTAAACTTAAAATCCTTATTTCTGTAATATTTTTTCTTAGTAAAACAAAAATTTTGCCACTCTTGTGAAATTATTTTGACTCATTGCTACATTTGTTTTTTTTTTGTTTTCAACTTTTTATTGACACCATTTATTCAATACACTCACATTACAGATACAGAATTTCTAGATTTGTGAAAAAAATTTCACTACTCAAGCACATGAAAACATAAAATAAAGTCAATATTTTCAAAATTATGAGAGAAAAAAATACAAAGTTTAGTCTCAAAATAAGATTAAATTACTAAACACACATTTTTCAGTGTGGACTGAAACTTCTCTCTTGCTTTTGCTATCCTGAAACTTCATTCTTACCATTACTGCTAGCCTAGCGGACCATCCCTCCGTAAACAGCTGGAGGACACTTCCTGTGACACTTCCTGTGAACCGTGCAAGTCACTGCGATGAAGGACAATAGGAATGCCTGCATCAGGATACAGAGCCATATTAATAGCTGCTTTTTTCTTTTTTTTTTCTGCAAATGACAGGCCCATTACATTTTCTGCTCTAAATGGATATATACCATGGCCGCTCTACAATTCAAATGTACAGCAAAATAACTGACCCGATGACAACTTCTCTGCTACATCCGAACAGTTGTGAGATGAACCTCCTCAATGAGCGGTAAAGCACTACTTGAGCATCCTAATTTCCTTCCAGTGTCCAGTGATAACAGGCTTTCATCAGGGAATGGATGAATAAAACAGATAACAGACAGAAGATCCCTGCAGAAACAGTAATTAAATCCTTGGACCAATGAGGTATTTAGCAAGGATAAAATATGAGGAACACGCAGTGTGGCACCAATTAACACACTCGACGGCAGAGTTGGAGTCATGTTCGGTGAGGACAGCAACTGGGGCCCATGATTTAAGACACAGCATGAGTTTAACACAAGTCCAGAGCCAAGGGTCACCAAATCCACAGCACTGATCACACGTTAGATTACCGAGGAATTAAAAACAATAAAACTTAGAAACATGAAAAAATAGCGGGTTCTCTGAGAGTGCACACCTCCGCCAGCAGGTTTAATCAGCTGCAGAATCCGGATCTTTCTCCGGATTGGTTCAAAAATTTAATCACCTCTTCCCATTCATACTGTCCAACTTCACAAAATACTTTGTGGTAATCCGTCGAATAGTTTTTCACTAACAAACTGTTGACAAACACACAAATTAACACACACACACACACACACACACACACACACACAGTAATACCTCCTAGCTGAGGTAATAAAACGTGCAGAATACGTGCACGTTTCAAGTTTTGGACAATATTCCCCTTGTGTTTACAAACAGATTAGCGAATATTAAAATCTGAAATTATACAACTGAGCAATAATCACCAGGAATCTGAGCAATTACCAGGAACCACATCCACTCCCTCTGCAGTTTGTTTAAGAGCGCTTCCCAAGAAGGCAATTCCATATTAATCCAGCAACTTGTACATATTGGTTGCTTCTTATGCGAGAGCATGGGACAGTGCCCAGAACAAAAGCAAGCACATTTCAGTGATGTTTGGTGATGTTTTGTCACCTCTGAAAAACTGCGCCTACATACTGTTCTTTGCCTTTTCTCAACCAATTTATTCAACAGTCTGAAAAAAAATTACAGTTCAGCCAAGTGTTAGTAACACAACTGTTGCTATCGCAACATTACTAATCCTTATTATTGCAAATAAACTCTTAAGTGTAATACAAGCCTTTGGTGGAGTAACCTTCCTGAGCTGCAGAAATTTTTGAAATTCTTCTTCTTCTATAATTATTATTATCACTCGAAAATAAAGTTCTGGAAGACAAAGAATCGCTCACAAGTCAAACACATGGTGCTGGAGGAAAGTGACATTCCTCACCAGAAGGCAATGCTCGAGTAACAGCCCTCTCGACAGCAGATTCTACGAATACGCCGGCCAAGAAAAACTGCTAGTTCAAATTAGTCATGAAAAATTACAAGAAATAACAAGAAATTGTTTTGGCTCACACCAGGCATGGGCATTGTAACACTTATTCAACTCGGATTCCATAATTTGCGCACATAGCACAATCACTGCACATAATTCTACCGAATTTCCCCGTCTCCAAAGCATAATAAGGCCACTGTTAAATCAACTCTAAGAGAGTGCATAGGTTCCCAAATGAACTGCTATGTACACTGTTACAGTAGAATTAACACAGGGAGATTTACCAAGTGCTAAATCTTGTTGCTCGGGCACTGCTGACAGTTTAGAGTCATACAGAGCTAATTTTGTCGGCAAGCCATTTTTTCCTTCCACCAATCATCGAATTCTGTCGCCATCTGCACAACGATGTCCCCAGGGCCATCTGAGAACAGTGTGTCTGGTGTTTCAGCGGGGAACGAGCAGAGGTGTGAACAAAGTGATCTCGGAGGCCTGCCTTAATTCATATTCCACCTGAGCTAAAAACATAGCCAATCAGAGAATCCAAGCGGGTAAACGTTCTCAAGAGCGGTTGAAGGGAATCGAGCTGGAGAGGGTTCCGAAATGGATCCCGGGAAGCGAGAAGGGTTTCGTCATCTACTGCGGCTGCCTGAGTGCGAAAACAGGGCTGAGGTCTCTGGCTATTGGCTGACAGCCGATAACCGAACACACGGTGCCAGGAGGTGGGGGAAGCTGGGCTAGTTTGTATTAGCTCGGGGAATTCAGAACAGCCTCGGGGGCTCGTGTTGAGACGGGGGCAGGGATGACAGGGTCAGGGGTCGGAGTGAAGGGTCGACAGGTCAGATGTGTGGGTGTTAGAGCACAGCGAGAGAGTGTGCCGTTCCTAGCATACATCAACCAGCGCCTGAATTATTGAGTGGAGCCGATCCGGTGTCAATTAGGAGAAGTGTGTTAGACTGAGGAGGAAACGGTCACCTAAACACAGAAACAGAGTCAACAGATACTACAATAATGTCCCCTTCTGCACTCTCTAGAGTGGTCTCTGCTGTAATCAACAGGGTAGCATTGAGCAATGAGCGATAGCTTCAAACATCTTCACAACACAAAAAAACAGAACAAAGCCTCTCAACAAACATTTCATTTTACATGTATATTCAAACTAAAGTCAGTATTTAGGCACCTATTTTGCTTAAAAAAGACAAAAACATTTAGCCAATCTCCTTCCAAGCAGACATTTATCCAAAACAAGCTTTTATCTCCTACATGAGAAAAAAACTAAGTCTCGTTTTTAGACTAAAATGGTTGTCAAATTTGCCGCGCTTTTTTTTGCCTTGCTGCCCCTCTCCAATCAGAACCGCGCTATAGATTCTATAAATGCTGTAAATGCTATAGTGCACTATAGATGCACCTTAGTGCTATAGATCAAAACTGCACTCAGAAAGGGTTAAACAAGAGTCGTTTCCACGTATCCTGAGAGCGCCTGGGTCCAGGGTCATTCGGCATTTAGCCGGCTGTTAGCTGCGGTAGCCCTGGAATGCAGCTAGCTCTGGAGCCCTGAGCTGACGCCGCAGAAGAGCCGGCCTTAACAAAGACTTCACACGAGACGCACATCAGTTAAAGAGCCTGGCCATAGCGCTCATAGGAATGCATAGTTGCGACTGGTAGCATACAGTCCATTCTTTGTAAATGGCCAGGCTCTGTGCTAAAAATGCCGCTAAGGAGTGTTCAGAAAAAGTGAATGGAAGTCGACAGAAAACTTCATTCAGGGCAACAATGACATCCAGATAGCAGGGATAAAAGATGAAGACCTGCTTGCAAGAAGTACTTACGTACTCACAACATGACACTTTTTAGATTATGGGGGTCAAAGTTTTCAAAAGAAGCTATTTTTGTGATGGAAGCATACCACGGAGCCTGTTGCCATTTCCTGAGGCTATACAGAGGTGACTGTATACAGAGCTCATGTATGAAATTTAGAGTCAGACTTAAGTATTTTTTCAGCTAAGTAACTGAAAGTCAGAACATTTTACCACTAAATGGCTGGAATTGAATACTTTTAAAAAATGGAGCCAACTAATCCTTAATTTTTATTGCCCAACAGACAGAAATGTATGAAAACAACAGAGCTGATGCTATGGTAGCCAACAATATCTTTTCTAGACCAGTTTTCAGGTTTAGTTTTTCTTTTTAGCCCCCGTTTTCCTCGTTCATTCCATGCTGAGCAGCCTCCTTGGTTGCCATTTGCACATAAAGTCACAAAACACATACTAGCATTTTGATTGGACAGCCCTAGACTTAGTAACTTCTTGCTGAAATATTATGGACTTGGCCATTTCTTGTGCTTAAATTTAGTAAACTCCACAATGGCAGCACACCAACACACAGAATCTGAGCACTTCTGAAAAATCTTGGTACCAATTAATGCTCTGGCTGTTTTGGACTATAATTCTGTCGCCAGCTCATTTATGCAAAATGTGACTTCAGTACTTCTTGCGTACAAGTTTTCAAATGTTTTATTGAAATATTTTCTTCAGCATCCATAAAAAAAACAACTTATCCGCTCTAATGTGAGGTGAATCATTGATCATGACAACAAATATTTATCCAGCCAATAGGAGCTGCTTTGACACAATCCAATCCTGACACTGAAACACCATGCTACAGAAAATATAATCTCTGTGTTCTGTCCACGCAATACTAACGCTACAGAATGCCGCTTTGCCGTCATCCACTGCATCTGATCCTGTCGACACGTCTCGTATAACCGTCACCGGCTGGACCAGGTGGGGTCAGCAGCCCGGACGTACGCAAGCAACGCAGCAACAGCTGTGAAGCGGAACCCGGCACTATTCCTAAGTACAAGCGTCATCGCCCAGGTGACCTTCTGGAAGTTTAACGTACAATTTTATCCCATCATCCCAAACAGTCCTGAGGAGCAAAATACAGGCCACTTGAGGTCAGGGCTACTGGGAGACATTCCTGGTCCAGATACGAGATTATATTATTATACAGTTCCCAGGCCCATTCAAGTTTGTACTATTATGTCATATTACATATAAATAATAATATCATAATATATCATCTTCTGCAAATTGACAGACCATTAGAATGCATTGCTCCAGTGACCAGGACAATGTATTCATTGACTGCCGCACGGTGCCTGTCATGATATGTAGCAAGATCTATTTGTCGCACAACAAGGAACAGGAAGATCCCGGATTGAGTCGCACCGAAATATTCTGTAATCACTCATAGGTGATTTGACACAGTCGAGCGTCTCGCACCTCAGTTGTGTAAACAATCGGTGAGGATGCAGGATCTTAAAGTCATTTTAAAAAGAGCAGTGCTGGGATTTTCCGCGTTTCTTCTGAAAAAACCCAGCAGAACCCCAACCTCCGGAGAACAATGGCTATCCCGAAACTGGGTCATGCGATTTTGGGCGCCGCAACAAAAGCCTGTCTAAACAGGCGTTTTATTCTTACATTGAGACAATCGGAGCTCATTTTCCTCTCGGGCCGGAAACATTAACTCATTTTAGCCCCATATTTGCGAGATGCCTGAAATTCAATAATGAGCAAATTGTGAAATAAGTCACATGACTCACTGCAATGGCAAGATTTTTTGGTAATTTGGCAAAGAGAGACACAAAAATAAGACCTCGGGTCTAAACTAAAATACTGAGTTAGATTGACTTATTTTTTGGTTTTCAAAGTAGGCACCTGTGAGAACAGCGACCCAAATATGAGCGTCTCGTTGGCACTTGGCATGCCAGCAGAGGACCCAGGCCGCCGCGTCCATGGCAACCGACCCCTCTCCCCTCCCTCTCCAACTCCAAGTCTGGAATGACACCAGGGGGCTCTGCTTCTTCCCAGAATTCAGTGCACTAATCCTGCATCCTTCACAGTCAGGAATCTCATTTTAAATGAATATAATGAGGAGGAGAAAGGGGCTCAAAAGCAGACATTTCAGACGCCCTTACTGCAGAGGAGACGCCAACGGGACCCTTTGAGACTGAGAGAGAGCGAGAGAGAGAGAGAGAGAGAGAGAGACGAAAAGAGGAGGGAGATTGCTCGGTCGATGCCTCATCTGCCTTGTTTTTTTGAGACACTTCATCTCCAAGCAAAGAGGGATGTTAGGGAAATTCTTGCCTCCCCGAGTAATCTCATTTAATACATCCTGTGCTGACAGATATGGGTCGACCCAGAAAGGATGCAGTGTAAAAAAAAAATAAATAAAAAGCTCTTAGCTTTTAGCTCTTAGGAAGAAAATTTCCCAATATCTCTCTCCCTCCCAACACCCTTCCAGAAATTCAAAAAAAGTGCAGCCTACCAATGTAAGGCCTTAAATTTATAGTCCCTGATTCACAGGCATACTGCATCACGTAGAACCTGGAAAGCCAATACCTCAGGTCATAGTGAGGCAGATAAAAATCGTGTTCAAATTCATTTCCTCCTCCCTAATGTCAAACACAAACAGATCATCCGACACACGATAAAACAGTGTCAGATGGAGGTACGTGACAATGGCCGAACAATGAGTGGATTAAACGAGGCACCCCTTCCACGTCGCCGGCGAATGCGTTTTTGTTAGCAGCAGCTAAGCCCCGAATGCAGCCACTGACGCCTCCGATTCACAGAATCCGCTGGACCAGAAACAGTGCCATCATCATTTCCTGTGCGTCCACCTCCCCTACATCAATACGTTTAACGGACAGAATTTCGTACACACGTAAACGGAGTAGAATTAGAGTAGCAGCCAAACATTATGACAAGAACAAAGACAAGCACATTTGCGCTTTGCTGCTGAACAGGGGGGCAAAATTATTCCGCTCGGTCGCGTTAAGCGTTCAGCTCCAGTGCTTCAGAAACCACAGCTTTCTGTCCTCAAACCACCCAGGACAAACGACCTCCGACTGCGGCGCGAATCTTTTTGGGGCCGTCTGATTGTCCACAGAATTCTGCGGAGAGAATAAAAATCCTGCGGGTTCTATAAAGCCATAGCGAGCCGGGCACCTCAAAAGAAGCCTTTCAAAGTCGATCGGGGCTGAGAAGTTTTGCGGCGAACCTTGGGTACCGCACAACAAAGTCAACAGACCCAATCCATCAAACTCCTCGCAAAAGTCCCAAGGCTAAAAACAAGGCCTCTTCCCTTCAAGGTCATTTATTCGCCCAGCTGAATTTTTAAATTCTAGGCCTCGCGTGCTTAAGTGTGCAATGCAGAATGAATCCAGGGGATATTCCCGCGATATAAATCAGCACAAACTGGAGGGAAAATTAGGGGATAAAAAAACTAGAGTGCCAAGGGCCCTGAAGGTTGCCGGCAGTTACAGCTCCAACAGGAGAAAAGAAACTAGCATCAGTCCGCGGATTCTACAGCAAGCCAACACGAATTCTTGCGAAAGCAACACGTTGTCATCACGATATTGCCGTTAAAAAGCTCCAGCTCGGACATCCGCGAAAAAATTACCCGTTTAATTTTTTCGCGAATTTTGGCGGTGATGGCGAATGGTCCCGTACCACTGCGAATCAATTCACGGTTCTTCGAATCAATGCTTCTCTGCGAAAGAAGAGAACTGTTTCATCCGCACACTTCCGCGGGCCAACGCAGCTCAGTGAGAAAGGGGTTTTAGTTACCATTATCGGGCAACTCGACTGAGCAGTCACACTTTTTCATGAGTGACAGACAGCAACATTTCTGCCATTCAGCAAAAATATAATCTTTAAGAAGTCTACACCATGAAATCCAATTAGATTTTTTTCTAACCTGAACTTTCACTGTTGTCTGCTGTCAATTTGTGAAGTGCGCCCTCTTCTCAATTCACTTCTGGTTCTTGCTCTGCTTTCAGACAATGATGATTTTTTTTTTTTTTTTTTTTTTTTTTACACACCACTGCCACCTAGTGGGTCTAATTAGTATTATTCTTTCTATTCCATGACGCTAATAGGAACAAACATCCAAAAATGGGTTTTGACCAGTTTTTATTGCCGCAATTGATCGTGAAAAAAGGTCGACCATGCGGTTACAATGCCCGTAAAAAATTTTAATTATATATAGGTTAGTGCCTAATACATACTAATTTCTAAAGACATTATTAAACGAGGAAATAAATAGATTGATTTTGTCACGACCTTCACCTTGAAGACCAAAGTCAAATCCAATATGGTGTGTTTGATCAGCACACATGATTTGTCATTAGTATCCAATACATACCGAAGATCTAAAGCCAACATTAAAGGACTTTTTGGCTGTTTTGTCATTACCTGGACCTTGTTGCCCAAGGTCAAATCCAATATGTTGAAAACAACCAGCATACATGATTTGCTATTAGTGCCCAATACATACCTAAGCTCTACAAACAATATTAAACAAATATGGGCCATTTTTGTCATACAACCATGACCCTGAGGCCCAACATCAAATTTGACTGACTGCCTAAGAATGTTCAGCATACATGGGTTCCTATAGATGCCCCAAACATACCAGAGCTCTAATTGCCATATTCAGCAAGTTATAGCAATTTTTGCAATTTGATCTTGACGCCCAATGTCATATTCAACTTGCTGAGAATGTCTGGCTCACATGAGTCCCTATAGGTGCCTCACACATACCTAAGCTCTAAATGCCACATTAAGCTGTTATAACACATTTTTGCCATTTGACCTTCACCTTGAGGCTCAAGATGAAATTCGAACAACCGAGAATGTTTGGCATACATGATTCCCTTTAGGTGCCTCATACATATCTAAGCTCTAAATGTCATATTAAGCAAGTTATAGCACATTTTTACCATTTGGCCTTGACCTTGAGACCCAAGGTCAAGTGTGACTGACTCACAATGTTCGGCATACCTGATTCCCTATAGGTGCCTCATACATACCTAAGCTCCAAATGCTATATGAAGAGAGTTATAGCACATTTTTGCCATTTGACCTTGAGGCCCAAGGTCAAATGTGACTGACTCACAATGTTCGGCATACCTGATTCCCTAGAGGTGCCTCATACATACGTAAGCTCTAAATGCTATATCTAGAGAGTTACAGCACATTTTTGCCATTTGACCTTGACCTGGAGGCCCAAGGTCAAATGTGACTGACTCACAATGCTCGGCATATCTGATTTCCTATAGGTGTCTCACACATACCTAAGCTCTAAATGCTATATTAAGAGAGTTATAGCACATTTTTGCCATATGACCTTGACCTTGAGGCCCAAGGTCAAAAGTGACTGGCTCACAATGTTCGGCATACCTGACTACCTATAGATACCTTACACATACCTAAGCTCTAAATGCTATATTAAGAGTTATAGCACAAAACACCCCAAAAAATGATGAAGTCCAACACATTGCCCAGGTGGCGCTATGAAGGAGCGATTCAATCAAAACGCCGTTTACCTCGTTGAAGCAGGTCATGATACTGATTCCATTGCTGCAATTAAAAAAAAATTCATTTGACAGTTTTTGAGAAAATTGCACCCAAGTGCCAAAAATGGCCATTTTCGACATAAAAATGGCCGCCAAGTCTAAACGAACGATTCAATCAAAAAAATTTTTGCTCGGGCATTACCTTGATGACCGATTTGATCACATCCCCAAATTAAAAAAAAAATTCATCACACCATTTTTGAGATACGGCTTTAAACGGATGACGCCGACGACGCCGCCGGACGCAAAATAACGACAATAGGTGACTGGCCTACGGCCGGCAACCTAACAAAACAGTCAGAGCGAGTCGGCATGGAAACATGAAGAGATGAAAACCCCACCCCGATTCGCATTGGCAGGCTTGCCACTGTGGCAACCTCCACAGGAAGTGAGGTCATCAGCTAATGCAGGCCTTGGATTGGGCAGCATAAGGCCATTATCACCGGCCCTCTGGTCTCCCATCATTCCTGGTATTTGGGAAGTGAGTCTTCGCTCCCAGCTCACAAAAATGTTCTCACAATGTCGTTGCCATGTTGTAGCCACTGTGAAACACTCACCAAACATTCCAGTAACATTCTGAAAATATTTTCGGTTAGCTGGGCGCTCATCCACTGAGGACCAGGAGCCAGAGCTCATAGGGGAAGATTCCAAAGAGACGCAGCAGCTGACAGGTACACGCGAACAAGGAGAATCGCGACCGGCCTGCGCTCTTCCAAGCTGGCTATACAAGTCGAGTACACAAGCAAACTTGAGCATAGTTCACTGAGGGGCCATCTGCACCAAACGCGCTTTATTGGTACAGAAACGCAAGGCGCATTTGTCCCGAATTTTTGAAGCCTACATTGTCAAAAAAAAAAAAAAAAAAAAACACCGCTGGTTGTGTCTTTTCTGCGGTTGCAAAGTCACACTCCTGTCACTCACTCCGCGAACACTCTAATCGATGTTAATGGCATTGACAAACAAAATCCACCGCAAAGACTGGTGTGTTGTTTGATTTTTTTGAATAATAGGGAAAAGGTTTGCACTCACTTTTGTTCATCACACAACTTTTATGAAATCGCTTGATATTGTGCCAAGACGGTGCAAATGGTGTCAGTGGGTTTTCTCCGCCATCTTTGTTCACGGTGGAACTTAACGTAACACAAAACTCCGCCCATGCTTTCGAGCAAGTGGATGGCAACTGGAAGTAAGGCATTTTCTAATCCAGGCGCTTCAAAGTGGGAATGAAGCGCACTTCAGGTAACAAGACACCAGAGGCGCATCAACGTGAGGCGCCCGGGGCTTAAAAGTAGCGTCAAAAACACCTCGGATCATGACGAACAAAATACAAACAAAAAGGGCGCCACACGCTGATAAATTGGTGTGACTGGTCCCTAATTGGACGTTTCAGATTCGGGTTGGATAAGAGAAGCCATATCAAATTTTTTTTTTTTTTTTAAAGGGAGGGATTTCCACTCCCAGACCACAGAATAACACCAGCACAACACTGATCTACGAATCACAGCACAGCTACTCGATGCGCACAGCGCCCCTGTACGAAACAGAGGAGTGTGGGTTTGATTCCGGGACTCTAATTATATACAACTGTCACAGGACCCAGGACTGCACAGTAAGGCTGGTGACAGTATAAGACAGAAGGTTCTGGAAGGTTCCTGTGCAGGTATTTGCAAAGTTGGGTGAGGCAAGCTTGTGCAATACTTGGAGGAAGCAGCTTCCTTGTTTTAACGAGCTCTTCACGCACTCCATATCGCAATACCACATCCCATTGAGGGATAACACAACCAAGAAATTTCTCTAAAATTAAAAGCTTAGATGATTAATATTCCTTTTTAACAGGGCCTCTTATTTGCCCAACCTCCAGAGGTTTTAGTGGATGGATGGTCTTTCTCAGTGATAAATTATTTAAGGTAATTTCACATCCCACGAGCCTGAAAGGTGCGCAAAACAAGCTCTCTTAAGCTGACACCTAGTTCCCCAGACACGCCTGTTATGAGCAGCAACCCAAAAACTGCATTCTTCTCACTTTTTTTCCCCAAGTTTAGAGAATAAAGCCATTGCCAGCATCTCCTGACATCAAAATCTTGAGAGAAAAGGGATTGGAAGGGGTGGGGGGGTGATGTCTTCCTGACACTTGCCTCCTGAAAGCACACAGCATTAACAGGGAAAGCTCTTGGGATGCATAATCTCAACCCCAACTGTACGGATAACGCCGAAGCAGATTAGCGCTAACGGCGAGATTACCGAAGCCCACAGCAACACCAAGTCCCGATGTTACATAAAATCAATCCTGAGCCATTACCCAAGGCTAGGATAACACTCATCAAAGGAGGTCACATTTGATGCAATACATAAGCTTATACCATATATATAATCCATGTTTTGATTTATGCTGCAGCAGCACTAGGTAATACACTCAGGCAGGACCGCAGTATCTCGTCAAGGCTCAGACACAACGGTGTCCGTTTACTTGATGCAAATGGACTGTGAGACGGGGAGAAGGACCCTGAGAAACGCTTCCCACATTGCGTTGCGGCAGAAAGCGCAATCCCCGTCAATGCTGCCGAACAACAGGGAAGCTGGCACGGGCACAAAGCTCCCCTTTGAGAGATTTGCATCGTGATCTTTCAACACTGACGTTTTCTGCGGTCAGACAACACAATCGCTCCCCCCCCGCCGCCCTTCACCCCAGGCTTTTCAAATCAGGCAAATCACCTGGTGTGTTCCGGACCCAGGCGTTGGTGTTTTGTAAACCTTTTTTTTTTTTTTTTTTTTTTTTTTTTACAATGCATTCCTCAGAGGTCAGCCTATCCAAAATGGCCGCTCACCCGCTCCATCAACTGTGTCCAGTCAGGGACAGTTATTAGAGGCAGGAGCAAACAGAATAAGTACATCAGCATTCAGTGGTGCTGCCATAGCAGTGATAGAACACAGATTACATACGCAGCAGTCTTCTGTTGTGCGATATTCCAGCACCAGGAGTGGGCTGTGTCATCACGGCTTTTTTGGCAGGAAAAATATTTGTTCTCATGCCACATAATTCACCCTGCATTACAGCAGTCAGTTTGTTTTTCACAGATGAAGAACACACTGGAATAAAATATTTACAATCGTAGCTATCAGGGCGTAAGTTGATCCCTTAATGAAGTTCCCAACTGACTTCCATTTATTTATTACATACAATATCGGGCTGAGCACTCCTTGGTAGCACTTTTACCCATAATCCACCACGCAGCCATCCACGATGAATGAAGTACTTGCAAGCGATTGCTTCTAGTCATTTCTACGGCCATTACGGCCAACTATCAACTGACACATCTCTCGCAACAGTCTCTGGTCCGGCCCCCTGATAGTTCAGCTGTCACTCTGAAGACGAGGGGTCATGTGATCCTCCAGTCAATGCGAAATGGGCCTCTCGTTCAAACAGCCGAATGAAAAGGGGGCCTGGTATTCCCACCTCCTCATTAGAATCACACTGGAAAATTTAGAAATGAAGGATATGTGAATATATGCGCCTACTTGTCAGAATGCCATCCCAGGTCTGCGTTTGGAGGCTATGCGCCTTAGTGCACAGTATACTACTGAAGGAACGATACATCGTGACGCTTTAATCTCTTCCAAGGAGAACATTCACAAACCATTCAAACCTAAGGACAATTTAGAGTCTCTGAGCAGCTTGACATGCACGTCTTTGGACTGTGGGAGGAAAGCCACGCAAACGCAAGGAGAACATGCAAACTCCACACAGAAAGGCCAAAAGATGGATTTGAACCAACAACTTTCTTGTTGTGAGGTGCACCTTTCCGTAACTCCAATAACCAATTCTGCATTTTCTTCTAATAAGTTCATGCTGTGGAACTTTCTGTTCCCCTGTTCTCAGGGGTGGAAAACCCCAGAAAGCAAGAGTCCCACCCAATAGGCAACTTCATTCCAGTCACCTTGGTCTGCGGGTTGCCAATTGGCAAAGTTAGTTCTGCCGGGAGGTAGAATTCATTCGCCAAAGGAGCCAGTTGAGCTCCTCGGTAGATGAGACGCGAGTGGACTTTAATTTTCTGACCCCTGGACTTTCTTTCTCTGAGAACTGGGAACGGAAACTTTTACCGCATTAAGCATAGACAGAAAATGCAGAATTGGATATTGCAGATTTCAGAGGGAATACCGAAAGGGGCATATACAGGTCTGTCATTGGACGGCTGGAAGAAAAGTAAAAAAACGTCAGGTGTGACAAAGTTGCAGCCTCCTTACTCCTGCAAGGACGCAGTAAGTAGGCCTAAATGCGGATTTTAAGATGGTAAGCTAGAGATGGCGATGAAGCGTACCCTGCCAAAACAAGAAGAAACGTGTCTTGCATCACATGATTGGCTGTGGCATGCAGGGTAACTCCTGACTGGCTCAGCTACGAGCAGCACTCCCAGTGAACCAATGAGGAGGCTCAACATTTCTGATCTCTTCCACAGCCCATCCCGTGATGTACTTCACTGATATTTTAACTGGATGAATGAAACTACTGAGAACTCCCAATTTAAAATAAAATTTCTCAGAAAAACACTTCATTGTAACTTGCAGGTCCAATTTCAAGCCACCAATTTTCCCACAAAACATAAGCTTGTAACCCATTCCGCTGTTTCAAATATGCTTCGAGGCCACTTTGAAGATATACAGCATGGGTTCTTAACTTTATCCAGAAAGTGCTGGTGGGAGTGTAGGCTGTAACTCCAGCCATGCAGATACACACCTGACAACTGCAAATCAACCCGAAGAGTCTTTGCAGAAGACCTCTGATCAAAATTAGGAATGCAACTGCACCTAAACTCGCCCTTCCTCGATAAGGTTGAGAACCCCCAGTATACTGTCTTGTCTGCTATATATGGCATATGCGGTATGATCAAAAAGCAACAAGCTGAATTATGCCGCAGAAATTTAGGGCATAGTGATTTTTAACAAGAACCTCTATTCTAAACTGAGCCATCTCCATGGTCACCAGTCAGTCAACAGTCCATCTCCAGCCACAACAAACAGACACTGCGCATTAAATACACAAGGTTGCCATCTGGGCTTCTTAAAAACAAATTCTTATCTCCCCTTTCATATCGTTTCCATAATTTGGAGTGTGGAGTCACAACATCACACCCTTCTGATCACTGTGGCCACATCAGTTCTGAGGGGAAAAAAAAGCCCAGCATGCACTTCTTCCATCAGACGCCATTGTACCACCCACAGAAAGTTGCCAGGATCACATGTGTGGTTCTACAGTAATGTCAGGCAAAACTGAACCACCAGCCAAAAGACATCATCCTAGGAGTGATTACGGGAATCAATATATTATACACTCCTGAGCAGAAAATGGGCCAAATAGGCTTCTCTGTCACAGTTAAAGGAGCCGTGTCACAATTACTGCACATGCTCAGAATTTACATCCCAAGAAAGTCTGCTTGACTGCAAGTCATCATTTGATTCCATCCTTACCAATCTGTCTTCGTTTTGCATTGTATTTACATATTTTACTTACTCTGACATTATGCTTTTTATATTAAGGAGCTTTCTATGGAAATTCGAAGATTCAAAGCACTATATTCAGCTTTAGCCAAGGGATGCAAAGAAAGTAAGTTAGTTTTCATCGCCAATAATCATAGAAGAAGAAAACTACCCACAAGATTTTGACCTGCAGTTGAGTGGATTTACTTTGTTCAAAGTTGTGCGCATGCGCAGTGATCTTGACGCTGCTCCTTTAAGCATGAGGGCAGAGGTTTTAGACTAAGATTTAAACAATAAAGAGAATGGTTTCACATTAAACACTAATTACCCAGTAAACATTTTTCAACGACTCAACTTTTTGAAGCCGTCAACACGGAGTGGAACAACATTGACTCCTCTTCCTGTAAAAACCTGTCTTCACCTTCACCCCAAAAGCTTAAACATTTAAAAACATCAATGGGAAACGCTATCCCATATTAAGATACTTTCTATTTGCATAATTCTTGCCAATTCCATGCGCAGTAATTATTTTAGCCCCCGGACGAAGTCGGGCGGCTACTATGGATTCATGCTTGTCGTCTCCGCCGCCGCCACCGGGTCCATAGACACTTCCTTGTGGACGCTGTAAAGGCTCTAATTTTTGATCGATTACTTTCATATTTGGTGTGGATGTGTTATACTCAAGTAATGACACCTATCGATTTTGGCTGCCATGGCAACAGTATTGGCCAAATTATGTGCAAAAAAGGGGTGAAGCGGGCTTTCAGGGGCTACACCCAAGCAGGAGCAGCCCACCGGACTGTCTAGTTTATTGTTAGGAGCATAAAGAGGTTCCTCTCGCCATTTTAGGCTTGAAATGGGCAGCTTAAGGCTAGAGCCACCCATACTGATCCCAGTGAGACGACCCACCGAAAATGAGTATCCAAAATGGAGTCCAATTTTGGCAACTTGTGCAAATTGCTCCTAAGGGATTCCAGATGGTTTAGGAAAGGACAGTGATCAATTCAGGGTAATGGGTGGTAACAATGAACTGAGGGACCTTACACCCTAAATACAGGCCATTTCTCAGCCGTAATATCACTTGATTTGTCATGAGATATAGATAAGCAAAGAGGATCCAAAAAATTGTGAACACTTTCAATAGCTAATTAAATAACTGCATATCATTTAGGCAAATGGGTGCATCCCTGCGTACGGGTTGAAAAGTGTGACAAATGCATATAATTTCAGAATACGCCCCTTGATAATCAACTTCTAGGTTTCATTAGTTCATTCAGTTTACTTTCAGGAGAAATCAAAGAAAAGGTAAGAATGTTCGGAAAGTTGTTATTTTACTTAGACGATCGACTGAAATCGTCACTTACGTGATATTGACATGTAAATACCCTGAAAAATTCCATTTATTGACAAAAGGAAACTTTTTTTGTTCTTTCCAATATAGAAGCACTCCTTTTAAGGTGAAAAGGGAAAATCATTCGGAAATATCCAACTTGCACTATAAGAAAATCTAGTTGACACTTGTGGTACTGAGACAGTCAGGGTCATGCTTCATTAGAAGTTGTTTTTTTCTTTTCTTTTTTTTTTAAAGACTCCTCCTATCATACCAATATAATTTTTTTTCCGGCATTACTCGTTATAAGCTGTAGTTTACAATGATAAATGCATGTCTGCTGTGGTTTCATAATAGAGGACCGAAGTTGAGTGTCAAATACGTAATGAAAATGCGGACAGAAAAATATCACTTACGTAATGCAACTCTTAGACACATCGTTACTGGTTCTACAAAAAGGGTATTCACACTACTAGGATGTCCGACAAAACGAAACAAACAAAAAAATTGGTGCAGAATGCAGGACACCTTGTTACAGGCCCTGGGAACAGAAAAAGTGAATAATCCTATAACCATCCTGACGTTTGACCACTGTGAACTGTCCATCATTACATTCGTACATTCAGTCAAAACACACTGTTGAGCAGTAGACACACTTCCCGGGTGCAGCACTCACGGATTACGCGGAAAAGTTTGATTTTATTCCCTCTGATATTATATTAGGTCACATCAAACCTTAATACGATAATCCAGTGAGGATTACATATTATGAACGAACGTAACAGTCTGAACGAACATGATTTTTTGCAAAATTGTTGACGGAAAATCTTACCGAAGTTGTCTGGTCACCATCTAAATGCTTTTTGCTTCAACCTTGGCTCCAATGAGCAGGTTGCATCAAAAACACAAACTTACTACCTTGCCCATGAAATCTGATAGATGAAAGCCGCGATGAACGTAATATGACAGTTGAAGGAAAAACAACATAACTTCCATCAGCTTTTATCAGTTGCCAATTGTACAGACAAGCAGGGAATAAAGTGAATTTATTACAATAACAACTGAATAACATAACCTAAACTCTTTATTATTCTCTCGTGTTTAGGGCATTATGAAACAAGGTCTGGAGTTCAGTGATGTGTTTGACGGAATGCATCACGTAAGTGACGCTAAGAATTTGTTTGAAAAAAGACAAAAAGTTAGCCCAACATCCCAGACAATGGGTTAGAGTGTCTTTAAATTGATGCTGAAGATGTGGTCAGTTCCTAAATACAGATCCTACAGCCTTTAGATCATTCTCTAGAAAGCTTAAAAATACAGTGCAAAAAATGTCACAAAATGGGGCCTTAAACCTCACCATTTTTCATAAATTTTTTTCTTCCTATAAAAAAACGAAACAATGGAGCAACTCGAAAACTATAATAGTTATGCCCCACAGTGATTTACTTTATGACAAAAATAAATAATCGCATGCATCATTTCAGACTTGATAAAAAATAATGGCTCATTTCACATTGGACTCGCGTTACTCCTTTGCATGGCTGTACCCATATAGGTTGTGAAATCTACAATTAAGTAGCTCATGCACAGCAGAAATATATTAGGTTTATCAGAAATAAGGCTACATTGCCACATTTACAAAAACAATTTAAAAGCACTGAAGCACATGAGACCTCACACAGGTGACCGGTTACACATGTTAAGAAGATAATACTATTCCCCCCATCCACAAGCAGATAACCACATTATTCTGCTTGGCAAAGAAACCAATACTTTGGAGAATTAGGCCAAAGCTAACTGATAAAAAGCCTTTCATTTTTCTGCATGACACCAGGCCTGGTGTGCACACAGTGTAAGCGTGACTTCTGTTTCATAATACCTCTGTTACCCTCACTGCTTCCTGTGTGACCTCAGCAGAGGTTAAGACTGAGAGGTAGTCGCGCTGATGTGGTGTGAAGCTTCAGTGGGAGCAGGGGGGGGTTGTAATTGAGGGGAGGGGCCTTGACAATTGGTGGGGAGGTGGTCTCACTGTTCTACGAAGGAAGCAGCCGAGGTAAAAGCTGATTATGTGTCAGGGGCCAAGCACTGGCATGGGGAACACCACCCAAAAGAACAATTGCTTACTGTGAGAAGCTTTCAAAGTTTGAAACAGGGCTTTGGGTCAAACTAGGCTGCTACCACAGTTAGCAGCTAAGGTTTTGGGATAGGCATGGGCAACGCTCTGCATAAACTCTAATGGAATGCGTAACAGCTGAACTGGGGCGGTAAAAAAGCCTCAGAAAACTTAATAAAAAAATGATGTAAATACCATTTTCATACAAAAAGAACACCATGGTTTGATTAAAAGCAACCTTTTCAATAGGATACCCGCATTTCATACATGAACTCTGCGTATTACGGCCAATAACACGATTTGAACAGAGCTATTATTCGCCTGTTGGATGAATGCGTGACCTCAATTTGTGCCGTGTTTACAAACTTTCAAGTGCACGGCGTGGCAAAAATATCCATTTTGGAGGTAGATTTCAAATAGCCCGCGATGACGTGATATCCCAGCTACGGCCCTGATTGACTTACAGCCATCTAATTTGAGAAATTACGAGTCTATTCGTCCAACCCAGCCCTCCAGGGGATGTGAAATAAGTTCGACAGAAGTTGTTGAAGTTTGTCGCGAGTTCGCCGTGACTTCTTCTCAACAATAGCAAGAAAGGTGAGTGTATTTTTACTGTACCCTACATAGTTAGTTGACAAAATATCCTGTGACCCTATTTGTGAAGTTTCAGTAAAATATACCAAGGAATAAACCAGCACCAGGCGTTCAAAACCTACCAGTGTTCTGACAAATTTTGCTACCTATCAAAATATGCCACCTCGCGAACACCGATCACAAGATTCATTCACTTATACCCTTCAATTCGAGACTGCGAGGATGGAAATCTGAATAATCAATTAGGAAAAATTCTCGGCTCTCGGTAATTCTGTATATCGTTTAAACATTTTGTTAATCGGATTATGAAAGAAGACTGAAAATAAGCGCCCGCTTTTTGTTTGGGTGTAAAAGCGCGTATTTAAAGGAGAATACATTGTATATTGATTAAGCATTGAACTCTGCATAAGTCGAACTGTTTTAATATTTGTTGATGACATTGCTTCCGCTTCCTGGAAGCAAGCACGCATAAATCTGCTGTCTAGTGAGCATTTCAGGTTCGATGTACTGAGTAATAACGCCATGGAAACTTCAACTGGCCCGTCATTCTGCGAATAGTCTTACTAAACTAGTTAATCGTCTGATTGCTAATCAAGCAAAGGGAGGTTTCTGCCTCACCAAACTAACCTCCGACTGCACGTCACTGTGTTTTACTATGAATTATTCACAGTAGCTCATTGAAACTATCATGGGAGGAGGGTATATGGACAATGTAAAAAACAGTGCAAAGGTTTTTTTTTTTTTATAATCACCACGGGTTATTGAAGGGGAACGTTTGATTCATTTTTCAGTAGCAGTGGGAGGGCAAACAACTGCGGCATCAGCGACTTCACTGCATTTTATATAGTAATGGGCGAGTAGCGTTAATGTTTGCCCTCCCACCGATAATTTTGACATTTTTGCAGGCCATTGATCCAAAAAAAAAACTTCACAGGCAACCCATTCATACCATTTTTTAATATCAATGCAAAACCTAATGTTTGTTGAACATAATTGGGTGAAATTCAATGCATTTTCCATTAAAAAGGGCCTAGGGGCGCTGCTGTACTTCAGAAAAGGGGTTGATGACTTTAGCATCAATTATTTCTGTTAGGGTACCCTAATGGATAATTTGGCCAGGTTTATTTCTGAGTAGACTGCATTTTTCGAAAATGCCCTCAGGCCTCACCCCCAATTTTTCACAATGGGTTTTGTTGATAAATGCCGAAATCAGCCATTTTTGGGACCCTGTGGCTCTGAGACCCTTTCCTGTAAAGGCGTTGGACTTGTGGCAAACTCTTCGTCTGTGTCTTCTGTACTTACCTGCAAAAAATCATTAGAAAATAATAAAAACTTTTTTCTCAGCAACTCAAGAAATGTTGTCATTTTATTCATTTGTATTGCCCATGCCTATTTGGGAAACATACCCCACCAGTACCACAGCTGCATTAAGGGAATGGCCTGCAGCAAAGCTGGGGTCTGGAAGGCAGGTGGATTAGGACCAGGGTTGGTTGTGAAAACAGGTAGGTCTTGGGCTCTTCAGCAAAACCTTAATCTTACTCTGCATCATGGTGGATAGGTCCCTGCTTAGTCTAATCAGCTGTTAGTCACATAAGGTACAAAATATAAAGCTTCATTTTTAATTTCAATGCAACTTAAACCATTTTTATTCTTGCTTCCAACCTATTTATGCGGGAACATTTGACTGATGCAATTGTTTCAGGTTCAGGTTGACATACCATTGAGAGGCATATTTCAGTATTACTCATTATATTCACCAGTAAATCAATAATCATAATCAGTAAATATTATGTAAGCAGCAGTAACACACACACAAACACACATACACACACACACATTTTACATTTTGGTTTGTATCCTATTTAGCTCCGCCAACAAAGTTGGGGCGGAGGTTATGTTTTCGCCCCTGTTTGTTTGTCTGCCGGTCCGTTTGTGAACAACATAACTCAATATGTAATGCACGGATTTGTCTGAAATTTTGTGGGTGCATTGCTATTACATCAGGGATGGACCCTACTGATTGTCACCACGCTCAGTGAAACAATATGGCCGCCACGGCAGCCATCTTGATATCGTATGACACGCAATAACTCAACTTTGCTCCCACTCATGAAGATTTGGATTGTGCTGCCTTGGCGGAGGTTTGCACTCTACGAGTGCTTCTAGTTTTTCAATGTTTTTTTTGCTATTTATAATATATTTTTCTTTCTTTTTTCCAGAGATAATACCTCCATGGGCCACCAATATTTCCCAAAAAATGCCACAGAGAACATGGCAAGCAACAGGATAAAGGGAAAGAGATGAGATATGACCAGTGTAATGCGATTGAAAGGAGGTTCTAATAAAAGAGGCAGTTTGGGGGGTCTGGATTAGTATTCTTTGTAGACAGAGATTGCTCCGGGCTTTAGGTCATTGTATCATCATGAGCTGGAATAAAGTCTGCTAATTTTTTAAAGCTAATGCCTCTCTCCAATTATTTGAAGATAAGGGGACCTCGAAAATACAAAAACATGTCTGAATGGAAACCACAAAAATGCTCAGGTTAATTACCTTGCCCAAAAGGTACAACAGCAGAGCCGAAAAGAAACTTACAGCCGTTTTACTGCGATGTGGCCTCAATGCAAAAAGGGTCAAGTCAAATGTTGCTATTCCGATGTTAAAAGGGTTAAAACTTTTCAGTTACCACACTCAGCATCAACCTGATTTTGACACCTAAACCACACTACTTCCGCTAAGGAGAGCAGAGCAAAACAAGCTATTGAGCTGTACGCACTAATGCCAACAGTGAACACGTGTGACACAGTGCACAATGGTATTGTCAAAGAGGGGTTATAGAGACAGCCAAGTGTGCTTGTTGAGCAGCACAACCCTCAAACAGAGGGGGCAACCCTTGGACTTCCTGCTTCCCGCCTTATCCACCCCGCCACACGGCCCTGGCATTTCCCCTCCCGGTCCTGTTTGATGACACAGGCAGATGATTCTGACCCTGTTTAAAAAAACAACACGAACAAGCGTGCCATCAATGGCGATCTGAAGGTGTATAGAGCCTTGCTTAGCTCGACTTGCATAAGAATCCTTGCAACTTTGTTTCCTTTTCTATTAACACACTTCCTGGCTCATTCACCCACTGTACGATCGGTCACTGAGCAGTTGTCGTGGTGACATGAGCAATATACCACTATGACCTCACAGCAAGCAGTTGTTGCCCTTTCCCTGAGCATATATCGATGGCCTCATGCAAGAAGGGCGTAAGTGACAGTTTGCAAATTTCACAGGAGAGCCAAAAAACTGCCACCTGTTAAAAAATTTGCCAGCAGATACGACTTTTAACGTTTAGGAATTGGAATTGACACTCCAGACTTGGTCAGGAGATGGGCTAGTCTCAGTTATTCCAAAACAACCAAAAAAGTCATTTTGGACGAAAGTGTCACTTATGCCCTTCTTGCAGGAGGCCATCGATATGTTGAGAAAAAGTACATAGTTGAGAAAAATGAGTTGGAGGTTTGTGTCCTTCAGGGTGAAGGCATGACTATCAACATATATTGAAAAGGCGATCAGCTGCAAAGCTTAGCAACTTCCTTATTTGATTATAGCACATCGCATGGACACATGGAAGCTGTGCCACCCTCTGATTGGCCGTCTGACCATGTCCGACAGGGTTTCACCCATCTACTGAAGTTGGGGAGTTTGCCATTTACGCAAAGAATAATTGAATTTAAAAAATGAAAAGGAGGGCAATACACTGCCATCACTGACCACTGCAGGACAGAGTGAGCCCTTCTAACCATAAAGTAGTGCTTTTCCACGTGAGGATCATTATTATGTTCAACAGTTATCTTTGGGACATACCACCAAGCCCTACACAGAAGCCAGTGAGGAGTTCCACCAAAACGCACAATGCATTCACCGCGTCAGAATCTTATTTCCCATTCTCCGGCAGGGTAAGGTGAAGTGACAGTCATTTTATCAATATTATACCATTCCTCATCCAGGACAGAGTAGTCACGCCAAGATTTCTGGGAAATATCAGCTTGAGGAAAGCTGGCGCAGGATGACGCACTATATCCAATTTCCTGTCTCTATTTACCCAAGAATTTCCTTTTTAAGGACAAAGGAAAAACACACACACACACACACATTCGCAACAGACCATATCTACCCGGAGATTTCTATTTTTGAACAAAGACAAACAAAGCATGCTCATCCATTCATACCAGGTTACAAGGTCACGAAAGTTTTGGCAAACTTTGTTGTTTTCTGGAACTCTGAGGCCGGAGACTCGACCACAAGGTCAGTTCTCTGCTGTTGTACCAGGAGCGTTTTTTTTTTTTTTCATTCTTTCATTAATTTTTGAAAATAAAGCCAGGTCAGCCATGATGAGAGCAGTCAGAAAATTCTGCTCAGATAAAATGAATTCCTTTGCGAGGAAATATTGACCACAACGGAAACGTTATTCTGTACGTAGGCATATTTTCACGTGAGGGCAGCCAACAGCCAAATGGTCACAGCAGTGGACTGAAACTCAGGGGGTTGTTGGTTCAAGTCCCAAGGAGCCGGAGTAAGATCACTGCAGTGGTCGGGCCCTTAACTGCAACCTCTAACCCTGACCTTGCCCCCTAAAAGGGCCAGTGCCCTGCTCAGTCAAACCAGCTGTAGATCGCTTTAGATTAAGGAGCCTGATACATAACGGTAAAGAAATGACTCCCCAGCCAGCTAGCGTTGATGTCATAAACAGGAAGCGTGTGACCTGTAAAGAACACAGCCCACAACACCCATTCACTGAAACAAAACTCCCCCAACCTTCCTCACAAGCCACAGGAACGATACTCAGATCAAGCAGGATGAGGTCGAGCTTCGGTTACGCCGCCGGTGTGTGAACTCAGTTTATGAACTTCCTGTCTGGCATCTGGTCCTCAAGTAGGAAGGCATCTTTATTGCTATGAAAAGACTCACAGATGCAAACCTACTCATTACCTCCGCCAACGAAGTTGGGGCGGAGGTTATGTTTTCGCTCCTGTCTGTCCGTCTGTCTGTTTGTGAACAACATAACTCAAAAAGTAATGCACCGATTTGGCTGAAATTTTGTGGGTGCATTGCTATTACATCAAGGATGGACCCTATTGATTTTCACCGCTCTCAGTGAAACAATATGGCCGCCACGGCAGCCATCTTGAAATCGTATGACACGCGATAACTCAACTTTGCTCCCACTCATGAAGATTAGGATTGTGCTGCCTTGACGGAGGTTTGCACTCTACGAGTGCCTCTAGTTGGCACTGTATTCAAAGATACTAATGCAAAGAATGCTTAAGCCCTTAAACCATGATTTTCACTTGAATTCACCCATAAGTAGATTCAAAGTAAGAGGAAGCATGTTATTTCAAATGGTAGGACAATGTCACATACATAGTCTGTATCTGCGGTTTGCAGCGCTTTACTGAAGCCGCATCACACCTATATTGAGAGAAATATTCCTAACCAGGATGCAATATTTTTAGGGTCATGGGATTACATCAATTGCTTAATGTCCAGATATTGTGCATTATGTTATACACATTTTCCCGTAACTCAGCAGGACATATTTGCGATCATTGGAAACCCTGAGATCTCCACTAGAATTTGCAATATTTAGGCCTCAGGTTCCACAGATTTCAATACAGCTTCTGCATTTGACAAACACATATGCAACCAGCAGAGCTGCAGGGACTTAGAAGGAAAGAATATCGCAGGTAAAAATAATTCCAAAAATAATCTGCTCTTCACAGAGATAATACCCTGTTCCATTCCATCACTTCCAGAAAATCACACAATGGCAGCAGTTCAGCTTGCAGTTTGGTGCTGTCAGTCACATGACAGCAGAGGCTTACTGTAGGTGAGATTTCACTTATTCCCGGAACTCTGGAAATATTTGTTTTCCATTTGCTAAGCGGGAATAAAAACAACTGAAAATAAACATTGATTCAGCTTTCGCAGTTACAGTGGCAGAGCTTCTCGAAGAAATGAGACCATTGCCACAAAATGAGCATCAGGTAATTTAATCTGTTCATCTCCCTGCTTTCTTAGTGCTTTAGAAATTCAACTTTTTTTTTTCTTTCCTAACAGTCCACATGGAAAAGATACTGGTGACAGCAGAGCTTTTGTGACCCCCCCCCAGTTTTGGATCCACAGTCACTCTGAAGAAAGCGTCACCCCCGGGGGATGAGCAGCGATTGGCTTGTCCGCCTGAAACATGCCATCGAGCCCCGGCACTCCCTGGTGCAACTAAGCTAAGCGCTCCACAGAGGAGTACTGCAAGAAAACCCAGCAGCTCCGCTTAGGGCAAGCAGCCCAGAGCAAAAGCTGCAGGCGTGGGGATAAGATGCGCAGCACTGAGGCACATTTTCTGAGCAGAATGCTGCAGAGGACTGCAGGGAGAGCACAGGAGATCACATCAAACAGAGCTCAATCTATAGAAATCCAAGCATCCCATTTTCTTTTCCAAAATAAAAGTTTTTTTTTTTTTTTTAATTAACCCTCCATGCTGCTCTACTAAATCTGGGGTCAAAGGGGCGACGAAGCACTCAATATGCCATCTCATCGTCCTTGTAGTTTACAATAAAAACCAAGGCTCATTTGAATATAAGACCAAATCGCTTCTGATTTCAGTGCAGCCAACACAAGAAGAGTAGCAAAAATACCCAAAATGCAATGGAAAAACACCCCTGAAGCTGGGGACCAATCAAATCATGGCTTTGTAATGGCACAACACAAAGGCTCAGGGCTCAACAAATTTAACAGGCCCATAAAAATAAAATGGCACTAGAAGTTTCACAGGTACTAACAATCCAGCTGAGATATCAATGAATGGCTCCTTCAAAGCCTTCATGTCCATACTGTACTCCGTTCATCTGACTCTATAAGTTTAGTCAGCAAATTAACTGCCGTGGCAGGTACAAGTGACCAGAGCCAAACGCATTCTTCAAGATGTACAGAGATGAAAGTGGAGAGAGCAGTAATTGCTGCAGGAGGAGATGTTATATTACGCCTGTACAGAGGATTCAGGCTTTCCGTGACATAATAACAGCCACTTGAAGTTCTTGAATGAAAGCAGCCATGTAGAATAGCCATAAGTCAGCAGTAATACACAATGAGGAACCATTTTCAAATTTTCAAGACATTCGATCCTGCTCTCTACCTGGTGGAAACAGTCCAGAGATTTTTAGCAGCGCAAGTTTTCTGTTGACTGCAGGCCGAATGAGCAAAAAAATAATAAAAAATTCTGCCCAAGGAACACGCATACACTCACGCACGTGTGCGCGCGCACACACACACACACACATACACACACACAAACACACAATTATGCAAAAACACGAACACCAACACACAACAACAAATACACACACCACCACACACACACACACACACTCACTTCTGGCACACACACAATGGCAAACATGCACAGAGGCTCACAGGCGCACCATACACACACACCCACACACACACTCACGAAAGCATATACATGCACTCTTTGCAAACCTTGTGAATTAGCAAGGCATCTTAAATGATGCTCAATGAGTCATCTTTGTTTATCCATATTCACCATCATACCAGCGCCTCTTTCACCTCGCTATAATGTGTGTTTGAAGCAAAATGAATCATCTCTCTTTTCTTCTGCCAGCTTGGTTTCACACAATACTCAAAGAATCACTTCGAACCACAACACAAAAAAACTGAGCAAATCGTTATGGCTTTGCCCTCCTCCAAGAGAAGTAGATCATTCGGTTGCCTGATATGTTGAAGCTAACATTACGTCAGCGAGGCACAATGTACACCATGGATCCTCAAATCTGGACCTCAAATCCAGCCCAGGTTTTCTTTCATCCCAGGTAAGTAAATTAACACACAGTGCCTCTGACTGGCCAGACTGTCTTTACACCTGACTCCCAGGTAAAGGAAACATGAAAAACTGGCAGTTTTCAGACCTTGAGGACAATGAGTTGAAGACCAGGGGTGTAGACATAAAGACAGGTGACCATCTAAGCTCTTCCTGGCAGCTTTGACAGGACACTGACATCGGACGATCATGTCACTGTTCAGCAATCGAACCATCTGGTTTTATGCATCGCAGAGGGACCCATATGGAGATCCCTTCTGACAGGGCTAAATCTTTCACAGAAAGGCTTGACTGATTCGGTCAACTCAATCCCCAACCCTTAGGAAACTTTTTCCCTCCTCAAAATTATAAGTCATTGTTCTTGAACCATGTTGCTTTGAATTTTCAACAGTGACCTTGATCTCCTTCGAAGGTTGAAAAGCCTGGAAAAGATTACCATTGTATAGAGGCCATTTTTCGCAGTTTAAAGTTGACCTCCTTCAAAGTTTATTTGTGCAGCTTGAATTTTTACGCAGTGTTTAAATTTTTTTGCGGGGTGATTACTGGGCCTTTGAAGTCAAAGGCATAAGCGCAGTGAAATGCATCTGAGAAGCTGTGAACTACATTTCCCATCAGGCCTCCCGTGAATCAGACAGTCGCCAGCTGACAACTGAATGCCTTCAGGACTATGAGAGCAAATGAAACACAGTTGAGACAACCCTAGAATAAATCTAGCATTGCCCATTCCTAAGATAGGACACAAAGCTGACTCCAGAATGAGGTCATCATGGAGCAAACGCCTTGAAACACTACTGCTGCAATAATCTCAAAGTCGTCCGTAATGTGTCAATAATGTGCAGCAAGGCACTCACTAATGACAGCTGCTGAACCCCAGTGAAGCTCGCCATTTTCCTACCGCTAAAGGGTACCCAAAGCATTCAACACTATGTAAAGCTTGGTGCTGTAAACCTTCAGTCTTCCCATTTTACCTGCAAAGTAACATCTTGGGTAGCATGCTATTGCTAAAGGTGCTGCAAGGTCATGTCGGCATTGAGAACATTTGCAAACAAATGAAAGACCATTGAGAGAGTGCTAGAATAAGTCTGAATAAATCATTAATCTTTCCCGGACTGGCACCGCCCATTCCTACGCTAGAATCCAAGACCCATTCTAAAATGAGGTCATCAGATGCAGGCACCTGAAAGCAGAAGCACTGCAGTAACCTCGGAGCCATCAGTAATGTGCTCCGAGGCATTGACTAATGACAGCAGCTCAACCGTCTTAATGTCTGACTTCAGCTTCCGAGGCATTCTGCTTACACAGGCATCCAAGCCATTAGCAGCTACGGTAACCAATCAATCCGCAAATCTCAGAGAAAAACAAATCCACACTCACGTTACTAATGAGCTTCTGCGAGAAGGCCTTGTTACCTCCAGCTGAGCATGGACAGAAGATGGCTGCTTTCAAGAATATGGGGCCACTACATACATCTGGTTCTGCTTCCAAGAGCAATCCCCGAGATGGGAAATACAATGCAAAAAATGCTTTCAGTGCATTTTGAACCCATCTCGCTTGCACTGAAGGGGGTTTGAAAACCGCGGCATGGGAATTCTGAGGTTTTCGCCAAATTCTCGACCCAGATTTGGGTTCAGATTCCAGGATGCGCAGAATTCCTGGGATAGTTTAGCAGATATTAGTCCCATACTTTGGCCATTCAAAAGGTGCTGAGGGAGGAATATGGCTGGTGGAACAAAGTCAATTTGGACTTTTTTTTCTCATCATCAAGAAAACTCCTCTCGTTATAGGTCATAATTAAACAGTTACTACGATGCCAAGTCTGTTTATGTTATTCCTTACAGCCTCAAAACTAAAGGATCCAATTGAGGCCAGCAACATACAAAGGACACCAGAACGAAGTTCCAAATAGTTACAAAACAAAGTTTATAAATATAAGAAATGTTCACACCAAACTTAAAGGGCTAAATAAGAGTCAGGAGGTCCAGCCAAAAAGAACAAAAGGACTGAGAAGCTACCAGGCCGGCCAAAGGCCATCAGACCCGGATTCCCCGAAACTACAGAAAGTGAGAAAAATAAACTAACAAAGATGCGAAAACTAAGCTACCAGACCTCCCTCTCCAAAGAAAAGGAAATACACTGAATGAAGTTTAGAAGCAATAAAGAAGCCCAAAGTATCGCCAAAGTATTGACTGTCAGTAAGAAAGCCTATGAGAACCTGATCCACCCAGATCCACCCTTTTATCTCCAGAGTCGAGCGCTATGGGCGTGACGCTCCTCAGCGGCCCAAATATCTCCGTCGGGCCGGGGACAAAATAAAGAAGAAAAATAAAGCAATAGAAGGGAGGAGGAAACATCATTATTATTTTTACTTTTCCCTGCACCATTAGTTATGTGCTTGCTACTACCGTAATGCAAGGCCATTTTCAATCAGGCCCCCTACAATTATTAATTTGAAATAGAAAGAAAAATAAACATCAGTCTTTTCAAAAAAAACCCTCAAAGAACCACAGAGCTGCCGCACCAGCCAAACCCAAACCAAACAACTCTCTCCCACCCCCCCCCCCCCAATTCGATCATCTCGATCTTCGTCGTCAGGCCTCATTAAGTTCCCTTGTTTCCATACAATGGCAGCGTCAAGGTGAGCAATCGTCCCCAATTAAATCCACTTTCGTCCCCCCCACTTCATCAGCGGGAAAAAAAAAAAAATCACGTGGAGCATCTCCTCTTCCCTAACCCTTAGAGTGCCAAATGCAGCTATTGTAGCTCAATTATGTAAGATATCAAAATCAAAGCTGTTGAAAACCTGTCATGTGGCCACTCGTTTGAAAGAGCTTCCGCTCTTTTCAACAAGTTGCCACATGATAGGTTTTCGACAGTACAAGAAAATTAAATTTATATATTTTTTTAATTTATTCCAGCACTCCAAGGGTTAATGGGTGCCAATAAAAACAGCTGCGGTTTTCCGCGTTTGTGTTTTCACTTCACTGCTGCTAGTTCCAGTCTCAACTCATCGAATTGAATATTATGCAGCACCTTGATTCAGAAATAAAAACAAACAAACCAAACATTAAAAAAAAAAAAAAAAAAATCCAATTTCACATTCATTTTCACGGTCCCCGTCTTGCATAATCTTTATGTACCAAGAACAAATGCACAAATTCGGTTTACACACCAGGTTTGAACCGTGCGCAGATTGCTCACCAAGTGATTCATGTACTGTTTAACCCCGGAAAATTTACAGACCCACATACGGGTCCGTCAAATGCAGCAGCTGAATTCAAACCTGAGGAACTTCAGGCCTATTTCAAATCCCAGTGGAGATCCTAAGGTTTCCAACGATCCCAAATATGTCCTGCTGAATTACAGGGAAATGTGTATAAAATGATGTACAAGATATCAATGTTTTCCATTTGATGTAATGCTGCGGCCATAAAAACATGGCGTCCTGGATCCGAATATTTCTCTCAATACAAGTCTGATGTAGCTTCAGTGAACTGCTGCAGCCAGCAGATACATAACATGTTATATCATAGTCCTGTGATGTGGAAAAAAAATCTTTTTATTACTTTAAACCTACTAAAGGGAACATTTGAGTAAAAAATTTGAGTTTAAGAGGCAATTTTTCTAAGATCAGCACAGGGGTGGAAACTTACCATCTCCAAATTTGTTCATATTTCACAGTTTTGAAGTTCTATGCCGGAAACAGAAAAATCACCCATGTCTGTTCTGATTAACCCCTCCCCTGCTGCATGGACCACAGCCATTTTTTGGGTAGTTTCACAACCTTAGCTGTTTGAGAGCATTTACTTTTGAACAGAGCTGTTGGCCCATGGTTTTCACTGTTACAGGGCACTACCTTGGCCAGGTGCAACATCTGTACTGATAAAATTTGCGGGAACGTTTCTGCCTGAAGTTAGCGCCACCTGGATTACAAAGAAATGTGAATTTTGCAACCAAGATATTTGGCCCTAGCTCAAGACAGAATAGATTTGGATTTTATGACTATTTTTCATTGCGGAAGTGTCCCTGAACAATAATAATGGATAAGTATCTTGGGCCACCAAAACAGTGTTCTAAAGAGGGTAAAACAATTAAACTTCAAGGTTCAAATGCAACAAGCCGAAGGCCAAACACACTCACTCCTGTAGTTCTCTAATGGTTGATAATTCAATGGTAAAAAAAAAAAAAGTAAAAAATCCGCACACTGGATTTAAGCTCCCAACCCTTTAATGATGACATGCAACGTTTTGACCACTCACAGGGTCTTCATCAGGCAAATGGTGCATTTGCATTTGCCTGATCAATACCTTGTGAGTGGTTGAAACGTTGCATGTCATCAATAAAGGTTTGGGAGCTTTAATCCAGTGTGCGGATTTTTTACTTTTTTTTTGCTTGAATTACATGTGAATCCAGCACCGGGCCTAATTTGGATGAGATGTGCACACAACTATTCCTCTGAACTGATAATTAAATGGTCCCTAACATGGCACAATATGAGTGGCAAAAACAAGCCATTCAACCCAACAAGGTTTGCCATTATCCTACCACTGAAGTGTACCCAACTCTTCAAATACCAAAGAACAAGATCGTAATCCAACTCTGTATAAAGCTTAGGCTGTGTCCGAATAGCCTTCTTTGCCAAGGAAAGTTCCTAACTCCCAAAAAAAGATCCGAAAACAATAACGTGGCAGCCATAATAAGTGCAATTGAATTCTTTAAATGTTAAGGAAAGGCGTCTCAGTACTTCCTAACTTACCTCCTTTAGCATGGGGTACACAGAACCAAGGTAATGCTATCCCAAAATTCTGTGCGGCAGTGATATTTAAAGAGACAATTCATCCGGCCAATCGCAAAAAAAGAAACGTATGTGACGGGCTGAGGACACATGATCATGTTGCCTAGTGCAAGGGCATTCGGATTCTCTTATTAGTGCGGTTGTCTTTTTAAGCCGTTAGGAATTCCCTTTTACGCCTTTCTTTACCTTATGACGTTTTCCACAGAGGTTAAAGAAAAGCGGTTAGTAATTAGTGGATAGGACGTAATTTTTTATTCATCGGACGCGGCCTTGGTCTTGAAGACTCCCAGAGTTTTCCCATTTTACCTGCCAAGGAAACAACCGGAACAGCGTGCTATTGCTGAGGTGCAGGAAGGTCATGTCAGCATTTTGAGAGCGTGTTTGTGAGCAGAAGGCTCACTGACCTTGCATAAAAGCCTTCATTATGTGGAGAAATGCACTGCAGATGCTTTCAGCAGCGCTTATGAGAAGTGCACTAGCGTCAAGGATCAATGTTGCTCTTAGCTGAGTCTCAGTTCAATACTTCCAACCTTCCAGTCCATGTCAAACGCCACAGGATACAGCCGTTCTATGCTCAGGGTTTTCGCCCAAAAAATTCACACCCTTTCCTTCCCCGATGGCAGAAAAACATTTTCACATTTTTGACAATTGTTTTGAGGGAACAAATGTTTCCTCCAACATTCCCGAAGTGCAAAATTTGTTCATCGTTATTGAGCCAACCGTGACCGCACCCGTTCTCTGATATCGTCAGAGACACGCAGACAGGTTCAGCACAATGCTTCAAGCAGTTAATTCCTTTTTCTCAACCATTTTGCATTCACTATGCTCGGACTCAAAAAACTTCAAAATAATTGTTTCTGGATCGGTCACCACCCAACTACAACAATAATATCATGTTACCTTAGCATTTTAACTTTTTTTTTTTACCTCTCTTCTGAACAAATGAATACCCAAGCACATGGCCAAGCCATTTAGTGAGAATCTGATATCTGAGAAACAAAATGGTACTGAGCTTTAGAAATGGACTTGCTTCCCAGTGGGCTAGACAGAAACTCATTTAGAAGTGGGAAAGGGAGAGAAAATTATCACTTTTTCTTTTTTTAAATCACTTTCAGCATACCATTAGATTGCAGCATGAAGGCTGAGATTTTTCCAGGGTTAATTTTTCACGTGCATCTCTGCCATTTTGGTAGGTATGCAAAATTTAAAACACAATCCATCCCCCCCTTCCTTTTAAAGCAACATCCACGCTGAATCAGGGTCGACTTAATTACTGAGCTGAAGAAAGAAATGAGTCATAATCAGAAATGTAGAAATCGTAACAGAGAATATGGCTCAGAAGGTTTAAACACCTATTAACTGTCATTTCTGTCGATGAGCCCCGTTCATTTGTTAGTCATCTCGAGAATGCAACTCTTTTCGCACAGCGTGAGAAGTGGACAGTGTACGACGGAACACTCAAATAAACACAACAAAGGAAATAATCTGCGATTTCACCCATCTGCCGGCATATTTACAATATAAAATCAATGGTGAGAGAGAGAGAGAGATCAGTCCTGCAAAGAATTAGGTCAACAAAGGAATAAATCAGGAAATCAAAGTGAGGGGGGGGTGCGCATGAGTGTGACCGAGTTTCAGATGGTGTGGGGTGGGGCGTTTTAGCGCCTAGCCAGTTCACATTTAGAATCTGAAATCCTCCCCCCCACCCCACCCCATCGTCAGGAGCTTAGGACTGTAGCCAGGCGGCCACTCTCTTCCACAGCCTCCTCCTCTTCTGTAATCCCACCGCTTACGCCAGGCTGTCGCTTATTTATTTATTTATTTATGGCTCAGCGTCTGGACTGAGCATTAGTCGAACAGCCCATCTCTACATGCAGATTCTGTTTGCTGGGGGGTACAGGGGGTGGGGGTATGGTGACGTTCGTACATTCGTGCCACCCCTTCATACCCCACGCTGAACAGCTGAAACCAGAGGACATCTGGGGGGGCTGGTGTGGAGGCGACTGGCTGAGCCCAGGCCTCAACGGTTTTCTGCAAGTGCGAGAAAAATAGCCCCGCAAAGCACGCGTTACCCCTCAGCCGTGGATGCAAATTCAAGATGGAAGTCGTGGCTGCCATATAAGATATCGGAGCGCAACAAAAAACGATAGACTTCTGTAGCTACCCACTCCCAACACCCACACCAAAAATGGCGTTGATCAGCAATGGCGTTTTGGAATTAATGCGCGGAATGCAAATTCAAGATGGCAGCCGTGGCAGCCATATTAGATATCGGAGCGCAACGAAAATCGATAGGCTTGTGAAGCTACCCACCCCGAACACCCACACCAAAAATGGAGTTGATTGGCAGTGGAGTTTTTGACTTAATGCACGGAATACAATTGTGGACAGACGGACGGCCGGACGGACGCCACGTGTGATGACAATACCCCACAGCCCGAATTATTCGGGGCTGAGGGATAAAAATAGATGCAGCTCCCCTTAACGAGGACGGTTTGATATTTTACTCATAAGCTTACAGCCAGCATCCAGGGATTCATAATATATGGGGCACCGAAGGGATTCTGACGTGCCATCATAAATAGTTCCTATGCTTTATGAATCAGACTTCAAATTTTATTCTTTTGTTTTTGCTTTCCGCGAAAGAGTTCAGCAGCCTTTTGCATCCCCAATTACTTAAAGAAATAAGTACATCGCCTGGTTTCTTATTTACTTCTGCTTCGATCGGTTTCTTTTTGCATCTGTTGTTTTGATAGCAAGCTGTAGAGTCCACCACCGCACAGCCCTCTGGGAAATAGAGGCCTTCAGAGAGCCAGAGTCAAAAGAACTACAGACTGCTCTGATGCACAAAATAACCAATGAAATAGTCTCAATGGTCAGTAATGAGGCCATTATCAACTCGCCAGGGAGTCTGTGGGTATAAGCTTGGTATTTACAGTACTGTGAGCCAGCCTTAGGCACATTTAAAGCAATTTCGAAGGGCAAACGTGCTTGAAAAAAATAATGAAACTAAAAGTTTCTAATAACTGAGAAATGTACTACACAGAGCTGTAAACTGTAAAAAAAAAAAATCAAACCAATATTTGGAGTGACTACAATTTCTCTAAAAATTTGGGACACTGTCCTGTTGCGCTACAGTTTTATAAGCTGACTGGCTTTTTTGCTTGCTCCAAGCAGAGTGGAAAACTTGCCACTGTTCTTCCACAGACTGACCATCTCACTTGCGTCTGTCCCTCCAAGTAAATGAAGAGAGCCATGATGATGTTGACATCAGAGCTCAGTCAAGACTATATTATCCGTATCAATTCTTTCTAATGAAATTCAAACATTTATTTATAAAACTACTTTTCAAATTACCATTTGGAGTGTCATATATATGCTTCATCTTCAGCAACACTGATGTAGAAAACAAAAAGTAAACTAAAGCCAGATTTAAAAAAAAAAAAAAAAAAAGTAGGGTGCCGAAGACTTTTGCTCAGAACTGTTCAAATCAACACACTGCAATGACCTAGAGGAGAGAGAAGCCCACACACATCAACGCCCAGCTGCCAAGGTAAACCCACATCACGTTTTCACTTAAGTAAAACCTTGAGCACATTTGATGGCATAAGCACTCATTCATCACAGCAACTGCAACCAAGCCTGATGCTAGGTTCCCATTATCACGATTCGCGGCACGATTGAAATCGTGGTCTTGATCGTGGAGTGATCGTGGTGATCCTATCAGATCTTATCAGATCTTGAGGTCAGTCGTGGCAATCGTGTCAATCATAGAAAAGTTTTGGACGCTTCAAAAATTTCCTACGATCAACACGATTAATTGTCAATCGTGATCATCGAATCACCTCGTATCCAAACCTGAAATTTTAAGCTGCTTTCACACTGGACGCGAAACGAATAAACGTGAATACACGCATACATACACCGCCAGTTGCACCCTGGCCATGTCGTCAGAGGATAACGCAGACAGCGTAAAATTTCCTTCTGACTGACCAAAAGTGGCCACTAGAGAGCAATGAGACCAACAAATTTTGACCGGCTTAACTCCCATCATATTTGGCGAGACTTGGCTAATTGTTGTCTCGACCATGCGGACCTCCGGCTATAACCGGCAGCCTGATCATAGGGCTCTAAGACCAACGTCTATGCTGTGAGTCCCTTCCGGATATTTATATTTAAAATCATATTTTGTTCCACTAAATGAAAAATATTCCCAAAGAAAAGAGAAAACTCACGATTCATCGCAAGATCTTCCCGAAGGGCGAGAATTTTCTACTCGTCAAACAAACACCAGCCTAAAACAAGCCTATATTTTCTACTCAGAAGGAAAAAAAAATAGTTTATAGACTCTGACAAGACCAAAACACTTGTTTTGCGGAGCTTTGTTTACAGCGCAGAAGATTTGCTGTTGTTTGACGAAGCAAGACGATCCATTTAAAATCCAGTCCTACCATTCTCCTGGGATAATGATGCAGTAAATTAGGCATCGCCAGTGCGTTCCACAGTCACAACGAACACTGGTGTGTTCAGGACGCGAAAAATTTGTTTCACGTCCAGTGTGAAAGCAGCTTCAAGGAAGTTCCACAATCAGCTACGAATGGCCAATCGTGGCGTTCGTAACGGAGCGTACGACAGAGGGAACTAAGCATAAAAGGAAGAGCAGAAGGTCGGCCACAGCTCTCAACGAGCATATTCCCATTATTTTTATTAAACGCCGTGATGATGACTGCCTGTCACATCCAATGGTGTTGAGCAAAAATTTCAAAATAAACCTGAAGAATTCAGATCATTTTCAGCAGCCTAGGGAAACGTAAATAATGAACTCGTAGGTGTGCATTACACGGTTTTAAGGCACGACGCGGAGGCGAATAACCACCCGACGCGAAGTGGAGAGGTGGTTGCCTCCGCAAAGTGCCCTTAAAACCCTGCGACGCACACCTACGAGTTGGTTATCCCACTTATACCACGGTCATTCGCCAGCAATATCAAATCAAAGTATAGAGAAATTTTTGGTGAAAGTTTTGCACATAAAAAAAAAAAAAAATGAGCTGGTAATCATTAAACAGGCGCCGTGCCTTCTCATAGCCAATACTATAGGCCAAGCTAAATTGAACCAAGTTAGTTCAGCTCACCTTCATGGAGAAAATATTTTTTGTGCACACTAACATCCTTTTTCCAGCTGATGATTTGGTAACGGATTCCAGCTGAAATGGAGACTATGCATAACACAACATTCTGCACAATTATGCAGACTGTAGCTAACTTGCTACCCTCAATTACAATGAACTTATGATGTTTCCATAGAGCCAGCGAGCTGAAATCAGTCTGTTGTCATAGCACGTAGCTAGCGAACTGTGAACAGTTGCTGATAGATGAAGTGGACATGTTGGCTTCCTTTGTAACCGTACACAATTACTATCATTTAATGAATAAAGCGTGATTACTTCGCTGCTTTAATATTTACAGTCATTCTCACTGGAGTACCTATTGTTAACTGCCCCGCAGGACGCAACTTATCTGAAGCTGCCAAATTTACTGGAGATAAATGAGCTAGGTTTCTGTTATGCCCAGCCAAATGCCAGTGCTCTAACATTGCTATGGTTACAGGTCGGCGAGTGGATGAATTTTTCGAACGATGAAATTACCATAGGCCGAACTACCTGTGCGGTTCCACGGTTTTAATGCATACCTGCAAGCCAATCAGAAAAGAGTATTCGCCCAGACCATGGTATAAAGGGGTATAGGCACATCCTATCCGATCCGTGTGTCGGCCAAACACTAATGAAACTGAACACCGAATTCTGGGCATATGTGGAAATTTGGAAAAATGACATGCGGGATGAGTCATGTCAGAGGAAAGCTAGAAATCATACTGGAAAGAAGTTTGTAAACTACATGCTCAGTCAGCCATTTTAGTTCAAATGTGGCTCTTCATCATTGATGACAGGTGAGCAGCCCAGAAAGAAAATAGCTTCACAGCTTGGTGAACCAGATAGATATCTGGATCCCATCAGTTAAAGTCAAACAGACTGGCAATGAGGGAAAAAAAAAAGAAAGTCTTAACCAAAGAATTTCTGCCATCTCCATCTTGTAATGGCTTCCTCCTGAAATGCACAACAAAAAGAGATAAAATCGAGACAACCGGCAATAACTCACAACACAAATCATGTTCTCATGGCCAAAGACTTGAAAACTGGCTGTACTGCACTTCCCTACATTTTACTGTAGCTGTCAAACACGGCCGTCTGCCCTCTGATCAAGTTCACATGGCTGTTGGCCTGCTCAATAAAATCTATCTATCTGGGAACATGCTGTGCAGCTGGACCGCCATTTTGGATTTGTCCTAAAATTTACAAGAACATTTTTTGCCAATTTATACACATGTACTGAAGGACCGAGGTCAAGGTAACCATGCATTTTTCAATGCCTATAATTATATACAAACGGAAATACTGTATCAGACGTACTTATTGTTATGCTTGAACTCAATGGTTTTCCAGTTTGGGAAGGTGTGTGATTTTTTTTCATCCTTTAAGACAAAAAAATAAATTTTTTTTGATAGATTGAAAGCTGATTGAAAAATTTGATCAGAAAAAAAAAACAATGTTTACATCCCCACTAGTCAGTAAAAATTGATTACGGTCATTAAATGTATATATCAGCTTCCATTAGTCCTGCAGCCGCTCATGGATCGATATCGGCTCTGAGAAACAAATAACGGGTGCCATTTGGTGTGCAGTGTTACGAGAGTACGCCTGTTTTTATTTCGAGCGGGAATGAGTAATGTTATCGCAGTGTAATCGTCGCAGTGAGAAAGCCACCCCACACAACAGCGAGACCACGTTTCAGCCCATCTGTTCAAGACTGGCCTAAACTGTTCTGTAAAGAAAAGATGCAGAAAGACAAAAAAAAAAAAAAAAAAAACAGTGTTTGTTTGAGTTCTCTCTTTGTTCATATTTTTAAACCTCGCCCCAATGATGCATCATCAATATGGTGGACCATCGCGCATGTCCACCATATTGAAACATACACCCATCAGAGGACAATGTACACCACATTAATAAGGACATTGTGGCCACTCAATGAACCACTGTAGAAAGTATGCAGGCTCAACAGACATTTTAGCTTTGCATTTATACTTTTTTCAGTTTTTGATTTCCTTACTTTCTCCCCGCCCAGAATAACGCCTAACTCCAGTCCACCGCAGCGACCTGCTCCCATCAACTCAGGATGAGGATGCATTGGCAAGGGATTTCAGCTGCTTCTGCAACAACTAGCCCCCGCTTCTTTTACACCACCCCGCGAATCGCACTCTGGCCGTGTCGTCAGAGGATAACGCAGTCAGCATACAATTTCCTTCTGACTGACCAGAAGTGGCCACTAGAGAGAGATGAGATGAACAAATTTTAACCGGTTTAACTCCCATCATATTTGGAGAGACTTGGGTAGTTGTTGTCTCGCCCGTGCGGACCTCCGGCCATCACTGGCAACCTGACCACAGGGCTCCAGGACCAATGTCTATGCTGTGAGTCCCTTCCGGAGGCCCCAGATATTTATATTTAAAACAATATTTTATTTTACTAAATGATTCAAAATATTACCATGGAAGAGAGAAAATTCAAGATTCATTGCAAGATCTACCCGAGGGGCGAGAAAATTCAACTTGTCAAACAGACAGCAACCTAAAAACAAGCTACTTGTAATATTTTCTACTCAGGAGGGAGAAAAAATATATTTTATAGACTGTGACAAGACTAAAACACTTGTTTTGCTTTGCAGCGCAGAAGATTTGCAGTTGTTTGACAAAGCAAGACAATCCATTTAAAATTCAGCCCTACCATTCTCCCAGGATAATGACGCAGTAAATTAGGCATCGCCCAGTGCGTTCCACAGTCACAATGAACACTGGTTTGTTCAGGACTAGAGACCACACCACATTAAGAACCAGTGCTCCATCTGAGATGTACACGCCAAGGGTTCCTTGATCTTTTATCAACAGGTACAGCGAGGTCCAAAACTATTTGGACAGAAACACATTTTCAATTTTCATCATGGTTCATTCTATTGGAATTCCAATACCTTAATTGTAACTCACCAAATCGCATCCCAGTGAAGTGATCTGTATAGGAATTGCAGCCCTTTTTATCTTTTTTACAGCACCATCTCCCGAATCTCACTGTGCACCAACTCCGGCACGCAATCACTTATTCTATTCTTTATGCAGGTGAGTCACAGTGAGAAATCTCTCCTTTAAGCACCCAGCCTCGAGCATTTAATTAACAAACCAGCACAGCAGTGGTAGCACAGGAGCCAAGGGAAAAGCCCTAAAAGATTTAGGGGATTTTTTCAGCTCAAGCCCAACCAAGCAGAGCTCAAGAGAAGGAATATCCCCGAGAGAGACACGGGAGAAACATCTCCATTTGGTGTTAATTTTTTTTTTTTTTTTGCTTATTCAAAGCAATTTTCATCAGCAGTGGTGAGGGATTCTCAAATGTAAAACTGCTTAAGAAAGTACCACTCGTATCAACAACGACAAAAGCATTCCAGGTTATTGATTGATAGGACACGGCCATCCATAGACAAAACAATACCAGACTACTAACATTTTTAGATGTATGACAGAAATAAGTTCATCTTCAACAAGAGTGATTTAGGGGAAATAAGCTCATCTTCAAAGAGAGAGATTTGGGCCCATTTCTTGATGACAAGAAACTGGATAGTTCGTTTTTGTTTCTTGAAATTGAACATTTTACCCATGCAGTGAAGGATTTTGCAGACCAAAGCTTAGTTGAAAGAGCAGCTACATTCCCCAAGTACCATAAGCAGGGAATATTCCAACCAGAGCAGAGATTAGAAACTACAAAATGTATTCAACACTGCCATAACTCAGAGAAGCCCTACAGCAGAAATGCACACACCGCTAACCAAAGCTCATCTTATTCATTTGGAAGAACAGAGAGAACAGCATGGAATACCGTGAAGTGAAAAAGTGTCGCATTTGAGATGATCGGTGCAGCCAGAGGTCAGATGAGGACCCAACTCACCAATAATAAGCACATACACACAGGCACACTCGCGCATGCACGCACGCTAAGAGGCAGGCACAAGGCTTTCATTTCAGCTACGCTGGCGTCTGGGCGGCGAGAGGCATGACACAGCATGGAATGATCCTTCGCCTCGTTTGAGGGAGTCATTCAATATTAAATATGAAACCTCTTGCAGAGGCAAGCGACACAAACATGCTTACAGCAGTGGCCATAAGTATTTAGACGGCGACACATTTTTTTTTGGCGCTTTTGGCTCTGTACTCCAGAAATTGCATTTTAAAACAGTGAATATGCCGAGTTAGCCCTCAGCTCTGACCCTCAGGTCACGAGCTTCGATTGAAAGCTAAAAGGGAGGTGTTTTTTCTTACGAGCCATGTTAAAATCCCAGCCCTTTTACCCAACATTCACGCGAAAAGCGACTGGAGCAACAACAGTAACTGCACTCATTCTATAAGATCGTTCGTGACAAACCGCGACTGACGCCACGGCGACAGCGAGCGACACAATGCGAGTAACCAGAGCGTTAATTTGAAGTTTCGCTCAGCTCAGTTTCATGCAAATTAGCTGTGACACGCTAAAGCGGCAGCTAATAGCATTAGAGGGATGACGCAAACTTAATGATTGCAGTTGCACTTAAACGCCCCGCCCCAAAGCAGCAACTGGCGACAAAGTCACAAGCTGCTAGCAAGCTTTCTGTGTGAACACAGGGTTACAGTGTTTCTGTCTTAATACTTGGAGACAATACAGTATATTTGCATGCATACATTTTTATTGAAGGCTGCAGAGACAAACCCAGCGACTTAAAACCTTGAGGGCAAATCAGGCAATAGGCTGGATGAAAACACCCCCATTTCATGCACATCTAGTTTGGAGTTAGATGGCGAGTGAAAGCATGTAAGGCAGCAGGGGAGGAAGGCCAGCGGAAAATAAATCGCGTAACCGCAGATCGTTTAAATCCACGCCCCATTTCAGGAACAGCGGCCAGGGAAATTATCGTTCCTCATCTATTCAGAACCCAACTTTCACATACCTGCTTCAAACTAATGAAGTCAGCTGAGGTAGCACATTCTCACAAGCTTCTTTACTCAAGCACCTGTAAAACCCAGCCCCAAGTCTCCAGGCACCCGCTGCAGAAAGCCATCTCCATGAATTATTTCCGTTCTTCCTGGCTCTCCGCTATGTCCCGGAGTGATCCTCCCAATTCAGGAAGTTATTTCTCCAGCTGACTTTCGCATTACAGCGTGAGAGTAATCCAGGAAAAAAAAAAACTTTACAAAAAAGCAACGGAAGTCAAACAACTTCTGCTGTCCATTGTAAAACTAGGAAATAGATATTTTATGAAATGCTGTAAAAGAGAGGTTTCAACTTGTTCCAAGAAAGAAAATGACCGCATCCATGGGGAGATGAGGAAGGCTCGTATAACTTGTTTATTTCCATCTGAACACCAATCACACTTCATTTACTTCAAATTGCCCATTTCCCTTCTTTAAAAATCTGTAGTTCATTTCCAGAAGAAAGTTTTTTTTGAAGAGAGGCCATATAAACAATTATATGCCTTCTTAGAATAATTCTATCGTAGATCCATAAAAAATTTGGAACACTATAACGGTCTCTATGCTGCCTGGGCAATATGGCCAAAGTTTTATATTCAAAAACATTCTGAATTTTGGATCGAAATGATTTATATCACAGTATATTTTTCCTCATAAAAATTTCAAAAGAACAGCCTTTAAGAGGGAATACAAGAACACGTTGAGATGTAGGGTTCTGGTTCAACTGGGCAAGTGACGAATAAATCAACCACATTTAATTAATCTCACACAAGCCAAAGGCAAATGTGCACTTCTGGTCATGGCCTTTTTTCTGACCAAAACTTTTCGCACCCAAGATCCAATCTGAACCTCAAAACCACCACTAGCAGTGTTTCCCACAGACCAGGAAGCAATGTGTGGTGGCACACCGATGTTTTCAGACAGAGATGATTTTAATTTTGTTGAGCGGGGGGGTAGATATGCTTTTCATTTTGTTGAGCGGGGGGAATAGATATGCTTCTCATTTTGATGGGGGGGGATTAGGGATTGCGCACATTCCGCGTATTCTGGTGCCTTTCATATTTTTCCGTTTTTTTTTTTTTTTTCCAACGTGCGCATCCATTATCAACAGGCGGCAATTGCGCATTTACTCAGAATTAACGGGAATCCATTTGTGGCTGTCCGAATTCATTCTGTGGTGCCCCGCCACACAATGGTCTATGTGTGGGAAACCCCAACTAGCGAACGTGATAGCCAAATTCACAGTGACAAATATGCCTATCAATATACCATTAATAACAATGCAGCAACCAACCCTAAGCAAGTGTGTTGACTAAAGATGCAGTCATAAATAAAACCATTCAAAGGACATTACCCCACCTAAGAACAGCTTGCACTTGCTTGGCCCTGCCTGACTCCAAGATAGTGATTATTTCCATCCTTCCTTAACAAAATTCACAGAGGCTAAACTGCCAAGTTCAAAACATTGGAGGAACACGCATATTAGCAGTGACCGTACTTCAGTACATAATGGTAACAAATGTCTACATCATTGCATTGTTATTGTTACCGCTACTATAAAACTGCAGGTCTTTGAATTTGAATATTCTCCTCATATAGATGAAGGTTCCTTTCTATTAAATTTATTAATTACGCACAGAACCCGCAAAAGGATCTCAGGAGCAGCACATAAAGCTCCGGAGCTCGGCTAACCCTAATCAAACTAGCGATGAATTCCTTCGAATAAAACGTAGAATTTTTTTTACTTTTGCTCACCTGGACTATAAGATGATCTGGATCCCTCAAGAAGGTTGGAGAATATACAGGAGTTTGTACTTTCTAGTGTGTCGACCTGACAACTGGGCCTTCAACCAGTCATACAGGCACTTTCTCCGTTACACAACAGCACCGAGAGCAGACTGCAGAGTCAAACGAGCCATCTCAGCAGAGACCAAGACTGCAAACCACCGCGCTCTCGGGTCGGGTCAGGTGCCTGAATACAACTGCGGACACTGTGTGACTGTGGAGCGCTTGGTTATCCTTTGGGGTCATTCGAGAGCAGGGAGCCCGCCTGGGTTAAACTGCAGTCCAGTTTTTCTTTCAGTGCCCCCTCAGAGAGACCAAACCGCTTCCTTTATACACGCAAGCTTAACAGCAACCCTGTTGTTCACGGCCACTATTATCACATGCAAGGGGGCTGCAAAAATGAAAGGGTCCATTTCAGAAGGCAAATCGTGAACCCTCGCCTGCAGTGGAGTAGCCTAGGACAGCGGCCGTTTCGGGTTTGAGCTAAAGGCAGTCAGCATAAGAGCATGATACCAAAAACTTTCCTCAGACTTCCTTCAGCAGAGCAGCCACCTCCACCAGAGTGAAATGTAAATGTAACAAATCAGAAATGTTATTTGTTACAAACTTTAACTACTTAAGGTCAGAGGTCAAACAGGATGCTTGAGGACAAACAGGTTTTTACATAAATCCCCAACCAAAAAACTGGTGGAAAAATCTAGAATTTTCATAGTTTTTGGGTATGGAGAATAGCAAGGAATAAATTTGAAACCTTTCATTAATTTTCAAAGTATTTCTTTATTTGATGACATCTGGTCATGCGTGTGACATTTTGGTTCACTTCTCAGAGAATGGCCCAAAATGAACTGCACCAGCTGACTCAAAAAAGTAACTCAGGAAGAGCCTGCAGGTGAATTTCTCCAGCATATTTCCTCTATTAGCCTGAAGCAACATTACGTAAACTCTAAACGTATGGCCCAGAGGGTAGAGCAAATTATCAAGCCAACAACACTTTTGCTTTTAGCACAACTTTAAGAGAAACAGAAATACGACCGCATTCAATAAACAAGCAAAAATATTAATTCCCACCAAAAGATGTTGAATGAAATCATCTTTCAGAAGATTTGAGTAGTATAACCCCTATTACTGCTGATAAATACCACAAATATTGCTGCTACAAATGAAAATTCCATGTGTAGGAGTCTGTGCAGTGACAGATGCAAAGTTGAAAATTTACAAGGCCGAAATGTTCGCTTAATCAAATTTGTGTCAGTGTTTTAATTCACTGTCATGAATGAACAAGGATACCAGTGATCTGAACAATCCACTGGCAGGAAAACGCTTCCACTTCTTCAAATCATGAGGGAAAATAAATTTTAGAACATATGTTTGATTTCGGACCCACAACAAAACAAACCGCTTCTTTACTTCTGCATTTGATTTCCGAAGAATTTTTCTCAAATAAAGGCTACAGACCCTGCGTTTCAAGACAGGGAAGTACAAAATATTTAATTTTAATCGATATCATGTGAACATATTGCAACAAGCACATTGCCAGGGCTGCAATATGAGAATGGTTTGAATTCATTTCAGTTTTAAAAACTGTAGGCAGTAGAGAGATGTAGGCATGCAGTCCTCTCTCTGCAGGTTTGTGTGCACAGATGACGTCTGAAGGCCAATTTGAGCCTCAACGTAAATCCCATCTCAATACAGCTTATCTATGTTTATATGTATATAATTTTCCTCTCCACATTGAGAGTTTGACGTGATTTTTTTTTGTTTTTGTTTACCTAGCAAGAGCAATAACCATAGGCAACTTAGATGCCCTTACTTTCTGCATTTAACTTCACTCTGCTACCTAAAAGACATTTCTCTCACGGTTGGCTTACTGGTACAGAGACACCATTCATACACACGGTGACATCTTTACTGTAGATACAGATACGGTTGATAAAAAAAAAAATTATTTGATTTGATTTTAAAAGGAATTGTTGTCACATTATTGTAAGTCCTTAGTCTATTCGCAAAAAAAAAAATTCACCGAGTGGTACTGTATAGCTGGAAGAAAATCGACCAGTAAAAGGGCTAAAATAGTTGACATCGACTTAACACATTAATATTGGAGTCTAGACTCCCATATCACTATTGCGTTATGCAATTCGTTAATCACTTATCACATTCTTTCTCCATATCGTGTAGCCCTAATTTGAGATCATTTCACCTCGTAACTGTGCATAGACAATCTTTACTGGAATATTCTCAAAGTATGAGCATTTACAAAGATAAACAAAGTCTTGTGCAAATTAATTGGATGAAGGTGCGTGTCAATTGAATGAGCTGAATGAAGTGCAAATAGCCATGCCAAGTGATGGACGTTTTACATAACCACCTCAAAGATCACTGCATAGTACCTTTTAGCCACGTTTCATTAATTTCCTTAACTTGTATGATGCAACTAACACGACTGCATCATCAGAACAGTACTGTAACTGTGTTGGACTGGCCTGGTAATTCACCTAACCTCAATCCCACTGACAATCTCTGGTCCATCATAAAGGCTGCAGCAAAAGGACTGCACCACAGAAGCCAAAGTCATTGATGCAGTTGTCCAGTAGAAATCATGACGAAGAAATCAAGGAAACCTGCAAAAACCTGGTCAGCTCCATGCCAAAACGGGTGGAACAGCTTATCAAGAACCGTGGAGGACACATCTCGTACTGAGTGCTGAATGTAGATGTTATCAAAGTAATAAAAAGCCTAAAAACCTTTGTTGTTTGGTTTTTCCCACTCCAGCCTGCTTTATCCTACTAATTAGCACAAGACTGTTTCATGATACCATTCAAAAGGGCTCTAACGAGAGGACTTCTTGATAAAATACAGAATCAAAAGCTGACAGGGATCACTCAGTGAAAGCAGTATGGTTCTTCAGACAGGAAGGAACAGTGACAGCAACCCTGCTCTCTCACAATCGCCCAACACAAACACGACTCCATTACATGCAAGGCCTGGCTAATGCCTTTAAATGGATTTAACCCGACTGAAAGTTTTATTGTGTGTACAGCATTCGCGTGGTTCAGGGTTAATGTATTGCCTCAGATTATTACTGAGAGTGCACCATCTCTCTGATTGGAAAAAAACCCATTTCTACTCAACTTGCAAAAAAACAATCTCAATCTAGACTCTGAGACTGACAAATGATGTCCTGAAAACCAACATTAGGAAATGAGAAGCTGCAGTATATATATGCACAAGACCAGAGATAATACATGTATCATAAAAATTGCAATATAAAATAACAGCTGTATAACATGTCCTTTTAATGCACCCCTGAACTCGACTTATAGAGGATTGATTGCTGAATAGGGCAACAATAAATGAGAACAGCAATTTGCGATCATTATGGAAATATTATTATAAACAGAAATCAGCAGGCTGGCCAATTGTCCACTAAAAAAAATTACGAGACCACTTATTGGTAGTTTCGCTTAAAGACATCAACCAATAAGTGGCTAAATGTGGGAGATCAGAACGAGCGTTCTACCCAAATGGCATGTCCTGTGTGTGTGTGTGTTTGCTTTCTGATGTACACTGAACTCAGTAAGGGGGGTGGAGGGTTTCAGTGCCCGAGAATCAATCAGTCCCCCAATATGTTGATTTGATTGGGTTCATGAAATCCATGATCTGGGTCCTGGCAACTTTGGGTCCTCGATCTTGAACAGATGTGAAACAGACTTACAGGTAAATAAGACGGTGGTAAGCCCAGTGCATTTTCACCCTACAGAGAATTGTGTTTTGAGACAAACGGTCATCAAAAAATACAAAGTTTGTGGAATATCCCTGCCTGCCTATCTTTCATAGGCCTTTATATCGACTCCCGGCCTCTGCCTCGTCTTCAAATATCTCAAGACAAAACATAGAGCTGGCAATTCGATCTGAAATGCTAACTAAGCTAGGCTCGAAAAGTATCTAAAAAGAAAAAGCATAGAGGCACCACTTATGCTGTCTTGCTGCAAAAACCTAACCGGGCTAGGCCCACCAAACCTTTGAAGAAAATAAGCCTGAAGCCAGCACTTAGTCAGCATTGATGCTAAAAGCTAACGTAGCTTGGCTCAGCTCAGCCTGCTTGGAGCTACAGTTAAATTTGCTTTGATATGCCATTTAAACTAAGCAAGACTCAGCTCACTTACTAAGAAAATAAACATGGAACCATCATTTAATTCACGTAAGCCAAATAAGCTAAGCTCGGAATCACCTGTGAACTTTCTTCTCCCTCCTCTCTCATCTACAGTCCAGTGAGCATTGCCCACTGTGCCGTGAAGTATTGCTCATTTAACAAACTCAATCTGAGCAGAAGTCTGCCAGCAGATCATCATGAAGCAGTCTCTTTAATGGCCTCGTACCAGCAGCAGAAAATGTCAGAGGTCAAAGGATATAGGAGCCCCGAGGAACATCTTCTGCACTTGTGTTGCGTCCCAAAGGTCCACCAAGGTTGAAATAACCAGGGACAACTAAAGGTAGTGCAAAACAAAATGGGGGCTCGTCCAGGTAACAGCCATCCGCAAGGAGGTGAGGCAAATTCCATCTGCCGTCCCTAGATATCGTCATTCGGGTCAACATCTGGGACATTATAGGCCAGAATTTGCATAGTCAACTTAGTTTCCCTTCAGATTACATCTACAGAGAGAGGAACCAGGGCAAGATACCCAGCAAAGCTGTGGTTCTTCAGCGTAACTGAAAATTAGTGACTCAATCACACTATTAAATCTGTGCAGTTGGGTCGCACTTTCCATTAATTCTCACTTCTCGATTATACAGCATGCAAAGTGAACCACTTCCCCATTAAACAGATTCTTCCTCCTCTGAACCCCTGACTTCCCTTGTGTAAAACTCACACAAAAACAATTCCTCCTCAGAATGGGCTTTATTACCTGCCCACACAGTCGGTAACCAAACCGCCACAACAGTCATAACTGATGATGTTTGCTCTCAGCCGTAATCAAGCACTCTGCATCAGAAATTTGAATATTATACTCATAAAAACCAACAAACAAGCAAACTGGTTCATCGAGTGCGTCTGGAACAGATGGGCTCTTGAGGCGAATTTTTAACAGTGATAGCCCTCAACAAGGAACTTCACTGGGCACAGGATGAAATGTTTGGCAATAATAAAACTGCAATTGGCCACAGCATCCTTTGCAAGATGCACAAACCAGGCCTCACAGTTTCTACACGCTGAACAACAGGCAACTTGACTTGCTGCTCAACCCAATACAACCACTTTGTCACATTTATCTTCAACTTTACATCATATCTGAAGGATTGTTAAGGAGTATGTTCGTACTTCATACAGTACTTCAACAAATAATACAACTAGTCCATCATAAAATGTCTGAGGCGCCTCCTTTACTCCAGGTTTCAAAAGCTGGTATCAAACTCAATCCCAAGACCTAATATACCAGTTGATATTACTCGACTATCTTCTCAGTTCACACTCAATGTGGGCTGGAGAGGTTGCATGGCAACCTGCTGTCCAATGATGTAATCAGAAATTTAATATTTCCAATATTGAGAGTGACCCATACGATTGTTAAGCAAAATTTTGGTGCTGGTGCGAGAGAGAGATCAAGTTCTCCCAGGCATGAGAAAAAAGGACTTTGTTCCTGACAATGACACTCCGTTAATGGTGAGACATTTTAATCAAGACGAAGAAATTCTCACTTGGGCTGGAGCCTTTATTTTGTAAGCAAAAAAGGAAAGTCTCGACAAGTTGGCGGGAGGCAGAAGCCACCCAAGTTCAGAGGTACTATTAATTAGTCCTTAGTTACTTTCATAGTGTTGGGAAACAGGATTTTTGGGTATTTGCAATATGAGTTGAGCCAGATGGTTTGATCAATAGGTATTGAATGTGTATTAGGAGATAAAGAGAAGCCATCTGGTCTGACAGGACATATCACCTATTTGCTAATTCCAGCTGGGATCTCCGTTTGTCTTTGGTTCCGACAGGACACAATACGCACTAGCGCCTTTTAGTTGGAGGTTCCATATGCCCACATATGGAGCTCACTTCCGGGGGTTGGGAGTCTATTGAACCAATTAAGCTGAGTGGTTCAGGTGAGGCCCAATTGTAGAGTATCCCTTTTTATCAATGTGTGAACCCCAGGACCAATCAGCAACAACTTCTGATAACATTAAAGAAGTCATATGCAAATGCCTGTACTTTTACATGTATAAAGTTTCTTACAAAACGAATGAATTTTGAACTCTGCATCATGCTGTTGTTCCCATGGCCGGCTGTGTAATAAACTTTTTCCTGCTTTTGCTATGAACATTGGAGTCTGCTTCTTCATTGGGACAACGTTCTTGGTCCTTTATTAATTAACCAACAATAGCGAGCCCAATGTTTTCTCAACAGTCAGAATGAGTTTGCCAATAGAGGCTACAGTGTTGTTCGGTGTCATGCTGCAGTTAGACTCAACAACACACCACTAACAATGTTGGAAACAGTAAACATTTACAGATGAAGACTAAATAGTATCACTTATTTTTAAAAGAAGTTCACTGACCAAATTTTCAAATATTTTTCTGGCTGCAAGGATGAAAATTATCATTTCCAAAAATTGAAAGCAAAATGAGAGAAAACTAGAGGCACTCTTAGAGTGCAAACCTCCGCCAAGGCAGCACAATCCAAATCTTCATGAGTGGGAGCAAAGTTGAGTTATCGCGTGTCATATGATTTCAAGATGGCTGCCGTGGCAGCCATATTGTTTCACTGAGAGCGGTGAAAATCAATAGGGTCCATCCTTGATGTAATAGCAATGCACCCACAAAATTTCAGCCAAATCCGTGCCTTACTTTTTGAGTTATGTTGTTCACAAACAGACAGACAGACAGGGGCGAAAACATAACCTCCGCCCCAACTTCGTTGGCGGAGGTAATCAAGAAAGTGCAATTAGAGGTTTTCACAAGATAATACTGGAGAGTTTGGATGGACACATCACCTCAGTGTAATCAGCAAAGATGGCTACCTCAAGGTCACAAGGGGTTGGACTCGTATCCCAGAATGCACTGGGTGAGAAGGCAGGAATATACCCTGAAGAGTTTGCCAATCAATCCATCACAGGCCTGCTCTAGCTTCACTGCCTAATAAACCGCTACCCGGCTTTAGTGTCAAACAGCTGGATTAGCCAACAGCAACTACAGCCATATTTGATGGAGCTATTGAAAACTGCTGACTGACTGCCTCCTTTTACGGTGCCAGCTCTCTTTCCTCTGTTGTACATTACATTTTTCAGCCAAGGAATTTACAGTTTCACGAGGAAAAGAAAAAAAAACAATCTGGTAACAGCAGCAAAGCTTGCGAACACAATCGATGCCAGCCAGGCCGCGTCAGTGAGAACAGAGGCCAGAAGGCTGATTTATTTCACGAACATTACATAAAAAGGTAGCAACCTTTCAGCAGCTTTTAAATCAAGCTCTTCCTGTCCAAGCGTGTCCAGCTCCACAGGACACACCTGCTCCGTGTGCGTGATGACGATCAGACTCATGAGCCACCAACCAGATGACTGTGATGTCACCCCTCGACCATCTCTGGACTTGTGAAAAGCATTATGGTGCGGAGGAACCGCGTGATCTGGATGTCGCCATTTAATACAAACCAGAGCCAGAAGACGGCACCGAGCAACAACAGACCAGGAGGGGAGCATTAAGAAAGCCAATTTTGTTATTCACTGCCAGGTACGTCCGTTTCCCTCTCTGGTGAGACACTATAGAAGTCTTCAGTAGTCAGGAGGGCAAAAGAGGGTAATAGCCTTATGTACATAGTACAATGTTTACTGCAGTCCATTGTGGGATGGGATGGGGGTCTCTGAAAAGCCGACTGAACTTTAGTTCGAGTGTTCTGCCAGAGGTCAGCATACATCCCGGGACACGAAAGTTCATTTTAGGCATTTTGAGTGGGAAAATTTACCAAAAACTGCCTTTTGCAAAAGGAGATGACCATAAGTTCGTGCCTGTTTGCTGAATTGGATAAGCACTGTACAGCTGTAATGGCTTGTGCCCCAATGACAGCCATTCTATCCCGCCATGCACTGTGGTAAAACTATTTGCTTGCTGAAATATTTACAAAATATTGTCTTCATTGAATATGCAACTATGCAACACTCAGACAGTTCACATTTTCAGATAAAAAGATGCCATATCAAAGACACCATTAATGTCGGAGGTTGAACCAAGAGGCTTGTTCACCAAACTGCGTAAAATTAAGTGAAATTTCAAAAGGGTGTAGTTTCAAAACTATCCATGGACAGACCTAATACTTTTAACTTATGGAATTTTTCAATCAGAGTGTGACCAAGGGAAATTTTTCTCAAGCTGGGCGGTGTGATATGGAATGACTCATGAGACGTTAAACCAAGGTCCTGACTCACTGTGGCCAATAAAGAACCCACTGCACTCTTCGACTACGCTACGGGGTTCCCCGCTGTCCCAGCTGAATTCCCCATCTGGCTCTCACAACCAGCCACCGAATCATTCCCTGATTTAATTGGCTATGCAAATTGCCCTCTCCCACTCAACCTCAGCTAATGTGAGGTGAGCGCTCTGGTGCAAAATGGCTGCAAGGATCACCTAGGTGGGTGCAACACATTGGTGGTTGAGGCGAGATTTCATCTAATGACTGTACAGCAGTCATTTGAACCCCATCAGAAAAGTGCAATACAAGTTCTATAGTCATTGATTCATTCAATTCACTTTCGTTTGTTAATATTGGTTATTCATGTTTGTGTATGAATTTTTCTGGCACACATACTTCAGCAGCACAAGTGAAAAAAAGTAAGATCGCTACAAAAGACAACAAAACAAATAAGAAAGGAAACCTACTAAATATTCCCCCGCCAGCAGAGAGAACAGCCATAAAAGTCTGGGCTCAATGCAAACACAAAGAGAAACACAGAGAGCAGGCCAAACACAAAGCTTGTGCTGCGGTGGTCTCGCCATCACTCAAACGCTTTAACAACATTGTGACAATGTTGCGTCAGATGGACTGTACACAAACCAGGTCACAGCACAGCTGCACAACATCGCCGGGCGGACGGATTTGATCCAGACCGGGATCTCCGCACAGCGAGTATCAGCCACAGCTACACACCCCTCCCCCACTGTGACATGCTGTAGCCACACTGCTCTCTCTGGCGAGAATAATCATGCATGTGCAAGCAAGCAAATGGCAGCATTCGCACCGATACGAGAAGACAGAATTTAAACATGACTTGGGCAAGCGTGGGTTAACAATGAGAGAGTGTGGAGCATGTAAATGATCAAGTTTCTGAATATCTGTATGCACGCGAGCGCGAGTTACAGGGTATGTGTGCGTTTGCATGTTTGTGCGCATGTTGGCACATTTGGGAACACAGTAAATACGCATGTTTGCAGGCAAATGCGTCGGCACACAAACTCAATACAGGTTCGCTCTTAACTCACAGATGAGCGTGAATTCACCACAAATTAAGCTTTAACCAAATTAAAGCGGAAAATTACTGTACTGGAGGGGTGGGGGTGGGATTTGCGCTGCTTTAAAGAGATCGCAAAGATGAGTCATCACTCCACACCCTGACTACCAGAAACCTCACCTGGCATTGCCGTACCCAAAATCCAAGACACCCCTCCCCCCAAACAGTCGCTGAGCATGCCCTAAAATTAGCCTACGTAATGCTCTCCTATTTCACAGCAAGGTTCTGATTTACAAAGCCACCAGCCCGCTGAGCAGCCCTTGGTAATATCACGTGAATTGTGGGTAATTTCAAAGCCACTTTGTGGCAGCGCCCAGTCCCTTGGCCAGCCCTGCAGGTGAGCGCCAGCTAATGAAAGTAGGTCAATCCAGCCTTTCTACTGCCCCGCCAGGACAGACTAAGCTCCACCCCTCCATTACATAAACACACACAGGATATTTTTAGCCGCCATACATCTCAAATCTCAATAAGACGTGACAGTCCTTAACATAATGGCTTTACAATAGGAGATCTCGCTTGCTGTTGCAGCACAAATACAAGTTTTTCCACAGCTGGGAAATAAATATTAGTTTTGAACGTGGAGTGCCTAACTATGCCCAAGGGAATATGGAGGAATGTGGGACAATGTAATTATAATAACTCATATTAAAGAAAAATTTTATCGTCGTCGATGACAACACTAAAAGCACAGTAATACTCTCAATATTAACAGCATTATGCTATATGTCAAGGAGGGTTATGGAATCCTTTGGCGTTCAATGAATGTCAACAAAATAAATCTTCACACAGCCTTGGGACTGGTGGAGATGTAATCTCATACATTTCTGCACGGCGATAAAGCCGCTTCAACCAGGGGATGCTTTGTGCAAGAGGTAAAGTGCTTTTTTGTTTTGAAGGCAAACTGTGCACTGTAGTTCCGAGCATCAACGCCCAAATGAAGTTCAGCAAGGACAAGAGAGTGCTGACGTAATGCTATAGTAACCGGAGAGCCACTGAAAGAACAGGATGTACTGTCACTGGGCACTCACTGCATCCATGCGGGGAGAATTTGCCCTGCTGCCATGAACTTGGGAAAAAATCACATCATTCGCAATCCTTAAAAATGGCATGAACCTACCTAACAAGGGGATACGGGATTTTTGACGTCATTGGAAGCAAAAAGGTCTCCATTCAGCAATTCTATGGGGAAGTTAGGCTGACAGGAATGTAATTGTAAGCCAAAAGATGCTCGCTAAGCTAGACAATAGAGCTGGGCATCCTAGGGTTTTCTGCATTAAAAATGCACCCGGCGCACATGCATAATTCACCATCGGAGAAGACAAAAGAAACTCATTAATTAGAGAAACGAGGGAGAGATTCGAGCGCCAGTCGCCACAAAGAGTGACCGCAGCGGCCTTTTTGTGTCATTTTTGGCGCACGCCGCGAAACAAGGAGGGCTTTTTCCGCGAGTCGTCCGCTGCCCCGAGCAAGCCGGCCACAGAGTCCGTCTGCACGCACGTCACGCCGCTGCCTGCAGCAAAGCAAGCGAAGAGTTAATGTGGGGTGACTGTGCCACAGCTTTCCAACTGACGCCCTCCTCGGGTGGCGCTTCAGGAGACCCAGAGACAGAGCGCTTAATTCAGCTGGAGCCTTTGTTCAGGTCCAAAATAGGCCTGCCTAAAATACCAGTGATTTTCAGCTGGAGAGAACGGCAGAGTTTATTTAAAACCCAGTTGTCGGAGATGACATCCAAAGGAAAAGCCGCAGAAAAACTTAGGGAATGGAAGAGGCTACTAAAATATAGCCTTTCAGTGCATGAAGCCCTCCAAAATAAAGCCCACTTCGCATGCATAGTTGACCCAACAACAGGGGCCATCTTGCCTCAATCGAGGCAATTCAAATAAACAATAAACAGCCCGTAACACGGTAAAAATCAGTATCAATGAAACTAACGTAGTATACGCACAAAACAATTTAGGACCAAGGAGTTCATTTATACGCAAACATTTTTTGCACGGAAATTCAGAATGGACTGGTTTTCAGCAGTCTGTGATACATGCCATGACCTAAAAATAAAGAGGTGGAGATGAAAAGCACGAAATATAAATATTCTAAACAGTTGATCTTCACCAATGAAAACTGGCACAAAATTCACCACCCTGTCTCTCCGTACCCTCAGAGAGACAAGCAGAGGGAAAACACTGAAAAGGACGGAAAAAAATAACTACCACTTGCCAACGCATACAGTTCCTCGTTTTATGACGAGTCAGCCCAAATGTGCTAATTCTACCCCATACTCTCACCTACCAGACGTTGGCATGAGCCACATCAGATGGGGCAGGAGCCAACCAAGCCCGGGGCATCAAATGCATCCAATCCTGGAGGCGGTGGTGATTAAGTTGATCGTTTGTGACAGGGCGCGGGCAGCTCCAGTAAAGCTGCCGACAGGCTGCCGAAGCCAAGATCTATGCATCAAACTGGGAGCTGCAGCAGCCCAGTGGACCATCAAGATTGTCAGGCCCGCAAATTTATAACCACATTTAAAGAGGGAAGCAGGGCTACAACGAGTAATGTAACCTAAATGCCGCATCCCGTCCTTTACCGAGTCGAAGCAAGCAGTCGGAGTCATTTTTTGGCGCATCTCCAAACCACCAACTGGCTACACCAAGCCCCCTCTCCCTTTACAAAACAAGCTACTGACATTCATTAAATGCACCAGTCCTTTAGCATAACCTTCACACAAACAGATTCCAGAGGAGAGTGAACAGGACTGCAGCCAACAATATTATGACTAATTAAGCCCTAACCGGATGTTGCTGGCAACTTTTAAGATCACAGGAGAAATATCATTTTTAGAGGCTGATCAAAACCACCAGAAATTAACAGTAATCCGTTGCCCCCACGTGAAACTTCCTCCTCATTAAAAGTGATGGATGCAGGCCCTCACACATTCCCGCGTATACCGGAGGTTGCGAAGAAATGACAAGCTTTAAACAAACAAGCCAGGCAACTGCCGAGAAAATCCACCACATTAAAAATACACATTTTATTCAGTCAATTCGGGATTGCAAATTTAAAACCGAAAGACCTCAATCCTCAAATTATACAAAATAACATCAGCAATTCAACCAACAAATTTTTTTTGAAAATGAATTAAACTTGCTTACCAGCCAGGCTGGAGTGGGCTTAACTACTTTTATCGCACTTGAATTCCAAGAGTTTGTTTTCTCTCTTAATTTAGAGACAAGGTCACCCAGAGAGTACTGAATATGCTTTGATATCTGGATTGGATAAAGTAAAATTTAATTTTAAGATGCACTCATGCATTTTTTACATGTAGTACTCCCTGAACTTCTTTGTAGCTAGTCATAAAGAGCTCACAAGAATGGCTAAAATTGCAGGATGCCCCTGAACAAGCAGGGCTCATAAATATGGAGTTGCTAAGTCAGGAATGAAAGCAAAGAAACTGAAGAGGTAATCAGAAAGATTCCTGTCCAGACCCTTATCCTGACGCTGGCCAGTCAGCACAGAAGTTTATGGCAAATGACTTCTACCACTTCCACAGTCACTGTCAATTTCAAAAATCCTTGAACAGACTAATAGCCCAACTCAATTGAGGCAGATATTTACCAATTCTTTTCATTCCATGCCATACCTGCAAACAAAAGTATTAGTGCAAGTCAAATACATCAAAGCTTTGAGACCGGTGCTCTGCACAGCACTCGATAACAATTCTAAAAGCCATGAGAAACACTGGGCACCGCAGGGTTGGATTTTACCCTGTCACTGACACAGGATGTCAACAACAGAGGGATGGCAGATTGGTGATAGCTACTGACACATTTCATTCAGAGCACTACTGTACCTGTTGATGTTTTCTTCCAAGACCTCTGAAAGCCATACAAGACAATAATAAGCGTGCGATGATGGATGGGCGCACCCTGTTCACTTTGATGAGATTGTGATGCCCCCATTCAGTTCCCTTTTGCAAGATGCTGGAGTTCAATCCAATTGCTTACATTTTAAGTCTTCCTTTCCTTCTATCTGCCTCACCCAGATATTGATCGAAATCTGTCATTGTAAAGCAGATTCGAATCTGGTAAATGGGCAATTCCACAGTAACACGTGAGACATTCAGAGGGATTTTTCCAGAGGATTATGGCCTGCTGAGAATATGTACTGGATGCTAGGGAGGAATCCAACCTTTCATTATTAACTTTCATAATTATTTTTCACTATAAATCTACAGAATTTGCCAGTAGGGGTGGATGTTGTGGAGAGAGGACATTAAAAAGGGTGATAACTCATGCTATATTTGCCCGAACACACATTTTGCGTGTCGTCACTTTGACCCAAAAACTCTGTGAAGTTATATGTAATAATTATTTTATCCCCCCAATAAACTGAAGATAAGTGTTACATCTACAAATAACCAGAGTTATCTCAGGGAAATTTTTTTTTGTTTTGTCTCTGCACCCTAAGAAGTGAGCTGTAACACGTGTGACATGTGGTAATTTGCGTGACACTCTCTGAATTGCAAAACAAGAAAAGATGAAAAGGCTATTTTCTAATGAATATATGAACTTTTTCAATAATGTAGGCCTAACTTGAAAATTAACACTTCTACATGTTGTGGAGAGGACTTTTAAAAAGGTTGGTGATGCATGTACAGTTTCCTGGACACATGTTTTGTGCATCTTCACTTTGGCCCCCAAACTCTAAAGTTATGTGGAAAAATTCTTCTATCCCATAATAAAACTGTAGATAAGTGCTACATCTACAAATAAACATCTGGAGTCATTTCAGGGAAAAAGATTTTTGTTTTGTTCCAGCATCCCAAAAAGTGAGAAGTTACACGTGTGACGTGGTAACGAGTGTGACATTCTCTGAATTGCGAAACAAGAAAAGATGAAAGGCTACTTTTTAATGATTATGAACTACAACCCCTTTTCCAGAAAAGTTGGTACAGTGTGTAAAATGAAAATAAAAACAAAATGCAATAATTTGAAAATCATTTAAATCCTACATTTAATTGAAAATCGCGCAAAGACAACATATAAAAATGTTGAAACTGAGAAATTTTTATTGTTTTTTGAAAAACATCCACTGATGTTGTATTTTAATAATGTAACCTAGTGAAAGCCATTTAACTGGATGACGTAATCCAGTTCCATGGCATCACCTCATAAACATGATGTGTCACACATGTTACGATGTTTAATTAGAAAAGGGTCAATAAACTTAAATATTTATTACATATCTGAGGTACAATCATGGTACTGACAGAGAATATCAAGTGGCAAAGTAAATCATCAAGCGAAACTTTTGGGAAAAAAAAAACTTCATTAAAAATGGTAACACGTGTGACATAGATGGTAGTCGTCACATGTAAAGGGTTAATATGAAGGGAGGTTGTTATGATTACTGCTGAATGTTATCTGATTTTGAAGGTAACAATTAAAAGGATCCATACAAGCCAAATAAAACATCAAAGCCCATAAAAAAATCTCTAACCTCCAGCAGTGTAATTATAGATAAATAAATAAACTGCAATTTTTTTAAAGAATTTATCGTCTATAATTAACCTCTGATTTCTGGGGCAGTCGGTCAAAATATGTACAATTACTCACTGAAACATAAAACTTTAGGTTATTATCTTTAGAAATAAGTATAAGGTCCAGGTCACGCAGTAACGGAGTTACAAAATTGGTGTATTTTTTATCATACCTCCAAAACTAAGTGAGATAGAGCTACAATTTAAATGGCTTTGTGTAGGTCTTCCCTAGTACTTCAAACACAAAATAGCCCATTTTGTGCATTTGATTTATTTTGGGTGAAAACGGCAAAAACTGGTCGGTAACGGAGTTACAAATTTGTAACTCCGTACCGACAGTTTTTGCCGCTTTTCACCAAGATAAATCAAATTACCAAAATGAGCTATTTTGTTTTTTAAGTAGGGGAAGACCTACACAAAGCCATTTAAATTGTAGCTCTAGCTTACTTCATTTTGGAGCTATGATACAAAATACACCAATTCTGTAACTCCGTTACCGCGTGACCTGGCCCATAAGATATGTTCAAAATTCACATTTCCAATTTTGACCCTGAGGTTGATGTTCTCATGGAATTGCCCAAATTACTTAGGAGCTCATCCACCATTTGTTAAAAAAATGACATCAGAAGCAGAGAGGATGTTTCATTTCTCTAACCAACGTTTCTCAGGCCCTTACTCCTCAGTTTTTAGTACTTTTCATTCTCCTTTATTACTGCTCTTTCGCGATGGCCAAAGGTGAAAGAAACAGTTGAAACTGTGAAAAATACCCAATTGAAATCCGCTCATGGTCCCACATTTAGATGACACATGTACCGTTATTACAGCCAAGTGACAGGACCGAAAAACCCATACAAAGCATGTCACAGGCAGATGAAACACCGTAGCTTCGGTTATCCGGCACGTACCATCGCAAATGTGGTGCGACTTAACAAATATAAAAATCGATGCAACTCACAGCCAAGCAGGAAATGGCACAAGCTTGTAAAAGGAACTGCCGGCCCAAAAAGGAGAAAAGAAGTGAGGCCCGGTCAGACTCTGGACACATAATAGGCCCACTTAATCACAAGGAAAATCAGTTAAGTAAGTAAAACATGAGGCACAAGATTTAAATGACGATGTGCGCACATGGAAATATCCTGTCAGAAACTACTAGAAGGGAGAGCAAGATGACCTCAGTTTAACCATTTTATAAAACTGCAAGGGTACACACTGCAGGATACTTTCTGGATCTTAAAAAAGGTAACTGCCTTCTTCACTATGAGATCAATGTTTCCAAACTGAGGGTTCCACCCTTTTTTCTGGGTAAAAAAGTAGGATTCGACTTCAGCAATTCTCTGTTCCCGGTATAACAGAATGGAATCATGTGATTCTCTGAGAGAATTCCAAAAACAGCTGCCGCAGTCTTGTGCGCGTTGAGGCCTTCCCAACACGTGTTTTCAGTTTGCGCCAGCCGCTTTCCGAAGCCCTTAAACAGAATCACAGATAGGTGATTCACAACATGGACTCTTCTTCATTACACTGAGTGGAAATCAAAGGGACCTAAACCATAAACAGGACAAACAAACCTCATTACCAAACAGCAGCACAAACGCCTTCTGGTCACCTTGCCTATGGCATTCCCTAGTCTTAGATTTTTATAAGGCAAATGAAGTGATGACTAAAGGGTCATTCCATGTCAAATCATCAGATTTTCAAAACATCTGTCACCAGGTAGTCATAGATTGCTTCCATATTTTCACATTAGATAAATATGTATTAGTGATGAACAAATCCGAAATTTCAGCTCATTCAGACCAAAAATGAATTTTTGGTGAAATGTTTTCTTCTTGTATTTAACATGGCATAACTTTTTTATTATTACACCTATAGCTTTGAAACTTTGCATCTAAGCTAATGTTATTCTGCTTAATCAGAAAATCCAGCCCAGTTTACTTTATCTTTCTTGGTTGTGGAGCTATGAGGACACTAAAAGTGCCTTTTGTTCAGGCAGTTCCATGTTTAGGTCCCCAAAGCACCCCCAATATAAACCCTAGCATAGGCTCTCTGGAATTTTTTCCATTCATTTGTGTCTGCTGAATATAAATCAGGCTGAATTCACCATGAATTCATCACCAACTGCAGTCAGTACCTTGCCAAATGTGGAAAAAAAGCTTAAATGCCACCTGTTCAACCCCCGTATCTCCAGGGGCACACCTTGGATTTTCTTCTATTTTTTTGACTGATTCCTCTATTATAGTAGAAAGATCACTCCAAAAATTGTTTATGTGATTTGACCAATATAAATTTTGCAGGTGTCTGAACAGGGGTGGGGTAATCTCAAGGATTGTGTGGCACTTTCAGCTTCGTACACATTTAACTATGCAACATTTTAAGTGTTTTCAATCATTAGTCAATCACATCCTAAATTGTACCAATTCCTGTATTATAGTAGACATAACAAAACAAAAATTGTTGATGTGACTTGAACAACATACATTTCAGAACTGTCTAACAGGGGTCAGGCAATTTTTGAGAAACACTTTTCTTTACATCAACAAAATTTACTGACGCTAATTCTTGTAAACTGACTGTCAAATTAAAACTTAGTTTTCCATGCTGTGTTAACAGTGTTATTGCTTCCTAAATGCAGCAAAGAGCACAACAATGTTGTCTGTCCCAGTTTTGTCCAACTTATACTGCCGGGCTTTGCGTCCAGTGACATACGGAGTTGGAACAGTTCGGAGAATGTTATTGAATGGCACCCAGCATTTTTCAGAAGAAGTCCATGTTAATGCTTGTGTCCTCTTGTTTCGCTTCATGAAAGACAATAGCAATAATCAGAAATTATTGATCAATAACTGGTTGGTTTCTCCCTGCCAACATGATCTACAAACCTGCATATACTGACCTTTCTGTGAATGTGTCATGCATTGATGAATTGAGAACTTACAATAATTGTGATTCAATAATCATTAACATTGTGTAAGAAGCTGAAAATGCAAAGCGATTCTTGAGATTACCCCACCCCTGTTCAGACACCTGCAAAATTTATATTGGTCAAAACACATAAACAATTTTTGGAGTGGTCTCTCTACTATAATAGAGGAATCAGTCAAAAAAATAGAAGAAAATCCAAGGTGTGCACCTGGAGATACGGGGGCTTGAACAGGTGGCATTTTAGCTTTTTTTCACATTTGGCAAGGTAGTGACTGCAGTTGGTGATGAATTCATGGTGAATTCAGCCTGATTCATATTCAGCAGACACAAATGAATGGAAAAATTGCCAGAGAGCCTATGCTAGGGTTTATATTGGAGGTGCTTTGGGGACCTAAACATGGAACTGCCTGAACAAAAGGCACTTTTGGCGTTCTCATAGCTCCACAACCAAGAAAGATAAAGTAAATTGGACTGGATTTTCTGATTAAGCAGTATAACATTAGCTCAGATGCAAAGTTTCAAAGCTATAGGTGTAATAATAAAAAAGTTATACCATGTTAAATACAAGAAAAATGTCAATAGACAAAAAAAACTGACGGACAGTACCCTTAGAAAATAATTCACCAAAAATTCATTTTTGGTCCGAATGAGCTGAAATTTCGGACTTAACAGTGATATATATTTATGCAGCTGTATACAAAAAATTTGCAAAATTGAGAAGGTGGTGGTGAGACCCATCTGATGATCTGATATGGAATGATCCTAAATGAAAGATACTTTCATCACAGTATGCAGCCAATACGCGTGCAATTTTACAAGGTTAGTCATTCTGAAGAGGGAGAATAAGACAGGGAAACGTGACAGTGAACTGTAAGTGCGCCGATGAATAAACATGATGTGAGAGAAACTAGGTCACCATCGCCATGGTAATTTACATCTCAGCGCTTTTGCAGCGACTCACAAATTAATGATAGGTGGGCCTGTAATTGCAAACTCTTGTACGGAGGAAATAGCAATTACACAATGACGACGTGGAGTGGCCGCATTAGGTATCAATGTCATTTCATCAAACGTCCCGCAAAAAAGACAAAACGAAAGGCTAGTGATGATTATTCTCTGGAAAGGTAAGAGGCTAATTTCAACAATAAGGCATCAGATCCAGGTTAAGCAGTGACATTTCAGCTAAGATTTTTATGCACAGGGGAGCAAACACTAGACATTAAACCCAGAGGAAGTGCATGATTTCAGAAACCAAACCCAGGCCTGTCGAGAAGTCTGTACATTTCAAGCCAACTGCTTTGTCTCACAGGTTCTTATATCGAAAGAAAATAGATTTAAAAGGGCATAGTGACATTGTTTTTTTACCTCCCCAGTACAGACAAGAAACAAGACAACAAAATATCATCCCAGAGGAAAGTGCATTGTTTTTCAAGAAAGTGCTGCAAATGATGATATGCACATGATAGTGTTGAACATTATCTACATGAATTCAAGCCAGGATTGCTCATGAGACCAGAACCCTGGTGTGCATATTGTCCTCTCGTCCAAACTAAACTTGACACCATGATTGCCTTTGTATAAATACCCACATTTAAAAGAGACAAAACATTGCAAGGACAATGCTGCCAGCTTCACTTTTCAGTCTGGATAACCACAAGCCCACGGTAACGAGTTTTCCAATTATGGATGGTCCATAGCCAAAAATGCAACCGCTGAGAAGAAACAAATTCAATGACCAGGCAGACAGCCATCTTATTTTCAGAGTCAAAACATTAAGAGCTTTCCTGCATTAAGCATTCAAGTGATGCTCCTCATTGTATGGTTATTGTGTCAATATTTCTTATTCCATTCATAACTAGACATTCTGGTCGCCTGCAAGTGTAGCCCCCGAAAGCCCGCTTCCCGAGCCTGTACTGCGTCCACAAGGAAATCTCTATGTTTCAGCACAAATTTGCGCATTATTCGCCATGGCAACCAAAATCGATAGGTGTCATAACTTAAGCATAACACGTCCATACCAAATATGAAAGTAATCAGTCAAATATTACAGCCTGTACAGCGTCCACCAGGAAGTGTCTACAGACTCGGACGCGGCAGCAGCGGTGGAGACGACATGCATGAATCCACAGTAACCAGCTAGCCACCCAACTTCATCCGGGGGCTACAATAACAAGTACAGTACATTTCACAACATTTTTCAAACCTAACAAAATTACTATCATCACAATGTAACTGAAGGTCTAACAGAGTTATAAAATTAAATTTTTAAGTCTGGCCAATGTAGCCTAAAATGCATGCAATGATATTTTGAATTTTTGTGACAACAGTATATAACAAGTATATGAAGCATAATGAATCAGTTTTGAATGCATCCTCAACCAATCAGCACCTACACAAGATCTGTTCTGTTAAATGAGGTATGCTTTGTTAGAATTGAAGAGAAAACCTACAGAATGTCATCTATAGGAATGCGAGTGGCCAACATTGATCTCATTCTCTGCCTTCTACAAAACCACCACACTACCACAGACAGCTGCCAGAGAAAACAGTATATTTATCCAGCACAGTAGAATCCAATGTAAAGTTGCTATCTACGAATTCAGGGATATTAAGATTGGTTGCCTTTACAGATCCTTCAGTGAACCGGATTCAACAATGCACATTGTTCCTTTGATCAAATAAGTAACTGATCTTGTTATTTTGCCATCTTATCTTAGCAGAGGCCAATAGACAGCAAGCTTAAACAGTGTATCCGTTCCCTTTGATAAATTTGAGTAAAAGTCCAGTTAGCAGGTTATGCACTGTCTGCAGGAAAACTAAGGTAATCTACGTTCTTGAATCACAGTGGTACCATTAAATACTAGGGTTCCAACACCTCATACATAACGAACTCAATGGCCTGTATCTCAGGCATGAAGGGACTACGATTCCAAGAAATGTTCTATGAACAAAATACAAGCACAGAGCCCATAACAGTTTCATAGCGTCTGTTTAATCGAGCACAACAACTGTGTATTCTCAAAACAGCTAACCTTAAGATATTTCGAAAGGGGCGCTCGTTTCTGAGGGTTAATTAATTGTATTTTCACAAAGTTTTAGCGCCCTCAGGGACTGTGTGGGTAGATGCAAAGTGCCAGAACATAGGGATTTAAAAAATGCTAATCTATTCCGGCAATCAGGAAGAGCACCTCATCCGGAGCAGGTCAGATTTGTGTGCTGCCCTTAAATTAACTGACCACAGGAAACGAATTAACTATCGGAAATTAATAAAGGGAGGTTTGTGACCTGGGTGTTCCCAACAAATTTTTACTGAACACTAGGCACAACATCTGAAACTGCAGGAGGGGAGCATGAAGGTCACCTACTTTCAGCTGCCCGCTGCAGTCACTTCTACCCTGATGGAGCCACTGTACCGTGAGCAAGGTTCGTGTTTGTATGCCGGCAGAAGTACAAATGACTCCCAAAATTAAAAAGGGCTAAAAGAAGATGAAGTCAACACCTAGTATATGGTTGGATTGTGTATGCTTGTTGTGCTACACTGTGGCCAAGTTGTAACATAATTTATCAGAGATGATGTCTAGTGTATGCAATTTGAGTTCCTGGATAAAAAAAAAAAATGTTCCAAGCGTCCAATAGATTTGGAATGAGCGGCAGTTAACGAGTGGAACTGTTGTAAAAGCCTCTCAGAGGACATATTTGAGGACTGTCCACACCTCACTGTAAAACCGCCTTGATGACTGTTGGCAGTTATGCATTTTGAAAGTGCAATGGCCAATGAGGAAACTCCAACTCCGGTGTTACCTCATCACTCACTTAGTCACTCAGTCCCAGACTTTCCAATTTATCGGGCTGGCCCCACTTTGCCGTGGTTGACCCAAAAAAGGGCCCAAAAAGCCACACCACTTGTCGCTTGGCACCCTTTGAGTAAACAACCCTAACCCCTATCCATGGGAAAAATAATGTATTCGTACCTTATTTGCTTCCAAAAGGTATTAATTAATGCCCAAAGAAGATTATAGTAAGTTCCACTCAGAGCACATTACAGATATGTGGAATACAGCTAAGCATCTCTACCACATCTTGAGTGTGCCAGTGAAGACAACAGCGCATCCATAAAACATAGTAACTCTTCCCTAAGAATAAGTGGAGAGCAACTCTGTAGCCAACACTGGAGGGCAAGTCTATGTGGACCTGTGTGGTCTATGTGTAACTTCACAGCAAGGGGGTTGTGTGTATGAATCCCCGCTGGAGTCTTCCCGTGAAGAGTTTGCATGTTCTAACCTTGTCCACCTCGGATTCTTCCCTCAGTCCAAAGCCATGTTAGGGTACTGGCTGCTCAAACAACAATGGACCAGGAATAAGTGGATAATGGATGGATTAATGAAAGTACAACTGCAGGATACAGAGACCAAGAGGGCCCCAGAGGCATGAATACTCTCTTCCACCCACATAAAAGGACTGCTTAAGCAAGCCAAAACTGCAGAAAATGTACAGGGCTGTTCGGTGCATGAGCTACAGTTACCAGAGTACAGGCCAACAAGGCTCCAGAAGCCTGCAGAAGGCTGAACTTGCATGATGGAAGAAACAAAAATGGGTTTGCGTGAAAGGTTGCAAGTTTGACTTCCAGGAAGGACACCTGTAGCCTTTGTAACCCCGAGCAACACCTTAACGATCAGCATTGCTTCGTAAAAATCACACAGAATGCCATGCAAAGTACGCTGTAAAAGGATGTAAGAATATTGGCATTATGTCCCTAATGTAATGAATGAGAAGCACTCCTGGAATACAACGCAAATACACAGAATCACCTGCACAGTCAATGAGCAGCACGACTTTCGTTTGACCTTTAGAGGAAGAGGATGCTTGCGACAATCGCTTGGCTGTTGATTTGAATGCTCGGCTAAGCAAGAGAAGGGCTCGAGGACATAGACTGGACGAGCAGGGGGTGATGTGTCAGTATAAATGATATCCTGCAAACAAGTATGTGCCGCGATATGAATCTCGCTACACTGACCATGTCGGTAGAGTTTAGAAGTATCTAGTAGAGTATCTGTGAATTAGTGCTCTATAAATAAAGTTTACTTACTTACTAGTATATATAAGGGATCACGTAGCTTGAAAACAAAGCTGGACATTAAGGAGGGGCCACTCAGGGGTGCGTTTCCCAAAAGCGTAGTTGCTAACAAAGTTAGCGACTTCCATAGTTCGTCCATTCACAGTCAATGGGCCCAACTATGTAGGTTAGCAACTGTGAATTTGGGAAACGCACCCCAGGTCAGTTGATTCATTTGCCACTTGCTCAATCAAGATGATACCCTCATTCTATTTGAATGCACATGCTCCTTTTAATGCATGTTTTTTGGTGTTGTTGATGTTGTTGAAATTAGCAGAAAAAGTATACACGATGATATGTTCATAACCCAAAATTCCAAATAGACTGAAATTAAGTCCAGGCCCTATCACCTACACCAGACTGGCCATGAAAACAAACAACCACCAACTAGAATGCAACAGCAGTCCTGATACTAAAAAGAAGATCGTCTTTTCACAGCGCTCTGAAGAACACAAATGACTTTGATGGAAAATGACACGCCTCTCCATTCATTTTAATTAATATGTGATGTGTTAAGTGCATTGTGTCTGCCAACCAGCGGCTTTCTAATCAACTACCCTTTTCATAAAGCTGTGAGCCATGCAATCCTGCAGCATTCTGATATGACACTTGTTTTTATGGCAGGAGCCTTCAAAATAATAAAAGAGCACTTCTATCTAATGTTCACAAGAATTCTACACTCTTCTTGCCAATGCTCTGCACATTTCCTGAAATTGCCTAGGCAACCGTTGACCCACTCAGGTGACCAACTTGGCGGTACATGATATTTGATGACCTGACAAAATAATGACAAAAGGCAGGACATTTCAAAGCGACTGCGACAAGATATGCTTGAAGCTTACAAGAGCATGCATCCCCTTCCACTTACAGAAGTTTATAAAACTGCTAACACTGTTTTTGTTAATCATTTCGCTAACCAGTGAGTCCAGTTAAGTGAACTCATTCCACAACTTAGAAAGGTTATATCACGTATTAGGGGACAAATAAATTATTTGCATTTCCATCGCTGCCAAAAGAACAGAATGCACAAAACTGATATTGTTCACGACACGAAAACGATTCCAACTCCCTGAAAATGTTCAAGCTAACAATTAGCCATCTAACATAACCTACAGCACGCATAAATTGACCTTGCGGAGATATTTGATAAAACCCATCACACAGTGTATCCGAATTAAGGGATTTCCCAGAGTATTTGAATATGCAACGACCCCTTGTTATCCTCCGTATAGGATGGAGCAATGATGAATGTTAACTACAGAACCGTCACCCCTGGCACACCGCCAAAAAGATAAGCTTAGCCTACCTGTCGCATACGCTCAGGATAAAAATAACTGTGATGCGTGCAAAGAACACCCCGGGGCTTTGTTAACGGTGTGTATTCTCATAACCGTATAACAGATTACCGGATTACCAATCTAGCCATTGCTCATTCGAGTATAATAATACATTCGCCCAAACAACAAGGTCCTGCGCCGCGCATGCAATCGATACAAGGTGTTGTTATACATACACAAGCGCAGGGCACAAAACAAACACCCGATGCGGATCTTTAAATAGAAACTGCATATTAATGTGCAACAACAGACGTGTGGCCTATGATTCATACGGTTTCATGGACTACTGCCACAATGATTCACAGTGGAGCAGCTGGCTAACGTTGCCGCCTTAAAGCTGCTTTCACACCGGACGCAAAACGAATTTTTCGCAAGACAAATTACATTCATATATAGGTTTCGCGTGTATTCGCGTCTTTGCAATGACTTTGAATGTAATCTGTCGTGCGAAAAATTCGTTTCGCGTCCAGTGTGAAAGCGGCTTTATGGGTTAGCATTCAGTTGTTAGAGTTGCAGTACAATCCTCATCATCCCAGGTCAATATATGAGTCGGGCCTTACCTCTTCCAGGACATTGACGGTGTTCCGACAGTTCTGCAGCCGCGTGGTAAAGCTGGACGTGGTGGGAGAGTTGTAATCCTCCGTGGTCACCGAAAGAAACTCGGACACAGAGATCTGATCCGGCATTCTTCCGCACGCGATCGCCCCAGAAAAAAAGGATGGAGAATTTTTCAGGAATCCTGAACCATTAAAAACAACTTGGAAAGTAGATTTCCTTATGCGTTCCTTTAAAAAGGAGTGGAAACTAATGGATATATAGCACGCGCGATTGTTTAATATACAATAGGTACAATTGATTTGATTCCCGAAAAGACTTTCCCCTTCAGCATCTGCTGTCCCCCGGATGATGGGGACGGTTGTTACACAATTTCACTCTCCGCTCTTCTTTAACGCGGCTGCTGCAGATAATTTGCCCAGTGAAAAAACAACGGTTCAGTCTTGTCCTTCGCTCCACCGACACGCGTAGTAGGATGGGGTTACAAATGTCCTCATTCCGTTTTCCGGTGTTCTAATATTCTACGGCCGTCCTCACCCCAATATTCTAATCAAACATAACGCAAATAGTAGCAATCGTTAGTTTCAGACTGAGAGCTAACGGCAATCTTTTTTTCTCGAATTCCCTCCTCAGTATTCCTCCAGTAGGCAGCGGTATCTGCTTTCTGATACGAGCACGCAAACTCGCTCTCTCACCACCGCCAATCACGGGAATAAACAAGGAAGAACTCTGCGCATGCTTCGAAGCACAAACAATACCGCCAGGACCGCCCATTCTCATATAAAACGCATCAATGCTGAAGCAGGTGCGGTAACGTTATATGGAACTCTTCGGCATTGTGGTCCAGCCGGGACCAGAAAGATAATTGAGAGAACACTTCGCCTACTTCTGCTAGGCCACCAAGTGTAAGTTGCACGTGCGCTGCTCTTCCTCATATAGAGGGAATTTCACCGAGGCTGATCTTCAATGTCGGACAACTTGGTCTGAAATTATTATAATACCATAAACCGGGACAGCTCCCAGGTTGGCTGCAGAAGATGATTCCATTGTCCTATGTGTCCATTCCCAACTAATTTTTTTTTTTTTCGTTTTTACTTGCAAGTCTGAGACCTCCCTTTCCGTTGAGGGGGGACTAAGGAAATTAATCGTACAAAATAAACGCGGGTGTTAAAACTACGAGCCCGAATTTTTCCGCAAAGCTCCCGCCCCCACAGGCGAGTCGAGCTGCATGATTACACCCCCGTGTTTACGAATAGCTTGCGCCCTTAGATTAGTAAAATCTTATGTTGCCTTCTTATGCGCAATAAATTGATGTAGCCCTTCTTCTGAATAAAATCCGGCCTGTGTCAAGTCATTGTTCAAGCGTTACTTTCAGATGTGTACCGTAGGGGCGAGAAGGTTCAGTTCTTCATATGTGATGGCAGTGGGCAAATCCAAACGAGGCAACATGGCCACTATCACATATTCCAAAAATAAAATCTTGAGCTAAATAGCTAGTTTGCTACTTATTTTCTGCACGTAACCACGGAAAGCATTTGCTGAGTATGAATCGACAGTCTGGCTAAGTTTTGTTTCAGTCCCAAGTTGCCAATCAGAAGTGAAACATTCCTGATGAATGTAACGGGTTACAGAGTTAACTTCACATGCAAAGCGACATAGCACACACCACGTGTTTCCACATCTGTAGAATGACGTAGCTAACTTCATTCACCAGTTATTCTACCGACTCAATCAGTAAATACGCCTTGCAACGTTGCAACTGCGCGCCCTACAGGCAGTAATGTTGTAACACATGTAATTCCGATAGAAAAGCTCCAGATTCTTGGCAACTAGTCTAAAATGGAAACGCACACTCAAGTTTCATATTATATAAATGAATAGGCTACAGCATACATATTTAAAACTATTCATAGCGTTATTATTTCTTCTCGGCTTGCTCTTAAGACAAATTAAAACACGTTGTATAAATTGCGGTTGGGTCGTACTGAATGGAATTATTAAATGTTTTGTTAATTGTACAGACTATGCCTTGCATGGCACGAATTAGAACTGAGCCACTGCAAGAAAGCCAGTAAATCAAACAAGATGAAGGGCTTACCGGCTCCACAGGGAATCTCTTGAAGAAAAACTTGATAAGCGGGAGGCTGAAGATCTCATGACTTTATGGTCACCTTGGTAAAGTATCCTAAATTAAATAAACACAAATCGTGAGAACTAAGGACAAGCTTGCTAATTATTGCTGCTAAAATGGAATACATTAACCAACGTTTTATCAAGAATATTGGGTTTCTGACATTGTTCAACTTAGTTCAGACGTTGTACCAGCAAACTGGTGAAGAGAAAGCAAATAAGTCGATAAATAGAAACATACTGGGCATAAAACATATTTTAGGTATAAAATATCCTAATTATTGAACAACATGCCAGAGCAATTCGATCAGAGTCTGAGATAGGCTATGGCATCCTCCTCATGAATAACGGTTTCTTGCTGTGGCTTCAGAACATTCGATCAGACCAACATGATTTGATTCAACACAAACCGATAAATTCAAAGGACTCGTGAAACGATATCACGCACATCAAATTAAACTACATAGATAATAGTTATACCAGTGGACGGTGGTTTGATCGAAAATACATATTATTTTAACAGCGAAATAAACGCCACGCCTAATTTACTACTCAGGAACTTACCGCGACTGCTGCAATTTCAACCGCAACCCGCACTTTGTGCAGTAAATTTAAATCCCGTGGTTTGTTGAAGGAATGTAAAATATATCCAAATGGAACCATAGTCAGTTCATGTTTAATGTGTCCGCTAATCCAGCAACAGCAGATGGGGGAAATATTCATTCGATGCAAATAGTTTTAGGGAAAAGGGCACAGTGATTTCTGGCCATATGGGTCCCGCGATAGATCAGCAGCCCAGTACGGACAGGAAGGGAAAAAAACTACCATGCGAGCAGGAGAGGGAAGAGTCCCTTACAATGGACAGGATCTGGGGGGCTAACAGAACAGGAACTGAGGAAACCCAAAACTGCTCTAACAGGAAATCTGGGATATGGGTAAATACGAGTCGCTCGCAGAACTACGTGTCTTCTTCCCCCGTCCATTTTTCCTGGAATGTGCTCATGCTTCATTGGCTCAAGGAGATAGTAAAAATAAATATTAGTCCGTTACAATATCTTGGTATGTAAACATGCTACTCCAGTGGGGTTTGAAAAGCCGTCACGAACTAAATGAATTAGTGTGACCCTGCTCTTTGGGGGGAGGACGAAATATGATATCGCAACTCCTGTGTCAAACTTTTGTTTGAATTTATGTGGCTTCTGCCTTTCATGAAGTCGACAAATTCTTTAATTCGTAAAACCCTAATTCATGCCCCTGACCTCTGCAGAATGGAAAAGCTTGAGGTTCAACATCGCTGTCTGCTGCCAACTTGCATCCTTTGTGTAGAGGACAATGAATCAGATTTGAGAAATTATGATTCAGTTCTGTTTGTCGGCTAAAACAATTTACAAAGAGGTGTTTCTTACCAAATTTCTCTCAAGTCACCCAAATACTGTGAATAGTGTAAGCGCTGGACTCAAGTCTTTGTCGAGCCCTGAGGTTTTCTTCTCTATCTTTTATGATCCAGACCAGGAATCGAGTGTTGAGGCAGAAAATACTCCAGTAGTAGGATTTATTGATTTTAATCTTGTAACAGTGGGATGGAGCCCGGAAGAGGACACAGTTCAGTTCAGATGTATTGGGTGAAGCCATGTTGGCATTGCCAATCTCTGGCCAGTGGCTTACTAAGTTGATTGCCAGGTGGGGTGCACACTTCACCTGAGCTCAACCGTCCAAAGGCAGGAAGGAGTTGCTCAGGAGGAACGCAGTTCCAATCGGGACCTTGTTCCTAGTAAACTGGACTGAGGAAAAAGACTGGGACAGGATTAACAAGCACATAGTCCCAATCCTGGAATCTGAAAAGGCCTTGAGAGCTCATTTTGATGAACTACACAAGGAAGGATTTTTCCATAAATTACTATAATTAAAGGTTATGTTTTACTTTCAAAAGACAAAGGATTTTACAAGTAAATACTACTGCTGCTGAGTACACATAACAAATAATTATCCAGCTCTTTGCCACTCGAAGGGTGGAATGTATATATTACAAGTTACAGATATAAGGGGTGTGAACTATGAAAGAAGGCACAGCGAGGGATAAGGAACAGAGTCGGACAATCCAGCTCCAGAAAGTAAAAGTCCTTCCCAGTATTTTGTTCAATCCGCCTGGACCTAATAATTGCAGCAACCCTTCAGCCCAGAGTTTGAACTAATTAAGGAAATCAGCTGCCTGAGCTCATGGCTGGAGGTAAAAGACGGCCAGACTTTTACTTTCTGACCCCTGGAATGTCCGCCTTTGATAAAGAAGCATACAAGATGCAAACCAATCATAGGTGACGTTACTTCTAATAGACTCACAAGTTGCAAAATGGGAGGACACACAGATGGCATTTGGCTCTCACACAAGGGTTGAGACTGTGTGGATCATTAATCACTCCAGTGTAGATCCCGAAAGCTAGTCCATATGAGGGTTATGATGTTCAAGCCAGAGCCTTCCCGACACCATTGAATCATGCGGTGACTCCATGATGAGAAATGCCAAATTTTTGTTGTACAGTAGTTACCGAAGGTCAGCATGGGCACCAGCTGAGTTGCCTCAGTGACGTCAGGAAGGGCCATCCCTGTGAGACCCTGGGATAGGAGGGGTGCTGCCCATGGTACAGCCTCAGGCAACCATTAATAATGAAGTTGATGAAAGCCTGGGTGGTTATAGGGCTACCCTGCCAGGTCAGGCAAACACGAAGGAGCGGATGAGATAGCAGCGCCAGACAGCACCTCTCTTTCAGATGTTGCTCACGTCTGTTGAACAGGGAATTCCGCAATGGCATGAGTAGCATTTCTGCAGTTCAGGCATAGATTTAACCTTATCTGGTGCAGCCATTCTTCAGGGGGGCAGCTTGTAAAGCAGAGCCAGATCGATAGCCATTAGTACCGGGGGAGCAAGGTGGGAATAAACTCCGGATTGAGCATCCCGAGATGCAGGCAGGGAAGGTGCTTTTAACCTCACCCACCGGTCCAACCAGTGCAGCTGGACATCAATTCGAAGTGCCAAGTCCATGAGCTGGTCCTGATCAGGGGAAGGACGCAGGTGGTTAACTTGTCCTGAACCCGTTCTACCGAGTCAAACAAGTTGGTGTTATACATTGCGCGGCAACCCCAGTGCATAGAGACTGCCAGAGCGCGGAAGTCGATGGAATATTCCAACACCAACAGGTTAACTTGACGCAGCTGGAGAAGATTTCGAGCAGCAGCATGGCTGGAGCAAGACCAGTCAACACCTTCTTCGTTTCCTCAGCGAAAGCGGCAAACAATGAACATGCAGGATCCCCTGCCTCTCGACAGGCAGCAGCCCTGTCCTGGTATATTCAGAGGTGAGTGATGACAAATGCAACTCTGGAACGCTCAGTGCGGAATGATGGTGGGTTTCGCATGAAGACCATTGTACACTGAGCCAGGAAACTCTGACACGTGGTCGGGTCACCACTGTTGGAGTCCAGGACTGCAAGGTTTGGCCCCCGATGGGTCAGCGTCTGAGAGAGGGTCTGCTACAGAATGGTACTGTCTGCTTGAAGAGCGGTGCCAGTGTCCCGTGAAATATCCTTCACAGCAACAAGACCATTGGGGAGGGCACCAATGGACTGGCAAAGCTGATGAAGTTCTTCCTCCTGTTTGCCAATCCGCACACCCTGGAACCTCAGGGTGTCAACCAGGCTACGCATCTCCGTTGATTCCATTCTTTGGGCTGGATTGTACTGTCAAGATCCAGGCCAGGAATCAAGTGCGGAGGCAGAGTACAATGCAGTAGTAGGGTTTATTGATAGTAATACAATTACAGGGGGTCGGAGCCCAGATTAGGATAACACAGTTCAATTCAGATGTAGTGGGCGAGGTCATGTAAGCGTTGCTGATCTCCAGCCAGTGGCTTTCCTTGTTGACTGCCAGGTGGAGTGCAGACTTTGCAAGAGCCAAACAGGAAGGAGTTGCTCAGGAGGAACGTGCTTCCAATCCTGATGACCGTAGAAAAATTGGGACCATGTTCCTAATAAACTGGAGAGAGGAAACAGACTGGTACAGGATTAACAAGAATGCGGTCCCAATCCTGAAATCTCAGAAAGGCTTGGGAGCTTGTTTTTATGAATTTGACAAGGAAGACGTTTTCATAAATTATTTTCATTAAAGGTCACCTTTCACTTTCAAATGACAAAGGATTTTATGAGCAAATACCGACTGATTATAAGCTCACATAACAAAGTACAATCTGGCGACTTGCTACTCAAAGAAGGGGATGTATATACACATCACATATACAAGGGGTGAGAATTAAGAAACAAGACCCAGCCAGGGATAAGGAAGCACACAAGGCACAGACCAATCAAAGGAGACATTCCTTCTATTAGACACAATTCAATGGCAGAAGATACAGAAAGAAATTCACAGAAGGGTTGTGACACTATCTGATTGAGGGAGCAAGTAGGGGAGTAAGCAATCAAGCAGAAATTTCTCAGGGTTCGTGCAAGGTTCATTTTTTACCTTTATTTAACCTGGGAAGTTCCATTGGGAACATGTCTCTCATTTTTGTGGATGCCCAGGGAGAAATTCCAGGTAGACTAGTTGCAATTGAGGAATGACAAAGAGAAGCAGGGGTGAAGCCCTTGGAGCAGTTTTTGGGGTTAATGGCCTTGCTTAAGGGTCCAATGGGAGAGTTTTTCCTAACTTCGTCTCTCCAGATCAATTCAGAATCCCAGGCTCCGCTGGTGGCTTGAACCAGCAACTCTTCAGTTACCAGTCAAGCAGCCTTACTACTTGGCTACCCTACTGCCGCCAGTGAAGTTTGGGCCAGTGAAGTGAATAGAGGAAAGGAAGGGATACTATTCTGACATGATTAGCTTATATCACTCTTATTGCATAGTCATTCTGGGCCACATATTTGCTGTCTCTTATCGGAAGTCTGTCACAAGTGCTCGTTCAACCCGCACTGTACATTCATCCATGCGGTATATGCTTATCTGTGGTCAGCACTCATGGAGGAAATCCCAGCAAAATGCAGAACTAACATGTAAGCTTTATACAGGAAGGTCCTAAGCTAATTGACACCCATGACCTTCTTGTTATGTGGCCTAACGGTGCTTTCCACTGCCCAGCCAGTTCCTCAGTTTGCAGCTGAATGTAATTTTTTCTGTATATACAGTACCAGTCAAAAGTTTGGACACACTTTGCTACTGTCACAGCGCTCTGTTTTTAGAGAAATTAATACGGCTTAACTTCTCTATATAATCTCAAAGGGAATCTTGTCCGAGGTAAACATTCAGAAGTTAAAAGAGAATAATTTTCTTGTTTGAATAGCGTCCAAAAACGTGGAATTCTCAAAGAAGCCATATTTTAAGAAGCCATTAGTTAAAAAACAACAAGCGCCTTCCATTTTCCAATGGCCAAATTAAAATCAAGCTGTTTTAGGACTTATTTGGCAAAAAGGTCAATGAAAAGCAAATAACCGCAAGTGCAGCGTTTCTTTGGGAGCTTAGATGGCCACTGAGCTGCAAACTCATTATAGCCATATAACTGCCCTAGTAAAAGAAAAACAAATATGAATATGCTCAGAAATTATAACAAAAAATGCTGGTTAGTTTGATTTAAGAATTAGATCTTTTTTTCAAGATAAAGGGTGCTTGTTTCTATATTTAACAAATGTGGGTATGTCCAAACTTTTGACTGGTACTGTATCACAAGTATAGGCCACCAGCATGGTGGTTAATGCCATTGTCTCTCAGTCAGGAGGTTGTTAGGTCAAGTCTTGGCTGGCTAGAGTTGTATGTTCTCCCTATATTCTTATGAGGGTACTTCAGGTTTCTCCCACCAGTAGAAACATCCATCATGAACTCTTGCTAATTGCCCCAAGGCTACGGCCTTAGAACTTGAGTTCATCCCTGATCACTTCACTGTAGCTGCCTTCAGCTCCTGAGTAACTGGGTCAGAAGCAGAGAATAAACACTCTGTGGGGTGCAATTAACTTCTTAAACTCTAATTTTTAACTTAAGTTTATCCTTAAATTGGTCCAAAGTCAGTAAAAAATTTTTTTTCATGTTGTAGGTCAGTGTCACATACATATTCCGTATCATTTGGCCTCAGCGCTTCACTGAAGCTACATCGCACTTATGTAGAGAAATATTCAAACCCCGGACATCACAGCATGACATCAAATGGAAAATATCAAGATCTTGTACATCATTTCGTACACATTTCCCTGTAATACAGCAGAACATATTTGGGATCGTTGGAAACCTTGGGAACTCAATTAGAATTTAAAATAGGCCTGAAGTTCCGCAGCTTTGAATACACCATCTGCATTTTACGGAGCCATATCCGTTGGTTTTATGGGGTTAAAGTATATCATATTTCTTTGGCTTTCTTTTAAACTCATGTGGCCTGGCCAACTGTCCATGACCTGTGGCCTGTTATCATAGCATTACCTCAACATTGTTAAGGCTATGCCTTTAACAAATTATTGCTCACTGGAGAGATCTAATGAAACATTATCCAACAACTTTAATTTAAAGTTGTAAATGACTCATTTAAGAAGAAACTTACATCAGCATTGTATTTCAAGCACAAATGAAATGGCTGAAATTATAACTGCGTGGCAAAATTAGTGTTTTTATTTTTCTTCAGAAGTGCTCCCTGGTTGACCTTCAACAGGACGCAAATGACCCATACCTTCAGGAAGTAACGCATGTCTTCAGAAGCTGGAATGTTACAATTGGCCGTTTGAGACGGCCCACGCAGAGAGTAATATTACCGAGGGGTAATTTCAGGCAGACGATCCACTCAAAACACGGCAAAGATCATTAAAAACTTGCTGAGGCCAGATAATAACAGACACCTGCCCTGGAAAAAGCATTTCATGCCATCAGCATAAGCTATTAAGCCCAGTTGGGGGTGGCCAGGAGGTGATGGGTGACATTTCCTGACACATACAAACTGGGGGATGGGGGGTGGGGGAGAGGATATTGAGTGTTGTAATCTCAGCAGTCAGGCAGAAAGTGCTTGCCTGCTATTGATGTAGCGGTCGTGGACACCACGTAAATTCCATGCAATCTGTTCACTGCAAGAATCCACTGGCATTTTAGTCCTATGACGAGACTCAAAATCTGAATTCAATTACGTTTTTGCTCATTGTGCGGAAATATTGCCAACGATGAGAAATATATTCTCACATCGCTAGATTTGCCGATTAAGCCTGAATGAAAGCAGTTTAGCATTCGGTGGCTTGAAGCAACTAGTATTACTGGCACTGAAAAGTATTATTTTAAGCCTCGAAATAGGACTGAAACACTTGGCAAGGCAAATGCTTCAGCAGCAAAGCATTTGGTCTGATCACAGGAGGGCTGTATTTTGAGGACAGTGCACCCAATGCACAGGGTAGATAAGGTAGCTGCTGACATGGAGCATTCCTGTGTCTTTGCCTGGATGTCGCTGTGACAGCATGCTTGGGGAATGTCACATGATTGCTTAGTCAGTGATGAACCGTAGTTTTCAATGGAATCAGACCCCCTCCCCCCTCCTTCTTTCAACACAGTAAGCAAATTAGCCAACCAGTTTACCGGAAGTCCATTTGTTTCCTGTGAGGGGGACTGTGTCAAAAACATAGAGCAAAAGATCAGTGTGTACAGCAGTATGTAGTATACTGTGGGCACTGCGATAATAACACCACCCTGCATTTTGAAACTTTTTCCCTGCTGATTTGATGAACTGTGTTGATTTTATCTAATTCGAAGGCGCTGATTTCAAATTTGCCCTAAAAATTTGTGTATCACGTCAGATTTTTTGACAAATCGCGAATTATTTTCTTCATACTGATATGTCTAAGAATACACAATGATAAATGAAAGCAGAATGTCACAGTTAGATTTTAAGCATTCTGCAAGATGTAATAAAACAAAATGCTGCTTACCTAAGGATTAAATTTTCTTTTCTTTGATTTACAGGAATAATTTCGTTCGGGGCAGTCTCTCTGTAGGCACCAACAGTAATCAGCCATCATGCAACAGGCAAAAGGCGAAAAGGGGATTGGCATAGGCTACTTGGGGTGTGGTTATTTTCCATGATGATGCAATAATTTGTGGTGGTGATTTGGAGTGTTTAATTCATGAGAAACAGCAGGGACTTACTATGCTTGAACCAGATTCTCATTATACTAAGGGCAGTGATTTGTGACAAAACCTGACGTGATAGCCAAAAACTCATGTGATATTCAGCGCCCCAAAATGACTTAAAATCAGGTATCAGCTCTTACTCTGCAAATTTCATGCAGGGCGGCGTAATTATACTGTATAACATTTGCATAGAATGAACACAACAATATTCCACATTTGGCTCGTTGGAACTTAACCTATTGTTTATTGATAGTGGTAGACAGCAGTTGACCTTCCTCAAATTTGTTTAATGTGATTTGGCACTGGTTCAACCTGTATCATAAGCTTCTGTGATTCAATACCTCGCTGTTCATTCTTGTCTTAGCTGGGGATAAGAGTCTGTGGTCTGAACCTCATGAACTATATGTACGTATTTTACAAAAAAAACAGCAAAACTTAAAAGAATAAAGAATAAAACAAGTGGTCTTTAGATATGTATTTTGATTTCATGTTCATGTTTTTTTAATCGAAAAATATATTACATTAATATATATAAAAAATCATGCATATTGAAATTGACTACTTTCTGTTTCGTTTCAGAAGGTTAGCATTGTCATTATCATTTATACTCCTCAGTGGATGCGGATGAAATCAATCAATGGTACGTGGCGTGTCACCAATACTGCTGATAATTTCGTCGATAGCTGATTTTAAGACCCTTACGTGAGTAATCAGGCCTCAAAATGAGAGTTGAATGCCGGAAATGACTTGTGATACGAGCGTCTGATGGTAATTTTTTATTTTTTATTTTTTTGTTTTTGCTTAAGAATGACAACACATTCTGGAATGAAGACACGGAATTCTGGAAGATTTCGCTGATCATCAGCTACTTCCTGCCCCTGAGATAGCCGACTGTGAGGCACTCAGTTCATTCCTTTTTTATGATCATAATTAGTGAAATGTCTCCTTAACTACCTGAAGGAATGTGCATCCTGAGCACATCAAAGCATTCATGTACAATGGCAAGTATTCTTCATTACTTGGCCAGGAAAAAAAACAATGACAACTGTTTTCAAGAAGAAAATTAAAGTAACATTTGGAAGGAAAGAAATGGTCCTTTGATGATATTAACTAAGCGTATTGTTGGAGTTGTACAGTCTACAGTGGCTTGTTCGATTGACAGTTCCACTGTCATAGCCCCTGCTACATAACTAGCAGTGACACAGTCTTGTTAAATCCTCTGAAGCTTGTTGTAGATAATTACTTATTTAAGAACAGGGATTGCAGTTAGGAGAAAAGGATCATTGTGCTGCAGAGAAGCCCAGGATATTGACATAATAAAGGCTCTGAGATTTCGATCTTGTTCCAGTCTTAGTGTTGGTTAGGTAGACCTAAAGGACAATTGCAGTACAAAGATGCATTGCATAAACATTCAGCTCCATCATTACCAGGGCTTAACAAATGAATGTACTCTGTAAAAAGATTACTTTGCTATATTACAATACCGCATTTTGTCTTCAATTGTGTGCTTACATAAACAGTAGTTCTGAAAGGAACCTGTTACAGCATGCGTAAACAAGGCTCACCACTCCATTTTCCCCTTAGAATCTCTAATGAACTCAAATATCAAACTCGATTTGTAAAAATCAATATAACTGAAGCGAATGTGTTTAATCGGGCTCACCGAGAGGCAGTGTTCTACAAATTAAGCATGAGGCTGACTCATACAAGGCAGGAGACACACGTGTGACCAGAATTTGTGATGTTGCACACATTGATGCCAGGAAATGTAAAACCTTATCATTGATGGTTATTTTTTACCATGACATGTTTAACCATGCATAGAGAAAATCTGTGGCCAAGGGCTTCTCACTGCAGGAAATTGCTAGGGACATGCTTTGCGGTGAGTATGTTCATTTTGCAATTGAACTGTGGAAATGTGAGCATTTCTATGATTCTGCTCTTGCTCATTTCTCCCAATGATGTGCACATTGAAGTCATCCTTTGTCATTTGAAATCGAAACGTGACCTTTAATGAAAATAAGTAATAAGCTCAAACAAGGGCTTGCTTTTTATTCATCTCAAATCTTTACAATATACCACACAAGCTCCTTCAAATATTTCAAATATTATCCCACCGCCATGTTTGGATGGGTTTGTTATTCACAGAGCTGAATTATAGAGACAAGCGAAGGACAGAATTTGTTCTCTGCATTGGTGAGTCACCTGGTGGCCAATGAGGGAATATCATGAACCAGGATATTTCACTTTCTTTGTGGATGCTTAGCAAATTAAAACATAAAACATAGTTTTTTTTTTAGCTACGATGGTTTCTGGTCGTTCTGTACCTCTGCCAAGGAGGTTATGTTTTCACCCGTTAGTTTGTCTGTTTATTAATTGGATAACTCAAAAAGTTATGAACGGTTTGGCACAAAATTTGGGAGGATGGTAGGTGGTAGTCCAAGGATGAATTGATTTAATTTTGGAAGTGATCAGGAACATATTCTCGATTCTGGATCTGGAAGAATTACAATATATCTGTCTAACATGAGTCTGTGTGAAATTACTGACTGGATAATTCAAAAAGTTATGGACGGTTTGGCTTGAAATTTGGCAGGATGATAGACGGTTGTCCAGGGAAGAGGTGTTTTAATTTTGGAAGTAATCCTGAACATATTCTGCAACCAAAAGAACAGATATTTGTCGTGGTGAAGCGATGTGCTCTACTGAGTACCCTTCAGTTCATAATGTCGCCACTTTTCTTGGCATCAATGCAGTGCATTAATTTCCTCAGAAAACAAGCATAATGCCAGTGATTGCCATGGTGCTGCTAGGTCATGCTCATCTAACCCCTTAAATTCTACTTTTTGCTTGAGTTTAACTTTAAGTAGGTGTAAGGGTTGTGCTTCATACACACTTCAGACGCACAGAGGACAGAAAGTTGAGGACTGGACTCAGGTGCAAAGATGGACTTGGTTGTATGTATTATGCCTACTGCACAACAGAAGGCACAAATGAAGCAATACAAAACAAAAGTGGAAATGAGGTTCCTTAATAAATGCTATTAGTGATACAGACTCTGGGCTTTAGCTGCAGTAACAATGTATTACAAATGGGAAAACATATGGAAATGAGGTTCCTTAACATAAAGTGCTGGAATGAACATTAACAGCACTAAGTTTAAAGAGTTTAGAATATAGACACGAGAATATGTGGAGAATACATCTATCCAAGACTAGGAATCCCGCACAGGCATGTATTTATAAGACTTCACAATGAGAGAATCTGAGGCTCGGTGTTAAATACACACTACTACCACCAAGTGGCAATTACACACTGCTGCAAACAATGGAGATCGGCGTGAAGAATGCAGTCTGGGTCTTAGTAGACCGATGAGCTGGACTGCTGGAGGCATGGCCTGACAGTAGGTCCAAAGTCCGTAAAATCATTTTCGTTTTCATATTGAAGGACAATGTCCCAACATATTCTGTATCTGCTGGCTGCAGAGCTTAACTGAAGCTACGGCATTTCATCAAATGGAAAATATCTAGATCTTGTGCATCATTTTATACACATTTCCCTTAAATTCAGCTGGACATATTTTAGATCGTTGGAAAACTTGGGATTTCTGGTACAATTTAAAATAGGCCTGCATTTCCACAGGTTTGATAACAGCAGCTGCATTTGATGAACCCATATATGCATCCATAGGTTTTTTGGAGAATTACTTTTCCCAGAGTGATCAGCCTTACAAAACAACAACAACAACAAAAAAAGTGAAAATCACAAATGCAGGTGTGATTTAAAGTTTTTAGTGCAGCACAGTGTTGCAGTGGGCTGCACTGTTGCCCCCCAGCAACAAGGTTGTGGGACAAATACCTGATAAACTACTAATAAATTATAACTAAAGTAGGGATAGAGAGAAACAGGGGTAAAGCCTCTGGAGCATTTGTCACGTCAAGGGCCATGCTGAAGGGCCCAACAGGTGTATACTTTTTAACTTCATCTCTCCAGAACAATTCTGAATCCCAAACCCCACTGGGAGCTTGACAAAGCAACTTTACAGTTAGCAGTCAAACAGCCTACCTCTAGGCTGCCCTGCCACCTATTGTGTACTTTCAGTCAAGCAAGGCCTTGTTTAATTACCTTGGTAATGCAACAAGAAACAAATTACTATTGCCTTCACCTGGTGGTGCTATAAACACTATAAGTAGCTGTTTCATTATAATGGATTTTTAACCCTATACTGAACAGCCGCTCGCCAATATATTGAGGACCCACACTTGTTTCCCTGTGAGCCAGTCCTCGATATATCATTCCCCAGTAGGTCTGCAAGCATGTATAGAGGAGGATAAGCACTAGCCTAGAGGCAGGACGAGGGCTGACATGTTTTCATATTATATTTCACAATTCAAGGTTATACTCATGTCTGGGAAGACATAATTTATTGTTCTTGTGTACAGTAAGAATATATCAAATCATTGAAAGGACTAATTAGGCTTTTGTTCACTTCCCAATACAAGGGAACAAAATTAACCCGCGGTAATACATCAGTGTGAATACATGTGCCAGCAGCCATTTCTATAATGAAGTTTGAGTTTAGAGGACATCGTGGATAACAAATCTATCTTTTATTGCTCTTCTTTTGGCAGTGAAAGCACATTTATTCTGGGTAAATGGAGATGATTTCTCCCGTCAACGTCGCAGAAAAATGCAAGCAACATTACTGCTGGCGCAAGTCCAATATCAGTGATGTCTTTGATGAAGATTGTGTCGACTCTGCTCGGAAAATTAGAAAGGGAAAAGGCATTGCTCATAACATGAATCACACCCAGGTGGTCAGCAACCTCATTTAATCTATTTCATCAGGATGAAATGTGTTTATTTAAGATGTGAGGTAAGACTGCTTTTACGCCAAGCTTGTTTACTGTTGTCAGTTATACTGTCACCTCTTGCCCTCTACTTGTCAGAGGAATGAGAATATTTATAATAGAGGACTGAGGAGGTGAACTTTACACAGCAACCAGGTCCTCTGGAAGCAGGACTGAATTCTAAGACAATTTTACATTCTTTTTGAGAATATCTGCCATGGTCACTGCAGTTTATGTCTTATACTGTACTTGTTTCATTTTGTCATAAAGGTATTTATTCATAAAATTAACTTATGCCTCTCCCTATGCCTGCATGAGTGTCCTCAAACTGTTTCCTCACTAATTCATGGAAACTTATTAGAGTCTACTAATTACTCATAGGTATGTTTGCCAGTGGATGTTTTCTGTGCCCCATCACGGATTGGCTACTAAACCAAGATGTGTTCCTCTCTCGCACTCAATGCATGCTGGGTATTTTCTCTCAAACATGAGCAACGATAAGTGAGTTTTAGTCACTGCATCGGTAGAGCTGATGTTTTTCGGTTCAATTTGCCACGCATCATCGAAGAGCAGCTAAGCTATGTCAGATATTGTATCAGCTGCAAAAGTCATTTTGGGGCTGAATGATTCAATTTACGTGTATAAATCATCGCGGAATTGGTGCGTGAAAACCAATACTTGACGTCGAAAACGCAATCCTTTGCAATACACTGCATCTAGCAGTGTATGCGGGTAAGTCGGAACAAGCTGGTCTTATTCTATTATTGAACACGAGATGTCGCTATTACTCGTATAATGCATACAGTGGATACTGTGTAATAACAGTGGCTGGCCATGTCCATTGATATTGCCAATCAGAATATTGGCTTTGTTTAGTTCAAAACACACAGATGAACAAGGAAGTGGTTCCTGTCAACTTTGTGAAACCTCAGCTCAGTTTCTGTGGGTATCCATAATGATAATCGGATCGTGGTGGGTGCGATTAAAATTAGGCTTAGCTGAGGTAATAGGTGGTAGAATAGGCCGAATCTCAACAAACAAGTGAGAAAACAGTTTTAGTCGGCAAAGATAAAGACTCCCTTGTCGGTTCCTTTCAGATTGATGGGGAAACCCCTCTCCAGCGTTCTCATTGCTTGAAGAATTGGAATTCAGAACTGATTTAGCAACACAAATACGTTGTACATAAAATAGTGAAGAGAAGATACTTTGTGATCTATTTTGGTGTGGCATTGTGTGATAGAGAATAGAAACATGAAAAGAAATTGATCAGTCTGATTTGAATTACTGTAGTCTACAGCACAGCACTGTCACTCAAGTCATTTCATTTCATTAGCCCCACCAAAGAAGTTGGATGGAGCTGATGTGATAACCCACGTGTGTTTGTTTGTCTGTTCGTTTGTTTCTTTGTTTGCCTGTCAGTGAACAAAATATTTCAAAAACTATTTTGCCGATTTGGACCAAGCTTTACACGGACGTTGGCCATAGTAAGTTCTGGAAGTGATTTAATCCTGGGGACATTATGATGTAACTTCATAAAAACTTAAAATTGTTTTCCAGCAAATATCTTGAGAATTAAATGTTGCATCCACTTGCTGAAACATCAAGACTATATATCAAGTTAATCCAATATCTAAAACTTTTTTGGCTTAGAGTTATCAGGAAATATAGATTGTTTTTGAGACCATCTTTCGTCAAAGATTTGCCTGTCAACATCAAAAGATAAATAGTAGTTTTTTTAATTTATTTTTTTGCATCTGAAGATCTCCACAGAATCACTTCATTTTATAAGTTATTGCATCCATCCATCCTTTTTCAGCCACTTATCCAGAGTCGGGTCAAGGGGTCACAGACTTAGCAAAGCTGCCCATTATAAAATAATGATCTTGGGATTGTTCTTTAGATGGTCATGAGTGATGAAGTTAGACCATTGTCAGATGAGTGTCAGAGTCTCTTTATTGGCCAGTTAATACTGCCAAACAAATTTCAGCCATTGTGTTGGGTTGGGTTTTCACACAATCTCGTTTGTGTCATATTTTTACAGAGGCATGGCCTCTGTAAAAAAAATGTAAGAGTATTTTTGCCCCAGTTACTATATAAGAAGGCAGTAATGTTTTCATAGTTCTACCTCTGTGATAAACACAAGTGCAGAAATCACCGGATTTGGCCAATGAATACAAATACATCTCTGGTTTTCTTCCCTCAAAGTTGATTATCTGAACAGTTATCCCTCCTGACCAATCAAACCAATTTCACACCAGTCTTCTGGATAAAGTAAGGGTGCACTACAAAAAATGGAAGATGAAAATACTAGGTAAGATGAATTTACTTATTTTAAGACTTAAAACACTTATTTCTATCGCCATTTTTCTTAGTAAAACAAAAAAATTGTCCATGATTTGAGGTAATTTTGACTAGCTTGTCAAAAGTTCATTTTCACTTGTCAAACAAATAGTAACTTGTTTTAAGGAACTTTTGCTAGACAAGTGAAAATTTACTTACCCCATTGGCAAGCTAATCGAAATTACCTAAAATAAAGGACAAATTTTTTGTCTTACTAAGAAAAATGGTGATAGAAATAAGTGTTTTAAGTCTTAAAATTAGTAAATTCATCTTACCTAGTATTTTCATTTTTCATTTTTTTGCAGTGTGGAAAATGAGTGGTTCACTGTCGTCAAGGGTTGTGATTTGAGTGACTGGACATCAGTGTGTTTTCCTCACTCGCTGCGGAGTTTTTGATCAGAATGCTGCAGCGTCTGGGATTCTCCTCCTTGGATTTCTTCTCTCTTAGTAACGATTGGTTGATGCTGTGACTGGAATGGAGCAGATGTCCGCGGCAGCTTGTCAAAAGCAGCTGTTTACAAACAAGCCTTTGCTAATTATGGCTCCATATGAAGATGAAATATATGTAAATAGTTTGATACTCTCCAGGTTTGTTTCATTTTCAGTTGCCATGTAAAGACAAAAGACAAAAAAAAAAAAAAACATAAAAATACATTCGATCTGAATTTCAAGACACGTGATTTTTTTTAATGTCCCTTGGCAAACTGGTTTGTCAGACAAAAAAAAAAGCAATTTCTAAGTCCGGCATCAATGAGGATTCTAGGTGACCACTGACGGCACAACCAAAAGATCACGTGAAAGGGGTGAAATATTCTTCAATCAGCAAAAATGTAGAAGACCCATTCCTTATGACAATGTGAAATAAGGTGCCATATAAAGGTCACGTGGTTTTGCAAGTTAGTCCCATCACCATCGCTAAATGATACGGCAACAATAAAAAATACAGCCTATGTGTGATTATGAAGTAACAAAGTACAAGGAGCGACGAAAATTCAAGCCATGCAATAAACTACATCTCCCAGACTTCATTCATAAAAGAACGTCAGTCACATCCGGTCCGACTGGCAGTAGGAAGTGAGAAGTGGAGCGGAGTGAGAATTATTTGCCATGCAATCAAAAATAAAACCAGTAAGTCAGTATAAATTCTCCATTAAATTATGGTTATGAACCAAGATTTTTCTGTGGGCGGTAATTCAACGCTTTGTCTAGGTAAATTTTGGAGAGCGTCCAGTGCACTTTTTTGCGTTTGAAACATCTTGCTTTGCTAGCTGGCCCCCTAATGTTAGCTATAGCGCTAGCTTGCTATTTTTGGGGGGCATATGGAAGTTGCTTTTCGTCTTGGAATAAAATTTGTGACTTGATAACGACAACAATGTCTGACCTTCCGAAGTGATTCTGGCAGTTAGGTTAATTGTTGCATGATAGTTTCTCGATCTGCATGCATGTCCGCGTTTCAGATTCCTCTGTTTTTTCCTTCATTGTATTCGAGATTGCTGGCAAACTGGCTAATATGCAACGAGCAATTCGTATCCCTCACTTAGCGGGTATTCGGAGTGGTATTGCTGGGCTGCCTTAACTGAAGCAAAACGCCTCTGAGAAGCAGAAAGTCTCGGAGTGTCTTGACTGTTTGCCAACAAAATGGACCTAAGACCTTGCCAGCATAAATGGCTGTTCTGATGTTAGTCTTTGCCAATTGATTCGTCCGTCAACGCGGCGGACGAAGGAGCTGGATACTGCATTCGTTCGCCCGTGTTCACCATTTTGCAATTCATGAAATCGGGAAAACAAGTAGTGTATGTACCAAAATATGACGATAAAGACATTTTCTTTGTAGTAATGGGCTGTAATGGTCATTTTTGGGGCTGTAGGGAAAGGGTTTCTACCCATTGCTTTAAGGAAACATAAAGGGTTTATGATGGTGCTTTGTGTGAAGTATTCGCCAAATCAAACTTCATACTCTTGATTTAAAAAGTCGTCCAAAAGACGGCTATTTTCCTTTGATTGTGGTGGATTTCCACACTTTTCTTGCTTATGGGCAGTCCTAAATAGATTGGAGAACGAACTTGTTGCACGATTGACAGTTTTGACAACTGAATAAACGCTGAATGTAAACCTGGAACAAAAAAACACCAGAATATGCCCCTTCCCCCAGCGATCCTCCGTTCAAAGGTTTAAAAGATTTTTACATAACTGGAGAAGATTAACTCCGATCCACGCCCGAAAAAGCTCCGTCTCCCGTAGTTACACCGTTTTGAGGGGGAAAAAAATACATGCGCTACGCTTCACGGGGCGAATCTGGCGCTCGTTACAGCCGCCCAATGTTTCCGATCATCCCTTAGGCCTCCGCGAGTTCTCTGGCCTTATATAGCAGTGGCCCACATTTCATACTCAGACAATTATTTTTCAGGCCGCACGCGACGTTGAAAGTTGGAAAGTATTTCATTTTTATTTGGCATGCCAGAATGAATGTTTCAGGATCTCGGGCAGCACGGCGAATATTCAAGTGCTGAATAACGCGTATGTTATGCTGTGCGGTCAAGCTGAACTCCTTATTATATGGTCAATTTGGAAATGACTGATTCGCTCCGCCATATCCTGTCTGGAATATGATTATTGGGCTCGGGTACTGCTTCTTTTCTGCGAGGCTTGCCTGAAAAGTTGAGAGTGAAGGCAACCCTGACAGTTTCCCTGAAAGCAATATTTAGTGAAATGGTTTATATTATTCAGGAAACGTGCGGCAGGTTGCTTGACTATTAACCAAAGAGTTGTTGGTTCCAGTCCCCGATAGAGCGTGGGATTATGACTTGATCTGGAGAAATGCAGTTGGGAAGAACTCTGCTGTTGGGCCCTTGAGCAAGGCTCTTGACTCCAAAATTGCTCCAGGGGCTTTACCCCCGTTTCTCTCTCTGTCCCACGTCCCTTGCAACTCTTCTGTCTTGAATTTCTCCTAGGGCATCCTTGAAAAAGAGAAATATGTTCTCAGTGGAATTTCTCTGGTAAAATAAAGGTTAAATAAATGACTGCATAAATACAATATGTGCGTGAAAAGCCTGCATGATGTCATGGTGCTACATGCAACTTTTTATGAGTATTAATTGCTTTCTATCGCCAATATATGTACTGACAGTAACTTTAAAAAAAATGAGACTATTCCTGACTGTATAGGTTGCCTACAACTGCCTATTAACTGATTTACATGTGTTGGTATCAGGTCGGATTTTCCACAAAAAACCAAAGACATTGACTTGATGCACGCTCCCAATTCCATTGCCTGCCTCTCTTCAGCTTCCGATGCAGTCTTGAACAAAAGGCTGCCGAAAGTGCCAAACATCAGAGGGCATGTGAAATGCTTCTGGGGGGGAAAAAAAAAACTTGACTGGCATCAGTATTTTTGGCGACTTGCTGAATGGAGCCAAGTAAAGGACTACAGAATCGTCTCCTTTTAACCAATTAGGCTGCTCTAATCCTGTCTCCTTTTACTTTGCTCAATTAGCAGTCAAATAGTGGATTTGCTTATTTACTTTCTTGAATGAGTTTATAGTCCTATTTATTAAGATGGCATGTTTGTAGCATTTTGAAATTTAAATGTCCATAGAACAGCAGAGATTTGCATGAATGCAATTGCGTGATTTTTTTTTTTTTTTTTTGTGGGCTTACATGAGGCCATTTCTATTCTGTTCAAGGTCTCTTGGATTTCGGTCTCTTGGAATATAGGCCCTTCCCCTAAGGTTGCCAATGATCAAATAGCACCATCTTTATCAAAAAACTGTAGAATTGTCCAGTTTTGACAAAGTTGGCAGATCTGCAGCGAACTTGAACTGTAACCAGTGTGAATGAGGTGTGTAGATAAACGTTCGAAAAGCACTTTGAACTTGCGGTTTCAAAAACGAGGAACTCTGTGCCTTTTTGTTGTCTTCATGTAATTTATGCTTATTGATGACATTCTTTTGATTGATTGTTTACATTTTTCAAACAACTTTCTTTCGATTAGCTGTTAAAATTTTTTTCAAAAACTTTGTGGTGCAGTGCAGTACAAGTTTGTAAACGAGACTGCTGTAGCCTCAGAGTTGAACCAAACCTGTGAGCAGGGCTGATAGTTTTGGAGTTTTCTGTTGTTTCTTTCCTCCCAGTAAGTGAACAAATGTTGCTGTGAATCTACAAAGTGACTTAAAAAGTTAAACATCTTGTGACCTTCATGACTCAATCTTTGAGAATCAATTTGGACTCAATGGCTTAACAGAAATTCTGAATAAAACCTGAGAGGAAGTGTACTTCCTGACTAATTTTGCGCTGGAACATAAAAATACACCAGTGACTGCTCGGTGAGTTTCCTGTCTTCGAAGGTGAAAGTTTTATGTGTCTGTTGAACGTTTCCATACAGCCCTCACTCTCCCCATTGGTTGTGTTTGAGTTAACTAGAAGCTGCGCCTCCATTCTGAATATTGGACTGTTCTTCCGTTTCTTGATAAAGAGGGTTAAATTCGATCACTGACAACCTGGGGAAATGGTCTACATTCCAAAATAACATTCAAAATTCCCCTATAAAGTAAACACCCTGGAAAATTAAACTCAGAAGGTGAATCTTCAGTGATGGAATGAGATGTTCCCCCGTCTAGTCGCCGTATTCACAAGGCAGCTTTGTACATCCAAATAACTGCCCCCTCTGGGAGCTGCTCTTTATTGTCATGCTTCGACTTTAGGCAGGATTTAATGGCATTTAAGGAGCATCTGCCTCTCTGGCTGCACCTGTGTCCTAGTTTCTTTACCTGTGAAGATTGCTCTGTGGCATCTATCCAGATTGGGCATCATGTCACGGGCTGTTGTTTGGGTTTCACCTGAAACCGTTTAGCAGTTGAAGGCGGGGGGAGGTTGGCACTGGCCACCCAATCAGTGTGCTTCTACAGGCTGGCATAGAGCCTGTGTGGCAGAACACTGAGTGTAAGAGTTGGCAAGAGTCCACAGCCACCGTGGCTAAGCTGGTATCGATGTAGCTGAGCTGAAGGAACGGCTTTGTGGGCGAGCTGCTGCAGTGTGGAAAGAGTATTTTCCATGGGGTGGGGGGGGGGGGGGGGTGGTGTTGTGCTCTTTTCAGTTGGGTTAGCGGAAACTAACAAGGGTTAAGCCTGTGTGACAACAGCGAGGGCCTTGACCCCTGCCCGTTTTTCTGCGCCAAGGGCTCCACCGTTTGCTGAAGATTTCAGTCTTCAGAGGCCTCGGAAAAAAGCGGCGAGATTCACTTTGTTCTTGTGTGGGTGTGTGAGCCTATTAGCCCACGCTACTGTGAGTTTTTTTTTTTTTTTAAATACATTTTTGCATAACTGCAACAGTAATATTTTATCCGTTTCACAGCATGATTTGCTGTCAGGAGTTGGAAAAAAAGTTGCTCTGTCAGCTTGCTTCCTGTAAGATGCTTGGCCCTACTGGAAAGTAAGCCAATCTCCTGTAGCCTAATCTTAGCAGGTACCATTTATCCTGTTCATACATTTTGGCCTTTGTCATTTGTGCTTCAGTGCTCTGAGTCTGACCAGAGCATCGCGCCTCAAGAAGGCGTCAAATCCAGCATGCTTCGCAATAGCCCTCCTTCGGTGGTAATGCCACCTCACTGTTAAGAAGTTGTCTGACACATCTTTAAAAGGGATAAGAAATTCGTCTGAAAGTGAGCATAATCATGGCTGGTGGTGGTTAAGAAACTTGCAAACCCTTTTAAATCATGTTACGGTCATTTTTTTTTGTAAAAAGGGGCACTATTCATGTTAAAATTTGATGACAAACTTGGCACACGCAAGATGTTCACTCTGAGCTTGAGCTTGGCTAACCAACAGGGCAGTTAAAACACCTAGAAACATAACTTTAGAAATGGGATTGAAGGAGGTGTGGGCTGGATGTGGGGCTTGCTCATGGATATTGAAGTCAAATATGTGCATGCATTGGTAATGGTGTCCCATGATCTCAATCACGTTGTGGCAGGGTTATGACTCCTTGTTGTCCTGCCATCATTTAAGCCTGTCTGTTCCTTACATTTGAGTTGTATCTCCTTGTCTATCGGATGTGTTCTCGGCTGAGGCACTGCTGAATGTGGATCTTGTGCAAAATTGGCTTCTCTGAAAATCTGCTGAAAAAAAAAAAAGAATTCTGTGGAAAAATATGCAAGGCTGATCAAGAGCACCCGCTCAACATGAAAATGAGATGTGATTTCACATGGAGCCTCAACAATCCAGTTAGATCTGATCAAAAAAATTTTTTGCTTGTAGTTTTGAAGCTACAATACCTGGTTTTGTCAATAAGGGCTGCATGCTGCAGTGTACGAGACAGTATTTTCACATGATTAAAATCGGTCGTGGTACCAGCTAAGACAATTCCCAGACCAACCTCTGGACAGTCCCAGTCCCAGTGATTGTGCAAAACTAAGTGATTACTAAATGGAAACTTTAGTGCGCTTCAGTTGAAGTAAGGGAGAAGATTCACTTCAGTTTGAATGTTGAAAAGAAGCGGACTGCAGTAGCTACCATAGCCTGCCTGGTGCTAGCGACTTTAGAAAGTAACTGCTGAATTATAGTTTTCTATTTGATTTTTTTAATATAAAAGCTTTTGGTATAGAGGATTGCTATTGGTTTTTTAGAAATATATGCTAAATATGACTGCAAGCTCTGAGAGAACATGTCTGTACAATGCGGTCTAAGGTTCTGGTCAAGCCCAGATATCCTGCATAAAGTCCTATCGTTTTAAACATTCAAGGCTGTGAATTTTTAGGTATTATTTTTGTGTTTTCTTGCTTCCATTGAATAGCCGCTCCTCTGTTGTGCATCAAGGTGATTGAAAATGGAAGGGGCCAGAATGAGAGAAAATGGTTTGTTCTTTTTGTGTTCTGTAGCTGCGCAAAAGAACATGATCAATTATCTTGTATTGAGGTTTTAAGGGGAAAAAAATTACAAAGGAAAAATGGAACCGCTAAATTACCGCTGTCTCTTGTGCTTGTATTGTTAGTTTTCCGTTAAGTATTGGAGCTGAGAGCCCTGCCATTCACTAGTCGAGTGAGCGAAATGATGGCTTACTGTTTCCTTCAGTGAAATTCTTATCAGATTGTGCTCGTCCATCCATAATTGCATCTTTTGGAGTTTGGGTTGCAATCAGTGGCTAAGTGTTGCACTGTTGGTGTTGCCTGGAGACAGATTGGCTCAACAAAGTCTGGCACATCATCTACATTTCTGTAGGCATTGAGTGTGCAGTGTGGTTTAAATGGACACATGCATAGGCTAAACCATGCATGTGGGTGGCTGTTGTATCAACGTTTCTGTGCTTTTTTCCCCCATCACACTCTTTGAGATGATTATAGAGGTTTTCCAAGGTTAAAAAGTACCCAGCTTCTCTGAATCAGCCTGTCATTATTCAGTATTTTTTGCCTATGCAGTGAATTCTGCATGAAGAGCTGGTACATTCTTGCTTCACTTGACATGTTTGTCAGCCTAATAGACAGATATAGTGTGCATGCAGGCTTTTTGCCAATGTGAGCACCTTCACAGAGTGCGGGTCTACCTTCCTGCCAAAATGCCAGCTGGCTGCAGCTGCTTGATGTTATGTGCTAGATTAGCCCATATTGCAAACGACTGTTTTACACCACTGTCTATATTTGTTAAGTCTCATTTGCATTAAAAGCTGTTTTACAAGAGCGGCTTGGCTAAGTGCGCATTGTTCAGCATTACTTTTTGCACTCTTTCATAATGCTTTTAACGATGTAGTGTACGCAAGAAGACGATGCAGAACTCAAAATTATGTATGTTCTAGAGTGGGGGTGAAATTTCGGAAATGCAATAGAAATTGCACTGCTTTTTGAACATCCCTGTTGTTATGGGGGTATCTGCTTTAGTCTGCTAATTGAAGGTACAAGTGCAACGGTGATGAATTGCCTTTTTTTTTGAGTGCGATGAGAGCAACCGCCGTCATGTGGCATGTAGGCAATGGTTTCGCTTTCTTAAGATGAGGTGTTTTTCCTGAAGCACTCAAAGACAAACAGCACCCACATGTCAGGGGCTAAGTGAAATGCTTCCGGGGGGGGGGGGCGGGAACTGTCGAGAAATCGACACATCACCAGTAAGGTTACACATCACACCTAAAAACTCTTGACTAGTCCACACCCTGGGCTGTGGGCATCACAACTCAGTGCAGACATGGTCCTAAATGCCTTAAATTTGTTCATAAACGGCTTTAATTTTAGAAAATGGGGAAATTGGCTTTGTCAGTCCCTGCCTATGTCAGAGCTCAATGCCCATGACCAGCCTCCAGCTGATTGCCCAAGTGTCTGAGGAGAAATTATGATTCAGTCAAACAGACAGAGTTTTACTCATTTTATAGTAGGATTACCTTCCACCTGCTCGTGTGCACTCGGCCTGAATAACAAACAAGCAGCTTATTTACTGACAAATCAAAGCCAATGTGTAAACTACAGTTTATAACCACTAGGAAGTTATACCAAGCAGCAGATATATGCCTAACTAGGCTGTGATGCGAAATCGTTAGATGGACAATGACGTGAATGATTAGGAAAGAAATCTAAACTCTGACTTCTCCTAATATGATATTTTTTTCTGGAGAAGTTATGAAACATTCAATTTTTATTTATTCTAAGATGGCACCAAATTTATTCCCAAGACTTCAAAAACTTAAATTTAGTGTGGGAAACATTTTAGCAAACTGGACTGTCCCTGCGCTGAAAGTGTAAATTATTTTCACATTCGCACTAGATGGCCAAGTGTACTTTAAGCCAAACAAACACATTTACATATGGGTCATTCCATATCAAACCAACCACCTCATATACCCTTACTATTCCTTATTTGGATAGAATTTTGAAAAGATGTTTATCATGATAAGAAAAGGCTGTATTCCAAACTTCAGCTGCATATTTTCACCACAGGCCAAGACTTCAGCATTTAAAGATTTTCCCTGTTCAGTCCTGAGCCACACCCATATTCGCAGTTAAACGTTAATAGCTTTAGTTCTGTTTAACCCATTTGGCTCGGGGATGCCTCACTGTCAAGTATTTTTTAAGCTTTATTCAAAAATGATAGTTTCTTCAACCTACCTTACCTTACAAAAATGCCATTCTTATAAAGCTTTCTCCAACTTCATGTGCTCCCTTTGAGTTAGTACCTCCCCCCCCCCCGCAGAAAGTTATACCGTAAGCTTCAACAATGTTCAAACAACCCTGATACAAATTTCTAGAGTGGACCCCCAAACGATGGCTATTAAATTCGATGGAATTAAATTCATATTTAATTCCTCAAACCCTTATTTATCTAAGATCGCTCTGTTTAAGAGATATATTGATGATATTTTCATTATTTGGAAGGGCAGTAACAATGAACTTGATGATTTCTTTTGTTATCTAAATACTTCCACTAATTATTTGAGTTTCACCAAGGAATATAGTCTTACAGAGATCAATTTCTTAGATTTAACCATCTACAAAGAGGAAAACAGCACATTACAGACTACAATTTTTCGCAAACCTCTCTGCAAGAATACTCTCCTAAGAGCCGACAGTAATCACCCCAGCCGGCTGATTAAGAACATCCCCACTGGTCAGTTTCTTAGACTGCGCAGAAATTGCAGCTCCGAGACTGACTTTCATGTTAAAGCTTTTGACATGAAGGAGCGCTTCCGAGCCAGAGGTTATCCTGGCGAGTGTATTGATTTGGCCTATCAGAGAGCAGTGCGCTCGGAAAGACACGCCCTTCTGACTAAAAGATCTAGGGATCAAGCTTCTCCTCGCCTCTGTTTTTCCACAGAGTACACGGCCATGGCAGGCAGGATTAAACATATTGTCCTTAAACATTGGAATATCCTCAAAAGCGACCCATCTCTCAAGGCCATTTCTGTTCAACCCCCCCACATTACCTTTAGACGTGCACGCAATCTTAGAGATCGGCTGGTCCACTCGAACATTCGTACGCCGCCCCTCTCTTCTTGGCTTCCTCAACCCATAGGTTTTTATCGCTGCGGACATTGCACCCACTGTTCAAACTCTTCGGATATTAAAGAATTCACGCACCCATGCACGGGCAAGAAATATAAAATCAATTCGTTTATTAATTGTAAAAGTACTCATGTTGTTTACATGTTAAAATGCCCATGCGGATTAGTGTATGTGGGACAAACCAAACGTCCTCTCAAAGTGAGAATAGCTGAACATAAGACTGCTATCCGCACCAAAAACCTTGATTATGCCATAGCGCATCACTATCAACAGGCTAAACATGGGTCAGTGGCTTCCCTTAAATTCTGGGGGATAGAGAAAATCACCCCACCGCCAAGAGGCGGGGATATTGTGAATAAACTCCTACGCAGAGAAGCCTTCTGGATATTTACACTTAACACTGTGGAACCTTTTGGTTTAAATGAAGAAATGAATTTGTCCTGTTTTCTTTGATTATTCCTATGTGCCATTGTTTTTCTTTTTATTCCCAATAGATTTTTTCTCCCACCAATGAGATGTTTTGCTTGACAATGGGAGGGGCTCTCTTACGTGTTCATTCATCTCGTGAGTGTTTGTATTCGGGTCATTGGCTATTTTATTTGAATGTGTTCACTCTATCCAATGGGATATTGCCACTCCGTTAAGGAGGGAGATTTAAATGTCCATTCTAGTCTTGGCCCCCTGTTTGACTCTGAAGAAGACCTTGTGTCGAAACGTTAGTCACCTGCACCTTAATAAATCGCCTTATATAACTGTGTGCTCCAGGACTTCTTCCTTTGATATCCTTCAGTACATATGTCCTTACTGTCGCTGTAGTTGGAGACACTGCTGAAAGAATGGCAGCATGAGGCACAGTAAGAACATTGTCCCCTTTTGGGGAAAAAAGAAAGACCTTGCTGGTCCTGATGGATGCAAAAATTTCACCTTAACTTCTCTTGATGGGCCATTCCAGCCAAAGTGGTCCTGGGTCAGAAAAATAAAATTTTGAATTCTGTCAATGGGATGCATTTTTTTTTTTTTTTGGAAACTTAGACATCTAAACCAGTAGGAAATTATAACTTTAGTTTGATTTGTCACTTGCGCCATCGGCCACATCATCAAATATAATCCACTTTCAAGATTAGAAAAAAAGGCAAAAACAATGATATATTTTTTCTCACTTTATTATCATTTCCAACACACAAAATCCAGGGTCACACAGTCTTTTACTGAATAGAGGCAGACTTTCATCAATGACAATTGCTCAATGTCCGACTTATTGATGATTTTTGAAAAAATTCCGATGAAGATTTAGGGAATTGTCTGTGTAACGCACGTAACAAAAATTACCCTTTTATGTATGTAGAACAAGCAATTGACCAAATTTGGCCTGCATTTCTCATATGCAAAGGTAGAATGGGTGAACAAAAAAAATAAACCAAAGAAATCACTGAGATTTTCATATTTTCCCAATGGAAATTTGCCTGAAAGATGTGTAACGCACGTAACGTTACGTGCATTACGAAAATTTAAAGGTCATTTCTCAGAGAAAAGAGTGACAATCTTTGTGATTTCTTTCCTGCTTTTTGCTTGTGTGCATGCTGACATTTGATTTACACAACAGTATTGAATTTATTGAAAATATCTTCCTTGCTAACTGCTCCAACCATACCTACTGGAACTGGTGGTTCCAGCTTTCTCAAAACATCTAGACAAGATTACAATTTGGGTTAAGGTTGAGTTCAGGGCTTGAGTTTGGGTGTTGGTATAGGGTTGGGGAAATAAGTGACGACCCGCGTAAACTAAAGCCGTTTACAGGAACCCGATTGATATAATGTCAGTTTGGCAGTAGAACGAGCGATTCCAATCTGCCTCGTCCCGTCTTTAACGGTGCAGCGCGCTCTTGTTCAGGAAATGTCGTTTTTTTAGCGATAGCATTTAAATGGTCGGTAGATACTTCAAAATACATTTCCCTTGATGCATCGCTCCTTCATATCTTAAAGACAATCACACCCACTCCTCTTTAGCAGTAGACAAAGTTGGGGCAGATCAACAGCGATTATGCAACCTTTTGACGTGCGAAAGTGTTTTCAAATTTATCTTACAAGATAATTTTTTTTGATCGCAAATGCGAGCAAAACTGTTGCACTGTACAGCCCTGGGTAAATATAAACTTCAAATATCATAAATTAAAGTGAGTATCATGAACAGAAATCGGAAATTCGGTAAAGAGCGAAAGTTACTTGTCTGAATAAAAGTGAGTGATCCTGAGAATCGTTCCTCTCTGTTACATGGAGGACATAGGTCTGCTCGGGCTTTTTCCACTCTATTCCTTTATAGAAGACTTGGAGGCCCTGTCACTGTCAGTTGTGTCAAGAAATTGCTCAAAGACAACATTGTTTCAGATTCAGAACAGAAATTGGTCTCAGCAAGAATGGCTTCTTGCAGAAAAACAACAAGGTTTCACAACAGAAACCGGTCTCGGCAAGAATGGCTTCTTGCATTTTCCTTGGTATAAATGGCTTCCTATCTGAACCCATTACAAAGAAAGGACTCCTAAACCACTTCATTTTGTGAAAAAGTATTTATTTCAAAGAAAACAAATCACTCAATGTTCATAAAATGCTCCAGAAATTGATTTCTTCATACCCAGTTCGGACGCGTAATGCACGTAACTTTTTTTCGTAACGCACGTAACGCCCAAATTCCCCCATTAAAAGATTTTGGTATTTCTAAAATTCCCAGTAATAGCTGATATGACAACTTAATATATTGGGTATTCAAATCATAACTAAGAGAAATGCACTCAGTGGCACACTTCACAGACTTTTGAGGATTTGAAAAAAGTGACAACGTTTCATTTTTCTCTGAATGAAACACTTGTAACGCTGAAAATGAGGCTGTAGCAAAAAAGCTGGCTAAGGGAGGGAAATTTTTCTTACTTTCCATGAAAGACTACTGACCCAGGACCACAGACAATGTTAAAACAACATGGAAACTCCAAGCAGTAAAAATTGTAGTCATATTTATCGTCAAAATGTGTGTCCGAACTGTAATGCATGTAACGCGGAATGGCCCTGATGCATAAAATTTCTTCAAAGGGTCTGGTCAAGCGGTTACGTCACTACAATTTTGATGTAGTGATTTACAATTTTATAACTTTTTAACCAGATAACTTATATGAACTTGAAATACATGTTTCTAAAGGTTTTTACAAGTACTTTAACGTGGTGTACTCAGTGGATTGTTAGAATAATTTTTAAATGTGAAAAAAGCAAAAATGTGCTTGGTTACGGTTATACCAAAAGAGGACATCACATTTGACAAGGTGTACGCAAAGATGCATAACATGCTGTTCTCATTACAAATTGGAGTCAACCTGGTTTTAATATTGCAATACACCTATTCAACTATGTTCTCAGCAAAAATTGTGGCAAACTATGGAATTTCTTAGATTTAATAGGGAAAAGAATATGGTTACGTCATTACAAGCTGTATTGGTTACGTCACTACAGAACAAGATGTTCATGAGAAAAAGTAAGGTTTACCTCAAGAAAAGAACTAAAATGGGCAACATAACATACTTTTATTATAAAAGAAACATTCTGTATCACAGATATACATTATTATTACTTAAGTCAGTTATGACAGCAATCTATATGGTCAAAATGCAACATCTTTTTAAGAGTAAAAAAAAACTCATTTTTAATTTGAATTTGGCAAAAATAGTTACAGATGCTGAAAAATATGAATAGTAAAAGGTATTAAATGTAGAAACAAGTAAATTTTTTGTAGTTTTAGATATTTTATTGTTGATGAAAATTATGTGAAAAATAGATTTCCGAGTATGTGTGTAGTTTTCAAACTTCATGCACTTTAAATGGCTGTAATTTTTTTTTTCACATCTTGTATTGAAAAAACAAAGTTAGTTCCATAAACTAGACAGAATAAGCTACAAGATCAGCCCATTCACTATGTGTTAGAAAGAAATATAATTTTCATCACACATGTTCACTTTCGCTTGGCCAGACTCCAAAACATAAGCAAGCCACCATTTAGCATCATATTCACAAGTAACATAACCTCTTATTTTCTCCCAGTCTATAAGTTCTTTCAAAGAGATGTTTCTGATACTGAATGTCTCAGTTGAGGCAAAGGAATATTCCCAGTCTTTAACCTTCGTCTTGCAATTAGGTACTGAAAGGAAAGCGTGAAGCTTTTCAGTCCCCTCTATTGTTTTTCTCTCTTGAAATCTTTGTTCAAGTTTCCTCTCTGTTTCTGTTATCTCTTCACTTGTGGCATATGTAAAGTGCACATTTTTAATGTTATCTTTTGCCCATTTTAAAAGTTGCAAAGGTGTTTAATTTTCATGGGGCCTTTGCAAGCTTGCTATTGCTACCAACCTTTCTAAAGTGCCTCCCACACCATCCACCATCCCGAGGACCTTTCCTGCGAGAAGTTGCAAAAAAAGTGCCAGTCTGTATGTATCCCAAAGTCAGCTACATGATTTGCAAGATTCAAAAAATTATTTCTATTCTTGTACTGGGATGCAACTCCATCTGAGAAGTATATTAGAGGTATATATTCTTCTGACTGGAACGGTTTCTTTCAAAAATTCTATTAGTTTGCCCTGGAAATGATTAACAGCGACAGTGTCAACAGTAAAAACGTGATTTCTTCCTATTTTATTGTTATGCTGTTGAGTTCACGTTTTTCAAAAGCTCATACCTTAGTCATCATTTGGGGGTCCACTCTAGAAATTTGTATCAGGATTATTTGAACATTGATGAAGCTTACGGTACAACTTTCTGTCACAGGCGGGAGAGGTACTGACTCACAGGGAGCACATGAGGGTGGAGAGAGCTTTATAAAAATGGCATTTCTGTCAGGTAGGGTTGACAGTTTCTTCAATCATTTTTGAATAAAGCTTAAAAAAATGCTTTGCAATGAGTTATCCCTGAGCCAAATACCTTAAATAGAACTAAAGATTAACGTTTAACTGCAAATATGGGTGTGGCTCAGGACAGAACAGGGAAAATCCTTAAATACTGATTTCTCCACCAGTAGTGAAGATATGAGGCTGAAATTTGGAATACAGCCTTCTCTTACTAAATGGAATAATTCAAAGAAATATTAACAGAGTCATAATTTGTAAGGGCAAAATTGTGCTCTCAGTATGTTGGTTTGGTATGGAATGACCCATACTGAATATCTATGCTGTTTAATGAGCATTAAATGCCAGAAAACGACACACAGTAATGCTGTCTAAATATAAGTTGGCCAGCCAACTTCTTAGTCTTTGTGATTAAGCAAATCAAATAAATAGGAATAGGTTGAGAGTGAATTATGCTGGTGTAACGGTGAGATTTTTAACAACCAAAATTTGTTCCCTTCGAACAGCATGGCAACTGCTTTTCGAAGCACCTGGTATGTTTCAAGAAAAAGAAATGGCGCGATTGTCTACACGCCACATGGTGGCAGGTGGTCATATTGCTCTGTAAAAAAAAAAAAAAAAAAAAAAAAGTGCGGTTTAATATCACTGCACCATAAATGGACACCATAAAAGTATGAAGGCTTGAGTGTGTTGTTGCGATGTTAGTGTGGAGATTTGCCAAACATTATATTGTATTTTTACACTTCATTTAAGTACTTGACTGTTTCATCCAAAGCGACAAACGGTTGATTGGACGAAGCAGGGCCCAGGCTCTACGGGAGCTACGCAGGCTTAAGGGTCTTGCTCAAGGGTCCAGCAGCTGGACTGACCTTATTGTGGCTTCACTGGGGCTTCAACCCTCTATGTCCCAGTCTGACACCTCAACCACTGGACACATGCAGAACCTCCCCCCCCTCCGTTCCTCTCTCATCTCTGGATGCAGGCTGGATTTACTTTAGTAATACAGTGCTTCACTGTATTATCAGACCACCTGTCATAAAAATGAGAAAACACAAATATTTTAGAAAATTGTCAAAAGCTTGTTTAAAACTAATAACTATATTGTTATTTCTTTGGCAAAAGACAAACTGAAACAAAAATAGTCCTTATTCACACATGGAAACCAAAAAAACTTAATTTTTGTATGGCCTCCTTTGGCCTTGATAACAGCTCGCATTCTTGTATTCAACCATGAGAACTAATTTTTATGTTCAGGAATGCAAGTAAATAACTGTTTTTTGGCATCTTTATCAAAAAATAATAAAGTGCTTAACTAATTTTCTGTTTTTTTTTTGTAAAACAATTTGAAAATTCATGGATAATACCTTTAATGCTAAAATATAATTGTTATCATTTCAATTGGAGAGCTTGCTCATACTGGTGGATTAACCGTTACAGAAATATAAAAAATGATGTTGGTAATTACCAATACTGTTAATTTAGGGCAGCTGTGGCAGAAACCTTACACTGGATGGTGGTCTAATAAATTGTGAAGCACTGTTTGTAACCATGTGTGCTGAGGCATATGCCAAGCGAGATGGTGTATATACAGCGGGTAAATGGTTTACATAAGCGCCAGTCAGTTCAGGGATACGGCTGCTCCCTTATCTGTTCGTGTTTTATGTGTAAACGTTTACCCTGGTGTGCTATAGTAATATTTACATGATCATGGTGATAAAGCTGTTTTGGTCTGACTGTGCGATTGGTTAAAATGCTGAAATCGTTAGTGATTGTGGAAAAAGAAAGGCTGCGGTAGAGGTAAAGAATTTCACTATTTAGTTAATGAGAAGAGTAAACCAAATGTTGAATGTAAAGCAGCCCAGTACAGCATACCAAAACTGTTTCTAAAGAAATTGGTCAAAGCAGGCTGTAGGGTTCACCAAATCAGTGACTGTTTAATTGCCCAAAACCAACTGTTAGGCAGACCAAAACAGATACTGAAAAATTTGTCAAAACAGACTGTAAGGTAGAGCAAATCAGAGGCCACTTAATTGAGCAAAATCAACTGTTGGGTAGTCCAAAATGGATACTAAAAACTGGTCAAAACAGTCTGTGGTGTGGACCAAATCGGAGACTGTTTAACGGACCAAAATTCACTGTTAGGTTGACCAAAACAGATACTTAAATACTGGTCCAAACAGACTGTTGAGTAGACCAAATCAGACACTGTTTAATTTTACAAAACAGACTGTAAGGTTGACAAAACAGATACTGAAAAACTGGTCTTAACAAACTGTAGCGTAGACTAAATCAGGGACTGAAAAACTGGTCAAAAACGACTGTAGGGTCGATCAAATAGGAGGCTGTTCATTTGACCCTAACTGACTGTAAGGTAAACCAAAACTGAGACCTAAAAGTGCGAAAGTTTATCAAAACGGTGAGTACAGAATGCGACAAAGTGGCGCTAAACCGTAGACCAAAGTAGACTTCAGTGGAGCAGATCAGTAGAGGGAATTCGTGAGCTGGTGAGATTTGACGGTATTCCCATGACTTTAGCCTGTGTCTGTATGAGAGTTGACAGAAGATTGGATCAGGGTCCTAATACTGTCCCCTTTCACCCCTGTGTCGAAGGTGCCTAGCTGAACGTTGCCTTGGTCCGGGACGCGCCCGAAGGATGGCTCTTATCGAGGGCGTGGGGGACGAGGTGACCCTGCTGTTCGGGGTGGTGTTCCTGGCCCTGGTCTTGGTGCTGGCGTGGGCCTCGACCCACACGGCCGACCGCTCTGAGCACCTCTTCGCCCCTGCCCCGGTCCCAGCCCCGGGCGCGGCCTCCACCTCTCTCCGGACCTCCCTGGAAAGCGCCGGTCCAGAGCCCCTACCCCCGGACGGCACCCCGTCGACGGGCAGCCTAGGGGAGCAGCGGAAAGACGAGCCCCCTGGGGAGGCCGCAGCAGAGGGGCAAGCGGCCAGTGGGCAGGAGGTTGGGAGCGACACCTCGTCGGACGGCGGTTTCGGCTCGGACGGGCTGCGACACCGGGAGACGGCGGCGAATGCCACGCAAACCAGCCCGAGCCCCACCCAGACGACCCCGGCCGGCTCTGAAGGAACTGCCCCGGATGATGCCCAGAGGAACATGGTCCTCCGTCTGAAGTTCCTTAACGACACAGAAAGGCTGGCCCAGGTCAGGCCCGAGGACACCATCGGCTACATCAAAAGGTGAGGCCACCGAAATATGAGGTAGAACGGGGACCTTCGAGTACCAATCCAGCCAGCCGCAAACGGTGAACCCAGGACCAACTCATAATGTGGTATTTTCTTATAATGTGGCTCGGGAAGTCAAGCAGGTAGTCCACTAACGGCAGGTTTGGCGGTTTGATTCCTCGGCAGCCCCAAGTTGCCTCCGACTGTCAGGCCAGCACCTTGCATGGCAACTCTGCTGCCATGGGTATTAAGGTTTGCGCATGAATGGCTGAATACATGGCAATGTAAAGCGCCTCATCCAATAAGCCAGAAAAGCACTTTATAAATGCAGTCCATGTACCATTGACTATTTGACAAAATGGAAAACCTAAACTCAGACTAAATAACCTGCTTATATAATAAAAATTTGAACGCATAAGGTAATGGCTGTCTGTTCAAGTGTGACTTAAATCATGGTGTAATATCAGAAATGTGTAATGTAAAAACATTATTTGCAAGAAGTTATTTTGTTGTACCCTGAAAATTTTTGTGACCTTATTGGTTGTATGGCTGGGCGATTAATTGAATCGCAATTTTTTTAAGCACAATAAAAGTAACTGCCACTATGGGGCAGACAGACGAGCTTGCTTATTACCTTTTCTATGGCACATACCTAATGCAGTGTTCAACAAACATCAGAGGCCATTTGAAATGCTTCTGGGAAGAAAACTGCACTTTGAAGTCTGCTAATTACCAGGGAGGTTGAACAGCCTTGGCATAATTAGCTTGCCTTAAATCAATTCCCGTGTACTTTGCCTAACTTGCAATCAAGCACTTTATTCAGCCAACTGACAAATCAAAACCAAAATGAAGTGATTAAGAAGAAATCATGAGAAGCAGACAGACCTAACCAGGCTGCCATGTTAGATTAAAAGAATGTCAGTAATCTGAATCAATAGCAGACCTCTGAATTCCGCCTCTCATCAAGTGAATTTTTACGTATTTTTAAAAAGATTTCTTAAAAATAAAATAATTTTAAGATGGCCCTGGTTTTTAAGCGTTTTCAAATATACGCGAGGTGGAAAACATTTTGTGAAGCATATCGAAAGTGAATATGAGAGAGAAATTATTTTCGCATTGCACGCAATAGTCAAATGCATTGAAGACTTGCCACGGTATCTTCCTCCTGAGTCGATGGGAGCAGGGCACTTTGCAATGGGCTGTGTTCAGGGTGGGGAAAAAATTCCCCCAAAAAATTTTTGATTACCCGCAGTTCAGGTATGCGTTTATTGTTCCGTGTCGCAAAGTGAAAGGAGGATATAAGGTTGAGTGTTGTCCTTTCGAGCGTCCGTCTGTCACCCTTCTTTTCCAGGCCAGAACTCCTTAACTGTTCAATATTTCTAAGAAAATGTAATATGTGGCTATATCAGATATCAGACTGTGTAGATATGCTTTTCCATATTTACATCTGTCTGTCTGTCCATCCCTCCACAGCATTTTACTTTTGGTCCAGATATCAGGCACCCCGTGGGGGGAGGATCTGAGTATTTTATGCTTGTTGCGTTATGAGTTGCAACAAATCCCTTGGGACTGGGGTGAGAAGTCAGATTAGTCCGCAGAAGACAGTTTTTTTTTTTTTTTTTTTTTTTTTTGGCTTGCATTTGCAGAAGGTCTGATGTTGTGTGTGTATACGTTTAGAATCGTAAAGGTGCCCTTTAAAGTGCACAAACGGTGTGCAGGTTAATGCTACACTGGGGACTCTGATCAGCAGGCTTTCTTGGACTACCTCCTGCTATCATGTGACCCGACCCCTTGCAGGGAGTCCTGAGTGGGTGGCTCAGCACTCTCTTTAAACCGGGTAGCAGAGGGTGTTTGGCCAAGCATGACAGGTCAGCCTGTTCCCGGTTTTGTAGGCATTACAAGTTCTGACAGTGCTGAGGGTCTTGACCCTTAGAGTGCAAAATGCAACTATTGTTACTCAATGATGTAAGATTTTAAAATCAAAGCTGTTGAAGACCTATCATGTGGCGATTTAAACAAGTCGCCACATGATAGGTTTTCGACAGCTCAAGATAATTAAATTTATATTTTTTTAATTTATTTATTTCAGCGCTCTCAGGATTAATGAATCACTTCTCTCACCCGCTGCCTTATTTGGTCAGTACTTTGAAACACTCTCGAAGATCATGTTTTAGGAATTAGAGGACTGGACAAGATCTTCTATCCCCGGACACATGAATCTGCAGCATAATTAGAGAAGGGAGAGTAATGGAAAAATTAGACTTCAGCCTTCTAAAGTGACCACTGCCTCCTCTTATAGTGATTCCTGTAAGATTCCATTAGTCTGCTTCCTGGAATCCTTGTTGACATGGGGCAGTAATTTAGGCCCCGGAATCTGTATAGTGATAGCAGGGACTGGCCCATGAATCTGAATAGTGAGTAGCTGGTTCTGGACCGACTCTGGAATCTGCGTAGTTACTTGCGTACTGTGGGCATTGGGTCACCTGACCTCTGATAAACCAGACAAGTGGGAGTCGAGTATCTAAGGATATCAAATTCTCTTGAATCAATAATGTGTTGGTCATAAGTATTTGCCTCTGTGAATGTTACCGCAGTGAGGCTGTTGTCCATCTGCAGTTCTCAAGGCCAAACTGCATTTTTAATGGAGTCGGTCTATCATGCGCTGTCCTGTCATATCGCTGAAAGATGCTCTGGTTTGTTATTGTAGAGGCCCATTTATTATGCGCCGCTCTTTCTGATTATTGAATTTCAAACCTTGGCTTGTATCTTGTGATTTATGGCTGGAAATGTACTGAAGTGTGTGGCAGTGAACAGCGTCTCTGGTAATGGGTGTGCTACAGTGCTAAGATCGGGAGGCAGTGATTTATTGTGGTCTGCCCCATTCTTATTCTCTCTCTCTTAATCATACAAGACACACACGTGCGCACACACGCACACGCACTAGTTCGTGCAGCTATCCTTGTTAGGACATTGAATTGACCTCTTCATTATTTACAGCCTAACCCTAACCTTACCCCAAACTATAACCAAATCATGCCTAACCCTAAGCTTAACCAAACCTCAATTCACACCTCTCCCCTAACCTCCACCATGACCTCAGAAATGATGTTTTGCCGTATTAGGACCAGGCTTTGGACCCCATAAGGACTACTGGTCACGACAAGGTTCAGTGGTCAAACTGGAGAAGGTCCCCAATAGGTAACAAAACACACGCACGCGTATGCAGGTACTGGACACGCACACACATTTCTGTTGCATATGTAGGACAGGGTGACATGGTGATGCTGTGGGTTTAAATCTAGGGTGGGGTCTTTCTCTGTGGAGCTGGCGTGTTCTCCAAGTGTCAGGGTTAGTGTCATACAGGGTCTCCAGTTTCCTCCCACAGTCTTAAGACATGCACGTGAGGGTAGAGACTCGAAATTGCCCATGGGTGCGAGTGTGTGAGGGAATGGTGTGTGTGATCCCTGTAATGGATCAGTAGTGTTTGAACCTGCCTCTGACCCATTCTGTGCTGGGATTGGCTCCAGTCCCGGGGCAAACTGGACCTGGAATATGTGGGTTTGGGGTTGCATAGTGGATGAACTCTTGGGTCAAAAGACGGATAGAACTGGAATGGGCTTTAACCCTTAAATGCCCCCTGTGACAAATTTGTCACACGATTTTGGGGGTTGTCAAAACCACTGACCCCACATAAATTTTGCAACCTAATGCCCATAGTGACATATTTAGACCATCAGTGCTGCCATCTGATGAATAAAAGTGGAACTGACGCTACACTGGCTACACCACTAACCTTTCCAATATGGCCGCCTCCATAGTGGAATCCACACGATAGATCAGCACCAATTCATCACTGGATAAAGTAGACAAACAGGGAAGCTAATGAAAAATAAGCTATGCCTAATACTTCCGCTAAATGTCAACTACCAAAACAATGATGGACAAAAGTTCTCTTTATATCCTAGACGCTTAGAGTGACACATATGTCACAAAACTAAAATGAGGTCAAAGGTCACCAAAAATTAAAAATTGCTATTGGGTTGTTATAAACCCCTCCCCAGGACATATTAACAGAAAACATAGATTTTTCTTTCAACTTTTACTATAGTTGGGCATTTACGGGTAAATGTTGTGACTTTTGTCTGCGCAGTGTCAGTCTTGCACATAGATTTATACAGAGTAAACTGTGTTCCGGCCTTATCTGCTCCCATTTGCACAGTTGATGTTTTGCCTGTGGCAGCCGCAGGCTTTGGAAAGACAAGGCAACAATCACAAACCGCACTTAACATTTCCAAATGATAAACACTGCTGAAATGGAAGGATTTTTTCTCTTGTTGTATGACCTTAAAAGTCGCTGTGCTTTATTGCATTTTACACACGCACGCATGTTCGCATTGATCACCCGAAACAACAAAACCACTTGCAGCTGCAGCTACTAATGTTGATTATCTCGTAACAACACTTGTCAAGGTCTGCTGACAGTTGGCGAACGGCCGACTCTCGTCGCCGACGTGTTGGATGTGGGAGAAACGGGACATCTGTGATTTTGACAAGGGCCAAATTGTTATGGCCGGATGGTTGGGTCAGAATATCTCCAAAGTGGCTGGGCTTTCGGGCCATCAGCAGTAGTGAATACCCACTGACAGCTTTTCAAGAAAGGACCAACCATGAACTGGGGACAGGTGTTTGGCTCCCGAGGCTTATTGATGCATTTGGGGAATGAAGGCTATCCCGCCTGGTCCGACCGACAGAACGGCTACTGTGGCACGAGTCCGAGAATTTTAATTATGCTTCCAGGAGCAGTGCGTCTCAACACACAGTGTGTTGCTCTCTGCTATGTATAGTGCTTTGTAGCTGCAGACCACTCAGACTGCCCATTCTAACCCCGGGCCTCTGCCAAATGGTCGCGTGTGAGCGTCAGAACTGGACCGCGGAGAAATTTGAGATTATACACACGCATCTAGAAGTGATGGGGGACATTTTGGAGCTAAATCTTTGACTTTCTGCTCTGCATTATTCTTGGTAAAAGTTTTAATATCCAGTACTTTAAAGTTTATTATCTGTGCTTACAAAGAGGAAAGGAATTGCACCTCACTACATATAGCATCAAATCAATCTGGGTTTTTTTCCTGGCTTAATGTATTCTCGTCATGCCCCAGGCAGCGTGACTGATTGTAGATGGAAATAAAATCAGAAACATGATGAGAAATCAGCGCTGACACCGGAGAAGTTTCGGCGGTTGTAGTTGTTACTATGAGTCACGTTTTCCTTGGTGAGCGATTGCACCGCCTGGCTCTGTAATGGCAATGATTGCATCACTGTCGTGAGATCAGCTGGGTCCCTGGCTTGGAGAGCCTCGTCGCTAATGGAGAGCGTTTTGTTCGAGCGCCAGGGGAGATGCGAAGTGTGAAGACGAGCCCGGCTGTTTGCCCAATCGGGGTGGGTCACCCTCCCCACGGGAAGACTGCCTCAGGAATCCACACACACACACACACACACACACACACACACACACACCCACCTTACACAAATGCACGTGTTACCTGGTAACCATGACTACCGCTTCCGTGGTGAGCTCGAGGGACTGCGTAGAGTGGCTGAGCAGTATCTGGCTCTGGTATTGCAGTGATGTTGATAGGTTTTCAATTTAGTGAGTCCCCGGGACCTACAGGTGGTGATTTGAGTGGGTCCCTGGGAAATTCAATGGGTCCCCAATGAAAAAAATTATTTCTTTCTATTTCTTATATTCTTCTATTTCTTAAATTGTAGTGTTAAACTCCTTTGATGATGGTATGGTGTGATATGGTTATAATTAACGGATATATTCATGTATGTTCAAAACGTATCTGAAATTAAACAAAATTCCAAATCTGAAAAGTTTATTGCAAAACAACTGTCACGGTGGCATGACATGCGAAATTCACGTAAAATAGCATTTTTGTAGCAACATAAATGGCACCAAAATAAATTACTAAAATTCAAATGAAAACAAAATGGTGTCTGTAGTACCGGAATAAATTATCAACAAAAGTGCTGATTTTAACACATAAACGAAACATTCTCATCACCATGACAGTCAACAAATAAATTGTCACCAAAATAACACCAAAATCTTCTTATCTGAACATCAACTAAATCAAACGAACTGAGTCAATCACTATGAAACTTTTAGCACAAAAATGAAACTTAACTAACACAGTGGAAAGTCTGTTGAGAAAAATAAAATGATGCAGATGTGTTTGTGGTGACACGGTTGAAACAGCGCTTGTCTGGTCTGCTGACAGCAAGGTTTCTTTTGCTAGTTACTGTGATTTTAAACACGAGTTGTTGTTCACTATGGGCCGATTTCATAAAAGCTTTTTAGCGTGCGTATAACTAACATGCGTTTCAATTTTAAACGCATGTTAAAATGCCGCTGTACGCGGACAGCTAAACGAACGTTTAAACACCATTTCACAAGATGGGATCATCGCACGTTTAGCTGCACGCGGATAACCTTGCGTTTAGCCCTCAGACTAAACAGGTGCGGTCAAATTATGACAACCTGCCATTGCATAATGGGCATTTCCAATTGTCGTTCCCGGTTAATAACCCAGTATGTAAGGGTAGTCGCGTTGTGGACACGCATTTCGCGCAGAGAAGTCGGCAAAGAAAACGTGGCGAGAATTTCTCCTCGCTTCAAAGAATGTCAAACTAACTTTGCGTGTCCTGCGGACGTGAGCAAGATGCTGACGTCAGACGCATCCTTCACCAAAACTGTCTCATCCTCGGTATTCGTGGTGATTTCACGCACTCATTTGTGCTTTCATTATCTGTGAAGAGTGAAAATGCAGTTCGGACTTCACTCACGGTAGCCTTTTTAGAAAATGTAAACGTAGCCTAGATGTAAATGAAAAAAACGTGGCCTTGCAAAACCCCTCAATTGAGTGAATAAGAAAGTGAAGAAAGCAACCAATTTATGCATTCATTTCATTTATTTTATTTATGCATTTCTTTTCCAGAAAAAGCGCAAGTCTTGCTCAAAATCTACCAGGCAACCAGATGAAGGCAGGTCGGCGTCACTTATTTAGGTGCAAATCAATCTGCGGTAGTAGTTTTAGCGAGTTAAACATACCCTCACGAGCGTTTAAGTTTTCTTTTGTTATTTGACCGCAGGCGTTTAAAATATTTAGACACGCGCGAACAGTTGCTTCTCGTGAAACGGTGATTTAAATTAAACTCATGCTAAACGCGCGATTATGAAAGTTATCTGCATGTAAACCTTTAAAGGCTTTTGTGAAATCGGCCCAATGTATCGTTTTTCATGGGAAAAATGAGGTGCGTCCCTGGGACGCATTGATAGTGAGTTTACTGCGTCCTTTCAGATTTTAATGCGTCAGGGACGCAGGACGCGTACCTAGCAACATCACTGTATTGGGTGAGCAAGAGGGAGATGAGTACAGTGCTGCTTTTCTGGCAGATAATTCAGAGGTTTCTGGGTGTTGTAGTCGTAGTACAGTAGTTGAAGTTGTTGTACAAGTTGTTATACTCCTCTAAAGCAGTCCAGTTACTGGTGTTTCTGCAAACTCAAGATTTTTGCTCCCCATTGTTAATGGATGAGCTGTATTCGCGTAGCTGATCTCACGGAGTGGTCACAGTGGATATAGGTAGCCAGGTCGCAGTAGAGTGACAGAGACACTCCCAAATGACCTTGGCGGGTTCTCAGGACCACGCTTAATACAGAGCCAGATAATGTTAAGTTCTTCTGTATCCTAAGGTTTGAGTGGTAGGACAATGGTCAGCCATGAGCCACTTGTTCTGGCCACTCTGTTAGGTCATGCAATGCTGTGTTATACTGTACCATGCAGTGTTATGGTCTGCAAAGGTGCACTATGCTGTGCTATGCGGAACACTGTTATGCTGTGCTGTACTTTGCCATGCCGTGCTATGCTGTGCTGTGTCTCGTAATGATGTGCGTTGCTACGCTATGACATTGTGTTGTGCTATGATATGCTATGTTACGCTGTGCTGTGCTATGCTAGGCTATGCTATGCCACATTATGCTGTTCTATGCTACGCTATGCCATGCTACATTGTGCTGCTCTATGCTGTACTGTGCTTTGCCATGCTATGTTATGTTATGCTACATTATGCTGTGCTGTGCTATGTTATGCTTTGCCTAGCTAGGCTATGCTACATTATGCTATGCTATGCTACACAAAGCTATGCTATGCTACATTGTGCTGTGCTGTGCTACTTTATACTGTGCTATGCTGTGTCAGTCCAGTTACTGATGTATTTCTCTGCTGCACCTCTCCTCATCTTACCCTTTCACAGTACATACTTCACAGGCCAGGAGCACCAGGTGCGTCTGATCTACCAGGGCCAGCTCCTGCGAGACGACGCTCAGACCTTGGCCTCCCTCAACCTGGCGGACAACTGCGTCCTGCACTGCCACATATCCCAGCATGCCACGCCCCAGGCTCCGGCGGGCGCGAGGGCCGCGGATCAGGTGCACGTGGCGCTGAACGTGGGCAGCCTGATGGTGCCGTTCTTCGTGCTCATGCTGTCGGTGCTCTGGTACTTCCAGATCCAGTACCGCCAGTTCTTCACCGCCACTGCCACTGCCTCCCTCGTGGGCCTCACCATCTTCTTCAGCTTCGTGGCCTTTGGCCTGTACCGCCGATAAAGGAGGGGCCGCGGTCTCACAGGCACACACACACGCACACACACGTACCCGCTGAACCTGTACACACTGAACGCACACAGAAAGCTCAACACGGGCACTGAACAGACTTAACAGGTTACACACAGACACAAAACAAAAAACGCACTCGCATTCGACGCACGGTGAGCCGATACACGTGTACTAACACACACATACACTCATGGAACAAATTTGGAATGTAAACGCGATCGCTCAGAGTATGATTCAGCCGTGCACAAGTACACCAAGAGCGCATGCAGATTACACCTGCATGCAGACGGGCACGAAGTGCGTGCACAAGACACGCACATGCACACACCCACACACACACATACACACACGATTATTAGTAGCTCAGTAGCAGGCATAAGTATACGTATACAAGCATGCATGCAGACTCACACACACAGACACACACACACACAAATGGGTATACACACAAAAGAAAATGAGCTCAGATAGGGCTACACGTATACACACTCATGCAGGCAGACTCATGCACAAATAGGCATGCACACAAGAATATGAGCTCTGACAGAGGTACATGTAAACACACACACACACACACACACATATATGCAGACATACTCGCACACACTTGTAGGCACACACATACAATGCAACACACATCCTCCCTCCCTCCATAATACCCTGATCTGCCCCTGGCCCCAGTTGCATTCTGGGAAGGACCTGCCTTGGGTAGTTGTAGTGAAAGGCAAATGAAGTCTGAGGGGGTTGGCCTATTAAGTATATTTCCTTTTATTTTCAGTTTATTTCTATTTTTCATTCACAGGGCTTGTTACTTGGATCCATAACAGCATCCCTGTGGAAAATGTATGAATGGATATGTCCTGTGTGACTTTTTTTTTCAAATGTATACATACGCAAATGTATAAGGATAATTGGTGGACGACTAGTTGCTGTCCTATCTATTTTTATTTTTAATTTTATTTTTTTTCTCATGAGTTTGGGTATGTGAGCAGATGGGGCATGGCTTATTGCCCTGTGGGAGTGGTCTCCAGGAACTCTTGCCCCTCAGTGGGCGGGGCCAGTCATTATTCGCTCTCTCGGTTCTTCTCTGTAGGAGGAGCCCGTACTACTGTCTGTCTGTGCGGACTTGAAACGTAGACTGTGTAAAATATGGCTTTTAAAACAAAAGCAGAAAAATCTATTAAATCATTCTTTTATTTAGCCCAGTTGTGTCCTCTTGTCTTTTTGGGGGCTGTTCAGACTGTAACAGAAGATGCCTCGACCACTGTGGAATTTCTCATCTGCTCTTCAGAAATCCACTAAGGCTTTCATTTTCGGCAATTTGCTTGTGTCCTTATACTCTCGTATCTGGAAGTTTCGAAACTTAATATTGAGTATTTTGTGAGAATTATTTCAAATGTTGGCACACCATATTGTTACGTATATACAAGTAATTTATCGTGTAGGTGTGTGTATTTGTATGTGTATTTCCATACTTCCTGTATTCCTCTATATACATTTCATGCATCCCTGTGAAAGGAATGCAAATACATGCATTTGGCTAGCTTTAACAAAGTTGGTTACGCTGGTTAAGCACCGACCCATATTTTTATCTTGGTTTGCTTTTCATCTACCATTCCACTGCAACATCTCAAGGTTGCTGGAGTCTGTGCATTTCTCATGGCAGAGGTCTTTCTCTCTGAAACACTGAGACGTCTATTCTCATTGCTGAAATTAACCGTCTAATCCGGCGGTCATTCAGGCAGACACACTGCCAGGGGAGTGCCGTTTTGACAAGAATTGGCAGAATCACCGGAGAAATGTCCGGGATTAATGCTCTATTTTTAGCGCATTCATTTCCAGTGATTCATTTCACGCAGAGAAATTGTACGTCGACTCTAATCTGCTCTCAAAATGGTAAGAGCCAGTTGGCTGTAATTTCAAGGTTTTTCCAGCAGATGGCGAAATGGCAGAATTCAACAACGGACAATTGCGCAAACTTGAGTGCATAGGCCCAAAAATGCTTTCTCTGCGCCATTATCCAAAATGATTTGACTTCTACGCAACAAATATGCAAATTGTGCATTTTCTGTGATCCACCCCAATGCATAAAACAAACTATCGAGTAAAATAATGATCCAATTTAAAATATTTTATAGTGTATTAATGCCTATTTTAAGCTGTGTATAGGCTCCTTTGGGCTGAAAATGCCAAAAATTACTGCAGATATTGGGGAGTGTATTTTCTAATAAGTGCATTGTAAACTGCCACATTGCTGCATACCAGACAAGTGAATGAATTGGACATTTATGATTAAATTGACATGGCTATATTTATTGTGCTGTACTGGGCTATGTTTACAAAAGTGCTTCAGTTCAATTCTCTGGGGAAATCTTTATGCCTCCATCACAATGGATTTCCATCACCTTTTTTGTCAGTGTGGCTTGACTCGACCTAGATTCCTTTGACCTAATGCAATATAATATACATTAAATTCCAAGATCCGGTGCACTATCAGAGGCTTGACATCTGTGAAGATGTGTGTGAAGCCTTGATCGATATGTATTTGAGGAATGTGTGTTTTGACTGTACTTGTGTTCCAGCCGAATATTGTCGGATAATGGACCATATTGATACTCTGCTGCAGCAGTGGATTGTCAATCCATCCCTTGGTATGGGCATCGGCTTTTTAACCCCTGACCAGGCAGAGATGAGCATGTAAGACTTTGGGCTGTGTAGTGGTAGTGCTATTGCCACAGCAAAAAGGTCAACTGTTTGAATCCAGCCTGGAGCCTTTGCGTGGAGTTCTTCCTCTGTTTAACTCCAGTTATCTCCTGAAAACATGTAGGTGACTCTAAATTGGAGACTCTAAATTTCCCATAGGCACGAGTGTGTGCAGTATAATGCAATGGACTGACAAATTTTACAAGGGTTTACTCCTGCCTCTTGACCATCAGGTACAGGAAAATGCTCCAGCCTTCCTGTGACTCAGACCAGAAGTAAGTAATGTGTGGATGGATAGCATCGTTTCATTTTTTTTTCCTGCCTTATTTCACCTATTTGATGTTTTTACCTATTAAGATGGTAAGTTTTCTTTCTTGTTGCTCTTGCTTATCGGTGTCCCATGTATCAGTTAAAAGAAAGAAGTGAAGATGCGTTTGAATGCATTTCAAATTGGTACAATCCTGAAAGTAGACTACATTTTTACATTGCTCTTAGAAGGGAAAATAACATTTTGAGTTTATTCGGTTTTACTGAGGTTTATGAACCACATGCTTTCCTCTGTTATGTTGAACTCAACAGTAATTTAGTTTTCCGTAATCTGCTGATGGGAAATGACGCTTCATGCTCCCGAATCCCAGCACTCTGGGACGCATTTTTTTTTTTTTCGTCCGGAAACTTTCTACTCATCCCTAACACGTTCGTTTTATGCGCTGTTTCGAGCTTTTCTGCGAAATCGAGTACTTTTTTCTTTGTACTGTACGCTGAACTAAACAAAATTTAAGACCTAACCATCGAACTATGAACATGACTTGTGAACACCAAGCACTTGCAGTCTCATTGTAATTTGACGACGCTCCCTTTCAGTCTTCTTTTGAATTGATCGGTCTCCAAGTGTGCACGCGCCTGCGCCGCAGCCTCAGCCGCACTAAGCCTCGTCAGAGCCCGGCTTCATCCTCCAGACTCGGCCCCTTGCGAGCCACCAGGCATCCATCTATCCGCGCTAGCATCCAGGGGGGAGTGTGAGATAATCGCTATCTCGAGCCAAGAGGAAGTTCAGAACTAGAGCGCCGGACAGAGTCTTACCAAATTAATTTCTTGTTTTTGTGCTACAACATCGAGACAGCACACTGCATTGCAGCGATGGACCGAAAGGTAGGAGTTTTGCCGTGGCACCGCATTCTGTGCGTTAATACCCGTTTCCCCGTCAGAATAATTTTGGTCTCTCCAACGCAAATTGTTTTCTGTCCACCATTAGAAGACCATGCTGCGCAGCCCAGCCCACATTGGCACAGTCGGGCTGACCGCCAGCCAGAATAAGACCGCGGAGTTCTCTGGCTGGATCTTGGCTCCGTGCTTGTGTTGCACTGAGTAAAATACATTTGTAAAGCGTGAATACATGCATACGAGGGGATGACTGTCACTTTTGGTGCTTTTACATGTGCAACATCGCAAACGTTGCATTGAATGTTGTTTTTCCAGCCATACTGATAGAACGAGTTTCTTACTCGTATTAGTAGGCTAAGATTTTGTATCCACTTAGCAAAATGTAGGCTTCTGCGCTGTTGTACAACCACCCCCACCACCTTTTCCACTTTTAACCCCAGACTGCCCACTAGCTACACCTTTCCCCTTTCATTAGGGAGAGCGTAGCTGTGACGAGCTGTCGTCCACCACCTTTACTGGCCTGAAACGGACACTTGATGAACAAAATATCACTGGCAGTGAACCACGCCACCCGTAGTTACCTTCCACTGTCATCACCCCTGCTTCCCCTCCCTCTCTCATACTTGTCTAGCCTAGCATTTAGTGTTCTCACCGACGGCAGCGATTCCTACACCAATGCGCCACTGGAGCAGTCGCATTCATTTCATTCTGATTTCCTTATATTAGGGTACGGTATTGACAAATACAAATGCGGTTCATGGTTTCTGATTGCTGAGAGAAATATTAACCTTTTTTTGCACAGATTGAGTGCGTCCCTCCGCATGAACTGCCTGCCGTGTGACACAGACCAGACATCAGACAAATAAACTTTGTGGGCTGTCGCGGGTGCGCGCTTGAAGGCAGACATGATGCTTTTCCGTGTGCATGTGTGTTATTTGTAATAGGTAGGCAGTTTCTAACAGCCTTGAGAATTATGTAGACACAAATGTATGAGTTAACAGGGAATGCAGTCTTGAAAAACAACCAGGGTAATGCGGGCATAAATGCTAGTTTTCCCAGTAAAATTCCGAATTCCCTCCGCCGAATCGCTTTCTAGACCGCCTGAGGCAAATCTTCGACATGTCAGACGCCCTTCCCGTTTTTTTCCGTACATTTTTCAGGCATGCATTGTGCTGGTGATTTGTGATTTATGTGTGTGCTGCTCCAGCGCCGAAAAAAAAAGCCTATCAACTGTTCTAGTCTGGTGATGATATCCAAATGCTGCGCGCTGCTTCTCGGGAACGGGGCCTGTGGTTGGCAAGGCATTTCATATGTGGATTGCAGTTTGATGTCACCTTTGATGAATGAACTCATTATCGCTCATCCAATGGCTCCCCTGTTTCGCTTCAGCGGTAATTTCCCAATCAAATAGCCTACTGTAGTTTCACAGCTTGTGAAGGTACAATATTACGGTGTGTGTGTGTGTGTGTGTGTGTGTGTGTGTGTGTGTGTGTGTGTGTGTGTGTTTCTGCTGGCATGGTTTTATTTCCTGCGCCCATTTTGTGCTCCTGGTTCTGCAGAACAGTAACAGAGCAAATCATAATGCGAAGATTTCTCCTTGCTGCCATTCTGGAACAAAAAGCTGTCCAAATGTCTCCAACAGCACGCTACAAATAATGATTAATAACTCCTTAATGAGATTCTGTATCTACAAGGCTCGAGTAGACAAACATCATCCAGGAACAAAAGAATTGAAGGAATTTTTTTTGAAAAAATACTTCTATTTCTTTTTTCCTGTGAAATAATAGCCCTAACCTAAAACTCAACCATAGTAGAGTGAGTTACCATGGCATTCTATTCATGGTAATCTGACCAGTTTTTCGCAGACCCATGGCTGATTTGTTCGCAGTCATGGATGATTTTTTTGTGACAATACACTTTTGCTGTCATCACAAAGGAAAATGGATTGGTGAAAAATTAATTACCAATGTTTATGCATTCTCCGGTGCGCTATTTGACTTAGCTTGGATTTTCAGTGCACAATTCTGCTGTTGTTTTATGTATTATAGAAACTCATTACAATGTTATCATTGTCATTATTTGTAATATCTGAAATGGTATCCTCTGAAAGGATTTGCAAAAGTGAGGTCAGTAATGACATAAGTCAAGGAGCTTTTGTGGGAGAATTTGTGCGTTTTATAGTGACTTTCAAGTCTTTCTGAAACATTAGATGTTTCACAATCAGAAGGCTGATCTAGAAATTTAGAAAATGTTGTTTTGGATACCACATTTATTTACCTTAATTTTACTTGGGAAAGTTCAGAGGAGATAATGTTTCTCTTTTTTTCAAGGACGCGGGGGGAGAAATGACAGATAAGGTAGTTGCAGGTGAGGAGGGATGGAGAGAAACGGGGTAACGCTCCTTGGAGTTTTTGAGTTAAGGGCCTCTCTCAAGAGCCCAACAGAAGAATTCTTCTCAACTTCATCTCTGCAGATGCAAGTCAGAATCCCAAGCCCTGCCAGGGGTTCGAACCAGCATGTCTTTAGTCGCCAGTCAAGCAACCTACCTCTAGGCCACCTCGTTGCCCTGATTCCACATTTTTAAAGCTCTGAAAGCGATTGCTGACCAGTCGAAGGCCAGTCCAATCTCTTTTTCAATGGATGATAGTATGTGTGCTGCAGCCCCCATCACCTTGCTCAGAGTAAGCAAGTTAAGCAATTGATTGAGATATGATTACGACATACGAGGGGGCATTATTTCTTCTTTTTAACCTCACAATTTGCTGAATGACATCTCCATTTGCTCAATTAAATCTTTTACATTTTCTTGCCAAAAATGGCACGCTTTTCGATAGTTTCCAAAAACATTATGACATTATGATGTCATGGCACATGCACAAAGTCTAAATACCTCGTAATGTTTAGTATGAATGCCAAGCACTCATCCACTACAGCCAGTGTAGTTGGCTGTGGTGAACACAAAATTATGGCCACAGTCTCACAGTGCTCTGCAAGTCAAGTGGATTGGGATTCCCCGTGTATTCACACCTGTTCGACTGGCCCCCGACCTCATTTTCAGGTGCACAGCCTCTGTACAGTGAGAGCTGCTCTGTATGACCGCGCCATTCCTCAGCAGCTGTGAGGGAATCCTCCGAGGAATCGCGAGCCTGTAAACTTTGATCGCGTGGTGAGCTCTGAGCTGTCCTCGCTCGCCCCGTTTTGCTGAGCGGTCTCTGGGGAATAACGGTTCTTTCTACCGCCGCCTCGAGCAGACGCGTCTGGGATGAGTGAGCAACAAAGACGCTCTCATCTCATCCGCCGCGCGCGCATCTCCCGCCCGCCTCCGCCCTCCCTCCCTCCCTCCCTCCGTCTTTATCCACTGTTGTTCGGAAAATCTTTTATCCAGCCTCCCAGGCAGATACATGACGGATAACCTGCACCCTGACAGCGACGCAGCGGTGGTGGCGGGGAACCCCGCGAGCCGGTTGTGCTGCTGTCTCGCCGCCCACGGGCAGGAAATCCCGAGTCACGGAGAATAGAGGAGAGAGGGGAGCGGGAGGAAATACAAGAACGAGCGAGTTTCTGCAGCCACAGGGGATCGGAGCAAAATCCACGTTGTTCAGTCTTGCTAGTTAGGCCTGTTCTTGTCTTGTAGTGGCATATGTAATGCAGGTGTTGTGTCTTATCTGTGTGTCGCCAATTAATTTTGCAATTGCCACTATTTTCCGTTAAAATTGGGTGGAATTTCTTTTTATTTATCCTTTATCATGAATCATTATTATTGATCAAATTGTGCAGCACATAGCATTTGATTCCCAGAACAAAGCTCAACAGCTCTAGTTTGATGTTATACCAAACCTATACTATATGACAAAACATTGTTTTTTTTTTGTGCTATCTGGGTTATCTCAAATTTTTTATATCAAGTCATTTTCCATTAAGTTGAAAACGTTTTCCAAAAGCTAAAGTGCAGTTTCTCTGAAATGTTGGCCATAATCCTATCACTCTCTAATCTAGTTGGGGAGAAATTCAATCTTAATTTTGCATTTTATTGCAATTTTAATTTTTATTCTTTATTTCGTTTTTAATGAGCCTTCAAAAAGAAGAATAATATAGCATGTATTCATCCAGTGTGTCAATTTGGTGTGTTTCACCAAATCAGGGAGAGCATCTGAAATCTTTGTCCTGTGTCCTTGATGCTTGTACTCCATGAAATTTGGTCAGTCTGATGCAATACAAACTGTGTAAAATATTTGGTTGGCCCAGTGTGCTGTTGACAATTTTGTGGTATTTCTTGTTGGGAGAGAGGAACAATGGGAACACTTCCTTATTTGGTGGGATAGAGATTTTCAAGTGGTGAAAAATGGCTGTTCTTTGTTTTACAGGAAACTTCCTACAGCCCAAGCAATTTTTTTTTTTTTTTTTTTTTTTTGTTTTCTGAAGGAACTGAGTTTGGGTGTTAATTCTTAAACAAATAGCGAGCCTGGAATTCTTTGTTATTTTTGATGGATTTCCAAAGAACTAGGTCATGCACAAAATGATTAACTTGAGAGTCACCACTATCTGAATAAATATTGATCCCACATTGTTCAGTTTTTTTTTTTTTTTTTTTTTTTTTTTTGTACCCCGCCACAACATTAGCGCCAAATTTGGGGGTCAAAGTATTCAGCTGTGTGTCCATCCATCCATATCTACGTCTCGACCTTTTACGCAAAAAATCTCAAGAACTTTGGAATGGTTTGTGTTTTTGTTTTGGTGTACATGTACCTGTCACAGGGAGTTTGACACTAGTGATTTTGATGGTCGTCCATCCATCAATTTATCCATGCCGCTCTTGTACAGTCTTGTTTGCGAGAAACTTCAAAAACTTACGTACGGATTTTACTTACTTTTGGCATACAGCTATGTTTCAGAGAGACCTCAACAACAGTTGTTGTTTTTATTCAGGTCTCAAGAACTTGAGTGGATTTCACATACTTTGCTACATTTCACTTTCAAGTTTGGTCAAGTATATACAAATTTATTACTATTTGTGTAATTTTGAATAACAACAGTTTTTTAACCTCACAGATTTTTCCCATTAAAAAGGGGCTCCTCAAATGCCGAAAATTGCAATTATGTTATAAGTAAACATATGATTGGATATGTTTTTTGCCGCAAAATAAAACACTCTACGGGGAGATCTCCCACCTGTTAATTTTTTTGGCAAGCCCCCCATTGATGTCAGTGAGCTGTCGTATATTATAGTGTTATTGCAGAAGTTGTGAATATCCTGGATAATGTGTGTGTAATCCTGTGATGGCATGAGTCTTGTCTGGAGATGATGCCACAAGAGGCAGTTCCATGGTGTGATTGCCACGGAGCAGCCCAGATGGGTGAAATTTCTCTTCATGTCTCATTGGGTACTAGCAGCAGCACCCACTGGTGAATTTAGCTGCTGCAGTGGACTCCAAAATTACTGGCACCCCTCACTGGCAATGCATAAACAATACAAAAAAATATAAACAAGATAACTATAGAGGAACAGAAAATACCAACATGTGTGAAATGGTTTACTTTATTAATGTTTCGATGGAAACAACCAAAATCATAATCATCATTTAATACAAAATAAATTTCAACAAAATCAAGGTTTCATAACAGCATGAAGTTTTTTTCTGTAATTTTTGACAAGGGTAAGGCACACAGTTTGTGGGGTGGGGGGAGGGGAATTTTGGACCATTTCTCTATGCCAGGGGTAACCGAAACGTGCAATTTTGGCTCATCTGACCAAAGCACCTTGCTCCAGTCATAATTCAAATGATGTTTGGCAAACTCCAAGTGGTTGCTTTTATTTCTTCTGGTCAGAAAAGGCTTTCTCCTGGCAATCCTTCCAAAGAGCCTGTGGTTGTGGAGGTGGCGCCTGATAATGCTTTTTGAAACCAGGGGTGCGTTCAAAGTCACACCGGTGCACATGGTTAAGTTACGGCTGGGATGAACGACCTGTTTCCTCCAACCGGTGTTGGAAAGGTGCACAATGGCATTTCAGGTATGTTTTCTCCTGTTTGGTGGGTGTGCCAGGGGTGTTATCCAATCAGCTGCAACATGTACTGTATATAAACTGCGCCATCTTAAAAAGGCAGTTGCACAATGAATCCAACGAGGGTAGTATATAAATGCATCTCTTGCAGCTTGGTATTCACCACAGTTGATGACATCAAACGACATGTTTGTGGTAAGTAGAAGTTTAAAAAGTTTAAAAATCAAACACGAATTTGAACCTATTTCATCAGGCTCCGAGAATTCTTCCAAGAGAACGCACAGTATGGCCCTCTTGGCTGCCGTAGTTGCAACGCTTGCGTGACACAACGGGGTGTTCAGCGCACTACTGTTGCCGTTTGAATATACGTTTTGCTACGTGTTGCCGACTTTGAACGCACTCCTGGTGACCCCAAGGTGCCACCAAGGCCTGCAATTCCTTCATGGTGATTCTTGGGGATTGTGTTGCTTCCCTCACCATCCTCCTCAGTATCCTGGGGGGCAGAATGCAGTTACGTCCTCTACCCTTTAGGATTTCAACAGTTCCATGTCTTTGGAATTTTTTAATAATTGCACCAACAGTGCTCAGTGGCATATTCAATTGTGTGTGAATCTTATTGCAGCCATTACCAGATTTATGAAGGTCTATGACCATCTACCTTTTTTGAACTTACAGTTGTTTTGTTTTCTTCAGGGTGCTGGATGACAAAGGGATATTGCATGCGTGTTGCTCACTTTATACCCTATATAGTTCCTTAACATGAAGATAAAACTTAAATTCTACTTATTTAACTCCTGGTTTTATTAGGTAGATGTTATTTAGAATAATCTTTACAGGAGCCATCACTTGTAAAGCCTAGATTTGGAGGAAATTGATTTTTGATTAAATCTGTAAATGATTTTTGTTGGTTCCATTGGAACATTAATATTGTACAGTATTTTTCACGAGTTTGTATTTAGAGTTTCTCTATAAATATATTTTTAAAGAATTTTTTGAAGTATTGTTTATGTATTGCCTGTCAGGGGTGCCAGCAGTTTTGATGCCCACTGTATTTTTGGCCTCCAGTGGTTCCACATGAAGTATCCTCTGTCGACTCCTGGTCTCGGGAACCTAGTTCCGGTGGAATACGGACTTCCTACAGCTTATGGCGGAGGATGCATTTGTACTTTTTGTAATTTGATGTCCTTTAGTGGTCTGATAGATGAAGTGGTGGAGTGACCATGCACAAATTGTAGTTGTAAAGTGAGAATTGATGTTTTAATTTAAAATTTGTTAATCTATAGAAATTTTTTGAAAGGGTTTGGCCAGCTGTCCATAGTCAAACTGGCTTGTTTTGGATCTCAGTTGGGGAGGCTGGAGCCTATCCGAGCATTCAGCATGCCCAGGTGCTATTTCACTTGCTAATGCATTACTGTGACACCATCGTCCCCAAGCAGAGCCCAGAAATAATTGTTCCTATTGGCTGATCAGCTGCTGGTATCTGTGGTTACATGGGAGGCCCATCCCTGAAAACAGACGCATTACATTTCACAGGTCACCTTACAGATAGGGTCACCAGATTTCAATACCGTGGCCCATAATTTTCACTCTGTAAATAAATGCACACAGTTGTGTAGAGGAGGAGAGAGAGAATGTATGACTGGAGATGACTGTGGCCATTTCAAGTATAGCTGCTATGTGCACCACTTTGACTGAATGAGTTCACAGTGGAGAGCTGCATGGAAATGATGTTACCTCTTGTCAGATTGTGATTCTGTCCAATGAGGGTGAGGGATGATATGAATTTATGATAAGTGGATACGGCAGACAGGAAGTGTCCTCCATATATTCGCAGATTTCAGTCACATGACAGCTACCTACCCCTGGAGGGCAAAGCACTGTTTCATTATGGACATTTCACGGAGCTGCCAAGCATGCCTGTTATTTTTTCATTTGTTTCAACCCACGGATATTTAGATCACCTCTTTAAAGAAGAACAACAATATGTCAACAAACTCCAAGTAAAGGGCACTTGCAATTCGTGTGCAGCACCCGCAGCAGTTAGCCGATTTCATTCGTTGTCCCTAATGTTACCTGAGTCCCACTTCAGCGATGTTCACATTTAACATGGCTATCTTTTGGAAAATCCTTCCATTTACACTGCTGCCTGGATGAAAGCATATGAAAGTACGGATAGTTATATGTAGTTTCGATTGAGATGGGTCTGTAATGCTGCTGTTTGGGAGTTGAAGGACAAAAAAAATTGACAAGGCAAACGTGAGTGCTTTTTAGCTAGCTACCTAAAATTGATTATCCTAGTCTTGTTTTACGGTAACCTGCCGTTCTCTGGGGGCTGGTAACGTTGGCAACAAATACACAATCACCTCCTTTCTGGGTTTTCTTTCTGTGACATGATTCTGCAAAAGCACAGTCCAGGCTTGCCTCCTTGTCAGACACTGCATCCGATTGAACAACTAACTCGCATTTTGGCAAAACGATACGGTAAAAATGACTGAAGGGAAGTGGAAGAATCTTTCTTTTGCCCTTAAGGTGGATGTTCCCATTAGATCAGAGGTGGGCAACGAGGGCCATATCTATCCCTGGTTTTCACACAAACTTCTGGCCTTTAATAATTGTCTTAAGTAGCCAAACCTTTTGTGAAATCAGACATTTCTGCTGCATTTCTTTAAATTATCATGAATGACCATCAAAGACTGTTCTTGTATCTCTAAATGAAACATTTTTTTTTGAGCTAATCTATGAGCAAATCTATGTTTGTGTGCTCAACCAATTAGCTCAATTAGTCAGGGTAATTGATAGAAATAAAAACCTGCATACACACTCCAGGACCAGAATTGCCCACCCCTGCATTAGATTGTCATGCGAAAACTATGAATTTGACGAGGTCACCGCCTGCAACTGAATGGTTTTGGTGATTGTTTGTGACTCAGAAGGTTGGTCTTAAAGACCCAGTGCAGCCAGAATAACATCAGTACAGCAGGTGGGCCCTTGAGCAAAGCCCTTAATCCCTCATCCCTTTAGGGGCATAGGCCCCTACTCAGTTTCATCAACTGTAAGTTGCTTTGGATAAATGCTTCGGCTGAACAATGGTAATGTTGTGTAAGTTGTGTCGTAATAACTTGGTGGCTTACGAAAGAAGGCTCTGCAGATATCTTGACCCACTGCTTAGCTGTAATGGTCAGCCTCATGATCTTGAGTTGTACAATGACTCCTTTTACTCGGGATAAACCAAGAAACCAGCCAAGGTCCTTAACACCAAATACTTTAGCAATTAAAGCTGCTTTGTCTAAAATTATCCCAGTAGCCAAGGTTTTTTCCTCATAAACTGCAGGGCGAACATGAGGTGGGAAGTTTGCATGCTCTGGTCCAAACTCCAGCAAACGAACCAAGTGAGAAAACGAGGTCCTGTCACATGCTCTCTCCCCCTTCACAATCCTGGGCATGTTCACCAGCTCAGTACGGAGGGACCACAAATTACTCTCTTCCACTCAAACCCTGCTGGTGCTGTCCTTTGTGTGTAGCCTGGCTGCATTGAGGGCGAGCCACATCTGCGCACAGCAGGCGAGAGAGAGCTCAGGCATTCTCATTTAGGGCCTTTTCAAAACCCTCTCAATTCAATCTTTTCACTCCTCTGAAACTCTCCGTTCATCGCTCTCGGGCAGCTCGCCAAACCATCGCCTGTCTCTTTATCCCTGAATTTTGCAATCACCCCTTCCTCTACCTGATTCTAAAGCAGCTGAAAATTGCAGGTTAACGATGCAATGCTGCTGATAACTTCGGAATAAATTTGAATTTTTAGAAACCGAGCCAGTGCGCTAATATTAGCCAAGTGTGACTGCGTTATTCGCGTATTTTCAGAGCGTTTGCTGAAATGATAATGCTGGATCATACTCGATAGCTGGGTTTCTTGTAGATTCTTCACATTGGGGTTCTTTGTATTGCCATAATTTGAGGGTTTCTCTCCCAACTGGGTCATTTCTTTCTTTTTTTTTTTACCTTGAACGTTTACTATTTGTGGCCCTAAGTTGGAGCTGGGCAATATATTGATATTACATCTATATTGTGATATGAGATATTGTCTGGGATTTTGGATGTTGTAATATTGTGATTTGACATAAGTGTTGCCTTTCATGGTTTAAACGGCTGCATTTCAGTAAAGGGATGCAGTTTTCTGCACTGATTAGATTGTTCTTCCTGTTGCCTCTACCTACTTGGTAATTATATCCACATTCATAATGACTGTATCAAAAACTAACTGAGTAAATACTTTGTGAGAACATCAATATTTGCCCCTATAATTTCACCACAAATATCAATAAGCAACATACAATCTTGATTGTACAGGCCCCTTTGATGCGGTGTGTTTTTGCATATTAAGTGTGATGCAACCTCAGAGATTCATAGCGCATTTACTGTTAATGAAATTCATATTCGTGGTTGTCAGTTAAAAAGGACAACCAAAAAGCCACTCACTCACTTCCATTATGGCCATATTAGCCCACTATTGCAGGGAATATTGCGGTATTCAATTGAATTATCATGACATTTGCCAGCAGCCATACCACTATTTGATCAGCTCCAGCTGCATGGCTGAAGCTAAGCAGGTGTGGGCTTGGTTAGTACTTTGGATGGGAGACCACCTGGGAAAACCAAGTTAATGCTGGAAAAGGTGTTGGTGGGCCAGGTTGCAATCTTCCCTCTGGTGGAATAATCTCCAATGCCCCAGTGCAGTGATGGGGACACTGTACTGAAGGAGACGCCGTCTTTCGGATGAGACGTTAAACCGAGGTCCTGACTCACTGTGGTCATTAAAAATCCCATGACACTCATTGATAAGAGTAGGGGTTTTCCCCGGTGTCATGGCTAAAGTCCCAACCTGGCTCTTACAACCTACCGCCTAATCATCCCCTGATCTAATGGGCTGTGCAAATTGTCCTCTCCCTCCCCACCTCAACCCCCAGGGCTCCCTTGAAAAAGAGATTTCAATCTCAACGGGACATCCCTGGTTAAATATATCATGGTTTAGTCCCGCCAGATGCAACATGCAATCCGGCGGGCACTGGGACCATGGACCCAATGGCTGGAAAAGGGACCCACACGCACAGGCTGAGTCAAAAATAGAGATATTTAATAAAACTGATAAAAACAATAAACCACATTACAAAAATCAGGGGAGCAGCGGCACAACAACACAGGGCTCAAAATTCAGAATGCTGCTGCAATGCACACTAGCACAGCCAACCCTTAAATAACCCGCCCTCACCCCCACCTCAACGAGCCACACCTGTAGCCCGTTAAAGTGGAGGTGAGGAATGCGGCAGGGGAGGGACTGCAAGGGAAAACCCTTACAAAATAAGGGTTAAATAAATAAGTTGTAATACAAAAAACATTTTATTTTGTCCACAGCGCCCAGCCTTACCCCAGATCTTGTGTTTGCCCTCCTGCTTATTCTGTGAAGTGTCTTTATGAGTCTTCTGCAAAAAAGCGCTACACAAATACAATTGAACATTGCTAATCTGCTGGTTTTTCTCCTCTATTGGTGCTCAACATATAATATAACACAGACAATGAGAACAAGCCATTCAGCCTGGCAGGGCTTGTCATTTTTCTACTGGTAAAATGACAACAACAACGATAAAAATGAATTCATTTGTAATTGCAATTCTCAAGTACAGCACATAAACAAAAACCATAAAAATACAAAATAACATAAAATAATGGGATACAAAGGATGTAAAAAGCAACTAAAATAATAAAAACAAAATTATGGACAGAAAATTGAGAGACTAGCTAATGGTCTAGAAATAAATAAAAACAGAACAAAACAAAATGTACCTACCACATTGTTTTCTGGAAATAGCCGCAAAATGGAGTCACAGAAACACAGAATATAACAATTTAAAAAATGGACCTGACACTTTTTTTTGACAGGAACTAGATGGTCTCTAGCCTAAAGCCGCTTTCGCACCGGACGTGAAACGAATTTTTCGCACGACTGATTACATTCAAGGTCAATGCAAATTCGTTTCGCGTCCGGTGCGGAAGCAACTCTACTCTTATCCTTATCTGACCGTGTAAATGGGGCAGACTCTGCCAGTCCTTGTTGCGCTTCGGTGTGATGAGACCGGACAGTGGGGAATCTGGGAGATTGCAGACGTTTGGCACCGAGCCAGCCATCGGAGGCACTGAGCGTCAGCGGCTGCCGTGGCAACAGGAGAGCCTCAGGTTGTTCTCGCGGAGCTGGCTGTTTGTGTGAGACCAACTACTAAAAGGGCCAGTCTGGCTCTGACCATCGGGTGGCCTGTAACCCAGTGGCAAAGGAGTTGTACATGAATTCAATGGGTTGGTGGTTCAGAGCTCCCCGTAGCCACACTAATATTAGTGTGTAAAAGCTTGGTTTGAAAGAAAGCTGGCATCTGCGTGGGCCCTTGCTTGATGAATTTTAACCCTTAGGCGGTCGGTCTCGACCCTGGGTCGAGACAGTACTAAATGCATTGAAATTCCGGGATTTCTCTATGCCTGTGGCGCGCAAAGACTTTGTTTGCTTCTCTAATGATAGACGTTTCTCAGAGCAATCATTTGGTACCAATACATATGGTGTTCCAATCGAAAATTATCGCGCAATTTTCGCTTGAAAAGTGCCGATTTTTTTGTGAATTCAGGATGAATGTGGACCTTTATTTGCCGATGAGGACTCCGGGGATGAAGATTTCGGTTCTGAACCGAATGGCAATGAAAATAACGATGATTCTGGCGATCGGTCGGAGGCAGGGGTGGAGCTAGGCTCTCACCCCAGAGGGGGCAAAGCATTATCAAGGGGCCCCTCAGATAGTTATTGCAGTCAACTGTAAAATAACGGATAGGTCTGCATCATATTTTATCCTAACCAACACAAATTGTCACTTATTGAGCAAAGCAAACTTATGTTTAAGAAAAAATACAGTGAAACCACTTTGTCAGTCAAATTGTTCCGAGGGAAGGAGGAGAAAAAGAAAGTTGCCAGTGCTTTGGCAGCAAAAGCATATAGGGTATGGTTGCCAGACGTCTTTTAAATGAGAATTGTCATTTTCATTTATTCCGAGCCTTTGGTGAGGACAAACGTAGGCATTTTCATTTATTCTGAGCCTTCGGCGAGGTAAAAGTGAGAATTACTACACAAGGTCCATTAATTTGATTTGTCGGCAAAGCTGGATATTCCCATTTTTTGCCACTAGCTGGTCGAGCTCGTGAGAGAAAAAAGTCACTAGCCCTCAGAAGATTTAACAAGCCGGACTGAAAAAGACGAATATCACGTGAAATTTAATTGCACAGGTACAAACCTGATTAAAACATTTTATACAAGTCAAAAAGAAATTTAAATAAATAAACACTAACAGTTTAAATGAAGCAGATTATTTCATGTCTTGAGTTCGTACACTGCCCGGCCAAAAAAGTCACCTCCTGGATTTAACTAAACAAAAAGGTAAGAGCCCTCCATTGGATAATATGTTTCAGCTGGTAAGGAGTTATTTAACCCTAACTGATGCAAGTGAGTAGCTTCTCATTTTTAAGCAACTATGTCAGATCATATCCTGTGGCCATCGAAATGGTGTTGTTTTACTGTTTCAGAAGGGTCAAATTATTGGCCTGCATGAGGTAAAGAAAACAACTGAGGAGATTACTGAAACTACTGAAATTTGGTTAAGAACTGTGGTTAAGAGCTGTCAATTTAGATTTGGTTAAAGCAATTCTTACCTTTCTGGCATTTTTACACTTTTCTTTTGTAATCTTAAAATGCTCCTAATAAGCGTATGGCACACTAAAATGTAAAAGAAATCCACCAGGTGTTAAAACTCATCAATATTCAATTCTCATATATTTCTGATAAAAGTCTGACCGATAATTTTCTTCGGTCCGAATAAAATGATTTGCCGAGCTTCCTGTCTGTCATCCGTCGCCGCGTCCCTACCAGTTGCCTACCGCTGTCACCGCTTGCGAGTCGCGCGCCTCTCCAGCAGAGCGGTAGAGACAAAACAGGTCTTCAACAAAGTTAGCCTGCCAATAAAACAGCTGCACTGCTCCTAATTTAATAACTAACGTTATCGGGACAATTCTGGTGAGGTAAGACGTTATGACAGCAGTTTTGCAAGAAAACATGTATGAATTCTGCCAAAAAACGACGCATCTGACTGTAAACAAACAGGTGCTGGAATGCAATAATTACTACTATAATAACGTTAATGGTAGTTCGTCAGACGTTACGAGGGCATTTTATTTTATTCCACATATAAAATTGAATATTATGTAATTACTGTTGGTTAGTTTTCACTATACGGTGCCTCTGAATCCGACTCCATTGCCCCGTTTCAAGATGCTTTCACACCGGACGCGAAACGAATTTTTCGTACGACAGATTACTTTCAAAGTCAATGCAAAAGACGAATACCCACGAGATTGGCGTCTTTGCATTTTCTTTGAATGTAATCTGTCATCTAAAAAATTCATTTCAAGGTCCAGTGTGAAAACAGCTTCATTCGCTGCTCAATTTCTCACCGCACGCTGGGCAGGGGAGGAGGGAGCCTCAGAGGTCAGGCAGGGGGAAGAGGGTGGGACTTTGGAGGGAGGCGGAGTTGTTCATGTTCAAATTTTTACTAAGTGCTGTGCGACATGCCAGAAAGGTAAGAATTGCTTTAAGATATGTAAAAATCAAAGCTTACTACCCTGCCAAGACAACGACCACTTGCATATACATGAGCAAACAAAGAGAAACGTTACATTACGGCAAAGAGTGAGATAATGCCGTTGATCTTTAGGCATGAGCAGCCTGACAAAGCGGCCCTGAACCCATGGCTTGGCTTTCGGAGAGCCCCATTTTCCAGTGCGCACCACAACAGACATGTCACATGCTTATGCATAAATACAGTGTGGCCGCGCGGTCAGTAACAGGGTTACTGCGAAAAACATTGTACGAATACCACTGTTAGCAGTTAATACAGCCAGTGATATTTCATTGAGGCACAAGCGAACGTCAAATTTATGGGAAGAAAACGAAATTGGCAATTGGCTAGGAAAGAATTCCAGTACAGCGATAATTGGGTTAAAACGTCCGAAAACTTGCATTTCTGTGCAATTACCTCACGAGTGCAATATCTGACATAAAGGCAACATAAGTGACTTAAAAAAGCACGCGACGAGACGGACGAAAGCTGCAATATTTAACGATATTTAAATATATTTAAAACAATGCCACCATGTCCCCTAAATTGCCCAACAAAACAGCGTCTGCATAAATCCCATAAAATGACCAATTTACTGCACACTGCCTTATTTCTGCCATAGATCTTAAATATATAACAATCGACTCTGGACCAAAAGAAAAGTTACTTGTAGACCTTCTCACCTATTTGAATGGCATTCATCAACTTTGCGCTGAGCAAAATCCTCATCTTGTCTTGAAATTTATACAATAGCTGTGGACGTTATCATTATTTAGGTCAAACTTTAGCTTAGCTTGATCTGTTACCTGCTTGCTGCATTGCTGCTTGAGGAAGGGTCGTCCGTGGTGCGGCAACTGCTTGAAGCCAAATGAACTTAGTGTTGGTAGCTTTGCTACCCTCTCCTCCAGTTCTTTCTTTTCTTTTCTTTTCTTTTTTGACTACTGCTTTTATGTTTGAATGGAATGACTGCTCCTGAGTTTGCAAATTTGATGATGTTCAGATTTTGCGCTTGAACTATCAGACGTTATACAGACACTAGCGTGGTCACATGATCAAATCAAATACAGACTTGACTGTGGGCAACAAATTACCCAGCAATCACCTTGGCAATTTGCTAATCAGTATGAAAGAAAAATATCAAATAAAATAAGAAAATCGTTGATTTCAGTAATAGTCTTTAAAACGTGGGTAAATTAAGCATGAAAACTTGATATAATATGTATGAATGATTGTTAAAAAAACCATAATAGAGAATAGATTAACAACATAGAGGTTTGTATAAAGAACAGCACATCATTAGAATTTAGATGATTTATGTATGTGGTGAAACGATGAAGGTGGATATGTGTTCTATTTAACAGTAATGATAATCTAGCTCAGTGAGGCAGCGGGGGGCCCCGACTGGCCGTGGGCCCTGGGGCGGCCGCCCCCTTGGCCCCCGCAGTTGCTCCGCTTATGGCCGGAGGGTTCTGATGTTGACGATGTACCCGTTACACAAATGCATGCACATGCTGCTGAACATAACTCGGAGTCTGAACCTGGTCCTAATGATTCTGGCCAATCTTCCTCTAAAAACAAGAGGCTCCTCAGAGCCTGTACTCGGGCCGGGTCTAGGCCTGGGCCAATCCATATACATTTAGAACAGTAGATTGCTGATGATGTCATATTTACATTATCCAAAGTGAAGCACCCTGCCGCCATATTGATACGCCCAACTTCTTCATAAAAATGAATGGTTTCCTATGAGGCCAATTTCAAATAAGTCAATATAAGCATTAAAATGCCGAGATGTGCGGCTGCCTTTTGCAGGAATAGTCATTTGAAGGGCTTTAATAAAACGTTTCATGCGTAAGTTAACGTAGAAACGCAAATTTGTCACTTTAATAGAAAAAATCGCGTTCGCTTGCTAGCTAGCTAATTGGCCGTCCCATTGACTTAAATAGACCGCTGACTAAAGGAAACGCTAGCGATCGATAACGGTCTCCAGCGAGCTACCTTGGTACCCTTACCGTCGCGGGGACTGCATTGACTTAGCAGTTAATAAAATTAACAAGGTGGCTTACTAGCTGGCTACTTGTAATTGACGTTCAAGGACAATATTTCTTACCTGCACAATATTTAAAACAATGGACAAGTCACTTTGCCTGTTTATACAGAGTTCCAAAAGACATGGAGGGGAGAAAGGCTTGGCCGTTAGAAATCAGGAGAAAAAAACCTGTCTCTATCCCCCTCGATCCGTGCTGTGCAGTGATTATTTTTTGAGAGCAGTGTTAAAATGGGACAGGGGCAAAGATGACGCTTAGTAAAGGAGTAGCCAGAGTTAACTAGCGCTTCCTTTTAACAACGTTGGCATTAGCCATATGATTCAGTATGAACAATTCGGTCAACGGCAAATATGCTCAATCAGGGTACAATGAAGTGAGGAAACCAGAGAGTAATTTGATAACGTATACGTCACATTTCGATCTTCCCTTTAGTATGTGTGCCGCTTTCCATCCTCCAAAAAAGCACATATTTAGGGAGAGAAAATGTTGGTCTGCACAGCGATACCAAAATGTACCCCACTCGCACGCAAGTGTTTTTGAAAATATAATTTTACAGTTAACAGTAGGCGAAAATGAATGGGAGTGTACGTGCGAATTTAACTTCCCGGTGTATGCGCTCCTGGGATAGATGCTTCACTTGAGCGTACCCTATCAGCAATACAGTGTTGTATATGTATATCTATGGGCCAATCATAAAACAAGGCAAGGCATGATGAGCAGGACAATCGCGAAAAAAAAAAAAAAAAAAAAAGATCCGGAGCCGAAACTAAGACTCGTGGCCTACCGGCCCGAGTAATGATGATATTGCTCAGGCCCCAGCAAGAGGGAGAGCTAGAACCAGAGCGGAAAGTTAAAAAGAATTCAGTGAAACGTTGGCCCGCTGTGAATCATCCAGTATGCCCCTCACTCTGGGGTGCGTTTCCCAAAAGTGTAGTTGCTAAGTATGTTAGCAACTTACATAGTTCCCCCATTCACAGTCAGTGGGTCCAACTATGTAAGTTAGCATCTGTGATTTCGGGAAACACATCCCAGTTTAACATTTGCAAGTGGGCCTTTTAGCAAGCCCCGTTTACATCGTTGCTCGCCGAGTAAATACTTTCTCTTCCGAGCGCAGGATTAATTTGACCTGGGCTCAGCCCCTCTTTACTGACCACCATATTTCCCCTGTTCTCACGAGCACGGACCCCACATGGTTCGAATTATAGGATATTAATCCCTTTTTGACCCGTTCGGGGATTTCAGAAAAGAAATTTGCCTGCGTGAACATGGAAACTGGTTCGGCCATGTCTACAATGTACTGCACATGATTTAGTTATGTTTGGACCCGGAAACAGCATCGTCATATGATGCCTTACGTCAGATTTAACAAGAGGATTGGCAGCTAATTGACTAATTGAGTTTGGGGGAAAGGCTTCAAATACAGAGGAGAAAATGCGATATGCAATTAACAAGAAAGGTAAAGTGATATGCAGTGTGATTACGCCAACTTTAATGTGTGAAGTCAATTCCAACTATTTTTAAGCTAATAACAGAATATATTGCCATTTTCAAGAAGCATTTGCTGAGTAGGCATAAGAAATATCGCTGCAACTTCTGAGTGCGGAGAGGGAAATTATTATTATTTGAATAAGGCACATAGACAAGCTGTGCTGAGATGTGATTTATATTGAGGCATAAACTGTCCTTCAGATGTCAGCTGTGTGCAAAAAACTGCAGTGAGAGAGTATCGCGTTTACATTTCTCTGGTCTCTGTGTCTCCATTCTTTAAACTGAAATGAAGTCAGACTTTTCTAATATTACAACCCTGGCGATATGCTTATTGCAGTATGCTCACAATGCCCTGTGGAATAAAATTTGAACTATTGTGCTGCCCTACTTCAAATGTTTGTAAATGTATTATATTTTCAGTTGGGACCTGTCTTCACAAAGCAAGTAGAATTCCATGGTCTTTAGAAAAGTAACAATTAGGTCAAACGATTTCATCAAACTGACTTGGGTGGAACTTCTGTCCTTTCTGATGACAGTCCTGGAATGGTGGGATTGGTGGCCTGCCAATTTTCCCTCATTTCTGATGACAGTCCTGGAATGGTGGGATTGGTGGCCTGCCAATTTTCCCTTATCCATAAACAATACTCAGTAAGGCCTCATGGACGAAATTACATTGATTGCTTGAGCCCTGCTTTTTCAATGTAACTTGTCGGCTCAAATTTAAAAATTTAATTGGGGATGTGTGTGTGCTACGTAACAGTCATTTCTACTGGGAAACAAATTTTTGTGAAGGGCAAAAATATTGGCAATGGAATTTTAGTTGACTTTTAGGCGGTTAGAAAAATTCAATCAAGCCATCAAATGTTGTTAATAATTTGAATTTACATTAAAATAAAACAAACATTCTTTCCATTCGACTGTTAAAAAATATGATGTTCCAGGATCCCACCTCTGTCTGAATATAAACTGTTTTATCATGGAGGAAACATTTTAGTTTGATGAGAATGTGAACTGTGTCAGATGGTGGGAAAATTTTATGTCAGTGAGAACATAAATGGTGTTGAGGTGGAGAAAACCTTTTATTTGAGGGAGAATATAAAAAATGTTAAGATGGAGGAAACCTTTAAATTTGAGGGAGAAAATAAATGCTGTTAAGATGGAGGAAAGCTTTTATTTTGAGGAAGAATGTACCTGGTGTTAAGATGGAGGAAAGCTTTAAATTTGAGGGAGAAAATAAATGCTGTTAAGATGGAGGAAAGCTTTTAATTTGAGGGAGAATGTAACTGGTGTTAAGATGGAGGAAAGCTTTTATTTGAGGGAGGAAAATAAACTGTGTTGAGATGGAGGAAACCTTTCATTTAATGGAGAATGTTAATGGTGTTAAGATGGAGAAAACATTTGATTTGAGAGAGTAATTTTTTGCATCATTTATTCTTAATATCAGCTGCCTTCTCATCATTTATAGTGCATGACACCTGAGATTTAGCTGTCCTTGGATTAGCGGATAATACCAGTTTGTTGAATTTCCTGAATAAATAATCCATTTTAGATTAGATGTGTAATATTGGAATGCAGGTGGACATTCAACTCAAGGCAGGGATGAAATGAGAATAGTGTGAAATGCAACGAATGTTGTACTTCGGTTTTCATGGTGTCACATAGGATGTGACGAAATCGGTTATTCAAAATGTCCTCTGATAACTGCTGCGAGAGGTAGTGCTAGTTTTTTTTGTTCAATTCTGAATCCTTCTGTCAGAGGCTTTGTGGACAATTCAAATCAATTCTTTTCACCAAGGAGTTGAAGGTTATTGGATTTTTGGCCTTGTCACATTGTCTTGAAAATCCTTGCTGAAGAATATACTAGGCATCAGAACACTGCAAAACTTGTCTCTTAACAAGACTTTTAATCTAATCTTGAGACCTAACTTCCAAATCTCGCTCAAAGTTGAAAATGTTATCTTATTTTAAGTTACCGTTTGCTTGACCAGTGAAATTTTCTTGTGCCATCAGCAAATCTAGAAATGAGCCAAACTTATCTCACCTCAGTGGCAAAGTTCTGGCTTGCTGATGCAAATAAGTGTTTTCAGTCTTAATACAAGATTGAAAAGCTTGATAGGATGGACTTACTGTTCATTTTTGCAGTGCAGAGATAGTCTAATTACTGGGCAATTAAAAAAAATATGATAGCCTACAGATATTTCAAATACTGTTTTAATGCATCTGGTGGAGATTTATATATTCCTTACATGTACATCAAGAAACTGCAGTATGTGTTTTGTGATAGTATTTATTCCACTCTTTTTAGACTGGCGCAATCAAAATAAAATCTATACCGATGTTAATTTTCAGTGTTCAATGTTCAATTCACTTGATGTAGAATAATCAGCAAGATCAACCATGTAGTTTATAGACATGCCACATTGTCAGCCGAGACCTTAAATTCAGTTTTTTTTGGCTAACTTTTTTGTAATTCTTCAATAAATGTTGCACAGGAAGACACATTTACAGGTGCACACTTGATAAACATTAGCAGACTCGTTAGCAAATGTGTGCCAGAAAGTCATGAGAGGACTTTATGGTAAATAAGTATGCTGAGACATCTCATTGTGTTGATGTGCCTTTTCATACTTCTGTCCGTCCTTCATTTTCAGAAAATGCCATCTGCTGTTTCCTGAATTTTGTTTTGGAAAATCAGCCATCCCATGGCAGGGGATCCTCATACTTAATGCTTCATTTTATTGTTTTACCATCTGCTATGATGAAGCAGTCACTTGAAATCTCATTTTTGAATTGTCAAATTAATTAATTTAGTTATTTGATTGCACTCATTCATTCAAACTAGTGCCTCAGCCACAGAGCTGCGCGAGCACACGCTAACGATACATTCTACACTGAAGCCGCCGTCAAGTCCTCGCTGAACCTGTTGCTCTTGGAGGAGGGAAAACAAGGTTCAGAAGAGTTTCCTCTATTGTTTGTTCCCTTCACCTTGATTTGCAAATGAGCATAATTCTACGGCCAGGATGTAGAACTTTTTAATGAGATCAGGCGGCTGAGGTCAGAAATACTTGGCAGGATTTTTACTTTATGACCTCCGGACTTTCCTTCACTTTTTGGAGCCGAGACTTATCCCTATACCCCTCCATCCTCAGGTCTCCTGCACATACTCAGCAGGGAGCTGGGGTAGCTCTCCCTGGGTCTTTGCCTCTCTCGAGATCCAGGCTTTTCTTCTCACACAGGCCTCACTATGGATCCCAACCCTGTTCATAGAGACTCTTTTTGCATTCTTAGCAACCATATTTTGCAGCAAATAATTAGGGCCTAATTTTGGCCCTAATTCAACCTCATTTTATGGTCTGGAGAAAACTTTTTTTTTTAAGCCAATACTGTACAGACCCTAACAGTTGATCCCAGCGCTGTGTCCTGGAGGTCTGTGTGACTTAATATCACCTCTAATTTGGCAGTCCTGATTTTATTCATTTGAAGCGCGACGAGAAATCTGGTTTTGTGTTAGGAGTGCATTTGGGTCGGAGTGGAAGCTTACAGGAGAGTTGATCTCCACGATCAGGCCTGGAAGCTACTGTCCTACCAGCAGCCAGGTCACTGATTGCAGCTCTTTTCAGTCTCTATGAAACCCTGCCTTCCCCCCGTGTTTTCACTGACTGGGGCCTCACTGATTGGTGCCGCTAGCATCGGAGTACAAGACTCACAGGGCTCCAAAAGGGGGTTTCCGACTCTCAGCTGGCTCCTCCCCCCGTCCTCATTTTCCAATTCTTTTGTTGGCACTTCTTTGGCATGTGTCGTCACGGTTACCTGGGACAGTTATTTGTTTTTTATTTTTTTTCTGACAGATATACTCTGTTGATGTACAGCGCTGTTTTCAACTGGTTGAGTTTCTCATCACGCTGTGATCTGATTGAAAATATCTCAGGTCACCCATGCAATTGAACTCTGCATTAGCGAGCAAAATTGTGCCCCTTTGCTTTTCATATTTCATAAATCGATTTTGAAAGGGGTAACTTATTTCTGTTTGCAGTGGGAAATGTTTGATGATAATTCAGCCTCTCCTTGAGCAAATGAGACGGCCACACAGTCTTAATATTTATGACATACATACATGGTGAATAATGGCGGGAAGGCCTGTAACTGTGAGTCTTATTGCCCTGAAACTTTGTGTCATTTCTTATTTTAAACAATGTAGCTCATAGATCTGATATATGGCTCACGCTTATGAACTATAGTATAAAAATATTGCTCCCTCTGGCCTGTACTCCTAAGGTCAGTGTATGTTGGGGTAATCCTATCTCCCCCACTGTTTTAAACCGGTCATGCTGTGCGCTTACGCAGGCCTCAGGTCAGTCTGAAACATTACTTTCAGTTTTGGTTTTTGCTTACACAACAGGCGCACAATTGCATTGCTGTCACTCCTGATAACCATCAGCCTGCATACGGAATGGAATTTAGTGTCTGTATTGCGTATCTTTCCTTAAAGGGATATTTCACTTTTGCTCGACCATCATTTCTTGTTTAGCGCGTCTTTATTTCAGTTCGCTCCTTAGTTTGTGTGTAGTTTGTGTGGGCTATAGGAAACAACTTGAACTGAAAGCAGGATATTGGACACACCTCGAAATTTTAAAAGAATGAATTGATTCGTTTCGGTATGCTATCCGTGAAATACATGAAGCTGTTAATGAGTAAAAATTTCTGCTTCGACTATACTGAATGACAGTATAACGTTCTTCGTTAATTCCTTATGCCATGGCACAGTATTATTCTCTGTCCACTTGCAGTTTTGCACTTGATCCACTGAAGGAATGGCTATGACTATTTGATGATCTGCAGTGACCTCTGCTGGAGAATGTCCAAAATACATCCTCTGCTTGCATTTTGAAGTTTCCGTTTGTAAACAGCAGGGGGCAGGTCAACAACACGCTCCCGCGGCAGACCAGCATGAAAATTGCGCTACTTATCATTTTGACCATCACCATCACTTTGTGATTAACACTTAAAACGTAAGAAAGGAATGTTGTAACAAACGTTCTTTGACATCGCCGGCTTATGTTGTGTTTGTAAAGATTCATATTTTATAATCTGGAAAATGTAGTACTCTTGCCATCACATTATATTGTCAACTTGCTGACAACAAAAAATCAATAGAATTGCCACTTTTTTGTCTTTTTGCATGCATACGCCTTGCCCTCATTGGATGCCAGCTATTTAGATTTAGCGCAATGCTTTGCAGTTGCAGTCCTATGTAGATTATTTTTCAGAACTCTCTTTACAGACCTCGTCTTTGTGAATGTGAGTGTGCTTACGCATGTGCGTGCGTGCGTGTGTGTGTGTGTGTGTGTGTGTGTACATAGGTGAAAGAGAGAGTGCATATGGTATGTGTGTGTATTTTTGCATGTGTGTGTTAGTGTGCGTGTGTGTGTGTGTGTGTGTGTGTGTGTGTGTGTGTGTGTTGCGCGTGCCTGTGTTTATGCACATCTCTATGCCCTTCTTAAATCATCTATGTTATTGGAAAAATTCCACGCGAAAATTAAATTATCCACTGGCATGCAGCTCGAGAGTTTCCCAGATTGAAAACTTGGCCAAGGCTCTCAGGCATGGTCCCAGCACTGTACCCTGGGGTACCCCCACCCCACATTCATGATGGAAGTGCATTGCTGCTGCATCTTTGAAGGAGCTGATTAACTCAGCCACTCCACTGGAAGAGATGGATGAAAAAAATAAGCCCAGCATGGCATCCTGGATTTATGCAGTGCAAAGATGAGTTTGTAAAACCAAATATCTACTTCTCCAGACTACACAGTCGCCCTCCTGGGTGGATGTCTGGAAACCACTGACTTGGATCCCGCTTCGTAATTCTTTCAAGTCATAGTATCTACATACTTGCAAAAAAGGTGCTGTTGGTGTGAAAAAATTTTCACACATGCACGTTGAAATTGCTGGCGTTTGAAATGTAAAGCCGCAAAAAAAAAACCAGGATATATACTGATGAGCCAAAACATTGAAATAACTCACAGATGAAACTAATCATGTCTTAACAAGGACACTCATCAGGGTCTCCAGACAGACCTCAGACAGTATGCGGGCAGTCAGTTCTCGTTGTTGACGATTTGGATGTGGGAGAAATGGGACTCAAGCTACTTTGACTGGGGCGAAATCCTTATGGCGAGATGAGTGGGTCAGTGCATCTTCAAATTGTCAAGGCTTCTGGTGGGCTCCCAATGAGCAGTGGTGGGTACCTACTGGCAGAGGTCCAAAGAGGGACAAACCATGGACTGTCGACAGGGTGTTCGGCACCCAAGGCTCATCGATGCACAAGGGCAAGGAAGACTTTCCCGTCTGGTCCTAACGTACAAAAGATCTGCTGTCGCACACATAGAGTGTATAAAAAGATGGACGGAGAAACGGTGACGTCACCCATTGGTTTCAGCATACCATTTAGGAAGCCTCTATTTTTGCAATTTGAACAGCGCCATTTTGTCAGTTTGAAACCGGATGTGATTCCTATTGGACGAGAGCGTGAACTGAAGATCCAGCGAGGAGCGAGGGGTGGATCTATGGGTGGATCTGACCCTATCTGACGAGGACCAGAGGATAGCCACATCCCTAAAGCGTATTCTGGCTTTATCCTTTATTCTAGTCTATTTGGGACTATAATTTACAAAATGAACGTCATGATATATCGAAGAAGACTTGAAACTTGTGATAGATACCATAAAATAATGTGGAATATCACTATTGAAATAATAAATCAGGTGGGAAAGTAGGGTCATTTTCTCATAGACTTCCATAGCATTGAACTTCTGTCTGCCACCACCGAATGCAATAGAATGCAATTTTCAAAGATTTCCGCATGGGCTTCACTTTTCAGACCCAGGTGCTGCGTCCATCTTTTTATACAGTATATGGTCACACAAGTCACAGAGAATGGACTATACATGAGCAATGTTTCACAATATGCAGTGCATCACACCCTGCAGCTTTTAGCGTTTTTGTCGCTGCGGACCAGTTAGAGTGTACATTCTAACCGCGGCCTACAATGAACCCACGAGTGTTGGACTGGATCGTGAAGCAATTGAAGAAGGTCACCTGGTCCAGTGATCCCTCTTGTCTTTTACCTTGTGTGCAATGGGTGGGAATATGTGTAATATATGCATTTACCTGGAGAAGAGATGGGGCCAGAATGCACTGTGAGAAAAAGGCAAGATGGTAGAGGGAGTGTGATGCTCTGAGAAACTGTGGGTTGAGGAATTCAAGGGGACATCAGTTTGACGGGGCTGTTTTGGTGGTATGAGGGGGACCTACGCAATATTAGCTTGGTGTTTTCAATTTTGTGGCTCATTGGCGTATCGGATTGGGAAATGTCTGCTCATGCCGCCAACTGATATATACTTATCATGCTCACATTTGGTATGGAGTAATTTCTTTTTCAATTTTTCTTTCATAATTACCTCTGCCAGGGAGGCTATGTTTTCACCCATTTGTTTGTCTGTCCGCCTGTCTGTTAACCAGGTAATTCAAAAAGTTATGAGAAGTTTGGCACAAAATTTGGTAGGATGAATGGTGGTAGTCCAAAGAGAGTTGATTCAATTTTGGAAGTGATCAGGAACATATTCTGGATTCTGGATCTGAAAGAATAAAAATAAATCTGTCTAACCCAGGTCTGTGTGATATTTCTGACAGGATATTTCAAAAAGTTGTGAACTGTTTGGCAGGGGATTTGGGAGGATGATAGGTGTTAGTCCAAGGAAGAGTTGATTTAATTTTTGAAGTGGTCCGGAACATATTCTGTAACCAAAAGAACAGATATTTGACGTGGCGGAAGTATGCGCTCTACCCAGTGCCCTCTAGTTGACTGTTTGTTTATTAAATATATCTTAGTTTGATGGGAGGTCATATGAAGTATGGAAAAAGCGCGAAATTCATGGTGTTGGTATTTCTGGCTTTATACAACTGTATTTCAAAGACGTGCAATATGCGGGAGTGCCGACTTTTCATATCCACTCCGTGAAACTGTCACAAGAGACAAGAATCAATGTTAATTTCTGAGATGGTACCCAATGGATATAAAAACTATCAAATCCACTGGTCTAATAACTAATTTACATGTTTGATGTCTGTAAAAGGTTATTATTTGTATCCATAGATCATGTTTGAATTCTAAAGGGTACATTTTTAAAGAGTTGAGCTGAGGTGTGCCTCTGCTGTGCCTTTGTTCTGGCGATGCGCATCATCCGCTAAAGCCTCTCTCGTTGGCTTGGGACTGCAGGCCACGATCACAGGAGGACACCGGGAAGCATGTTACGTTTAATTAAATTACTGCGTGGAGTCCCTCCAGTCAGCTACGGTTATTTCAGTGGAATAGTGGCTGGGCCAGGGTCAATGAGGAAATGGACTTGCGTCTGATTGGCCGGTCAAGAGGCCGCCCATCTCCTTTGATCAGCCGTCGCCAGGGAGCCTTTTGTCATTCAGACAGAGTCAGACATATTAATATTTGAGGAGAGGCTGGGGAAGGGGAAGGGGAAGGGGGTCGGGGGGGCGGTCGCCCCTTTCTCTCTCCCCGGCGTATTGTTCTGTTAGAAGGTTCCGGAGCTGAGGTAATACGATGGAAATCGCTGCGCACCCGTGTGGGGTTACAGGGGTGTTTAATTTTTTTCTGGGCCGAGTTCAAGGGAGCGTTTGATATTTGAGCGTAAATACCAGGTTTGAGAGAATATTCACTTACGGGCTACATGAGCGCTGGGCGCGAGAACCTCCACCCTCCAACGCCCTTTTACCATACATTTACTTCCTCTACCTTTCCCCCCTAAAGCTTCAGATTTAATTATTTACACACTTATGAATTCTTCGTGGAAGCAGCTTTTTGAGGAATCATGTTGAATCAGAAAACCGGCGATATGGGAGGAGATCATCGCCCTCAAACCCTGAGAGAAACTGCTGACTTGCTCCAGGTCAATCAGATAGGCACAGAAAATATTGCCACATGAGATCAACCGACTGGCTATGACCCTCGATTATTACATCACGTGCACTCAGCATACAATATAATTTTGCATATGAACGCTTTTATTTTAGGCAGTTGCTACGGGTACGGCAGTTTTCCAATGCATTTCAATGTAGAGAAGTACGGCAGTCCCAATTTCAAACCCTGCCCTAACCTAACCCTGACCCTAACCCTAACCCTAACCTTAACCCTGACCCCTAACCTAACCCTTCCCCTAACCAGAATCCCTAATCCTTATCCTAATCCCTTCAAATCGACTGCCGTACCCATAAAACTGCCGTATCTCTAGACACTGCGTTTATTTTATTTGACGCGTGTTGCATTCTGTTGTGATCCACAGAATTTAAGCGTTCTGTGATATTCTCTGATGTTAAATTAGTGAACTGTAATTTGTCTAGTTAATTCATTGTGAATTGTGATTGTAAATTGTGATGACACTTTAATTGGTGAACGTCTACCTTAAATGACTTTTTAAAAAATACAATCAAAAATAGCGTATTCAATTAGATGCTCTTAATTGACACTCTGCCTGTAATCGTATTTATAATATTGCCAGCGGCCAAATTAGTGAAATGTATTGAGGGAGGAAGCAGCGCTGCTTTCCCGGGTCGTGAACAGATGTAATAGGAATCGCAGGTTTGGGAAAATGTGACGCTGGCCCCTTTAAGTCCTCGTTTTCAGAATGAACGTTTTGTGCTCGGCGAGGTTGTAGCTGGAGCGCATTTTGCCAGCAGCGACAGCGGCGGAGAGTAGCGGCCAAGCGCGAGAGGAACTTTCGCCAGCCTCAGTGTGTAAACACCGCCGGGCGTCCGCCAGTCAGACCGCATGCCTTTATCGGCCAATGGAACGCGACAGCTGCGTGGGGGGCCGTGAAGGTGGGCCGGCCGGAAACCCCTTTGGCGGACCCCCGCCCTCCCCCACTCTTCCAGCGGGATTGTGAAAGGCAGCGTAACTAAAAAAGTGCGAGAGCTGGAGAGGGAGAGAGCGAGGGGCAGGCGCTGTGCACGGTAAAAACGAGAGGGAGGCAGAGAGGGGATACCAAGGATAGAGAGAGAGGGAGAGAGAGAGAGAACGAAGGACGGCCGTGTGAAAGGCAGGCTTTAGCGGAGGGAGAAGGGGAGGGAGGGGGGAGTTGAAGCCGGCACGAGGATAGGAAAGAAAGAAAGAGAGAAATAAAAAGACAGGGAAGGAAAGGGGGAAAACAAAAGAGCAGTAGAGCGAGAGGGGGGAAGGGGCTCGAGCGGATGGCTTCGGAGGAGGAGACGGCTGGGGGGGCAAGGAAGGCGACCAAGAGCAAACTGTTTGAGTTCCTGGTGCATGGAGTGGTGAGTACGGGACTGCTGGAGTCCAAAGTGCATGTATGCGTGTGTGTGTGTATGTGTGTGTGTGTGTGTATGTGTGTGTGTGTGTGTGTGTGTGTGTGTGTGAGCTGTGCTGTGTGCGTTAGATAGCTTGGACAACCATGTGAAGGTTATTTCCAACCCCCTACCCCTCTCGTAGTTATCGCACAGTTTCCTTTTAAAGGTGTGTGTGTGTGTGTGTGTGTGTGTGGGGGGGGCTTTTTATAGTCCCGAAGAAAGGAGAGCGGGGACGCTGAAAGGAGAGAACGATGTGTCGGTGGTGTGTTTGGGTTCGGAGCACGCCGAAGCGCCATGTGGACTGCCGTCGGTTTCCGACGGCCGGAGCTACACTCACCTTGGGCCGGGGGGGTTGACGGGTGGGGGGGCAAAGGAATGAGTGGATCCAGGTCATCTGCTGGACAGCCGTTTGAGTGGCTGTGCCGAGACCTGGGGAGGGAACGTTCTCTGATTTGAAGGGGCGGGAGACAGGTTGGTTGTTGGGGCAGAGTGCGGGGACATCTGGTCACAGCACATGGTGCAGGGCAAGGTTCATAAGTGCTTGGACAGTGACTCAGCTGCAAAAAGACTCCTGTTTTTCGGACAGGGTTCACTCGATATGGATGTCAATGAGTTTGGAATTTAAGCGCTGGCTTATATTCATTGAGAGTACTCCTGTACAAATCGAGATGTTGAAAATTATTTTAACTAAAAGTGTTGCTCAAATTTCACTATCCACTACTTTAGGCATTTGTACTGACCATCTTAATAGCCCAGTAATAAAAATTCGAGTCCTCATCCCTCCCAAGTATTGGTTTTACATGACTATTGCAATATGAATGACAAAGTACCCTCAGTGTTAGCCAGCACACTTGAAACAAGATCTAAATAATGGTTTCATGTAACAATACAGCTTGGGGTTAAAATGACCCCAACAACACCGATGCATAAACCATGTACAGAACATAAAATTATTTTTTTTAAAGTTAATTTCATGTTTTCTCCATGGTTTTAGGAGAAATCTAGATGAAAAAGTATGTTAGTCATGTTTTTTAGAGACCATAAACATTTAATGGGTTCAAGTTGACCCCAAAGGTAACAGGAGGGTTAATTTGGCCCCAGACCTCGAACACCTCTATCCCCACACCTCTTTCCTCAGTCCCTAAACAGAACACGTTCTCTCTAGCTACGGGTCAGTGGTGTCTCTTCATAGCATGTTAGCCGTGTCATTCCTGTCTGTGACGGCTGCAGGAAGTCCTTTGCTCTCTCACCAAAACTGTGACGGACCTCTCCAGAAGCGCTGTGCTGCTTCTTGTCTCCTGAGTGGGCGTCGCTCATTTACCGCGCTTTTATAGGCAGTCGATGCCTCATAGGAGGATATTTCTCGGCATGCCGTCAGTGAGAACCCTCTAAGGCTTTGCTCAGTGGCCTCCTGAGATTCCCGTGTTCCCGCTCGGATTTGCTCGAGTTAAATGAGATGCTATCCAGGCTGTTTTTGAAGTCCCTGTGTGATCTATTGTTCCGCTTCCTTGTAGACCTGATTCGGGAGCAGCTCTTATCTTTAGCTCCATGCTACATGCTAACCTTATGATGGCAATGAATAGAAGTCAATGGACCGAGGCTAAAAAGGCTAATTAGCACCTTGTCTATTGTCATGACCAGTTTAGCATGTAGTACGGAGTGTCCCTTTAATCATCTTCATGGACCTGTTTGCATCACTGGCAGAAGCTCTTCTTCTTAAAGTAAATTCCATGAGTCTTTGCATACTCTTCTGTTTATGATTTTTTGCTAGTCTGCCACTGTCAGGCCCTACATCTGCGGATGTTCGTGTTTGATTGAGTAAGTGAGTGTGAGTGAGTGACCAATGAACTTTCACCATTGGCTGGCCGGCCGAGTGTACTTCCCCCATTGACCATTGCTCTTTCAAACTGTTATGGTGCGAAAAATTTGTATTACGTTATCTGGGGCGTTAACACCGGATCCACCTAGATACCCTTGAGCAACAATCATTGCTAAGACCAATACTGAAAATTGAATGAACATTTAAAATCCAGGAATTAACATTATGGACCATACTACTGACTATCCCTGCGACAAATCCTCAAAATTTTGCTCGTAGCCCATAAGCGATTCTGCCATATACTAGGTTTCGGCCTCGTCCTGTTGTATAAACGCAGATGTGGAAGGCTTAAGCTGCATTTCCACCAAACGCGAAAAGAATTATTCGCAGAAATAGATTACATTGAAAGTCAACTCAAAGATGCGAATACAAGCGAAGAGACGCTAGTTTGCGCCGGGCGACGGAAATCACTCAAGTGACGCAAAAAGAATGGCTCGGGCAAACGGTGCGAATGCACAAAATTTGCGTTGAATTCCATTTCAGAATATTCTTTCGCAAAAAATTCGGGCAAGTAGAGCTGTGTTCTGAATAGCATCATTGCGACTAGCGCCAACATGGGCTCGCTAGGCTGCCTAGCTTCATATTCAATCCATAGACAGCTCCACTGCTTGAGATAATGGAAATGCTAGCTACCCAGCTTGCTAGCAAGCGGGCCTGTTGTGTCAAATAACCTATGGATCACAGTTTCACAAAAAACAGCAGTCTAGTTCAACATCGGATATGAGTACGTCATCAGTTTTGCAAATATTTTTGTTCTCTAGCAGGCACAATGTTCATAAAGTTAAATGTTTGTGACGTTACCATAGCAACATTAACGTCACCATCTTGTTGATGATTTTTGGAGATTGAAGGAGGGTACCGCCCTCCCCTTGAGTGGACACAAGGCTCACCTGGCATTGCTATTCGTTGGCAGTGTGAATTCGCGTGTGAATCCTCTTCCAAGTTGTTCTCCCATAGAACTGAAGGTGATCTTGGTGTGAAAAGGGCGAAAAAATAAAAACGATTCCACGGTCAAACTCCCTGGAATAAAGCAAGGAGAAATTTCGCTTTTTCGTTTGGCGGAAACGCGGCTTTATATTATCAAAATCAGTCCTCAGTCGTAATCACTTGGATGTGCTAATGAGCGCCATTCTTCGGGTAGAAGGACAAACCAATCTGGGAATTCATGGGCAGAGGCAAAACATAACAGGACTTTCACCTTCTGACTCCTGGATTTTACGCCTCTGGTGTGGTGAAAGTTTCCTCGGAGTTTATCCAGGAGTACGTTTCCCAAAAGCATGGCTGCTAATTATCTTATCTACTTGCATGGTTTGAACCATAGCTCTGTTTCAAACTATGTAAGTTGCTAATAGAGTTACCAATAGTAACAGCACCTAATTGAAGAAATGACATAGAGAGCAAGCATGTGTTGTTGGCATGCTCATATTTGCCTCAAGCCGAACTATGCTTTTGGGAAATGTTCCCCAGTTTTGGATTTGTGGGGTGTGGAGGACAGAGAGATGGTTGTGATTCACTTGTCCAAGCAGTGACTGTCATTTTATGATTGAATTAACACGGCACATGTATTATCAAGCCTGGTGTGACGCTTAGGTCAACCCTGACACAGTTTAGATGTTTTATCCGTCCCCTGGTGGAAAGCAATCGATTAAACCAAGTGATGTTGCAATGTACTCAGCTCATGTTCTCAGTCAGTTTGTCACAAAGACACCTGGGCGGTATTTCACAACACAGGATCACTTAGGTCGCTGGACAGCTTCGTTTACCCAGTGAAATCTGAACAGCCCATTTGATGTCAGTTCATGTTCCGTTTTTCGGAGGGTTCCAGGTTTTACTTACCATTCTGATCCAGCTAACTCTGTGCTTTTTGAGACTAATACCCCTCTGTGGTTAATTGCAAGGATGCACAATCAATTAACCCCGTAAAATGTACAGACTCATATAGACTCATATACGGGTTCATCAAATGCAGCTGCTGTATTTAAACCTGTGAAACTTCTGGCCTATTTTAAATTGCAGATCCCAAGGTTTTCAACAATCCCAAATATGTCATGCTGAATTACAGGGAAATGTGTATAAAATGGCATACAATATCAAGATATTTTCCATTTGATGCAGTGCTGTGGCTATGAAAACATGGCATCCTGGGTTTGAATCTTTCTCTCAATATAAGTGTGTTGTTGCTTCAGTGAAGGGCGGCAGCCAGCAGATACAGAACATGTATGTGACATTGTCCAAGAACATGAAAAACATGCTTTTCTGACAATAAAAATATTTAAGGGAAAACTGAAGTGAAAAACACAGAGTTCAAGGGGTTAAAGAGTATGAGCTGTGGTTTCCATACTTGAGAAAGTTCTTCATGCTTTGAAACTGGGCCCCTGTTTTTACAGCACAAAGTGTGGACTCTGGAATATTCCTGTGAAGCTGAAGTTCTGCTTCAGGCAGATATGAGCACGGGAACAACACACGCTTGCTTTCCGTTCTTAATATATTGTAATTTCTTCAATTAGATGCTGTTATCTTTTAATGGCCGCTCGTAAAAGGTCGTCGTAAAAATAATGGCGTGTCCTCTGACGAGACGTCTGTTCAGCCTCCGGGCGGGGGGGGGTCGGGAGATTGATGAACTCTCTTACAGTGATTTTAGGTGCGGATATGTAGGTAGCTGGGGCAGCGGTGGCGATGTGGGAGCACAGATGGAAGCGTTTCCTGCCGTTAAGCATAGGCGGCGATACACCGCGTTTTTTTAATCTCTGAGATGACCACTGGTGGACATCGGACGTGAAGACCAGATGGCGGTGAGCAGGTGTCGTCGTAAAGCGAGGATAGCTGAGTTAGCTGGTTAACTGGGCCGAGTAAAATCTTAACAGCTCTTTTTACTTGACATTGACACCTCCCTACCCCCTTCGACTGATTGTGTCTGTTTGGAATTGAGCTGCCAGGTATATGCTGTTTTGTTAGCTGGATAACTGCACTAGGTGAAATCCTGGAACATGGACGAAAGCAATAAGTGTCGTTCCAGGTTTTATTCAGTGCAGTTGTCTGACTAGTTCAGTTATCCTGCTTCATGATACTGGCCCTAGGCTGCCAGAGAAAACCAGCTCTCGTGATATGGGAGATGGAGAAAATCCATGGGGAATGAAGCAGTGTAGATTCAGAATGCATTCATTACCTGGCCCTGTGTACTGAGCTGGCAGGTGTCTCAGTAATCCGGCAATTAAGATGCTGCTACCAAGAGTGTATGTGTGCAGGCGTGTGTGTGTCTCTCGGTGTCTGCGCATACCTTTGTGAGTGTCTGTGCAAGAGTGTGTACGCGTGTCTGCGTGCATCTGAGTGATTGTGTGTTAGTATCGGTGTGTAGTTATGCGTTTGTCTGTATGGGTGTGTGTTTCGGTGTACGAATATAGCGATGTAGAAATATTACTTGCCAGTTATCCTCTTCATATTGCACATCATTGACTGTGTGAAACCAGGTGATGTTCTAATTAGTGCCAGACGGGTAGTACAATTATTCCGAAGGTCTCTGTACTTCCTGTCAGACTGTATAAGGCAGGAGATCTCTGACATCTGAGAGGACAAAAGCTCACCAGCTGACGCTCTAGCAGCAATATGATTGGAGTGAGTGTAGTGAGGGTGGTGACGTCAGAACATTCCGTGTGCTCCAAGGCCAGGTTCCCTCCAGTCAGAATGACCTTAACGCATCACAGTAGGGGAGGTCATCACCATGGTTATCACACACGCTGCATTTGAGCTCTTTCCCCATCTCTCTCCCATTCTCATTCCTCCGTCTAAATAGGAAGTTTTGACATTTTTCTGATGACATACCTTTGATTTCGCTGTGGCTGCAATCATAAATGTATTCCTGCAAAGACAGAAGACCTCTGCACTGGTCGGTTTGACTCATCTGTAAATCCGGCTCTGTGGGACTGTTTTTAGATGCCTGTAGTTCCAGTCTCTTTGCATCATAAGGATTGTGTCTGATAGCTGAACAGACTCTGTTATCATTGTGATTTTGCGATATTGTTTTCTTGGGACTGTGGAGAGGCTGATATTGAAGGATTTTTTGGCCCAGATTAGCTGGAGAGCGTTGCTAGCTGTGTAAGCTTACAAGGTTCTCAATCCTTCGTACAGGTGCAGTTTACGGTCTTGATCGGGCAGTATATTGTGTTCCCTAGTCCCCACTATGGCATGATACTCTTGTGAAATTGGGCAAAAGTCTGCCTGCCTGCCAGTTACATGCTCATGAGTTTATTAATTGAAGCAGCAGTGGTAGCTGGTCAGTGGCAATTCCAGGCTCACCTTGTGGGCAGTTCGGTTGTGTTGTCATTAATGGATATTAAGTCGAAGTCAAAATTGGACCACCATCCCATCAAGCTGCGTGACGACTTTAAAATCACATCTGAGGAGCTGCTGTTTCCCATTAGCTTTTAGTCCCTGTTGTCTCAATTTATTATGTCTTCCCCCCCGAGGGAGAGGGGAGACATATTGTTTTAGGCTTGGTTCCCATTCGAGTTCGCGTCGGCATTCCCACTTCGTTTCCGGAGCGTAACTCCAAAACCATTTGCATGATCTAAATGAAACTTTGTATACTTACTACTCAGGTCCTGAAGTGGTGCATTTAGGTATGTGCCTGTCCGTTCGTCTGCCTGTCTGTCCGTCCGGATGTAATCAAGTTTTGTCTGTATCATAACTCCACAACCGTTTGCATAATCTTAACAAAACTCTGCATACTTACTACTCAGGTCCTGCAGTGGTGCCTTTTGGTATGTGCCTGTCTGTCTGTCCATCTGTCCGTCCGTCCAGTGGGTTAGGCAGGGATGGGGGCCGGGGAGGAGACATCTGTTTTTATGAGCAAAAACACATTCTAGTTCACTTCGTTTCTGTCAGAAAAATCCTTTTTCAGGATTGTCGTCGCACACAGGTCATGTCCTACAACAACATTATTTGCAATGTTCCTCTGTAGTGCATTGTAAAGACTGAGTTAGGCCAACTGTACTCAGCGCCAAGCTATGCCACAAAGCCGCCAGAATTGACAGAAGGAATCTGAAATAATGAGACGCTGCCCTATTATCACTCAAACACTGTGCGACTCCAAGGTTGCCGCAGCGCGGCTCGTCGCCAAAGGCTACAACATGGCGCAACACGGGAGAGCCTCTCTAATTAGCCGGCGTTTATAAAGCCGGCGCGGAAGGTCTCCGGTGTTTTGGGCCCTGGTGATGGAGCAAGATCTTGCACGTCCTTTGTTTGAATGGAAACTAACGCAAAGCGCTGCGGCCCCTAGCACGCGGCGGGTCGCGCGCTCAGCTAGCTAATTGGGTGCAGGTAGACTCTTCCCGCTCCGAGCTATGCCTCCGGATCTGTCTTGACTCGCGCGAAGGCAGGGGGGTTTTTTCGGGTCGAGGCCGCGATGGCGGTTCCCCTGATCTGCGCTCGGGGCACCGTCTGTGCTCGGCTGTTAATTGCCGGGTCCCGTCGTGAGATGGATGGGGGCGGGAAACGGCTCGCGGCGGCAGAGGAGTTTGGCTGTTTGCACGGCGGCTTGTGATTTCTACGCTTTAATTACCAAAGTTGGAGAGTGAGAACCCAAAATATACCGTTCCTACATAGAATGGCTGAAGGGTTGCTTTTCTTTAAGTGTCTTGTTTATTTACCTAACTAATTGGTTCTTACCTCGCAGCGCCAGTATAACCTTAATTTGAACAACTTTATGTGTTTGTATCTCTGCCCTTACGAGAACATATGAAGTAACTTTGTTTGTATAATATGCACATTATTGCACACTGCTAATAATCATTTGGAGTGGAGTAATCATTGGGTGTATCTGCGTGCCCATAGTTCTTTTTTGCAGCAGTTTGCATTACTGGTCATAGTCCCAGCTGAGTGCCCAGTGAACAGTAGTATTATTTCTTCTTTGGTAAGAGTGTTTACACATATGTCGATTAAACAGCTCCACTGTTAACCCATTAATGACCACTGTCCCACTTTTGGGACCCAGCACATTTTAAACTCTGCAACTCAAGTGAATGCGTTACTGTGACTAAGCTGCTGTAGGTTAATCAAGGGAAGTAACTCGCTTCCAGGAAAAGTGCTTATGAGAGTAGTCTCCCTTCACAGCAGTGGTGGGGGCCTCCATTTGCATGAATTTCTTGAATCTGTGACAACACTATGTGACACTCTAAAAGGTGAGTGTGCCATTTTTTTTTGGGACACATTTTTTTTTTACGACACTAGGAACAAAAATGGGAGATTATAGCATAATCTAAATGTTTTTCTCGGAATTATGATTTTTTTTAATGCATTCAATGATTGGTGTACATTTGCAATGGGACATACGTATTTTAGGTCCTCAGTGACAAAATAATTATTTTTCACCAGAATTTAAGAGTTATGTGCTCATTGTTCACTATAACCGATGATACAACGTAACTTTTACTTTTGAAAAGAAATTTGGGCAATAATGGGCTAGGTCTTTTGTTCATCTGTGGAATATGTTCCACAATTCTTTGGTGCTACCCAGCAAAGACCCATCAGTTGTCTTCATTTCAGTCTGAACCTTAGTTTGGGTCAGAGTTCAGAGGTCGGAATCAAGAGGATGTACCAGTAATGTACACAGCCATCCTCTAGTATTGGCAGCCTCGGTGAATATGAACAAAGGGGTTTTGTTTATGAATTTAAATCCTTCATTGTTTTTCTCCTTGACATTTCATTTAAAATATTAACGAAATAATGACCTTCATTATACCACGATTATCTTAGAAAACCTAAATGCTGCATTTATTGAAGTCATATAATACATTATGCAGATTCCCTTTGCCAAGATAACAGCTTCGAGTCTCACGCTATAGTATGTAATGAGGCTGCAGAAGACAGGACTGGGATCTGAGGCCTTGCTTCTGTGCAGAATCTCTCCAGAGAATCTCTGTGGGAATTCATGGGTGACCATTCAAGTTTAATTAGCCTTTTTCCTTAAAGATTTTATTAAGGTGGTAATGATTGTGGAACACTTGTGTTTTGAAAAGAATGTTTTTTTTCCTTCCTAAGGAAATCATTTTCTTTAAATTTAAGGTAAGATTTTTTCCAAATGAAAGATTGGAAGGATTGCCAGCATTCATATTTTTTCAGTTTCCATTTTAACCAATATTTGTTAAGGGTACCAATATTAGTGGAGGGCACTGTATTGACGTTATTTTTTTTTTTGGGTGTCCAGGAAGGATGTTATGATGATGATGCTGAGGATGATAGTCATTCTACTATAATATGAGGAAAAATGTGTTCTCCTGTCCATATGTCTGTGTTTTTCTTCTATGGGTGGGTTGGCCTATCATTCTGAAACTGCACACGTGTATTGACCATTGGCATCGGCGGAGACTGACAAAGCTGATTGTTCTATTTTCCCAAAATGTGCGCTGTTTCCGAGCAAATTTAATGGGTTTACGGACAGGTTTGCGCGATGTTTAGGTGCACGCATCTCCAGATTTGGACTAGCTGTAATTATTAAATGAATGAGTGTAAGAAGTCGTTTATGTCTGTACTCCTCTGGTGCTGCCGCTGTGTCTGGGCCCAGCTCCAGAGTTTAGCCGGACTGAATTCCTGTACTGAGATATAGAGAGTAGAAGTGGGGGAGAGAGCAGGATATGCTCAAGGTAACCAGACTCTTGCCTCTCTCGGGGCCTCCGTCCCGCAGGCGTGCGTGTGTGTGTGTGTGTGTGTGTGTGTCTGGACACAACCACGAGACTGACAGCACCATCTGCAACACACATATTCACACTCGCCCACACCCACACACACGTGTATACACTCGTACACACCTAGAGCATGCAAAAATATATCCAAACCCCCATACACTAGAGTGTGTTCATGCATGCACGAACGCTCACGGACTAAGATTTGCGCACGCACACACGCTTGTGTAGATATACTTTTGCGGACATTGTACTGACTTACATTCATCCTCTAATGTCTGTCCCAAACCCTAATCGTTACCAAATTATGCCTAGTGCCTAATGCTAACTCTGTCTGAAACCTTAACCTAACCTTTATTGTAACCGCAAGCCTAACTTTCACCAATTAGCCGTTATTCTCCGCAATCCTTCGTGAGGACCACTCAGAATGTCCTCACGCCTCCAGATGTCTTCACAACATTGTTGTATGACAAATATTGATTTTCACAAATGTAGCTATACAAGCCCATGCATACATGTGCACGCACTAACACATGTGCGCGCGCACACACACACGCACATGAACGTGTGCACTCTTATGCACGCACTCACATACTCACTGGCACTCGCACACACATCATAATGAGCTGCTTTATCTCAGATTTAGGTTTCTTCATATGTGAAAGAACCTCAGAACATGCTCATTATATTTATCAAGATGGCACCTCGTAATCCATTGCTGACATAGCTGGCATTTCTGGACTCTTTACTTTATCAGAACTGCTGATTAGAAAAAGACAACTCTCTTCGCTTCAGATGTTGTGCTCAAAGTTCCTCATAACTTTTAATGGAACACCCGACAATGTCTGAGTAGGAATCTTTTTTTTTAATGCTTTACCGTTTTAACAAGAAATCTGTCTAAGTGTGACAGTTGATGGATCCAGTCACTAGAAATGCCTCCTAATAAGTACGTGCCCTGGCTACCTTGCCAACGAGCCTGGCTCTTTGGCCATGTGGTCAGCGCGTGTGACTCTTACCCGGGAGACTGGGGTTCAATCCCCCACCTGCGCCCTCCTTCAGTCTGCAACATAAGATTGCTTTGTGAAACAAAAAGTGCAGATCTGTGTGTCTTTGTAGGTGTGACCAGCTATAATGCAAAGTCTTGAAGGTGGCGTCGAGGAAGTAAATCAGCCTTTGTTTGGGAACACGCCGTTTAGATTATCATTTTGTCTGTTTTCAGATAACTTTGTGATGAGAACATACTCTTGCTTTTCCCAGAAAATGGAGTATGTTTTGTTCTGTAAAATTAGTGTTAAGCCGCTTTCATGCTGGATGCGAAACGAATTTTTCGCACGACAGATTACATTCAAAGTCAATGCTAAGACGCGAATTCGCGTCTTTGCATTGACTTTGAATGTAATCTGTCGTCAAAAAAAAATTGATTTCAAGGCCCAGTGTGAAACTTTTAGTGTCTCAGAAGCTCAGAGAACCACTTCAGAATTTAATTTGAGCATCCTCTAATTTATATCATTAGTCTTTAAAAACACCATGGTTGATGCAAATAGATCTAGTTCTCAAGAGTGAGAGTTATTTGGACTATAGTCTTAAAAATCTAAGTGTTACTGATCTCTGTGATTATCAGTGATTTTATTGGCAATATCAGCATGATCCTTCTTCTTGTTATGGGAGGTGAAAACATATGAGATTTTCTCATTAAAAAAAAAAAAAATCTTCAGTGGAAAGTGAGTTTGCCTCGTCGTTTTCACGCGTCTCAATACTTATCTTCAGAAAATGGCTTCAGTCTTAAGTTACTTGTGTTCAGTATCAGAGCCCTGCTGTCTGCAGTTTGGACCCTTCAGATTTCACCTGCTGTTCAGTAATTTGATCTAATAAAAACATGTCTTCTTTCTGTGGGGATTTATGATAAAATGTGGCATTAGGAGCATGCTAAATCAGCTCGCAGATGACATTGAAAACATTTCAGTGAGACTGCTTAACTACACGCTCGGAAAAAAAGGCCCAGCATGCACAGGGGCGTCAGGACAGAGGCGGAGAATTCCTGACATCATGTGTTTATGTCGCATTTCTGTTGCTCTGTAATGTGAGAAAATTCCACAGTGTGGCCTGTAGGTCCCGGTTCAAGACAAACCAGATTTCAGAGGAATGCCTCAAATATGTCCCCATGGTATTCCTCTGACTTTATCATGTTAGCTGCAGTTATAAATGACCTGATGGTGACCAGGGCCCTCTCTTTTATAAACACTCGCTGTGGCTTGGTGCAGTAATCTTCCTAATGGAGTTCCGTGCCTAAACTCTGCATGAACTTCCCTGCATATGTAGATTGGATTTTGTCTCTACTCATAGTGTGTACAGTGATACATTATGACCGGGAAAATGCGCGGACTGTGTGTGTGTGTGTGTGTGTGTGTGTGTGGCCTACTGAGAAAAACATTTTCGATGGATGCTGTATTATAATTTTGTATTCAGAGAGCGAGTTGTGTTGACAGGTTGAACCCAAGTCAGTCTTGAAACACAAAAGAGCTCTGCTTCAGCAGATGCTAAGAGTTTGACTGTCTCAAAGTAAATTAAAATACCTGAAATGTGAGCCCTGGTCCATGAATGCCTTCAAATGCATCTCCAAAGCACTCAAAAATCACTTTTAAAAATAACTGCTCACCAATTCAGTGACATTCAGTCCAGTTGCACAATTAATTTTTGCTTTGATTCCTCAGTCCTACCTATTTAAATCAATCGATGAGTATAAAACAGTTGAAGTGCAAACGGTCAGGTTTAATTTGGGAGGTATTTACATTCATAATAGATAATCCTCTTAAGAATTGCGGCCATTTTCATTCATAGTGATGGTCAAAGTACTTTAAGACTGCATTTGAAAGACTGTAGAAATGTTTGCTGTAGTTTTGTTGGGAATCTAGCTGTCAGTGTTCTTCTGTCTCCGGCTTTAGCATTAGCGCTGAAAGCGGCTCTTTTTCATGATTCGCACTTGTGTTGCATCTGTTCTCTGCACCTTTGTTGGGCGCTAATGAAATGTCCTTCTCTGAATGATCTCCAACTCGGCCTGTGGCCAAAATTCACGGTATTTCTCCCTGTGCTTCAGATCGTTTGTCGTTCAAAGTAAAGCCGGGGGGATGAAAGTGTTTTTTGTAAAGCCGGTCGGCCCTTTGTGACGCACAGTTCTGGCCATCAAGTAAGCAGAGCTGCACAATTTAACAAGTGAAGCCGTAATCTGCTAATGGGATGTATTTTTCACCCACCAGGTTAATCAGAAATCCCTGACCCTTCAAAAACTTCCAATGCTGTTTGCATTTTAAAGTGGCACATGCCCATTTATAGTGGCGCATACCTATGTTCTGTGTAGCTTTCCAATAGAAAGTTTTGGGCGTAGGAGCTTGCTCGTGCATGTGAAACAATCGATGTGTTTTGAACTGTCATTTTATTGCCCTACGTTATTCAGTGGCTTATTTTGCCTATTGTCTTACTTTATTGCATTTTTGAGCCCCTGAGAACAAAAGTAGTCTTATTCCATATTTGTCTTTTCTTAAGTTCAAATCTTAAAATGATTCCTTTGTAGTCAATCTGTTTAGTGCAATAATTGATTAACTCAGTGTTTCGGTCAGTACTATGCAATAGATTGTACGTATGTTTCACATTTCAAGAATGCATAACGTGCTTGCTGCTGTTGCGGTCCAAAATAAAAAATTTAAAAAAGAGGGATGTACCACTCTTGTTCTAAGGGGCTCATTTATATGGTTTATTATGCCTTGGCTTTGCCAGCCATTGGGCAATGTAACACTATTCAGGATTAAAACTTTGACAGGAGTGGTGCGCTGTATTAAAGGTGCCTAAATGAGCCTTTTTTTATACCCCGGCGTGATTCCACCACTTTGCTAATATTTCATTTCATGAGTTTTATTGTATTTGGCGGTGGCTTACAGCTACAGACTCAAACAAGGGCATTGTTGTAAAATAAATTAGATATGACTCCCTCCCCTTGTAAAGAATAAAGTAATGTCTTTCCCGATAATATGGCCCATTGGCCTTTATGCTATGAAATCCTGAATTTGACGCACAATCTAGTTTTCCCCATCATATATTTCTCTGCTGTAATTATATTACGAGACATATGGAACTAATATTTCAGCAGTGTGTATGCCAGTGAACCATATTACTGTTCAGATTACTGTCTAAATGTACTATTACACACAGTGCCCTCCTCTACCCATATAGGCTACATGGGACGAACAGTTTATTGTCTTTGCCTGTACAACTTGTGGTAAAGTACAACTTTCATGTCTTTTATTCTGTAATGGGGGGTCCATGCAAACTTTGGACATGATTTAAGGTGGTTTGGTGGGTACAGAAGTGAGAAAACTAGCTTTGAGAAATTAGTGCTAAGGAGTACAGGCAGGTTATATTATAGCCAAGTAATTTCCCTCCCAAATAAATTTTTTGTTTGGCCCATATTTTAAGGTGCTGTGCAGTCTGTAAGTATTAGGACATTGACACTGTACAAGAGCAGTGCTGACTGAAGACTCATATTTTTGGTTTTTAAACCCAACGCTCTGGAGCTCAGAACCAAAAAGCAAAGATTGGGTCGCTGTTCAAACTACTTGTGGACTGCACTGTGTAAGCACCGCCACGCTCAAAGTAGCTCTCAGCTGCTCCTTCTCATCAGCCAATAGGAAACCAGCAGACAGATCAGCTGACGTTAGCTGGAAACATTTGATTGACAGCCACAGTTGCAAGCAGCTGCTCACTGAACATCTGAGGCAGCGGCATTGGGGTGATTGACAGGGTTATGAGGGCGTGGCCTGGCCCCTTTTGGACGACATCTTTGCTTTTTTTTTCTCTTTATATTACTTGGAGTTGCTTAGCATTGGTGTCAGATGCAAACCTCGTACATAGATTTTGCTAGTTTTTCAGGAGATGGAAAAGAAGTCCTTATTTTGTTCTTATCTGGGGTTCCTTTCATTTTTTGTGGAATAAAAGAAAGAAAGGTTGTCATTTTTTGGAAAACTGTTTACTTTTTTCATCAATAAATAACACAATTTCATATACGCAGTTTTCCTCAAGAAAATATTTCCTCATCCAGATCTGAGCTTATATCACATCATATTCCCAGGTTTCCGCTACATGTAATTGATCGTGGCGCACCGCCACAGCAAAATAAAAGCCGCCGCGCCTATGTAAAATGACTTTACATAAACTGCAAAAATCCTAAGGTGTTCCCAGTTCTCCTTGTTAAGTTAAAATGAGCGCTAATAATTCTTGACCTGTTGTCAATCATTTTCCTTGATGAACGCTTTTTCCAATGAATAAAAATTAGCCATCGGCAGTAAAACAGGCTACTTTCTTCTTAATGCAATGTGTGCAACGATTAGAGAAAAAATATTTTGTTCACTTTGCTAAACAATGAACTACGATGTTAACTTCTGTGTTTGCTGTGAGCACATCCTGCTCAACCTAATTGTATCTTCATGATTATTTAATTCCAATGCCGGAGTCCGGAGTCATAATCTGTTTTCATATTATATGTGAAATCCACCGTGACGCACGTGAAACTGATAAACCTCCGTGCACGTAGACCTCAATTATTACATCGCCTACGTACTGATTAATGAAAACTGACCACACCTGATAATGCTGAGTTTTGACCCGACACTGAAGCCCTCTGCCACAGTTTCAAAAAATCCTGGAGGAAACCCTGTATTCTTCTCTCCTTCCATTGGTCTATTTGTTACAAGGACAGTAGTTGCAGTGGTTGTTTCTGTGTCTACTGATACGAAAATCTCAAAATGGCCTAAATGTCTTAAACGAGGGGCTCATCTGACACCGATGATATTACCTTCATCGCAAGGGTGTTATTCAACTTTATTGGCAAAACTAGACATATTGATAATCATCAATTATACAACTAACAGTACAGTTATATGCATTTGTACATCGGTGCAATTTTCTGTTCTTTGGTTCTGTAACTCCAGTTCATCAGCGTAAAAAGCAATTAATAGGCGACAAAAGTAGAGATCGGTTTGGCACCGCAGTGAAATTGCTGCCTCACATGCAGCGGAGTATTCGGCCTTGTGCTTTGACCTGTTTCTGAGGTGGAGTGGTAAACAAATGAATTTTCTTTCCTTTATCTGGTAGACCTATGTTTTGTGCCTTCGATAGTCGTGAAGTTCGTTTGAGGATAAGCGCTATTGTGAGTCCTCTCGCTGCACCTTGAATCCAAAACACTGCTGTCGGTCGGTATGTGGACATTATGTGTATTTCTTGTATTTTCCTTTCGTGCGTTGAGTGTGTTTGAGTTTGTGTGCGTGTACCCTGCAATGGGTTGGCAAATTGAACGGAAGGTTCTGGCTTCTTGCCCATTGGACACCGGGAAAAGCTCCAGCCCCTTGCAACCTTGGCCTGAAATACATGGGTTGGATAATAGATGTATGGATGTTTGATACTTTTATCCCAGTGTTCCTGACTCAGAATTTTCTCCTGTTACAGCGTCCAGGAATTCCATCTGGAGCGCGGATGCCCCACCAGGGGGCGCCGATGGGCCCCCCCGGGCCGCCGTATGGAGGAAGCCCCTCGGTCCGGCCCGGTATCCCCAACCCAGTGATGGAGGCCAGTCGAAAGCGGCCAGCGGCGTCCCAGCAGGTCCAGCAGCAGGCTGTCCAGAACCGGTCCAGAAAGTGAGTCCACCAGTCCTTGAATGGCTCCTCTGCCTGCCTGTTATCCCACGTGTGTCTGTCATTGGCTCTATTCATCAAGCCCCGCCTCCTCATTTTCTTGTCTGCTTAGCCCTCGGTGCCTTATTCCCTCCCCTTTTATCACAACTTTTTTAAAATTTTCTTCCTTCCTCTAAACACATCTCTCACGGTACAATTTTCATATTATGTTAAATCCGGATTCATCATTCACCAATTGCATTTCGAACATCCAGTCAAATTTCAGAACCTATGCCATGGCCGTTACATTGTTTATCTATCACTGCCATTCCTATAGTGCAGGGAGCACTGCTCCTCCTGTGCTCGGGACACTGTCATGCCGCAATTACTTTAACGACCAGAGGGAGCGCTGTTTTGCAGCGTACAATGGAACACTCTGTAGGTTGAAACTTCACCTCCTTGTGTGCGAATTCATGCCGTTTTCCCACAAAGCACGGTATTGACTCTATTCGACTCTGCTCGCTTGGTATGGGTACTTGAACTTTCTCTTGTTGGTTTTCCACTGTAGTTAGTACCTGCTCACTATCGTCCTGGTTTTTCGCTGAGCGACATTAAACTCTTTCAGGATCATTTCACTGGCCACCAAGTTGAGGAGCGTCCATACCTTGTCAACTGACCGCAGCATGAGTTTCTGCGCTGCCATTGTTTAACATCTGGGTCGAGTTGCGTGGAAAAAAAATTGCGGCCACCATGGTAGCTTTAAGCAGGACGTCCCGACTCTAGTGACGAATGTCTCCGACCAGTTTAATGGTCTGCAGCGTTTTCACGTCACCTTTTAGTATTGGCTAAGCTAGCTTGGAACCTCGGTCAAGGTCATACCAAAAAAGTACCAGGTACTAACCACAACTTTTGCCAATGGTAATCCAAAAAAGTATGGTTCCAGGTGAAGCAAGTCGAGTCCGGTAGAGCCATACCTTGGATGTGGAATTGAGGCATAATAAGCCTCTCCTCAGATCTCAAGGCTATGTCAGTTTTTAACTCTATATCGCAGTATATTCTTGCTGATTTCAGTCAATTGTGGAGACACTGGCGGATAATTGGGGTGCAGATCAATAGTACGCTGCCATATCTGCTCTCCCCCTAATCACTGTTGTGCTGAGCCTTGGTATCGATCTGCCAACTGCCAAGCCGCCGTGCTCGACCAATGGGGTCAAGTGCTGATCAAACCTTCCACTCCCCTCAGCCAAAGGCCCTTACACACCTTCACTGTACTGGCTGAATTTGCTGAATACCCATTGAAAGGAGGACTGTAAACAAAGTGCTGGAGAGAGATTTAGCAGCTCTGAGAACCTTCCTGGCCTTCATTTATTTTTCGATTGAGGTCAAATTGAGGTTTTATTCTTGAGAGTATATGACAGTTCTGTAGTTCTGCATCCAACGTAAACTGCATTTATGGCATGGATGTGTCAGCATGTCATTGAAGTTTATCTCCATAAATCTCTTGGAAAGGTTTAACCATGGGCAGAATTAACAGTCTTGGTCTTAGTGCACATTCTTGGCTGCCATGTATCAGAGGGACCGCCAGTCTTTTATCACACGTAGATATGCAGGTTTTGCACTAATAATGATGTGTTAATTCACCTTAAGGGGGCCATCTACCTTAAAATCATGAAAAATCTGAAAATAAAATCTTTTTTTTTTTTTTTTGCTGATATGACATCCTTATTAACTATTTTATCAATAGGAAGGCAGCTTTTGATGGATTTCCAACAAATTTATTGAAAAAATGCAGTTTTATATTGGGTCGTCATGAGAAAAAATAATGAATCTAAGCAATGTTTGTTTGCAAAACTTCAAACCAGCATATCTTTGTTGTTCCTCAACCAATTTCCACGCGGTTTTCACCACTGAACTCCTAATTACCTGTAGATTCTCCCTAGCACTACATCTAATTGCATGAAATGAGCAATATGTAATGTCGGCTGTGATTGTCTCCTCAATATACAGCATGTGCTGCACGGGCTTGGTCTCGCCCAATCAGAGCACAGCTTTCATTTGCAGCCAGGCTCCTCCACAAAACTGACTCTAGGCAGGTCTGGCAAAGTGAAAAAAGGACATTGTTGGCCACCACAGAGAAAAGAACATGACTGAGAAAGGCTATATTAGCAGCAGAGGAACATACAAAGCCAAAGAGGGCAAAACCTGTGGTTCTGGAGCTTTTTGATGTGTCCTCTGCCTTGAAGTGTGAGAGTAAAGCTGCTTTCTCACTGGACGCGAAACGAATTTTTCGCACGACAGATTACATTCAAAGTCAATGCAAAGATGTGAACACGCGTTTTGTGTGTATTCGCGTCTTTGCATTGACTTTGAATGTAATCTGTCGTGCGAAAAATTTGTTTCGCATCTGGTGTGAAAGCAGCTTAAATATTTTTCGAAATATTTAATAGACTTTCTAATGGATTTTTCTGCATGAACAGAATTGCATGTGCCTCCCGAACTTCTAGTACATTTTTCTCCGTTATTTCTTGATGGATTTCTTTCAAATTTGGGATAGTGATAGATTAATATTGGCTGAATGTCACTTCAGAAAGTTTTTTTTTTTTTCAGTAGGGCCTAAAAATTTTTGAGATGGAGGGGCAAAAAATGTAAGTGCCTGCCATATCCATGGTAACAAAAACAAATTTTTCTAATTTGGAATAAGGAAAATATGAAAAATAGCCCTATAGTGACATTTTAAAGGTCATTGAAAGTCTTTCAAAGGTTGCAAACCAATATCTGCAATAGCAAGTGAGAAAAGCTTTCCAAAAAAAAATGGCCAAAAATCCAAGATGGCCACCACTGCCATGGTAACCGATGTTGATTTTCATTCAGAATATGATGAATCATTAGTTTGGTCATTCATGAGTATTATCCAACATATAATAGCAGGAAAAATAACCTTTTGTTGATTTTTTTTTTTGTCTCAAGGTGGATGGCCCCCTTAATTTGACTGTAATTTGGACCTGATTTGATTTTAAACTGAGCATTTTACTGGGTCCTGTTTTCAGCCAGTCATCTGAGCTGTCTGTCCGGGTTTTCAGTTGCCTTTCAGTTTGTCAGATTTTCATTTGGCCTGGCCCTGACTGACATGGTAACCAATGGTAGCCCTTTGCCACTTAAGAATCATTTATTCCTCTGTCGTGCTTATTTTTCTGATCCCCTTTTATTGTTCTGTAATTTCACCACTGCTGTACTGTAAAGAAGGTTTAAATTTTGTCAGTTTGGCAGTCTTCTGGCCTTCAGCCCCCATACGGTTGTCTGTCTGTCTATCTGGCTGGCTGTCTGGCTGTCTGTCTTTCTGGCAGACTGACTGCATGTTTGTTTCATCTTACCACTGGCAACAAGAAAAACAAAGCACTGAGTCAAATGAGAAGTCCTCCCTCATCAGGTATATAACTTACAGACATAGCCGCATACACAAAAACACATACCTGTGTACAGACACACATACAGACACACACACACACGTACGTACATATTCACAATCACAGCCTGGTCTCCTGCTTGCCTCTGAATTGTCACGTCACACCTCTAATCAGAATCACTTCAAATCCCATCAACCCTTAGGAAACCAGTGGGATTCCCTGGAGCCAATGAGATCGCAGCGAGACAGATGGACATGAGAGATGCCCAATCAGATCCCACGCTTGGATCCAAGTAGGACTTTACCTCTGATGCATGTCAGTTTATCGCGTGTTTAAATTTACCCCGCCCGAGTTCCACCCCCCCACCCCCCAACCCCTTATTGCCCCACTCACTTTACCACTGGACACTTACGCATGTCTTTTCTACTTTCTCCAGTAGTGGGCGATATAAACAGTACTTCTGTTTCAAACTGAACTTAATCATCTCCTCCTTTATTTCTGGTGAACTCAGGAATTCTTTCATTAGAGTGAAGTTAGACGTTAAAGTAGTACAAGAAGAAAGCATCTAGTGTACAGAATGTTCTGGATGATTGAGTATCTCTAAAATGTTGCACACACCTGGGCAAAAAGATGGGTCCAGCCAAAAATGGGAAAATATGAAAGTTTTCATGGTCTTAATGACGAATTATTGGACAAGAAATTAGCACGAAACAATAGATGAAGTAACTTTGAATGGGATAGCTTTTACCATTGATTTCTTCAAGTGTTCAAGCCTTGTGGGCAAACTTGTGGACAGCTTTTTACAGCATGAACTGTTGAAAAATATAATCTGATCATTCCTCTTTAGATGACAACTTTTTGCTTGTGGTATGAAAGTCTTTCTGGAATATTCCCCTGTACTCCAAAGCATTGACAGACTTTTCACAGTGAAGCAGCTTACAGGTTTTTCCCAAACAGTTCACTACAGCAACAGTCAACAAGCAAATGTTGGCAAAAAAAAGGTCTGGCCTTCATATTTTTTTTTAAAATCTGGCTAATTTTCTGACCAATGATTTTTTCGTAGAGACCATCAAAAGCATTATATTTGGCCACTTTGGCTTGGTCCAGTTTTTTGCCCAGGAGTATATTCATATAAACTTAAGGCAAGCAATCACTCCAAAACTGAAAAACAGCAGTTTCCCAGCATTTTAATGTAACTTGAATCTGCATGTTTTCAATTAAATTTGAAGGTCATTTGAAGGTAACAGTGACGAGAACTGCAATGGTTTATATTGAGTGAATTCAGGATTCTGTGGTTTAAAGCAAGAAAGTACATTGTTCTGAACCAATCTGAGTCAAAAAATTGCACTAAATAGGGATTAATTTTTAAAAAGAAAAAGCAAAGCATTCTGTTCCTTTTCACGAACTGAAATGTTTCAGAAAGATTCTGTTGTGCTCTCCAGATCCTTATCTCAAGGACTCTTTGATGCAGAAGTAGGTGAATTTTTCTTCAGTTAGGCCTCGTTGCACTTGAAACCATTAACAGAATCATATATACGCAGTACCTGTTAGTTTGACATGGAATAAAAATTGTAAACATGATTAGGTCACAGTGCTCAGTTGTTTCATATTGAACAGGGAGCAGTCCTCTTGCCTAGTGGTACAAGTTTAGATGTTTGAAAGATGCAAAACAAATAAAGATACTATTACTATTCGGTATTAGCCTGTTCTACACATTGAAGTTTATATATTCATTTTGGCGAGGGACTGGACACTGACCAAAGTGAACACCAGCTTGGGAATAAAACATGCGATCTTCAAGTGACAGTGCGCAGTTCATCAGTGTTCAACACCCCTGCCCAGAAATAAGATTGACAGTGTCACCGTCTGATGGAGTGCTTTTAAAATGTTCCACACGACCCAGGAGAGAGCCACACACTGAATTCTTCATCTGAAATCTACAAGGAGGACAATTCTTGCAGTGCTTCTGTGGGGTGTATTGCTCTGATCAATGGCAAACCAAAACATCTAACATCTGCACAGCCATAAAAGATTTTATTTTTCATATTCCGTTGACACCCCACTCACCCCCTCACTACCCGCACCTTTCTGTCTCTGTTCAGCCTTGCACGTGTGGGAATGTGAGAATGCCGAAGATTGTGGCTGTTGAGGTGAAGGTCTCACAGCATGCAGTAGGTGGCGCTGTAGTGGGGCACATTGGCCTATGGTACATTTGAATGTGTTGCACCGTCTGTAGTGAATCACCATGCCGGCACTTTAAGTTGCATGTGTCGTGGCTATGTGCAAACTCTATATGTGTGGGGACTGCATGTACAAGTTCTTCAGCTCGGCTATAGCGCTTTACTGATGCCCGCAGCATGCTGAAGGGTTTGCTGGTGACTTGTTACGTTCAGAGAAGGAATTAATTTTGTATAATTTTTTAGTATCTGTTCATAACTTCAGTGCGTCATTCATAGAAACTTCTTACCTCAGCTCAATACGTTTAAATATGAAAATCTGCACTTTCCACTCCTTTTATTTTAAAATAGACTCCTTACTTCTGATTTAGCATATTCTTGTGAAGTCATCTGCTGACTGCTACATGAGGAGTTTTAAGCGTCTAATTGGGCAGCCGTTGAAATGCAGATTCACATCCCTTCTTATCACGAACAAATCAGTCTCTCGAACTTTATTGAGGGCAATCTTGTAGCGTAGCTATCTGCATTGACGAAAGTAAGGACGTAACTACACAGACGTAGAGGTGTAGGGGGAATACGCAAGGAGAGAGGAGAGTTACACGATAACACATCTGTGTTTATGACAATGACTTTGAGCTGTGATGAAGAATAAGAGATCAACAACCAGTGATGAGGTGGCCGGAATGCATCCAAAAACTAGAGGCACTCCTAGAGTGCAAACCTCCGCCAAGGCAGCTCAGTCCAAATCTTGGTGAGTGGGAGCAAAGTTCAGTTATCGCGTGTCATAGGATTTTAAGATTGCTGCCATGGTGGCCATATTGTTTGACTGATCGCGGTCAAAATCAATAGGGTCAATCCTTGATGTAATAGCGACCCACCCACAAAATTTCAGAGATATCCGTCCATTACTTTTTGAGTGATCTTGTTTACAAACAAACAAACAAACGGCACCGATCACATAACCTCCTGCCAACTTCGTTTGGCAGAGGTAACAATATTCAAAATCCATGACTCTATCGAAGAACTTTTTGAGGTTGTCGGTTCTAAAAATGATTGTTGAGGCTCAGTTCTGGTGTCACAGTACGGCTTCCTGCTGCAGAAGTGCCTGGAACAATGCCTGACTGTAGTGGGACACTTATATTTTTACACTTTGAGGGCATTCAGACATCTGCACTTTTATTATACTTTATAAAACCTTTATCTAATCAGGAAGGCTCTATTGAGAACATGTTTCTCTTTTTCAAGGATGCCCCGTGAGAAATGCCTGATTGAGCAGTTGCAAGTGTGGAGGGACAGAGAGAAACAGGGGTAAAGCCCCTGCAGCAGTTTTATGGTTAAGGGCCATGCTTAGGGGCCCGAAAGCTGAGGTCTTACCTTCTCTCCAGGTGAAGTCAGAATCCCAGGCCCCCTTTGAGGGGCCTGAAACAGCAACTCTTCAGTTATCAGTAAGCAACCTACTACTCGGCTACCCTACTTGAGTAAAGAAATGGAGATGGTTCTATAACTTTGAGTAGAGCGTTTTTTTACATCAGCATATATACGTTTACTCAGGTAAGGCATATGTGTTCATATGTATGTGTTCTGTCACTTCTGGTTATCGTGTGAAGGAGGACTATGATGAAACATCTCATAATGAGATTGCTTTCTTTTGAGCATGCTCAGTGTCAATTGTGTCCTTTGTTGAAAATAAAGCCGGCACAATTACTGGCAATGGATGAGCAAGGACTTTACAGTGTAGGGGTGACTTTCCTTTCCTTGAGCGAGAAATGACATTCCCTGAGCAATAAATATCTTGTCAAAGCCCTATCCCACTTAGGCAGAACATTGTCATAATGTCATTGAGACATTATTGCAATGCACTGGAAGGGACTCACATTTGACACTTTGAAATGCAGTTTTTTACGGTTTATCGAAATTGTTGACGATGTTGTTCCAGAACACTAATGCTCTCGGCAGCTTTCTGAAGTGATTGTTAGACCAGCATTGCAATGTTCGGTTGAGGCCATTCTGATAACATATCAGGGGTTGTGAAAATTAAAAGGTTAATTAATGTAAAAGAAGAGTAGAAAATCCCACAACATTCTCAAGTATGCTTTCACAGCATGTGGCTTGTAGTTCCGTCAGTGTGCCCACAGTCTGACTCTGTCTGTGCCACGGTGGCATCGAAATGTCATTCAGGTCTTAACTAAAACTCATGCTCCCCCCCTTCGTCTCCCAAGGACTAAAACCTTCAGAAGGTTCAGTGGATTGCTGTTGGATCGCATTTCTGCTGTATGTTCAGGCAAACTGCTGCAAGAGATGTTACCACACTGGAGCAAACAAAACAACACAACCTCTAAATTCGCTGTTTGTACTGGGCTTCCAGGGGCAAGATATGGAGCGAGAGATTACGGTTTGCCCTGGGCCTCTCCACTCCAACAATGAAGGAAAAGTCAGGGCAGATTTGTTTGGTTTATGATTTTAAGGTGGAAATGAATTGGCTGCACTGCAAAAACTGAAAAATATGTCAACCTTACCTAGTATTTCAATCTTGTATTAAGACTTAAAACTCTTATTTCTATTACCTTTTTTCTCAGTAAGACAAAAATTTGCCGATGGGATAAGATTGGGATAATTTGACTTACCGGTATTTCAAGATTTGCCAATGGGATAAGACAATTTTACTTGTCAAGCACATGGCAACTTAAAATAAGCAAATATTTTCCACTTGGGAGAGAAAAACTAGGAAGTTAGGTCTTATATTGAGACTAAATGACTTGTTGAAACAGACACTTTTTGCAGTCCCTGCTGATTGTAAGTTCCTCCCTATATAGTCATCATCATTTTAGAAAGTCGAATGTTACGCCTCAGAACAAAAGAATCTGAACTATTCCACACTCATTCTTATAAGCCGTTTTTTCTTGAACTCCCTGGATTTTCCCATGAAGGAGTGCTCTTTAATTTCCATTTGTTTTATATTACTGTTATTTTAGCTGACACTTTTAACCGAAGGGACATACAGTTGATTGGAATAAGCAGGGGCGAATTCGCCCAGGAGAAACATGAAACAGCTGCACTAATCTTATTCTGGCTATACTGGGGCTTGAACCAACAACCTTACAGGGCATCAACTTTGTAAGGTTATGGGTGTCCGAGGCCTGCTACCTTTTAAAACCAGGGAAGTTTCATTGAGAACATCTTTTGTCAAGCACGCCCTGGGAGATATGCTGGAGACCAGTTGCTGCAACTGGGGTAAAGCCACTGGGTACAGTTTTTAGGTTAAGGCTCCTGCTCAAGGCCCCAACAACTTCATCTCACCAGATGCAGGCCAGAATCCGAAACCCCACCAGGGGTTCAAAATGGCAAGCCACCGGTTGCTAGGCTACCCCGTTCATCCTGTCTAAGGTCTTTCAGACGTTCAGTGCCTCAGCTGGGTCCCTAGTTCATTTCATGTATTATTAATTCCCCTGGTTTCGGCAATTAGCGACGCGTGAGCGATCGTGAACCAGAAGAGGAGAAGAAGAAGCCCAGACTCTTTCGGTGTTTCCTGCTTGGCGTCGTTTCATCAGGTCATCTGCCGGAACCTCCTTAGATGGGACCCTATTGCGGGTTGGGGCGGGGGGGGGGTCCCTAAGGAGATATAGCGTGGCTTACGGGGGTGGGGGGAGGAACAGAGGATCATGGGAGAGGTTACCAGCAAGAGCTGGATGGGCAGTCGGCTCTTCCTGCTCCAGATGGCTCATACTTTATTGATTCGGCCGCTTGCCCCAGCTGAAAAGTGGTTTTCCTGTCATCACTGTACCCACGTCACCCAGAGAAGCGGCTCAAGAATGGCAGATTTTATTCGCCAACTGAATCACAGCGCAGTGGTGGAATGTTCCGGAAAGTGTGGCTTGTTTTTGGGACTTAAAAATTGCTGGAAGCGTGTCTCATGGTATTAACAAGAGTCCTTAACTGTTAAAAAAATGTAATTAATAATGAAAAGTATTTTGGTCTTATATTTAAGCTTATTTCTACAACAATATTGCAAAATTAGAAAAATAATCCCCCTAAAGTGAGACAGTTTTGACTCAGTTTTGACTAAAGATTTGCAGAACGGGGAAAAAATTTCACCTGTCGAGGAAGCATTATTGTTTGCTGTGGACGACGAACTAGAATAATAAAATACAATTTTAAGTCTCATTGAAGGACAAAACCACACACAGGATGTGTTCACACTGTAAAGAGAACAAAACCTTATTCGGATAAGTGTACAGGTCGGGAGGATGATGAATTTTTAGAATGAGGTCCTAGCTGCAGATTTGCCGAGAGCTAATTTGATTGTTCCGTTGCGCATTTTTATGCTGTGTGATTGGGAACCTGCATCGCTGTATTTTAATGTCCTGGAATCCATGTTTTTACAAGCACAGCTGGATTGAGGTCAAGCTGTCAGCTTTGTGGGATCAAGTACAGAATGACAGGGCGAGAACTGACCATGCGGTTTAGGAATGTTCCGGAAAAGCTTTCCAAATTTCCAAGGTGAACTGAGACTGTCGCTAAAGGGACCTTTTTGGTGGGTGTGGACTGATGTTGGACGAATGGCGCAAAAGTACCCAGAATGCAAAGCTGGAGTTGTGCCGGGAAGCAGGATAAAAAGAGGCAGGGAGTGTGTGTGTGTGTGTGTGTGTGTGTGTGTGTGTTTGTGTGTTAGGGGGATTGAGAATGCGGCACACTAGCACAAAACAACACATCCTAACACATCTCCCCCCTAAACCATCTTCCCTCAGTCCCAGAACCCCTGCCAGGCTTAGAAGCCCCCTGTTTGAGTGGAAACGAAGCCCTCCCATCTACCGTGTGACAGAGTGGGTCCCTCTCTCCTTCCCTCTCTCCCTCTCTCCTCTCCTCCCCTCTTCTGTGGGTACCCTGCAAACAGCTGGGAACAATGTCTGGATGGGTCCCAGTCTTTCACCAGATGGCCCGTGTACTTCGCTATCTGTCACCATAGTAACATGCTCTTTTTTATTTCTTTCTCTCTCTCCCTCTCCCTCTCTCTCTCTCTCTTTTCCCCCCTCGCTCCGTAGTGCCAAGAGAAGGAAAATGGCAGACAAGATTCTCCCACAGAGGGTAAGGCTTCTCGCTCCGTTCGCTTGTCCTGCTCCATCGTGCGGCTTCGCCCGTCTTTTGTGTTCGCGAATAGAATTGTCGGGATTATGCCGGCTGGATTTTTGAGGGTGTTTAAGGTGAGGGGGGGGGAGAGGGGGGTGTGGAGGTGTTGGGGTTTTGGGGGGACCGGGGGGAGAGTGCGGCAGCCTCCCAAAATATCGGAGAGTCGCCGGAATACCAGCAGTGTTGGTGGGGTGGGGGGTCAGGAAAGTCGAGGGGATGGGAAGGGGGGGCGAAAACGATGGTCAAATTTTCCGGGGGGAAAATTCGGAGGGGGGGGCAACGCGTACTTGGGACCCATCATTGGGGGGGGGGGGGGTGAGGAGACATGCCGGGATTTGGTGAAAATGGGATCGATCATTAGAGGTAAAATGTCGGCGGATTTTTCGGGATAGGTCGCGGCGGGGTGGGGGGGGGGGGTTGCCTTTTTTCGCCGGGGTGTCTGATGGACATGGCTGATCGGTAAGAACTGCGGCACCGCTGGGGAGGGTGAGGTGGGGGGCGGGGGTGGTTGGCGAGATTTAGGCAGAACCCACACATTACCGCCGTTATTGAGATCTCTGGGCTGTTTACTCCTCTGCGAATTCGGGCTGCTTTTGTTGGTTTTTTTTCGGGGACAGACATTGTGATTTTGTGGGCGGTGTGCTTTCAGTGTACACATCCTTGCCAGGGGTCCAAAAGCAGTCTCTCGCCCTCTCTCTCTCTCTCTTTCTCTCGATCTCTATCTCTCTCCCTCCATTTCTCTCACTATGGGCAGTATATGCTCATTTACAAAAAAAATACCTAGCTAGCGCTGTGGCCACGGGCGATAAAGCGAAGATTGTTTCCAGGTTAATGGATGCTTGGGAGGGTAAGGGGGAGAAAGACACAAAAATGGAGTGAGAGAAATGGAGAGAGATGGAGAGAAAAAGAAAGAGCAACACAGGGAAGGTACTGCGCAGCGTTTTCTGGGTCGTAGCCCAGTTTGGACAGTAGCCGAGGTGAGGCTCTCGCCTGGGGACTTGCATGCTAATGCAACCCTCAGGGGACGCATAACTCACCACAGGACAGTCCATCCATCCTCAGCTGCCAAAACCAGGCTTCGTCTCTTGGGCTCGTTTCCTGGTTTACTACAGGGTGCCAGTGTGATTACCTCTGGCATAGGTTATGCAGACCACTGGCAACTATGGCAATAAAATTTGGAGCAAATAATGCTTTCCTGCACGCAAAAATACAAAAATATAAGCGCCCTGTGTGTTTTTTGCTTGTCTGATATCACCATGTGTGCCAATCTATCAAACTATTGAACTGTTGGAACTATGGACAAATATTTTTGGCCAATCAGAAGTCGGACATGTCTCTGTCACCTAAGGTGATTGGGGTACGATCAACGACTCTGCTGCAGTACTGCGTAGACTCTGGCTCCAGCCAGTACAATATGACTGATTCCAAAAATTGTCCTTTTGGAGCTCACAATGCTTTCGCGCAAAGCCTGAGGGAAATTAGTGTATGAAGTCACGGTGACATATCTTTTTCGGAATTTATGGTCAACATGCAAAGCTCACCACATTGTGGTCCCTCCTCTGCTATGAACGTGCGCACACGCCGAATGAAGTTGGTTGTTATTTCCGGGAAGATCACCCAATGCAAATCTGAATTCATTCAAATTGTAGCTGTCAGTTTGTCTCATTTACCCTCATGGTGTCACTTTTGAAAGACTCAATAAATGCAGACTGCAGTCCAACTCGCCACAGATCCTGCTTCATCAGTCAGCTCACAAAACTTACGCATCAACGAGTCCTCGTCCAAATACTTGTGGTCTGCCGTATGGTGCCCCTCTTAGTTACACAGCAGGGCAGGGATGCCACACAGGAAAGGTGACCCTGGATTCTGTTCTTGCCTCACTTTCCATTATGGATGGTCCAGTGTTGTAATACAGAAGTACTGATTTAACTCTCAGAGAGTACATACTGTCCACAAGAACTTCATAAGGAACACCTGTACACCGGCTTTTTCAAGCAATTATCCACTCAGCCAGCCATGCTACACCAGTGTAATGCAGAAGATCATTCAAATACAGCTGGGGAGCTTCAGATTTAAAGTACACATTAATAATTAGAGTAGGGGAAGAATGTGATCTCAATGGCTTCGACCTTGACATGGTTGTTGGTGGCAGATTGGCTGGTTTGAGTGGGATTTTTGAAACTGCCGATCTGTGGGGATTTTGGCACAGAACTCCTGAGTGTACACAGAATGGTGCAGGAAAGTAAAAACATCCAGTCAGCAGCAGCTCTGCGAGTAGAAATGCCTTGTTTCCTGAGAGAGGCCAGGGGAGCATGTCCAGATGGATTCAAGCTTGACAAAAAGGCTTAAGTAACTCGGGCGACCAACCTTATCGACTGTGGTGCACAGAACAGCATCTGAAAATGCACAGCATGTCAAACCTTGAAGGGAATGGACTACGAAAGCAGGAGACCGTGGCGGGTTCCACTCCTGTCAGCCATGAACAGCAATCTGAGACTGCAGTGGCCACAGGCTCACCCAAACTAGATAGCTGAAGATGGGAAATGCGGCCCGCTCTGACCAATCTCAATTTCGGACTCTACCAGCTTGACACAGATGGAGTGGTCAACTGCATGAAACCAAGGAGTTGACAGTTCAGCCTGGTACTGCTGGTATAATGTTGAAGGTAATGTTTTCTATGGACACTTTGGGCCCATTAATACCAGTCAATCATCATTTGAATGCCACTGCCTTTCGGAGTACCTTTATGGCCGCCATTAACGCATCTTCTTTTAGCTACTTCTTGCACAATGATGCCCCACGTTACAGAGCCAAAGTATGACCATGGCGATGACTTCAGTGGACTTCAATGGCCTTCGCAGTCACCGGATCTCAATCCATTAAAGCACTTTTGGGATGCGTTACGACAGGAGCTGACACATCTGCTGAAGTTATGCGATACCATTATGTCAACACGGACCACAATCTCAAAGGAATGCCTCCAACATCTTGTGGAAGCCTTGCAACAAACAACTATTCTGAAAGCAGACAGATGCCCGACCTTGTACTGTAGTATGGTGTTCCTTTTAAAGTACTCAGTGAGTGTGGAGGAACCATTTTTAGTCTGAATTGATTCAGTGCTGAACATTTCACTCTGTAAAGGCAAGACAAAGGGAGCATTCTGATGCAATGAACCCCTAACTATTAGTGCTCATATAGTTGAACGGTAAGGAGTGTCATGGTTCACCAGTGAAGCTGAAGCCTATTGTATTGGAGATGGACAGAAGTCGAGGGCTCTTCAGATGTATAGTTCCTCCTGAGCAAAACCATGGTTCAGCCGTGACCTTTGTCAAAGACTTAGGCCGCATTTGTCACCCAAGCTGAATGATAGTTGTGTTCATGAATGCTGAAGTTTGCCGTCATCTAAGGGGACCTCTTGTTCCACTTCTAAATAGACTGCTTCGTGTTACAGTGGAAGGTTGATGTAGTACATTGAAAGCAAGCATCTGGGTTCTCTGCTGCAGTCGTAACCATCCCAGTCCGTGGAGATGTACCGTCCTGATTCTTTTTAATTCTGGCCTTAAAAAAGCACTTTTTGTTCAGCCGCCAGTGTTCTGCACTGAACTGCTGACTAGTTATGTCAGGTTTGCCAGATTAGAGTTGAAATGAAAATACACTGGATAGTTGATCTCTTGGAGCAGGGTGGGGCTACCACTGACCTCCAGTGTTCACGATGGCGTCAGAGCCCGTGGTAAGGATGTCTTTATGAGTTTTTCGCGCCCCTCTGCGGAGTGAATAAACAGCCTGCTGGGTAATGTCGTCTTGCGTTTGAGTCCTTGGGTTGATCCCTCTCTCATTTTTTGGTGTGATTATGGGGGAAAGGTTCATGTGCTGGCGTGAGAAGAGGAAAAATAATGGAAACATCAGAGAAAATTTGGCTGCTATATCTGGATTTGAGAAGTTTTCGATCCTTTTCCCAATCGACCTCTGAACTCCTCTCCCCCCTGCCCTTAGATCCGTGAGCTGGTCCCAGAGTCACAGGCCTACATGGATCTCCTGGCCTTTGAGCGCAAACTGGACCAAACCATTATGAGGAAGCGGGTGGACATTCAGGAGGCTCTCAAAAGACCAATGAAGGTACTGTAAAGTGCGCTTCCTTGTTTTCCATGGTTCTCTTCTGAGGAAACAAGGCACTAGAACTGTCCTGTACTGTAACTTTATTGTACTATAATAGGGCCATAATGTGAATCTGAATAGCGGTTCAGGAAGTGCTGGTGGCCCAAAAGAATTGTAAAATAGTCTATGTATATTCCAGGTATTATGACAACATCGTGACTTGAGCCAATTATAGAAATGTGTTAATGAGGGCCATGAGGGTTTACGGCTGTAATTTTCACATGAGGCCTTTGTAGATCAGGTTTATAATGATCACTGTTATGATGCTGACGTGGTCCCTTTCATGAGAGGCCAACGAAAAGGAGCCACAGCAGCTGGGCGGCTGATTGGCAGTTTAAAGATGATGTCACAATTAAACTTTTTGTCCCTCCTCACTCTCCACCACACAGCAAAAGCGCAAACTGAGGCTGTACATCTCCAACACATTTAACCCCGCCAAGCCCGACGCGGACGACTCTGACGGCAGCATTGCATCATGGGAGCTGCGGGTGGAAGGGAAACTGCTAGACGACGTGAGTATCTGGGCTATCATAGCGCCACGCTAGCGTTTGGCAGCGTCCTATTTCCTCTGCATACACAATGGCCTTGAGTCTCACCCTCCAGCTTTCCATCTTTATCTCTCGTTGAAAGATTGTAGATCTTGATATGTGTCTATCCTAATTGCCTCCTATAGCCAGTTTGATTCTCTCCATAAAAAACCACATGAACGCAACCTCGGGCCTTTGACTAGCTCTTCGCTAACATAACATTTGCTCATTTACTTGTAACCCAATCAGAGGTTATGTCCCACCACTCTACGAAGTGGCAACCTGGTTTAGCGCAGTTGGCTTGAGTAGTATTAGGGTGGAAATGATTTCTTCTTCGTTGTAGCTGTCAGTTCGGTTATGGAGTAACTAACAAAAGTGAAAAAGATGTTATCTCCTGCAGGTGTCGATGTGACGGCAGCCCAGCACCTGCTCCACCGGTTGTGACCATTCAGTGACCTCTAAATGCAAATTTAGTAATTATGCAGATTTGTACCAAGCAGAGGAACATTATTACTTTTGCAGGAGCAATATGGTGGTGCCGCCGTCACTTCTTTATCGTGACATTCTGCATGCTGAAGATTGGTATCCATTGTCAAAATAAAGAAAACGATTCATAGTCTCACTGAAAACCCTTTCTAAGACCAGCTGGGACCCTGAGCTGGCTTGAAAAAGAATCAAGCTATGTTTTCAGCTCGTGACAGGTCAAAGGCGGTCAGTGTCTGGTCAAAGCTGGTCTGTTGCTGGACAAACTAAAATTAAAACGAGCGTTTGGCTTGTGCTCTTAATTCTGAATAGCGACACTAAAACATATTTGAATACGTTGTATGCAGTACACATCTTGTCTCTGAAGTTGCATAGGGCTCCTTTTCACGATGTCTTTAAAGTGGTCGTTTGCTGGAGGTCAAGCTCTTTGGAGTTTTTGAGGACCCTCATTTTTTTCTACATCCATACACAGCCCGGAAAACAGAAACGGAAGTTCTCGTCCTTCTTCAAGAGCCTGGTGATCGAACTGGACAAGGACCTGTACGGACCCGACAACCACCTCGTGGAGGTGAGCCTCGATACGAGTTCGCTCTGACTTGAATTTTGAACCACAAGTGGTGTCCAGCCCTGTTTCTGGGTATCTAGGTTTGCAATTTCAACCCTAATTTAGCTCTTCTGATTTTACTTAGGCAGCTCAATGAGATTGCTTGCGGGTGAGTGAAGTGGGTTCCTTTTTAGGGTTTGGGTGAAAATGCTAATGATTACATGTAGGGAAAAGGGTTGGCTACCACTGCTGTTAGCCATTTCTGCAGGCCAGATCTCTTCACAAGATCAGTTTTTATCACATAACTGCAGTACTTTTCCTATAGCCCACCCAATGACATATCACTTGTGCGAAAATTTCATTGGCTGAGAGCGTGGGGGGAAAAAAAGCCCTCCGCGTTATGTCATGCTTTTAATATTTAACTGAACTGAATACCAAGTGTAACGTTGGTTAAATCGGTGTGACTCAGCGCTGTTGCTAGCTCGCTAGGAGCCACTCACATAACTAAGTTCACGTTACTTACCTAGATAGCTTGCTAGCGTGTACGCAGTACATTTTCATGACCATTATATAAAATTAGTTTGTTAGCTAGTGAACTAAAGATTGCTAGCTACTCAGTTAACTGAATTTACAAACTGTTGCTAGTTCTGCCGCAATTGTCTGTGACTCAGTGACTGACTTTGTTAGCAGAGCGATGGAGTTCGCTCAGTGCTAACAAACAATGGGCACTAACGGAAATTACATAAGTTTTCTATTAAATTACGCAATTTAATTATGTGATAAACAGAATCTTATACTCTTGGTCGTGTCATTAGAAAGTTATGAAACTCGTTGACTAAATTTTGGGTTTGTTGCTCACTAAAGCCCGCAACAAACGCAAAATTTAGTCAACTCATTATAAAATTTTTATATGACACGCCAACTGGTATAATATCCTCCATTTTCCATGTAATGAATGAGCATAATCCGTTAAAGAAAATGTTGGGATTCTCAGTCTCAGGCTGAGTCTGGCACATAGACTGTATAAAAAGATGGACGCAGCACCCGGGTCTGAAAACTGAGGCCAATGCGGAAATCTCTAAAATTTGCATTCTATTTAATCGCCAGCAGATGGTGACGTCGGTGGTTGCAGAAAGAAGCTAAATCCTATAGAAGTCTACGAGAAAATGACCCTACTTTCTCACCTGATTTATCATTTCAATAATGATTTTCCGCATTATTTCATGGTATCTATCGCAAGTTTCAAGCCTCCTTCGATATATCATGATGTTCATTTTTGTAAATTATGGTCCCAAATAGACTAGAATAAAGGATAAAGCCAGCATATCCTTTAGGGGCGTGGCTATCCTCTGGTCCCCTTCTGATACAGTCAGATCGACCCCTCGCTCCTCCCTGGATCTTCAATTCACGCTCTCGTCCAATAGGAATCACATCCGGTTTCAAAATGACAAAATGGCGCTATTCAAATGGCCAAAATCGAGGCTTCCTAAATGGTATGCTGAAACCAGTGGGTGACGTCACGGTTGCTTCGTCCATTTTTTTATACAGTCTATGGTCTGGCAGTGTCGGTGTTTAATTGGCGTTGCTCAACTGCAGGAGTATGGGTTGGACTCAGGTGGCTTCGGTTACCATTGTTCATTGCTCAAGTGCCCCCTCTACTGGCCATTGTAAGCGCCCCTCAGTTTGGGTTACATCTGCACACACTCGATTTATGTTCGGTTTGTGACTACAATCGAAAAGAAGCTGCAGCTGACAGGCATGTTTCAGAGGAGAACCGCAAACTGCCTGCCCTCTCCTGAGATGGCGGGGTGAGCTAGGTACAAACATGCTTGTACGTTGTTTGTCGACATGATATTCCAGATTTGGGTGGGGCTGGAGAAATGTATTTTTAAATAAGAAAATGTTTGGGCTAATTGTGTAAGAGCAGCCATTGGTCTGATTCCTGAAACAAATTTGGCTATCCTTTTCTATCCCTGGTCCAAATCTGGTCTTCCACTTCAAAGGAAAGCAAGCTTAACCTTTTCTGAATCAATGAAAATTGTGATACTTATTCCAATTTGCAATTTCAGCATTCTGCCTGCTGCAAAAAGCTTTCAACACTCGTGTTTTTGCCTTATTTAATCCTTATTAGCTCATTTAAGTTTACATCTTTCGTGTCAAGGGAACTTGTTGCATTTTATTGGCAGATTTTAAAGTAAGGCTGTGTTGCTACACAGAATTGATTTTTCTTTTTTGTCTTGCTCTCCAAAGAAAGTTCCTTGAACAAGTGGTGCCAGACACAATATAACTTGCCTAAGGGAGATGTTTTAATCAATTTTTGGTTTTTCAGTGAGTTGACCATGACCCAGTTAGGTTCAACATTTAATCCGGTCATCATTGGACATTGCGCACCTTTCCTGAAAATTATGGTTAATATGATCTAACTGGCTTTGCGCTAAACAGCTGACAGGCATACAGACAGACAAATTCCATCAAAAAGTATATATATACCGCACCGTTCGGGTATGGCAATAAGATATTGGGTCTAACTGTAAGACAGAAATAGCAGTTAAGATTGACTTGTTTTTGCTCTCTCAGTGCTGTACCATAGTGAAATACACATGGAGGTCAAGGCCAGCTCGATGGCCAGGTCAGTCACAGAACGAGATGTTACTGTCATTATGAGCAGTGAGTGTAACGATAAGGCAGAAGAGCACCTGGAACTGCTTTACGTAAAGCCTTATGGGGAATATACCTGCATTTTACCTGTTTTATGTGTGTGTTTGCCTGTTTCATGTGTCTACACCTCTCAGCCTCAATATCAAAACCACTGCCGAGTGAAGGGAATAAAGTTGATTATCTCAAGTCAGTTGCATCTGTCAATGGGTGGGATATATTGGGCACTAATTGAGCAGTCAGTTTTTGATGTTTATGTGTTGAAAAATAGGTGAGCAGAACATTCTAAGCGACTTCGACAAGAGCCAAATTGTGATGGCTAGAAATCTCCAAAACTACAGGTCTTGTGGAGTGTTCCTGGTATGCAGTGATTAGTACCTACCAAATGTGGTTTAAGGAAGGACAAACGGTTAACCAGCGAGCAGTTGATGGGCACCCAAGGCGGATTGATGTGCATGGGGAGAGAAGGCTTGCCTATCTCTACCCTCAATGCATTGCAGCGTGCTAGATTGGTTCCAGTGTCCATGCTAAGCCCTGTCCACTGCTGAAAGTGTTTATAATGAGCTTACGAGCATCAGAAATGGACCAAGAGACAATGGAAGTAGATGACCTGGTTTTATGAATCATGTTTTTTTTTTTTTTTTTTACCTCATATGGATGGCCGGGTCTGCAAGCGTCATTTACCTGAGGAACAGGTGGCACCAGGATGCAGTATGGGAGGAAGGCAAGCCGGCAGAGGCAGTTTGATGCTTTGCGCAAAGTTCTGCAGGGAAACCTCGGGTCCAGCCATTCATGTGGATGTTACTTTGACACGCACCACCTACCTAAACATTGTTGCAGACCAAGTACACCCCCCCTCATGGAAGCGGTATTCTCTGATGGCAGTGGCCTTTATACTGCAGGATAGTGTGCTCTGCCACACTGCAAAAATGGCTCTGGAATGGTTATGGAACAAACCAAGCAAACCTAGTATTCAAGGCGTTGGCTTCCGAATTCTACAGATCTCAACCCAATCAAGCATCTGTGGGATGTGCTGGAAAAACGGGTCCGATCCATGGAGGTCCCACCTTCCAACGTAGAGGACTTAAAGGATCTTCTACCAATGTCTTGGTGCCAGAAACCACCAAACACCATGAGAGGTCTTGTGGAGTCCATGCCTTTACGGAACAGAGCTGTTTGACCGACACGGTATTAGGCAGGTGGTTTTAATGTTGTGACTAATCGGTGTATATGTGGGCTTGTGCCTGTGTGTGTGTGTGTGTCTATGTGCTCCTTCATGTGTGTGTATGTGTACCATGTTTACCTACCCTTATGGGGACCAAATGTCCCCACAAGAGATGGAATTCCAGATTTCTTTGTACTTGTGGGGAAATTTTCAGGTCCCCACAAAAAAATTGAGCTATTTTAGAGTTAGGGGTTAAGACAAGGGTGAGGTTAAGGTCAGGGTAAGGGTTTGGGCTGGGTATGTACTGTTGACAGTTAAGGTCAAGGAAAGGGGTGAGGGAATGAATGGAAGTCTATGGAATGTCCCCATAATACATGAAAACACGCACGTGTGTACCTGAGTGCGAGTGCACATGCAAGTGTGTGTCTATGCGTCCGTACATATTCCTTCTGAAAGCCGTTCTTTGTGACGGCACATTTCTTTTATAAGCAAATGCAGATTGGCATTTAAAAGACTGGCCAGTACATCCCTGAAAGCGCCACTGAAAAGCCAACTCCGAGCGTGCCTCGTCTCTTTTGAGCACCCGGCGCTTGTCACTTTGAAGTGCTTTTCATCTCTGAAACTGTCAGTTGGAGGACGTGTCAAGGTTTGTATTGAAGTCCTCTGTTTTGTATTCAACTTCCACAGGACTGCCGGGAACATCACTCCAGGATTCTGACAAAGACAAACCTGCCGAACCGAAATCCAGTATAAACAAAAGCAGTTACTTCTGTGCTAGGTTGCACCAAAGAGGTGGAGCGCGCCCATTGTCTGTCAAATGGTCGTCTGATTCTTGCAATGAATGCAGCGTTGCCGGTGACGACTGAACTGGGCTGTTGTGCTCGATACATTAGTGATATGATTTGAAAACTGCGTCGACGACCTTTTGACTGAGATCACGAGTGCGCAGTAATCAGGGATGTTCTCTTTCCTGCTCAAGGATGCGGATTCGTCGGAACTTCCGCCATTTGTCATTGCTAATATCTCATTTGATTCGACTACTTTTATTTTTGGCTTGCTGAATGATGTTATATAAAATACATTACAGTGCATAAGTGACGGTTTTGGCTCTATACTCCACCACTGTAATAAATGATGAGTATAAAATTTGAAGATATTTTACATCCAGCGAGTTATCCTCTTAGAACTGCAGCCATTTTGGGGTGCCCCGGTGGCTCACTGGTCTTAGCGCGCGCACCATAAAGGCTGTGTCCTTACCGCGGCGACCCGGGCTCGATTCCGGCTCGGGTCATTTGCCTCATGTCTTCCCCATTCTTCTCCCCAACCTTCCTGTCTCTCTCTACACTGCAACTGTCAAATAAAGGTGAAAAAATCCCAAAAAAAAAATCTTTAAAAAAAAAAAAAAAAGAACTGCAGCCATTTTTATGCCTAATGACTTTCCAGAAGCTTAAGCATTGGGGTATGATGTGTACAGTCAATGTGTAGTTACTCCTCTTTCGCACTCATTGGGTTCCAGACTTTAGTCTCCACCCACTCCATTCCCACGGACTGTGATTGGCTATTGTGTTCTTACACTGGAAGGCAACCACTCCCAGTGTTTAGTTTTTTTTTTTTTTTTTTCAAAGTAGCTCTTCCCCCAACCTTTGGTGGTACAGGAAAGGAAAATTGCTCTTATTCTCCCAACGGTTGGTGGAACTGAGGCAAAGGTATCTCTTATTCCCCTAGTAAATCTAAAACACCATTCAAATGGCTCCAAAAGGTTTCACCAAAAGATGTCGCTCAACAGTTGGGGGAATAGCTTTTGGCTTTTTTTCATTTTTAGCCAAACATTGGTTTAGGACAGTACTTTGGCCCTACATTGGTTCTCAAACTTGATCCCGGGAGTTTTCTTTGCATGCTGGTTTTTTTTTTTTTCCGATCACAGTTGCAGTCACGGGATTTTCAAGAGTTGTTCGCCTCATTACGTCAGAAATAGCCATGCATGCCTTGAAGATTTCCATATTCATATTACTCGATACTGCAAAATACTTTTTATTGTGCAAAATTGGGGGGGGGGCGGGGAGTGTAACTTATGAAACTGAAGAATCAGCTTGCTTTAACTGAAAGACCTGCGTTCAGAAATTTAAATTTCGGCTTGTTGATTCAGTACAATCTTGAATTAGATCAGTTATCATTGTCCTGGATAACTAGAGCAACATTTTGCCCTGCTGAAAAAAGGACGGTGGACAGCCTATCATTCTCAGCCCCTGAGGGCCGTGATTCGAGGAACAGAGCTGCAAACGTTCACACAACATGGCTGTGCTTTTTGTAATTTTAACGTGTGGCAGTTGATCTCAAATCGAAGTGGTCTCAGTGCATTTGTGGATTCAAGATGTTTTCTTGACTTGACTGTATGACTGGCAAAAAGGCAAAGTCTGTTCCGAGCCAAGTGACTGATCAGGCTGGTGCTGAACGCTGGTTTCTGTAGCATGAAGCGAGTAGGAGTACTGCTACTCCCCCTGGATGGGATGCTAGTCTATTGCAGGTTACCCCCCAGCTCTTAGTCAGGTTTCCCCTGACAGTTTTCTGGCACCCAGTTATACCCCTGGGTGGAGTGAGGCTCTGTGGGAGTTAACCTGTTTTGCCCAAGAACACACCGCGAAAGCCATGGCAAGGACTTGAACTCAGGACCTTTCGATCCCAAGTCAAGCACACTTAACCACTGCGTCCCCCTGACTGTTTGACTGCATGACTGTATTGTGGAAGGCAAGTTGAAACACCAAGGTGCAATCATCATTTACTGCGCAATACATCAGTCTTGTTCATTACATTACAGTAATTTTGGCCGACACTTTAATTCAAAACGGATTTCAGTTGATTAGGCTAAGCAGGGGCCAAACCCCCTGGAGTGTGGTGTTAAGGGCTCTGAGGCTACCCTGGCATTATTCTGGCAAAAGGATGGTTTGAACCGCCTCGTGCAGGAATAAGCTAAATCTGCTAACCACAGGACGATAGGCCACTCGTGTAAATCAAATTTGCTAGTGCTCAGAGTAGCCAGAACCTCTCAATGACATACTTACAGCCTCATTACAACCTCGTAAAAAAAGCGTATTTTTTACTATAACAGTATGTACGTTTTGGTATTCTGAATGCAATGACCCAAAGAGTTCTGACTCGCTCAAGTGCAATTGAAGAGCGCTAGTAATGAGAAGCAATTAAACACGCCGCGAGTCTACGGATAATGCCTCGATTCAGAACCGAGGGGAAATGCGGACAAGGACGGCTTCTCTCGACCAATGAAATGTGGCTCAACTAATTTCCGCTTTTACCCAGCAGTCAATCCCCTCCCTCGTCCCCTCTCGTCCGCGGTCTTTAAATACCTTTTTTTCCTGACATTGGTGGCGTTCTGAAACGGCATCCATCTAAAGCCGAAATGCCTTAATTTTTGACGAGGAAATTGAATGAGGTGAAGCGCGCCTGGCTCTGAAAAGGAACAAGGTCAGTGTGTTTTTGTTGCGGGCGTGTAATTCGAAGGAGAATGCAGGCCTACTCTCACATTCTCAATGCTGTTACCGCCCAATCTGGTGCTAGTCCACACCGCTGTTCTCTCCTCAATAACCCATTCATTTCGGTGCTGTTCAGGGTTTATTACCTTTTTTTTGGGAGTATAATGGTGCTGGGTATTACCTTCTAAATTGAAAAGAAGTATTTAACAGTGATTTTCTCAAAGAGTTTCTTCTTTTACCCGCGCAAAAAGCGTCATTTTAACCGCTGTGCATTGTCCCTCTCAAATTCTGTAATTCACTGAAGTCCTGAAGGTTGAGGGGTATTGGGCATAGGCAGTTGCTGGTTGCTTGAGTGGGCATGGTGTGTGTGTGTGCGTGTGTGTGTGTGCGCACGTGCGTACATGTGTACGTGGGTATGAGGATATGTGTGTACAGAGTGGTGAGTTTTGTGTGTGTGTTTGTGTACATGAGTGTGTGAATGTGGGGGTGAGTGTGTGTGGGCGGGATGATAAGTTGTGTATGTTTGTGTGCATGTATGTGTATTTGTGCGCATGTTTGTAAATGCACGTGCATGTGTGTTTTTAAGTGTGTGGAGGTGTGGTGAGTTTTATGTGTGTGTGTGCGTGTGCGTTAGGGCGTGTGGGGAATGTGAGTTGTTTGTATATGTGTTTGTGTGTATATCTGAGCATGTTTAGTATGCTGTGTATGTATATGGATCTGTCTATTTGTGTTGATTGTGTGCATGTGCAGGTGTGTGTTGGGCGAGTGGTGATGAGGTGTGTGTGTGAGTATGTGTTTGTGGGGGGGTGTGTGTTTGCTCAATATGCTTTGTGTTACTCATTGCACCGAAAAGGAGCGTCAGCTTAATGGCAGTAAGCAATAAATGATGACGAAGTCAGTCAATTATAGGAAAATAATTGCACATCTAAGTGGTGTAATACGGCCTGACAAGAAGCGGAGGCCTGTTAACCACTTAGGTAAGCAATTATTTTTATATGATGACTGGCATGGAGCTGTCGATTGTCCTTTTACCATGGTTACTTCACACTTATGCTGCGCTGAAAACCTAATTTTTATGTTTTCATTCAAAAAATTTTGTTAAAATGCTGTTTGCTTTTGTTAGTATTCGATTACGTTGCTTCGAAACGTGCTCGAGTGCAACCATTAAAGGTACCATCCCAGGCGGCTGGACTTAAGATTTTTTTTCGAATTGCACAACTGATAAGCACCCACCTCTTCCGTCCAATCAGGATTCACCCAAACCACGCCCCCACCACTCAGTTCGTGCGTGTGCTTCATTTCACCACACACAGCTGACTGGTGCGGCCGGATCCAGTCAGGATCCGCATACTTTCAATGAAGGTTTTTGTCTTTTTAGCTGGTGGTTGACCGCTGGGTGCAGTTGGAGGTCAGAAAACTGGCTGCTCCTTCGGCTGCGCCATGATTCTGTCCGAATGCCTAGCTTTCTAGCTATTGCTGGCTATGTAGCTTCAGCCAAAGTGCATGCACATTGGAATGCATGCGCAGAACAGCATACATGTTGATTTGGCAGTTTTACTGACAGACGGGCCATCCAATTAGAGTTGTCTGAAACAAATTTGATTGGTAGCCTAATTTTGGCCCCCTTACACAGATGACGAAATTTCACCATTGATAGGTCAAATCACTTATGTTATCGATTACTGTCTAATACTTACCAGATATACTCAGATGTTTATCATTTTGCCAAAAAATGAGCCGCCTGGGATGGTACCTATAATTCTATTTTGTTTCATTGCTATACAAGAGCTGTGTTTACTGATTCCACGGCTTCATAATTCTGCTCAGACGGTCAGTCTTACGTTGTGCCTTCTTCCATTTGTGATGATCACCCTTTTGCCAATGATTTTAAGTTATATTGGAAAGCTGAAAAATGTCTTTGTCTATTTTGCCTTCACTTCCGATATTTGTAAGTTTGTGACTCAAAGTGTCAGTTAAATTTAGCCTGGAATTCTAACCTGGCGAATTATTACAAACTGTCAAATGGCTAACATTTTTATAACTTTTTTTATAGGTGTGCCATTATCAGAAAATAATGCACGCCCTTGGAGCATCCTTCATCCAATCACAATTTAGTATTCCACAGACCCGCGTTATAATATAATGAGATAAATTATCTGGCTGTGTGTATTGGTGGAAGAAGCATGCATCCTGACCCCTTGACTTCCTGCCTCTGTCCTCCTCAGTGGCACCGCACCCCGACCACCCAGGAGACGGACGGGTTCCAGGTGAAGCGGCCTGGAGATGTGAGTGTGCGATGCACCCTGCTGCTGATGCTGGACTACCAGGTGAGGGCGCCAGAGAGCCTACAAAGACAGAACAGGCCTGGGGGGTCTGTACACAGCAGATATCATCCTTAAGGGCCAGAACTGTAGCTATAACCATAACTGTAACTACGCATATATTTATAACAATGACGATTATGATGCTAGCATACACTCTGATTTATGGTTACGTTTTGTAAGTACTTCTCTCTGGGCTTTGTCATATGTCATTTGTAACAAAGCTTTAAAAGCTTTTAAGCTTTTGTAGCTTTAATTTTAATTGACTGTCACTGTGTCTGTTAATTCATGCGGCTGGAAAAAAAAATTTCTGAAAACCATCCCAACAAAAACGTTTGTACCTGTCACTCTGCCGTCTCCCTGAGTTAGAGTGATTTTATAAATGTTATATTTATAGTTATCTTTATACTGTAGTTATCATTGTTTGGGTGGACATGCCTCTGTCTAGGAAGGACCTGTGTTGTTGCAGCGTTTAATTGTAGCCAAGCGACTAACCCTGCTGATTTTACTGATTAAGTATTAGGAGTTTATGGGCCTTGATTAGTAGAGTCAGGTGTGTAAGAGCCTGGTTGCACTGAAAGCCTGCGCCCATACCGGCCCTTTCTGCATGAGGATGAGAACCCTTGTTTATTTATCCTGCTTTGTGAAACGGGTGGCCCTGGGTCTCTTCCAGAAGTAACACTGAATTCTACCAGTGTTGCTCAGAGCTTCTATAGGGTCATTGGGTTGATGACTCGCCATGGATTCAGATGCAGAGCCGTGCATTTACCTGTCGCTAACTGTACAAGATGACATATCTAGACTGCGTCTCAATGCAGTCCAATTGTAATTTGAGGCAGGGACCATAGGGGGGCACAATCGCGGCCATAAAGAGCAGAGGATGCACACTGTTACTGGGAGTAGTGGCAGCGAGCATGGATTTGTAGGTGTACTGCTAACTGGATTAGCCACTGTCGGATAGTGGTATAGCTGGCATACTGTGAATCAATTGACCATATGCACTGTGCCACGTCGTCCGTAGGTATTTGAAATGTCGCCATGTATAAATATGGTTGTTGTTTTGCAGAAGATAATTGAATGTAGATTTCAACACCAGGAAATGAAACCTCAGAATTTGTCTGTTAACCTCATGTGCATTGTATCATTTACTTGAGAACTCAGCAAAAACAAAACAAAAAAAAAAACAATTTTCTACTGCTTGTGTGTCATGGCTTTGTGAATGAGTCAAACTGTGGAGCTCTGTCAACTGCTTAAAAAAAAAGGTCTAAATCAGTGTTGTGTTTTCGGGGCTTAGTTTATATCGTAATAGCCAACAGTGAGGAGCAAACTGGCTAGAGACGGTTCTTAAGAGCTGACGGAAAGCTCTGGAATCCCCCTCCCTTTCTGAGAGTCCGTTGGAATGTTGAGGTTTGAAAGGCCGGGCTGGTGTGCCTTGGGCTTTGAATTTACTTTCCCATAGAAAAATGGCAAAGGCTGCTGTAGTCTTTCTCATGTGGTGGTTAGAAGTCATTCTGAAGAACACTGCTCACTCTGTTTGGTATTCAGTGCTTGTACCACAGTAATAAAACTTTGATGCTTATTCTTACTCTTCAAAAAAAATCAAAAATACAGTGGTCACACTGTTGCAAAAAAAAAAAAATCTTGGTATCACTATACCTTTTCCATTCTCTAGTTCTGGACAGTGAAAAATACATTCTTAGTCTCCATGCAACAGGACTCTTATATCTGAAATGAAATTAAATATGCAGTGTTTTAATTTCTAGAAATCACTAAATTTACATTCAGGATTTGTTGTCATCCAGTGTTCAACATGGTCTGATCTTTACTCAAGTTCGGCATAGTGAGAATAACAGCTTGATCTTCAATGTAACTGTGAGGTGAGGGCAAAGCTGTCCCTAGAATCTTATGGACTTTTGGCAAAAAAAAATATTTTTGGGGCCCCAAGGAAACCAAGGCATTCTTGTTCTTTGACTTTGAAACCAGTGTCACCTCTTGGCTAAGCGTGAGATCGGCGTATAGTTGGAAGAAGAACCCTTAAAGGTTGGTAGTACAAGCCCCCGTGCTGCCGCAATAAGATCAGTGCAGCTTGTTGGGCCCTTGTGCAAGGCCCTTAATCCCACATTTCCACTGGAGGGATTGACCTATAGAACAAGAATGTATCCCCTTAAGTTCTATGGATTGGTCCCTTCGTGGTCTTACCAACTGTTAATCACGTTTGATTAAGGAGGAAGTTTATTATTTTTGTTGTTGTTGTTATTTCAATAACACAGTGCTGTAAATGGTGTTAAAGAACATTTAGCCTCAGAGGTGCCTTGTAGAGTCACATCCTCCCCCATTCCCCTGCCCCACTGTTGAAAGCATTATTTCTATTTGATTTCTAAAGGAGCCGGACATGACCCAGACATTTATTCCAGCACCAGAAAATAGGCTAAATGTACTTGCTTTTCTCCTGGATTAACCCGGTTGTGGTGTTCAGTTCACCGCTCTTGAAGCGCTCTGTGAAATTTTAAGCATTTAGGTTTGAGTAAAGTTGCATCCATTTTACTGCAATCTGTGTTTTTTTTTTTTTCAAAATCCCTTCAAACACCCACAGCCCCCCCAGTTTAAGCTGGACCCCCGCTTGGCCCGGCTTCTCGGAATCCACACCCAGACCCGATCGGCCATCATACAGGCGCTCTGGCAGTACGTCAAGACCAACAAGCTGCAGGATGCCCATGACAAGGAGTACATCAACTGTGACAAGTATTTCCAGCAGGTGAAGTCATCTTTTCTAATAATTCTGTCATCATTATCATCGCCAACGCCATCGTCGTCACTCCAACCATTGTCACACAGATTACCTCAACTGTGACAAGTATTTCCAGCAGATATAGCCATCTCCTCTGATGATGCCTTCATTATTATCATCACCAACACTATTGTCATCACTATAACCATGATCACACAGATTACATAAACTGTGACAAGCATTTCCTGCAGGCCTCACCGTTAACACCAGCACCATTGCCATCACTATAGCCATTATCACACGGATTACATCAACACTGACAAGTATTTCCAGCGGGTAAAGAAACCCCTCTCATATCATCATATTTCTGACCATCAGCACCAACACTGTGACCAGTATTATGAAAATTACACGGACAGTGGCAAGTACGTCGAGCAAGTAGAGATGCCTCCTTTGGTACCATCATTATCTTGATCAGGATTACAGTCACTATGACCAATATCACACAAATTATATCAAGTGTGGCGAGCACCTCCCCAAGGTAGAGACGCCTCCCCTGATATTGTCTTAAAATATAGCCATCATCGTCATCATCGTCACCTGTTACCTATATTACCCAAAACTTTGAGTAGTACTTTCAGCAGGTGGAGACATCTCTGTTGGAAATATTGGAGACATCTGTTATCTCCATCATCCCTATCAATATTGGCACTGTCATTATCACCACCTTTATTAAAGCCTTTGCCGTCTTTATTATTACTAGAAACATTATAACAGGAATTAAATTCCTAACGTGTATTCAGCTGGTATACCAGTGCTCTGATATCATCGCTGTCGATGGTATGAGCAATATCAGAAAATAACAATGGCTGCAATAGTTACTGCCTGCTTTGATATGGCCATCATGTGGTGGGTGCTAATTATCTCCCCCGGTAGATTTTTGACTGCCCTCGTCTGAAGTTCTCGGAGATTCCCCAGAGGCTAACCAGCCTGCTGCTGCCACCTGACCCTATCGTCATTAACCACGTCATCAGGTAAGGGGGTGGGGGGGATGTGGAATGATCGGTCAACTTCCTTAACGTAGCTGAAATGTTGGCGTTTCTTTACATTTGTCTGCCATGTGTACATCAACTAGACCACTGAACCTCTACTCTTTGCTAACTGGCTGGTTTATTTCACTAACTGAACCATTGTTGACCTTGGTGGGGATCCAATAAGCAGGATTACTGAGGATAACTGCATCGACTGCGATGGATTCAAAAGGTTTTTTAACCCCCTAATGTCGTGCATGGACAGTGTGGACCCGAACGACCAGAAGAAGACGGCCTGCTACGACATTGACGTGGAGGTGGAGGACCCTCTCAAGAGTCAGATGAGCAGCTTCCTGCTCTCCACAGCCAATCAGCAGGAGATAGCATCCCTGGACAACAAGGTGAGCCTATCACAGCTCAGACTGTTTGAGGCGCGGCCAATCAGAGTGGCTGATTCATTGTAACTTGGGTGAAAAATAAAGTGCAAGAAATTCACCCCGTTGTTTCTGGACTTCCAGAAAAGTCCAGCATCAGCTTCGTTTTTATTGTGGTTAAAACTTTAGTCCAAGTGTGCTCTTTCTAAAGCAAGGTAGCAGTTGTCCACATCATCTGTGTGTAAAATTTTAAGGATTTTACCTGTGAATTTGCAGAAAGTGTACATAACATTGGTGCTACGGCTCCAATGTTGGCCTATTGGATAAGCAAAGTAGCTTCTGAAGTTTGCATGAGAGAAAGGTCTGCATAACTGAATTTGGAAAACTCTTTAAGATCTATGGTTTTCACATGATCTCTTCCTATGTTGAGTAGCAGATCTATCAGGATCAGTTTCTTCTGTTGTGAGGAAATGGTATCAGGAAAGTGATGGGCATGCTTGGTTGGGTTCATTTGTTTTCACTCATCACTAGATACATGAGACCATTGAGTCCATCAACCAGTTAAAGATTCAGAGAGACTTCATGCTGAGCTTTTCCAAGGACCCCAAGGGCTACATCCAGGACTGGCTCAAATCCCAGACCCGCGACCTGAAGGTGAGTCCATGGACCACCACAAGCAAGCCAAGATCACTTTCAGCACCTCTGTCCACATCTAGCCAAGATCACAGTCGGCACCGTTCACCACATCCAGCTAAGATCACAACCGGTGCCTTACCCATTCAAGATGAAGATAGGTCCGACTCTTAATGTTTTTCAAAATCATTGTGACATCACTGCAATGGAGGCTTAAGACCGTTTTATGCTTGTAAGACATGCATCTGTGGACAGTGTCTGACAACTAAAATGATGTCTGAGTGACAGAAAACAGTATCGTCTTAACAGTGTCTTGAATCTGACGAACATTTGTAAGGTGGCAGACACTGTCATTGGATGTCTTATATTTTCATTAGCTGGATGGACCGCGTGTTCTGACCTTGTCATGGAGGTAGAAACAAAAGCCTAACTCATTTTTTGGTGGAAGTTGATATAGTAGCTTTGGCAGAAAGATTTGTTGGTTATAAAACAGTACCTGAGACGTGTAATAAATAAATACGTCTACAGTAATGGATGAGTTTGAGGAGAGACTAGTAAAACGGAGCATTTTCAAGGACACCCAAAAATGATGAAGTTCTCGGGGGGCATTGCAGCATCCGACACTTCATTTGGGCATAAAGGCATCTGTGTCACTTGCGCTTTACGAATAAAGATGCCTGTCAATGCGTTAGCCTGCGAACAGGCCCTCTGTTGGATAGGTGTTGTCTCTCTCGCTGTGGGCCTGTTCGCAGGCCAGTCAATGCATGTCCTTCTGGCAAGAGATAGTTTGTAGAGTCTCAGCTTTATGTCCAGAGTTGTTCTAACAGTACATACACGTCCGATAAGGACCGTGTGTTAGGACAACATCGATCAGTCTGTTTGGGTTCATTCACTGAACCCTGGAGCTGCTTCTCTCCACTGAGCATTTAACTCTTTCCTGACTGGCCTATAAGAGGACATCGTGGTTAAAGAAAAACACTGCCACACAAAAAATTCATGAAAATACTTGATTTATGTCCTTTTTATATCCAACATGTCTTCATGATTCCCCATAAGAAAGCTTGGAACTTGGGCTTTCTTTTTGATTATGATTATGAAAAAAATTTGCCCCTTAACCCTCGTCCAACCAAGATTTTTTCCTGTCGCACAAAAACTTTAACAGATATGGTCTAATGCTTCTAGGTAATTGTTTATTCATCCTTTGCGCTCATTTTCATGAAAAACCGATGAGGGTACCTCACCCCCCGGGGGTAGGGTAGGCCGTCAAAGTCGAGGGGGGGGGGATTGCCACCAGCGTCAAATTTGCCTGTTTTTGATACAAAATATGCTTACAAATTAGTTGCAAATAGTATGCTACTATTATGTTTCATGCTCAATGAACTTTGTTGACCACACTGATTGTCATCCTTATTGATTTATTGATGTAGCTTGTCCTTGTATTAGTAAATCTTGGAATTACAATGACCAGCAGTGACCAGTAACCTTGAAGTGATCTTCACCTAATAATATGAGAAGTGCATGGCTGACATACTTTTACTTGTGTGTTTGACTGGTTACTGTACTGTATACTATTTTTACACTGTGCTATAGGCCTACTATTATACAAGTTCATAGAATTGTTCATAAAGTTGTTCTCATAATTCATAGATAAACCTTTAATGCAAGTGCGTAACATTCTGAAGATATTTGTACATCTGTCCGGTGAACTTGTTTTCCTTTTGTGTGTTTTTCCCAAAATGAGTTATTTATGACATCATAGTAATGTCAAATTTATGTTACTCATGAGTTTATAACATTTATAATAATACTAAAATATTAATTGTAGTATCAGTAGTTCTAGAGGTTACAGAAAGTTACTTATTTTCAGCTAAAACTAATAAAAATATAAAAAAACATGGATTTTTGTCATTTTGGTGTTTTTTCCCAATATGGTGTTAGCTATGACATCATTATGACGTCATAATGTTAAAATCTGTTTTATTTGTACTTGATTTGAAGAGAGGACATCTGTAGCTGTACACTGATACCAAACAAGATGATGTTTATCGCTTAATTTCGAAATAATCGGGGGTGGTAACCACCCCCCCCTTGGTCTGGGTTGTAGTAGAAAAACCCTTGGTTGGACGAGGGTTAAGTAACACATAATGCAAATTAGCCCTCGTGAATTTTTATGATCAAATGGGCAAAAACAAGCAAGATGTCATTTTCTTGATGAATATCTGATTGAAATATTTCACCAAAAGTCATTAAAATTGGCCAAAATATACTTTGAAGTGTGTAGGAGACAAACAAGATGACATCCTGTGCTTCGAGGAGCTGAACTAATCTGACAATAGCGGAACATTCCCATATTTGGGCGTCATCGGAAAGAGCTTATTCTCAGGTTTCGTTATGATGAACTAATCCGTAATACTGAGGAAATTAGACCACGGAAAGTTTGATTACCTTCCTCGTTGGTCATTTCTGATCAGGATTTGGCAATGCCGTCAGGAAAGTGTTAAGCCTGTTGTATTGATTTCTAATTGGTTCTGCTGAGGAGTTCCCACTGTGAGCCTATTGTAACTTCCGTGATGTAACTGGAACTCTACCCATTAAGCTATTCTGTATTGAACAGCAACTAAAATACCTGGCACATATCTGCCCGATGGACAACGGTGAACACCAGAAGCAGCTTCTGTTTGATATACGATCCCCGGATGGACTAAGTTTGAGAAGCTTCTGGGACTGTATGCCCAACAGATCAGGAAAATGATGATGGACAAAACAGACTTTCAGTGACTGCTGGAGCAGGTCCTGACAGAAGCACCCTGAGGAGTGCAATACTCCACTAGAGGGAACAAGATAATGATGATGAACCAGGGTCATGGTGTTCGGACCATTGTGAGCAGGGGCTGGGGTCTTACTGATGGCGATTGATGTCTCTTCCCGTGTGTGTGCTGTAGATGATGACAGATATGGTGGGAAACCCGGAGGAGGAGAGGAGAGCTGAGTTCTACCATCAGCCCTGGTCCCAGGAGGCGGTCAGCAGGTACTTCTACTGTAAGGTGAGTGAAGACTGTCTGCACTTCATTGCGCTTCATCTCCTTCATCAGTCGCTTGTTCGCTTGTTGGCATTCATTTTCGCATATGGCCCATGTCTGTTGTCGATGGTACCAGGCTGACTTTTGCCCCAATTTATGCACAGATGTATGTTTTTATATGTTTACATACAGAAAGTTATTTATTGTTCTTATTATTGACATTCACGTGTTTATGCATGTAAAAAGTTTATTTGCAATGCGCAGTTACCTCTCAGGGCCACAGATTTGTATGTTTAACACACAGAATGTTTTTGATTCTCAGGGCTGCCAACTCTCACGCATTCGGCGTGAGATTTAGTGCTTCATTCATGTTCCCGTGCCGTAGTCAGCAATTATTCAATCAACGCAATGCATGTGTTTCACAATCGTTCAAATTGTTGAAATTAAATAAGACCATTTGAAACGTTTTTTATGCAATTCCGTTGCTTTCAACTCCTGAGTAAAGAAAAGCATGAGAAGTCCGGAGCCATAATTGATTTCCATGTTACTCATGGTAAAATCCACCGTAACGCATGTGAAACTGATAAACCTCCTTGCACAAGGACTTCAATTCCACCTGAGAATCTCTTACAAACGTGCTGATTGAATAATTGCTGACATACAGCACGGGAACGTGAATATGCCACTTAAACTCAGGCCGAATGCGTGAAAGTTTGCAACTCTGGATTCTTGTTTATTTTTCTTTTGTTATGAATGCAAAAATTGGATTATGCTGCTAATTTTATATATTGTTTTCAAAATAAAACTTGTTGAAATGATTTTAGCAATTATACCAGTACTTTTTGAACCTTTTATGCACATTTTAAAAATACCATGATAATACCAAAAACCGTGAAATTTTTGTTCACAAAAACCGTGAAATTAAATTTTCATACCGTTACATCCCTAGTTCACACCCACACTAGCCCTTTCTGAATAATACTGAGGACCCCTCATTTAAATGTTCTGTGTCAGTAAGACCTCTTACGAACAGGTTCAAGTTTGTGCTGTTTTATCCCATGAAAACATGTAGTGTATTTCTGTCTCCGCAGATCCAACAACGAAGACAAGAGCTGGAACAGGCTCTGGCAGTGCGCAACACCTAAAACCTTCCCCTGGGAAACAGTGGCTCCTATCACCTGCCTCGTCCCTCCTCCGCACCAGAGTCGAGGAGATGCCCGCCCCCTGTGTCTGTGATGCTAATTCGCTGTAATATTCATTTGTCGTTGTGACCTTCGACCTCTGACCTGTGACTGGTGAACAAAATTGCACATGCCCTGCATGATGAGCCTGGCTTTGGAATTAAACTGTTACACACAAGTGCCACGTCAGCCTTCTCCACCCTGCCTTCCCCCATCTGACCTCTCCAAATCTGACTCGCAGGACAACAACAAAAAAAAAACAGCCTTACCCCGCAGACTCAAACCCAACACCAACCCACTTGTTTGCAGCATGTACTGACTTTCTGACCAGCGACATCTGGGTGTGAATGCATTTTTAGAGCAGCTGCCTGTATTGTCTGTGGAGGCTTTGATACCACAGAATATCCCAGTGCACCACTTTGGTGTTTCCCCTGGTTCTGCGGGTCAAGACCTTTGGTTCCCTTATTTCTCCATGAAGAGGGCTGATATGGGTGAAGACTGGCCCGGAAGAGGAAGAAGAAGAGTTTGAATGGAGGTCAAAAGGAGGAGGAGGCTGAGACTGAAAAGCTCTTGGTGGGCTTGCTTTGAGAAGGACCCTCAGCGTCTGTCCGGTCAAGATTAGTGTTCAACCACAGTATCAGTCATCAGTTGTCAGTGTTCTTTTCAGGGGTCAGTTCGGGGCCTGTAATTGTCTGTTTTTCAGTGCTGGTATCTGTGTTCCGCTCGTAATATACTGTCTTTGGAATTTCTCAGACGACCTGAACGTATTTGCAAAAAAGCGTTTTCCCTCTCCACGTCGTAACATACATATTTGGGATGGTTTGATTTATTTAGACTTTCTCATAATTATTTTTACATGGTTGATATTGTCGGCACAACTGTTAAGTCCAGCTGTACATAAAACGATTCTGAAGTAACATTGATTTTTCAGCCAATGCTGAAATCACTTGCAAGGCCTCCCGTCAAAGCACATGCAAGCGGCCAGTAAAACTGGCAGGCTTTAAATGAAAACCAAATTCAGTTTCTCAAATCTCAGTCCTCCGTAGCAAAGAACTGCTGGTTTTCCTCCGTATCTTTACCTGGGAGTACGTTCTGAAAACAGTCGGTAGCGTCCAGAGTTATTTAGTTGAGAAAAAAAGAGAACTATTGTCGGTTTTCGAACTGAGGGCCGGGTTTTAGTGTACACCACACTGGGAGACGATCTTGTCTTGAGTGACGCAGCAATTTATGCCCGATGGAGTGCAGTTACTATATTAATCCACGAGGGGGAGCTTGTGTGTCCACATGCCCTGTAAATAGGTTCATTGTATCCATCCCCAAGCTGGCAAAACTATTGGTCATTAAACTGAGAAAAGATGTGTTTAGCGAGAGAAATTTTTATGCCGTTGAGCTCAATCATATCCGTTCAATTGATGGCTTCCTGTCATATGGCTTGTCAGTCAACAAGAATGTCTACCGCAAACCAAAGAAGAAACCCACCTGTTCTTCGATGAGGTGACAGCGACCTTATGTCCTTTTGCAATATGTTGGTTTTATGTCACAGAGGTCATTGATCGTGTTGGTTGTCCATACCTGGGAAGCCTGATTATCTTTGTTTCAAAAAAGGTAAAAGGGCAACGATTGCTTTCAGATCCTGCAGTTTGTGCTAATGTTTTCAGCTCTTTCGCGGAGTTATTTAATTGCCATCGTGTTTCTTACCGAGACGTGTTCAGAGACATCTCCCAGTTAACGCGCATGTTGCGATACACTGCTTATTTTGACTGACACTACATTTCACCACTTTTTTACAAAGACTGTGTTATGTCCTTCTTCGGTAGCTTTTGCTGACTTGGTCATTGTTTCATTTTTGGACAGAAAATCTCAATGTTTCAAAATGAATGGGAAAAACTCACTGTATATATGTACTGAAGACAGCAAACCAAAATCTTTTTTTCAGCATGATTCAAATACTGTAATTATGAGCACAATCTGCATTGGTTAAGATTACATTTTTTTCAGCATCAGTAGACAGTTGTTGCAGATTTATCATAATACTATGTCAGAGATGGAACCCTCAGAAATTAATTTTAGTGTGTCAGTCTCCTCTGGACACACATGGGTTTATCTGTGTTTTGAGTGTACGTGGGTGAAATGTTATTAGTGTTATTCTGCAGTCAGTTTCTGACTGCAACCCCAAGCGTCATATGAAGGAATATAATTACTTCCTGTCACGTGCGACAGGTGAATTTTCTAAGATGTTGAAATGTTTGCAAAGCTGTGCCTATAACACTGTGTAGAAACCAGATGGCTTCATCTTGCATTACAGATCTGAAATAAGTGTGGCAGAGGTGTAGCTTGTAACTGCAGGAGGGCTAGTGAAAATGGTTTTGCGAAAATGGGAATTCAAGGTGAATCCTTTATGCAGTACGTTTGGGCAATATCGATCCAAGCATTCACATTTTAAAATGCCCTAACATAGCACTGGCTTCGCAGTGTTTTTTTTTTTTTGGAAAATGGTTACGTAAAAGAACAGGAGCTCATTGTTTCTGAAGGATACATTTGGTTTTTTTTAAACCTATGCATGCTGCATGGACACTACAGTTTATGTAATTTCAGAGGATGCTTTCTAGCATGAAGAATTAACCATGAACACTAAATTCTGACTGACGCTATAAACACGTCGAGCCCCTGGAGATTTGGAAGGAGAATGGCATACTGTATAAACTCCCTTCGCATTTGTTACTGCATTCAAACATGGACCAGGATCCATTCTCTGGTTTCGACTGACAGGGCCCAAGTGACTTGGCCGGTGAAGTTGGGAAAGTAAAGTACGTCTCTGGTTCTTTACGGAAGGTGTTTCTGGCCGATCTCCTCCCTCACAAAAACAGACGCCTTCTGTTATCCTCTTTTCAACTTGAGCAAGGACCAACCACCTTCAAAGTGGAGAACCCACAAGTCACTCTGCTCATTGCAGTGACCGATATTGAGGAGACACCATAGAAACTTCTTCAATGTATCGGCTCTTGGTGCAATGATCTGCATCACCTGGATTGTAGTGGGTACATTCCCACCTTTCACCCAAAGCATGCTGGGACAGGTTCCAGCAGCCCTTGGGGCACTGACCAGGAGCCAGTGATGGTCAATGATGGTGTTTTAGGGGGCTAATTGAAATATTAGTGTGGTACTGTATTTAGGCTCGTGTGTAAGGGGCAGTAGCATTTGCCAAAGTTCCTGTGAGACTCATGTTTGAACAGTGTCAAGAAATCCTGTTTCTGGAGATCTGCCATCCTGTACACTTTCATTTCAACCCTAATTTGACGCTCCTCTGATTTAACCCATTGGTAGCCAAATGCTGATCATTAGCTGTTGAGTGACTTGTTTTGTCAGGGATGTTGTGAAGACCTATAGGATAGTAGATCTCCAGAACCAGGGTTGATTGCCATTGTATACGAAGGTGGGTTCATGTGATGTTTGCGGGGTTTGTCTGGGCAAGTTCCATTTGGGCCTGCCTCTACTGGGCTAGCTTGGCTGATTTAAGTAGCCAGACTCTATTCAGAATAAAATTATGAAGAATGGCTGTAGCCCCATCCTGCGGGCTAAACTTGATAGGTCACATGTCAATAAATGTGGGCAAATGTCTAACCAAAAAAAATCCAGTTTGAGGCACTTATGTCCTTCTAGTTTTTCATTTAGGATGTTACTCTCACTTTGTGAAAGATGTCGAGAAAGAAATGTTTGAGAGCAAAAGAACTGTGGAATTGTGTAATATTTTACTAATACTTGTTTCAAGCTTGTTTTTAATGTGGTGACTTAAAAAGTAAAATAAATGTTGTCAGAGACAAACAACCTCGGGAATACTCCTAAGTTCATTTTGATGAACTCGGGCTGAGGTTGAAAATGCCTTCAAAAGGTGAAGATTAGGAGGGAGTGGAAGCGAAGGAGCGGACTTCTTTGGCGTCCATGTTTCATGTTCATTTGGTTCAGATGCCTACACGCGCCCTTGTGGACCGGGAGGACTGGTGTTTGTTGTATTACCATCATACCAGAAGAAAAAAAGCTTCAGGTCTGCACATTGTGTTCCTGGATTTTGAGTACATGGGGTGGAGAATTTTGCTGGGCATGATGGGAAATGTAGTCACAAACCAGACAATGTCCACATCCTCCCCTTGCTAGAACTCATCGAGATGCATGCTGTTCCTTTTATTTGTGCTGTAGGTCAAGTCTAGGTCCATGTTGTACATATAAATACAGGGGTCTGCAAAACCATCTAAACTGAGGTTACTCAGGTCTGTTCCTGGAAAAAAAAAAAAATCATCCAGTAAGCTTTCACATCAAGGCACGCTCAACGCTCGAGATGTCATTCTGCTAATTAACAGAAATGAGCTTGCCAAATTTGGGTTGAAATGGAAAGTCTAGAGGACCAGTGATCTCCAGGGACAGGGCTGGGCAGCGTCCGTTGTGTGTTTTAGTTCCGCAAGGCCTCCCAAGAGGCTAAGTAGCATTAGTGATACCCGCCCTCACTCTAGTTTAAAGAAAGCGATCCATTTTCATCCGTTCGTCCTTTTCCACTTGACCACCACTGCGGTTCACACAGTGGGCTGTACGTAACTGACATTGTCCTGCTGGCTGTGCAGAATATGTAATAAAACGTCTCTAATGATGCAGTAACTCGGCTCTGCTTGAATGATGTCATTTGCCACCCGGAGTCCTCCAAGCTAGGTGCTTATCTAACGTAGTCATCTAAATAGGATTTCCCTTAGGAGTTCTGCTCATTCTCTTTAACAAAATGCACGCACGGCGCAGTCCTTTATAGACTTAAATGATCACCCAATTTATTTTTGTTTTCGGTTCAGTAGTCCAGTAAATTGAAATGAAGAATCGATGAAGTTTAAATGCAAAACGTCCTCTTTAATTTGAGAAAATTCAAATCCGTGTCAGGTGATCCTCTAATTTTTTATTTCATATTTATTCATAACTGCCTGACAGACACAGACTACGCCGTGAATGCAAGCAGTCATTATGCAGAGATATGATGGGATAAATTAATTCAGGATTTATTATATTTGGATCCAAAAATAAATTGGCCAATTGATAAGAAAAAAAAATGCACTGTCCACCCTTGCTTGGCCTGAAAAGGGTTTAACAGAGATCCCTCAACTGTGGAAGGCAACTGACATTAACACAAACCTCAACAGACTCCATACACATGGCCGTCAAATGTCACTTACAGCAAACTGTGGTTCTCAGCAGTTCAGCATCCATTGACCCTTGACCCTGAGTCCAATGGGGTGATGGGTATAATTTGAATTAAAATCCCGCATTATATTATGTTAGCACCTTGCCTCTGACCTGATTATATCGGAGATGGTATCCATGCGATGCAAAGAAAAGGCTTTTATGAAAAAGAAGAAGCTGGGGAAGTGTGGATTTGGAGAACAAACATTCATTCTTTCAGTCTGAAGCGCACACATGATTGACAGTTGTACACACTTGTTTTATATTTTCCAAACCCATTGTGAACGTCCCAGGTGAACCATACTGTGAAACACCCAGATTAACACTATTGAGCTTTTTGTAATGTTAAGATACAATCAGCTGGACTGCACTGGCTCAGGAAAGGGCTTTGGCGAGCTGGAAGCCCCATTTCAGCAAGGGAAAATACAGTAATCAGAGTTGTTCAGCCTTCCAGGTACATTACCCTAACTGTTGGCAGATGGTTTTATCCACTGCGACTCTCAGATGCTTCAATTAAGCGAGGGCAATGTGGGGATAAGGGCCTTGCTCAAGGGCCCAACCGCTGTACAGGTTTTATTGTATCAACACAGGGGTTTGAACCAACACCCATATGAGTCCAAGTCAACAGCTCTACCCCGAGGCTACAGGCTGCCCCCCGTTTCACTTTCAAGAGTCGAAGAACAAACTAAGACCAACTTGGGTCATGCAAAATATAATACCAGTCCCAAATTTACATTTGCATCCTTTTTACAGACATTAGCCTCCACAATTGACTGGGAAAAAAGGCAGAATTGAGATAGGAGTTTCAACCACTTATCCACCTACGAGTCAAGCAGGCAGAGTCTTTGTTCCATCCAATCCAGTTTCACTGACTCTACAAGTCCCGTCCAATGCACAGGCTGCACAGAATCCACTCCACCCCTCTATTAACAGTGAATTTACAGGAGTAAATCCCTCCAAAAAACAGCGTATGTGCCCTGTGATCGATCAGCAAGCCGTCCTCGGCACCGTCCTCCATCTCGATGCTGAGACAGACTCCTCCAACAGAGCCAAAAATAAGCAGGTTGAATAAATGCACGGATGGAAAGATGGATGGAAATAGTGTCACCAATCCCAAGAGCACTGTGCCCACAGCCATTGCTAGTGGGGCGAAATGGTGGTTTGCCAAGGGGCCCCCCCAATGGACCAACTCAAAAAATTCAAGTAGGATGAATTAAGACATTCAATACGTTTTATTAATGGCATATCAGAGCTCCCAGAGTTCGGAGCCGCAGCTCCTAAGTGCTGTTGGCCTGTTCCTGCTCGAAGAGCGCCATAGCCAGGTGCGAGCGCGAGGCCAGGCTCTCCAGGTTGCTGAGGACGCAGCGGTGGTAGATGTCCTCGCTGAACCGCGGGTTGCAGGACCTCTGCACGTACTTCTGCACCAGCGCCGGCTCCACGGCGCGGAACACGTGCAGGCCCGAATAGCGAACGAAGATCTCGTACACGTCCATGCCCTCCAGCAGCTCGTCGTTGTCCAGGATGTCGGCGGCCATCTTAGTGCGGGCACCCATGTAGTCAGCATTATAGAAGCAAGCCTCGTCGAAGACGTGCCGGTCGAAGTGGCCGTCCCGTAGACCCTCGGAGGAGAAGGAGGAGGATGCGGCGGCTGCAGCGGCCGATGGCGGCTGGTCGCGGTAGACGATGGCGGGGCTGTACTCCTGGAAGTGGATGGGGAAGAAGACCTGCCAGTTGCTGATGGCGTTCATGCGGCAGCGGTTGAGGAAGTCGCCGTTGACCTCGGTCCACACGCTGGCCAGGAAGAAGAGCGTGTCCACCGGGTGCTTCTTGGAGATGATGTCCATCAGCTTCACCTGCGACGGCACCTCTGTCTTCACGCTGATCCAGGGGATCTTGATGTCTCCGTAGCGCTTCTCAACCTCGCCGATCATGGCCTTGATGCTGGCGAACACGTCGGTCTCGCTCACCCGCTGGGCGTCGAATGGGTCGTAGACGAAGAGGAAAGTCAGGAGCACGTTGTCGTGAGTGTCCAGTGCGTTCATGGCGTAAGTGTCCAAGAAGTTGCCCACATAGTCCTGCTCGCGGGCCGTCACTGGCAGTATAACCTGCAAAAACCACAAAAGCATGTCAGGCCTAAGATTCATAAACACAAATATACTACATTCTTCAATCGATAATGAATTCATAAAAGCTTTGAAAAGTTAAATGTTCCTTCTTATCAGCAATACAAAACAAAAACCAAAATTAAGTCAATTTCTATATTTGAGTCTGGTACTGACCATTCAAATCTTATGTCTTTTTTTGCTCAATGACAAAATGACCAGTAAATAAGGCGATAATTTGACTCATTTCAAGGTTTGCCACAGGGGTGAGAAAACAGATCATATCAATCACAAAGCAACTTACAGGAAGCTAATATTTTCTGACTGCAAAAAAAAAAAACAACATTTTTTTCAGGATATTAATTTTCTCTCGTTATGCCAAACAATGCTTGTTAAAAACAGACGATTTCAGCAGAGAACAGTGTGCTGACAAGGCGTCTCACCCCCGGATGGCACTGGAAGCGATCATTTAACGCTTGCTAAAATTTATACAAATCAAAACTAATTATAAAAACCACTAAATAAGACTACATAAAATTAGACCTAAACAGAGGATGGTGAGAACAGAAGTGTTGAATACCACTCATGGGAAAAATTTTAAGTATTTAAACACTTTCGCTGAAGGTCCCCCATTGTTTCACCAGGTGCACAGCCATTACAAGCCATTTCAAAAGTTAGTTCTCCATGACATCACAAGCAGGGACTGCCCAGAATAATGAAGGAAACAATTACCTGGTTGGCTGAAGTTGATTAGTCCTCCTTGAATCTGGGCGGTCACTTCATCATGTGACGTCACAAAGAAACAGATTTTGAAATGTTTTAAATGGCTTGTAATGGCAAAAGGCTGTACACCTGGTGACATGATAGGTGACCTTTAAGTTTTATTTTGCTGACCGACCTGCACGCGCGTAGCCTCCGTCACGTAAGGCATGGGGATGATCTCGATGGAGCTCAGGGGCCGGAGCAGGGCCACGCGTTTGGCGATGACCTGGCTGTGGCCCTTCTGGGTGATGACCTCCAGGGCCAAATCTAGAGTGTACTCCATGCCCCGGGTGGGGTCGAAGCGCCGGTACCCATTGAGGAGCCGACGTTTGCGGAATCGAAGCTGCGGCTGGTAGCGCTCGTTCAGCCGCTCCACGGCTGTCTCCAGCACCGCCACCACGTCCGCCTTGTCCGACCCGCGCAGCTCGCACTTGGGTGAGCCGTCGGCGCAGGAGTATATGTGCTCCTCCGTGAAGTAGTCCCAGTTGATGACCTCGAAGCGCGTCTTGGGCCGGAAGGGCGGGTTGATCCCAATGGGCCAGGTGGCGCCTTCTTTGCCCTCCGGGGTGAGCTCGCTCAGGTTACTGATCTGGACCTGCCAGACGCAAGGAGAAAATCTGAGCTTTGACAAGCGTGAAGTCCCAGAACCTCACCGGATCACTCAAATTCTCTTTGATCCATAGCTCTCAAACTCTGGACCAGCCTGACAGAAGGAGATGCTCAGAGCTAGAATAAGATCAAGACTCCTCATGTTCCACAACCTTACTTAAACACACAATTTTTTTTAAACCACAGAACTCTGGACCAGCAAAACACACGGAGCAGGTCAGAGCTCGAACATGCTCCGGACTCATTAAGTCTCGAACCTTCACAAGTACTCTCAAATTCTCTTTGATCCACGGATCTCAAACTGTGGCCAAACCGCACACAGGGAGCAGCCCAAAGCAAGAACAGGATGAAGACTCATCAAGCTCCACAACTTCACAAAAATATTCAAATTTTATTGAAAGTGCAGATCTCAAACTCTGGACCCACAAGACACAAGGCGAAGATCAGTGCTAGAACAGACTCCAAACTCGTCAAGCTCAAGATGCTCCCAAGAACATGCAAATCCCTGATTTGATATCTTAATCAGGGATCTCAAACTCAATCCTGGAGGATAGCGGTTTCTGCTAGTTTTCGATGTGTTCCCGAACTTGAATGCTTTGTTTAAGTCACTGATTGGCTGAACAGTTTGCAAACCTTGTTTTGAAGTCCGAAATCAGCCGGTGAGAGAATTAAAATCTAAAAAAGCAGAGACTGCCACCCCGCAGAACTGTAGTTGAAGACTAGCTCTTAACTATGCATTACATCGCAAAGGCACAAACCCATAGAGTTCCAAACACCCCATGTGATTTGCACATCCAGTTAATAAGGTACATATATAATAAGGTTATAAAACAGAACAAACTCCGATCAAATTCAATTTTCGCCATTCACATCAAGGAGAAAGTTTTTCTACTTCAGATATTATCTGAAATGTCACCATAAATTACAGTCCAGTCTGCCTTTCAAATAATTGTATCTATATTAATCAATGGCTTGGTCATGATCGCGGTCATGGTCTCACCACTGTACAAAGGAATAGTTGTGCGCACATCTCATCCAAATTAGGCCTGGTGCTGGATTCACATGTAATTCAAGCAAAAAAAGTTAAAAAAATCTGCACACTGGATTAAAGCTCCCAAACCTTTATTGATGACATGCAACGTTTGCAACGCAAAATGCCATTTGCCTGATGAAGACCCTGTGAGTGCTCGAAACGTTGCATGTCATCAATAAAGGTTTGGGAGCTTTAATCCAGTGTGCAGATTTTTTTTGTCTTTTTTTGCTCACCACTGTACAAGCCAGCCCAGTCTTCCAGAAATTAAATACAATACCCCAAGTAATAAAATGGAATGTTTTTTTTTTTCACTGAGACTCAATTATCTCCATTACCTTCTCAGAGAAAGGTTCTGTCTCTGAAAATGTCTGTAAAAAATTACATAAACTTCCCTTCATAGAAAATGAGTGAGGGGAATTGCCTCAGGCTAAATCTTGAAGTGCATTCATGAGCACATATTTCTTTCTTTCCCAGACTAAACTAAAACAGTGGGGCAGATAAACGCTCGTAATGCGTTTCTGGAACAAATTTAGTGGCTCTAAGCGTGTTGATAAACAAAAACACATTCATATTAATCTTCGCTACCACACTGACCATCTTTCTCAACTTTACGGACTACATTCAATTTTAAAATTGAGTAATCTAAACAATTGGCTCAGTAGTCCTCCACCCAAGTAAGAGTGCTTAAGATTGTCCATTGTTTTATTTGGAGTCTCTGATCCCAAAAACTACATTCCCAGCGATCTTTTGCAAACATGCCTGACATGATCAAATTCCAAACGCTCCTGGGTGCACAGAATGGAATGACGGAGGGAATGTTTGATAATTCGGGACGGTATTCTCATGAGACAGTGCAGACCATCTGTCCGTCCAGCTGTCGTGACGCTTCACTAAAACACGGCTGACCTTTCCCCTTCCTGATTAAATTCACAGGGGTTCTCCTTGGCACGATGACTACAGCTTTGTCTCTGACTTTTCTTCATCCGGCTTACCCCGTGACAAAGAGAGGTTAGAATGGGAGTCTTTTCACTGGTACCAGTGAGCCCAGCTTGCAATCTTACAGGTTATCATCAGAAATCATTAAAAAAAAAACAATGAAAATAGATAGGGTTTAAAAGCTAGTTGTGTCCTGCAGGGAGCACATTGGTTTGGCCATTTTCATTTGCAAAAGAAAGCTTAGAACTACACAGAGAGTAATCTCCCTTTATCCATAAAAGCAGCACATTATTTATAAGCTGAAATACATGCGAGGTAAGAGGTCAGCTACAGGCACTATCAAGATCTGGTATGCGTTAGAACTGCTCAATGTCATAAGAAAACACAGCCAGGAATGCTTCTAGAATCACCCATGCGGAGAAGCCTCTGGGCACGGCCTCATAAAATTAAACTGAACGCATTGGTCTTGGCTATAGTTTTATAACCACAGGTGTGAGCAATACGTGGCACTCTCTTAACAGTAGCACTGGCTGCCATGTTAACCACAACACAGCTTCTCCTCAGCAAGAGAGGCACCAAGCTCACAGATACCATTCTCCTGTGAGCTTCACACAATGCCTGTGACTTACGGAACAGATATAGGTGGCTGCAGTGTAGCGGTGGAAAGTCCAGGGGTTAGAGAGTAAGAATGCGGCCATATGTTTGTCTCAACCTTGATCTCAACTAGATGTTAATACTTCTACCTGTTGGCTGCAGAGCTGTGATTCCAAGCAAGTCCAGGAGGTCTAACAAGATACTGGGGAAAATTTTTAATGTATCTGACAAGCAAACCAACATGTATGTAAAAGTGCAAGAAAGTAGGGACAAAGTTACCATGATGTCAGACTTCGGCTATCCATCGGCTTGGAGAAAAGCATTTCGGCACACGATAGGGCCGATTTCAGGCACCAGCGATTTGCAGCAAAGCTGCAGAGTTGTTCATGACGTTCACTTGCTGCATTATATTCAGTGACAGAATCTGGTCGTGGATAGTCCATGAAACATCTCTCTGCTGTCCAAATGGCGCAAAAGCATAACAATCCCGGGATAATCTCATGAAAAGGCTGACTGAGCAAACATTGTTTTCTGGGAAAAACCTGCCGACTTTGTATTTTAACACTGAAGTTAGCTACACATCTCATTCTTCTACTCAAGGTTATTTAGCCAAGTCTCAGCAGGCAGATTAGCAGAATAATAATATTACCACAGGGCTGGATAAAAGCCAGCATCCACACTAGTGACCCTTTCTGGATAAGACTGAGGGCCCAAGGACTATACACATTTTTAAACCGGATCAAACTGCAGTGGCTCTTTAGAGCACGGCTCCTCTAGAAGACTCAGATAGATATACGATAAATGAAGTCCTGTGGTGGTTGGGCACTGACCTGCAGCTGCTGGATCTCCTGGTAGGTGCGCTCCAGCTCGATCTGGCTGAAGCGCTTGTGCAGGCGATACATCAGCTCTGGCTCGGAGACCGGGTGCACGGTGAAGGCGTTTTTAAACTTTGCGCTGTCCTCCCGCTCTGGATCCGCGTTCTTCTCCAGCTCAAAGTAGCGGTACGTCATCTCCTGGAGGGTATGTATGTGCACACACACACATGCACGCACCATCACACACCCACCATCACACACAAACCCACGTTCATATGCGAGCACAAACACACACATACAAACACACACAAACACATGCACGCACCATCACACAGAAACACACATCCAAAACCCCATACACACGCGCACACACCATCACACACAAACCCAAAATCAAATCAAATCAAATTTATTTCTAAAGCACATTTAAAATAACTGAGGTTGACCAAAGCGCTGTACAGACCATAGCAAGTTACTAGCATCATAAAACATCATAAATACAAAGGACATCAACACAAATATCATGTAACACAGTGTATAGGCACAAACACACAACACATAGGGAATGCCACAAGTCAAAAAAAAAAAAAAAAAAAACAGTAATAATAATTAACCAGAGGATTCAAACACAAGTGAATAAAAGTATGTTTTGAGCCTGGACTTAAAGGAGTCGATGGAGGGGGAAGATCTGATCCAGAGGGGAATGCTGTTCCACAATCTGGGGGCTGCAACAGCGAAAGCGCGGTCACCCCGGTGCTTAAGTTTGGATCGCGGGACAGCCAGCAGCCCCAAGTTAGCAGACCTCAGTGACCTAGAGACTAAGTATGGGCTTAGGAGGTCAGCAATGTAGGAGGGGGCCAGCCCGTTTAGGGCTTTATAAACAAACAGGAGCACTTGAATTCTAAAATTCAATTCTAAAATGGACAGGGAACCAATGGAGAGAGGCCAAAATAGGACTAATATGGTCCCTCTTCCTGGTACCTGTCAGGAGCCTGGCTGCAGCGTTCTGGACCAATTGGAGGTGAAATAAGGATGACTTGCTAATCCCCGTGTATAGGGAATTGCAGTAGTCCAGTCGAGAGGATATAAGGGCGTGTATGACTTTCTCAAGGTCTTTGACTGAGAGAAATGGTTTGATTTTAGTAATTGATCGCAGCTGGAAAAAACTGGCTTTAACTACCACCTTGATTTGCTTGTCAAACTTAAAGGCAGAATCAAATATCACGCCAAGGTTTTTAACATAGGGTCTGACAAGGGTGGAAAGGTTGCCAAGACTGTTATTTATCAATTTTACGGAGTCAGGGGGGCCAAATAGGATGAGTTCAGATTTTCCTTCATTCAGTTGAAGGAAATTTTGTGCCATCCAACACTTAATGTCCTTAGGGCAATTCATGACACTGAGTAGATTTGACTGGTTATTTCTTTTCAGGGGGAGATAGAGCTGCGTGTCGTCAGCGTAACAGTGAAATGAAATTTTGTGCTTTTGAATTATTTGGCCCAACGGAAGCATATAAATTGAGAAAAGAATGGGACCTAAGACAGAACCCTGTGGGACCCCACAGGAAAGCCTAGCTAGGGAAGAGGAAAATATGCCCATATTTACAGAAAAACCTCAATTCTTAAGAAAAGATATGGAAAGATATAAACCAATTCAAGGCAGTGCCATCAATGCGAATCCCGTACTGGAGGCGGTGTATTAAAATATCGTGATCCACGGTGTCGACCGCCACACTGAGGTCAAGGAGAACCAACATGGCACAATCTTCAGAGTCTATAGAGAGGAACAGGTCATTATGAATTTTCAACAGGGCTGACTCTGTGCTATGGTGAGCCCTAAACCCAGACTGGAATTTTTCTAAAATGTTGTTTTGATGTAAATAGGGCAGTAACAGACTCAGAACAGCCTTTTCAAGGACCTTAGACAGAAATGAAAGTTTAGAAATCAGTCTGTAGTTGTTTGGTGACCCACGTTCATATGTGAGCACAAACACGCAGAGACACACACACACACAAACAACACAGACACATAAACCACACGTGCACACATAACATTAAGTATTCATACACAGCAACCCCAGATCAAATTAGAAATATAAACTACGTCTTGAATCACAATTTTGTTGAGGAATACACGCATAACTCCGCATTCTTCCTCATGCATTTGTCTGGCTGCAGGGAAAAAAAAAAAAAATCTACATTCTGACCACTTCCTGGAGTGACTAACTGTGGCAGTGTTTCTCCATGCAGTGATAAATGTAACCCCAGTCAGACTAAAGCAGATGATCGACTATGCAATGGATCCAAACCATCACTCACAATTGTTCATCTCAGAGTGCATAATTTAAAAAAATCAAGCCAAGAATTAAAATTAATGATCAGACAATATCAAATTAAAAAATTGCTTTTTTGATGGGTGGTTTGATGTGCAATTTCAGATGGTGCGGAGACAGAGTGAACCAACGGCTTATGTCTTCATCTACTTAATTAATGGAACATTTTTCATTAACAAAGGCTGTAGAATAAAAATCGTAGGAGAAACCTGAAAACTTTTAAAACTGGTAAAGTTCCAACTCGGCTTTCGAACCAGAGATTTCCATCAAACGAAGGCTTTAGTTAGCAATTTAATCAGAGGCAGATGCTTTGGTCATAATAAATGCTATGCAAACAGTAACTCAAAGTAGTTCTCTCAGTGCATCTTAGGCCTAAGGAATGCAGCACTTAGACAGTTTCCCTGTACCACTGGTTTGTGTCTCCATGTTCATCCTTTTGAATGTGGGACAGAGCGCAACATGTAATGGCAAGCACAGGTCATTACACAAAAAGGTATGCCCTGAGAATTAGCAGAGGGCTAAAAGCCTCGCAACATGACTCCACTGATAAGAGACTTCATTCTCCCTGACATGGACAGAATGTTCTCACTAACCATCCACAAACAAGCCGCAGGCCCACGAAGGCCCGCTTTACATCAACACTGAAGTCAGCACGGCCTCAAGACCCCGTCTGTGCTGCAGGCGCGCTCTGCAGTCTGTTGCGTAACCCAGAGAGGGGAAACGAAACACGAAGTAACAGCAGCGCGAGAGAAAACGGCTTCAGAGATCGCTAAATGGTGAGCTGGGGAGAGGGGGAGGTGGGTGTTGGGGAGAAATTCTGCTGACTTCCTGTGATATTTCACACAGATCTTTGTGAAATCTTCTGCCAGCACCATTTCAACGGCTGCTTCTTATGCAGCTTGCTAGCCTTGCTACACCTGACCAGTCTCAGAGATTTCAATATGAAAAGGCCCAGCTTTCTGCCTCCACATCAAATTTTTTTCTCATAAAATAAATTTATTTTCTCATTTAATGCTTGGAACTACCTCCAAGCCAGATCAACATGGTGGAAATATTTCATTCAGAAAACTTTAGCCAAAATTTTGTAAAAAAAAAAAGTTATCCTTAATTGGTCCACTAAATTAGTTAATTTAGTCTAATAATGACGATAACTTTATTAGCAGGTGCAACTAAAATTTTAAATGATAAATACCAGTTTATTTCCTTTCCGTTAACAAACCCACTTATTCCTGACCAGGGGTCATGAGGGCTGGAGCCAATCCCAGCATTCATTGGGCAAGATTAGTATGACATACTAGACAGGTTATGGGACAACCACCATTCCATTACACACTCGAACAAATAGGCCCAGTTCTGCATTGGGCACAAAAGAAGTCCAATAGACATAAACACGATTTCACAGACGATGACCTAAACCACGATGAACTACCAAAACTGGCACCGTGTTACCATGACTACATGGCTTAGACAGACTTGCAGTTTGTTAAGCTTTATGAGGGTGATTACATCATGTCTGAGAGCCAAAATACATCTGGGGCCTTTTTGTCGAAGGGTCTTTTTCCACTGTGAGCCTGCTCGTTTATGGAAGTAGCCCATATATTGGTGCCAGTAGGAAAGTAGTGATCCATAATCAGTTATATTCAGCCAAAAAACTTGCTTCTGTACCTTTAAGGATATAATGTCCATCCATTCATCCATCGCCCCAACATCTAACCGGCTCATAACTTATACCGATGAGCAATTTATCTAACCTGCAAGGTTTTCTGACTGCCGTAGGAATTTGTAGGAATCGCTATTTGTAGGAATCCCACATTGACGCGGGGGCAACAGAGAAAAGGGCTCACATTGTGTACTTTAGGGAAATTGATAATTCAATATTGCACGTATCCATAATCTATACTGCTTCTTCCTCGCTAGAGTCACGGGGGAGCTGAAGCCTATCCTGCAAGGCAGGAACACACCCTGAACAGCTTGCCACTCCATCACCGGGCGCACACACCATTCACTCACATGCTCATGCCTACAAGCTATTTAGACTCCCCAATTTGCCTGACATGCCTGTCTTTGAACTGTGGGACCAAACTGGAGTATCCAGAAAATACTCATTTGAACACAGGGAGAAAATGCAAACTCCACACAGAAAGACCCCAGGCTGTATTCAAACCCTTGACTTCTCGCGGTGAGGTAACAGTGCTGCCAACTGCACCGCCGTGCCACCCGTGGTAAATTTTATACTGAAGCAAGAAATAACATGGCAAGTAGAGATGAAAAGATAATACAGACAAGAAAGAAAAGCTTACCTGATGCATCTCCACGCAGCTCAGACCCAGGTAGTCGATGATGCAACGGCCGAGCCACTCGTCTGGCCTGACGCTGAGGATGTCGTTGCGGCAGACGTCCAGGTGGGGCTGCAGGCGAGCCAGCAGGCTGCGAGAGAGCAGGTATCCGTACCCGCCGTGGCAGTACCGGGCCCGCTCCTCCCCTCCAATAAACTCCTCGGCCCGGCCCATGTACAGGTCCTGACCCGCGCTCAGGTGCCCCACCAGCTCTGACAATCGCTCGGCCTGCGTGTAGGTGTCGTCCTGCGACACGTAGAACCAGTCGTAGTCGGAGCCGAAGTGCTGGTGGAGGTGGCGGACGGTCTCGTACATCAGCCAGACGGACCGGTCGTCACCCAGCGCCACCACCGCCATCCCGTGCGGCAGCTTGGGGCTCCGGAGACCCGTGAAGAAGAAGGTGCGGTGGAAGTGGTGTGCCACCGTGCGATTTACCGCCACCGCCAGGGTGCCCAGGGTCGCCCGCGACGTCAGCACCGCCACCAGCAGGCGCTCCCGAATACCCAGCTCAGTGTGGATGTACCGCGTTCTGCAAGAATGAGGCTCGTTATGAGAGGATTGGTGTTACAGCCCTGCTGCTCTGTGTTCGATTGCTAATCATCTAGCTAAGGGACCTGCCTACAAAGACCTCAGTTTGATAATTGGATCAGATTGTTTTAATCGGATTAACTCTCATTCTTGGCCACTCTTAGGTGGAGCTGTGATGAGCAGTTTGAAGATCATGATGCCCCCCGTGTAGAGTACCATTTCATAAACTGCCTTCCGCCATTTTAGGAGGATGCTTGTTGATACTAGGTTTTGCTGCACTCTCATTGTTTTCACTTAATGCTTTGTTCCCAGTTATTTAATGTCCTTAGTTTAATAAGTACTTTTTACTCATATTTCCTTGTGTGATCTCACATTTTGTTATGGGCTTTGACTTGGGTCGTAACAACTGCTCTTGAAGACACCGCTACAAAAAAAGAAAGCAAAACAAACTTTCGTGATTATGACATGCAGTGATAACCATCATTAACTGGACACCAACATATTTCTGTTATTTGAGTTCTGCAGGCTGAGTCAATCACAAAATCTGAATTCAATTGAGCATGGATTTTTTTACAAGCTGAAGAGGAAACTGAAGGCAAAAAGTCCCTGAAACAAGCAGAAACTGAAAATGGCTGCAGTACAGGCCTGGCAGAGCATCACCAGGGAAGATACTTCACATCTGGTAATGTCTATGAGTCACAGACAAGCAGTCGTTGTATTCAAAAGATATGTGACTACATATTAAAATCATTGCTTTATTCTAAATTAAGTTAAACTATCCAAAATTTTTGATTTGTCCAAAAATGGGGGTAACAATATCATTCTGAAACTGTTAATCTGATATGGATGAAAACACCTTCAAATCAAAGCAAACAGTCTGCACTTCAACCATAGTGTCATTGTATCCATTCAAATTCAAAATCACAAGAGCACAGAACCAAAATAAAAAGTGTTTCACAGCAAATTAATTATGATAAAATTAATTATGTCCAATGAATTATGATTCTAAATGTACATCAAAAACATGGACTTGACTATTGCACCTTTGGAAATATATTAAGTGCATTAATATGACAGAGGGATTAAAAATACTTCATTTTGATCATCTGAGCAAGTAGTCATCTTGCAAGATCAATGGAAAGTTTTGTCACCAGGGAGTTACAACTCCTTGTGAACACAAAAAAACGTCATAGTGACCATTTTGAGGCATATATTGAACTTGAAGATTTATGAGACACAAAGCAAGCTAATTCCATTTGATTTTCACTGAAATCACACGCAAGCAAACGAATGGGCCGGTATCAACCTAGCCCACTAGCCCATTTTCTAGTCAAGACATTCTTAACCAGGGGCCTTATTTATAAAAATTTGCGTGGATTTCATACCTAAATAATACGTATGCACAGAAAAATAAAAATGACATTTTGTGAAAAATAACGTAATTTATAAACCTATGGGTAAAATAAACTGCATGGAATTTTCATTTATTTAATCAGGATGGACTTGGAATTTATTGACATTGTGCATAATTGTAATAATTTCCCTTTTTTAATGTCAAGTTTGTTTTTATAAATCAGAAATCTGCAAAGAAAGTGACGTAAGTATCTTTTTTGTGCCTATGCACCGTTTATAAATGAGGCCCCAGGTCAGTAATTATGAACGTAGATTGGAGATTAAGCTCATCAAGGTGTTAAAATGCTGAAAAATCATAAAATATAGAAAGAGAAAATGATGTAAAAGGATTATCTTAAGGATAAAACCATCTGAGAGAAAGTGACAATGGTGTGTCTCACCAAGAATATATGAATATGCTTCTTCAATGACAGGCAGTCAACATGCCCTTTTTTCTCATTTCTATGTTCTGGCCAGCAAACATGCATAGTTTTGGAAAAAAAAATATATATACTGAGAGGCATCAAAAACGCGTAATAAAATATACCGTTTTAAGTAGTGGTAAATGGTGTCTTTTGTAGTTGCAAAACACGGTCTCGGGAAACTGTGCTTTTGGTAGTGAGACTTGCCCTCACTGGTATCGGTACATTGGCAGTGAATGCAGCAGTTCTTATGCATTACCTGACATGGCAGAAGAAGTTTTATGGAATGTGCTTTTGTGGCGTCACAGATGACGCACTTTGGCGGGGACGACAGCTGACACATCTGGTCATTCTGTGTCATCCCTGCAGTCTGGATACAGTCATTTAATGGACATTAATGCGTCCAGAATCTTTTGAGACTGCCCATCATTCAACATTCAAAATGTTTGATTTTTCCATGATTGATTTGTTTGTGGCATTCGAAGTGGGAATGATGTGACTTTGTTTATGTGTTTTTATTGGCCCTGATCTTCAACTTTTCATGTGCAAAATGATTTCTCTCAATGTGATTCACGACCATGATCCCAGGAACTGTGCTGCATTTAGATAATCATAATGAGGTGTTAAACCAAGAAAGGATTCGAACCCAGACACTTGACATTTTGCAATGCTTACCGTACCTGATGGTCATCATGTCAATCAGTAAAAGGAAAAACTATCAGTTTTCAAATTAGACGATAAAAACCACTTCGCGTTTTTAATGCCTCTCAGTATATATTGACCAGCAACAGATGTCCGTAAGACCAAAAAAGGCAGCATTTGCCAGGAACATTTGAATTTCCCCATTGTTCTGCATAATCAGGAATGAGTCATTCTAATTCTCAGTTTGCCCGGCCTTTGCGAGTATCTCCTCCCAAACCGCCCAACGGATCCCCGCACCCTCTGGCATACGTGTTCCAGCCGCGCCTGCCTCTGTCTTCCGCCATGTGGGATCATACCAACTCGCCCCGTAACTGAAATTTGGGCTATTTTATCCGTTTTTGCCTTTCGTTAGCATGACAACGGGTGACGTCACTATTCGTTAGGATTATTGGTCACAAACAAGCCCCTACGGAGCGCGGTTATGGCTAATTTTATTTAATCATTACACAATGCATAGCCATTTCATCACAACATTACTTCCCACATTACAGAGGTGGTTATATATACACAAGCAATGGCCTTCCTTATGACTAGCATTCCTGTTCAGTGGGAAGTTTGCTTGCTACAATTCACAGTGACAGCTCCAGAGTACTCTGAGAGAAAAACACTGCAACTGGCTGGCCATACAAGAATGAAACAGTGTTCACAGTATATTTACATGAATTCCTGGCAAAAATCACCATTCTTATGGGTCAGACCGAACTCAAGACACAGTGCAACACCAAAATGCCCACAAAAGTGCAAACCAAGAGCCCCAACTGGGTGCATTTACACGGCAAGTGCAGAAATACACCACAGGGTTCACTCGTCAATCAGTTCTGAGCACGACATAGTCGCGCTGCTGCCATAGGAAATCGTTCCAGCCCAGGCATGAATGGAACATCTTTTTCCGGTCTAAAGGCAACTAGAACGTAGAGTGCTGCCCCAACACAAAGGGGTACATTGATATCAGGAGGGGGGTGTTCTCTGGGGAGGTATACAGCAGCAAATACTATGGCTGAGGTTTGGGAGAAGCTGGCTACAAGCATTTACCATGAATCCAGTCCACATCACTGCAGAGACCAAATTAAATTTGAATAACAAATTTACGATTTTGCTCTTCCACTCAAAAAAATGCCCAGTGACCAGATAAATTTGAATAAATCATCAGTATAAGGTTCCCTTACATGAATCTTCTTTTTCTGTGACATTCCAGACACTTCACCAATGACAAACATTCAAGGCAAGGTCAGTTGCCCAATTCCAAAAATATCACATATTAAGACATACACAAGGCAGTCAAACAATCATCTTTATTCCCCTGAGACCCAAAACTTTACGTTATCTTTTTAAACCCATTGCTCAAAGTCGCTCGAAATGTGAAGGGTCTAAAAAGCGCCAGCAGCTCCAAGGGCAAGGAAACTCCCAGTATTCACAAGCCTATGCAGAATTTCGCTTAGTGTGGAGGATTTCAGAGAGTCCTGGGCTGAGAGACAACTGTGGCATCGCAGTTAGCAGGCACATTCACCCCTTCTAGCGAGAGCAAACAGGCAGGCACCGAGAAGTTTCCTTCTCCATACCTCTGAAGAAGTACCCTTTCTTCAGCTCTACCATTTTAAAAAGTTCCATATAGTTTGAGTATAGCTCATGGTATTACAAACTGCCACAAGCAGTTACAGACAGTGAAACTTAATCACAACTCAACACAATCACAACTCATTTACATTAAGACTACCACAGCCTTTCGTTATTGAACAGTGGAATATACTTTCACTGAAGTGACACCAAAGACAAGAGAAACTGAAGAGCCAAACTGCACAATTAGTTTTGTTTAACAAGCTGAATCAAACGTGGCTCAAACAGAGGGTATGGTGGTAAAAATCTCAGAGGCAAACTAAAGGTCAATAAGTTTGCAATCCACCATGCATGCCACGACCTCGGGCGTAAAAAGATATTGTTTTATCTGACTTGACCATCGGTGTCGCCACAAAGACCCAAAATAGAGCATTTTCGCCAGAACTTAGGAAATACCACCACAGAATGAAAGAACGTCAAAACCAAAGGCCAAAGTCAGGCATAATCAATACTTCGTGTGAGCAAGAAAAAAAAACTATTGGGTGATACACGTGTGTCCAGGTTAAACACTAACCACGGTTATCTATATTGACCAGATCAACAATGCGTAATCTCATGCAAACACCTGAGAGGGGAGCCAGACAGTTCATGACTACCTACAAACAAAAGCTCATCAAACTATATCGACTAGCGACAAGTGATTGAAAACATGCACTCAAATCACAGTTGCCCAAATCCTTAAAATGTACCTGAGGACTTTCTTGTGCGGTTTGTTGGGGTCCTTGTGGTATGGCACTATGCGGGGCTGGAAGTCCTCGTTCCCAGCATCACCCCCAATACCTCCTTGGGGGTCTCCCCCAAGACTGCCCGGGAACAGAGCCCCATTTCCAAACTCGTCTCCGCAGGGTTCCTCACCCTCTCCCTGCGTCCAGGATACCATGAGCAGACTCAAGCTGCAACCTAACGACAGCCCCAGGATGAGCGGCAAAGCAGGCCGGAACAGCGCTAGAAACGAGGACAGACGCATGGCTCGCAGTACAGTCATAATGAGAGGTAGAAACTTAAAACAACGTGAACTCCTTTCCAGATTCAACACCGTTTCAAATCTGAATGGCTGTCAAACGCGTCCAGAACGATGCCCCGCAGATGAACTGCGAGCGAATGGCAGCAATGGCACTAAATTCCAATATCCAGTTTCCATTAGGTCAACGACATGGTGGTGAAAGTAGCTCGTCTTCTTCTTGATGTGCTATCATACGTGTATGTTTGCGCATCCGGCAGACTGGGCAGGAGATGAACTGGCACTTGTAATGCTAAAAATTAAGCAGTCTATTTTACATAAAGCAGGCATTCCCATTCATTCATTTTATCAATCCCTCTTCAAGAGCAATTTGGGTCTTGCAGAAATCGTTCACAATTCTGATCAGAGTTTGATTCCCAATCTGTAGAATATATAGAGCAAAAAATTCTTTACCACGTGAAAATCCTAGCTTGTCATTTTTTATTTCCTCATACATTCATTCTCTTGAAATCCAAAAACTGATGGGGCCAATCGAAGAACAACCTTAGCCATGCCATCCCGTCGTCATTTTGTCACTTGAATCGATGGCTGTGCAATCGAAAAACAGCTGCAGTAAGATGACCACCAGGATAGATAATGCTGACAGATTATCTTAAAATCTAACGAAAATGTCCTCGATTAAAGGTCTCGAGCGTTTTCGTTTAATGATTCTCGACTTTCCAAGAAACAAGAAGCGTGCGTTTAGATCACTCATATCAAATAAACACATACCCTACTCGTGCGCTGCGCAATCTTTTAAGACAATGCAAAGGGAGAGTGACAACGAGCTGTCTTCCTGACCAAAATATCTCGAGTCGACGGTGTCCAGTTGGCATTGGCTGTAATGCATTTTCTGCGTCCCAGCAAAGTAGTCGTTCGGTTTTCCATGTCGGTTGTCTAGTCGGAGTTCATCTTGCCTATCGTAGTACACCGCTGCAATTCAATTTCTGGGGACCATCTCTCATATCCAAAAGAATTTACCCCAGCTGTCAAGTAGCTGCGCACAGAATTGTGAGGGAAGTCACAAGCTACATTTTGTGCAGCGGCGGACCCACGGGAAACAGAGTACACAAGTGTTAAGTTCCACAAATCAATCATTTCCCTTTCTGCTTGTTTTGAGAGTACACTATCATTAATTTTTGAGGCAATCTGCTCTCAAACGTTCGCAGATTTGGTCGTTGCCTTTAGATCCACTATTTTCAAGCTCTGAGGTTATCTATGCAGAACGTTTCCAAGCGGCTCTCAATCCCTTATCCAGTGGTTCCTAATCTCGATTGTGGGGGACCCTTTAGTGAGGGGTATTAGGGGTAAGATCGGTTCATGCTGGACAAAAGTACCAAACTTTTTTTTGTAGGTACCTATAAACAAAGTGAATACAAAAATCCCATGCTCCAAAAAAGTGTGTTTTGTGGTAAAAATCCAAGATGGCGGCCAACCTGGCAAAAAATCTACATGAACAATGATAACTTTACTAATATTGAAGATACATATGTGTGTCACCCATCTATCTGTAGGTTTTGAAGTACAAGAAAGTCATTGCAATTATTAGTTTTTACATCAGAGGCTCCTAGACCAAGATAAAGGTCAGCATGAACATTTTTATTCAAAATAAAAAGCACCCTGTGGTACATTCAATCAATATCAGAGATACCAACATGGACCGTGTCTCCCGGCCTTGTACAAACGGTTGCATAGCCCCTTTTCATTCTTTCGCGATCCCTGTTTTTCATCCCTTCCTTTTTCCCATACAAGTCAGTGGGCGGAATGTTCGTGTCAGTGGGTGGAATGTTCTCGCACTCAAGGATTTAGAGGGCAGAGAGGCAAAAAAATGACTCGGAAAAAAATTTTGAAATAGCTCCCCTTCCACAATTTCTAACGTACACACACAAATTCTACATCAAAACATAGGAAAATTTGTGCAGGCCCGAAAAATTTCACTTTGGAAGAAAACAGACAAAGGGTTGAGACTCTAGGCGCCCCCAAGCGACAGGAGCGCCGACCAACTGCCCCATAGACAGCCATTATAACAGGAGCAGAAAGGTTTGGGAAGAGAGCTGAAAAACACCTTTTTGAAATCGCCATCCTGACCACATATTTGATACTACAAGAAAAAAATACATGGTGACACTCAGCAGAGTCTCCTTCGCTCACAGTGTTTTTGTTTTCACCATAGGACCTACGGTCTGCCAGAAAATGGTAGTAGTTCGGACAGTGTCACTTACGATTTCTTTGAATTCCTTTCTGTCTCACAGCACCTGTGAGACAGCAAGCACACAGGGGTGCTGCTGTATCCAAAGAGACTCGCACACACATAGATGAGCTGCTGTGTGAGACTCACGCGCATGCACGCACACACACACACACACACACATACACATAGGTCTGTTCGCACCTGCAAATATAGAAAAGATCACATTACTTGAGTGTTTCATAAACTTGGTGATTAAATTTTGCTTAAACTTGCTTAATTAACTTGTTAGGACATGAACCAACAAACAGACAGGTTGCATACATCTTTATCACCAATATGGCCTGTGATATTACTGTGTAGGGACTTTTATTGCATTTTAAGCTGCCATCTTGGATTTTCACCATATAATATGGTGAAATTTTTTGGAGCATGGGATTTTTTTTATCTAGTACACCCATGGGCATCTCCAAAAAAAATTTGGCACTTTTGTCCAGCGTGTAACGATATCAACATATACTGACCTTAATTCCCCTCACTACTTGTGTAGAGCATGCTGGTATTTTTTGCAACCTCATTTGCTATCACAAATTTTTGAAAGTTAATTTTAAGAGTTTTTAATGCTCAGAGGTATTATCTTTCTAATTAACCCATTGGGTCGATGATATCATGTACGGCAGGCAGGATATCATGCCAGAAACTTTCCCCTCCTATCATTTCTCATTTTGTGCACCCTCGATTCCTTTCATGCCTCCTCTCCTTGCGTCAAAGTCCCTCACACCTGACATGCGAGTGTGGAGGGGACACTAGGAGAGAGGAGTTCAGGCAACGTGCATTTAGCAAAACAAAAATTTGTGCTTTCAAAAGGTCATTTTAAAGCAACATCAGCTAAATATGATGTGTGGTACAGGCTAACTGCAACATCTGTCCATTTTTCTGTTACAGCCAGTTTACGATCTCTGTCAAGATGAGCATTAAAGTGCTAATGACAACTTATATATTTACTCAATTTGCAATGTGGGAGGTGTGAATTACAGTTCTTGTATGCATAAAAAAGTGCCAAAAAGACTTCTACAAAGGATACTCCTGTGTATCCTCGCTCATAGTTCCTCTGGCAAACCTCCTCTCTCCTCACTCCTCTCCTCTCAAAATGCAGTTCAAGAATTGAGACATTCTTCAAGATGTCACATTGACATGAATTTCCAGGTCACAGGCAGGAGGATGCAGAAGAGAAAAAAGGAGGCTTACGATTGAGAATTGAAGGAGGCTTTACTTTTTTTTTTTTTTTTTTTGCTTGTAAGGATGTTGTTTTTCTGTTCCAAAAAGGGTTCCAGAGTGGTTGTATCCCTTTCAGAAGCTTTGAAATCCAGCCGTGAACTGCAGTGTCTTTTCTAAGACTTTCTGAAATAAATCCATAATGGTAATCCAACACTGAATGTCTTTTGTTATTTTTTCATCCTCTTTTCTGTCTTGAAAACAGTTAGTGTTGTTGTTACTTTCCACTTAGCCATCCCATCATGCCTTGGTTTGAATCTGTTGACCAACCTCAGGCTGAGTTCATGACTTGTCTAACAAATAGTGAAAACTTGTTAATCAAGGAAAATATCTTATAGCAGGTCAAAACTATGGCTTCATTCAGATTTTCCTTATTGCTCAGGAAAGCTGGTTTTTGTGAAGTGGTTGGACGTGAATGAGGTTGCCATCTTCTATACAATACACTGGGCGTTCTCTGGAAGCACAGTGCAGAGGAGGGTCATGGCCGAAAAATGACAGATGGGCCACCAGATCCATTCCACGCCCAGCACCTGTCATGGAGTATAACTAGCACGTGGGAGGTGCGCATTTGATGGACCAGCTGATTCAGTACTACTCCGTGCACTACAAGAGCGCACGCTGGACCAGGACATTGTTCTTCCACTTTATGGACATTGCAGACACAAACAGCTTCCTCCTTCACAAGGAGCTCTGCGGAGAAAAGAAGAATGAACCCATGATGCACAGGGCCTTCCTGGAGGAGCTGACCGCCCAGCTGTGTGGCATCACAGTCACGGCCCCTTTGGCCACGGCGCAGAGTGGCCTCTTACCCGTGGCGATCTCTAATCAACGTGACGCGAGCAAGAGGGCCACATATGGACGCAGGACCTGTGTCCACTGCAGAGAGACCAGGAAGGCCAGTCAGTCCACCCCCTGGAAGTGCAAGGAGTGTGGTGTGGCTCTCTGTCTCATTGCAGCTGACATTTTAGGGAAAATTTGATGGAAAAGTGGATGGACTTCTCTGTAAAAAGGGTAAATAGTTTTTGATTTATGTTTGTGCTGTTGTGAATTATTTATTTATTTTTTTCCCCCCGTTTGCCAGCACTTGGGAGAACAATTTTCAAAAGCCAAGGACGTTGTTTATTATTGTTCTCTGTGTGATTTAAATAAAGTTTTTGTGATTCAATTTTAGTTCTGTGTTTTGTTTTTGTTTTGTCTTTTTAGTCTTGTAACAATTTATACATTCATATGACGTCACTGCAGAACACATATTCTGATAGTGCAGGTTTCTCTGGAAAAAATAAGATGTTTACAGCTTGATTGTGCATTACAAGCTTCGCATTATATACGCAATATAAAACAAGGAGGCAAGCTGAATCAGAAATTTGAAGAAATTACTTAAGACCCACACATTATATCAGAAAGGTAAACAGTGCATTTAAGGACATTTAACACCTTCTGAAAATTCTAGGATTGCAATTATGGTGGGAAAAGACCAGCATAAACAGGGCGTCCCCAGGGCTGACACTTGGGAACCACTGAACTAACGCTTTTATCAAATGTCTTCAATCTGTTTTAAGTGCTGTGGCCAGGATAAAAATACTTCTGTCAATAATGAATCCTATTGATTTACACCTTCCTTCTTTTCTACCCCAATGACATCGTGCTTGCAAAAGAGTTTTCTGTGAATTAACAATTGAGATATATTAGTTATTAATATGTTTAAATAAGCTGATTAATTTACTTGGCTATTGAACTGATGATATAATTCTCACACAATGTAGATCTCAAAGAGGTGGCCAAGGTGTTGCTCACTTGAAGTAATTTAAGTAATCGAAATTGAGGACAGAAATTGACTGAAACCTCTGTGAATCATGTTGAACTTGTCTCACAAATAACTACAATTCATTCATCGTGCCTTTAAAATGTGGGCTCACTGTTTAATTAATAATTAAAATGCACATGTTCTAACATTTTTTCGCATTGAAGTGATGATGCAAATCAGCACGTAAGATAATACCATTTTCATAGGTGGCCCTCCCGCAGAACCATTATACCGACCGAAAACTGCTTTTCCCATGATTCCCATAGAAAGGGTGGAGCCAAAGTCCCGCCATATTTAACACGATGATATTCGGCGTTTGATTGGTTGTCGAACCGGTATTGTGAACACGCGATAGATTGTCTTGCGTGGTTTCCCCCCGTTCCTCAGTGTCGCCGGTGACTAAAGGGAAAGGTAAGGAGACAAAAAAAAAATCGGTCTTACTATCTTTTTAGTGATCCGATCTCCTATTAACTGTTCGTTTGTGATTTTTCCATTATCTGTGCGATTTTTTTCGTTTACGTTCACTTTAGGTAAAGGGTTAATTGTCGACGATTGTGTAACAAATTGGGCCTAATCGGTGGGTAGCGACGAATTCGGGGCAATGCGGCAAGCGAGCGGGGCCGAAACCATGATGCCCACCATGCAGTATCTAAGCGGAGGCCGTAAACCTGATTTGGCCAAATAATTCGACAATCTTGTCACCTAAGGTTCGCTGGCCGACGGAATATGACCCTGATTACTTTGCCCAACTGACCGGATTAGCAGTGCTCAGTAATATTTGCTGACAATGTGATGGTGACAGTTGTTAGGCGGTTGAAACTATAACAATGCGGTTTTGTTAACTGCGTTAACGTCAGAAATAATCCGGACTGACGTCAACTCACGGTTAATAACCGCATATGTTCATTATGAGTCGCCTAATCAGCTGGCGATCTTAACTGCCTGCTACCGGTGCGAGGCCTAGGCACGTATTGGTAAGATGGATAGCGAACGTTTCTAAAGGGGATTAAACGGTATTGTTTTTCTGGGACCGGACAATTGGCTTTTGGTAACATTGCGAGCCAATTCGTCACATTCGCCGGCACTTCAAACCGATTTTTTTTTTTATTGGAAAGGATCCGGCATTTATAAGCTACACTGTTTCAGATATACTGACGTTTGTTGGCTAACTAGTTAAGTTAATTGTGATGTCGATTGGTCTAGATGGCTGGCTGGCTTGGGTCAAGGTTGGTCATTATTGGCAAGACGGAGGCACATCAGCTTGTGTGAGCCGACTTGCTTGCCTGGTCTGCCGGATTTGGCTAGCGAGCTAGATGGTGATCAAGGCCTGCTGCCCATAATTGCCTTGGAATTCATGAGAATGGAGATTGACCGGTAACGTCAGGTGTAAGACTGGGTACAGTCATCTGTGGTTTTGGGTGTTCGGTTTCAGAGTGTGTTGCCGTTTTTGAACCATTTCCTTGTCATGTTAAACTTTGTCCCGACGGTTCCTATCAATAGCTGCGCTGTACAGTCTGTGGGAGGTAACGCGAGACTAGGGTTAGCCGGTTAGCTTGGCTAGCGAAGAAAAACACGTGCTGGCAGCCTGCTTTATTACCGGTGTTCTGACAATTTGTGCTGCCTTGTCAAAAAAATCCTACCGTATTGCAAAGTGATCGTAAAGTCTTTGTTTTCGCCGTAATATTGCAATATTAATCATTGTACAGTAGTAACTTTGTCATTTGTTATCTTATTATAACATAAGCAGATGTTATGAGTTGGATAAGTTTGTTTAAACGATCTGTACCCTGAAGTTAAATTTAATGAGTGCGGACTGACACAGCGAGTATGTTTCAGTTAGATTTACGTAATCCAGAAACTTTTCATGTCGAGGCCGGTTTTGGGGTGTGAATTCATTATTTCGTAATTTTGTTAGAATGTAATGGCCTTGTAATGATGCGCGGTTGGCTGGCGGAAGGACGTCCGATCGCGCACTGGCTCACCCTTTCCTTGTTTGGATGGGTCAGTGCTCGCGTTGTTTGCAAGCGGAAAAAAAGACAATCCACAATGCGGTCTGAATTGGTTGCCTTGGCGAGAGGCTCAGAGAATCATTCTAAGCGTTTCGTGCTAATCGCCTGGATTTGCTCAATTCATCAGTCAGGTGGGATAAAATTGCCTATTTATTTCCAAACAAGCCGGCTTATTCCATGGTGGAAGAAAAGCGTGGCAGGACTTCATTTTCGATGCCTTAAACTTTATGCTTCTGCCGAGGAGCCTCATTAGATTTGCAAGCAAAGCGACGGGCTTTAACTGAGCCATTCTTTCTAAACCAGCGATGGGCCATTCCAGCCCTAGAGGGCCAATACTAGTTTTGTTTCCACTAATTTTCTCAGTCAGACTGGATCACAGGAAAAGGTTTCATATACGGACATAAATGGCTGGTTTAGGAGGCCATTCTAGAGTTTTTAAAGAAGTCTTGCTGAAATGTAAGATTTTTGCTTGATTTGGCAAATTAATTTTTAATTGGCAGGAACAGGAACAGCCCGCGTTGCCCATCTCTCACCTAAACTCCCCAGATAAATGTTCCAGTTCTCATTAATTACTCAATCTACCTGTAAGGTAGCAGGAGTCTGGGTCTACTGTTTGCTTTTTTATCTATCCTCTACATCGAGGATTGGAAATTACCCATAAGCGTTTGGGTATCGCCTCATGAAATTCAGCCTACGTACGAGCCTACGAGGTCACTGCCTGTTTCCATCTAGGTCAAGGGTAGCCCGAGTGGTCACCTACTTGACATCTAGTTGTTTTAGCTTGAGCTCCAACCTATCAAGCTACCGGTAGTTTCCTGCATCTGTCATAGAATCTCGGCATGATTGCATCAACGTACATCCCCGGTGTAATGTTGGTGATTTTGGGCCCAATTCTGGCTCAGCAATGCTCTAATTGTAATTGCCTGTGGTAGAGGTGGTGGTGGGGGGGCATGGAACACAAGTTGTCAATGGGATAAAAAAAAAGTGTAAAGTTCTGTAAAACAACTTGGCTTGCTTGTTGTGTAGGTTGCAGTCTTCTGGTCCATAAACACGACTGAGGTCTGTAACCATGCCGTCCGATCTGGCTAAGAAGAAAGCGGCGAAGAAGAAGGAAGCCGCGAAGGCTCGCCAGCGCACAAAAAAGACGGAAGAGGTGAATGGAGACGCTGAGAAGGTGGAGAGTCAGGAGAATGGAGAGGAGAATGGTAAGCCATTGGGATCTGTGGGGCCCGAGGCTCTTCTCTAAAACGGTTGACCCTCCGATACTATTTGAATCACAAGCCATTTTCAATTTGGGGTCATTTTTACTCCCGCAATGTGAAACTAAAGAAAACGACTGAAATAGAAAGTGTTAAGTAACTTAACCTTCTCTCTCAGCCATCTTGGGGGTTTCTGCTGGCCATCTGATTAGCCGAGTGAATAAAATTGGTGCCTGCCATCCTCCCCTTATACATCAAGTATTGATTTTACATGGCTGCTGCAAAATGAATGTCAATGTGCCCTCAGTAGTAGCTAACACAACCAAAAAATGATCAAAATGGTTTTTATTATAGTTTAGGTTCAAAATGACCCCGTCAATGACAATGTTTATAACGTGTAATGAACATAAAATCAATTCAGATTGCATGTTTTCCTCAAAGTCAAGGAAAAATATCTAGCTGAAAAAGTGTGGTATCCATGTCTTTAGAGGCAGGGAACATTGAACTGGGTCAGATGGACCCCAAATGCAATGGGAGGGTTGAACTAAATTTTTTAGGTCCTCAAGTGCTGAGATCTGCTGATTTTCTTCATTCATTTAACCTGGGAGTCAGTTTGGGCAAGCAGTAGGGCTGGCTGTTTAATTAATCTCCTGGTGGAAGGAAAAGCTGGGATGGATTTGATCATCCAGATTTAAAAGTGAAGCCAGTGGCAGAGACTGCAAGATGGTTTGGGCATGTTCTTGTCAGACTTAAGTGAGTGAAACGGAACTAGGCATACTGCATCCCAACACAGAACGAATCCCCTCTTCCTTTGCTTGTCCTTCCCTCCCCATACTTCTAGGTGGGTGGAGGAGACAAGTGAGGGAATAGAGGATTCACTTTTATGCATAGTTGTGGTAGCCCACCTTGTCCCTTGAGATCGACCATTATATACGGTTTCACTTCAACCCTAACCGGCAGAGCTGCAGAATCTTGGCTGTTTTCTGAAGCGTAGGCTGCAGCCTTGGTAGGCTGCCTTTCCTAGGCTACTACATCATCGTAGGCTGTTCCATTGTGCAGGCGTTTGCAAATTCGGCTGAGAAATGCAGCCTTCATCTTGCCTGATATCAGATGGAATTGACTGCTCGTTTATGCTCCGCTTCCATGTTGGCAATATTAGGCAAGATGAAGGCTGCAAACTTGAGTGTATTTGGAGGCGCATTCCAAATGGAACAGACTGCGATGTGCTGGTAGCCTAGGAATGTGGCCTACCTTGGCTGAGGCCTATGTTTTGAGGAATTGCCATCGTGTGCCAAATTAGGATTGGAGTGAAAACCTACAGTGTGGTAGATCTCTCAAAATAGGCTTGGTTATCACTGTCTTATTGGGGATGCTCTCCTAGAAGTTGTCTTTAGCTATGGTTTAGTACAGAGGTGGGCAGCGAGGGCCATATCTGTCCCTGTATTTCCCACCAACTTCTGACCTTTAATTTAGTTGATTATCTAAATTAGCCAAACCATTAATGAAATCTGACATTTCAGGCGCATTTATTTAAATTATCATGAATGACCACCAAAGACTGTTCTTGTCTCTCTTCATAAAACATTTTTCTGTGATCTAATCATTGCATAAATCTATATTTGTGTATGCAATCAATTAACTCAATTAGTCAGGGTAATTGATAGAAATAAAAACTTGCATATACACCGGTCTTCCAGGACTGGGATTGCCCACCCCTCGTTGAGTGCAAATTGGGATTTAAATATGAACTTGCAGTATGTTTGATCTCCAGGAACTGAGTTGGGTAACCCTGGTTTAGGTCATAATTTTCACTTAAAATCCAAACTACCATTTGAGTAATTTCAAAATTCTCTTTTGTGAGAATGAGAATGTTCGTCGTGGCATTGTCTGACCACAGTTCCTCTGTCTCTCTGGCTCCCCCTTCTGGCAGGAGTGGCAAGCTTGACGAAGGAGCTGGACGAGTTTGAGCTGAAGAAGACGGAGGCGCGGGCAGTGACGGGTGTCCTGGCGTCCCACCCCAACAGCACGGACGTTCACATCAGCAGCCTGTCACTCACCTTCCACGGCCAGGAGCTGTTGAGCGACACCAGTCTGGAGCTCAATTCTGGCCGGCGCTACGGCCTCATCGGCCTCAACGGCACAGGTTAACCCCCGCCCGCCATTATTGTGGCTGTCCTCGGGTTGGTAATGTTTAAGGACTGATTTTTATGGTTCGTTTCTCATTGGTGAATGCCAACGTGCTGCTAATGGCCTATTCATGTAGTGCACAACACAATGGGGGACGTCTGTCAGCTAGGTAGTTTGTAAACTAACTTCTGTTTCCGCACGCAACTCCGTTCAGAGCAGTCCAGTTGCGGTAAACAAGAACAGGCTGGGTTGCTTATTTTTCTCTGCTAACTTGGTAGGTTTAAAATCAATTACTAGAAACAAAACATGGGTAGTATAGCGTGTGGTGAAAGAGGTGGTCGTCACAGTTTGCATTTTGTTGATTGTCCTTTGCCAGGTAGGTGCGTGTGACAATGTCTTTCTCTTCCCCTAAACCACGATTTTGTCGAGCTGGAAATTAAGTTATAAAAACATTAGGTTTGGAAGTGGGTCATGTGCGCAGGGCTTCATGAGCTGAATTGGCCAAGGTGCTTTGGTTGGATTTAGGGGTTGTCTTGCGAGACTGTTGCAATCGTTTTTACCCTGTGTTGTACCCCCGCATTACCCCTTGGGTGATTGGCCCCTGGTTTGTGCAGTCAACTGTAAACTGGACTGATTTGAGGCATCAGCCAAATGATGAACACAAAGTAACCTGGTTCCCCAATATCTTGCAGGAAAGTCCATGCTGCTGTCGGCCATCGGCTACCGCGAGGTCCCCGTGCCCGAACACATCGACATCTACCACCTGACGCGGGAGATGGCACCCAGCGATAAGACGGCGCTGCAGTGCGTGATGGAGGTGGACGAGGAGCGTATCAAACTGGAGAAGGAGGCTGAACGCCTCGCCCACGAGGACTGTGAGTAACCTGCGTCTGTGGATCGCCGCTAACTGACTCCTTTCCCGGAGATGCACTGACGCTCCTGTGGGCTTTCACTCAGGAATCTTGCCTCCTTCCATGGGTAGATCTCTCTGTGTGCCATGTTTATAGTCAATTGTATGTTGAAATGAACTCTGTCGGTTGTAGCCTGCAGGAGCAGAATTGGGTAGCCTTGACCGGTGATATTTCAGCTTCTCTTAATCTTGGCTTGTCCCTTCTGCGACAAAAGTTTGAGGAATGAATGGTATCTGTTTTAAATTCCCTTCATCTCCCTCTTGAACTGATGCTGGATTTCTATTGGCTGCGGTCTTGTCCACGTTACCATGGGAGCTGTGTTGATGGTGGCAGACTCCCTTCCTAGGCGTGGTACAGCAATCCCGTGTTCAGACATACTCCATCACTTGTGCCGGTCATGTGATGAACTATTAGAGTCGGGAACAATAATCTCAAATCTAAGCCACCATGGCAATTGGCGTAGCTGCTATTATTTTTCTCATGCATTTGGGTCCGTGCTAGTGCTGTAGCAGATCAGGTTTGTATCGGTGCATTTTGGAAATGTGCAGAATGTCGTGAAGTGGGTTCAGTTTGGCCCTGTGAGTTGAATTTGAATCCTGTGTATTTAGTCTACGAACCTCAGCATCCTAGTCATCTTTCTTGAGTGATATATGGATAATAACCCAGGCAGGGACGCTATCACGCTGGGAGAGTTTCAAGATTAAAGGAGACGTGGTCTCTCTGTCCTGCTGGTTAGCTTTATCAAGCTGTGACAGGAGGGAGGGCTTTTACAAAGCAGGATTATCAGCAGAATTAGCTGGGTAATTGCACAGCATGAAGGCACGAACTGTTCCTTACTTCAGTCCATGTGAAGCTCCTATAATCTTCACTGTCCATTCGTCTCTCTCCACCCCAGCGGAGTGTGAGAAGCTGATGGAGCTGTACGAGCGACTGGAGGAGCTGGACGCAGATAAGGCAGAGGTGCGGGCCTCCCGGATCCTCCATGGTCTGGGCTTCACCTCCGCCATGCAGCGCAAGAAGCTGAAGGACTTCAGCGGAGGCTGGAGGATGCGCGTCGCGCTGGCCAGGTAATGCTGCCGTGCCCAAGATATCGACTGCATAAGGGCTGTTTTTAAGCGTACCTCAGCTCAGCCATCGATTATGATTTGTGGAGGTAAAGTAGGGAAGTACAGTTCTGACTTTCAGTGCTGGTATCGATACCTGGGCCTTGGGTACTGGTCAATACAGAGTACTTGTGCAATACCAGTATTTAATAAGCTGAATGCCTCACTCTATGAAAGAGACTGGGATCATTCTTTTATTAAGACAACATTGGGCTTGATTGTTCTTTTAAGGCCTAATGCAAAAATCCCAGCAGAGAATCATGCCGCCATGTTTACCATAGTAACCTGTATTTGGGCTGAAGCACAGCTTCTCAGCTTTCAGGAACATTTGGAATTTTTTTTCTATTGCGCAAAACTTACAGTAATTACGGTAATTTCAAAATTACGCGCATATCTGTGTCGGCAACGACACGTTCTTAAAATGCGCACATGCTGTCCCGGTTTAAATGGGTTAAACAATTGGATTCCGAACTTTATAAAACAAAATGTAACAAATGAATGAATGCATACATATAAATGTCCTGAATTGTTGTTTATTAAAATGATGCATTCTGATTCCATATCTACTCATTGTCACCAATACTCGATCCAGCTAATTGAGTCCGTATTGGAGCGATATTCAGACTGGTGCCGGTGCGTCTGTGAAATAAAGGCTGAGGGTGTTTTGGTCCGCAGGTGATGTGCACAATATCTAAATGTGTGCAGTTTCGGTTCGTTAATTGGCAGTTTACTGAAAGGGCTGTCTGACGTGTTGAAGAGCTTTAGCGCTTCCCTCCAACGCTTCCAGGGAATTACTCTATGCGTATTGAGGCTTCGTCACACTAGTTTAATAACGCATTAGGGGAAACGCCTGTGGCCGGGCTACTGGAGCTCGCCGGTGTGATGTAATAAAAGGCCGAATGACAGCGCAGCTGCCCTGCAGTGTGTCCACAGTGCAGCTACGCCGTGACAAAAACCGACCGAAGCGTTATGCTGATCGGCACAGCTCCACCACTCGCCCTGATTTACGCCAATGTCACGCACAGTTCTTCCCACAGTTTAATTTTCCCGGGCACTTCCTGTCCTGGGTATCATTGGCCAATTATTGGGATTGGATAGTAATTTGGATTGTCATTGCGCATGTTTCAAAAACTGTTACAAATTTATGGGGGGAAAAAGGCCTTTTTTAAAATTTACCAACGTTTTTAGGATAACATGAATGCTTGCTGCATTGCGAAGACCTATTTTAAATGTACACAAATGCACAGTTTATACTTGCTACTATGAATCCAATGCGTTTGATCAACAGCACAATGAAGTTAGTTTTGCATTTCAGTCCTAAAGAGTAGGAAATGACCAGGAGAAATTCTACACTGGGCAGGATTGTGTGCCACGTGCCCTGATGCCCTGTTCAGCGTTTAGTGGAGCGTTTAATGTCTAATTTTGGAAGCTGACCCCATCTCCTTCACCCCAGAGCCCTGTTCATCAAGCCCTTCATGCTGCTGCTGGACGAGCCAACCAATCACCTGGATCTTGATGCCTGTGTGTGGCTGGAGGAGGAGCTTAAACAGTGAGTCATCATTCCCCCAGTCAATAAGGAATGTGTCCCGCCCACCTCCTTCAGGGAGCCAGTGATGGTCTAAATCAGGGTCAGCTTCAGAGATGGACCATCCAGTTTTGGGACGTAAAAGTATTTTAATTTCTTTAAACCAACTGGATTTGGTAATTGGACCAAACCATCAGCCTTGAGGTTGAACAAGTTGAAATCGGCTGAGTTCGTTCATGGGTGGAAGTAAAAGATGGCGTTTAATGTTTGACCCCTGGAATGTCTACCTGCGTTTGGACTGCACTGCCCAGGGTGCATCTGGCTTTTAAGAAAAGAAAAGCGGTTCCTTTTCAGGAAATGGTTGATGCCCATAGTGCAGTCTGGGGGGGTTGTCGCGGTGACATGATGTAAACAAAAGGCCGAATTGTAGTGCCGCTGCAGAGCAGTATGTTCTCAGCGCGGCGGTGCGTTGACAAAGACTGGACCGAAGCGTTTTACTGATCCAGCCGCGCAACCCCCCGTTAGAATGACCCCCACGCCTGGAGAATCACAATTCTGAGGGCATATACAGGGTGTTTTGAAAGCATTGTGCTGTAGTATGCAGTTGGCTAGCAATTCAGACACTGGCTGCACAAAATCATGGACTAAATTACATTAAGGAAAATCTTAATTAAAAAATGAATTTCGTCCTGGAATGGACCTAATCTGTGTTCGTGGAACTGGTTCTGTATTTGATTTTGGTAAAGTCCTGCAGTTCCTTGAAATGCATATTGGTATTGTTAAGAATAGTTGGCCAATTTTGTTCCTCAATATCAAAAATTCCCAAGATTTTAAACTTTTTCATGCCGCAGATCACCCCCAAAAAAAAAAAAAAAAAAAGCAGAGGGATTTTAAAAAAGCAGGGTTTGGGCCAACATAACTGCACGGCAAAACCCAAAATAGTGATGTACTTGGGTCTGTGTTCCAGATTTGAGTGAGCTCCAGTTGTTTCTTAGTATAGTTATCCTGCAAACTCCCTAATCCTCCTCAATGAAACATTCCCCAGGGCTGTGTGTAAACTCCGCATGTGCTGATGTTACGGTGTCTATAGTCCGCCCAGCAGCAGCGTTGCAAAACTCGCAGGTAAACGGCGATCCTGATGGTCTTTTGTTTGAACGTTTTTCAGGTTTAAGCGAATCCTGGTCCTCATCTCCCACTCGCAAGACTTCCTGAACGGAGTTTGCACCAACATCATCCACCTTCACCAACGCAAGCTGAAGTACTACACGGTAGGGCCGGCGCCTGGAAGTCTAATGCAGTTAAATCGTGGTCTGGAGTGAGTGTACTTTTATTGCTAAGGGCATTCCTGCCTGGACTAGTGCCTCTGAAGAGTTAAAAGCGCGTCACTGAAATGATGTAAACAAAAGGCCGAATTGTAGCGCCGCTGCCAAGAAGTATGTACTCGGCACGGTAGCGCATTGACAAAGACTGGATCGAAGCGTTTTACTGATCTGGCAGCACAAGCCCCCTGTAAAATTCTGATATGAGCCACTGGAGTGTGGTCAGCGTTGGCTGCCTATATGCTGCAGTCAGTGAGTAAAATCCACTCCGCTGATCGATCGCAGAAACTTGATGCTAAAGCTCGTGGTGCAGAGTAGAGCTGCAGTATCTGCTGTGCTCTAGAACATTCCTTAAAGCATGAGTGAACCATATTCTTGTGGTGTTAAATGGGTGAGGCTTGTGCTGGACGCGTTTTTGATGCCAAGTCCGTTACTGCTTGGCTTTCTTGGGGCAGATCTCATGGTTTGTGGTACAAGCATTGTAATGGCTGTCTGCTCTGTGATTTTAGGGTAACTATGACCAGTACGTGAAGACCAGGGAGGAGCTGGAGGAGAATCAGATGAAACGATATAACTGGGAGCAGGACCAGATCGCACACATGAAAGTGAGTGCTGCCACCTTCTGGATCCAGATGGAATTGTACACTGTTCTGGTGTTCGCTATATTATAATGGTCATGCTTTGGTAGTGGCTGGAATTTGTTAACCCTAGTTGCATAAGTGCTGTAGGTCCATAAGTTCCTGACATTACAAGGGGCCGGTAAAGAACCCCGATGTTTGCCTCTGGTGTCAGACAGTCATGCTAACTCCTGACTCTTGTGTTCAGAACTACATAGCAAGGTTTGGACACGGCTCGGCTAAACTGGCCCGACAGGCCCAGAGCAAAGAGAAGACCCTGCAGAAGATGGTAGCATCGGGCTTAACTGAGCGCGTCGTAAATGACAAGGTAAGCACAGGTGGCTGTTCCCAGCGGTGGGGGTTTGGGTATGCAATTTGAGAGAAATCCTGTGGAGTGTATTCTGTCCATGGTCTCAGCCAGCTGATTATGTGAATAAGCTGTACCTTGGTGCTGAAAAATTGTGTGGATTTACAAAATCTAGGCGAAGGGTGCAAAAATACTGCAGGAAACTTATTTTCTGAGTGTGGAACTTCCACCTTGTAAAATACTGGTTAATTATGCCAAGTATCACTGAAATTATTTGGGGAAAACTCATCAATCTTATTGGCAATTTCACCAGTTTAATTACTCTACACTGACACAGGATGGCTATGTGCGAAGGACATCCTTGAGAATGTTGTAATTGTATTGTGGTGCTTATGGGGTTTGAAAAGTGCTTGGATTTTAAATGAAGTGCATATAACTGCTTGAAATTGTCAAATTAATTGCAGTCCTGTCAAGTCTATCTGACCAAATGATCTGATACTGCTGTGGTAAATGCTATGTTAGGAAAAGCTTCTAAAGTGTTTGAACTTGACTTTGGAAGTTGAAACTGGGTTCCTGCTGTTCTGGTATCGTTCAGGGTGGGTCTCGATGGGCACCGTGAAGGGTAGGTCCAATTTTTAAAAGAACAGATACTCTTTATGAGGTAGTTTATGCCCATACTGTGGTCTTGGGGGTTGTCGCGCTGACATGATGTAAACAATAGGCCGAATTGTAGCGTCATTGCAGAGTAGTAAGCCCTCAGCGCAGCGATGTGTTGACAAAAACTGGACCGAAGCGTTTAACTGATCCAACTGCGCAACCCCCTCAGTAACTCATGTTCAGTCATACTTGCTATTTGTGGGCATCTGCAGAAAGTTGTGAAGGTGAATTACTGGAGTTTTCTGTGGGCTAGAAATAAAGGCACTGACTGGGACCTAAACTGCGGACTAAATGGAGTTCTTTATGGCAAACCTCCTTGGAACTGGAATGTAATCTAAGCCAGGCTTGAATTGTGTTTACGAAATTGAGCTCGCATCCATTGCGCATTTGGACTAGTCAAACATAGTGTTGCAGTATCATAGAGATTTGTCTGAAGGATGGTTTAAATCATTGTCAGTCTGATTTGCGCCGTTGTGCACTGTAGCGAATTGGGCTTATTTCATCCATTAAGGAGTATCATGATTTCATGCTGAGGCTTCCTTTTTAGCCTGTGGAGTACAGACATTCAGTATGAATTGCGCAGTGGTACATGTTGCCCTTAATGATGTATATTATTGTTTTTATCTTTTAGACCCTGTCATTTTATTTTCCTCCCTGTGGGAAGATTCCCCCTCCGGTGATCATGGTGCAGAACGTCAGCTTCAAGTACTCCGATGATTCTGTGAGCCTTTTCTCCTGTTCTGTGGGCATTAGATTAATCCCTCTTTGCCTTTCGAGTGGATTTTTTTTTTTTTTTAACTGAATCGATTGGCCTATGGTGCGCAGCCTTGGTCATGGTCATTCATTGAATGCTGGTATTCAGTTCTGCTGGTCCTGGAATTTCAAGAAGCCATTTCTCATCTTTGAAGAGTTTTGTGCGGTTTTTTTTCTCAATGTTTTCTTAAAAGTGTAAATTGATTGAACTTCATTGCTTTAAGTTTCCAGTAGAGCAGGGGTGTAAAACTATCCCATTAAAGGGCTGAGGGGCTGCAGGGTTTAATGCCAACCAAGCAGAATCACACCTGATAGGACTTATCTACTGTTCAGGCTGAGGTCAGTTGATTGAATTTGTTGTATCGGGCATGACACTGCTCTGTAGGATTGAAAACCTGCGGCCCCTCAGCCCTTTGACGGACCAGTTTAACACCCCTGCAGTAGTGTGTGTGGCCATTGCAATTGTGCTCAGTTAGAGCGTTCTAATCACATTGTTTGGCCATACAGCTTGAATAAGAAAAGCTCCCTCATGTAATTTCTGGGACAGTTGCGCTATAAAAATAACATGAAAATGGGACCTTCTCATTATTCTATATTTGTTCGTCATGACCTGCACATTCCTGAGAAGTTGCCTTCTTGAGTAAATTCCCTGAGAAAAGGGCGAAGTCGTCGGATGGTGTTTCAGATCAGTGAGGTTTTTGTTCAAGTTCTGTACTACAAGCATTTATCCCCCCCCTCCTCCCCTGTATCTGCAGCCCTACATTTACCGGAACCTGGAGTTCGGTATCGACCTGGACACGCGGGTGGCCCTAGTGGGGCCCAATGGGGCTGGGAAATCAACGCTGCTGAAGCTGCTGACAGGCGAGGTACCATATACCCTCCCAAATTACAGTCGTTTTACACCAGGGGTGTTGATCACCGGTCTTGGCAGCGCCTGCAGGCTTTCTGGATCGCCTTTCAGTCAACAGCCAATAAATTAATCCCTTGAACAAGGAGCGTGGACTTTAGCCAATCGACAGATCTGAAACGCACTAAAAACCATTTGATGCTCCTGCCCGCCTGGGCTGGAGTTTTGTCACTTGTGATTAGCGAATGCAGTCAGAGCAGTGTGCTACAGCTTCCTATGCTAGCCGTCCCCTGAATCCTACCCCCGTCCTACTTGTAGTTAAATCTGGTTTGTTTTTTTTTTTAGGTTGAGTGTGTAAAAAGACTTGTTCTGTGTTGCACAACTTTTCCTATTAGTGCGTGGTGTTTATTTATACTGATGGATTCATACTGAAGTGACTAAGATTAAGATTACGCTATGCTCAAGGATGTGGAAGCAGTATCCCGTTGGAGTTCTGAAAGGTGACCGTTGGCCAGTGAATGACTGAAAGCTACTATTTTTGTTTCATCCTACCGTCATGTTTGAGTAAGAACTTATCTATCTCTGGGACTGAGTCACCTATTTCCCCCCCTTCAGTTACTTCCCACAGACGGAATGATCCGGAAGCACTCCCACGTCAAGATCGGCCGGTATCACCAGGTAATGCACCACAGCTAACGCTAACCAAAACATTTGCATTTAAAAAAAAAAAACAAAAAAAACATAGCCACCCTGACTCTCAGAATTCCACTTTGAAATAACCCCCTCTTGTTACCCCTCCTCCCCAGCACCTGACGGAGCAGCTGGAGCTGGACCTGTCCCCGCTGGAGTACATGATGAAGTGTTACCCCGAGATCAAGGAGAAGGAGGAGATGCGCAAGATCATCGGCCGCTACGGCCTGACGGGGAAGCAGCAGGTGAGCAGAGTGCCAGCGCTCAGTTTGGCGTGTCGGGGGACGGCGTTTCTCATGGGGCCTGCGGCTGTGCCTGCAAATCTGCTGGCAAGTTTGTGAGATGGTTGTCAATTTCCTGATGGAAGAAGATTTGTTGGGTGAAACTTGGGGCTTATGTTACCGCTCCATTTTGGTTTTTATTTCAGTTCGCCTGATTCAGAAATGGGTTGAGAGCCAGCATCATTGTACAACTTCCAGTTTGTTAAATGAGTGGCATTTCCACTGTAAAGTGTCTAACTGCACTTCTTAAAAGCGCTGTGCAAAAATCAGAATTAAATTGTGAAGGGTACTGCCACTGTTGTTCCTGATGCCACAGGAAAAAAAAAAACATTTTCTGGGTCTTTTTTGCTTGAACAAGAATTTTATCTCCCCTCAACCATGTTAATTAAACTATATATTCAGGTCCTCGGAGTAAATGTAACGTTGTGTTTTTTTTTTTTTTTTGTTTGTTTTTTGTGTAGGAAATGCAATATTGGTATGTTTGTTTTTCTCAGTTGAACTGTTTCCTGCCCTACTGCCCACCTGTCGCTCATACCTAACACCTGTCTCACTCCCTGCAGGTGAGTCCCATCAGAAACCTGTCGGACGGGCAGAAGTGCCGGGTCTGTTTCGCTTGGCTGGCCTGGCAGAACGCCCACATGCTCTTCCTGGACGAGCCCACCAATCACCTGGACATCGAGACCATCGACGCCCTCGCCGACGCCATCAACGACTTCGAGGGCGGCATGATGCTGGTCAGCCACGACTTCAGGCTTATCCAGCAGGTGCGTGTGCTGTCCAGCCACTCTGCTCTTGTGCTATACTCCCATGAATTCACTCAAATCATTTTTTTTTTTTTTTTTTTTTTTTTTTTAGCCATTATGTGACACAGATTGGATGTTTTCGCGGCCGTGTGGACACGGAAATCCGATCTTCAAATCAAAATTTAGCTATTTTCATATGTAGTCCTAGATTGGACACAAATCTGATACGCGGCCATGTGACGTGAATGAGAGAGATTCTGATCTGACCAATGTGGCTTTTTGCCTGTATACATGCACTGAGCGCTGTTAAAAACCTAAGATACTAGCCTTGTGGCTTCCTTTGCCTTCTCTACTGTATCAGATAGAACTGATGAACTGTTTGTCGTCTGGCAGGGCAAAATCCCATCTGTGCATTCGCTACAACTGCGCTCATTTTCCCAGTTTGAATCTGGTTTTAATGTAATTTGTGAGAGCAGTCGTGCTTTTTTTTTTTTTTTTTTTTTTTTTTGTTTTGTTTTGTTGATGTGGATGACCGGTGCTGAAACTTATCCATATGTGCGCGCATGCCATTTCGGAGGATAAATGCTTTCATATTATGGTTAGATGCTCAGCACTTGTAATTATGAATGTGAACCGTCAAGACAGACAAATACTACCTGAGCAAAAATTGGAATTGAACTGTGAGGCTTTTAATGTGAATGTATCATAGGCTTTCGGAGGTAAAACCATCTCAATGTTGCAATTCTCACTTTCTCCTGCAGGTGGCGAAGGAGATCTGGGTTTGTGAGAAGCAGACCATCACCAAATGGAACCGGGACATCCTGGCGTACAAGGAGCACTTGAAATCCAAAATCGACAAGCAGACGCATGACATCTAAGAGCTTCCAGACGCAACCACACCCACACCCCCAGAACTCTGTGGACTCGTCCATTACCGCCCGCCGAATGCCCCCTGGTCGCCATGGCTATTTTGCAAGAGCATGCAGAAGCGACTGAATGGTTTTCCCCCCCATACCCCCACCACAGCTCATAGCGCATCCTGATTGGCTGGAGACCTGAACCCCACTTGCATCGTGCAAAGGCTCAAGCCCTTGTGTTTGTCGCATCAACTCCTTGGTTTGGTTTTTCGAACAAACTTTAAACAGAAAAAAGTTGAACAGCAACTGTGTGCACTTAACAGTTCATTCATTTTAATGTCCATATCTGCGGAAGTACAAGTCTTAGGACCGTTATAACCTTGAAACGGATCAAGTTTTCTTTCTCATTCTGAAAGAGCTTTTATTTTGTCATTTATTTAATGTTGTATTTGCAATAATGGGTTTGTCTGAATAAACAAGTGAACTCAAAGTTTGAGTGAATGTTTTTATTCTTGGTGTTTTTGCAGAAATGACTAGCAGATTAGTAAAAGACTTTTTTTTAAATTGATTAATCTTTGATTCTATTAGAATAATTAATGGCAGCGGGTAGTATATGGGTGAGGTCACCTCAAATTTTTGCATATTCCATAAAAATCATTCTGGGTCAAATATTTATTTATTTTATTTGCCAATCAAGACTAGTTGTTACCAGGAAGAATACAGCACTAATGGCCAACAGCAGTGTGATTCCCAACATCAGTCCTGGGGACCCCCTGTGTATGCTGGTTTTTGTTTCACCAGTAATGACAGTTGGATTTTAACAAGCTGTAAATTTGTCTTGAGGAAAATTTCGTGTTCAGAGCAGTTATTTATCCGCTTGTGCCACATTTTGACACATATCCATGCCTGCCATGAAGAAAAGATTTGAACAAGCAGTGCCTTTTTAGCTTACTGGCCCTATGGGCCGATAAGCTATTGTCGTGGTGTGGCGTCCGTCGTCCGGAACATTTTTTTTTTTTTAATCTTTTTTTTTTTTTTTTTTTTTTTGGCCTGATGAATTTTCGTGTAAATTTGCAATAACATACTACTAGACCATATCTCCAGAAGGTTTTGCTCGGATTTTTGATTGAATCATTTTTGTCCGTTTTATGGGCCCTTGAAATTTTGGCTCCAATGTTAAAGATGGGACTGAGAAATTTTAAAAAATGATTTCTTAAAAACTGCGTGATAAATTTTTTTTTCTAAATCAGGCAATCCACTTACCTTGGTATCGTCAATGTACAGTGCGAGCGCCATTTTGATTGAATTGACGGAAGTGGGTCTATTGGGGGCGCTGTACTTTATGAATATGCAAGATGGCCTGTGGAGGCCAAAAGGTTGCAGATAGATTAAGTTTGTATTATCGACATATAGGAAGTCATGTACGGCCTATATTTTGGCAATATTAAATTTGACCACAGGTGACTTTGAAAGGTCAAACTTCGAAAGGTCAGGGAATATATTAACAATGTTAAAAGATGACTTGAAATTTCAAAAAATTATATCTCAAAAACTGAACTTTTTTTCTAAATCTGGCAATCAACTCACCTTGATACACTTTATGTACAGTGCGAGTGCCATTTTGATTGAATTGACGCAAGTGGGTCTAGTGGGGGCGCTGTACTTTAACACTGGGTCTTATGGAGAATGGGCCAAATCACCTGTGGAAGCTAAATGGTTGCAGATGGAGATTAAGTTTGTATTACTGACATATAGGAAGTAATATTTGACCTATATTTTGGCTGTGTTAAAGTTGACCTCAGATGACCTTGAAAGGTCAAACTTGAGGTCAAGCAAAATGTTACAGTTTTCAAAGGTTTCTAGGCTTGAAAATATTGAAGATTGGGAACATATGTGCATTGAACACTTATAGGAAGTCATGTATGAACTTTCATTTGGTGGCCTTGAACTTGACCTTCAGCGACCTTCGAAGGTCAAACTTCACATAGTGAAATTTCAATGACTTCTATCACCAAAACTATTACAGATAGAGCTTAGGTTTGTATTGAGGGCATATAGGAAGTCATGTATGAAGTTTCATTTGGTGACATTGAACTTGACGTTCAGTGACCTTGAATGCCCAAACTTCACAGTGAAATTTCAATGACTTATATCAGCAATGTGGTTACAGATAGTTTAGGTTTGTATTGGAGATGTATAGGAAGTCATACATGAACTTTCATTTGGTGGCCTTGAACTTGACCTTCGGTGACCTTCGAAGGCCAAACTATACAGTGAAATTTCAATGACTTCTATGACCAGAACTGCTACAGGTAGAGCTTAGGTTTGTATTGTGGCCATATAGGAAGTCATGTATGAAGTTTCATTGGGTGACCTTGAACTTGACCTTCAGTGACCTTCAACGGCCAAACTATACAGTGAAATTTCAATGACTTATATCAGCAAAATCGTTACAGATTGAGTGTAGGTTTGTATTGGAGACGTATAGGAAGTCATGTATGAACTTTCATTTGGTGACCTTCATATTGACCTTCGAAGGTGTAACTTGACCTAGAGAAAATTTAATGACTTCTGTCACTGAAAAGGTCACAGGTGGAGCCTAGGTTTGTATTGCTGACATAGGAAGTCACATATGAACTTTCATTTGGAGACATTCAGCTTGACTGTTGATGACATTTGGAGGTCAAACTTGACATAATACAATTACAATGCCGAAACGGTCACAGATGGAGTCTAGGTTTGTATTCGAGACATATAGGAAGTCATATATGAACTTTCATTTGGTGACCTTCGTATTGACCTTCAAAAGTCAAATGTGACCTAGTGAAAATTCAATGACTTGTATCACTAAAACGGTCACAGATGGAGCCTAGGTTTGTGTTACTGACATCTAGGAAGTCACAAATGAACTTTCATTTGGTGACATTCAATTTGACTGTCAGTGACCTTTGAGGGTCGAACTTGACAGTGAAATTACAATGACTTTTCACCAAAATGGTCACAGATTGAGCCAAGGTTTGTATAGAGACATCTAGAAAGTCATATATGAAGTCCATTTGCTGACCACAACTTGACATTCTGTGACCTTTAAAGTTCACAATTGACATATTGAATACACATTGACATATTATAATGACTTGTGTCACCAAAACTGCTTCAGAGCTTAGGATTGTATTACAGAAGGTCTTATAAATGTATGTGAACTTTTATTTAGTGACCTTGACATTGTTTTTCATTTATTCAAATGTCAAACTTCACATGAAATTTTCACAACTTGTATTATCGCTGTAAGACTGCTTGCCGGTAAGCTACAGGACCCTTGGTCCTATTTTTTCCATCTTGCAAATCGTTTCAGGCAGTATTTTTGAATAAATCAAATGGACAGATAATCCTCAAGCTCTAAACTTCGTTGCGGAACGTTTTAAATTCTTTCAAAATTCATTGCTTGAAATTGTCACATAAATATGACATAAGACAGGTTTTTTTTTTGGTGAGCATAGCTCAATTAGTCTTCACCTATTAGCGACCGACTTATTATTCAGTTTGTTCGGTTGAATTTTCCTGTCTTTTTATAGAATATTTTCCAAAATCTATCGTGAAGAGGATAGTGAATTGTTATTCTTGATGGCATCCATCTATATTTCTGTCAACGTGGCTTCACAGGGTAAATTAGCGCTCTGAACAGAGAATGTACCTAATTTGGAGAGATTAAAAGCCTGTTAAGCTTCTCCTGAACTCCTGTACTGAGCAGTGTTCCTTTAAGATGACGTAACCCTTAGTCCGTCATGTTATGTCACGATCAGGACGTAATGACGCGGTGTTGCCATTAAACTATATCTTGCTTCATTTTGAATGGTTAAAATAAGTTCATCGTTTTCTTACATGTGCTCTACATAGGTTTATCTAATTTTTATGGAAACGAACGGCTTGATTGCTATGCTTTTTCGTTTTTACGTGTGCAAATTACGTAACGTTACATCTAACCTGGCAAAGTTAGCAGTGGTTGGGCTTCCGTCTCGCCGAGAGAATCAGAAGCATGGCGCTCCGTACTGTCATCCGTCTCTTCCCGACACATAGAGCTGGTTTTGAGCCCCTGGTAAAGGGCTGGTCCCGAACACAATGCCTCTGTTGCGTGGAACATTCACAGATGCAAGTACGTAAACTGGAGAAAGATGTGACCTCCAGGTCTGGGACGCAACACCTTGCATGGCGCAGAAGGTCATGCGACGTCCGTAATGTTATGTATTCTAACGAGAAAAGCGGTGACAGTCGTACTGATGGCATCAACAAGCATTTTATTCTGTATGGTTTTTTGGGTAAGCGCACACGTTTGAGTTAGTATTTACACATGTGTCAGTTTGCCTGTGTTTTCAAAAATAATGCCCCCAACTAACGAATGATCAGTGTCATGATTGCATAGTATCCTTCAATATCCACTGTCTTCTACCCTGGGTTCGAGGTCTGCCTATTCCTTATTGCTTATCATCGCTGAGGAACACGCGACTGTCTCGTTCGAGTTCCGCCAAGTACGTGTGATATTAAAACGAGCAACAAAAAAGCAAACAAACAAAAAACTGGTGTTCAGCGTCTCAAAACTTCCTTTCGTTTCAGCATTTTCATTATTCGGCAAGACTGACGAAGAAGATGAAGCCAAGAAAACAGAAGATGAGATTATAATGCTTTTAAAGAGGGCCAAGGTATGGAACATTCGGAAATTTCATGGAGCAGAGTTCGATTTTGTGTTAAACTGATCCACCTTTTAGATTTATGTTTTATCACGCAATGCGTGGTTAAGTTCATTCTAACAATGCTTGTGAAGTGCTTGACTTTAACCCGTTGTACGTACCCAAACTTCTCTTTGGCTTCCCTGAGCCAGATCCTGGTGTTTGATGAATTTCATCTCAAGCACACCAGCTGCTAGATTCATGAACCCAAATGTATGAATCTAGCTGGGGGTTTCCAAGAAGAGTTGAACCATTGATTTAGACTGCGTGCACTGAAATGATCAGATTTTTTGTTCTAGGTTTATTGTAATTGATACTGTTTGGAAACTGATTTGGATGTCAGGCAGAATCAAATACCATCCCAGAAATCAAGACTTGCAGCTCATCCGTCAGTCATTCAGTCATCTAACCAGCATTTTCCTTGTTATAGTTGCGCATGTGTGTGTGTGCTAGAGAGAGAGAGAGAGAGAGACACGATGAGCGGGCAATGGAGGAAGGGCCGGAACACATTCTAGAGAAGATACCAGTCCAGTCGAGAGGATTGCACACCATTTAATCACACAACTCATGCCTGTGGGCAGTTTAGAGGCTCTAATTAGCCTAACAATGAATGTATATATTCTGTGAAAACTGAGGAAGCCCAGTGGATCATACAAACTCCACTCAGAAAGGCAGATCAAACCAACAGCCCTCTGGCTGTGAGGCAACAGCGCAACCCATTGCACCACTGTGCCACTTCGTTGCTGCTTATTGATTGTGGTGCATTTGTTTTTTCAGCTGAGCATGATGCAGGATGAACTGGAGGCAGCCGACAAGTACCTGCACCAGGCTATCAGATTAGCCCATCAGAGCCACAACAACCAGGCCATTATCTACACGTACAGCCTGGTACTGTCCTAGAGCACATCAGTAAATCTATTACATTACAGGTTGTTTTAGTGGTGTTGAAATATATATCAGTATGTGAATATCAAAGACCATATTAAGCGATCAATTTGTGGATTAGCTACATATTTTTAATACAATTGTGTCCCTGTGTGTATTTTGGCATCATGTTAACATTTTAGATCCAAGATTACTTTTAGCTGACTGAACTTAAACCCACAGAGCAGGAGACTTCAGGGCAGAATCACCACAGATTCAGGACAGAGTTATGTGCTTTCTGGAAAATCTTTCCCCCCTGAGTCATCAGTCATTATTTATCATCCATTTTAATGGTTTCTTAACAGTTTTGTTTTAATTTTCAATTTTATATGGATGTTTATTGGCTGTTTGCTAACTGTAACCACTCCTTGGCTTGTTTGCTTATCTGCAAATTGTTTCAATCGTACGTACAGTCCAGTTCACACTTACATGTTCACGATTAAGCTTATTGATGTATTATATGAATTGCACTTTATGACCTATGTCATGCCGCTGTTCCTGTAACCATGTGCATGGGTCAATGACGTGACATTGTCCGAGTGCACTACTTTGGTTTAAAATTATTTTCAATGATTCATAATAAGCATCATTTTATTCTATAAAACCTGTTTAATTTGAACATATTTCCAGTTTATCATCAAAATGATATATATTTTATGTTTTGCCATCTCAAACCCTCAAAATGTCAGGTGGCGCAACCCTCAGAGCAAGTTAACACTATGTGAAATGTATTAAATATTTAATTTAAAATATGGATTAATATAATATTAATATGGGGGCATAATTTTATTTTGAAAACCTTTCAAATAAACAAAGTTTAATAGTTTAATTGTTCTTAAATTGTGTGGAAAACCAAAATACCCACCCCTTGCAATAAAGAATCCATAAGTTACTTTTAATAACCTGCTCAACTACAAAATAGTAATGTTTTTGGCAGAGTAGACGCTCTCAGGTACACTTACTAAAAAAATTACTTAGAAAAAAAAGAGGGAAGTGTGTTTTTTTTTCAAGAAACTTCTGGCTGCGCCACCTGACATTTTTTGGCTGGTGAAATTGCAAATACAGTCTAAAACTGTACTAAAACCCTGTAAATGTTGTGCAACCATTAAGACTTGTTTAAACACACTCTTCCAACTTCAAATAAATGTATTCTGTACATTTTTAAAGATCTACAAAAAAAAAAAAAAAACATTTTTAAAGGCTTACTTGTCATTGACCCGCATGCACCTCATGTACACCACTTTGGACAAAAGAGGCATCTAAATTAATTTAATGTTATGTGTTGTGATTCATGTGTTTCTGTTTGCTCTGACTCTCCATAAGGGTTATGGCTGGCTGTAACCTGCTGTGAAGCTCTGCTTCTGTAGTTTATACTCATGCATTCTCTCTCCAGATGGCCAACCTTGCTTTTGTTCGGGGTCAGCTGATCAATGTGAGTATGTACTTCCTGTGGAAGTTGCAGCTGAATTGTACTGCCTGTGGAGGCCATGTTTGTGAGAGCTCTGCTCATGTCTCTATCAGGCTGAGAAGCTGTTCAAGGCTGCTATGAGCTTCCTGCTCTCGGGGGGCACTCCTCAGGTAAGGGCTTGGGGATCATCCTTACAACTGTTATCTCACCCGCTTACTCCTGGTCAGGGTTGAGCTGAGGCTTGAGCAGAGGTGGGCAAAGAGGACTGTGTCTGTTCCTGGCTCTCATGCCAGCATCTGGACTTAAATCACTCAATTAGATTAATTAGCCAAACCAATTATGAAATCTTGTGTTTTGGCTGCACTTATCGAGAAGCTCATGATTGACCACCAAAGACAGTTCTTCTGTATGTAAATGAAACATTTACTGTGATGTAATCTATGAGTAAAATCATAATTGCTTGTACAATCGGTTTGCTGATGAAGTCAGGATAATTGGTGGAAACAAAAACTTGTGCACACACACTAGCTCTCCAGGACTAGAATTGCCCATCCCTGGGCAAAAGCCTATCCCAGCATACAGTGGGCAGGAGGGGAGACCACACCTTGGACGGTCGACCAAATCCAACTTGGAGATCACACACCATTGACGTAAACACTCGTACCTAGGGACAATTTGGAGTTTCCAGGAAGCCTGCCATGTTTGTCTTTGGATTGTGTAAAGCAGAGTACCCGGGGAAAACTTGTGTAATCCACAGAGGTTGTGGGTGATGGAGAAATAAAAATTATTGTGGTATATGCTATAAGAGCTGGACATGGCTTCCAATTACTGGTTCAACTGATTTCTATGGGAGTGGCTCAGCAGTGTAAGAAGCCAGTTTGTGGAGGCTGCCGTATTTGATTATCGTTTGTTTGGCACTGGGGCATTTGCTCTGTGTACAAAAATGGGAAGAAGTAAATGGGAAGGAAAATCTGTTCTGCTAAAAAAATGGTCCCTGGAATATGATTATTTTAGTGTGAGGAAATTTTTGAATTAAATAGTGCTGTCTAACATGGTGTTATTTCAGCAGGGTGGATTGATAGCTTTAAATGAATGTTGATGGGTATATTTGCTTTTTGGCTTGAGTAACCACTGGTGTTGAGAGGCAACTGGTGAATTGTCTTACCGTTGACCTCTTTGGAAAATTGAGACGCAAAATTCAGGTAAGAAAGTCCTACCTCGCATTTGGTTTTTATTAGTCACATTTGGTGGTTGGCAAAATTTTTCAGTCTGCAGGTTAAGCTATTTAGTGGAATCTGCTGTCGGAGATCATGAAAGATGGAAAAAAAAAAAAAAAAGACTTCTGCTTTCTCACACCTGGCCTGTCCGCCTCTGGTAAAGTGTAAGTTTTGGGTCTCTCAGGGTGACATCAATGTCAGTAAGGTCAGACATGCTTCTTCTGTCTTTGCGTAACAGGATGACAATGCAGTGATCGAGATGTCCCTGAAGCTGGCCACCATATATGCCACACAGAAAAGGTGAGCTGCTTCACTGTCAGCCTGTGAGACTTGCATAAACAAAAAAAAATGCCTGCCTTGTGTGTCACTTCTTATTTCCTCCCCCCTGCAACAGGCATGAGCTTGCTGATCACGGGTTCCGGTTCTGCGTTGAGTCCCTGGAGGCCAAGATTGAGAAGCACAAGGACCTTCCTGCAGACGCCCTGCCTGGTACATTTCCCCCTCTACACTGACACCCTGAAACTGGTCTTATTCAAAATTTACCTCGCCTGAACGGTGAGGGGTACTGCTCTCGGTGGCGTCTGTCTGTCTGTCACCTGTCTGGTTCAAAAATGTTCTGATCAAATTACGTGGAATTTTCAGAAAAGGTAGAGTGGGCCAAGGATCACCTGATTAAATTTTGGACCGAACTGAGTCAAGGTCAAGGTCACTGAAAAACTGAAAATCATTTTTTCACAATTACCTCCTTAAATAAGCTCTGATGAATTTCTAACTGGATTAATAGTGAACATTTTTGCATTCCGCTTCCTACCATAAGCTACACCATGGTGTGATGTCATTAGGCTCGTCAGCAGAGGTGTCGAATGTCGGGGGGGTATATTGTTCCTGGCACCGCTTGTTTCCATCAGTATCAATAAAGTCTGGGCTTGATACAGTGCAAGACACTATCAAGGTCTTCTGTATTCAAGGAGTTCAGTACACTTAATGGCCCATCAAATCAGGTCGTAAAGCTTTAGATTCATTTTCTGTGACGTGAAGCTAGAAAGCCATTTGAGTAGTTCTTTCTCGCCCCCTACAGATCAGGAGCGGAAGGACACCAGACTGCTGCTGGGACTGACGCTGGATTCGCGGGCGCGGTACCGCACAGCCATGCACCGGCTGGAGCAGGCGCGCGGGGATTACCAACGAGCCCTGCAAATCTGCGAGGAGGAGCAAGGAGAAGCGCACCCACAGGTCAGGGTACGCGCAGGTGTATGGTGCAGGGGGGAGGGGGAGGGAGCACATTAATTTTTAGGTGACCCTTTGTAGCCAAACAAAAAAAATTGGACATTATATATTTGAAGATTTTACACCAGAATTTTTTTCTTTAAAAAATGATTGTCTTTATTTTGGAACTTCATTTTTTTCTGTTCCTATTCGTTGATTTTACAATCCGCATTAGATTTTTTGGGAACGATCACAATTGTTTCCTGAGTAGTTAATCTAACTGGCGTCAATATATTGTAAATTCTTATCTTGGCTATCATGGTACATTTCACTTTGGCTGGGACAGCCATGTGTCTACATTGCTTGGGTGGACCTGTTAGGTTCTTAGTTAAAGTTCCATCGTAACCACAATAGGATCTGTACAGTTTATATTTATAAAAGAATAGGCTGATTGAATCTGTGAATTCAATAAGGGCCCAACTCCATGTTGAAAACTTGCGGAGTTGGGCCCTTATTGAATTCACCAATTCAATTGTAGTTTTAGCAGGCAGCCTATAACCTAGTACACATTAAGCTGGGCTACAACGTAGCGACAGTAAGATCAGTGCCACTGTTGGGCTCTTGAGCAAAGCCCTTAATCCCACTTTTCTCCAGCGGGAGCCTGGGCCCCTAGTCTGCCCTCACTATTTCTTATCAACAAAGTCGCATTGGATGATAATGTTTGCTAAGCTAGAGTAATGTGCCTGGTGGGAAAGTGAAAGGCAGTGATGTGCTGGAGATGTTATACGCTGGAGTAAAGAGTGTTTCCCCGGGTGTTTCTACTCTCAGACGGTGGTACTGATGAATGACCTCGCCACGGTGCTGGACATGCAGGGGCAGCACCAGGAGGCACTGGGGCAGGTGAAGAGGGCCGTGGAGCTGGGCCGTGCGGCGGGGCATCCGGACCAGCACGTGCTGCTGGGTAACATGGCCGGTATTCTGCTACACCAGGGTAAGAGGGTGAAGGGGGGGGGGACGGTGCATAAAAGGGGTTTTTGGGCCCCGCAGTACTTTCCCTTCCCTATAAGGGCAGCCACTTTTGAGAATTTATTGAAATAATACCAAAAGACTTGGAGGTGGAGAATAAATGTTCAGAAAGTAAAATTCCTCGCCAGTATTTTGTATCGATCACTTGGATTTGCTAACTAGAGCAACCGCTCACTCAGGAGTTTGGAGTACATTAGTGACATCAGATGGCTGCTCACCCGGAAGTAAAACATGACTGGACTTTTGCCCTCTGACCTCTGGAGTGTCCACTACTACCATCTGGGGAAACTGTGTAGCTTAGTAACATGGCCTCTGAAAATTTCTGAGGTGACAGCTTTTGGGAATCGGCATACTAGCAGTAACGCATTGGCAAACTAGCTATTTTAGCAATATGGCTAGCAACATTTAGCAGCTGGATAAAAATCTATTTGAATGAACCTGCCTGCAAAGAGATTTACTGACAGAGTCTGTGGTTGGCTGAGGTAAAGCCAAGGCTGATCCGGAGTCTTCAAGGGACCAGCTGTCTTCCAGTGGTCACTCAGGAATGGAGTTTGGGAAAGATGAGGGATGGTCGTTTGACGGGACACACAGGGGCCTATTTACGACCGCTTCTGTCTGCCTCACAAGATAACATTTGGCACTTACACATAAAGCTTTTTCCATCACATTTACTCGTCATTTGATACGTCTCCTTGGGTGACACAGAAAGTAATCTTAACAATTGAGGTATGAATACATTTATTGGACAGTTTATTTGGAGAAACATGGGCATGTATAGTTAATAAATAGCAAAGCAGTTATCAGGTTACTCATCATCAATAACAAGAAGTCCTTCAAGGTCAGAGTTTGTGGGGTAAATATCCATTTCCCAAATACCACTGAGGAGCAGTTCGTCTGAGAATTTCAAACAGTCATCTCACCTCATGTAGAGTTTCCTTTCAACCTCACAAATTATTATTTACTGTCTTCTCTGATCTACAAATTAAGATTAACAGAGTTTGGTCCAGTGCTGTAAAGAGACTGGGCGCTCTCTCATCTAAAATGCAAGAGCACTTATAAACTATGGAAAGTATGGCTTTGTCATAGTAATGAAATGAATTGAACAGATCGTATGAATATTAAGATTTGAATTCAAACACAAACACTTGTCACAAAATCACCGTAAATTGTTTCTACGTGAGGTGATTAATTTAACACCTTCAAGGTCTCTGGGGTTGTTCAGGCATGTTGTTTGATGGACAGGTCAGTGGGAGGAGTCTGCGCGGCTGTACCAGGAGGCTCTGGCGATGGCGCGGGCGAGTGGGGACAACGACGCAGCAGAGCAGATCCAGGAGGGACTGAAGGAGCTGGAGAGGAAGAGGAATGGACAGGAGGACTCTGCCTGAGATCGGGCCCTGAGGGCAGGGCTGACGCATGGGATCCTTGGGCCCCCCTGGAGGAGAACTGCTCTGGAGCCCCTGCCCTGCTGGGGTTTTTGTGGGCCCTCTTGGGCTATCCCCCCCCCCTCACCAGGCTGTGGCTTCCTGGAGTAGCCCCATCTCTCATCTCAACTCACAAAAAGACCTGTCTGGGTGGAAAAGCACAAGTGAGATCATGTTACCATTTGCATAGCCAATAAGCCATTGTGAGGCATTTCAAAATCTGTTCCTTTGTTACATTACTGGGGGAAGTGACCAGAGTCAAGAGGGACTGTTTAACTTCAGTCAACCAGTTAATCAGTTCCTCCATTACTCTGGGTGGTCCCTCTGCCTTTTGATTTAACAAAGGACAGATTTTGAACTGGATTGTAATAGTTAATTGGCTGTGTACCTGTTGACATGATGGGGAACCTTTTAAATGACCACTTCCCATCTCTTAAAATCACACAGGAAGTTTCTCTCTATTCCCAAAGAGAGTTTACGATGAACAGGAAGAAGGGAGGTTGTATTTTAAGAGTCGCAGAAGGGCATGGGTGTTGTTTGCCCACTACAAACCACTGGCCTAGGCCTTATGATGCAAAAACTGACAATGCTGGGGTACCCCTACACCCATCTTCAATCTTTCTGTGTGGCAAGCATTGTACTGTAAACCCCAAATAAAATATTGGAATAATATCTGAAACTATTATCTGCATTTTTTGTTGCTTGTACTGCCCTTCATCTTTGGGCGTTTGATTAGAACTGTCTGAAGCTAACATTTGTTGAACATTCTACCCCTGTCAGTTTGGTGCTTTGTTACATGTTGTGATTGCTAGGCAGGGTAGAGGAACCAATTTGAAACAATCAATCACAACTTTAAACCTGTCTGACTGTTTTCATGTCCATGTTCTGAAAATATTGATACTTGGCTGCATAATTTAAAGTGAGGAGAAGATTCACAGGTTGGATTATTTTCATGCGCGCAGAGAAAATGCGTCATCATACTCATCGTCTTGGGTATTTCATGAGAAGCTGATCACCCTCTTGAAGTAGCTGTTTGTTAAGAAAACTGCGCTTGCGGGGACTTTTTCGTACTGTATATTTTTTTTACTGTTTTGGGCAAAAAAGTCAAAAAGAACCTGGCCTCCCAATCAGGAAATGACTGACTTCAAATAAGAACACGAACAGAGTAATAATAAACGATGGCAAATGTGCTGTATTTGAGACAATCCGAAGTCATGTTCTTTTTTTTTTTTTTTTCAGAAATATATTTATTGCCATTTTGTGTTTGTCAAAGGAAAACAAACATACAAGTAAGAAACATACAAAAAAAACATACATCCGCACCCCCCGTCCTCACGTCTTAAACCAGATCAAGTCTCAGTGATACAAACAAAATAAGTGACAAAGGTATTTAAAAAAAAAAAAAAATCAAAAATTAAATAACTAAAATGAGACACAATAAGCAGTTCACAAGTAGGGGAAAAAAGTAAATAAAAAGAATTCTACAAGTCAGACCATTGTTAGATCATAACAATGTTACAAAACTGGTTCACAAAAAAGTATATGTCATCCGGTCTCATCCTTAATACTGATATATAAAGAAAATTTCTAGTTATATTCTAAAAAATGTAAAAGGTCCCCCCACATTTCACAAGATATGAGTTTTCCCCTTAATAGCCAAAGTCAATTTCTCTAAGGTTAAACAATGAGAAAGATTTGTTAGCCATTGTCTCATAGAAGGTTTTTCTGGGTTTTTCCAAAAAACAGATTGTATACTTAGCCTGAAGCAGAGATAGGATGATCTTTTTTTTGTGTGTATGTGTTACTAAGTTTCAAGGTCTCAGAAAAATGACCAAAAATACAATGTACAAAGTTTTGGGCATTGTGGTAATTGAACAGAAGCCATACTAGGTAGTATAGCAAGTACATCCCCCCAAAATTCTTTGATCTTTGGGCAATTCCATAAACAATGAAACTGTGCCCGTTTCGGTATTACATTTCACACATTGGTCTGAGGTATTATTATCAAAATGATGTAGAAGGGACGGAGTTACATAAGTATGCAAAATCCATTTATACTGCAAGAGTCTAAATCTAGTACTTATAGTTTGAACCTGTGCTTCATGACAAATGTCTTCCCATTCATCATGTGTTGTCTCCATATCTAAATCACTGCACCAAGCAAGTCTCTTTTCCTCTGAGGACTCCCGTGATTTGGTTCTGAAAAGGTCATATATTTAGGATATTTGGCCATGATCGTTAAAGTGATCCACTACCAATTTTTCCAGCTCGTTAAGAGATGGAAATGCAAGTAAGTTATTTTGTGACTTTATGTAACTCCTGAGCTGAAGAAATCAAAAAAATGTGTTGAAGGGATATTTTATATATATATATATATATATATATATATATATTTAGAGTTTCAAAGGACGTAAGAGTGTCTTCATTATGCAAGTCACCAATCTTATTAAGGCCTTTGTCAGCCCATTTTTTTAAAACCAGAATCATTATTTCCTGGTGCAAAGTTCCCATTACCCCATATGGGCGTAAAACAGGATAGTTGTTGATTTATACCCAAATAACTTTGGGCTTTAAACTAGACTTCAATTGTATTCCTAACAAATTGGTTTTTTGTTTTCTTTTTTAGTTCCTTTAAAGAATCAGAGAATAAATATAAATTTAATGGCAAAGGAGTTGTTGTGTTACGTTCAATTTCCACCCATGGTAAAGATCTATCCGAAAACCAGCACATTACTGTTCTTATTTGAGATGCCCAATAGTACCAAGTTAGATTGGGTAGTTTGAGCCCTCTTCTGTCATATTGGAGGTACAAGAGAGACAAATGTAGTCTTGGTTTTCTGTTGTTCCAAATGAAATTAGAAATGATCTTCATTTTAAGAAAAGAAAGGGTGGGGGATTTAATGGCTGGGACTGACATAAATATAGAAATTGAGGTAGGATATTCATCTTAATGATATTAATGCGTTTAATCAGGGAGGAAGGGAGTAGCTTCCATCTATTTATTGAATTGATTACAGATGTTATGATTGGGTCATAATTTGTTGGGATCAAATCTTAAATTTTAGGCGTAATCTTTATTTCTTGGCAATTAAAACCTTCAGGAGATTTTTTAAAGTCTGAGTGAACAGGTGGATTAAGTCTCAGATTTTTTTGAGAAAAAGAATATTTGACATTGAATTATTTACTTTATAACCTTAAAACGCACCAAAATGTTTCATTAGTTTCTTGATAGCTGGTAATGACACTGCAAGATTCTTTACAAATAAAATGATATCATCTGCATAAAGTGCCAGGCGATTATCAATTTCTCCCATTTTGATTCCAGTAATATGAGGGTGTAATCTAATTGCTATAGCCAGAGGCTCAATGGCAAGCGCGAACATCATCGGGGACAGAGGACATCCCTGGTGAGTGCCTCTTGTTAGTATGAAAGGTTGAGATATTATGCTGTTGGTCAATACTTCTGCAGATGGAGTACTATACAAGATTTTAATCCTCTTAAAAAAGTTTTCTCCAAACCCAAAACGGGACAGAATTTCCAAGAGATATGGCCACTCCACCCTGTCGAACGCTTTTTCAGCGTCCGGGGACAGAATGGCTGCATCAGGCGTCTCCCTGCCCATATACAGAATGTTGATCAATCTGATATTATGAAAAGCCTGTCCACGCCTACCTGCAACAAAACCGTTCTGGTCAATGTGTACTAAAGAAGGAAGGTATTTTTCAAGTCTTTAAGCCAGTGCTTTGGCTATTAATTTTGTATCGGAATTGAGCAATGAAATCGGTCGATAAGAGTCACATCTAGAAGGGTTTTTTCCTGGTTTTAGTATAACTGTAATTAATGCACTCTGCAAAGTTGGGGGAAGGCAGCCCTCTTCAAATGTCTCTTCAACCATTGCTAAAAGTGGCGATAATAGTTTCTCCTTGAAGGCTTTATATTTGGCAATGGGGATTCCGTCAGGGCCTGCTGATTTCCCGCCTTTCATTTTAGATAAGGCTTCAAACAGTTCGGACAGTTGTATTGGAGCCTATGTTCTCTTCCTTCTCGAAGTCATGTTCTTTGCTTTTTTCCCTGACACTAGAGGTCGCCATTAGCCCGTGCTTTTAAGATAGATAATATTGGTGATTGAGTATAATGATCCGAATGACCTCAGTATCATTTTCAGAGTAGAAAGCGATCTGCGAGACACACTGATAAATTAACCAATCCACTGTTCATATTCTGCCAAATGATTCTCAGATGAAGCATTACTCTTGTCTTGATGCGTGGGGGAATGTTTGGCTACATCTATTTTGTGGTGTTTTTATTCAGTTACAAGCAGTATAGAATTTCACAAGGATCTGTGTCACACATTCGTTTACGTACGCTGGAAATACGTCCTCTTGATATATTAAACCTTCTGTTCAGTTCATGAAGATTTCCTAATCAAAGAAAATGTGTGTTCACGTTCGAAAATTAGTCAAAGCTATGTAGGAATAATATTTAAGAAAAAAAAAACTGATTATTTTGCTTTTCAAAATGAAAAAACGGGTCATTTTGACGCGAACTCCATGCCGGGGTTATGAAATGACGCCCCGCTGTGCTTGCAGTTTCATTTGCAGCCTACATCAGAATTTTGAAAAGACGAATTAAGAGTGAAGAATTTCGCAAATCATTCATTTCCGAAAGTGAGTAATCTACCTGTAACACAGGATTGCATTTTGCGTAAAATATGTGTCATACTACAGGATGAGTTTTGTGAAATTTCCTGAGCAGCGAGACTTCCTGAACCAGCGGTGACTTGGTTAATTTTTCCATTTTTGACATGTACAGTAAGAGTACAGAACTAGCGCACACATCCTGCCCTCCGCGAATACGGACTCGGGAGCGAGGTCGCAACACGTGGCCCCGGGCGCGCACGCACTGGAGCATCCCCTTCTTTTCAGCTAATCCTTCCAAAGCCATCCAAACGGAGCAAGAGAGGGCACTTTAAACTTTGGGGTAAGAGCATATTCCTTTCATTGTCAATGCTATTTATAATGCAATAAATCATTAAATATCTGCCGTGAGAAAGGTCACTGTTCCATGCCAGACTATGAACATACTTTCAGTATTATGACCATTTTCGAAAGTTGAAATTTGATCATGGAAAAGATGCGAAAATTGCATTATAAGGAAATAACCTCACCAAATATTATTGTTGTACCACGAACGAGCAATGGATTTTACCCGCAAAATTGAAAGTTGTGTCAAGGTGAAATTATGTTTTTACCAATGGTGCCAGAAAACAAGAGTTGCATGAAAGATGCATTGTTGCTAGCTCGCTAACGCTAGCCGTCGACAGAAAATTACGTGGGGATTTTGATGGAATGTGCTTCATTCGCCAGAGCTGCGGCGGAGCCTGAAGGGTGGGTGAGCGTGACGTAGGCTGCCCGTCAGGCGTATATTTTATTTTTTGTTTGACACGATTGAAGCTGCAGTGAAGTCCAGAATCGCGGAAGACGGATTTGAAGCGGTTGTCTCGATGCAATTGTATGTTTTCACTGATGACACTTGTCATTGTTCCTGTGTGAATAGCGGCAAGTTGGAACAGACTTGGCTCATTTCCAGTATTCAATTGCGGGAGAAAGCGGGAAGTTGGTCAGCCATGTAATAGGTTTGCGATTCAGTGCGCTGAGACTTTAATTTACATCTTCGTTGTTCATTGCTCATGTTATATCGTTGCTTGGCGAGTCATCGCCTTTTTTATTACGAACAGAGCCAGTACAAAAGCAGCTGTCACACTGGACGCGAAACGAATTTTTCGCACCACAGATTGCACTCAAAGTCAATGCAAAGACGAGAATACACACGTTTCGCGTGTATTCGCGTGTTTGCTTTGACTTTGAATGTAATCTGTCGTGCGAAAAATTCGTTTCGCGTCCGGTGTGAAAGCAGCGTGAGCGCAGCTAGCCTCCGCCCATTGAGACCTTCGCCGTTGCCTTGGCTCATAGGCTGCCTCTGAACGCGTCGGTTTTCCGCTGGAGTGGTGCACGATTGTGTGCTATATGCCGAGCATTGAAATCGTCAATTGCCCAAATAGGCCCACTTGCGAATTACATTGAACATAAATACTGATCTATGTTTGTTGACATCACTTAACGTCGACACTTGGCTGTTAATTGGGCTAAAATTTTCCATTCTCAAATAATGTTTCCATTTTTCTCGCTTGAAAATACTTTCTATTACATTGTAGGCGGTACTGGGTTAATTCTGGATCGCTGATAAATACAGATATATGAAATAAGCCGCAGGCACCGGTTTGTTGTCAGCTGGCAGATAGGTTTTTATCAGGCTCAAGAGAAGCGCTGGACTTAAAATTTGAACTTTTCGTCGTATACATCTGTACAGGTTAATATACGAGGGCGATTATCTCTCGAGAAAGTACTTGGTGCGCTCAAATGATCTGTTGTGATGATTGAGCCAAGAGAACTTGTCAGGAGCAATGAAATGTGACCCTATTGAACACGGGAGGGCAGTGTTGGGAATGAATTCCTTTGGAGTTCTGTGATCAAACCGCATTACTCCTGGCCTGCGTGTGATCTTTCAACTAAAAGGTCTATGCAAAGTATCACATCATTTTTGTGTTATTTATTGTTGTCTTTATAAACTAATTATGTTTCCAGTAAGATAGTTTTATTTTAGATTTGAAACTACACTGTTCCAATCCTTCAACAGAATAAGTGGACAATCACGAGATGTATAGCCTTCATATTAGGTAAACAGAGTGGCATGCTCATTTTTGCGTTATTTCTGAATATTGGAAAGGGAAATCCTCTAAAAATCGACTCTTAATTTTTTAAACTGTCGGATATCCTCTTGAAGCCCTCGTATCAACATGCATTTGGACGTGTTGAAGGGTCACAAGTTGACCAGTGGGCTTAATTGTCACCTGATTTCACAGTTCCATTTGCCACTGAATAATTAACAGAAGTATGAGAACAAACATGAAGAAATTAGTCCATTTTTCTTTTAGAATTGAAGTGCAGTTCTTCGGGATCAACACTATTTGATGTGATGGCCAATTTTTGGCAAGGCTCGGATACAGTACTTAATCTGCTCACAGTGTCTTTGAAGTGGTACTGGAGTGGAACTGACAGCCCAATGCCTTTTGAGCCTCTTGGTTAGATAACATCAGGAGAGGCCCGTTCTCTTTCACTCGAACAGTTGCCATAGCAGCTGGTTTTCCTTATTGTGTCTTTTTTTGTCATTGTTTGGATTGTTTTATCTCTGCTTCAGCAGTCAGGGAGACCCTGACAGCATTACACAGATTGACTGAGTTGTGAGTGCGTGAGTGAATGGCGTATGGTCCTAGTGATGGATTGGAGGTCTGTTCAGGGTGTGTTTCTGCCTCTCGCCCATTGTATTCTGGGATAGGCATCAGGCTGCCGCCCCCAGACGGGTTATTAGCAGGTTAGGTAATAGATGGCTGGTTTTGATGGATTGACTGGGCCTGTCATTGACAGCAGGGGTACTGGGTCATTACACGGGGTTGTCAGTCTGTTTGGATAGTCTGTTTATTGGTTCCTCGCTGCCATTTCGTGTCTATTGATTCCTATTGCCCTTTTTGCCATTTTGTTTCTATTGATTTCTATTGCCCATTTCGACATTTTGTTTCTATTGATTTCAATCGCCCAGGCCTGTGGCTTTGTGTAGGCTCGTGCGACACATGTTGGCTGCATCACAGTGTGGCGATGATGCGGAATTAACCAGGGATTACCTGGCTGTCTACAGGCCTACTTATTACACTGGGACTGTGCAGATTAGCTTCGGAACAAAAGGAAATTACTCCATTGTTTTCCTGGTTTTAAGCCATTCAGATCACAGTGGTGCACTTAGATCTTTGGCTGGTGTTGATTCCTTCTTAATGCGGCTATTTGATCACTGGATTCACTGTGATATTGTAAACCCTTTAATGTTCTCATGAAGGAAAGAGGCATGGAAAAGCATTGGTTGCTTTGCCAAGCAGTTCAGCCTGTTTATTCGCTGTGGTGAACGCTGTGCGTTTCAGTATGGTGCATATCTGTTCATCCAGCGCGATTACAACTGACTTTTGACTCTCTTGTCCACTGCAGTAAATTGGATTATAACTTACTGAGTGGGCTGTGTGAGCATTAGGCAAATATTCACACTTTATCAAAGCCTGATGTTTCACAATGTTACATTGCAAATGTCATATTTTTAAAATTCTATCAGTTACAGTAATGCAGTACATTCTGTTGGGAGGGTGTCGGCGAGGGCAAGGCAGCGCAACAAAGAAATTCTCTCTGTCTCAGTGGGGTAGGTCGATTTTAGCATCATCTGCTGTGGGAATCCTCCCGTACTGCAGTGTTAAAGACCGTTGTTGTGACATTAATTACTTTTCTCTGGAAATTTCTTTGAAATATTTTTCCTTGCTTTTTAAAAAATGGAATAGCTGCAACCCTGAGTCACTGGTGTACCACCTGCCTCAGTGGATGGACCATAACCTGACAATTATTATGTATCATCATACGCAGGTCATGTGATAATTTCTGAAGTGCAGTATGGACATTCCATGCTCTGATTTAACCTTTTCCACTATTCAATCCTATATGTGGGTTTGGTTAGTGCTCGTGCTTTATTCAAACTTGTGGAATCTTTGGCCTATTTTAATTTCAAGTAGAGATCCTAAGGCTTCCAATGATCCCAAATATCACCTGCTGAATTACGGGGAACTGTGTATTAAATTATGCTGAAGATCTAGATATTCTGTTTCATGTAATGCTACAGCCATACAATTCATAGCGTCCTGGTTTTGAGTATTTCTCTCATTTTACAAGTGCTGTAGCTTTAGTGAAGTGCTGTTGCCAGTAGATGCAGAATATGTATGTGACATTGTCCTGCAATATGGAAAAACTTTGAACCAGCTCAAGGGGAAATCCATGTAAGAATCAGGGTTGAAGGGGGTAAATGTAGTTTTATTGCATCGCAAACTAGGGCCTGAATCTGATGCCTTTGGAACTCTGGGAAAAACTCCTCTCTTGCTCCTCCCTCTCTCACGCTGGTTATTCTCATTTTGAGACGGATTCCACTTTAGTTCCGGGTCGTTCTGGGTGAATATCGGAAAGATCTGAGCGGTCAACATGTTAAAAGAGTCCTTTTTTCCCCTGGAATGACCTTTCTGTTTGTGCTTCCGTTCAGTTCTGGGGACTAACGTTGATCCTTGAGCTGCAAAGCCTATCTGTTTCTTATTGTGTTCCCTGTTTTTTAAAAAGGTATGGTGGGAGAGGGGATCGGGGTGAAAGTGTGTCTGTTGTACCGCGATGCCATTTTGATTTTCATGAAAAAAACCATTACTCACAGAAACTCTTCATGGAGAAGTTTGTATACCTGAAGGACGTATTGGACCACGGGCAATGCTGTGGTCCTGACTGACTTTTCCTGAGACTGGAAGAGCTGGTGCTTATTCATAATGCTGCCTGTGTAGAGGCCGGTATACTGGTGTGAATACTGGAGTCACAGTGTGTGATTTGTCTCCCAGTGTTTGAAGGAGCATGACGCTGTGATGACTCCTTTCCTGTGTCACGACCCGAGCAGTCACCTGACCTGAATGCAGTTCAGCATTCATGGAACATTCTGGAAAAATTCTTCAGACTATGTTTCACTGCCTTAAACGAAGCACTGACGCATCTCAGGGTCAGACCTGTATCCGTGGAAGTTTTCTTTTAGAATACTAAAAAGAACCTTGAGCAAAATTGCCTTCTTTTTGTGATTTTTTTCTTTACCTGATGAAACTCACCTGATCAGCCACCAGCGCACCTGGCAAAAAAAAACGAAAACAAAATCCGTCATGTTTGAGCTGATGTAGTGTAGCTTGTTTTGGCCTCATACTACATGAGCGCATTTCCAGAAACTACCGGATGTTGTCTTTTAAACGGGACCTTTTACATTTTGACCACACAGTATACCTGTTATAAGCTTTTCATCTGGGAAGATCAAATAGACAGAATTTAAAAAATGGTGGGGTTTAAAGGGTTAAAGTGATTTTTGAGGTCTCGCTGCAATTTTTCATGATTATTTTTAAGCTCCTCCTCTCTGGCTCATCTGCAGGGTGAAGCAAACCGTGCTCATCGCTACAGCTGTGGGCGCTAAGTAAGGCGATTAAGAAAGAATGCCAACATCAGACACATCGCTGACGCGAAGTCATTTTAAACCGAAGTGGTTTCCACTCTTAATTTAGAATCTGTCTTTATAACCATTGTTTTCTTGCAAAAAGATACCTTCAGCTGGGATGTGTCTGAAGACGTATCGTTTGCTACGCTGCCCTCTTTAAGATAATGGATGGCAAGCTTACACACTTCAGTTTTCACCACAGGTCTTTACACTGGCATTAGTGCAGGGGACAGTCTCCTGTTCCATACATCCCGAATACCCAGCTATTCTAACTGTTCATTCTCAGCTGAAGTCAATGGTTGGGTCGGCTTGTCCAGGAATGGTTGGACTTTGGCAGTTGGGCTATTTTTAGAAGCTCTTGAGTTCTGAACATACAACTGTTTGAGAGAGTTTGTTTTATACATGAAGGCCATTTTATAAACTTGGTATTTCCAATCCCACCCAAATCTAGAATGATCAATCAATGAATTATGTTCAGGCTTAAATTGGATACGTTTTAGAGAGAGCACAGACGAAGGTTTGCCTCCCAAATCCGTGCCCGTCTGCTGCCGATTCTGTTCACTTATGGTCGCAGGTCACGCATCCACAGAACGATGGGGAAGGAAACCTGCACATGCTTGTTCAGAAAGCAACTGAGGAGCACTCGAACAGCCAGTAGGAGGCGCTTGAGCAAGAAACTCTGCTAACCCAAACCAACTGTATCCCTCCTATGTCCCTGAGCAGCACAGAGCCAGTTATGCTCTGCTCTCACGAGGCTGCTGGCCTCCGTCTTCACTGGCACAGTTAGATTCAACCCTATACCATGGATGAAGGCCTTTTACATTTACAGGTTGTGACTGAATAGTTTGTTCCCTGAGCGGGACTGGCTTCCTGTGTATTCACTCATCGAACCCAAAGCATGCTGGGATAGACTTCAGCATTCCCCCCCCTCCATGTCATTACCAGATGTAAAGCATGTAATCATGGATTGGTGGATGGTATGTTTAGTGTCATATTTACTTAATCTCAGGTTATTAAGGGTTTTCTCTCCTACATAATTCCTCCTTGGACACTGTAGAAGCCCAAAGCTGTGGGAAACTGTGAACTCCCTTGCTTTGTGATATACAGTATGTTATGTACAGTAAGCCTGTGTTATCCTGTACAGTCTTGTGCTAGTCTCTTATTATCTGCTGTAATTGCCATCGCTCTAATATTGTACTCATAAATCTCCAGCTTTGCGTACAGTGCTGGATGCCGGGTCTGTAAATGGCCGTTTTTTAATGTGGTGTGTGTTTTGCTCTTGGTGTGGTCCCGGTAAGTGACGTACTGGTGTGGTGTGAAAAAGGATTTGCATGAAGTCTTAGGCCTGGGAATCGCCCCTGCCCCCACCTCCTCTCTATTCAAATACACCTTTATCCCTCTTTCTCTCGCTTCGCTCTTCCCGTCCTCTCTGTCTGTTCTTCTGAGCACACACATTCGTCCGCGTGCGCACGTACACCCCCGCGGAAGTGTTCACAGACACGATCTCACCTTCACCTGCACGTACGCACTCGCACACGTGGGTACACACACACACACACACACACACACACACACACACACACACACACACGATCACGTGATTTCTTTTTTTTGGGTGGGTTAAAGGCCTTGCTCAAGGGCTCAATGGCAGAGTTCATCCCAGTTTCATCTCACCAAATGCAAGTCAGGGGCTCCAACCTGCAACTCAACAATGGCCAGCCTGGCAACTGACCACTATGCTGCTGTGCCATTCCGTAATACAAGTTGAGATAAAAACCTATACACTTCTGTGAGGTGGTGCTCTAGCATTTTTCTGCCTGGCCTGTTGAAGATGGATTTGGTGCCCTTCAACTCGAGTTCCCCCAGGTGTGCCTCCGTTCTGGCCAGGTAACATGAACCCCCCCTTGCTTTGATTTGGTGCATACTTGGCGCGTCTGAATATTGAGCACCTTAATTAATCCGGCCGAGGGCGATGATGGAAAGTATGCTGGCTTTACGCTAACACAGGCCCTGAGGGGTCAGTGGAGTTCAGATTTCACCTTCACTCCCTTCCACCTCTGGCATTCCACTGTAGATCAAAACAAACTGTCTCTTTTAATTTACACTTAGTTTTATTCAGTCGTATAGTGACCAATCGGTGAGGGGACCCATTGAGAATCACTTGCAGAGGTTTCACGGTTTATGTCTCCATTTTATTTCTTGACCTGTACCCTAGTGGCGAAAATACTTTACAGGCAGCTGGCAGGTTAGGGCCTCAGGCTCTCTGTGTTGCCACTGTAGAATCAGTATAGCTTGCAGCTGTTGGGCCCTTGGCTGTGGCCCTTAACTTTACATGATTCCTGTGGGGATTGGCCTGTTTGTCGTCTCATCAACTAAGTCATTTTGGATCAAAGCCTCAGCTAAATAACAAAGTTGTCATTATGTCTCCCCCCGGAAGGAGAGGGGAGACATGTTGTTTTAGGCTTGGTTCTTGTTCGCGTTCGCGTTCCCACTTCGTTTCCGGAGCATAACTCCAAAACCGTTTGCATGATCTTAACGAAACTTTGCATACTTACTACTCAGGCCCTGAAGTGGTGCCTTTTGGTATGTGCCCGTCTGTCCGTCTGTTCGGATGTGATCAATTTTTGTCTGGAGCATAACTCCTAAAACGTTGGCATGATCTCAACGAAACTTTGCATACTTACTACTCAGGTCCTGCAGTGGTGCCTTTTAGTATGTGCCTGTCTGTCTGTCCATCTGTCCGGTGGGTTAGGCAGGGAAGGGGGCCGGGGGGGAGACGTCTGTTTTTACTAGTAAAAACACATTCTAGTGATTATTTTTATTATAATTATTATCAGTAGTGGTGGTGGTGGTGGTACAGCTGTTCTACTGCTCTGGGCTTCTTGTAGCCAAGTGAAAGTCATATTGAGACTGTACTGCCCTTGGCAAATGAATGCCTGCTGGCTGTCTATTTGAGTTGTCAGCTGGTCTCTGTTGGCTCCTGGATTGGGGGTTATTACACTCGAGGGAAGGCCTGCTGTGTGCTAAACTGGGAGAACATGTCGCGCAGCTGCTGGGCCATCCTGGGAGCCTGCTGCATCTGTGCTCGATTAGTCATGCCTTCCAGAGCAGGCCCTGGAGCTACAGCTTTTGAGGGCCAGCGTGGACATCTGAGGGTGCTTCCACGCTACAGACTCGGGCATGGGTCCGAGTACACTTGACCCCAAAGTCCAGTTCATTTGGTAAGTGTGAACACAAACGTACCATGCTCGGGCACGGTACACGAGTCCGCTTGGAAGAGGTGGTCTCGGGCACGGTTGTTCTGTACTCGTGCCAAATATGATAACAACTGTACTTCAGCACAGAAGTGGACTGTTGCGTGACGTCTTGACTATTTGACTCTTTTGTTGGTCAAACGAAGAAATTAAACGCTTGCTCAAAATGTGGGCAGACGAAAATATACGATCAGAACTGGAAGCTACACACCAAAACGCAGAGATTTATGGAATAATTTTTGAGTATTAACATCCGTATGGTTATTGCAGAGCAATAGAACGGTGCCGTGGCAGACGAAAGAAAATGCGGCTGCAGTATCTCAAAGTGCGGGACGTGGTGCGAAAGTCTGGCAGCTCAGGTGATGGAAAAAGATAAATTTCCATGGGTGTGCTTCTTATTCTTTGCATTTATTTCTTTATTTGAAACCACCCAGGTGCATACTGCCACCTACTGTATCGGAATTTTGACATGCGCAAGTGTACTGGGGTACGGAAGGATATTACTTATGTGAAAGCTGACCAGCGGGGGGAGAGGGGAGGGGGGACAGTCATACTGTGGTATGGCACAGAACAATCTTACCCAGTGTGAATGCGGCCTGAGTCCAGGCTGATCCTGTTCAGTCTGAGCGCACAGCTGCGGCAGGCTGTGGCCTCCAGTGCCTGAGGTGGGGGGGGTTGTTGGTATAATGAGCAGTTTTTTCCACTGAAGAAATATGAATACATGTATGCAAAAAAACAGGCTGTCCAGTACTGTAATTTCTGGAAGGCTTCATTTAAATACGGTAAGTCATTTTGCGAGTGAAATTTTCTCTCCGATTTTATTCAAAAAGTGGATTTTTGCAATAGATTTGCACATTTCAATTTAATGTGCCCAGAAGTCCCTCAGAGGAGGGCGAGCGCTGCCTCTGGCCTCTTCAGCTAGCTGCAGACGGTCTGAAACTCTGGCAGAAGAAATATAAGCATAGAGACGGAGAGATTGCGTCCATGAGAAAGGCGAGCAGCCTTCCCTGACCGGTCTATTATAGTCAGTGTTATCAGGCAATAATCAAAGCAACATTTCAACTTTTGCTGTTGTCAGATAGTAATTTTGACAAAAAAAAAAAAAAAAAAATATATATATATATATATATATATATATATATATATATACAGTGCCGGGAAAAAGTATTTGCCCCCTTCCTGATTTTTTATTTTTTTGCATTTTTGTCACACTTAAATGTTTCAGATCATCAAAAAAAATTTAAAATTAGACAAAGATAACCCGAGTAAATATAAAATGCAGTTTTTAAATGATGATTTCATTTATTAAGGAGAAAAAGCTATCCAAACCTACCTGGCCATACGTGAAAAAGTAATTGCCCCAGCTTGTTAAATTATGAAATAACTGTGATTGACCACATTTTTGAGTTCAATTTCACTAGTCACACCCAGGCCTGATTACTGCCAGACCTGTTGAATCAAGAAATCACGTAAAAACCTGTCTGATAAAGTGAAGTGGGCTAAAAGATCTCAAAAAGCAACACATCATGCCGCGAACTAAAGAAATTGAATAACGGATGAGAAACAAAGTAATTGACATCTATCAGTCTGGAAAGGGTTGCAAAGCCATTTCTAAGGCTTTAGGACTCCAGCGAACCATGGTTAGAGCCATTATCCACAAATGGAGAAAACTTGGAACAGTGGTGAACCTTCCTAGGAGTGGCCGGCCTACCAAAATTACTCCAAGAGCCCATCGACAACTCACCCAGGAGGTCACAAAAAACCCTGAACAACATCTGAAGAACTGCAGGCCTCACTTGCCTCAGTTAAAGTCAGTGTTCATGATTCAACAATAAGAAAGATACTGGGCAAAAATGGCATCCATGGGAGAGTTCCAAGGTGAAAACTGCTGCTGACCAAAAAGAACACAAAGGCTCATCTCACATTTGCCAAAATACAACCCTAATTCCGAAATAGTTGGGACGAAGTGTAAATTGTGAATAAAATCAAAATGCAATGACTTTCAAATCACATGAGCCAATATGTTATTTACAATAGACCATAGATAACATTTCAAATGTTGAAACTGAGACGTTTGACATTTTTATCCACAAAATGAGCTTATTTCAAACTTTCTGGCTGCAACAGGTCGCAAAAAAGTTGGGACACAGGCAAAAAAAGGGCTGAAAAAGCAATTAATATATAAGAGAATCAGCTGAAAGAACATTTAGCAAGTAATTAAGGTAACTGGCATCAGGTGTGTAACATGATTGGCTATAAAAGGGATGTCTTAGAGAGGCTGAGTCTCTCAGAAGTAAAGATGGCCAGAGGCTCTCCAACCTGTGAAGGCTTGCGTAAAAAATTGTGTAATACTTTTAAAACAATGTTCCTCAACGTCAAATTGCAAAGGCTTTGAAGGTCTCATCATCGACAGTGCATAAAATCATCAAAAGTTTCAGAGAAACTGGAAAAATCTCTGTGCATAAGGGACAAGGCCGAAGACCTTTACTGGATGCCCGTGATCTTCGGGCCCTCAGACGCCACTGCATCACTCACCGGCATGATACTGTCATTGACAGTCCTAAATGGGCCCAGGACTACTTCAACAAACCACTGTCTGTAAACGCAGTCCGTCGTGCCATCCACAGATGTCACCTAAAACTCTATCATGCAAAAAGGAAGCCATTGTTGAGCATGATCCAGAAGCGCCACCGTGTTCTGTGGGCCAAGGCTCATTTAAAATGGACTGTAGCAAAGTGTCCTGTGGTCAGACGAGTCCAAATTTGACATTCTTGTTGGAAATCATGGGCGTTGTGTCCTCTGGGCTAAAGAGGAGAAAGACCACCCCTCCTGTTATCAGTGTTCAGTTCAAAAGCCAGCATGTCTGATGGTATGGGGATGCATTAGTGCATATGGTGTGGGACACTTGCATGTTTTAAAAAGCACCATGAATGCTGAAAGGTATATAAAGGTTTTGGAGCAACACATGCTCCCCTCCAGATGACATCTATTCCAAGGAAGGCCTTGTGCATTTCAGCAGGACAATGCAAAACCACATACTGCAGCTATTACAACAGCATGGCTTCGTAGTAGAAGAGTTCGTGTGCTGAACTGACCTGCCTGCAGTCTTGATCTTTCACGGATTGAGAACATTTGGCGCATAATTAAACGAAAAGTCCGTCAAAGGAGACTCAAAACTCTCCAGCAGCTGGAAGCCTGTATTAAACAAGATTGGGATCAAATTTCTATTTTGGAATTGGGTTTGTAAATCTTGATAATCCCCAAGACCTTTGGGAAAATATTCTGTGGACTGACGAGACAAAATTTGAACTTTTTGGAAGGTGTGTGTCCCGTTACATCTGGCGTAAAACTAACACAGCTTTTCATAAAAAGAACATCATATCAAAAGTCAAACATGGTGGTGGTAGTGTGGTGGTTAAGGGCTGCTTTACTGCTTCAGGACCTGGACGACTTGCCGTAATTGATGGAACCATGAATTCTGCTCTCCACCAGAAAATCCTGAAGGAGAATGTCCAACCATCAGTTTGTGACCTCAAGCTCAAGGACAGTTGGGTTATGCAGCAGGATGATGATCGGAAACACACCAGAAAGTCCACCTCTGAATGGCTTAAAAAAACAAAAATGACGGTTTTGGAGTGGCCTAGTCAAAGTGCGGACTTGAATCTGATTGAGATACTGTGGCATGACCTTAAACGGGCCGTTCATGCTCAAAACCCATCCAATGTGGCTGAATTAAAATAATTCTGCAAAGAGGAGTGGGCCAAAATTCTTCCGAAGGAATGTGAAAGACCCATTGCCAGTTATCGCCAATGTTTGATTGCAGTTGTTGTCGCCGAGGGTGGCACAATCAGTTATTAGGTTTTGGGGGGCAATTACTTTTTCACATAGGGCCAGGTAGGTTTGGATAGCTTTTTCCCTCTATAAATGAAATTATCATTTAAAAACTGCATTTTGTATTTACTCAGGTTATCTTTGTCAAAATTTGGTTGATGATCTGAAACATTTAATTGTGACAAATATGCAAAAAAATAAGAAATCAGGAAGGGGACAAATACTTTTTCACGGCACTGTATATTAATGTTCGTTGAAATTTTATTTTACCTTTTCCAATTCTGTCATTGTTTCGGTCTGTAAAAATAATACTTACACTTCAGGCTATAATAAACGGCTCAGAATATTGAACCTCATTCTGCAGAAGTATTTGGTGTCCATATGCTTGGTAAAATTGAAAGCTTCACACATTAACATCATGGCTATTAATTTGAAAATATATATGGAGAGTTTGTTTCCAAAACACAATAAGTGCCAAAATTAAGAAAATTGAGATAATACCATCGAGCAATAGCCCTGTGCTTCTTACACATGGTGCAAAAATCCGTTTTTAGAAATTTATGCTATAAGGTGTATTTTTTCCATGGTCAAAGTTTGTGTTTTAATATAAAATGCAATTGGCGCCAACATAGAAAAAGCTGATTTACTCAAAATGAGTAAAATGGATATATTGTGTTTCGGAAACAAACTCTTCATATGTTCCCTCTGAGGTTTCCATGCCTTATTCCCCTGTCGCAGCAGTTTGTTTTCCTTGGTTCTCGTCAGTTGAATCAAACTGTGGTCACCTGACAGGAAACTCCAAAGACCTGGAAATTTCCTAGTGTGTGATGTCATCACTAGGGCAAGGCTCGTCTGTCATCAAACAGGTCTGCTGGTGGTCAGCCTCCATGACTCCGCCTCACGCTTTCCGCAGTCAGTTTTGCTGTTGTATTCATCAGTCAACAGAACTGGAAATAAGCTGCAAAAGACTGATTGTTTTTCTTATCAGGATTTCTTGATCTCACCATTTATTTTTATGTTTCTTTGATTTTTCTAATTTTGTTTCATTTGATCAGCTGAGACCACATTTCACAAGCCTTCCTGGTTATATTCCATTCATGCCTTCTCTTGAGGATGGAGAAATCTGATAGGTCAAAGCCTAACCCCTCCCTCAACCCCAGATTTCTGTTTTCCTCTTCTTACAGCCTGGTAATGATCTGCATACTTAGTGATTAATTGAAGACCAAATGAAAACAAAATTTCTGCCACTTTCAGTTTGCTCATGTTAATAAGTAGTAATTAAGATTGTATAATTCCATCATGTAATGCAAATCAACCAAGCTCATCTGAATCATTGTGTATACACATTTCATTAATATAATATAATATAGTGTGACAATCACTGCGGACATTTTAAGGATGATTGGCTGCCGTTTTTACAGAATAGATATGCAATTGAGGGCTAAGATGAAGCATAAGAGGCAGATGCTACAAGCAGCATCTTGCATGCTCAAAAGAGGAGAAAAAAAGTTCAAGATTTAATAGTGCAATTTTATCAATGAAAAATCTGACTCGGCGACTGAAGTGAAAAAGAAATGACACAGAATTGTATGGTTGGTGTCAAGGAGAGGGATCAGGGGTTTGGGATTAAAGTTGTTACTGTGTTTTGTCCCGTGTGTCAGATGTCATTTCTGGAGGAGTGGCGGTGATTCACCGCTAATTTGCGGTTTTGCTTATGGTGGAGTTCCTCAATTCTGCAGGACTCTGACATCACAACCCCCTGCTGTTCCACTTCCACTGTCTCCAGGGCAACCCTTAGTCACCACTGCATTACCATTTCTGCACCAAAATTAGCGCGATAATCCGGATATGCGGGTTTTTGAAACGCTCTAAAAATACACGATTGACCCCTCTCCCATTTACAGTAGATGAGTGTGCCTTTCTGTTTCTTTTTTTTCTGGAGCGTCATGGTCAGTGTCAGGAATGCATCGGAAAAGGGGATCAGTGAACCGAAAGCGGCATGGAGGCTGGTGACAACGTTACGCTGGTAACCTGTGTTTTATACACTGATCAGCCATAACATTATGACAGTATGACCACCTGCCTATTATTGTGTAGGTCCCCCTGTCGGTGGTGTGCTGTGGTATCTGGAACCAAGACGTTAGCAGCAGATCCTTTAAGTCCTGTAAGTGAGATGTGCTGGACAAACGAGTCTGATCCATTGGAGGACGGGGATCAGCAGGGGCGCCCTGGACTGGTCTGTGGCTATGCAGCCCCTTACGCTACAAACTGTGATGTGCTGTGTGTTCTGACACCTTTCTATCTGAACCAGCATTCACATTTTCAGCAGTTTGAGCTACAGTAGCTCTTCTGTTGGATCAGATCACATGGGCCGGCCTTTGCTCCTCACGTGCATCAATGAGCCTCGGCCGCCCGTGAACCTGTTGCAGTTTTCTTTCCTTGGACGACTTTCTGAAGGTAATGACTATTGCAAACTAGGAACACCCCTCAAGAGCTGCATTTTCGGAGATGCTCTGATCCTGTTGTCTAGCCATCAAAATTTGGCCCTAATCAAAGTTGCTCACGTCTTTACGCGAGCCATTTTTTTCTGCTTCCAACGCATCAACTTCGAGGACAAAACATTCACTTGCTGCCTAATATGTCCTGCCCACTGACAGGTGTCACTGTCACAAGATAATCACTGTTTTTCACTTCACCTGTCTTTTAATTTAATGGCTGATCGGTGTATGTTTTAGTCTCTCTTTCAGACTCAGTCTTAATTATCGTTGCATCTTGTAGGATGCGAAGAACAAAATCGCAGTTGCATTTTCTTCTCATGGACTGGAAAAAATGATGAATAATGTTCATGGCTATTTGCGCGCCAACGTTTAGAACTTCAGTAAACGTCATAGCATCGCTCTGAAAAAGGAGCGAAAAATAGTGTGTCTACCTGGGTGTCATGTTCATATCACTTCTGTTCGGAGCTGGGTCTGATAAATACTTGTTTTATCACTGCTGAGTCATTTGAGCGAAGAATAAATGCCAATTGTAGACTACCCTTTACCACTGAGGAGTAAAGCCTGATGTTATTGCATGTTAGTGGGCATTTCTCCGTTGTGAAAGGGGCATTTGATGTTTTTCCCTATGGTTGACCCTGATTGTTCTGACACAGTCATGAATTTGGACCAAACTTAGGATCATTCCATGGAACTAGAAATAATTTCATAATTTTGTCTTACATTGTCATGTGATGAGTAAACAAATAGTAGCAGTGGCTGAAAAAATTGATTTGTGAATCTTTTCTTGATGTGAATTTTATCAATGAACAAACTGGTTAGTCTGGTTGCCTGATTTTGAGAATGTGTTTATAATGGCTAAATATCATTCGGTAGCCAAAATGTGCCCTCTTATGGCGAGAATCACGTCAGAATGGAATGGTGTAGTTTGATTAACACACATGCCGACAGTGGTGGAAATTCAACGTTTTTCTCTTTCCGAAAATGCTATCTGTCTGCTAATTCTGCTGTTCCAATTGATGCTTTTCAGTTACTCAGTGAAAATGCTAATTTAATCTTGTGTTATCTGCTCACCTTGACCTGCATTTTTCTGCTAGCGGCAGTATAAAAGGGAATTTGGCGCGATGTCAGGGGTCCCACATGGGTCAGTGCTCGGCTCACAGGTTTGTGACCAACGCCCTGCAGTTTGTTAAGCTTGTGAAGAGAAGGACACACTGCAGGTAATGAACCATTTATCCTGTACCTCGGAGTTGTGCTGTCGGAAGACCTGAATGGAAACAAGTAGCCGTCATTTCAGTAATGGAGTGGAAGATATTCAGCTCACGCATGCACACACGCACAGACACTCACAAATGCAAAAGAACTGTGAGTAAGACTTTTTTTGTCAACAATGTCAGTTATGCCTGTTGTTATATGACACACTGTTTTCTGTCAGTTGAATGTGAATTCTATGGTGAAGAGGGGGGAAAAAAAACCAAAATAGACCCTCAATAGATTCTATGTACATGAATCTGGGATTTGTGATCTAGATTTTTTTCCTTTAATCAAGAATTCTCTCATTCCTTTCTCATTTCCTTGGCTGTACTGAAGCAGATGACTTTTGAATTGATGGCAATTCCTCCAAATAGTGTATGCAGCTCTCCATGTCTGAAGGTTATGGCTATGTTACATGTAATGAATGGCTGTCATGATAGCAGAATTGGGAACGCTCTTTATTCACTTTTTTTGTGTGGTATTGACTCTACAGCCCTGTGTTCCACTTCTGCCCTCTAAACTTGTTGGCTAATAACAGAAGCTGCTCTTTTTGGTGCCACCGGACAAAAGAAATCACCTGGACCTTTGTTGTTTGGAAATAAAGGCGAGCCTCAGTTTCTCAGGCGTCTACCGCACGCAACAAGGAGGGCACCCTTTTCCCAATGGGCATCCTTTGTCAACCTCTTTGACGGTCTTAATTCAGCCCGCAAGTCTCTTCTCCTAAACTGGCTCCTACACAGACTGAATTTCTCAGACTGCTTGATTTGGAGCTTGATTTTAGGTCTGTAAGAAGTCCGAGTAACGGGCATTCTCATCGATTCAGTACGTTCCCACAAGCACCTGTGCGGATGCATTGTCTCGGTTTTGTTCAGGTTAGCCCGTGTTACTTGTGTTCCCAGCCGCCCATCCCCAACTCGGTGACGTCTCCCTGCTGGTGAGAACTCTCAGGAGGGCTCTAATGGCTGTTTATGTGCTCTGTGTTTCTCATGAGTCCTGCGGGCCCCGTTGCTACTCACAGCAATCTTTCAGCCCCTGTTCCTACTTGGTGTCAATGACCGAATCAGCCTGTTATTCTGCATGCAAGCGCTGTGCGACTTCAATATGACCTGCGCACTCATTATAGGCTGATTCAGGAACAGTTTGCGGCTGTCCATGTAGTGTACCCAGATAGATTGTTACTGTTCAGTACTATGACGTGCCCTGTAGAATCACGTTCTGATCTAACCATTTTGGGATATCCCTTAGTGTAGCATCCAAGTGGTTGAGCTTGGCCGAACTCATCCCCTGTCTTTTTGCACAGTGGAGACCCCTCTGGTTTGCTGGGGAATTGTGGTCTGCTGGCTGCAAAGGAGATGCACCTGATTGGCTGAATTGGCTATGCTATCCAGCTGGTTGGACCCTGGGGTGGTATGGAGCTGTGTATTGAATCAGGGATTGATGGAACAGAAGGACTTTCAGTCAAATCGTGTATACTACAAATTTTGATAATGGTAAATAATTTAGGTATTTTATCTGAAACCATGAAAACACACACACACACACACAGACACACACACACATACACACACACATATATGCACTGCCATTGCCACATGATACACACAGGCTTCAGTGCTATGCCCTGATAAACAATCACAGTAGTATGATGATATTAGATGCTTTGATAGAAGCCTCTGATCAGATATTTTCTGCAAGGTCCTGTGCCAGATATGAAGGGGAACTTGCATCCCATATGCAGGGGGAGAATTGGTGCTATGTTTCATTCACCAGGTCTATACTGTCACAGGATCCCTTAGATCCATGGCCCTTCGAAGATGCGGATTTGTGGCATGGTTTTTATTTTCTGGCTTTCACTTAGCAGTAGAGTTTGTCAAGGCCGTGCAATAGCATGTTCAGCTAGGAACATTCTAATGGCATTTTTGTGATGTCACACCTCCCCTTAAAGGTTCAGTTGACTTAAATGTTTATTTTATTGTGGGGATTGCGACTGCTCTGCCAGAGCTCGTTAAATAGGGTCTCGCCTCTCTCCGCTGTGTGTTTGGTGAGGTTGCCGTGGGCGACGCTCATGCAGGGGTGTATTTGTGCCTTGCAGACACTCATTAGCGCTGGCTCAGTGGACTCTATTAAAAACGAGCAGCTCGCCGGTGACCCCATCTTGACCGCAGCCGGCTGATGACAGGCGTGTTTGCTCTTGGCAAGCCACTTCTGTTTGCGGAAGGAAGTCCATTTTTTCCTGCTGCTCATCATACTGCGAGGGTGCGGTAACAGCAAGGCTTGTTTGTTTGTCATTTGCTCTGATTGTGCCGGAATGCGGGAAAGAGAAACACATTTATGCATGTTGCAGGTGTTGTTTTTATTGGCAAAATGAAGTATTTTAGCATTTGAGGTTTGTTTTGAAATGTTCAGCATGACTATTGGCATAGATTTTTGGTGTTAGATGCTTCGTCCTATTAAAAGTCTGCAGAAAATATTGATGACTTGTGCAGGCTCCTGGGTAGTCCTGTACGGTGTGTCTTAAATGGGAGAATTATGTCTCCCTCCCCCCCCCCCCCGGAGGGAGAGGGGAGACATATTGTTTTAGGCTTGATTCCCATTCGAGTCGGCATTCCCACTTCGTTTCCAGAGCGTAACTCCAAAAGCGTTTGCATGATCTTAACGAAACATTGCATACTTACTACTCGGGTCCTGAAGTGGTGTTTTTTGGTATGTGCCTGTCTGTCCGTCCGTCCGTCTGCCCGCGCGGATGTGACCAATTTTTGTCCGGAGCGTAACTCCTAAACTGCTTGCGTAATCTTTACAAAACTTTTCATGGGTGATTGTCGCGTTACGTGTGTGACATTTGGAAGGTATTCTTGATATTTTTCAATGCACTATACTTTAATTGGGTTGCAGATGGGGATCAATATAGGACAACCACAAGATACCTGGGCTTAACTATCAATGTGGCACATCAACTTGGTATTTGCCTAAAACATTTGAAGTATAAGACGAGAAAGAGGCTGCGTTAAGTGTGTGACACAGAAAATAGGTCAATCGCTACATTTTATTTACATTCCAAAAGTTCTGTGATTTGAACAAAGATTATGACACTTTGGCTTCATCAACTTTAGCAATAGTTATTCCTGTTTGCATTAATTAAAACTTTTATAAAAATACCTTGCTCAATTGCATACTACAACCTCGTTTGCATGCGTTACGTGTGTGACACCTTTGTTACGTGTGTGACTGCGTGCAAATCCTGCAATGCTTAAGTCCTTTTCATTTAAATAAAATCATATCTCTGGCTATTGTAGGTCCCTGTAAGTAAGCGTGGAGGTGTTTAACATACATCCTTTGTACTAGCCAATGTTCATGATCAGAATATTGGGTTTGGCAGTATTAATATGGTGGACAGAAGAGAATCTCATAAACATTTCACAGGTTAGTTTTAGTCACCTTCAAATTGGACTTGTAAACAGCAAGCTTTCCGTCTGAGTGAATGTTCTTGCTGTAAAATAAGCAGTTCCTTTAATGAGTAAGTGTGCTTGCTGATGCGGCTTTGTAGAAAAATGGACGAAACTCTGAACTTTATCACGGAGAAGATGCTTGTTTTTGGTTTGGAGAGGGTACTGGTAACCATTGATGTCCAGCTGCGCCTATATTGATAAACTCTTGCTAAATTAAACCAGAAAATCATTCATTTGTATTGAATTTCATGCATCAAAAGTTGATTTGTGTTAAAAATATGATTATTTTATGATTTGACAGTGTGCCATTTTGAGGGCTGTGTGTGTTTAAGGAGCCACCTGGAGAGCTGTCTCATTTGGCTTCCTCTTTCGAAGCCAAATAAGATTTAATGCTCAGATGAAGAATACTTGTGGTCTCAGAGTTAAAGATCCCAAAAATGTATTGTTTTAACCCCCAGCCATTTTTCAATCCTCAGTATTTTTAAAAAAAACTCATTTCAATGCAGAATTTTCATGAAGGTTTTTTTATGTTTGCAGCCCCATTTCTCTACCACAGCGTTTCCCAAACCTCTCCTGGCGTACATGCCTTAGATCTCTCCCTGCTCCAGCACAGGTGATTCAAATGATCAGGTCATAATTAACCCAAGAAGCTGCTTGATAATAAGCGAATCATTTGAATCACCTGGGCTGGAGCAGGGAGAGATCTAAGGCATGCAGGACAAGGGGTACGCCAGGAGAGGTTTAGGAAACACCGCTCTACCAAAATCATGAAAATAAACTGAAATAAAATGGAATACTGAATGCTGCAAGTGTATTAGCTCAGTTGAGCCATATTCCCCCTCTCTATGAAGTTTAAATCTTGAATTATAAAGCATTAAATACAGTAACGCATAAATAGCCATATTTGGCTTCTGCGCAAAGGGGTTAATTTAATCCAACTAACAGCATTTTCACATTACTTTCTGAACATTGCATATTCCATGATATTACATCTAAATTCTTTCCAGCTTTGCACATGGGTATACACACCATAGTTGCAAAAATCTGGCAAAATATTTAGGTCAAATGATGGGGTGGCTGACCTTCATGTTGAAGGCTTTAGTCGTTGTGACAGAAGTGTGAACTAAACCTTTATTAGTCTAAAGATAAAGGAAACCGGTCATTAATGTCTCGTCATAGCATAAGCTTTGCACTTTGGTCACACATGTAACGTCACATGTCACACACGTAACGCGGCATTACGTGTGTGACAGCTACATTTTTGGCTATAAAACAGATTCTATTTGTGGGACTGAGGATAGTTATGCCCTCCAAGCATGGAAGGTATGGTATTAATTTATAATCTTAGGTTTTTCAAATTTTCCCCTGGATTTGTTTTTTTTTTTATAAGAACTTTTGTTGCTATGCGTTACGTGTGTGACATCATTCACCACCATATATTTTGACCCCCTTAAAGAGGGCAACTTTTAAGTCTGCAGGGATTTTTGCTGAAAAAGTTGAAAAATAATGACCTCAGCAATAGATTATTTCTGCTGCTGAGTTTGACACTCATCCAAATCACGAAAAGATGACCTTAATATCAAGAATGACCCATATCTCAAAAAATGGTGAAAAACTAAATTACTTTAAAGTTGGGAAATTTTTGCCCCAAAATGCAATTTTTCTGAAATTGGCAATTGCCATCCTAAACTAGAATAATAGTAGTTAGAAACACATTCACTAGTTATTTGATGGAGCTTATTTGAAAATTTGCCCTTCCAGGCTCATATTTCAGAGAATGGCCTTCATGCTTTCTACTCAGGTCCTGCAGTGGTGCCTTTCGGTATGTGTCTGTCTGTCCGTCAGTCTGTTGGGTTAGGCAGGGAAGGGGGCCAGGGGAGAGACGTACGTTTTTACGAGTAAAAACACATTCTAGTTTCAAGTCTGTCTGCAGGTTGTTAAATTGAAGGCACTCCCTCCAATTATTGAAGGTGGACCCATCTCTGGAGGGTAAGCCCAAGTCATTACCGCATGTTATGAAATCTTTGAGACGTGAAACCCTCGCTTATCTGCTGTAAGACAGGGGATCACTAGCGGCAGCCATTTAGCAGGTCGTGAAAACGGCTGCATCTTATGCAGTAATGATGCTGGCCTCTCTTATCTCACAGTGTGTTTCTGCAACCCCATTTCCAAACAAGTTGGGGCGATATGGAAAATCAAAGTAAAAAAAGAAAACGGAAATTAGCGAATCATCCTTAACCTGTATCAAATAGAAAGCAGTGTTACGACAAGATATTTAATGTTTTTTTTTTTTTTTAATTTTCTGAGAAACTCCTGTGAATGCTCATTTGGAATATTATGCCTGCATCACATTCTTAGCAATTTGGGACGGGGGTGATTTTATCTCTGTGTTTCGTCACCTGTCCTTTCAACAGCCCTTGTGAACTTTTGGGGAACTGTGGATGACAATTGTTCCAGTTTTGGATGATTTTTTTTTCGTTCATTCCTCTTTGATATCCACCTTTAGCCAGCCTGAGGACTTTGTTGCAGTATTTTGTACGTCTTGAATCATCAAACATTTTCAATGGGAGAAAGGTCTAGACTGCAGGAAGGCCAGTCTAGGGGTCTAATCCGATTTTGTAACATGCAGAATGTGGCTTATAGTTGTCTTGTTGAAATCGGCATGTACTTCCCTGAGATGTCGTCACCTTGAAGACAGCATATGTCACTCCCAAAAAACACTTGTTGCTTGAATACAAATGGGCCTTTCATGGGTGCTCCTTTTATACCTAAACATAATAGCGTCATATGTTCAAGACATGCACTCTTTTTTTTTCTTTTTTTTTGCATTCCAACACTTTTTGAGTCTTACATTGCCCTTGCATCACCATTTTTGAAACGTGACAGGCATGAAGTTCGGAATGAGTGAGTGTTTCCAAAAAAATAATAAAAAATTATGTTTGTACGCGTCTGCGTCAGTACTGTTTTCAATTTAATACAGGTCAAAGGTGATTAACAAATCACTGCTTTCCTTCTCCGACTTGGATTCTCAATACCGTCCAAAATTGTTCAGAAATACAGCTGTAAAGCACACACTGGAGTTCTAGAACACTTACTTACTTTCAGGCGCATTCCACATTACCTACTTTTCATGGAATTCTCCCAGGTTAATAAATAATTGCCCTTGAAGTGCTCTGGCTGGCTTTGGTGGATAATCACCATTAGGCAGTCCACTGCTCTTCCCGGACGGGTGGTATACCTCACGTGTGCATGCTGTTGGATGTTTTGTGAATTGTCTAGAGCTGTTAATGAGGTATTGTTAAAACTTGAGGGACCCAAGTTTTTTTGCACCTTATTTAAAAACTTGCACCTTATTTAAAAACTCCTTCATGATGTATCATTACGATTGGAAAAATCATTTGATATTAAGAGCGGGATATGCCAATCTGTTGTTAGTTCCCCACCTCCCGAAGGCTGGGGGGACCATTGATTTAGGCCGTGTCTGTCCATGCGTGTGTTGTGCCTTTTGGATGTCTTGTTGACCTGTGACCTTATTGGTTGGGGACTAACTGTGGTCTCTGACTGGCCTGTCATTCAGAATTAACCAGAAATGATCATTTTAAAGCTGTTTTTTCATAAAATTCTTGATCCAAGACAGGGAATGTATGTCCCACGACCTACCTGGAGGGCAGCGGTTCTCCGGCTGTGATGATCTGCAGCATAATATGTAAAACTATGGACCGAGTTACTGTGACCTCGGCCACTGATTTTCTTTGGGCCTGGAGAAAAGCGTTTCAGCTCAGGGAAGTTTAGCTCTCAGGCTCCCCCAGGCTCGGAGGTGGAGTGTGTGCAGTATTGCCGTTGGCTGAGTCGTCCACAGTGCCCATTGGTGGTAGTTCAGTAACCCCATCCTGGTTTGTCCTCGAAACATTTCTCCATTGTACACATGGGGCAGTAGCGTTCACACTGGCCCTCGCAAAGACAAACTAAAAATACATATTAAGAGGACATTTACCTATGGGTAAAAAAAATGATTAACTTTTTATTTTTATGCTAAAGTAATCATTGACTTGGACGGAAAAGTGCATCAAAAATAAAGTTTCTTTGTGGCTGCTTGGTCTACACATTTCAACCGCTTAAAGGGGACCTATTTTGCTATTTTTCCAAGTTAATATTTTGGTCTTTGACTCCCCTAGAGTACTCCTGATCGCGCAAAGTAAAAAAAGGGTATTTATTTCGCTCATACTGCCATCCTCAAAAAACTGCATTTGTAGTACATTGTAGTCTCTGCCTGAAACGCCTCACTGGGGTGGCTCTTCCGCTATGGCCCCCACTCCCTGTGTACCCACTTTCTTCTGACTGGCCAGCTCTGTGGAGGGTGGAGTTGGGCGGGACGAGGCTGCAGTACGCAGTTTTCCGTGTCCGGCTCCCCAGAGTGAAACCTGAGACACGCCTGCAATCTGATAAGGAAGGCGGGCAAATTCCACAATCTAACGTTATACTTGAATATAGATCTAATGACATGATCTTGTTCTAACAAACGCAGCGGCGAAAGTGGAGGACGCAGTGCGAATATCTCTCAGCGCAAGCTCAAATTTGCTATCGGCTACAGTTTGGTACGGCAACAGTTGGTGAGTACCGCGGTTTTTCTACTCCTAGCTAGGACGCAGGGGAAGCTAGAATCCACCCCATATAGACACATTTGTAGAACGGGTCGACATGCCCAAGTGTAGACCGGAGACCGTAGAAATCTGGTGGGTCTGAGTTTAGAGGGAAACATGGACAGTGAGGAGCAGCTAAAAGTGGACCAACAGCTTATGGACTGCTTCGGTGTGTATTAGGACCTGCTGGGTCGTGTGCATAGCTGTGGTGTGTTGTTAGCGTGGAGCAACGAACAGCTTCTGCGCTGGTATATGACGGAGGGGCGAAAGCTCCAGGCTTTTCGGAAATTGCCCGTGGTAATGGTTTACTTACTGTGTCGGAATGACAAGCGTTTCCTCGCGGAGAATGGGCGCGTTATGGATTGTGCGCGAGAGCAAGCTAGAGCTCCGGTTATGTTATGAGCATAATACAGGTTTTACAGACCGTAAGTTCCGTCTGCGTGAACCGTTGCTTGTGTGGAGCTAGCGAATCGATCACTTTTGCAGGAAATAATTTAATATTCAATCGACAGCAATGCAGAGAAATCGTTTGTGATACCATACACGTTATAGCCTGTGCTTTTCCCTATCGCTTTCACCGGTAGCATCAGAGAGCTTGCTCAGACATTGGGGATGTATCAGGCTGACCCCGGTCATGGATAAGTAAAGCGATCGTTTCACAAGCACCCAAAAACTCACCCCAAACTTTGCAAAACCTACGTCTGGTCTAACTGCAGCCCAACTCGGCAGACACATACAGCACCTCTCCGGTTAGCTTCAACTGTAGTGGCTACAATCAGGCAACGTTATGATGAAACTGTCACATTGATGCTTACCGAAGTAACACAAACATACCGATCAGAATCGCTGCATATAAGTTAACCAGGAGCGTTTTTAATTAGCAGAGCAGGGGAACTAACATGCAGTAGCTGATAAGTGGTCATGACTTTGAATGTAATCTGTCGCGCGAAAAAAAAATTCGTTTTCAAGGTCCCGGTGTGAAAAGCGGCTTGACATGCCCGTATTCGCGTCTTTGCATTGACTTGGAATGTAATCTGTCGCGCAAAAAATTAGTTTCCTGTCCAATGTAAAAGCAGCTTTATGGATAGAACGCGACAGCTAGAGAGAGCTCGGTTATGTTATGAACATAATACAGTCGAGCTCGGTTATGTTATGAACATAATACAGGTTTTGCAAACCGTACGTTCCGTTAGCACGGACAATTTGCTTATGTGGAGCTAGCGAATCGATCACTTGTACAGGAAAGAATTACCTATTTAATCTCCACCTTTTTCGGCTTTTTATTAGCCACAACAATTTCTAAAGGGGGATGAAATTATGTCAAGGTAGTGCAGAGAAATCATTTGTAAACCGGTAGAGCTTCTGCGTTTTCAGATTGCTTTCATGGTAGCACCAGAGAGCTTGCTCAGACATTTGTGAAGTATCCTGCTGATCCCGGTCATGGATAAGTGAAGCGATCACTCACTGTAGAGGCTACAATCGGGCAACGATATGATGAAACTGCCACATTGATACTTATCCAAGTAACACAAGCATACCGATCAGAATTACTGCATACAAGTTAACCAGGAGCATTTTTAATTAGCACGACACGCAAACTAACATGCAGTAGCTGGTAACCGAGCGGTCATAACCACAGAGACAAACCGTTGCAATACAGGTTTTACAGACAGCAAGTTCTGTTACTGTGAACAGTTGTACCAAGCATCCAAATTACAAACAAATATTAAAAGTTAGCTTCAAATGAGGTTTATGTTCACACACATTCTGTAGAATTTCCCCTGATATCACTCTTGCATATTTAGAACACAAACATTAGCAACAGTAACTTGGCTGCGTTAGCCGCTGTGCTACAGCTACAGTCAACTGGCTATCACCTCAGTTTGGCTTATGCAGTAAAAGCAACTTACAGCTTCTGTGTCTGTGAGTCATGGACAGTCGCGACCGATACAGGCTTTATCTTCAGATATTTTACCAAGCCTGCGTTTGAGGCCAGTTGTTAGTGCTAACTATCGCTAGCGGTCCTGCTAGCCACCCGTAACACGTTCGCTTCACTTATATTATTTGCTGTTATATCGTTACTTACAGCGTGTGGCTCCGAGCGCTTGATCGATGCAACTGCTTCAGGTTTGAGAAGTAGCTGAAACGCTTATCCTGTGTCGAATTATCCTTTATTGTCAAAGCTGTCTTTGGTGAAATGCTGAGCACAATCAGCTAACGTTCCCTTTGGCCATGGCTTTTTGCTGCCAGCAAACAAAAAAGCTACCCACTGATTTCTGGTGGCATCGTCTTTTGGAAGAAAAATCGTTGTTTTTCTTCGCGTCCAAAAGTAAATGGACAAGCAGCTTTGGGAGAGATACTGACAAAATTGCACCTCAAATGATCTGCGGTTCTTCTTTTGTATTTCCAAAAGTGAAGATGCTACTAAGGCATAGTGTGATCTGCCGTTGTTAGTGCCTGCTAGAATAGTTTCCGGTGTGGGCAGGTCCAGCGCCATGATTGGCTCTGGCTAGGTCTGTACTAATTGGATGGCACAACCTGACGTCAGGTTTTACCCAGATCTCGTGAAGATCTCGGGAGGAGCTGTTCAGAGAGGAAATCACGCTCACGAAATCACGTTCTTGGATTACAGCAAAACCCCGGTATCTTATGTTTAGAAACTTTTCAGAGGTTGAGCATGGACAACCAACATTATAACATTACTAATATGTATTAAAAGAAGGATCAGCATAATAGGTCCCCTTTAACCCAGGAATCATCAACTCACAGTCCTCCAAGGGTGCGTTTTCCAAAAGCATAGTTCGTTTATTCACAGTCAATGGGTCCAACCACCTAAGTTGGCATCTGTGACTTTGGGAAACGCACCCCAGGGCCGTTAAATGCTTGGTTTCCAGTACCTCCCTTCACCTGAAACCAGCCTGGCCGATCAGAAGCAATAATTGCTCAGTTAATTAGTTAATAACATAGGTGAAAAGAAAATCAGCGCTGGATTATGAGGGTGAGGTTGTGAAGGCTTTTGGCGCACTGCAATTAGGCGTGTTCAGAGCGTGTGTTCACTCAGATCTGGCATGTTTAATTGCAGTGTGTTCTCCTTTAGCGGAGTGACAGGAGATGAGGAGATTTATGAGATGCAAATAATGCAGTGAACACAAGAACTGTATTTGTGTACTGGAGCAACAGCGTATTTGATGCTATGGGAAATTCCCCTTGACATGACATCACATGAAGGCTGACCAGAACTGGCCATTCAGACCAAAAAGGCCGAGAGATTTCCCCCTGCTGAAGTATAAGCATCAATAGTAGTTACTTTATTTCTACAGCACTTCTCAAGTACAGTGCAAAGTAAGCATTTGAAAATCTACATAAAGACATACCCAGCACCATAAAAACACACAGAGTATCTTGAAAGTAGCACAATAGAAGATTTACAATCATATTTTTAAAAAAAAGAGAGTGGGCGAATTTGGTGAAAATATTACGAACAAAACCAATTCAAAATTGTAGCTAAACTTAGTTTAACAGCGCAAAAAATAAATTAGAATAACTTGGCACTGATACAGCGCAGAAGTCCAAGTTATTACTGTGATAACTGGGGATCAAGCCATGAGCAGTATCTCTTGTATGGTGAGGATATTTTTTACATCAAAGACTGTGTGCAGATTGATTTACTCTGATGATCTAATACATTACTCTTCTCTCCATCTGCCCCTACCTTGTTGAATCAAATAAAGAAAATGGAAAGTGAAATTGTCTGGCAGTCCTCAGCTCAGGCTTTCATCTTCAGGCCCTGGAAGCCATCTGTTTTCTGGAAGCTTCTTTGATGATGTTTACCTTGGTCCCTGACTCTGAGCTCTCCCTGCTTCTATCCCCCAGTCCCAAGGTTTTGAACCTTTTGTCATTTTATTTTCAGCCAGTGTTCAAGACATCCACTAGTTTTGCTTACCAGTAGTGATGGTTACATCAAATTTAGGATAGGTGGTGAACTTCTGCATTATAGCGTGCAGTTAACATTCAGCATTAGAATGTGCAGCTAACATCAATGTTGGAACACTCAGTCTGTATTGGAACACTTAATTAACATCTGTATTAGAACATTCAGTCTGTATTACTGTGCTCCGTTAACATCAGTATGAGAGCATTCAGTTCACATCAGCATTAGAACATGCAGTTCATATCAGTATTAGAACGTGCAGTGACTGTCCTTACTGCATGATATGACACCTCAAAGGGTTAAACCCTATTCTCGGGAAGTGGATGTGCTTCATGGGTGTGTGTCTCTGTGACAAAACCTACAGGCCTGGAATAGCTGGAGTCCACCCTCTCCTCCTCTTCTGCCTTTCTCCTTGTCACATTTCTCTTCACGATGTCTGCATACCTGCCAGTCACATCCTGCTCTTGCCCCCGCGGGTATAAAGTCATCCTCTGTTCTAGTATTTTGCAACCAGGAACATGCATCATGGGGTAGTGCCCAAGTTCTGTATTCAATGACAATTTGTAGAGCCAGGCCTCAGATTTTGAATTTCCTTATGCTAAAGGAATCTGTGATGGTGCACTTTGTTCCCAAGCTTAGACGAGGAAGTGTTTCTGTTTTTTTTGTCATATCAGATTCATTTTTAGTGCCCTTCCTGTTATAGGTGTGGGCCAGGAAGTGTCAGGCAGATGGATATCACTTCAAATACTGCAACTATTTCAGCCATTTTAGACAGCTAATATTGCTTTATTACCCTGCCCCACCCGAAGGGTGAGGGAAGGGATATCGTTTTCGGTTCGGTTTGTTTCTGTGTTTGTACGTTTGTTTGTTTCTGTGTTTGTTTGTTAACACTCTAGCGGCAAAACTAATGGCCAGATTCACCCCAAATTCGGTATAGGGATTGCCACTGACCCAGAATAGATCCCTATTGAATTTCGTACAAGTAGGTGAAAGTATGTGCGAGGGGTGGGGTTTATTGTGCCTGGCACCACTTGTTTTACAAAATTCGTTTGCTACACAGACACCCCTGTGGTAACCACCTACCTAAGACCAATTTTTTGTTTGTTTGTTTTATGTGCGTTTTAAGTTTTTTGTCTGAAGTTTTTCTTGTTCATTACCATGCTGATCAGTACGTGGAGCTAATGACCAGTATCCAGTATCAGTTTTGACCTCTGGCTCTAACATGGTATGGTATTGCTTTTCCATACTTGTAATACCAGATCTCCTCTCTTGGCCCATGTCTTTGCTACACCTCTCCGCCGCTGCCAGTCTTCAGTTGGGACGACTGGCCACCACATACAGGGAGTGGACAGAGTATCAGAGGCGGGCCTGAAAAATCATTTAAAAATTTGAGGCCACAATTACATAAGCACCTACACTGGCCATTCAGATTAATTTGAGTGCTAATCAGCAGCCTGTGTCTGTTAATTAGCAGCAGCATTTTGCTCGGGAAGTTTCCAGAACGAGATGAGGATCTGACCAGAGATCCCAAGGGAATCTTGTAGTTGGTGCTAGAATTGCAGGTCCTCCAGTCACATAAATGGCAATTCATATCTCATCCGGTCTCAACAAAAAAAGTGTGTGATGTGCTCCCTGCGCCCCCCCCCGCCCCCAATATATCACCCATATTTGTACATATGGCTTACTCAGCTGGCACAGGAGATTAACCTTTAGAGCGCTAAATGCAGCTATTGTTGTTCAATGACGTAAGATATCAAAATCAAAGCTCTGGGGGAGCTCTTTTAAACAAATCGCCGCATGATAGGTTTTCAACAGGGCAAGATGGTTAAATTGATATTTTTTGAATATTTATTTCAGCTTGTAAGGGTTAATGTTAAAGAATAAAGATGGGCAATGCTAATCCAGTTTGCTTGTGGTACTGTGGGGTCACGGTTGGTACTGTCTGGATCCCTATGGAATCTGGGCCTTTCAGAACTTCAGAAGTGACCTGGACTCAACTCTGGGTATTAAAATTAGAGTCCAGTTTTGTCCAAATTTTGCCTTGTTTTTGCTCCTTGCAAGAGACTTGCTCTGACGTTCTGGCAGTCTTGGTTAGTTAAAAACAATAAAAATTTTAGTGAAACATACGGTCCCAGTCAAAAGTTTTAGAACACCTCAATTTTCAAGCTGGTTGAGATGGAAAAATGAAAACCTTTAAGTATTCTAAAAAAAAAAAGAAAAAAGAAAGAAAGCATTTATCTAAATCTCAGATAAATCATAATTACGCCCTAAGTACCCATGTACGCCCTGCACCTGTGAGTTGCTTTTTTAATATCCAAACTATCTTGCTTTAACTTGCCTTGATGGAAAATTTTGAAATTTTTGGTTTAGCTACTCTATCTATGTTACCAAATGTGGCTTTTTGACTCCAAAATTCTGGCCGCTGCCTGCAAAATGATTCATTCTTTTTAACCTTTCATCGTTCATGTCGTGCCTTTTTTATTATCCCCCCGGCATAGAATGCGGGAAGATATAGGCATCGCCTCGTCCGTCTGTCCGTCCGTCCGTAATCATATTGTTTCCGGAGCAGAACTCGGAAACTATGCAAGATATCAGCACCAAACTCGGTGTATGTATTCTATGTGTAGTCTAGATGTGCCTTTTTCTACTTTGTAAATTTCGGGATTCCTATTTTTGTCGTTTCCATGGAAACAAATCTGGACTTGGTGCACATTAGGCCTACTTCGTTTCCGGAGCAGAACTCAAAAACCGTTCAATATATCTTTCTGAAACTTTGCATGTGTATTACCCACATACTGAAGTGGTGCCTTTTCATATTTTCAGATTTCTGAAAATCTTCTTTTTTTCGTTTCCATGGAAACCATTTGCATTTGGACTCTGTACAGAGAGAGGTTCGTTTCCGGAGCACAACTCAAAAACCGTTCATTATGTCTTTCTGAAACTTTGCATGTGTATTACCCACATACTGAAGTGGTGCCTTTTCATATTTTCAGATTTCTGAAAAAAAAATTTTTTTTTTGTTTCCATGGAGACGAGTTGGATTTGGACTCTGTACAGAGATAGGTTTGTTTCTGGAGCACAACTCAAAAACCGTTCATTATATCTTTCTGAAACTTTGCATGTGTATTACCCACATACTGAAGTGGTGCCTTTTGATATTTTCAGATTTCTGAACATTTTTTTTTTTTCGTTTCCATGGAAACAAGTTGGATTTGGACTCTGTACAGAGATGGGTTCGTTTCCGGAACAGAACTCAAAAACCGTTCATTATATCTTTCTGAAACTTTGTATGTGCATTACCCAAGTACTGAAGTGGTGCCTTTTCATATTTTCAAATTTCTGAAATTATTTTTTTTTGCTTTCCATGGAAGCGACATGGATTTAGACTCAGTTGTAGGGCTGGGTTTAATTCCGGAGCAGAACTAAAACACTGTTCATTAATGACCCTTGTTTTTTTATTGCCTTTGCCAACGTGTGCTTCATAGTCTTTGTTAGATGTTGCCAGTACATACTTCCAGATCATTCCAGAGGAAAATCACCTCAACATTTCTTTGAAGGTGTAGGATTGACATGACTTTCGCAAATAATCAGGGGCCGGGGGGATATGTCATCTTCTGATGACTCTTGTTTATTTTGGGTCATTTACTTGAGTTAAAACTGCGAATGTTTTATGAAAATGTGCACGGAAACATGAGTTGAGAGTACAACAACTCTGACTAGTGTAGTGTACATCTGGAGAGGAGGACGTTTTGCATTGTTGCTGTGGCAGCAATGGCCTCTGAGCTACGTGCAGTACAGTGAGTCCTGCGCCTAAAACATCTGTTGCAGTGCTGGTGGGTGCAATCAGAGTCACGTCTAATGCTTTTCTTGGCCAAAGACCTCATGCCACCCTTTCCAGGTCGAGGTGTAACCTGGCAGTCCTTGCCTGTAATGTTGTATTCTTTACCCTTTATTGTAGTGCTTCCATTTTTGGAAACATGACTTTCTTTCCCAAATGGCCCGCCCACTGTTCTCCTCAAAGAGCAGAGATTTGTGCTGCATCTGAGTTCTCTTAACAGGGCACTGTTACTGCTGAGCATGTGTAGTGGATGCTCATGGGTTATCTTATCAGAGATTTTTCAACTGTCCACATCTCTCGCAAGATATAGCCGCACACAAACCAGAGTTTTAAAGTTGGTGCAAATAAAATGAGTGTTTAAGCAAATATTTTTTTTTCTTAGAAAAACGGCTATGCTAGGATTAGCTGTGATATAATGTTAAGCTGGCAATTTCCCCCAATGATGACCTTAAAAATATTGACCTTTTGGGCTATTTATAATCTGCATAAAAAGTATTGCATTCGTCTTCCCTGGGCTATAAATGAAGAAGCCAGTGCTAAAAGTACTTACGACACAAAATGTCTGTTTTGAGAAGATGGACTTGGGTAACTAAGAGCCGTTTCCCATCCTTACCTCACGGCGTGTGAAAATATGACTTAAGTACTTTTGGCACTCGAACCTTTATTTTATCAGGGAACTTCAGTACACAAATGATATATCCAATCGCTGAAACTGCAAAGGATCGTGTTTTATAATCTTTCCTTTCTTCCAACGTTGGTCCTGTATTTTATTTATTTATTTATTTATTTTGCTTGAAGGAAGCAAGGAGCTGATTGCCTCCTTTGTGAATGAGACTATTTGGATCCTCTTGATCATGGCTACTAGCCAAATTATTTCCAGTTCATGTCCATTAATGAGGAAGGTTTTTTGCTCTTTTGAGAATTAGGATCCATTTCCCTGGGCTCCCTCCTCTTGACCTCTGGAAAGGGGGTTAACTAATGAATGTAGTGAGTACTGATATATTTTTTCAGACTTACAAGTAAGATTGGAATTCATTGGCTGTTTGTTTGAGAAATATTCTCATTTTTGTGTTTAGAATTTTGTATTCGTTCAGTCACTGTTTTACATTCTGAAAATAAAGTTCTGATTTACTTTGTCGACATAATCCATCTGTGATCCTTGCTACCTGCTCTAACATGAGATTCAAGGCAATTTATGCATAAGATAAGCGACCTTGGGTCTGAGAAAGGCGCTATATAAATAAAACTTATTATTATAAGATAAGATATGTATAAACATTTTTCTAGCCTAAATTTGGTTTGGCCAGCAATATAATACGCAATTTTTAATAGCAATTTGTCTTCTTTGACAGCACTTAAGATGATCTAAATCACTTAAAGATACATCGATAAGCTCTTTGCAAAATGTTAAACCCCACTTTATACTCTGTACTCTCTCAATTCTGATGATTGTTTCTATGTTACAGTAATATAACTGTAAGAGCGAGTAGCACTAAAGCAGATTGAGTAACTGCCTGGTTTTACAGATTAGGGGGCTGGTCTGCTGGATTAACACTGGGTGTCTTCCAGCAGTCAGGACAGTGCCCTGATTTCAGGGCTCTCTTCCTGGTTTTGTTGAGAGATGATGATCTCTACTCTGCAGTTGGCTCCAAGGTGGGCCGTTCTAACCCCATTCCCCAAGCAAATCAAAGGTGACTGAAACATAGAATATACAAAGTCAATATTGTTTTTCCACCAGAAAATGGCACTCCATGTGTGTTTTTCCTTTATGTACGCGCTCCCCGTGTTTGTTTGGACTGTAGAGATATTTTTTGACAAATCAGGAGCAGGTTACATCATAGCGTTTACCTACTTTTACCTACTTTTTCACATAGGGCCAGGTAGGTTTGCATAGCTTTTTGCCCTCAATAAATGAAATTATAATTTTAAAACTGCGTTTTGTATTTACTCGGGTTATCTTTGTTTCATAGTAAAATTTGTTTGATGATTTGAAACATTTAAGTGTGACAAATATGCAAAAAAATAAGAAATCAGGGAGGGGGCAAATACTTTTTCACGGCACTGTACATGTATTTTGTGGTTGCGTGTATGTGTGTGTGTGTGTGTGTGTGTATATATTCCTGGGTGTTTGTGAGAGTGTAAACGCATGTATTTGTGTGTGTATTTGTGTGTTTATCCCTGGGTGTTGATGAGAGTGTATATACATGTATTTGTGTGTGTGTGTGTGTGTGTGTGTATTCCTGGGTGTTTGTGAGAGTGTATATGCATGTATTTGTGTGTGTGTGTGTGTGTGTGTATTCCTGGGTGTTTGTGAGAGTGTATATGCATGTATTTGTGTGTGTGTGTGTGTGTGTGTGTGTGTGTGTGAGGGGTGATCAGACCCCTCAGAATGGCTGGATTAAAAAAAGACGTAATTCGCTCTTGGAAGCTGCTCTGATTGGAGCATAATTATCCCTCTTAGTTCCTGTGAAATTGGCATTCCTGCTTTCACACGGGGACAGGACTGGAGCCTGTAAAGAGTTAATGGCCGCCTTTCACCTGGAGCACATCACTGATTATTACAGTCAGATTCACTGAGGACTGCAAATGACGTGAGAGAAACTAGGCAGAATGGAGAGGTCTTAAATACTGTTTTGGTCTCATAATTTCTCAAATTTACAATATTAGCTTGGGCGAAGTCGCAGTTTCCTTCAGAAGTAATATTTTCTCACCATAAATATCTGGAAAATTGTAGGTTAAAATTGCTCTCCTCCCAAACCAACTGACCTTATTTTGCAAGTAAGGTCAATCAAATTTTGAGTCTCAAAAAGAAAATAAAATGAAATTTCTCATCAAAATGGACCTATTTTGGCTTTGACTGTCATTTACTTTTTTTCATGGTTTCAGTGCCTGTTCCTCTGTCTACAAGGGGCTCTTTAACTCTTAGAGCACTGAATAAATTCAAAAATTACATTACATTACAAAATGATCTTGTGCTTTTGAAAATATATTGTGTGCCATATCACAAGTTGCCATATAAGTTTTCAACAGCTTTAAATTTGATGTTTTACATAATTGAGCAACACTATTTTTATTTAGCACTCTTAGGGTTAAAATCTTGAGGTTAAATTGCTCGCCTCTCGAAATAATCGACTGACCTTATCTAGCGAAGCAGGCTAATGAGATTTTACACCTCAGCAATAAAGCAAATGAAATCTAAATTTCTTATTGAAATTGACCTATTTTTGACTTTTGCGGCCTGATATTTGCTCATGGTTTTAGCTGTATTCCTCTGTCCACAAGAAAGGATACCAAACACTGAAGGCCTGAGTGAAAGATGTAGTTTCTAGGCTACAATAGGAGCCTGTTTCAGGATATTTTTTATTGCAGTTCAGCTATATTCTGAAGAAGTAAGTCCTATCAGCGGGGCTCACACCTCAGCCTCTCCGCTGATCTGTGCTCAGGCTCAGGTTTAATGCTGATTCTCCTGTAGCTGTGGCTCTAAATTGTCCTGAGTGAACGGTTTGCTTGGGGCTGATCGGGGACTGTGCCGCCGGGCGTTTTGTTGTTTTGACTTGAGAGCAGTGGAGGGGTGGGTGGGAGATGGTGGGGTTTGGGAGGGGGGGGATTATGAACTAACGATAACAAAAACATCTCTACAATTGGCTACAATTAATGATGTGGTGACTGTAGGGGATGGGGTTATGGGGGATTATTACATTATTACATCATGTGACTCTGGCAATACTTGACTTCCCACACTTTCTAGTTGCAGATACATGCCCACATGCGCGTGCGCGCGCACACACACACGTATATACAAAACGGTACACACAGATACATGTACTTGTGCTCTCATGCATGCGCACATACACACGCATACATACACACACTCAGTCAAACAAACGAGCGCTCATGAATACACCTACACAGCCACATGCATGTTAACCTAGGCTGCAGTGTTTGGAACACAAACCAATTGCGCGTGCACACACACACACACATACACACACACACACACACACATATTTGTATATATTGTGATACTAGTGAGGGCATTGTATTGACTTAGATTCATTCTGTACAGCCTTAACCATAGTGTGCCTAACCTTAACTGTAACCAAAACCTTAACTTTAACGGATTTACCGAAATCCTCTATGGAGACCTTGCAAAATGTCCTCACACTCCCAAATGTTCTCACGGTATCTGTGGTTTCTCCAGAGTTGGTTCTCACATGTATAGGTATACAAGCCCACGCACACACACAGACACACACACAAACGCGCACACATTGGTAGCTCACACTGTGAGAAAGTCAGAGTGTGCTTGGGGGGGGATATTCTCTCAGTATACCAGTGGAATGTGGCTATGGTGCCATATCTCTCCCCTCCGCTCTCAACTTCTCAAAGCTGAGGATTAAAACGCTCACCAATTAATCCTGTCCCACCTCTAAAACACACACGCACACGCACACACGCACACACTCCCCTCTTAACCCCTATATAGGTTCCCCTTCAGTGGACTTCACTCCCGAGCAGCTTACTGGCCTGCTGCAGCCGAGAGCAGGGAATCTACTGAGCGTGTGCGGCAGACTCCCGAGCCATTGGAGTAGGGTATTGTGACATCATCACTATTAGTTCCACTCTAATGCGGGGAGAGCAATGATGCTCACTGTTTAAAACTGTGGACAAACAAGATCGCATCCAGGCTTCCATTGTTTGGACAAAGTTACTCTGGGGAATCGTGGCAATTCCTTGACATTTTTTTCTTCTTAATATCTTGGACTAAGGATAAATAAGATGATTTCTGTGAGGTGAGTTATGTCTCCCTTAGTTTTTCTTTTCCTACTGGGATATTGGTATGTGACTTTGTGACGTACAGAGCTATATTTGGGTCTTTGTGTACTTTTGTGAACTGTGGATTCAGGAAAATTGTCTCGAAAACGTGGGATACGATGCTTGTTTGAGTGACCTCAACTTCCTTTTAATTTTATTTAGAAGATTCGCAACATTAATCGTCCATCTTGTTTCAGAAATTTTGCCGAACGCTCCACCTTAACAAATAAGCTAATAATCTTGATTTGATGATATGGAGTATGTCATTGAGGGGAAAAAACAAGATTGGCAGTTTGTTATTTGCTGTAATAATCACTGACCGGGAATTACTCTGTCATTGGTCATGATTTCTATTCTCCTTCAATGTGATGGTCAGGATTTTACATTATTCATAGTTAACAAAACTGCACAATTGCACACTCTCTCTCTCTCTCTCTCACACACACATATGCACACAAAGGTATCTACTTCATATCCACTTCGCTCATGAAGATATCAATTCCATTTTCCTTGTTATTTTATCAGTATCGAGCCAATATGACTACGCTTGACGTACTCCCAGGTGTTCATGTATGGCATTTCCTTATTTTAAAACAAAGGGCAGTCTTTGTTTTTTTTTTTTAATTAAAATTCAGCCAGTGGGAAGGTGCAAGTAACAAACACGCAATGTATAAAATGTCACGCTGCTTCATTAAACATTATAAATTTACATTTCCTGCTTTTTTTGGGCATCCTCATACACGTTTGGGGAGAAAGTGTTCCACTGTGGTATCAACAGACTCTGATGCTGGAGATAAATGAAGTGCCCACAGATGCTCACCCACTCACTGCACACAGAAGAGATGCAGCATCACTGCCGGGCAGCTGTGCCAGCTTTATCCGCTGCTAGCAGAAGGTTGTTTGGTTTTGGTGCAGAAGTGGACAATCCTGGTTCCAAAAGTTAAAATCTGTCCCAGTGTTTTGTTCCAACCACAATGGATTTGGTCATTAGAACAACCCTTAAGCTAGGAGGTTGAAGTGCTGTGGTGAAATCAGCTGGCTGAGCTCATGGTTGGAAGTAAAACATGGTAGAACTTTCGCGGTCTGGAGCCTGGAGTCTCCACTTCTGGCTCGGAGGATATCGCTCTCTGGGTTTGTGGGCGTCATGTTCTTCACACGGGGGCCTCCCAGGAGGAGACAATTACTTTATATTTCCACCCTAATTTGACTCTATTAGCCTAACTGGCAGCTTAAGCAGATCACCAGCTGTGTAATGGGCTGCATTTTGTGAGGGTTTGAGTAAAAACCGACAGGGTAGTAGGTTTTCTGGCGCAGGTTTGAGGACTGATGATGTAAAGCATGTCAGCTGACAGGGCTTCACCCAGCTACGCTTTTAGCCTCCTTTCCTGTGTTTGCTAATGTTTTGCCTACTGTGCCGTCCACAAATATTGGCCCTTTTGGTAAATATGAAGAGGATAAATGTGGTCGTGAATCTATGTCTGTATTGTTTATCCTTGTGATATTTTAATCAAAATTAAAAAATATATAATCTTTAATTTGATCATGGTAATTGAAAGGAGCGCATAATTATTATTCATGCTACAAACATTTTTTTCAAAAACATGTGCCGCACTTATTGGTTCCTTACAGTTAATGCTTTGTGCAGCCTCCATTTGCCAGGATAACAGCTCTGAGACTCACTGCATTTTGTGTAGTGAGGTTGGAGACATAGCAGGGGATATGAGACCATTCCTCCACTGAACCTCTCCAGATCCTTCAGATTCTCAGGTCCACATTTTTGAACTCCATTCTTCAGCTCAACTTATGGTTTATGGGTTTTCTGTGGGGTTTACGTCATCTGGGCAGGAAAACACTTGTGGACCAAGTGTTCCCCTCACCCTTGTAAATCTGCCTTCAAGGAATGGACACATTCTCCAGAGTCTGGTGCAATTGAGTTTATTCTAAGTCGCTCAAAGTGAAATACAAAACCTAGGCTAGTCTGCGCATATCACATAGCATTCATTCTTCATCAATCACCCGACACAGACTGACCACCTCTTGTCCGAACCCTCATATTTATTGGCCTTTTGGCACGTTCCTTTAGGTGGGATTAAACGTGACTTTTTCTACGTTATCCTACATTATTAATTCTGATTGGTACATTGTCATATAGCAACCCTCCACGAGTCCACCCTTAGTGACAAGTTTACCATTACATCATAGTGTAAATTCATTTTAGACCTACAGGGATGCTCAAAGACCACATATGAGCCTCCCAAACCTTGGGATCAATTGAAGGTCAGTGTGGATGCCCAAATTGGCTGGATTCCTGAATATTTCCAGAATAAACTGGAGTGAGCCTGCTCATATAATGAAGCTGCTTATTGGTTGACTACCAATATGGTCATTCCGGAAGATTAGCTCATCTAGCCAGCCTTGGTCGGCCTGCTAGGGGCTTTGTTATCTTGGTTTTTTTGCAGATTTATGAGTTTTGGTTTCTTCTCAGCTCCACATTCTTACAGCAGTTTTAAGGGGCCACAAGAACCTGGCTGAGTTCTCTCTGTTGAACTGTGATTGCAATAATACTCTGAATTTCGAACATTTTGGGATATTTTTCCCACCACAGTCAGATCTGAGAAAACCATAGCAAAACCTTGGTTTTGTGGTCAGTAAACCATTTTTGTTGATTTTATTGCTTGCTTTGGATCATTGTCTTGTTGGAACCATGGCCCATTTGAAGCTTTCTGGTGGAGGCAGTTAGGTTTTCGTTTCATGTCTGCAGATACCTGATGGAATCCATGATATTATGAATCCTAACAAGTTGTCCATCGGCTTCAGAAGTAAAATAGCTCATCGAAGACACACCTCCATACTGACCAGTGGGGATGAGGTTCTTTACAGAATGGCCATCTTTGTTTTCTTGCCAAACCAACGAGCTCAACGTTGGTTTCATCTGGCTGCAGAACCCAATCCCACAAGCAGTTCCAGTACAATTTGGCGCAGAGTTTGCACACGTTTGTTTTTTGACTGCAACTGAGGCTATTTTCTGGCAACCTTCCCAGTCATCTTGTAGCTTTGTAGATGACGTCTGATCATAGTTTTGGAGACTTTCTGAATCCTTTCTGACCTAATTAAAGTCTGCAGTTCTCCTAATGCGATTGTTGGCAAATAATTTACAGTTTGAACCATCTTCCTCGCACTGCAGGCATTAAAAATGAACGTATGGATTTCTCTAGGCAGATTTTTAACAGTGCTGCATGCCTTAAATCTAGTAATTTTTGCACTGATAGTCAAGATGGGTACTTTAAACTTTTTAGCCATTTTCTTATATCCTTTAAACTTTTTAGCCATTTTCTTATATCCTTTTCTGTTTGTGAAGCTGAACAACTTTCCGTCACACATCATTGCTGTATTATTTTGTCAGAACTAAAATTATTGATGACTTATGGAAATTGGCCTACGTGTCACCTTATGTTCACACCCCAGTGAAACAGCTGTGAGTGACCATTTGAGTGGTGAACTTTAAAAAAGTGAAATATGAATGAGAATAATCTTCAATATTTTGTTGAAAGATTTTCTAGGGGTACCAGTGATGGTGCTACACATTGTTTGGGGGAAAAAAATATTTGTTTTTGATGATTTCCTCCCCCCCACAGTCAATTTCTTTAATTCAAGGATACATTTTTGATAATGTTTTGAATAAAAGATTGGGAAGATTAACAACCACCAAATTTTCAGTCTTCATTGATAGTATTTACTGAGAGTGCCAATATTAGTATGGGGTGCTGTGCATGTGTTTAATCCTTGGACTTGGAGTGTCCATAGATTATTTGGGGGGCATAGGAAAAAAAATACTCGGGTACCCTCTTATTCTTGTGCTAATTAATGACTATGGGGCTCCTGACACAGTGGGTGCATCTCAAAGCGTGGGCTGCATCCTTCGAAGGCTGCATTTTTAGGGGTCGTCACTTACGTCCATCCACTAAACTGACATTTAGGTTAAGACACAAGGTTAAATTTAGGGCTAGGTTTAGGTTCAGAGGTTAGAGTTATGGTTAAAATTAGGGAAACCAGTGACGACTCGCTTAAAACAAAATTGTTTAAGGGAGATGACATGACATTACGTTAGTTTGGTGGATGGAATTAAGTGATGACCCCTAAAAATGCAGCCTTCAAAGGATGCAGCCTACGCTTTTAGATGCACCCAGAGCCTGATCTGTGTGGTGGAAGGCCGGCGCTGCCCTGTAAATGTGCGGTAGTTGTATTCTTGCCAGCCCACTGCGAATTAGGCAGAGATTGGCCACTAAAGCCATCTTATTCGGGCTGCATGTGATCCAAGAACAAAAACTGCCGCCGGTCTCACCGTGCTCATTTTCTCGTTTGTTTTTAAATGTTCAGTATTGAACGCTTTCCAAATACTTGGAACACTTGTGGATTAACATTCCGAATTATTGTTTATAATCTTCCCCGCCACCCTGTCGCGGTCTGCCCCGCTTCTACTGATCACTCGTCGGAGGATTTTTTAAATTTGATTTTTAACAAGAAAATCCTTGATTGCTGTACTTTTAACTCATGTGCGCATGCACGATGCGCAGGCGATTGGTGCCGCCGGTACTGAGAAGGCGCGCTATTACTATGCTCTGAACGTAGCCAGTGTATTCTCAGCGAGGAGTGCTTGAGCGCAGTCTGGTCGTATGAAAGCCGCGACCGCTGCTCGTGCCGAACAGCTGTCTGCATTTCTGAGTTCAGTCGACTGGCGTGCAGTTAAGGGCAATGTTGATGGTGGGGCTGCAGCTCGTTGAAGTGGAGGTGAAGTTTCAAGTATTTAAGAGCTGCAATGCCCAATTGGCATTGCAGCTGAATTCTGTTTTTATCCCTGCTGTGTGGTGCTGCTGCTCCCCTGTTTTTGGTTTTTAAAGTATATTTATTAACCCTATATTAACCACCGTAGCATATCTGCTACATAAAGTGAAAGGGTTAACAGCCTGGACACCCTGCTGGTTTTGTTTCTTATTGCCAAATAAACATTTGAGAATAACTTGAATGGTCTGTCACTTTTCCATTCGCATTATTACCCAATGTAGCAGATCTGCTACATTTTGGAAAGGTGGGCCAAATATTGGCCCATAATCAACATATTTGCCTAGGGAAATGATTTTTACACAGTTGGAAAGGTACTTGGTTAACAGAGGGTTAAATCATTGCTTTTTTTATATCAGCCTGTGCGAGTGGGTCCCTTCTTCTCCTTTTGGGTGCATGGTCCCAGTGCCCGCCGGATTGCTGGTGGTATCCGGCGGGACCAAACCATGACAAGAAGGGGTTTGGCGATCATAGTTGATATTAGGTTAAGGTCAGAGTTCAGGATAACAGAAAGGAAGAGGCTTGTTTTTTATGATAATGATTGTGTGTTCCGGCTTGTTTCAAGGAAATGATTTAGATTTGAAATTTGGGTAGGTTTCCTTTTCTTGACGGAAAATATGAAAACTGGTGGGGTGGCTTTATAATTCTATTAAAACATGAAACATGCTTAAGACTGTAAGTAGGCAAACTGCTACTAGCAGTAATCTGCTGTTAAGTAACAGGATTATGGATTGGAAGGCAAGTTGAAATGTACCCTGTCCAGACGTGGTGTGAGTTTTCACAAGGAGATATTAAACATTTCTAGATTCTATGTCTGACGTTCTTTATTACATCATACCCTTATATTCTGAAAGCATTTGACAGTATAACCACTGTAAATTGAGAGTTTTGACACTGTAAAAAGTGAAGCTGATGAAGTCTCTGAAACTTTGGTATTGTAAACATCTGTTATATGATCTTCTCAAGACATTTGCCTTTGGCCATTCCTTGTTGATCCAGGGCATTTAAGCACAAGACAAATGTCGGCCAAACTGTAGGTGGCTGGGCGTGTTTTGCCGAAATGTAATAAAATGATCCTTGACCAAGACTGCAAGTATATTATTGTTATTGGAAAAGCCTGTAGAGTATTGCTGCAGTATTTACAGGTGTCGGGAGATGATAGCAGAGATCTTTCAAGGCCCACTTCTGCTGACGTAAAGGTTATGTCTTCCATATGTCGCAGAATTACCAAATAATCTTGAGCAGAGTCATTCACAGTGAATGGAAGGTTGGCTAATTGTTGCACCCATTCTTTTTTTTCTGTGAATGTTATGGCTAATGCTGGTGCACAGTGCATCTCTGATCAAAAATATCTCTGCTCTGGCTGTGAATCTGTCATTGGTAACAGGGTGTGCTTCAGTCCCCATCTTTTTAAATAAGCCCTCTCACAATATGGTAATAGATTAGGGAAATAAAAACAGCCTGCAAGGTCTGTGATTGGCTGTGATCAGTAGCCATGACCTTTGACCCTGGTATAAGACATGGGGTCTCAGGGTCAGATCAGCAGGGGTGCTGGTGACTGCGGACCTTGTGGTGGACAAGCTTAGCTCATGGTAAGGCTTTGAGAGGTTATACTGTGGGTCACCGAAGACAGGTGTTGAAATGGCTTTGCTAGGATTTATTGTAGCCCCCGGACGAAGTCGGGCAGCTACTATGGATTCACGCGTGTTGTATCCGCCGCCGCCGCATCCCTGTCCTTAGACACTTCCTCGTGGACGTTCTACAGGCTGTAATTTTTGAACGATTACTTTCATATTTGGTATGGACATGTGTTATACTTCACTTATGACACCTATCGATTTTGGTTACCATGGCAATAGTATTGGCTGAATAATATGCAAATTAGAGGCAAAACATGGAGATTTCCTTGTGGAAGCACTACAGGCTGAAATTTTTGATTTTGGTTGCCATGGCAACAGTATTTGCCGGATAATGCGCAAATTTATGCTGAAACGTACACACTTCTTTGTGGACGCTGTACAGGCTGTAATTTTTGACCACTTACTTTCATATTTGGTATGGACATGTGTTAAACTTCACTTATAAAAACTGTCGATTTTGTTTGACATGGCGACAGTATTGGCCGAATAATGTGCAAAAAAGGGAAAAGCGGTCTTTCGGGGGCTACACGCATGCGGTCGCAGCCGACCGGACTGTCTAGTTTAATTAAATGGACCCATTATTTTCGACTCATTAACACTTTTTGTCTGGTATGTTTTTCATTTTCATTTGTATATTTTATCAATCTCACGGTCAGTATTTTTTTGTCAGGGTTACTGCAAATGCCAAGGTGCACTGTGGGCCTTTGTTGATCATATATGGAGATCTAAGTTTGATGGTAGGTATGACGTTACTTGATAATATCAGCAGTAGTTACCAATGACATTTTTCCTGCGTGGTTAAATCTGGAAACAAACAAAAACTCCCTGAAGTTTATCAATCTCCCCCAGACTCTGTTATGGTGACATCAGACTGCTCTAACTGCCTTGTGATCAGTGGGTTTGGTGACATAACATCCTTTCTGTAGTTTAAGGCTTGCGACAGGAGGTAGGAAATGTTTAGTCCGTGATACAGATTCCTGTTTTAGATGTTGTGGTTTCTTGAAAGTGTGAAGGTTAGCCAAGTGACCCTGTGACTCTAGAGCTGTGCATCATTTCGATGGAAACTTGTCACACATAAGCGCGCGCGTACACACACACACACACACACACACACACGCACACACAGGCTTGCGCACATGTGCACTGGCCTTAAAATGCACATGCATTCACGTAAACACACAAACCTTGGTAACCTCATGTACACACAGAAAACCTGGATGGGGACATGGTTACACCGTCATGTGCGCACACACATGCAGGCAAGACACGCACGCAAACTTTGGCAAGCGCACACACACACGAAAACCTAGTGAGCTCAAACACACAAACATTCACAGATGCACTCCATATATCAGTGGCATCTCACATGGCCAGTGTCTCAAACACTTCATGGTTTGTAGTCTGCTGTATAGTCAGCCTGTATGTATTTTCAGCAACTGACATACTGAAAGAGAACTTGGCTAATTAGTCTGCATTACTTATTAACCCAAAGGCTGCATGCCTGCTGGCCTTCCGTCTATAATTTGAATATGTAGTAAACCTGGAGTCTGTAGAAATCTCAGCTCAGGGTATATAATTTACGAAATGTCTGTTTTTACTTATTTTGCACAATAGAATGTATGGGGGAAAGTTATTCCAGCAGGTATCCATTACTCTGTGGAAAAAAAATCAGCTGCGAAGCCTGTAATCAGGATGTGATGAGTGACGTATTCTGCATTAGAAAAGATGTTTGTCTTCCCAAGCATGCTCACCGCGTTCTGTTTTCCTGTTCTGAGAACAGTATGTAATGAGCCGTCTGATTGGCCGGGCTGGTGTTCTGGAACGCTTGCGTATTCTTTGTTCTTTGCGGAATTCTCTGAATACAGTAGAGTTTGTGGCCGCTGGCATTATTGAGCCATGCAGTTTTAAGTTACTGTATACAGTACATAGGTTGTTGATTTAACAGTCAGTACCAATTACTTTGCGGAAAATATTATGTCTGGAATTTTCTCCGCGTTTGTTGTTTTGTTCAGTGTGCGTTCAGAGTAAATGACTGTGAATTGACTTTGAAGTCTTTGGCTGTCTTTTTACTGTTATTCTTTCATTGTCTCAATGGAACAAATATAGTGGAAAGAGGTTTTGCTTGCATTTGGTGTGCTTTGTTTGAGGAATTGCTGAGTGAATGGGACCACGCACCCGCCCACCCTCTGCATAACCCCTGTCCGGTTTCTGTGGTTTTTTTTTTTTTTTTTTTGTTTGTTGATCCCTGAGTTTGTACCCAATAGTGATGTAGCCAGTGTTTGTATCATACCGGACACGACTGCAATTACCGATGCCTTGTTGAAAAGTGAAAGCAGCAAAAAGAAAAAAAAAGACTTGTAAACAATCTGTGCTGCCATGCTAGAAAAATCAAAGGGCACTTTAGAGACCAGTGTGGTTTTGGGGTAACAAAGTCTGATAGTTTTTTAGGCACCGTGCTGCTTAAGCGTACAGTTGCTGCTCAGCACCTGCTCTTTCTCTCCTGCGCTTTACCCGCTTCAGTTGAAGTGTCACTGGTGTCAGGTGCTGTGGAGAAAGGGTCTGGTCTCCTGCAGACTTTGCTGGGGAAGACTCACCTTCAATGTTGTCCCAGGGCTAGTAATGTCTCTCATCGGAGATTTCCTCCGAACTTAACTTCAGTCTGGCTGAGGACTCAGGATTCGCCTGCTTCAGCTGCATCTGTCTAAGCTGTGGACATTACTGCTTTGTGGAATGAAATTCAGACGATAACCTGTTCTGTTGGATTCTCATGATGTTTCCTCCGGTGCCAGCTTACTACACCCACAATTTTCAGGCAGTCAGACATGAAGAAAAAACACCTTTTGCTATTGAGAAAAGTATCTAAATCTTGTGCTGATGGTATTCAAGCAAATTTATTGGGCAACTAGAAAGCACTCAGAGAGCGCAGCACCTCCGCCACGCCAAGGCAACTCTGTGCATTAGTTATTTTCGTTGGCTGTTGTAGGGTATTGTTGCATTCCACCGCCAGGTGGCAGCAAAACCCAAAAGCATGCCGATTGGAAATCCGGCCCATTGGAAAGACTTGGATTTGTACTTTAGCCTATATCTCAGCTGTCCTTTGGCATAGATATGCCAAAATCTAGTCACGTGTTCCTCTTGTGCTACTCTAACATCTTGCAAAGCTTGGTTAAAATATTTGTGACCGTTTTTGAGATATCCTGCTGACAAACAGACAAACGCACGTCGGCGAAAACATACACCTCCTTGGTGGAGGTGAAATATAGGGGAAAATTTTCCAGCAATGGGCAGTTAGTGTGGTTGACTGGGCAAAGAGAGCAATGTGCAATATTTACCGATGAATTTTGCTGTTGGAAATGAATGAACTGGCAGAGACTGCTGCCATTGCTGTCATCTTAGTCCCTCTTTTATTGGTAATTATGTTATTAATTAAATACATTTTTTTCTCTTCTCAAATTTATTTTGGTAGGTGTTTTAACAATGAAGAATAACCTCTTTTACTCACTTTTCTACTTGCATGGTACAGCTGGTCCGTGTAATTGAATAAAAACACGACTATTTCTGATTTTTTCAATGCCCTTGTCATATATGGATGGGCGCACGTAGTCTTACCCTTGTCAGTCCGTACGTATACATCTGTAAGCGAATCATCATGTTGAAAGGGGGTATCGTTCATCCACTTCTTCTCAAAAACTGGTGAACAGAATTCATTGAACTTATACATGTGCTTTGCAGCGACACTTAAAGTGTGCTGCTCATACCTTGTTTCTGAATTGCAAAAATTTTGTTTATTTTTTCAGGTGTTTGAATTTAGGTAAATTTTTTTAAGTTTCCCTCTCCCTTTGCTATGACAGGGCGTGTAGTCTATTTCTGAAAAACTGCCAAACAGAATTAATTGAACTCATTCATGTGCTTTGTGGGGACTGATAAGCTGTGCATCTCATGCCTTTTTTTTCTGATTTTTTAAAAATTTTGACTATTTTGTCTGGTGTTTGAACTTTGGTAAATTTTGTTGCATTTCCCTGATGTGGTGGCAACTATGTTTTTTCAAGTTTTTTCTTGGTAATATTTATAACTGTTTTAGTTATTATTGCAGTTCATATTAGATTAATAGATTAAATGTCCAGATTTTGTGAATCAACCAATTTGCCATCGTCATTTGAAGGCTCGGTGGTGGAAGAAGGCAGGTCATCTGACCTATTTTCTTGTCTCTGATTGGCTGAAGTTGAACCGTTACCTGCTAAATGTGCTGTCTGATCTAGTTCAACTAGATTTTCAACTGGCAGATTGTCTACAGTGGGAGCATATTGCCAACAAAAATTGCCAGCAAATTTTGCCCTAAATTTTCCCCCGAAAAATTGCCTGTGTATCTTAAGCTTTAGGTCAATAAAAATGGCAAAAATGCTTTGTCATGATAACTGCTCAGCAGATTAATGGAAATTTGGCAGTCTGTCATATTGTCCTGAATCTTTGCTGTCTACACTACTGAGGATGTTGATGCATTGCATTTCTGAGTTGACACGGTCTGGTTGGATTTTTACATCCTTTCTGGAAAATGTGAATAATTGCTTAGCCTGTTTGTTTTGCTAGTTTTTTTTTTCAGCTCCAAAATTGGGCTGGCTATCCTTTGAAACGGTAGATTCTTTATGACTTCTTTCTGTTCTTGTCTTACCTTGTGCCATATTAGGATTATACTGCTTATAGTTATCTTAATCATGAAGAGAAATATGAGTAAATTGTTCAAAAACTTTTGACCAGAAGTGTTTCTTCTATCTCTCTGATTCTGTGTCAGCGTTCTAGAACTTCGATGCATTCTTTACCCAGTAGTTATTGTGACATCAGCATTGTTATGTACAGTTAAGAACATCCTAAACTCATATTTATGACCTCACTCCTTAACCATTTGTAGAGTTTATGCCTTGTTAATTTTCAACATTCTTCAGTCAGTGGACACAAACTTCACTGCTTTTTAATCTGTATGTCGTGATTGTGACGGCATTAGAATGTTCCATGAGAACATACTGATCACACGCTTGTGACCTCACAATTCATGGACCATAACTGCAGCACTGCATTTTCTCGCATTGAATTTCCTGTACAGTCATATGATGCAGAATCCAGGGGTTTTGCAGGTGGTGTAGAGAAGGACTTAAGCACCTGCGGCAGCCATGTTTAGTTCCTGCACCAGCGGAAGGGATGTCAGCGTCTGGCTCTGAGGGCTGTGTTTCTGAGCTCTGTGTGTCATGTGTGTGTGTTTGATGGTTTATTTGTGATGGGTTTTTCTGGGAAAGGCGTGCTTTGTGTTTCTGTTCATTATGTGGTCTGGTGTGTTTGTGTTTGTGTATGTGTGCATGTGTGTGGGACAGGAGGCTGATTTGATGAGTGTGGCTTTGTCCTGTGTCTGTTTGATCTTGGACCGTGGGGGCAGTAATGAGCGTCAGAGGAACAGGAGTTATTTTCCTATGACTCATCAATCAGCAAAGCTGGTGTGGGCTGCAAACCTACCAGCACATAGACACAATGACACCCTCATGTACTAGCACCGAAACACACAAACACACGCACACGCACATATGCACAGTCACACATGCACACTCTCAGTCACTCTCTTCCCTGAAGGGCGCCCACTTGCGCAAAGTTTCCCAAATTCCGACAATCGGCTCCTAATTTCAGTAATTACTGAGCTATGCTGGCTGTGTGTATTTATGTAATTACGTAATTAGACGCTGTCTCCACGCGCCATACACTACACGCCTGTCTGTTGGCTGGGTCCTGACCCTGGGCTCTGGGCTGTACGCACGACGGTCCCTCTTAATGCCGACAGAGACTGAGGAATCCTGGCACATAACACTCCAGCTGTCTGCCAATCTGTCCCTCTCCCGTGCAGTAATAGCTTTTCGCCACTAGAGGCCGCAGTTGAGCTGATGATTTTGAGGTTGTCACTGGCAGCTGTTGGTGTGAAGCAGCATCCATCGCGCTGTTTGGACCGTGTATACGACACTGGGCTAAAATCGCCCCATCGCACTGTCTCACTTGGGTTGCAAGGGCTTCACTTTGCATTTCCAAACCACGGTCATTCTCGTCTTATGTCCAGTTAACATCTCGTGAGTGCTTAAGTTTGCTTGTGCATGTCCCACTGAGTGTGTGTGTGTGCTGCCTGTGTAAATTTGGTAAATGGTAAATGGTCTGCATTTATATAGCGCTTCCTAGTTACATGACAGCACTCCAGAGCGCTTTACAATTATGCCTCTCATTCACCCTGATGGCGGAGGCTGCCATGCAAGGCGCCAACAAGGCGTTTTGCTCAAGGACACGTCGACACGTTCTCTAGAGGAGCTGGGGATCGAACCAGGAACTTTCTGATTCCTAAACCACCCGCTCTACCTCCTGAGCCATGCTGCCCCAACAGTTTTTAAAAAAAATAGTTTTCTTTGGTCTCCTTGTCTTTCTCCTCGATAGTTTAGCTTGAGTTGAGTATTTGCTTCTGACACAGCTGGTTTTTTTTGGCTTCATCTTAATTTGACCTTTTAAAGAATGACTTTTTGGAACGCCTTGACCATGTTCTAGAGCCCCATTGTTTTCAATGACCACTTGTGGTAGAATGTTGAATCACGCAAGAGTTGATGGCAACTGCTCTCGCTGTCTCGTCCCTCAGTACCTTTTGCCGGTTGTGTTCGGTTTCGTTTCAGTTCAACCAAACAGGCCAAAGACGCACATGATGCTTTTCCAGGAATGTGTGCAGAATTCACCGGCTTTTTTGTAGCTAATGCTATAGCTGGTGATCATGTGCATCATTATTTTGAGCCATTGTTCATTCAGACTTATGTGTGTGCATGTGTGTGTGTATGTGTTTAGCAGAGTGTGTGTGTGCGTGTGTGTGTGTGAGGGAGAGAGAGAGAGAGGGAGAGAGCAGCTCCGTTGAGTCACCTCCCTGGTCACATGCTCGTCGGAGGGCCGGCAGAGGAAACATAATCTGCTGCAGGAAGCTGAACTTATCAGAGTCTGCTCTGCAGCCCAGCACAGACACAGGAGTACAGCGCTGCTATAACCGCACCTCTCTCTCTCTCTCATGCTCCCTCTCTCCCTCTCTATCCTGCCTCCTCTCCCTCTCCTCTGTGCGCACTCACTCTCTCATTCTCTCCCTCTCTCCCTGTGCATCCTGTCCTCTCCGCTCACAGTGGCTTTTGGCTTTGCACTACGATGAGCGCCGCGGGCCCTCGGCAGTAAGCACACCAAGGTAAGCCCTTCTATCTCTCCCTCTTTCTCTCCCTCTTGTCTTCATTTCTTCATTTCTCTTCCTCTCTCTTCCTCTCACTCTCCCCATCTCTCTCTCTCTCTCTCTCTCCTCTCTCTCTCTCTCTCTCTCAAGGTTTCACTCTGTCCTTCACTTGCTGCTCTTCATTCCAGCAGTCTGGTCACTGTTTTTCCCTCAAATATCCTTCCTTTTCCCAGAAGTCTGAGCGCGGTTTTGTGGATGAGTCCTGCCTCTCTCATGAAGACTGTTGGCAGAACTCGGTTGATTTATTGAGTGTGTTATTTCTGTATAGAGCAGGCAGGGATTCTGGATTTCAGGCCTCCTGGTTGCTGCTACTCTGGGAAGAGATGCAGTCAGTGTTTGTTAGGAAATGAGTGAGCAAAACTATTTTTTAACTGTTTCCCATGAGATAAAACACAGAATCATCTTCCTTTTTGTAGCACTCGCATGGCTTCCAGCTCTGCTGTAAGCACACGTTCACTTTCACCCAAATCTGCGTGTTTTATTGCCGTGACTCACACACACACACACACACACACACACACACACACACACACAAGCGGTTTATGAAAAACGAAATTGCTCTTGTTCGGCTTTAATAATGTGGCCTTTGTGTGGGGTTTTAATGGAAAGTTTGGATGCCTCTCTCCTCTCTCCTCTCTCTCTGTCCTCTCCCTCTCTCTCAGTCTCTCTCTCCCTCTCTCTCTTCTTCTCTCTCTCTCCCTCTCTCTTTCTTCCTCTCTCTGTCTCTCTCTCCCTCTCTCTCTCTCTCCTTCTCTCTCCCTCTCTCTTTCTTCCTCTCTCAGTCTCTCTCTCCACTCCCTCCCTCTCTCTCTTCCTCTCTCTCTCTCTCTCCCTCTCTCCCTCTCTCTCTCTCTCTGTCCAGAAGGGATTTAAAAGGCCTCGATGTATGGAAGGCTTGCATTGTGCAGCAAAGTTGGCTGTTTCTTTTTGTAACGTAGGCTTGACTACAGTTCTTGCTATTTTTTTGAACCCTCTTAAGAAAATGGCTCTTGACGGAATTTCAGTTTGGCCTCCAGCGGAGTTCATTCAAACGACTCTGGACAGAATGACTTGCATTTCATGCCCTGTGCAGTTTGCATAATATAGGTCATTTGAGTGGAGGGTCTTGCTTGAATGCAGAAGTGTGAAGCAGAATAATGGTGTTTTCCCCCCCAAGGAATTCTGGGTAAACTGTTCCCCTGAAACTCCCAGATTCTTCTCTGTAGAATACTGTTTAAAGTCGTTTTTTTCTCTCTGGAGTGCAACATGACATTATATGACTAAAATATTGACACTGACTTTTTCCCATAGTATGTTATTTCATTTATAATGCCTTTCAAAGTCTAAAGATAATAATCTTTTGACATTTATTAAATTTTCTTGAAGTTTAATAAAATGACTCCCCCATCAGGCAGTTAGAAAGTGCAGACTGTGACATGACAAATACATCTGGGACTGACTGGCTGAATTATAGCTTATCTTGAACTGTGAAGAACATTATCTGGAGTTTTTTTTTTTTTTTTTGCCAAATTCTTCAAAAGGGTGAGAGGAGATGATTATATAATGGAGGTCAATTCCATGCAAAATGATACCTCAGGGGCAATCTTTTTGTCATATATTTTGAATTATTTTTGTTTTGCAATAATTTACTACTATTAGTACCATAGACAGTATAAAACGATGGATGAAGCAACCGTCACGTCACCCATTGGTTTCAGCATACCATTTAGGAAGCCTCGATTTTGGCAATTTGAATTGCGCCATTTTGTCATTTTGAAATCGGTTGTGATTACAATCGGAAGAGAGCATGAATTGAAAATCCAGGGAGGAGCGAGGGGTGGATCTACGGGTGGATCTGACCGTATCAGATAAGGGCCAGAGGATAGCCACGCCCCTAAAGGATATGCTGGCTTTATCCTTTATTCTATTCTATTTGGGACCATAATTTACAAAAATGAACATCATGATATATCAAAGGAGACTCGAAACTTGCGATAGATACAATAAAGTAATGTGGAAAGTCATTATTTAAATAATAAATCAGGTGGAAAAGTAGGGTCATTTTCTCATAGACATTTCTATAGGATTGAACTTCTTTCTGCACTGAAAACGTGTTTTTCGTCAATGAAACATGCTTGCACTCCTTCCTCAGAATTATATGCCACAGAAAAGTCAACAAAGCTCAGTTTTCTCATTTAGTCCTTGACTCTTTACGTCAGTTACCGAAGAATGTTACGTCAGTTACTCCACTTTTTGACTCAGAAAATATAATTCAGCGCACATAAACGCTTTCTTCATTCTGATTGCTGGAGAAGTGACTGTCAACCTTCTTTTGACAGAGAGACTAAGCTAATAGAAGGAAAGAATTCAGAGAAATCTTCTATTTAAAAAAGCGTGTAAAAATTGAGGTATTTTTTTCATGTTACGTCATTTACCCTGTAAAATGGCGAACTGTGGGATAGTGCAATACGCAAAATAAAATCTATTACATGGGTTCTCAAGCACCAACAAATGTTTGAATCCCTGTGATTTTTTGTCGTGATCCACCATGTAAAGAGTAAATGAAGGTAAATTTGCTGTAAATGTTACGTCAGTTACCGTGGAATTGACCTGGATTAACACTTAGAGCGCTAATAGTGTTGCTCATTGATGTAAGATATAATTCTAAGCTGTTGAAAACCTATTATATGGCAACTTGTTTAAAAGAACTCCCGCAGGGGAGCTCTTTTAAACAAGTCGCCACATGATAGGTTTTCAACAGCACAAGACAATTTAATTCATAATTTTTTGAAAATTTATTTCAGCATGGTAAGGGTTAAATATTTGGCATTAGGCTTCAATGCTATTAACAGAATATATTTTGAAATGCTGAGGTGTCTTCGCGGTTGTTGTCGGGTGTATTGGGTTTGGTTTGTGGTCACTGGGAGCTCATGGAGGTCGTGAAGCTTTACCACCAATCGCTCTTACCAATTCTCGAGATTGAGGGCTTCCGAAATGGAAGGCTTTTCAACCCGAGCGAGTGAATTGGGTTTCATGAGCCAGTGCTAGCCGCTAGCCGTCGTGCTATTTAACAGCTGGGAAGAGCCTGTAAATGAATGGACTGTTTATGCGGTTCTCATAGTGTAAAAATGGCTTTAGACTTTGCACATACGGTACGATGTCATGACTGAGTTGCAGCTCAGAGGGCTCTGTGATGTCACAGTGCTTGTGGAACTCTGGGCCCAGGAGGTGGAGCGCGTTATTATGGAACCCACCTACGTTCTTGCAAAGACACGCCCCTCCGGAGCATTCAAGCGTTAGGATTGGCCAGTCATCCAATTGCCAGGATTAGCCAGCCATTCAGCTCTACGATTGTAATCCCAGCGCTTGAACAGCAGGCCAGTCCTAGTGATTCAATGCTCTGGAGAGGCGTGTCTTAGTGAGAACAAAGGTGGGTTCCAGGCTCTGGTAGGTTCCACAATAACGCAGTGGGGCCTCACTGAGGGGGCGGGCCGTTACTTTGAGAACCTTCCTAGGGGCGGGGCTTGGCTTGGAGGACAGTGAGGTAGAGCAGTGCAGGGGCGGAGCTACAAAAACAGCTGTTTTGGAAGGGAGGCTGGATCAGGGCACTGATGAAGGAGACACTGACCCACAGGGGTCAACGATGCGGTCATTGGAGACCGTGTTTCCTGCTCCGATGCTGAGTCACTGCTGCTAAAATTTCCAGAAACATTTCTTGGGGACTTCCAATAAGCCTCATTTTTAACTCAATATATGTTTTTTGAAGGGTGCCGAGGAGGTGGGGCTCGAAGTTCCCATGGCGATGTAAGACCCAAGGACAGACACCCTGTCTGTGTGTCAATGTAAAACAATTTCATTTGAAAATGATTTTACTCTATCAGAGTTAAGAGTTTAAACACTGTGGAGGAGAGGCCAAGACCTTGATAATGATGAACAATTAATGCTGGCTGGAGTTGTGTTGATCAGTATAACTGATATCTGGGCAAGTTGCCGAGAGTTGGATTCAGAGTGACACTTCTAGCCTGAGGCATCAGATAATGCATATATGGTGAACAGGTTACGCTGGTGCTCAACAGCCGTGTTCCTGGAGATATACCACCCCGTAGGTCGTCATTTCAATGCTAGTTTGGCGAGGCTGATTCAGATGATCAGCAGTTACATCATATCTCTGCTGCAGGAGGTGCTTTTTGCAAAGTTTGGTGTGAAAACATCTAGGATTGTGGAGCTCCAGGAACAGGAGTAGTTTCCCCCCCCATACAAGAAAGAATACATACAGTAAGGACAGGGTATGGCTTATCAGCTGGAACAGACTCACCTTTTACCCAGAGACCACAGAATATCCCCCATCTGGAGCTGAACAGCTATTTTCACAGCTTCTGAGTTGACGGTTTAAACACCTGCCCATTCAAGCAGATGCACTGTTCCTTGGTCAAGTCCTCAAACATCCACTCCATGTATTTAACCCTTAAAACACTAAATGCAGCTATTGTTGCTCAATGATGTAAGATATCAAAATCAAAGCTGTTGAAAACCTATCACATGGCGACTCGTTTAAAAGAGCTGCCGTAGGGGAGGCTCTTTTAAACAAGTCGCCACATGATAGGTTCTCAACAGCACATGATAATTCAATTTATATTTTTTTAAATTTATTTCAGCACTCTAAGGGTTAAGGTTTCCATTCAGTCAACTGTAAGCAGGATTTACTCAATGTGTGCAAACACGCCAGGCGAGTTTGTGGGGGGCGACTGACATGCCTGGCGTTTTGGGCTCCTGAACAGCCACGCTCAGTGTTGCAGGCAAATAATTCCTGATATATTGTCATTGCGGTTTCATCCGCATCTATTTTTTGGCTAGGTTGGGGTATTTTCATTGGCGTCTGTCTGTAATTTTACTCACAGTAAAATATAGGCTGCATGGATTTGGTAGAGTTGACTTCTATACCTTCTCAAAATATACTCCTTTAGTCGCAAGGGTCCTCCTTTTGTGAGCTGCTCAGATGAACTCAGATGAAGGGAGAGGATTTTGTTGGAATATTCCGCATGTTCTGTGCTGAGTCACCCGGGCCGGTGTCACATTGAGAGCATAAGCTGATTTTGGGTGGGGGGGAGAGGAGGAATGACTCGGCATTTTTATCATCCTGCCTCAGACCTTTGTCACGGGTGATTCTCATCTTTCTCACCTCCGTCACACAGGGCACCTTATTCCCTCTATCGCTGACTGAAAACTGCTCAAAGTCGGCACTGCTGTCCTCATGAACTGCAGAAACGGTCGGTCAGTAGAGGTTCTGAGGAGGAATGGGTTTCAGCCAGACTATATCTGGGTAAAAACGTCAGTTGCAGTGCTTAACACTTTATAAAGGACCAAAATCTCTGCATTTTTCACTCAGCGTGGGTGTAAATTCCTACAGAATTAAAGCTTGCAGTGTATTGCGTCATATTCGCTATTTTAAAATCCAATGTTACCATTGCTCAGAAAGAAATAGGTACTCGATGAGTAAATGTGTCCTCTGCGGATTGGTTGTTCACTGCAGGCTAAGAGGTTTTACTTACGGACTTATGGACTTACTACTTACTACTCGATAGCTTATTGTCTACTCGCGCACGCGCAGTGGACACAAAAACTTTGTCAGCATCCAAATACTTCTGCACTGCACCTGCTGTGTATCGGAGTCATCGGCTGCTTTATCATCAGGGTCCAGTGCTGCACTTCCTTTTCTGTAGCGCTTTTATTGAAGAACATGCATAGCTGAGGCCTCCATTATTAACCAAAATCTTATGCTGGTGCACAGTGAACCTAGTCCTTTTTGTGTCTCAATTGCACTACTCTTTATCACCTCCTATAGCTGAAGCCCCTTAGGGCCAAAAAACTTGCTTGGTGCCTTCAGCAAGTCTCTTTTATCAGCTGAGCTTGACACCAGTGCAGTCAGTGCTCACAGTAGTGTTCAGTGTTAAATCAGCTCTGACAGAGTCCCTTTTAGGACCCCTATGGCTCCTGTAAAGGTTGATTTTATGCGGAAAACTTACTGTGCTGTTTCAGACTTTGGTCATTAAAATGTCACCAGCTCTCATTACAGTGTTTTTGAAAAATTGGCTGCCTGGTTTGGTACTAATCTGCCTTTAATGAAACCAGCCAGCCTGTAGTGCAGGTGCCTTCATTATTTCCGTGTATCTGGAGCTTGTTTGCGTTTGTGTTCACGCGAATGCTCTGCTGCATGCGAAACCAACAAACGAGCTAGCCACTCAGGAAGAATGATCTGACGAGTGTTTTTTGTCAACAAGGTGACTCCTTAGCTAGTAATATTAATAACTAGAGGCAATCCTAGAGTGCAGACCTCCGCCAAGGCAGCACAGTCCAAATCTTGCTGAGTGGGAGCAAAGTTCAGTTATCGCATGTCATAGGATTTCAAGATGGCTGCAGTGGCGGCCATATTGTTTGATTGATCGTGGTGAAAATCAATAGGGTCCATCCCTGATGTAATGGCGACCCACCCACGAAATTTCAGAGATATCCGTTCATTGCTTTTTGAGTTATCTTGTTCACAAACAGACAAACAGACAAATGGCACCAATCACATAACCTCCTGCCAACTTCGTTTGGCGGGGGTAATAATAATGATAATAGTGGTAGTAGTTGTTAGTATTGTTAAAGCAGGCACGGTGGCCTCACAGCAAGAAAGCCGTGGGTTCGAATCCAGCCTGGGGCCTTTTCCTGTGTGGAGTTTGCATGTCCTCCCCGTGTTTACGTGGGTTTCCTCCCACAGTCCAAAGACATACATTTCAGTCTAACTGGAGTGAGTGTATGAATGTTTTGTGTGCCCTGTGTGGATTGGCGAGCTGTCCAGGGTGTCCCTGATTTCACTCATAGTCAGCGGGGATTGGCTCCAGCTCCCCTGGGACTCTATTGAGGAAGAAGCAGTTCAGATGACTGATGAATGGATTATTATTATTATTATTATTATTATTATTTGCTGGACCTTTGATGATTGCAACCCTACAGGGTGTGAGGTCACAAACAGGCGTTAAGAATGTTTTCAACTGAAAATTCTAATGCTGATGTCACAATCGCTACTGGTAACAGTCAGGAATAGAGTTCTAGAAATTAGGGCCCAACCGATTTATCTTCCGGTCGATTTAATCGGCCGATTATAGCCCTTTTCAAAATAATCATCATCGGCCGGAGTTTTGCCGATTAAAAGCCGATATATTCTTAACCCCTTCTCACTCCGGTAACATTTGCCTAAAATGCCTATCCAAGGCATACCCAAAGTAAATTGACAGCTGTTCTTGTTTTTAACTTTAAAACTTTTTAACTTGGACGGGCCGTCGGAGTGACAAGGGGTTCATTTCTCATAAAACAGTTTGCACTAATGAGAAGGACTCTAGGACTGAAAGGCAGATGTGACGAGATAGAGTTCATAATTCATCTATATATTTACATTTTAAAATAAGGTTATTTATTTGATTTTGCTGAAATTTACTGCAGTTTTGGACATTATTTTGAACTTGAAAGTTCTTTGTTCTTGAAAGTTGTAGAGTAGAAAAATAAAGGAGGCTTGTGAAAAGAATGTTACCTTTGTGTTTTTGTTGCTTTCCTCTCACAATTACCTGTTTACAACTTTTGTTCTACCTGTACTATAACCTACCTCTAATTTGCAGCAACAAGAAGTACAAAACAAGATATATTTCATAACTCATTTATAGATTGACTCTTTTTTAAGGTTATATAATTTCCGAGAGGTTTAATGCTTTTTTGAATGTTTTTGTACTTGAAAATGTACTTGTACTCTGTTGTAAAGTTAAACAAATACTAAAGGACAAAGTATTGTAAAACAGTTAAATGTTCTGCCTGTAATTCATATCTTTGTTGTTGTAAGCGTTCAGGGACCAAAAAAGAAGTTATTTTATTCATTAAATATTTTTTAAATTAATCGGCCAATTAATCGGTTATCAGATTTTTTCTGCCAAATATCGAAATCGGCATCGGCCTCAAAAAATCCATATTGGTCGGGCCCTACTAGAAATGAATAGAAATAAAAACATCCCAAAAACCCTTCTCAAAAAAGGGTTAAACCTCAGAAATTTTTGAGGAATGTTTTGTTTTTTGAGTCAAGATGCCAGGAAAACCCTCGTCTAGACTGCCAGCTCTTGACTCGACTCTGCCAGCCACGGAATTAAACCCTTAAAACTGGATTTATTGGTGCACTGTGAGGGTTGGAGCCTGTCACCTGAATGTACCTGTTAGAGTGCTTTTTGTTCCCTTCATGATATCATCAGATTTCAGCGATTGTGTTCCTTCCTGTTTTATTCTCCTCGGATTTCAGCCGATCGTGAGTTTGGTTTTTCTGGGCCCTGTGTTTAAGTTGTTGTTTTTTGCCCACATTTCCGGATGAGGGGGACGGAGTGGGGCGAGATGACTGTAAGGTGATGTAATGTGTGGCACAGTGAGGTTGTGTAAGTCCGGCTGTAATGAGCAGGGCAGGACCGGCTGTGACCTCCTCCGCAGTGCAGCGGGTGCTGGGAGGTTAATGGGCCGAAATCACCTCCCGCACCTCGCAAATTAGTGTCCAATCACACGGGGCTACTGCAGCCTGCGTTGCGCTGACGTGCATGCACGCACGCGCACACAAACACACACACACACACACACACACACACACATCCTTTTACTTATATTTTTGTGAGGACATTGTATTGACTTCCATTCATTCTTTGTGTCTCTCTACAGCCTTTCCCTAAACTTGCACATAACCAATGCATGCCTAACCCAAACCCTTACCCTAACTTTAACCTATCCCTAATTCTAACCTTAATTCTAATCTTAACCAATGAGTCACAATTTGCCCTTGTAGTTGCGAAGACTAGCCTGAATGTCATAACTCCCCAAAAATGTCCCCACTCTGTTGGTTGAAAACATGCACTGATACTCTCTATGTCGTAAGCACAAGAAAACACACCTACTTGCGCGCACGCACACTCACACACACACACACACACACACACACACACACTCACACGGACACACAGTAGTCTGGACCTGAGGGCTTGTGTTGCAGATCAGTCTCGCTCGACTGTACTGAGAAAGCAAACTCAGCTGTGTATATCTATCAGTGCCTAAGATTTGACTGCTTTGATTTCAGGGGTCAGTTTGGTTACTTTTATTTGTGTAGCAGAAAAAAAGGGGGTGGTAAAAAAAGGGGAAAAATGAATGAAGATTTAAACATTGTTGCTATATAAGAGCTGCTTACTGTCCACCACTGCCAAAGGATTTTGCTGTACGGCTGTTGCTGCAGAAGTTTAGCACATACCGTAGAACTCAAGAATAATGTTTGTAGTAGCTTTGCTGACTGGGTGTGTGCTAATTCTGCACAACCAGACGCTGTCCACACAACATCAGTTAACAGTTACCCATCCATTAACTGTAATTACCATACTCCTTGTTAAGCATGTGAGATTTGATTACTGCAAAACATGAAAAAGCAGCAAAATTCTCCTGCCTGTTGATATTCTCTACAGCTCTTTTGTGCTGTATGTCTTGCACTTATCTGCTAATATTTGCTGTGCTTTTCCTGAACAAAAAAAGGTATTTCTATCAAAGATGACGGTGACCTTGCTAATGCAAGACAAAATAGCACAAGAATGTGCAACAAAAGCCTGATACAAAGCTTCAGGGATGTCTGTTATACGGCCGGATTCTGCTGCTTATCAGAAGACTGTACAGTAGCACCATTATCTTTTCGACATCGGCTCGCTCTCTGCACATGACCTTCCAGGAGTCGGGACGAATCTGAGGACTGGCAGTTTATTTCTTCTCATTGCATCGCAGTTTATTTCATTGGCACTTTTACACAGGGCCACTGGGCGGCACAGTGGCGCTGTGGGCTGGGCTGTTGCCTCGCAGAGAGAAGGTTATGAGTTTGAATCCAGTCTCTCGCCCGTGTGTGTGGAGCTAACGTGTTCTCTGTTTGTTTCTGTCCACAGACATGAGAAAAGTGCGCTAGTGATTGTACGGGGAATGACACTGTTTAGCTTATACAAAGCCATTCGCCATTAAATGGAATGGGCAGGGTCAAATCCTTCCTTGAATAATGTGGCTTTAGTGTCTTATTGTGAATACACTGTGGCTCAGGTCACCAAGCTCCCAAGTTCTCCTAGAGTACAGGCGGCATTAGACAGTTTCTAACAGCCTCCCACCCGGCTTCTCAAGTCATACAGCCTCCTGTCCCAAACTGACGTTTACCTGTCCCAGTTTGAATTTAGAGTAGCTGCAACTATCACATCTCTCCTCCAAAACAAGCATGAAATACTCAGATCCCCCACCACAGGGTGGCTGATATCTGGCCTGGGAGCAAAACGCGGTGGAGGGATGGACGGACAGACTGACAGACAGACAGGAAGACGGAGGGAAGTGTGAAAAGGCTCATCTACACGATGAGATGTGTCTGTATATTGGATTTTGTGGGAAATGTTGAACGGGTTTGAAGCTCTGACCCAGAAAATGAGTGCGACTAACTGACGGACAGACGGGCTGACACGCTGAGGGACAACACTCACTCCTATATCTCCCTTCTCCTTCACGGTGGGAGATCGTAAAAGGGCACATTTCTTGTGGTTTCGGGGCCGTTTCTCCATAAAAATCCACCCTATTGTATCTCTCTCTTCCTGTGCCAAGGTTACAGATGGCTGTCCAAGGGTTATAGTTTAAATATTCATTGGCCTTTGACTATACAGTGTTCACTTAGGCTGTATTCAGTTATGTTTACTGGCATATCAGATAAGCGTGGTGATAACTGTGATATAAATGAGATTTTAATCCAGATAAACCCCTCAGGTGTTATGTGCTTGGCACCTTTCATCTTGTTTTATAAATACATTATCTCTCCATTAAGATACTGTGAACGAGGCATAATTTCTATTCTAAAGCCTGTGCTAGGACTAGCTCAGTCAGTGTGCTCTTCTGTCATTAAAAACCAATACCCTCTATCCAGACGTAACCCTTAGAGCAGTGATCAGATTAAGGAAAAAAAATTGATTAGCGTTTTTTTCTAATCATTATATCAATTGATTAGCAATTGTTGAGCACATCTGAAAAATGATTAGCAAAAATTAGAAAACAGTATATCAGATTTTAAATCACAAAAGGCCTTTTTTGTTATTTCCTAATGACAAATTACAATCACAATAGAAATACAACTCCACTCCGAAAGCAAAACAAATAATTTCCAAAAGGCACCAATTTTACCCTGAACTATCATAATTTAATACAGCACACTTCGGTTTCCCAATGAAATTTCTGTAAACTACTTGTAACCTCCAGTGCAGCTGTCTTATCTATACCTTACTGTAGCATAATGTTGTTTAACACCTGATCAGAGATGTGAAAGGATCCATTCCCATTAAAATCCAGTCACACAAGGCACTCTCCAACTCAGTCACATTTAGACATCACAACATCATGTATTTGAATGATCAGAGATCATTGTGCATGTTTCGGGTGAGGTCGGCGAACTTGCGATTCCCTTAACCACATAGCCATGGGACAAGTTTTTATGACTTTGATGGGCTTACCGTGATGTTTGGGTGGCTTGAGGAGCATCCGTGTGTGTAAAAACGTAAAGCATGCATCCAGTCAAGGCGATTCTGAGTTAAAGCCGAAAGTGAAGGTCTGATAGGGAATTATTTCGATTACAGCAAAAACCAAATCACATCGCTTTAGTATAGCAAAGATTACAAAGGTTCCCCTTAACTAGCGTCAGCTATGTAGGAAGATGGCTAGCTTTATAATCTGAAGAGTATCGTAATACCATGCGTAATACGCGATAGCACGCATAATAAGATAATGCAGCTAAAACTAGCCATGAAATAACTTGTCTCAGGCCCGAACTGTGTGCTGTTTAGGTAAAATAAGCTGGTAATAAATGTTGAAAGAGATCTTCTGCGTGCGATGGCGTTGAAAGGGTCAAATCAGAGCTATAAAAACTTCTCCAATAGGCATCACAGCTACCATAGGTTCACTTGCCAGCTCGCTGTACTTAAGCGATTGCCTTTGAACAAACCAGCAAACTAACTAACGTCCAAAAAATGTGAAAGTTTAGTTGGGTCGCGCGAAACTGCCGCAAAACCTCAGATAAGTTCATGCCTATGACAGCTGGCGAAGATAGTAGAGTTGGGGCAAGAAACAAATCATATGGCCTCGATATGATAATCATTTACAAAGATTTTCTTTAGTTAACCTAAGTCGGCTTACTAGCCAACTATATCCAAAGAGCAACGTACTGTAATTTAATACGCGATGGCTCACATAGCAGAGTCTGGCCGTCACGACCAAATGATGGAGCGTACGACTGTCTCAGAAACCTTCCGGAGTCCCAAGTGCAGGCATGCGCTCCCCAGAAACTGATTGGTTGGTATGCAAATGAGGAGCATCATTTTCCAGCCAATCAAAGTTGTGAAAACTTCTCCTATTGCTGTGTGGCTCGGGAATTTGGAAGTTCGCAGGCCAGTGAGTCGGGATTCATGAAATATCATTAAGATTTTTTTGAATCGCATTTTTTTGGGATGCGATTCCGCCTAATCTGATCACTGTGGAGCGCTAATTGCAGCTATTGTTGCTCAATGATTTAAGATATCAAGATCAAAGCTGTTGAAAACCTATCATGTGGCGACTTGTTTAAAAGAGCTCCGCCACAAATCGCCACATGATAGGTTTTCAACAGCACAAGATAATTAAATTTATATATATATTTTTTTTTTTAATTTCAGCGCTCTAAGGGTTAATAATGGAGGCCTGATGTGTCTCCTGAAACCTTAACTTACCTTGCATGTTCTCTCCTCATATGTGTGGTGTCGTTAAGATGAAATGTCCTTCCTGTCACTGTGGCGCCTCAGCGTAGGCCCAACCTGTTATTCAGCTTTGTGTGGTGTTTGGGTCAGTTTTTAATTTTATTTATTTTTTAGATCGATTATTTAAACCTGAAACTCCATATCCTTGGGTTATTTTTACTTGCCGAAATCTACGATTTTGGCAATTATATTGGTTGGTTATGTTGGACGTCTGTTTGTCTGTCAGTTTATTAGTTACGCCCCCTTTTGCCATTTATCCTGCACCAATCTTAACAAAACTTGGAGACATGTTAGCATAGGTTACTCGCCACAGACCTATACTTTTTTAAGTTCCTATGTCAAAGGTTGAGGTCACACAAAAGGTCGAAAACACATTTTGATCCAAAACTTCGTTTCTGATTAAGCTGGAGACTTGAAACTAACGCCACTCTTTTCGTCAACGCAATGCGGTTCTAGCAGTGAGGGGTTGCGATGCTGTCACTCTTGACGTAAGTGGGTGGAATTTCGGCAAGTCATCGTTCTATGACCGATCTTTCATTTGTTTGTGTGTTATTTCCTGTATGCTGTCTTGTTTATGCCCACTTGTACTTTGGTCTATCTTTGGCTTTTGTACAATTTCTGATGTCAACTTGTGTGCTCGTACTGTTAGTCTCTGTCATTATATCCTGTGTTATCTCAAATGCCAAGTTACACACTCGTACTATTAGTGTTTGTTTTTCTTTTGTGAATTATCTCCGATGACCGATTATTTTTTTGTACTGTAAGCCTATTCCTGTATGATCTCTGATGTCAGAGTATGTGCTTGTGCTCTTAGTCTGAAACTCTATGTCCTGTATGATCTCTGTGTCAGCATCTTTATGTCCTCTATGATCTTTGATGTCAAGTTATGTGCTTGTACTATAAGTCTGAATCTCTATGTCCTGTATGATCTCTGATGTCAGGTTATGTGCTTTTACTATAAGTCTGAATCTTTATGTCCTGTATGATCTCTGTTTCAGCATCTTTATGTCCTGTATGATCTCTGTTTCAGCATCTTTATGTCCTGTATGATCTTTGATGTCAGGTTATGTGCTTGTGCTATAAGTCTGAATCTCTATGTCCTGTGTGATCTCTGTGTCAGCATCTCTATGTCCTGCATAATCTCTGATATGAGGGTCTGTGCTTATAAGTCTGTGTGTCTCTACTCTCTGTATTATCTCTGGCTGCAGGTTATGCTGCCCAAAAGCTCCCCGTTGAGTCAGAGTGAGAAAGAAAAAGGCTAAAGCCGGCACCAGGCAGCACAGCAGGAGGAGCACAGCGCACCAGCACAGCCATGAGCCAGGCACCAGAGCCCAGAGACCACAGCGCAGCCGTGGCCTCTGTTGTCCATTCGGTGAGTACGCAGGCCTTAACCTCACCTGATAGGCCTGATTCACCTGCTGTGTAACCAGTGCACACCTGTGTTACCTCTCCTTTAACCCTCCTGTGTCACCTGCTGTGTAACCTGTGCACACCTGTGTTACCTCTCCTTTAACCCTTCTGTTTCACCTTCTGTGTTACCTGTGCACACCTGTGTTTCCTGTGCTCTTTAACCCTCTTATTTCACCTGCTGTGTTATCTGCGCGCACCTGTTTCCTGTGCTCTTTAACCCTCCTATTTCACCTGCTGTGTTATCTGCGCACACCTGTGTTACCTGTGCTCTTTAACCCTCCTGTTTCACCTGCTGTGTTACCTGTGCACACCTCTGTTACCTCTCTTTTAACCCTCCTGATTCACCTGCTGTGTAACTTGTGCACACCTGTGTTACCTGTGCTCTTAAACCCTCCTGTTTCACCTGCTGTGTAACCTGTCCGTACCTGTGTTACCTCAGCTATTTAACCCTCCTGATTCACCTGCTGTTACCCACGCTTACCTGTGTTTCCTGTGCTCTTTAACTCTCCTGATTCACCTGCTGTGTTACCCATGCTCACCTGTGTTACCTGTGCTCTTTAACCCTCCTATTTTACCTGCTGTGTTACCTGTGCACACCTGTGCTACCTCTCCTTTAACCCTCCTGTTTCACCTGCTGTGTTACCTGTGCACACCTGTGTTACCTCTCCTTTAACCCTCCTGTTTCACCTGCTGTGTTACCTGTGCACACCTGTGTTTCCTGTGCTCTTTAACCCTCCTATTTCACCTGCTGTGTTATCTGCGCACACCTGTGTTACCTGCGCTCTTTAACCCTCCTGTTTCACCTGCTGTGTTACCTGTGCACACCTCTGTTACCTCTTTTAACCCTCCTGATTCACCTGCTGTGTAACCTGTGCACACCTGTGTTACCTGTGCTCTTAAACCCTCCTGTTTCACCTGCTGTGTAATCTGTCCGTACCTGTGTTACCTCAGCTATTTTAACCCTCCTGATGCACCTGCTGTTACCCACGCTTACCTGTGTTTCCTGTGCTCTTTAACCCTCCTGATTCACCTGCTGTGTTACCCATGCTCACCTGTGTTACCTGTGCTCTTTAACCCTCCTGTTTCACCTGCTGTGTTACCTGTGCACCTGTATTACTGTGCACCTTGTCACTTGTTTGTTGCCTATGTCCATCTGTGCTACTGTGTTACCTGTGCTTTTGAACACACCTGTGAAACACAGTGCACACAGTCAGTGATTCAGGGGGATGTGTCACATTAAGAGCAGTTGAAGGTCTATTTATGGATGAAGTGCATTAAAGGTTTGCCTCGGTGCTGTTCTGTTTCCTGAGTTATATTTTGTCAGTAAACAGTGCCTGGATTCTGTCCTTCACTGAGGATAGCTTTCATTTTTGGCTGAGGACAGGCTTCTTCCCAAATGCAAAATAAGCTGCACTGCACATCAGTCTCTATGAATTTAGTTAAAATTAGCTGCAGTTGAATCATGAAATAAATTACGACATGATATGTCTTTATTAACTTGGTTACAGAAGTTGTATTGTCTGATTCATAAACAGGATGCAGTGGTTTCATAAACTGCCAATTGTTTTCCTGTGTTCTCTCGCGACCTCTCACCCACACAAGTCATTGATGTTATTCCGGTGTCTTCTTGGAATGTCTATTGACGCCAGTCCTTATATTTTGAGAGGTCTAAAATGAAATAGTTTGTTGTGCTCACGCAGAAGAATCCGGAAGGCAGCCAATGTAGGGTCAGCACTGGCAACATGATTCTCAAAATGGCACCAGGACAAAAATACGACAACAAACAATCAAGTGCCTTAATAAAAATGGCCGCTTGTATGACCTTGCATGTCTTCCATTGTTCTCGTCCAAAGCAACATGAGCTGCACCCTGTAAACACTTGAAAAGCACAGAATTTTTGCAGAATTTTCCTTTTTTGGCTCTTTTTTGGCCCAAATCTTGCGGTTGATTAGATTAAATTACATTGGATTTATACGATGGCTGCTTTAATCCCACGAGACCTGCAGGAAGTGCAGAGAATAAGGTCAACGAAACTGCTACACGACAGGTCAGACTAGGTACAATTCATATAGTATAGTATATAGCAGTGCTTCTCAAACCTCTCCTGGAAGCCCACCTGTCCTGCATGTTTTAGATCTCTCCCTGCTCCAGCACAGGTGATTCAAATGTCATCAATTGATTGATGACAATTGATTGTCATCAATCAGCTTTAGGGGGTGATTAAGGAGCTGATCATTTGAATCACCTGTGCTGGAGCAGGGAGAGATCTAAAACATGCAGGACAGGTGGGCTTCCAGGAGAGGTTTGGCAAGCACTGCTATATAGCATTATATATACTTTATAATGTACAGTATATATAATATACACTATAATATTATATAGTTTATACACTATATAATATATAATAATATAGTATATAATCAGGTTGGTCGTGAAAGGGTTAGGCATAAACTAAATTAGGCATTGACCAGTTTCCCCCTGGCTGCAGCTATTTGACTTAACTGAAGGTTGACCTGCTAACTCTCTGACTCCCAGTCAAGGCCGCAGGCTAAGCCCCTTATAGCTGCTTCATGCTAGCATGGAAAATGTTGGGCTTTTCCAGCTGTGTGATACTCTGCAGGCCTGCTATTCTGAGAAACTAAGCAGTTTGTGGCTCAGCGAGATTCAAGTGCTTGTGAGGCCCTGAACGATAACAACAAAGTCGGTCAATGTCAAGTCTTCTAACGCACTCTGATAAAATGACCTTGCGCCATTATGGAGCAACGGAGGCAACGATTTGTACAAGCCGGGATGAAAGCTGCATTTTATTTTCATTTTGGTGATTTTTTTCTGGCTGTAGAAGCTAGCTGTGCTACAAAAAGCGGCGTAAATGGTGCGGATTGGTTCCCCTTGTGGATGCATCTTTTGCTGCTACCAAGCAGTGCTCTTACAGTGTTTTGCACGTTGGGGCTCTGGTGATGACACTATCCCATCTTAACTGGATAGATTATTCCATGATAATAGATAATCTGACCAGTGTGCGAAGCAGAGAGAGGTCCCTCTCAGTTGTGGTTAAATCTCCGGCTGCTCTAATTTGTTGGTTAATATCCATGAGGGGGTGTGGCTAAACGCAAGGCAAGTCATTAGTAGTTTGAACAGTACTAAAATCACCACCAGATCTCTTGTTCGATCTCTTGTCCATAACGTCTCATGTTAAGCAATAGAGAGGACAACACAAAGTCTGTGGTACTAATACTGAAATGACCTTTCTGTTTGCCACAGTTTGGTTTTGGTGCAGAGTTCGGTGGAGAAGGTTTTCTGTCCCAGGTGTTTGGTAAAGTGCAACTGACATACCTGATCTGGGAGCAGTTGAGATGGGCACCATGCACAACAGAAGTTGAGGGGCTCGTCCCGGTCAAGCTTAGGGAAGCTCAATGGATCTAGAGTTAGTGCTCCTAATACTGCAGCCCTCACTTGCCCTACATGTGCGCTGCTTGTATAAATGTGTGTTTATATTCTTGTGTTTGTGTGGAGATCATAGACTATATAAAAAGATGGACGAAGCAACCATGACGACATCCATTGATTTCAGCATATCATTTAGGAAGCCTCGATTTTGGCAATTTTAACAGCGCCATTTTGTCATTTTGAAACCGGATGTGATTCCTATTGGACAAGAGCATGAATTGAAGATCCAGGGAGGAGCAAGGAGTGGATCTACATATGGATCTGACCTTATCTGGTGAGGGCCAGAGGTTAGCCACGCCCCCACAAGCATATCTGGCTTTATCCTTTATTCTAGTCTATTTGGGACCATAATTTACAAAAATGAACATCATGATATATTGAAGGAAACTTGAAACTTGCGATAGATAACATAAAATAATGTGGAAAATCATTATTGAAATAATAAATCAGGTGGGAAGGTAAAGTCATTTTCTCATAGACATCTATAGCATTAAACTTCTTTCTGCAACCACCGGCCATCTGCTGGCCATTAAACAGAATGCAATTTTGAGAGATTTCCACATTGGCTTCACTTTTCAGACCCGGGTGCTGCGTCCATCTTTTTACACAGTCTATGGTGGAGATGGGTGCTGGCATATCTAGATTTTTGTGCTGGATTGACTGTCCGCGTGTGTGTCTTTCCGTGTGTGCTCACGAGCTACCAGCGCTCGTGTGTACAAGCATCAGTTAAGTGAATGAGTGTGCATCGCCCAGGTCAGGCTGAAATTTGGAGATGAGACCCAGGCCTCACTGTGGATGTTCAGCCTCAAATCAGCTAAGTGCACTGTTGGCATCGTAGTGTAATGGTTGACACTTTAAAGAGCGAGTTTCTTTCTTCAAAATGAACAGAATGTTCTAATGCGCGTCACAAACAGAACTCTTAATCAGAGGAAATTAGATTCATGAACACAGACTTTTGAAGAACATTCTGAGAAGACTACTCCTCGTGGTTCTAAAGGGAGAGGCTTGTTATGCAGGTAATACCGTATAGTAAGGATTTGAATCTCGAGGGGAATTTCCACTGTGTCTGGGAACAAGGCTTTTTACTCGAGTTTCACTTGTTATGCAGTCCCTGTAGCAAGCACTCACCTGTACAAACAGATTTTATATCAGGAGTATAAACTCTTCTTGCGATGGATTGGCGAGCTGTCCAGGGTGTGTTCTGGCCTCTCGCCCGTCATATGTTGGTATAAACTGTGCTTGTCACTCTGCAGCAGAGCATCTGTCTGCAGCTTAATTGTAAATGTAAATCCATCATTCTGGAACACTGCCATAGTCTGTCCTCTTACTCAGCAAGTCTGTGTCAGTTTTCTAATATTACACCTTTACTTATCATACTCTGTCGATACGATTGCCGTGTGATGTAACTCCCAGGGAATCTGCCTGGCTTAAGGACTGTTCCCTGGCTCTAATGCAGGTTTACCCTGTCAGGGTTTTTTCATAACGGTGGCTCTCGCTTCTGCTCTCCCCACGCTGTTCCACACACCTGTGGGATACTTAAACTGCCCCGGAGCTGGTGCAGTGATTATCACTGAGTCATCGTCCTGGAGATTACGCCGCGCTTACATCACCCTACAGCTTGTTCGTCTCTCAGCTGCTGGCCGCTGTATCCCCATACCGTATTGACTGAGCCACCCTGAGGGGATGCAAATGACAAAAGGGCTCTGATTGGCTAAGAGGGGGATCACTTGGAAGGCAGAGAAAGACCTTGGGAAGAGGGCTACCAGGCTGTAGGCAATAAGCTTGTACCTTTTTATCCCTTTAGCATATATAGTGGGGGATATAGCTATCCTTCTGTCTGTCTGTCCATCTGTCCACCTGGCTATTAACATGTTTTTGTCAGAGGCATTGCTTGACAACCATTTGATATTTTGCCATTAAACTTTGCACACACCTCAACCATGTGCTGCAGTAGTGCCTTTTGCTGTTTTGGGATTTTTATATTGCTTGACCTCAAGGCAGCCGTATAACAACAAACTTTATATTTTGGCCTGCAACTTCTGAATTGTAGGTCTCTAAACATAAAGTTTCTTCTGCAATCTGCAAGTCCTCACAAATCTGTCAGTCTAAGTCCTGCCCATTTGAGTATGGGTAGATTTTCCATCATTTAGAATTTTTTGAGATGTGTGAAAACCATATCTCCTCTGATACGGTGCAACCTATTTGCACGAGATCTGATGCGGAGCATCTTGAAACCAAGGTCTTTTGATTTTATATCCTGAAAGTAGGTAAAAATGTGGCTGAAGTAAGTGTGGGTGAGGCGTCTATTGCTATAATAAGCTCTTACCCCTGAATGCAGTGTCCAATCATCAGCAACCTTGACATCCCCCATCTATGAGCCATTAGACTCAAGCCTACCGAATAAAGTGGAAATTCATTCATAGGTGGTGGTGTAGCTGACAAACAGTCTTAATTCCAACACCAGTTGCACAATCGACTGAAAATTTTGCATGTTTCATGTCAAGGGTCCTGTGGATACCTAAAAGTTCAAGGTGATCGCTCAAACAAGATGGCTGCCATCTGCCAATCACATATCAGCATCCCTTGTACTTTCTGAGCTATTGTATACAGGATTATTTAGAATGTGTGAGAGACCAAACAGCCAAATGCTGGCGTACTGCCTTTTGCTGTTTTGGAATTTTTTTAATTTCAAATTTTTGCGGGGGCTGGAGGAATATGCCATCTCCTAATGGCTCTTGTTCCGGAAACCACTGTTGTTCAAAACCTTGCATAGTTTTCCCTTCACGATATCTGCCTCAGGGGGAAAAATATTGCAGACGACTGGTTTATCTGATACTGTACTCTTTCCCATAATGCACTTTTTCAATGACGTAATGCTGGTTTATTGGCTCCCCCAAGAGCAGTAAGGCCAAGAAAAACAGTGACCAGTCCAGCACAAAGTCCTGGGCCCCATGGAATGAGGTCATTGTATTTCCTGTAGCTTCTTTAGTCAAGACGGCAACATTATACAGCAATCAGACGCAGCCCCACCCACCCCTAATTAGTCCGATGAGAATTGGGCTGACTTATGTTACCGCAAATCAAATTTCTAATCTAAGTTAAATACTGTTTGCACCGTATACTTTACTTCAGTATGATAAAACCACCGTTTTTAACATCTTTGTTGAAGCCCTCATATTATTTTAAATGGTTATTATACTACTAATGTTCGTTCTAAAATGACTGATATAGTGCAAACTAGTGGCTTAGGCACCTGAGTCATTGAAAGATAATTTACTGTATAAGCTGACTTGTATTGGCTGCATTTTAAGCCACATAAGTACTTTCTTGGAAATACCTTTTCCCCTCTTTGGGTGACATATCAGTTCAAAATTAACAGAGCTTTCATCTTTGTCTGTTGTGATGTCAGAATGATGCTATATGGAACATCAGCTCTTATTGAATCGTGTCTCGGCCAATCATAAAGCAAGATTGGAACCTGACTGTTGTTTTAAAAAAAAAAAAAAAAAGGCTCAGTGAACCAGCACGCTCCTTAAGAAAATTGTTTTCAGAATAGAGTCACTCTGGTTGATTTCCTGTTGCTTTGTTTAGGGCTGTGGCATTGAGTGTCAGAGGTAGTGACGAAATGGGGGAGGGGTTAATTTTTTACTGAGTGACTCTTTCTTGTGTGTAAATCTTTAAAATGTCAGCCGTGAAATTGGATTGGGATTATCTTAATCGATTTTGATTTCACTGTAGCATGACTGTGGCTGAATTGGTTAATCCCCACTCAGAAGCTCTCACCTGTGCTGATTCGAGGAGAAACCTCAGGAATACAGGAATAAAGCTCTGCTTCTTAGCTACACAGGCCCGCGGCTTCCCTTTTGGATAACACTCTCGAGGAATATATGACTTTAACTGCGCGTTTACAGCATAACGGCTTTTAGTTCAGAGCAGTGAGATAGATGTGTGGTCGTGGCAACAGAAATCAATTTCAGATAAGGCTGGGCTTATGTCTTTATGGCTTCACTTTGGCTGTTGCTGGGCCTGTTTTCTAGATAAACTGCTTCTTTTGGGAGTTAATCATTATCCCGGGTCTGTGTATGTGAGTGGGTGCGAGTGTGTGTGTGAGTGTGTGTGTGCGTGCGCACCAGAGAAGGGAAACATACCTACGCGGTGTTGTAGGAGCGCGTGGGACATTCTGGCAGCAGCTTGCGCGGAGATTCAGAAATGCAGGGGTATTTATTGGACAATATCCACTTCCTGTCTGGAGGGACTTCACCGGTCACATGACTGAGGACACCAGAAAGGGGATACATGAGACTGAGTAGTTTCCCGAACTTTGACAGGGCTGTCGGGGGAAAAAAAAAACAACTTGGGCTGCCATTTTACCCTGTTTTTTGCCGCTATCAAAGAAACATTCTGCCTGACTCTCTCCCTCTGAACGGTACTGTGAGGCTTTGTGAGGGAAAATGGATTTCCTGTTCACTACTAAGGTGAGTGTGTATGAGTTTGAGCACATGCCTACACTGACGGTAGATACCTATGCTTGTAGTGGGTCACTCTAGGAACTGCGAGTAGCACAAAAGATTCTGCGCTCTGCTAACACTTATATTTTGGGGCCAACTTTGAATGTATTATTCTTCAGCACAAGCAAGTAAACCCCATTTAATACTTGATATATTCTGCATCCAATTCAGTTTTTCCGTTTTGTTTTTTTGTGCTTTTTGGTACCTTGTTCAAGAATACAGACTTGCGCCACATGGTGAAACCTGTACCTGCAAACATGGTTTGGGTCCTCAAAGCAAAATGTTGCGGAATGCAATTGTTTAAAAAAAACGATTGATATGTGTTTGTGATTGTATTGATCTCACAGATGATACTGGGTATGATTTTCAATTTATTAGTGACTCATAACTCACTTTATTGATTGCAAGGATGGCAGAGTAACCTGGTGGAAGGTTACATAATTGGCAGCTTATCAATGGTGCTTATTTGAGCCCAAATCATCTTGGGATTCTGACTTGCATCTGGCAAGAGGAGGGTGGGAAAAGTCTGGCGTTTGGCCCTTGAGTAAGACCCTCAACCCAAGCCGCTGTGGGGGCTTTGACCCTGTATCGCTACTTTTCTCTCCCATTGTCACAGCTGTCTTCCGAGCTGTTGTTTCAGCTGTGTTTCTTTTAAATGAGAAACTCACTGCATGGTCTTTTCTGGCCGGTTAGTTTAATCTCAAGGATGAGCCTGTAAGCTACTAAAGCGGAATGTTCCGGTGTACTGGAAAAAATGCCATTTGTTTTTATTTATTTATTTCATTTATGCATCATATACTGTACGCTGTGAAATGCATTTCCTCGGGAATGTAAGTTACACGCCACTGAGCCAGAATGAGCCGAAAAAGCTTCACCACTGTGCATAAGTATTCAGACGGTGACTCTGTAAAGAGGGTGTCAGTTTCTATGTGGTTTTGAGATGTTAATGCCCGCAATTTAAGTGATTAAGCCTGACTGTACACTTACTTTCAAATTGCATGGGCTGGAACACAGCCAGCACTAAAAAGCAATAATTATGTCATTTTCCAACTACTCACCGGCTGTGCTGTATTTTACCTCTGCAGGGTTGGGATTTTCCCCAGCTCCTGTACGCCATTGGCTGTGTGTGGCTAATACACGGAGATCCGTGGCCCCGGTGCGCTCCGATTGTGTTTGAGTTAGCGGAATACAGCACTCGAGCTGCTTCCTCTGTCCGCTCCACAAATGTTTAAACGACTTGATTCATTACTGTGAGATGTAAACAGCTGCGGACGTCTCGGTGACTGTGCTATGGGGTCAATTCCGGGGGTTAATTTTTGGAGTTTATATGTCACTGTTGATCGCTTCAAAGCAGGGGCATAGCCAAGCCTATTTAAGAAGGATGATAGCCCTCCTAAAATATACATTAGCCCCCGTAGCTAATCTGTACTCCTCAACATTTGACTGGGATGTTGGATGTTATGACCGTCTAGTCAGTGAATTATGACCTTTTGGGAAAACAAACTGGACTGTATGAATAATTTATGGTTCCTTAAAAAAAATCTTCATTGTCAAGTGCGTCAGAAATCACATTTTGCACGTGCAGTGTGGGTACGGTGTGCTAGTGGGCGTTTGCATTTACAACGATTAGAGCTAATGGCCTGTTTTATTGAAATTTTTGTTTATTTTTTCTTGATTTAATGTGAGAAAGGATGCAAAGGCATCTCAAAAGGCGCCGTTAGAGCAATAAGGAATGCTGGAAGAAGATGCTACGCAGGAACAGGTGGCACAAACTTTAACTGTTTCGCAGAGCGTGGTATCCCGCATGTGGAACTATTTTCAAAATACTGGAAGTGTAGCCCAGCAGCATGAGGTAGGTTGGCAAAGGGCACCTGGGGCCGCTGATGATCAGTTTTCGGTCATTCAGGCAAGACGTCATCCGATGCAAACTGCAAGGCAGCTGCGAAATGATCTGCAGAATGCTTCTGGTGTGCATGTTTCTACACAAACTGTGCGTCGTCCTTCATGAGGCAGGATTGTGGTCATGTAGACCAGTTTTGCGGGTGCCTTTGACGCGACATCACGCAGAAGAGCGTTTGCAGTGGGCCACAGATCATGTCAGTTGGACCCTGGATGACTGGAGGACAGAGCTCTTCACTGTAAAGTCTCGTTTCTGTTAGGACCATAACTTCTGAAGAGCAAGGACATGGAGATGTGTTGGAGAAGCATTCCATGGACAACAGGTCGCTGAGCATGACCGATATGGCGGGGGATCAGTGATGGTCTGGGGTGGCATATCCATGGCTAGAAGAACACCTCTCCATGTCCTTAGTATTGGAAACAGCTGGTTACAGGGATGAGATCCTCCATCCCATTGTGAGACTATTTGCTGGTGCAGTTGGCCCACAGTTCATTCTGATGGATGATGATGCTCGTCCACATCAGGCTAGGGTAGTGGCACATTACCTGGAGCAGGAGACAACTGTGAGAATGGAATGACCTGTGCGCTCACCCGACCTCAGTCCCGTTGAGCATGTGCGGGACATGTTGGGGCTTGCAGTTTCCGCGCGAGTTGTGCAACCCCAGGTGATGAACGAGCTTATGATGGCCTTACGCGTAGATTCCACCGGGCGCGTATCTGCAGCATAATGCGAGCGACGCTATTTTGCTCCATCTTGCAGGCGACTTCATGTTCCACTGAGCGCAAAACATCAGCGCAGCATCCTGCCAGCTGATACAATTGACCTCCTCAGATTTCGCATATTTCCTCATTTTTACCGGGATATTTGTGCAACAAACTTAAATGCTTTCTGTTGTCTTTTTCTGCTTTAATTGCATTTAATGTCGTTTCCGACTTTGTTGTATTGCGTACTAGAGTCCAGCCATGAACGCCATAGATTTAAAAAAAAAAATTGTGTACGTGTTTTATTTAAAACAAAATCACAGACAAGTAGTTGAAAAGTCAGTTATAAACTAATTTTACATCAAAGATTTGTGGCTAGTTTCTTTTAGTTAAAAGCATATTCCCCTTGATAGTTACTTCCTGCCTGGCACGATCTGGCGTGAGATTCCCATTGGCACAAATACTCACGTAGTTGGATCCAATGACTGTCTATGGTCGAACTATGGGAAACGTATCCCTGCTACATTCAGATCAGCGCGACTGCGGCCCACCAGCGCCAGAAATAGACTCTGCGCGTATTCTCGGCGGAGCAGTGCGGAGAGCCGCTTCTAGGACGCTGCTGAGACGTGGCGTTGCGCAGCTGGTGGAATCACAACCATTGTCTAGAATGGCTGCGATCAACTCCGGCAACCGTGTCGCGACAGTAAGGCCCGCGGTATACTTGCTGCTAAGGACGCGTGCGCATCATGGCTGTCACACGTATTCTGTGTTCGTTTGAGGCATCGGACGCACATTTCGACGCGAGGTAACGCAACGCGTATGCGAGATGCAATATTGACATGACCACTAGAGGCACTTGTGCGAATGGACACAGTGACCATTGCATGCACTGCCCGCCCGGCAATATGGGCAATACCAGCCTTTCACGATTTCCGAGTTAATTTTTGTTGTCTGCCCCAAGTGGAGACTTCCAGTATTATGCATTTTGGCCGCGTACTGTTGCAGCAAGTATGTACACAGACACAGCGCGTTGTGTACGCGTACGTTTGATCAAGCGTTAAGTATACCGCGGTCCTAACGCGGCCAAGATGCTCCTGGTGGAATCTTTGGGGTTAGAGGATGAGTGGCAGCGTCTTCCTCAACTAGAGCTTTGTCGGCTCATAATGAGCATGAGTTGCTATTGTCAGAGCGTCATTAATGCACGGAGATACCGTACCCGTTATTGAGTTTTCATTATTCCTCCACCATTAACTTTAATTGATGTGAAAGTTGGATAAGATTTCATCAAAAATGACCAAAAGGCATTTGTCTTATGTAATCTCCTTTTCTTTCACTCTTAATGCCTGTCGGAGCAGGATATGATACAAATAGATGGCATTTGTTTCAGTTGAATGTGTTTCAACGGCTCGGTAACAAAAATATTCAATGTCCCTGTCAAATCTTGAGTATATACTGCAAGTTAAAATCATAAATGGTTACTGCAAAACAGGCCAGACCCCCCCACCCCCCCGTAAACACTCGTGTCCCCCCGTCTATTAATCTCCAGTTACATCTCTGCTTCAAAGAAAGTGTAAAATGATATTTTGGATCATGTGAATAGTTTGAATAGGTCCATAAAGGTCTGTTTTGTGCACTGTACCCTTTGAGAATGTTTTTCATTATTTTTTTTTTAAACCCTTAGTCAGTGCTCTCGTGCTCAAGTCCATTATCTCCAATTAGCAGCGGCGTTGTTAAGCACCTTTTAATCAAATGTTTGTGCTCTTGTGCCTTTCATGGGATGAATGATATCTCTGATATTTACAGACGCGGCTGAAGACTTGCTGGCCTTGCTTTACATTAGTTACTATGAGTACACTTAATTCACTTCAAAGGCGCTGGTGTTGTGATGTCAGGAAGGGTCACATCGCCCTGTGAAAAAGTGCTAAGCTGTAGAAAGTAACAGTGCTGTGAGAAAGTGTGTAACTCCTTTTCCTGATTACTTATTATGATTATTATTATTATTATTATTATATTTGTCACACTGAGTGGTTTAGGATCATCAGACAAAATGCCTGATTTGATTGAAAGAAAACAGTAAACATATATATATTTTTTTACATTATCCATCCAAGCAATATGCATTGCCCTCAGCTGTTGCTTATCTCAGGAATACAGCATGGACAGTTTGTCAATCCTTCAAAAGGCACATCATCCACTCACTGACTCATTCGTACCTGTGGCCAATTTGGAATCTCTAACACGGGGAGAATATGTTAACTCCACACAGAGCGGACCCTGGCCAGATTCGAAAGCACGGCCTGCTTGCTGTGATGCAACAGTGTTACCCACTACCTTTGAGAAAAAGTTGTTCCCAGTTAAAATGAATTACTGGTTGCACCACCTTTAGCAGCAGTGACTGCCACCAAACACTGCCCTTAATACTTTCTCACAGCACTGTATCTTTCCTGATTATTCTTAAAAGGGAGAGCATTCTGTATTATTTTATGAGCAGTTTCCTTTGGCACAAGCAACCTGAACACAAGGAAATTACATCACCATGTAAGCAGTGGTATTTAGTTTTGGGGATTTGAATTAGCACCGTTGAATGACTGTTTTCATGTGTTATGTCTGTAAGCACACCATTAACCAACTATTACCCTGCGCAGTATAGAAATTTACAGTCCACTGTAGTCATCAAGAACACCAGGCTCTGTGCATTTCATAGTTGTTGTTGGTTGAAAGTTTGGTCAACCATAGCTTTATATGGGGGGAAAAAAGGCAACAGCTCAGAAGAACTATGGCGATTCCTCAAAGCTCTGCGACAAGGACTGATAGACACTTGACAGGATCTGAACTACAGCTCTAACAATCACCACAAAAACTGAATCACACCAGATCTGTTCCAGAGTCAACAAAAAACTGAATATCATGAGCAAAGCTGGTATCTTTGGCGGTCTTTCTGATGATGTACTGCTTGTGCTGTATGTGGCACCAGCTGAATCTGCAGTCTAATACAGTGCCATGAAAAGTTATTTGCCCCTTTCCTGATTCTAACTTTTTTGCATATTTTTCACACTTAAATGTTTCAGATCATCAAACAAATTTTAATATAAGAAAAAGATAACCCAAGTTAATACAAAATGCAGTTTTTAAATGATGATTTCATTTATTAACTCCTTCAACCCCACAGCCCTCTACAGAGGGCTGACCAACATATTCCCTTCAACCCCAAATTCCTGTAGGGAAAATTCAAACAATCTGACTAATTGATTGGAACATATCAGGTTACATTTAATGGGATTCCAGAGATAACAGTAAGATACAATGTCCAGATAATGACCAGCCCTCTACAGAGGGCTGTGGGGTTGAAGGGTATAGTGATGCTAGAATATCTGGGGTTGAAAGAGTTAAGGGGAAAAAGCTATCCAAACCTAATCCAAACCTACCTGGCCCTATGTGAAAAAGTAATTGCTCCCCCCCCCCTTGTTAAATCATGAATTAACTGTGATTAACCACATTTTTTGAGTCCAGTTTCACTAGCCACAGCCAGGCCGGATTACTGCCAGACCTGTTGAGTCAAGAAATCACTTCAATAGAACCTGTCTGACAAAGTGAAGTAGGCTAAAAGATCTCAAAAAGCAACATGTCATGCCGCGAACTAAAGAAATTCAAGGACAGATGAGAAACAAAGAAATTGACATCTATCAGTCTGGAAAGGGTTGCAAAGCCATTTCTAAGGCTTTGGGACTCCGGCGAATCACGGTGAGAGCCATTCTCCACAAATGGAGAAAACTTGGAACAGTGGTGAACCTTCCCAGGAGTGGCCGGCCTACCAAAATTACTCCAAGAGTGCATCAACTACTCATCCAGGAGGTCACAAAAAAACCCAGAACAACATCTGAAGAACTGCAGGCCTCATTTGCCTCAGTTAAAGTCAGTGTTCATGATTCAACAATAAAATGGCATCCATGGGAGAGTTCCAAGGCAAAAACCACTAAAAATAACACAAAGGCTCGTCTCACATTTGCCAAAATACATCTTGATGATCCCCAAGACTTTTAGGAAAATATTCTGTGGACTGACGAGTCATGAGTTGAACTTTCTGGAAGGTGTGCGTCCGGTTACATCTGGCGTAAAACTAACACAGCTTTTCATAAAAAGAACATCACACCAAAAGTCAAACATGATGGTGGTAGTGTGATGGTTTGGGGCTGCTTTACTGCTTCAGGACCTGGATGACTTGTCATAATTGATGAAACCATGAATTCTGCTCTCTACCGGAAAATCCTGAAGGAGAAGGTCCAACCATCAGATTGTGATCTCAAGCTCAAGCGCACTTGGGTTATGCAACAGGACAATGATCCGAAACACACCAGCAAGTCCACCTCTGAATGGCTTAAAAAAAACAAAATGAAGATTTTGGAGTAGCCTTGTCAAAGTCCGGGCTTAAATCCTATTGAGATGCAGTGGCATGACCTTAAACGGGCCGTTCATGCTCAAAACCCATCCAATGTGGCTGAATTAAAATAATTCTGCAAAGAGGAGTGGGCTAAAATTCTTCCACAGTGATGTGAAAGACTCATTGTCAGTTATTGCAAACATTTGATTGCAGTTGTTGTCGCCGAGGGTGGCACAACCAGTTATTAGGATTTAGGGGGCAATTACTTTTTCACATAGGGCCAGGTAGGTTTGGATAGATTTTTACCCTTAATAAATGAACTCATCATTTAAAAACTGCATTTTGTATTTACTCGGGTTGTCTTTGTCTAATATTAAAATTTGGTTAATGATCTGAAACATTTAAGCGTGACAAATATGCAAAAAAAGAAGAAATCAGGAAGGGGGCAAATACTTTTTCACAGCACTGTATACAGTAGTTTCTGGAAAAAATAATCTCCTTGTAAGACTTTGGGAATTTTTATTTATTTATTTTATTTATTTATTTAACCTTTATTAAACCAGGAAAATCCCTTGAGATTCAATATCTCTTTTTCGAGGGAGACCTGCCCAAGGCTGGACACCATTTCACATAAATTACAAAGTGCGTACACGACAGGGATTACAAAATAAAATAAGACCACACGAGACGCATAAGAAAAGGGATCAAAAAAAATAAAAAAACAAACCTGTGCATAACTACACACCTCATTTACTCACAGTCTAAGTTTAAGCTTAAACACACCCAATGAGTCTCTAAGTCGTTCAATTGCAAAGTGTTTTGGAGGTCGTTCCTTGACCAGGGAACAAAATGGGAGGAAGTGGTCTTACCGAGCTCAGAGGACATGCTAGATATCTGGTGAAGCAGCTTTAGGAATGCAGGAATGCCATGGGCAGAGCTGTGATACAACGGTGCTTAAGCCACGGCCTTAGTTTTTACCTTAGTTCCTGTAATAATAGACCTCACCTCCTCCCTCTCGCTCTCTGTCTCCAGTGAGGCCATTACCACAGCTCTGTATATTCTGTGTTAAAACTGGGCCTCAGTTTAGAGCAGGGATTTCTAAAGCTGTCCCTCAAATCCAAGTCCAGCTCTGGTTTTCTTTCCGTCCACACAATTAAGTGAACAATTAGTGCTGCTGATTGGCCAGACTGTTATCACACCTGTCTCCCGCCAGCAGCTCTCCGCCCTGAGGAGCCTATTTGGGGGAACAGGGGTTTAGTGGCTAAGCTCAGGATTGCAAAGACTCCCCAAGTGGTCTGATTCTGTGAAAAGGTGGAGTTTGCTTTTTCTGCCGGCTTCTGACCCTTTGCTTATTTAAGGCCTCTCCGTGACAGTCCTTTTATAAGAGGCGCTGGACAAATCTCAATTGGATTGTGTTGAATTGAGCTGAGATTTAGCACTCTCAAGGCAAGTCTGAGGAGGACGATGTGACGTCTCTTGTCTCTGAATGGATTAACCCCTTAAACCGGAACTTTTCTCTTAAGTTTTTCCTTCAGCCTGTTTAAAGTCAGAAATAGTATATTTTCATATTATAGGACAATCTCACATACATATTCTGTATCTGCTGGCTGCAGCGCTTCACTGAAGCTACATTACACTTATACTGAGAGCAATATTCGAGCCCAGGATGCCGTGTTTTTATGGCCACTGCATTACTTCTAATGGTAAATATCTAGATCTTGTACATAATTTTATACTCATGTCCCCGTAAATTCAGCAGGATATATTTGGGATAGTTGGAAATGTTGGGATCTTCACTAGAATTTAAAATAGGCCTTAGGTTCCACAGGTTTCAATACAGCAGGTGCATTTTACGGACCGGGTCCGTAGGTTTTATTGGGTTAAAGTTTGACTGTAAGAACTCGCTCATATTCTGCCCTCTGGTTTCAGTAGTGCTCCAGCTACAACTTAGCTATAAATCTGACCATGTTGGCGCTCTTTCTTGCATTCCTTTTTGTCTTGGTATGCCGCCGCAGTTGTTCAACGCTCCTCTTTCTTGTTCTCTTGTTTGCTATAGCCTGCAGGCACATGTCTTTTGTTGGGCTGCAGTGCAGCGTGATTGATCGCACATTGATAAGCCTCAATGAACTCTGACACAGGTTAGTTCAGATTAAAGAGTGATTCACTACATCCTGATTCTGCCAAACACCTGCTGATCAGGGCCAATTAACAGGAAGGGCTAGTGATAGGATTTCCCTGACTGACATCTTAAGTACATTCATAGTTACCCAAACTTATAAGCACATGTATTACTAAATGGTCCTTTGAATCTTCAAGCCAGCATCGGCAAAAGACATTGGTGTCATGTAGATTTTGTATGTAGGCACAGAAAAGATATGTACACCTCCATCTTCTCAGATTTTGTATTTACAAAAACAAACATGCCATTTAAAAACAGGCAAAATTCATAAGATTATGGACATATTCAAAATTTGACATTGATCCTGATTAAATAAGTAAAAACTGTATGCTGTTAAATCCACAATTAGGACATTTTTTGCGATACTGTTTTTCTTTTGTTTAATCTTTGAGCATACGCAGTATTTAAGTGTGAAATCCACACAAATTTTTGTGAGTCAGACCGATTCTTTTGTTAGTTGATTGATTCATTGACAGATTCAGTCACTGATTCTCTTATTTTTGAGTTAACTCTTCACAGTTTACTCTCATTCAACATCAGAGTCTTTTATTTTTCTGTACCCTGCAGTCTTTTATCCGATGTAAAATGAGGAAAACAGTCTATCTGAATCCATTTTTGTCCTCTGTCTGTTGGCCTATCAATCTGAAACTGCTCATGTGCATTGAGCACTGGCATGGGTAGGGACCTGCAACGCTGATTTTTTTTTTTTCTCAGGCTTAAACAGTTTACAAGGAAATTTTAGCTGTTTATGAGTAAATTTAAGGTGTTTATGAGCGTTTTTGGCAAGTCATTGCGGAGTTATGGCGCGCACATGCTAGGAAGCGTGCGCATTGTTCTGCAGTCTGCATCCCCCCCGGGTGGGGACTAGTTTCTCTTAATTTCCTTTGGCTGGGATATTGAGTGGGGCTCTTATCTTCCTGACTGATATTTGCTGACTTAGTTTCCTGCGGAGTGAAGACCTTAGACTTTCATTTCCTGTTTGTGTGGCCTGTGAAAGCTGGGATTTGCGTTACAGCTGTCAGAGGGGTAACGAGAGGGCTGATACTGAGGACCTCCAGGAAAAGCTGATGATCACTGGTTACCAACCCTGTTCTCAACGATCTACCATCATGTGGATTTTCACTCCGGCCCTAAAGCACGTCTCATTCAGCTACTGGAGAACCTGTTAAGTAACTAATTAACAGGGTCAGTTATTCCAAATCAGGAAGGAAGTAAAAACCTCCTGAATGCTTGATCATCAGGCACAGGGGAGGGGATCCTAGACATAGATTCTGAAGTTTCCCATTTTCTGGTCTGTCCAGTTCTGTGTGAATTCAGGTACCACAGTTGTGCATTCTTTCGATTCCTTTTTATAAAGCTCATCTTTTAAAGCTTATGAAAATGCTATTAATCAGCAGCTGTCGGATAAATATCTCATAATAAAGTGTACCCATAAGGGCGGGGTTGGGAGGATCTTCTTAAATGGAAGTTCATTTGTATTTCACTTCCAGCTGCTCCCCCAAGGAGCATCCAAAAATAACTCTGTCTTATCAATCCACACCGGCCTTGGGACACCCAGCGGCAAAGCCTTGAGACGGGCTGGGTATATATCGATATAATATTTGTAGTTGTGCCTATAGATGGCGCTGTTGAGTGGGATCCTGTCAATGATGATCACTGTGAAGTGTGACAGCTGTTCAGTGCCTGCTCTGAGTTTCAGTGCTCGTCCGTGTGCTGGGTTTAATCCATGGACTTTGGAGAAATATGGACGAAGTTGCTCTGCGGACGCTCTTTTACTTTCCTGGGCTTTAATGAAGGCATTTCGGTGCACGGAACTGGTATTTGGGGACCGTCATTTTGTAAGATTTGGAGTTGGAGTCTGCTCAGTGCACTTGCCAAGGAGCTGTAACCTGCGCCTGACTCGTTCACAAAATGTTTCTGTCTTTCCCAAATGGTGCAGTTACTTAACGAGTCGACTCACCAGCAAGCATTAGATTAAGGGAAAAACACATTCTGAGTGCAGATTTTTTTGTGTGAAAATATTATTGACTTTGTATTTTTATGGTAAAGTTGCCGTTGAGTCGGAAAGGAAATAAGTGTGAGAGTGACCTGTATTGGTACCAACCATTGCAGCACTAGTGAGCAACATCACTCAGCAAGATCCAGAAATAAGCTGTAAAAACAGAGCGCTGGCCTGGGCGCTGGTATAATGAAAGTTGGCTCTTTTTCGGACACTTTGGGTACGATCCCACCAGCCTATTTGTGCATTTTGGGGTGAGGTCTATGCCTGGGGATGCAGTAGAGCACTGGTTAAGTGTGCTTGACTTGGAACTAAAAGGTCCTGAGTCTGAATGCTTGCTACGGCTTTCGCAGTGTGTTCTTGGGCGAAACACTTCACTCCCACTACCTCACCCCACCAAGGTGAATAATTGGGTTCCAGAAAATTGTCGGGGAAACCTGACTAAGAGCTGAGGGTAACCTGCAATGGACTAGCATCCCATCCAGGGGAACAGCAATACTCTAGTTGCTTAATGCTACTGAAACTGGGGTTAATAACTGTCATGATGAGCCTCTGGGGTTAGAAAAGACTTATTTCTCTGCCTGGCTTGTTGAGAAATTCCTCTGCTGAGTTCAGCAATGTTCCGTGTGGAAGCTGACCTCAGCAGCTGTGTGTGTTTTTGTGTGCACATGTGTTGTTGTTGTTATAGCATGTGTGTGTGTGTGTGTGTGTGTGTGAGTGGGGCACATGCTCATGTGCTGCGCTTGCTTAGCAGAAGGGCTGAGACCTCTGAACTTTTCCGTTCCTGCTTTGCCGTTTGCAGCGGTCAGCAAGTAAAACGATTTTCTTGTCTCTTTTTATCGCAGCGGTTTCCGACCCGGCGCTGTTCTAATTCCATTTACAGAGGTGGAAACTCTGGCCTCGCAAAGTAAACCCCGTTTGTTCAGTTTTACTCTTCCCTGGTCTTTTATTACATTCGCCTAATTAGTTTAATTCTTCGGCAGTGAGGTAAATTAATCACAGAAGTCAACTGAGTGATTTTTTTTTTTGGTGGGAGAAACACTTGGCAGCACTTATTCATTTCTGACCCCAGGATGTGTCGCCTCTAATTACCAGCTCAACTCACTCATTCACAAGCCGTCCAATAGGGGGCTCTTTATTGGGGTTGTAAAGAAAACCAGCAGGATGGAAGGTCTCCTCAAACAAGGTCAGGGTCCAATGCGGTATCCCTGCTGGTCTTTGGTCAAAGACCTACATGAGTCCGTGACATAATTCAGGATTATTGGGCCTTGGCCAAATCAGTTAAAATGAGCCCGTCGCTCCCTCTGTTGCAGCCCTGCTGCTAAATTAGGCCCCAATTTAGACTTTCAGCAAGAGGCTCCTCAGAGCCTGTACTCGGGCCGGGTCTAGGCCTGGGCCAATCGCGAAACCGCGCGCGCACATGAGCAAGACAATCGCTACCCCGAAAAAAAAAAAAAAAGAAGAACGGAGACGAAATTTAGACTCACGGCCTACCGGCCGGAGTAAATAGTTGGGAGCAGTGTGTGGGGAATTAGGCATTCGGTACACTTTGTGTCTCTGAGCTGGACCAGGCAGTAGTATGTGGCCTGAGCTCTGTGCTCATCTAATCTGTTCTGGTGTTTATAGAGCTTATAGTCTTTATAATGTTCATAGAGCATGCCTGCTATCTGAAGATATGAATGTCATTGTGCTCTGTCATGTCCACAAACTGAGGACTGCATGTTTGGGTGATGCTGGAGCCAAATTTAGTAACATCTATTTATTTACTAGTGTTTATACACCCAGCAGAGTCCCCTACCCTGAGCGCTGTGTACGCATAACAGGATTAGATATTCTTTTGATATTGTGAAGATCACTTTGTGCAGGTAAAGGCAACTGTATGTAAGAAAAGGTTGTTCTGTGCCGTTAAGGAATGTTGTGTGCAGGTAAAGATTGTTCTTTGCAGATTAAGAATTTTGTGTGCTAGTTAAGATCACTCTGTGTGGACAAAGAGCCGTCTGTACAGGGACTGAGGTTTTACAATTCCTTTGAAAACCCTGCTCTCCTCGTGAGTGGCGTGCGTGCCCTATGGTGGATTTACAGACTCGTCCGTTGTGTGTTTCTGGCTCTGCCCACTGGAAGGCTGGGATGGACTCCAAGCCCCACAATCCTGTTCAGGAGACGAGTGAGATAATGGATGGATGGATGGACCCTGTGGTTCTTTGCTTTGTTCCAGCTTTGTTCCTTTATTCTTTTATTCAGTCAAAGGGCTTATTTTTCGAACGTCTCTTCCCACCTTCGCTTGGTCTTGGCTCCTTTCTTTTGGGGAGAGACTGAGGCAAGAAACTTGGAAAAGGAGGAAAAGAAAGCGAAGGTTGAAAAACGTGAATGAGAAAATTATTTACAGAAGAATTCACGGCTCAATCTGTTAGAAATTTTTTTTTAGGTTTCACCACCCTTATCACAGCCAAACTGCCATCCTTCACGGCTGCTTGCTCCCATCACCTCAGGGGGAAAATACTGCGGTAAGTGACTCGAAGTTTCTCTTTGGACACCCATCCTCTGACTCAACCCTCAGCCTTAGCGACTGGCCCTCGCTTCTTTTACACTGTTCAGTTGCACTGCCACTCACGCACTGCCTTTGCCATCAGAGGAAAAAGCAGTTGGCTCATAATCTGCTCGTACAACTACGTGCACCTGACTGGCCAGGAGAGGTCACTAGAGAGTGACGGGACTGGCGTAGCCCCCTATCATACCAGGCAAAGCTGCGCCAATTGTTGCTTCTCCCATGCAGACCTCCAGCCGTAGCCAGTAATGGTGCGGCTGGAATTCAAACACTCAACCACGACTGCGGAGCTCCCAGACAAATGTCTTCGCCATGAGTCACTTGGAGGCCCACTGCTCAATCACTTATTTGTGGCATATTCCAAGGACACTCCTGCAAAGATGGCGGACCACTATCAATTTCCTGGTTAGGCGCAAGGAAGGAAATAACCGAGTGAAAAATAAGCGATTGTAATGTGCTCAGGGAGGGAGAGAATTCAAGGAAGCAAGAGAATCGCTTAAGAGGAGAAGGAACTGGCCTTCATCAATGAAAGGTAAAACAATCTGTTAAAAATAAAGAACAGAAAAAGAGAGAGGTATCTAAATGAAGAAGGAAGAATCAGAGACTGTGAAACTGGAGCAACAGTAGCCCTTTGGGCTGTTTCCTTTCCTATAACTTGACACCGCTGAGCGACACGGCCTCTCCGCATAGTCAGATCACCACCGCAGCAGTGAGAACTGTACTCGCCCCTCTCAGCTGTATCTGCAGCCGCCTAAAACAAGTGCAGATTTGTGTGGGACGGGTAACTCGATACGCCCACGTTCCATGGGGACGGATGGGAACGGAGGACGGAGGGCTTGGGGGAGGAGTATTGCGTTCGGTCCTATACAAAGGGGCACGTCAAAGGATGGACTGTGAGAAAGCAAAAAAAAAACAACGGGAACGCCGTAAAGAAACCGGAGTCAAACAGTGAGCGTGTTTGTGTTGTCCTTTTCCGACACAATGACCAGGTTTGCTGAAAGCAAGTGAGAAAGGGGAGTGGGACGCAGGGGTATATGTGTGTGTTTTATTTGAGCAGGTTGCAAAACCTCGGAACTTAAGCCACGCCTGGGGCTTCATAGTAGTCGGGTCAGCGTTACCCGATCACTCATTCTCTGAAAGCTCTTGAAAGGGCGTTTCGCTTTCTGGAGCCCTGGTGTTTGTTTTCTCTCCAGCCGAGATGTTTCTGTGTGATGGATATTGTCTGCACCTGTTGTCTTTATCATGGCTGGTACACTGTCAAACATTTCAAGATGTTTAAACTTAGAAATAAAAGTTCAACTAAATGTGAGGTAACTCAACTTGATGCGTTGTTTCAACTCGTAATTTGTCAAGACAAAGGAAAACTTTGACTTTTGAAAGCTTTTGAAGTTGTTGAGTTAGATATTTAAAAGTAGCCATGACAAATGGAGCTAAAGATAACTTAATGGGGCTATCATGTTTTACGGTGCATCGGAAAGTCAACCAGATTGTGTTGTGTAGCAGATCTTAATATGTTCAATTTAAGTTAAAATAGGATGTAAAGTCAAGTTTTATGTCCAGCGGATGTAAATTTTAATATTGTTTCTATTGGGTATATTTATAATTCGGAATACATTTGTTTTGTGCCTTGACATTGCGATCCAAACTGCCTTGAGGTAATCTAGGCCATATTCTCTTGCTTCAAACCACAATGTAGTCAGTGCACCTGTACTGTAACCTGCCATTGTAAAACTATCCGGTTATATGAAACACATTTAAGGCTCTCTTATGCTTCATTACACACAAAAACTCACGTCACAAAAACACCCAAATCCTAAAATTGTATGCTGTGAATCTCAAGAAAGTGAACAGTCCCTTGAAAAGGAATGAGTCACAGTCATGGAAGAACTGAATTAAAGGCATAATTTGGCAAGGTACACCATTAAGCTTATATAGATCCAAACCTGCAATCATTATTTTCTAAGGGTAGATATTTGTTTTTCCAACCACATGTTCAAACAAAAAATTGCTATTGAAGGGCTGTTTAATGAGTAACCTTGGGGTTTTCTTTGGTACTGGAGATGTACAAGACATGTCTTGTGCAATGCTGGAGGCTCTTAGCTGTTACTTACCAAAATATAGAGTCATAATTGCTTGAATCCCATGGCATTATCTTTGAATTGTCAAGTAATAAAGCTGAGTATTGATATTTTTTCTATGATATTTGAATATCTAAATTAATATCATTTTATTTGCAACATGTGCACAAACGTACTTGTTGCTGCATTATGTATAGTTTCTTTTTAATTGACCTTTGCATTGGCACTTAATTGCAATGATGAATTTTCATGATGTTTCAGACTGCCTCTAATGTCTGCAACCATAGAAACAGAAATGGGGAAAGAGGCGTCTCAGCCGCGGGGTGGGCGAGGGGGTGCGTCTGCCGAACATGAAGCGCAGTGTGTGTAGCAGGTGCTTGGTATGTCTGTACGACCACTGCTACCGGGAGAGCGCTACCGTCAATATTCACACGCGGAAATGCCAAACGGTTAAAGTTGGTGAGATCAATCAGTGCAGCCGGAGCCTGTGCGCGCAAACATTGCAGGCGGTTTGTCGGCGAGGCTCTGCTATTTTAATTCCATTAGCGCAGCAGGAAGGGTGATTGGAAGACCCAGCGGCACACGCTGGGGCTTACGTGACTGCTCTTCAGAGGGTGAAGGGAGACCCCTGCTGGTGAGTTTTGTATAAGCAGTGTTTTAAGGACAGCGAGCCCCGTTGAAAACCCCAACTTGTTTACCTAGCTGATTTGATGGTTCAATGCGCATCATCAGCACTTCAGTTTGGTTATTGTTGGACTGTTGGTGGGCAAAGATGGGTAAACAGGTTTAGCTGGTACAGTAAGCTGATGGTTAAGTTTGCAGTTCAGCTATCTATGCAGACCAGCCATCTGGTTGCCCAGCTTTAAGTGTTAAGAACACAGCTTAAACCAGTTTAAGCTGGTTTTAGCTGGAATTTTGAGCTGAGAGAGGATGATTTTGGACGTGGCCAATGGCATTGCTCTGTGCAGCAGTATTGGCACAGCGTCACACAGAAAAATAGTTGAAGTCCAGCTCCTGGTTTATGCTTGCAGGGTATATAATATGCTGATTCGGGGTATATTCTTATAACTGCATTATGCTGATTTTTGTCATTGGCCAGTACCGTCTTACGTAATTGCATCGGCTCAGGCAGACTTTTTCTTTTGGTTATCCCTCAAATGGGGGCGTCCATCTGTGATTGGGCCTTTTGCTTCCATCTGTCTGTATTTTGGCCCTTTCCTGCACAGTGTGGGCTCATTTACTGACTTACTAAAACCTGTAGCACAAGTAAAGTCAACCCCTGTTTGGTGTAAATAAATATGAAAAACAATTATTTGTTTTGCTTGTGCTTAAAAGGTTTAGCACATGCTGAAGGGTGTTTAGTGGTAAAGCTGTCTCATAGTTTCAAGACGGATTTTCAAAATAAGCCCCATGGAGCTGACTACGAGGGAGAGAACCTACTGTGTGGTTTTGTAAAACTGAGACATAGCTTATTGACAGAAGTTTGGTTTTCTAAACATCACAGCACACTGCACTCACTTCTCTTTGTCAGCCCAGTAATGCAGCTATGATTGGCACAGGCTCTGTGATGTCGCTGCTAAGGTCAGAAGGAAAGGTCACCATTTTTCCCAGGCCTTAGTGTTACCCAACTGCTACAGAGAGCTCAAACCAGCATGCGGTCCCCTCGGCTGCTCGCTGAAGGTTTGTAAAACGGCACGTAGCATAGCCAGAGGAAGCCCTGCTTTCACCGCGTAGCGTGCCAAACGGTGGTTTTCGTGGTGTCATCTGTACGTGAAAGATCAAGGGAAGGGCTTGTTCCGAAAGCAAACAGACCCCAGACTTCGTTTCCCACCATCACATGACTGTCAGTGAGAGGTCAGTGCGAAAGAGCTGTTGGCTTGTTTTCAGTTGCGTTTTGCTTGAAACCACGTAAGTTTTCTTAACCAACTGGCAAAATCATGAAATTAGTTGAATTCTCATTGGATTCTTTCTTATCAACCAAAAATTAACAGCTTCATAAGATTTTGCAAAAAATATAATTGTTAAGACTGTTTTCTCTGGATTCTTACTTTTTAGCTTGCTGCCATAACTGACTGGCTGATTTAAGATGGCTTTCCTAGTTATATTCAATTCAGAGTGCCAGAATTATTTTCTCAGTTATTAGGTCATTAACACTCTGTATCCTGATTTAGATCAGTTCTTAGAAGACTACAGGACAAGCCTCAGGAGTGCTTCACATGGACTTTGGTGTCCTCTAGTGTTCTTTTGCGGTGACTGCATTTTTCAGGGCATTTACACCGTCTCAGTCTGGCTGATGGTAATATGCGTGATATTTAATTTAGGAAATTCCTCGTAGAAAACGGTGGCAGGGCTTGCTCTTTCCGCAGTACTAAACAAGATAGAGCACCCAAAAATAGCGATAAATTGACTGGAGCGAATATTTTCTCTTTTTTCATCTGCTGTCAACAACAAATGTTTTCAAAACAAGGTATCTGAGCTTGCGTATTTTAAGGATTCTATAACAAAATTTCAGCACCTTTTTACATCAAAGAGAATGGCCTCTATGGCCGTTGTTACTCATTTGGTAACATTGTATTCTGAATCTTTATGCGTAAATCAGCCGGTTATTACTGTACATTCGTGGTGGGCGATCCCTTTAAGAATCACTGCTAATTTTACACACATTGATTTTTCAAAAACTTGGACTGCACCATATGCCCTCTGCATCTCGGACACTGAGTCTTTAAACTGCGAGAAACTTTAACCCCATAAAACATATGGAGTAATTAGGGTTTGTCAAATGTGGCTTCGTTATTCGAACCTGCCCAAATATTTCCTGCTGAATTACACAGAAATGTGTATAAAAATGATGGACAAGATCTGGATGTTTTCCATTTGATGTAATGCTGTGGCCATAAAAACATGGCAGTCCAGCTTTGAATATTTCGCTCAATATGAGTGTGATGTAGCTTGAGTGAAGCACTACAGAGATACAAAATATGCATGTTACATTGTCCTACAGTGTGGAAAAAATGCTTATTCTTACTGAGAACCTACTAAGGGGAAGACATAAGTGAAAAGTTAGAGTTTAATGGGATGAGTCGCCATATCATGCCTTTACATGTGTTTACCCCCCATAATCAAGAACATTCCCTGTCTAGCCTCTGGATACTGCATTTTAAAACTGAGATCGTTCATATCCTACCTCTAGAAAGTTAGGATTAAATCTATTTAATAGAGCTCCAATGAGTTTTAAGTTGCCATACCCTTGCCTATACATTTGTTAATCTCCTCCCCCCTCCGCCCCCCCAGCCGGATCCAGCGTCGTCATCCCCGCGGCCGAGCGCGAGGCAGCGGGACGAGGAAGAGGAGCGGGACTTGAACAAAGCTCTGGGGGTGGAGCGATTCCAGCAGATTCTCCACCCTGCCCCTAGGGGGCCGAGCGAGCAGCACCGCACGTACAACGAGGAGGACTTTGAGTGTGAGTCAGCCTGGGGGTCTGGGGGATCTGGGGAATTTCTGGGGGCAAGAATTACCAGAATAATCATGTCAAGAGTGTGTTGTGCAACTGGATTGAAAATGCCACGGTACTGGTGGTGGCTCTGTTTGAGTGGGAGATGGTTGGATAGGATTGTACTTACACTTATGTACCGTATTATTTCTGAGTGCATGACCCTCCCTCAAGCTTGAGATTAAACTCCATCTTAAAGAAGAAAGTTTTGGGATTGATTCTTTGTCCCAGGATAGAGAGATTAACTCGCAGACACTTCAGAAACTCCTCATTAAAAGCAACTCTGGATTTACCTCTGCAAACACATCAAGTTGATCCCTCAGTACAAAATTAGCCAATACAGGGTGGTATATGTCTGAGTGGACTAATTAACTGTCATGTACTGCAAAACTTGACTGTTTTAATCTTGTAATGAGGCTGAAAACATTAGCTTGTTTAAGCTTACTGTTTGCTTTATGAGTGGAAGGGGGGAGGGCTTTTGATACAGAATTAGCTAAAAAACAAACAAGGCAGAAGGCCTCTGGAGACAGAAATAAGCTTGTGTGGGAAAAGTCTGTCTTAATAAGTTTTAATCTCATTATAAGACTTCAATCTTATTATTTCTCTCTCAAGTAGAAACTAGCTTGCTTTGAGTTGCTGTATGCTCGACTTGTGAAATTTTCTCACCGTATGGGTAAATCTCATTACAGGTCAAAATGCCTCACCGCAATGGTGGAATTTTGGGCTTTTTGAGCAAAAAAGTAAATGTAATATTACTTTTTAAGCTGAAATGTAAATCTGAACTACTTGTACGTATTTGCTGGATTTTTGGCATTGTAAGAGAGCTTTAATGTAGATCCTCAAAGTTTGTCTTTTCTTTTTTTTTGGTTTTAGTTTTTAACTTTTTCTCCGGAAGAAAATATTAGTTTGTTCTAATTTTTGGATCTTTTTTTCCATTTGTTTGACTAAAGTGACTGACTTACACATCTGATTCCTCCACTGCTAGTGGTTTCGTGAGCTAAATGCAGCTGCTGAAATTCTTCTTTTTTTTTTACCTCTCTGTTCAGACCACCGTCACTCCTCCCATCACATCCACCACCCCCTCTCCAAGCACGTCTCCCCGGACGGACGCAAGAAGAAAGGCAGCAAGAAGAAGAAAGGATCGGGGCGGAGGAGAGGGTCAGCGAGCGGCGGCAGCACCGCCACCATCGAGGAGGACGAGGAGGAGGACGAGGCCGACGAAGAATCGCACAGCCAGCATGAAGGGGAGGGGCATCCAACCACGCCCCCTCCTGATACCGACACTGAGACTCAGACTGCGGACGTGCAGGTATAGTCAGTGTGACACAGTCACAGGCCACGCCCCCTCCTGATACCGACACTGAGACTCAGACTGCGGACGTGCAGGTATAGTCAGTGTGACACAGTCTCAGGCCACGCCCCCTCCTGATACCGACACTGACACTCAGACTGCGAACGTGCAGGTATAGTCAGTGTGACACAGTCTCAGGCCACGCCCCCTCCTGATACCGACACTGACACTCAAACTGGGACGTGCACATATAATTGGTGTGATACAGTCTCAGTCAACATGATCATGTTTCGGTGTAACCTCACAGTCAGCATGTTCACACTTCAACATAAATTCACAGTCAGTGTGTTCACTCTTCAGTGGTAAGTCACAGTCAACGTGTTTACACTTCAGGGCAAGTCACAGCGTGTTCACACTTCAGCGTGAAGTCGCAGTCAGCGTGTTCATTCTTTAGTCAGTCCATCTGCATAGGAGAACACTACAGTCTGTGACTCCGTACATAAGCTGAAAGTCACCGTGCATGTACCCACCCACGACTGATAAATCAGATTTAATGTGTCCACACAGGTCTGTTCAGTGTGTTCACACCTATGCACAAAAGTTCTACTCAGTGTGTCCGTGCATATGCACTGTTCTGGTCAATATGCACACATATGCACAAATTCCCAGCCAGTGTGTCCATGCAAGCACTAACTCGTAAGTCATTGCACCAACATACAGGCCCAGAATTTCACTCAATGTGTGAACATCTAAGCTCCAGGTCAGCGAGTGTGTTGACAAATAAGCACTGTCTTTGTCAGTTAGCTAAAAATTAAGCCGTAGTCACAGTCAGTACAAAGTGAACACATTGGCACATTACTGAGCGAACGGGGTCTTAACAGAACTAATGAAGTTCAAACTGGAAAAAAAAAACAACGTTTAAACTCATAAAAAAAACACATTTGCTCCGCATTACATAATTCACAAATTTAGCAGTGCACTTTATCCTCAATGATAAACCAAAGGTCTTTGCGGAGTCTTGCTAAATCCACAAGTTATATTAGTAACCTGTTAAAAGGCAAATTCTGGTATCTTAAGAGAGATTAGAGCGGACATTCTCTTTTAGTGCTGGTTATGACAAAGAAGCATGTACCGTTTTGTCCAACACTTTTGAACCTCGTGGCTAACTTAGCACTTGAGCTAACTATAGAGAAACTAGCAAAATGAGTCTGGTTACTTGCTTCCCTCGCGTTTTACCCTGGACGTAGACTATTAAAATACTGCCCTTAGGCTAACATAGACTGCATGAAATATTGGTCTTAACTCTTGGTGTTAGGTAACTGTGTGAGACTGTCTAGATTTATTACAGTTCAGTGGAACTGAGATTGAACCGGCCCCATTTGAGTGTTAAGAGTTCATTAGAGGGCTGGGTGCCAGGAAAATTTATTATCTCGACCAAATAACACCTTTAACACATTCTGACACATATGCAGGGAGCGGGTGGTTAATCCAGTGTCTATGGCAACCTGTCTCCGTGGGGGTGCTGGTATTATGACCTGGGTCCTGACTGGTGTGGTCACTGGAATCCTCTGATTTTCGTTAATGATCAGAACATCTGAAAAATAATAAATCACGTCACATTAACTGTGCCCTGTGCTGTTGTCCATCTATATTGTTTACATCTGCAGTAGATTAAAAAAAACTTGTTTGACTTAACTTCATATGGCTCTGAACCTTAATGAACAAAGGGTCAGAAAAAATTCCCAGTGACTTATTCATTCTAGTCCTGGACTGAAGTCTAAAGACTAGATGATAGACTAATCGTACTGTCTGCAGAACCATCCCAAAGGCATTTTAGAGTTCTGTGAAATATGTCTGTGCATTGTAGAGTTCTTGTTGCAACTGGAGATACCCTGATAGTGAGCACCATTATTCATTAAACAGTTACAAAAAATTTTTGGTTCTCTGCTAGCACTTAGCATATGAGAAGTTCCAATGCTGTTTAGGTTGAAGTGCAGACTGTCAGTTTTAATTTGAGGGTGTTTTCATCCATAATGGAAGAACCTTTTGTACTTAGTATCCCTTATATTCTGTGACATAAAAGGAACCAGATAGATTAACATTATCTAGAATATAGCTATCATTTTTACCATTTGGTTGCATTTGCTGTCATGTAATGGCCGCTTGAAGTCTGTGACACACAGATATTACCAGACTCTGGGTATCTTCCCTGGTGATGCTCTGCCAGGCCTGTACTGCAGCCATCCTCAGTTCCTGCTTGTTACAAAGAGTTTATTGCCTTCTTTCTCCTGTTCAGCTTGTAACATGCATGTTCAGTTTGATGCAGATCAGGTGTTTGACTCAGCCATGAATGAAATAAGATAAATGAAATAAGAAAATAACAAAAAATGTGTCACTATCGGATGAATTATGGTGTTCACTGTATAACAGTAATTTGGGAGGTCTGACCTCCTATTTGATGTCTTGTGTCACTCTTCCTGACCCCCTCCCCCCCCCCTCCCCAATGTAGTTCTTTGTTTCAGAAGAGGACCACTCATCCTCCTCAGCAAGCAAGTCAGGAACACACACCCCCCCTCGCCGAGTGGACATCGTACCCGATTCGGGTCAGAGCCAGGAGAGTGGGCCCGAAGATGCCTCTACGACAGAGTGAGTGTCTGCCTCCTGTGTACACACACACTCTTGCACATAACACACACGCACACTCTTACACACCACACACACACACACCTCCTCACACATACGCACGCTCCCTTGCACACGTGCACATATACACACCCGCTCTCACACGCTTACACATCCACTCTCTGACACACCCCCAGCAAACACGTACACACACACACACACGTTCTCCTCGTTCCCCTAATGTCCTGACCCCTCGCAGATCTTGCTCGCTTTGTGACATTCACTCAATCGTGCGATGTTGCAGTGCAGTTCTGACGACGTCATAAGATTAAATGTCACAATCGTGCCCACAGCTAGGGCCCCTGGATCAGCCCAGGGTACGTTGCCATGAAGCAGGTATCCAGAGAGTCAGCTGGAGACCTCCTCCCAAGGGCCATATTTCTCTCTCTCTCTCTCAAAATATCTCTCCTCTGCCCTGTCCTCGTGTATATAAACTTCCCTTAGTTATCTTCCTTTTTCTATCCTCATCTCTCAGTCTCCCTCTCATTGTGGAATTACCACTCTCTCCAACATCCTCTCCTTACTCTCATTGGATCGTATGGAACCCCATTCAGTGGGAAACGTTAACTAAGTCCTAGCTACCAGCCTTGGGATACAGTCTAGTCTAGTTACAGCTGACGCCTTATTCGCCTGGGGGTTCGAGTCGCGCTCGTGCATGTGCCGTCACTCGGGAGTTTTGTAACTAGGCACGCATTCTGGAGCGCTGTAACGAGGCGGGGGAGTCTTGGCTCAACGGCGTAGCTCTGCGGCTCCCATCCAGCTCGGTAAGGAGCGTCGCGGGTGACTCCAGGGACCCGGTCCTCACGCGACTGCTGCATTTGGCGTGTGCGCGAGTGTGAATTTGTATAAAGGCTGTCGCAATGAGTGGGACATGCGGGAGAGCATCCCCACCCAGCAAACGCAGAACGTTCTCTCAGTGTTACGTGAGACTTTTGTCAGTTTCCACTGCGTTTTAGCAACATTGTGGTTTTGTTTTATTATCGCTTGGTGATCGTGACCTGTGCACTTCCTGGAGGGAGACATTGAAAGCTTTGAAAAAGTCTTTTGAACTGACATTTTAGCCTTGCAATGAGACTGAGTCTTTTCTTTCTCTGTACAGTCTGGCTTGTTTTAAATTACTGTTTGCTACAATTTTCTTTCCTCACTGGTAAATGTATAAGCGAGTCGGGCCATATCGCCTCATTTGCACTATTTTCTGCTTTTGTGATATTCACTGAGAAGTAATAGAAATGAGTCAGGATTATTCGTTTGAATACAAGATTGAATTATCTTTTGAGGCTATTTATGATTTATTTTTTTGCGTGTGTCTACCGAAATGCTCTCTGGAAGGGGACTTCTTTTCAACACTTGAACCTGGTCATAAGGCTGAGAGAAGTCATTTGTATGACATAATAGCCGTCAGAAGATTGCATAACCGAGAAAGTCCCTCTCTGCAAGACATCGTAAAACTATCATTACATTCATTTGGTAAATTTATGATGGTAACCATTACTGAAAAATGCAAGATGGCAATATTTCTGCCTCCTGTCACATGGCTCACGTGAAGTGCTGCCGAATTCTGTGTTTGATATGACTGATGGTTTGTATCCGATGGTGTGTTTGCTAAGACATGACAGTAACAATTACTGGTGAGTATGAGTGCAATATTTCAGCCTCATGTTTGAAGAAAGTGTTGAGTTGCTGAAAAGCCCCTGCATTTTCTAAACTACTCTTTCAGTTAAAAAAAGCATCAGCTCAATAGTGGTGAAGTAATTATTGGTTTGTTGGTGTCTGAGTAGTCTAATCTAATGCAAGTCATTTTTGATAGGAAAGCATCAGCTAAAGAAAGGTAATGTAATTGTTGGTTGCTTGGCACCTGCTTAGTCTTATCAACTGTAAGTTTTTTTGAATTAACAAGCATCAGCTAAATAACAGGAATGTGACTGTTGGTTTGTTGGCATCTCCTTAGTCCAATGAACTATAAGTTATTTTAGATAAAAGAATTCATCTGCTAGATAATGGAAGTATAATTGTTGGTTTGTTTATGTCTGCTTAGTCTAATTGTACTTAAGTCGATTTTGAGTAGAAGGCATCAGTAAATAACTGTAACGTAATCATTGGTTTGTTGCCACCAGCTTTGCCTAATCAACTGTAAGTCATTTTGGATAAAAACACATCCACTAAATAACAGTAGTGTGATTGTTGGTTTCTTGGCGCCTGCTTGGTCTTATTGACTGTAAGTTGTTTTGAATTAACAAGCGTCAGTGTGAAATATATAAATAAATAATAAATAACTGCAGTGTGATTGTTGGTTGGTTAGTATTTGTCCGGTCAATTGTAGATAGCTTTAAATAAAGTGCTAACTAAATCACGGTAACATAACTGCTGGTGTCTCTCTCTGCTCACAGTGAGCCGGACCCGGCGAGGACGCCCCCCTCCCTGCACAAGGGGAGTAACGGGCTCTCCGGCCCCGCCCCAGCCCCACCCCCCTCATCCCCACGCTCCCTCGTCTCCGCCAGCCCCCCCGCCCGCGGCTCTGCCTCCTCCGTGACCAAACTCGGGATGGCGGGGCGCAGCTACGACCTACAGGAGCGCCGTCGGACAGGGAACATGACGGGCGCGGAACAGGCCAGGTACCAGCGCATCCCCACCGATGAGACCGAGGCGGAGACGCTGGCCTCCGCCGACCTGGACGGCATCAAGAGTGAGTCAGTGCGGCGAGGAAAGGGTTAACAGGGGGTGGAGTTTACCCTCATTTTCAGTCCTCGTGAAATTACAAGCTGAAAAAACAGTGATAACTATATTTGTTTTTGAGCTGTTAAAGAGGTTCTGGGGCTTCTAGGAGTGCAAATAGAACATAATGAACCTTATCCAGAAAGGGCTGGTATGGGTGCAGGCTTTCATCACAACAAAACCCAAGTGCACACCTGATACTACTAACAACGTTTTTTTCCGCTAAGACTAAGGCAGGGATCCCCCAAATCCAGCCCTCAAATTCAAAACCAGCCCTGGTTTTCTTTTCTCCCAGGTAATGAACAAACTAATTGACCAATTAGAGCTTCTGATTGGCCGGTCCTTACACTGTCCTCCCAGGTAAAGAGAGGGTGGATATGGTGAGTTGATTGTCTCTGCTGTGGGAATTGACTAGCAGAGTCATGCGCGTAAATTCCCGGGTGGAATTAAAGATTGCCTTTACACCGACCCGTTCTGGATAAAATTGAGAACCACTGATGTAGGAGTTCAGAGGGGGTGGGCTGAAGTGGGAGGAGCCTGGGGAGAGGCAGGGTGGAGGAGGGGTTAGGGGTGGTGCGGTGATTGGTGGGTTTGAGGTGACTGAGCAAAGGTGTCATAAGGGAGAAGTGTTGAAGTTGGTGGAGCCTGGCGATGCTGGGTGTGGTGGGGGCGGGCTCACTGTTGCATCACCATCTTCCATATCGCCCTGCAGAAAGGACCCTTCAGCCCATAATATGCACTGAGCCCTCTGCATGCTTGGGACCACTGTAGCCATTGTAATGTTCTGAATTTGGGCTTTGTGTGAAAAGGATGGGAAGGGGAATGCATCCCTGTCTTAGGTTCCTACCCTGCTCCTGGAGCTCTGTCATCCTGTTGGTTTTTTATTTTCACTGTACTTGAACATTGAACTAGTAATTGTACTAATTAGCTGCTCAACCAAACCTGCAGCTGTTGAATGCACTTTCGTATGATTGAAATGAAAATATATTGGATGTTATATCTCCAGGAGCAGGGCTGAGACTTCTGTACGATTCTGTCAGGAACTATATTGAGACGAATCAAATTTTGACCCATGGAATGAGCAATATACTCTTCTGTTAAATGCAGTTTGGAGCAGAATGAAAATATAGTGTGTGAAGATTAAAAATTACGTTATTATCAAGCTAGCTTGCTTTGCACGTGGTGTTTTCTGCGATAAAAAATGTTTTTTCAATTTGTTCAGTGGCCGCCTTATCCCTGGTTTGTCAGCATTCTCATGATATTACTCTAGTCTTGGATCTCTAGAAGATTCCAGAAACGTGACAGCCAGAATTTAAATCAAGGGCAAACTGCGTCCATATTTATCCAAGGTTTCATTTTTTGGTGCGCGAATCATTTCACAGAAATAACTACGTTTTAATTAATTAACTTTTCAAGTCTGCTGTGTCTGTCAAAAACTGATCATAAGCTGTTTAGAACTTCTGCATGACATTCAATTTTTCATTTGTTTTTTTATCCACGCAATAAATTCTGTCGGAACTCGGAATGTCAGTCTTTTGTCAGAGGGTCGGCGCTGCCCACATCTGAACTTTCTTTGCTTCTCTTTTGTTTTCCGTCGTGCTCCTGTTAGTGCGCCTCTTGCGAGACGTGAGCTGAACAAAAGACTGCTTTGACAGAAAGGGAACTTTACTGCGATCCACGGAGGGAAAAAAGACGTAATTTCAAAGTAAATTTTCGACAGTTGATTTGACAGACTCGAGGCATAGAGTGAGTACTGCTCAATACACTGACGCGCGAACGCTTCTCGGGTACGGTTGTAGTTGAATGTAATGAACTGTACACATGCGCGCATCCGTGGCACAGTTTACGTGCGGAACTTGGCGGGGATCGCGAGCTGGCGCTATAACTTGGTCTTTTGCACCTTTAACGTTGTGATTTTAATTAACTTCCACCAGCCTTGACGTCCCACCCTTGGGCGCTTACTCTAAAGCCGAGCAATTAATCAAGCGCATCCATTGTGCTCGTTTACAGCCCAACCGTGTAGAGCCATTAAGTAACTGAGGTGCGCCCATGGTTTTAATTGGAGTGCGGGCGAGAATGCTTTGAAGAAGATATCTTGCTCACCGGTCCGTATTTGACGAGTGGCTGGATACTACTGCTCGCTGACGTCAGTGACACACCTCCGAAACTGCGGGGGGTTTTGGCCGCGCTCTTTTGTTACGTAAAGGGAGCCGGTCATCACACCCGAAAACTTTTTAATCATCGCGGAGTAAGACGGATAGGCTGGGGTAATTCCATTACGGATTTCCAGGGATGATCTGATCCGTGCCCAAGTCAGCCAAAGGCATACTTTGAATTTTATCCAAAATTGAAGCTTTGTTTTAATAGGCTAATCTGTTTCCTGCAATGTGTTGATATCGGTACATGGGTGTGACTGGCTGAAATGCGGTCAAAGAAAGCCCGAAAGGTTTAATTTATGCATGAGCAGGGGGCGATGTAGAGGATACAGTCTCTAGAAATATCTTTTAAGAAAGAATTTGTCAGAGAACTTTGATACTTTTGATTGCCAGTTACGATGCATTGAGATTGTTCAGTATTAAGATTGTTGAGCAGCTTGAATAGAGCATTCTAATTATATGTGTGATCATCTACCTTAAGTGGCTTAAAAGCAAGTTGCCTGGGAAGGTCAGTTGATTATTAGCTGGTAGAAATAAGAGAAAAAGGGGCTGTGAACATGGCTCCATCACTGCAATGAGGGGAGGACTTCCCTGTGGGTTCATGGTGTCAGGGACATCTTAAATTATATTTATTCTTTGTTCCATCCAAGGTTTCGCAATCTGAGGCAGCCTGAGAAAATGGCTGCAAGGTTGGCAGTCGGTCCACAAGGGGAATTATTACATTTGTCATCGCTTTTTTCTTCTCACGAACAGAAAAGACTCAAACCCAGTTGGATAGGTTTGTGTTAGGAATCGCAAGCCTGGCCTGCACTGGGCAGACAAAAAAAAATTGTCAATCCCAACAGATAGTGTTCATTGCTTTTTATTTTTGCGCTGCTTGTCTTGTTTGTCCTCGACCAATTTGAAATCAGTGAAGGAAAAGTGATTGCTTTGTTCTGATTGGCTGAGAGGGAGGTTGTGTGATGAGGTCGTGGCTAAAGCAGGATAGGTAGAGGAGTATTCATGTGTTTTCATCCACCTATGAAGCAAACTCTTTGGTGAAAGTGATTAATGTGTTGGATTTTTCCTTTTTGGTGCAAAACCCATCCCCCTGCTTCTGTAGTTGATGCAGCTTTCCTAAAACAAGCAGTCAGTCAAAACTACTCTTTCCCTCCTCCTTTTTGTCTCTCTCCTCTTCCTCCCTGTCATTCCCTCTCTCCCTGTTTCTCTCTGTCTACTTCACCTTTCTCTATCCCTCTCTTCCCTCCTTTCCTCTCTCTCATCCTCGCCCTTATATCTTTCTCCCCCTCTCACTCACTACCTCCCTCTCTCTCTCCCCCTCCCTCCCATCTCTTTCTCCCTCCCTTTCTCCCCCTCTATCTCTGCCTCCTCCCATCCCTCATCTCTCTCCTCCCTGTATCCCTCTCTCCCTCCCTCCGTCTCTCAGGTCACAGGTTTGAGGATGTCCCCGGCGTGCGGCGTCATCTGGTCAGGAAGAGCACTAAGGGGCAGGTGCACGTCAGTAAGGAACACAAGGAGCCGTGCACCCGCACCCGGAAACTGGACCGCACCCCGCACGAGGTAAGTGCTCCAGGGCTGTACCCTGCATGAGTTAAGGGCTCCAGAGGTGTACCCTGCACGAGGTAGGGCTCCAGAGCTGTGCCACACATGAGGTAAGGGCTCCAGAGCTGTGCCACGCATGAGGTAAGGGCTCCAGAGCTGTGCCACACACGTGGAAAGGGCTCCTGAGCTGTACCCTGCATGAGGTAAGGTGTCATGGTTTATTCCCACCGGATACAACAAGCAATCCGGCAGGCACTGGGACCATGTACCCAAAGGCTGAAAAAGGGACCCACTCGCACAGGCTGGTTAGAAAAATAGAAGACATTTAATAAATATACTTTTTAAAAATGACAAAGAGACAGGGGAGCAGCAGCAACACATACGAGGCTAAAAAACCAGAATGCAGTTGCACTGCGAATTGGCAGTGCAGCTCTTAAATACTCTAAACTTCACCTCCACTTCAACGAGCAACAGGTGTGGCTCGTTGAAGTGGAGGCGAAGACGGCAGGAGGGGGAGGGACTGCAGGGCAGAACCATCGAATAAGGGCTCCAGAGATGGACCACACACAAGGTTAGGGCTTCAGAGCTGTATCCTGTACAAGATATGAGCTTCAGAGCTGTACCCCCCATCAAGTAAGGGCTTTAGAGCTGCAACTTGCATAAGATAAAGGTTTCAGCGCTATGCCCTGCATTAGTTTAGGACTACAGAGCTATACCTCACACGAGTTAGGGTCTCCAGACCTGGCCTCCGATGGTCTCCCCTCGGTAGGATACAGATCACAGTCTATGCACTAATCGAGAGACTCCGAACACTTTTCACCCGCCAGCTAAAGACGAGATCGACCCAACCACTAGCTACAACATTCTTTTTTCTTTTCGTATTATGTTATCACAATATTGTTTTATATATGTTACATGTTATCAAGATAAGCTGCCATGAGGTCTATTGTCCCGCATTGCTCCATGCTTTGCTGGCGGACAATCCAAGCTAGCCCCGCTACGAAAGATAGTCCCCACCGACGCTGTTTTGAAACCAGGGAGTGCAGTACAGAGTACTGAGGTGAAGACATCGCTGTTATCAGATTCTGGTGTCAGAGGTAAAGTCCCTATGGAAATTAAGAATGAGGTTTGGATACTTTCTGGCATTAATCGAAATAGAATTAATTTTATGAGCCAGCACGCTCCGAGATTGACCTGTGGGGTATACAGATGCAAGTGAGCACATTTAAATTCATGGTTGATTGTCAGACTTGTAATGCTATAAGACTTGTTGTGCAGTTTGTCGTCCATTTTTGCAAACTACACATCCAATAAACAAACGGATGAATAACCTGTGATTCGAGCTCAGCCAATCAGGTACCTCAGTTTCAGCAAAAGTTGACGACTGTCACTTGGCAGAGGCTGATCAGAGGCAGTGGTGAAAACAAAGTCGATGCTTTGTTTGCTAGCCGTTGGCTACCTCTGGAAACCAGTTGAACCTGCTACCGAGTGAACTTATTTCACAGCAGGCTGCTATTATCAAGCGAACATGTGGTGCATAAAAATCAATAGAGAACAGCAAGACGGCAATTTGCGATGATTTAGCTGGCTAGCTTCAGCAGAGTGTCGGCGATGTTGAATAACTGGCCCGCTAGTTTGCAGACAACTATTTACTACCTACATTTGGTGCATAGGAATCGGTGTACAACAGTGAAAAGCGATTACTTCGCTTTTAGGTTTTATTGCAAACTGATGTTGGCCAAATGCATAAATTAGTATTAACTAGCTGCATAATTTGATGACTACCTAGGTTAGGCTAACAATGTAGAACATAGAGCAGGTAGCTAATTAGAGCGATGGGGAATACAAAAAAATATCCGGACGTTGCAATCAAGCCCTATTTCCAATGCTTTATGGGATAGTTTGGTGGCCAAGTCGCTTCCGGTCTCGTGCAGCTGCAGGGGAAAAGATGCGTTAGCGTGCATGGTTATGGATACTTTGCTGTACGATACCGAGCATAGAAGCTGTATGAATTCTTCATGCATCCAGTACTTTTTCTTGGCTTGATTTTAGCGTTTATATTGTTTACAGTTCCTCAAGTGTAGCTGAATTTTTGTTGTCATGCCGTTACGCAAGCTGTGCATGGGAAGTGTGGCAGTCCCCGAGGTATAAGAAATTTGGGCGAAAAAGTCACATCGGGGTTTTTTTTTTTTTTTATTGGCAATCGCTCAAATTAGCTAGCTACATCACCAGGCTTGTTTTTCAGTCTCGATAGCTATCAGCTGTCAAAGATGGCTAGGTGGTTGCATCTTTCTGACGCAAATTCCTTTTTTGCTTTGGGAACCACTTGATGGATCATGGGACGTGTAGTTTTTTCACAAACAATGGGTTTAGTTTGTAGGCTAAAAATTTAAACGGTGTAAATTATAGTTCACTAAGGTCTTGAGAAACCGCATTTGTAGTTAATTGGAAATATGATGCAAAGTCAATGGGGTCGAAATCGATGAATGCTTAAAAATAATGCAAAGTACTTCTAAAGTGAATTTTTATTTTTTAATTTTTTTAAACTTTGGCATCTCCAATCCCACCCGAATCTGGAATGCCCAATTCGAGAACTGTTTGCAAGGCTTGCTCGTATGAGACCCCATGTTGCCAACTCGGGAGAGAGAGAGTTTGCGGCTCTCCTCCGAAGCACGCGCCTGTAAGCCCCTGCTTCTTTACACTCATAGGTCGAAACTTCACAAGTTCAGAAAGACGGTGGAGGATACCCGAACATCAGCAAGCCTAGAATTTTACTGATGAGCGCCCGGCTGGCCAACAGGAGGCGCTTGAACAACAAACAAAGCAACCATTCTTTTGTTTCCCTTCCCGGCAGACCCTTCGCCATCTGCATCCCTGCAGCGCGTAGCCAATCGTGCACTGCTCTGAAAAAGCTTCCGACCACTGCCAGTTGGTACGACTGGGGATCCAACCCGCGCCGTGGTAGTCACTACTGCTCCACAAATGCGGCACCTTAACCGAGTGAGAATTTTAAAAACAGTTTATGAATAAAGTAAATGACAATTTAACTTCGGACGCCAGCGTGACTACACCACAAGAACTGCAGTTTTTTTATGCCACTGCATACCAGTAGAGGGCGATGACTGAATACAAGTCCCCTGTTGAGAGCCAGCTTTTGACCAGAATCCCAGTAATCCGTTTAAATTTATCCCATATTAGTCCACAACTCTAACCAAAACACACAACAGAAAAGCATTGACAAAATTATATAGCTATTGAAAACGAAAAATGTTGTTTTAGATGCGTTTTCACTCAGAACTGGCTCCATGTATTCTCAGCAGCGACAAGCCATGTGATGTCAGAACCAATCACAGACAGGGGGAGGTACCAGAAGTTAAAAAGACACAAGATACAAGTTTGACTGCTGTGTCGTGCACAAAGAACGCTGAACGAACAGGAAACACAGTGTCTTGTGCCTCTCAAGACAACTTTTTGCCTTGAAAGGTCTACTAGTTATGAAGTGTACTGCCAGCTTAAGAGAATCAAGTCTGTGTAACTGCTGCAAATTCATTGTTATCTTACAATGAACATGGTGGGTCAGTTCACCGATTAAGCTTAGCTCTTCACCAAATTCAATTTTGAATGCTAAACTCAATTATATCCAGGTTTAAAGCTTGATTTGCACGGGTGAAACTGGTCCAATAAGTTTCAGTGCATATGAATCATCACTGGTACTCTTGATAGATCAGTGTGTCAAGAGTGTCGGCTCGAAGGTCTGTGAAACTGAAGTTTCCTTGATCATCCCCAGTTGTTTGTTGCCTGTTAACTGCTGATTTAATTTATCTGAATTTCCCTGTGAGTAAGGAGTGAAAACGACATGTTTTGTTACTCCGCCATTGTTCTATCTGAACCTATGGAGGGGGGAAGTGAGGTAGGGTAGTTAAAAATGAATGAATCAGGTCTCACATTTCAGCACGATAAGAAAGGGAAGCTGTAGTCCAGCGGTCAGGCCGCGGTCGGTGAGCCCTGTTTTATTAACGAGGGAAAGGTTTCTGTTGGGGTCAGGGGGGCGGGGCTTACTGTGGGCGTGTGCGGGAGTGGGCGTGTGCGATTGAGCCCCACGCAGGACCGCGGTCGGTAGCTCCTGACGTCTGCCCCGCGCCTCCATTTCTCATCCCCGTAGTCAGGGTCTCCGTTTCAGACAGCATGGTCCTGCTGGATTTTACCGGCCACTTGGCTCGGCGTCAGAAGGTGAGTATTAACACACCCGTGTGCTGCAGCCGCGGCAGAGGAACTTGTGTATGTTACCGTGCCTATCATTGGAGCGATTGACTGAGTGTGCGATGGGCGATTGGTCAATTTGAACATGCCCCTAGAGCTGGTGCTGGCTCCTCAGTTGTGTTTGTGTGTGCGTGTGTGTGTGCTGGAGAGCGTGAAACCTTTCTATGTGTGTGTGCGGAAGTGTGTAAGACCTGTGCGTGTTTGAGTTTGTGTGTGTGCATTTGTGGTAGGGGGTGCATGACCACTGAATGTGCTTGTGAGAGACCTGTATGTGTGTGTGTGTGTGTGTGTGTGTGTGAGTGAGTGTGTGAGAGAGTGTGAGATTGAGGCTTGTGTGTGTGCGTGAATGTGGAATGTGTATGTAAGGTGAATGATCATCTCTCATTATAAAGGAGGGCTTCATCTTGTTCATGTGGGCATATGTAGATGGGGACGGAGAACCTGTACACAGGTTGGTACACGCCAGTGTTGGGATTTTGTCACTGTTGTAGTTGTTGTGTGTGGTTTTCGCTGCTGCACCTGAGTAATTTCTACTCTTGAGAGTGATGTTGATGTTGAAAAAAAGAAACGTAAAAACAAGTCTGGGGATTGTGGTATTTGTTGTTCCTAGTCAGTGCGGGGTTACAGTGAGTATATGTAATGAGTATACAAGTAAATGAACTTCTTGGTGTGCATACTGTTAGCAAGAATGCAAACACACTGGGACATTTTTGTTATATTTGATGCCTCATAATTACGAAAAAGAAGATTGCGTCAAACTGCAAATGAACTGCAAACTAGCAGAAAACCTCAGAGCAAGAGGCAGTGTGTTTACCCAATGGTACTTTTCTTGCCAGGGAGTTTATAATGCAGAAAGCAATATATATGATAACCAAAAGAAAGACTAGGGCTAGAGTGCCAGTGATCTGGAAGGAATTGAGCAATCTAATTGGTGTCCAGTGTTATGGTGTTGGGTGTGTCCTCTTTGCCTTATTGGAGAAATTCAAGGCCTGGCCTTTGCGATGGGTGAGAGAGCTGTGATTGGAGTTTTCTCAGGTGTATCATTGCGACACTCGACTCCAAACTGAATTTTTTTCTGAAAATTACATTAAGGATGCTACCGCTGTCGAGCGGAGTATTTGTGGATTTAACTTGTCAGTGACGTTCTTTAACCCAGTGGTCGCCCACAGTGTTCCTGGAAATTCGAAATTCACTCCATCCTTGGCAAAGTACACCTCCCGTTTAGCTGCTAATTAGAAGAGTCAGGTTTGCTAGATTTTAATGTTGCAGTGAAAACCGGCAGGATGGTAGATCTCCTGGAACAGGGCTGGTGACCACCACTTTAGTGTATAGGCATGTGTCTGTAACCCTATACTGTTGTTGACATGGTAGCGCCTAACTTTCATATATGTCTGCAAAGTATGCCGACCCTTCACCGTTCTCTTGCAGAAAATGATTGTACTCAATGTAGAGTTGAGTAGCAATTCTGCAGGGCTTAGTTTCATGCTTGACTTCTGCAGGGGTGGTGAGATTTATGGTCCAGATGCTGGGTTTAGTGTTAGCTCCACACCAGAACACCTGACTCACCTGAGTATTATTAGTTTTCACTTATTATTGATTGCTTATTCAAAACCTTACAGATAAGACTGGACACTCCTAGACATAAAGAAATGGACCAAATCTCACTCTACCTCTACAGTGCCTTGACCAACATATCTATCTCCCTTTTCTCTCGCTCAATCCCTTCCATTTCCCTCCTCTGCCTCTTTGACTGTTTACTATCTACTTCGCCTTCTGTCTGCACACATATGTGTGCGTGTTTGCCTGTGCACCCTTACACACACACACACACACACACACACACACATCCCCAGGTGTTCGTGGAGCTGAACGAGCTGATCATGGATAAGAATCAGGAGATGCAGTGGCGCGAGACAGCTCGCTGGATCAAGTTTGAGGAGGACGTGGAGGAGGAGACGGACCGCTGGGGCAAACCTCATGTGGCCTCTCTCAGCTTCCGTAGCTTACTGGAGCTCCGCAAGACCATCTCCCACGGTGAGAGGGGAGGAGGGATCACTTCAAAAAGTGTCAGTCTTAGCATTTAGTCTTAATATTAAGACTTAACTTCCTAGTTTTTCGCTCTGAAGTAGAAAATATTTGCTTATTTTAAGTAACCATGTGCTTGACAAGTGAAATTTTCTTATCCCATTGGCAAATCTTGAAATAAGTCAAAACCATCTCACCCAATTGGCAAATTTTTGTCTTACTGAGAAAAAAGGAAACAGAAATAAGTGTTTTAAGTCTTAATGCAAGATTAGAGTACTAGGTATGGTGGACTTATTTTTCATTTTTTGCATTCGAGAGAGAGAGGGAGGTTGGGATGGAGGGAGAGAGGGGTAGAAAGGGAGAGAGAGGGGGAGATAGAGGGAGGAGGGAAAAGACAGAATGGGAGCGATAGAGGCAGAGAGATGGGGAGAGAGGGAGGAGGGGAGGCGAGAACGGGAACGAATGAGAGGGAGAGGGTGGAAAGATGGAGTGAGGGACAGAGGAGAGAGGGAGAGGTTGGGATGGAGGGAGAGAAGGGTAGAAAGGGAGAGAGAGGGGGAGTTAGAGGGAGGAGGGAGAGGACAGAGAGGGAGGGAGAGAGGCGGAGAGATGGGTAGAGAAAGAGGAAAGGAGGCGAGAGCGGGAGGAAAGATGGAGTGAGGGACAGAGGAAGGAGAGGGAGGAGGAGAGACTGGTATTGGAGGGGAAAGGGGGAGAAGGGGGAGGGAGAGAGTGAAAGGCGAGGTGGAGAGAGGGAGGGAGAGATTAGAGGAAGTGAAGGAGATGGGAGGACAGAAGGAGAGGAAGGGAAGAAGGAGAGATGAAGAAGGAAAGGGCAAGGAGAGGGGAGCGAACAGAGGGAGGGAGGCTGTAGGAGAGGGGGATGAGAGATGGAGGAGACGAGAGGTCAGTAGGGAGAGGGGGGGACTGGAACAAACAGTTGAAAAGTACGGTTCCAGGTTTTACTCTGTGCAGTCGTCCAGCTAACTCTATAATCCTGAGCCCTGTTTCACAAAGCAGGATAACTCAGCTGGATAACTGCACTCATTGAAACTGGAACCTCCCTAAATTTGGAAAATTGAGTAAAGTAAATGTGCTGCTTTGGTTTTAGTCAATTTGGTTATTCTGCAAACTCATAAATCCTGCTTTGTCAGACTGTTTCCTTGTGGAGAGATGGAGCAGGAGGTTGAGTGCAGAGAAGGAACTTGGAGCAGATTAAATCTGATAACTGTTTTCGAAATTTTCTGGTCTATTCTTACCATTCATAAAATAAGAATTATTAAAATGTACTGCACATAAATGCAAACAAATCTGATTTATTAAATATTCACAGCTGCTGTAATTCTAAGTTCTGTCACTGGTGGGTGCTACACTGGCCTTGAGCGAATGAATTGCGGTTTTTTGTTTCACAGTGATCAAAGGGCCACGAGCAAGACTTCAGTTGAGGAACCTGGTGTAGAGAGGACAAGTGGAGGAAAAGGGTTAGAGAGACAGAAAGAATGAAAGGAAGATACTCAAGGCAGACGAGGAGCGCTGATCTAATTAGTTAGGGGGTTATGGAGGAGATGTTGTTGATGCCTGGGATCAGGGGTTCTTGACCTTATCCAGAATGGACTGGTAGGGGTGCAAGCCTTCATTGAGTCAGGCAGTTACAGGCCTGATTGTGTAGACTGAACTGTTGCAGTAGGTGTACTGTTGGGTGCTTGTGTAGTGGAAACCCCGGCGATGGACACAGTCTGGTTCTGAGCCTGATGTTGGGTGTTTCCTGTTCCCAGGGGCGGTGCTGCTGGACCTCGACCAGAAGTCCCTGCCCGGGATCTCTCACCAGGTGGTGGAACAGATGATCATCTCAGACCAGATCAAGGCGGAGGATCGAGCCAACGTCCTGCGGGCCCTACTGCTCAAACACAGGTGTGTAGGACAGCCATCATTACTCTCCCCCGAGATAAAGTCCGATCTCCGCAGGAGTCACTGTGGTCGGTGATATTTACACACGTCCTGGAGGCTGTAGCTCAGTTGTCCAAAGACATGCAGGTTAGGCTGAATGGAGACTCTCAACGGGTATGAGTGTGTTGGTGCGTGAATGGTTTGTGATCCCTGCAAGGGGCTGGCAAACGTTCGAGAGTGTGTTCTAACCTCTTGCCCTTTGGGGTGAAGGTTTGGCTCCAGCCCGTATGCGACCCTGACTAAGCATTAACAGGTTAGATAATGGTGGGCGGGAACCTACTTGGCTGTAGATCCTCTAAAACACGTCTAGGAGTTACCTCTTCACCTGAATGAGTGACATATTTTTTTATGAAAAAAAATAATAATTTTTTTTTATTTGAAGGGATGAAATGACAATGAGGTTGAAGTACAGACTGTCAGTTTTAATTACAGCGTGTTTTCATCCATATTGAATGAACAGTTTGGAAATGACAGCACCTTTCATACGCTGTCCCCTTATACCACGCTTCAAAATAATGCAGAATGAAGAAATAATTGTCATAGTTGGTCTTCTTGAAGTCTGTGACTCGTAGACATCTCCAGACTCTGGGTATCTTCCCTGGTGACGCTCAGTCAGGCCTGTACTGCAGCCATCTTCAGTTCCTGCTCGTTTCAGGGACTTTTTTGCCTTCAGTTGCCTCTTTAGTTTGTAAAATGCATGTTCAGTTGGATTCAGATCTGGTGATTTGACTCCGTTAATAGAACCAAAACAACAAAGAATCTGTTGCTGTCCAATGAATTATATGTCTCACTGTTCTTCCTTCTTGTTTCCTCCTCCTCCCTCTCGCAGTCACCCGAGCGACGAGAAGGACCACAGCTCGTTCCCGCGGAACATCTCAGCGGCCAGTCTGGGGTCCCTCATGGTACACCACCACAGCACCAATCACATCGCTCAGACCGAGCCGTCCGTCACCGACCCGCTCATGGGCGGCGGCGGCCCCGGGTCCGAGAACGACACCCGCATCGACATGGAGAAGAACGAGGTGTGGCTCAGGGAACGGGGACAGTAGAGGTGTAAAAACCCAGCTTAAGGTTTCCCCGAATATGTCTTGTTCCGACCACCAGGGTTGGCAAATTAGAGCAACTTGTCAGCCAGAAGGTCCAACTAATTGGTAAAATCAGTCAACTGCTGTCATGGGTGCAAAACCAGATGACGGCCCTGTAGCCAAATGGCTAAGGAGTGTGACTTGGACTGGGACAGTTGTTGGTTTAAGCCCCAATGTAGCCACAAGAAGATCAGAGCAGCTGTTGGGCCCTTGAGCAAGGCCCTTATCCCCTCAGTGCTCTTGGGCACATTGACCCCTGCCCTGTTCCTTCAACTGAAAGTCACTCTGACTGCTATGCTTCTAATGGTAACAAACTGGTGGATGAGTCCTCAGTGTTGCATTCAGTACCAGTTGATTAGCGGGCCAAAGGTGGTGGCTGTACAAAAATAACCAGGGGGCCTTAGGAACCCTCTTCGACCACTGTGAGCCAGTAAAATGCCCTGTAATAAAGACCGAGGCAAAACTGGGTACATCCAGGAGCAAATAAAAGTGATCAGGGCACTTTGAGGAAACCTGTCTTGATTCTTTGGAAGAGAACCTTTCATGGGTTTGTGTGCATCGTGCTTCAGAATTTGAGTATTGGAATGTTACGGTGGAAGCCAGCATGTGGCCTGGTACCCTCTCCACAGCAGTATGGTAATGCAGCAACCTTACGATTTCATGAACTCATGCATTAGTTTGGATGGGGGTTTGGGTAACCTGCAAGGTTCATTCTCGTGTCGTGTCCGTTCAGAGGCCAACGGCGGCAGAATAGAGGGCAGTATTGGCATTAGCTCTGGCTGAAGCTCTGTGTTTGGGTATCTGTTCCCACAGAAGGAGATGCCGCCCGTGTTAGGCATGCATCGCTCCAAGTCTAAACACGAACTGAAGCTTCTGGAGAAGATCCCAGAAAATGCAGAGGCCACGGTTGTCCTCGTAGGTGAGTCTTACAGCCGAGGAAACAATAGGAAGAAAACGACTCTGTCATTGATATGATGCAGCGCTCTTGCATTAGTGTGCTGAAAGTCAGTGAGTGAGCGGTCTTGTCAAAATCAACTCACTCGCCTACTCCTGATCACTCTACTTGTATACTCAATAGTATGCATGTGCACTGATTCAGACATGGCCTGTGAGTGAGGGGGAATTAAAAAGTGATTTAGTGAGTGTAGTGAGTTGTGAGTTAAGAGTTGGTGATTCAATGAATTGGTGAGCTTGTGGATGAGTTACTGAGCAAGCTTTTGAGTGCTTCTGTAGTGTAGTAAATTATTGTGTGTTACTATATGTAGAACACACGCAGATGAACTTGCTCTTGCAGGCAGTGTGGACTTCCTGGAGCAGCCTACCATGGTGTTTGTGAGTGCGTGTGAGTGAGTGAGTGTGTGTGTGTGTGTGTTTGTGAGTGCATGTGTGTGCGGTTTAGTAAATTAGTGTGTATGATTATATGTGGAACACACACGAGTGAACTCGCTCTTGCAGGCAGTGTGGACTTCCTGGAGCAGCCCACCATGGCCTTTGTGAGGTTACAGGAGGCCGTACTGCTGGACTCGGTCCTGGAGGTGCCGGTCCCGGTCCGCTTCCTCTTTGTCCTGCTCGGCCCGCCCAGCACCAACATGGACTACCACCAGATCGGCCGCTCCATCTCCACCCTGATGTCCGACAAGGTGAGAGGGGTTACGATGGGGGGGGCCGTGATGAAAGGACACCTGAGAGTTGGGCTACTCTGTGCTGTTTGTGGAGATCCACCGTCCTGTTGGTTTTCACTTACAACCCTAACAAAGCGCACGTCATTCAACAGCTAGCGCCCCTGGATGAGCTGCTAATTAGCAGAATCTGGAATGCCTGGTTAGAGTTGAAATGAAAACCTTGTGGATGGCAGGTCTCCAGGAACAAGGTTGGACAGTTCTGTTCAAGGGATTTTCACAAAGAATTTGGGAAAAATTCTTTTAGCGGAGGACTCCCAGACAAATATCTGTATTTCACCAACAACTCTAAACTAGATTGAGTTATGGAAGTCTTGCTTGCCTTATGTAGTCAAGATTAATACCTGTCTTACACATTGTGACACGCTTTGTTTGTCTAAAGGTTACAATAGTCAGGAAAGATGAAGGACTTGCATTTTGCCCTATAAGTCTCTTTATGGCACAAGGGCAAGTCCTCTGAAGTCCAGCTCAGCTCTTCACTGTCGCTTGTTTGCTTTCCACAGCACTTCCACGAGGCGGCCTACTTGGCTGATGACCGTCAGGACCTGCTGAACGCCATCAACAGCTTCCTGGACTGCAGTATAGTTCTGCCGCCCTCAGAGGTGGGCGGGGAGGAGCTCCTGAGGTCGGTGGCGAGATTCCAGCGGGAGATGCTCCGCAAGAGGGAGGAGCAGGAGGTGAAACTGCTGGCCAAGGAGCCGAAGAGCGCGGAGGACAAAGGTATGCTAACGGCTCCAGCGCTAATGATGTGTCAGTCACAGGCTCTGTCGTTATAGGTTCAATGGCTTCCGTATTCTGTAGCAGCCATCTGGCTGCTAACCGCAGCGCAGAATTCTGCACATACTCAGCAAGTGTATCTACGGTGCAGTCCATTTGTATTTATACTGCAACAGGTTTTCATTTTATTTTCACTCCATGCTCTGGCAAATGTAATTGACAAAATGAAGATAGGCTGGTTGGTTCAGACGTGGATGATTGGAGTGGCATTTTAGGTGTGGTCTGGTTCACTAAGCTGCGTTTAGTTAACTCCATAATGTCGATTTTTTTTTTTTCTTCCTTTTTTTTCCCCCTACGTGCCTCTGAAGCTCTCCTCGTGCCCTTCAAGCCCGAAGACGATCCCCTGAAGCGAACCGGGCGTCTTTTCGGAGGGGTCATCCGCGACGCCCGCCGGCGGTACCCCAAGTACATCAGCGACTTCAAGGACGCCATGAACCCACAGTGCATGGCCGCCGTCATCTTCATCTATTTTGCTGCCCTCTCTCCCGCCATCACCTTTGGGGGACTGCTGAGTGAGTCTGGGGCGGAGGGGCATCAAGGGTTTGAAGAAAAAGAATGGGAAAAAAACAAAGATTTGCAAACTTGTCTGATGCTCCAAAAAGCAAATCAAGGATATTTAATAAACCGCGTAAATGGTCTTGACCAGACGGCTGCTCTTTTCACTTTGGATTAAAGAGCCCTCAAACCTCAGTGTTCCACGGCCAAAGATTTTTAGCTCAAGCAAAATCTTTCGGATCGCGCAAAACTAATCATGCTACAATTGGCGCAAAATAAATATCATAGCAAGTCGCTGGTCATGTTACTAGTCTTGCGTGTACATTTAAGTCTTCACTCCTGATGAAAGTCTTCATAAATCAGGTTCTTCATGGAACCACTATGATGATAATTAGACACTCTCTCTCCCTTCTCCCTCCCTCTCTCTGTCTCTCTCTCATACTCTTTCTCCCTCCACCTTCTCTCTCTCTCTCTCATCGTCTTTCTCTCTCTCCCTTCGTCATTTTTTCTGCCTCACTCTCTCTCTCGATTCCTCAGGTGAGAAGACGGACGGCCTGATTGGTGTGTCGGAAATGATCATAGCCACTTCCATACAGGGTGTCATCTTCAGCATTATCGGGGCAAACCCTGTACTGATTGTGGGTTTCTCCGGGCCAGTGCTGGTGTTCGAAGAGGCCTTTTTCTCCGTGAGTTTCTCTTCTGTTGCAACCAGTCATGGTGACCCACTAACACAAGTAAAACTGGCCGCTTATTCGGTTTCCCTCCTACGGCAGCAGAGTAGTGACTTGCTAATGTTTAAGACATAACGGTGTAGTTGTGTCCCTTAAGGAGCTCAGGCATCCTTTTGAGTGTGGTGTTATTTGCCGCCAGATGTCCAGAGCAGAGTACTTAAGTGTAAGAGGCCTATTCCTGAGGCTATCATGCAGGTACTCCTTTCAACCCTACCAAAAATATGGGCGGCCGTCAAGTTCACCCTGCTTTTGCACAGAACTGCACTCTTGTTCTCAAACGTCGCCTTCTCTGCCAAAACTATGTTTGCGCTCTCTTATGCCCAGCTCTTGCAAAAATTTATTTACTTTCAAAATTATTCCACATTTCACTGTTTTTATGGCTGTGCCACAACATCAAATGGGAAAAAAATTGTGATCTTGTACACCATTTTATACACATTTCCCTGTAATTCAGTAGAACATATATTTGGTATCTTTGGAAACCTTGGGATCTCCACTAGAATTTGAAATGGGTCTAAAGTTCCACAGGTTTTAATGTAACTGCTGCATTTGACGGACCCATGTGTGGGTCCGTGGGTTTTACGGGGTTAACTGGGTCTCCACCTGCAGTTCTGCAGGGATAACGGGATGGAGTACCTGACGGGCCGGATGTGGATCGGGTTCTGGCTGATCATCATCGTAGTCACCATGGTAGCCTTCGAGGGCAGCTTCCTGGTCTGCTTTGTGTCACGTTTCACCCAGGAGATCTTTGCCTTCCTCATCTCCCTCATCTTCATCTATGAGACCTTCTCCAAGCTGGGCAAGGTGAGGACAATGTCGTTGGCTAATAGATACTCAGACTTGAGAGGTATAGTGAGTCAGAAGAATAGCGTAAGCCAATGGTCTCCAGCCCTGTTCCTGGAGGGCTACCATCCTGTTGGTTTTTTCTTTAACCCTAATTCAGCGCAAACGATTCAATTTAATTAGCAGATCATTAAAAGTCCCCTATTTTGTCACCAGGTGAACAACCAATTAGTTATTACAAGCCACTTCAAAATCTTTCCCCTTTTGACATCACATGGGGAAGTAACCAACCAGAGGCAAGAAGAGCTTATCAACTTCAACCAAGCAGTCAATCAAATTTCATTATTCTGGGTGGTCACTCACATAACCTCCTGCCAACTTCGTTTGGCGGAGGTAAAAAAAAAAACAATTCGTAAAAAATGAGGGGAAAAAACATTTTTTTCACAAAACTGTGAACTAACTTGGTCGGCATTGTCCCAAGGAGGGTCCATACTGAATTTGAAGTAAATCGGGCCATTAGTTTTAAAGAAGAAGATTTTTAAAGATTTTACTATCGGATGACGATCACGACCACAATCACGACTATGACGCTGGACACCGCCTGATCACTATAGCTCATGGCCTATCAGCCAGTGAGCTCAAAATAAGTCAATCAATGCAATTAATTTCAGTACAGATTCTTGAACTGCACAAACCAACAAATAAGTCAATCTTGAGAAGTATTTCAAACTTCTTTTTTCTTTTAATTATTTTTTGCTAAATTAGAAAGAATACTGCCAATGGGATGAGGTATTTTAATTCATTATTACAAAATTTGGCTATGGTAAGAAAATTTTACTAGACAAGCATACCAGGACCCAAAACAGGCCAATATTTTTTACTTAGAAGGGGGAAAATAGGAGTCTAAATTTGAAACTATTAAACAGAGAGACTTTTTTTTTTTTTTTTTTTTTTTTTTTTGCAGTACGTAGATCAGTATCAGATTTTTGCCCGAGTCTTGAATCTCACCCACACTTTCTTTTTCTGCAGATCTTCCAGGAACACCCGCTCCAGCGCTGTTCGCTGGACAACAACACAGCCGAGAACAACACAGGAACTCCGTTGCTGGGCAACGGCACAGTCCCGGGCCCCCCCAAGGTTCTGCGGGAGCCCAACACCGCCCTCCTGTCTCTGGTCCTGATGTCTGGGACGTTCTTCATTGCCTTTTATTTGCGCAAGTTCAAGAACAGCGCCTTTTTCCCTGGCAGGGTGAGTCTGCAGGGCTGATAGTGCTGCGAACCGATCGTGCTCTAATGGTACAGCTAACCAATGGCACCACTAGCCGTTAGCACTGCTAACTGATGAGCGAAAAAAAGGTGCGCTCAACTCCAAGAATATAAGAGACACGTTTCTGGGTGCATTAAAAGGAAAAACTTAATGAATAACGAAAAACGCACTCACAAGATGACCGTCTTCTGTGGTTTATTGGAAGCAGTCACAAGACATACCCGTTTCGGCCTAAGACATCTTCAGCGTCTTCACCCATCTTCAGACGCTGAAGATTGCTTAGGCCGAAACGCGTATGTCTTGTGACTGCTTCCAATAAACCACAGAAGACGGTCATCTTGTGAGTTGCTATTCACTGCTAACTGATGGCACTGCTAACCTATAGCGCTGCTAACCAGTAGCACCGCTAAGCGATAGCGTCACAAAGCGATAGCGCCGCTAACCGTTAACTCGGCTGACCAATAGCGCCTACTAAGGCAGCTCTGTTGTTGGCTGAGGATGCAGGGCCCTAAATTAGAATTCTGGCCTTCCTGAAAGGATATTGCTTTAGATCCCCCTGCCACCCCCCATACCCTTTTTCAGTAATGTGTCTGGGCCTTCTCAGAGCTTTGGGTGTCTAAACGTAGGGGCTGTTTTGCCAGTGTTCCTGCACTCAGGTCCAAGGACATCAAAAGTAACATTCATGGCACATTTCAGACAAAATTATGGGCTGGATTCATTCCGGAACAGCATGAGTTTTGGTCTTTGTTCATCATTCTACAGTCCCTAACATTTATAGGTAATGGCTACTCACCTCTAGATAAAGAGCCCTCTGACCTACATCTGTATTCTTAGAAAATGAAAGTCACAGGTGAACCATCCCAGGGTCAAAAATTTGAAGTTCTTTATTGCTTCTTCCACCTCGTTGAACTCAGCTTGTCAGCTTCAACTTCCAAGCTATAAAATAGGAACAAAAGTACTGAAGATAATGTCCACTTTCTGAACCTCAGTTTTTCTCCTCCTGCATCAAATTTTTGGTTCTTAAATCTTCTTTCATCTTGACCTTGCCTTTTAAATTTGGCAGCCATTTGTGATTCTTTGTGACCATGGATTTTTCCACCCATGACTGAAATAGCAAGTTCCATTTTGTTCTCTCAGTAGTTGACAGCTCTACAGATCTGTTTGGTCAAATAAATATATTGAGGTTCAGCAAATCCCATCAGATTGCATTAGATTGCAGGCTTTTAGCAGGCAAGTTTTTTCAGAACAACATACAACACAGAGTGCGTTAGCTAGTACAACCGTGCCGTTTCGAGAGGTGAAATTCCACGTGCCAGAAGTGACCACAAAGATTGGACTTGAGCCTGACAGACTGACCTGTTGAAGAGAGTCATCAATGAAATGATATTTGCGGACATTATAAAGCTTGTATAATAATAATTAGTATGGTTTCAATCAGCACACTAATCCTGCTCTGTCCCCTCAGCTCCGCAGGATCATTGGAGATTTCGGGGTCCCCATCGCTATCCTGATCATGGTCCTGGTGGACTACAGCATACGGGACATCTACACCCAGGTGAGTGATGTCATAACCAGCCATCCACACTTGGACAATCTTGTCGGACCTTTCAGGCTGTGAGGTCACTATCAAGTGATTAGACGATTCTTAACTGAACATTCTAGCAGTGATGTCAAAATCCCCACTCGTACTTGAAAGCCTTGGCGTTCTAGAACAGTACATTGACAAGTGGTGAGAACCAGCTATTCAGTCCTGCGAGGCTCAGCACTTACCTACCACAAAAATGCACCTAGGTCTTGTTACTTAAGAGTAGTATCTGGCGCTGTGTTGGGCCTGGCCTTGAAAATTTCATCTCTGCCTCTACTCCATGACATGTCAAGCTATTCCACTCTGGTCACAGTATGAAGATATACAGTACTGTGCAAAAGTCTAGGCGCATTTAAAGTAATTTCATAGGGCAAATACGCTTGCAAAAATAATGAAATTAAAACTTTCCAATAACTGAGAGATGTACTATACAGAGTTGTAAACTGTTAGAAACTAAATAAAACCAATATCGGGTGTGACTATGCTTTACCTAAAAATTTGGGACAGTGTCCTGTTGTGCAATAGTTTTTTGAAATGATTAACTCTTTGGTTGTTCCAAGCAGAGTGTAAAACTTGCCACTGTTCTTCTACGGACTGTCTCACGTGTCTGTCCCTCCAAGCAACTACGGACAGCCATGATGATGTTGATATCAGGGCTCCGTCAAGAGTATATCATCTGTGTCAACTGTTTTTAATGAAATACCAACATTTATTTATGAAACTATTTTTTAAATTGGGATTTAGAATTCAAATATACATTCAATCTTCAGCAACACTTATGAGGAAAATGAAAAACAGACATCTAAAGCCAGATGTAAATTTTTAAAAGTGTAGGGCGCCTAAGACTTTTGCACAGTACTGTACTTCCAAATATGTGTGCTAAATTTGCCCTTGGCCAACTTCTGTTTGAACATTAACTGCTGCTTATGGTGGCCTCCTGGTCATGTGTGACCCCTGATCATGTTTCGATTTTTCCGTTTGCTGTCTCCGTCTGTAGAAACTGAGTGTGCCAAGTGGCTTTTCTGTGACCAGCCCGGGGAAGCGGGGCTGGATCATAAACCCGCTGGGGTCGAACGGGCAGTTCCCCATCTGGATGATGGCCGCCAGCATCCTCCCTGCCCTGCTGGTCTTCATTCTCATCTTCATGGAGACGCAGATCACCTCGTGAGTGTCCGCCATTTTAAGGCATGGGGTCGCACACTCTGAACATTACGATGCTGCAGGCACAGTAGTCTTTTGAATCTGAATCTGCTCTTTGATTAATTGTAATGAGGACACTGCTGGTAATTTGCTCAGTGGATTACATATGAGCCAAAACCAGTCTTCTCTGTGGCTCCTCATTAAATTTCCTTGCATAGTGTTTGCCTGTAATACACAGAATTCCCTTCTTCTGCCAACTCGTTAGCATGTGAGATCACAAATGCGTGATTTTACTGTTCAATCTGAACATGCTACGATCATTTCTGGTCACCTGACCACTATGCTGTGATATCACTTGAATTCCGAAATCCTGACATTCCAAAGATCACATTTAGAGTCCCTACATAAAGAGCGTTGCGACAACTGGAGAATTGGAGCCATTTTGTTTCCATCATGCAAAACTGAGGCGTTGGGCACGATGGAAATCATAGAATTTTTTTTTTGTTCTTTTCTTGGCAGGGAAACGTATTAATTTCGGTGGAAATATGATTTACTAGCCAGCAATAGTTTCGACAAGCATAAGGGGGGAAATTCTCAGACTTGAGAAAAGAGAAAACGAAAAAAAAAAACAAAAAAAAATGACTTGGAGACGGTGCCCGATAATGCAGTGGATGCAAAATGGCCCCTTGCCCTAATTCTCTGGAACCCTCATGTTGCAACTCTCTCTGTCTAGGAACTGCAGTTATACTCTTCAGTGAGATGGGACCATATGTTCTCAATCCCCGTCTACAATTAGCTGCCAGCTCTGACAACTCATCCCCCTCTCCTTTCCTCATTCCTCCCTCTCTCCCTGTCTCCTCTCCTCCTTCTCCCTCCCTCCCTCTCTCCTCTCCTCCCTCTCCCTCCCTCCTCCTGTCTTGGCTCCCAGGCTGATCCTCAGTAAGAAGGAGCGGATGCTCGTTAAGGGCACGGGCTTCCACATGGACCTGATGATCATCGTCACGGTGGGCGGGATCACCTCCATATTCGGCTTACCCTGGTTGGCTGCCGCCACCGTGCGCTCAGTCACCCACGTCAACGCGCTCACAGTCATGAGCAAGGCCGTCGCCCCTGGCGACAAGCCCCGCATTCAGGAGGTCAAGGAGCAGCGGGTGACCGCTCTGTTGGTCGCCATTTTAGTGGGTAAGAGTCCAATGTAATACATTCAATGTACACAGTCAATTGATCCAATGCTTATTTAACTTTTTATTTAACCAACAATACTCCATTTGCATTGAAATCTCTTCAAAAGTTACCTTACAAGACAGAAAATAAAGTTCAAATGTCAAATATGGAATTTAAGGATAGTGAAAGAGAAATAAGAGGGCTTAGCTTGGGTTTAACTCAAGAGAATAGAAAGAATTGCTCACATCAAGAGCCAATGCATTAACTCATAACTCTTCTCTTGTATCCATCTTTCTGTTCTCCTCTCATCCTTCCATCACTGTCTCCTCCTTCCCTCTCCTCCGTCCCCAGGTTTGTCCATCGTAATCGGAGACCTCTTGCGGCAGATCCCCCTGGCGGTGTTGTTCGGGATCTTCCTCTACATGGGCGTGATGTCACTGAATGGAATTCAGCTCACTGAGCGCATATTACTTCTGCTCATGCCACCCAAATACCACCCCGACCACATCTATGTACGCAAGGTCAGTACTTACCCCGACCACATCTACGTACGCAAGGTGTGTGTGTGTGTGTGTGTTTGTTGTAAAAGCATGGTGCTGTGGGGTAGAGGTGACTGACCATACTCCTCCGTGCACACAGGTTCGCACCCTGCGTATGCACCTGTTCACCGCGATTCAGATGGTGAGCCTGGCCGTGCTGTGGGCCGTCATGTCGACAGCGGCCTCCCTCGCCTTCCCCTTCGTCCTCATCCTCACGGTCCCTCTCAAGATGCTCGTACTGCCGCGCATCTTCACCAGCCGCGAGATGCAATGCGTGAGTCCACCAACAGAGGGAGCCGTTAGCCCTGCGCTGCACTTCCCGATCTGAGAGCAGCAAACATTAATTCAACCTTTATTTTAACTCGGAAATGCATTGAGGTAGATGTCTCATTCGCAATATAGCCGATTAAACTATAAACAAGATACACCTAGACACCACATACATAATTAAAAACATTAGATTGGACAATGTCAATGGAAAGTAGAAATAATAAAAAGCCAGAATATTACAATAATGAACCCAAAAGGGTAGTTAAGATAAAAACAAATGAGTCAGCTAAAATAAGGACAGCTGGAGGTGAAGTAAGATAAAGTTAAATATTTAAATTTCCCGAAAGATAAAAATGAGGTGAGGTTCTGGTTGTTTTGCATTTTACTGTCACTGTGCTCTGATTTGAGTTCAGAAAATACATGGCACTGCGATCTGATCTGAGATCAGCCAATAAACCTCACTGCATAAACTACAAATTAAATTTTAGTCGTTAATTAGACTTCAAATTATCTTTTTCTTAATTGGTGAATAACACAGAAGGAGCTCTTCCAATGAGGTGCGGCAGTTTGGCTTATTTCGAGATTTGCTAATGGGATAGGAAAATTTAACTTCCTACTGAGTTAATTGTCAGTTACAAATTAATATTCTATTTAAACAGAGCTAGGACTCCACCTCGAGTAGGGTGGTGTATAGCCTGGTGGTTATCACATCTGCCTGGTACCCTGTGGCTTGGTGGTTTACATCGGTGTATCCTTCAGAAGAATAGTGCTGTAGTTGGGCCCTTGAGAAAGGCCTTTAGAACCATATCGGTCTGCAGGGTAATCTATTCCATAACTGTCTTTTAAAGAATAAAAACCTTGGCTAGAAAGCCCTTCTTGCAGTGCTGCCACAGAATTGACAATAGCAGGCAACTCAGTTACTATGTGCCGATCCGTTTTAGAACAGCTTTTACAATAATGCAGCATTTTTTATATTCATGTATTCCTCTTTTTCTCTCCTTGTTTGTGTGCTCCAGCTGGATGCCAACGATGCGGAACCCACATTCGATGAGAAGGAGGGTCAGGACGAGTACTCTGAGATGCACATGCCGGTTTGAGACACGCCCCCTGTCCTCCTGAAACCCCTCTCTGAATGGCTGCACTAACCTGCCAGTCACTCAGCCAACAGGCTCCGCCCTCTAAGTGAAGGCCCCACCCCCTCAGTGTACAACTATAACTGCCTTTCCTTACGCCCTTTTTATTTTATATTCGTAACTGCATTACCAGTGCAATCAATGATATAATCGGTCTTCCCAGTTGATTTCTTTAGGTGTAGATTTCGGGAAGATATAATATATCAGGGGGGTTCAAGGGTATATGTAGAGAGGTAGCGAAGGGAGCTAAAGGGGCGGGGCCAGAGGGTAGGTGCATGGGGGTTCAGGGGCGGAGCTACAAGCGGGTCATGTGGCACCATAAACCCTGCCCCCAGGCCATTCAGCCCAAGGCCAGCTCCTCACACAGCCGTACAAACCAAACAGAGCAGATCTGACCCATGGGCCGGACTGCCGCGGCACACCGCGTTCACGAACATCATCCTCGCCTGCTATGCTTGCGAACCCCCACCAGGGGGCTGCAGACAAAGCTACACAGCCCCTCCTCTGCTGCTGAAGCCTCCTCATGCATCTGTTTCCCCCTCTACTGGTGTCCTGATCTCACGCCTGTCATGGAGCAGCAAACGACTTCTCTAATCAAACCGTGTACATGTGTAGCCTCAGCGCTACAGTTAGCAGTGATGGACAGAAGACATTGGCTGGACTCACAGGATTCCATGTAAACTGGCCAAACCACTGAATCCTACTCATTTCTCATGAAATAACACTGTAGTGCTCTGCTCATCTGTTGGTCCCAGTGGAGCAGGGATCATTAAATCGAGGGCCAAAAAAACTGCTGGTTTTCCACCCTCCCTTTACCTGGGAGTCAGGTGTACTGGCAATCCAGCCAATCAGAAGCTGTAATTGATCAGTCAGTTTTGTGGTTGGAAAGAAAACCATGGCTGGATTTGGATTTGGTGATCCCTGCAGTAGTGTATGTGGTACACTGCAAAAACAAGTGTTTTAGCTGTGCAACAGGACTTCAACTAAATATTGTTTCTTTTTCAAGTGGATAATTTTAGATTGTTTTGATTACGGTTGGTTTGGGTTAGATATTTTACCCCATTGACTGAAACTTGACATGCGTCAAATGAGCTCGCATCAGTGGCAGTTGTGTCTTAGTCAAATTGACTGAAAAAATTAAGTCTGAATGTGAAGCAGAACACTTATTTGTGGGACTTTGATACTTACTGGTTTTTGCAGTGTAGATGGCATATGAAACCGAACAGACCACAAGAGAAATACTGTGTTCTGTCAACTCCTGTGATTCATACACATACCAAATGTATCAGTGCCTTCGCATTTACATCAGAAAAAACTCACTGTGTCAACTCACATTCGATGTGCAGGAGCGACAGAACTATGTGTCAATATTTCAACAAGCGTTATTGCCCGCTCAATGCTATGTTTTCATTGCTGGACTGTGTGCATATTTCAAGCTTTACTTGTGCCTGAAACATACTGTACCAAAGAGGCTAAAACAGGACATGTTGAATGTGTTAACAGGGTGGTGGGATGGGTCGGTTCGGCTCAGGAGCGTAGTGGCGCATTTTAGAAGGATTATGCCTCTGAACTGCTTAAAAAGCATTGGCACATTTAGGAAAGTTCTTGAGTAGTGGCTCTAATCTGCAATTCTGCTCCCTGCTTGTTGCGTACACCCGCAAAAACCATAAATGTTGCTTTCACTTTGCGATACCGTTTCAGTTGTTCCCACCAGACTGTTAAGTTTTTTTTAACCTAGTGACTTGATTCATGAATATTGGTTTCCACTCTTAGGCGGTAGTCTACACTGTTGCATGAAACCATTTGACATTTTTAAAGTAAATTCAACATGTCAGATTTTGAGTGTAGAGAGGACGGCTCATCTTAGTAGGTACTTGAATCTCTTACTTGGCATTTCAGTGTCTGTTACGACCACGCCTCGCCGCTAGAGGGAGACATACTGAGAACGCTGCGCGAGGACGAACCCGCTGTCACTGTGACCTCGGGAATTTAACGCTGTTACATCGTACTTGGTGGACCGCAGACGGAGGAGCTAATAAGCCTGGACTCACTGTGATGCGTTTGAATGCTGTCTTACCAAAATACTTCCTTCAATACCATGCCTTGTCCGATGGGCTGCTCCTGTGGTTTGTGATATTCATGAAAAAAAATATATTTTTAAGTATAACATGTAATGTAAAACGTAAGTCTTTTGGCCTGCAAAACAAAAGGGACCTTTACTGGGTCCTTGTGAAGTAGCTGTTAAGATAAAGAAGTAACCGCCTTACTCATTTACAAATTTGCACTTATGTATCTTATGTTTTTATTGCGAATTGACTGAAGCTGACGTATTACTGTGTTTTCCTGTAGAGAATGCCTGCGCTACTGTGCGATTTTAATAGGTGCCTTGCCGTGGTAGAGAACCATTCTCTCTCTTCTAGTATTATTTGCCCGACAGCCTAAAAGTCTCTTTTACACGCATTTCTTTTGTTACAAAAAAAATTGTACACTAAAATCATTGCGCACAAGTTACGGTCTCGTAAACACTGCTGATTCTGAATGGCTCGGGGGTTGCGTTGTTGCTAATGTGCTGTAGTTTGGACAAGCTGCTCTCACCTTTTCAAGGACTATCAAGCTGAGAATCACGTTGGTGCATTGCAGAATGTCCATTTTGTGGTAGTGAGGAAAAGTACACACACACTAGTAGGTCCATATGCTTGGTCTTGGCCCACGTGATCCCCAAGAGTGATGACTGGAGTGGGATACTCGTTAGCATAAGGATTGTTACTTGATTTCTGGGGATAAATTCCCTCACTAGGACCCTAAATATGCCTCTGTTTGTGGTGGGGGACGTTATTATTTTCACCTGCTTTCATCTGATGCATGACCCTTTGTTGAATTTGTATGCTGTGATTTGTCAGAGTCGGAGACTAGTTTTAGGGGTCTGAGCCTTCATACGGCCTGTAGCTTAGGTGCTTCGCTGATGGTCGGTGGATCGGGCCCCATGTGAAATCACCCATAAGATCAATGCAGCTGTTGGGCCAACAACCAGGCTCTTATTCCCGCATTCAACCAATCAACTATTGTCCAATCAAATGTAAGTTGATTTGGAATAAAGTGTCAGTTAAATAATTAGTGTAAAGTATTATGAGAGTCTGAGATCGGGGAAAGGGCTTGTATTTTCAAAATATTTGAACACTGCCCCCCCGGGAAAAGAGTACGGTTTCAGTCTGTTCTTGGGAATGAGGGGGTACTTCCATAAATAAGCATCTCCTCCAGAGTTGTACTGCTGTGATAATTAGTTTTAACGTGTGCAAACCGTCAAGCTTGTTGTATCCAATTCTGGTGTGGGGCATGTTTTGGATAAAAATGGGTGAAAAAAATAAAGTTTGAAGGGAATATAAGTGATAGTATTTAAAGGATTAGGGTTCATATTCATTTTGTGTTACCGCTGTGTTAACTGTTACAAAGGCCTTTAAAGCTGAACTGTGTAGATGGGTTTTTCTGTTCACTGCTACACACAAGGTGGAACTGTGTTTGTTCATAAATACTCAGTGTGGCATATTCAGTCAGTTTTGTCTTGCTGAAATGTTGGGAACTGGGATGGCTTTTTTCCAGAATGTGTGTCAGAAGGGGACACGAGTTCAAATCTGGCAGGATTGTGGTATAGTTAAAAAAGTTACCCAATTTCCTGTCTCTTGGACTTGTGCTCCTTCCGGTGCATATTCACACTGTTTGTGTCACTCGTGCTCAAGCAAGTCATTTCATCTCACTCTCCTTTTAGCTAAACTGAATTTGATTTTCATATTCCAAACTTTATCTTGGTTTTTTCCACTTTTTTTTTTTTTTTTTTTGGTATTTAAAAGCAATCATTGTTTAGTAGGTTGGCATAATGAGTGTAAAACGGTTGGGTATAAAAACAAATTATATTAAAAAGAATATATAATAAATGCTTATGTGTGCGTTAGTATTTTCTTAGGAATTGATCTTGATGTCAGTAGCAAGTTTATTATAACTGGAATCCCAGCAGTTGAAATGGACAATCTTCCTTTTCTGTCTCTTGGGTGGAGGTCTCAACTTATTTTGAAGATGTTATTTTTCTATACATATGTACATTACATCTGAGAACAACTATGTATACCTTTTTATGATAGAATCGGACTGAACTGTTTCAATGCTGTTCAATGCTGACTGTGTACCACTAGTAAAAGCCTCTTTGTACATCATATTTGCGACCAGTCCTTCCAGTGTAGGTTTCTAAGGTGTCGCACACACTAACACCAGTTTAAACTCTGCTGAAACTGACACTTCTGTATTGCACTCATCACTGGCTCCCCAGTTGGGTCTTTCTGTTGCATTGAAGTGAATGTGAAAAAAATGACAAGGTCAAGGAATCTTTATTATCCCCCAAGGGGGGCAATTTGTTATACAGCCAACAGACAGACCTACTCAATCAATCATCAGTGCAGACAAAGGTGAAGTTTAACGTGGACAGTGAATAAAACATATGAAATAAAATAAATAAAATGAAAAAAAAATTAAATGGTAATAATAAAAATAGATAAAAACTTAATAAATAAATCAGTAAAATACTCAATTGAGGGCATTTAGGAAGCCAATAACAGCTGGTACAAATTAGTTCTTGTACGTGTCAGTTCTGCGCTTCCTTGAGACAAATCTACGGTCATCCTCTTGTGTCTAAGACATCCCTAGAGTAAGTGTGACAAATTAAGATGTAATTACATCCTAGCATCACAAATGGTGACTGCTGTGTTCCCGTTATCATGCAAGCAGTTAAACAGCTGAACGAAGTGAAAGAAACCGGGTTGATGGGTGCGTATATTTGGTACTTTCATGGGATGCAGATTCTTAAGGCCTGTGCTCCACTCAATTCCCCCATGTCAAAGGGCAGTATTGCTGCATTTGTCACATTGCTTGACTCGGGCAAATATTTCAAAAACTAAAGAACTGTAGTGGAGAACACATGACTTATGTTTCAGGAAGTGAATTCTTCAGTGTATTGCAGGAAAAAGGAGTGTGCCTTTTCAGACCAAATCTCCCATAGCTTGTACATATCCATTCATAGTTTATGTGCCTGTCTCTTGCATGCAGTACACTGTAGTAACGGTGCTGTGGTGTTACAGACATAGCCAAAATTCTATTCAGAAATAGAATTTAATTTAATTTAACTGATTGATTTTCGGACATTAGGGCATTATGGAGTTCTGTCAGAATATGTGAGTGTTTCCATGCGCGTTTGCACGTTTATGTGTACATGTTTGCGTTTTTGTGGGTCTGTATGTATTTGCATGTACGTATGGTTCTGAGTGTGAGTGATCATGAGTGTGTGTGTGTGTATGGTCCCGGATTCTGTCTGTTGCTTCCGATCGCAGCTGGAAAACATACGTTTGTGAATTGCAGACGGAAGAGTTCTGTTCAGTTTAATGAACAAAAGTGACCCATCTGGTCAATGGGGGAAACTACAACCTGCTCGCATGGTTTATTCGCATCTTGCGCATGACAGTTGCAGTCGTTAATCCAGCCGACTACAGATTCTATAAGAAGACCTCAAATGACTCAGCAGTCTGTACTGTCTATGGGTATGTGTGGTAGTCCTCACCCATCTTTTACTGACTCAACGTTTTGGTGATGGGAATTTATCAACTGGATGGAAAACAGCGCAATTCAAGAAAACCTTATCAAAAAAGATGTTGTAATACCTATAATCAACCTCTGGAGGGCAGTCAGTCGTTCGCCTGTTTGTCCTAATCAGGGTCGCCTAATCCTGCTCCTTGAGATATAAAATTTTTTGTGTTTTCAATTCAACCATAAGCTGACGCACCTGACTTGACTACTCAGTGATTTGTGGAGCTCACTAGCTGTTGATTGAGGTGTGCTTTTCTGGAATTGGAGCTAAAACCTGCAGGATGTTGGATCCCCAGGAGCAGGGTTGGGCTGCCCTTTGCAAAGTACATTTACCAGTTTAATTTACATCACTGCTCACTCTGGTGAGAAAGCTGTTTGCAGTGTTCTCTCATTGTCCCAATGGCTTAGCTTCAGTGGGTGTTAACTGTTCAAGTGGGGATTTTGCAGTCATAGTGACACCATAAGATCTCTTACCAATTTACAGTCTGGGTTTCTTACCTAACCCTATATAGAAACTGAGATCGCAAATATGTGGTAAGAATGTCAATAATTGACATCACAACTAGCAGCTGCAAGCAATGCAGTTCTAGAATGCTTGCTTGGAATGCAATACAATCTCAGTTAAGACTTCCTTGCCTTAAAGGGCTTTATTTAGACAGAGAAATATGTTACTCTGGTCTGGCATAACAACAAGATCACTAAGCCTTTAAACACATCCAGCTCCATTTGTCACTCATTTGAACAGAGTGGCTTGGTGCAAATGAACCATTTGCACACAGGGCCAGAAAGACTGACTCTTTGGGTATACATTACAAACAGATCTGGGGACCTGAGTGCTTGCATTAATTTAAAACGCCATGATCAATAATTTCAGCCTCTCATTTCCTGCATCAGTGGGCCGTCCTGTGTCAACACCACACGCTCCATAGATGGACAGAAGGGTCAGTCAGACGCGATACTTAAGTTGTTACACTCCTAATAAATCAGAGGTGTAGTAATTGTGCAGACAGTCGAGTTTGTGAGTGAGCTCGATAGCGTTACCTTTGCCAGACATAGTCTTTGACGGGAATGTCAAGGCCTAACAGCTGAAGTGGTTCACACCGGAATTACCCGTTCATAGAAATGTGATTATTTTTATGGCTCATTGCAGGACATGGCCATGTGTACAAACCTAGTTGTACCGTATATCAGTGACGAATAATGTGACCTTTACCTATCGCAGACTGGCCGGTGTTTCCATTTGAAATACTTCCCTGGTATTCATACCTAAAACATGAGGGAGATTGAGTCAGACATCAAAATATTACTTTGTTTAGCGAATAAAACAAAAGTAATACTGCTCCTGCTTAAGTGTTTGACCCGTCACGTTTGGAGACTGTGACCATTTCTACCGTTTTATGGGAAAATAGCCAAAATATAGTGTTATCCACGGGTCACCGATATCAGGCATTCTGTAAATGCAAAAAATTTGCAGCTGAGTATAATGTATCATGGGGATCAACTGCTTCCGGACTGTAAGGGTCAAAAGCTGCTGGGTTTCCTCCCTCCCTTTGCCAAGTTAGATGTAAAGACACTTTGGCCAATCAGCAGGACGAATTGGTCAAATAATTTATTGCCTGAGAGGAGAGAAACCAGGGCCGGATTTTTACTTGAGGTTGAGATTTGGCAATCTCTGCTGTATAATGAATTTAAAATAATTCTAATACGTATAATTAAGTTTGCTCCCCTGATACAGGTGCTATGTTTAAAACAAGGTCTATTATTTCTGCTCAGATTTTCCAATACATATGTAAACATCTGAAAATGAAAGCTTACAGTCTCTAAGTTCACATTAATTGTATCAATTCAAATCCAATGTGCCAGAGTGCACAAACAAAATGATGAAATTCTTGCCTCTGTCCTCAAACTATGGACAAGACCGTGCATGTTGTTTTATGATGATGCATATATATTTCTCGATATCAAAATGAATTTGCTAGCCATTGCTGAGCTGTTCCATTGATTGATTTACTTCATTTAGCAGTAACTCATACAGAGAGTAACCTCCGATGCCCCCCGGGTAAGATTTTAAATAAATAGTGCGAGCAAACACAAGGCCATAGGTTCAGAAATGTCAATAATCCAGTGATTGTTGAACACAGAAATGCAATAAAACGGAACTTGGAAACAAACGCAGCTGTGCCTCTGTGGATACACGGACAACCTAAATAACATTTACAGACCTTTCTACAGTCATCGTATGATGCGATGTAATGACTCACAAAAGCAATTTTACCTTGCATGATTCTGCAAAACGATGGAGCTTCTGAATTTTCTGCAAAACCAGCTTTACATAATATTTGGTATGACTGTGGGTGCAAAAGCATTTATACCGCACACATACCTACTCGGAAAGAGGACCGATATGCGTACGTAAACAGATTGGAGAGAATCTTTGCAGACCTGAAACTATGCTCGGAGTAAAAAATGTTTTCTGTAATTCCATCAGAGGGCAGAGTTTTCAGATGGAATAAAAATCTTTGGACGCATACATTTCTTTTAAATAAGTGTTATATTTTGGGTTAAATTTCCCAGTAGCTCAGTCTCCCAGCCAGGAAGTGTTTCCGGATTTTTGTTGCGGAGATGCTTAACCACCGTTGCCTTCATCACCCGAATGCTACACGAGGATGTGTACCCAACTTCGCACTTGCTCAGTGCAGCTCCTGACTGACCAGTCTCACCCTCCAGCTGTCAGGAGGGTGGAACCCCTGGCTTATGGCCCACTGTAGTGGATTGGGTGGTTGGATAGGACTCAGAAGGTTGGCTTTTCAAGGCCCAGTTTGGCCACAACAGGCCCTGAAGTCAGTGCTGTTTACTCTTTAGATAAGTCCTTTCCTCTCCACTTTTCCTAGACCTCAGTAGCAAGTGATACACAGGTCAAGGGTAGTCTCAGGGAGATTTTTAATGTACCTTGGGGCATGTTTGAAAAAAATCAGATGTCCTCTCTTTAATTATGCCCCTGCCACATACTGCAGGGGCACGTAGAGTTACCCTTGTCCATCTGTGCGTCTGTCCATCCGTACATATGGGATGTGCTCCATCCGTTTCTCCTCAAAAACTACTGGACAGAATTCAACGAGCCTTGGTAGATGCTTTCTACATAGATCGAAGGTGTGCATCTCATATTTTGTTTGACGCAATTGGATAACTTCACAATTTTAGGGGCCTCACAAACCCTCAGTGGTGGGGGTATCCCTGTCCAAGGACACACATATTCTAGTTATGTCATGAACTCGTTGGCAAAGATTGCCTTTCGAATTTATCTGAAAATATTGAGACACAAATGACAAAAGCAATTGCTTACAACTGCACAGGACTGTGGTGCATATTCCATCTTTCCTTTCCACCGAGGTTGGTCCTGTGCTCCCTTGCTGGACTTAAGCAAAGAAGGAGCTAATTGCCTCTTTTCTTTCATGAAAAAGACATTTTGGCACTCCTTATCATGACTATTAGCCAACAATTTCGGGTTCATATTAGTTGACTAGAATATTCTCTTTTGAAAATTTGGATGCACCTATTGTTCTTGTACCTCGTGTACTGGGATTGATGATCAGTGAGCTCAGAGATGCGCTAGTTGGTGAGATTAGCCCTTTGAGGTCCTCAGAGGAACAAACACATTGAGGTACAGACCGCTGCACTTTTCACCTCGGTTGCTTTTCCTCTATAGTCAAACATTTAGCACTTATTCTCACAGCCTTGCTACAGGTGTGTCACCCAGGCTTACAGAACAGCCAAAACAAATCGGTCATCCTATTGTAATGATTGCAGATGGCTCTAACTACCATTCCCACCGGCTCAATTAAAAGAATCAGAGGCAAGCGGCGAATACGGCACAGATACAAGCTTCTCCGTTTTCATTTGATCTGTGAGTCTTTTACAGAATAAGGGAATGGGCTGGAGGGCCTCATGAAAACTAATATTAAACTGAAATTTCTCCAAGTTGCAGGGAGAGCTTCCAAAATTCTCCACACAATGAACAAAACAAGGAAAAACACTTCCTCCTCTCCCTGCCCTTCATCACGTTCCCAATAGGAAAGAGGACATAACAGTGACCCGCTGCTACAACATCTACCCCCACTCAGTATAGATGCGACTGCACAGCAAGGCGCAAACAGGCCATGGCTGGAGGGTTGTTGCACTATGACATCGGCCACTGAGTCTCATTGATTGACCTCTTAGAACCAGGACTTATCATCTCCGGCTGCTTTAATACAAATATGTGTCAGCAGCTATATACAGCTAAATTTTGTACTTGGATGCATCCAAAATCCCAGAATTTAAATAGGTATCCTCTGTTCCTCCTCTTGTCTCCTACCTAGAGAGTAGCATGAGGAGACACAAATAGAAAAGGAAAATATATTTTCTTCAAGAATTGGGCCACAAATTTTCAAAAAGTTTGACCTCTCATAGAAGGAGTTGTTGAGTGAGAAATTGGTCCAAATATATAAATTCAAAATAATAGCCAAGGCATTTAATTTATTTGTTTATTTAGTAATACAAATGGTGGTGGGGGGGGGGGGGCGCATTGGTGGGCTCTTCAATGTATTAGACTTCAAAGGACACTCCATGCTACAAGCTAGCATTGTGATGACAATGGACAAGGTGCTAATTTGCTTTTTTAGCCTTGATCCATTGACTTGTAGTCCTTTCATCATCGCAAGGTTAGCATGTGGCATGAAGAGTCCCTTCAAACATAAAGGTGTCTCAGGACAGAAGAGGTAAATGGCATGTCAAACACTTAAAAATCCACAGTTTTTCACGGAAAACAAGGGAGACTTAGGGCCCGTCCACACGAGAAAGGATTTTTTTTGAAAACGCATAAATATTTTATCATTTCTGGCCAGCATCCACACAGAGACGGCGAAAACGCAGCCCGAAAACTGTATTATTTGAAAATGGGTTCCAGAGTGAGAAAATCTGAAAACACCACCCCAGCGTTTTTGTGTGAACAACCAAAATGGGTTTTTTTTGAAAATGATGACATGATAGCCCCCACCCCCAACCCCCAACAAAGCGCAAGCTTTACACGCATGCTCACCGCCTTCTTCTCTGATTTTGGTCTATTTCCGATTAAACGCTACCGCGCCATTCAGCGCCACACACAGGCCTAGAATATTTGGGTCGGTTTCAGCGTCTCCGTGTGGACGCAGATATTTTTAGAAATGATGCCGTGTGGATGGGAGATTTTTTTTAGAAACGACAAAGAAAAAAAAGACCGTTTTTGAAAGTCTCCGTCACCGCGTGTGGACAAGGTCTTACAGAGTGGTGGACAGTTCAGGCTTCATACAGTGTAAATTCAGTCATGTTTTTTCAATCACTAGACTCAGTAAGTTGATTGCACTACTTCAGCAGTTCCCAAACTTTGCCCTGGGGCTCCACTGCGTATACTGGTTTTTATTTCAAATACAAGTGCAATTGTAGGATTTTAATAAGCTGTTAAGTTATCTCAATAAGGTGCAGTTCATGTTTAAAGCAGTAATTTTAACATCTTAAACCACATTTTGACAGAAATATCCAAAGGTGTCGCAAAGAATAAAACACCCTCGTGCATATTGTGTTTATTTTTCTATGTTGTAAGCAAATTCAGGTTACAACATTTTTACCTGATCAAATTACGCCGAGATGATCAGTAAGATCCAAGCTTGGTGGCCCAGCAGGTTTTCACAGGTATTTTAAAAATTATTTGCTTGAGTTTAATAACATAAACATAACACAAAACAGGTTTGACCCTTTCATTTGCTTGCCTAATAAATTGTTAGTTTTCATGAATATGTGTCCACAGCCTCACCAGTTAGGAGCCCACTGATTATCTGTTTTGATTGATTCCATTTCTTTACTCTTTTAATGAAGTTATTTCTAAAATATTACAATGTGGATATGGAATTTTAGTCCTTCATGCCAGGTATAAATATCTGTCAACATGTGGCTTAGGAGGATAAATTACCTCGCAAAATATAAGTGCACCCAATGTCTACCGTACACTATAAGACTTGAAAAAGCGTTTCAAAAGACTGATGTCTGACACCCATTCATATCTGTAGACAATATGCCATAAAGTCACAGTGTCTACTCACAAACCAATGCCCACCATAGACTAAAGGTTATTAAAAACAATTTCAAAAGACTATCAAGTGATTAAGTTTTCACGCCCTCTCACATCTCAAGACAATGTGTCATAAAGTCACAGAGTTTATACTCAGGGACTAAAGACTGCTAAGTCAGGGGATCTTACAAAGTGCGTCTGTTGGTTGTTGACAATACTCGTCATTGAACCTTATGACGGCCCCTAAGTCTAGAGACCAATTGCCTGTGTTTGGGAGTGGCTGATTGGAGAGCATTTTTAATATATAAACAGTGCCTGACAAAAGTCTTGTCACTTATCCAAGTTGTAGGAACAACAAATAATAACCTGACTTGTAGTTGATCAATTGGAATCAAAAATGGCTTATATGAAAGGCAAAGCCCTCTAGGTTATGCGAAATATACCAAAATAGAGTTTTGTGTCATTGATTGAGTTTTATAATTTAATTTGTACAGAAAGGTCAGATTTTGCTTGGACAAAAGTCTTGTCGCATTGAAAAAAAATGTGGACATTATACATACACTTTATTTTGAATACACAAATATGCCACTATAATATCAGAACATAAAGCCATGGTGCCTTGGAAAAAAAAAAAAAAAAGAATTAATATTGCGTATGACTCCCATGAGCTTGGAGGACTGCATCCATACGTCTTGGCAATGACTGAGATAACTTGATGATGAAATCATCTGGAATGGCATAGAAAGCAGTCTTGCAGGACTCCCAGAGTTCATCAAGATTCTATGGTTTCATCTTCCAAGCCTCCTCCTTCATCTTACCCCTGAAATGCTCAATAATGTTCATGTCAGGTGACTGGGTTGGCCAATCCTGGAGTACCTTCACCCTCCTCACTTTCAGGAACTGTGACATGGAGGCAGAAGAATGAGAAGGAGCAGCGGTATAAGTAGGGCAGCAAGAACTTCTTGATATTTCAGGCTGTTGATGTTGCCATCCACTCTGCAGATCTTTCTCACACCCCCATGCTGGATGTAACAACAAACCATGATTTTTCCTCCACCAAACATGATTGTTTTCTGGGAGAATCTTGGGTCCATGAGGGTTCCAACAGGTCTTGTACGGCAACTGGCATGCAGTTCAATGGATGATTCACCAGAAAAATAAACTTTCAGCCACTTTTCCAGTATCAATCCTTTCTGCGAGCTGTGGGCCTTGGCAAATGCAATGCAGGTTTTTTGTTTCCTGTTTAATTCAGACTTCTGTGTACTAATTTGGCTGTGAAAACCACTTTGAGAGAGAATTTGACAAACTCTTCTTGTAGATACCGGGATTTTTGGTGACATTTCCTCATGTAGCTTTGCTGGAGTTGAAGAAGGGCTAGCCTTGTACAGTTGAAGCAACAAACGGTCCTTTCAAACAGTTGTCATACCGGGGTCTGTCTGACCTGCGCTTGCCATGAACGTCACCAGTTTCTTCAAATCTTTTTCTCATCCCCTCCACTTGACATTTGGATACATTAAAGATGTCTGCCACCTCAGCAGCAGACTCAGTCTTCAGGCTCTTGATGATCAGCACTTTGGTCTGTGGTTGAATCTTTGGTATGTTGTCAGAGGTCTAGTCGCACCTCATATAAAAGTCTGGTGTGCTGGGGTTATTTCTATACACATCTGGGAATGTGTTAATTACAGTATTTGTCATAGGTTAAACTCTAATCTGCGATTTGTTGCATCATCTGAAGAGACGACAAGACTTTTGTCCTAGCAAAAACAGATGTTATGGGCTTAGCCAAGCTGTGAACATCAGAACACTTTTTGACGGTTTTATTTTGCACCAAATTATTAATGTGAAAGCCCTTGACATTAAAATTGACCATTTATTGTAACAATTGATTGGTTAGAAATAAGGTTATATGCTATTTTTAGTTACTATGTCCTTATGCGACAAGACTTTTGTCAGGCACTGTATATGTGTGTGTGTGTGTGTGTGTGTGCGTGTGTATGTGTATGAGCCATGACTAAAGATTTCCAATAATGTTGAACATGTTTGATTTCATGGGCATGTCAAGACGAGCAAATCTCTGAATTTTGAGACCACCTTATACCGAGCGATCATGTTTACTGAAGCGCGCTCCAACTTGAGCAAAACTCTCAAGAATTTGTTCCTGCTCCAGAGTTTGTCTGTAACAATGAAATCGCTTTCAAAGTCTTTATGTTAGGTCGGCATTCCTAAGACAAAACAGCTGGTTGAAATCCCACATCTGCGATTGTGGTTGCAACAAAAACCAGGATACATGGGTTCCCCAAAGGAACTTCTGCTCTATATAAACCTACCCATCAAACCTCCAGGCCAGTGGTTCCCAAACTCGGTCCTGGGGCCTCCCTGTGCATGCAAGGTTTTTGCTCCACCCTTGCTTGCAATCAAAGGATTTTAACAGGCTGTCAATTTGTCTTCATTAGGTGCATTTAAATTTAGAGCAGCAATTTATCCTCTTTTGACATACAGTATTTTGACAGATATGCATACATACAGTGAGGAATAAATTCCACATCCATATTGCAATATATTTTGAGAGGCATTAAAAATGCAAAGTGGTTTTTATCGTCTTATTTGAAAACTAATAGTTTTTCCTTTTGCTGATTGACATGATGACCATCAGGTATGGTAAGCATTGCAAAATTTCAAGTGTCTGGGTTTGAACCTTTTCTTGGTTTAACACCTCATTATGATTATCTAAATGCAGCACAGTTCCCTGGATCATGGTCATGAATCACATTGGGAAATTATTTTGTACATGAAAAGTTGAAGATCAGGGCCAATAAAAACACACAAACGAAGTCATATCAATCCCACTTCAAATGCCACAAACAAATGAATCTCGGAAGAATCAAACATTTTGAATGTTGAATGATGGCCAGTCTCAAAGAAAAGATTCTGGACGCATTAATGTCCTTTAAATGACTGTATCCAGACTGCAGGGATGACACAGAATGACCAGATGTGTCAGCTGTCGTTCTCGACAAAGTGCGTCATCTGTGATGCCACAAAAACACATTCCATAAAATGTCTTCTGCCATGTCAGATAATGCATAAGAACTGCTGAATTGACTGCCAATGTAACAATAACAGTGAGGGAAAGTCTCACTACCAAAAGCACAGTTTCCCGAGACCATGTTTTGCAACTACGAAAGAAACCATTTACCACTACTTAAAACAGTATACTTCATTGTGTGTTTTTAATGCTTCTCAGTATATGGATAACAACTGCATAAAAAGAGGACAAAAAGAACCCAATCAAAAGAACTAATCAATGGGTTCCTAATTGGTGAAACTGTGGGCACATGGTTGCAAAAACTTACAATTTATTAGACAAGCAAATGACAGAGTCAAACCTGTTTCATGTTATGTTTTTGTTATTGAGTGCAATCAAATTATTTTGAAAGAATTCTAATCACTTGTGTTCAGCAACCTGATTTGGAGGTCACTGATTTTCTCAGCGCCTGACTTGATCTGTTTAAAAATGTTATTGCCTGAAATTGCTTGCAACATAGAAAAAAAAAAAAACAAAACAGTATATTCAAGGGTCTTTTATTCTTCGTGGCATACATGGACATTTCTATTAAAATTTGGCTTAAGAGAGCAAATTTTTTTTTTAAACACAAAATGCACCTGATTAGGACAAAGTAACGGCTTATTAAAATCCTATGATGGCATTAATGGTTGGAACAAAAACCAGCATACACAGGGAGGTCCCAGGACCAAGAACCCCCGCTCCACGCTGAAAAAGTCTCTTAATCCTTCCAGGTGAGACTGGAACAAAAGACGGGAGAGGATTTTTACTTTCTGAAGCTGGATTTTCCACCAATAGGTATAACGGTACACCACGAGCGGGCCCGTGGGCAGAGTGGGAGGGATGCGTCACATTCCAATTCATTCCTGTGTCTCCTCCTATTGCCACCCTATTGGTCAGCGCCTCAATAAAGAAATCTATGGCAACGTGATCGTTCTAAGCACTGAACGCAACTGCGGAGATACGTCTGTGGCCGCTGGGTTGAGTCAGAAAAAGCCATCTAGAGCAATACGTGTACAAATAGCGCCAAAAACAAATTATCCACATAAAATACGTATTACTGACATGTCACCGCGAGCATAGATTGGGACGAAACGTGCCATTCATTTACGCAGTTGTTCTTGACGCATGCTTATGGCTGTAATGCATAACGTTCCCAGCAGTACTAGGGTAAACACTTGCTTTAGTATTATCGGACACGATGCGTGTCCATAAAATATGTTACCGAGCCTTTCTATCTCCAAACTGGCAAGTGTGTTCTGCTGGTGGTTAAGCAGAACATGGGACTTATGGTCGCAGGCACGGTCGCGCGGCACACTTTGGCCCGCCCGAGAAAGGTGGATCCCGCTTGAGACTTAGGTCCTCTTTTGGCCCTCTTGCAGAATGTCAACGTTGGACAGTAGCTAACGGAATTATTCAAACCCAAATTGACTCAGTTAATATATATCAAATGTAAACACCCATCTCTAACAAGCTGAGGGAAAAAAAAAAAACTTCTGTGACAAGGTGTGCATATTGTGCCAGCAATATCAAATAATATAAATGAGATGATGTGAAACTAAATGTGCGACGATTCAAGTTATTTTATAAAAACGCCGAGTGTTAGCTACTTCAAACCCCCGCCTTTGTCTCCCTTTCTCTCGCCACTTTTTCTTCGGAGTTCCTCCCCCTGCGGCGCTGGGCGGAGTTTCATACCGAACGAGACGCTCCTTTTGTCGGATCCGTTTCGACCTGACTCCCCGGGGTTTACTGCCGAAAAAAGGACACTTAAATATCCATAAAACCAATAACGCGACTATAATTTTGTTTGATATCATCCCATATTCATTGCTGACAGGAAAGGTGAGTGATTCGTTTTGTTTTGACGACGTTTTTGACGATTTTCAATCCGTTTCTCCCCGAGTCTTTGTAACATTCATGGCGGCTCTGCAGTGAGAGATTTGGGGCGAAGGAGGGAAGAAGCGCCCGCTCTGGTCTTTACTTTTCACATTAGCTTATCATCGAATACATTTCATAATGCTTTGCTATTATAGTAGTATTTTATTTCATATTAATATTTTGTTTTCAAACCTTATTTAGCATTTTCATATATTTAAAGCATTTATACACAAATAGTCATTTTTACGAATTTTAGTTGTGTATTTCGAACATGAACATGACATGAATAAACAAACAAACAGGCAGTCGTCAAATGCAAAGTGGTTTATACTCCTGGAAAAATTACATTTTTGAAAGAAAAAAAGCTGTTCTTTTTTTCTCGCTTTGCCAAAGCTTGCATACCAGCGGAAGCTGGGTGCTGACTCCTGCCGGAATAAGGACGCCATTACGGGGGCTGCAGGCAGACTGAGGGTCGGTGTGTCTGCATACAGCTGTAGAGATTCTGGAAATACTAGCATTTCTTCATTGCATGCGCATTACATTTATTGTAGTTGTAGTCGAGTGTATTTTCAACATACAGGCGTATTTTGAACGCGTTCTAACTATTAGGCCTAAAATATTTTTATTTTTAAGTGGTTTAGCACATGTCTATAGGCTGATTATTTTTAACAGGTTGTGAGGTTAAAAATGTGGTTTCCGCGAGAAAAAGTGGAAGAGGGACTGCGAAGCTTCAACGGCTCGTTGCTTCGTTGACCTTGTGAGCGGGCGGGGATGACACTATAACCGAGAAAAGCAGCACTTTGGTCGGCTGCGCAGCTGCGCCACCGCTCGGAGGAGGCGGGCTGAGTTGAGCGCGCAGAGACGGGGAGCGAGCGGAGTCGAGCACGCCACGCACTGGCTCGAGCTTGAACAGGATCACGTTCCGTCCGCGTGGGTGCCACAACACAACGCTAAAAATGGTGTGATGCAGAAAGAGTATGCTGCTGTCCAAATCATGCTGTACAAGCCTTATGTCATTAATTGACAACGAAACTCGGAATTATTTCCGTCCAATTTAAAGAACCGTGCAATATTTGTAGCCCTTTGCTTACCATGCTGCGAAACTGAATCCGGGGATTAGCTGTTGGCTAATGCTATTACAGAACTACCGTCGACTAAATGTGCTTGTATTAATTCAGTAAGTACATGATTGTGCAGCTAGTATTCCAAAAATTGCAAGAAGTGTTGGCATTGTTACTGGCACAATCTTCTCCACATTTTCTTTTGTTTACAAACGTGGGCTGCATTTCTTTAGCACGTAATTCAACGTCCAATGCAAGTGCGTGGTTTACAGTAAGTACATGTTGATGATCCAGCTGGCTATTCTTACTGATAACTGCAGATAATGTCCGATTCAGTAAACCACTTAATTCCGTTTGAAAGCCACAGCTCCACGAAACGTATGGAGAGACAGCAAAGTCCTCCAGCTCCACCTAAATATAAATGCATCCCAATTTTTTTGCTGTCGTACGCGCGCAAAAATATAAATGGCTTTTGAAATATGCACGTACCAATTTTTCCCCATCTCCTTAAATAGTTTTACAGCCTGTAGTTTCAAGTGAACGACACTAAAGAAAATAATGTTTTCCCTGATATTTAAGGATATTTGTAAATTCTTGGGGAATTATGATGCACCACAATTCACCGATTCTGGCTTAATGTAAATATCGTCTTTTACTTGAGTCTTCTGATAGCTTATATGCTATGCAAGTTTGTCGTCGAGTAGGGACATTGTTTACTAGTCAGTGGACTAGAGTGGATCTGCAACTCCGTGGAGATTGTGAATATCTTGGCGGCGCTGGTCAGAAGCAGGCTGCGCAATTCGAACTGCTACGTTGGCAGGAAACCATGCCCAAGTCGGGCAGACGATGCTAAACTACTGCAGCTGCTCTGACGACTTAGGCGAATGCTTCAGTAAGCCTGTGTACGCCAGTATTCCTTCGATCAGATAAAATATTTCCTTTAAACCCGAATGTCCAGTGTAAAATGAAAACGAGTGATTTTTTCGCAAGCTATTTTTCATATGAAATTCTGAAAGGCTGTGAGAGAGGCTTATTTCTGCTATTTGGCCCCGCCGTTATATTATAAGCAATACCGCAAAAATGCCAGTTTTACAGTGGATATATTCAACTGAACCAAAAGGTCATTCGTTAATGACATTATCGTGTTTAAGTCAAATTGAACCGTTAGGATTTGAGAGATGTCTGATCGGATGTAGCGGCTTCATCAACGCAATATGGCGAGACTGCTGACAGTTGGAAACGGCATCAGGATCTTCTCAGCAGCGAAAACATTCTGGCTTCGAAATGGGTATCCACACCGAGGCTCAAACGACAGCTGTGCGAGACGCCGGTCGCCTTCTTCTCGATAGTTGTCTAGCTCCGTTGCCCACGCAAAATGAAAAATTCCTGTAATCCCGTACGCTTCTCATACTATCGTTTGTTTTATTTTTAAAAATGTAAAATTTAAAAATCAGCATTTGAGCCCAAATGAGAGGACAAACGACATTTCCCCGTGTCCTTGGCCGCGCATTTATTCCGCTCATCGTTGCAGGTAATAGGCTATCTGAGGAGGCGATGGGGAATCAGTAGGCGGAGCAAGACTTGGATGTTCGGTACTTACAAATTCGGTATTTATTATTGTCATTGGGTTATTTTACTGATCCAGAATCGTTCTCTTGTAATTGAATAATATTTATTTTCATATGGTACAGCCTTGTAAGATTGTACTACGCGGACATTACGTGCTGTACGTGGGAGCGCATATGTCCACTTTTCAATCAGGCTGAAAACTTTGTTTCAGATTTAATCAGAGACCCGCCAATCCAACGGGAGCTGCCCAGCCTCTCCCAGCCATGAACGGCAACAGCAGCGTCTCCAGCGCCACTCAGACCGCGCGTGTCAAGAATGAGCCAGGTAAAGAAAAAGGACTTCTTCTTCTGCGTCTCGCACTCTCCAGTCCGTAAATATGCCACAGATCAGTAAGCAGTCAAGATTTTGTTCCGTCGCTCCCACCAGTCTATACTTGTACCTGAATGCCGAGGTTTTTACCTCGGAAGATGCATATTTCATTCATATTACGCTCTTTGTGACTGCATTGTCTAATGTCATTTGACAGACTGTATAAGGCGTTTGGAGAAAACAATAAATCAACTTGTCATTTTACGGTTCTAACTCAGACAGGGTTAACTATTGAATGAAGAAGTCCTGACTGGTGAGGAGTAATATGCTGCACAGTTTTTTGTTCTTGGGGCATTTAATTTTTTTTAATATCCAATATTTTATTGTTGGAGTTTTTAGTTTTTCTAGTTCAAACAGGAAAGCAAACTCATTGTTTTAGTCGTGACCAAAATGGCCTTTTGGAGACACCCATCTCTTTTGCAGGAGAGACGTCACAGTGTTTAGCTGTTTGCCGGGGAAAAATGCGGGAGAGTTATTTTAACCTCATATAGGATTTGTTTTATAACATATTCTTCCATACATTACCTAATTTTCTGGCTGTTCCTAGTCTGGGTTGTGGAGGCACGGGACCTGTCCCAGTATCCAGCGGGCAGGAGGCAGGGACACTGTCTTCCCTGGGTTGATCGCAAGGCATTACACACCATTTACTCACACACTCATACCTATGGATAATTGTAGCCCCCAGACGAAGTCGGGCGGTTACTATGGATTCATGCTTGTTGTCTCTGCCGCCGCCGCGTCCGTGAACACTTCCTTGTGGACGCTCTACAGGCTGTAATTTTTTGATCGATTCCTTTCATTGGTATGGACATGTGATATATTTCACCTATGACACCTATCAATTTTGGTTACCATGGCGACAGTATTGGCCGAATAATGCGCAAATTTGTGGTAAAACATAGAGATTTCATTGTGGATGCAATACAGGCTGCAATTTTTGACCGACTACTTTCATATTTGGTGCGGACATGTGTTATACTTCACGTACGACACCAATCGATTTTGGTTGCCATGGCGACAGTATTGGCATAATAATATGCAAAAAAGGGGAGAAGCGGGCTCTCGGGGGCTTCACCTATGCGGTCGCTGCCGACCGGACTGTCTAGTTTAGTCTCCAATCAGCCTTGCCCTCATGTCTTTGGACCGTGGAAGGAAACCACTGTCAAGTGAAATGACTCTGAATATATAAATTCCAACAACAAATTCCAACGTGCCCTGTAGTCACCCTTGAGGGATACTGTTTGGCGTGAATTGTGTATGGAGGCACAGTGCTGGAAATCATGAAATTACCACCTCTTAAAAAGCATGCTCCTTTCCGACACTTATCTCCTCGCTTAGTGGATGTACAGGGGATGATACAATGGAGTAACTGAGGATATATATTTTTTTGGCACTGGGAGACCCGCATAGGATGGGTTTGTCGTTGTTAGCCGCGCGCGTACTCGCGTGTTTTTGCGTGTTCTGCAGACCTGTGGACGAAGGAAGACTGTCTGATGCTCCTGGAGAGGATCCGCAGCCTGCTGCCGGACGGCGACGGGATGAAGTACAAGACGACCGAGGCACACTTCGACTGGGACAAGGTCGGCTTCGGCGGCTTCACTGGCGACATGTGCAAGCTGAAGTGGCAGAAGGTCTCCACTGAGGTGAGATGTTCTGTTGGCTGTCCGTTTGAGGACGGTGGTGACTGGTGATGGCGTGAAGCAGAGGCGTTAAATCGACAATCTGAAAGAAAAATTCATCCCCTTTCTTTTTCTCATCGCCTGTATTTGCTCTTTGGTGAAGTATAACAGTCTAGATGTACAAATCAGTCATTGAGATTGGCTGGCTGAGTTCTTGGGTCTCCTACCCTAGAGTATACTGAGCATGGTGGGAATATGCCGTGGGCTGTCCTGTAAGATGTTCGACAAATAAATCCAGAGGTGCATCTTCTTGGGGTCAGAAAGTGAAAGTCCTGCCATGATTTGCATCCGCCTGTCAGCACAGCCGGCTCATTTTTATACCCCCCACTCCACCGGATGGGCGTATTTTGTGATCTCCCTGGTCCATCCGTCGGTCTGTCCACAGTTAATTGTGCTCACTTTACAGACTAGTTTTTCTTGGACTCTCTTTATTTCTGTTTGGTGGGTCAATGGCGTTATGAAGGGGATCCCTATTGATGTTGGTGGTGATCGGAAAATTTTTACTCAGATGACATATCATTGACAAGGTTGCCATGTGGGCATATTGCTGTGCTTAACGTGGCTATCTTAATAATTAGTTCAATCTCCTGGTGAGAGGGTTGTTCAGCTGACCAAATCCTGTGGGGTTGGAGCAAAATACTGTAGAGGAGTTTTCCTTTCTGAACCTGGATTCTCCACCTCTAAGTGAATCCATTGGGCGAGGGGTTGCAGTCACTGAGATGCGTAACATTAGTGTTGCATGTGTTCCTCTGCAGGTGCGGAAATACAGGACAATGACGGAGCTCATCATCGATGCCACAGAGTACGTGAAAAACCCATACAAGGGGAAGAAGCTGAAGGTAAGGCCAGAGACGCTGTCGGTCATGTGTAGCGGTAATTAAGCCAGATGTCGGTGCATTGGCAGGAAGTGGGTTTAGTAGGAAGTGGGCAACAAGAGCTGTATTTGACTCTGGTTTTTATGCCTATCGACCCTGAGGCCTTAAATTATTTAATGAGCCCTGGCATTTGTGCCAGCTTATAAGGGCTTTATCAGTCAGATGGCACCCAGATATCGATTTTTGCATCTGTACACCCTCAGAGGGCCGTATCTGCCTTTGGTTTTCATGCCTGGCACCCCCTTGCATTAATTATTTAATAAGCCCTTACATTTATGGCATTTGATATTTTAACTACACTTTTTGATGGATGAGTGAATGGTGGCTGAAGCCTTTTTTCCCCGTGCTGAGAGTGGTCACAGTGTGGAATAGCTTGCCTGGTCATGTTTGGTTCACTTTGGTGGTAGGAAAATGGCAAGTCTTGCTGGGTTGAATGGCCTCTTCTGTTCTGTTCTGTTAGTGTTTACCCTTATATAATGTTATTTTGTCATCTAATGTACGAGTGAACCTGTATTAGTCACTACAGCCAGATGGCTCAATTAGCCTGGGTAATGGGGGAGGGTGAATAAAGTTAGCAGGCCCACATGGACGATCCTGGAACAGAATTCCCAATTTTTGCTTACTGTGTACCATAATGAACTGGGGCTTTGCATGGTTGAGAGTGACAGTACAAACTTCCATCCTCTCAGACGCATCCGGACTTTCCCAAGAAGCCGCTGACCCCGTACTTCCGCTTCTTCATGGAGAAGCGGGCCAAGTACGCCAAGATTCACCCGGAGATGAGCAACCTGGACCTCACAAAGATCCTTTCCAAGAAGTACAAGGAACTACCAGAGAAGAAGAAGGTGAGGGCAGACTGAGGCTTGACCAGTTCTGTGGTTGCCACTAGGAGACCATCTTAGAAAGTGTAGAAGCCCTGGCTAGTATTGAGACCTATGGATCAATTAATGATGGGAAGACTATTTTAATTTTTCTTGATTTTTTTCTGATTAATCTTATCTTCATTTGTTAGATTTATTGACAGAGCTAGTACATTACAGTTATTTAATTGATGTTTTTACTCAAAGCACTTAGTTGCCAAAATTACTTGGGGACAAATCCCCCTGAAGTGGTGTTGGGTCAAGGGCCTTGCTCAAGAGCCCAACTGCTGCAGCAATCTTTTTTGCAGCTACATTGGGGCTTTGCCCTTGCGGAGCCCCACGTCAAACATGTCTACCAGTAGGTTACAGTTCGTTCATGTCCAAAAACTCCAGCCTAAAGGAAAAAGGAGCTGTTTGGAGGTATTTCGCCTTACAGGCCGAGATGGAAATTTCCTTCATTCTGGGGTGGTTGCCTAGTTGTGTCTCTGTTCAGCCTGCGGTCCATTGAGGTGTTTGTGATATAGAGATGTTCATCAAAGCCCTTTGGCCTGATTATTGAAAACCGGCAAACGACGTGTAAAGACTACGGCGTCATGTGACTGTGCATTCAATATGAAACCAACGAAACCAGGGCCACAGTAGCCACTGTCCTGTTTAGCAGCTGGAAGCGACAATGTTTGCTAACTGGAGTGTGCAACCTCTGTGACCTCTTCCGCAGCTCAAGTACATCCAGGAGTTCCAGCGGGAAAAGGAGGCCTTTGAGAAGAACATGGCGCGCTTCAAGTGAGGAGCTCCGTTGCTCGGCAACAGCGATGCCCGTTTTACTGAGCGTTCTCGCTTCTTATTTATGAAATTAGCATTGGATGTCAGATAGTGGTAGTGAGAAGGGGTTGAAGAGGTCAGACATGATTTTTTTTTTTGTTTTTTATTAAAGAATTGACCGACAGAGTATGTACATGGGCAACAATATAGTTTATTGCACTTCAGTGACAGTGTTTGTTTCATGATTGAAACGTTTAATCAATAAGAGAACTTCCTTAAATTAATCTCTAATTTGCTACACAGCATTTTACTGGCAAAATTTTCACCCTGCTTTTTTACAACAGTTTTTACATTTCTTTCATTTTTCAAAAGGAATGTGCTAGATGTGTCGTTGAACAATATAAATAAATTAATTTATCGTTGAATGGATTTGCTGTCATTTCATTTGCCTGACAATATTAATTTTGTTTTTTTCCTCAATTAATTTTATGGTGAAAGGCACATATTTTTACACCTCTTCACAGAGAGGAACACCCTGAGCTTATCGAGGAGAGGAAGAAGTCGGACCTCCCAGAGAAACCCAAGACCCCTCAGCAGCTGTGGTACAACCATGAGAAGAAGACCTTCATGAAGCTTCACCCTGACGTGAGTCCTCAGAAGCCCATCGTTTGAGGTTCCATATCGTGAAAATCTTGTTTTACTGGTCTGATTCGGTCCTGTCTCGACATGATGTCCGACAAAACATCACACCGTACTGTGTCCGCGGTGCCCCTCCCGTGGAGTAGTGCGTTTGAGCGACCAGCTGTTTGTCTGTACGCCCTATCGATAGCCTAGCACTGACTGGCCCTTGTTCACTTCCTGCAGCGATGAGGTGGCCAATCAGAGCCACTGTCATTTTTTCTTGCTTCTGTCCTTCTCTCAAAATGGTGCGTATTAAATGAAGGGAGAGAAGAGAGGCTGGAGATGGGCAGCAAATGCTGGATTTGAGTTTTTTTTTTTTTTTCTGCCGTCTATTCTAAAGTCATGCTTTTCTGACACCTTAGAATAAAGGACCTTTGGAGTCTAAAGTTCGCTTGCGACCCGAATCACAGGAGTGTAGAGTACAGAGTCGCAAAGTAAAGTCCTTCCAAGTATTCCCTCCGACTCCCCCAGTCACCAGGATTTGGTGAACGGCACGGTTCTTCAGCCACGTTTGTCAGATCCTGAAACTTCCTCGTTTATGAAGGTCATTGAGTTCATTAATCAAGGAAGTGCATGACAGGACTTGTAACTTCCTGAAATCCTGGTCTTTTTTTAAGCGTTGCGGAAAATTAGCCACGTGAGCAAAAGGCTTTACATTGTGAAGGTTTTGCCAGCTATTAGCGTGAAAAAAGATGCATGCATGTCATTCTACACCAGAATGCCTGGAAGCTACATACTTTTTGTTTTTCTTCCATAAGTAGTTTTTTTTTGGTTCACTGAATGTAGATTGCAGTGTGCGTAATGGGGCAAAGAGCCAAGGCATTGGAGGAGGACAGGTGTTTGCCTACATTTAAGATCACTGCCATTGTACTGCCAATATGCCTGACTAATCCCCTCTGTTCTTTATACCTCTGCCAGGAGGTAATGTTTTCACCGGCATTTGTTTGTTATTGGTTTTTCGTTCATTTGTCAGTTATTGGGATATCGCAAAAAGTCAGTCATGGATGTCAGTGAAATTTTATGTGTGGATTGATACAGTGCTAAAGAGGAAGGGGTAAAATTTTGGTGGAGATTCAACTCATATTCTTGATCCAGGATCTGAAAAAAATTATATTCGCGTAAAGACGGCACTGTCGAGACTCGTTTAACACTCGCTTACATCGATAATTCCTCAGGCAAAAAATTTCAAAACAGTGAAGGCAATGTGCTCTCCGAGCACCTTGCAATTTTGTTTCTGTGTTCAGTGTAGTCAGTGCGTGATTGGTAGCACCACAGTTTTAAAGGGCTCTAATTGTTCTGAAGTTTGCTCTAAATCTGTACCGGTACTTTCAAATTAAATGACAGTCGGCAGATTAAATTGAGTAAAATTGTGACCATTTAAAACTGCATCTCTGTCCAGATACTAATGGTTTGTGCTGCATATTCATCAATACAGTTTTCTGGAGTCATGGCATGAAAGTCATTTTTGGCACAGAGCTCGAATATTTTATTTATTTTTTTCCCTCCAGATTGTATTTTTTAGGCTCAGGTGACCTCTGAGGTCAGTTCAACAAAGGGCCCGGTGAGTGCACTCTCTTAAGTACGCAGTGGTGAGTGCTCTCACTTTTTAAGCTCGCATGAAGGCTAGGCAAGTTTTCAGGGCCTGAAAGGATCAAGCGAACATTGCGTTTTTGAATGTTGGGAGGGCTTAGTTGACAGTTCCTCACTGAAGTGCAGGGATGTTTGAGTGACTTGCTTATAAATGTCCATACACTGCATGAGGGTGCTAGTATAGGCTCTTAAAATTTTTTATGATGAAGTATTTTTTTAATGAATGTTTTTAAAATTCTGACACCCGTAAACCCAGTTCACATTCTGCTTATGCCTTGGGCTTTTTTGGTTATCTGCTGTGAACTTCCATGCTGTGTTGCTCAGTTTTGCTGATGTAGAATGAACTGATAAAAAAAGACAAAAGATAAAAAATCCCTTGGAAACTCTGAATCAGTCTATAATATTACCACCATATTTCAGAATTGGCTTTATTCTGAAGCATCCACTGGAGTTTGAATGGAAAAAAATTATCATTTGATTTCTTGAGGACTTTACAGGCATGGCCATAAAGAATGTTTCTGAGGGAGGGAGGAAATCTTTACATCTGTAGATGTATTTCGGGAATAGCAGTGGTCTGCTCATTCTTCATGTGCACATACTGTCTAACCCCAAGGTTCAGAAATGGATGGAAAACAGGCAATTGATGATTCTGGGACTTTGACAGCATAATGTTTCACCCATAAACTTCTTCCGACCCCCATCCTGAATTGAGTGGGGCGGTGACCCTCAGTTTGTGAGCCCGTGACCTTAGCATCGAGGGTTTGGAGCGCAATGGTTATATGTCCATTTCAGAGGTTTTGAGAAAAATTTATTTTTAGGTTTGCAAATGTTCTATTAAATCAGGTACATCATTTACATCATTTTTATGTCAGTCGCTCTTTTACTGCATGGTTCAGAAGTATACTGAACATGTAAGTTTTCATCAGTGTGGTACTGCGACATGTCACCTCTGTGCTCCAACAATTCTAGCACGTGACATAACACAATGGTCATAGATTGAAGTTACGTTTGTTTGCAATGGAAGACAAATGATTCTGTAATACTATTCATGTTCATTCATCAAAATATCAATGTTTAATTCATATAAGCAGATTTTGTTGGACATACCACAAAATGAAAATGTGAATTCTGTTTAAAACTGAGGCACACGGACATATAATTATTGTGCTCCAAGAATTAGCTGATAGAAAGCTGTGACAGGAGGTAAAAATCTCAAAATCATAAAATTTGGACACATCACCATTGTGCTCCAAACCCTGGACATGTCCCTCTGCAGGTGAGTCAGAAGGAGCTGAAGGAGACTCTTAGGAGACAGTGGTCCCAGCTCTCCGACAAGAAGCGTCTCAAGTGGATCAGCAAGGCCCTGGAGCTTCAGAAGGACTACGAGGTGAGGGGGCGGGCCGCTGTGGGTTAGAGGTCAATAAATGGAGTTTATTTTGGGTACAGGAGCATAACAGGAAATACTGCTTTACAACTGAGTTCTTATACTGACACTTCTGTGCGAAAGGAGTTACTGTTGTTTAGGCCAGTTAGGGTACAGCATCCCCCTGGCTGTGGGGTTAAGGACCTTTGCTCAGGGGCTACATTTAGAGTTTGAACAAACGTCCTCCTGAGTACCAGTCAAGCATCCAAGCTCTAGACTGCAGGCAGCACCCCAGTCAAAAGATCTTTAATTTGACTCTCGCACTCCTTGTTTCATAACAATGCTGGGGTCATACAGACGGGTGGGGACTGGGCTTGTGCCCGGGGGGTTGCTGACTCGAATCTTAGATGAGACGCTGACGCTGCGGAGACTGTGGCTTTATAAAGCGGTACGAAAGCTGCATTGCATAAATGCCCTGCAGTATGGAATATTTGTCAAGACTGCAGAAGCTGTGGCATGGTCTCTGGACAGCAGCAGCAGTGTACTGTAATGTCGCCTGACGTTGTTCTGTAAACAGGGCAGCATGCGCGCGTACCACGAGGCGCACCCCGACGCCAACTCCGACGAACACGTCAAGTCTGTCCTCACCAAGGCCGAACGCCAGCTCAAGGACAAGTTTGACGGACGGCCCACCAAGCCCCCTCCGTAAGTCCCGCCCTCGCTGAGCTCAGTCTGATGGCTTATTTCAGCCCCCCCTCCTCCCCTGTGTCCTCCTCTCACCTGCTGTCTCCTCTGTAAACAGTGCAGAGGCGCAGGAATCCTGTGCATGGCAAATTTTGGATTTCCAAAGACAAATTTGACTATAAAAGAACAAGCCAGGTTAACAAGATTATGCACAAAGAAGAAATTCCAAGTTAATACTGATTAATTAAAAATTGCACCCAATTTTGCTTACCCACAGTTATATTAATTAGGATTTTTTTTTTTACTATATGCTGTATTTTTTTTTTCTTTGAGTGTATGCAATATTTAGGTTTGAAATTCACACAGATTTTTTAGATAAGACCCCAGGGCTGATACAGTTAAGGGCACTCCGTGCTGTTAAACGCTCCTCGAAGGAGCCTGGAGCCAGCAGGCCTCTACAGAATTCTTGGACTTGGGAACACGAACACATCCTTTGCAGATTTTTATTATTTTTTTTTTTTTCAGAATCCATGGTGCATTAATGTTTCCCTTGTGAATCCGCCCATCCCCCCACCCCAATGTACCATGTACCTTTGTCAGATTGACGAGTCTTGATACTGACATTTGAAGTAGCGAGGACGTTCCATTCTCGTTCTGTATGCTCCCTTGTTGTCCTGCAACCTCAAGTCGTTCCCTTGCTTTATTTCTTTTACTCGCCTCATCTCATTGCCTGACCTAAGAACCGAGCGATGAAAGAGAGAATATAGGAGAGGAGTCCTCTTTTACTACAGAGGCAGTTTTTGGAGATGCGTCAATTGCTAGCATTAGCTATAGCACTCAGATATAAATGGTTGCAACCATCAGCAAGTGTACCTTCCACTGCAACTGGCTGTGCCGTGGATTCTGGGATATAATGCTACAGGGGTGCTCAGCTTTTAACTAGCTGGAAAAAAATGATTGTGAGTCAGCTGGGAACTTCATTAATGCCATGACTTAAACTCTATTAACAACGGTGATAAATTAAATACTTCTATCCACTGAAAGCAGATTATCTCAAAAAAGCTTTTTATGGCAAAATAAATATCTAATGATATGTCTGCTATAAGGTTTTGTTAATGATGAGGCGACTATTTATACTATCAAAAAAAAGGCAGTTTTGACCACATCCACTTTTGGCACTGAAACATGTGCAACAGAAGACTTACGAGGTCCGTGTTCTACATATGCAGTGCTAACGCTTGGGCTGGGCAATGTATTGATATTGTGATGTAATGTATTGTCAGGGATTTTGGATGGAGTAATATTTTGATATGACATAAGTGTTGTTTTTTTCCCCCTTGATTTAAAGGCTGCATTACAATAGAGGGATGCAGTTTTTCCAGTTATTAGACTGTTCTATCTGTAGCCTCTACCTGCTTGGTCATCATATCCACTTTAGTAATGCCTTAATGCAAAATCACATTGTGTAAACATTCTGTGAAAGCACCAGTCGTTAACCCCACAATATCGTCTAGATATCGATATTGAGGAATTCCGTTAAAAATATTGTGATATTTGATTTTGTCTATATCCCCAAGCCCTAGCCCATTGTATCCGCTCCTGTCGAAGTGTCTCTAACTGCACTATCTCTGGTTACTCTCTGTATCTCTGTCTTGTTAGGAACGGGTACTCCCTGTACTGTGCGGAGCTGATGGTGAACATGAAGGATGTGCCCAGCACAGAGCGCATGGTGCTCTGCAGTAAGCAGTGGAAGATGATGACCCAGAAGGAGAAGGACATGTTCCAGAAGCGCTGTGAGCTGGTCAGTCCAGCAGCACTTATTCACACATCATAAACGTTAACTGTAGTTCTTCCTGGAGATTTACCATCCGGTGTGCTTTCATACCCACTGAATCTGTTACTACTACTCCAATCCGGCTATAAGTAGCGGCTGCCACATTTGAGTGGAATTTGGAAGGTTGTTGGTTCAACTCCTAGGGCAGCCGCACCGAGATCAGTGTGCCTTTTGGGCCCCTGAGCAAGGCCCCAAACTGCACATTGGTCCAGGGAAATTGGCCTTTGCTTAATCTAATCAACTTAACGTTGCTTTTGGACAAGGCATCAGGTTAATAGTGTAATTGTACTGTATTAACAACTCAAAGTGTTATCTGGCTGTTGAATGAGATACGTTTTGTGTGGGTTGAAGTGAAAACTTTGGGAAGGTGATTCTCCAAGGACAGTGTGGGAATTGTCTTATCCACAAGATGAGAAACAACAAAATTTAAATTGTTGAAAAAGAACTATCAGTCGTTCATTCTGTGAGTATGGTAGAGATGAATGCTTTGGGAACACATTTCGAATTTGTCAGATCTTCGTAACGTTGCGGCAGTTAAGTGGTGCAGCACAGTCCTCCCTGGAGGACATGAATGAACAAGACTGCTGACATGTGTATGGACCACTTGTGACTGATGCGCGTGTGTGTGTGTGTGTGTGTGTGTGTGTGTGTGTGTGCGCGTTCTGGTGTGTGTTTGTCTCTTCCAGAAAAAGAAGCAGTATGAATCAGACCTGCAGAGGTTTCTCGAGGTGAGAACCTTGCATTCGATCTCTAACAGCTCAGCAGGACAGGAGTGTGAAGTCCTGCCCTGTGTCTCCCACCCCCACCTCATGAATTCAGGCAGCCGGTCACTCTGATTGGCTCTGTCTCACATCGGCGTTAACTGGGGAATCTGGAGGGATGAAGCAAAACTCTGGGGCTCATTTTTTTGATTTTCTACTGTTAGTTTTTTACTGACAGCCTGATTGGCTGCAGATGGTTTTTGCATTCTTTATTCCTTGGAGCGGACCTGCAGTGCTGCACTAGAAACTGATCATAAGAGACGCATCAGCAGAAGGGGTGTTGTGTCAAAACGGCTTTTCTTTTACCTGGATAAATATTTGTTGTTGTACCAAGCTGATCTCTCTCTCTCTCTCTCTCTCTCTCTCGCTCTCTCTGTTTGTGCAGCCAGGTTGGACAGATTTTATATTTTCAATGGTTTTAGAAATGGAGTTTTTAAATCTAGTATTTTTCCTGTAGGTTTTACGGATCATCATTGAATTACTTTGGCTTTGTTGCTGCAAGAAGTGGGTAGAAGCAAGACCTATTGGAAATGTGACGTTGAATTGCTGCAAGATATGGATTTCTGTGCAAAATTGAAATATTTTGGGGGCTGTGGAAGGAGGAAAAGAGTAATTTTGCCTGTCGCAGGCAGTGGTGGGAGGTTGGGAAGGCACAAATTAGGGCTTTCTGCTAAGATTATTCAGCATACAGTTCAGGAGCAATTAAAAGAGCCTTGAGCAGTCTTGAAAAGGAAATTTCCAATATTGAGAATGATATGGTTATAAACAAAAAATGGGACTGGAGTGTGTTTTGAAGGAAAAGAAAAAGAGTCTGGGAAATATTTTAAATGAGAGAGCAAAGGGTGCACTTGTAAAGTCAAGATCTGTATCACTCAATGACATGGATGGTTTGGGACTCGGAGATGTTTATCCTGGGTCCAGGTTACAATGTAAAACAGAAACATAGACTTACTCTGGTTAATTTTTTATTTGGGCAATCGAAGCTTGCAATCTGGCTGAGCAGGAGAAACGGGGTACGGGAAGGGCAGGTCACTGATCCACTGCTGCTTTTTAAAGGGAGGATTTTAGAACATGTTCGTATTGAATACATGTATTTTAGTTTAACAAATAATGTTCATTTATTTTTAAAAGTCTGGTGCGTTGATGATGCCATGTGTTCCATTGACAATGAAGGTGGTTATAAAATGTGTCTTTAGGTATAAGTAGCTCATGAACAGTTTGAAAAATCGGAAGGTCTGGTTTTATCTGTTCTTTTTTATGGCACTTTTTACTATTTATTCTAATACTGTTTATTTTTACCATTTTTTTTTTTTTTTTTTTTAATTGTCTGTTTTAGCAGTTTTTATTTCAGTCTTGCATCTGCTAATGTTCTGTATTGGTTTTTTTTTCTTACTTTTCATCCTGATTTAGCTTGGTTTAAGAAAAATTCTATTTGATAAATCTGCTGTTTTAATTACGATGCATTTCTGTTATGCACTGCTAAATCAATTGGTTCAATAATTTGGACTTTAAAAATCAAAAAAAAATCTCTCTCTCTTTCTCGCTCTCTCTCTCTCTCTCTCTCTCGCTCTCGCTCTCTCGCTCTCCAGAGCCTGCCGATGGAGGAACGTGATCGGGTTCTGACAGAGGAGAAGCTGGGGGGCACCCGACTCGGGATGGCAAACGCCAGCAGCCCGATTTCAGCTAAACCTCCTTCGGCCAAGGTGGGGCACTCAGAATGTGCACAGACCTGATGCATACAAATATCTGGCATTATAGACACTGTACATACAGTATTGCAAAACATGATACATACAATACGTGGTACTGTAGACACAATACATATGTATTGCAATATCGGCAACGTAATATTCAGCATTTTTGACTGGATACATGCGTAACAGGGCATCATGGACACAATTCATTCCATGCGTAGTATCATTTCCACAATTTGTGCAGAATGCAGAATCATGCATACAATTCATACATAATGAGGTATTATCGACTTAAACAATGCAGTATTATAGACATGGCTCATTCATGGATCTCATGCCCAAGCGACTACTGGGGAGTTTTTGCTTTCACCTCATGTTGTGCTATTTAGGGATTTGTGCTGTTCATGGATTTGAGCTGCCTTCTGTTTTTGCTCAAATGCCTGACACAAATCATTTGAAGCCTGATTTAAATCGACTTGATTTTAGACAGCTTCGATCGGTGTCGGCTGATGAACTGAAACATCACTTGTCCTCTTTTTGCGGGGTCACTTTGCTGATGTGTGGGGTGTCGTCCGTAGGACCGCTGCTCTGAAATCGATCAGTGGGTGCACAGTCCCCCCAAAGACAAGCGTGACAGCAAGAAGCGCTCTCGGCTCCCTGAAACGCCCAAGACTGCCGAGGAAATGTGGCAACAGAGCGTCATTGGAGACTACCTGGCAAAGTACAGGGTGAGGGGTCCTCACAGGGTCCTGCCTCTGCCTGAAGGGGTGCCCGTCTTTCTGCCTGCATGAACAAAACTTCTGCCAGTTTTGTTCTTATTTCTGCTGATGTCACTTCTGGATCAGCTTTGCCTTTGGAGGCCCTATGCTGCGTTTGAAGACTCCTAACTGTGGTTTGCTAGATTCAGAATTGAATGCATGTAATGTCCATCTAAGTAAAATGGCTGCCATTCATTACAAAAGTAATTGCTGGAAATTGGAGATGGTTGAGGTAAGAGTCCCGTCATGATGTATCATTATTATTTATTTATTTAGAGCTCGCAGCCATCATTGAAATTAACCCACCTGCCTACATGTGATACCCATGCACTACACGGGGGGGTACATAATGGGTCCATTTCTCTGTTATGGAATGATTTTAGTCCAGGGCGCAATTTAGTTACGTTTGGGAAATCTCAGACCTTGAAAAATTGAGTTTGGTCTTTTATGAGGGTATGTCTCAGAAACTGACCCAGTAGTGTTACAGAGGGGTGGGGTGGGGTGGGGGTGGGGGGGGATGTTTAGAAGTGTGCCACTGACACGGTGCCCGAGTTTCCATGGCGACACCCGTCACAGAGCGGCTCCGCTGACCTTTTCCCCTGCCCTCCCGCCAATCCCACAGAATGATCGTAAGAAGGCGCAGAGCGCCATGGAGTCGGCCTGGAGGTCCATGGAGAAGAAGGAAAAGATCCCCTGGATAAAGAAAGCAGCCGAAGACCAGAAGAGATACGAGGTTCAGTACCGGCCTGTGGTCAGTGACCAGACGTTTTGACCTCTGTCTTCTCCGGTGTGCTGAAGGAGTGTCAAAATGTTGGTCCAGCTGTATTCCTCTTCTCCTTCCGCCCCGGTCGGGGTGTAGAGTCGCTCCGGACCATGCATGTCTAATCCTTTCTTCTTTTCTTGTGACCTTTTATCTTTTCTCCTCTTTCTTCTTTCTGTTTCTTGTTAACTGGTTTAGTGTGTTTATATATGGCACCATATTCCAGTATGTTTGCTAGTTTATGTATGTTATTCATCAAGTGTATATAACTTTACTGCATATGAGTATAAATGTGTTCAAATGTGTTTTGAATAATTTTTGGTGTTTTAAATGATATGCATGCACTGTAATGGATGTGTGATAATACTCCTATATTTGACACTGTTGATGTAATGTGCTGCAATTTGGCTACTATGTGCTGATATGAGTGAGTGTGGCCATCATGCTAAAACTGCTGTGTAGCTGGCTGGGTATGGGTGTGCTACACTGTGACTCTTCAGTGACGTATAGGTGTGCTGGTGTAGTGTGTTGGTGAGGTTCTGGAGGTATTGGTGTGCTAGTGTAGTGTGTTAGTGTGGTTCTGTAGTGAGTTAGGTGTGCTAGTGTAGTGTGTTAGTGCGGTTCTGTGGTGAGTTATAGGTGTGCTAGTGTAGTGTGTTAGTGTGGTTCTGTAGTGAGTTATAGGTGTGCTAGTTTAGTGTGTTAGTGTGGTTCTGTAGTGAGTTATAGGTGTGCTAGTGTAGTGTGTTAGTGCGGTTCTGTGGTGAGTTATAGGTGTGCTAGTGTAGTGTGTTAGTGCGGTTCTGTAGTGAGTTAGGTGTGCTAGTGTAGTGTGTTAGTGCGGTTCTGTAGTGAGTTATAGGTGTGCTAGTGTAGTGTGTTAGTGCGGTTCTGTGGTGAGTTATAGGTGTGCTAGTGTAGTGTGTTTTCTTTGTGAGGTACAGGTGGGCTGGTGTACTGTGGTACAGTGTGGCCCTTTAGTGAGGTATAGGTGTGCTGATGAAGTGTGTTAGTGTGGTTCTGTAGTGAGGCATAGGTATGCTGGTGTAGTCTGCAACAGTGCATCTATAGTGAAGTATGGATGTGCAGGTTTAGTGTGTTAGTGTGGTTCTTTAGTGAGGTATAGTTTTGGTGCGCTGGTGTAGTCTGTTAGTGCGGCCCTGTATTGAGGTACAGCAGGGTTCTCCACACTTTTGAAATCTCTTGTCGGTACTGTAAATTATAGGTGTCTGCCAAGTGCAGCAAGACAAAAAATTAGCCGGGGGCCTGGGAAGCCCTCAACCACCAGGATGTTGAGACACTTGGAAATGTATTCTCAGAGATTTTAGCACCTGGAGAATACTAGCAAAGTAATCCCATAATTATTGACATTTAAAGTGAGTATTCAGCGGAATTATCAGTTGGGTCATTCCATGTCAAATCATCAAAACATCTGTCACCATGTAGTCATAGATTGCTTGCATATTTTCACATTAGATAAATATTTATTAGTGATGAACAAATCCGAAATTTCAGCTCATTTGGGCCAAAAATGAATTTTTGGTGAATTATTTTCTAAGATACTGTTCGTCAGTTTTTTGTCAATTGACATTTTCCTTGTATTTAACATGGCATAACTTTTTTATTATTGCACCTATAGCTTTGAAACTTTGCATCTAAGCTAATGTTGTACTGCTTAATCAGAAAATCCAGTTCAGTTTACTTTATATTTCTTGGTTGTGGAGGTATGAGAACACCAAAAGTACCTTTTCTTCAGGCAGTACCATGTTTAGGTCCCCAAAGCACCCCCAATATAAACCCTAGCATAGGCTCTCTGGAATTTTTTCCATTCATTTGTGTCTGCTTAATATAAATCAGGCTGAATTCACCATGATTCATCACCAACTGCAGTCAGTACCTTGCCAAATGTGAAAAAAAGCTAAAATGCCACCTGTTAAAACCCCTGTATCTCCAGGGGCACATCTTGGATTTTCTTCTATTATTTTTGACTGATTCCTCTATTATAGTAGAAAGACCACTTCAAAAATTGTTGATGTGTTTTGACCAATATAAATTTTGCAGGTGTCTGAACAGGGGTGGGGTAACAGTGATATATATTTATGCAGCTGTATACAAAAAATTAGCAAAATTGAGAAGGTGGTGGTGAGACCCATTTGATGATCTGACATGGAATGACCCAGTTACGAACAAAGTTCTGAAGTGCGCGTTTCCCATTACTGCAATCATTGAGGACTAGAGGTCTTTCTGGCAATACGGTCAGTCGTAGAGGAGGATCAGGGTCACAACAAAACCAAAACGACAGGAACATGGTTAAGAAGCATTTGTGTGCCAGCAAAATTGACCGCGCATTATCAGCACTGAGCAGCTCTGTCTCTGAGCTAACAATAAATATGTCTACTACCGTCTACTATCAAAAAAGTCATATATGGGTTTTTCTCCAAGTTCTTCTCGGACAGAATTGCCAGCATGAGGAAACGAGATCATGTTAAAGCCAGCTCGCTAACGTCAATTGCTTTTTGCAAACTGAGACAAGTGCACACATTAGGACTGTTGGCTGTTGTTTACGGGCAAGTCATTTTACTCTAACCTTCTAACGCGATGTTGAAATTAACGCACCGCTTGCCCACTTGCAGCGTTGAAGCTGAGATTATGGCATTTTTTCCGTTATTTGAAGCTTATGGAAAGAATAGCTAGCTAACTACCTAACTATGTCACATTAGCCAGCTGGTTGCATGTTTTAACGTTGACTCATTTTTGTGAATGTTGGTAATTTCACGTGTCTCAAAAGGTTCGTGATGCTCCCATTTAAGTCCACGATGATCTCTGTAGTGTTAACTAGCTAGCTATCTAGCTAGCGTGGTTACAGAATTTTGCTCAAAATTAAGTGATTTGTTTTATCCATTGTTCCAGATGACCAGTAGCTTGCTATCTTCTCTATTCTTTATAATCAACAGTATGTAGCTAGTGCTTATCTAAGGCCATTTTTGTCAACAGAGGCTTTGTGCTTATAAGCAATCTGCTTTTGAATATATGTCATCAGTCCATGATCCAGCGTGACAAGCCCCTTTGCTTCAACATTACATTACTGTTAGCTCCGAGCCAGCTAGCCAGTAACGTTAACTGCTTAATTTCCCGCCTTGTGAGGCTCGCTAGCCATCTGCTTGGACTGGTCAGTACATTGTCAAGTATTCGTTTGAAACGGAGCCCAGTTTTTTTTTTTTTGGGCTGACACTGACAAAACCACACAGTGGTACAACGTAAACCGACGGCTGCTGGCATTTATGGAGAACCCTGGTATAGGTAGCTGGTGCAGTGTGTGTTAGTGTGGTTCTGTGGTAAGGTATACGTATGCTAGTTGAGTGTGCTACAGTGTGTCCCTGTAGTGAGGTGTAGGTGTGCTGGTCTAGTGTGTTGGTGTGATTCTGTTGAGTGCTGGTGTAGTGTGCAGCAGTGTGGCTCTTAAGTGAGGTATGGGTGTGCTGGTGTAGTGTGCTACAGTGCCTCCCTGTGGTGAGGTGTGGGTGTGCTGGTGTAGTGTGCTACAGTGCCTCCCTGTGGTGAGGTGTGGGTGTGCTGGTGTACCTGACGGTGTTGCTTTGCTGCAGAGGGAGCTTCTGGAGATGAGGACGCCTCAGGCGGGACAGGGGCAACGGAAACCAAAATTTGATGGGGAACCGAAGAAGCCCCCTGTGTGAGTGACTAGGAAGTCTCTCTTTCTGTCTGTATCTCTCAATCTCTCTCTCTCTCTCTTGCTCCTGTCTTCTCCTATCCTTTTCTGCACTGCAAAAACAAACAAGATCCATCAGGAGAGGGCATATCCCCCCGGCCCCACGTCATCAACTTCAGATTAGCAAAAGGCACCATGTCAAGTCATGATTAATGCGCACACCAAGTTTGTGGAAAAATATTGAACGGTGGTTAAGTTATGTTCCAGAAACGAAATGTTCACAGACAGAAGGACGGACGGACGGACGGACGGACGCACAGAGGACCGCACCCATGACTATATCCCCCCGCATTATATGCCGGGGGGATAATAAAAAGAAGTCAAGCTCAATTTTTTTTTAGTTTACTTTCATATTTAGAGTTTAGACATTTATTTTATTTCAGTGAGACAAAACAAATATGCCAGTGAGGGAGTTCAACTCACTAGATTTGTCTGTGAGGTAACAGAATTTCACTTGATAAGCGCCCAGGAACTTAAACAAGCCATTGTGTTCAAATAGATAATGGTAAAATAGTCTAAAACTTTTAAACCCTCTGCACAGATCTATACGCCAGCGTCTGTAAATTCTGAAAAATTTAATTGCTAAATAATTCTGTAATTTTCCAAACGTCTTTCCTCACTGGAGTAATTTTTCACAGTCTCTGTGACAGAAGTACTGACTTACAAAGCCTTAAATACTCATGCACAACAGGAGAAATTGGCAATATTAGTATTCTGTGCAAAGGGATTAATAAAACGGTTGTAAGCAGTGAAGAGCACAAAACCACCTTCCCATACTCTCCATCTCCCCCTTTTCTTGTCTCAGGAGCGGCTACCAGATGTTCTCTCAGGAGCTCCTGACCAACGGGGAGCTGAACCACTTCAGCCTGAAGGAGCGCATGGTGGAGATCGGCAAACGCTGGCACAAGCTGAGCCAAAGCTTGAAGGACAAGTACAAGAAGCTGGTGGAACAGCAGCAGCTGGAGTACAAGGCCGACCTGGAGGCCTGGGTCAAGGTGGGAGGGCATTCGGAGATATAGACGTTTGTGTTTTCACTCATCACAGATTTGTTACTGTAGTTATTTAGCTGAGGCTAAATCCAGTTTGACTTACAGTTCGGTGGACTTAGCAGCGGGACAGTCCCTCCTGGGGCAGGGTGCGAGTAAGGGTCTTGCTCAAGCCCTCCCCGGCTGCGCTAATGTTATTGTGGCAGCACTGGGGGTTTAACCAGCCATTGAGTTGATGTGCTAGCCACAAGCCTACTAGCTGTTTATTCACAATAGTTTATTTCTTTTTTTATTGAACAACCTTGCTTCAGAGTTTAAAAACACAGACATGACTGGTGCTCAAATTGTTCCCAGCCTATTACACCACGGGTCTGTTGAATACTCAGTTGTGATTGGTTGAAGGACATTCTAAGGGCGTGCATTATTTTCTGATAAATGCACACCAATCAAGTAGTTCAAAACGTGAAAGCCTTTTGACACTTTGTATTAATTTGCCACTTTTTAATTCTGGGCTTATTTTAAATGACCCTTTGAGCCACAGTGTTACAAACATTGGAAGGGCAGGCTAAAATGGACATAACATTTTGAATGCTTATTGATGTGACTTTTTGGCGAGAACTGTAAATATAACAAGTGGGATAAAGCACAAAAATAACCGTACAAGTAGAGCTTTTAGGCTGTGGAATCAGTAACCACTGCTCTTTCACTGCAGTGAAACGAAATGTAACAAACGACCTCAATCTTGCTCATAGCAATGAAAAATTTCAGCTATTTCGAAGCTACAATTTTGGTGAAAGCAAATAGTCCAAATATAAACACATTTTATGGAGGAAAATATGAAACTTAAATCTTAAGCTAAGCATATTTGTGTGGTAATTGTGGTATAAGTGCTACATACTACTCATGACAGTCATTATACTCCTATAATTGCACACCTAAGTGGTTATCAGCTCAACTGATCATTGTTTATAGCTCACTTACCGTGCCTATAAGGGGAGGAGGGAAAACTGCTGTGGCCTTAATTTTCATATTTTGCCTCAGCTTCATTAACTTACTGAGCAGGTGGGGTAACTTCGTGGTGACTCATTTCTGTTCTTTCTCTCTCTCAATCTCTCTCCGACAGTCCCTTTCTCCTCACGACAGAGCAGTGTACAGGGAGTTCTCCTCCACGGTGAGTTGTGTGGCAACTCCATCCGCATGTCCTAACTTACAGGCCCTGTTCCCCCATCTATGCGTGCCTTCATTACATCACTTCCCAACCCACTGCTATATCTCTTCATCCTACTTCACTTGGGGGATGGGGGATGGGGGGGTCAACCATGGAACATTTCACATCCTGTCTGCCCCTCTCACGCAAAGCCATTTTGTTTCTAATGGTGCTGGGGATTTGCCTGAATGATTTGCATGCCGCACCAATCCAGCTGTTGAGCACCTATTTAGTTTTTCCTCTTAGTTAGCTGGCTTCTGGCTTAGTTGGGTTGAGGTTTCATCTGTCTCTTTTAGCATCAAGTGTGTTCACTAGCACTGTACTAACCGGAGTCACGTAGAACTGTAACGTAGAGACGCTAAGGCTACTAATCAACGCTTGAGCTTCAACCGTGTCTATCCGCTGCTCTCCTCCCTCCCTCCCTCCCTCCGCCCCCTTCTCTTTCTGCAGAAACGACGCAGCTCCACCAAGGCGCGAGGACCGGCGGCCAAGGTTCGAGTAGGGAGAGGGAAGGCGGTAGGTGCCAGAAGCGGAGGACTGGGGTCCGGGGGGGGCAGGCGTGCGATGGCGTACAGGGCCAAGGTAACGGCTGTTCTGCCCCGGAACTCTCACACCGAGGGAGGGGGTGGGGGGTTTGAATTTGGGTTGAGTGGACGGGGGTTTGTGGGTTGAGGAACGCTAGCTGGTGACTGCAGTGCTGCCACAAGGTCGTCAGGTTTGATGCTTAAGGTGACACGTGCTGTGTGTGTGTGTGTGTGTGTTTTGTGTGTGTGTATGTGTGAGAGAGCATGTTTGTGTGTGGAAGTGTGCACATGCGTGTGCGTAGGCTGGCTGGTAGTGTACATGTCTCTGTGTGCTTGTGTGTGAGGAAGTTTGTGCATTCATGCGTGCGTGTGTGTGTGTGTGTGTGTGTTGGGTGGCTGTGCATGTATGTGCAAATGCTTGTATGTGTGCATATGTGTGGGGTTGGGTGAGGTTGTGTGGGTGTGGATTCGTGCAAGTACGCGTGCATATGTCTGTGTAAGTATGAGCGCGTGCGTACATGTGTGATTGTGTGTGTGTGCATGTTTATGTGTACGTGTGTGCGTGCGTGTGTATGTGTGTGTGTGTGTGTGTGTGTGTGTGTGTAACTTTAGCATGGCTGTAGGGAAAGGAGTGACCCTCCTCTCTCCAGCAGGACACATCGGACTCAGAGGAAGATGAGAAGACCGACTCATCCGATTCTGAGGATGAGGATGATGAAGATTCTTCAGGGAGCACCGACAGCGACGATGACGATGAGGTAACTAGAAAGCTCAGGCAAACCGTCCAAGAGTAGCACTGTTCAGACCATCAGCATTTGTGTTGTAAAATGGAAGATAAAAATCATCAGAAAAACTGGCGAAATACCCGGGTGCCGAAGCTCGGGACACATGGGTTTTGTTGAGAACGGTTCAAATATGGACTGATTCAGTTCTACAGAGATTTCTTAGAGCTGCATTTCTGTGGTTATTACTAGGTATTTGGATCAGTGGCCATTCTGTCCCTGTTTGGAGAGCATTGGTTTACAGCCGCTATTAGTTTTTGCTGTTGCTGTTTTTTGATGTTTGGCAGGTGTTGTCCAAAGTTCTGACATAGATCCTCTGCCACCATAAATAATTTTGTGACCGATATGCCTGCAATTCAGGCGACAATTATTTTGTCCATTTCATACATGGAGTATCCTCTATTTGCCTCGGAGACTTTCACCCTTAAGTGTTGTTCGGGTAGAACTATATTAATTGGACAGATGCCGCTAATCAGCATTCAAATGAACAGAAGTGACGTGTACATGCTTTTGTAATTGTGGTTTGGGGACTTAAAAGTTAAAGCCATTTTTCAGTGGTGTTTCTGATATTTTGTTTATCCTCTGAGAGTAAGCACTGTGAAGCTTTGTAGGATCAACACTGGCTGTTGGGAGGCTTGTAGGGCATTGGGGTGACTACGTCACAGTGGTGTCGGAAGTAAAAATTCCCATTCATTTAACCCACAAACTTAGGAAAATATTCACTTTTGAAGTACTTCTTGCTGTTTTTTCAAGCCTCTATAAATTCCGATATTTTGCATCATATTTCCGAGTGACTACAAGTGTTGTTTTTCTCGACCATAGTCAACTAGAACTTAAATCATTTTAATTTTTTTCTGACATGCTAATCCTTTTTGCAGCCTAATAAACTACATGTCCAATGATCCTCCTGATTTCCAGACAGAACAAGTTCATAGCTTTGCGTTAGAATTCATCCCTTGCCATATTATCCCTAGCCATGCCTTGATAGCCTGATGGGACTGTAATAACTAGTTAGCTACTCTAAGATCTACTTAGTTATGCTTACCAAGCTAGAAATCAAGTTCTGCAACTAATGCCAATTTGCATTAAAGTGGTAATCCATAAGATTTGAATTGGTTTGTTTATATTGACATCTTTGGCACTAAGCTGTAATTGCAGGTGTGCTTCTGGACCTCATTTCCCATAACTCTTGTCGAGACCCAACAGTGTCGCCTGTATGACGTCGGTAAATTGACGGCTCTTACCAGTTCCACGCCTCCTCAACTCTCATGCAGATGGGAAAGATGCTCTTTGACACGGCAGTTGAACTCAGTAAAAGTAAAAATTATGTGACATTAGTCATCCATTAGCGTCATCTCATTCCAGTAACATGGTAGGCTATTATGATAAATCGATTAACTTAAAGGGCTGCCAACTCTCACGCATTCGCCGTGAGAATTTGTGCTTCATTCACATTCCCGTGCTGTAGTCAGTAATTATTCAATCAACGAAATGCGTGTTTCACGATCGTTCAAATTGTTTAAATGAAATAAGACCATTTGAAACATTTTTATGCAATTCCACTGCTTCCAACCCCTGAGTGAAGAAACGCGTGAGAATTCCGGAATCATAATTGTTCTCGTATTACTAGTGGCGAAATCCACCGTAACACTTGTGAAACTGATAAACTTCAATGCACAAGGACTTCAATTCCACCTGAGAATCTCTACAAACGGTCTGACAGAATAATTTCTGACTACAGCACGGGAACGTGAATATGTTGTTTAAACTCAAGCCGAATATGTGAAAGTAGAGAGCCCTGTGTAAATAATGAAAACGGTAGTTGGTTAACAGGTAACGTTATAACTTTTTTTTTTTTTTTTAATAAAAATGATTTGTCGAGGCGGTTAACGTAGCTTTTTTTTTTCCCGTTAGCTTCCTGAAATTACGTTATAATTTTAGTTTCAGTAGTAGCCTCAGCAGAGACTCAGCTAACGTTAGTTTCTACTGTGCACAGTATAGCTACACAGTATGGTATTTGCCATTGGGTAGACGTCAAGGGATCAGTAGCGGTACTTTCCACTTTTTGGAAGGCTGCATTTTTAACGGTCCTCCCTTAATTCCATCCGTAAAACTGACATATAGTGTAAGGGACAAGTTAGATTTAGGGTTAGGGGATAGAGCCAAGGTTCAGGTTAGGGAAAGTACCGCTACTGGATCCCTTCTGACGTCTACCTTGCCATTGCTTCTCCCGGGGATCCTTACTTCCTTCAAGCTAGCTTGCGGCTCGCTCCTCCTACCTTCTGGACAGACCAAACACTGCTTACTGACGTAAAAAGCATCACTAGATGTGCGCCTGTATTTGAATATAGCGCGGGAATGTCGCCAGTGACACACTGATTGCTTTACTTGGCAAAGAATGAAATACAAGTGCTTTCATCAGTGGGACATAGGCCCAATCATCGTTGTTTTATCCCCCCTCTCTGATAGACACTGACTGAACAGACAGTAACGAGACGGAAATCTTATGGATTACTGCTTTAATAGCCAAGTGTCGTTGGCCAGCGTTTGTTAGTGTAAAGACTCAGTAGTTTGCGAATGAGCTTATCAGCCTCATCAATATGTACAGTCATGCCCAAAATTATTCATACCCCTAGCCATTTTTAGGTTTTTTCGAGATATTTTTTGACAAATCAAATTTATTCTTGCACAAATGACACCGTAAGTTGACATAAGGCTGTAAGAATTACAGTAAACAAGTTTTCGAGAAATACAATACTTTTGGGTATTTTATTTGACAGATTTACAAAAAATGCCATGTCCACAATTATTCATACCTTTTCTCAGTAATTGATGGCAAAGCCTTTATTCACGAATACAGCCTCCAAACGCTTCCTGTGGTTGATCACAAGGTTTCTACACGTTTCCACAGGGATTTTGGCCCACTCCTCTTTGGAAAACTTCTCCAGGTCCTTAAGTTTTGAGGGTTTCCTTGCCATGACCTTGGTCTTCAGTTCCCTCCACAGATTCTCGATAGGATTGAGGTCGGTGCTCTGGCTTGGCCACTCCAAAACATTCACTTTGTTGTCCACTAACCATTTCTAGACGGATTTGGCCGTGTGTTTAGGATCATTATCCTGTTGGAAGATCCATTCCTGCCCAGGGCCAAGTTATTCGCTGGATTGCTTGATGTTTTCACTGAGGATCTGGATATACTGGTCCTGTTTCATAATGCCATTCGCTTTAACAAGGTTTCTGGGCCCATTCGCAGAAAATCAACCCCAGAGAATGATACTCCCACCACCTTGTTTGACTGTTGGGACCGTGTTTTTCAGGTTGAATGCTTCACCTTTCTTACTGCCAAACAAAAGCCCCATCTCTGTGCCCAAACAGTGCCATCTTTGTTTCATCCGTCCATAACATTGACAGCCAGAAGCTTTTATCTTCATCCACTTGAGCTTTTGCAAAGGCTAGACTAGTTCTTGTGTGTCTGGGTTGGAGAAGTCTAAGTGGCATAAGAAAGGTGAAGTGTTCAACCCGAGAAAAACTGTCCCAACGGTCAAACAGGGTGGCGGGAGTATAATGCTCTGGGGTTGCTTTTCAGCGAATGGGCCCGGAAACCTTGTTAAAGTGAATGGCATTTATTTATTTATTTCTCATAGGATGACCCACGGGCACAAGTCCCATTTACGGGCTCCAACAAACACATACAACACATACAAACCTAACATGTGACACACATAAGACAAGCATTGAAAACAAATACAAACTAATAAAATACATTGATACAAATATATACATGTATATCTAATGTATACATACATAGAAGTCTATATAATACATATTCACTAGGGGTATAACGGTAGCTTGAGACAAGCTGATAAATTAAAACAAAATGTCACGGAGTTTGCTTTTGAAAGATGATGTTATATGAAAAAGGTCAAGAGAAACATTAGAAGACACTAAAGAATTAAAATCATACATGCATCTGATTTAAGGAGAATATTTGTGAACATTTATTCTACTCCTAACTAGTTTAAAAATATGACAATTTCGTAAACGTCTAACAGGAACAGCAAAATCTAATCGTGATAAAATACCAGGAGTGTCAAAAAAAACCACTGACTATTTTATGTAAAAACACTGCATCTAGGTATGCCCTCCTGTTCTGAAGAGTGGGGAGCCCGAAGAAAGAACAAAGTTCCTTGTATCTATCAGTAGCATATATATGACCAAATTTAAAGCATAAAAATTTTACAAATTTTCTCTGTACCTGCTCTAGTCTGTCAATATTAGCTTGCTGCCACGGATTCCATACAGTGGAGCAGTGTTCGAGATGACTCCATACATGTGCAGCATACAGAGATACCACAGTTTTACAGTTACTAAAAGACACCGTATTTCTCTTAATAAATCCCAGCATTCGGAAGCTTCTATTAACAACATTCTAAATATGAGTATTAAAATTCAAGTCCGATGATAATATACTACTCAAAATTTGATAGGGATCATAGGAATTTTTTTGTGAATGACATGCAAATTTGGTAACTGCCACTGATGAACAATATATTGGATAAATGACATGCAGTCAGACACAAAACACATTTGCACGTGCATTTCATGACATTAAATGAGCGTGCAGCCTCACATTTTGGCTTTGACTAACACTTCACCATTTCAACTCAGACGTGAGTTGCTTGTTGGTGAAAATTTGGAAGTTCCCAAATTTTTTGCATTACATTTAGCAATAACAATGTCTCCTCAACGTCTTAGACGTTGATTGACTTCAGAGCAATTGGGAAGATGCATCGGAATGCTTGACTCTGGCTTCTCACAACGTCACGTTGCTAATGCACTTAACGTCAGCCAGGCGTTGTGAACAGAGCGTGGAACCGGCATCAAACGTTTGGTACAGCAGCACACCGTCATGGGGGTGGTCGTCAGAGATCGACTACACAACGACAAGACCACTTTCTCACACTTCAGGCACGACGTCATCCTTTCTGGACAGCCACCACCCTACGAAAATGACCTTCATAACGCCTCGGGGTCAGGGTATCCACTCAGGCGATATGGAATCGTCTTCATACTGCCGGCCTCAACTCAAGAAGGCCATGTGTTTGAATCCCACTGACCGTGCGTCATAGGCGTGACCGTTTGGATTGGGCTCACGATCATGTCACATGGACACACAGCGATTGGGCTCCAGTTCTCTTTACTGATGAGTCCCGATATTGCTTGGACTTTACTGACAGGAGGCAACGGGTGTGGCGAAGACAACATGAGCGATTTAATGATGCCTACATCAACGAACACGACCGTTATGGTGGCGGATCAATTATGGTCTGGGGAGGAATAAGCAGGAACGGCAGAACGGACCTGCATGTCATGGGGAGAGGGGCGATGACAGGGTGCGGTACAGGGATGAGATCCTCAATGTGTACGTAAGACCATACGCTGGTGCTGTTGGCCCTGATTTCATCTTGATGGATGATAACGCCCGTCCCCATCGTGCTAGGGGTGGTGAATCAATTCCTAGAGCAGGAGACAATTGTCCGCATGGACTGGCCCGCTGCGTTCGCGGACCTAAACCCTATCGAGCATGTGTGGAACATGCTGCAGGTCGCCATTTCTGGTCGTAGGGCACAACCCACAACTCTAGAAGAGCTCGGAAATGCCCTTGTTGAAGAATGGAACAACATTCCAATTGCAAGCATCCGGGTTCTGATTGACCGTATGACCCGACGTTGTCAAGCCGTCATTCAAGCTAGGGGAGGCCATACCCGTTATTGACATTAACTGTGGTAATGAAACATCAAACGAACACTGTCTGTTTTCACTTTATATGTCAGAGGTGAAACCATGAAGTGTTCGTGAAAATAAAAGTGTGAGGCTGCACGCTCATTTAATGTCATGAAATGCACTTGCAAATGTGTTTTGTGTCTGACTGCATGTCATTTATCCAATATATTGTTCATCAGTGGCAGTTACCAAATTTGCATGTCATTTCACAAAAAAATTCCTATGATCCCTATCAAATTTTGAGTAGTATATCACACCTAGGTCCTTCACACTCTGGATAATTCTGTATCACCAATGATATATGAATATAATATCTTGTTTTTCTTGTTTGTGAATGAAATAACAGTACATTTGATGATATTGAGGTATAGCTTCCAAATTTACACCAATTGAGCAGTCTATGAATATCTTCCTGCAATTGTATACAGTCTTGTGTGCTCGTGATTGTTTTATAGAACTTTGCATCGTCAGTATATAGTAGACATTTAGAGTTTAAGCATACGTCTGCTAGGTCATTGACGAAGAGTACGAACATCACCGGTCCCAGTAAAGAACCCTGAGGTACACCTGAAGTGACATTAACCCATGACGAGCACTGGCCATTTAACACGACCCGTTGAACACGTGACATCAGATAACTTTCAAGCCACTTGAGAAAAAAACCACAGAAACCATAAGACTTAAGCTTATGGATGAGAAATTTGTGGCTGACCGAATCAAAAGCTTTAGAAAAATCCGTATAAACGGCATCCACTTGTAGTTTCTTGTCTATACATTCGGACAGAAAATCAACGTAAGATACCAGATTTGTTTGAGTATTATGATTTTTCACAAAGCCATGTTGACAGTTGGACATAAGATGTTTTACATGATCGTGCATACGCACATGGATTAACTTTTCGAATACCTTGCTTATGATTGATAACAATGAAACAGGCCTGTAATTTGCAACATTATTTCTGTCACCGCTTTTGAATACAGGCACAACATTGGCACATTTGAAGGATGAAGGGAAAATCCCTTCTGTCAACGATCTGTTAAATATGATTGATAACGGTACAGAAAGTTCATTCGCACAGTTTTTAAGGAAAATTCCAGAAACATTGTCAGGTCCAATTGCTTTGTTAGCGTTCAGTTCTAGCAGTTCATTTGCCACAAGATCAGGGGTGACTGTGAAACTGTGGAAAATGTCCGCTGAACGGTCTGTCACAAATGGAAGCTCAACAGTGTCCACATCTGTGATAAACACCGATTTAAAAAAGTCATTAAACAAATTTGCACTATCCACCAGCTTGTCTGCTGTCACACCGTTATAATTCACAGAATTGGGAATAGACGAAGACTTATTTTTGGTCTTTATATGAAACAGAACCAGTATATCCAGATCCTTAGTGAAAACATCAAGCAATCCGCTGAAAAACTTGGTCTTGGGCAGGAATGGATCTTCCAACAGGATAATGATCCTAAACACACGGCCAAATCCGTCAAAAAATGGTTAGTGGACAATAAAGTGAACGTTTTGGAGTGGCCAAGCCAGAGCTCCGACCTCAATCCTATCGAGAATCTGTGGAGGGAACTGAAGACCAAGGTCATGTCATAGAAACCTTAAACTTTAAGGACCTGGAGAAGTTTGCCAAAGAAGAGTGGGCCAAAATCCCTGTGGAAACGTGTAGAAACCTTGTGATCAACCACAGGAAGCGTTTGGAGGCTGTAATCGTGAATAAAGGCTTTGCCATCAATTACTGAGAAAAGGGTATGAATAATTGTGGACATGGCATTTTTTGTAAATCTGTCAAATAAAATACCAAAAAGTATTGTATTTCTTGAAAAATTGTTTACTGTAATTCTTACAGCCTTATGTCAACTTAGTGTGTCATTTGTGTAAGAATAAATTTGATTGGTCAAAAAATATCTTAGAAAAAAAACAAAAATTGGTAGGGGTATGAATAATTTTGGGCATGACTGTAAATGGCTTAGCTACACAGCTAATTCATGACTATTTGCTTTTATAACAATAATTAAGTTGTGAAATAATTGCTATTCACTGTTTTATTGATTTTTAGATGCACCAAATATAGTTAGCTGAGCTAGCAAACTAGCTAGCTAGCCTAGCCAGCAAGCTAGTCTGCTAGCTTTGGTAGTTAGCTAGCAAGTAATTGTTCTATTTGGTGCATATGAATGCCAGCTAGCTAAATGCTCTCAGTTCAGCTCTAAGTAGCAAAGTAATAGCAAGTCACTTATTTCTATTGACTTATATGCACCAAATATTTCTAGCTAGCCATTTTGCTGGCTTAGCTAGTCATATTTGGTGCATGTAAAGGTTACCTAGCTAACTAAATGGCAAAATAATTGTTATTCACTGTTATCCATCGATTACTATGCATCACAAGTGGCTAGCTACTAGTAGCCTGCTGTGTTATAACTTTGCTTGGCTGCAGGTTTATCAGTTTTCCGGATACAGCCAATGGCAATTTCTCTGTCACTGTTTGGCTTCCGTCAAGTTACGTTGCTATAGTTTTCTGAGACTGAGGTACTTCATTGACTGGGTGCAAATCATGGGCTACTCATGCATTTGTGTAGTGGATATGTAGTTCACAAAAGTGGACTACAAATGCGAAAGCATAACATTTTTGACATTAAACTTTGAGTTTGATGGGATCACTTGCATCCGTATACCCCGCTGGCTAATCTTGGGGCGAGCTGGCTCATAAAATTAATTTAAGCTTGAGTAATGCCGGAAAGTGTGCAAACCCCGTTATAAATTTCCACAGGGATTTTGCATCTGACACCAAAAGTGAAGTAGCTGGGATGTAGTCTCTGCAGTACTCTATTCTACTGAAGAACTTAAATGGAATGCTCACTGCAACTACTGATTTGCTGGCAGGCTTATTGTAGAAGCATATGGTTGGATGTAGAGTTGCCAAGAGAGTGAGGGGAAGTCGCCGTTGATGGCTGTTGTCCAAGTCTCGGACAAGACAAGCTGGTCTGTATAATAAGGGTCCTGTTTTAAAGTCGAAGAAGTTTTGTGCCAAGAACTGGAGAAGTAGCCGTGGCGGAGTCTCAGTTTTAAATATGGAAGGGGGGTACAAGAGTATTGTGTGTTGGGATGGGGGAGTTTGTTCATAATAAGTTTGTCATCTTTGAAAACATGGTAAAAGTTTTTAACAGGTGATCAGCTCCAAATGACTGTCGCCTCTTCTTTTATTAAGCATGACGATGGTGAAGACGATGATGATGACGAGGATGACGACGACGATGAAGACGAAGACCAATCGGACGGCTCCAGCAGCTCATCCACAGACAGCAGTGACTCGGACTCTGATTAGCCCCGTCTACAGGAGGAGGGGCCAAGCGGTATCTGGGGGAATGTTAAGGAGGAGGCAAGTTCCCTCCTGAAATTGGGGGACACCATTTCAAACCCCCCTCCCCCTCTCACCCAGACCAACCAAAATAGAGGGCCAGGGCTGGAACCCGCCCCCTCCTCAAAACAAAAACAAAAAAACTCTTACGTGATAGGACGATTGCTCTTTTTTTTTTTTTTTTTTTTTTTTTAAAGGAGGCGTGTTACATGCGTGTTTTTTTTTTTTTTTTTAATTGCCTTTCTTGAGGTGTTATTAAAGAGACCATGTTGGCCATCTTTTTTTTTTTTTTTTTTTTTTGTGAACTGGAAGTGCGGAAATGCCCAAGGCATTTTTGGATGCGTGGTTTTGTGCTGCAGTGTTGTCCGGAAGCGACGTAGAGCGGCGTCGACTCCCATGAACTCCTCGCTACCCGTGTGTGTGTGTGCACACGCATGTCCATTTCTCCGCAGCTCAGGAGAAGGGACACATTTTCATAGTCCTCGGACTCGATTCTGGAGTAATTGCTAAATAAATGCACTTTTTTTCTCTTGTGCTAAGTGGTGCGTGATGGCTCAAATACTTGTAGTTCAGTTGAGAGATCGTGAATTTACTGTTTGCACACAAATGAGGTGGAACCAGTCGGGAGATTCTTGCCCTTGGTGTTTGGGAAAACTTAAGAGGCAGTTTCAGAGTAACCCTAGTCCATTATCAGACTAAACCTTAACTGGAGAGAGACTGTCCATCCAGTACTAAATTTAGTCCAGTGCCAGGCTTGAATCTGTGTAACGCCGGTCCTGACAGTGGCTATTTTACATGTTTTAACCAACTTTGGATTCTTATTTGTCTTCAGGAATGGGAGCCTTGCACAGGGAAACTACGGGATGTGTATGCACTGGGGCAAAATTTAAGCACCACTCATTCTTAAGGGGTCTTCAGGTGTAGAGTGTAGAAATAACCATAATAATGTAAAAACTAAGAAATAAACATACTCAACATGATTTTAACCTCATAAAATGTAGTATTTTTATAAAAATTTACATGGTTGCCATGGAAACGGCACTTTAATGACAAAATCTGAAAATATTTTGTGGCACTGATATTTCAATAACCCATGGTCAGATTTTACTGAAATTAGTCTCATATGAAAGGTTTAAGATGGTTCTATGTAATGACAGGATTTTTTTTGTTTGGAACATTTATGAATATTTAATGTGCTGTTATGTAACCGTAATGAAAATCGCTATCATCAACTTGCTTCATTTTCAAAATGAACCCCCTAGGGATGCACCTATCTAGAAAATCCTCGGTCATTTCAGAGATCTTCAACAGATACAACTTCAGTCCAAATTTCAAGTCAATCTGGTGAATAATAATGATTTTATGAATGCCACAAGGTTGAAAATCAGTCAAAAGTGTGATTTTTGGTAATTTGCTTTTAAAGTCACAAGTAACAATTGAGGCAGAGGAAAAACATAGATTCTTGGTGTTTACTGGCATCTCGCTGCATTCCTTTATTTATTTTATGTGAAAATCAAAAATAGTGAAATTTTCAAAAAAAAAACTTTTTGAAATTTTTTACCCTGAAGACCCCTTAAAACAAGTTCCGCTTCACAAAAGGATGAAATAACATCAACGAACATTGTCCAATTCTTGGAAATATCACTTGGACATAACTTTCTCTGGCATACAAAATCTCTTTGAAAGAACGTGTGATGTGAAGATCAAATTCATTAGCTTTCAAAGAAAGGGCAAGTTTTCAACACATTTTATGCTGTTAAAAGTATGGGCCCACTGTCCTTAAAAGATGGCAAGGAGACCTGTCAACTCGGCGTCTCATTCTGAGAAGAGTTTCAGAGAGAAATGGTGGGTCACTTGTCAGTCAGTTGTAACATGATGAAACCTCATAAGTGCCACTCAACTGCTAACCGTCAGCATGTGCAATAAATCACGGTTCATGACAAAGCCTTTTGAATGGAAAATGCACGTGGAATGCACGCTTAAGCATTCGTGCAAATGCAATGTTCAGGACCAGCCAGTTTTTAGAAAATTTCATTTTGAATTTGGTGGTGCTTAACTTTTGCCCAGATGTATATTAGGCAGCAAGTGAACAGTCAGTTCTTGAAGTTGATGTGTTGGAAGCAGGAAAAAGAGTGAGGATCTGAGCGACTTTACTGAGGGCCAAATTGTGATGGCTGGACAAGTGGGTCAGAGCATTTCCAAAATGGCAGGTCTTGTGGGATGTTACCAGTGTGCAGCGGTCATTATGTACCAAAGTGGTCTATGGAAGGACAACCGCTGAATCGGCGACAGGGTCGTGGATTACTCAAGGCTCATTGAAGCGCGTAGCCCATCAAGTCCCATTGGACAGAAGAGCTAATTTAGTAGAAACTGCTGAATACTTTAATGCTGGCTATGATCGAAAGGTGAGAACAAGCCTGGATGTGGGGCCGCGAAGCAGCAGATCGGTCAGGGAACCTAGGCTGACTCCTTATCACCATCAAAAGCGCCTATAATGGGCACTAGAGCAACAGAACTGGACTGTGGAACAATGGAAGTAGATGATGCCGTGGTCTAATGGTTCACGCTTTCTTTTAAATCATGTTGATGGCAACCCGGGCGTGTGTTGCCATTTACCGAGGAAAGAGATTGCACCAGGATGCACTGAGGGAAGAGGGTGGAGGCAATGCAACATTCTTGGCAATTTTCCGTTCGGAAAACTTGGGTCCCGGCATTTTCGCGGAGGTTACTTTGTCATGTACCACTTACCTAAGCGCTTTTGCAAACCAAGTACACCCTTTCATGGAAATGGTATTCAGGGCAGTGAATGATGGCAGTGGCCTCTTTCAGCAGGATAATACGCTTAGCCACACTTGCAGAAATGGCTCTAGAATGGTTTGAGGAATGTGACAGAGTTCAGGGTGTTGACTTGGCAACCGAATTCCCCAGATCTCAATTCTCACGCATCTGAGGGGTTTCCTGGAAGAACTAGTCTGAGCCATAGAGGCCCCATCTCGTAACCTCCAGGAGTTGGAGCAGAAGTCGCTAACTCGAGTCGTGGAGGGCCTGAGGGTGTGCTCAGTGGTGTTTTCAGCATCCTCCTCAGATTCTATAAGCCATGTGACTGCAATCAAAAGTTAGCTCAGAGAAACCAAAATCCAGCATATCCTAGGGCCCACCAGGAACAGGGTTGGCTAGCCATGACTTAAAAGGTCTCCTGTCATGTTACCAGGTGCACAGCCAATTAGCTACTGCGAGCCATTGTTAAATCAAAATGGGGAGTGACCACCCAGAATAATGCAGGAACTGATTAACTGGTTGACTGAAGTTGATCAGTCGGCATTAGATAACATCGGATGAAGTCGGAAGTAGGGCCAAATGATCAGAATTTCCTATCTTTGAAGCATCAGGAATCCCAAAATGCATTGTTTATTGCACCTGCGTTTATTTCCAAAATTAAACAATGCGTTCGGGAAAGATGTCACTTCAACTCTGAAAATTCAGATCAATCAGATCTGCTTCACCCTTCATTACCTAATGCTGACCACGCTGATCAGTCCTCCTTGCCTCAGGGTGGTCATTTCCCCATATGATGTCATAAAGATACACATTTTGAAATGGCTTGTAATAAATACTTGGCTGTGCACCTGGTGATGTGATGGAGGACCTTAAAAGAATTTGCTGCAAATGACTTGGTCTCAGATACCACAGGACACCTTCGGAACTCTAATGAAGTCCACGACTCGATGGCTCAGAGCCTTTTTGGCTGCACGAGGGGTACCAACCCAATAATAGGCAGGTGGTTTTAATGTCGTGGCTGATCGGTGTGTAGAGAACTTTGTTACAGTACTTACAGCCCTAGTGTTTTGTGACAATGTGTGCCAAAACATGACTAATTGGGCATTATGGCGCAATCCAATTGTATGATGATCAAATGCACATAAACACAATCGCTTCCTACCTTATGAAGGCAGCATAGGATGCCATCCTCACCAATATCAGCTGCCCTCTGCACTCTAATTGGTTCTCTAAACAGAAATTTATTACAATTGGACCCATTACATTTGAATCATTTGAAAGGGGATGGCAATTCTTCCTTGTAGTTATGAAATGTACATCTGGTTTCTTTATGCCTTATTTAGTCACTGTATACAGTTTCGGAGGGGAAAAAAATGGATTGACTCTTAATTTCTCTCTGGATGCTGAAATGGTCTGCAACAGTGGTCACCAACCCAGTTCCTGGAGATCTACTGGCCTTCAGATTTTCACTCCAAACCAAATTTGTCTGCACAGGACTTATCGCTCTACCCACAGAGCTAAAGAAAACACTAGAGTGGACACAAGACCAGTTTTGCCGAGATTCGCGACCGCCATGCCATCTTACCGAAGGATAGCGTCCCGTATGGAACCGTGAGAAGCCTTCAACCAAAGTAGTCTAGCGGTGGAATACAGAGATTATGTTGATTTTTACATGAAGTAAGATTCTAAGGGTATATCAACCTCTGTGAAGTTTCTACATGAGCATATGGGGAAAATAGACCCGAAAGTCAACTTGATGCTGATGATACAAGTAACAGATTTATCACTTATCATACATAATATTTTTACAGTTAAAGAAATTCAGTGGTTTTCCATTTCATCTAGTTGCATATGCACATGTACAGCGTTTGATTGCGCAATTCCCCAGCCAATTCCTTACACAAGATGGCGGACGCATCTCACGTTTTCGGGTTGGTTCAGCCAATGACGTTGTCCACTCTAGTGTTTTCTTTAGCTCTGTGGTTCTACCTGTTGAATGAGGTGAGCTTTGTTATGGTTGGAATGAGTCTTCAGGACGATGGATCTACTAGAATGGGGTTAATGACCACTGTGATGGTGGTGCTCAAAGATGATGAATTTCACAAAGGCTCATTTGACAATGCAGGCTCCACTTCCAGTGAAATGATGTGGTGATATGTGGTACAAAGTGAAACCATGGGACACTTCACTTTTCTAAAATTTTTTAATAATATCTTTTATATAGACTTTTTTTGTATGTATATATAAACAAAAACCTCTATCCACACCTTCATACCTCTTCCCCCCACACACACGCCCATCAAGTAGACCAAAAGTAGCAATAAATTATTTCCGCCTCTGACGATTAGAGGGAGGACTCCCATCTACAAGTGCAAAGCAGGCACGCATAGCCTGGGTGGTAAAAAAAAAAAAAAAAAAAAAATCGTTGGGGATTCCGTTGAGGTCAAAGGACTACATTTCCCATTGACCACTGCTGTCCAGACCACTCGTTACGCAGTCCATTTTAATCGGCAAATGACTCACTTGAAAGATTATCGTTTTCTGTCCCTCAAAAGCTCAGCAATGCCTTAAGGCTCAGAACAAATGCCACTGGCCTCTTCAACTTGCTAGAAGCTGATGTACCCAATTCTGATCGAATACACCACCATAACTTGTGTCAATTTTGCTTCCAACACCAGAGTTGAATGAGACCATTTCTGAGGCGGCAGTCAGAGGAATGCACTGACTCCTTGGCCAGAATGTAGAATGACTGAGACGAGAGGATAATCCTGCACTGAAGGTATAAGAACAACACCAAATACAAGATCATATGATCTGATGGCTAAGATTTAGCGCTCATAATTAGCTGGGTTTGCAGGCAAATAGCGGTTGCACAAGCCCCTTCTTCGACCGGGGCCAGCTGATTTTTGGACAAATCCTCCGTACTCCGTAAATGAACAAGCAGCGTCCAAATTTGTAGGGCAAGACCTCAGTGTTGACGGAAACTTTGCATTGTTTATGTCACTAAAGAGAAAACATCAACGTAGCACCACCCAGGCATCCTGTAATCCAAACCAATGGTAGTTCATTCATGATCTGGGTGACAGAGCCCCCAAGAACCCCCTGTCCTGGCCAGAGACCCAACAAAATCCCACAATCCACTGGGCGTGTTTCTTAATCAATCAAGATGTTAGCAGTGACAGCACACTGGAAAAATACACTTTCTAAAATTTTAAACCCCTACGCCAATTCATCTACACGATTAACCTCACTTCGACCAGCATCCCTTACAGACACGTCAGTGTTATAAAACGAACTACGCGGTTTTAGAACCCATTATTTCATACAACCCAAAAAAGTTAAATCCAGTTATTTAAACATCCCGACCACAAGAACCCAACCCAACCACTCCCCTCTATAACTGGTTTCCACTGCGCCCCCCCACACACACTAACCCCCCCAGCCACCCCCCCAAACTCAGACAGTGAAAGAGTATCAAGACCATCCCATAACCATCCCAAACATGCTTCACAACTGCAATTAAGCACAGACTATAAAAAAGGGACGCAAAACAGACCATGGAAAACGAGAACCCGGCCGTTTCTGTGATGGATCAGTAGGTCCCCAACCAGGGTGCAGCTAGAAAATGGCCGACGCCCTCGTTAGAGTGAGTGAACCACCTTGGTTACGACCCTTGTGAGGGGACGGAGCCTAAATCAACCTCCCCCCTCCCCAAACACCACACCCCCACCCCAAAGAAATACCACTGATGATATGATTACCCTCCCGCCCCTCCCACCCACAGTGGCTGCAGGTCGACAGCTCCTCAGTAGCGAGCCGTTGGGTGAGGACTGAGGGCGTGCTGGGTGAAGGCCGGACCGCCACCCTCCCTCCCTCCCTGGCACGCATACGCACACACACAAACACACACACACACACAGGCCCTGTGTCGCTGCCGCCACCGTCATAAGGGCACTTCTAGAAGCTTCCGCTGGAGGTACTGCTTCACCTCTTCTATCCCGTTCAGCTTCTCCAACTCCAGGTATGGCAGCTGGTGGGTGTGAGAAGGCGTGAATTTTATATCTCTCATGTTATGAAATAAACACAGCAAGTTATTCCACAGTGTTCTGCATGTTGCAAAGACAACACTTTGAAACGTAAGGACGGCATGAATTGCAAGCTGTTAGCACCTGCAATGGCTTATGTCATGTTAATGTATTCACGAAGGTTCAACCATAATACTACTGCGAACGCTTCAAATTTAAATCAGATAAGTATGACAAAGATACCAGAGAATTGCACATTTGTTTTGAAATCTCTCTTTTGTTACATGTGTAGTGACTATAAATGTACAAACGGGCTTCACTCCCAGATTTTAAGAGTGCAGGACCAAATTCAGCAATAATGAGATTAGAAAAAAGGTCGCACTTTGCATGAACACATTTATTTTAACAATTTAATTTTGCAGAGACGCTTGTCAAAATAAATGTGTTTAGGCAAAGTGCAACCTTTTTTCTAATTTCATTACATGTGTAGTGACACCATGTGCTGTGTACCTAGTTAATCTGGCTGCCAACAGGGAAACAACTGGTCCTCCACTCGTGAAATTTTAAAAGAACTCCCAAATATTCCTTTTGTAGGGACAAAACATTTTGTCCAAAATATTGTAAAATGGCCCCGTATTTTCCAGCCAAACTCCAGAGGAGATGAGTAGAGTAGTGAAGGTAGTAGAATTCCTTCCCAGTATTTTGCCCAGTGACCTGGATTTGCTAATTAGCATGTTAATTAGCTCCTGCTTGCGGGTGGATGGGTAGAATACAGAGAAAGACGGGAGGCAGAGGACACGCAAGGCAGGACTTTTACTTTCGGACTCTTAAACTTCACACCTCAGCCCAGAAAAAGCAGATTTGGGGGTGAAGCCTGAGATCTGTACACTGGACTCACCTGCAGGATGACGTATCCCAGTAGCTGCAGGTGTCGGTCTCTCATGGCCCGAGACCCCACCAGTACCTCCGAGTTATGGCAGTAGTGCCACTTATCATTCACTGACATGATCACCCTGCAGAGGGAACAGAGAAAGGGGTGTGCTGAGTACAAATGCATGCACTCACCATCTCTCTCACACACACACACACACACAAACACTCAGTAATGCTAACTCATGCACACCAGTGGCGGCTCGTGAACTGGCAACAGGGGAAGGTCAAACAATCCCTTAAAAATTAATGATTGGTCACGACCTGTTTTCAATCATTCATTTAAATTACCATTACAGAAACTCCGAAAACTCAACATTATCAGGTGTGGCCAGTTTTCATTTATAACGCATACCTGCCAACTCTCACGCATTCAGTGTGAGTTTTAGCGGCATATTTACGTTCCCCAGCCAGAAGTCAGCAATTATTCAATCAACGCGTAGCCTATGTAAGAGATTCTCGCGCAGAATTGAAGTCCTTGTACATAAACGGGTTGGAAGCACTGGAATTGCATAAAGACGTTTCAAATGATCTTATTTCATTTAAATGATCATGGAACACATGCATGGCTTCCAATCCCTGAGTAAAGAAAAGCGTGAGAAGTCCGGCGTCGTAGTCGGAATGCGTTATAAATGAAAACTGGCCACATCTGAGAGTTTTCGGAGTTTCTGTAATGGTGATTTAAATGAATGATTGAAAACAGGTCATCACCAATCATTAATTTTAAGGGATTGTTTTAGCTTCCCATATTGCCAGTTCACCAGCCGCTACTGATACACACACATTCACACACTTTTGTATCGCTATACGTGCGGACATTCTATTAACAGGCATTCATTCTGTACAGCCTTTCCCAAGCCCTAACAGTGACCAAATTATGCCTAAACTTAACCCAACCCTCACTGTAACCATATCCTAATTATTACCCAATTAGCTGGAATCCTCTGTAAACCTCCATGAGGATCACCCAAATTGTCCTCACAACGTGATTTCTCAACAGTTGTTTCTCACCAGAATTGCGAGAAAAGCCCAAACACACATGGCCACACACACACACACACACACACTCACAGAGACAAAGAGCAGTTTTCCGAAGCTATTGTTCACTGTGCATACAGTAGCATTTACAGGGGGGATAAAACCAGTGTGTGCAGAAGACCTGTCAGTTAGCCGGGATGTTATCCATATTCAAAATAATCTTAATCACATTACAATTTTCACGACTCATGTTATAATATACTGTGGTTGCCAGGGGCATAATATCAGTTTTAAAAAGTGAGGGGGGGGCTGTAGAGGTATTGTTAGTGTGAGTACGCGAGGGTTAATATTGAAGTTTATTGTATAGCAATTTTGTTCAATGTTACAAATACAGGGGTCATGTTCCCCATCCCTATATAAATAATGACAATTGCAGAATCACTGCCCTATTCAGCCCTCGGCCCATGCTAACGCCCCTCCCCTCACCTCTTGACCTGGTGGTGCTCCCCGGGACCCCTCTCTGTCTCGGGACCCCCGGCCGGGTGCAGCTGCAGAGGGGACTGTGGCCCCATTCCTCCCCCCTCTCCCCCCTCCGTATATGGGACCCCCTCGTAGAAACCAGGCAAGTTACACTCGGGCCCCGGGGCCCCCTCTGGCGCACCCCCCTCGTCCTCCAGGATCTTCCCGATGGAGAACTGGAAGAGGGAGTCAGGCCCCGCCCCCCCGCCACCCCCGGGCCCCAGGGCCCCTCCCTGGGTCAGGCAGTCGGACGGGCTGCTGAGGGTGGAACTGTCCTGGCTCTCCAGGGACTGCTCCTTGGCCAAGCTGGAGTAGTACTCTGACGGAGGGTAGTAGGGGGCGTAGTCCAGCGGGCCACCACCGTTTTGGCCCCCTCTCTGAGGAGGGACTGGGGTCACTGGGGGTACTGGGGCCCGGATGTGGTGGGGCAGGAAAGGCGATGATTCAGGGGCCCCCAGCTCCACCTCTCCCACGACCCCGCCCCCTCCCCGCCCCTCGGATCCCTCCTCCAACGGGACGAACGGCGAGAACTTCTGGAAGTCGGCGGTGAGGGAGGAAACGGACGTCTGTCCGTCAGGGGATTTGGAGACCACGCCCATGCCGAGGACAGAGCCCACCCCAAGGCTAGCCCCGCCCCCAGCTTTGATTGGCAGCACACTCCCTGAGCTGTCAATCCACAACAGGAAATCTACAAAGAATTTATAAAAAATGCACAACAATATTAAAAGTTATTGGTTATAATATACCAATATACAATATAAAATGTAATGTACATAATTCTGAAAAATAATTAAGGCAGTAGTAGCGCCATTGTAAGTGGTCTTATAAACACAGTAAAAGATAGCTGACCAAGATGCAGAAGCCTGAGTTTTGACTGTCAATGAAATAAACGGTGTTGAAAAAGCGAGGACACTTCACCAGAGTAGAAGCCTGCACGTGAATTGCAAATGGTGTAGTGAAAGTTAAGATAGCTGACCTGTTAAGTAGGTGGTATTTGAGTAGTAAGTACAGAGATCTCTGCTGCCTGACCTGTGTAGCAGCTCATGTTTGAGTTGTAAACACTGTCGTGAAAACCAAGATGGCTGACCTGAATGCTAGCAGGTATTTTAGTTAGAAGTGGTTTCGTGAGAAGACAAAATGGCTGACCTGTGTAGTATCCTGGGGGCAACACCTCATCCTGCTTGTAACCATGTTCTCCAACCAGCTGCCGCAAAGCTTCAGCAACCAGACCCTTATAACTATGGCACAAACACACACACACACACAAACAAACAAAAACACACACGCGCACACACACCAAGGGAAAGATCAGCTTTATTTACGTTACTCTAAGCTTTCCAAATTCTTACTCATTTACCATATTTTGAAAAGAGAGTCACTGACATTGTTTTTTGAGTTTTGCAGGGTAAAACGGCGCCCCCTGTGGTCTGACCTGTACTTGCGGTTGACCTCATCGGCGGTGAGAGCGTGCTCGAACATGAGCACTTTGTGTGCGTCCTGCAGACGGGGCCCCGTGTAATCCTGATACTCCAGCTCCACTGCCGCATCCAGCAGAGAGAGGTACCTCCGCACAATCAGCGCATACGGGCTGTCTGAGGGAGAGAGAGAGAGAGAGGGGAAACACACTTTACACAGAGAGAGAGACTGTGCGTATGTGTGTGTGTGTGTGTGTGTGAGAGAGAGAGAGAGAGAGAGAGAGTGGGGAAACACACTTAACACAGAGAGAGAGACTGTGTGTGTGTGTGTGTGTGTGTGTGTGTGTGTGTGTGTGTGTGTGTGTGTGTGTGTGTGTGTGAGAGAGAGAGAGAGAGAGAGAGAGAGAGAGAGAGAGAGAGAGAGAGAGGGGAAACACACTTTACACAGAGAGTGTGTGTGTGTGTGTGTGTGAGAGAGAGAGAGAGTAGGGAAACACACTTTACACAGAGTGTGTGTGTGTGTGTGTGAGAGAGAGAGAGAGAGAGAGGGAAACACACTTTACACAGAGAGTGTGTGTGTGAGAGACAGAGAGAGTGTAGGGAAACACACTTTACACAGAGAGTGTGTGTGTGTGTGTGTGAGTGAGAGAGAGAGAGAGAGAGAGAGACCGAACTGCACTTCCTAACACAATGCAACCAATACAAGAACCTTCGGGAAATATATTTTGAAAAAATAACAAAAATAACCCCAGAATTTCCCAATCTAGATGACTGGGAAAAACTACCGATCCTCCTGGGCGAGAGAGAGGACTGCTGTAGTCTGGCGGCGAGATATGTAGCAGCCTGCCATGAGCTCCACAACTCAGTGAGCCCCCTGTCCCACACAGCAAATAATTAATCTGTATTATCTGTTCAATGTTAACATGTAATTTTACCCACTGCCCATAGCCCCTCATGTTTCATATGGTACTTTTTATATTTATTGTATATAGTTTATTCATATGTTCTACTGTTGTATTGTTTCTGTAAATATGCTTTGGCAACATTGTATTGTATGCAGTCATGCCAATAAAGCCTCATGAATTGAATTGAATTGAGAGAGTGTGTGTGTGTGTGTGTGTGTGTGTGTGTGTGTGTGTGTGTGTGTATACAGGCGTAGTCTCTCACTGGTAACATTGCTGATGAAGGATGTAGAGAAGACCCTGTGTAGCACCATACAGGGGAAGTGCCCCAGCTGGAACAGGGACATGAGGATGTTAACCGTCGCCAGCGGCGAGCTCAACGCCTTCATCTCCAGCACCGCCTCCAGCTTGGAGAAGAACTGCGCCTGATTGGACGGCAGGTAGTTCATACGGCTAAAAGGGAACACCAGCTTCTGGATCACCTGAGGAGGGAGGGGGCAAGTGCACCTTCATTTATTTTAAACTGCTCTCCATTACTCCCAACCGTACCCCCGACTCCATTACTGTGACACTGCATTTGGGAATGTGTAGAATCACTTCAAAATGGCTGCCAAGAAAATGGGATCAGTTCATATTCACTCACACCTCACGTCAAAAACGTTTCATCTGTCGGAATGCCAATTCCATCCCAGAACCTAGACACTTTGAAGAATTTCAGATTTAACAACACTTACATTATCAATGGCTCAATTTCATAAACCGCTCTGAAGACGACCTTGCGTAGCGTAATGCCGGACGCCCGTACCTTGCTGTCCAGGTACTCGCCCTTCTTGACGAGGAACTCGGCGATGGTGTCCAGGAGGCGTGTCTCGCGGAGGCGGTGTCGGGCGATGTACTTGGCGATGAGTGCCATCGTGTACGGCGTGATGCTGTCCACCTTCTTTGGCAGCTCCTCTGTGGGCGGGGTCAGGAGAGAAAGGTCACGCCTCTATTGTGAACAGGCTCCTCCCCTCAAACCACAGTAGTAAATACAAAGGAATATGAAACTGACAAAGAGACTGTCAGCATTAATTTTCCAGGGACCATCAGTTTAAGCCACGTGATTCATGTTGGGAACTGCAACCCATTCTAAATGGCATAATTATTCGAAAATTTACAAACCGCGCTTCATTTAAATAAATGTAAAACATTCACAGCTTAAAATGCAATTTTACAGGAAAAATGTGAAAATCAGTGAGTCAAAGTCAGATTCTTAACTTCAAATATGTTTCAACATAATTTTCCTCCATCATGTACAGGCTTACCGGCTAGACTAGCGATGAACTTCTCTTGCCGGTTCTGATAGAAGAGATGCGAGCTAAAGATTAGCTCAAGCGACTTGTTGCTCGCCTCGCAAGCACAGGCGGCCAACATCTCGTCCAGCAACGCCATCTCGTGGTCACGCACGGTGCTGACGCTGCTCAGCGTGTGTTTCACGAGCCGCAGGATCTTGCGGTTGGTTAGCAGCTGCTCAGGCGAAGACGAGCCTCCCCCATCTGCCGCCTGTAGCGCGCGCCACCTGCGCGTCGGGAAGGAGAGCATTGTTAATGGCAAAACGGGATTCAAATCCACAGATGAAATATATTCCCAGACATCCAGCGGTCTTTTTTCCGACAGTACAGTGGAAAATAATCCAAAATTGAACTGAAGCATAATAATTACCCCTGCTCCCAACAGCCAATCATCGGCCACTCAGGACATTGGTGCTGTTTATTAATATTTACATGGCCACTGGTGCCTTTTTCCAAATTCAAGTATGAAGTGAAAGAGCTTCCCTCAAATGAAGTTAAAAATCAGATGTCAACTTAAGGCGAGCTTGCTCAATAGAAATAAATTATTTCAGCTGATTACCAACACTAAAAAAAAGTATCCTCCAATTCTACACCCATCCCCTTATCTCTGGAAGTGCATCAGGGAGAAGGAAAGGAGGATCTATTTTAGGGATCATCAAATCATGGTCCTCAAGCTCCAGGAAAGCTGGATTTGGATTCAAGGTCCAAATTTTGTGATACCTGAAATATTTTCTAAGTATAAGGACTCAGCAGACAATAAATGCCCATACACCAAACAAGACTGGTCAGAGGCGGAGCAAGCACTTTAATCCATAACAAACACCATTTGCGCCCAGAATCTGGCGAGTTGGCGGTATGCAGCCACCTGAGGCGGTAGTAGGAGAGCAACAGGAACAGCGTTTGTGGGTGGCGCTCTCGCTCCATGTTCTTCTCCAGGCCCGACAGACAGGACTCCACCAGTGGGTGCTGGCTGGACGGGTGGAGTCTCATGGAGCTACTGAACACCATGGAGATGTCCTTCTGGTTGAACTGGGACAGACGGCCGCGAGACTCCTCCTCCAGGACCTGCACCACCTGCGAGTCGCTGGGGAGGCCTGGGGAACGTGGAGTGAGAAGGGAAAGGAGGGGGGTACCCCAAAATTACACATCCGTCCAGCTGACCGTCGCTGGAGCTATTCTAGCTGAAGCTATTCAAAGCTGAAGCTTATTAAATGCCCACACAGTCATGCTCCTTCCCTGCTAAATGAATTAGTAGTGAGACATCGGCACTCCAGTAGAATTCGCACACGGACCCCAACAAACGAAAAGTGTTGCACTGCGATGTGCAAAACCTCACTTGGACAATTAGCCATCTCTGTTAAAGGAGCATAACTTTGAAAATGTCTACCCACCGAGTTAAAATGCAGCACAATTTTAACGCTTTCAGCAGAGGTGTTAAATTATGGTTAAAAGAGAAACATTTTTCTCACACCTCATATTCCTGCACAGATAAACCTGTATTTGTATTGCATTGCATTTTTACATCTGTATGGTTTTTCTAACTATACTATATTTTCATTTTCCTCTTTTGTCTTTTCTTCTTTCTACTCTAATTTCTTTAAAGCCACCTATGGACAGGTGTGGTATATGAGCGCTTCACTTCTAACACTAAATACAGTGCACCTGGTGCTTGCGTGCAAGTGTAAAGTGCAGTTCCAATACTTCCTTAAGGTCCATGTCAAATAACTAAATAAACTAACCCACCATTACACTTATTTATACCATGACCTGGGTGAATACTCTTTTCTGATTGGCTTGCAGGTATGTGTTAAAACCGTGGAACGCACAGGTAGTTCGGCATCGGTAGTTTCACCGTTCAAAATTCATCCACTAGCCAACCTATAACCACAGCAACATTAGAGAGTATCGCTGTCAGTCAACTGTAGAGAGCAGAGCACAACAAAACACAAATGAAAACATCCCTAATGACTTTGCAGCCTAAAATGAGAATAAAGAGAACACAAGAATGCGTCCACAGCGTGATATATCATGTCATTTTTAGAGATAACCGTTTTTTCTGTCACTAGCCTGGACGTATTCATGAAAGAAAAACGAGCAAGTAATCATTAAAAAAGCGCCGCTACCTTCGCACAGCCAATGCTATAGCCCAAGCTAAACTGAATATGCTGACTTAGTTTAACTCACCTTAATGAAGAAGAAATTTTCGCGAATGCCAATATCCTTTGACTAGTAAACAAAATGACCATGGTATAAGCAGGATAATCAACTCGTAGGTGTGCATCACACGGTTTTAAGGCACTTCGCAGAGGCGCTCCGCTTCGCGTCCAGTGGTTATTCGCCTCCGCATCATGCCTTAAAACCGTGTAATGCACACCTACGAGTTGATTATCCCTTACGTGGCAGGCGCTTAGGTCCGACACGATGTACAGTAATACACATAGTTGGCCACTGGTTTAGCTGCACTACCGCGAGGGGATGAATAAAGGAGAGATTTTATTATTTATTTATTTATTTTTTAAGATTATTTTTTGGGGATTTTCTCCTTTATTAGACAGTTGTACAGTGTAGAGAGACAGGAAAGCTGGGGAGAAGAATGGGGAAGACATGCAGCAAACGACCCGAGCCGGAACCGAACCCAGGTCGCCGCAGGAAGTACACAGCCCCAACGGTGCGCGCACCCAGACCGATGAGCCACCGGGGCGCCCCAAAGGAGAGATTTTAATGGTAATATTTAACCAAAGTTTTATGATAATGTCCTAGAACTCTGTTGATTGTGATTACTGGCTGCAATCAAGGGTCGCAGCTCCGTCGTCATTTCATATGCGGCTTTGTCAGCATTTTTCAGATTTCGGTTCCATCGCTCCAATATCGGTGAAAAATGAAGGGGAATTTTTGAAAGTCGGCAAAAATGAGGTTCAGGAGTAAAATTGTAAGCTGAGATGGTGCATCTTGTTTAATGAGATAATATATGCATTTTCTTTCAACCATGTAAAAACTAGATAACTTGGTCCCCACAGGGACAAGTTGCGTTTCTCCCCGATCCCCAAATTTCAAGAAAAATGGCCACCGGCAGCCATACTGGACGTCCGAAATTGACGAAAATCGGTCTTGAGCATTGTCATATACTGTATATATCTTTGCCGGTGTAAAATTTGAAAACATTCCTGTAATAATTGTGGCTTCCAGAGCCTGGAACATAAAAAATTTTGGACAAAATGGCCGCCGGCAGCCATATTGGACGCCCGAAATTGACGAAAATCGGTCTTGAGCATTATCATATATATATCTTCGCCTATTTGAAATTTGAAAACATTCCTGTAATAATTGTGGCTTCCAGAACCCGGAACATAAAATCTCTGCGGCGGCGGCAGCCCCGGAACTAAACCATAGTATCTCCCGACTATCGTCGTCAGGGAGACACAATGAAACAGACTTCGTCCTTAAAATATAAATGTTGACAACAGTGTGATATCATAAACGATAATTGAGCACAGACAACAGTTGAAGGAACTGATGATCAGAGACCTATGGGTGATGTAGTTCCATATTACGTCAACCTTAGCACGTCGATAGCAACATTCACATTTTAGGGTTGTAAAGCCTTTCATTTTGGAAAAAGTTAGATATATTAAACCACGTTATCATAATAAACAAAAGAGTGATGCGCATTACTTTTAATCAATTTACGTCTCACCGTGACGCTCAATTGAGAACCCTGACTGTCACCACCCTCAAGACCCCCCGAGCTCACAAACCCCCACATATGTGCCAACACACACACACACACACTTACCTAATGCAGCCACAGCGTACAGGCAGTTGACGATGCTGAAATTGTCGAACTTGGCGCAGTCGTTGACGATGGCGTTGCAGAGCGTCTGGAAGTCCTGCTGCTCGGAGATCTGGCGGTAATAATGGCCCTCGGCGGAGCCCGTTGCCGTGGCCGGAGAAGCCAGGGGACCCCCTCCCTCGGAGGAGGAGGATGAGGACGGGACCCCCCCGCCGCCGTTACCCGCGGCCCCCGCGGGGCCCCCTCCAGCAGCGTGTTGGGCTTGCAGCAGCTGGTTGATCTTCTGCAGGGCGATGGGGTAGTGGTTGTAGGAGATCTTGCCTGGGTTCTGGGTGACCCAGCGCAGCACCTCGTCCACGGCGCGGGAGCGCTCGATCAGCCGCTTCATGGTGAAGAAGGTGTCGTAGCTCATCTTCTCGTGGATGAAGTTCCAGGTCTTCTTGCGGCCCTGGTGCAGGCCGGCGTGGGCGTGGTAGTGCGGCACGGGCGGGTGCGGGTGGGGGTGGGGGTGCGGGTGGAAGTGGTGCGGGTGCGGGCTCTGGAAGTGAGGCAGCCGGTGCCCCTCCAGCCGGCCCTGGTACACCGGCGGTGGGTAGTTCTGAGTGGGGGGTGGGGGCAGGGCATGAGGGGGTGGTGATGGTGGTTCTCCAAAACTGGAAGCCCCCCGGCACCCACTGGAATCCCCGCCCGGCGGCCCGGCTTGCCCCCTCCACCACCACCACCCCCACCGCCGCCACTATAGAAGCGGGTGGCGTACATACCGCCCCGCGCCTCAGGGGGCAGCGGCGAGCACGTGCGGAGGAGCGCGAGGAGAAAGCTGATTGGGCCGCGCGTTAGGGGGCGGATACCAGCATGCAGACGCAGCATGGTACATGGAGCCAGTGGACACCGAGGCGCAGCGCACTACACCTGTGGAAACAGAGGGGGCGCTGTGTCAACTCAGGTAGCTCAGTCAGCCACAGACTGATTCCATCATCTTCCTCTTCTGCAATATAAGCACTCAAAACCACAATAGCGATGCATTACTTTTTTTCAGTCTGTCTTGCAGGCCTCACCATTATCCTTCACTGTGTTCCATAGCTGCGCCGTCCTTCTGGACTCTTGTTATTACTGGTGCATTTCACAATCATCATCACCATTACCGTTACTGTTATCACACTATTTACCCCAAACAATCAAGGACATTCACAGCCTAAGGACTGGAGGTAAGCTATTCCCTGCATAACTGAAGCAAAGGTTAAACGAGAATCTTGCTCTCGTTTTGCCGAATATCAGGCTAAGTGACTGACTTTATAAAGGCAAACTATCACACCCATCAGAAAGTAATGCACGCTACAGCTCCTTTTGAGCTTAAACGCCATCCAAGTCCATCAGCAGGTACCCTTGTGGCCGAGAATAATTCCCATGTGCGATAACAAAAATTGATACAACCGCAAATTACCTCACAAACCATTATGTCTGAACGCATTAAATAGGTAAATCTATCAAGCCCATTGTCACCATTTGGTCTCCTATTAGTTCGTCAAGCCATGCAGGTACCTCAGGGCCAACTGCAAACTGTTTCAAAAAAGCAGGCACAGCGGGAGACAGGAATTTGACATTTAAGACGGTTGGCTGAAGCACCAGCACATACTGCAAAACAGCACTGAATACAACTCAGACGACTTTGATCAGGCTATCCTTCGTCAGAAAAAAAAAAGATTCCAAAAACATTTTTTTTTTTTTTTGAGAAAAAGTCACTCAGAGGCCACTTTGTTTGGAGAACCTTCCTAATACTGGGTTGGGACCCCTTTAGCCCCCAAAACAGCTGGAATTCTTTGCTGCATTGATTTAGCCCCTTAAGCTCTGATTTTCATTAGAATTTCCCCTTAAGTAGTTCTTAGGAAAAACATTTTTTCCAATACTGAAGGACAATGCCACACATATTTCCTCTACCAATTGGTTGCAGTGCTTCACTGAAGCAACATCACACTTGTATTGAGTAAAATATTCAAACCCAGGACACTACGTTTTTTTGGCCACATCATGAAGTCAAAAATACCTTCATCATGTTTATCATTTTACACATTTTTCCCAGCAATTCAGCAGGGCATATTCGGGATCTTCGGATACGTTGGGATCACTTCTTGTATATACAGTGCTGTGAAAAAGTATTTGTCCCCTTCCTGATTTCTTATTTTTTTGCATATTTGTCACACTTAATGTTTCAGATCATTAAACATATTTTAATATTAGACAAAGATAACCTCAGTAAATGCAAAATGCAGTTTCTAAATGATGATTGCATTTATTGAGGGAAAAAGCTATCCAAACCTACCTGGCCCTATGTGAAAAAGTAATTGCCCCCCAAAACCAATAACTGGTTGAGGCACCCTTGGTGACAGCAACTGCAATCAAGCATTTGCGATAACTGGCAATGAGTCTTTCACATCGCTGTGGAGGAATTTTGGCCCACTCTTCTTTGCAGAATTGTTTTAATTCAGCCACATTGAAGGCTTTTCAAGCATCAACGGTCCGTTTACGGTCATGCCACAGCATCTCAATCAGATTTAAGTCCGGACTTCAACTCGGCCACTCCAAAACCTTCATTTTGTATCTTTTAAGCCATTCAGAGGTGGACTTGCTGGTGTGTTTTGGATCATTGAGGTCACAAACTGATGGTCGGACATTCTCCTTCAGGATTTTCTGGTAAAGCACAGAACTCATGGTTCCACCAATTACGGAAAGTCGTCCAGGTCCTGAAGCAGCAAAGCTGCCCCAGACCATCAGACTACCACCATCACGTTTGACTGTTGGTATGATGTTCCTTTTATGAAATGCTGTGTTAGTTTTACGCCAGATGTAATGGGACGCACACCTTCCAAAAAGTTCAACTTTTGTCTCATCAGTCCACAGAATATTTTCCCCAGAAGTCTTGGGGATCATCAAGATGTTTTTTGGCAAATGTGAGATGATCCTTTCTGTTCTTTTCGGTCAGCAGGGGTTTTCACCTTGGAACTCTCCAATGGATGCCATTTTTGCCCAGTCTCTTTCTTATTGTTGAATCATGAACACTGACTTTAACTGAGGCAAGTGAGGCCTACAGTTCTTTAGATGTTGATCTGGGTTCTTTTGTGACCTCCTGGATGAGTCGTCGATGCACTCTTGGAGTAATTTTGGTAGGCTGGCCACTCCTGGGAAGGTTCACGACTGTTCCAGGTTATCTCCATTTGTGGATAATGGAGTCCATAATGCATAATGGAGTCCCAAAGCCTTAGACATGGCTTTGTAGCCCTTTCCAGACTGATCAGGCCTGGGTGTGGCTAGTGAAATTGAACTAAAAAAAATGTGGCTAATCACAGTTAAAGGGCATCTAAAGTCGATTCCCATTGTTTTTGTTTATCGGCCAATCAGCGAGCCGCACCTGCGCAAACGAACCTAAATAGAAGGATTATCTGCGCACATTGGTTTATATGAATGAAATTGGTCATGTGACAATGCAAGATGTCAACAAAAGCAAGTGATTTGTTTGTAAACATTGGACGTTCAACGTCCCATCTGAGAATCGACTTTAAATGCCCTTTAATTCATGATATATCAAGGAGGGGCAAGTACTTTTTCCACATCGGGCCAGGTAGGTTTGGATAGCTTTTTTCCCTTAATAAATGAAATCATCATTTAATAACTGCATTTTGTATTTACTCAGATTATTTTTGTCTAAAATTAAAATTTGTTTGATGATCTCAAACATTTAAGTGTGACAAATATGCAAAAAAAAAGAGAAAGAAATCGGGAAAGGGGAAAATATTTTTTCACAGCACTATAGGCCTTAGTTTCCGCAGGTTTTAATAGAGCAGCTGCACTAAACAAACCCATAAATGGTTGTGTAGGTTTTAACGGATTAAATAGTTGCTGTAAACATTTTATAGAGTTTCAGATCCATGCTGACATGATACCATCACGTGACTGCCGCAATTTGTGGGCTGCGTATTCAGCCTGCGAATCTCCACATCCCAAAGGTGCTCTACTCGATTGAGATCTAACGACTATGGAGGCCAGTGGAGTATACTGAGCTCAATCTTATATTCATGGAACCAGTTTGAGAGGACGTGCTTGATGACATGATGTATTATCGCACTGGAAGTAGCCGTTAGAATACGGCAGACTTTGGCAATGAGGGGATGCATGTGGTCCGCAACTACACTCGGGTAGGTTGCAGTATTTAATTACGCTCCATAAGTAAGGAAAATGAGTTCGAAGAAAATATTCCCCACACTATTACACCACCACCACCACCAAACTCAACTTCTAGCACAAAGCAGGATGGACACACCAATTCACGTTTACGCAAAGTTCTGACCCCATCATATGCACGCTGCAGCAGAAATCGAGATTAGTCCGACCAGGTGACATTTTTCAAGGTTCTCCTATCCACTTCTGGTGAACCTTTCCGAACTGTGTCCTCAGTTCCCTGTTTTAAAATGATAGGAGTGGAACCAGGAGTGGTCTTCAACTCATCAACGCGGTGTTGGTGTTTTCACCCACAGAACTTTCACTTAATGGATATTCTTCGTTTTCGGCACACTTCTGAAAAAATTCTTAAATGAAAACCCCAGTAGACCTGCCGTTTCTGAGTTAAGTTACTCAGACCACCCACAATTATTCCACTGTCAGCGTAACTTAGATCATAATTCGTTCCCATTCTGATGCTCGATCTGAACAACTGAATTCCCTGATCATGTCCGCATGCTATTGGATGGAGTTGCAGACAGATGCTTTATTAAAGAAGTATTTGTATTATCTAGCATGCATACGGGAGTACCTAATAAACTGGCCGCAGAGTTTACTTAACTGTAGTAATAAGTAGCGATCGTGCAGCCAAAACTTTTTTTTTCAGGAAGGTTAGAAAGACAATGTGCAGGTAGCAAGCTTAGATCTGGGGTACAAACAGAATAGTGACGGAGGCCAAGACCCAAGGACGCCATCAAGCGATTTCATTTTTGTTGGCTAATTACTGAGCAACAAAATTGCGACGAAGGTAGGATATCCAGGCTCGTAACCAACAATCAAACAGGGTAAAGCGTCAAAGCAGAGCTGCCTTGCGACTAGTGTCGGTCAAGCGCTTGACTTACATGGTTTGTTGGAGCGCAGTCTTGTGTCCGACGGTTGAAGTTCTTCAGCAACAATCAGTGATACCGGAGGAAATTCTCGAAGTCCATCTCCGATTTGGACAAATCTGGATTATATCTTTAAAGTGTATTTAATGACGACCATGCCATCCCAGGTTGCAAAATAGCTAGCTGTAGTCTTTGAGGTGACGCTAGGGCCGGGGAAACAGATGCAAGCTAACGACCACTTTTTTGACAGTCACACTCCTCCGTCATATATCTTGCTAAATATTAATTAGCTAATGCACTTCAGATTTGTGTCAAAATAACGGGACAGTGGACTCACACTACACATGCACACTTTATACTGTTCTCAAATTTATTCCAAAATTTGAGACCTTGGTGTGGAAATGCCCAGCTAAGATAGCAGGTTGCTTCTCATAGCTAACTCGCTGGCAAGCTATCCAGCTAGTTCAGAGTAATCAGCGGGGTCGGGCAGACAAAATGCATGTGTATTTATTCAGTCTTACCAGGCAATCACAAACTATAAGTCGGATGTAGTTTGCAATATCTGCACCCGTGAAATGTTCAGCGGGCGCCCACGCAATAACCAAAATTAATTCCGATTTGTACCCCCCCCGATCTCAATCCTCGGCCGCTGCCCCGGTGTCAGCCATCTTCCCGGCAACCAACACTGTCATTGTCCCCACCCCTTCTAGTCCATAAACCAATCTTCATTCAGTTCTCTTTAAAGAGCCAATCATGCAGTGGGATTTAGACTGGGCTCTATGAAACCTCCGAATGATTGGACTGATGTTGCATTATGCTGTCTATCAAGATTTTGTCAAATCGTCCGCGGGGGTCGACCACAGAGCTAAAGAAAACACTAGAGTGGACGCGGGACCAGTATTGGCGAAATTCTTGTCCGCCATCTTACCAAAGGATACTGTCTCGCATTGAACTAGAAACCTAAAACGAAGGTAGGTTAGTTCTGGAATACAGAGATTATGTTGATGATTTTTATCATGCAGAATATTTTACTGTGAAAGAAATTAAAACTGATAAATTTCCATAATCTAGAACAGTGGTAGTCAACCTTGGTTCTGGAGAGCCGCAGTGTCTGTTGGTTTTTTACGTTGCTCAGCACTTAATTGATGAATGAAAGCAGTTGATTACACGCTTAACTCATCTCACTTGGTGTTTTAGGTTTAAATAGGGTGAAGAAAACCAAACTCGGCACACCCTGTGGCTCTCCAGGACCAGGGCTTGCTACCCCTGCCCTATAAACTTTTATCTTTACTTTGTACTTCTACTTTGTCCGCTTTACAACGATGCTAAATATCCAAATATATTGACAAATCTGGGTTTCCATGTAGACTGCTGTCACAACCTGCATGTCCGTTTAATTGGCTCTAGGAGTCTTTTGGGAAGTTCCTGGTAATTGATTGATTGGCTTATTATTCCCTTGGTGCAGGAGTAAAGCTAACAGCGCAGGGTGTGCCGAGTTTGGCTTTCTCCACCCTATTTAAACCTTAGACATCAGGTGAGATGAGTTAAGGGTGTAATCAACTGCTTTCATTCATCAATTAAGTGCTGAGTAACGTCAAAAACCAGCAGACACTGCGGCTCTCCAGGACCAGGGTTGACTACCACTGATCTAGAATAAAGGGCACCACAGGAATTCAAGGTACAAATACATGTGTTCAATATATGAAAACAGCATTCCTTAGACATAAATATAGAACTCTTCTAAATTAATAGTGAGTTTAAATTTAATTTTTAAATAAATAATTATCAATGAATTAATAAAAGTAAATATATATAGATATATATATAATGAATAAGGTAAATAAATATTGAGATTACGATACTTGGCTACTTACAGATTGCATTTTCAGCACAATATGCACCTCGCCAGACACGCACTAGGCCCACCTCAGAGCTAAAAACCTCAGAGCTAAAGAAAACGCATTGCACAGATGCTAGTACTGAATTTTAACTAATGAAGAAGAATTTTCTGACCACTAACTTCCGTACACAAGATAATAAATTTATGAAATAGTGGTCGAGCTTGTAGGCTGATGTGTGTCACCAGTCCAGGGTTTATTTTTTTTAAATTATTTTTTTGGGAACTTTTTCCTTTATTTGACAGTTGTACAGTGTAGAGAGACAGGAAAGTTGGGGAGAAGAATGGGGGAAGACATGTAGCAAATGACCCTAGCCGGAACCGAACCCAGGTTGCCGCGGGAAGGACACAGCCCCCACGGTACGCGCGCTCAGACCGATGAGCCACTGGGGCGCCCCCAGTCCAGTGTTTTTAATTTCATTTTATCTGGTCACATATACACATGTACAGCATTTGATTGCGCAATTCCCTCGCCATTCCTTACACAAGATGGCAGACGTGTCTCACATTTTCCAGTTGCTTCAGCCAATGACGTTGTCCACTCCAGTGGGGTCGACCATAGGGGTCCACCAAGAGACTGGAAGGTGTTGGCTTGGAAGTAGGTCCACGGTATAAGTTTGTGCAGTCTCCCCGTGGATGGTTGTGCTTTGGCTCAGGGCACATCGGGGTCATTGATGTTCACCGATAGAGTGTGTGAAATATTCGACCGTAAGCACAGCTTTTTTCTTTTGAGACATTTTCACATTGAAGTACTGCCATTTTGTGCGTCTGGTAAAACAGGTTGAAACCATAGGGTCATTCCATGTCAAATCAACCAAATTTTAGGAACTTCCCCACCAAAAAAAAAATTTTATTATATTCCCCACAGTGGAAGATTTATATATCTGGTGTGAAATGGTGGAATAATTAAGCACAATTATTGCCAGTTCCTGAGATTTAGCTTCTTTTAAGGAGGGGGGGTCAGTTTTAAGAAAGTCACCATAATTTTGGAGTAAGTTTGAGGGCCTGAGATATGCTTTTATAGAGCAAACAGACCCACAAGTTTCATTTTGTCATCAGAATAGTTGCTGAACTCTTGGCTTAAGCTACTTTTCTTTACTCAGTGTATTTAGTTTACCTGTACTGTGGCCTGGAAAAGGCAAAAAACACCAATATTTTTTTCAGAATTTAATGCATTTATTATTCTGTTACTAATTAAGATGGAGCCCTGAGACTTTGTATGAAAACTGTCGGTCAACTTTCTGAAGACCACAAAAAATATCAAAGTCACAATGGTTGCATTAAATGTTTTAATAACCTTGGAAGTTTGCTTCAGAATGAAAAGTGCATATTTTGGGTCATTATAGTGGGTATATATCTCAAAAGGGATACAAGTGATCAATGTCATATTTTTAGTGCTTGAAGGCATGGGTCTTGGGTCTAACATATAAAAAAACTGGAGATGTGAAACTGTTATTTTTGATTTTACATGACGCCCATCATAATAGTGGTTTGGCATTCGTTTAAGCCTAGATACTATGATTTGTCTCTGAAGAGCACACTAATAAATTTTAATGATCACACTGTTTCATTCACAGAGCACTGTTGCACCATTATCTACTCTTACCAGCACAGTATTTGACAAACAAAAGATTTGTAATTATATACCAATGCTGCCATCAGATTTATGATAGTGTAATCAAGGGAAGCTGGAAAAAAATATTTTCTGAAAAGGTGACAGTGTAACCATGGTAATAATTACTGTGTAAAAAGAATTTTCCAATTATTTTAATACACAAGACCTTTCCAGGGTTATAAATGGAACATTGGAATTCTCCACTTCTATATTTAGCAACATATAAACTGAAAACTCCAATAATCCCATGTCTGAAATTTTGGGTTTTTCCGCCCCATGGCCCTATATATTGACAGCAGTGGCAGCTCGTGAACTGGCAACTGGGGAGGCTCAAAACAATCCCTTAAAATTAATGATTGGTCACAACCTGTTTTCAATCATTCAGTTGTTATTCTGATGTTTCTTTATATGTCAACATATTTCTGATGTGACTAACATGTCTCTTAACAATGCCTATGAACCTATTTCATTATGAAACAAAAGCACTCAGAGAGCGAAGCACCTCCGCCACACCAAGGCAACTCTGTGCATTAGTTATTTATGTTGGCTGATGTAGGGTATTGTTGCATTCCACCGCCAGGTGGCAGTAAAACCCAAAAGCACGTCCATTGGAAATCTGGCCCATTGGAAAGACTTGAAATCTCTGCCAGCATAGCTGGATTTGAACTTTGGCCTATTTCTCAGCTGTAGTTTGGCCTAGATATGCCAAAATGTATTTGTCCCTCTTGTGCTACTTGAACATCAGGCAAAGTTTGGTTAAAATCTATGCGGCTGTCTTTCAGATATCCTGCCGACAGACAGACGAACAAACAAACCAACCAAAGCCGGCGAAAACATACACCTCCTTGGCGGAGGTGAACAAGTGTATTTGTCACATTCATCTTTTCACTTACACCATGGCTAAGGTGCCCTGAAGAGTAAGTTAGACACCTAATATGATTGGCATGCTGTACAGTCTAAAGAAAGAGTTTTACATCTCCAGTTTTTTAATATGTTAGACCCAAGACCCATGCCTTCAAGCACTAAAAATATGACATTGATCACTTGTGTCCCTTTTGAGATATATACTCAATGACCCAAAATGCGCACTTTTCATTCTGAAGCCAACTTCCAAGGTCATTAAAACATTTAACTAAACCATTGAGACTTTGATATTTTTTGTGGCCTTCAGAAAGTTGACCGACAGTTTGCGTACCAAGTCTCAGGGCTTTATCTTAATTACTTACAGAATAATAAATGCATTTAATTTTGAAAAAATTAGTATGATTGGTGTTTTTTGCTTTTTTCATGGCACAGTACAGGTAAACTAAACACACTGAGTCAAGAAAAGCAGCTTAAGTCAAGAGTTCAGCAACTTTTCTGATGACAAAATGAAACTTGTGGGTCTGTCAGCTCTGAAATTCCATACCTGAGACCCTCAAACTCCCTCCAAAATTAAGGTGATTTTGTTCAAATTGACCCCCCTTCCCTAAAATAGGCTAAATTTCGGGAACTGGCAATAATTGAGCAGAAATATTTGAGCTCAGTACTGCCAATGCATATCTCTTGAAATGTGCCAAGTTTTATCAAAACCAAAATTTTGATGTGGGGGGCTCTGGTAGAGTTGACACGGAATGACCCCATAGCATTACGCTGCTTATAAGCAGTAAACATGCAGCCTTTTTGCACTCTGCTGCTCGGAATCAGGTCTTGACGTCTATCAATTTCATGCTGTTCAGAATCAAGTATGACATCCATCAATCTTATTTCCCCTCAGAGCACACAAGGTTTTTAGCTGTGAGGCAACAGCGCCATCCACTACAGCACACCATTTGACTCTCGTATGAGTTCCAGTCGTTTTCTGTGCTTGCGAGTTACATCAAATTACAAGTTGTAATGCGTGTGTGTGGGGTTATGAGTGATAATATATTCCGAAAAAAGTTTTAGAAACACAGACTGGAGAATACCAGAATTTGCAACCACTGTTGTGGAAGCAGCAAAGGGAAGCAGCTATTCAGTGATGGTAAAGGGAAGATTTGTCACGGCCACGCAGGAAACCATGTGCCAACATTTCGTATTTCCTTGAGAAGTCAGTCTACAAAGTACGCATCTGAGAATGCTGGTAATTATGGTTTCAAGATGAATGTAAAACACCATTCAAATTTTAGTTGAGGAGATTTAAGTTTGTGTGTGTAAAATGATGATTCAGAAGTATTGGAATATTGGTGGACTTTATTTTAAAGGTCCCATGTAATCTGAATAATTTTGCTCGTTTTTAAATGTAAGTATACTGATGAATATACATTTTTTTGTTTTTGCATATATCATCTGTGAAATAACTACTCTGAGAAATAAACCGAAATTTGTGCGTACTTTTTAATTTCCTCTGCTCCGCCTCTTAAAAAAGTTCACTTAGCCTTTGTGACCATATACATCATCTTAAAAAGGGAAGTTTACTGGTGCAAAGTCAGCGTATCAAAAAAGTCCATGAAGATATAGTTTTTTTTTTTCTGTTTTACATAAAAGGTGGCCAGTTCATGCTTGCTTGCTTGCTGCATAGATTATGGCCTGAAACTACCATCTCATTGCTGCATGCTGTACTTACACATTTGTTTTACAGCTCTGGGCAGTGAGAGGTTGCTGGCATGCCTAACAGTCCACATGTAATAGCTAAGGTTGATGTAACTTTGCAAGTCAAAATATGCACTATCACATGTCAGTCAACAAGAATAAACACTGTCAAAAGTCAATCATGTAACCAATCTGCTAGTAAATCTAAGCAGGCTGCAGCCAGCTACGCCACAGACACGGCTGTGGCCGTACGAGTACTAGATGGTAAAAAAAAAATGGTGAAGTGCTGAACATCCCTTCAAAATAATTATTGGTCTCAAAATGTTTTCAATCGTTAATTTATTTTCATATTACGTAAACTCCAAAAATACTCAACATTATCAGATTCAACGAGTTTTCCTCAGTAATTGAACAAAAAGAAAACTCATGGACATGAAGTGCCATTTCAATCAGCATTATTCATTTGCGGACTTTTGTCGCTAATTTTCACTTTCTTTGTTGTACAACCCCAATTCAGAAATAGTTGGGACAAAGTGTAAATTGTGAATAAAATCAAAACGCAATGACTTTCAAATCACACCAGCCAGTATTTTATTCACAACAGAACAGAGATAACATAGCAAATGTTGAAACTGAGAAATTTTACAATTTTATCCACAAAATGAGCTCATTTCAAATTTGATGGCTGCTACAGGTCTCAAAAAAGTTGGGACAGGGGCCTGTTTACCATGGTGTAGCATCCCCTCTTCTTTTTAACACAGAGTGGAGGCGTCTGGGCATTGAGGAGACAAGTTTCTTGAGTTTAGCCATTGGGATTTGATCCCACTCTTGCATAATACAGGCTTCCAGCTGCTGGAGAGTTCTGGGTCTCCTTTGACGGACTTTTTGTTTAATTATGCACCAAATGTTCTCAATCGGTGAAAGATCAGGACTGCAGGCAGGCCAGTCAGCACACGAACTTTTCTACTATGAAGCCATGCTGTTGTAATAGCTGCAGTATGTGGTTTGCATTGTCCTGCTGAAATACACAAGGCCGTCCCTGGAATAGATGTCATCTGGAGGGGAGCATATATTGCTCTAAGATCTTTATATACCTTTCAGCATTCATGGTGCTTTTTAAGACATGCAAGTGTCCCGCACCATATGCACTAATGCATCCCCATACCATCAGAGATGCTGGCTTTTGAACTGAACGCTAATAACAGGAGGGGTGGTCTTTCTCCTCTTTAGCCCGGAGGACGTGACGCCCATGATTTCCAACAAGAATGTCAAATTTGGACTCGTCTGACCACAGGACACTTTTCCACATTGCTACAGTCCATTTTAAATGAGCCTTGACCCACAGAACATGGCGGCGCTTCTGGATCATGCTCAACAATGGCTTCCTTTTTGCATGATAGAGTTTTAGGTGGCATCTGTGGATGGCACGGCGGACTGTGTTTACAGACAGTGGTTTCTTGAAGTATTCCTGGGCCCATTTAGTAATGTCAATGACAGAATCATGACAGTGAGTGATGCAGTGGCGTCTGAGGGCCCGAAGATCACGAGCATCCAGTAAAGGTCTTCGGCCTTGTCCCTTACGCACAGAGATTTTTCCAGTTTCTCTGAATCTTTTGATGATGTTATGCACTGTCGATGATGAGACCTTCAAAGCCTTTGCAATTTGACATTGAGGAACATTGTTTTTAAAGTATTCCACAATTTTTTTTTTTTTTTTTACGCAGCCTTTCACAGGTTGGAGAGCCTCTGGCCATCTTTACTTCTGAGAGACGCAGCCTCTCTAAGACATCTCTTTTATAGCCAATCATGTTACACACCTGATGCCAGTTAACTTAATTATTTGCAAAATGTTCTTTCAGCTGATTCTCTTATATATTAATTGCTTTTTTAGCCCATTTTTTGCCTGTGTCCCAACTTTTTTGAGACTTGTTGCAGCCAGAAAATTTGAAATAAGCTCATTTTGTGGATAAAAATGTAAAATGTCTCAATTTCAACATTTGAAATGTTATCTATGTTCTATTGTAAATAACATATTTGCTCATGTGATCTGAAAGTCACTGAATTTTGATTTTATTCACAATTTACACTTCGTCCCAACTATTTCGGAATTGGGGTTGTAATTAAACAATCATGAAGCCAAGATTTCATAGAGCATGATGTGCTTAAAGCAAAGACAGAAGTTAACCTTGTAGTTTATCTTTTTTATGAAGTGAATAAAACACTTTCCCTTTAATTGTCACATTCAAATTTGCATGGTAAAAGTACAGTAGAAGGGTTTAAAAGCAATTTTTTTGAAATTTTGGGCATCATGGGCTCTTTAAGCTCGGCTACCAGTTAGCTGTAAAAAAAAAATACAATATGTAGAAAAAAAATATGGTTATGGTTCACCGTCACAATCGTGTCTATGGTCACACAATCAACAAGTGCCTTGGCCAACTTAACTATGCGCACCCATAGTTTTTTGTGACCAGTTTTAACATATTATCTTTATATATTATGTGTAATTTCGCATTATGATTTTTACAATAGCCTGGAAAAGCGAGGAGAATTAATTCCAATGCTGAATCTGGCTTCAGAAGGAGCGTCTTCGGCTTTTTTCATTTGGTGGTGGTTAACTTGGGCCTCTCAGCACGCTAAAATATAGGACTAAGGGTGCTGTTGCCCAATGGCCAAAGATGAAGAATTTAGAGGTACTGTGGAAAGGTATGCAACAAATTGGCACTTTCAAGGTCAAAGGTCATGTTATCAACTTCAGTACATTAACTATATTTTCAACAGTAATCGGAAATAATATCAATGTGTTAACGCTTCAACTTGATAAATTACAAAGACTTTATAAGACCATGCCACCATTTTCCAATTGAAAGACATGTACGAAATGGTAATTGTGAACATGGAACATGACAAGAATGACAACTGCAGAAATAATAAAAAATAAAAAAATAAAATGTAAAAAGCAACATTTTGATATTCATTGGACAAACCTGGTAGACCTTGTCTCTTGGAAGCTCCATAAAAATACTGAGTCATTCTGGCAGATGGTATCAGAGAAGCTGATTTTTTGGAAATTTCCACAGACCTTGGGGTTGACTTTCAAGGTGACTCAAGGTTAAAGGCCATGATACCAGATGAAAACACTTGTATGACTGCCTATCTGTTGTCAGTACTAATTATATCAATATCCCCAATAGTTTCCATGTCACAGGGCCATTGAAATACAGTCAATATTGAGTATATGGGGGAATTCAAAAATTCATTTGAAAAAATCAAAAATCAACATTTTCTAATTTTTTTTTAAAACTTGGTTAACCTCATCACACGGATGCTCTATCATAAATATGAAGCCATTTGTCAGGCTGACGCTTCTGGAGAAGATTCTTGAAAAATAGTTTATGATTTTCGATGCCAACGACGGGTGGACGCTGCATGTAGCCAATAGTCCATTGGCCCTTTAGGCGCTGTGGACTAAAAAGAGCACCAAGCCATAGGTGTTGCTAAGTAGGCTTAATTTCGGAGTTAATGCAGATATAGGGGAACTAGAATGTCAGATGCAAAGACAGAGATTGCCTGAGCAGATTTTCATGGTTATAACAATTTCAAGCTTACTATCTTCCATCATGCACCATAAAGAGACATGAATATTGGGTAACTCTGGATGTATTACCAGCAATGCAGTCAAGCCAATTTTCCAGTGTGCAGAGCAGGTATATCCTAACAGTCATTGTTGAAAGCTCGAATAACAGAAGCACAGCATTTATTTATTGCTCACGAGCAGGTCCTGAGTGCATTCAGGCAAAGCGAGAGAGGGACCACAGCATGGTAAATAAGACAGCATTAAAAGATCACAATGGCATCATTCCAGTGTCTTGGATTAGTGTGACACCCGAAGCTCAATCAGAAACAGCCGAGACAGTCGGAAGTAGTAATCTCTGCTTTTTGTGAGAGTGCAGTGTGTACTCCGGTGTTAGACGTCTTGGGGCACAAGTCTTTCCGTTGATCAACAAACTGAATGAGTGAAAGAGTAAATTCATAAATTGGCGAAGGTCTGTCAAAATTTTTATATATATATATATATATATATATATATATATATGCATGTTTGCTTAATGAAGAATTAGCCAAAACATTGCTTGGACCACAATTACTTACACCTTTAATAGCCCACAAAACTGTTGAGACTTTTTGATTAATTTATTAGCAATGCTGGTTTACCTTGATTGCATTCCGTTCAATAACACAGTGCGTAGTGAAGTTGGTATCAGCTTTGCAGACGGCACAGTTAATTTGAGGCTATAGAAGAAAAAGAAAAAAAGCCCAATTACTTGACCTGATGGTATAGTAGAAAGTTTCCATTTACTTACTACATGGTAGATTCATAAAGATTAACCAAGTTACAAGTTATGGTGCAGGCAAATGTGCTGAAAGTGGTTAGGGTGCTGGGTTAAGGACACAGAAGTGCAACTTCATTACTCACCTAATGGATCAATCACATCATGTGTATGTGATTTATTTCTCTCGACCTGTCCATTCACTAAAAGGGGGTCTATCATGCTCAATTTTTTCCAAGTTAGAATATTCTAGGATGTCCTAAAGGGAAGTTTATAAACTTTTTTGCAAAAATACGCACAGAAATTCCATTATTTTAAGGCAATTTTAGACCTGTCATTCCTAACCCTCTGAAAAATGGACAGTTCTGAGTGGTCGCCCCCTATGGAATGAGCTTTGTTCTAACTGGCCAGCATAAAAAGCCACTGTGTCAACGGAGAGTGCTATCTATAGCTAATCAAGGGCTTTTGCCGACTGAAACTGGGATGTTGCTATAAAAAATAAGCCGTGCGTGGATATGCTCAGATGAGGGACGGAACAATTCTTGCGAGTCTGCATGTGACATTGGACGGGGAGCCAAATCTGAATGCCACGCCAAATGCCATGTTTTATGGTAGGGGCAGACCACAAAAAAAAAACGAAGAAAAAATGGCTGTTTCACTTCGCAGTTAGCGGGTTAATAAGCACTTCAGTCCAGATGCCGAAATGTCTGATGCTCAAGAACTGAGGACTGAATTTCAAAATAAGTCCTTTTTAAGCTTTTGAGTAAAAATTGTTCAACCCCAGCTAGGGTTGCATGTTGCATTTTGAGCATTGTGCACTTGATTGCTACTACTGCTGAAATATATGGTTCCCTTTCATAGACATTCTAAAAAAGAATTGTCTAGTGAAAAAATATTGCTCTAACAATGTCAATGTAATAGTAATGCCTCGTTTGCAATAAATAAAGAGTTTGGGAGGCTAATAGACTAAAAATCTTGAACAACCATGGAAATGAAGTTGTTTTCCTGTATACATCTGAGCACCATGGGCAGTATGGCTCACTTCAAAGCAAGAGAACATGCAGAATTGAATCCAGCCATGGGTCTTTCTGAGTGAAAGTTGTTTGTTCTCCTCATGGTTTTTCTGGTCACTCTGGTTTCTTCCCGCAGTCCAAAGACATACTCTTCTAAATTGGCTGTAGGAATAGGTGTGTTGAGTACAACGTATTTGGTGGGCCATTCCTGTGATGGACTGGAAAACTGTTAAGGGTGGGCACCTGCCAGTTGTATGCTGGGATACCAGGTCCCCCTGTGAGCCGAACCAGTTAGGTTGGTTAGAAAATGGAGGGATGGTTGCATCTCCGTTTTTGTATGTGACCCTCAAGACTTAATTTATTTTTTTTTTAAACAAGGTCTTTTTATTGGATTGAAATTGTTTGCAAAACATGAAAAATACAGATACAAACAACAATTTCTCCTGGAACCCACCCATCCCACCCAACCCACAGACCTTTACTTTTTATAGAATGTAGCGCACAATAGGAAAAACAAATTGTAAATAAAAACATAGCAAGAAATCCTTGGGGGGGATAGATATGCTATAGGGTAAAGCTTTTGGCCTCCATGTTTTCCACAAATGTCAGGAAGGGTTGCCAAGTTGCATAGAATCGCTCTACAGACCCCTGGAGGGAATATCTAATTCTCTCTAGCTTGAGATATTGCATTAACTCTCTAATCCATTGAGAGTAGATAGGAGGGGAGGGGTCTTTCCATCTGAGCAATATTAGTCGCCTGGCCAATAGTGTACAAAAAGCCAAAACGTTGGACTTGTGATTGTTTAGCTGGTGCGTCAGAGGTGTAACACCAAATAAGGCAACAAAGGGAGAATATTCCAGTGTTATCCCCAAAACCTTGGAGAGAGTGCTAAAAATGGATTGCCAAAAATTATGTAAACCAGGGCACGTCCAAAACATATGTAATAGACTTGCTGGAGCCAGTCGACACCTATCACAAGTAGGGTCTAGATTTGGCCTAATTTTTGACAGCATAACTTTACACCAGTAAAGTCGATGCACAACCTTAAATTGTGTAACAGCATGTCGTTTACAGATGGATGATGAGTGAATTCTTTGAATAATTTTCTGCCATATTTCTTCCGAAATTTGTTCATTTAAATCTTCTTCCCACCGTTGCTTAAGATCATCTAAAGTTGTCAAATTATGTAAACAGAGAAGTTGATATATTTTACCCGTAGCCTGCTTGACGTTAGCCCTGAGTTTAAAAATAGAATCTAGCAATGATATAGAAGGGTATCGAGGGAAACACTCAGAATGCGAGGCTACGAAACTCCGTAGTTGCAGATATCGGAAAAAAGTGTGATCTCGGAATACCAAACTTGTCAATCAATTGTTCAAAGGAAGCAAAATAATTATCAATATAAAGATCATGTAGTGACGAGATCCCATTGTTGGACCAAATATTAAATGCTCCATCCGATATAGAAGGGATAAACAGATGGTTTCTGATTATAGGAGCAAACAATGAGAGATCTTTAAGACCAAATGACCCGTCTAAATTGATTCCAGATTTTAATCGATTGTGAAACAATAGGATTACTGCTGAAATAGGAAACAGGCTGTTCTAATGGGAGTTTGGAGTGTAAATAGCGGGTAAGGAGGTAGCTCTACATGAAAGATTCTCCAGAATTACCCATTTGGGTGCATCAGGATCATCTACATCCCTCATCCAATACATTAATGCCCTAATGTTAGCTGCCCAGTAGTAATACTGAAAAAGTGGGAGTGCCATGCCACCCTGAGAGTAAGGCTTCTGCAATATGGATTTCTTTTTATACGGGGTGGTTTATTGTTCCAAATAAAGGATGATATAAGTGTGTCAATGGAAAAAAAAAAAAAAAATTTGGTTAAAAAGATGGGGAGATTCTGAAATAGATATAAAAATCGAGGTAGCACATTCATCTTAATTGTATTGATCCTTCCACACAGTGAAAGGGGTAGCATTTCCCAACGCTTAAGGTCCTGTTTCAAACATAAAATCATAGGCAGAAAGTTAGCCTTATACAAATCTTTATAATTTTGAGTGATCCAGATCCCAAGATACCTGAATTTCCCTGAGCTAATTTTAAAGGGGGTATAACTAAGAGTAGCATTCTTGGCAGCTGCATTTATTGGCATCAACTCACTTTTGGAGAGATTAATCTTGTAGCCGGATAATTTACCAAATTTACTTAATAGATCCAATAACCTAGGGATGCTTGACGAAACTTAATTTATTTTTTGTGCTTGTTTCATGTCCGCTCTTATATTGGGGCTAAACAGCCTTTCTAATCAGTTTTGATCCATGAAATAGCTTGAAACTAATAATTAAATGGAGAATCTGGGGCCATTTATTCTAGGGTTGTTGTCACACCACTTTTAGAATGACGCTTTGTTTTGTCAATCTAACGACAGAGTAGTATTTCTAAAATCTGACGGCAGAATGGGTTCAATAGAGAGTAGGCAGTATTAGAAATTTGGCTGTGTTTTTCCTGAGCAGGCCCTTAGAATGTGGATAACCTCACCATGAGTGCATTTGCCCTATTATACAAGCAATGTACAATCTAAGTGGATTGTACAGGACCCTGCAATGCAGCCGGCATAATTTGACGTCTACTGTAGCCACCTAGCTAGCTATGGAGCTATTTGAAAAACAGGCTGCTGAACTCTGTGGTTTTCATGCAGCTCTTAAGCAAGCTAGCTGGCTACTGTAGACGTCGAATGAAGATATACGCAAGTAACGTTAGTTCAGTATACTTCAACTGAGCCAGAAACACAAAACAAACGTCACTAGCATAACTATTGGTGAAATCGAGCCTTTATCAGAACTTGACTGAATATCTAAAAATTAATGAATGTGCTTGCTAGCTCGGTGAGCAAGCTTCCTGATAGAAGCAACATGCGGTCCCGCTGGATTGTACGGGGCCATGTGATGTGGTGTATTTTTGCATATTAATTTAGCATGATGCAACTTCACAGATTCAACCGAATTTTATTCAGTTCATATGCTACGCTATATCTGTTAATGTGCAAACTTGGAGGGTTTACCCACATGGAAAGAATCTATATGAACATATATGCGCATATATGCAACCTATATGCAGCATATATGCGCATATATGCCGCATATAGGCCAAATTCAGGTACATATACGTGCTTATAGAGCGCATATGTCTCCTATATAGCTCATATACCCAGTGGCAGGTTCTGTTTGTCATACCTATTGTATAGCTCATATCTCACTTTTGCAACTGTCATACATGATGCCTAGCTCATATATTGATTCTCAAGTGTTATGACTTAAAAAATCACAACAAAGAAAACCAGCAATGACAACTTAAACAGATTTATTCTTCACTGATAAAAAAAAAAACTTCTACAAATAATCTACTGTTTAATCTTATAATAACACTCTAATGCCACTATGTAACTCTGTTGCCATCACAAAAACTCTGCTCCTGGTGACCAAATTCACAGCATTTATATAGACTAGCAACATTCTGGAAAGTCCTGGGTAATCCTGCCCCCTCCAGGCAGGAAGATGCCAGAAGCTTCTAGAAAGCACTAGTCTATTTCATCACAAAGAAGGGGGTATTGCATCAGATCATGTTTTGCTACAGACATACCACCAGAGGGTGCTGATGAACAAAATGAATAGCTGACCAGCAAAGCAGCAAAAACAGTATGTAACAAATCTCCATTTACAAATGATATACAGTGCTTTACATAAAATACTCATACATAACACAAGGTAATATCTGCATATTAGTCCAAAGTCCCTACAGAAATAACAAGAATTTCACGCAATAACTTATTAATTGCATGTGAACACGTGAAATTGGCATCACATTTGATCCGAAATACATGTTGACGTGACAACGGCATGTTATGTGTAAACCAGTCATTATTAACTATGGCAAGTGAGAGGAGACAAAAAGCTATGATATCAACACAAATATCTAATACTATTTGTTACATTTTTTTCCTGAAACATTAACAAGGTCACCAATTCTTTCTTGACCATACTTATTTCCATTCAAGATTGAGTTGAGTATTGTGGAAGAGAAGGAAATGTATAAAAACAAAATGGTTTGATTATGTTTATTTCATCAATTAAGCATTTTTTCAAGTTTAAGTCACTGCCAGATTCACCACATTAGATAAAATTGGATTCACATCATTACAGCTCATACACATCCACTGAAAGATAATACGCTACCCTGTTACATCCACCAAATGCAATGTTTTCTATCTTGTCTGTAATGCAGTTTCTAGATGAATATGGCTCAGAGATCATTAGTCTAAATGTAGCAAAATAAAACAAAAATTACAAAAGTACATAGAAGAACATACATTCAAGTAAACATGCCTTTCAAAAGTCATTTTCATCCCCACATCTATCTGAGCATTTCACTGTGGTTAATGAATTTGAAGACAAAGTCTACATTTCTGTTCACAGCTTTAATGAACAGACCCTTGTCTTTTATTTGAGATGCTTGTATAGCTACTAAAGGTCCCAGACTTTTTCCAACAGGGATGAAATAACAAGGATTCTTAAATTCCCACACTGAAAGAACCTATATAAACACATAGGTTTTAATCCCCGCCTTGCATCAACCTGCAGTGGTCGGCAGCTATTTTCAGAAGTAGCGCGCAATTGGCCAATTTGCTACAGGGATGCAAATTAGGAAGGGCCTGCTGGGAGGGGTTATGTAGATTAGAGTTCCCCTAGGCGTCTCCTGTTGGCCAGATTGGCCCTCATAAAGAAGGTTCTGACCACAGAGATATTTGAATAATCCCCACCTTCATTCTGAGCTTGTGACCCAGTGAATGTACAAGACACAATAGCTAAGAGGCGCGGGCTTTGGAGGGTAGCCGCGAATTGTGTACATTCAATTGAGTTAATAACTAGGATCCATATGTGCGAAGTAGCCTGACCCCTGGATTCCACCGAACGCGTGTTTGCAGCGTGACGTGAGCGACACTATTTTGCTGCATCTTGTACGCGACTTCATGTTCCACTGAACGCGGAACGTTAGGGCAGCGTCCTGCCAGCTGATGCAATCGACCTGCTCAGATTCCGCATATTTCGTCATTTTTACCGGCATATTTGTGCAATGACCTTATATGCTTTCTGTTGTATTTACTGCTTTAATTGCATTTAATTTCATTTCCGTCTTTGTTGTGCTGTAGAGCCTACTACAGTCCAGCCGTGAACACCATAGATTTAAAAAAAAAACTGTGCCCGTGTTTTAGTTAAAACAAAATCACAACTTTGAAAAGTAAGTTATAAACGAATTTTATATCAAACATGTGTGGCTAGTTTCTTTTAGTTAAAAGCGTATTCCCCTTGATAGTTACTTCCTGCCTGGCACGATCTGGTGTGCGTTTCCCATAAGCCCAAATACTAACGTATACTACTCAAAATTTGATAGGGATCATAGGAATTTTTTTGTGAAATGACATGCAAATTTGATAACTGCCACTGATGAACAATATATTGGATAAATGACATGCAGTCAGACACAAAACACATTTGCACGTGCATTTCATGACATTAAATGAGCGTGCAGCCTCACATTTTGGCTTTGACTAACACTTCACCATTTCAACTCAGGCGTGTATGTTGCTTGTTGGTGAAAAATTTGGAAGTTCCCAAATTTTTGCATTACATTTAGCAATAACAATGTCTCCTCAACGCCTTAGACGTCGATTGACTTCAGAGCAATTGGGAAGATGCATCGGAATGCTTGACTCTGGCTTCTCACAACGTCACGTTGCTAATGCACTTAACGTCAGCCAAAGCGTTGTGAACAGAGCGTGGAACCGGCATCAAACGTTTGGTAGAGCAGCACACCGTCATGGGGGTGGTTGTCAGAGATCGACTACACAACGACAAGACCACTTTCTCACACTTCAGGCACGACGTCATCCTTTCTGGACAGCCACCACCCTACGAAATGACCTTCATAACCTCGGGGTCAGGGTATCCACTCAGACGATACGGAATCGTCTTCATACTGCCAGCCTCAACTCAAGAAGGCCATGTGTTCGAATCCCACTGACCGTGCGTTATAGGCGTGACCGTTTGGATTGGGCTCACGATCATGTCACATGGACACACAACGATTGGGCTCCAGTTCTCTTTACTGATGAGTCCCGATATTGCTTGGACTTTACTGACAGGAGGCAACGGGTGTGGCGAAGACAACGTGAGCGATTTAATGATGCCTACATCAACGAACACGACCGTTATGGTGGCGGATCAATTATGGTCTGGGGAGGAATAAGCAGGAACGGCAGAACGGACCTGCATGTCATGGGGAGAGGGACGATGACAGGGTACAGTACAGGGATGAGATCCTCAATGTGTACGTAAGACCGTACGCTGGTGCTGTTGGCCCTGATTTCATCTTGATGGATGATAACGCCCGTCCCCATCGTGCTAGGGTGGTGAATCAATTCCTAGAGCAGGAGACAATTGTCTGCATGGACTGGCCCGCACGTTCGCTGGACCTAAACCCTATCGAGCATGTGTGGAACATGCTGCAGGTCGCCATTTCTGGTCGTAGGGCACAACCCACAACTCAAGAAGAGCTTGGAAATGCCCTTGTTGAAGAATGGAACAACATTCCAATTGCAAGCATCCGGGTTCTGATTGACAGTATGACCCGACGTTGTCAAACCGTCATTCAAGCTAGGGGAGGCCATACCCGTTATTGACATTAACTGTGGTAATGAAACATCAAACGAACACTGTCTGTTTTCACTTTACATGTCAGAGGTGAAACCATGAAGTGTTCGTGAAAGCCAAAAGTGTGAGGCTGCACGCTCATTTAATGTCATTAAATGCACTTGCAAATGTGTTTTGTGTCTGACTGCATGTCATTTATCCAATATATTGTTCATCAGTGGCAGTTACCAAATTTGCATGTCATTTCACAAAAAAATTCCTATGATCCCTATCAAATTTTGAGTAATATAGTTGGATCCAATAAATGTATATAGTCGAACTACAGGAAACGTATCCCTGCTGTATTCAGATCGGTGCGACTGCGGCTTGCCAGCGGCAGAAATAGACTCGGCGCATATTTTCAGCGGGGCAGCGCGGAGAGCCGCTTCTGGGACGCTGCCGAGACGTGCCGTTGCGCGGCTGGTGGAATCACAACCATTGTCTAGAATGGCCGCGGATCAACTCCGGCAACCGCGTCGCGGCAGTAACGCGTCCAAGACGCTCCCGGTGGAATCAGGCCTTAAGTACTTGTACATAGCTCCCTAATTTGATATTTCGGGTTCGGGTGGGATTGGAGATGTGAAACAAAAAATAAAAAAAAGACAAATAGGTTTTAATATAGGGCGACATGAAATTGACCGTTTTCACATATTATAGGTACATATAAGTACATATAGTATATGAAAACGGCCAATTTTATGTATTTCGCAAATATGCGAAACCTATATCTGGCCCTATATGAAAACCTATATGTTTATGTAGGTTCTTTCGTGTGGGTATGACTGGTACCATTCTTGAGATATTGAGCATGAAAGAATCATGACTCACTCACTCTGTCACACACTCACTCACTTCCATAATGGCCATATTAGCTTGCTATCGCAAGGAATAGTCAACAAACAAATTCTTCATAGAGTTAGATCTGAACTAGTGATATGTTTACCCAGATCTTTGGACTTCAACAATCCTTTAACCTTGAACACAGAAATTGTTGCAACATACCATTTGCTTGTTTGCTTCAGTCTATTGTAACTTACTGTTTTTGGCTTAAATTGGCAGCCATCTTGATGTGTGGTCTGTCGAGTGTTTTTGCAGGTAGTGGCTTTCAAGTGGAGCTCAATGTAGAATGGATCAGATTTCTAAACCGTGAAAAAGACACACAAGAGGGTTGAAAACGGAATTCTACAAAGTTATGTCCACAGCTGCCAAAAAATTTGTATGCAAAGACTTTCAGTTTATTTTGTGCAAGGAATGTAACTGATGAGCAAATTATTTGCAAAGTGTTTATTTTGTTGCTTTTTGAATCCAATGAAGTCCTAAGCGGAGTTTACATTTAATTATGTAATGTCATGATAAAGTAGATGTAAGTTTTGTGAATTATTTTATTTATATGAGGAAATATGATTAACATTGTTTTATAATTTATGAGAAAGTTTGTTTGACTGTTTCAGATGTTGCACTAGAACTGTTTCACCTCAAAATTTGGAGATATAGATGCCCCAGCTAAATAACTTTTTACAGTTCACGCAGAAGAGCGAAACCATCATGAGATCATTGCTCAAGTGTCCTGGTTTGAAATTAGAGCATAAACATTTGTTTCCTCAACATTGCGAAGTTGGTTATGCAGCATGAATGCACTTCATCCGAATATTGTGTCAGTCAGTGTAAACAATTTAGCTCTTTATAAAGGATCTGGTTTAAACAGACAGATTAAACAAACTTCTCTCTTCAAAACACAAGTAAACTTTGAACTTTTGGCCGAAATTATTCTTAATCAGCGACTGCTTGAGCTTGGAATATAAATTAAGAATGATACGCTTCAGGATGGAAAAGGGTAAACAAAAAATATCTTCATTTAAGAAAAGTACAACCAAGAAAAAACTTCATCATGTCCAGCTTTCTATAGATATTATCCTGGCAGTTACTTTCATTGAGGGATTCGCAGATGGAGAAAACAGATACACTGGGTCCATACCTCTGTATTTGAAAGGTAGCCCAAGAAATTCATGTGCTGACGGGCCCTCTGATTCAAGTATGTTATTGCTGCGTCCGCTGCCTCCTTGTATATACCCCTGAGGACATGATAGTTCTGTTGGCCGCTGGTGGCGATCGGCAAGGCCCCAGCAATGATCAGAAGGGTGAGCAGTAGACGATTCATCCTCCTCCTCCGCAATATTGAACTGTTCGTGCTGTTATGTGGCCCTCCAGTATCTCCCGCTGAAGGGTAAACATTAATCCACCGCTGGCACTGACCGAGATGTCTTTATTCCCCCGTACTGTCAGGACCTGCCTCCGGCGCTGCTGTTGATGGCCAAACATGAATAGCTATCCTGTGTGTGTCCCTCTGCATTGGTAGAGTGATATTCACATGTAAAATTCAACTGCAGAAAATAAATTCCCCTGGTCATACTTTACATTAAGAGGTACCCATACAGGTCTGCCTGCCAAATTTTTCAAAATAAGCAAAAAAAAAAAATCTAAATAAATAAATGCCTTGCCTATACCTTTTAGGTCATTGAATTATTACCCTGATTTATTTTATTTAAAGATTTTTTGGGGGGAATTTTTTCCTTTATTTGATTGTTACACAGTGTAGAGAGACAGGAAGGTTGGGGAGAAGAATGGGGGAAGACATGCAGCAAAGGACCCGAGCCGGAATCGAACCCAGGTCGCTGCGGGAAGGACACAGCCTTTATGGTACAAACGCTTAGACCGATGAGCCACCTGGGCGCCCCTACCCTGATATATTTATAATTTTTTATTTTTGTTGTTGTCGTGATTTTCAGGGGACATTTCTATGTTTGGACACACGTTTTTTAGGCCCATAATGAAGAAATGAAACAAATGAAAATGAATATATTATGCTATTGAAAAGTGCATCTGATAGCTACACTGCACCTCACAATGTTGTCTCTCTAATTCGTATGTAAATGAAGCATTGGGATTACAGTCTTAGACATAACATTATCACTGGACGTGGACAGCTTGTTTAAAGTCAGAGCAGTAATTATTTTTAAATAATAAAACGCTTTGGAACACTTTGGAACACTTTGCCCAGAGATAGAAATTACACTAGTGGTCATTTATTAATGATTCAAATTAATACAGTTGTTGCTCGCAGCCACCTCATTGTTGGAAGCAAATATAAATTTTCATCTTGCGGCAGTATTCAACAGCTGAGCTTAATTGCACCTTTGCATATTCTTGTCTGGTCAAAATGGGGAGTTTGCAATGCTCTTTGCAACATGAAGTCACATTAATCATTATAGAAGACAAAATGATGATTGGATTCTAATCAGAGAATCAGAAAAGGAAAGCTACTGTGCTGATGCAGTTTCATTTACAGCAGAGGCTGCAGCCATGGTAAGTACTACGGATTTGCAGGGTATAGTTGGGTTGTCATTTCATTAATGTAAGGAAAGTGCGACGACATCTACTAATTCAAGAGCGGTGACTGGCATTTCTGGTATTGCACTGCATTTCAGTTTGTGGGTGTAGAAATAATGAGCAAACAATGTCAAATCCTGAGTCAGGAAACTGTCTTTCCTCGCACTTTAATATAAGTGCTGCTTCTAAACTCTTTGAACAGTCTACAGTCTCCTCAACAATTATTGGCAGCCCTGGTAAAGACGTGTAAAATGGGTTCTTAAGAAAGTCACCTTTTGATGTCTATGCTTACTGCCACTCTTAAAAAATTGGAAAAAAAATCCAATCTTTAATTAAAATAGATTTACTCTGAGAAAAAACAAATCCTTCATCAAAAAGTAATTGTTTTTGACAAAACCACGTGTGTTTCAATCTTTGACAGGGGTGCCAATAATTGTGGAGGGGGCTGCATATAGTGCCTTCATAATTATGGCATACTAAAGCATATTTTGGGGAACTACACCTTCTCAGCAAGCACAAAAGTTACTCTGAAGAAAGACAAGGCTTTCACTTTGGTATTCTATATTTGGGCCTTGTCCTTCTTCTGCGTTACTTTTGGCCTTTATTATATAAAACTAATCATTGGATGCAATCATCCTCTGTTGTGATCCAGACCAGGAAGCAAATGCAGAGGCAGAATACAATCCAATAGTAGGGTTTATTGATCATAATATGGAAAGAGAGAGGGACGAAACTCAGAGCAGAATGACACAGTTCACTTCAGATGTAACAGGCTAGAGCATGTGGCCGTGTCTGTGCCTGGCCAGTGGCCTTCTGGGACAGCTGCTGGAGGGAGAGCACACTTCGTCAGAGCCGAACTGTCACATGGTAGAACAGAGGATTTCAGCAGGAATGCGGGCCCAGTCCTGATGACCATAGAAGGCTTGGAAGGTTGTGCCAAATAAACTGGGCGCAGGAACAGACTGAGACGACTGTCGCGGTCACGTTTGTCTCGGGTTATAATTTTGCTTATGAAAGAAGACAGGCTGGCCTGGGCTGGTGAAGGTAGAAGGAGAGCCGGGACTTGCCTCCCCTCCGAACAGCACCGTAACCCAAGGCTAGCGCAAGCGGCTGCTCCACCGGCGAATAGCTCCCCGTCGTTCGGCTTCTCTGGTTCAGTATAGTGAGTTATTTTCTGAAAACGTGGCAGTCTAATAGATGACGAGTTAAAATAAAACAAAATCGCGTGGTTGGAAACACGAGCGTTTGGGGGAAGGTCCTCCACTTCAGGGTTCCGGCATATAGCAAGATCCACCTTTGCTTTTGGCCCATTTAAAAGGGATGCCTCTCCCATGACCAACCGACAGAACACAAGGCGTCGTCCCGATTTCTTCAACCAGTCACCAATCACAGTGCACAGCCGCCATGCCACTAAATGTGTGTTACCTATATCTACATTTTACTCTAAACAGAGGAGCTATTAGTGTTTGTGTTATTATGCCTCGTTCCCGGATCCGAGGGCATAACACTAGATTAACAAGAATGCAGACACAATCCTGGAGACTGAGGGCAAGGCTTTGGATCTTGTTCCTTTTAACTGAACTAGGAAGAGAACTTCCTTATATTACTATCATTAAAGGCCACAAATTATTTCTGTGGACAAAAGAGCTTTACGAGCAAATACTGACTGGTTGCAAGAGGGCATATAGCAAGTGACAATCCAGTAGCTTGCAAACTTGAAGTAGGGGATATTAATACGTCAGCAGTCATATGAGGGAAGGGAAACATGAATAGAACACAGCTGGTGAGAAAAGCACACAGTACGTTAAAATACTTCCAATAGACATGCAAGCTGCTGGATGGGAGGAAAGTGGAGGCATACGCAAGAGGGTTGTGCCAGTTTACACCTTCTCATGCTGCATGTTATGCCAAATGTGATGTAAACAACATTGTTGCCTGACTAATTGCTAAATAAAATGGATGACTTGAACAAGCTTATATATGATCTTCGGCTAACTATGGCATATATGATGTGACTTGATGTCATGGCACAATCTAAATCAAATCGCTGCAATACAGGAAAATGGTTTCCAAGCCTACAGCTCGAATGGCAAGTAATATCCCTCTTAAAATCGTGCTATGCATAAAAGAGTGTCTTTTAATGCTTTATAAGGCATGAAATTCACATATGAATGATTTATGAAGGCAACATGTCAAATTTATGTAGGCATTATGTAAGCTGTATGAAGCCTTTCTGATCATATAAAGTTGAAAATTCATCAGTTAAAGCAGCAGACTGACTCATAATCTACTTAAAATTGCAGCTGTCAAAGGTGGGGAAAACATACAATGGGTCTAAATTCTGGCCCCTTGTATTACAGTATAATTTTTTTTTTTTTTACATAATTTGTAAGTTGGTATTGGTATTGGAAAACAATGGAACAATTTAAATGGTCAGTCAACAGTCCCGACAATCTCCTTTTTACATTTCTTTATTGCAGTCGGATCATAACATGTTTCTTAATTCTATCTGTATATTTGTATTTTAGGTTATTATGAGAACTTACAATATTTTACAGTACATCTTGTGCTTATTGAACGTTGAAAGTCAAGCTACAATAACATGTTTTCATTTTTTATGGCTGTTCGCAATGTACAAACGTATGGATCTTTACAAGAATATTTTAATGTTGATCGCATGAAAATTAGAATTGATTAAGTGCTGTGGGCAGTTTGTCAGTTTTCTCCAGTAATTCCCAGGAGAGTCACAGCTCCACTGTTGAAGTTCATTTTTTCACAGCGCTCTGCTCTTTTAGTTTTCATGTCCTGAAATGGAAGACATTGGAGTAAATGGGTTTACAGTGAAGAAACTTGCATCCAACTTCCTTAGAGATACAGTTATTTCAATGGAAATAACATGCTTTCTTCTAGTCTGTCTTATTGTTGTAAGACAAAACAGTAGTTACTGAGTACTGCAGCCAAGTGGATCATCAAGCTGGTGCTTAACCCTAGTTTCTGTAGCACCAATTGACTTGGAGTATTGCTACTCTCCCTGAATGGGATGCTTGTCCATTGCAGGTTACCCCCCAGCTCTTAGTCCAGTTTCCCCACCCATTTGCTGATACCCAATTGCCCCCCTGGATGGAGTGAGGCACTGCAGGAGTAAAGTGTTTTCGCCCAAGAACACACTGCAAAGGCCGTGGCAATGACTTCAACTTGGACCTTTTGAGCCCAAGTCATGCACACTTATTGATTTTACCCTGAGAAGGTATGTCACATTAGAATGACCACGTTCTCACCTCTGTTAGGGCTGGTTTGTGGACGCAGTTCACATACGGCTTGGGCTCAGTTTCGACTTCCCCAGATAAGGTTTTGTAGCAAACTGCGCAGTCTATCAATGGCTATGAAAGACAGAGAGGGAAATTTAACTGTAAATGTGTGAAGAACTTGCAGAATGAGAGGTATCATCAAGGCATAAAGTGGGTGGCATATTCAAGATTTAACTTGCGACCCCTGGTCCAGCTGGTACTCACTCGGTCATTTCTGAAGGGGCACAGTTTTGGATCAGGGTTTGTTGTGTCCTTGGCGCACTTGGTTGCTTTAAGGTGGAAGTTGTGGTAAATGTAGTTTACATTGAATCCGGACTGAAACACAAAGGAACTGCCATTTAACAGCTGTACTGTAAAGAAAAAGTATTAAGTGCAAATAGTTGTTAATGCTAAGCGTCTGTCTTAAGTCTTCGAAACTTAGAATGGGATTTAACTTCTTAGTTTTTCGCTCTCAAGAAATGTTCAGCAGAAGTTACCATGTGCTTTACAGTGAAATTTTCTTAATCTGTCAGCGAAACTAGAAATGAGTCAGGATTACTTCACCTCATTGGGTGAATTCTTGTTTTATTCAGAGGAAATGTAATTGAAATACTGCGGGGAAAATAAGTTATGAACACAAAAACATTTTTCTCAGTAAATACGTATATTTCTAATGGGGCTATTGTCATGAAATTTTCACCAGATGTCGGCAGCAACCCAAGTAGTCCATACATACAAAGAAATCAAAACAAATCCGTCCATAAATTAAGTTATGTATTCTGCCCTACAAAGCCTAAGTGCAGTAACTTCATATTGGGTAAAATGTGAGTTACACAGTTTTGGGCCTGAAAATATATGGAGGTCAGGATTTATTCGGACAGAAATTATACCATGGTAAATCGGTTAACCATAATCTATCATAGATGTGCTAACGATTCATTTGTTGGGACAGCAAATAAACTCTGAAGCCATTTTTTACTGTTGAAATTATTGCGTAGTTACTGCACTTAGCCTTTGTTGGGCAGTATAATAAAGTGGAATGACACAGGGAATAAGATTTGAACACATAAAGAAAAGGAGGTGCAAAAAGGCATGGAAAGTCAAGAAACCAGCTGAAATCTGTCAGTAGTTAGAAAACAATCCTGCCCTCTATCAGTGCAAATTCATATCAGCTGGTTTAGTCCTAATGGATGGCCAATGAAAAGATTTCTCATTACCAAGGTGTCACACAAGAAGCATCTCAAGATGGGTGAAAACAAAGAGCTCTCTCAAGACCTTCGCAACCTGACTGTCGCAAAACATACTGATGGAATTGGTTACAGATGTTTTTCTAAACTTCTGAATGTACCAGTGAGCACCGTTGGGGCCATAATCCAGAAGTGGAAAGAACATCATTTCACCATAAACCGGCCATGACCAGGTGCTCCTTGCAAGATTTCTGACAGAGGAGTCAAAGGAATAATCAGAAGAGTTGTCCAACAGCCAAGGACCACTTGCGGAGAACTTCAGAAAGACCTGGAATTAGCAGGTACAGTTGTTTCAAAGAAAACAATAAGTAATGCACTCAACCGCCATGGCCTCTATGCATGCTCACTGCGCAAGACCCCACTGCTGAGGAAAAAGCATGTTGAGGCTTGTTTAAAGTTTGCTGCATAACATTTGGACAAGCCTATGAAATACTGGGAGCATATAGTCCGGTCAGATGAGACCAAAATTGAACTTTTTGGATGTCATAGCACACATTATGTTTGGAGGACAAATGGCACTGCACATCATCCCTAAAACACCATACCAACTGTGAAGTTTGGAGGTGGGAAGATCATGGTGTGGGGCTGTTTTTTAGCATATAGTACTGGCAGACTTCATATAATTGAAGGAAGGTTGAATGGAGAAATGTATTGAGACATTCTTGATGAGAACCTGCTGGCATCTACCAGGAAGCTGAAGATGAAACGAGGGTGGACATTTCAGCAAGACAATGATCCCGAACACACATCCAAGGAAACTCTCAACTGGTTTCAGAGAAAGAAAATAAAGCTGCTAGAATGGCCCAGTCAATCACCCGACTTGAATCCAATTGAAAATCTATGGTAAGAACTGAAGATCAGAGTTCATAGAAGATGCCCCCAGAACTCTCAAGATTTCAAGACAGTTTATGTGGAAGAATGAGACAAAATCACTCCTGAGCAATGCATGCAACTAGTTTATCCATACAGGAGGCGTCTTGAAGCTGCCATTACCAACAAAGGCTTTTCTACTAAGTATTAAATAAATTTCAGTATACATGTTCAATACTTTTTTCCTGTGTCATTCCACTTTATTGCACATAACTTAATTTATGGACTTATTTGTTTTGATTTCTTTGTATGTGTGGATTACTTGGGTTGTTACCGACATCTGGTGAAAATTTCATGTCTATAGCCACATTAGAAATATATTTATTGAGTAAAATGTTAATGCATTCAATACTTATTTTCCCCACTGTGTTTTTTTAAGTGTTCTTAATACAAGACTAAAATACAATGGACTTACTTTTCATTATTTGCAATGGTATACTAAAGTTATATATCTTGTTGAGCTGCTGTTTAGTGGTATCAGGTGCTGAATTATGGTTAAAATGAAAACCTACTGCACAGTGGGTGTCTTGGTTACTACCACTGCAAAGAAATGATCATATCAAATGTAGATTTCATAAATATAGGAACTGCTTTTATAGCTTGATTAATAAACCAATCAATAGCTTTAGTGATTAAAAAGAAATCTTTCACATGTGTACCATGTGCTTAAATGCACTTTGCACAAAATTAGTGAGTTTAGTTAAAAAAAAAAAAAACAATAAAAGTGACCTTTGAATGTTTGCCTTTTTGGGTCACATGGCCACATTCTGGCCTCATTTCTGACCTGCTTGAGCAATCTTGGTAGATTTCAAACTTTTTCATTGTTGCATGAAAGAAAATAATAATAATATGTACATTACCAGACAAAACTTTAGACCCCCCACATTTTCTTCAAATTAAAAAACACATTTTAATTTCCAAAAAATAGTGAGCTTAATTTCATTAAAATAACTGAAACTTCAAATTGTAATTGCTGAGCATAAGAATATATATATATATTTTTTTTTTTCACTTTGCTTGTCATAAGGCCCTAAGCATTGCCTTTGGTGAGGCTGGAGAAGTTCTCACAGATGTGCTGCACTTTTAGGCTGTTTCCCCATGACCTTTCCATTAAACAAGTCCAAAATTTGCTTGATTTTTATTCTCTCGTTGGAAAATAAAATAATTTTATTTATCATTAGAATTATTACTCCAAATTTGACTTGCCACAAATTCCAATATGTTGGACATTATCCTGTGACATAAATGAGTTACGTAACTCCTGGCTGCTTTTTACCTTGTGCCATTTGAGGCCATTTACTGATGTTAAAACGCTTCAAACAAAAAACAATAACACAACTTGAGTGTGTCCAAACTTTTGATGGGCACAAAATTTAAAAAAAAATTAGCATCTGCTGATGTGAGATGTGACCTGAGATGTGAAACATGAAGTCATCAGCTCATAACATAGTTAATCCATCCATGCAGGAAGAGGCTTTAGGGTGTAAAATCTTAATCTTAATTGAACATTCTAAAGCTGACGAATTAATCACTTCTGGTCTGAAAGGCCATATAGTCAAAGTTTAAACAGCATATTATTAATATTTTGGTGTCTTGACGGCAGGAGGAATGCAATTCTGAAGTGCTGTGTACACTGCACATCAAAGAAAATCAACAATCAGCCAAAGTCAGCTTTAGTCCAGCACACATCAAGAAAACATTTGTCCAAAAAAGCGATGCACAGAAAAGTAATACCTCCTCATCTTTCTTAGTCAAGCTTTTGAAGAAGAGGAAGAGGTGGGAAATGCTGGTGTGTGATTTCAGCTGCTCCAGGGCCAGGTCCACTCCTTTCTTGTAGACGGCGGGAAGCTGATCGTAGGCCGCTTGTCCCGCGGTGGAGGACGCACACGCTCCTATGATCAGCAGCAGGAACAGCAGTTTGTGGCTCATCTTTCTCTCTGTGTGCTGAGTGAACAGCCAGACTGACTGAGGGTTCTGCTCTGACCAGCACTGATCCTCTCCACTCGGGGATAAATATTAACTCTGACCCACTTTTTAGGCAGGAGAGTTTTTATGTTTTTTTTTTTTTTTTTTTGCTCAACTAGCAGTGTAATCCCCATGCACTCACTGAAAAAGAATCCAAAAAGAAACTGCGATTCCATGGAGGACATATCTATTTTTTTTTTTTTTATGGAGTAAAATGGTTTGATATGTAAGCCTTTCTAACATCTCACTCCCGTGTATGCCTTTGTTCCATAAATGACCACAAGAGGTTCCTCGGTGGTGAAAAGTTCTATCCACATATTCTGAGTGCAGAAAATGTTTTACTCTATTTGTGTATAGAGTTATATAGAGTATTGTAAAATATCTTGTATATGTTTTGCACATCATGCTTTTAAATGTTTTGCAAGCAAATACACTTCAAATAATGTCAAAGTAATTCTATGTGGTTGTGCATTTTGAAACATTTTGTTATGGCTTCATATTACACTTAAGTTCATAAGTATTGGGAGAGAGGGACGATGTTCATTATTTTCCTGTAGTTTTTTTGCCACCAAAATGGATTTGAAAAGAAGCAGTCAAGATATGCTTGAACTGCAGAATTCCAACTTCAATTTAAGAGTTTTTCAAAAATATTGTCTGAACCATACTTGAATCAAACCCATGGTATGCACACCCCTCAGTTTTAGTGGTTCAAAAGTAATTGGACAAACTGACACATTTGTAATTCAATTGTCATTTGTAATACTCTGTGGCAAACTCTTTGCAGTCAATGACTGCCTGAAATTTTGAACCCATAGACATCACCAGACACTGGGTTACTTCTCCGGTGATGCTCTGCCTGGCCTTCACTGCAGCTGTCTTCAGTTCCTGTTTTGTTGTTCAGGCAGTTTGCCTTGAGGAAGGGAATCAGGTCATATGATTAACTTGTCTGTGAAAGAAGAATATTGTATTTATTTGCCTTAAAAATCTTGGTTTGTTTTTGCAGTGTGCCCCCAAGTCACTGTCCAGCTAGACTGTAAAGCATTTCCCAATTAGTTCTGATGTGTTTTGTTGAATCTAAGCATATAATATAGCCCTATACAATTCAGAATTTATCCTCCAGGTTTTTTCAACTGTCTCATTGCCAGTGGATACAAGGGAACCAGCCCAATTAACAGATATACATGCCCATATATGACCACTCTGTACAGATGAGGCGGTATTACACAGATAATGAGCAGTTCCTTCCCTTCTTCAAACCCTTCTTTTCCTATCTATCTGGTATAAGTTGATCTTTGTCTCCTTCGACCAAAGGATGTTGTTCCAAGACTATACAGGCATTTTCTTTCTTAAATTTTATTTTTTGGTAAATTCCCTGTTTTTTCAGCCTCACCAATAGTCTACATCTTAAAATAAACCCCCTGCATTTGCTCTGGTGAAGTCTTCCCTTGATTGCTGACTGTGGCACTGATATACCAACCTCTGAGAGAACGCTTCTGCTCAGGTAAACTTTTGTGAAAGGGTTTTTCTGAACCAGGGGAACAGATCTTCTGTAATGCATCACAGTTGTTATGTGGTCTACCTGGCCTTTTTGTATTCCTGAGCTCATCAGTGCTTTCTTTGTTTTTCAGAATAAACCAAAAAGTTTAGTTGGCCACACTTAATCATTTCTCTTTTTCCCTGGTGGGTTTGTTTAATTTTTCTGCCTTGTAATAATTTGCTTTACTGGCACTGACAGCTCTTTGGGTTTCATTTTGAGAGTGGACTTCAACAGATTCCAAATGAAAATGTAACTCTTGAAATCAAGTATGGACTTTTTATATGTTCACTTTTAAATGATGTCATGAGGGAATTAGGCACATCTGGCCATTGAACATCTGAGCATCCAATTATCCAAATAATAAGGGGGACCTCTGAAGAAAATGCTGTAATTCTGTGATGTTGGGCCCGCAACGCTCCTTATAACCAGAGTACTAATCACCGACCTGCCCCGGCTACTGCATTCCTGATTAACCTCACCTGTCAGCAATCATCCCATCAGCCATTTCACACATAATATACAGTATATATATAGTTAGTACTCACTTACCCTTATTTGTTGCTACAAGATACATCCCTGTACTCAATGTCATTTCCCCTATTGTTATTCATAATTTTTCCTGTTTGTCTCCCCTGTGTTTTTCTGAAGTTGTTTGACTTTGATCTTTGTTAAAGAAATTAACGCTCAACTTAAGCCTCAGTCACAAGCGGACACACAGATTTTTTTAATCGTGCGTTCTCTGCGTTTTTTGCCGTAGGTGAGAGTCGTAGAGGACGTGGAGGTAAAAAAAAAAAGTAGCAGTCAACTCGTAAGGTGGGAGTGATCGTGCCGTGCTGCCCTTGAGGGTGACGAAAGAAGTTCGCAGCAATACTCTTGCGATTTGGCACATGCGTGCTTCGTAGCGGTAGCAAGGAGGACGTGCGGCAGTCTTGCAACAGCTGCGCACTTCTCCCTATACCCCAGCCGTGCTCAGACGTTCTATTTATTTCGTGCGTTGTGTGTGCACCCGTCTTATTTCACACCCGCGGGAAACTTGTGGTCAACTTGCGTCTTGGACAAACGGTTGTATTTCCACGACCAGTAAAAAAAACACACGTCTGACCTGCGTGCTCCTTGTGTCGGGAGCAAGTAAAACTTGCATCCTTGGCCTTTCTCTGGAAATCGTGGAGTTTTTTATGCATGATCAAAATCCATCGTACGTGCTTACGGGCAGTCTGCAGGCTCAAAATTTTGCAAGAAGAACCTGCGTGGCCCGTGAGTTCCTTGGCATTTTTGCTGTAGATATGCCGTGGAGTGGAAGTACGGCCGGTTGTGACCAAGGCTTTACCTTCGCTCCTGAATCCTCTTTATTTTCGTTGAGCACACTCCCGGTGCACACCCATTCATTACAGAAGACTTCGGCGGCTACATGGATTCAGCAAAGACCCCGTTGCCGGACGAGGATGAGTTGATGACAACCACCTTGTCCTCCCCTTATGTCTGTGGAGGCTGCTTAACAGAGGGAGATGGTCCATCTGGGAGCCGTCTGCAACGAGTTGGTTTGATGCTCCCGGGAACTAAGAGCCTCCCTCTTGCTACCACCATCTGTCCCTGTCTATCCTGTGGCGCCGTCAGCTGCCGCAGCCCTTCCCTGTGGGACTCACCTGTTCACCTGCCTGATCACTACGAGGGCTCCCCTAAGGAATGCAAGGGGTTCCTGCTATAATGCTTCTTGTACTTCACTTACTACCCTGCCCACAGCAACTAAGAGAAGATCGCCGCGGTGATCACCCAGCTGCCAGGCAAAGCACTTGAATGGCCCACCGTTGTCTGAGAGCAAGCTGGTTTCACCACCTATGACCCCTTCCTCTCTCAGTTCCAGGGGATATTCTACCATCAGGAGGAGAAGGCTGGGGACAGCCTGCTGTGCTTCCATCAGGGAAATTGATCTGCGGTGGAGTATGCTCTCTTTTTCAGAACCCTGGCTGCAGCTAGTGGATGGAGTGAACCTGCACTCCTTTCTGTCTACCGCGACAGTCTGCAGCCAGAACTTAAGGCGGAGTGGCATGCAGGGACAATGCCGCATCCCTGAGCACTTTGATTGGTATGTCCTTCAGGCTAGACAAGCTGCTGCAGGAGAGACAGCGAGGCAGAACTTCTGAAACCATCTATCTGCCCAGTTTGGAGCCTGAAGCAATGGAAGTTCTTTATTCTTTATTCTTTATTTCAAGGATAGCCCCTTGAGATGCACCATCTCATTTTCGAGGGGGTCCTTACAAATAATGACAAACAGTACCAGGATAGTAGAAGGTAAATACTAAACAAAATGTCAAACATATAAAAAAGAGAGACACACACACTCACTTACCCACACACAGTCCAACAATGCTCCCCAAGACTACCCCACCCACCCACCCCCATCCCCCAACAGCCAGTGTTACACAGACAGAGTATGATCAAAAATCAAAAAATCCCTCTGCAAAATAGAGGTAAGCCGGTGTCCACATAAACATACATTTACACACCTATTTAAATACTGCTTACATGACCCAGTAAAATATACAGTACATATTTATACACAAGTTCACATTTATATATAATACAGTGGACAAAAGAGAGCGAGTATGAATAGAGTAAGTCCTGGAAAGAGGAAAAAAAAAGTAAGATACATCAGAAACAAGAGCAAGATATTTGAAGATGCGTAATTAAAGTTGATTTAAAGATATGAGTGGATGTGATAGATCTAAGTGAGGAAGGAAGGTTGTTCCAATCTGATGGAGCTTTAAATTTGAATGCACGACGACCGATTTCTTTGCTGATTCTGGGTGTGAGTAGAAACAAATGATCCATATGCCGTAGGCTGTATTGTGAATTGAGAGGAATTAAAAGTTGTTTCAAATATGTGGGGAAATTGAAATGAATACATTTGAAAATAAATATTAACCAATGGAATTGCCTTCTGGACTTGGGGGTGAGCCAGTTCAAGGACTCATACATTATACAATGATGGGTTCTATACGGACACCTGAGCACAAATCTACAAAGACTGTTATATAGTACATTAAGAGGACGGAGATTTGTGTCAGAGGTGTTACCATAGATAGTATCAGCATAGTCCAATATTGGGAATATTAATTGCATTATAATTCTTTTCCGGACTTCTTGTGAAAAACAATCGACCGAACGATAAAGTGATTTTAGACAACCAGATATTTTCTTGGAAATTGAGTTGATATGAGGTTTAAAGGATAGCTGGGAATCAAGCCAGAGACCTAGATATTTAAATTCTTCAACTTTTGCTATTGTTGTTCCATCAAGACAGTTGATGTACCAGTTAGTTGACAGCAAGGAATCAGGTCGAGTGCAAAACAACATCGTATATGATTTCCTCTTGTTCAAAAGAAGCTTATTTGAGGAAAACCATTTTTGAACCAGGTTGAAATCAGATTGTAGAGAGTGTTGAATTTGTGAAATATCAGAGCTGGAGGAGTATATTACAGTGTCATCTGCATATAAATGAATTTGACAGTCAGAACAGATTTGAGGAAGATCATTAATAAAGATTGAGAACAAAAGAGGACCTAAGGATGAGCCTTGTGGAACACCTTTATCAATAATCTTGAAGTCTGATTGACTACCCTAAAAGGAGACGCACTGACTTCTATAATGAAGAAATGAGTTAAAGAATAGTAAAGCGTTGGTAGAGAGACCAATTGCATACAATTTGTCTAAAAGAAGATAATGATCGACCATATCAAATGCTTTAGTAAGGTCAATAAATATAGCACCTGTAGGCATATTTTTATCAAATGCTGACAGTATATCATTTGTTAATTTTAAGAGCGCAGTGGTGGTTGAGTGGTTGGGTCGAAAGCCTGATTGATGTGGAGATAATATATTATAGTTAGTAAGATATGTGGATAATTGATTAAAGATTAGTTTTTCAAATATTTTTGCTATGCTATTAATAATCGAGATTGGTCTATAATTGTTAATATCAGTGATGTCACCTCCTTTATGAAGAGGGGTTACTCTAGCACTTTTCCATGATGAAGGTGTTTCACAGGTAGCAAAAGACAAATTAAATAAGTCAGCCAGTGGAAATGACAAAACATGCTAAGCAAGTTTGAAGAACTTGATGTCCAGACCATCTGGACCAGCACTGCAACCAGAGCTTAGATTATCGATAACCCTCTGAACATCAGTTGAGAGATACTTTTGAAGCAAAAAAGAGCTGCCACACCTATTCTGAGTCGAGGTAGGAGCAGAATTAGAGTAACCAGAAGGAGTGCTGCCAATTGTAGAGAAGTGTTGGCTGAATGCCTCCGCAATTGATAAAGGCTCGCTGACAATTTGATTATTTAATTTAATATGCATTGTGGGGCTTTTTTTATGGATTTATTAGTTATACTATTGATTCTCTTCCAAAACTTCTTTGGGTTCTTAAAATCAGTTCTTGAAGCAGTCCTTATAGTAATTTGCTTTTAGCATTTCTGGTATTAGTTTTGCATCTATTCCTTAACTCTTTATAAGCATTCCAGTCAGCAGGATCCTTTGTTTTACGGTATTTTTCCCAGGCCTTATCTCTTTGTTTGAATAAGTGTATGAGATCTCCTTTGATCCAAGGTAAATGTCGACCCTTGACTTTAATTGATATCCAAGGAGCATGCTTGTTAATTATCTCGATAAACTCAGTATAAAAGAAATTCCATGCATCTTCAACAGATGGAATTAATTGAAATCTCTCCCAGTTTATATTTAATATATCCTGGGTGAAGTGTTCAGGGTTAATTTTATTAAAATTTCTAACTTTAATCAGTTTAGGAGGAAGATGAGGCATTTTGATTTTCCAAATACAAAAAACAATAGAGTGGTTGCTGAATGAATCAGGTAAAACCCCAGATTGTGAGATTCTGCCGGGATGAGAAACTAAAATCAAGTCAAGCAGCGTTGAAGAACTAGGACCGACTCTTGTGGGTTCAGTTATGAGTTGAGTTAAATTTATACTGTTAAAGAGATTGCGATCTTTTTGGGAGGAGCGATCCAGCCAATTAGAATTGAAGTCACCCAATATAATTTTTTTCACTGGTGCAGTCTACGGAGTTTATAGTAGACAGGATGCATTCAGTGGTTTTGCAGGAGCAGATGGAGGTTTATAAATATTTCCAATGATTAGTCGTTTATTTTCATGAAAAATAATTTTAACAAATAGGCCTTCAAAATGCCGGGGATTCTCATTTGGAGAAACAAATTCTGCAGTCAGATTTGAAGATACATATGTTAAGAGGCCCCCGCCTCTTGAGCCTCTATCATTCCTAAATATAGTATAATTGTCAAGTTTGACTTCATCATCAGAGATATTGTTATTTAACCATGTTTCAGACAAAGTGATTACATGGGGTTTATTATAGGTAACCCAGGCTCTCAATAGGTCAATTTTTGGTAGCAGGCTCCTAATGTTCAAATGAATAACATGCAGCCCTTTAGCACGATTCATTAATCCAAGATAACTGAATAAGTATACATATAGTATGACAATAAGAATGCGCACAGGGCATCATTGTAGGTTGTGGTTTGTAGAGGGCAGGAATAGGTGGTGAGAGAGGCAGGAGGAGAGCAACAAGCATAGGCACACACACACACACACACACACACAGGACAGGAAAACACATACAACATTGAGGAGAAGTACTATAAGGCCAAATGAGGGAGAAAGAGAGGGAGAAAAAAAAAAAAAAAAAAAGTACACAGCTCTATCTGCATGGCTCAGCATAATGCGAGCATATCAAAAATGAAAGATCCAAGTCTAAATAATGGCATATTGGGTCTTTATGAGGTCGACAGATGACAAGCAAATACTAAAAATAATATTGTAAAAATAACACCAATTGCTTCGACCACTTCATAAATTTAGCATCCAAAGTATTCTATAATTATACTAAACTAATTATAAGTGCCAATCATTCCCAGTTTAAATAATCTAACTCATCCCTCTTTTAGTGTGCAAAGCAACCAATCGAATGCCAACTGCCGTTAAACACCATAGAAGAAGAAGTATTTTAGTGTTACGCTAATTTTACGACATTTGCGACATGTTAAACGGCAAAAGAAGGCAGCTGCCACTATAGTAGCGCCCTGCGATAATTTTGCAAACAGGAAACAAAAAGTAAATAAGGCAGGCGCCAACATGGCACATATATCAGCGACGAAGTTGCAAATATTGAACAAAATACTCAATGCCAGTCCGATGAAGAAGTAAGTGCACGGGGCCAAATAATAGAAGAGTTCATAAAGTTCATCAGCAGGCAGAGTGTTGTGCTAGCATAGACACTAGCCACAGGTCGTCAACGCCACCAGTGTCTAGGCTGTTATGTCGGAGTCAATGGAGGAGTTAATGGAGGAGAGTTCATCAAGGAGCCTCTCAGCTTCACCAGGAGTATGGAAGAAGTGTGTCTTACCAGCATGGGGCTGCAAAGGGGCCGCCGGCAGACCACTGTGACCCTGAGTGTTCAGGGTGTTGCTCTCATTGCAACAAAGAGGGCATCGTGGTGCTATAGGTCCAGTCTGAACCTTGTGAAGATGGAAGGCCAGCTACCCAACGCCTGTCAAGGTAAAAGTCTCACCTTACTCTATAACAAGAAATTTTGTGATTACGGTGCAAGTGGCCCACAATAACCTTTGTTTTCTGGTAGAAGCCCCGATCAACTCCGGCATGGTGGGAATTTCATCTCTGCCCAGCTGGCTAGACGGCTCCACCTCCCCCATACCATCTCAAGACTCCAATCGCCGTGGCAGCACTGGATGGTAAACTGATTGGAAGGGAAGTATCCTTTGGCAGATGGCTCCCCTCTCCCTTACTGAAAGGCACAGCCACTCCGAGGAAATTTCTTTCCTGGTCCTTCCTATTTCAAATCAGCCCGTAGTCCTTGGTCTTCTGTGGCTCAACCAGCAGAATCTCGCCCTCCACTGGCAACAATAGCAAATCATATTCCCATTCAGGTTTTGTCAGCAGCACAGTAGCCCCTTCTCCTTCGCTGCTACCTCCATTGAAAGCCCCAACACTGCCTTCACCCTCAGTGTTATCAGGGAGCATCAGCATTTGCTGACAGTATTTAGCAAAACAAAAGCCATGCAGGTCCCTCCTCATTGCCTTTGGGACTGGGCCATAGGGCTGCTGTCCGTGCATTGCTTTCATGAAGCCATGTATATCCACTCACCGTAGCTGAAACTGAGGCAATGAAGCTTACATACAGGAAGCGCTACAGCAGGGGTTTATTTGACCATCCGCTTCCCCTGTGTCAGCTAGTTTTTTCTTTGTGGAAAAGAAAGATGGAGGACTTCCCCTGCATTGACTACAGAGAGCTCAATGATGTCACTGTGAAGTACAGGTATCCCCTCCCTCTGGTCCCCAAGTGCTGTCAAGCAGCTCCAGGGAGCAAAGTATTTTACAAAGCTAGACCTGCGTAGCACCTACAATTTAATCTGTATCCGGGAGGGAGACAAATGGAAGATGGCCTTTATTACCACCTCCGGCATTACAAATACTGCATGATGCCATATGGGCTGGTTAACGCCCCTTCTGTGTTCCAGTCCTTCATCAACAACATCCTACGAGACATGCTGAGACGTAACATCATCACCTACATAGACAATATACTAAATATATTCTCCAACTTACCCTGAGCATGTTCGTCACGTGAAGAAAGTACGAGCCTGTCTATTGGATCACCAGTTCTACGTAAAGGCCAAAAAGTGCGTCTTTCATCAGATCACCATCTCCATCCTCGGATACGTGATTGAACCAAAAGGAGTGGCTATGGAAGAGTGGAAGATCAAAGCAGTAGCTGATTAGCCAGCCCCATGGAACACTAGGGAGCTCCAACGCTTCCTTGGATTTGCCAACTTTTACTGCTGCTTTATTCAAAATTTCATTATGATTGCCTAGCCCCTTACGTCACTACTTCAGGGGAAAGCCTTGGGAATTGCATGGAATCTAGAGGCTCAGCACACTTTTGATCACTTGAAACATTGATTCACGACTGCCCCCATTTTGAAGCTTCCAGATCCAAATAAGCCATTCACAGAGGAAATTGATGCCTCCAATGCAGGAATGGGGGCACTTCTATCCCAGAGGCACGGGTTTCCTGGGAAGCTCCACCCGTGCGCATTCTTGTCATGTCAATTAAGGACAGCAAAGGCAAATTACAAAGTGGGCAACTGAGAATTACTGGCAGTAAAGTTTGCACTTGAGGAGTGGAGACATTGGCAAGAGGGGGCTTTACATCCTTTTACATTGCTGACTGACCACCATAATTTAGAATACATCTGCACTGCAAAACCGCTTAATCCCCATCAAGCCAGGTGGGCGCTCTTCTTCATCTGGTTCAATTTCACCATAACCTATCGCCCCAGTGTGAAGAACTCCCAGACAGATGTCCTGTCCCACTGCTATGATGCCGAAGCTGACCCATCAGTGGAAGAGCCCATCATCCCTGCATCATGCCTCATCGCCCCAATCCACTAGGAATTAGAAAAGGATATCCATCGGGAGTCAAGAAGGGAGCCAGCTCCAGAGAGCCTACTGGCAGGCAAGATCTATGTTCCTTCCACTCTGCAGGACAGGATCATCGCTTGGGCCCACACTTCATTGGCAGCTGGACACCCTGGAATCACAAGAATTATGCAACTCATCAACCAGAAATACTGGTGGCCCCACCTGGCCTCTGATGTTGAGAGGGCAGTCAACTCTTGCTCCACCTGTGCTATCTCCAAAACCTCATGACAGCTACCCACAGGTAAACAACAACTCCTCCCTGTCCCTCAACATCCATAGTCGCACGTGGTGGTGGATCCTGTCACTGACCTCCCCAAATCCGACGGCTATATGGTGGTGCTTGTGCTGGTTGACCGGTTCTCCAATTTCTGTTAATTCATACCCTTCCCTAGCAAAGGCCCTATTCTTCCATGTGTTCAGGAACTTTGGCCTTCTCGCGGACATCCTGTCAGATCGTGGGCTCCAGTTCACATTGTGAGTGTGGCGAGCCTTTTTGAAGAAGCTGGGAACATTGGTGAGCCTCAGTTCGGGATACCACCCCAAATCAAATGGGAAAGTGGAGCGAACCATTCAGGATCTGGGGAGGTTCCCCAAGCACACTGCCAGAACCACCAGCTGATTTGGGCTCAGTTCCTGCCCTGGGTAGAGTATGCTCAGAAGTCCCTCAAGAGCACCTCCACTGGTCTTACCCCCTACCAGTGTGTGCTCACTCAGCAACCTCCCTTATGCCTGTGGGACCTCAGCCAGACCAAGGTGCCAGTGATAGATGCCTGGTATCGGTGAGCAGAGACAGTATGGGCCGACACCAATATGCTGATTCACTGGGCTCTCCACCGCCAGAAAACTCAGGCAGACCATCGTTGCTAGGATGCCCCCGAATACCATCTTGGGGATCGGGTCTGGCTTTCCCCCAAGGACCTCAGCCTTCACCTGCCCTGCCGGAAGCTGTGCCCACGATGTGCTGGCCCATTTAAAGTCCTCCAGTGGGTTAATAAAACCATATAAACCTTAACAGTTGCCCCCCAACTAAAAAATCTCACCCATGTTCTATATCTCTCTCCTCAGGCCAGTGATTGTGGACCCGTTGGCAGAGACAGTCCCTCCCAAAGAACCACCCCAGCCCCGGAGGAAAGCAGTGCATCTGCCTACCAGGTACACTCCCTCCTTATCTCTAGATGCTGTGGAGGGAGGATGCAATTCCTGGTGGACTGGGAAAGCTACGGCTCAGAAGAGAGGTGTTGGGTTCCCATTCATGACATCCTGGACCCGCACCTCATGTCGGAGTACCATCAGGCCAATCCAGACTGGTCCTGCCCCTCATCGCCGGGGTCGCTCTCCCGGGCAACGGCACAGCGTGGCGGGAGCTGGGCCTTGGGGGGGTGGGGGGATGGGGGGTATTGTGATGTTGGGCTGGCAACACTCCTCATCACCGGAGTTCTAATCACCAGCCTACCCCGGCTCCTGCGTTCCCCATTAATGTCACCTGTCAGCAATCATCCAATTAGCCATTTCAGATATATATACTCCTATCCCCCTCAGTCCCTTGTGAAGTCTCTCTAGTTAGTACTCACTTATCCTTATTTTTAGCTACAAGATACATCCCTGTACTCACTGTTATTTCCCCATTGTTATTTGTAATTTTTCCTTTTTGTCTCCTCTGTGTTTGTCCGAAGTTGTTTGACTTCAGTCATAATTAAATAAATTAACGCTTAACTTACCTTCGCTCCTGAATCCTCTTTATTCTCATTGCGCGCACTCCTGGTGCACACCCACTCATTACAAATTCCTACACCATCCACCCAATGTCTGATGTGTCAACCCTCAACCTGAAAGAGAATGTCCTGACTTAGAACTCTTATTTTTATTTCATTTTTGCTTTAATATTGAATGGTTTACAGCTAAAATAATAATCATTTGTCAATATCCAAATATCTATGCAGCTAACGGTACATATTGCACGTATTTATTTGGGGTTTACCTGTTGTTTCTTCAGTTACATTGTGCTGATGCCCATGAGTCATGCAGTTTCTCAAGTCTGGGTTATTAGGCTATATCTATTCAAGGGAATGATGATATTTGCGTTGGGGGCCTATGGACTATTGGGTAAACTGTTTCGCTGGGACCAAGAGGGCTGGTGATTCATCGCCCATTATAGCCTGCTCATCAAGGTTTGTGCAGCTAATGGTTCCTTGAGCAAGGTCTTGAACCACATATTACTTCATGGTGTGATTGGACCCTGCTTTGTCTAATAAAATGGAAGTCACTTTGGATGAGAGTGTTTTATGGTAATGTTATTTACTTGTGATAGTTTATTATTCTTGCAGGGTATGGTTCTCTGTTGTGGGGGTGTGAGAACAGAGAAATAACAAACTGATGAGTGTCAAGTTCCATTGTCCTTTTCTATCATTGATAAAATATTATCCCAACCATAATGAATTCCTGGAAAATTAACTTGGAATCCTTTCTTTATTGTCTTAACATTGGTCATAACAAGTGTTGTGGTGTGACGTACTAAATGTACAGACCTGGCCACTGAAGGAACATACTGTATTTATTAAATTAATAAAATAACTTCATAGATGTTTGTAATAGTTTCTTTTTAAAATGAATTTATTTTAAAAATGGACATCAAAGGTGATGACTGACGCACCAAAAATAAGAAATGTGAAAAGGAATTTACACACTGTAAAAAAAAAATGAAATTTTGAAAATATTGCATTGATTTGTTAGGTCTAAATATTTTAAGTTTTCTCAGATTAATTCTTTTCTTTTTTTTTAACAAATCAACATTATTAGAAAGCACAGAAACCTAATTTCATTAGGTTAGATAAAAGAAAATTCTCTCTTCACATAAATAACACTCCATGATCATTGTTTCAGTGTAATGTCTCAGTTCTCTCCAGTAATCCCCAGCAGAGTCATAGTGCCGCTGCTGTAGGTCATTTTATCACAGTGCTCCTTTCTTTTGTCCGTCATTTCCTGAAGCACAAGACATAAACGGCATCATGCATATGACAGAATGTAAATATGTACAGTGCCTTACAACCTCTTGAACTAGGAGCAGATTCCACTTGAGCTGCAAAATCTATTTTAAAAAATAATCACAAATAAGCCAATATTGGTTTCACCAGCAATGATTACCGTTCCATGTTATTCTACCATCGATAAATCACTTAAAGCATTATACCATTGAAACATAGCTGTGATCGACAAAATTCAAAACTGCAACGGGAGGTCTTACTTTTGTCAGAGCAGGTTTGAGGACACAGTTCACATATGGCTTGGGTTCACTTTCAACAGCTCCTGAATACATTTTGTAGCAAACTGTACAGTCTATCAGCGGCTAGGAGAGATAAACAGGAGAAAAGACGAGAATTATGCACAGATTACTAACGGTCAGAAAACTAGGTACACTGATAATTATTAAGCATGGTAGAGAAGAAAAATGAAATCTGAAGGCTTCTTGTTTTATAGAACATGATTAAAATCTGAGATCTATCTAAATACCGAACCTTTCAGTGCTATAATTGCTAAGTAGATTCAATGCATTTCATTTCTGAAAGGACAGTCATAAAAATCTGAAAGTTCATACCTTACAAGACTCTGGAAGATCCTATGGATATGCTGCACTTGTGGTAGGCTTCTTAATTTTTTGTTCCAATTTGCACCAATCTATGTATGTTGATTTTACATCCTTTGTAAATAATTAATAAGCAGTTTATCTCTTTATTTTGCCTTTTTTTAATTGAATTTCACATCCTAAAATTAAAGATTCTTTTCAACTTTTCTCTATTCCCATTTTGCATTGTGCCCTCTGAGGTTATTTACCTGAATTAGAACTCCTTATGCTTAACTAAAATGAATGGTTCAGATACTCACTCTGTCATTCCTGAAGGGGCAGCTTTTTGGGCTGGGGTCAGATGTGTCCTTGGCACACTTGGTCGCTTTCAGGTAAAAGTTGTGTCGAATGTAGTTCACACTATATCCAGACTGAAAAACAAAGAGAACCCACTCTGAAGGGCACATCTGACCATGATAAGCATCACGCTGTCGTCATGGTCAATAGCAATCAAACAGAACCACATAATTTCTCTCATTTCTTCTGGCAGTTTTATGGTTTACATCCATTTGAATTCTTCTGAGAGTTTTTGATAAGACTTTAATCCAGCTTTTACTAAATAGCTGGCCAGCCGAAGATGGACTCCCCCACCATTGCCAAGTTCCTCCTGAGATTTCTTCCCTTTGCGGAGTTTTTTTTCTCCCCACTCTTTGTAGATTTTTCTCCTTACTGAGAGTTTTTTTTAACCTCATTCTCCATTGGCTGCCCTTTTATATCCTGTAAATTGTCCTTCTGACAGTTTTTGTGTGAAAAGCGCAATACAAATGGAATTGAATTGAATTATAGCTATATTACATCTCATTAAAAAAAAGGGTACACAGTGTAGCCTGTGAGTATTTGAAAAGTGAAACTTATTATTTTGGCTCAGTGCTCCAGCAAGTTGAAATGCAACAATGGAGATTACATTATACTGAAAACTGTCAGCGAGTGTATAGCGTAGCTATATATAACTGGATTGCACTCAATGCTATATCCTCCCTCAGCATGCCTTACAGGTGGGCATGGCCCACTTTTAACGTACAAAAAAATGAGGTCAAAATTGGACTTATGATCTTGATGATCAAATAGGATTCTGGAAACACCCAGTGCACATAACCTGTTTAAAGTTGAGGGGTGACCCTACAACAGTTCAGCAGCTTAAGCAGTAACAACCAATGGGAAGACAGACAACCAGACAGTTGGACGGACATACAGACAGACGCACGAACAAGAGGACAGATGGACTGACGGCCTGGGGAGGGTAGGCTACGACAATAATCCATTGGCTAGAAGTGTTGGAGTAACTAGAAGCACTGAGGAGGTAAAATTGTTTAGATCTCCATTGAGTCATCTCCTTAGGAACTACAGCCATTTTCAAACATAGTGATCATCCAAATATTTATGGACTGCACCGTGTGTACACATATACAGAGGTGTAGGATTAAGTATGCCAACCAAAATAGTCCAAATATTTTACAGAAAATATATCAAAATTTCAGCATGTCTCTGACAGAATCTGAATTATATTTCTCGCAATATATTTCAAAGCATGGTATATTTTGAAATGTATTCTGCTTCAAGCATACATTTTGGCTTGTCACCATGGAGCAACTTTTTTTTGGCTCTTTATGATGCCCAATATCATGGGTGTGAAAGCGCACCAAATGATGCAGAAGCCACCATTTTTCCAAACAAAGAACACTTAGCATGAGAGGATTCTGAGGAGGAGGAAACAGTATATTGATTTATTAACATATTATTACATTATATTTACATGGCTGTACGTAGAAGTTTGGAATCAACGTGTAGTTGTATTTTGTTGATACTTTATTTACATTGGTATCATTAATTTGGTCAGAAAACAGCCAAGTCATTGATAATGGTTTCGATTAAATTACAGTATGAAATAAATTTTTTTTTTCACTTCAGTTTTTGTGTATGATTACATATTGCCCTTCTTTTAATCCAAAATTGAGGTTCATAAATGCCAACATACCTCAAACGTAGCATACAAACTGAGAAAATGCTGGGGTTTAGCTTCTGCCACACTGCTTATGGTGGTGAGAGTGCTTTATCTGGTACTAAAGTAGCATACTAGCACAGAAACGGGAGTGTGGGATGACTCGGTGTGTTGTTAGTGCACTGGAATAATGCCCAGCGAAAATTAAGCTTTACAATCAGATATAAAAACAATTTTTAGCATATCATTTCAAATGGTAATTATAATTGTACTATTTCACCAGCAATGTCGATCCATTTTTTACCCTGTTTCACCTTGTGCAATGACAATAATGGTTGCTTTGTCCTGCAGCTAAATAATTGCCAGTTGGGAACATGATATTGACATAAGCTTATTTGTTTTAACTTGAAGTTATATCTTTTCCTATTCATGTTCAAAGATCATGTTAAAGCAAATACCTCTGGATTGAACAAATAAATGAAGGTGATCCTTGGACCTGTTTTCAGTGAGAAGCCCAAAATTGCATCTACTCCTCTCAACAAGCTAAACATTGATTTCAAGTCAAAACTCAAAATATTTTGTACCTCTATTTGAAAGAAGTTGAGATACATTCTGACTGGCTAAGTTTCTGCTATGCAGTTCTATCCTTATTGAAGTTTTCTTACAAAGAGAATGATGTTTCACTCTTACATAGCAATGGATTTTTTTAATCATTGAACTGAGTAGTTGATCACAGGACTGCACTGTGCTTATTCCATAAATTTAAAAAAAAAATCAGAAGACTGGGAAAATTATCTTTACAGAGGCAAAAAGTGTTTTTGTTGTCCCTCGTGATGTCTCATGGATAAATTTTTGTATCTGATTTTTTTTTTTTTTTTTATGCCTGTGTTCCTTTGAAAAATTCCTTTATGAAGTGACTGCCTTTCCAATATAAAAAAGAAATAATATGTCAGTGAGAGAATTTAATTAACTGAGACAAAATGATTTAATATTGTCACCTATTGAATTGCCAACACAGTTGGTGGATAGATTGAGAGTGGTGTCATTTCTACAAATCAAATATGATTCTTGGTGAGATAAAATGAGCTGGGATAGAACAAAAGAGTTACCTCAGTCTTGGACTTGGACAGGCTCTTGAAGAACAGGAAATGATGCCAAATACTGGCGTGTAACTTGATTTGCTCCAGGGCCAGGTCCACTCCTTTCTTGTAGTCTTCGGAGAGATGATCGTAGGCCGCTTGTCCCCCGGGTGGAGGACGCACACGCTCCTATGATCAGCAGCAGGAACAGCAGTTTGTGGCTCATCTTTCTCTCTGTGTGCTGGGTGAACAGCCGGACTGACTGAGGCTTCTGCTCTGACCAGCACTGATCCTCTCCACTCGGGGATAAATATTAACTCTGACCCAATTTCCTGTCTGGGAAATGTTTTTGGAAAGGGATTAGGTTACGAAAGATGCCGCAGTGTGACTCCGTGATGAGCATGAGAAAAAATCTCCTTGGAAAAGCCTTTCCACCACTTCTCGTCTATTGTGTTCACTTCACCAGGGCTGGAACAATCCAGGTTCGGAGAATATATGAAGAGTGCATTTCCAAAAACGCAATAAGTGCCAAAATTACAAAAATTGAGAGAATACCCTCGTGCAGTAGCCCTGTGCCTCTTACAGATGGTGCAAAACATCTGTTTTAGAAATTCATACTGTTAGGTGTATTTTTTTCATGGTCAAAGTTTGTGTTTTTCTATAAAATGCAATTGGCGCCAACGTAGAAAAAGCTGATGTACTCAAAACGAGTAAAATGGAACATATGAACTCTTCATATGTTTTCCTTGTTGTTTTGTTCCAGTAACCTGTATTTGCTAATTAGGACAGTTTGCCAGCCAGGGAGGGGGTTGACCTGGTGGGGGTAATCAGTTGGGTGAGTTCATGGACAGAGGGAACTCGTGCTAAGACCCTCAGGTTCTGACCCTCGCACTTCACGACTCTGGCGACTGAAATGAACAGGGAGAAGATGTGGGTTCATGCCATGTCTGGGGTAGGGTTGCCAGATTTCAGATTTGTTGAAATTTGGAAAACTTGCGCAGTTGGAAGCACACAGGAACCTCAATGGGGTAGAGGTGTGAGGAGCTGGTAGAACTGATGGCAGCCAAGGGATGTTGCTGGGTGGGTATTTGGGGGGGGGCAGTGTTTATTGTCTGAACGGATGTTAGTGGCAGCTCTTTTATTCATTTAAAAGTCAGTGGCCTTTTCCAATTCTCTCACTCAGATTTGGCAGCATATACTTTCCGGCGGGGCCCACAAACTGTGCATTCTAATTGAACTGTCTGGCAGCCATAATTCAGAGGCCAGCAAGGTAGGAGGCTAGGAGCTCGTAACTCGTGAATGTAAAACTCCTGTCGTGGAGGGCCAAAGTGTTTGTTGGTTTTCAGCGTGTCTCTGCACTGTTGCTAAAGTCACTGATTGGCTAAAAAGGTCCATACCATTGTGCTCAAACCTTAACTGGCAGTTGATCAGAAGGACAGTACAGACACTTTGGTCCTTTATGAGGGAAGATAGACACCCGTGCTGTAGTGGCAACATGTTTCTCCAAACTTATGAGCTCCAACCAGACAGTTATACCCACAGCATACTCAAGAACGTCACTGAAAAACCATTGCTTACATTCTCCTAGGCTGGGATGTCAAACTCCAGTCCCAGGCAGGCACAGTGCTGGTTTTCTGTGTGCTTCCACACCTATGATTAATGAAAGTCTCTGATAGGCTGAAGAGTTAACACTGACCGTTCTCAAGGCATTGATTGGCTGCTGATTGAAAGGACACCACTGAAGTCTGCAGACACTGTGGCTCTCCAGGACAAGAGTTTGACATCCCTGCCGTAGGGATTAAAATTGGCAGTTGGTACCAGGATTAGCACTTAACTTCAGCCTCGTGCAGCCATCTTATCAGGAGCGAGGAATTATAAGTGATGGCGGGGGCTTTTTGATTTGAAATGCTTGCCTACTAATAAGAGGCAAACATAAGATAAGATACACTTTATTGAACCCCGTGGGGTAATTTGTCCTCTGCATTTGACCCATCCTATAGTTAGGAGCAGTGGGCAGCCACAGAGCAGCGCCCGGGGACCAACTCTAGTTGTCAAGCCAGTTTCTTGGTCAGGGGTACTGACAGGAGTTTTCCTATGATACATGTTTTTGTGGGTGGGGGAAACCGGAGTACCCGGAGCAAACCCACGCGAACACGGATAGAACATGCAAACTCCACACAGAAAGGCCCCAGGCCTGTTTCAAACCCACAACCTTCTTGCTGTGAGGCAGTAGTGCTAAACACTGTGCCACCGTGCTGCCCATAAATCAAGATCTCATAGAGAACTGAGCCTGCAGGATTTACAATACTGATCCTTTATGTTTACTCGTGTAGGCCTGATTTAAACATGAACACTTCTATACAGTAGATGCATTGATGAAATCTAATTATTGCAGAAGCACGTTATTACTTACTTTACCAAATAAAATTTACACTGAGTTTACATAACAGGGCACCACATTCTCAAAACGCCATTGGTATTTTTGAGGAGTCACGTCATACGGAAATGCCGGGTAAAATCATTTAAAATCAGGTGAGTGCAACTTTATCTGGTATAACCAATTTTCCTTTTTTCTCATTTATCATATTTACTGCTCTCATTGTACCAAATGACCTCACCTTACTGAATAAACAACGGGAAAAAATGAATAGCCACGACATAGGAGGCTCCACAGTCAAGTAACTAGAACAGGGATACTCAAAACTGGCCTTCGAATTCAAGTCTGCCTGTGGTTTTACTTTTTTCCAGATAATTAACTAATTAATGCAACATATTGGTCAATCTGTCCTCACATTGGACTTCCAGGTAAAGAAAGACTGGAAACCAGGCACTTCTCAGCCATCAAAGACCATAATTCGAGGAGCGAGAGGATTTTGCAGGCTGTGGGAACGTGTTTGACCACTAGTAACCGCCATTGAGCAGTGAAAAAGTTGCATCCGAGCAACCTTATCCCTGTCTATCCATGTTCAGCAGTTTAAGTGGTTTTGCATTACTCAGCCAGGCTTCCAGCCTACCCATATTCTAATACAGAGGTATAAGTACGTTCAAAACTTTCAAGGTTTCATGTGGCAACTGTCATATACATAACAACTGTCACAAGATGGCATATAAGATGAAGTATTATTTCAAATGACATAATTCTGTCAAACTTTTACTGCTATATTTTGCATCAGATATTTATATTTTCAGGCAAATGTTTCAAGTTCCGCTAAACTGCTTGATTGCTCCCCTGTCTTTTTTTTAAACCCCTAGACAATGGTGCAGTTAAAATGCAACCGCTGATAAATTTTGAAATTCAATGACAAGTTAAACAATTGACACTACAGGCGTAGACTTTCCAATCAAGATTCTCATGAAGGTGGAATAAAAAAGGTGCAAATTAGTACAATCCAGTATTTGTAATATTTTTCATTGAACTTCTTAATCTCCTTTAGTAAATTAAGGGGTTACTGTTATGATTCTGCTCTGTCTGTCTTGATTCTGCCATGTTTATTATGTTTCTGTCTTCCCTGTTATGTTTATGATCAGTTCTGTTAGGTTTTGCCAAGCAAAACTGGAAGATCCTCATCACCTGAAATTTTGACAAATGAAATATGGAGGAAATACAGGCGTAGACTTTCCAATCAAGATTCTCATGAAGGTGGAATAAAAGGTGCAAATTAGTACTATCCAGTATATGTAATATTTTTCATTGAACTTCTTAATCTCCTTTAGTAAATTAAGGGGTTACATCTGGTCAATGAAAAGTTAATGCACTCTTGTTCACCACCTAAAATTAAGGGGTCTGCAGAATTGGTTTTGAATATATTATGTTTTAGATCTATTCGTTGGCATCTTCAGAACACCAGAGCAGAGTGACCAAGCTGGTTTCTATAGAGTGATTTCCTCTCATGCAGAGGAAGGGGCCATTTTGTTTGCTGCCGCATTAGCCAACATCAGGAATTTGAATCTGAGCCTGGCTGCTACTGGCAGCCAGTGCGGAGATTTCAGTTGGGGAGTCTCGTGTGAGAACTTGGGAAGGTTGTAGATGAGACGAGCAGCCGCATTCTGGATGGGCTGCAGGGGAACAAAGGGTACAGGACAGTTGACCAGCACAGAGGTGCAGAAGTTCAGGCAGTGGGGTCATAGTTGCTTGGATCAGGAGCTGTGCTGAATAGGTGGTCAGTTATAGTTGAGTCTTGATGCTATACAGAAGGAATCTGTAACATGCTGTCGCTACAATGCCGCAATGGTCTGTGAGGTCTATTTAGTTGTCCACGACCACTCCCTGGTTCTTCACAGTGAAAATAATCACCACTGAAGTGCCACTAACAGTGAGAGCAAGCTTTTCCTGGGGATGAATTAAACCTTGAGTCACGGCAATTCAATCCAAAAATCAGAACATTTGAACAGTTCTTGGTATCTAGGAATTTATTACAAGATCAAAGCAGCCATGATTTCCACACAGTAAAGGACGAGATGCGCCCTTTGTCCAGAATAGATTTTTGGCATGAGGCAGACCTCTTTTCCCGCAATAAAACTGATCGTCTCTTATACCCAGCATTCAGTTCCTCGACCATTCAAGCTTTGTCACTTTAATCGATGGATTGAGAGCTTCCCCAAGAGAAATATTTTCGGCCTGCTTTCTATTGCTTGTATTTTTCTCAGTGCTCTTTTTACATGTGCTTACCAGATCACTTCAGCAGCCTCATTACTGTGGTGAAGTTGAGCACATTGATCTCTGAGGAGAATACTGACAGCCTGCTTTATTGCCATATTCCGGCTCCCTGATTCCAGGCCTTCCAACCAGTTTATTCTGATGTCTTAATTCTGATGAGAGTCATAATATCAAATGCTACAGACAGGTTTATCTGTTTTCGATTCTGTATGAATCCTTACCAGTTTCCATGGTAATATGAGGCTTGGCTTCATCCTCGATTAAAAATAATTGGAATCCCAAGCATCTCAAAATCTGTATCATTGCAAAATACATATATACACAGTACCAGTCAAAATTTTGGACACACTTTGCTAATGTCACAGCGCTCTGTTTTTAGAGAAATTTAAATGGCTTAGCTTCTCTATATAATCTCAAAAGGCATCTGGTAAGAGGTAAACAGTCAGAAGTTAAAAAGAATAATTTACATTATGACTTTCAAATCACACCAGCCAGTATTTTATTCACAATAGAACAGAGATAACATAGTAAATGTTGAAACTGAGAAATTTTACAATTTTATCCAAAAATGAGCTCATTTCAAATTTGATGGCTGCTACAGGTCTCAAAAAAGTTGGGACAGTGGCCTGTTTACCATGGTGTAGCATCCCCTCTTCTTTTCAACACAGAGTGGAGGCGTCTGGGCATTGAGGAGATAAGTTTCTTGAGTTTAACCATTGGAATTTGATCCCACTCTTGTTTAATACAGGCTTCCAGCTGCTAGAGAGTTTTGGGTCTCCTTTGACAGGCTTTTTGTTTAATTATGTGCCAAATATTCTCAATCGGTGAAAGATCAGGACTGCAGACAGGCCAGTTCAGCACACGGACTCTTCTACTACGAAGCCATTCTGTTGTAATAGCTGCAGTGTGTGGTTTTGCATTGTCCTGCTGAAATACATAAGGCCTTCCCTGGAATAGATGTCGTCTGGAGGGGAGCATTTGTTGCTCTAAAACCTTTATATACGTTTCAGCATTCATGGTGCTTTTTAAAATGTGCAAGTGTCCCACACCATATGCACTCATGCATCCCCATACCATCAGAGATGCTGGCTTTTGAACTGAACGCTGATAACAGGAGGGGTGGTCTTTCTCCTCTTTAGCCCGGAGGACACAACGCCCATGATTTCCAAGAAGAATGTCAAATTTGGACTCGTCTGACCACAGGACACTTTGCCATTTTGCTACAGTCCACTTTTAAATGAGCCTTGGCCCACAGAACACAGCGGCACTTCTCGAACATGCTCAGCAATGGCTTCCTTTTTGCATGATAGAGTTTTAGGTGGCATCTGTGGATGGCACGGCAGACTGTGTTTAAAGACAGTGGTTTCTTGAGGTATTCCTGGGCCCACTTAGTAATGTCAATGACAGAATCATGCCGGTGAGTGATGCAGTGGCGTCTGAGGGCCTGAAGATCACGGGCATCCAGTGAAGGCCTTCCGCCTTGTCCCTTACGCACAGAGATTTCTCCAGTTTCTCTGAATCTTTTGATGATGTTATACACTGTCGATGATGAGACCTTCAAAGCCTTTGCAATTTGACGTTGAGGAACATTGTTTTAAAAGTATTCCACAATTTTTTTTTACGCAAGCCTTCACAGGATGGAGAGCCTCTGGCCATCTTTACTTCTGAGAGACTCAGCCTCTCTAAGACATCCCTTTTATAGCCAATCATGTTACACACCTGATGCCCGTTAACTTAATTACTTGCAGTGGCGGCTCTAGAACCGGGAATGGGGGGGGTGCAGACATGTCCCTTTATGGCAATTAGTCCTGGCTAGTTCTCAATCATTTTCCTTTACTGACGCGTTTTCCATTTATCGTAATTGGCAGCTGAAGACACGGTTTCTCTCCATATGCGATGGAACAGCGATGAAATCATGGGCTAAATTCAGTACAGTGGCGGAACCAGAACTGAGAATTGTGACAAAACATCCGTTTAAAACAGTTATTAGTCCTGACATGTTCTCAGTCATTTTCATGATCAACAAAAGGTTCACTCCGAGAGCACTCCAAACTTAACAGGTGCTGCTTGTTCTCCCCAATTACGTAAGAAGACAATCATTCATCTGGACGCGTATTTGCTGTATTTAAATCAACGTTATTCAAATTTGCATACCTATCGACTCTCACGCAAATAGCTTGAGCAGCACGCTGCCTATTTAACTGCCGTTTTTTTTTTTTTTTTTTTTAATCAACCCACGCAATACCAAGAGTGAAAGGCGATATTTCATTGGAACGCGGACCTAATCAATCAACGCGAAGCACTGGCCTATTAATAAGTAAATTATTTTTCTGTACTTAATTTCGCCCATGATTTCATCGCTGTTCGATCGCACATGCTGAGAAACCGTGTCTTCAGCTGCCAATTACGATAAATGGAAAACGCGTCAGTAAAGGAAAATGATTGAGAACTAGCCAGGACTAATTGTCATAAAGGGACGTGTCTGCGCCCCCCAATTTCCCGGTTCTAGAACCGCCACTGGTTACTAGCTAAAAGTTCTTTCGGCTGATTCTCTTATATATTAAATGCTTTTTTCAGCCTGTTTTTTGCCTGTTTTTGAGACCTGTTGCAGCCAGAAAATTTGAAATAAGCTAATTTTGTGGATAAAAATGTGAAATGTCTCAGTTTCAACATTGTAAATGTTGTCTATGTTCTATTGTGAATAACATATTGGCTCATGTGATCTGCAAGTCATTGCATTTAGATTTTATCCACAATTTACACTTCGTCCCAACTATTTCGGAATTGGGGTTGTGTATATATATAAATATATTAGCGGCAGCTCGTGAACTGGCAACTGGGGAGGCTCAAAACAATCCCTTAAAATTAATGATCGGTCACGAACTCTCAACATTATCAGGGATGGCCAGTTTTCATTTATAATGCATACCAATACGACTCCGGACTTCTCGCACTTTTCTTTACTCAGCGGTTGGAAGCAATGCATGTGTTTTGCGATCGTTTACATGAAATTTGATCATTTGAAACGTCGTTATGCAATTACATTGCCTCCAACCCCTCCACATACAAGGACTCCAGTTCCGTGCGAGAATCTCTTACATACGCGTTGATTGAATAATTGCTGACTACAGCGGAGGAACGTAAATATGCCACTTAAATTCACACCGAATGCGTGATATATATATATATATATATATATATATATATATATATATATATATATATATATGTATGTATATATATACACATATATACATGTATATGTATATATACACATATATATATATATATATATATATATATACACACTATTATTGAAGACACCAACAGCAGTGGGACTGAAGAGGATATTATCCTACTGCTTCACTAACATTTTTATCGCAATTATGGTGAATGTCTTGCCTTTATGTAATATTATTTTTTGAAACTGTGCTCACTTCTGTAATGTGTGAATAACACTCGACTCGTATGGGACAGTACCTCAATAATGTCTATTTTTTCTTTATTTCAGAAGTAGGAATGACATTTCCTGTCCAGGTTTGATGAGCTCAACAAAGGAAACCAAACATCCAACAACCACAAGAGAAAAGTTCACGACTGTTTAAATTAACTCATCTGGGTGTAAAACCTACAGACTAGTGGCTGCGGTGTCTGACTGGGACTCAAAGGGTTGGTGGTTGAAGCCCATGTGTACTTGCAGCTGTTGTCCCTTAAGCAGGACCCTTAACCCTGTTTAGCTACCGGGGACATGGGGCCTTTTAAAGCTCAATGGACTGCAAGATTCATTATATAAAAAGCACCGGCTGAATGTCTGTAATGGACATTTGATTCCATCATTTACCCTTAGAAGAGTAGTTTTTGAGAGTATGGCCGTGTTTGAAACCGTGCTCTACGGTCTACATACACTATTCTCACTACACACTACTCACTACGAATGAACTCTTACTGTTGCTTCTTCTTCTTATTATTCGTTAGCGAGTTTTTCTGGCAGTTTACATCGCGTTGCATTTTGGGCAATTTTTGTATGAATAGTGAGCTTACGATGCACCCATGAAATATCTGCCTGATCTAGTATACATCTGGGAACTTCTCGGTGACGCAAACTCACTCCCCATGCATAAATGACACCCTACCCCCCTAACTCTGACGTCATCGGTAGTGCGAGTAGTATGTTAGAGAGCGGTTTTGAACACGGCCAGTGTTTTATGAGTTTGGGATCTGGAACTCCTTTGCATTCAGTGAAAAGATTTTACATCATCAGCACCAGACTGTTCAGTTAAGCACATCAGACGCAAATTTTTGTGATTTTAAGTTGGCTCACTGAGTTTTTGAGGATGGTAACATTGTGATCTATGGCTGGAGGTTGGTCTGGTCACAACCGTTGGCACCAGCAGCACATGCAGTGTTCACTGCCTCTGCATGCAAGTTGACTGTACCTTTGCTATGTACAAGAGGAATGGCAAGATGGCACAAAAAAACCAAGACCCAGGTGCCCAGTGGCTTTATAAAATGTCGCCTCTGGCTGTGAAACAAGTGGGATGGAGTGGAGATGTGGTCCCTTGCCACCTCCACGAGCAGAAGTGAGGAGCATCCACGCTGCGGACGACTCCAGACGGGTGTCTACACCGGGATGTGTGCGTGGAGTCCCTTTTCTTGTCACCCACACCTGTGTTCATGATATCAGAAGGTTTATGAGGTCGCTGCCTGCATTTGTACAAGTGAAAACTCGAGTCTTCGTTGGTATGTTGACTGTCATGTTTCGCTGTCTGTCTGTCTGTCCCTCCATGACCAGTCTGGTCTCCACAGTTCATAAGATATCGACTTAAAATTTGTACCATGAAAAGCCATACATCCAAGGGCAAAGGGGTTTAATTCTGGATGGTCAAGGTGGAAGTTCAAGGTCAAGGTCGCGGAAAAGATAAAAAAAACTAATTTTGCCCAATTGCTTGTGTTAGAAAAATGATAAGAGCATAAGGCCATTACCAGATTATTCTATCTTGTGTCATTTTTTTCTCAAGTGTCACTCGACGAGCATTTTCATTATTTATTTTACTCTGTAGGTAGTGTGCCATTTGCTTTCAGCCTTTGAAGAATAGTTTTTTTAAAAATAATAATTATTCGCGTAAATTTCAATTGCCTTTGATTATCAGTAGTGATTGTTCAGGCAAGAACATACTCATTTTGAAGTGTGATCATTCAAATTATTATTGCTACAAGGGCCATCTCACTATTTAGGCAGTCTATTTTAACAATTAGCCGTTTTTGTTTCTCGCTGTGTTCGAACTCAATGCTGAATAATTTCCAAAAGTATTTTAAGAAATGTTATACCGATGCCCTGCATTAACGTGTTTGCGGCCAGTATCAGTGGGCCCCTTGCTTTTGCTTCCGTCATTATTTCTCCTTATTTTCACTGGAAAAAAACTGTTTATCAGATGTCATAATCTGCGCAGTTTATTTGGGAGAAAGCAAACAAACGCGCATGTGGTCGTCTCTGAATCATGTGGTGTCAGCTGTGGCCTAATCACATGCTTCCTTCCGTGACTCGTTAAGATTTACAAAAATAATGCGCATGAATGGATGTGCTCATCCAAACTGAAAATTAGAAAATCTGTGCAAAATGGGATGATCTATGACGCGTGCAGACGGCGCAACATTTTCCGCAAAATAAATTCATGCAAATAATCTATAAAACATTTCCAAAAGTGCATTCTTTTATTAATTGTAGAAAAATCAATAATGAGAGTAAATATTAAATATTAATTTACAATTAAAGGTAAATATTAAATATACATGTATAATTTACTGAAATATGTAGATTTAAATAATTAAGAATATTTTGCAAAAATGATTTCTATATTTAAGATTAACTTTTAACATTTTCATTAAGCAAAGACCGGAATCATGTCTTCTATGGGATGCAGACCTGTATTCCTGGGCCAATGCATTCTTCAGTCGAAATATATCTTTTGGACAATGCAAAGACCTGCTTTTTAAGCCAGACCACAAACTGCTGATGCCAAGTGGCCGTTTTAGGTCAAATATGTCCATAAAACATGGAGGGCTCAGCGAAATATCAATCAGACAATCAAAACGGCCACACTCCACGAGGCAGGCAGAGAACTTTGTCCTTCAAAATCATTGGCAGAATCTTTGCCAGCAACAGCAGAAAGTGAGTAAGAAGCTTCCACTAGGTGGCAGCAGTGGGTAATTGATGCTTCTATCAGGCCGCAGTAAATCATTTCACAATGATAACCAGAGGCCTGGTTAACAAATGACCTTCAGCATGAACAAAGCTCTTTGCCCTATGCAAAATTAATAGCAAATCTAATTAATGGTGCAAAGGAAATGCCTTGAACAATACCTGGTCGTGTTTTTGGTCATTCCTGGGCTAAATAGTTTTGAGCATGATTGAAGGCCCAAAAGTAAATCATAAGTAGCGCCAACACAAATAGCACTCCTTCATATATTCAAATAATTGGGGCTTTGAAATTACACTTGTTAATGGAAGTCAGTAGAGTCTGTGCGAACTAAAGCAAATTTTAAGTTGCAGTATGTAGCTTTTGGACAAATACTGTGAAACACAGTAAAGGTACTGTTGGTTGCCATTGTTGGGTGTTTTTTTTTCTCGTGAAGTAAAACTCGTAGTTCCAAAGTTTAGGTCAATATAATTTAAAACAAAACAAAACAAAAATTATTATTCGACCGCAGTATGAAACATATCGGCTAATATCAAGGCAGTGTCACGTCCTGAGACTTTTCTTAATGATTTTTCTCTGCAATCCAGCTGTCTTTGTCAATTTCTCTTTTGTTTTCCCTGATCAGTTCTCATTACTTAATTATTGTCTCATGCTTTGCCCCTCTTTATCCGCTCCCAGTTTCACCAGCTTCCCATTTGTTAATTGTGTATTTTAGTCCCTGGACTTCATCTCCCCTTTGTTCGATTGTTCTCTTCCCCCTTAAAGTTAAAAAAGCAAGTTACTATTTGAGAAGAGTTTGAAGAACCTAATGCTGGAAGATCTTCATTCACATTTTCCCACACCATGAGGTAAGCATGGGAAAATGTCTTTGATAGGTACTAATGCTCTCAATTTTCTCAAAATGGACATTTTGTGGCTGAAGTCCTTCTAGCACTGGGGTCTTCAATTAAAAGATTTTATAGATCTACTGTATTATATATTCAGACCCTTTTTCCCCATAAGTAGCCCATTTAGCCTCAGGGTCTTAAATTTCTTCCCACTGTTTACAGCCCTGGTGAGTGGATTCCTCCAGCCTCTCCTTCACCCCAGGTCAGAAGTGTGCACCAATCCAGAATGCCCTGTTCATTCAGCTTACCACTGATCTCAGACCAGTCCCTTCAACCACATCCTGCCTGACCCTCATTTATCCTGGTCACTCCCGCCTGATTTCAGAGCATCTTCTGATTTTCCTGTTCAAAAGTGCCTCTGAGTTACTTTATTTCTGTTACTAAATTGGTTTTATCTGCCATCTGTATTTGGTTCTTGTTCTGAAATTTGTGACAGGCAGATCGATTACAGAAAGATGTTGTATGGGTGCATGCTTTTACACACAAAGCCTGAAATAAAATACAAGTTGCTGTCAATAAATGGATGCCGAAGAAACAAATAGACATTTACAGTACATATACTGTATTTGGTTTCAGAGGCTCCACAGAGCAGGGGTATTGCATCTCATGCATAAATAAAGGGTGTGGTGTGGGAGGCAACCAAATGGCCATCGCCAACAACAAATGCATGCCAATCTACTCCCTTTGTCTTCAAATCGCTTTAATAACTGAGTTAGTTTTGATTTTATTAGATCCCTTTGTCGCTAATCCCCCTTGATTATTGAGTTAGTTTTGTTATTATTAGGTGACCATCCAAGATCACTGAAGCAAGTTGTGCATTGTCTTTACATCATAATAACAGGGACACTTGCAAAATTATGTTCCTCCAGTATGTACCTGTGGTCGTGACATAGCTGGCTAACTTTTAGTCACTCAACCGTTTGACTGTGATGATTACGAGGTGAGCATTCAGTCTATTGCAACTGTACACAGACATTTGTCTTCTTTGTTTTATCTATGTCTTCCATTTTCAGAATTAATTGCCTCCCATTGGCAGTATTGTTCATCAAGAGACTGATACAAATGACACTCCATACCTAAAATTCAGGGATGCGCTAAAGAATGCTCCTACTTGAGTAATGTAGAGGAACAGAGGATCTCAATATGGAGGGCACATTGAACTGAATGTCTTGGCGCAGAGGTTTGTCTTGGTTATTGCAATTTTGCTAATCTCCATCTAACGACAGGTTTATGCTGAGTTGATGACTGGCATAGTTTGTCCTACAACTCCAGTGACAGGCTATGAACGATAGGAACATCAGGTCTGTCCACAACTCCCCATGGTCCTATGACATGTGATACAGTTCAGAGAGTAACAGTCCTTCACACTATTTTCTCATCCAAGTGAATATATTTGCTGTTTGGCACATTTTTTTTCATCCAGGCACTGGTACAAATCAGAGCTTGAAATCAGGGATAGAGGAAACACAGAGCAGGGCTTTACATTCTGACCCCTGGCAGCGTACTTCAAAAGACGCAAGACAAAACCATGTGGAACACCCTGGTGAACGCAACCTGGAAGATCGCGACCAGTATACTCCGCAAGAATTTTTTTTTTCCCAAGCTTTGCCCTCTAGCCTCAGCGGTGAAACAACCAGTCATGTGATGTCAGAACCAATCGCAGACTGGGGGAGGTTTCAGAATTAGAAAGAACACAAGACCAAGTTCGGCTGTGGAGTGGTGCGCGTAGAACTCTGAAAGAATGGGAACCGCATCGTCTTGCGTCTTGTGGGACATTTTACTCATGAAGTTTACTGCCCGCTTATGACAAGGGGTGAGGTTTCCAAAGAACGTTCCTGAATATCCAACGGGCTGTAGGTTTTTACTCCACCCCAGACAAAACACTCAAAATTCAACAACTGCAACTCCTGGAGTAGCTGAGTTGTACAAAACCCAAAACCAGTGAAGTTGGCACGTTATGTAAATCGTAGATAAAAACAGAATACAATGATTTGCAAATCCTTTTCAACTTATATTCAATTGAATACACTGCAAAGACAAGATGTTTAATGTTCAAACTGAGAAACTTTTTTTTTTTTTGCAAATAATCATTAACTTAGAATTTAAAGGCAGCAACACATTGCAAAAAAAGTTGGCACAGGGGCTTTTTTACCACTGTGTTACATCACCTTTCCTTTTAATCGACACTCAGTAAACGTTTGGGAACTGAGGAGACCAATTTTGAAGCTTTTCAGGTGGAACTCTTTCGCATTCTTGCTTGATGTACAGCTTAAGTTGTTCAACAGTCCGGGGTCTCCGTTGTCGTATTTTACTCTTCATAATGTGCCACACATTTTCAATGGGAGACAGGTCTGGACTTCAGGCAGGCCAGTCTAGTACCCGCACTCTTTTACTACGGAGCCATGCTGTTGTAACACGTGCAGAATGTGGCTTGGCATTGTCTTGCTGAAATAAGCAGGGCGTCCATGAAAAAGACGTTGCTTGGATGGCAACATATGTTGCTCCAAAACCTGTATGTACCTTTCAGCATTAATGGTGCCTTCACATATGTGTAAGTTGCCCATGCCTTGGGCACTAATACACCCCCATACCATCACAGATGCTGGCTTTTGAACTTTGCGCCTATAACAGTCCGGATGGTTCTTTTCCTCTTTGGTCCGGAGGACACAGCGTCCACAGTTTCCAAAAACAATTTGAAATGTGGACTCGTCAGACCACAGAACACTTTTCCACTTTGCATCAGTCCATCTTAGATGAGCTTGGGCCCAGCAAAAGTAAGCTGAAAAAGAAGCCGGGCGGCTTTTCTGGGTGCTGTTGATAAATGGCTTTCACTTTGCATTGTAGAGTTTTAACTTGCACTTGCAGATGTAGCGACGAACTGTAGTTACTGACAGTGGTTTTCTGAAGTGTTCCTGAGCCCATGTGGTGATGTCCTTTACACACTGATGTCGGTTTTAATGCAGTACCGCCTGAGGGATCGAAGGTCACGGGCATTCAATGTTGGTTTTTCGCCTTGTCATCTTTTACGTGCAGTGATTTCTCCAGATTCTCTGAACCTTTTGACGATATTACGGACCGTAGATGATGAAATCCCTAAATTTCTTGCAATAGCTCGTTGAGGAATGTTGTTTTTAAACTGTTCGACAATCAGCTCACGTCATTTGTTCACTAAGTGGTGACCCTCGCCCCATCCTTGTTTGTGAATGACTGAGCATTTCAGGAAGCTGCTTTTATACCCAATCATGGCACCCACCTGTTCCCAATTAGCCCGTTCACCTGTGGGATGTTCCAAATAAGTGTTTGATGAGCATTCCTCAACTCTCTCAGTCTTTTTTGCCACTTGTGCCAGCGGTATTTTTTTGAAACATGTTGCAGGCATCAAATTCCAAATGAGCTAATATTTGCAAAAATTACAAAGTTTACCTGTTCGAACATTAAGTAACTTGTCTTTGCAGTGTATTCAATTGAATATAGGTTGAAAAGGATTTGCAAATCATTGTATTCTGTTTTTATTTATGATTTACACAACGTGCCAACTTCACTGGTTTTTGTAGAATCAGGGCCGCAAAATTGGGGTTGAAGTAAAAACGATGATTAAGTTCCACAAATGAATGAACATTGCATGTATGCAGTGCTTTTCTTGCTGGGATTCAAAGCACTTTACTCTGATGAGGTAGAATCTCTCACCACCATAAATGTGCAGCACCCATCTATGTGTTGCACAGCAGCCACTTTGTGCCAGAAAACTCACCACACATCAGCTGAGTTGGAGAGGAAGAGGATCATTTCAAGAGATGATTCAGCAGCAGATTGAAAGAGCCAGATAGGGAATTTCGCCTGGATTCTAGGTAACCCCCCACCCCAGGATCAGCGTTAGGTGTAATAGTATGATGTAATGGTAATCATGGTATCAGAGCTTTTCTCCAATCTGGGTATTTTTACTTCATTTGGTATTTTGGGGATTTTTAAAACTTTAAAGTTCGACTCTTCCCTTCTGCTACACTTGAAGTACCTTTGTGACAGTCTCGTGAAAAGCACTATACAAACTAGACGATCCGGTCGCCCGCCACTGCATGGGTATAGCCACCAAGTGCTCGCTTCTTCCCTGAGCATTCAGAAACCATGCACTGAAATCAGCACATTTTCAGCATGAAATTGTGCTTTATTCGGCTAAATCTGTTTTCATGGCAACCAAAATCGATAGGTGCCGTATCCTAACCATAACCTATGCCCACATCAAATATCAAAGGAATTGGGTGAGATTTGTAGCCTGTAGAGCTTTCACAGGAAAATCTCTATGGAAGTGAGGTCGGCAGAGATGACAGCCATGAATCCAAAATAGGTGCCTGACTTCGTTTGGGGGCTTCAATAAACTTGAATTGAACTGGACTGAGCAGGAGTCACCAGAGAGGGGGCTGGTGCACTGTGGAGAGCAGAATCTGGTGAAGAAATATTGATAAGCTACAGCAGGGTCTGAACGCGGTTCTTGAAGGCCCAGCCCATGGCAGCAGTCCAGCATACTGTTCAGAAAGCACTGAGGAAATGATTACAGTGTTGAGCCTTTCAAAATCCATTCTGCACCCTTTCTCCTCCATTCTGGCTCAAAACACAGTGCTGAGTCCTCAGTGTCTTCATCACTTCTTTCCATTTTTGAGGTGGAAAAGTCCAGGTGTCAAAATCCTTCTGTATTTTTATTCCACTTATAGACCTGCCAGGTGACTTTACAAGTACAATTGCTGGCCAAATTACTGTACTGAATATTAAATCCAGGTATTTAGAACAGCACTAGAACAATACTGTGCCCATAGGACACGCATGCCACTGCTACTGTTTGGAAAAATTCTTACTGTAGTTCTGCTAGGTTGAATAAAAATGGACAAAATTTAGAAACATTCAAAAACACAGCATGAGGTGCACACCTACTGGGACTCTATAAGACATGTCCATCCATTCTCTATACCACTTCTCCCTCACTAGAGTTGCGGGGGAAGCTGGAGTCTATCCCAGTTGGCTATGGGCGAAGGGCAATGACCCACCCTAGACGGCTTGCCAATCTATCACAGGGTGCACACGCCATTCACTCTCACACCTATGGGCAATTAAGTGCCTCCAGTTGTCCTGATATGCATGTCTTTGGACTGTGGAAGTAAACCCATGCAAACATGGGGAGAAGATGCAAACTCCAGACAGAAAGGCCCTAGGCTGGATTTGAACCCATGACCCTCTTGCCCCTCTCCCCCTGCTGTCCCCCTGTGGGACATATGAGCACACAAAATGTTCATTGGTTCTAGAAGAAAAGACAGACGGACATGGAGAGTGACCCTATTTGTCCCCAGCTATAATATGGCGGTGGCATTATAAAAATGGAGAGGATATTTATTTTTTGGGCAAAAATTTAAATGACACCTTTTGATACATTGCATCCAGAAAAACTTTTGAAAATATCTGTTGTGCCAAGCAAAAAACAAGTTAAACACTACCAGACACACCACAACAACTGGGTGAGTGGTGCGATTTCTCTGCCGAGTAGATTTTTATGGAACAGATTATCAAGATTTGCAGCAAATCACACAGGATTTTTAAAAATCTGTGGTTGTGACTATGACGTGGAGTTCCAGCTGTTTGAGATTTCCATTTCACATCTCTGCGAAAGACAACCCAGATGACAATCTGAGATTGTGTGGTAAGGCTGGCCAAAGAGGATGTTACACTGGCCAAAGCTGGTTAAGATGATCGCCAAAGAAAAGTCATAGTAAATTTATGATACTATGACTTGGAAAATTGAAAAGGTGCAACACCAACTGAAACATGAATACCCCTTCAGCATTATTTTAAAATATAAAGGTGGCCTATTGCAGCATTAAATGGACTGCAAAGACTGGCACAATGACTTTCAGGAAATGTTGACTACCAGTTGAAGCGGTCACTTCGGAAATGAAATAAAAAGTCCGAATGATACCCAGATTATTACACAAAATTATTACACTAATGATTACACTGGATATTCAGCTTTCGTTGAGAAGCCACTGATTCGTTCGTTATGCGTGTGGTGGAGATGAAAATGGACAAACGATCGCACTAAGAAATGGACAGAATTCCATCGTTATTTTGCCTGCAAATTATTAATAACAATTTTATGACACAGGCTACTTGAGCCGAGCGGTTGCGTAAATATTCTCCAGATTCAAAAATTTCAAATAACCGTCGATATATGCTGGGCGTGGATCTCACATACTCTCTTTTCTTTTTCTATTTGAGAGAGAGAGAGAGAGAGAGAGAGAGAGTTCTGGGGGCGTGTCTAATGAAACAGATGACAGATGTGCAACCGGAATTAAGCTATTCAAGCGCAAAAATATTCCGGTAATGTTCCGGCCTGTGCCATATTTTAAGCACAGAGAACAGTCGCAGCAGTCACGTGATATTGTAAAACTTTGGAAAAATGTTGACGAAAATATAAAGACACGTTACTCAACTGGCGTCAGTAATATCGCTTTGCACTTGGAGCCTTTAAAAAACTTGCTGGGCCGTATGCGCTTGTTTTATTGTACTTACGGTAGCCTGAAAACTGAGGGAAATTCTGAGACGAGCTGAGGACGCCTGCGTGCGTGCGAGTCGTGCTGGGGGGCTGAAAAAGTAAACACCGCGTTAACAGAGGGAAGCAGATCATCCGGTGTGCACCAGGCGTATTTCTATGAGGTGTTCATCGTTTATCTACGCCTTGGGGGGCCCAACATCGGGAAAGAAGCCTTAGCTGACGTCTTATAAGTATGCTTTATACTGAAAATACGCGGCTTTTCTGCGGATGATTTCTCACCGCCATCGCATTTCGGATTGTTCATTAATTCAGTCTGGCTGCATTTTCAGACACATCTGCTGTCTTTGTCGGGCGTTCTCGAATAGCTACTCCTTCCTTTCAATATTCAGTATTACTCAGGTTGAAGAATGATTAGACGTATTGTGTAAATTGCGAAATATTCTTCTCACTTGTATGTGCACGCTGGGCAAGACTGGTTGCTATTAGCCAGTGCTTGTGCTCTGTTGTTGTCGCGAAAAAATACCGGCATTACGTTTGCGAGCTTGGTGCGGACAATCTGCCGGGTGAGAGAAGCCGGCTTCTAGCGGGTAAAATGACTATGTCTGTCCCGGAGAGGAACTCGGGGTCTGGGGGAAAGGAAGAGGAGAGCGAGGATGAAAGCGAGATCCTGGAGGAGAGCCCGTGCGGACGCTGGCAGAAGCGGAAGGAGCAGGTAGGTTCATCGCCCAGAATTCAATTTTGGTCTTCCGACATGCGGCATCTCAGAAATCACGCATGCTACAGAAAAACACTCAAGCCGCTTTCACAACGGACGCGACACGAATTTTTCGCACGACAGATTACATTCAAAGTCAATGCAGAGACGCGCGCGTCTTTGCGTTGACTTTGAATGTAATCTATCGTGCGAAGAATTCGTTTCGCGTCCGGTGTGAAAGCAGCTCAAGCCGGGCTATAGCCTGTTTTAGGCCAAATGAGATGACGTTTAACGAAGAATGTCAGGAATCGGTCGTAAGATCGGTTTCCTTTAGAGAAATATCAATTAATAGCGAGGGGGCGGGGAATTCTTTCAATGTCGGGCTACATTTAATAAGGAAGCATTTCCCAGATTAAAATGCCAGTGTTTGCGAAATTGTAACGATCGCTACTTTTACCAGAGCGTAAGTGCAGACTTAAGTGGCGTCACCTCTTTATCGAGGCGATGCGCATTGCATATAAGCAATGTGCTGACCTGTTTTAGATTAAACAGCCCACTGAGTTTAGCATATCATTAAGTCCGTCGGGTGGCCAACCCACCACGATGGATTGGCGTGTTTTTTTTTTTTTTTTTTTCTCGGAAAACCATAGTCCTACCTGACATTCTCGAAATGGAAGTGTGTTCATATTGTCGCGGAGCCAGTAAATGCCTCCGTCTGTGGAGCTGTATAATTAATTCCATTGTGATAATGGTAATGACTGATGCAAATACTGTTATTCTTCTGTATCTAAGTGCGGACGGCAAACTAGGACCGATTTGGTTGCTTCACGGCATCAATGCGCTCTGCATGTGGGCATTTTTTTCCCTTTCCGGGTGGTTTTCTTACTGCTTTTATTTTTCACGCTGTCTTGGCACTAGGAGAATATCTGCAGCCCATCAGTGATCATTATCATAAAAAGTAAATTACTCCAAAGACAAATCATACTCCATGGAGAGTTTTCACCTGGCAAATGTCCACCCGTTTGCTTGCATCTGAGAAATGTAGCCTGGAGACTAATTCAGGCTCCTGTGTTTTGTTTTGAACAATGCGGGGGGCACAGGCACAAACTGGTGCCCAGAGACGGTCGTCTGTGTTACCCAAGGTGTGTCTCAATTTCAGAAAGGGCGGCGCACTTTATCTGGAGATCATTTTTCCCGGCACACGTTCTTTGTAGCCAGTGAACTGGGGATTTACAGTACTGTTCTCAATGCTCAGGGCCTTTTTTTTCTGTTGGGTTAGGATTGGGCTACGGTCTGACTCATTTTTTTTTTTTAATCATCTCATGCCAGTGTGTGGTTGTGAGACGGGATGAATTTAACCTCTGCTCTGCGACCATGATGGTTATCAGATGTCTCGAAAACTGGCGGCGTGCATAAGGGTATGCGATTGGAGAAAGAGCTGTTTGTTGGGCCTGAAACGAGAGTGCATACATGACTGTGTTTTGTGAACACTTTTTTGCAAAGCATGCATGTCGCAATTGGCCCTTGGGGTTATTGGTGAAAGCTGTGCTAGTGGCAACTTTTCAGTCCTTGGACATGATAACAAAGATCCTATTGTGTTAAAAAAAAAACACACACACACACACACACACACAAAACAGTTAGAGATTTATAAAATGAAAACTGGTCACATAGTTTGGCCAACTCCCTTTTTCTGCCCTATGTCTTATAACGTCTTGATTTGGGCCTAAGCATTTGAAGAGACAGCTTTCTGGAATGTTTTTCTGGAGTTCTTTTTGAAATTCAATGTTCTTGGTGCCTCAGTGCTTTCAAGCGCATTTTTTTCATGAAAACCTTTTTATAAGAATGTGGAGGCTGAAAAATGCCAAAAAAAGAAGAGCGTGTTCAGAACATCCTGAAGCTTAGAACGATCGTAGAAGTGAGGAACTGGTGTTGTGATTATAGAATGGAAAGATTCGTCACAAAACTGAAATGCCCTTGGGAGTGCTTTATCAGTCGCTTAAAATTAATTAAGGGGAAAAAAAAAACAAAACCTTGAGCCATTATTTTTAAAAAATTGTATTCTTAAACGTATTTCTAAACCAAAAAATAAGACCATTTTAAGAACATGTAAGGCAGAAATCCTCAAAAAATGTAAGAACATTAAGAGTGAGCTGCCAATATAGACATCCTTTTATAAAAAAACAAAAAGAGTGTAGCGTGTACACACAGTGATTGTCATATCAGCAGGGAACTATTTCCTGCCGAGTAGCGAACACTAAAGCTGCAAACTTGGCGATGAGGCTCAGAAATCTCCTGCTGACCTAATTTCAGGTCAGATGCAGGAGCCCCTGTCTGGTTACAGTTGTGGCTCTGAACAGAAGTCATTATTTCCTCTGCAGGACATTGAAGGCATTAAATTACTGTTATTCAGCCAACGTTTATCTCTCATTGATTGGACTGAGCTGGGACCAATCCGCTTGGAGCACTATGGGGTTAAAGGTCATGGTCAAGGGCCTTGTTCTTTTTCCAGCGTCAACACTGATCTTATTTTGGGTACTCCGGGTCTTCAACCGGCAGCCGTCTAAATCCCGGTGAAATTGGTGGTCCCAACTTAACACAGGTTCTTTCTGATTGTTGTTCCTTTACGTGTGGGGAATCAGGACTGGAAGGTACTGTACTTTCTGAAGGGCTCATTTCGCAGTGCTCATGAGAGCTTGCAGTTTTCATCGCACTGCTTATCATAGACCATGTGCATGTCGTGTTTGTCCACCCATAAGATTCTCTTTCCCTCATTCCCACAGCAGTCACTGCATTATAGTCCATGACAATGGATTCAAGTGACCATTCCCATTGATATATTGAACAAGATGGACTTCATTACCCAAGTATCGCCTGCTTTGTTGCTTTCTGACTTCCTGTCTACAATGGACCCATCCAATGGAACATTGCATATTGCTGAGTGGACATTTGTGTTTTGCTTGTATTAACACCTGTTCTTATTTATCTTCTAAATCGAGCAACTGTCTATGAAGACACCTCATTCTGAGATGTTATTATTCGGTTGAATGTGGCATATTTCTCTAATACTGATTGGTTTACTTTTTTGTGCCTGCGTGTACAGTGAGGTCCCCAAGTGTTTGGATGGACGGTAACGTAATTTTGAACGGCTGTACAATGACTGTCTGCACTTTAAATTGAGGAATTATGCATCCAAATGGCAGAGGAATTACTTCCCTGTGTCTTGGCGTCTCTCTCTAAATGCTTCTGGTCCTGTATGTGCATATAATTCTCTCTGCGGAGTAAAGGTATAATGAGTCATGCAGCTTTAATCTGTGAAAATAATGCTGTTTCATATATAGTAGGTAAAATACGAGCAACAGGAAGACTCTTAACTGAAAATACCATGTAAATATGCGCAGAATGTTAATGTCTAAATTTAGTGAAGGGGAAACATCTCTGAAGAAATCTTTGGCCTCTATTTCGGGAATCAGTCTCACCCCGTTTTTGAGTCCTGGCCTGTTTCCAAAAGGAGTAGCAAGTGCTGTTTGGAGGCGTAGTTCCCAACTGTGTTTTTTCGGAGGTTTTCCGCTCTGTGACTTTTTATATCTGTCCTATTTTGATACTCTCGATTCCTCCTATCAAAGGCTCAGTGGGATGTCCAGCTGTTGGATGAAGTGTTCCTTTGTTTGGACTGTGAAAACTGACTGGGAGTTAGATGTGAAGGTACAGGGTTCGGAGCTGCTAGTCTACAGCTTTGGTTCTGTATCTTGGGCCTTAACTGGAGTGCAGGAGAGTGTGGTGTAGTGTAGAATGTTGAGTGTAGAGTGTGGTGTAGTGCAGAATGTGTGGTGTAGTGTAGAATGTGCAGTGTAGAGTGCGTTGTAGTGGAGAATGTGTAGTGTAGAGCGTGGCAATTAAATGGGAAAGAAAGAATGAGAGATGAAGTTTCTGGGTCTCTGTTGGTTCCTGTGTGTAAACTGGTGGCTTCATTCACACACACACACACACACACACACACACACACACACATGACTTAACACACATTTAAGTGTACACAAATAGACACACTCACAAATGTACGCAAATACACACCCACACAAATGTACCCAAATGCACAAACACAAATAAACACGCACACATGTACACAAATACAAACACACATGTAAACATAAACACACTCACGCAGATTAACACACACCCAAATGCACACAAACGCACACAAGCACACATGCTCATAACACAAATTGACACACAGTCTCGCAAACGTGCTTAAGCACACACATTAACAAACACTCGCACACACAGTTTTAACACAAACACGCACAGATCCACTCAAATACACACACCCGCGCACGAGTGAACTCATGCGCACTAACGCGCGTGTGCTCCCACAGCACCACATCACCCGCGCACTCAAACACACACTCACACTGAAACACCTGTTTCCCATCACTAATTCAGTTCTCGATGTCACAACATCTTGCCTGATGGCAGTTGCAAAAGATTTTGGTTCTTAGTACGAAGAAAGGAAAATGAGGACCTTCCTAGAATGTGTAACACGAGGCTGCCGTCTCATTGGCCGACAGAGCTGTTGTCATGAGGCAGCCTCGCTGGCATATGCACATGTTAGTGACTGTGTGCACGTACACTCAGGGCAGCTGTTTGGAGTCTGTTTGTGATTGGGCGCACAGATTCGTGATGCTTCTCGACTGGGGACACGCCTAATGAACTCCACGTGGGTTCGCTGTCGAATCTTGGGTTCATTTTGGGGCAAAGTGCTTGTTTCCTGCAGGGCTGGTTTCACACTGGACTGGAAATAAAAAAAATCAACAAAGTGATTTGCAGTGAGTGGGAGTGGGCCAAGCAGGGCGATGGATGCACGCTTACTGTTTTCAGTTCTTTTCCTTTTTTTTATATTTTAATTTTGTCTCCTACTCCGGTCTGGACCCATCTGTAACACTCCACCGGCAGTTGAAAAGGCCTTTCCGTTTAAGTGGGAATGGCTCTGAACGTTTCTGCCTTTTTATGCTTTTATGTGCTATATTGCCATTGCAAATGGCTGAAGGAAACTGGAATATAATGTGAGCAACGACTCTCCTATTCGCTCTCTCTCTTCTTCAGCAATAAAATGAAGCTATTTCTGTGTCAGTCTGACCTCACTGTGTGGGGCCATGATCTGTTTAATAGACGGTTTGCTTGATGCATAATTAAGTGCAATCAGGAGAGGTTAAATTCAGCATAGCCAGTATTTATACAATCAGGGTTATGTTAAACAGTCGGGAGATAAAAGATTGGGGGGTAGAGAAGTTGGCAATTGGCTATGATTCCTCCCCATTAAATACTTTGTTAAAAAGCTGGTAATAGTAATGAAAAGGGAGTTAATTACTTTGTATTCTTTTTTTCCCCAAAGTTCTTCCCCTATCTTGGTCAGGGAGAAGGGATTATTTTTAGAATTTTGCAGTAGTTGGGTTTATTTTGGCATTAAACCCAGAAATGGATGTAAATTATTTACCGTTTGGATATAAATTTACAGGAAGTTTCTCTCTCTAATCCCATCTGCTTTGACCTGAGGAAATCCAGTGTGAACAAATGTGATGATCTTCACATCAAGTGTAGGTGGACTTGGCCAATGCAGTCCATAATGGATATCAGGACATTGCTAGCATATGATAGGGAGGCACCATTGTGTTTCTGCTCTATAGCATTAGTCTGTTAGTGCCTGTATGTCTTCAGTACCTGCATTTCTGGCAGTTCACATCAGTTTTAGCAACTTTCAGTCCCCATGGGGACTGTTCAGTTTGGTGATTATTTAACTCGATTGAAATTGCCTTCATGGGCAAACTCCGTTGAAACACTAGACAACTGCTGTCAGTGGACAAAGCAGGGTATATCCTCAAAACAATGGTATTCCTCCCAAAGGCAAATTTTACCCTATTTCAATAAGAACTTTTTTTTTTTTTAAAGATTATTTTTTTGGGAAATTTTTCCTTTATTTGACAGTTATACAGCGTAGAGAGACAGGAAGGTCGGGGAGAAGAATGGGGGAAGACATGCAGCAAATGACCTGAGCCGGAATCGAACCCAGGTCGCTGCGGGAAGGACACAGCCTTTTATGGCACGCGCGCTTAAACCGATGAACCACCGGGGCGCAATAAAAACTTTTTTACAGTAAAAGTAGCAGAATCTTTAAAATCATTAAGGTTCCTCCTGTATGCTGTAGGAGTTTTGAAAGTAGATTCCCATCAAAGCTGAGCTTGTTATTGCAATTTTTAAAAATTAAAAGTTTGGCCTGGTGTTGGCAGTACTGCAAAGATCATAGGGTGACCAACATCAATGGAAGCTCTTCTCTAATATGCCCTGGAAACTGTCACTAGAAGTGTGACATGATTCTCATAGATCTAAACTGTTTGAGCTGTTGCATTTGGAAATGTCAAGTTTAACCTGGTGGTGGCGCCACTGGAAAGATTGCAGGGCCGCACAAAACAATAGGGATTGTGGTCAATATGAACAGAATAAGTTTAATGCTTCCCATAAAAATTGTGTGGTTATTGTGCTAAGGCAAAGTATTTGCGGCGGTAACATCCGAGGTGAAGCTGTAATATCCCTGAAACAACTGAAATGGGTTCTTCTATACTGCCAACACAAGATGTTTTGTGCACCTGTTTTTTTTTTTATTGTTTTTTGGCTCTCATTCACTTTCTCTCTCATTACCTCCCTCTCATTCATTCACTCTCTCATGCACTCTTTCAAATTCGCTCTCTCTCTCATGCTTGCTCTCTCTCTCTCTCTCTCTCTCTCATAGTTTCTCTCTGTCTTTCTTTCTTCTCGCTCTTTTATTTGGTACTTTTTTGTCAATTCTGTGGCACATTCGGGAGCACGGCTTGTTCTGTTCTTTTCAGAGGTGCTGAATTGCGAGGTGTTATCTCTCCATTACTCCTGTGGCTGTTTTTTAATAATTTTTCATTCTGCGATTAAACTTTTTTTTAACTCATTCTTTCCCTGGATGGTACTGGACCATCTCGCTGATCCTGCGAGTTGAAAACCACTGCTGCTTCCCGGCGGAGACCGAGTCGGTTTGTATTTGTACAGTGCTTTACACGGAAAACACTTGTTTATATTTTTATTGTACTTTATATAGGGGACAGTTTACGGTGTAACACGAGGAAAAAGGATAAACCAGACCTAAACCACCAGAGAGGGAGCAGGCTCTCCATCAGGGAGGTTATTTTTTCGGTTTGCTTTGTTTGTTGGTTTGTTGGTTGTTTGTCAGCAGGATTACGGAAAAACTCCAATTTTCATGAAACTTTGTAGAAGGGTGTAGTTTGGGCCCAAGAAGAACCTATTAAATTTTGGAGCAGATCTGGATCACAGGGCAGAGACAGGAGTTGTTTTTCCCTTTCGTTAGCATTGCGTAATGGGGCATTTGGCCTTGAAGAAGGTTTGTGCTCTCCATGTGCCCTTCTCGTAATATCCACCCAAAACAGTCTGCCCCACTCCCCCTCTCTCACACACACACACACACACACACACACGCAGGCTCGGCTGTCTCTCCGTCACCGCAGGATACAGCGAAGAGACCGAAAGGACACTAGAGCATCTTTGCTCTGTTTGTCCCCAGTCGCTTGCTGTAGAGAGCCTGTCTCTCTGTTATCGCCAGCACTATATGGCACACAAGGGGATTGAGCCTGTGCAGTGGACCCTTTGATGGATTTGTGTGTCCGGGCATGCAGAGATAAACTGCCTCAGTGAAGAGAATTTACATTACAGTACCCAGCTATGGGCAGTACAGGTATGTGACTACTTCCACTTCGACTTCTGGACATTTCTAATCTCCCATATTCCATTGCAGTCACAACTGAGCGATCCTGATAGCCAGGAAAGCAGTTGTCTTGTGCAACAGATGTATTTTGGTTGTGTATTGGTCTTCTTTTTTAAAGGAGTGGCACCCTTCTCTATGATTGGTCCATAGCAAGTGCCTGGTAATTCTAGATGAGGCAATGTCTAAACTGCTCGGGGCCCTGTTTTACCTGCAAAAGGAGGTGTTCTGGATTTTTCTCTGCCAACTCAGTATTTAGTCACTTCCTTCTGAGTAACTGATGTGTGTTGCTGCCTTTCTTGGCCAGGTCTATCTTATGAAAGAGGTCTTTGATCTCAATGGGCTAATTATTTGGTTCAATAAAGGTTAATAATAATAATAATAATAATAATAATAATAATAATAATAAAAAACTGATGAAGAAATGCAATCCCAAAATTCTGTTGGCCAAGAAAATAAGTCACAAGCGCTATATTCTGAATGAAGTTATTGGGATCATGTGTAACAGGCACATGTCACCAGAAATGTATTTTACTTTGGACCATTGCGGTTGGCGAGGAGTAAAAACAGAATTTGGTGTGAAATTTATTGTTAATTTAAATGTAAACTGCACAAATTAAAAAGGCTGATGTCTTTTTATAATGGCATCCCCTGAAAAGTTTCTGTCTCTAGTCCACGCTCAAATGATCACATTGTACATTCCTGTTCTGTTTCTGCAGCCATTTTAAACTAGCTGTCGGAGGATACTGACAGAATAAGGTCATTCGCTTGAAAATGTGCGCCGTGTGTTTGGTTTTATTGTAATGTCAGTAACTCTTGTCAGTGCTGACTGTCCCTTCTCTTGACACATGTCAACCAGCCATTTTCAGCGCTTCAGTGCCTTATGGTGAAAATTGTACAGATTCCTTTTTGATTTTGTTCTTCTCTACCATTTCTCCTCATGTGCACACGCAAACAAATGTGCATACATGCACTCACATACACATGCACGTGCGCACATGCACACACACACACACACACACACACGCACATATTTACACAAAAACGCAGACTCAGGCACACACGTTTGTATTGCTGTACATGTGATGATATTGTACAGTTTTACATTCATTCTCACAACCTCTCCCAAATCCTAACCATAACCAAATTATGCCAAAACCAACCTTAACCTGAACCGTAAAACCGTAACCACAACCGTAAATGTAACCAATTAGCCGTAATCCTCTGAGAGGACCACCCAAGATGTCCTCAGAACCTCAAATGTCCTGCAACCTCTGTGGTTTCAAGACTGAGAATTGGCGGTTTATCACAAATATAGCTAAACAAGCCCACACACACACACTCACACACACACTCAGACAGCCATATGTTGCTCCTTAGGTTCTCCTGACTGAACATAAAATCCGCTCCACTCTGAAATCTGTTAATCCTCCTTATGTAGGCCTCAGAGCGGGTACTGTGGCCATCGCTGTCCCCTTTAAGAACGAGAGCCTCCCAGAATCTCACTGGTAAAAATCCAGCACAGTCTCTCTTTAGATTAGCCCGGAGATCTCCGTCAGAACCTGCTTGTGCTGTTTTTTTTATTGTGTGAATCAGTCAGGTGCAAAAAATTTTTTCTGCCACTTTGCTGTTGGCGCTCTGACAGCCTCGCTCTGATATGGTGACCTTTGACCCCTTTATGGTGTGAGATCATAAATATGTCATCAGAAAGTGCCCCACTGCCACAGGGTTTTTTTTTTTTTTTGTCATCCGAGTCTTACGATGATGATGTCAAAACTTTAAGGTGCATTATCCTTTTTCTGCATGGTCTCTCTCGGTTGTTCTTCATCAGGATTGGCGATTGGCCTTTCGCTTTTCCTACGCGAGGCTAATTGGGCATTCATCCACAATGAACTTTCTCGTTATCTGGTTTTACAAGCCTGTTTGCTTTCATTGTTTATGACAGTTGAGTTTCAGAAAGGAATCTTACTTATATAATTAAAAATAATCATAACTTTCTCAAATGAAATCTCTTACCGATTAAGGAGAACAGAACAGAGGTTTTATTCACTGAATATATGCATATGTATCTGGTATATAATTCACAGGGAGGATATTACAATGGCAATGACAAAAGCATAAATAAGCCACTTAAAATGGTGCGTAAATGCGCCGAGTAGTTAAAAGGGAGGAAGTGTTGTCCATGTCATTGTTGAATAAGTCAGACCCATATTGGGCACTGAGTCATAACCAGATTTCAGCTGAATTTGCAGGGCTGCTCCTGTGGAAGGTATTCGGAAGGGCAGCTGACCATATTTAAAGTGGCTGGTTGTAAATTATGTGGATGGCTCTGAGAACTTGTTTGGCTTGCAGACTTTCCACCATCTGGGGTGACTGACTAACCATTGATTTAGGTCGTAACCTGGTCGCCTTGTCATTAACTACTATTATTTTGGCCATTGTCTTGATTATTCGTTATTTTGCGGTTGAAGCCTACCACTTTGGTTGTGGGCGGGGCTAACGTTAGTGTCAGGGGTCAAGGAAGGCAGGTTAAGGGTAAGGGGCCTTGCCGGAAGCCAGATTGTTAATTTAGACTCAACCTTCTTTCCCCTGAGGTCAGTCATATATCAGAACCACGTATTAGTTTTTAAGAAGTTGTGACCTCATTTGCTATGATAGCAGAGTGTGTCCTACATTTGCACAGGGACATGTGCTGCTTCAACTGGGGCCTCTGCAGGAGGTTCGAGAGGGTACTGCCCCTAAGATTTTGGTCTCCCTTTAATGAGGAGTCACTGCAGGTTACTGATCATGGACTGGAAGGTGGGGGGGGACAGGGTCTGGGGGTGGGGTTTCAGAAACGATCATTCGCCATGAGAGGGCGGGATTCGTCAATATGATGGGAACCTCGAAGCTGATTGGTCCATCTGGTCTATCTGAATACTGGATGCTTAATATTGCCTCTTGGGGATGGGAGAGAGATAGAAATTAAAATACGTTTATAGCCTAAATTTTTTTCTGCTCGTGTGAGCCACATGGACTGTTTATGCTGGTGTGGTCTGAATGCTCTATATTCTGCTGGCAAAACCAGTTTTCTGACTGGAGGCTGCTGCTCAGCTAAAATAAGAGGAGGATAGAAAAATCTCTTTTAACTGATCAGCAGTCTGGACCTGTTTTCAGTCCCCTTTATTGGTGAACAAATTTTCCCATGATGAGAATAATCCATCGGAAGTTAAACGCACAGCTTCCGCTATGTCGCGGTGATTAAATTGAAAAGTCATCTCAGTAAAATTTATATTCTGCATAAACTACTCTATTCACTTCCACATTTGCTTTTAGCACTTCCTGCCTCAATTTTAGGCTATCAAACCTGCGCTTTGCAAAATTAAAAAATTATAACAACGTCAATGAAGATTAGCAGCAAATATCAAGAACTGAATAACTTCGACTGAAAAGCAATTTTTGCGTCAAAATCTGTCATGTTTGACTTCTCGTCTTTTCTTTTCTAGAACTGGCCTCACCTGATAATGTTGAGTGTTTTCCGAGTTCACGTAATGATAATTTGAATTAATGAAAGAAGACAGGTCAAGAAGAAGACCAATGTCTGTGGGAGTGTCTGTGCCTCCTTGATTTTCATCTCGCCAGCTGCCTCTGTTTGAGACATACCGGTGTCGTTAGTGTTGAGCAGTCGATTGCAACTTACTATGCAGTGCTCTCGATGTAATTGAGCTTTGAGACGGAAGACGTCATAAATGCATATTTGAAACTCCAGGCAGCAGGCAGATCACATCTGACTGAGTTTATTGCACCTGTTACTGTGCTTGAGGATACGGCTCCACACAGCTGAGTATCCCCCGGTGCTTCTGTGCTCACATTTCATATTCACCTGAAGTGATACTCAGATTCTTGAAAGGAGTGGGTCACGTACAACATTTTGGGGAAATGCTAAAGAAGAGAAGCATAAAAGGAGCATTTTTCAAAACGTATGCAGCGAGAAAATGGAGGACAGTCTCCATATTATATTCCAGGTGCCATACTCCACCCTTCCTGCTCTAAGTATTTCTGTAAATTGTCCTTACTTACTGGCACCAATCTAGTGGAAAGTAATGACACTGTAATTTCCTCTAATGAATGTTTGTATTTAGTATGAAGTCAAAGGTGGTGCTCAACTTTGTGGAGTTATTGCAGTATTTCAGTGGTTCTTGTGCTAGGCTGTGCTTGTACAGTTTGTGTCTCTTTAAACTGTTCAGAGCGCAATTTTTTCTTGCACAATTATTAAAAATTTTGAGGATTTTGGTAGTCTTTTTGGCATTTCTTTCTGTGCTGTTTGTTGCGTGGTTGACCATTTCTTGACAGTGGAGTGGAACACTTTGTTTTAAACTGTACATGGTCTCTCGATTATTCCCATAGAAAAGGCATTGCTTTTAAATTTCCCTGCACCGGGCGAGATATGTAGCGGAGTCTGTAGGCAGCAGACTGTGGAGCGGTTGTGCAATTAGGAAATGCAGTTATCTGATTTCCTCCATTCCTGTTTCATATGCTTGCGCTCCATCTATCATAATCCCTCTGGGGCGGATTAACGAGAAAACATTCGTATCTGGACTTTAAAGCTTGTGAATGGGGTTTTTGTCATGGCCATAAAACTTTGATCATTCAGCCTGGCTGCCATTCATGTTGTAGTCCATTTGGTTTTGCTGAGATTAAAAAATAGGGAAGCGAGGACTTAATTGAGCTGCCATGGATGGGTTGTTTTTAAGTGTCATTGGGCCCCAGGGTGTGGTGTCAGACCAGCATCTTGGGCCAATGCGTAAAGTGTGGCTCACTGCAAAAATGAGCCCTTGCACAGTAAAACCACGGTAGGTGAGAATTTCTGCATTCTGGAGGTAAACGCACTGCTTAGAAAGTTCGTAAGGACTAAAAAAAAAAAAAAAAAAGTTTCTGCTGTAAAACTCCAGAGGGGGAACATCATCAAGATGCAAGCAATTAAAGGAGGATTATCACGCTTACCTGTTTCGACCTGTATTAACTGCACTGAAGTTCAACAGCACCCGCTTCAAGTATTTCCGCAAGATTATTAGTCCTTTCCACGTAATTGGCGATAATTGTCCGTAATTTTCATGATAAAATCCAAAACGGAGGCCGCCATTGTTTTGAACTCAAGCTTCGCGAGACAGAGTTTCAGCCCGTGAAAGCACGGAATCGTGACGTGAATGCGGCGGCTGAGCGTGTAAACAAAGCGTCCCTGAACAGTGATATGCATTGTTCCATTGTGCGAGTTTATAACCCAACGGCGAATTAAATCCCTGTCCTTTGGGAACGTGTGCATTATCACACTGGCTATCTTCTGTTTAGTGTTGTTGACACAATCGTATGCCTGACAATGCAGCATTTTCAAAGCGATTTCGGATTGTTCACTGACGAGAAAATCTCATTAAATCGAATGCATGGCCATGATGCCTGGAAGCGCCAGACCTCCGCGCTGACGTCATGATCTCACGCCGCAGAATCAGATGCGACAGGTGTTACGGAAAATAATGGCGCTGCCCAATGGGCTCAATTAAATTCGATTTTTTTGTCAATTAGCCAACTGAGCTATATGAATGCAGTTTAACTAGCAGGAGATTAACAAATTGAAATAACAGGAGGGCAGAAATTTTTTGATGATAGTCCTCATTTAAAGAAAAGAGTAGCTAAAAATGCGCAAATCTGCACACGGAATGTTCTTTGTTAGAAGGGATGAGTGGTGGCTTCAATTTGGCGTGGGGCGATTGTGTCCGCCAGTGGGCCATTCTCAGTCACGTGTGTGACCAAAAATGTAACAAATAGTTAGCAAAATGATTGTGGACCTTGTATAAGAGTACTTTATCCAAGTCTATCAAGTAAAAATGTTATTTGTTAATTAACTTTAACTACTTAAGGTCAGAGGTGGATGGACCTGACTTCACACGGAAACAGGTTTTTCACAACTCTATTTGCAAAAGCCTGAGGTTTGAATCATAGTTTATTATGGAGAATAGCAAGGAATAAATTGGACATTAATTTTCAAAGTATTTCTTTATTTGTCTGTTGTTTGGCCCCCTGTAACAATGGTGGATGGGCGAGCAGCCTTTGAATCATGTCTATTCGAGCTGGACTTGCGGTCTGTTGTTTCCATGGATGGGGCAGCTTGGATCATGTTTCAGAGGAGGACACACAAAGTCTATGGTCGCACCATTGGGCACTGCCACAAACTGTTTTTTATATCAAATTGGGGAAAGGGGTGGGGTGTAATTTAAAAAATTAGCACGAACTCAGCACCTGGCATTTCAGTAGCTGTTGGTGACATCAAATCCTGACTTTACTATCCATTTTCATTAAAAAAAAAAACGACGGAAGGCAAATCGGCCGCAGAGCAGGAGCGTTGAGTCTCTCGATCTCAAACGGACTGGAGGATCGTGGGGCCGCGAGGCAGGAGGGAATTGATCGATTTCTCCTGGCAATTAGGAAGCGCATCGATTAGTCCTCCTTGCTGTCAGTTTCCATTCTGTCAGCTGCAGATGGGCATTAAGTGCCGCTGTGTTCGCCGCGGCTGAAGCAGGAAAAAAATCGGGGTCACCTCAGGACCCCATTAACGCCCAGCGGGGCTCTACGCTGACATCCTTTCAAAGGAGCACGTGCTCGTCAGCTGAACACTTTCAGAGCAAGCAGATTCATCACAATCAGTGAATACACGTTCATATTTTTTCCTGTTATCACAAACACGTTTTCAGGACAAATTATTGCCTCCTCGTAAACCAGTGAAAGTCCGGCAGTGCTTGTGTTTTTTTTTTTTCCCAGGAAGCATCTGAGGAATTTTGAGATTGCTGATCCAGGATCAGTCACTGAGCCTATAAACGTGACCCTGGAGTTTGTCGTGTGAAAAGGAGGGATGCAAAGGCCTTGTCTGTTTGGACTGATAAGCAGTTGAGACCTCATTTAAAGCTAAGATAAGCGCCCTTCCTTTGCCCAGAACTGAGGCCCTCCCATCCAGAACAGCTCGTCACATTACAGGATGTGACCCAGAACATGGTTTTGTCTGCTTCATCACCATTTCTGTGTCTTGTATGTACGTGTAATGAGGATTTGAGGGTAAAAAATTGCAACAGTTTTGCTTTTTCCCCTTTGGCATTTTTTTTTTTTTTTTGGAATGATGGGAAAAGTAAAGTTCAGGAAATCTTTGTCTGTGACCCTGAGATGACGTCTACCTCATTTCGTCAGTTCCTGATTGGCTCGTTGTTGAAAGTAGCAGTTGCCTCTTTTGGTGGATGCCTGGCATCACAGGCTAGCAGCTGGGTTTGTGTCTCCAAGGTTAAGAGTTTTATTGCAGGGCGTGGTTGATGCATTATGCCCTTTTGCGAGACTGTTATCCTCAACTGCTCCTGTAAATGGCTGGCTGCATTAGTAGGTTGCGTATAAAGAATGTAAGCCGTTCGAGTCGTTCAGAGAAAGAGCGTTAGCCGGCTGCTTTCAAATTTGAATGCAGCAAAATACAAGTATTCTGCCCCCGGGTCAGATCTTGTTTTGATTATATCCCAAAGTACTTTATATACAATCCTGCTGTAAATTCAGGCATGCACTGCCACAATGATCTGTCAGGTTTTCTATTCTTACAAGGAGGCTTAAAATGTTTTGATTTTTCTCTTTGAAGTAGAAAATATCAGGTTTTTTTTTTTTTATTACTGAGCGCTTGGCAAATGGACATTTCCTCCCCAGTTGGCAAATCTTAAATCGCGTCAAACCGTCTCCCCTTGCTGGCAGTGATTGTTTCCTATTACAAAAAAAGTCAGAAAAATTGGATCTTAGAAGTCTAAATATAAGAAGATGATATGAAAATCTTGTTGTTTGATTTATCTGTGGTGTTTACGGTTTACAGTTACACGCAACATTGTAATATCTCCATTTGTATTGATAATGTGCAGAGGTTATTGTTTAAAATCTTTTTTTTATCTCATTGCCAAATTTTATCTGAGAAGTCTCTAAAGGAACCGTTGATTTTTGCCAACTGGTCTAAATGGCTTTGCGAAACATTCGAGCGTAGAAACGGTAGCATTTTCGCGTTATGTTGTGTGCTTCATTGTCTTCGGAGCATTTGCCTAGCTGAATGTCGCCCCACCCGAGCCGTATCCTGGAGACAAAATTGAGGAGGAGATTCTACAGTTTTGTACTGCGGTGTGTGTTTGCTGCATATCCAGTTGGACAGACGCCATGACTTTTCGGTGCTGAGTAATTGTCTGAATTGGTGTGCGCGTGTTGCGTCAGGTTGGCGCCTCAGTAGTCCCTTCCCTGCGCAACAATCGACTGAAAAACAAGCTGACTCCTACCTGTCTGTAGTCCTTAGCTACCCCATTAGCACTTGGTACTTGGGTCAGTGATGCAATGTGTCCATTTTTATGTCTGAAGCAAATTAATAAAACAAAACATTAAAAATTTTAATATTCAAAATGCAAACACGTTTCATGAGTCAGTTCAGCCTGTGTGAGCCAAATGATCTGAGCAGTCATAAAAAGCAATGTAAATTTAAGGACTTATCACGCTGTAAATTGGCAAAATGCCGGGATAACTGTCTTAACCCAAATGCGAAATTCATAAATGTTACTTGAAATGATTAAAAATGAACTCTGCTTAAGGGCATAAGGTTGTTTCAGTCAATATATTAAATTACATTGGGCCATTATTAAACGAGAACTTATTTAAATAGAAAGAGTTGTAAATGGTGTTTACAATCTTACTGAGTATATTTAGGAAGTATTTTTATGATAATTAAAAAAAAAAAAAAAAAAGAGAAATTGATCTCTGTTACCCTGTATGACCTTTTATTTTGTATATTAAAAAAATTGTAAATTTTAAGGGCTGGAAGTAAGAATTTTCTTTGAATGTTCAGCCCATTGAAATGTTTTGTCACCTCGATGTCCTGATTTGCCACTGTCCCACATACAATGCAGTTTGACAGAAACACGCTTTATACTTTAATCTGTTCTGTACTTCAGTGCAGTGGATTTGAAAACAATGAATTTGAGGTTAATGTAGACTCCGCCATCATTAATTTGCGGGCATGTGGCTCCATCTTGTGTGAACCATGTGGATAATTGCTTAGTGATCCTTTTATTTGTTATACAGTATCACTATCTAAATACTTATGAACTGCACTGTATGAGTCTGGATCCTCTTTCCTTAACATCGTCTGTTTAGAGCAGATAAACGATTGTGACCACGGTTGTTACGTCAACGGTAATCTTGCCTGCTTGATCAGCCCATCCCACTGAAAATTCTCCAGAATTTTCCCACCCTACTGAAAAAGAAGTTAACCCTTAGAGCGCTAAATGCTGCTATTATTACTCAATGATGTAAGATATCAAGATCAAAGCTGTCGAAAACCCGTCATGTGGCAACTTGTTTAAAAGAGCTCCCACAGGGGAGCTCTTTTAAACAAGTTGCCACGTGATAGGTTTTCAACAGCACAAGACATTAAGTGTATATTTTTTTAAAATTAATTTCCGCAGTCTAAGGGTTGAAGTTAGCCTGAATTGTTTTAGCTGATGTACGTTGAGTTTAAACTGTTGTAGCTGGTCAGCCTGCTGTTTACCATACTGACCAGCCAATTAAGTGCGCTCATTCACTAGTAGCCACATATTATAATGTTCCAGAATAGGTTTACCAGAAAAAGACCAGCTTTCTCCAGCCAAAGACTAACTTTGATCAGCTTTGACCAGCGAGATGTGTTTAGAGTGCAGCTCTCGAGTGTTATGGAAAAACCTAGCAAGTCTAATTTTGGTCGAAACTAAGTCAGGACCATTTTTGTACTTATTAGGCTTTGCCTCATCATATACAGTAAGATATATGAAAAGTAATCTTTGATTTCCTATGTTTTCCTGTGGAAAAACCAAGCAAGTCATTGGTATTTAATCAGTTGTGAAGTAAAAATCAAGCAAGTTGATCTTCCTTGGTTCTTCCACATAAAATTTTCTATATTATAATGATAGAACCTGGTCAGTCAATTAGCCAGTTATGAAGCAGCATACCTATATTATCTGATCTGTGAGGTAAGTCCCCATGCAGAGCATTGGATGTGCGGGGCATTCAAGATCAGAATTTGTAATTCACGCAATTCAGGTGCTGATAATGACTGAAAAATGGCTTGGAGAGGGAAGCAGATGGAGTTAACACTGAAAAACTGTCAAATGCCACTGCAGCTGCATAATCGGGAGGTTTTTGTCCATTTTGAGATTTGACATTTTATATTTTCAGATGGAAAAGTCATATTGCCAGGGATACTAATAAAAAAAAAAAAAAAATCCTCCATAAATTCTATTATTATGTAATGAACAAATAACTACCATGTCAGTTTCATTGTATGACAAGAGCTTAACCCCAGAGGGATACAGTTTTCTGTCTTTTTCTCAGAATCAGCTTTTTGTTACTTACTAGGTTTTTCCATAACACTCAAGAGCTTAGGCCTTCTCAGGCCAAATTTGAACTCCAGTTGGTCTTAACTCAAGCTTAGAAGGGATTCTGCTGCTGGGAAGACTGTAACCATGAGGGGTTCACTCAGTGTAGCAGATTGACTGTCATCTGGACAAGAGTTGTCGCCGCGTGGTGTGATAGTAAGCCACTGAATTCAGGTATGTGTTGGATTATATATCATGTCGCTTATATTCAGTGTTCAAAATTAGCAAGTTAGCTGATATCATTCAAGTGTAATAATGACACACCATGCTGTGGAAGCACTGGATTTGTTCAGTTTTAGAGCTTAAGTCGAGTTGTGCCCATTCTGTTTACACGTTTAAGACTGCAGAAATGAGAAAAAAACTGTGAAAAGACTTAGGTTCTCCTGTGGAAAAGCCTTTTGGGTTGTGTGGAATGGAAATCAAGGTTTTTTTTTTTTTTTTTTTAAAACAAGCGCTCTGTTGCTTGGCAAGCTGAAACTCTGCACTATCGAATCTGACTGCACAATTACAAATCCTTGTCAGCTTTCAGGGACTTGCGCTGCTCTGATTTCTTTTGACTTCATTCAGCCATTTGGAAGGAAGCTCATTTGAGTCAATTCGGCATCTAGAAGACAAGGTCCCTTGAAATGGCACCTTTTTCACCAATCGTGTGTACACAGCACAATTCCCTTTTCAGGGGCAAAATTTTAACATTCATTTCTGTTTTCAACTGCGACGCATTCTTCAGAACTTTGAGAGAACATTCAGAGAACATGACCATGATTGTTAAATGTAGTCAATATCAGTAGATATTTTTGGTGAATGCGGGGTTAGAGACTTGATTGCAGTCATAACTTTTAATCTTTTTTGAGAACTTAAGTACTTTTCTTCTCCCCCTAGTCATTGCCCTACTGCTCCATTGGGTTTAATTACCAGTAGCAATTATCACATCAGAAAATGCCCCTTCCAAATGCCGTTTAAATTTAACAGGGAGTTGTACACGGACCCAGGGTCCTGTCATGTGGTTGTTTGCCATGGAGATGCTGTTTTTCAGGTATAGGGCACTATCCTTCCCAGCATGCTCTGTGGCTCTTTCATCACGAGGCCTGCTAATCAGCCCAACATCAGATTCATCACAAGCCATGCAGAGTTCTACCTTGGGTCATCCCATGTGAAATCTCCTGGATCCTCAGAACCTCCCCTGATGACCACCCCACAATCAATTAAATTTTTTTAAATGTCAATATCTATCATGATAGCAAGTGTGCTAAAGTTTAGATAGATAGATAGATAGATAGATAGATAGATACTTTATTTGTCCCCGTGGGGAAATTTGTTCGCAGCATAAACAATCAAACAAGTGGTATTTCACATCAAATCAAAAACAAACATTAAACATGGACAGACAGAGACACACTTTAGCATTCAATTCCTATTAGTTTTGCAGATATGGGACATGAAAAATTTCACTTGAAATCCCCCTCTTGCAGTCTTGTGTGCAAATTTGCATTTTTGCACAAGATGCACTGTCACATTTTGGATTCTTTCCATGACAATGTCTAGATGAAAACATGCAAAAAAATTCCAGTCTCTAAATTATCCATGCAATTATTAGTGTTGGAAGCGACAGATGTCTTTTAAAGAGAATACCAAAAAAGCAAAGTCCTTCATTTATCCTACACCCCTTGAAGGGCCTCTGGGAGTTTCATTTTTTGGGGGCTATTTTTGCCAAAAAGCCATTTTTTGGAAGTAAAAATGTAGCTCTACTTATTGAATCTGATGCCAAAATACGAAAATCTGGGTACAGATTAATTCAATTTGGCAGATTTAAGCTCCTAGACTGCTCCATCCCTGAGTCATTGGCTCCTAAATTCGGCAAAAAATGCGAATCTGCACTTGAAACTGCGGGAGGGTCTGCAGCCGAATTTTTGGAGTCCAATATCTGCAGTCTGCCAAACTAAATGGAACAGAAGGCTAATTTCCCAAGTTTATTGCTGTCATGGAGAGGAAAATGAATTTTTACAACTGATTCTAAGGAGATTACTTGGAGACCTCTTCGTGACTTGACATGGAATGGCCCTCTTCATATAATGGAAACTCTTAGACTGGGTGAGTGTTTAGTAACTGTCTTTACATGCTGTAAACAGAAGCAGTCAGCCTTACAGATTCATTAGTGCAAGTGCCCTCTGTAAAATTAAATGTGAGATGTGTATATTCAGATATGGCATCAAAATGGCAAGAGTGCACACTGGCTGGCGTTTCATAACGGGAGAGTAAAGTGTTTTTTCCACCATGCATCTCACACCCACTCACAGTGCATCTTGCACATGCCATAAACTGTTCGTCTGTACTAACCCATGGTTCATCGGAACAGATTTTACTATTCTGTTCTGCCAGAGAATTTTTAATTGCGTTGGTCAGCCTTACTGCATGAATGAAAGCCTTCCTCTTACCCCTGTGGAAACATTCTGCAATGCATTATGGGGCGTTGAGCATGGCAAAATATTGTGCGCCCCTTCCTCTTTTTATGAAGTTAAGTGCCCCCCCACTTTAAATCAAAGCCTGTGCCCTTGCCCACATCTAACACTGCACTGGAATGGTACTAGTGGTAATAATGCAGTGAGCGATTATTACACACTTCTTAATTAATGGGCTTTGATGTGGATGAATGTTCCGGATTATAAATGCGCTCATAGAGAACTTAGTCATTTATGTTTTTTGTTCTTTGCTTTAATGCAGGGGCGTGTTAAGACTGTCGCTCTGCATTCACACCCAGGTGGGCTAATTGGACTCATTACAAGATTTGCAGATTGTTTTAGAAAGTTTCACTTTTCAGGCACTGGCTCAGTAACTTCAGACTACTTCAGAGATAGAAAAATATGATTTTTAGTGCAATGATAGAATGTCTGATAGGACAGCTATTTATCTATTTATGCATTTTTGCAGTGTTCCTGAAACGCAGTACGACGGGAATCTCATTAACAGCCAGGGTGAATCACATTGCGAGTCAGGCGAACACCCCCCCACACACACACACACACACACACACACCCCAGATATTTCAGAGACCTGTGAACAAGGCTTACACACCTCCTTTGTGTCTTTTTAATTTTTTATTTTTGGGAAAAGCTGGCAGAAGAGCCCCCCCCTTGGCCTGTTTCCCGCCGTGGGCTCCGAGGTGCCAGTGACTTGTGCGAAAATGAGTCCTCCTCGGGAAAGATTTTCTAAAGATGTTGACTTCTTTATTCGTCATTGACTGTGCTGCTTAAAGTGCATGAATTACATGAGGCAGAGGTGGGGACTGAGAGGTAAAATGTCTTTTATAAGAGTCCTTATTCTCCAGCAGTGCTGCATGTAATTGAAGAAAATGAGATCCCTTCATAACGAGCACAATGCAGCCATTTCACACTTAAGAAAGGCACTGAGATTATCGTCTAGTGAACGCGATGGCGTTTTATGTCACAGCTGTAATTAAAACTCATTCTTCGTTGAGCTTAAGTGGCTCAGCGTTTGGAGGTCGATATCTAGGAAAGTTATTATTGGGAAGTGCCCCACATGGTGAGATTTTACAGTACAGCTCAGAATAATTTGGACAATGACAGGATTTTTTGGGGAGGGTTGGGATTGTTTTCCAGCTCATTGGATATGACAACAAGAAATGAATGGATACACTGGGACTGTTGATGTCAATTTGTGTGTGTTTAAATTTTATTTGTGTGTTCTATATGTGAATAGTATCCATTTTTATGCAGAATCTCTGTTTGAATACTTACAGACTGTGGTCTGAGCGACTGTTTTTGTGAGGGGTGCTTTAAAAAAGGCTTGTTTGTTCCTGCTTTTTTGAATTATTCCAGCCGGTACCGTTCTGTACATGACTAATCTTCTAAATATCCCATGGGGCGGGAAAGATTAGAGTTTGTTCTTGTAGTCACTTGACTAAAACCCTGCAGTATCATCTTAACCCTGTTCAGCTTGACAGTCTAAATAAACTGAGTTTCGGTTAAAGCTAACTGTTGGCATTAACCATCCCCTCACCCTCGAAAGTCCTTAAATGTGGCCTCTTGCTTGCCCTCTAGGAGTTCTTCATTTAGAAACACCCTCCCTGCACCCATTTTCTGGCACAACCGGATAGAAATATGGTGCGATACAGGTGAATGTGAAGGATGGCGGGGTGTCCTCCCGGCTTTGGGGTGAACTGTTAATGAGGCTTAATTTTCTAAATTCCTCCTGCTAACTTGTTGGCAAACTGACCTCAAAAGAAACTCAATCCACCGCCACAGCGCGGGTTCTATCCCCAGTCATAGCAGCCGGCAGCGGTCGGTAGCCCTTTTAGAGCAGCGCACAACTGGCTTCGCGCTGCAGGGAAATAAATTGTGATGGGACTGCCTGGTTGGGATATTAGAATAGTAGCTTTGTTCATTGCTCCGGTGCCTCCTGTTGGCCAGCCGAGCGCTCGCCAGCAAGATTCCAAGCTTGCTCATGTTTGGATATCCTCCGCCCTCGCTCTGAACTTGCAAAGTTTCAAGCAATGAGTGTAAAGATGCAGTGGCTGACAGACGCGTGCTTCGGAGGAGGGCCGCAAACTGTCTCTCTCTCCTGAGATGGCAACATGGGGTCGCATACATAGTTCTCTAATCGAGCATTCCAGATTCGGGTGGGATTGGAGATGCCAAATTTATTTAAAAAAAAAAAAACAAAAAAAAAAAAACACCCTGTTTACACCTGTATTCCAGCAAGACTGGATGGAAACAAGGCATGATTCATATGAATGCAAAGGATATCAGAGCTTCCTCCTGGCTTTGGGGCAAACTCCCAATGAGTTTAAATTTTATGAATTTCTCCTGCTGACTTGCTGCCCAGCTCATCTAAAAAGAGACTTGATCCCAGCACCCTGAGTCTTTCCTCCTGTGCTAACGTGCCCGATTGGGACTCATTTAGCGGAGTAATGCAGGGTCAGCTGTGTGTATGTCTGCCTCATGCTTCCACTTTTGCGAATCTTCTCTCTCATGCTCTCTGTTGCCTCTTGAGCGAGCTCTGGGATCCACATCCAAAATGACTTCCTTACTGCTGCACCCTCAAAGTATGTACTGTACACTAACCATACTGCCACTTATCCCCTGCTTCTTCTATCTACACCATATTTACCCTACCCTGCCCCTGAAGATTTACTGTCCTGTAGATTTTTTTTTTTTGCTGCAAACCTATCAAAGCACTCCCCATTTGTTAAGCTGCAGATGTGATTGATCTGCTAATTAGCTTTGTCTGGCGAGCCTATTTAGGGTCAAAATATAAACTTACACAATGGTGGATCTCTTGGTACAGCACTGCTAGCCACTGCGTTGAGCGGCACTCTGTGCTAACCCATTGAAGCTATACTGCAGATATGTGATAACGGTTGTCTAAAGGGAAGGGTTGGGTAGCCACATTTGCCCATTGTAAATGTTGTATTTGTTTTTCTTTCAGTGACACATTATGGTATGCAAGTAGGGCAAGTTATATTTATCATGGAGGGCCACTTGGTGCACAGTCCGGCAACATTTCTCACTGTTTATTTTTGTGGTTTGCCTTCATTTTTGAATTAGCAGTATACATGTTTAAATTCCAAATTCCTCCAACACAAGTTAATGGGCATCATGGTTACAAGTATCAAAGATGGCCTAGGTGGGACTTTGAGAAAGAAATGGAGCCCAGGAACTGTATTTTGTTGGACACATGTTGGAAAATGTAATTACTCATGGCTCATTGGCTTTATTGTGTTTATTTATCCATTGAAAGGGAAAACGACTCCTTAGCTCCAGCCTGACATGCTGTTAAAGTGTAACTGTTATGGCTGTAATTGCCCCTCTAAAATGGATCAAGTTTACGAGCCCTGTGAATACCCTGCCTCATGTCTTTTGACCTCATGTGCACGCATGATGTGAGCCTTCATAATTGAGTTTAAAACCGGTTGACGAATACCAGCGAGTCTTAGAAGAGTGGCGCAGGATTCATGTAAATTTTTGTCGAGGCATAGAGCCAAGACTACTTTGTCTTGTTGAGTCTCGCGAGTTCAATAGCAGGGTAACCCAGTGGTTCGTCACTTGACTGACACCTGTAGAGTTGCTAATTAAAGCCTCTGGTGAAGCCTGGGATTCTGAAATGACTTGGTCCTGGAGAGGTGAAGTCGGGGAGAACTCTACTATTGGGCCCTTGAACAAGGCCCTTAACCCTAAAACTGCACCAGGGACTTTTCCCCTGTTTTTATCTATCCCTATCTCATTTGCAGCTGTTTTTCTGGCATTTCTCCCGGGCCATTCTTATAAGGAGAAATTTTTTTTCTCCAATGAGACTTCCCTGCTTAAATAAAGGCAAAAAATAAGAAATAATTTGGTGCAGAATTGCTCATCTCCTGCTGAGCCCCTGCAGGTGTGGTCTTGAGGGAAACGGCCCCACTTGAATTTCCACCCAAATGTGAAGTTTCCCAAATCCCTGACAGAATCTCTCACACCAGGGTGAGGACGGGAATGCCATCCCATCCGTTACTGTCGCGGGTCCGTCATAATGAAAGTTCGGCCGTTATTCACGGTCCTACTAGACATTTTATTCCTGCTTACAAAACGGGGACCTTGAAAACAGAACGAGGAATGGAAGCATCTTCTCGAGTGAGTGTTAAAGCCAAGTTGACGTGACTCGCCATGTGATTTAAAAAAAAAAAACTATGGAAAACCCGTAATGCGTGAGGAAATGTGTGTATTTGGCGCAAACGGCTCAAGAGGAATAAATAGTTGTTAGGGCTTGCTGGGGCAAGGCTTTTTAATGATGGTTTTCACAAGTCTTTGTCAGCTAAACTCTCCAGGAATACCCTCTACGCTTAAGCGTTGTAAACCTACCCTTTAGTTTTCCCTCATAAACATGCTGCTTGTGCTATTTGGGTTTGGTTCAAGGGATTTTGGTGGGTGGAATGAATTCCCTTCTGATTGAATCATTTTTCTCTTGTTCACTGAGGGTCAACTAGCTGAATTGCGCACCAGAAAACCCTGGCTTAAATTATCTCCTAAAACTATATATGGAAATCTGCGCTTTCATTTGAAACTAATAAAATGTCTGCAACGCAAAATAATTGAAAACATGTAGTGTCTCTAGTTTTGTGTCTCTCGCCTTGTGCTGCCGTGGACATGAACCGAAACATTATTGCCAAAAATATGCCTCAGATGAACAGTGAATAGTCGCACTGTTTACTCATGTGGCTGTATCTGCCTACTAATCCTTACAGGCACTGTGTGTGCCAGACTTTTGGCACAATTTGGCTATTTTTGCAGAAAAGGCGAAAAAGAAACTGAAGTGGATTATCGAAATGATGAGAGGCTCTGCAGGCAAATTCAACACAAATTATTGACTCGTGTGTTGAAACGTATTTTGACCCATTACCTGCCATTGAGGAGATTTAATGTCAAGTATGACCGTAAGCTTCCCCCCCAGCCATTGACGAGATATTCATTGATCTTTTGATGCCAATTTTTGTCTGAAAATTTCTTACTGTCCCCCCAACCGTATGACAGCGAAAATGTTAATAGCTGGCAATCAGAGTTTTCACTATTTTATGGTGCGCGATTACAGATCTTCTGACAAAAATAGGTGTCGAATGATCAATGAACATTAACTCTGAGAGCGCTGAAATAAATTTTAAAAGATATATAAATGTAATGATCTTGTGCTCCCGCAGGGGAGCTCGTTTAAACAAGTCGCCTCATGATAGGTTTTCGACAGCTTTGATTTTGATATCTGACGTCATTGAGCAAGAGTAGCTGCATTTAGCGCTCTAAGGGCTAACAAACAAAACAGAAGTGCTGGCTATGGCTGACAACTTAAGGAAAAATAAACTGGTGGGGAAAGTGTTAAACATGGCGTGACAGATATTGTAATAGTTTTTCAAAAACGCCACAGATTTTCTGGAACAGATACAGTGAGCACCATTGTTATGTTAGTCCTGTTCTCTCGCGCTTTGAGTTAGCATGGATACAGTGACAGTGTGGTTGAAGAACTGACTGTCAGCTTTAATTAGAGGATGTTTTCATCCATATCAGATGAACTGTGTAAAACTGCCGGCACCTTCCAGTCTCTTCTTCAGCATCTGTAAAATGCATGTTCAGTTGGATTCCGGCCCTGTGATTGACTCAGGGCAACAGATCCAGGATAACCAAAAATGTGGCGCTGTCCAATGATTTGTGGTGCTCTCCTTGTCTTCAGTCACCTTCTATTCCTGTAAGGGAACAGTTGTAGTGAAAAATTTGGTTGGAGAATCTGAATTTTTCTGTCCGCTTGTTGTGTCAGCTTGCCGCACGACTGTTTATAAGTTACTAGGGCATCAATAAAGGACATCTTCACAGGGCACGTCAGCATATGCAAATGTTTGCATGCGCATTACCACATTCACACAAGCGCATACGCGTGCACCTCTTGGTTGGCACGCGTGCGCACACACACGCGCACACACACATGCATATACGCACTGAGCGATGCTGGCCAGTGCACTTCTGCTGTTCTGTGTACAGCACCAGTCAGAGTTTGGACACTCTTTCCTCTTGTGTTCGTGCTCTTCCTGTGTATCACTCAAATGGTTTAACCGCTTTAATTACTTCAAATGATACAATGCAAGAGGTCAAAAAAGAATAAATTAATTCACTGTATAGTGTGCACAGTTTAGTTTTAGGGTCGCAAAAATCCATATTTGGAAAAAATAAGACCGGCAAATTACTTGCAGTTTGAGCCTTATTAGTTAGAAAGATGAAGAAGAAACGGAGCACAAGTGCGGTGCATCTGTGGGAACCTTTAATGTGGTGATGATGTGATTTCTCTGAGCCATGTGACTGCCCTCAAGGAGAAAACTGATGAGTAAACTTAGCATTAATGGTTGCAGATGGTGGCTGTTTCAATGTGAGCTCCATAATTTATCGGACTGTGACACATTTATTATTTTGGTTTTGTTCTCCAGCACTATCAGTCTGCTAAGATCCCATGACAATGAGGCCAGAGGGTTGGCTTTAATTTGGCGATGTTTTTATCCACATCAGGTGAATCATTGAGACATGACGACGCATTTTGTGCATGGCCCGCCCCCCCCCCCTATTTCCCCCAATTGGAAAACATGGGACAGTCTAACATAATGTTGAATAATGCAGCCTTTTTTGTCTTCCGTCGCCTCTGGTGAAAGGGAGACATAGGAATGCACCCCGTCCGTGCGTGTGTCCGTCCGTCCGTCCGTCCGAAAAGTGGCGTTAACACGATAACTCAAGAAGAAAATGGATTACAGACCCCGTGTTCTGCATATAAGAAGATTAGATTATGAGCCAGTTTCCTGTGTAATATCAGTGACCTTGACCTATTATTTGACCTTGCAATTAGCAGGTCAAATATTGGTACGTCACCTATTTTTTTCAAACTTGATTTTCAAGCTCAAAATTGTTCGATGTGGTGTTTTGCAGCATTCTTTTTAACCTGATGGTCAAGTTTTATGGATCCAGTCTCTTGCCATCTTTTACAAAATATCCACTTTCAGTTTGAACAGAATTGACCTCCTTTAAGGTCACAGGGTACATATTTATTTTGGCGACGGGAGACCGTGGGCCTCGGGGCCAGCTTGTTTTAATTATTATTATATTTTGTTGCATATCATTTGCATGAAGTGACTGCTTGTCTGTGACACTTGGACATCACCAGACTCTGTGTATCTTCCCTGGTGATTCTCTGCCAGGCCTGTACTGCAGCCATCTTCAGTTCCTGCTCGTTTCAGGGACTTTTTGCCTTCAGTCCCCTCTTCAACATGTAAAATGCATGTGCAAGTGGATTTAAATCCTGCGATTGACTCAGCCAGCACAACCAAAATGACAATAAATGCATCACTGTCCAATGAATTACGGAACCTATTGTAGATTTTTTTTTTCTGTAAAGTAAGACGTTTTTTTTCCTTTCATAGCCTCTGCTTGATTAGGCTTTTGATCGGCTCTGTAGATTTCTTGATTGCTGCAGCAAGACGTGCATCCCTTTAAGACTAAATACCACCTATCTCAACTTTCAATTAAATAGATTGCATCCCGGTCCTGGGAATAAGAGGTTTGTGTCCACAAAGCCCGAGCTTGGAGGTCAAAGGTTAAAAGGCTGTGGGAGGCCATTTTTAATCAGAGACGAGCGGCCTGTCTGTGACTGTTAAATGAGTTGCTGTTATCTACACGTGTGACAGAATAGTCTGAATCCAGGGGGCCTGACTGGGTGATGGCCCTGCAGGGAAAGCTCTGTTCAGGCCTAATTTCAATTGAATTTAAACCTTCATTAGGGACTGAGATTTGGCTTAGTCACTCACTATATTCTCACTATATTCAACTTTAAATACTCTGCAGAATATTAATGAAATGCTTATTTTAGTTCAGGTCTAATCTTTTCTTGAGTCTGTGGAACTGGGCCTTGGGGTGCATACTTTTAATTGAACTTTGTGAATAACAAGCCATTATTGCTCAAAATTAGCAGGAGCCACTTGCCAAATGCTGGTTAAATATGCAAGTGGCTGGTAGATTTGCTTCACTCACTGGCCAAGAAGACAATGGTGATCTATTGAGTGGCTGGTAAAACTTGAACATTCACTTGCCACTTGGCTAGTGAACAAAAATTTTTAATTTTGCACCCTGCGGCCAGTGTTTTCATGAAGGTCGTGGTTGAAACATTTGCCTCTGAGTAGAACGATGGCGTAAATATCATTGTTTGTTTTTTGGGGTGTTATAAGCAAGTATGAGAGTTTTTTTTTTTTTTTTTTTTTTTTGTTCCTAAATGTTCCTGTGAGCCCTGTTTTGTTGGGGTGTTCTGTTTTGTTACTGGTTAAAGTCTGGCTGGCAGATCAGGGTGTGAAACACAAGTCTCATGGGCCAAAGCTCGAGAATATTTTTCAAATTCTCCTAATCACTTTCTGACCGTGACCTAGTGAGGTTTTTGTGTCACTGGGCTGAATATCACATGATTTACGACTCCTTCCGTTTGGAGCGCAGTAATCTGGCTGATTTTTAACCGGTGCTATATTTGGAGAAGGCATATTTGAGGAAGCTGGGGCAGCCCATGATCAAGGAATCACAGCTTCAGACTCGATAAAACAGAGAAACGGAAAGTCGCCTCCCTCGTCTCAAAATGAGGTGGGAACTGCCCCCCCAGTGATCACTGATTCGTAATTGGGTAGGATTCTTTTGATCTCCCTCAGAGACCGAATGGGTTAATATACTGAACAAAAGAAGTTAAGGTCCACTTAGTTCTCTCTCTATTGTTTTCTCTTGTCCTGAGCTTCCCAAGACTCTGTGGAGCTGTGTTGAGAGCATGTGGTGGCCACACTAGATATCAAAATCACTTTGGAAGTTGTTTGACGATTTGATTTAATGGTCTGGACTCGGCGTGATTCTGCTCTTCGCTATGGTTCCCATTCGTTGGGGTAATGAAGTTGTCTGATCAAATGTTTTGATGCACTTTGCATATAGGATTAACACCAATGATATGAACAACACTTGGGATTTTTTTAGTTCACATACTTGGGTCACAATCAAGTGTTCTTTAACTTTTTTTTTGTTGAGCATGTGACGGGTTTTTCGTTTTACAGCATGTTGGGAGCACACTCAGCATTATTGGTTGTTAGTGTTGTTGCGAGTGCACTTTGTGCGCCATGGTGTGGAGTCAGCCGTGTTCCTCTATCTCCTGTCATTGTACACAAAGACTCATGGAAACGTCAAATCTCCATGAGTTAATTTATGTTGCAGTCCTGTGTTTCATTGGTCTTTTGTATGAAAGTACAGTCTTGTCTTTCATAACATCTGTGATAACGTTTTTTTGCTGCTCAGTCCTCTGCCTCTTTATTTGCTGAGTGTACTTGCGTAGGTGCTTAGAGCTATTTAAAGCTACTCACCTGCTTGCATGATCTTAATTATTGAAGGAAGGAGCAGTGAAACAGTTTTCTTTTGGGTGCTGGAGCTGTTGAACTGCTGCTCTACGGGGATAAGCAGCCAGTTGAGGGTTAAGTAAGTGCCACCAGAAACTGTGTGAGCAGCTTACTTTACTCTATTAAACAACCGGTAATCCTGGGCCTGTGCAAATAATCTGTTTTCAATTTTAACTCTGTAAACAACGATTATACCTGAAGGTAATATTTTTCGGTAAATACCACTTGCCTCACCATGGCAGAGTTTAAAAGTGGAATGCGAAACGCAGTGTACATACGCATATGTACGCTTTGCACACGCTCATACAAACGTGTGCGCACACACTTAGGCTCTTTCTTTATCTCTCTCTCTCTCTCTCTCTCTCTCTCTCTCTCTCTCTCTCTCTCTCTCTCTCTCTCTCACATGCGCACACGCACACACACACACTGGATGCACGTATACACAAATACACTGACACGCACACATAGACACACATCTGCTGAACACTTGCACACACCACTCGCCTCACCATAGCGGAGTTTTAAAGTTGAATTGCGAAACACACGGTGTACACTTTCATACATATGCTCTGCAGATGCTTATATGGACACACGCTAAGCGGACCCCCCCACACACTCTCACTCACACACACAGACACACACTCTCTCTCACAAACACTCTCACACACACACACACACACACACACAAACACACACAGGGCATGCTCGGAATACACTGATGTGCACTCACACATAGACACACACATCAAACACTTGCACATGTGTAAACATGCTTGTATATTGCACTTTGTTTTTCGGACTTTCTATCTTCTGTTTTGCACAAGGGGAATCTTTCTGTCGAGTTGTCATGTTTTCGGCTCACTGGAGCAGTTAATGAGTCTGTAAACGGCTGTTATTAGTGAGCTCCTTATTAAACTACTGAGGAGGGGAAGATAAACTCTTTCTGTGAGCCAATAAATCGACCATTTCAGTGACCATATTAGACAACAGAAGATGCTTGTCAGTACCCTTTGCCTGTTATTCAGAAATCTACTCTCAGTTCTATAATGTCTGGCTACATGGTGGAGCGGTGGGTCGTACGTTGCCTCTCACCAAGAAGGTTGTGGGTTTGAATTCAGCTTGGGGTCTTTGCTGTGTGGAGTTTGCGTGTTCTCCCTGTGTTTGCATGGCCTTTCTCGGGGTGTTTTGCTGTCCTCCCAAGAGCATGCTTGGTTTTATTGGAAATCGCCCATAGCTTCTGTTCCAGACCAGGAATCAAGTGTGGAGAGAGAGTACAATCCAATAGGTGGCTCTATTGACAGCTTGTACGCTAATCTGGGGACAGAACCCCAGAGGAAGAAGTGGGGCGGAACCCCAGGTAAGGACAGCACTGTTCAGTATGGATGTTATTGGCGAAGCTGAGGGGTGAGTCGCTGGCCATTGGCTTCCAGGATAACAGCCAGGTTGGATGCACACTTCTCCAGCACTGATCTGTCCCAGGGGAGGATGGAGGAGCTTGAGGGCGACTCGGTTCCAATCCTGATGACTGATAAGGATCTGGGGCTTGTTCCTAACAAACTGGGCAGGAGAACAGACTTGAATTGGGTTAACTTGAATGCCATCCCAATCCTGGACCCTGAATAGGCTTGGAAGCTTGTTCGAGACGACTGAGTGAAGAAGAAAGCCTCAGCGAAATAATGCTGATAAAAATTACTTCACACAAAAATAGACTAAGAATTTCCACTCGGGAAAACTGACTGGTTAAAGATGACATTATGCATAATGAAGACGATGAGTTACTGGTGGGAATGATGACTGGGTCTGAGCACAAATAGCAAATTATTATCCAGCAACTTGCAACTCAAAGCAGGGGGTTTAAATAAACATCACATTGTCGCTAGGAAATAACCATGGAACGAGGCACAGTCGAGGAGGAGCAAACACGCAAGACCTAAACCAATCAAAAGCGGCCTACTTCTAATAGACTAACAAGTTGCTGAATTGGAAGGGAAACGTAAGCCACTCACTTGAGGGTTGTGACATAGGTATGAGTGTATGCGCCCTTGTGATGAATCGGCGAGCTGTCCGCGGCGTGTTCCTGCCCTCCTCCTATGTTTAGTTGGGTTCCAGCTCCCTGTCGCCCCGACCAAGGAAACAGCGAGTTTGATAATTGAGGGATTGTGTTAGATTAGTTTACTAATTACAATCCTTTTCTTGCAGTAATGTGCATTAGTAGTCGTTAGGCATGTTGTTTGTTTCTAAAAGAAACCACCTCCAGACTGGTACTGTTTGCCTTTTTTGTCTGAGGGGGTTTCAGGGTTGATGCTAGGCAGAGAAATCAGCTGGACTAAACTGCAGGCAGAAAACAGAAGTATTGCTGAGCCTAAGGCTTTTTCCCATGCATGTGCTTGCCTGGCTTTACTTGGTTTGACTACGTCAGCTTGGAGCAGCTGGGATTTGCATTTTTCTTATAACTGCGCAACCTGCTTGAAGGTGTGTCTCTCAGTGATGATGCACTTGACTTGAGACAATGACATTTAAAATTGGCGTGCTCATAAGCACTATCTATTATCGCACTGTTCAGTGGTTAATGACGGAGCACTCTGACATTGGCACAGCCCACTTGAGGGTGGATCTAGTGCGCTTTGGCCCGAGTCCACTAGTAGTCAATCTTGACGCTGCTTGGCATGCTTAAGGCGTTGATAGAAAGACAAATCAGCATGGCACAGTTCAGCTAGGAAAGGCCAAAACGCCAAGAGAAAAACCACATAGTTCAAATACATGGCAAATCGATGTGACGCAATAATCAAGTACAGAAAGGAAGAGAGTGGTTCTAAAAGACCCATATTGTTCAGTGTTCTTCACATTTTTACATTCTAGAATGTTCATACTGGTGCACTTGATGGGAAGATGTTTACTTTTTTTTTTCAATGATATGGGACCTCTAATGACAGTCTGCACATCCCTTTGATTGGCCTGTGTGTGTGTATGTGCATGTGTCTGTGTGTGTGTGTTTGTCTGTGTGCGTTGTTTTTTGTGCATATAAGCATGTTGACGTGTGTTTGCATCTGCGCATGTTGATATCCGTGAGTGTGTGTGCGTGTGCGCGTGTGTGTGTGTATGTATTTGTTAGTTCATGTGAGTGTGTGTATGTGTTTGCATGTGTGTGTGTATTTGTTAGTGCGTGAGTGTGTGTGTGTGTGTTTGCATGTGTTTGTATGTGTGTGTTGTGCATGTCTTCCTTTCATATCCGGTCCTCTCCTGGGACCACAAACTGCCCAGCTGCAGTTTCAAAATTAGACGAGTAAATAAAGTTTCAAATTGGAAACAGTGGAATGGCCTGAGCTGTATGAGACTGTGTAAACAGCTGCAGGAGAATTCTGTTTACTGCACGTCAGCATCAGAAATGTGCTGCGGTTTGTTACCATCGCTCTGAAATGACAGGCCGTTCATTGGGTAATTGTTGAAGCCCTGCTCCTGCATGAAGCCCAGTAATGAGAGCCAGGTAATTTCTTATCCCAAACTGCACCTGGAGGGTCATCTGCCTCTTTCTAATCGCTCTCCGTGTCCCACAGTACGAAAGTATCAGGGACTACTATGGAGGCCGAGACTCCCTCGTCATCACTACAGGGCCAACTGTTTTTCTCCTACCATTTTAAAATTTAGCGTTGACCTTGTTTATGGTGAGAGGACAAAACCTGGTCAATTTGGGACAAAAATTGCATAATTATTAATAATAATAATTATTGCTTCATTAACAGAGAAGGCCCTGTTCTCATTATTGCCCTTCAGATCAAGAATTCCTTTCAAACTTGGTTGAGCACTGTCTGTCTGGAGAGGATCGCACCTGCTGATTTTGGTTAGTAATCGCTCATACTGATGAGCAGTTATACATTTTTATGTAAAATTGGTAAATATGCAAAAAAAAAAATTACTGCACATGTAAAACCTTTATTATTGAGGTAAATGCGACCTATATGACTACCTGACTTTTATAACATTGATTCACCATCATGAATAATCATTTTACTCCGCAGAATGGGACAACTTTGTCTTTTTTTCAGAAGATATCTTTGGGAAACGTCTAATTCATAAATCCTGACTTGTTCGCCAGCTTGGAAACTCCTTGATGCTGACAGACAACAATCGATTTCTGGGTCAGGCTTTAGGAAGGAAGGATGTGGAAACAGAAGTGTTTGGAATGAGCCCATTGTTTCGAGGGGATTCAGATTTGGCCGAACCACTGTTACCCCTCGACGGCTCTGTCGTGTCATGCAGCCGTCAGGAATCTGCATGCTGTTACGAAGTGGCTTTGTGAAGTACTCCACTTCCGGCTTGTGTTATATTTTAGGCCTGCAAGTTATGTGTGTGGTGCTTAAATACATGATGAAGCACCAGAACTCTGTATTGTTTAACCCTTAGATTGCTGAAATAAATTTTTAAAAATATACAAATATAATTATCTTGAGCTGTTGAGAACCTATCATGTGGCGACTTGCTTAAAAGAGCTCTTAAACAAGTCGCCTCATGATAGGTTTTCAACAGCTTTGAAAACGCTTCGCGTCGGGTGGTTATTCGCCTCCGCGTCGTGCCTTAAAACCGTGTAATGCACAACTACGAGTTGATTATCCCTTACGAAAATGGTTCTTTCTTGTTTCGTTTTATTCTGATGTTATTTGATACTCCAGTTGTCCAAATGCATCTATATCAGGCTGACTGGAGATTCTACATTTCCCATAGCTATGACAGTGTGTGTATGTCTGTGGGTGTGTGTGTCATGTGTGTGTTGTTTGTGTTGTGTGTGCGTGTTTGTGTTGTGTTGTGTTGTGGTGTGTGTGTGTGTGCGTATGCGCATGCATATGTTTGCGTGTTGTGTCTGTGCAAGCGTGTGTCATGTATGTTGTGTGTTGTGTGTGATTGCTGCAATGAATTGGCAAACTGTCTTGGGGTACGTTTCCCAAAAACACAGAGGCTAACTTGCATAGCTGGAACCACTAACCTGTATATTGTCGAACTATGCAAGTTGCTAACCTAGTTAGCAGCTATGCTTTCGGGAAACGTACCCCTGTGTGTGTTGTGACCTCTTGCCCAGTTTATTCTCGGATGCTCTCCAGCCACCATGTGACCCTGACTGGTGTCAGATAATGGATAGACATCTGCCGTAGTAAGTCTGCATCATCTGTCAGTGTAGTTGCTCTGTCTTTACTTCCATGGGCACCTGCCACAGTGAGTAATACTGCGTATGCAGCACTGAAATGGTTAATTGTTTGAGTACAAAGAATCTTGCACTTTCAAATTCCATGTGAATTGTTCCAGTAAATATCACTGTGTCTGAGTGGCACAGAGATGCTGCAGATTTGTCTCACAGCTAATACAGTTAACAATTATCAATTGGCGCTTGCTCCATAAATAAATGACTGGATTAAATTTTAGGCTCTCAATGAAAACGTAATGTGAGTTTCTAAGGCAGATTGACATACTGCCCATGTTACCATTAATGCTAGGATTGCACCATTCCCAGCACTGACGATCCATTGTCTGTGCATACCGCTCAGTCCAAACAGGAAAAAACATTTCTTTTTTATTTATTTTTTTTTTTTTGACAGGAGCAACATTTTTACCATGATTTCCGTTTTTCCTCCTCACATTTGGTTACCGCACTGATTTTTCCCGGTTTATCAGATGTTCTTCTGCGCCCTCAGCCTGGTCCCATTGAGATTAGTTGCGTGAGTGTTTCCTTTTACAACGCATTATATTATTGACCAAGAGGTCTTGCGTCATCACTCAGTTCACGCTCACGTTAGTGAATTGTGCTGTTCAATCGAGAAAATAAAAGTTCAGGGATGTGTAATTCTTTTTCACAAAAAGGCCTTCATAAAAATCTCTCTTCAGCCTTAATAATTATCTTTTAAATTGCTCTAACTTTGAAATATGACGGTGCCTGATTTACTTTGCACCTTAATCACTGGAGCCCAGAATGACAACGAATTGATTTCTCTGATGGTTATTTTGTAGTATTTTTGCCTTTACGTCCTTCTCCTCCGGTTCTGGCCTGGAGTTTAGCTTGTGTTCTGCAGAATTTGCTGCCGAATGGACATAGTCCTTCCACGATGAAAGATTCTTTCCTGCACAACACTGTGGGCGATTGTTTTTTTTTCTTCAGACAGTGGCCCTTACTGCATTGTTCTGGAGAAAAGAATAGACAGTCTGTGGGTTCTGTGTGATGTTGTGTTCCTGATTCTTGCATTTGCTTGAGGTGAATCCCTCTCATGTTGAACAAAACTGCCTGTGATCTGGAGCTTTGGGTCGGCATGGAGACTGGCTGTTTTACAATCCAGTAACAGGACCAGACTGATACTGTGTTTGTGTGGGTGTGTGTCTGCGTGTTACTTTGAGTTTTATCCTTTGAGGTGTGAGATTGCCAGTGTATGAATAGAGTGTTATTAACCCCTTAAACTCTCACTTTTCTCTGAAGTTTTCCCTTAAGTCTGTTTGAAGTCAGAAAATTTTTTTTTTTTTTTTTTTCATGTTTTTTGACAATGTCACATACCTAGTCTGTATCTGCTGGTTGCAGCACTTCACTGAAGCTACATCACACTTATTTTGAGAGAAACATACAAACCCAGGATCTTGTGCACCGTTTTATGCACATTTCCCTGTAATCCAGCAGGACATATTTGGGATCCACCATGAAAAACTTGGGATCTCTACTAGAATATAAAATTGACCTGAAGTTCCTCAGGTTTGAATACAGCAGCTGTATTTGACTGACCCATGTAAAGGTCCGTAGGCATTATGGGGTTAACTGAACATCCAACAGAAATGGAAACATGAGGACAGTCATTGCATAACTAAAAAGAAAACATTCAAAAGAGAAAAAAAAAACGCCCTTCAACAGGTTAACAACATTGTCCAGAGTCCATTTTTAGTTATTGCGCAAACACCAGTGAATAGCTGAATGGGATGTTGTGTGGGAGGCTTTCAACGAACTGTAAAGCTGTCAGTGGAGTCTCCAGTCCGGGTTTCCTGGTGCAAGTCAGGAAGTTATCCTTTACTGCCAACCCATTTCCCTTTGTACACCAAACACCGGCCTGAAATAACCTCCTCAACCTGCCAAAGCTTGCCTGGTTATCCTTGGCATTACTCCAGCTGCTGCTGTAATTCATGTCATTTGAATAAAAAGAAACATGATGCTGCTTCCTAACCTGGAGGGAGAATGAGAAGTTTCAGAGTAGTTTACAAAGTGCTGTAACTGTTTATAAAAGTCAGTTTTTCATAGTTTTATTTCTGGTTTTTTTTTTTTTTTTATAGAAATGGTGTTGCCTCTTTATGGCAAATGTTGAGATTCTCCCTGTCTTTCAATTGAACTTTTTGTGTGGAGTGTACTTGGCTTTCTCCGGCTTCATTTTGTTGGCAACAACTGACCTTACCCATTTGAATTTGCGACTGCAGTCACCTCCTAGGTAAAAAAAAAAAATGTTCTTATCGTGTACTGGAATGTTTTATTAGTGTTATAACATCGTCGTTGCTTTGTTACAACTTTTTAAGAACATTGTGTTGACTTTGTTGCAGTGGCTTTATCGCCTAGGTCCCTTGGGCGCTGGAGAACCCTTTCATCAACTCAATGGTCTTTTGCAATAGCTTTTTGTTGATTTCCTTGTCCCTTGCGCTTTGCCATTAGCCGATGTCTCTTCAGATCGCGGTTTATGCACCCAATCCCTAATCTGCTTGTTGCCAAGCCACGACCAGACTGAGTGTGCTGCTGTAGAGGATCAGGGATTTACTCTTGCTTTGCTTGCCAAAAGCAAGCAACAAATCATGTATTGTGTAAGAGCTGTGAAAATTGAGTTACAGAATGTAGCAGCACTCCATTAGGGCTCTAGGAGCAGACAGTGGACTCCATTTTGGCTCTGGGAGGCTGAAGTCACAGCAGTTTTGAAATCCTCCGCACCAAAGTGCAGCAGCATTCCTCCTGAGATCAACAGTCATAAAATAACGTCTGAAATTCCTCCCTTGGCTGAACAGCTGCCATTGTTTTTTGCCATCCTACTTTCTGAGCGGCATTGGCCCTGAGGGGAAACACTCCAGTTCTGGCCTTATGTGCTCCTTGTTTTGGTGTGCGCTGACATGTGGCTCGTCGACAAAAATATAGGTTACACCGCCTTTCCCTTCTCGCATTAAACTCTTTTTAATGGGCTTGTTGACTGGTCAGAGGCATCGCACTGAATGAAATTACTGTTAATTCATGAGTGAATGGCCCTGTTGGCTTCTGTGAACTATTCAGTGTTTGGCCGGTATGACGCGAAACAGAAGTACTCAAACGTTTAGTGACTGTTTAATTTGCTGGTTTTTCTTTCTGAAGTGAGAGCTGATTATATTTCACAGTAACTGTGAAAGTGTTGTGCTGTAGAAGAGTGACTTTCAGTCTTTAATTGGAATCATCACAAGTATCAGTATTTACTTCTGCCTTATGTTTGTGAAAAAGCTGCATGAATACGCATGCATGTAGCCCCAGAAGAAGTTGGGTGGCTATGCGTTTATCATCTCCGCTGCCGCCGCATCCGTCGAGATTTTCTTTTGGACGTTCTGCAGGCCACAGATCTCACCCAATTCCTTTGACATTTTATGGTTTGGTCATGACACCTATTTGGTTGTCATGGCGACAAAATTGGCTGAATAAAGCAGTTTCATGCTGAAAATGTGCCCGTTTTAGTATATGGCCTGTGAAGGTCAACATTTTCAAGATATCTCAAGTGGCCATTTCGGGGGGCTGCACCTATGTGGTCGCAGGCGACCGGACTGTCTAGTTATTGTGCATTATTACCTCCGCCAACGAAGTTAGGTCATGTTTCCGCCATCGTTTATCTGTTTGTTGATCATTCCATGTTTAAGCTGGATTAAGGAAAAAGTATGAATTTTGGTGTGACTTTGTGGGAAGGTTATTGATGACAACAGCAAAAGGTGAGTTGACTTTCTGAGGACAAGGTCAAAGGTCAAGGTGAACACCACTCAAAACATCAAGATCAATGGTGCAGGTGGTGGTATGCACTCTACTGCATGCCCTAGTGTTTTTCCCGCTCGTTGAAATCGTCCATGTTATACTTAGGCATAGCTGTCACCCCATTACAGCATATGAAGAATAATTTTTCACTGGATTTGTGCGAAAATATTTTGAAATTCATAAGTGAACACCTTTTGAAATGTGAATGCGCACAATATTTTTCTTCATAATTGTAAAACATGGATATTTTCAGACATGAGTGTGACAGGAGAGCAGAAGTGATTCCCTGTTGCTAATATATTTTGCACATAATTGGTATTTCTGAGCTTTCACTTCTGATGACTCATTTTAATGGGCTGTAGCTCTTTGTTGAGGAAGGCCCATCCAGGAAGCGCGTGAATTGTTGAAAAGCCCTGTGTTACCGACAGTGTTTTTACATTTGTATGGCCTCTGGGTTTATAGACTTCCTGAGTTCCTGTAGTGGCCTCACTTCCTGTCGAGGGGACAGGACAGCATTATGTAACCGTCTTTGCAGACAGAATTGGCCCACGGCTGAATCCAGATTAATGTAGGGATTACATAATTCAGTCTATTTAAATTTCCCATTGCATCACATTATTTTTCGTGCTGCTTTTTTTTCTGGCCAGTCATTCATAGCCCTGTTCCTGGAAATCTACCATCCCGAAGGCTTTCACTCCAAACTCTGTAAAGCACTCCTCACTCAACAGCTATTCAGTCCTATATAATGAGCTGTTGTTGGTGCAAGCTTTTGTTCCAGCCATGCAGCTACGCACCTGGGCCCGAGTTACAGTAACTTTGGAACTCGGAAATCCTTTATTTACTGTCTATTTACTGTAGGAGATTCAGGGCCTGTTCACACGAGAACGATTTTTTGAAAACGCATAAATATTGTATCGTTTCCGCCTTGCGTCCACACGGAGACGGCAAAAACGCAGTCCGAAAACAGTATTTTTTTGAAAACTCGTTCCAGAGTGAGAAAATCTGAAAACACCACCCCAGCGTTTTCATGTGGACAACCAAACCGGGTTTTTAGCGTGCGTGCGTGCGTAAACTTTTGGCTTGTCTGCGCGCTAGCTTCTTCCGTTTTTCACTGATCCTTTTCATATTTCATGTGTATATATATATGGTCATAAGGTCTAGACCAGGTTCGATTTTGAGCCGAATCAGACCGATATTTTGGCCATGTTTGGCCAAGCGGGCGCAGTGGCTTTGCCACTATTTTTTTTTGAAAACAATGACCTGATAGCTCCCCTCACAGCCCCCAGGCCTGTATGTGGCACTGTATAGCGTTGTAGCGTGTCTAGGTAAACAGACCAAGAACAGAAGGCGGCGGCGAGCATGCACCTGCTTCTCCGTTTTTGGTCTATTACCGTAGAAATGCTACAGTGCCAAACAGCGCCACATACAGGCCTGGAATATTTACTACAGTGTTTTGGGTTGTTTTAGGCGTCTCTGCGTGGAGGCAGATATTTTTAGAAACAATGCCTTGAGGACGGGAGATTTTTTGAAAACAACAACAAAAAAAAAAGACAGTTTTCTAAAATCTCCATCTCCGTGTGGACGAGGCTTCAGTTAGGATTTCACGTTGGACGAAAGCTGCTCCAGAACAGCAGTTCCCAACTCGGTCTGAGTTGATCTTAAGATAAGAGAAATCATAAAATAAGTTAAGATCGGCCTCTGTAATATGAATTTGTGGGAAATTCGATCTGAACTGTTAAGATCTTAACTTAGAACTTCAGGCAGTTTCTGTAATACGGGTTCTGATTCTCATCAACAACCCCTGGAGTCTTTGCTAAAGACTGTGATTAGTAGAATCAGGTGTGCAACTAATTGGTTTGAATGAAAGCCTGTATCCACACCGGGTCTTTCTGGGTAAATACTGTGAGTAACCCCAGGCAAGAAAGCTTGTCGAGCTGATAATTAGGAGAGTTAGGTTTGCCAAATTAAATTAGAATTGAAAGACTGCAGGATGATGGCTGTCCAGGAACAGAGGTGGTTACCCCTGATTTACAGGGTGGAATGAGGACGAGGACATTGGCTCTGTCTCAGAGAGCAGCATTATGGAGCTTTATAACTGCTCTGCGTAAAACCTAAAGCTCTTCTACATCTGAAACATTAACGAGGGTAAAAACAGCTGTCCCTGGATTTACTCTATGCAGTTTTACAGTTATCTCTGCTATCACAGAAATGCCTGCTGGGAATTTTGGATATTATGGTAATTAATCTCATGGGGAAGAAAAAAATGCACTGTAAAGTAAAGTAGCTTGGTTACTGTCTGAGTTGGTCATGTAGTGATTTGGAGCAGCGAATGGGAGTGTTTAATTCTGCTGTTGTGATGGTAAGTCTTGCCGTTGCTATAGAATGTTTCCTAAAATTAAACGCTAATGCGCGCATTGATCGAATAATCAGAAATGTTTACTGGGTCAAAACTTGGTGGACTCGTTGGGCTACCTACTGGGAAATTTTAGTGGCCTCGTTGTAACTTTTTTCAGCCATGGGGCAGTGGGGCGTGGTTAATATTGAACCCTGATTTAACACAAGTCAGGGTAAATTGGGGCTGTTGTACTGCTCTGAAAATATCTAAATTTTATTTTGTGGCCTGGTTGCTATTATTGGGTCTCGATTAACAAACTAAAAGAAACCAAAAATGACCTGCTCATCCCTTATGTTGTCTGAATTTTCCAAATTTCATCTGCCCCATGTATTTGTTATACTTCACATCTCACCTGCTTCTTCTTTACCTCTGATTCGTCCGCTCGGAGCACCAGCCCCTGATCTGCGATGATCGATTCTCAGTCTGACTGCTTGATCACATGACTCACCATTTTTATTTGTGTTTACTCTGGCCCGATAAAGTCTTCAGAAGATTGATGGTCACTGGAGAGCTCAGTGCTGATCATTGCTGGCTCTTACCGTAAAAGGCTTCATCTGCTCCTGGGCTGGGACGCGCTCATTTCCATTTAGAATAGGGAAATGATCTGGGTCTCCAGATCATGCGCTTTTCATCGGACGGGAGAGAGGAGCCACCTTTTTTCTCTATGTTTGATGACAGTCACAAAGTGACGCAGGTGTTTGATAACCGTTTCAGCTGTTTGTGTTATTAAAATCTACTTGGTGGCAGTTTGGCTTTTGCAGCATGGGAAAAAAAAGGGGAAAAAAATGACATTTTTTTTGTCGTGCTGCTGAGTGATGGGTGCTTGTGGAGTGTGACATCATCTGTTATGTGCAAATGCATTGCGCAGTATTTAGCGCAGTTGGTTGAGCTGCATTCCGACCGACATAAGTTTGTGCTCATGTACACACCAATCACACTGCACCCATTCTCTCTAACACACACTCACACACACATACACACTCACGCACACACTCACACAAATGGACTGGCTTATGTAACTCATACTAGTCTCTCTCACACACACGCACACACACACACAGATTACCCAGCCTACTCGTCACACATTCACTCACCCGTACTCAGAAGTGTATGTGAGAGCACACACGCACACTTTGTTTTCATGTTTTGTGGCGACATCCCATAGACTTGCATGCATTCCCTTACCCTGTATGCCGACCTTAACCATAAAACCTCATGCCTAACCCTAACCTTAAACTAACTCCAACCTCAGCCCCTAGCCCTACAATAGCATTGTTGGCTCGTGAGGACCGGAAAATGTCCACATATTGATAAAAATATTTCATATTTATAATATGTTGAACGCTTGTTTTTGTCCGCACATCATTAGACATCCAAACGCACGCACACACCCACACTTGCTCACACAGCACCACTCCCTTTCCTATTTGTACACTGCCCGGGCTCCTAAAGGTGCTCTCCACGGAAGGCTGGTGCAGACTCAGGTTTCCTGCAGAACAGAGGAGTCAGAAAGTCAATCTGAGAACAAAACACAGTGTGCTGTATTTTCAATGTTACTGAACAACCATGTAAAAAAAATATACCAAAACACTAATGTGTCAACGTAAAAAATGCCCAAACATGGTTAACAGTGGAGGTATTCATTTAAAAGTCACTTTTTTGAGGGCCCTTGTCATCTTAGCGGTTGGTCAGTTAGTTCTTGTCTCTAAGAATGCATTCACCCTCTCTCTCATGAGCGTTACCATGTATTAAAACACTGGTTTAAGTTTTAAAGGGTGTGGCCAAAAAATGATTGATCCATCAGGTAATGGCCAAGCAAGCAGACTAACTGACCGCAGTGGTAATGCATGTCATGCTGTTATAGTGGCAGCAGCCGAGAGCATAGAATGTGAACTATGAGAAAAGACTGATGATAACATGCTCGCTAGCATAGAGAAGCTTTAGGTCCTGGCTGTGGTTCTTAATTGTAAATATCCTGATTTTAATTAGGAACTAGATCTTTCTTCCTGGTCTCTATCCAGTCCCCCTGGCGAAAGAGAATGTTAGTCTCGATGGGGAGTTCATGGTAAAATAGAGAGGAAAATTAAAACCGTTATTAGAGGACTGCCTTTGATTGGTCCACAGTGGCCTCTTCCCTGCGGTTAATATAGCTGTAGCTATTCTGATTTTATGAAGATTGTCATTGTGATGCGTCTTATCTTCTGTTAGCATTAGACTGGAGATTTCTGTGGCTTCTGTAAAGTGCTGCATACGTATAAAATTAGAAGTGTCGTAGTAAAAAATATTCCAAATTCTGAAATGGTGGTCACGTGAAATTGCTTGTTTTTTCATGTTGTAGATCAAAATTGGCACAAAATCTTGCAAACTTGCTCTAGCCTATATAATTGAACATGTGTTAATCCCTTTCAGTGCTGAGAGGACACATATATCCCACAATATATGTTCAGTACTGTAGGGATGCATGTGTCCCACTGTAAAATACTACTGGGACATACAAGTCCCATTTTCTGTTTTCCAAATAAATAATTTTGCTGAAATAACAGTTGTCCAAAATGATTCTTTTAGGTCTCAAAAATAACATGTATATCCAATGGGTAACTCTGATTCGTATTACTGTATTCAGTATTGACAGGGTTAAAATCAAGTTTGTTTTTATAAATCTCAAATCCGCAGGTGATAGTGGTGTATGAATCTCTTTTGATTGTGTGCACAGTTTATAAATGAGGCCTCAGACCTTTTTAGGTCCAACAGCGTCTGAATGGGCGTGAAACGGACTGGGAAAAGAATTGTTTCGTCCAAATGAGCGCAAAAAATGCACATTATGTACAAGGCATTTCAAACTGCCCTGTTAGAAAAGGTCTAAATTGCAAAAGTTTCCAACAGAGTTAGTTCAGATTCATTTCCCAGAAGTCGTGAGATGATTTGCAGAAACATTAAACCGCGTCTGAAGTGATATGAGATTTATGTCATCGCCCTCAGCTGGATTTATGAATGTGTGAGAGAGGTTGGTGGTCTATACAAGGACAACCTTTGAGCACAGTGTGTACAGCCTGCCAGAGGAACACGAAGGGAATTGCTAATGCGCACAGGAAAAACGCTTGGAGAGAATGAATATATTTACACTGGGGATTTTCTTACCGCTAAACAGGAAGTTTTGAAAGTCTGCCTGGTACTGCGTTCTTTGAACTGTTGCTCCAGTTAAATGCTTGGAGTCACTCAGATGAGCAGCGACGACAAAAATTAATTTAACCGCCGATTTGTGTGTAACTTGGGCCTAATCTAGTGGAGGAGTCAGTTTCCTGTCAATGCGAGTCGCAGGTGCGATAGCTAGTTAGGGATGACTGTCTGCTCAGTGGTTCCTTTGCATTTCAGGTCGTCTGCATACTTTGAATGATGGGAAAAATGAATATTCTCTTTTGTTTATTTGGGGGATTTTTTCGGAGTTCTTTGCGTTCATCGTTCCTTTGTTACTCTGTGTGTCTGAGCCATGTACTAACCTTTTGAGCGCTATCGGCAACTATAGTTGCCCAAAGATGTAAGATGTCAAAATCAGATTCTGTTGAATACCTATCATGTGGCGACTCGTTTAAAAGAGCTCTGCGGGAGCTCTTTTAAACAAGTCGCCACATGATAGGTTTTTAACAGCACAAGATAATTTAATTTATAATTTTTTTTGAAAATTTATTTTAGTACTCGAAGGGTTAATGGCCTTGCACACTGAGGGCCTCATTTCCTAAGACTTTTACTGTGTGCATAGCCCTTCAGCTCACAAAATCCAATAACGTTGCCAGTGATTGGACCAGGATATTTGTTTTCCACCAATCAGTTGGCACATTATTAGTTTTGCGAGCGCCGCAGGTTTTGCACATGATAAAGGTCATGGTTAAATTTGGCCCTCAGGCTTTCCTTACACCGCCATAACTGCTATTCAAACCTGGAAGGACATGTCACAAGGAGCCACAATGGCGGCTTTCTGCTCCAGAGACCTGCCCTGGGACACATGATTGGCAGGGCAGGCCTCTCTTAAGGCCATCTTAATATAAGACATACTGCATGTCCACAGACATCTTCAGAAAAGTGTTGGACGATATAGATTATTTTGTGCTTAAACAAAATGTCTGACATTGTCTGCAGCGTAAAATGTTATCTCCATTGCAATTAGTTATTTCTTTATTACCATAACCATCCAATCTTTCTGTGAATGGTACTGTATCAACTTTCTGTATCCGTGACAACCACCAAACTCTCAGTCCATCCAGCTAATTAAATTGTAAGACAACCAATGACAGTGTCTGTGATGTTCATTTTGATCGCCAAGTGCACAGTCGACAGTAATTCGTCTTACAAGTATAAAACAGCCTTGACTCAGCTGTTCTCTGCTCTCGTCCTGTCACCGTGCCATCGTCTCCCACCTCTCAGATCCACTTCCTGTGATCTCATGTAATGAGCCCGAGGTGGCCGATGACGTGGCTAACAATGCCTTTTGTTTGGGATCCCCACCCCATATTGCAGCAGTGACAGTGACAGAGCTGCTTTATGGCCAGAGCAGCAGCACAGAGCTCTGCTGACCAGCTGCCATTACATCACTGCGCTGCTCTGTGCTAACTCTCTCTCTCTCTCTCCCTCCCTACCCCTCCCTCTCTCTGTCAATCTCTCTCTCTCTCTCTCTCTCGCTGCCATATGGCACTGCTCAGAGCCGCATGATGCCCCAGTCTCGTGCAAGGTGACTTATTCCCCCCCCCAGTGGCTTCTGTAGCTGAGATAATGGCCGTGTGTTGTTAATAATGTGAGTTGTGTCCAAGGCGGATCGCGGATACCTTGATTGACAGGCTTGCGAGCAAAGCCTGGAAAATTAACGGCATTATGGTATTGACCTCTGCTGTCCCCTGGGAGCCACTCTTCCTGAGGGGCTGGGGCCAGTCGGAATAATTTAGTGGAGTGACCCATCCGTCCTCTCTACCGTATTATTGCTGCTTTTTTAGATTTCGTATTTTCACAACCCTTAGAGCGCTAAATACAAATAGCGTTGCTCAATGATGTAAGATATCAAATTCAAAGCTGTTGAAAACCTATCATGCGCTAACTTGTTTAAAAGAACTCCCCAGGAGCTCTTTTAAACAAGTCACTACATGATAGGTTTTCAACAGCACAAGATAAAATTATAAATTAAATTTTGAAAATTTATTTCAGTGCTCCAAGGGTTAACGGACACTTCCGTAAAGACACCAGAGATGGCCAGGGATGCGGATTTTCATCTGCATGCGAAACTCCCAGAACCCTCTCTGGGTGCCCTGATGCACTTTACTCGTGTCAGGCTTCCTACTTTTGATGGCATCTTCTGCCAAGCTCTGAAATTTTTATTTTATTTTTTTTTAAATAACCCTTTCTCTCTTGAGCTTTCTTGAGAAACGTAATCTCTGATTTTCCTCGTCACAAACTAGGGAGCAGATAGTTCTGGGTTAAGTTGAAAGTAGTCATCAGTATATATATTTATTTGACATCCAGTGTAGTTGACCTTCTGAAATATTGGTCATTTGCCTAGCCTTTCTGTGACTGAGGTAACATTAAAAATAAAAAAAGGTTTTTTTTTGGTTCTCTCGAGTGAAAGGGTCAAAAAGTTGCCCGTTGACAGATCTTTGGGGAGCCGAATCGCAACTCCAGACAGCCTAGCTGGTTCCTTGGAGCCACTGGTTTCACAGTTGAGAACCCCCCCCCCCCCAGTCTATTCCAGGAGGGTTGTTATGAAGGGCGTAATGGATTGGGATACGCTGCCAGAAGCCAAAAAAAGTCAGTCTTGAGATTGTACTTTGTTCTCATATTTAGATGTCAAATCTTATTTCTCTTCATCTTTAGCTGAACAAGACATTGAACAAACCAAATTAATCTTACTATTGCATTTGCAGGTTGGGCGAGGTTTTGAATACTCGGCACACTGCTGCAAGTATAGAGTAGTCTAACCCTTAGAGCGCTAAATGCAGCTGTTGTTGCTCAATGATGTAAGATATGAAAATCAAACTGTTTAAAACCAATCATGTGGCGACCTGTTTAAAAGAGCTCCTGCTGGGGAGCTCTTTTAAACAACTTACCACATGATAGGTTTTCAACAGCACAAGCTAATTAAATTTATATTTTAAAAAAGATTTATTTCAGCACTCTAAGGGCTAATAAAGTGACGTTTTTGGCCAAAGACCTTCCTCTGAATGTGAAAAATGCTAATGAAGACAGAAATATTGGTTTGGATGCTGGGCAGTCGGGGCTTAGTGAAAGATTTAAGGTGTGCTTGCAAAACAAACATAAAAAGTGCGAATATTTCCAAATTAATATAATTTTGAGTCTCATTACGAGACACAAAGTGCTTGTTTTATTCAGTTTTTTTTTGGTTTGTGGAATTGGCTGTGAGACTCTGACAACTGCGGTTCTTGTTTACTGTGCCATGCCCACTGTGGGCACATATGCCACAATAAACTAGTGTAGCTGTAATCACCGTGCCATACCCTGTGTGTGCTTGGTCAGGCAGGGTGGTGGCATATGGTGCCATCTTGGCTGGGCACTTGTTGGCTCTTCTATATTTGGCAGTGACGAGCAGCGAAGGTTTGTTTTTCTCCACCTGATGTCCTCCATTTTGTGTCTGGACCTCTGGTTGCTAAGGTGTGCTGTAGATGTGTGTGGACAGTGGGGTAAAAATCCCAGTTTGGATTTGTAAAAGTCCTCTGTTCCAACTACCAGGATTTGGTAATTTGCTCAGTTCTACATTCAGAAGGTTGAACTGTTCCTGAAAGCTGGCTGAGCTCTGGGGTTGAGGAAACTCACGTTAGGACTTATATTTTCTCTGACCCCTGGACTTAACGCCTTTGCTTGTGTTGGCGCCTGGCATTACATCGTGTGTTAATGCTTGCTTACTGGTGTTGAGCTTGTCAATGCCCATAGACTGTATAAAAAGATGGACGCAGCACCCAGGTCTGAAAACTGAGGCCAATGTGGAAATCTCTAGAATTTGCATTCTATTTAATGGCCAGCAGATGGCGACGTCGGTGGTTGCAGGAAGAAGTTCAATCCTATAGAAGTCTATGAGAAAATGACCCTACTTTCCCACCTGATTTATTATTTCAATAATGATTTTCCACATTATTTTATGGTATCTAACCCAAGTTTCAAGTCTCCTTTGATATATCATGATGTTCATTTTTGGAAATTATGGTCCCAAATAGACTAGAATAAAGGATAAAGCCAGATATGCTTTAGGGGCGTGGCTAACCTCTGGCCCTCATCAGATGCAGTCAGGTCCACCCGTTGATCCACCCCTTGCTCCTCCCTGGATATTCACTTCACGCTCTTGTCCAATAGGAATCACATCCGGTTTCAAAATGACAAAATGGCGCTATTCAAATTGCCAAAATCGAGGCTTCCTAAATTGTATGCTGAAACCAATGGGTGACGTGACGGTTGCTTCGTCCATCTTTTTATACAGTCTATGTCAATGCCTTTGGAACCTGGAGCTGTACTGTGAAGTTAGGAAAAATACGTGAGAATACTGCTTCAGACATTGTGCAACATTATTACGCCATTTCATCAATGATTCGGTGTTCTAAAACGGAAAGGTGATATAACGCAGTGAAAGGTGTTTCAGGCATTAAACTCTAAGCAGGCATACGTTATGACTTAATTATACGGTGTCGCATGTCTAATGGAAGCCGGTGAGATGTAAGGGAGCTTTCGGAAGGCAAGGTGCTGAGAGAAGCTGTCAGTTGCATGTCTGGCCCACGACAGACCGCCTTGATTACCCAAATCCACGAATCAGCTGAAAGCAGGGGGCTGCCGCACCCAAATTAGCTCCCTCCATCTGGGTCCAGCCCGGTCAGATCCTAACTCTGTTATGTAATGTTTGAGGGGCCGGCGATGATGGCGGATGCCTGGCTGCTAGCTGGTTTCTATTAAAATTGTGGGTGTGGCTTCTACAAAAAAAACTAACAGTGCCTCACTGTGCCCCGCACTATTGCCCAATAACCAGACCGGGCAGGAAACACGTTACGTGTTTGTGCCTGTTTTGATTTCTCCTTCCCTCTCTCTCTCTCTCTGTCTGTCTCTCTCTCTCTCTCTCTCTCTCGCTCTCTCTCTCTCTCTTTAGTCATTCTTCTGTGCAGAGAGGGAGCGAGTGAAGGAGTCTGGTATGTTCTGAATGAATGAAACCACGCATTCTCTTGAAAGCTGCCGTTGGTTTCCCCCTGCTTAAAGCCTTACCCCACACTTTTAGCCCTCCCGGTAGGTTGAGGAGAGGGGTTGGGCAGCCCTTTATGACTTTTGGACGCAGCTGAGTGCGTCTCTTGACGTGGGTAGTTTTGTTCCCCTGTCTCCAGTTCTGAGCTTGATCATGTCAAAGGCAAACTTCTTTTCTAGAATTGCTGTCATCTTCCAGGAACGTAGGGAACAGGAAACTGATGTCATGGTGCAGTGGGTAACTTGACAAAGATCGTTTTGACAAGGACAAGATGCTCCACATGTGCACCATCCGCTCTCTGAATCTGATCTCTTTCTTTAGAGGTTAAAACCTGATCCACAATGCATGGCGGTTCAACTGGACGGGTGTCGGAGTCCAGTCCTGTAGGGCTGCAGTGTTTGCTGGTCTCCGCTGCATTCCAGTCACTTGACAAATTTAGATCATTAAATTGGTTTAGTAGCCCACAGGTTTTCCAAGACCTAAATTGGCTTGAGATTGAAAGGAAACCACGAAAAGCTTCAGATGCTGTGAACCTACCTTCAAGACTTCAATTTGACTAGTTTGGTTTAGTCCTTTTCAAACCAGACCCTCAGCAGGTCCGTCTAACATTAACATTGTTTCCTCTCGGATATCAAATCTGTTCCCCGCAAAACCTGGACTGGCTCAAACCGCTGTGGAAAATGAGACTCATTACCTTCGCTGTTACACTTTGTAGTGAAGATGGCTGAAGCTCTGAGGTGGAGGTCTTCAACAGAACTGGGAGGAGATCCGACGTGCTCGCGTTTGATTGGGTGACGAGCCAACTCGCTTGTGTTTAATCGGATGCAGCGCTAATGTGTTGGTGTTTGATTTCGTGGTGAGCTGGGGTTTTTGTGTTTGTGTAAGTGATACGGTATATTTACTTATTTTATTACAAGTCGACTCGGAGATTACAGGCTACACGCCTTGTCTGGTGTTGTGGGTCAACACAGATTGTTGATCTCACCGATAACAGTTGGCGGTTCTCCACTCAGTAAAATGTAAACAAACTGTTAGTATTTACCATTTGAATGTCATCAGAAGCTACCTTGAAAATTCATCTGGGACTTGAAAATGATCCCTAAGCAGTGCCTGTTAGCACCCTCAAAACATGCATTGCATATGATATAACCTGTGCTCAAGCCTTTCATTGGTTACATTTATTTGGGCATCTACCCAAGGGCCGTTTTTCATAAAACGTAGAGTGGCCATTCATTTGAGGGAGGCAAAACGAACGTGTGTTTGCGCAGCTGACAGGAAGAGCAAATCAGCACATCACACAATATAATCTCTGGCATAATGAAAAATATCTAATTCGTGGAGACAAAGTTCATGAATTATACATGGATGCCAAAATTGGAAATAGCTCGGGTTCACCAAGATAATGTGTTTATCTGTTGAAATCAGTTGGAGGATGGGGATTTGCAATCAGGCTTGGTGTGTCTGTGTGCTCATGTGTGTGGTCCTTTCACTTGATGTTTTCATGAACAGAGGTGAAATGGCACATGAAATGTTTTCAAAGGCACCTTAGGTGGGGGGGCTGTGAAGAGCACAAAATCCCTTCAGCATTCACTTTGCCAAACCACTAATGTTTAGTTCTGCTTTGACAGCTACTGTGTGGATGTAAGAGTTGTTTTAAATTTACTCAGTTTTGCATGAAGTTTCAGCTATTCTTGTGATAATACATTGTGAATAATTTGGTAGCTTATGGTTTTTGCACTGTAACGTCAATATAGGTAACATAAAGCAACAATTGGCAGCATTCTTAATTTGGTGAACGTTTTGTTTGGTAGATTGTTTTATCTTTCGTGATATACGGAGTGTGCCAACTGGAGGTCTTTGCAGTACAGCTCCGGCTATGTTCAGATAAGGCACTATTCTCCTAAGGTATGAATTATCTCCAGTCTGGAGCATCAATGCTAGTTCGCACAGTAAGCTTTGGCTGAGTCAATAAAGTTTGTCAAGTCGTAAACCAGAAGTGTGGCTTTACTACTGAAGACATAATAAAGAGCTGCTGTATCGAGGTAAAGGTGCAAGTGTGCCATGACTGTGACGGATACAGGTTGTCTGAGAGTGATACTTCATGGGGACGGTAACTTGACCCATTTCCAAGCGTAATATTTTCTTTTATGTGGCCTATTTACAGTCTTTACAAGATTTACAATCTCTGTCTTTTTGTTGTAATGAAATAGTCTCAACGCTGGCATGGCATGTACATACGAAACTTGTTTGCATACATAAGCTTGTAATGAGAAAGTGGTTGTAATTCTCGTGCTTTGTTGAAAATAAAGCGCGACTCCAGCCCGATTCATGGCTCACCAAAGGAGGACGGGAATACGGCAGTGTGTGAGGTGCGGCCCTGCCCACCCCCCTGATTTGTTCAAAGTGTGATCGTCCGGTCGCAGTCTGGCTCCAAGTCAAGTGTCGTTTAAAGCCTCACTGCGGCAGGCTGTGTTTGGGTGTTTATTTACTAGATTGGCTCTCTGCTTTGACAGGAACTCAGGAACGAGGGGAGAGGTGAACAAAAAGCAAATTAATGCATATCGATAGGATACGTGACTGAATTAATGTAATAAAACTGTAAGACGTCATCATAAAGTCATAAAATAAAGGTCACTTCCCAAGATGGTGGGGGAATGAAAAAAAAAAATCTTTTCTCCAGCTTTTGGCAGCGATTCGTCCCTGTCCTCCTTCCTTTCGTGACTCCGCAGGAGGAGTACCTTTGGCATAATCAGCGAGCTGCGAATCTTCAGACGGAGAACCAGCAGTTCGTGCAGTAAGGCACATTCGCACGGACAACTGACGATGAACAACTGACAAAACGCGGTTCAGATTCTTGCCCCTTTCGTTTCCTGACTACTGCGCAGTAACTTTACTGTTGCCATGACGCTGGGATATCGTGTACACTTGAGCATGACGCAGGGTTCAGTAAGGGCGTAACGATGTTATGGCCCTCTTGGGTACAACTGATCAACTGGGTCACAGAAAGAAAAATGTCTGTCTTACCGATTCCTTTGGGCATATTGTGATACTTCAAGTGGAGAAATAAAGGTGTTTCAAATGACTGTATGGCTGACGAATGACAGTTGTTAGTTCAAATCTGGTTGTGGAGGCTTTCTGTGTGGAGTTAGCCTGTTCTCTCCCTGAATGCATGGGATTTCTTTGGGTTCTTTGGTTTCTCCCTACAGGCCAAAGACATGCATGCCAGTCTAATTAGAGGTTGTATATTGACCGTGGGTAAGAGAGTGTGAGTAAATGCCATTTGAAGCCCACTCATGATTGGCTTGTTGTCTTGGATGTGTACCCGCCTTTCACCCATTGGATGCTGCAATGGGCTCTACCTCACGAACCTGACCAGGTATAGGTGGGTTAGCTCATCGGTAGATGGTAATATCCATATTCTAATCCTTCCTTTTGTGAACCCCTCCCCGTCATATGTGGGGCAATTCTCGGAGTGCTTTACCGCTGAAATGAAGCCTGAAGACCCAGACATTGGTCTCAGTTTGGCATTTTTCATCCCAGAAACTCTCGAGGAAGAATTCCGTTTTTTTTTGGTCAGCAAGACTGGCTTTCTTTGTGTGATATACTGGACTGCAGACCTGGGGTCGGATTGTAATCCAGATTACGATTACAGTTATGATTACGATTATGATTGTAATCATAATCATAATCTCTAATTTCGATGGGCCTGTAATCGTAATCTCTAATTTTGCAGGGACTTTTGATATTATTTGTTGTTGTACTAGTTGTTATTATTTCACAAGTAATTCTACAATACAAAAACAATGTTTAATCATTTCACATGGTATTTTATAAATATGTATGTATCAATATACCTGTACCATTATAAAGATATCTCCACAAAGAAACCTTAGTCTAACCAGTCGTAATCATGATTGTAATCTAGATTGTAATTGTAATCGTAATCATAAATTCTAAACCCATGTAATCGTATTCATAAATTTTTGGAGGACTGTAATCGTAATCTTTAAAAAATGTTTCGTAATCATCGTAATCGCACTGATTATGCGTAATCCACCCCAAGTCTGCTGGACTGTGATCGTTTTCAAATTTTGAATCTTTGACTGGCTCCTCATGGCTACCGTTTACTTTTTATTGTGGCCTCGATGAATAAACCAGAGACTTTCAGATTAAATTGAGTTTTATTGAGATTAATTTAAAAGCTCTCCTGAGAGAATTCCCTCCTATTGGCCCAACAATATTCCCTTTCTTTTGCCTTAACTGGAAATATGACATTATGTAGTGGAGGAGGGGTAGTTGGTCTGGGGTGGGTGTTTTGTTTTGGGGTTACATAAGGCCTCTCCAGGGGGCTTGAAAAAGCAAGAAACATCAACAGTGGAGCGTGGAGCGGTCTGGCTTGCAAGAAAAAAAAAATAAAGAGGGGGCCAGAGACAGCTGAAGTCAGTGAGGGGGGTCAGGGCTGGGAGCATGCGATTCTGCGAATCGCGGCTCTCCAGGGGGATTGTGGGTAATTGGGTACAGCAGGAGGCTATGCTCTGTTTGTGTACGGAGAGAACAGATGAGTGATCTGTTTATAAAAAACAGAAAGGAGGAAAAAAGACGTGGGGGCGTGCGTTTGCCAGTACTTCGGTTGGGCTTATTTTGTGGCATTGTTTGGTGACGGCGGCTCCTGCTGCTAGACCTGCTTGCGCAATCCTTACATTGTAACCCTGCCACTGCTGTCTGATACCTGAGGCGGGAGGGCATATGGTGGTACTTATGAAACAATGCGAGTCTGTCTGTCTGTCAGACATTGCAAGGAAAATGACTATAACGTAGGGTAAAGTGTGTGCGACTTTCAACGTGGTCTGTTAAAGTCACGAGCATGCTTTCACGGGGTGGTGATGTGTTGCTCTCGCGCACAAAAAAAAGGAAAAAAAACATTGCAAACACAAATGGGATGAGTGGGATCGCATGTTTGCAGTGAAACTAGAGTCTATCTGGCATCATTTCTGGGGAAAAAAAAAAAAAAACGTTTTTTTTTTTTTTTTTTTCCCCCAGAGAGAAAATAAGACTTGGTTAGTATTTTAGTCGCATATTAAGGTTAAATGCTTTATTTTTGTTCCCTTTTTGGTAAAGTGAAAAAAAAAAAATATTACCAATGAGATGTTTCAGACGCATGTGAATATTTTAATTTTAATACATTTTAATTGTCAAGGAAACGGTGACCTAATGCAGTTAATAATTCTTACTTGAAAGAAAAATAGGATTTCTAAGTACTGAGCTAAAACTTACTTATTGTGTTGTCAGTGCTTCTCGGATGATTTATTTCTGTCACATGGGCGTGTGAGCGTGAGTTATTATGATGTGTCCGTGGGTGACGCTGAGATGTCCGCTTCAGGCAAACATGACACCTCGCCATATCTCGGTCTGTTCGGAGTCGAGTACGGAAGCCCCACACCTACCTATGTGTCACTGTGTCTGTCAATGACTGTGACCTTCCTGCTGACGTGCGCGCTTGTGTGTGTCTGTGTGTGTGTGTGGGTGTGTGTGTGTGTGTGCTTTGTGTGATTAAGACAGAGTGTCTTTGTGTGTGTTTGATTGGGTGAGCGCGTGTTCTTCTCAGCATGTGTGGGAGAGGGAGAGGGAGAGGGAGAGGGGGAGAGAGAGGGGGAGAGAGAGAGAGAGGGGCCAATACAATTCTGGCCATATGTGTCGATCTGCGGCCGTATGTGAGTGATGCCATGTGTTTGTGCATACTTGCTTGAGATTGTGCGTGTTTTATATTTGCATAACTTCAGTCTAATGTGTCAGAAATTGTGAAAATAGCTATTAAACAGTCTTGTGTAAACTAACTGGATCATCTCTCTCCCTGTTTCTCTTTCCTATGGCGCCCCCTGCAGCTGAGCCAGGGTAATGTCCCGGGTATCGAGACCGCCTCCCTGGCCATGGATACGGAGGAGGGAGTGGAGGTGGTGTGGAACGAAATTCAGTTCTCAGACAAGAAGGTCTTCAAAGCCCTCGAGGTATGGAATCCTCCATTTTAACTATGTGTGATTTACTGTTAATTCATTCTTGCTGTGCTTCTCTATGCAAAAACACCCCATGGGATTAGCCCATGTACTGCATAAGTTTGCCTAAACATTATCATACACTTGTGGTGGCAGAATATGGCGTTTAAGAAAAAAATATCCATACGCAGGTGTTTTCCATCAACAGCCTATGAGCATTTTATTTATATTCTACACAGATATTCTTGCCAAGAGCGGCACAGCTTGTAATTACATACTTGCTTGTCTGTTTCTGGATAGTATGGAAATCACTTGCTTTTTAATGAATGAATTAATTAATTTATTTATACCATGTGTTTTTTTTTTTTCGGTACATATCATACATTTATTTATGAATGTATTGAAACGTCTTCAGTAAGTTTTGGTTGAAACATTGGCCTGAATTTTGGATTTTAGACATTTTGCCCAAAAAAATGAGAGAGAATGTTATTCACATAATTTTTAACGTAGATTGGGGTGCATTTGCCTGTGTTGTTTAATCGATGCAGTTCTATTTAATGTCAAAATGTTTCACTCTATACTTTTTATTATTGTTTATTTTTTTTGTCCCCTTTGTTTTAACAATTTCTTTGCATTTATTTGTGCTTTTTGGCTCACCGGCCGATTGGCAGACTGTGATATTGGGATCAGACGGCCTTTGGCGTCATTGTTGTGGTCGTAGTCGTGGTTTTGTTCGATCAGTGAATTCTATTACAGCCTTCTCCGTTGACACCGTTGGCTAGATTCTCTTCATATTTCGTATGGAGCTTCCTTGGGACCAGCTTTCCTGGTACCATGTCTCCAAAGTCTGTTGGAAGTTTTGAAAATATTTCATTTTAGGAGTTCGAACAAGTTTTCCATTTAGCAAATATTTGTGGTTAAATTATGGGTAAAAATGATGATATATTGCTCTCTAGAGGCTGTTCAGTCTGCTGTGACATAGTGAGATTCCTGTGAGTTTTGCCCAGACTGGTTTAGAATGCTGGCCGATGAGCTACTGGGGCATTGACCCTGTTTCTACTTATTATTGTTGTTGCTGAGTCCAGGTCTCTTTTAAAAAGAAAACTCATTTCTTAAGTGACTTCCTAGTCTAATAATTAGTTGAACAAAATAAAAAAATAAATAAAAGTTACCTTGCCCAAAAGTACACCAGCTTCGTCACACATTGCAAGAGCCAATGCAAGGTATCGAATTGTTAAAATCAAATGAAAGTACCTTACACTGATATTATTGCTCCCAGATTTATCAAAATATTTTGAGCATTGTGGTCTTCATCAGGCAAACCCTCCTTTTGTGTGTATAAAGGCAAATATGCATGCCTTTATGACAACAATTACTCCCAGCTAGTTCTCCATCATTTTCCCTTATTGACATGTTTTCCAATTATTGTAATAATCCATTGGCAATTGAAGACACGGCTTCTCTTCCCATGCGATCTAACGGCGAAGGGCTAAATTCAGTACAGAAAAATAATTAACTTATAGGCTAATAGGCCTATGCTTTACGAAGGACAAACTGCTCTGAAACTTCCGCGCTGCCTTTTTTGGAGATTTAACTTGCGCTTCACGATCGTTTAAATTTCTCGCTTAAAAACGGAAAAACTTCCATGCATAAAGACTTAAATTCCACGTGAGAATCTCTGAAATTCGCGTTGATTGAATAACGAAATATCGCCTTTCACTTTCGGTACAGCGTGGGTTGATTCAAAAGTCGGACGCGCAATTAAATATTAAAAGTGTGAGACTCAAGCCATATGCGTGACAGCAGACAGCAGAGTTGTGACCAAGTCATCATGTCCAAGTCAAATCAAGTCACTGGTCATTGGCTCAAACTCAAAGCAGACGAGGGAGAACAATGAGGAGTGAAAGGGGGCAGGGGAACAAATTAGGCAATGAGCTTACTAATTAACAAGCAGAGTGGAGAAAGCTGAGAGAGCCATGAGCTGCATTTCATGTTGACATTGACCCCTTTCTGATCCTAAATGTATCTAAGCTTTTAATTCTCACAGCTCTGGCAGACAGGTATATGCAATTTTGAATAACGCTGATTTAAATGCAGCAAATACGCCTCGAGATGAATGATTGTCGTCTTACCTAAACGTGGAGAACTAGCAGCACCTGATGGTGTGGAGTGTTCTCTGAGTGAATTTATTATTATGAAAATGATTGAGAACAGGTCAGGACTAATAATTGTTTTAAAGGGATAGGCCTATTCTGTGCTGCCGCCGCCCCTCCCTCCCATTCAAAGTTCTGGCGCCACTACTGAACCCTTTTCCTTTCACCTTTGGGGAAAAAAAAAAAAAAAAAAACCTCATAAGGTAAAGGAAATATGTAAAGCGTAATTCATTAGAGTTTAGGAAGACAAGCGCGCTAATTGGAGAATCTGAATGCACTTAGACTAGGCAACGTGATCATGCATCTCTTGCCGGTCATGTTCATTTGTTTTTGTGATTGGCCGGATGAATGGCGGTCGCTTTAAATATTGCCGCCACACAGAACTGTGGGATAGAGTTATCTCCTTTCTTTTCAAAAAGAATGGTTCTCTGTACCCTATGCTAAAGGAGGAAAATTAAGAAGCACGGAGACACCTTTTCGTAACATTTAACCCCTTTGCGCAGATTACAAATAACGCCAGTTTTTCCTGTTGCGCATGAGCATTTAAGGCTTTATACCTCAGCATTTGTGCCATAGAGACTGTGGAAAAATTATTTTAGAGAAGTAAGACATTTGGAAATTCAATGTGTGTCTTGTCAAGTGTTTATGTTCCTTATATTCTTAGCCAGAATTTTTTTGCTTGTGAACTTTTTTTGCCAAATAAATGAAAAGTATGTTGAAATTGACAATGCCTCCCCTCCCGCTGTACAAGAAAAACATACCGAACCGAAAACCGTGACACCAGAATCATGAAACAAACCGAACCGTGACTTTTGTGAACTGTTCCACCCCTAAAACTAACCCACAGCAATAACTATAAACCTACAGTGTTACTATATTTCAGCAAAATTAAGAGCAAAGGACACAGTGCTTTTCACGAGGGACAGTGATGCATGGTTTAATGTAAAATCAATCAAAAACTAAAGCAGTCAAAAAAGCAGTGAAGACCATAGAAGTTAAAAGTAATGATGATGTGAAATGCTAAAGAATAGGAAAAAATGCCAGGAGGAAAATGCCAGCAGGGTTTTACAGAAGAGGCTTTATGTTAAAATCCTCGCTCAGCCCATGTGGTGGCAAGGTGTTCAACTGAAAAATCTAATGGCATTTTCCTCTGAAGAAGTTGTTTTCTTAAGATCCCCTCCCCTTAGAGGCTTATTTACACACTCCACCAATCTCCTGAGTTTGCTGACATTGTGTAACGCTACGTTGACGATTATGAAAATTATTTGACACAGAAGGAATCATGGCTGGGAGATGAGCCTCGTATCAAAATGTAGATCAAAATGAGATCCTTCATATGCCATAACTTGATTTCATCATCATCCTATCCCACATGGTGATACGACCCCTTGAAGTTTTCTAAACGTGCACTTTTTCAAGTTTTCAGTGGAAAAATACAAGACAACATGTGGCACATCCATGGTTCCAATACTTGTTTTTACTACATTGTATCGTAGTTATTAAATTGATGTAGTCTTGCTGTTGAAACTTCCGTATTTTCCATGATGTTGAAGCTTGAAGTTGGTTACGGAACAAATCTCGTTGAAGAAAATCCAGAGGTTGGTTTAGGATTGTGATACCTAGAATGGGCATACAATTGATTTAATTGTAGTTTTTAACAGTGCTCCAATATGTCTTTCAGTTCTGAAAATTTAATGTAGCTGCCTCTAATACACATGCAGTTATCAGGGCGCAACAAGGCCAGAAAGACTCAAGAAATTTTGACTAACCCCTGTGTACTTTTAGAACCTGTCACTCAAAAAATATTCACAAGATCAAAGTAAAATTTGGCAAGGATTCATTGAATATACTGAAGTTATTTTGCCATAAAAATCTGCTGATTCCAAGGGGATCAGGTGGGACCTTTTTCAGATTTGGTTGATTTTTTTTGAATGACCCATAGCTATAATGTTTAAAGGAGGACTATCATGGCTGAGAAAGTTGGGTGTTATTATTTCAATGCATCATGAATAAAGCTCCTACGACTTTGTTTTCTTTATTTTGCGATTTCTTTAATTTTTATGAGCGATTTTACAAAACTAGTGGACCGCGCCATTTTTGCCACAGCAGACGAAAATTCACCCTCAATCCGCTTGGGGCGCCCCTAATCGTGACGTCAGTGCGGCTGTCAGCCCCATGAATTTCCATTGTCCTGCGGTCCTGCATTGAGATTGTTGAATGCCCGAGATATTGCCGCTTCCTGTATGGGGCAGACAGACGAGCTTGATTATTACCTTTTTCTATCCGACAAAACTTTAATTTAGAGGTGAACTAACATCAGAGGCCATTTGAAATGCTGCCGGAAAGAAAAGTGCGATTTGAAGTCTGCTAATTACCAGCGAGGCTGGACAGCTGCCGTCACCTTGGCATAATTAGCTCACCTTAAATCAATTCCCATGTACTTTGCCTAACTTGTAATCAAGCCATTTATTCCGCAAACTGACCAATGAAAACCAAAATCAAGCCAATAATGATTTAGAAGAGATAATGAAAAACAGACAAACCGAACCAGGCTACCGTGCTAGATTGAAATAATGTCAGTAATCTGAATAAATAGCAGACCTCTGAATTCCACCTCTCGTCGGAAAACTTAACGTATTATTAAACAAGATTTCTTAAAAATAAAATCATGTGAAGATGGCCCTGGTTGCGTCTAAAAATATACGCGAAGTAGAAAACATTGTGTGAAGCGCATCAAACGTGAATGTGAGAGAGAAATTATTATCGCATTGTATGCAATGGACAAATACACCGAAGACTGGGCAAGCATGTTCAGGCAAATCTGTGCCGCAAATTTTAGACATTTTTATTTAATAATTGAACGAGATTCGCACACAACGGCCAAATGTAATAATCAAGCAAACACATTCAGGCAAACTGCGTGCTGAACTAAGCAAAGTTAAGGTCTTCAAAATCATCCGCCTCTACACGACAGTTGCTTTCATCCCCTTCCCATTTACTTGGCTCAATTTGCAATGAAACAGTTGATTCGCTCAATGAACAATTTTAAATTGGTTGGTAGTCTAATTTATTTAGATATCCATGTATTCAGACATTTTGACATCGCATGCATCACGCACATGAATGCATGTGGCAGCCGCAGTGACGTTATGATCTCGCAACTTTTCATGCCACTTGTGGCGTTACTGGCGGCCTCCTGGAAACAGCAATTCCGGCTAATTAATGGTCATTTAAAAGAACAGGGGGTATGTATGGACAAAAAATCGACCGTGGATATTATGTTGGAGTTAATTACTATAAGATTAAGTTAAAACGTGTAGGTCAGTATAGTCTTCCTTTAATAAGGCGTCAAATTGACCCATTTGGGTGGTGGAAAACTGCAGTGGTTCGGGTTGTTTTGTCTAATAAAGGAGGTTGTAAGGTCGTATCCTGACCGGCCGAATACTCTCGATGTAGAATTTGTATCTGCTCTGTGTTCTGGCGTAGTTCTTCCTCAGGGATGATTTAGTTTCCTCTCGTTCTGTAAGGCATATATATGGAGAGGCCTGTTCATTGCTGACCAAAATATTTACTAAACCCCAGCCCCGCCATTGACGAGATATTTTGCTGATCAACATTTTCACTGTTCTATGGAGGGGGGCGTGGTTACAGAATATCAGACAAAAAAAAATCTTGAAAAATCTATGAAAATTATCAACAATACTGGCAGTGGCTGGCAATGCAAGGGAAAAAAAAAAAAAAACACAAAAAAACTCTGGCGCCGCGGAGACTTTGTTAAATTTCCATTACCTGGCTATCCGCTGTACTAAATGGTTATCTTTTGCTCTTTTGATCACATAACTCAGGAGACTTCCTGGTGAGACAGCGGTGCAATTACATCAAAAATAAAAATTATTTTGTCAGCTTGCGGCACCTCGACTGACGTGAACTGGCAACCTCTCGTTCAGAGTGAATTCGGACGAGAACGAGGTCAGGTTCCCACGATCAGCGCTTTGTCGCTGAAGAGTTTGACAGCACCGTGTCTTCAACCTCAGGACAAGATTAAGGAGATGTTCGAGAACCTGATGCAGGTGGAGCACCCCAATATCGTCAAGTTCCACAAGTACTGGCTGGACATGAGGGAGAACCGCGCACGGGTGAGTGTCTGATAGGCTCTCCACGACCAGGGTCTACCCTCCTCTTTATGGGAAAGGGGCGCCTTGAGCATGTATTCTTTCTAAATTCCCTGAACTCCCAGAATTCTCTGCTGCAAGCCCTGTGCCTAACTGCTGAAACCCTCCTCTCTCCTGGGAGATGAGGCTGGAAGGTGTGCATGACCTTGTGAAGTCCACCTAGCCTTCTCTGCTCTTCTCAGTTTATTTGAAGAATTTCTGAACTTGTCCTTTATTCGTTGCAGGTGATTTTTATCACGGAGTATATGTCATCTGGCAGCCTCAAGCAGTTCCTTAAGAAGACCAAGAAAAACCATAAGACCATGAATGTGAAGGTAATTCATTGTTGCCAAATGATGAGAATTGTGTGGCGCTCATGCGTGCTTTTAAAAAGCACTACTATGTGCTTCATTTGCTCATATTTGTTAGATACTGGGATCTTTCACTGCACTTGTCTTTGTAAGATTATCAATGTTTTGAGTTATTTTTGTGTAAGGTCAGCTGTAATGTGCAATTTTTTATTATCTAGCTATCAATGTTCGAGGTGCTGAGGTGTTTCCTTGTTCTGAGGACATGTGTGTACACTCAGCACCACCTGGTGTTGGCTGTTGATATTGCATCGATTTTGAGGTGACAGTATTTCGTATAAGAAGGCTAATCAGTGATACTTAACTGGTCTCTAGGCTTTTCTTTGAGTCAATGTGGCTTTGTGGGGGCTCATTATGCACAAACACTCTTCATTGCCAAAAATATCTGAGCAACTCCTCATTCAATAATTCACTCTGAAGTTGTTGGCTTTGATATGGAGTTGAACCTTTTGATGCAATGAGAACCTCTTCAATGCTGAGAGGGCTTTCCACTTTTTTGTCTAAGTTTAAGTTTCCCTGCAGTGATCTGGTCCCATTCCAGACTGAAAAGCATTCGTGAGGTGTGTTTCTCACTGGACTTTGTGACACCCTGGACCAAGATGGAGGGTTTGGGGTGTTGCTCTGCAGATGAAAACTTTTTGAATGAATTAAGAGGCTACTATGGAGAACTTGGTGCTCTTGTAAATAGGTTTATGCTTTAGTGAACAATTTAATCATGAACACACTGGTTGTTTATAAATATGAATGGTTATCACACGACAAACTCGCACCCAAAAAACACAGTGACCAAGATGGAGTTACACAGTTTACAAAGGGTTAAAACACAAAACCTGCTTGAGCAGGGGTCCTCAAATCTGGACCTGAGATCCAAATACAGACCTGATTTTCTTTCCTCATTGGTAATTATATTCTCCGAGAAAGTGGAGGACGTACTGTTTTAACCTCCGTCCGTAATTCTGTAATCCCGTGACTCTGCAAGTCAGAAACACAACCATTTTTGGGTCATATTTCATAAACTATTTGAAATTCTTAAAGAAACTTGGCACACGTTTTGAACTAGTGGTGAAATGGTGCCCTCTGCTATTTCAGTGTTTCCCATACATTGACGAGATTATGGCGGGCCGCCATAATCTAATTTACCCCAACCGTAGTCTCAATATGCGCAATTGCCGCGTGTTGATAATACATGCGCACGTTTGAAAAAAAAAAAACGGAAAAGTAGGAAAGGTACTGGAAGAGGCGGAATTTGCGCACTTCCCCCCCCTGCTCATCAAAGTGAGAATCATCCCCCCCGCTCAACAAAATGAGAATGACCACCCCCCAAGACATCGGTCTGCCACCACACATGTGCCCCCATATTCTCCAAAAATTCTGTGGGAAACACTGTATTTTGTGAAAACTTCACTGTGCAGAAGGGAAGCCTTGTGTTAAAAGTGTCCAGAAGCGCCAACATTCTGCACGCATTACAAAGGCATGGCTGCGCAGGAGGAGAGTGTGGATGCTGGACTGGCCTGCCTGCAGTCCCGACTTTTACGTAATGGAGAAAGTGTGGTGCGTTTTGAAACGCAAAATGTGACAATGAAGACCCTTTTCTGTTCTCGCCTTAAGACTTTCTTGCAGGAAGAATGGGACAAATTTACTTCTAAAACACTTCATCACTGGGTGTCTTTAGTCTGTAAATGTTCATTAAGTGTCTTGAGAAGGACTGAAAAGATTACAAATTGGTAAATATTTTTATGCTCCACCTTTATTGAAATATGTTGTAAGAAATTAAATTGATGTGTTTATTTTGAAAAATCAACCAAATTCATGTGGCGAAACATAATGCTAGTCAGATGATTTACAAATTGGTACTTTTAGTTTTAATTTTGATTTAACATATTGTCCCAACTTTTTCTGATTTGTAGTTATATGACATCAAGAGTTTTATTGAGTGGAGCTGGAGCCGCGAGGGTGAACACAAATCATGAAAAACAGTGCGACTTTTCGACATACTTTTGGCCATTTTGGTTATCCCCGGATTTTAAATACTTTGGTGATGCATTCCTACCTGAAAATTGATGCTAACTAACCATATGGTACCGCATTTGTCAAGGATGCTTTGAACATGGACGGTATGCTCGCTCAGTGTTTAAACGGCTGTCAAAAAGATTGGCGGCCATTTACAGAATCACATTATGTAATTGGGCTTGGACATGCTTGTCAGAATCGCGTTATCGCGTTCCACCATCTTCTTCACCCTCTGAGTGACACAGGCGCTACATCTGGTGCAAGTACTGTGTCGGTGACATTTATCTGCAGGTGAGGTGACAAGCAGTCGTTTTTGGCTGTGTGGGTGCAGCATGTCTGACGTGTGATCCTAACCCTCGGGGTGTCTGTCTCCTTGTTCCAGGCGTGGAAGAGGTGGTGCACGCAGATCCTCTCCGCCCTCAGGTAAGAGAAGATCCAAATGTCCCGCTTCACCCCCGGTCTTTCAAGTCCACGGTTACATAACTGATTTCAATGGTAGACTATGTGCTTCAATGGTTGAACTTGTACATTCTTTTCGCCTTATGCTGTAGAATGGTTCCAAAAACTAAGATGGCAGTGCAAGTTTTGAGGATGAAACCTACCAGAGCATCAGGCCCTTTACTCGCATTGCAATAAAAAATATTCTGGAATCATCCTGGGAAATTTCAGTTAATTTCAGATGAAGTCTAGGAAAAAAAATCCTGAAATTGTGGTTAGCCATCATCTCCTGAGGAGCGTGGTTTGTCATGACAATAGCTACACGCGACCTGATTGTTTATTTCCTGCGATACGCATCTTGCACTTGGGTTTTCAGCCATTTCAGTATGAGAAAGATGGCCTTGGATGTTATGTGCGCCATTTTGCGCAGGGATATTGCCTTTTTGGTGGTCATGTGATGCAGTCGCTGTTCTATTCCTTGTTACTGTGTGAAGAACAAATAAGTTGCATCATGTTTGACAATTCTAATCATTATAGTGAACCCAACCGGAAGGAAAATATGAATAATATTTGTGAGCACCTCCAGAAGAATATTTTGCGCTATTGTTGATAGTAAGTCTAAAGTAAAAGAAAATGATGCCCCTTCACTTCTAGTAGTGCTCAAAATGGCGCTCATTACATCCAAGGTTATTTGCGAACGGAAACGGCCGAGTTGTTCAGAATGACTGGCTGTAGTTGAATTGGCTTGTGCCCACCGTCCATTCAAAGCATTACTGTTTGTGACTGAGTTGACTGATGCCCTATTTAAATGACACCTTGTTTGATCTTTTTATGTTGTGTAGCTGTTTCATTGACCTTTTTCAATTTACTTTTTGTTTTTTGCTTTTAGTGGAAGCATATACCCAAAAATGAAATGTTATGCAATAAAATTATAGCATTATGCCTTGGTGTGGTTGATTACTCAGTTCTGATTGGCTAGAAGGTCTGCATTAAATCCTGGTCGGGGGACAATATTCCAACAGGCTTGAAGCAGCCCCCTCCCGTGCCAAGCATTCTTAACACGGACTCGAGCATAACACGCATATTCTATTCCCGATGTTTCGAGGGCTGAGATGAAAGCTTCCAGAATATTTCTCCGTCCTTTACAAAAAACCACAAATTTTGTGCACAAATTTGTGTTGATCCCTCTTTTTAAGTATTGCTTTTGCCAAGATAACCCAGTCCCCTGTCAAGTATTGAATGCCAAGATAAAGTTAATAAATGGCATGATTGTTATGCCAGAGCTGGGGAAGGTTACAGGTCGTTCTAAAGCGCTCAGTTTTGTCAGAGAACGCAGTGCCACTGAAGTCTGAAACTTTGAAGCAGCGTTGAGCTCGGACTGCAGGAATGTCCTCCAGTGCTGTTAGCAGAGAGCTAGACGTTCGTAAGTTCACAAAAGTTGACTCTGATTTTGCTTTAAAGATTTTGACCAATCATTGAGGAGTCACATAACATTCCCCTGGTTTGCTCTCTACAATCTGATCAGCTCAGCACTACTAAGATTTTGCTCGGATGATTACTGATCATTGCTCGACATTTGATAAAGAGGGGTCTCTCAGAACGCTGTATGGTTTCCAGATTCATGATTCTACAGTTTTCTAACCCTGGTAGAGTGTGTTTCAGCCCAGTCTATGGTTGGAATGTACATTTAAAAAAATTTGGAAAAGATTCCCAGATGGCACGCTACAGAGTCCAAATTTCACAGTACAAACCCTGAGCTGTCTTTATCATATCCTGCAACCCACAATGTAACATGGTAAAAAGTAACTTCCCATTGTGACCCAGAAAATCTTAGCAGCACACAATGTGGTAGTTATAACATACTGCCTACTGCACTTTCTACTACTATGGTGAGGTGCGTGTAGTATCCATTATATACTGGTGCAGTATGCGGTATGTTGCAAACATTATTTTACATGGCCTTAGATAATAGTGTGAGCACTGTAATTCATTGGACGGTGACTTATTTTTTCATTTTGGTTCTGTTCTCTAGCAGTTTGAGTTGAAAAGACAGAGTAACACTGGGTTTGAAGTACAGACTGTTAGCTTTGATTTATGGGTGTTTTCACCCATATGGGATGAACTGTTTAGAAATGACAGCACCTTTGTACTTAGTCACTCTCCCCACCAGTTTTGGGCACATCGCAGAATATTGGACAGTTTTCTCAATTAAACATTTTTAATTATTTTATAATGAAGTCTATAAATAATTTTTAATATTTGGTTGCATGTTTGGTTGTATATGTCACTGTCCAATGAATAGTGGTGCTCACTGTATACCAGTTAACACGTATGAGATGAAAAATATAAATATTGTGCGATACCTCTTAAATTATTGGTGGCAGTTCATTTTTTTGATTGCAGCACTAACTTTTTTGTTGGTGGGGAGATGCAAGGGCTACCAGTGGGAAAACTTCTGCAGTCCTGCATGATACAAGACCTAATTAATCAAACTAGATCAATGATTGCAACATATACAGAATACTTTGTGTTTATGCCATGCATTGATGGGAGATTTTGCTTGTTCATTACATAAACATATGGTAACAGCAAGCTGACACATGGCACAATTTTAACCGGAAGTTTCTGACACTCAATCTTGCATCAGAAGCTGTGATTCATGAATTTACCTCTCTAAGAATAAGCATTTGTCCCAAGGAACACAGACAAATTTGGCTATGGATGACAATTCTTAGCCACCTTATTCCCACGTCCCATGATCCCTTGTGCGAATTATGGGCGCAACTTCCACTGCATCCTGTCACTGAACAGTTTACCATGGTCGCGGCTAACGCTAATCCTCTTTTTTTAAGCGATTGGAAAATAATATATGAGGGAACAGCACCTTTTAGCCCTCAGACAGGATAACGTTACAGTACCGCTGCCTTCTACTATCGAGGAATGGGAGAACGACCTGAAGCAGTGGCCACAGATAACGAACACTAGCGCATTTGCCAACATTAGCGACTCCATTGCCACAGACTGCGAAGCTATGAACAATCTACAAAGCTCCGAAGCACATGCAGTACTTCCACAGCAACAAGGTCAGTCGCGTTTTGTTGAAGGAGGTAGTGTGTGACCTTATGTATCTTAAAACAGATATACAAGTACTTTCTGAGAATATTTATGAAGGAAACGCTATATTTCAGCGGTAAATATTGCTCTACATATAAACGTGATGGACTGTGATACAGAGTAAATTAAGCAATCCGACAGTACAAGTCAAATTAGCTCAACTCCAGCCAACTACATTATACAGCATAAAGTTGCTAGCTAATCCAATACTATAACATGTAAAAAACACTGAGTCCATTTTTCCCAAACTTTTCATTTTAGTGAATTGAGGTTTGGAGTGCAAGACTATTGGTTGGAACAGAGTAGGCTATTTTCAAATTGTAGTAGACTATTGCTACTTCTACAGCCTCATCTTAAACTCAAACGTTAGTTACACTGACTGGCATTACCGGACGAATACAACAATTTTCTGTCCTCCCTACGCGTGAAATCATACCTTGTGCTCTCCTGGCACTGCTGTCAAAATGCTTTTGAGGACCCGGTGTCTCCTCTGCGGTGGTCTGCCTGAGCCTAGCCATAAAGTAGGAATCGTTGTTTGTCGACATTATGAAATGAGCACCTAATGTTTTCGGGGGTCTTTTCAAATTCAGGTTTTTCAGCCAAATTCTGGCTTCCTCTTCTCTAGGTAGGCGATGGAAACCGTATCACTGAACACAAGGACAATCCCCTATGTTCTGGGTGCGTGTTCAAAACACTGTTGATCAAACCATAAATTTAGCTTCCTCTGGTTGTTAGTTCAGCGTCGAACAGCACAACAGGTGCCGGAGCTCTGAAGGGACATTTTAAGAAAAGCAAGTTAATTTGTGAAAAAACGAGCTGTAATCGCTAACTGAATTATTGCTGAAAGAAACGCTGCTGTTCTTGACTAGCCACTCGCTAACAACTACTTCCGCCGGAAGTTGCACCCAACATCATATCTACAGTAGCGCCCTCAGGAATAAGGTGGATAGCCTTTGATTTTCGCATGTTCCCTCAATTAGCCGAGCCTCATGGCCCAGCTGAATCGAGTGAAACCTGGTTCTTGGTTTTTTTTTTTTTTTTTTGTTTTTACAAAAGTTTCTAATTTACATTTTATCTGTGTTAAGCTGCTTTCACACCGGACGTGAAACAAATTTTTCGCACTACAGATTACATTCAAAGTCAATGCGCGCATATTCTTGTCTTTGCATTGACTTTGAATGTAATCTGTCATGCGAAAAAATTTGTTTCGTGTCTGGTGTGAAAGCAGATTTAGTTGTGTAAAATCCATAGATCGGTGTCTGATATTTTTTTGCTCACTTGATTGTCCTTTTCTGGACCCTTTACTTGAATGGACTGTTTAATTGAATGCTGGGTGGCTTCCCTATTACAGAACTTAACTTACGGATTACAAAACATGGTAAAGATTGCAAAACCGCTAACGCGAATTTTCATGCTTGGATGCGCTTTTGACGTCATTGTGCCTGCTTTGGGCTACACTTATGTCGGACGTGTTAATTAACCTTAGAGACTGTCATGAATCAACGCGACAGAAGACGAGGAAGTGCTGCAGAACCTGCCGTGAAATGGCACCATACCGGCCTGATTCGAGCTGAGGAGAAGAAACGAGTCTTAAATCTAATATTAAACTCGGCTACCTGTTCTTTGTGACAGAAACAAGCCGGATCATAAATGCACAAAAGTGAAAAGTTTCTTTGAAATTCCTGGAATTGCTATGGGGAAAATTGAGAACCGACGGTTTTCTTCAAATTTTCTAGCTTTTCTTTGTAATCATAGGGTGGAATTTGCCCAGTGGGTGGGTAAGCTTATCAAAATGGTAATTTTGGTTGCCGTTAAGTGGCATGACCAGTTACTGAGTTTAATGAGGGGAATTTTTTTTTTTTTTTTTTCATTTTTTACGCGGAATGCAGAAATAGTTTTATTCAGCTGCTTTGTGTTTAATCAGGTTGCAGCCGTCCGTTGCATTTTAATCTGAGCATCAGAAACCATTTACAGTGTGACAACTTTGCAATAATGGAGGAAAGTAACCCTAAATGGTATTATTGCCCCAGTTCTGGTAATATCTTTTAAATGTACTTTTACTGCCCTTACTTCGTCAATTTCTGAGTGCAATAATCAACTCTGTGACTTTGCTTCAGTTTTGCCAATCCATGAATATTCTTTTTTTTTTTAGGCAAAATCAGTGAAAACTTGATTGTTTGGAACATATAGTGAAGTTCGTAAGAATTTGGGCAGTGCTACAGTTTAAACCCCATAAAACTTACGGACCCATGTTTGGTTCCGTCAAATGCAGCTGCTGTATTTGAGCCAATGGAACTTCAGGCCTAGTTTAAATTGTACTGGAGATCCCCAGGTTTCCAAGGATCCCAACCATTCCCACTGAATTACAGGGAAATGTGTATAAAATGATGCTCAAGATCTAGATATTTTCCATTTGATGTAATGCTGCGGTCATGAAAACATGGTGTCCAGGGTTAAACTTTTCTATCGATATAAGTGTGATGTAGCTTCAGTGAAGCACTGCAACCTGCAGATTCAGAATATGTATGAGACATTTTACTTTAATATGAAAAAAAAAACAATTTCTGTCTTTGAACCAACTTAAGGGAAAACTTAAGTGAAAAGTTTTGAGTTTAAGACCTTGAAGGACAGTAATCCCTTCTTGGATAACTTGTTACGAATGTAAATAACCTCATATTAACCCTTATAGCGCTAAATGCTGCTATTGTTGCTCAGTGATGTGAGATATCAAAATCAAAGCTGTTGAAAACCTATCATGTGGCAACTTGTTTAAAAAAGCTCCCCCAGGGGAGCTCTTTACAAGTTGCTAATGATAGGTTTTCAACAGCACAAGGTGTATTAAATGTATTAAATTCAATGTATGTTTTAAAAGAATTCAATTCAGCGCTCTAAGGGTTAAAGCACAGTCAGGAAGCTGGGCCACTGTCCATTATAGAGGGCAGATTCTGTGCTGGTCTATATCAGTTCTATACTGTCGTTTCCATAGTTACCTGCACTCATGTGACCCGCCCATTATCCACGGAAACCTCACCTGTGACAACATCTTCATCCAGCACAACGGGCTGATCAAGATCGGCTCAGGTGAGCCAATCGGCACCTGCGAACTTTGCATACAAGCAGTGACAGTATATAAGTGCTCTGACTGGTCTTAGCGGAGACCTGATAGATCTGAGAGAAGTAAGTTGAGAATTGGCTGGGGTTGAGATGCATCGGTCTATTTAAACCTGCGCATGCACAATTGATAATACACAGTCTATATTTAACTTGTGTTTTTATATGTGCATCAATTCAGCTCACGTGTTGACCCATGCTATGCATTGCTTTATATTGCTTTGTAATAATTGTTTTTTCTTATTTCTCCTGCAGTGTGGCACAGGCTGTTTGTGAATGGTAAGAATCCTTATCGCCTTTATCATGCGCTCTCGTCTGTCAGATACAAGGGGTTAAAGACTCAGGGGTGGCTCATTTGGAGCTGTGTCTGATGTCCCAGCGCTGCAGAATTGCTGCCGCGCTTCTCGAAACATCTCACTGCCTTTTCCCCCCTCGTTTGCACTTTCTGTTTCTCCATCTTGCCTTACATTGGCTCCACTCTAGCCTGCTCAGCCCAGCTCAATTGCTTTAATAGAATTCTTAAAGCACTTCCTACATGCAGTCTGCTTGAACATCTCGCTGACCAACAGATGATGTGCTTCACCTTTGCAGCCAAGCTGCTACTGAGGCATCTTATCATTTGAGTGTTGTTCTGTTGCCCCTGTTTTAAGGTTCCTGCCCCCTCTGGCCTTGGGAGTTCTTTTTGCTTAATCTACTCACTGTTTGGTTGTTCAAAACTTTATTTATTTGACATTTTTTATAGCCCAGTGCTGTACGAAATTGAATTGAATTGAAATCAGATCAGGCTTGTGGCTGGACTTGTGAATATATCGGTTGATAATGAAACACTGCAGATCAGGGTTCATGTCTGTGCTTGATCTGCTCCGTTTCGCCTGCATTATATGCAACACTATATACCTTGTCGTCCATAAGTATTTGGACACGGACACAGTTTTAAAGGGCGGTGATTCTTTTGCAGGTTGACTCGATGTATTTGTAAATACGGTGTACTCGGATTGAAGTTCAGCTTAAAATTGAGGGTACCTGCCTTGACATTGAGTGAATCATACAAGAACTGCCGCCAGTCTCAATGATTACAGACCTCGTAAATCTCTGTGGATCTGTGGTTGTGCAGACGTACGTGTGTGTGTGTGTGTGTGTGTGTGTGGACATGTCTTTCTGAGCCTGTGCGCATCTTTGCCTTATTGGATCTGTAAATGTAGAGGAATACTTTTCTCTTTCTGTGTGTAAATGGTGGAGTGTTTGTTTATGAGATGAGGGTGTTTCTGTGTTTCACTGTCAGAGTTTATATTTTCCTCTTTTTTTGAGTCGAATTCTTTTCTGATTGCAGTGCTGAGGGTTAGATGGAGCTCATTCCTGTGAGAGCAGCTCTTTAAATGAACTTCATTATGTTCAGTGAGGTCTGTGCCTCATGAAGACGAGAAGCCCATTATTTTCCCAGCAGCCTCTGCTTCTGTCTTTGCAGTGTTCCCGGAGGCCGTCCAAGGCAAAGTGCGCCACCATCGGGACGAGCAGCGCAACCTGCACTTCTTCGCTCCGGAGTACGGCTGTGAGTGCCCATCTGTTTATCTTTTGGCCTGCCTGTCTGTTTGTCTGTGTCTGCGTGCGTCTGTCTGCCTGCTTGGGTGTTCCTGCAGATGTGGTTATCTATGGTCTGGCTGTTGATGCCTCTGGCTGTCCATCTGCTTGTCCGTCCAGCTGTGCGTTAGTGTTGGGTTTAAACAGCCAGACCAGCACGTTTAAGATGAGATTAGACCCCCCTGGTCCTCGTACTTCCCCCACTGTATTTGGTGGTTACGCCTGCCCTTTCAGAGTCTGCGCTGGTGGCCTTGGGTCTGTGTTTGAGAAGTGGCTCTTTGTTTACCTATTGGTCCCTATTACGTTACATAATATTCATCTGGCAGACGCTTTTCTCCGACGTAGTATACCGTTGCTAAATTGTTGGAACGTCTAGACGATGTAGTTCAGATGTATTTTGCTGACATTTGCTGAGGAGTTGAGGAACATCGTATAAAATGAAGACATGACTTAAGTTCACTCCTTAATATTTATCTTAATTCTTGCATTGTGGCCTCTAGAGAATTAATCTCAGATCAGTTTGTACTTTTCTTTACTATTTATGTCCTTTTCTTTTTCCCCTATTTTTCCCTGTTCTCTCTCTCTCCCTCCATCTCTGACCCCGTTTGTTCATCTCTTCATTGGCTTCAGTGGCCGAAGATGACTACGGCATCGACATCTTCTCCTTCGGCATCTGTGCCCTGGAGGTATAGCGCTTGTCTCGCCTCACTGCTCGTGTAAACACAGGGACTGAGAGAAATCACTCACACAAACTCACTCAGAGAGGGGAGTAACATGTTTTATTACAAGTACACAGAATGAAAGCACATGCTAAACACCGGTGGATCAAAGGAGGGTACACGCTTAACGTACATGAAGACAGATTAATGAAAGACCCTCAAAGTGCGCATGACAGTCTGATTATATGTGTGTCAACCCAGGAAGGCTTTCCTGCTAATACTATGCTGAAAAACTGCATACTTTACAAAAAAACTTTACACATTTCAATACAACTTGTTGTTGTAATTTGATGGAACTGTCACAGCAATAACGACTGATGCCCTCCATTAAAATATAGTGGTATGTTTGTATTTTTCATGTTTTTTTTTTTTTTTGTGTCACATAGATGGCTGTTTTGGAGATCCAGGCCAATGGAGACACTGCGGTGTCAAAGGAGGCTATTAAACTTGCTGGACAGTCACTGGAAGACTCGCTCATGAGAGTGAGTAATGCTTCCTGTTTCCTGTCTGTGCAGGAAATGGTCATAACCGCTTACCACAGAGCCAGATTTTGGCTAATATTTATGCTCCCTGCTCTCTCTCTCTCTCTCTCTCTGTTCCCCTTTCCCTCTCTCTCTCTCTCTCTCTCTCTCTCTCTCTCTCTCTCTCTCTCTCTCTTGCTCTCTCTCTCTCTCTCTCTCGCTCTTGCACTCTCCCTCTTCCCTTAGGAGTTCACCCAGTCCTGCTTGCGTCCGGAGGCGAAGCAGAGACCCACAGCTCATGACCTGCTGTTCCACAGAGTTTTGTTTGAGGTGCACTCTCTCAAGCTGCTGGCTGCTCACTGCCTCATCAATAACCAGTGTGAGTACATTACATTACAGGCATCTAGCAGCTGCTGCTATCCAAAGCTACTTACAGTGAATTAGGCTAAGCAGAGGCCAGTACCCCCAGGGGAAATTAACCCTTAGAGGGCTAAATGCAGCTGTTGATGATCAAGGATGTACAACCCCAAATCCAAAAAATTTGGGATGCCGTGTAAAATGTAAAAACAGTAAGATAAGATACACTTTATTGATTCCTGTGGGGTAATTGGTCCTCTGCATTTGACCCGTCCTATAGTTAGGAGCAGTGGGCAGCCACAGAGCAGAGCCCGGGGACCAACTCCAGTTCTAAAACCAGTTCCTTGGTCATGGGTACTCATAGGAGTGTTCCTATGATGCATGTTTTTGTGGGTGGGGGAAACCGGAGTACCCGGAGAAAACCCACGAGAACACGGGGAGAACATGCAAACTCCACACAGAAAGGCCCCAGGCCGGAATCGAACCCACGACCTTCTTGCTGTGAGGCAACAGTGCTAACCACTATGCCACCGTGCCGCCCAAACAATAGAAACAATAGATTCCCAATAGAACTTAGACAACATATCAGATGTTGAAAGTGAGACATTTTACCATTTCATGAAAAATATTAGCTCATTTTGAATGTGATGGCAGCAACACATCTCAAAAAAGTTGGGTCAAGGCCGTGTTTACCATTGTGTAGCATCCCCTCTTTTAACTACAGTCTGTAAACATCTGGAAAGTGAGGAGACCAGTTGCTGGAATTTTGGGAGAGGAATGTTGTCCCACTCTTGTCTGATGTAGGATTCTGGCTGCTCAACAGTCTTGGGTCTTCTTTGCTGGATTTTCCGTTTTATGCTGCACTAAATGTTTTCTATTTGTGAAAAGTCTGGACTGTCGGCAGGCCATTTCAGCATCCGGACTCTTCTACTGCAAAGCCATGCTGTTGTGATGGATGTGGTATGCGGTTTAGCATTGTCTTGCTGAAATATGCACAACCTTCCCTGAAGGAGACGGTGTCTGGATGGGAGCATATGTTGTTGTAAAACCTCTATATACTTTTCAGCATTGATGGTGCCTTTCCAGATCTGTAAGCTGCCCACGCCATAGGCACTAATGCAACTCCATACCATCAGAGATGCAGGCTTTTGAACTGAACGCTGATAACAAGCTGGATGGTCCCTCTCCTCTTTCGTCGGCACGATACGGCATCAGTGGTTTTCAAAAAGAATTTAAAATTTTGATTCATCTGACCACAGAATAGTTTTCTATTTTGCCTCAGTCCATTTTAGATGAGCTATGGCCCAGAGAAGATGGCGGCATTTTTGGATCGTGTTCAAATATGGCTTCTTCTTTGCATGATTCAGCTTTAACTTGCATTTGTCGATTGCACGGCAAACTGCGTTCACAGACAATGATTTCTGGAAATGTTCCTGAGCCCATGCAGTGAATTCCAGTGCAGGATCACGCCTGTTTTTAATGCAGTGCAGCCTGAGGGCCCAAAGTTCACGAGCATCCAATATTGACCTTCAGCCTTGTCCCTTCGGCACAAAGATTTCTTCAGATTTTCAGAATATTTTGATGATATTATGTACTGTAGGTGGTGGGACATTCAAAGTCTTCACAATTTTACATTGAGGAACATTTTTCTTATAATATTCCACAATTTTTAAACGCAGTTTTTCACAGATTGGTGAACATCTGCCCATCTTTACTTCTGAGGGACTCTGCCTGTCTAAAATGCTCGTTTTATACCCAGTCATGTTTCTGACCTGTTGCCAATTTATCTAATTAGTTGCAAAATGCTCCTCCAGCTGTTTTTTTTTTTTATCAGTACCAGTTACTTTTCCAGCCTTTTGTTGCCCCTGTCCCAACTTTTTTGAGATGTATTGCTGCAATCAAATTTAAAATGAGCTAATATTTTTCATGAAATGGTACACTGTCTCACTTTTAACATCTGATATGTTGTCTATGCTCTATTGTGAATAAAATGTGGGTTTATGAGATTTGCAAATCATTGCATTCTGTGTTTATTTACATTTTACACACCATCCCAACTTTTTTGGAATTGGGGTTGTAAGATAACAAAATCAAAGCTGTTGAAAACCTATCGTAGGTTTTCAACAGCACAAGATAATTGAATTTATATTTTAAAAAATGTATTTCAGCAATCTAAGGGTTAAGGGCCTGACTCAAGGGCCCAACAGCAGCACTTGCCTTGTGAAAACACCAGATCCACTAGGCTCCAGGGCGAGTATAATGGTGTCCTTGTTCTTTTCCTAGTTACATCAACAATTTAATTATACTCATATTAGAGTCTGCATTGATCCACCCTTACCTGTCTTTCCGGTATTCAGACCTTCTCCCAGAGAACTGCGTGGAGGAGAAGACCAAGTCATTCGACCCCAACGCCGTCATGGCCGAAATCACGCACAAGGACCGACCCGGGGTCCAACTGAAGTGAGTAGTGGAAGTTCTCCATCCTCGATGTACAGAGCATGCTGGGCTGGTGCTGACTAGTGATGATGTCACTCACCCTCCTTTTCACCCCCCTACAGGTATTCCCACGTCTCCCCTCTAGAGCTGGACAAGTTTCTGGAAGATGTCAAGTAAGTGAGACCCCTGGTGGACTATTAACCCTTAGAGCGCTAAATGCAACTATTGTTACTCAATGATGTAAGATTTCTAAATCAAAGCCATTGAAAACCTATCATGTGGCGACTTGTTTAAAAGAGCTCCAACAAGTCGCCACTTGATAGGTTTTCAACAGCATTAAGTTTATATATATATATAATTAATATTTATATATATATATATATATATATATAATTTATTTCAGCGCTCTTAGAGTTAAAGTCTAGATTTCATCAGATCAAAAGTCCGTACAATGTAGAAATGTACTGTTGTCACTGTAAACATGTGGTTATGTTATCACTTTCTTGTTGTGCTTTAGACACAGTAAGGTGAGGGATTTATCCTGAAAGATCTTTTTAGAGATATTTACAGCAAAAGCTGGTTGAGAATGCCAGTGTGAATCAGATTGATTTGAAGCATTGCATGTATGTAGACTGTTTGTAAAGAATATAATGTTGCTATTGCTTTTACTGCATTTAAGTCATCTGGCATTCACTATGAAATGGCCAAGGTGCTGGCATTTATTCTTGATTAAACCTAAGAGCGCTATGGGCAACAAGAGATGCCCAATGATGTAAGATATCAAAATTAGATGCTGTTGAAAACCCATCATGCGGTGACTTGTTTTTTTTACCCTTTGAGCAGATATAGACGCCGTTGTCCGTAAATTCCGAAATTTAATTCCTAAATAATTCTGTTGTTGAATTTTTAAACGTTTTCCTTCACTGGAATAATTTTCCAGAGCCTCTGTGACACAAATACTGAGTTATAAAGCCCAAATAGGCTCATGCATAACAGGAAAAAATTGGCAATATTTATATTCTGCGCAAAAACAAGTTGCCACTTAATAGATTTTCAACAGCTCGGGATAATTACATTTGTAATTCCTTGAAAATGTATTCAGCGCTCTGAGGGTTAACAAACTTACTGTTTTTCCATCTCCCTATCCTCCCTTAGAAACGGGATCTATCCCCTGATGAACTTCGCCTCACAGCGGCCTCACCCGATCCCCCGGGCCCCCTCCCTGTCCCAGGAGATGATGGAGACGGTGCAGAGCCCCACCCCAGAGCCTCAGGAGATGGAAACCAGGAAGGTATGTTTATAACGGGGGCCCCAGGGGCCCGGAGCCCCGTAAATATGGGGGCGCCGGCAGGAAGAAGGACTGGAGCTGGTCCACTGCAAACACTGCAGTACCTCTTATTCGAGTCAGATTCGATTCCTGGTCTGTCGGTATCCATAAAATAATTTTATGTGCTAACACATATGGTACCTGTCAAAAGTTTGGGCACCCACACATTTCTCGAAACACTGAAGTTTGAAAAGAAAGCAATGAAAATCATGTATTTCACAAAAAAATTAATTATCGGAATTAAAAAAAGTAAGCAACATTTATGATGATAATAATAATAATAATAATAGTCGTGTTTATTCATATTTTCTTTTTCTTTGTTCGTCCATGGGACCTGTGGTTGGTTGTTCGAATCCCAGCCACGCCATTTCTAGCTATGTCCAAATGGGCGAGGCAACTATTGGCGCAGCCTTGCCAGGGATAATAGGAGTTAAGACGGTTAAAATTAGTACGTTTGTCACTCTCCAGTGACTATAATGAGGCGCATGTAGCTGAACAAACTAAATTGTGCGCTGATTACGTGATCCTCCGACCGCACAGGCGGTCTGTATTTGGTTGTGCGACTGCATAGTGTGAAGAAGCGAGGGCTAGTTAGGAGGAATCACGAGCCGCGGCATCTTTCTCCTGAGTCGATGGGAAAGGTCGCTTTGCAGCGAGCTAAACAGTTCGGCTGTGTTCAGGGTGGGAAAAACGGGGGAAAAAATCCAAAATACTTTTTATATATTACAGCCCGATTATAAAACCAGTCATTTTGTGAAATAACTGAAGTTTATCGCTAGCCATTGCATGAAATGACTGGTTTCACAATCTGACTGTTACATTTATAAAACAAGAAATGCTGCACTTGTGCTTTGCGTATCCTCCACCTTTTTAATCAGTCTCAATCCAGGTTGATTTTAATTCTCTTGCTGGAAAATGGAAAGCGTATGCTTGTCACTATATTTAGCCAATTATTGCTCCTCTATGAATTCTAAAATTTTGGACACCATTCTGTGTGAAGTAAATTAATCTTTTCTTAACTCCTGACTACTTTTTCTTACAACGTACCATTTACAGTTATTTGAAGAAGTTAAGTCACTTCAGTTTAATTAAAAACACTGTACTGGACACACACACACACACACACGCAGTGCCACACTGTGCACTGAACACATTCAAAGAGCACCCAAACTTTTGAATGATACTGCTTGCATGTAAAACTTGCATTGGACAGTACACACACAAAGCAACATTGATGGAACCTTGAAGCATTTGAAACTTTGCTATTGCTGACCTTTGTGGCCGAGGGCAGCAAACTCCTTCCGTAGCGTGCCTTTCTGCTGAGCTGTGTCCTGTGTTTCTGCCTGGAAGGGTTTAGTATGAAACTTTGGGTTGAGGGGGAGACTAAAACACTCGCCTTCACCCGTGTTATAGTGCCCATACTAAGACTTATATCGTATTTCAATCCTCTTAAGTAGAAAACAGTAGCTCATTTATGTTACCATTCGCTTGACTCCTGAGATTTTCTTCCTTCCCTGGCAAATCTTGCGATTTATCACGCTGCCGTTACTCATTAACAGTATATTTGTATATGTGAAAATGCTCAAGCACCTGCATTTTTACTTTCCTGAGCATAGTTTTGCTGTTTTATTGTTCAGCTGTTGCAGATAATGACTTAAGTTGGGAAAAAGTCTACTTCGGCCTGCACTTATAAATTACTTGAACAAGAACCAATTTATTCAGTATAGTTCATTGACGGACGTGTCCCAGCTAATGCTAGCGTAATCCTCCCACAAAGTTATGATGCTCAGTGTTCTTCCCTTGCGCATGCCTACCGGAATTTGCTTTTGCCCATCCTGTTTAAATAATGATTTGTAATCACAAAATAGATTACGATCTCAATAACTTAAGGACGGGACCTGCCTGACCTGCAGGTTCATCTGAAGCTACGTTACATTAATTCTTCTAGAATGATTTAGTAACTAAAGCTATCATTGACTTTGGCTTTGTTGAGGGTCAAGCTTTTGCTCAATAAACTTGATAGTCGGATGTTCTGGAAGAATTTCAGCATTGTCTTCTTTTTTTAATTTTAATTTTTAATTCATTAATTAATTATTATTATTATTTTTTTTTTTTTTGGAAAAATTTGGTATCTGCAATCCCACCCGAATCTGGATTGCCCAATTCGAGAACTATGTACAAGGCTTGCTCGTATGCAACCTCATGTTGCCAACTCCGGAGAGCGAAGACAGTTCGCGGCTCTCCTCCGAAACACGCACCTGTCAGCCACTGCTTCTTTACGCTCATTTGTCAAAACTTCGCAAGTTCAAAGCGAGGGCGGAGGATACCCGAACATGAGCAAGCTTAGAATCTCACTGACGAGCACCCGGCTGGCCAACAGAAGCGCTTGAGCAATTAACAAAGCAACCATTTTTTGTATCCCATCCCGGCTGTCCCTTCCCAATTTGCATCCCTGCTGCGCGAAGCCAGTCATGCACTGTTTTGAAAAAGCTGCCACCCGCTGCCAGTTGGTAAGACCGGGACCGCGGTAGTCACTACTGCTCCGCAAATGTTGCGCCTTAACCGAGTGAGCTAACCCGGCAGCTAGCATTCTCTTCTTTGAAAAAAAGTGTTCTATGCCCGCAAACAAGAGCGCTCCATACTGCACCCTGATTCCTGAGGCTTGTTTATGCATTAAGTGTGTGCAGCATGATATCTTTTTCCAGGTTCTGCCCATGTCCTGATGTAGCTTAAACGGGAGTTCTTTTCCTAGGTTGTACAGATGCACTGCAATCTGGAGTCCAATGAAGAAGGGACCAGAACTCATGTAAGTCAATGCAGTTGAGCTACATTTCCTCCAAGTACTTGCAGTATAGTACCCTGAGAACCAGTGTGTAACCTGTACAGACCCTAAACCCTAGATCTGGTTTGCATTTCCATCTTAGATAGTACTCTCAAATGTTGGCGGGGTTGTCACCGGATGGTAATAGTCGTGTCAACCATGTAAGTGGCGGGTTTGTGTTTAGTCCCGTTGAGCAAGGTGAAGATTCTCTCTCGAACAATCACGGGACTGCAGGGCCCAGTCTCATCGCGACGCATCATATATTGAAGCTACCTGACCAAGCGTCGATGTACGACGCAAAAGGCGCTTTTGGCATCCTTAATTGACACTACTTTAAAACGAGCCCTAACCCTATGCATCAAATAATGATGCAAAAAGCTTCCTTTTGGGACATATAACGACGCTTGGTCAGGTAGTGTCACTATATGACGAGTCGGGATAAGAATGTGTTGGACTGCAGTATTTCTAGCTCCACCTTTTAGTATCCGATCAGTGTGTAAGGTACCCCAACAGAGGCGCAACAAATAAACAGGAGGAATTGGAATGGTTCTTTTGGCACCATCCACGACTTTTGACAATGTAAACGCTAGAGGAATTGTTATAATATTTAAAGAACTGAACTGAACCTGAACTGAACCAGGCTGCTTAGTGCTTCAGTGCTGTTTGCAGTACCATCTATTCCTTAATCTGGGGATTTTTTTAATGCAACTTCATCAAAATATTTAACAGTTACTTTTTTTTATTGTTGATTGACAATGGGTCTAAATATATGTAAAATACCACTGGAGAAGATAATTGCATGGATCTGATAAACACATTAACAAGTGAATGTTGAAATTTTATTCGCTGAAGCTTTTGCCGGTTGGTTCTGTTATGTGCAGTAATGGGTATTACATAGTATAATAGTGTTACAAGAGTGGTTTGCATGAAGGTCTTTTAGTAATTGGAATGCATTGTGCGGGCATCATCAGACATGCAATTAAGAAAGATTGCCTATTAAATTACAGGGCAAGATTTACTCTATAAATTACTGGTATGTGTGAAAATGGCGTTTTTTTTCTAGTAATTACTCGGAATTTGTGTAAAATTAAAACTGCTTTAATGTTAACTGATGAATTTGTCTTATGTCATTTCCCATGAAGTGACATGAGCTGTTATGTCATCTTGTGACAACTAATGTTTTGTCTCAGTGTTATTTATGTCAGTCATATAACACAAGGTGTGAGTAGTGCTCCGTGTAATGGCACATTATCGAGTAGGTACCCGTCATCACCCTTCATCGCAGTAATTACAGAGTAATTGCCTCTGAGTTCTTGGAACATCTATAGCCTTTTGGCTAAGGTCTCCCTTAATTACTTTGGGGAAAATTGGTCCCTGGTAAGTCCATTTAACTGTAATTGCTTTGGATAAATTCATCAGCAATACCAATGTGATGTAAATGTAATTTAAGTGCCTATCTGTAATTACTGTGAAGTCAGTGCTCTGTAATTTAAAGGGTTTCCGAAGAAGTAGGTTTATGTGCGAAATAAGATGAAAGTGGAGTCGACCCTCTGCTGCTGGAAGACTCCATTTTGATCTCCCGTCTCCTATGCCTGCTTGTGTCCATGCAGCTCTCTCTCTTCCTCAAGATGGACGACAAGCTTCACCGGCAACTCAGCTGTGACATCCTGCCCTGTGAGTCCGCCTCTCTTTCTCCCTGGGGTCGGGTCAGTCTGATGCCACAATTAACAAAATGTCTACTTAAGTGCGGCGCCACCGCCGTGGTATGAGGCCTGTGGCGGTCCTGGCATCCTTCGACACTTTAAAATGCCAGCGCAATAAATCACCGGCAACTGCTTTCAAAATGGCTGCCGCACCAGTGCTTTCAGCTGTGTGCTGTGGAATGGCGCCGATGCTAATTTGCTGCTGGCAGTTTGGTGGTGGATGGGTTTTATTGACTAGCACAGTGCTATGGAAGCACACGGTGATACATAAATGGATGTGCAATGAGCTGGCTTTCACTTAAGTGAGCGTGACGTGACATATTTGGGCTCTTTTGTTGTGGTTTTGACTGTGAAATCCATTACTCGCTGAACAGTCTTCCACGTCCTGATGTTTTTTCTAGCTGTAAAAGGAAGTGTATTAAAGTGTTAAGCTGTCTCGTCCTTCATATACTTTCATACTTTTCAAATCCTCCTGAGTAAATCTTGTTTGTCTTTAGTGTAGCCAGCTTTGTGTATGTCATGAGCTATTTTCAGCATAAATGACTGTGGCATGGTTTCCCCCTCAGCAACACATCCAGCACATACAGTAATGTGTGATTTCGCCCATCTGTACATGCCAGTCATTCTGTGGCCCTGATGGCTCTAAAATGGAAGATAAAATGGTTGATAATTATTGCTTGTTTGCTGGAAGGATAACTGATGTGTGAATGTGCATTTCAGCTGACAACCCAAAGGACTTGGCCAGTGAGTTGGTGCACTACGCTTTTATCTGTGAGGTGGTTTTTTTTTTTTTTTTTTAAATAAAATTTGGCATCTTCAGTCTCTCTCGAATTAGGACTGTCCAATCAGTGATCATGCTGACACTCGAGGGCAAGACAGTTTCTGTACAATGCAATGTATGAGCTCTTTACTCAATACCCGTTTCAGTTTATCAGAATCTACCCTAAAAGAAGCTATATATGCTTTTTAACGATTATGTTGTGTTTGTGGTTTGTTGAATATTAAGTGACAATCAACATGCATTTTGTTAATTAATACATTGTGCGTCCTCTGAACTTTTGAATAAAATGCGAAATGTAACATGGTTATCTTCTCTAGAATCTCAATAAAACATACTCCAGGGTCACACAGCTATATTGTGCTATTGTGGTAAAATAATGAAATGTTTTGCACAGGGGGTTGGTCATTTTGGGGTGTAACAGTGGGAGGAGCAGCAGTGAGTGGCACTTATCTCACAGGTCAAAGGTGATGGGTTTGGAGTTCACCTGTCCTCCTCATGTTTCTGTGGGTTTTCCAGTTCCTTTTCCCCCCCCACAGTCCAGAGACATGCATGTCATTCCAGCCACTTGCCCGTTGAATGCTGGGATTGGTTCCAGTGACCCTTACCAGGAGCAGACGGGTTAGATAGAGGACGGATGTGTGGTGGCAGGGAACGTTCAGTGTTATTTTTTCATGATGCGTTTGGTTCGGTTTTCAGGAGGACTGTGAGAAACTGGCCTGCTTCCTGGAGGAGGCGCTGTACAAACATCAGACCGGGGCGACCGGCTTCTCGGGACTGTGGTGACCCCGCCCCTCCATGACAAAAGGAACCCCCCCATGCCTGGTGCATTTGAGCTGGGAGTGGGGAGATGTGGGAGATAAGTGGTGAAAGGTTGTACAACACTCTGAAGACCTGCGTGTCTGGAATCCTGGGCGGCCGGCAGAAGGCATGGACTTTTTGGCATGTTCACGGAGAAGAACAAGGGATGGAAAACATTGCTTGGTCTTCAGTTGGTCAGAAAGGGGTACAGAAGAAGATTGTGTGACCCTAGGTCGCAGGACCCTCCGTCACGGCCAGTGGGAGGACTGGCTCTGCTCCACCTTCCCACAATGCTGCAGTCATCAGAACTTCTAATGTCTTGGTTATGTCTTCTCCTGCTTTTTTTTTCTGTCTGTGAATGCTCGTTTCTCATCGCCGTATTATATACTCAGCAAAAAAAACCAAAAAAACCACTCCATCTTAAATTTTAGTCTTGCAATGACACTTCGTATTTTTTTTTCTCAAATAGAACATTTTAGCTCAGTTTAATCTGCTTTACTTGCTTGACAGGTTCAATTTTCTTACCCAGTTGGAAAATCTTGAAATGTGACTTTTTCACTGCATTGGCAGTATTATGGCCTATTTTGCATTAAAGTAGCAGAAATTAGATTGTAAGTCTAAATATAAGACAAATGGGGCTTTTTGAGAGTTTTTTTTTCAAATTTTTTTATTTTGTATTTTTTTTACTATGGTAAGGATATCTACAGCCTGGCTAAAATGCTCACTATGGGAGGGGAGAGAGAGCCTATATCTTCTTTATCTGAGGGCGAAGTTCGACTGCTGTATAATAGGGATAGATTGGTTCGCTTATTTATTTTTCAAAATTTGCCTGAATGGACAAGTTGAGCCCCTCATCACTGTTTATAGGGTCTTGAGGTCCAGAATTATGAATTCCTCTGAATTCCCAGAATTTGATCATTTTCAGAAATCGGAATTCAGTTCATAATGCGTAGCTTCATCCGTGCCTTAGCAGTATGCTATGCGGATGCCATAACTGCTGTCAAACCAACGTCAAATTAAAAGTTATGGAGAAATTACCCTCTTAATTCTTGCTGCCCCATCAGACAACTTAGCAAATATAAGTATGCGGTCTTTTTCGTTAAAGTTTTTTCACGTGTAGTCAGTCTAGCTCATGACACATGTAAGCCCTTATGTCTCACTGTAATTTATAATATTTTTTTCTGTGTTGAATTTTTGGTCTTATACATGTGTCGTTCTTTGTTTTTCCCATTTAATGTCTTAAGAGAATTCAAATTCTTCCAAAGTTTGACAGTTAAATGGGCTGCAAGCTTCCTCCATCTTCTTGCATATTGCGTCCATTCGCTGTAATGGCTTTTGCCCCTTAATCTTTGTGCTGGCTTCTGATATTCAGCTGCCTGTTCTGGTGGCTCAGAAAGAGTCGCTGACTGAACGTGGTGCGTGTGCCTCTATGAGGACCGAATGTATTAAATATAATGAGCTTGTCAGTCTGTTTTTTTTTTCCATCTGCGATCTGTGTCGCTAATACCCAATGCTCAATGCCTTCCATGTGACCGGCTGGTGTACAAACTGAGCCAGAGCTTTTAGCACTTTGAAAGAATCCACAGCAATACCAGCATTTGGCAGCCCCTTAAGACACGTACACACAAACGCATACACACAGTTTGCAAACGCACTCGCGTACGCGCCCATACTTATACACACAGTATCGGCCCACAGAAGATGGTAATAAACCATAGATAAAAGTCCGTTGCTCACCGGAGTGGTGGTTACAGAGGGGTTTTAGCAGTTGAATGTGGAGGAGATACAGAAGTGTGGCCAAATTTTCAAGAAAACACGCGCATAACTCATCCACTTCGCCTATGTTTACATGTGCTCTGCTGGCTCATTTCTTCTTGCTGTTCTTTTCCCTGTGGGAAGAGTATAGCTGTAATTGGTTTACATTAGGAAGAGAGAATAAAGAGCCAAATATGAAACTGGTTTTGCGAGGAAGTGGGAAGACCATACTCCGGCAGAAACCTCCTTCATTGTGTGTTCTTGACGCATGAATTCAGTGGCTCATTCAGTGGCCATCCTGTAAAAACGCAGCTGTTATATGTAGTACTCTTCTTCTGTATATAATGCTCACGTGCATACTCTGCCAATGCTAATTAAAAATGTATGTTTTTTTTTTATTTTTGCGAGTTTTCCAAGAGACTCTTCTGATTTTGAATGATATGATGCACCTGCATGATGTTATAGCAGTGTCAATATAAGATTACAACTTTCAAAAAAAAAGAAAAAAAGATGGGTTTTCTGTCATAAACCCACAGGCATGACAGCATGTTGTGCCACTCGACAGTCGTGGGTTTGGTGGTGGCCAGCCCTGCAACAAAGACTACCGTATACTAACCAAACATGGATCCCACTTTCATGCTTCTCTATTTAACTGTCGCTGGTCTTTGAGTGCCACTGCATCGTCAACAGAACATTGTGTGATTCTCCTTTATACTCTCATAGCCCTCAGATTACTGAAAGGGAATGCCTTGGCACAGGGCTCCCCGGCTTTGTTCCTGGAGATGAAACTTCCCGAGGGTTGCATGAGGTGTGCTTTTTTAGGACTGGAATGAGAACCTAAAGTCCGCTGCATTATTTTTTGTACACGACACATTTCTTCTTTTGTTGAAGTTGAATAATTGAAAGAAGGGCTTTGTGCATTTAGGTGCCGCAGGTGTTTATTGGCAGGCCAGGTAAACAAATGGGAGCCAACCGTGAATGAGAAAATGGTCTCCAGAAAGTGAGGTCAAAAGTATGGAGCGTTTGACTTCAGTAACCAATCAAAGGTACTTTTGGTGGACTTTTTTTTTTTTGTCTCATTTTTCTATACTTGGATATGCTCTCCAAAATTTTAGATTTGTCAATAAATAATACGCATTCGATTGCTGCCGTTTCTTCATTTTCATTTCGGGTATTTTGTAGATTTTGGTTTTACTGTAGTAGCACCGGCAGGGTATATATTTTTTTAAATATATATAAACATAGCCCCCATATTTCTTGAGACCATTATGATTGGAACAAAGGACTTTGCAGGTGTTTATGCTAAATTGGGTTTATTCAGTCCTTCTTTGGTGCATGTGTACAAATGTTTTTTTTTTTTCAGTATATTTGTCATTGCAGACTTCTGTTTGCCCAGATGGGGCAAGATGCATCTCCAAGAACAGGGTTGCATGGTCCTATGCTCAGGCATTCTCTCCCCAGCATCAGGGTCGGACAGCCCTGCCTTGGTCACTGATAGAGAAGCTGTCACAGTTGGTACTTTCTGGGATGAGGGAATGTAAACAATACTTGAAAAAAGCGCGTAATAACTCCTGCAGCCATCCATCCATCCAAACAACCCACTGTCTGCCTGCTGTATCGGAGTGACTGAATGTGTCACAACCTTGGCCTGCCTTGTTACTTTGTCCTCATGTAAAATATTGTACTATAGTAATAATAACAACAATGATGACAATGATTAAAATAAAGGAGTAACAAGGAAATGGATGTTTGAGCAATGTGTGGTGCCTTGTTTTTTTTTTTAATTTTGTCTGTTTTTGAACAAGGTTGTTGAGCTTGTATGTGACAAAAACTCAAATTCTATTAGAGGGCAATTGAGTCTTCAGGAAGTTGTAGATTTTTAAATGTAAGATGAGATGATGCACTTTATTAGACCCCAAGTGGCTATTTTCCCTATGCATTTGATCCATTCTCGTAACTTGGGAGCTGTGAGCTGCCACAGTGCAGCACCAGGGGTCCAACTCCAGTTCTACGGCCAGAGCCGTAGCCAAGGGCAGTGGCAAGCATGTCACTGTATAGCTGTCCCTATAATTAATTGTGTGCAAAGTATTGTCGGTCGAAAATACACGACCCCCTTGCAATGGATTGGCCCTCTGTACAGGGTGCATTCTGCAGTCTTGTTGAATACGTGCTGGGTGAGGCTTCTCATATCCCACACATTCCTGACCAGGGATATTGAAGCTAGGTAATGGATTAATAGATCGACAGTAATGGCAAAATACAAATGATGAGCCATGCATTAAAATTCAGTAAACTGTTTGAGGGTTGTATAAGCTATTACTATGGTGAGTGAGGATATAAATCGGGCCTTTCTCTTTGGCAATTCCTAGATGATATGCCTTGTGGGGTCATTCTTACGTGTTATAGAGCATTTTAATACGTACTTTTTTATCCTGTATTTAACAAAGAGCTTCTTGTATGTTTCAGTTTTTAGAGATGTCCCTTAGAAATATTCCAGAGAGAATGGTTTTCGATTAGGGAGAGCAAAGGAGCGATAACAGGGATAAAGCCTAAAACAGTTTTAGGATTAAGGGCCTTGTTCAAGGGCCCAATGGCAGGGAATTTATTAACTTTAAATCACATTACATCTATTTGGCAGATGCATTATCCAAAGCGATAAACAATAAGTGCACCGAAAAAGGCCATTTAAACTGCTACACAACAAATGAGACAAGGTACAATTCATAGAGCATCAATCAGCTCAGTCATGAAGTAATCTGTACAGATTGCGCATATATCAGCACAGAAAGGTAAGCAAACAAACTAGGGATTACAATTAAACTTATTGGTGCAAAGCAAACTCTTCAACACAAGAAATACAACCCCTAGTCAGGATTAAGACCAAAAGATTGCTCAAACTTAGACTAAGTCAGTGATTTTTTTTGTGTAGAAAACTAACTCTCATCTGTGGACATTCTTGCTAGCCATGGTGTTCTCCTTGAGATATACTTCCTCTTATACTGTATGCAGTAATCTCTTACATGCGTGTAAGGGTTTACATCTTACACACGCATTTGTTAAACTATAAAGCAGTGAGGAGTCATGTATCCACTTTGATTCATTCTGTTCGGCCTTTCGTGAACCCAAACCAAACTATGCCTATGCTTAACCTAAACCAAATTGTAGCCATAGCCCTAACTGTAATCCTCTGTGAAGGCGACCTAAAATGACCTCATAATCTTTAAGGCTATTTGAGATGGTTGTCACAAATATAGCTTTACAAACCCATATACAATATTCTGGCTTCTACGCTCTAAATACGAGAGAAATTTTTGAAATACTTTTCAAATTATGAGCAATTTTGAATGACGGGAAATGGTGATCCAAACGCGGCAAAATGACTTTACCTCCAAGATATGACTAATTCTGATTATGATTAAAATAACGTTAGAGGCACTACGGAGCATTTTTTTCCCCCTGGATGGATCGGCTTTTCTCGCGAGCATGAATGGCTAGTTTTTGCGTGACGAGAAAAATCTCGCGATACTTCGTAGTCTTCATCGGTGTGGCCTTGTGCATGAGACAGTGTGCTTCATGGCGGTGGCAGTGACTGCGGTAAATAAATTTCTTTTCCAATTTTGTTTTTATATTCTGATTCGTCCTTACCGTATTTATATTTACGTGTTAAATGAGATGAAACAAATACGAGGCTAAAAAACCCCGAGCGCTCCGCGGTAAGAAGCGTTTTGCATGGAAATGGGGGAAAACTTCCCACCCCTGCGTTTCCTTACCCGGTTGGTTTTGCTGGCTGGCTTCGATGGCAGGCTAATGTTAGCCAGGTGTTCATGCGAGTGCCTATAGGAAATACCAGATAAATCCCTATTGCGTTGATAATCGGAGTCGATTGTGGGCAGCGAGATGTCGTGCCTTCTGACTGTAGACGGGGCTGAATAGCTTAGCGGTGCGGAACGTGAATATATTGAACATTAAAGCCACTTTCACACCGGACGCGAAACGAATTTTTCGCACGACAGATTACATGCAAAGTCAATGCAAAATGCGGGTATTCGTGTCTTTGCATTGACTTTGAATGTAATCTGTCGTGCGAAAAATTCGTTTCGCGTCCGGTGTGAAAGCATCTTAAAATACACGGTTTTCGCAAATCTTGACCGACTACTTTGTTCTGATAAGCAAAGCTAACCTAGCCCTGGCATGCTAACGTGTCTGGTGCTGGTTACTGGTTAGCGAGCTGGCTAGTCGGCTAACGTAGCTAGCTGGATACCCACTGCGTAACGATTTTGTTCTTGTCGCAGGAACTTCTAGACCTAATGAATTACTTGGGAATAGCAGGTTTTGCGGGGTAGGTAAAGTTAGCTACTTGCTGGGCCTATTGAGGGACGCAGCTAACGTTAATGTTCGCCTTCCAGGTGGCTCTATTGGGGGGTAGGGCTAATCTGCCGAAAAACCACAACCATCTATACATGCCATCATTATTTCTTACTGATAGATATACATCTTAATAACTGGTGAAAATTTCATCATAACATATTAAAAAATAAAGGCATTATGAAGGAAAGTATAGATGGTTGTAGTTTTTCAGCAGTATGTTTTCAGCAAATTAGCCCTACCCCTCTATGGGGTGAAATGCATCGAAGCCCGCTGGCTAACTTTGTTAGCTAGCTCAGTAAGGTGCTTATAAATGTGAATTGTGTCCTTTCGTGTGAGTCATCAAACCCGAAGAGGCAGTATTGTTGCGATTGTTTGTAGTGGAATTATAATCTGAATTATTTATCACCTAAATTGTGTTGATGGTGTTAAAATTTGTGTTATAGCTGCCAACTTAGATGCTCGTAATGTGTTGAAATTACCTTGGTTATTGACTGTCTAGCATAACCTGTTTATTGGCGGTTTCCTAAGCAAGTGAAAGAATGTGTTACGTTGCTTATGCACATAATTGTAGAAGGCTATACAGGTCTCCGGTATCTATTATGGGGTGAATCACGTTCATATTTACCAAAGTGATGCAGTTCAAAACAACAGTCTCACATTAACAAAATTCTGACCTTAACCTGCCACAGTTCATATTTTAGTCTTGCAGTTTGCATCAGTATTGGATTTCTGTGTTAAAATTTTCCTGCGAAAGTGTTTTGATTATGCAAATGAAGTGCGTATGGAATCTTAAACTGCATTCGGCCTCCCGTGAATTGTGTCTGTCTTTGAACTCATCTGAAGGATTTCTCTTTTTCTGTAGACTCTGTTTTGAACTGTAAAAGCTCTCCCAATTTATTATCTCCCCACGGGTAACACACTTCAGGAGGCCTCAGCGAAGAGCAGGCGCTAGGTAAGGGGCTGATTTTTCCAGCATGCACTTGTGCCGCCTGGATGCGCCTGAAGCCTCTGTATCTTCTGTGCGTTCTGAAGCCGCTTTCACATTGGACGCGAAACGAATTTTTCGCAGGACAGATTACATTCGGGCTGTTTCACAATCAGGGACCAAAGTTTGTCTCACGGACCCCCAGCAATCAAATGTGGAATATAGAATCAAATTGATGCCTATTTGTTACATATGTTGTTGAGGACACATGCTGGAAATTTTGGAGCGTTGGGTTCACAGGTTCTCCTAAAATTCATACAAATGACAATTTGCCCATTTCCACCTTTTTAACCAGTTCCGGAGAAGACATGTTTTTGACGGACAAAGAACATATACTCATAACATGGTACACAGTGTAATGACCAGTGCATATACTGACGCAGTATTCCTCATGCGCAATCATATGAATATGTGGAGTCAAAATCATACAATACATCCAAACTTACCCCCCTCCTGTTGAAATATTAATAATGGAAAAAATATTTCCGGAGAAGAAATTTTTTGACGGACAGAATGTCTTGGTAGAAAAAGTCAAGTTTTCATGAATCGATGCGTTTCTGACCCCCAAAATTTGTAGCTTAAAAAACCTTCCCATTTTTTAAATAATGATTGCACAAGCTACTGGGTGCAGTGGTATTTTATTGGTGAGGAATACAAATGTATCTAAAAGAAAATGAGATGCCAAAATGTCAAAAAAAAATAGATATTGTACTGTCAAATTTTCGACATTTGACATTTTTTCATCAAATAAACGGCTTCCGTAGATTAGTCAATGATAGCAGAACTTAAAATGAATGATAAGTCACCTTGCTGCTAATAATTTTGGAAAAAAAGCAAAATTTATTCAATATTTTAGAATTTATCCATGATTGTGAAGCAGCCCATTCTAAGTCAATGCAAAGTCTTTGCATTGACTTTGAATGTAATAGTCGTGTGAAAAATTTGTTTCGCGTCCGGTGTGAAAGCAGCTTAAGCCTCTTTTTGGAGTATTTACTGCAGAGTACTACCTTATGATCTCGTGTCTCAACCTTGTACTTTCAGAATGCTAATCGTAACTCTCGCCGGCAGGAATATGGCGTTGATATGTGTGGTGCCTAGTTCGTTTGTTTTTTTGGTAATTGGCCTATAAATTGGGAGAAACCCAGTGAAATTGGCCAACTGCATTGCTGTACACTTACAAAAGCACTGCCCTCTCTTTATGTTTGGTATTTAATAATGATTTAAGTGGGAGTGATCTGGCTTGTGGCCAGGTATCATACCTGTATAAAGGAAATCGCTTGTTGCACTGCATTAATTTTTTTACATCATATCATGTTAATCAGCTATTTGTCAAATTAATGCCTCCTCGAAAAGGCATTGAGCCGTAATGGACATTATATGATGGGACTGGATGGGTATAACTGAATTACAGTATTTTAATCAACGATTCGAGCCATGCAAATGGGTACAAGTTATGATTTTTCCCTGCCTCTTATTGCCAGTCATAACACAATTCCTCTTCCACAGCATGTTATCTAAACTGTCTTGTTCTTCGACCTGAAAAGCGAGCAAAGTTTGACCCTTTTTTGAATTAACTTTGGATGTGCAGTATTCAGTGTGTTGCCTCTCCAATAACTTTTGATCTAAGTAGGTTTGTGTTTTTCTTTTCCTTTTTTTCTTTTTTTTGTTTGTTGTTTCTCTCTGTGTGTCGTTTGTGCTGTAGAGCGTATCTCTTGACTGTACTATATTTCCAAAGCCAATGGCAGCACTAATTGGGTTGAAACCTCCTTAAAGTGGGCAGGGCACCACTGGAGTTCGTAAGATCAAAGGTACTAATGTTTTCTTCTGTGTCATAGTCAATAAGGTGGCTTCACCACATGATACGTAGTCCAGTATGAGGGCAAATGTGAGCTCCCCATTTTTGTAAGAAATGGCCATTTTTTTCGTACATTCATATCAGTTAGGCCACGTTTTAACTGCATGGATTACTTCAATAGATATTGCAATGCAGTGATGTAAATTGGAAGCCCGACACTTTGGGGTAGGCCACAACATTATAGTTTTCAGTCTTAATTGGCGACATAGTTGTCCTCTCTAATTGGATGCAATTTTGTAACTTCTTAAAATGTATGGATGCTACTATGGCACTGTAATCATTTTGTGCCCCATTTGCCATTGACAACATTTTGAGATTTCACTCTTACAAGGTGTTTGAAAAGTGTGCAATGCTGACTGGTTATTTCAGAGCAAGCTCAAAGTGAAATCTGTATTGCTCCTCCATATGTTGCTGTGCATCTTTGGAGACGATTGTCGTCCCTCAGAAATGCCTAATTTGCACAGTTAAGAGGCATCTTATCTGAAAAAGGATGCTGAGGATGCACATTTTAGCGTGATATCAGTAATAAGGTATTGATTGAGATTTGTGATCGGTAGAGATGGCAATTTCGAACCTTTGAAACAGTTTTGAAACCTCTGAAACGACCACTGTTTCGAAATGTTCCGAATTGTTTCGAAACCAGATTTATTTCAGTAGTGCACAGCCTAGTGGCAAAAAGTTTTACTGCAGCTTTAAAATGTTTTGAAGTGAAACAAAACACATAATCATTGCCGGGCGGAGCAGGAAAAACGTCAAAAGTCACGTGACAAAAGTTTTGAATCAGAGTCATAAACCAGTGTCAAACCAGGAAGTTTCGAACGTGTTCGAAACAGTTCGAATCTGCGTGTCGAAATTGCCATCTCTAGTGATCGGCTAATTAACCAAGTCAGGTGTCACAGCACTGGGTTACTACTAAAACTTGCACCTATGTCTCTTGTTTTGAAATAAGTTTGGGGATATTTGCTTTAGAGGGAGGAAAAGGTAACTGACTTTGATGTAAATGACTACTCTGGGCTGCCGCTATCGGTCCATTATGCGAATATTTGAAAGACATTACTAACTTGAACAGTTATAAGGCTTGCTAAGTCGAGAGCACCTAAACCCATGAAATCGCTATTCTCAAATCTTCGTACTAAAGCCAATGAGAACTAGGATTTGAGTTTGCTCTGAAACTCAGGCAGTATTTCACAAAGTGGGATTAACAAGTTGGGTGGTTAAAAGAGTGAAACGTAGAACAGCTCCTTTATGTTTTGTATTTCAGGCCATATGCCTGATTTAGGAGCATTGCAGGTTTTCCTTAATGCCATTATCTCGTTAACTGGGTAATCCCGCTTTGTGGAACAGGGCCCAGGAGAGGGGGAATTGGTGGAATGAGCCACATATTGATTTTTGTGTTTTGGGAGTCAGGGCGCTGAGTTTTTGCTCTGGCTAGCGGCATTTGTGTTTTAGTCTGATGTGGGGAAGAGTGGTGTGGCCTGACCGTTACGTGTGTGTGCTTGCAGGGAGGCGACGCTCTGATGATGGAGAATGGACAGAGCACGGCCTCAAAGCTCGGCCTGCCGCCTCTCACCGCCGAGCAGCAGGAGGCGCTGCAGAAGGTAAGGGCTCTGCTGATTGCTAAGAAGCTAAAAGCTGCAGCTTGATACGCTCATTTCAACAGACCTGGTCTACCGCAAACCAGCTCAAACCGCTGATTGGCATCATAGTGTAGGGATGTGAAAACCACTGACTGGCAGCTAACCATAGACATGCTAAAACTACTGACTGGCAGCAAATTGTAAAAATGCTAAAACCCCCGAGTGGCAACAAACTGTAAGGATACTAAAACCACTGACTACCAGCAAAACATAAGAATGCTACAACCACTGACTGACAGCAAAACATTGAAATGCTAAAACCTCTGACTGGCAGCAAAACATTGAAATGCTAAAACCTCTGACTGGCAGCAGAACGTAAGAATGCTGCAACAACTGACTGCCAGCAAAACATTCGAATGACAAATCCACTTTCTGATAGCAAATTTGGTGTGATTATAACAATGACGAGCACCAAATTATAAGAATGATCAAACCACAGACTGGCAGCAAACTAGAAGAATACAAAAACCACTGACTAGCAGCAAAACATAAGAATGCTACAACCACTGACTGGCAGCAAAACATTAGAATGCCAAAACCTCTGACTGACAGCAAAACATAAGAATGCTGTAACAACTGACTGCCAGCAAAACATTAGAATGATAAAAACACTTTCTGATCGCAAATTTGGTGTGATTATAACAATGACAGGCAGCGAACTATAAGAATGATAAAACCACTGACTGATGGCAAATCAGGCATGATTATAACAATGACTGGCAGGAAACCATAAGAATGGCAAATCCACTGACTGGCAGCAAATCAATCATGGTTATACCACTGACTTTCTGTAAACCATAGTCATGCTTAAATACATTACTGGCAGCAAACCATAAGAACATTAAAACCACTGACTGGCAGCAAATCAGATATAATATGACTGGCAACAAATTGCAGGTCCGCTAAGACCCGTGACTGGCAGCAAACTGTGGACTAGCTAGAACTCATGACTGGCAGCAAACGATAAGAATGCTATAACCTCTGACAGCAAATTGGACACGATTCCACTGACTGGCAGCAAACCTTAGGTATGTCATGAGCTCTGACTGGCTGTAAACTATAAGATTGTTCAAGTCACTGATTGGCAGTAAGCCAGAGGCATGCTGAAACCACTTACTGGCAGGGAACTATATTCATGGAAAAAAAAAAAAAAAAATCAGACTGACAGCAAACTGGACATGAGTATTTGTCTCATTCACAGATTCAGTTTTGATGACTGCGTTGTATTGGGGGAATGTATGTGAATTTGAAGCACCCTCCTCTTCTTGGCATACTCGCGGTTGCTCAGTACTCGTGTGTGTAATGTATGGAGGAACAGTACATCAAGCCAGTGCTATGTCTTCGGTGCCAGCTTGTGATTGGTCTGCTGGTCCTATCCTCAATCACCGGCACACTTAAAACATCATTTTAAAGGTGAGGTTTCCTACACTGGTAGTATCGATAGGGTCTCCGAGTGACTCAGCAAAGACTTTTTTCCATGTGGTCGGGTGTTCTAATTCCAGCCACACTGTTGCTGGCAGTTGCATGAGGTCCTCATTGCTAAGGCAACAGTTGGCCCTGGTTGCTAGGGATGATGTGGGTTAAGCCAGTTTAATTTCACATCGCGCTCTGGCGGCCACTACTGGTCGGCCTGGGACTTGCAGCAATGCGAATTGAGCATGCGCTGACTGCATAATCCTTATGAAAGCATTGGCAGGATTTTATTGGTGATGTGCACGCTCTGTGTAAAGAAATGGCTGCTAGTCATCATGTGAGACGGAGAAATCGCTTGTCATGGATTCCTCATGAGTTACTCGTAGCAGGTGGCTGCAGTTGACTAAACAAGTGGACTGAGTTCAGGCAGGGTGGAGAAAAGGGGAAATATCACAAAAGGCTTAATTTATTGATTGATTGATTTGGATCTCTTTTAGCTCATTGGCTAATCATCCAAGGTGTCCTCATTAAAAACATGAGCGTACAATAATTCATAAATAATTCAACACTCAATTGACGCACACATTTTATACAACCTACGTGTGTAAATAATGTGAATTATTTTTATTATTTGCCTGAACTGGTCATGTGAAAAAAAAACTGCATGGTAAAAATTTACCAAGCTGTAACTTGGCGCAGTCAAAGTTTACTTGTACAAAGGCTTTGAGCTTCAGGGTGATTGGCCTGTGATATCAGTCCTGTTGAAATCACTGGTAGTTAACTTTAAAACTGTCAACATAAAATTGGCGAAACTTTTGAACATTTGACTGAGGAACGGTCACAAAAATGCCATGGGATGATAAAGTCAGTTTAATTTTAGTATTATGAAACTGTCAGTACTTTGTTTTAGAAATGTCATGAAGGTAACAATCGTCAGCCTTTACGAGTAGAATTATGACTGCACAATGCTATTTGGCCTAAACTGGCATCTTGCAGGCTTTTGTTCTTGCCACAGATGCACACCTGATTCTACAAATCAACCCCTATAGTCTTTGATAAACCCCGTGATTTGTTGAGTCCAATGTGTAGCTACTTTATTGGAATGCAAGCCTGTGCCAACAGTAACCCGGGATTTACACCAGATGCATGTTCGGTCCGCCTCCGCTGTGCTGCGTGTTTGTTGCCTGCATTACGGTCTTTCAATTTACACCAACTGCGTAACAGCGCCGGACAGCAATAGCAGCGAGACCAATGAACGAGCCTGACGAAATCACGTGGTAATTACAAAATCGCACACGATCGCCCGAGATAAGTGATAAGTTACACTGAGTGCAGCCACAAACAGGCGACAGCCTTTTCTTTAACGAAAGGGTTGAGGAACAGTTGACTTGCTTCGATTTGTTTGTTTTTCGAGATTTTGTGCATCTACCATAGGTAAGTAACCTATTTATGAATAAATGTTCTTAATTTCCTGTTTGTGTTGAGTTCGTCATTTGCTTGGAAAGTGTTCTGTCGATTAAGTTTAGCCTACATATATTTTCTTACTTCGGTTGCTGTCCTAGCCGACAACGCGAACTGGCGCCAACACGGATTTTGAAAATTAAGCGTATGTTTTAAATGTTATGTCGGTGTACCGATCGATCTGCTGTGCTGAAGTGCTGCGTTTCTGCTGCGGCATCCGGCAAAAGTAGAAGTCTTGCATATCTGCTGCGCACGGCTGCGTTTTGCTGGAACTGGGACGTATGTGAAATGCGACGCAGCGGATCTGGTGTTAACACACTCATTGACAGAAGTGAATCCTATCAGCTGCGCTGCCATGGCGGAGCGCGGACGGACCAAACGCGCATCTGGCGTAAACTGGGGCTAACCTTCAAGATGCCTTTGAAGACTTACGCCATCTTGTGATTGCTTTCATGTCATGTATATAACGGTGTTGTGTCGGCCAAATGTTCAGGGGTTCAGGTAAGTAGATAGAAAATGTTATATTGTGACTGAGGAATGTTAACCCTTTGCTCCCCGCAGGCGAAAAAGTATGCGATGGAGCAGAGCATCAAGAGTGTCCTGGTGAAGCAGACACTCGCCCACCAACAGCAGCAGCTCACCAGCCTGCAGGTGAGTCCAGCTGGCCAATTAAATCGCATCCTCATTTCGAACTTCATTTGTACAGGGTATTTCACTGTGAGCCCTGACGCCCAACCCCCCTCAACAAGGGCAGGCCTGTTCGTGCTGGCTATGCGTTCATTAAGCCTAGTATTGTGCGATTTGCTTGGGATTCCTGTTCAACCCAAAACCCAGTTGCTTTCATACGGCCTCTTTGTAAATTTGCGAGAGTTTCTTTTTTGAAGATCTGCAGAGGCTGTTATCGACTTTCATCTTGCTCGTCGTCTGATGCTCCAGGTGTTAAATACTTAATGGGACCTCTCCCGAGAGCTGATGTAATATTTAAACAGATCAGAAATTAACTTGTAAAATTAGACCTTTCCCTTTCTTGAATATTAATAATTTATGATCGGCTGTTCTACATGCCGTTCCATCTTCTGCAGCCAGTGTTCCTTGGGCTTTTGCTGCGATTATTCTTCCATTCTTGCATGTTCATCACCATTTTAACAAGTTTGGTCTTCTTTTCCATATTGTAGCCCTACTTTAGAGGCCGCATCAGTGAGCGTATGGAGAAATGTCCAAAACCTTTTGTGGTACCGCAGAGATGGTTGACTCTTCATGTCTTCGTCAACAACATGGATTGTTAATTATGACAGAAATGTAATTTATGAGTGAATTCTGTGCATCGCGTTTCTTTTTGGGTATTGCTGTAAATGGCCATTTACGCTGAATTTATTTGTGTTTAATCAGTTGTTTCAGAGTACTTATGCAACCACTCTAACCTATAGACCTAATTTACTATCCCCCGCCACAAAGTGGATTGGAATGGCGCATTGGAATGGCGCTCGTCCGTCCGTCCGAGTTCACTGGGGACAAGTTTTCTCGGAAACTGTTGCACCTACGTGATTGAAATTTTGTGTGTGGCCAGTACTGATGATCCTACTGAATGAGTTCGACAATTGATTCCGAGAAATTTATTTTTACAGAGTTATGGCCCTTGACTCTGTTCGTGGACTTAAGTGTACGAGTGTTACAATGGGGACAAGTTTTCTCGGCAACTATTGCATCTACGTGGATGAAATTTTGTGTGTGTGGCCGGTCCTGTAATGACCCTATTGAATGAATTTGAAAACTGATTCAGTGAAGTTTATTTTCATGGAGTTGGGTCATTCCATATAAAATCATCAGATTTTCAAAACATCTGTCGCCATGTAGTCATAGATTCCTTCCATATTTTCACATTAGATAAATATGTATTAGTGATGAACAAATCCGAAATTTCAGCTCATTCGGACCAAAAATGAATTTTTGGTGAATTATTTTCTAAGGGTACTATTCGTCAGTTTTTTTGTCAAGTGACATTTTTCTTGTATTTAAAATGGCATAACTTTTTTATTATTAAACCTATAGCTTTGCAACTTTGCATCTAAGCTAATTTTGTACTGCTTAATCAGAAAATCCAGTCCAATTTACTTTATCTTTCTTGGTTGTGGAGCTATGAGGACACTAAAAGTGCCTTTTGTTCAGGCAGTTCCATGTTTAGGTCCCCAAAGCACCCCCCATATAAACCCTAGCATAGGCTCTCTGGCAATTTTTCCATTCATTTGTGTCTGCTGAATATAAATCAGGCTGAATTCACCATGAATTCATCACCAGCTGCAGTCAGTACCTTGCCAAATGTGGGGGAAAAAAAGCTAAAATGCCACCTGTTCAAACCCCTGTATCTCCAGGGCCACACCTTGGATTTTCTTCTATTTTTTTTGACTGATTCCTATATTATAGTAGAGAGACCAATCCAAAAATTGTTGATGTGATTTGACCAATATAAATTTTGCAGGTGTCTGAACAGGGGTGGGGTAATCTCGAGAATCGCGTGGTACTTTCGGCTTCTTACACATTTAACTATGCAACATTTTAAGTGTTTTCAATCATAAGTCAATCACATCCTAAATTGTACTAATTCCTGTATTATTGTAGATGTAACAAAACAAAAATTGTTGATGTGACTTGAACGACATACATCTCAGAACTGTCTAAATAGGGGTCAGGCAATTTTTGAGAATCGCACATCTTTGCATCAATAAAATTTACTGACACTAATTCTTGTAAACCGACTGTCAAATTAAAACTTTGTTTTCCATGCTGTGTTAACAGTGTTATTGCTTCCTAAATGCAGCAAAGAGCACAACAATGTTGTCTGTCCCAGTTTTGTCCAACTTATACTGCCGGGCTTTGCGTCCAGTGACATACGGAGTTGGAACAGTTCGGAGAATGTTATTGAACGGCACCCAGCATTTTTCAGAAGAAGTCCATGTTAATGCTTGTGTCCTCTTGTTTAGCTTCATGAAAGACAATAGCAATAATCAGAAATTATTGATCAATAACTGGTTCAGGTTTCTCCCTGCCAACATAATCTACCAACCTACTGACCTTTCTGTGAATGTGTCATGCATTGATGAATTGAGAACTTAGAATTATTGTGATTCAATAATCATTAACATTGTATAAGAAGCTGAAAATGCCAAGCGATTCTTGAGATTACCCCACCCCTGTTCAGACACCTGCAAAATTTATATTGGTCAAAACACATCTACAATTTTTGGAGTGGTCTCTCTACTATGATAGAGGAATCGGTAAAAAAAAAAAAATAGAAGAAAATCCAAGGTGTGCCCCTGGAGATACGGGGGTTTGAACAGGTGGCATTTTAGCTTTTTTTCCACATTTGGCAAGGTACTGACTGCAGTTGGTGATGAATTCATGGTGAATTCAGCCTGATTTATATTCAGCAGACACAAATGAATGGAAAAATTGCCAGAGAGCCTATGCTAGGGTTTATATTGGGGGTGCTTTGGAGACCTAAACATGGAACTGCCTGAACAAAAGGCACTTGTGGTGTTCTCCTAGCTCCATAACCAAGAAAGATAAAGTAAATTGGACTGGATTTTCTGATTAAGCAGTATAACATTGGCTTAGATGCAAAGTTTCAAAGCTATAGGTGTAATAATAAAAAAGTTATGCCATGTTAAATACAAGAAAAATGCCAGTTGACAAAAAAACTGACAGACAGTACCCTTAGAAAATAATTCACCAAAAATTCATTTTTGGTCCGAATGAGCTGAAATTTCGGATTTAACAGTGATATATATTTATGCAGCTGTATACAAAAAATGAGCAAAATTGAGAAGGTGGTGGTGAGACCCATTTGATGATCTGACATGGAATGACCCAGTTATGGCCCTTGACTATGTTCGTGCACTTAGGTGTACGGGATTTGCAATGGGGACAAGTTTTCTCGGCATGGGTGTATGGAAGGTTCCATTGACTTTTGGATTTAGTATACTGCGTTTCTTTAATTTTCTTATTATGAACCTAAAAGTATTTCCTGTGAAATGGATTTTGTTGCAAAATTCACATCAGTTGTTTCACTGCAAATCATGCTCTTCACCTTTTACGTGGAAGTGTTTTTTTTTTTTCCTGGATCCTGGAATGCACATCTTCCTACATCTCGGGTATCTATTATGTTCCTTCATTTTATTATCTCCTTGCGTATGTTTCAGTGGATAATGTCATTGCTCGGTGTTGTTTTTGTATGAATATGGAATCTCCCGTGACCATTCTTACCGTGGCGGGGGATATTGGTAACAATGTTGCCTTGTTAACATTGTATTGTGCACATATGTTTACTGTGAAAAAAGTCATCATTGCATTTGGTAAGACCTTTCAGGAAAGTCTTGATCATTACTTAAAATAATTTACCACTGGAATTGGTTTTATAGATCATGCATTGAGCTGTTGTCCCTACATAAGGAAAACGTGTTGATTTTGGGGGAAAAAATGATTTGGCATTTCACGTGTCAGTTTGTGCTCCTAATTCTGTCTTCGGCTTTCAGATGGCTTCCCTGACGATGGGCTTCGGAGATGCCCTTTCGCCGCTACAGTCGGTTAGTGCCCTGATCTCGCTCCACGCACGCAATATTCTCAGTTTTCACTCCACACAGAATTGCCGGATTCTGCTGGTGTAAACTCTGGGTTGGGGTGTAGAACCATGGCCCTCCGTGGGCCTGCGTTTATAGGTATTTCATTTTTTTCTGCATTTCTTAAAGACCACCTCCAATGAAAACATGACGATGTATGTTTTTTTAACCCTATGATGCCCAGCTTTTACAAACCCATTTCCAGAAAAGTTGGGATGCTGTGCGAAATGTAAATAAAAACAGAATGCGGTCATTTGCACATCATTCAAGCATTACATTTAATCGAAAATGGTTCAAAGACAATATATTAAATGTTGAAACTAAGAAATTAATTGGTTTTAGAAAAACATTTGCTCATTTTGAAATTGATGCCAGCAAAATGTTTAAATAAACTTGGGACAGAGGCAACAAAAGATTGGAAATGCCTTATGATGCTAAAAAAATGCACTTGGGGGAATCTCGCAGCTAAATCGATTAATTGGCAACAGGTCAGTGACATGAATGGGTATGAAAAGAGCATCTTAATGTGACAGACTGCATGGGAAAATTTTCAACAATTTAAGAATGAAATTGCGAAGAAACTGGAGATTTAATCTCCTATGTAATGTAATATCATAAAATTATTCAGAGAATCCAGAGAAATCTCTGTATGCAAGAGACAAGGGCAGAAACCGCTGTTGAATGGCCATGATCATCAGGCCCTCAGGTGGCGCTGCATTAAAAACAAACAGGACTGTTGTGGAAATCAATGCATGGGCTTTGGAGCACTTCTGAAAACCATTCTTAGTGAGCACAATTTGTAACTGCATCCACAAATTTAAGTTAAAACTGCACTATGTAAAGAAAAAAACATAAATAAGATCCGTAAACGCTGCCGCCTTCTCTGGGCCCGAGTTCAATTATGATGGCCTAAGATGGAGTGGAATACCATCATGTGGTCTGACTAATCAAAATCTGAATTTCTTTGGAAATCAAGGATGCCAAGGAGGAGAGGGAACATCTAGCTTTTTTTTTTTTTTTTTCTTTTATCAGCGCACAGTTCAAAAGCCATTATCCATGATAGTGTGAGGGTGCACTAATGCACGTGGCATGAGTAACTTGCACATCTGTGAAGGATCTGTAGTAAAGGATTCTAGGTGCTTAACTGGCGTACCTGCAGTCCAGACAGGTCACCCATTGAAAAATTTGGGGCAATATTAAACGACAAATGTGACAAGAGTCTGCAAAAGTGTTGAACAGCTGAAATCTAAAATCAAGCCAGAACAAGAGAACATTTTGCTTTCAAAACTGCAGTGATTGGTCTCCTCTGTTCCAAATCACAGGGTGGTGTTAAAGGAAGAGATGATTTAACACACTGGTAAACATGGCCCGGTCCCAAATATTGAAATGTGTTGCTGGCGTCAAATTCAAAATGAGCAGATATTTTTCAAAAGGTGATTTATCAGTTTCAAATTTTGATATGTTGTCTTTGTATTGTTTTTCATTTACGATAGTTTAAATGATTTGCCTATTATTGCAGTCTGTTTTCACTTACATTTTACACAATGGACCAACTTTTATGGAAACAAGGTCATACGTAATCATGAATGACTGCTCTACTGAAGTGAAATAAGAGCAGGTATCAGATACACTCGGTTTTTATTTAAGTCTGAGTTAGCTAAGGCATTTTGAGGGATGGAATGGTAAAATAAATTTTTGCTCATACATTTCAACACAAGTTGGATGCACTTATTTACAGCAAACTGTTGCAGATTTTACATATCAAGAGCAAATATTCAGAGATATGTGATCAGTTTGAATTTGAATCTTCGCTGAAGGCTTTGAGCAGTAGAATCTGGTGTGTCACGGCTTGGTTGGAATGAAAGCCTGCATCCACACTGGCCCTTTCTGCATAAGATTGAGGACCCCAAGGCGATCAAAAAACACTTTTCCGTGTTCAGTTTTTGGGCAGAGGAGTCAATTTGCATAATACGGAAATATCCATATGCGGGCGCAAAAGGGTTAAATTCTTATAAGACTCATTAGGAGTGAAATAAGCAGTCAGCGCCATGGCTGAGAATTTCCATATTGATCCTGCAGTGTTTGAATGACATTTGCAAAGACACCGATTCAGCGAGCATGTTTTCATGGGTCACAAAGCTTAGGAAAAGAATCCCATCGACTCGCGGAGTTGTACAGTAATTCCGTCCTTAGGACCTACAGTGCAATATGCAGACACGACAACAGTGTTGACACTTGGCTATGAAAGAGACCAAAGAAACATTGGAACATATCACAATAAGTTCAAAAATGATTCTACACCTGTGGTATTTTCCTGCCAATGTTTTCTTGTTCTATGGGTATTGTTACACATTGAGAACTCAAACACCTATCAGAAGGGGTAATGTTAACATGATGCAGTATTGGTTATGAACTAGATGCCGTTCTCAAGAGTCTTCCTATGGTGTTTAAAGTCTTTCTTCCTGACAGCACATCTGGATGTTCATCTCTCCTGTGCTTGTATTTTGTGCGATTGGGCGATCGGGACCAAGGCTGATCTAATGTTAGCGAAACCTTATTAGCAGTTTTTTTTTTTTTCCACATAATTGAGCCAACGGGTGATTTATTCTATTGCTGTTACTTTTTTTTAACGTTATAGAGAGCGAGTCATAAAATGTTTCATCATTCTGATTTGAACATTTATGTCTGAATTTCTGCTGGATTACCGCTCACCATTTTGTAGTGTGCAGTATCTGGCAAAATGCAGAACAAGCAGAATGAGAGCACAGGTGTAGAGTTGCATTTTGGCCATTTTAAGGCATGAAAAGATTTTTTTTCATGGAACAAAATTCTAAATATGTAATTTTTTAATGAACTAAGATGAGGTCGGGAGGTTAAATCAATGCCAGGAAGGGGTCTTTAAGACATTGAAATTGCGTCTGTGTATTTCTGCTGTACTTTATCCAGTGCAAAAATGTGGATTTTTTTTTTTTTTTTTCCAGTTTTTTATGGCATTGTCATGCAGCTCAGTGCAGGCTAATGTAAATTATTTTGAGAAAGCTATTTACCGAGTAATTTTGATCTGTGCTCTCTAACATGGTCCCAGAAATCTGAGAAAACTGCCCTTGTGTTGTTCAGTTTGAGTTATTAGGTGAACTACTGTTAGACTGTGTAGCCCTGTTGGATACTCTGATCTCTGGGGCTGCATGGTGACATAACAGTGCTGTTGCCTCTCAGTAAGAAGGTTGTGACTTTGAATACTGGCCGTGTGTGTGTGTGTGTGTGTGTGTGGAGTTTACATGTCCTCCCCGTGTTTGCGTGGGCTTACCCTGGGCACTCCAGTTTCCTCCCATAGGCATGCACGCCAGGTCAGTTGGAGACTTGATTGCCCTGTGGTATAAATGAATGGTATGTGATTCATTTCCTATGCATGTCTAGAGGAGTACAGTTGGTGACATGAGGGAGCCGAAAAATTGCTGTAAGTCCTCTTAAACGGTAAAATAAACATCAGATCTTGGACCATAAATGGTAGCGTCTCATCTGCTGAGGAAGTATCAAATTGCTATGTCCTCATTGGTCAAAAAAAGGATTTATGTCACGTGCAGGCCAACAGAAATCAGATTTGGGTTGGTTTCAGCGTGTAGCCTGAAGGCGACCTAAGCGTGGCGCACTGTCATTGGCCGTTTGCAGGTGGCGGCGCAGCGACAGCGGGCCCTGGCGATAATGTGCCGCGTGTACGTGGGCTCCATTTACTACGAGCTCGGGGAGGACACCATCCGACAGGCATTCGCCCCCTTTGGCCCCATCAAGAGCATCGACATGTCCTGGGACTCCGTTACCATGAAGCACAAGGTCTGAGCTGCTGTCCCTGTCATTTTCCTCGTTTCCTCCTGCTTTATTGTGACCAACCCATTGTAAATGTGAATGCAGTTCTAAAGCCCAACGCCCGCTGGCCGCGCAGCGCAGCGTCGCGTCAAACTCCAAACACTTTTAAACGCCCACTGGAAGCGTCAGTTGCATCAATATTAACGGATGACAACAGGACCGAGAAGCAAGCTATGGGTGTCACTCTCAAAATATTAAACAAGACAACGTTTAAGTTTGAAAAAACCTACAGATAAAGCTTATTTTAAGTGATGGCAACGTGCGACGATCAGGTTACTATGCACTATACATTATATACAGGCATAATTTTCCTCCTAAATTTAGCCGTATAGTAAATTAAGATTATGAATAACTTTACTTTACCCAGCAACAAATTGGCTAGCTAGCTAACTTAGCAGTGTAAAGTTCTTACCAGTGCACCTTGATTTAGGTACTGTTTAACTGTAGATCGCTTGCTAACTTAAATGCCCGCAAAATAACGGATTTCATTTCAAAACTGCGACTTGGTTAAAAAGCAGGTTGACAACTGCATGTGAGGTTGCCGCTAGATGTGTGCCTCTAACCATGACAAGGTGAAATGATTAAATAATCTAAAAGACAAATGAAACTAATGTTTTTGTGGTGTTGATGCTTCAGAAATTGAGCAGTGGCGAAAAGTAAAAATCTGACGCGCGTCACACGCTGCCAGTGGGTGTTGGGCTTAAGTCACCGTGCACTCACATCGGGACTTTGTCCATCTTCGAGTAGGTGCACATAGTCATATCGAATGTGTTTCAACCATGGATAGCATTACAGCGCAAAAATTTCTGCTCAGTTCACAATGTCTCATCGAAGTGGGCTGTCATTCTTCTTTTAGTAAAAATTCCATCCACAAAATCTGATGTCAGCTTTAAGCTAGAACTTTTCTCGGACTGTGATGTCAGTGGGTGGGAATTTTTTGAGACTGCCCTTCCCCATTTGTCAAGTTAGAAGAAAGTTAGCCATGGCCAACCAATAAAATCAGGCTAGTCTGCACCCATCCTCAACTCCGGAGACACCCCTCAACTTTACGTTTGTTCATTCTGCAAATAGCATTGTTTTTACTTCGGAAGTACGTCAGATCTAGAATGTAACGTGCTCCGCTGACTACCACTGGTGAGTTTACTAATGCTAGCCAATGAGTGTCACTGTTTGAACATGGTACTCCATGTATTGGCATGTATGCTACTGTATTTATACAGGTCGGTATATCCCTCAGGTTTCCCCCGGCTATTAATCTTTGCCTAACTAACTTTAGTAGGGGAGCTGCTTACTTTTTAGACCAGTGGTAAATTATACTGTTTTTGGCAGTATACCATCTTCTAGGTTGTATTCTCAACTTGACTGTACAAATTTGCATCTCCATGCTCATCTCTAGCTGCAGCTATGGACCAGGGATCACCAAATTGGGCCTAAAATCCAAATCTTTGTCTTTTTTCTCCCTAGTGATTTACTGAACAATAAGTGCTTTTTATTGGACTTAATTTTCACCTGATTCTCAGGTTAAAAGAGGGTTTAAAACCAGTGGTTCCAGTTTATTGACCTGGAGGAGCCTAATATGATCCCTGTTCTTGACCGTCATTAGATTGTGCTGTCTGTAATAGTCCTGACATTTAATGATGGAGGGTTTATTTCCTGAATTCACGTACGAGCTCTGCTGAATATCTCTTACCTCAGGGTTTTGATGTGCCGAGTATAATCGTATGAGCAGGGCTTTTAAGGGCCTTGTTCCCGCCTCCTGGAGGCGGATCTGGAGTTTTCAGGTCTTTGATGGGTCAGTGGGCGGGGCTAACAACTCCATCAAGGACCAGCGGGCGGGGCTTACCGTTGATTGATGTTCCAGTGGGCAGGGCTGATGGCTTTCTTGTTCACCCCCGGTGTTGCTGTAGGGCTTTGCCTTTGTGGAGTATGAGGTCCCTGAAGCAGCACAGCTGGCCTTGGAGCAGATGAACTCAGTCATGCTGGGAGGAAGGAACATCAAGGTCAGTTATCCCGCCCCCCTCCCCCTCTGTCTGTCTGTGTCTGTCTGTCTGTCGGGAGGTGATCCCTGAGTTGAAAAGGCAGTTTGTTTACTGCTGTCTTCTCGCTGAGTTGCGTTCGTGGCCAGTGGCAGAAGCTGCTGTTTTACCTTGAATGCCACAGACCAATTTCAGTGGCAGAAGCCAGGATGAATGCACATTAATCTGAACTACTTTACCCAGAATTCCCTTTCCGTCTCTCTAAACCATGAAAGTGCATGTTGTCTGTGGGACAATGCAATCTTCTGTAAGTGTCTGAGAGTGCCTGAAGGTGTGGGCTTTCATCTAGCTTTAATGACCTTAACGTGTCTGCGTGTTTTTCTTTCACTGTGAGTGTGAATGCAGTGAGATTTTTTTTTTTTTTTTTGTCACTGTCTTTGCAATTGATATACCTGCAAGACTTCTAATTGAAGAGGAATTAAATAGTCCCTGTGTGTTGGTCCTAAGGCAGCAGTCACACCTTGCAGGATAGCGTTAATGGACATTCGCCGGGTAGAAAATTTGCGAAAGAAAATATTCTGGTGGTGAAAGTCATCTACGTTGCTTCTCGAGTCTCATAATGCACAAAAACTTTCTGCTAGATTGAACGGACCTCGCTTGACAAGAAATGCATGCGAACGGAGACGAACAGATTGAAAGTTTTGCGCTCCGTCGAACGTCTGTTCTCTCTATTCGGCAAGGTGTGACTCCTGCCCAAGTCCGGTGTATGGTGTTTAGGAAGTCGACTGCAGCTTTCTCAGGTTTAGGACCCAACCCTGTCTTGGTCCCTGTCACTCCATGTCCTGTACTCATTGGCCGTCTAGAGAAGGCAAATCCTCTGGGTTATCAGACTAATTTTCCCATCCTCCTTTGCTTCAGGTGGGGCGGCCCAGCAACATCGGACAGGCGCAGCCTATCATAGACCAGCTGGCGGAGGAGGCGCGCGCCTTCAACCGAATTTATGTGGCGTCCGTCCACCCGGACCTCTCTGACGAGGACATCAAGAGCGTATTCGAGGCCTTCGGGAGGATCAAGTCCTGCACACTGGCCCGGGACCCGACCACGGGCAAGCACAAGGGATACGGCTTCATCGGTGAGCGCCTTCGCGCTAGCTCTGTTCTTCTTCTTTAGTGCTTCTTCAGGTCAAACTGCTGGTTTTCCACCCTCCGTTTATCGGGGAGTCAGATGTGAAGACAGGATGGCTGATCAGAAGCACTAATTGTTCAGTTAATTAATTTTCTGAAGGAACAGAAAACCAGGGCTGTATTTGGATTTGAAGTCCATCCCTGCTTATTAAAGGTCCCCCATTATGTCACCAGGTGCACAGCCAGTTGGTTATTACAAGCCATTTCAAAATCTTTCCCCTCTTGACATCACATGGGGAAGTAACCAGCCAGAGGCAAGAAGAACTGATCATATTCAGCCATGCAGTCAATCAGATTTCATTATTCTGGGTGGTCACTCCCCCTTGTGATGTCAGGAAGGGGAGATCTTGAACTGGCTCATCATGGCTAATTCGCTATGCACCTGGTGGCATAATAGGGAACCTTTAAATTTGTTTATTATTTCCAATCAGATTATTGTTCACAGCTCAGATCCGCTTTGGTTCACGTCTTCTCCTTTCCCGAATGAAGTCGTCAGGACATGATTGCTGCCACGCTGTAGCTGTGCATGTGCGCACTGGCAAATGTTAGATCCTGAATTTTTTTTGAGCCAATGAAGTAATTAAGAGCAGTGTGTTGAAAAATCCTGTAATGGATCTTTCCTGGATGTTAAAATTTTTTATTCCAAGTCTTTTTTTTTGGAATTTTTAAGTCTCCACAGTACAGGGAAAAATTAATATTTCCAAACATCACGAGAGCCTTAAGCCCCCCCCCCCCCCCACCCTCGACCTTCTCAGGTCGTAAAACCAGCATATATGCATTCATGCAGAAAATAATGAGTGAAAACAAAAAAAAAACAGATAAATAAGTAAGTAAATAAGAACAGAAAAAGACCGCGCTCAGAATTGCACAAATTTTCCCTGAGGGGGGAAATAAAGGGTGGTGTTTCAATCCTCTTCTATAGTGGATGTGATATTGAGCTGTTGAATGTATTCTAACATTGGATTCCAGATTTCTTGAAATTTCCTAACTGAACCTGCAAGGGAGAATCTCAGTTTCTCAAGTTTAATGTGATCTAAAATTTCTTTGATTCACTGATTACGTACAGGAGGGGAAGTATGCTTCCATTTGAATAGGATCAAACGACGTTTGGATCTTAAAATTTGTGATTCCAATTTGACCCATTTTATCTTAATTTTTCCCTCACCAGAGTACGATAAGGCACAGTCAGCCCAGGACGCGGTCTCCTCCATGAACCTCTTCGATTTGGGTGGGCAGTACCTGAGGGTGGGGAAGGCTGTGACTCCGCCCATGCCCCTGCTGACCCCGGCCACGCCCGGCGGCCTGCCCCCTGCTGCTGCGGTGGCCGCTGCTGCTGCTACCGCCAAAATCACTGCCCAGGTAAATATCTACAAACCCCCACATCTCGTGGGGTGGGACCTATCAGAGCCTGTAGGCCAGTGTAGCGGAGCTATTGTTCAGCTGTCAAAATCCAGCGGGATCCCACCCCATAATACGGCGGAACAGTTTGTATAATATAGTTCTGACAAACTTTTGTGCTCTCTTTGCTAGTGTAGTTGGAGTGTGCGGTTGCAGTTGTCACTGCTAGTTCCCCAGTAGCCTGTAAGCATTAGCGAGGGCTAATTTCTGTTGGTGGTTTTGGCAAGGCCTTCAGTGTTGCCCTATTGTATTGCGATTAGCCCAGCTGATGGCTAATTCCGTCAGTTGCCCTGTCGTAGTATTGGTAATGCTGTGCTTGGAATTCAGTTGGAATGCTAAGTTGAACCTTCATGAGGCCAGTTAGCTGTCAGCCATTTTGAGGCTCATCAAAACCAATTCTGGGGCTCCGTAAATGTTTGACATTTTATGGGTGGTTTCTTCATGGTTTTTGGCGAGAATACTTCAAATAAAATGTTAAAATTTCTGTCCTATCCAGGTGGTTTGTAGCCTTACTACGGCTATGAGGCTGTTATGCAATATGCTTTTTAACATTGCTCTGGTTATTGAAGGCAGTGCATTTTTAAAACTTGAATTATAGCTCGAAATTTGGTCCTTACTTTCTTGGATTAACTTTTTAGATTGAGTTTACAAAATTTATGTTGCAGTGGCGTCAAATCAAACAAGTCGAAAATCGATTTGGACTGCTGAAGCCCTGCGCTTTCTAAAGAAACTGCATTCTTTAAATGCCTCTCTTCAAAAAAGCTAGAAACTGTGGATTGCTTTTCTGCTGAGAGAAAATACACACGTTTTGGCATTTATATTTTATTGGAGGAATGCAGTACAGTATTTGGCCGGTGTGTGGCCCAGTATTTGCTTACTGTGACCACAACTGGGACGTAAGTGCTGAAATATAGAGGCCATTATCGAGAGGCTTTGGTATCTTGTGTCTTATTACAAACAGCCTTATCGATGCTTGTGAAGCTGTTTAGTGTATGTTGTTAATGCAGAGCATAATGACCCTCCGGGGAATTCTGTCAGGAAGCACGATACTGCTTCCTGTGGCTTACGGGGCCTCCGCAGGCCTTGCTAATTGAGCTCCGAGAGCATGGGGAAGGGTACTTGGCAGACCGAGCGACACGAGGGAAGAGTCGCGTGACTGCCAGAACATGCCTGCAGCGGGAGATAAACGCATCATCGAAGAGAAAGGAGGAAGCTAATACTGACGGAGACAGAGGCTGTTAGTCGGCTCGTGCTAAAGCATGGACGCGAGCTGAGGTTCATGAACAGATGTGTAGTACTGCGTGTTTTTGCTCATTTGGACTGGTAGCCCCGATGAACGGTAATTTAGTTGCTCAGGGAGGGAGGGCATTGGCATGAGTTTCCTCGTCTCACGTTGTCATGGGAATTACTAAATTGCTCATGCTCTTGTTGCCTTCTGTCGAGTGTGATGCGCACAGTTCCAGCTCAGTGGTTGTGAACTGTACAGAGTGAACTACCGAGTGAATTGAGCATAGGTGAATGAGATCTTGGTGACAGGGCCGGTTATTAAACGTTATGAGCATTCTGAAAGTTGAATAAGAATACAAGTTTAAGAAAGTTATTTTCCTTAATTGTGCAAAAAAAAATTGCATGTGCATGTAGTCATGACAACTGGTTAATATAGTGTTTGGTGTTTTTTTCAATTCAGATGGTAATGAACAGTGTCATTGCTGCTCATCGTCTTCATTTTGCATTTTGACATCCTAGATCATTCGTCTTAGTGCTTTGGTGTCATTTGTTTTGGCATGCATATTTCAGCTGTAGTCTCATTGGGGGGGAATGGGGTCATGCTGTAGCACTTAGATTTATGTTCCGCCTTGATGGTGGTGCCAAGTGCCCCAGACATCAAGAAAGCCTTGTGTAGAGCGCTGCCGAATCATTAGATCAGCCATTTTAGATCAGTGGCTCCCCGTCCTGTAACCTGGAGGTCTGCTGTCCTGTTGGTCCTCATTTCAACCCTGATTTGTCCCCCCCATTCTCCATGTTAGGATTGAAATTTTAAAATGGGGAGCTCTGTAACTCTGTCAGTGAGCGGCCTAGCTCTTCACTGCCAAAAAAAAAAAAAAAAAACCCTCGTGTTTTCACCTTGCGAAAGTACTAAATCTTTCTCTGGGGATGAAAATATTAGCTTGTTTTAAGTTGCTGTTTGTGTGGCAAGTGGAATTTTCATAATCCATTTGTAAATCTTGAAAGTGTCAGACTTGCCTTAACTTGTTGACAACATTCTTGATTTATTAAGCCAAAAACGTAATGGAAATTAGATTCTGCGTCTAAAGACAACACTAAAATACTTGCTCAGACGGACTTTATTTTTTACTGTGTGGAACATGGTTTGCCTGAAAATCTGAAACAAAGATCCACAAATCTGGCTCTCCAGTCCAAATCCAGTCCTGGTTTTCTTTCCTTCCAGGTCATTAATTAAACAATAAATAAACACTGCTGATTGGCCAGAATGGCTTTACCTTTGACTCCCAGGTAAAGGGGGGGGTCAAAGGTAAAGGCCCTCGAGGACCGTGAATTGAGGATCGGGGACATACAGGAAGGGTATATCTCCAGGAGGCAGGGTCAGCGGGAGTCACAGTCGCTGCCGTAGATCGTCTTGTCTTGTGTCTTGTCTCGTCTCGTCCCTGTGTTTTGTGTTTCTGTGTTCCATGTCCTGGTCCACCGGCACTGTCCAGGCGGTGTTCCCTTATCTCCCGCTTTGTTCTTCCAGGAAGCCGTAGCAGGAGCGTCCGTGCTCGGGGCCTTGGCCTCCCCCGCCGCCCTGTCCCTCTCCCAGCAGCTGGGGGGCCTCCCCCAGGCCGTCATGGCAGCTCAGGCCCCTGGGGTCATCACAGGTACGCAGTGCAGACGCGTACAGCTTAGAGGGGGGGGGGTACGGGGCGGGGAGAGATGGGAGTTCAAGAGGGGGGGCGGGGGGGCAGAGGAGCAGAGAACGCGACGGCTTCCCGCCAACTGTCAGCTGAGAGGACGACCCGACCCCTCCTCCCCCCACCGAAATCCCCCTGGGACGGCTTCCCCCCGATGCAGGGAGGTATTCAGGTTACAGGGCCCCCCCCTCTCATCTCGAGCGGCATGACGCCATCCGCAGTGGAGAAATTTCCGGGTTTATTTTTGGTGAAAGGGTACCAAATGCACCCCTACCACCGCCGCCCCCCGGTTCCTCACCGCAGGTCAGCTCTGCTGGCCGATAGAGTTTGCATTTGCTAAATCCTCCTGGTCTAGGCGTCTGCCCCAAATTGGAGCCCTGAGGAGGTTAAGCTCTCCACGCAAGCGAAGGGTGACCTATGTTGCGATGCCAACTTATGATTTGGTAATCCAAAAGAAATCATCTTAATTGTGGGGAAAAAATTTGCGTCTTGCACTCTCGAAATTTCTCTAGACGGCTGGGTGAATAGATCTTAGACGATCAGAATACTCCGTCGTGACGCAATCATTATTTCTGATTGACGTTCGCCTCAGTCTTAACCATTGACTGTATATAAAGATGGACGACACGTCTCCATTTCCTCACGCTGTGCAAAAATAGGACCAAAATATCCTTCATACAGACGCTGCGATCTTGCACATTTGGAGCCAGAGTCTGTGGAGTCGTGATCAGGGGGTTTAGCAGCGGTATTGAGGTCCTGCCCATACACCCGCTCTACTCAGTCGCAAGCACATCCTTGAACTTCATGTAGCCTGGCTGACTGCTTCAGTGTTTGATTTGAGACCGGAGGTGTTTTAACATTTGTTCTCATGATCTCACTAGCTTGCTAGCTAATTGCGTGACCTGTTACTGAATCACGATTCACAAGTTTTACTTGGCTATATTGCAAATGAGGCATCTACCTAAATGTATTTTTGAGTTAAAATGAAGGTTGAATAGTTAGCTAGCTAGCAAACTGTTTTAACTGGAAAGCAAGATTCGGTGATGGGTCACTTAAATGAACATTATCAATGAAAATCGATGGTGAAAAAACTCTGCACTGAACATGGCATAGCTGCTAACAGCACGTAATGCTATTTTCTAAGTAAAGAGATTTTTACGATTGATTTCTGTTGCTACTTGACTTACGGTGACCTGCTATAGAATCTTACTATACTAGCTTGCTAGCTAGCTAGCCAACTGACTTCAATTATAAGCGATTGCATCGCTGGGAATAGTACATGATGCTATGTTCAGAGCAAAGTCAATTCTACTGTCAATTTTGGTTGGACTTTAAAAATCACCGGGTTATATTCAGTCGTACTGGGACTTCGTAACTCAGGCATATGTAACGTTTACATTATCTATCTGCTCGATGGTCGCATTCCAGTGCTTAAGAATTCCCGGAAGTAAGCTAGCAGGCGACTTCCTCCCTTAGAGTAGCTGTCAATCACATCTGTCAATCATGACTTTACACCCCCTTTTATAGTATCAAATAACTAAATAAGACCTAACTTATCAGAAAAAAATGAACACTTGAACATACATCAGCATGGTAAGAACTTCCTGTAATGGCAGAAACCATCGCAAGAAAAATATTTTGACAAGTACCTTAATTATTCTGTGTGACCCATGTCCCATCCACTAACATGGAGGGGGGTGGGGATTGTAACTTATACTGCAGCCAGCCACAAGATGGCGATCAAAATTTTTGGCCTCACTTTTTTGGAGCCGTTAGGTTGTCCATAGTTATACACAGTCAATGGTCTTAATGATACCATTTCCCCCAGTACGTCTATGAAAATATTGCAGTCACCCAAAGCTACTCTCCCGACAGCATGGCCCCGCTGACCATCCCTCCCCAACCATAGGGCAGCCCCTCGTCGGTAGAGGTCCTACAATCATTTTAGTCAGGAAGATAAGGACCCCCCCTTTTTAAACATTGCTGCCCTGACATCCTTGGTCCCCCTGAGATAGCCCCGTCTCCTGCACTGTGGTTGTGGTGATAGTGCTCTGCCCATCTGGAGTGGATGCATGCGTTCGCTGCATGTTGGTGGAATGTGCTTGTGAGGGGCGAGATGCACTGACTTCAGGTAAGTTCCGGGATTCACCTCCGTCCTCACCTACGGAATGTTGACCTCATGCAGTTATCTGATGACCGAAAATAAGATGCTCTCTTTGGAAGGGCACATGAGGATTTTGTGTTAATACAGCCCTGATGTGACTAATTGAGCTCCAGCCTTTCCGATCAAGAAACTCACATTACCCAGTGGAATCAGGCAAGACTATCTTGCTCATTCGGGTTCATGGCAGAGCAGGAACAGTGAAATTCTGTGGGTAATGCTGGAGTCGTAGATGACCCCCTTTACTGTGAGGGTAGCTCAAGGTTATAGAACCAAAATGGAGATAAAAAAACACTCATAAACAAAGTTTATTTCCTGGAATTTACTGTCCCACAGGTCTTGATGGTAGCTTTCAGTTTTCACATTGTAGGTGCAATGTTGCCTTCTGTGTTATAACATGGATTCCTGTAACATTTAGTACAGTGTGTTAACTGGAGTAGCTGTGCCTTAGATGGGCTTGCTTTCACCTTGTTGACCTATCATATGGTTGATGTTTAGCCTGAGATTCTTGCCCAAAGCTTGTGAGAACCTTCTGGAAGATAAAGGGCTACGACCTCTACCCAGGTTCTCATTGTTAAGCAAGAGAACTTGCACGGTCATTCCATGCTCCGCTGCGTCTGTACAGATTGTTTGTGTGACTCCTGTGAACCGTCATGAATGCCTCTTCATTCCACCAGCCCAGCCGACGTCGAGCCTTCAGCATCACAGTCTCTGTCACGCGGTGTCTCGTCCTTGTGTCAGTCACGTGTCTCTCTCTCCCCACACAGGTCGCCGTTAGCTCCTACTCAGTACAAAAAAGATGGTTGGCCTGTAACGGGATGTCTCGACTAATAGATTCTCTTCTATTTTCTCTTCTCTCCTTGTCTCTCTCTCTTGTTTTCTCTTTTTCTCTCTCTGTCTCTCTCTCTCCCCCTCCCTCTCTGACCGTCCACAATCGCACCAACCGCGGCCACTAAAAACCACCCCTTTGGTGCACATTGACCATCAAGTGTGAAGAGGACAGTCTACCTCTCCAACAGCTAGTACCCCCCCATAAACAATTCTCACATTCCCATTGGCCAGTGAGTTACAGATTCCCGTGTGTTTGTGGATTTCTCTTTGATGTGCACCAACACTACACACAGTTCTGCTGCAGACTCACTCGGTGGCATCTTTGGTGAAAGGTGTGGCTGTGGAAATTTCAGTGGGCTTCTCATTTTAGCTTTATTTATTTTTTTTGTATGTGACACTTGGCCACCCCTCGCATTAAAGATTCGCCACTGTCTTTTTAAAAAAATTTCCCCACAAAGAAGTGCATCATTATCTTTTTTTTTTTTTTTAATGTGAGAAAAGGGTGTGCGGTAATCAGTAGGATTCCCCCACCTCTGTTTGGTAAATCAAGCATTTCCATCCGAAGAGAACAATCGCAGGTAACCTTTGAGAAAGGGCGCACATCAGTGTTGAAGTGTTGTCTGGAAGTATGTGTGTTTTTACATTTGCACAGGAGATTTGGGGGGTGCTTTAGGAAATTTGGGTGGACTGTTCTCTGTCTGCTCAAAGGGTCCTTTTTCCTCATGGGGTGTCCTGGGAGTCGCCTGTTACAGTGTGGGGGGTTTTTGAGGTAATATATTTATCTTTGTGGGCATAGGTCATTAAGAGCGACTGTGCCTGCATGCATGACGTCATGACAGACTGTGAAGGAGCCAGTAATTGACATCATAATGATTTACAAATTTTGTGCTTTTTTTTTTCCCCCCATATCGACAGCTTTTGAGCTCGACCCCAGACCAAATGAGAAATGCCACTTGTGCAGTAATAGGCCGTCTAACCCTGAGCCCTGCATGGCCACTCATGCCTCTTTATGTCTTGTGAAAGGGGTTTGGGGAAACCTTGAGCTAAGAGCCCACAGAGCTCGGCCTTTGGTCTGTAAAACCGGCTCTAGTCCAAAGGGGGCTGGGGTGGAGGGGCAGGATCATTCGGTCTGGGGCAATGGAATCGACTCCTCGCCAGATTAACTGTTTGCCTCTCCCAATCTCTCCTCCGTCCCATCCATTCCCGGTTCCTTCCATCCAGGGGTGACCCCAGCCCGGCCCACCATGCCTGTGCTGCCCCAAGTGGGGCTGGTGAACCCGGTTCTGGCCTCCCCGCCGGTGCTCTCGGCCTCAATGGCGGCGGCAGCAGCGGCTGCTCAGGAGGCCAAGAAGGAAGAAGAGGAGGCCCAGCAGGATGGGACGGGCCAGGAGATGCTGAGCGAGCAGGAGCACATGAGCATCTCCGGCAGCAGCGCTCGCCACATGGTGATGCAGAAGCTGCTACGCAAGCAAGAGGTGGGGCGGCATTAGGAGATGCGCCGATACGGATATATCGGATTGAAGCTGATGTCAGACATTGGACCGATACTTATATCAGACATCTGATTGATATGGGCGTCTATTTCCAGATCAGTACTGATATTGTAGTGGTATCAGACTGATATTGACTCAGATAGCTGGATCGAGTATCGGCGACAACGGACTCTGGGGTTGCGTGTTATGATGTGCTGATTCTGATATTGGTTATCTGTCTGATATTGATTTTGGATATCGACTGGATACGGATATAGGATATTGGCCTAGTACTGATATTGGTTTGATGTTGGTATCAGTCTAATGTTGATATTGGATTTTGGTTCAATACTGATCTCGGATATAGGTCTGAGAATGACTCAAATGGCAGGATCGGGTATCGGCGACCATGGGGTCGATCTGGTTTCGGATACCATGATTTTAATAATTTAGGACATTTATATCTTTGTTTCTATTTGTTATTACATTTTGTTGTGGAAAGTTAGGAAAGCGGTGGTTGCTGAGTCTTTTGTTGCCTCGCACTAGAAAGAACCTGTCATTTTTACAGTGAAGCATTCAGCTTATTAACTAAACAATGATATTGGATCTGTACTCCGTATTGGCCAATGTCCGATGCCCAGATATCGATATGGAAAACGGACAAAGTCGGATTGGTGTGTGCCTAGCTACATTATAACCTCATGATGGCCTTCCTCTGGGTGGCACATCAGGGTAAGGCACTTAGCCTTGCTGCTGTCCTTTTTGGTTAAAATCCCTGGGAACTCAAATCGTGAATTCTGTTTCGCCTCCCAACAGTCTACGGTGATGGTGCTGCGGAACATGGTGGGCCCAGAGGACATCGACGACGACCTGGAGGGCGAGGTGACGGAAGAGTGCGGCAAATTTGGTGCCGTGAACCGCGTCATCATCTACCAGGAGAAGCAGGGGGAGGAGGAGGACGCCGAGGTCATTGTCAAGATCTTTGTGGAGTTCTCCGCGGCCGCCGAGATGAACAAGGCAATCCAGGCGCTCAACAACCGCTGGTTCGGCGGCCGAAAGGTCATCGCCGAGGTGTACGACCAGGAACGCTTTGATAACAGCGACCTCTCTGCATAGACTGTCCGCCAGCCCCGGCTAACAGTGAAACGTTCACGCAGTGTTGCTGCGGTGTAGCGGCAGCGCTCTAACATTGGCAGAATGTTCCAGTAACATAGTGAGAATGTTTTGTTAGCTGGGAAGCTGCTGTTTGAAAACCGCCTCCCATGCAGCTGCCACCACTGCTCCCAGTGTTGCTGGCCTCTCTTTTTAACTTGTAATTATTTTTTTATTGATGTTGATATTAATAATATTAATGATCCCAATTGGGGGATGATGCAAGGAAAAACTAGTAGTCGCTCCTGGATTATTTTTTTTTATTCTGTTGCCTACTGTGAAGGACTGGATATGCGTTTTTTTTTTTTGTATTTGTTTTTTTTTTTTTTTTTTTTTCATTTGAAATTTGGTCAATTTGGTAACCCCACAATATTTTTCTCCTTGACTCCCAAGGTTAGCTCTTAAAGGACTGCTGCAACTTGTTATAGAGCTGTTGGATTAAGTTGCCCGGAACAATAAATTCTTCAAATAATGAAACATTGGTTTGTCTTTAACTGTTCTTGTCACCATTTATTAGTAGGTAAGGTTTGATTTCCAAGACTTTGGATAGGCACATGGTTTTAAATCTTTTATTTGTGTTCTGTAAGTTGTGGCAATTTCATGCTCCAGCTCCGCTCGTCTTCTGGGCAGAGGTGTAAAGTCCGGGTTCAGAAAGAAAAAAAATCCTCCTCAGAACTTTATTCCAACCACCTGGATTTACTTCGGACAGAAGATAGAGCCAATATGAGTGACCAGCTCATTCTGTGGGAGGGAGAAAAACTTGGCAGGACTTTTACTTTCTGACCCCTGGATTTTACACCCCTGCTTCTGGGTATATTGGGACTGAATAGTTTTGAGTTATGTTTGGTAGTTGAAGATTACAATTTTTGCAGTGATTTGATGTTGGTTTTTGCTATTTTTAGACAAAAAAAATTGCACTTCAGTGAACTCCATACAGTTTGTACCTGGACATTTTTTTTTAGGGGCTGCAAATGGAAACTTATGTTTTCATGTGTTCATTCAAAACTAAATTTATGATGAAACAAAATTTGAGACCACAGCTACTTCTGTTGTGTTTTTGTATTATGTCAGTACTGCTTCTTAAAGCTCTGTAGTCGCTGGTTTTCTGTGCAACCATGAATCGTTGCATCTAGAAATTGAAAGTTTATTTTTGCTGCATTAGTATGTATGTTTAAAGCCTCCTAATATAACTGAACAAGCTGCTGTGATGTTACTTGAATTGTTTTTTCTTTATTGTTTTTCTTGATTTGCGCCAGAAACGCCCTACTACCACTTAAGTTGCCAGAAACCGATTGTTTAATCTCCATACCACGCAACTGATTAAAAACCGTTATAAACTGAAGCATCCGTCGGGACTCCTGCCTTTCAGAAACCTGGTTGCCATTTTTTTCAGTGGTCTGCCCGAGTTTGATTTTTATTTTTATTTTTTTTTTAATGTAACGTTTTGATATGCTTTAAAAACGTTCAGTTGTAGCTTATCCCGGTGTCTGGAACCTTCCTTTGTTTGTCATCGTCCGTTATGAGGCAAGCTGCGGGAGTAGGCCGCCAATTATCACTGCTGTTTGCCTTTGGTGGAACCAAATTTTGTCAAGTTTTTCTGCGGTTTCCGCTCAAATGAAAATGGTATCTAGGCTACAAAGTGGCGTGTGGCTGCATTTCACTGCTTTTTCAGTATTAAGGTTGGCTGCTGTGTCAAAAAAAAAAAAAAAATCATACGCTTCGCTTATCCAGGAGTAACAACGGCTTGATCTAACAATTTAAAGAAGAATTTTATATGTTAAGAAGTATTAGCCTGGTATCCAGCCCCAGTGAATCGCAGTTTTCAGCAGAGTGCAGAAAGCCGATTCATAGGGTCTGGATACCAGCTTAAAGAAGAATATAATTTTACGATTCTTGGATTTTGTTTCATCGAGGTTGATCTTTTAATGCGATAGATGGCAGTATAATATCGGCTTCCGTTATTTCTTTAATAGACCTCCCGGCCACTAGAGGTCCCTATGCGCACCTGTTAAGCAAATAAAATGGGCGGGGGAGGGGCAATGAGCCAATCTCTCAACAGCGAGGCGGAGCTGTGAACTAGACAGCGCTTGGGGTGAGCAACAGTAACTGGCAATTGCTTCCAATGAGAAGATGCACTGTCCTGGTGCCTAACGAGGGACGCTTAGCAGAGGGACTCCCCATGACTTACAACGCAGCATCATAACTTATCGGAGTCGTGGTTGCAGCAGGCGACCAGTAGCTGGTGTGTTTGAGCACAGGCCACCTCCGGAGGCTGTCACGTCGCATTATTGGCCCTGAGTTCCTCCTGGCTGAATCTGCACCTAGATCCACAAAGCCGGTTATTCCTTTTCTGCGTAACCCCCCTTCGCCGGTCTGGTGCAAGCAAGTAGCGAAGAAGAAGCGAACCCTGTTGCTGTTTTCTTCCTAGGTTGCAGGCTGGGAAGCAATCGTGCGCGCTGGTTCCATTCACGAGCAAATTGGGACCCCTCATTTTAATGTGCATGTATACTCGGACAATTTTTTACTACAGTACCGAAGACTGAGGACACGGTAATAGACCGAGAAACGTTCGATCCATCCGGTCAACAATTTATGAGAGGCGTTGCTTTCTGTTACTGATGCGATGGATCGCTGTGGCCATAGGTTGTTGCTAGCTCGCTAACATAGAGCAACACTCGGGATCTGAATGGGATTTATGATGAATGCGACATTGTATCCTTGTCAGAAGAGCTAACGAAGGTGGCCGACTTAACAGAAACATTCTGCAAACGCTGAAGGACGCAAGAAAGGGGTTTTCTGGAAAGCACGTCGTTGGCTGTTGAATCAGCTAACCTAATTATGCGCTGGTTGAAAACGAGAATGCAAGCTAGATTGAAGGTTTAACACAAGATGGTTTGTGATGTAACGGTTTAGGAATTAATTGTGGCCAAATTGATTACGTTTAAAAAAATTAACGTAAGCGTTTACTGGCCTTTTTATCAGTATTTTTACAGGACTATCGTTTGAATGTACAATTTCGCCAGTATCGGCCATTTTTCGTTACTTTCCCGTTATTTTTAATCTTAACTCGCCCCCTTCGGGTTGTTGCTGCGGGATCCTGCTATCTGGATATACTGTAGGTTACTAAAACACTGACATTGGAATCGGATTCTGTGATGCCTGAGGAATAAATCGCCGTTGTTTTTCGTCTCATTGCTGTGTACATCGGATCGGATTTTTGGATAACTGCAATCGTCGGGTGCCCCCCGGATCATTCCCCTCCATTTTCATCGGCTCATCACCTTCCTCCCCCCTTTTTGTACCGTCCGATGCTGACTATCTAGCAACTCGCCTGCTTTTCTCCGGAGATGCTGAAGTGTATGCCGTTGTGGCGCTGTAACCGCCACGTCGAGTCGGTGGACAAACGGCATTGCTCCCTCCAGGCTGTTCCCAATGAGATTTACCGCTACAGTCGGAGCTTGGAGGAGCTGCTGCTTGATGCAAACCAACTTCGTGACCTGCCTAAGGTAAGTCGTAACTTCCGTTGTGGTGCTGACGAGGCCGGCTGAATTGATTTCCCAAAATTATCTGTCGTCCTCGGGTCTGAATCAATGATGACAAAGTGAAGTCTCGGATGGCGTGCATCACCATAGCTATGATGACTGGAAATGTCAACTTTTGGTCTGGAAGACGTGTTCCTTGCCCCCAAGCCTCAAGTCCCATCTTTAAAAAAAACTAATAGCAGCCATACCACTATTCGATTCGTTCCAGCCGCTTGGCTGAAGCTAAGCAGGTGTGGACTTGGTTAGTACTTGGATGGGAGACCACGTAGGAAAAATAAGTTGCTGCTTGAAGAGGTGTTGGTGGGCCAGTAGATTGCGATCTTCCCTCTGGTGGAATAATCCCCAATGCCTCAGCACAGTGACGGGGACACTGTACTGAAGGAGACGCCGTCTTTCGGATGAGGCGTTAAACCGAGGTCTTGACTCTATGTGGTCATTAAAAATCCCATGACACTCATTGATAAGAGTAGGGGTTCCTCGGTGTCATGGCTAAAGCCCCAACCTGGCTCTTTCAACCTGCCACCTAATCATCCCCTGATCTAATGGGCTGTGCAAATTGCCCTTTCCCTCCCCACCTCAACCCCCCAGGGCTCCCTTGAAAAAGAGATTTCAATCTCAACGGGACTTCCCTGGTTAAATAAGGGTTAAAAAAGAGGAATATTAACTTTTCCTCCAGATTTCAATACAAAACATGTAAATAGTGGTTGTCTTGGGACACCTGGTTGGCCAGAATTTGGATCCTCTGCATTATGTGGACTTTTGCTGTTGTGAATTCTAGTTTAGCTTTGACATACTAGAAAACCAAGGTGGGTTTTTTTTTTTTTTTTGAAGATCTGTCAGAGTGCCTCATTGCTTTGTGTGTTTTACATCACCCAGGGTAAGGGCATCTGCAGAATGCCAATGTAATGGGTGCTGGTTTATGACCAAGAGGAAAGCTGTATTGTTTTCTGTGTTTCTGCTGGGAATGGGATACACGTGGAGGCTAATATTTTGCTGTCAGCCTCTTTTCCCTCCAGCTTTGTAGTACTGTTGTAAGCTATATAGCAGTATTCCAATAGAATAACCAGGGACAGAAGTGACCACTGATACACAGCATTAGAGAGAGAGAGAGAGAGCGAGAGAATGGAGCCAACTTGTGCTGATGCAGGTGCTTTTTCAGTCTGAAATTCGAAATTGTCTTACTCCGTAACGTAACTTGGTGGTGATGCGCTGTAAAAATTTCAATGCACACGACATTGATTTGATTACACTGCTGAAACCAGCCCTATTCATTCAGATGAGAATGCTGAATCAAGGTGGTGCTTTCCTCCTAAACCTGTGTATGGTCTTTACTTTGTATCACCTGCAAGAGGGAACTCAAGCAGCATGGCCAAGTTGATGTTTGGAGCTTTATTAGCCAGTGGGGACGCTGGCGAGCGCAGATTTTGTTGTCCTGCGGCTGACGGAATCCTTGTCGACTTGTATTTTGCTCTGGCCTAATAGGTTTCCCTCTGAAAAACTGATATTCGCAGTCAATGTTGGAAAAGTCCCTGGACCTGTTTCATGAAGCAAGGCTTGAAGAGTTCCTGGATAACTACTGAGTGAAATCTGGAAGCTTTTCCTGCAGCATAAAGTGACGTCGCATTATTTCAGTTATTATGCATCACAGTTTATCCTGGGCATCATTCACTGCAGTTATCCTGCTTACTCAGTTATCTTGCTATGTGAAACGGGTTCCATGTTGTCGATCTACAGTGTAATTGTTGGCATCGACAAAGTCCAGATACTGTAGCACTCTTAGGACCTTCCACACTTTGGAACAGCGCCTTTGCTGGATGAACAATCTGCAGCTCACAGCATTTAAATTTTTTAAGTGGTGTCAGCATTTATATTTCATTGGTCTGTCTTTGTCTTGTGTTCTCATTTTTATTAGGTTGTTATTTCTCTTCCTCGCCAGTAGGGACACATTGGGCTCAGGAGTCGATAATTTGGCCGACAAATTATCCTCTCCGTCGTCTCACTCCGCTTGTTTGTACTTGTTTAATCAAATTTTTTTGCAGAATTTATAAACAGAGGATCTGTCACTGTGTACTGACTGTAAGTTGACACGTTCTCACAAAGCAAATCACCCCATCTGTAAGCAAACTCCAGATAAAGTAGATATTCTTTGGTAGCTCTCTCAGTCCCCACCCCCTATAGTGAAAAGGCTCATTTTGGCACGGACTCTTGCCAGAGCGGTCCTCAGGAGGCCTTCTTCTGGGCCTGCAGGATTTGGTTTAATTAAATATAAGCTGTAGATATGGTGGGGGAATAAAGGACGCCCTTGATCGCCATCGGGTCTTGCCGGATTTTGTGGGTATTCCCGCGGCCCGTTGGAAGCTGAAGTGGAAAACTGGGAGAAGCGGGCATGTTGAGACAGTGACGGGGCCCTTGCATGCATCCATTTGTTGAGTTTATTTTTAGAGAATTATGTGTGAACTCAACTGCTAATGTCATGCAAGACATTAGGATGCGGTTCCCTCTCTGCTACTCTGAATTCTCACACCTTTCGCACGCAAACTGGCTGATTTTTATTCTTTTGTTTGCTATAATTTTTGACAACATTATTTCTGCAGTATATTTGGAGCAGGTACCTCATCCTTAACTTTATATACCTCTTTATATAATACCTCTTATTTGCTGCCCCAGCAAGTGATCTTTTTTTTTTTTTCGCTACTGGGCTGACCTGAATGGCTGCAGTTTGTCAGAACCCAGCCCACCGTTCATTCACTTTGTGCCAGGAATTTTGAATTGTCGGTTATTTTTAAGCTTGACTGCTTGGCAGTGGCGGGAGCTGAACAGAAAAAAAGGGGGTGGGGAGTGTAAAAGCCCTTTAAACTGATTAGTCTTGATCCTTTTCAATAATTTTCCTTGATAAACTCATTTTCTAATGATACAAATAATCCATTGGCAGTTTAACGCACAGTTTCCTTTTTAATGCTGTGTTCAGGCAGTTGATGAATCAAATAATAATAAATTTTGGATACGCTTTGTGTAAGAAAGAAGAACCACGGTGAATCTTCTGCATTCACTTTTGCCACAACCTGCAAAACAGCCTATCACAACCGAGGTTCATGAATATTTAAATGCAAACTAAGAAAACAAAGGTTGCAATGCACATAATTTCATGTCCAAATGAAGGAGTTCATTTTTGGTCTTTCCGAACCAAAAAGAATTGGCTACACCCGACAGAGCTGAATGTTTGCAAAGTTAATGTATCATTAATCAAGGGAGATGATTGAAAACAGTTCAGGACTAATCATCAGCTTCTCGGGATATTTTAACCCCCCCCCAGTTACCTGTCTAGCAGCTGCCACTGCTTGCACGGTTTACTTCACTGGTGACGAAATTCTCAATCCATGGATATCTCCAGCTGGCATTTACCCAACCAGAGGAATCCTAGAGTTCCAATATTTTTTAATTAAGGGTGTTGCCTCCGTTTGAGGGATTGTGGACTGTTGAGATTGGTAGCCCAGGTCAGACCAAGCATGCCCCCGCTTTCATTTAAACTGATGTCTTCCAGTACAGGAGCCTGGAGGTGCAATCACCACACTGCCTTTAGCAATGTTTGTGAAGTGTTGGAGTACATTTTGGCACACAGCCACACAAACTGGTATCGCAACGCAGTCTGTTCAGTGTAAAGTAGTTTATCGCAGTGGTGCAGTGAATAATGCAGTGCCAGTGTGCTCTTGTAATGCAGATCCAGAACAGGGATTGAGTTCAGAGTTGAGATGTAACAGGCTTGACATGAATCCTCTGAAGAGCTGTTTTTTTTTGAAACTTTGAAATTGATTGATTTTAATCACCTGTAATTATTTTGTTATGCTAGACTGCGAAATTAGAACATTCTAATTGCACAGTTATGATCTTGCTTCTTGAAGGCTGAATTTTTTTTGGTAGATTCTTGTACAGTTGTGGTATATAGAAGACAAAACTATAGAAGCGAAAATTTCAAAACGGCTTCCTTAATCAACCCCTTTGCGCAGATATGGACGCCAGTGTCCATAAATTCTGAAATTTAATTGCTAAATAATTTTGCAATGGAATTTCCAAATGTCTTGCTTCACTGGAATAATTTTCCAGTCTCTGTGACACAAATACTGAGTTATAAAGCCTAAATAGGCTCATGCATAACAGGAAAAATTGGTGTTATTTGTATTCTGCGGAAAGGGATCAGTGTGTTCCTAAACACTGACCTGTTCATACACTTGCCCTGACCTTGCGGTTAAGCAGAATTGCCTCGACTAGCAGGGCGGTTGGCAGTCCGTAGTTGTTAAGCAGCTGATGGCGGTCATATGGCGATGCGGCGAGCGGGGTGAAGGCGGGGTCGTTCGTTCGCTCCTTCGGGTACAGATGGCGAGTTGGGCTCCACGCTGGGGCCTGATAATCCGCCCGAGGCACCGTCTGTGCTGCCACTTCTGCTCTCTGTTTAAATATGCGTTACCTCCACCTGTGGTGCGGCTCCACCTGCCTCTCTGCTTAACCATACATTAAATGCATAATTAGAATGGTACGCTAATTGGATGTGGTCCTCTATAAACGCTGATATCGTCTGCGGTGTCCACAGCATAAGCAGTCTTGTAATCCCCCCGGCATATAATGCGGGGGAATATAGCCACGGGTGCGGTTGTCTGTCCGTCCGTCCGTCCGTGAACATTTCATTTCCGGAGCATAACTTCAAAACCGTTCAATATTTTACCACAAAACTTGGTGTGCGCATTAATCATGACCTGATGTGGTTCCTTTTGCTAATCCAAAGTTGGTGACGTGAGGCCGAAGGAATATGCCAGCTCCTGATGGTTCTTGTTCTCCTAGTTTAGGGCTCTTTGTTAGTCTTGAAGGAAAATTTAGGAGGGCGCTAATGTTCAGTGTAGGTGCTTCTAAATAACTTCTCTTCGTAAGACTGTTTCGGTTTGCGGGGGAAAATGTTTTAACGTCGAGAGCACAGTAGAGCGCTGAAGTAACAGACTGGCTGGTAGGGAAAGCAGGTTGATTAGTTGTGCTCCTGAGGTATAGATTTACATTTCCCTTCAGACAAGCCGTTTCCTCACTTTGTTCTTTATTAATGAGTGGAGATTACACCTGCAGGAGGGTGTGACAGCTACTGAAATTGACCTCAGACAAACTCCAGGGGCATCGCTATGTAGGTGCGAAAGCCTTGTTTGAACGAGATGATGTTGGGCCATCAGTAGTTGGGTAACAACTTCTGAATGGTGGGTTGACTGCCAGTTAGTGCCTATCTAGGATGGCTAACTAACACTCCGTATTAAAATCATATTGGTGAGGATAGGGTTGTCTCACCCCCTGCCACTTAGCATTTAGATCCTCGCAAACCTCAGAACTACTATCAACCATGTAAGTCTTGCAGTCCCCCCTTCTTTGACTTGCAGGAGTGCAGTGTTGCACCAGACAAGAGCCTTTGAAAACGGACACTTGTTGTAGGGCTATCACAGAGGCAGCTGCAATTAGCTGAAGCAGGGTCTGAATGGGAAAGGTAAGTTTTCATTGTGTCGTGTGTGTGGTGCCCCAGGTGAGGACGGGACGGGACAGTGAAAGGGGAGACGGTTTCTTAAACTTCCCTTCACCTCAGCGGCCCCAGGGGGGCTACGCTTGTTGCCCATTCTGGGTGTGGGATATCCTGGATGGGGTTTCTGGGATGGAGGGGGAGGGGGTTTATTTATGGGTTTTTAACCAGCTGCTCAGCATGCCTGTCCTGGGGTGGGAGCCAAGCAGCTGTCGGAGAGGGTGTGGGGTGTGGTGGTGCGGTCAAACACACGTGCAGTGTTTCTCTGTATTGCGCCATCTCTGTACAACGGGCCTATATCTGATATCTGTGGTCCCGCTAATTGTAGCCCCCGGATGAAGTCGGGCGACTACTATGGATTCATGCTTGTCGTCTCTGCTGCAGAGTCTGTGTCCGTAGACACTTCCTTGTGGACGCTGTACAGGCTGTTATTTTCGGCCGATTACTTTCATATTTGATTTGGACATGTGTTATACTTAAGTTATGACACCTATCGATTTTGGTTGCCATGGGGACAGTACTGGCTGAATAATGCACAAATCTGTGCTGAAACATCGAGATTTCCTTGTGGACGCAGTACTTACAGGCTGGAGAAGCAGGCTTTCGGGGGCTACACCCGTGCGGTCGCAGGTGACTGGACTGTGTAGTTATTTTTCTGGCCTTACACTTAGAATATTCTAGCCTTGTCTTCTTTATCCTGTGGAATTTTGTGAAAAAGAGGCCCACTTGTCTTCCCATTCCCCCTTATGTTTAAGCCGCTTTCACACCGGACGCGAAACGAATTTTTCGCACGACAGATTTCATTCAAAGTCAATGCAAGGATGCATTCGCGTCTTTGCATTGACTTTGAATGTAATCTGTCGTGCGAAAATTCGTTTCGCGTCCGGTGTGAAAGCAGCTTTACTCTTCACCTGTGGAATCCTCGGCACGCCTGCCTCTTCACTAATTTTTATTCTCTGAGGAGCTGACGTAAGTTGGGAAAACTTTGGATAACACGCATCCCAGTTGGTAGATTTGCTCATGTATTGTTTTCCTGGTTGATGTGTCGATTTATCAGGAGGAAGTGCTCGTAACAAGAGCACTGCAGCACCCTATCATTGCAGAGTTGTGGATTGTGGATTCCCTGTTGGGTGTGGTGAAACTCCTCTAATCCAGCTGCTCATTACAGGCTCAGTCTCTCGGAAAACCTGTTTTTCCGCTGTGACTGACGCATCCTGTTTCACCAACTGCAGGCAACACTGATTTTACTCCCAAAAACAAAAAATCCCTCCCCGCAGATTCTTTAAGATTTGCAATTTTAGCCACCGGCTCACTTTCACACTGCAGGTTTAGCGTCTTTCCTCCCACAGGTGCGCCATTTTGAGTGGATGATATCAGGTACTGCCATGGAGATTGGGATGTCTCCTGTAACTTTCTATTTTACTGAAACCTGCCATAACCCTGTTGATCCCATGATCAAACTCATGAGCCTTTGTGATAATGTTTGGCTGTTGGAAAATGATGTAGTTTGAATGCACTATTGAACACGCCAATCCAATCATCGCGCTCCTTGTGTATCTGATTGTGGAACATAATTTGTAAAGCATTTTTTGGTTCATGTTTTGGTGACCGGACTGAAGTAGTCAAGACTGCGTAATGACTTATTATTGCGCTTTTAAGGACCGTGTTGTTTACATCCTAACCGCAGCTGTGGTCAGCTAGTGCTAATATTTACCTTAGCTTCCATCGTCACTGCACTGAGGCCTTAATAACGGGAGTTGCGTGCGGTGTTATGTTTGCGCCCGTGTTTTTGCAATGCCTTATGGGACAGCAGGTGATGGTGGTCTGGTGTGATGCATTCCTCAGTGATTGTGGTTATTTGGAGTGAAGTTGGGCTGGCGGTCATAAGGGGACCGCAGGGTCCGATGAGCTGTTTGCTGTTGCTGTTCCGGTCAGTAACCCTTCCCCTTCATAACAGCCGATGCGGCGCCTGCGTTCAGGAGAGTAGCAGTGGCTCTTGGATGGCCCCTCTGCTGCTCAACTTATCTTTGTCACGTATTCAGACACACACACACTTGCATGTTCATGCACACGTTATATGCATGCATATTCACTTGCATGTGCATGAATGCATGTATACATTTCATGCACGCGTGTCCGCAATCATTCATGTACACACTTATACACTGTACACACACACAGGTACACACGCACACGTGTGCACGCTTTTCTCTGTTATTCTGAAGCTGGGGTTCTCGTGGCCAGGAAGCCTCTGTGATTGGTTCACTGCGTTCTTTCCCGCGCTACCGCTAGACCGCCATATGTGTTGCCCAGCTGGTGAAAAGAGAGGACACTGGGTACAGGGTAAATCCGCCAGTCGGGGTGAGGTTGGGGTTCGGTGAGTAGAGCAGTATGCGTCCAACATGCTCCTGTGCCGAGCTGATAAGGTCTGGGGAAGAATGGATGACAGTGGAGTCGAACAGGCTCTGATATTTATGGTTCCAATTTTCAACTGGGTGTGTTCAGCGTATAATAGCAGGACAAGAGCGAAGGTGGGTGGGGTGCTGTGGGGGTTGAGTGGGGGTAAGCCAGTTGATTTTATATATATATATATATATATATATATATATATATATATATATATATATATATATTTTTTTTTTTTTTTTTTTTTTTTTCCCCTATCTTGTGTGAGCTGCAAATGCATGTTGTGTGGTGAAACAAAGGTGAATACGCCGTTCGGTGGCAGTCAGTAGTGGTGTGTGCAGCATAAACCTGTGCCTTTGCTGTTTGGAGCGGACAGATTATGGCTTTGCACTCGTTCCTCTCAGCTTGCGTCTCTCTCCTGCACTGTCCCTTATTGGTCTGAACAGGGGCCTCCGCCACTCTGAAACGGGCATTTAGGATGAGTGCTGCTTGATCTTCGCGGCTCCAAAGAGATTTTTCCCTTTTTTAGTATGGACACGAACCACTGGTGGATCATCCAGGTTCATGAAGTAGAAGTGCTCCCCAGTATTTTCTCCTAACCAACTGGATCTGCTCCTTCAGCCAGATAACTAATGGGTGAAATCAGCAAATTGAGTGCTCAGGCGGAGGTAAAACAGGATGGGACTTTAACTATCTGATCCCTGGAATTTCACTCTGGAAATGTATCATGAACGCTCTCGGTGTACGATTCCATCCCAGCCTAGTGTCTGTGGGGGAAAGATGTGACATCTCAAGCACATCCTATTTATTTATTTGTTAATTTTTTTTGCTCTGCTTTTTTTTTTTTTTTTTTGCCATGTCCCACCTGAAATACACTTTCCAGAGAAACGCAAGTAAACGCACCCTCCAATAATCAAACGAATGTAGCAAAAAAAAAAAAAAAATACTCCAATGGGAAAGAAATCTCTGGAGTGGCCCTTCTGCAGAGGGAGGCTGGTGGGCCTGTGCTGTGCCGGGGCTGCCCCTATGTAAAGTCAGATCTGTAACGGACAGGATCAAGTACAGCGTGGCATAAATGCCCTTAAATAACCAGGCCCTACAGCCTAGTGCTAGTGTCAGTCTGGCCGTACTCCTGCATTATTGCCCCCTGCTGTCCACCTGCCTCCTGTAGAGTGCCCCTCCCTACCCTCTCCTCCCCGCCCCTGCCCTCTGAGGAGGCTGGGTTTGGGCGGGAATGTAGATGGCGTCGCTCGCTTTCACCTCCCGAGTACCGGAGAATTTGGCTCGTTTTCCCTGTTGCTCCAGAAAGAAGTAGGTTATTGACCCTGTAAGACACCAGGCAATTATTCTCCTGCACGAAATCAATAATCGGCCTGGGATTTGGATTGATGCTCACGTTGCGGTTGCAGTTTCAAAGCCCCACGTTCGTTTTAATTTCGCCGTCTCTACGATGATTGATACACTTGTGCTGTTTTGTGTGTGCGATCGAGAGCGAGCGAGAGAGAGTGTACTAAAGGAACTGGTGAAAGTGAGCCTTCGCTGGTTTCACTTGCCGTTTGTTGTGTGTTTGTGTGACGCACTACGAATATAGGAACTGCGTTCACCACAAGAAGTGCTCGAACCCTCCCACAGTATTTTTTGAAAAGGGCAGGGTTGCTGGCTGTGTGTATTTTCAGTGCATGTGAACCAGCTTGGGTTTCCATCTGAGGCTTAGGTGTGTGAATTGAGCAGGTGGAGGACTTCAGTAATAAGCCATATCCCAGGTTCCTTTGTTTCAACTGAGCCACCAGCTGGTGCTCCCCACCCCCACCGCGCCCCGCTTCCCCTCGTGCAGCTCAGATTAGTATCAAGACTTTTCTGTCCCCAGGCAAAAAAAAAGAAAAAAACCTTGTCTCCCATCTCCCGACACTCAAACTGACCTGCAGAGTGACTCTAATAGGCCATGCGTAAGTGTATGGCACACTCGCACGCAACCATGCACAGATGTTTGTGGAGCTATACTTGTGAGGACATTTTATTGACTTGCATTTAATATTATAGCTATACAAGCCCATGCATGCACCTTCCCATGCTCTCTCTCACACACACACACACACACACACACACACACACACATCCTTGTACTAAATATCTTTGTGAGGACATTACTTTGACTTCCTTTCATTCCTTCTGTGTCTCTACAGCCTTTCCCTAATCTCAACAATAAGCAATATACGCCTAACTCAAACCCTTACCCTAACCTCAACCTGTCCCTAATTCTAACCTTACCCCTAACCTTAACTAATAAGCCACAATTTGCCTTTGTGGTTATGAGGACATTTGAAAATGTCCTCACTTCCCAATAATGTCCCCACTCTGTAGAAAAAAAACATTTTTTGGCTCTCACTTTGTAGCATGTACAAGCACACACAGACACACACAAAGGCGCGCGCACACACACACATCCTGGTGGAAGTTTCCAGAAAGCTTCTGATTCCATCTTGCACTGGGGTGTTTAATCTCATTAAGGTAGCTTGGGTTTTATCCTGGTGCTAACGCTCCCGATTCTGCTTATTTAAGTCCGAATGGAGGACCGTAATTTGTTAGATGGTCAAACCAGGCATATGGGTGCTGGACTGAAATTCCGCACCAACGATTGGCCTTTTCGGATAGGATTGGACACCGCCCATCTCGCACGTACCCTCCTCCATCGCATCAGCTCGGTCAGTCTGGTGTGCGCTCGGCCTGAATAAGGTCCTCCATGCGTACATCCCTGTTTGCTTCAGAGGAAAGAGGTTGAACGTTCACACTAATTAGTCGTACTGACAGATGCGCTTGTAGCCCTTGTTCAAACAGTCTCTTTACCTGCCTCCATGCTCTTTGTTGGTCCTTGGTCAGTTTTGTTGTAACCAGGTAACGAGGACAGTAGCCACGCAGTGTAGCCAATCACAGGCTTCCGTTCTGAAGCCGTCTCAGGATAAAGTTGAGTCTGTGGTGATGACTGCATGTGCTTGCACATATGATTCAGTTTGTTTGCACATCAGTCACGCGCTTTAAATTAATCCAGCTGATTCAATATTTGGGCTCATTCAGTCCTTGGGTACTGGGAGCTCGACGGAAAATCACACGCTTGTAGATATAGAGATCCAGGATGGTTACTTTGGTAAGAACAGTTTTTCCAAAGTGCAGTTGGTTCTGTTTAAAACCACTGACTCCGTCCATTCCAAAGTCCGATTGGAGGATGGCTCTAAGAGTCTCATCTTAATTCTTTGCTGAGCCTCAGGGGAACTGGCTGTGTTGGGGTTACTGCTGGTCACACCAGGCTACGGATGGAGCTTGATATAGTCAGTTCAACACGTGTATCCCGCAGCGACTGGATTCAGATGCACTGATGGAACCACCTGTGTTTACTTCTGTGTCAGTTTCTGATGCACAAAAACTTCCCTCCAGGGTCTGCGCTTTTGAGCCTGCTGATGCACGTCCTGCTGAACTTTTCTCTGAGCGTCTGGTAAATGCCGAGTAGGGATGCCGATCCGACTTCTTCAGTCCCAGTACCGAAAACTGGGCTTTGGGTATCGGCCGATACAGAGTACTGATCTAATACCGGAGATTAATTAAGGAGCTGTAAATCTCACTGTGTGGAAGGGACTGGGATCATTCTGTTATATCTAAGGCAACATCAGGATTGACTTACAGGTCCCTTATTATGCCACCAGGTCCACAGCTAATTAGCCATTAATGAAATCTGATTGACTGCTTGGCCGAAGTTTATAATTTCTTCTTGCCTCAATTCCCCATGTGATGTCTAGAGGGGAAAGATTTTGAAATGGCTTGTAAAAATACTACAACCCCAATTCCGAAATAGTTGGGACAAAGTGTAAATTGTGAATAAAATCAAAATGCAATGACTTTCAAATCACACCAGCCAGTATTTTATTCACAATAGAACAGAGATAACATAGCACATGTTGAAACTGAGAAATTTTACAATTTTGTCCACAAAATGAGCTCATTTCAAATTTGATGGTTGCTACAGGTCTCAAAAAAGTTGGGATAGGGGCCTGTTTACTATGGTGTAGCATCCCCTCTTCTTTTTAACACAGAGTGGAGGCGTCTGGGCATTGAGGAGACAAGTTTCTTGAGTTTAGCCATTGGAATTTGATCTCGCTCTTGTTTAATACAGACTTCCAGCTGCTGGAGAGTTTTGGGTCTCCTTTGACGGACTTTTCGTTTAATTATGCACCAGATGTTCTCAATTGGTGAAAGATCAGGACTGCAGGCAGGCCACTTCAGCACATGGACTCTTCTACTACGAAGCCATGCTGTTGTAGTAGCTGCAGTATGTGGTTTTGCATTGTCCTGCTGAAATACACAAGGCCTTCCCTGGAATAGATATCGTCTGGAGGGGAGCGTATGTTGCTCTAAAACCTTTATATACCTATCAGCATTCATGATGCTTTTTAAAACATGCAAGTGTCCCACACCATATGCACTAATGCATCCCCATACTGTCAGAGATGCTGGCTTTCGAACTGAACGCTGATAACAGCAGGTGGGCCATTCCATCTCAAATGGACCAGTAGCCTGGGCATTTGTAACCACCATCTCTCAGATTGTCCTGATTTTTCCTCCAGCAGTTGCTATATGTACATGGACAAAAATCCCAAAATTTTGGCTGCCAACTCCAACTGGTTACAAAATGGCAGCCATTTTAAAAATTGCCTTTTACGCGTGTCGCGACGTGCCCTCCCACTTTTTTCAAACACTTTTTTTCGCAATAAATCAAAAACTGTAGCACCTATTGGCACCAAACTTGGCAGTCTAGGGTAATTTTTCATGCTGATTCTGAATCTGAAGTCAGATAAATGATAGCTCCTATGGTTCGGAAACTATTGGATGAAAACCCTTTTTGGAGGTACTAAACTTTGGCCCACCTTGTCTCAATGCTTCCACCTGATATCAAAATGGAACTTGTTTTATGCTCATCGTCATCACTTCAACTCTATAATATCAAAAAATTAGAAAGGTTTGTTCTGCTTTGTTTTGATGTAATCCTCCAAAACGTAAAATAGATATTTTGTGAAAACAATATCGAAAAGTGTACACATATGTACAGAGCATATAGTAGTACCTATAGGGATATTGCAAAACTATGCCTAAAGGTCAGCAGTTTGTAGCCTAGTAACCTAGCATGGATTTGATCTGCACAATCTGTACCCAGGTACCTTGCTGACTCTGTAAGAGGTCACATAAATAGCACTTGTTTACTGCCTTGAAACAAAAACATAGCATCAGTTGAAGTGGGGGCTCTCATTCATTAAGCCAGTGGTCTTCAACGTCGTTCCTGCGGACCCATTGTGTTTGCTGGTTTTTGTTCCAGCCACAATTGTAATCGCAGATTTTTAGCAAACTGTTAATGTGTTAATTAGGTGTTTTTCATCTTTTGAGTTGTTAATTACTCTTTTTAGCCAAATGTTCCATAGAGACATCCATACATGCCATGAAGAATAAAATACCCTAGGAGATAGTGTGATTATATCTACACCGCAAGAAATTTCAAGTAATGTAACATTTCAAACAGATCAAATTTGACACTGAAGAAATCCATAAAGCCCAAATTAGACTGCTGCATGCAACTGTTTCAAGTTATTTCAAAAAACTGCAGGTGAACTTAATTAGATTAACATAACACAAAACTGGTTTGACTTTTTACCATTTGCTTGTCGAATAAATTTGTCATGCCAATCAGTTGTCAAAAATTAGGAGCCAACTACATCTATAATTTGATTAGTTACATTATTTTCTCGTTTTATGCTGTTATTTCCAATACATTGCAATGTGGGTATGGTATTTTTTTATTCTTGATGGCAAACATAGATATTTCTGTTAACTTGTGAGTTAAGAGGGCAAATAACTGCTCTAAACATTAAATGCACTTAAAGACAAATTAACAGCTTGTTAAAAATCTGCAATTAAAATTGTGGTTGGAATAAAAACCAGCAAACACAATGGGTCCCCAGGAACGAGGTTGAAGACCACTGGCTTAATGAATGAGAGAGCCCACTTCAACTGATGCTATGTTTTTGTTTCAAGGCAGTAAACAAGTGCCATTTATGTGGCCTCTTACAGAGTCAGCAAGGTACCTGGGTACAGATTGTGCAGATCAAATCCATGCTAGATTACTGGGCTACAAACTGCTGACCTTTTGCCATAGTTTTGCAATACCCCTATAGATACTACTATATACTCTGTACATTTGTGTATACATGGCGATATTGTTTGCACAACATATCTATTTTACGTTTTGGAGGATTACATCAAAACAAAGCAGAACACCTCTCTAATTTTTTGATTATAGAGTTGAGGTGATGGTGATGAGCATAAAACAAGTTCCATTTTGATATCAGGTGGCAGCATTGAGATAAGGGGGCCAAAGTTTGGTATGCCCAAAAAGGTTTTCATCCAATAGTTTCCAAACCATAGGAGCTATCACTTATTTGACTGTATATTCCAAATCAGCATGAAAAATTACATAAGAGTGCCAATTTGGGTGCCAATAGGTGCTATAGTTAGTGATTTATTGCGAAAAAAGGGTTTGAAAAAAGTGGAAGGGCATGTCGCGACGCGCGTAAAAGGCGATTTTTTAAAATGGCTGCCATTTTGTAACAGTTGGAGTTGGCAATTTTGGGATTTTTGTCCCTGTACATATAGCAACTATTGGAGCAAAAATCAACTAAATTTGTGACGGGGTGGTGTCACCCCCGGGTCCATTTGAGCTGGAACGGCTCAGGGGTGGTCTTTCTCCTCTTTAGCCCAGAGGACACGACGCCCATGATTTCCAACAAGAATGTCAGATTTGGACTCGTCTGTCCACAGGACACTTTGCCACTTTGCTACAGTCCATTTTAAATGAGACTTGGCCCACAGAACACGGCGGCACTTCTGGATCATGCTGAACAATGGCTTCCTTTTTGCATGATAGAGTTTTAGGTGGCATCTGTGGCTGGCACAGCGGACTGTGTTTACAGACAGTGGTTTCTTGAAGTATTCCTGGGCCCGTTTAGTAATGCTAATGACAGAATCATGCTGGTGAGTGATGCAGTGGCGTCTGAGGGCCCGAAGATCATGGGCATCCAGTTAAGGTCTTCGGCCATGTCCTTTACACTCAGAGATTTTTCCAGTTTCTCTGAATCTTTTGATGATGTTATGCACTGTCGATGATGAGACCTTCAAAGCCTTTGCAATTTGACATTGAGGAACATTGTTTTTAAAATATTCCACAATTTTTTTAAGCAAGCCTTCACAGGTTGGAGAGCCTCTGGCCATCTTTACTTCTGAGAGACTCAGCCTCTCTAAGACATCCCTTTTGCAGCCAATCATGTTACACACCTGATGCCAGTTAACTTAATTACTTGCTAAATGTTCTTTCAGCTGATTCTCTTATATATTAATAGCTTTTTCAGCCCTTTTTTTTTGCCCATGTCCCAACTTTTTTGAGACCTGTTGCAGCCAGAAAATTTGAAATAAGCTCATTTTGTGGATAAAAATGTAAAATGTCTCAGTTTCAACATTTGAAATGTTATCAATGTTCTATTGTAAATAACATATTGGCTCATGTGATCTGAAAGTCATTGCATTTTCATTTTATTCACAATTAGGCTTTGTCCCAACTATTTCAGAATTGGGGTTGTAATTGGCTGTGCACCTGGTGACATAATTGGGGACCTTTAAACATTGCTTCCCAAACTTCGTAAAATAAAGTGTTACAGATTAATATATAGGTATGAATGTACTGAATTGCTATTTTCATAACAGTGGTATCTGATACCAGATCGCCCGTTATCACTGATCCCCGATTCAGTTGTTTGAGTCTGTATCAGATCGACACTGGTGTCGGATTGATATCAGTCTCAGTGTTGGTGCATCACTAATCTGAAGTTCTGACATCAATTGGCATTCAGCTCTTTGTCGATTTGCTCCCCTGAGGAAGGGGGAACATGCACATTTTACAGGGTAAATTCTGGCTCGTCCTGGTCTGCCCACGATGCCTAGGCCAGGAGATGTCTCTGTTTCCAAAAATGTTTTGGCACCCAGAGACACATGAGGCCAGTTTCACAGCAAACCCTGGCAGGGCAGGTGGAGGGATGAAATGATGGTGCTGATCATGTGATGTAGTGACACAGCTGCGTGTGTGTGACACGGGATGCAGACAGTTTTCTTTGTGTTGCTGGGTGACAGTTATGTAATGTCCCGGGATTTGCCTTGCTTTTTTCAGTTTAATGCACTAAAGAATGCCAGTATCCACGCTTGAAGCTCCTGGCATAGGAGACCATAAAAAGTAACGGCTTCATTCCTACGGCTATCTTGACTTCTGACCAAGATTTCCACTAGAACTGAAGTTATGTCCCTGCTCTCTTACTTGCACGGGGTCAATGGTGATGAAATGGCATAGAAATGAGAATGTGAGGGTTCAGTCTACATGTTCACATTTTAGCCCCTGGATAAAACGTTCCCTTTCTCTTTGGCGCAGCCTAGTATATAAGTTCATACACACGTTGGCACACGCACAGATGCGCACTCGGCTGATACAGCAAGCTTTGGGAACGCTAATCCGCGTGGTCTGCGAATGAGACAGATGATGTTCAGCCCATGGAAAAGGCATGGATTCGGGGGCAGCCGGGGTCATCCCACTAATTATTCGGTCTTTCGTTATGGCAACGAATTGGCTTACAGCCCCCCAGCCCCCCCACTAATCCTGATTAGTGCCATCTTGAGTATTCTGAGCAGTGGAAATTCCCACTGTAATCCGGGTTGACTCATACTGTTAAGCTCTGAACTGATGCCTTCTATTGGCTCTCCATATTTCTTCCACTGGCTTTCTCTACTCTGTGTGCTGCGCTTCTGCACATCTGAGCTTCATTTGTCAGTCGCTCAACTCTCCTCTGATACTCTTCAGTTCAGAGGAAGACGGTTTGTCTGTGTCACTTTCAGTTCTGGATCAGAAGTTCCGGTCTCTGCATGGATGAACTCTGCCCTAACAGTTCCTCTTTCCACTCCCAGTGGAGTTTTCATCCAGAGAACAGTGAATGGACGATTAACATGCATGCGAGAGAATGACAGTTGGTACCATGCATATCATGAACATAGAGCTGCAGGGTGAGAACTTGTGTGCTTTGGGAGCTATTGGATCAGGGCTCTGCAGTGTCAATCCTGGGCATGCTCCCTGGATCCTGATTTGATGGCAAAAAGCCCTGTCTTCTCCAAGCGAAGAGAGACGCCACCAATCACGGCGCTGGTGATAAATGTGCAGTTTGTGAGGCTGGCAGCCTGGCACTCGGCTCTGCTCCTGCCTCTGATCATTTATGGAGCTCTCTGCTGTACATCACTTCTTCTGGGCTCAACTTGTTATGAGAATACACGAAGACTTTGTTTTTTTAAATATAATTTTAGCAGAGATGGTGCCAAAAGAGGAAGACTGAGTCCATCTATCAGAAGCTGCTCCTTATAGCATTTAATGATGGTTATTAGGACATCTGACATTTCGGGCGCAAGCCCTTCTTCAGACGTACTGTACACATGAGGGATTGGCGCCTGAAACGTCACTTGGTGAAACCATCATTAAATGCTATAAGGAGCAGCTCCTGGTGCGTGGACTCAGACTTCTGCTTTTTAGCTTACGGGCCCTCTGGGCCGATAAGCTATTGTCATGGTGTGGCGTCCGTCGTCTGTCGTCCGTCGTCCGGAACATTTTTTATCTTTTTTTCGGCCTGATGAATTTTTGTGTAAATTTGCCATAAAATACTACTAGACCATTTCTCCAGACGTTTTTTTTTTCAGATTTTTGATTGAATCATTTTTGTCCGTTTTATGGGCCCTTGAAATTTTGGCTCCAATGTTAAAGATAGGACTGAGAAATTTTAAAAAATTATTTCTCAAAAACCGCTGTATAAATTTTTTTTCTAAATTAGGCAATCAACTTCCCTTGGTACCATCAATGTGCAGTGCGAGCGTGATTTGATTGAATCGACGGAAGTGGGTCTAGTGGGGGCGCTGTGCTTTATGAATAAGCAAGATGGCCTGTGGAGGCCAAATGGTTGCAGATAGAGATTAAGTTTGTATTATTGACATATAGGAAGTCGTATATGACCTATACATTGGCTATGTTGAAGTTGACCTCAGATGACTTTGAAAGGTAAAACTTGAGGTCAAGGAAAATATTATCAATGTTAAAAGATAGGACTTGAAATTTCAAAAAATTATTTCTCAAAAACCGCGCGATAAATTTTTTTCTAAATCAGGCAATCAACTTCCCTTGGTACCGTCAATATACAGTGCAAGTGCCATTTTGATTGAATAGACGAAAGTGGGTCTAGTGGGGGCGCTATACTTTATGAATAAGCAAGATCGCCTGTGGAGGCCAAATGGTTGCAGATAGAGGTTAAGTTTGTATTATCGACATATAGGAAATCATATATGACCTATACATTGGCTATGTTAAAATTGACCTCAGATGACCTTGAAAGGTCAAACTTGAGGTCAAAGCAAAATGTTACAATTTTCATAGGCTTCTAGGCTTGAAAATATTGAAGATTGGGAACATATGTGTATTAAACACCTATAGGGGCATATATGAAATTTCTTTTGGTGGCCTTGAATTTGACCTTGGGTGACCTTTTGAAGGTCAAACTTCACATAGCAAAATTATAATGACTTCTATCACCAAAACTATTATAGATAGAGCTTTGTATTGTGGGCGTATAGGAAGTCATGCATGAAGTTTCATTTGGTGACCTTGAACTTGACCTTCAGTGACCTTCAACGGCCAAACTTTACAGTGAAATTTCAATGACTTATATCATCAAAATCTTTACAGATAGAGTGTAGGTTTGTATTGGAGACATATAGGGAGTCAAATATGAACTTTCATTTGGTGACCTTCATATTGACCTTTGAAGGTCAGACTTGACAGAGTGAAAATTCTATGACTTCTATCACTAAGAAGGTCACCGATAGAGCCTAAGCTTGTATCACAGACTTAAAGGAAGTCACACATGAACTTTCATTTGGTGACATTCAACTTGACTTGGTGACCTTTGAAGGTCAAACTTGACGTAATACAATTACAATGACTTGTATTTCCAAAACGGTCACAGATAGAACCTAGGTTTGTATTAGAGATGTATAGGAAGTCATATATGAGCTTTCATATGGTGACCTTCATATTGACCTTCGAAGGTCAAATGTGACCTATTCAGTGACTTGTATCACTAAAATGGTCACAGATGGAGCCTAGGTTTGTGTTACTGACATCTAGGAAGTCACATATGAACTTTCATTTGGTGACATTCAACTTGACTGTCAGTGACCTTTGAGGTTCAAACTCGACAGTGAAATTACAATGACTTGATTCACCAAAATGGTCACAGATTGAGCCAAGGTTTGTGTAGGGACATTTAGAAAGTCGTATATGAAGTCCATTTACTGACCTATACTTTACCTTCTGTGACCTTTAAAGTTCACAATTGACATATTGAATTTTCAATGACTTGTGTCACCAAAACTGATTCAGAGCTTAGGATTATATTTAGGTCTTATAAATGTTGTGAACTTTTATTTGGTGACCTTGGCATTGACTTTAAATGACTTGAATGTCAAACTTCACATGAAATTGTCATAACTTGTATCATCACTATAAGATTACTTGCCGGTAAGCTACAGGACCCTTGGTCCGATTTTTGTATTTGCGTTTCTGTCCAGCACCCAGTGCTTATCATTTCTGGACGTGAATGCTGTTCTTTTGAATTCTTAGCGAAGAAAGTGCTACCATTAACTGGCCATCTCTCTTCAGGGATTAGTTGTATGCTGTCCCTGCTATTGCTGCGTGGTTGTCTTGGTATCGTGCCTGAGCCTTGCAGTTTTATGACACTCGGAGGCTGGAAGTTCACCAGCTGTCACGCCTCCTAGTCCAACTCCCACCTCGACCCGGCCATTCAGCTGCTCCCCTGATCTTTGAGGTTTAAATGCCCTGCGACACCTGATCCGAAAAGAGCTGTCAGCCCGTAATTTCTGCCTGATGTCCTTTGGAGACTCTCCGGCCACATTTGAACTTGGTGAGCGACGAGGATGGATTGGCTGTGAGGAGTGTGGGGAATGTTTCAAACTGCCTGGAACGTGAGGAACTTGGCCTGTGCTGAGAGGGCAATGAAGATTGTGGAGGTCATGGATGTTTGACCCTGTTGGGGCAGGGGGGCCAAGTGGTCTACTGAGGTATGGTGTCACTGTGTGGAATAAGACCTCAGCCATGTGCTACGTGTGTAGCAGTTTTTGTCCGAAATTTGGGGATCGGGGAGATGCACGACTCAGTCCCTGTGGCGACCGAGTTATCTAGTTAGATTATCAGTTCGGGTGATTGCAGGTTTTGCAGGATGACATCACCTCTCTGGAAGAGAATTGTTCCATCTCTTGGGTTCTGCTTCCATCATGGCCTTAAATGGAGCCTCCGCCATGTTAAACATGCAAAGGAGCCTTTTAATTTTTTCACTCTTCCCTGACTACAGCCTGAAGTGCTTGAGCCTACATGTATTTCTGCTTACTTCATGTAATGAGTTCAAAATAGGCTTTTTATTTAAATTTGGGCCTGAGCAGCTTGTTTGCCTAGCAGCGCTATTGGTAAAAACATTGAAAGGGGGGGAACGAGAGCTGCCGGATAGCTCACTCGGTCAAAGCACCACAGAAGTGACTATCACAGCGAGGGTTCGAGCCCCGGTCGTACCAACCGGCAGTGGTTGGCAGCTTTTTCACAGTAGCGCGCCATTGGCTATTGCGCTACAGGGATGCAAATTGGGAAGGGACTGCCGGGAAGGGAAATATAAAAAATGGTTGCTTTGTTCGTTGCTTAAGCGCCTCCTGTTGGCCAGCCGGGCACTCGTCAGGAAGATTCTAAGCTTGTTCATGTTCCGGTATCCTCTGCCCTTGTTCTGAAGAGCCGTGAACCGTCCCTCTCTCCTGAATTGGCAACAAGGGGTCACATACGAGCAAGCCTTGTGCATAGTTCCCCAATTGGGCATTCCAGATTCGGGTGGGATTGGAGATTAAAAAAAAAAAGAAAGGGGGGGAACGAGAAATGTTCCATGCGGTGCGTTTGAGGTGGAGCTGGCCCAGTGCCTCGATCTGACGAGGGGTGTTTAATAATCAGTATGAGAACTTCTACTTTATTCCTGTGCATTGTTGTTGTAAATCAGAAAAACCAGGCAAAGACTGAATAGATTGAAGAGGAGAGCATGATGGTGTGCCAGCACAAGCTCTTCCTACATGTGAGGTGCCCACGCAGTTCCCACTTCCACTTGATGCTCATAATGTGCTCGCAAATAATGTAGTCGCTTCCCGTAGAGACTGATGCCTTTGTCTCCATGGTGGGACTTGTTTAGTTGTTGGTTTTTTTGTTTGTCGTGAGATTAAGGATGGAAATCTTGCGGTCTGGATCCAGTATCGACACCGCAGAGGCTGGCTACTACCACAGCTCCTGCCACCGATCGGGAAAGGACTTTGTCACTTGCATGCCATACATTTGCTTCCAGGGCTGGACAAAAGCTCAACAGATGAATCATTTGCCGTTCTCAGCGCTTTCCAGGCCTCCTAAAGCCCCCTGTCACATTGTGTCTCTCCTTTCCTGTTCATCCTCAGTCTTGGTCCGTCCATAAAGCACCAAGGATTCCACAGAATTTGTGGATTCCGATTCTTCTGAGGAACGGGTGTGATCATTGAAATATGGCCTCTAGGCATAATGGCAGTTAACCACAGAAACCAAATTTGCATTCTGTGCAGCTAGCGTCCTTGCCCAAGGACCAGACGAAAAAGCCTTTCACACTCAGTAACTCGGAGCGAGGGATGCTGGGAACTCCCCGGAGTATGCGACCGTAAATCTGTCTTTAAATCCCAGTTGCAGCCTGAAATTTGAATCTGTTTTGGCATGCAAAAGCCATTCCTGGTCTTGTGTGTCAGGGGTCATCTTGTCTGACGGCGAAGAACCTCATTTGTCTTCTCAAATGCCCTGCTGATCTACATATATTACCCCATCTCAGTAGATCCTCTAGTCATTTCAGTAATCTACCGCTATGTGACACATTGGCTCATGTTAATGGCTTCTCGCCTCTATATATTGCCCTGCCAGGGGACCAATAGGGCATTTTCCATTTTTTATTCTACTTCAGCAATTCGTCTATGACCTCTAATTATTCTGTTGATCATTTTTCAGGTGTACTGCAAAACGCCTCTCTCAAGCAGGGGCAAAAATTTGTAAGACTAACCCACCCTCTGAAGCTGAATTCATTTGGCAAATCCCCCGGCACATTTTTTTTTTTTTTTTTTTTTTTTTTTGTGAGAGGTGCACTGATGGCAGACCGGTACCAAAGTTTGTTTCTCGTGTTTCTGCCTTGGCACTTGCTTTCCGAAACGGATGGTATTTTAACGTTCACTGAAGTGCGGACATTCCAGGCGGGAGCACATCTCGACCGTCGAATCACGAATTGCATTCTCAAAATCGGCAAAGGTTGGATTTCAGGCAATGACAAGGTGGAAATAAAAACAAGCTGTGTGACCATTCGGTGTGAGAATGTAAATCTCTGCTGATGTGGGAATGCATGTTTATTGTGAGAGGAGACCCCCCCCCCCCCCAGTGTCCTGTATGGAGGCCTGTGTCCTCAGGTCATGGACATGTCACCACAGTATGTGGCAGCTGTTTTAATGTCAGAATCCACCTCTGATCCACATCAAATGCATCCAAGATGAGTAACCAGCCATTGGGCTTCATTTTCTGACCAGCCAGGGCACTCCTTGTCCTGCCCAATGTACATGGGTAGAAACACCAGGGCGTGTATTCGTGAAGCCCTTCAAAGGCAAGTTGCACTGATCTCAGACCAGTTTCCCCAGTCTGACCCCTCTCTGCATTGACTATGAGCAGAAAAGACTAAACTATTCTTGGGTCAGCGCCGTCACTCTGGGAAGGTTTATGGATAGTTTGTTAAAGCACTCAGTCGGAGCTTCCCATTCCGAGTCAAGTCCTTCATCCAGTCCGAGATTAATCCAGATAGCACCGCTTCCCTCCGGAGATTTGCTTCAGTGTATTTTCCACTCCTCTCTTTCCTGGCTTCTTTCTTTCGATGAGGTATTTTTACGAGGTATTTGACGGAGGTATGCTGATGTGATCAGTATGGAGATACGCTGCATTGGAAGAGCTGGTTAATGGGACGGATCTTGTTTCGATTTGCCCCAGGGGTGAGTGCCGAGCCAGGAGAGGAAGATGGGGAGATTACGAATCTCACTGCAGTGGATATTTTGTTGCTCATGTCTGGATCCTGCATTGCGAATTCCTAGTTCCACATGGCTTAGGTGCTGGGTGGTGGGGGGTGGGGTGGTGTTATGGAATAATTACCTTCACCAACAAAGTTTAATGGAGGCTGTGTTTTTGCCTCCGTCTGTCCATCCGTCCATCTGTCCATCTGTTATGTTTGTCTGTCTGTCCATTTGTAAGCTGAAAAAGTTCTGGTCCCACTTTGTGGGGAGGTTATATTTGACTATGGTGTGTGTGTGACCATGGTAAGAGGTGATTAATGTATCCTCGGACGATGAGTCAGGGATACTGTGGATCAGCGATCGTTTCGCCACGTAACGATCTGTGGGCACCCAAGAATACAAGTCAACTGACTAATTATTTTCACTGGTCAAGGTCAAAGGCCTAGTTCAATATTGCAGGAAAGGTCAAAAACGACAGTGCAGGTGGAGGTGTGCGCTCTACGGATGACCTTATTGTCTAGTTTTGAAATCCTGATTAAACTCTTATGCAGATATGGGTATGAAGTTTGGAGCTCCTGATGCTAATTTTTTTTTTTTTTTTTTTTTTTTTTTTTTTTTTTTATTATAATAAATTTGGCATCTCCAATCCCACCCAAATCTGGAATGCCCAATTCGAGAACTACGTACTAGGCTTGGTTGTATGCGACCCCTTGTTGCCAACTCGGGAGAGAGGGACACTTCGCGACATTGCTTCAAAGCATGCGCCCATCAACTAAGTACTGCTTCTTTGCACTCATTGGTTGAAACTTCGCAAGTTCAGAGCGAGGGCGGAGGATACCCGAACATGAGCAAGCTTAGAATGTTACTGACAAGCGGCGGCTGGAGGCGCTGGAGCAATGCATAAAGCTACATCTCTAATTTCCCTTCCCAGCAGTCCCTTCCCAATTTGCATCCCTGCAGCGCGAAGCCAATTGTGCGCTGCTCTGAAAACGCTGCCAACCACTGTTGGCTGGTACAACAGGGGATCGAACCCACGCCGTGATAGTCACTACTGCTCCACAATGCGGCGCCTTAACCGAGTGAGCTATCCGGCAGCTTCTCCTGATGCTAATTTGATGAGCTTCAGGTGTGTAATCTGAAATAGACCCATGTCGAGCTGTGGTGATTCCCTCTTCAGCGTCTGTAAAAAACACTCCCCCAACAGCAACACCTGGCTGGCTGTTCATTGAGGTTTTTTTTTTCTCTTGATAAAATATTCCTCCTTCTACTTGGACTGTAGCCTTACTGCCCTTTATGTGTGTTGGTGTGATTATGTAAGCGCGTGCGAAATCAAGTTTGCGTTTTTTATTTCTTGGAACTGCACAACAGCTTTTTTAACAGTTGGTTTGTTTGTTGGTTCTAAATGGCATTTTACAACTATTATATGAATCCCCCTCGGGATAGAGCTGTACTTCTGAGTAAAGATTGTTGAGGGAGGGGCGCATTTTCCATGGGGAGGGCATTATTCTGAACAGGGTATTCTGGGTGGGGGGGGAATTTCCATAAATGCTTTTACTGATTTGGCCAAAGGCCAAGTTGAAGGGTTATTTTTGCCAGTGGAGAACCCTGCTTGCACTCGCCACTTATTTTGCTAAACTGGAACGAGCACCGGTGCTTTTAGACGGAGGAACATCCCTGGGACACAGGGTTGCGCTGAATTAATTTTTTACTTCATCGTGAGCAAGTTTTCTTCAGTCTGTATTATGTGGAAAGCACCAGACGTGCACACTTGAAATGTTTTATAACACTTGCATAGAGTTAATTAAGGCAATAGATCAGCCTCCTCCAAATGTTTATGCCTTATTTTGTTTTGCTTAAACCCTATCATGCAAATTGAATACTATCATCGTGTGCACGCTGTCATGTCCACCCATTAACTTTAATGACGTTCCTCAAAGTTAGTTCTCCATGTTCACTTTATTTGTTCGTAATAATTCTGCATAACGATTCTGCTGACGAACTGAAGCCGTCATCGCCAGCTGCATCCTCACATGGGTTTTGTCCTTTTGGTTTAATTTGCCAGAGGGTAAGAATATGTAATATTTACCTTTCTTGTGCATTTTTCCCCGCTTTTTTTGGGTTTTTACCCCTCGGCCGACTCTGGCCCGGGGGGGTATTGTCGTCACCTGCGTGTCTGTCTGTTGTCTGTCGTCCGTCCATGAATTTGTCCGGGCCGGTACTCAGCAACTATTGATCACAGCTTCACCAAATTTGGTATGGTAACTCACTATGACCCATAAATGTGCAACATCTAGGTTTTTGCTGGATTTGATCTTTGACCTTAGCAGTGTGACCTTAACCCTGGAAATCTTGTCTGGGTGACATTGTCCGGGCCTGTACTCAGCAACTAATGATCGCAGCTTCACCAAATTTGGTATGGTAACTCACTGTGACACATAGATGTGGAACATCACGTTTTTGCTGGATTTGACCTTTGACCTTAGCGCTGTCACCTTGAGAAAGGAAATCTTGTCCGGCCAAGGGGTATTCAGCAATGCGTTTTCTTCTTCTTTCCCCCACATTGTGCTCAGCTCATCTTTTTAGTCCACAGCAGTGACCTGCTCCCATCCACTCACAGCACTGACCCGCTCCCATCCACTCACAGCAGTGACCCGCTCCCATCCACTCACAGCACTGACCCGCTCCCATCCACTCACAGCACTGACCGGCTCCCATCCACTCACAGCACTGACCGGCTCCCATCCACTCACAGCAGTGACCCGCTCCCATCCACTCACAGCACTGACCGGCTCCCATCCACTCACAGCACTGACCCGCTCCCATCCACTCACAGCACTGACCCGCTCCCATCCACTCACAGCACTGACCCGCTCCCATCCACTCACAGCACTGACCCGCTCCCATCCACTCACTGCACTGTCCCGCTCCCATCCACTCACAGCAGTGACCCGCTCCCATCCACTCACAGCAGTGACCCGCTCCCATCCACTCACAGCACTGTCCCGCTCCCATCCACTCACAGCACTGTCCCGCTCCCATCCACTCACAGCACTGTCCCGCTCCCATCCACTCACAGCACTGTCCCGCTCCCATCCACTCACTGCACTGACCCGCTCCCATCCACTCACTGCACTGTCCCGCTCCCATCCACTCACTGCACTGTCCCGCTCCCATCCACTCACTGCACTGTCCCGCTCCCATCCACTCACAGCACTGTCCCGCTCCCATCCACTCACAGCACTGTCCCGCTCCCATCCACTCACTGCACTGACCCGCTCCCATCCACTCACAGCACTGTCCCGGCTCCCATCCACTCACAGCACTGACCGCTCCCATCCACTCACAGCACTGACCGGCTCCCATCCACTCACTGCACTGACCGGCTCCCATCCACTCACAGCACTGACCGGCTCCCATCCACTCACAGCAGTGACCCGCTCCCATCCACTCACAGCACTGACCGGCTCCCATCCACTCACAGCACTGACCCGCTCCCATCCACTCACAGCACTGACCCGCTCCCATCCACTCACTGCACTGACCCGCTCCCATCCACTCACAGCACTGACCCGCTCCCATCCACTCACTGCACTGACCCGCTCCCATCCACTCACTGCACTGTCCCGCTCCCATCCACTCACAGCACTGACCCGCTCCCATCCACTCACAGCACTGACCCGCTCCCATCCACTCACAGCACTGTCCCGCTCCCATCCACTCACAGCACTGACCCGCTCCCACCCACTCACAGCACTGTCCCGCTCCCATCCACTCACAGCGCTGACCCGCTCCCATCCACTCACAGCACTGACCCGCTCCCATCCACTCGGGAGGAAGATGTCGTGACACTTGATTCCTCAGACTCGCGTGATGACTAACCCTCGCTTCTTTTATACTATGCAGTCGCACTGCCAATCACACACAGCCTGAGCCCTCAGAGAATTGCGCAGTCAGCGTATAATTTGCTACATGCGCCTGGTCGACCGGGGGTGACCTTTGCCCTTAGCCAATACTGGTGCTGCTGGGATTTGAGCACCTGCCCGTCGGGCTCCCAGAGAAATGTCTTTGCTGTGAGCCACTCGAATGCCTTTCTTAGACCAGTAAGTTTCAACATGGCATACTCTGATGCAAGGAACGTTTACTTGGCCTTTCAAATATTTTGGGCCTTTCCAAGCTTTTTTTGATGGAAGAGTAGCCCATGGGAAGGTCAGAGGAATGGGAATTGGATGAGACAGAGGTCAAGATTCGAATCCCTGGACTCATGACTCATTACAAGCATGAGGAATAGTGCGTGATATTTGTTTACATTCCTTGCATAGAGACGCTTACGGTGCCATATCAGGCCTTGTCAGCTGTCCAGTAGGTATTGTTGGTAATTGACATTAACTTTTTCCTACTGACGCCAGTGGTATCTATTCCCAGTTCAACGTGCTATGTTTAATGGCTCGTTTTTCTATCTTCTGCCTGACAAAAAAGAAAAAGCATTACGGCACTGCTTATGTGTTTAGAACAGCTGACTTGATCAAACTAATGAGTGATGTGCCTAAACATGAATTGGGCAGAAAGCGACAAGCTTTGGCTCAACTCGGCTCAATGCTTCAGTTGTAAAGGGCTTCAAAGTGGCATTGCATTAGTTCAAGGAATTCACCACAGGTGAAACACCCTCTCCAGTGCCTCCATCCATCCATGCATCCTGAGCATATCCCAGCATGCATTGCTTTAGAAGCAGGACAACACCATGAACAGTCTGCTAGTACATTGCAGGGTGCACAATTACCTGCAAACTTGTGCTGCTGTTCTGCCTGCTGACGTTGTAGTAATTTACCTTGCAGGCTTCTGTGTGTGATGTTTGCTTCTGAAACCTCTACATTGTGTCCAATGTTTTGCTGGAGGGCCTTAATCCTTAAATTTTATGTGAGGAGTTGCTCTTTTTAATGACAACAGCTGAGCTCCTGCTTGTTTTATAGCACCGAAGATTACACCGCACTCCCTTCTGCTCTCCCCGGCAACGGTTACCAAGCGCAAGACATTAAAAAGATCTTGACGCATCATAATGCAGGTGGCAAGAGAGAGGGAGACTGGGAGAGGAAGAGGGAAGAAGAGAGAGATGGAATCGTAGCAAATCAGTGCTAGGAGGGGCAGTGTTGGTCCAGTGCTGGGTGTGGTCGCTAAATTACTTCATGAGCTTGTACTCGATAAGCATTCTCATCTGATAATGGAATTAAATGTAGTAGCATGAAAGAGACACTTAAGTCAAGTTTATGTTGGAATAATTGAACTATAGCCAGTGCCAGTAACTGCTAATTCAATGCTTTTATGATTTTCAGGAATGATGGTTTAAAGTTATGGTGTAAATAGTTTGGGGAAATGTCATTAATGCCCACATGCACAAGCTGTGCCAGTGTGCCCTTTATGCAAGTGGGCAGGCCTGCCCGTGGGCCTGATGGACAGAGGTGTGGTGTCGAGAGATGGGTGAAGCAAGGAGAGATGGTGTGAACAGGAAGTGTTGGCGAGTCGCCAGGCGTTTTACAGGAAGCCTTAAAGCATGTTGCATAATCACTTAGTGTACCAATATACAGAGCGCACATCAACATGCATGCGTGAAGATGTAGTATATTTCTCGTGTACTCGCACTAAAACTAATTAAGTCTCTGATCCACACCAAAAAGTAACATGCGCATGGAGACACACACATACTGAGCAACAAAACTCCATCAGATGCGCTCTCACTACTGTACACAAATACTCAAAACTGGACATATGCACAAATACAAAAAAATGTGAGCCATCACTCGCGTGGACACATCACGCAAATATTCAAAATTTTGAGTCTTTCTGACGCCCTGAAGAACATTTGCAAGAACACGTTCAGGCGGATATGTACATGCAAACAAATTCTCGGGCATGCCCCCTGCATTCCTCTTGCACGTGTGTAATTTACTGTATGGCCTCACACCCACTCAAGTTAATCTCTGTCTTGAGCATGGAGGCCTCTAACTTTACGTCAGTCCTGCAGTCAGTCATAGCCCGAATAGTTGAAATTGCAGCGTGGCCTCTGAACAAATCTCACTTTTCCTGTTCTACTTAAAGCTGTTAAATTTTCAGTTTGCAGACTTGTGTTTTAGCAGCTCAAGTGCAGAACATTTCTCAGTCTGTAATCCTGAGCTGAAAGCCATTTTCAGCCCAGCAGTGTTTATTTAATTACAAACGTCCGGCAAAAAGCAGGTGCATCGCACAACTTTTTAGGTCTCAGTCAACAATGCATTGTTTCATGACAGTACGGGGCACACCCTTTGCGGTCACAATAGCGTAGTCAGAATGCTTTGTGATGTGAGAGGGCATCTTGCTTTGATTGGCTGTCACGAGGCAATTACACTGCTGCTACCGGGAATCTCACTCTGATTGGTGTGTTTGAGAAATATAGACCAAGTCAACGTGATGCCACTTATTAACACACTTGGGTATGTTGCAGAACGTTTCACCACATAGAATTGCAGTTTTTGAGCTCTTGCATGTGGTGAAATTTGCAGCCAGAGTCTGCACTCAACAGCCCAAGTCCTTAAAGTATGTTTAATGAGGGGTCATAACTTGCTCCTGATTTGTACACAAAATGTTACTGTTACTAACCATAACATTCGGTCTTGACAGCCTATATTAGAGGCACATAGTGGCAGTTGTGTGCATGTCTCTGAACCAGGAAACAAAGCTTGATTCTCGCTGTCATGAAACATGAGATGGGGGTGCTATTCTGAGTCCTTTCTGCACCCCAACTCGAAACTTGTGGGTAAAATTTTAAGTGGAATCTCATTCTCATGATTTTTGTACATTTCTGACTCAACACTTTTTATCCTCAAAAAGAAATAAATAGCCTTTGACAAACCAATGAATGTGTATCACAAGAGGCTTTTTGTGTGTGTGTGTTTTTGTGTATGTGTGTGTGTTTATGCACATAGAGTACAGTAATGACTTCAGAAGGGCTGGTGTATTACAAGTGCAATACAATACAGATGCCAGTTAGACTTATTGCATTGTTCTGGCAGTCTTTTTACCTGTCTGCTTATACTTACCGCTGTCACTTATTGGAAAATCGCATTGAATAGCACTTTGTGTGATGTGTGCTACTTTCAAATATTTCAGTTGTACTATTATCCCCCAACAAAACGGGGGGTTATAGCAATGAGTTTTGTCCTTCCGTGCGTCTGTCCATCCGCGTGTCCATCCATTCTTCTTTTCTGGGCCAGAACTCCAAAACCGTTCAATGTTTCTCAACAAAGTTTAATATGCAGTATGGCTTCATCTTATTGTGTAGCTGTGCCTTTTCATACTTTTGTCTGTCCTCCTGTCTGTCCCTCCACCATATTTTGTCTCTGGGCCAGATATCCTTCATCCCGTTCTTTTCTGGGCTACAGCTGCTAAACCGTTCAATATTTCTCAACAAATTTTAATATACAGACACATCTTATTGTGTAGATGTGCCTTTATGCACTTCTGTCCGTCCCTCTGTCTGTCTGTCCATCCCTCCACCATGTTTTGTTTCCAGGCCAGATTTCAGCCATTCCCTGGTGGGGGATCTGAGTATTTCATGCTTGTTATTATTTAAATCTTAGGGGCACTTTCAGAGCATGCCACCCGTGAACTTTAATAATACAAAATCAACTAAATAACTTGGTCGCCACAGGGACCGAGTCGCGTATCTCCCCGATCCCCATGAGAGATCACTTGCAAATTTTTACAGCCACAATGTTACCGTTTTTACTCCTGCTATGACATTAATATGCATCCCTGTACATGTGTGTGTGTATATATATATGTATGTAAATGTGAGCAGAGAAAACAAAATCTGCAAAAATAATTTTTTCGACCAAATGGCCGGCGGCGGCCATATTGGATGTCGTAAATTGCCGAGAATTGCTCTTGAGCATTGCCAAATAAACATCTATGACTATGCAAATTTAGAGAAAAATCCTATAAACTTTGAAGCCTCCAGAGTCTGGAACAGAAAATCTCTGCGGTGGTGGCGGTGGCCCCGGAACTAAACCATAGTACCTCCTGACTATCTTCGTCGGGGAGATACCCCTGGTAAATATTTGTATCTCGTGGATACTTTAAACTGTGTTTAGAAGGATTTTGATTGGGTTTTGCTGTTCAACTTTTGCTAACTATAGGTGAATAACACTAAGACAACCATTCTGATTTCCCCCAAACTATTTGTGATTGATAAGGAGATGATTCCAGAGGGGACAACTTAGATACAGTTCTTCTAATTATTGAAAAATTTGCAGTTTTAGCTTACTTCCTTGCAAAGCTAAAACTAACCAAGATATTATTACCTTAAGGAGCTAGTCATCTCTAGCAACTGTGAGAGCATTTGCTCTACAAAGAGAACAGGACAATGCAGTCAGCGATGCTCGCGTAAAGGAAAAGATCTTTGCCGTTGTGATACCATGTCAAAACCATGAAAAAATAGACACTTAAACCTTCTGAGGCTTGTCTGAAATGGCTATCCATCCGATTAACCCTTAAAGGCCTAATGCAGATATCCCAGCAGAGAATCATGCTGCCGTGTTTACCATAGTAACCTGTATTTGGGCTGAAGCACAGCTTCTCAGCTTTCAGGAACAGTTGGATTTTTTTTTCCATTGCGCAAAATTTACAGTAATTACGGTACTTTCAAAATTACGCACAAATCTGTGTCGGCGACGACACGTTCGGCGTAAAAGGGTTAATGAACTTACAACACTGCAAAATTATAAACGAAGAATGGAAGTTCAGAAACACATTCAGACTCCAAAACAAAAGTCACTGCTCAAAAGTACGAAAATGAAGTGTTTTAGCAAAGATTCGCGCATGCACAGGTTGTGATAGTGCCCCTTTCAAGGAGATGCTAGCTTTACTTCTCTGTTTTTCCTTTATGCGGTTTGTTTCTTGCAGATCTTTTTCTCATTTTGCAGCCTGTACATTTCATAATCATGCTTTCGGTTAATATTTTACCAGCAGCCCTCTTGGTCTGGCAGTGAGAAGTGTGCAGATGTTGTGTTTCTGGACCGTTCTGCCAGTTTACACATTTCTGTTTGATGTGGCGCTTAGCTTCACAGGATGATGACGTTGATGATGAGGTGGAGACTCCTTCATCCTTTTTTGAGTCTGCGTTTGTATTTTTCTCTTTACCTCCTGCAGTTATGGCCGGTTTATGCGAAATAATCTCTGTAACGGTTCTATCACGTTTGATTCAGTGGCTGTAACGTTGCTGCAACATTGGAGTACCATTGTGTGGATGTTTAGCGTTATCTTGGTATGTACCCGAATTTACGCCCTAGTGGCCAGTCGTAGCCCTTGCAACCTCGTACTCCCTGCTGGTGTGGAGTATTGCTTAATCACACATTGGGTCATTTGTTGAATTATGGGGCTCAGCACCCTACTCGGGCACCTGAAAGGTCCAGTCCCAGCCTAGGTGGCCTCTGTCTCCCCTCTCTGTTGACTGGACTGCAGCGGTGAGATCCTGACCCCACACTATCTGCACTCTCTGGCAAAAATCCCTCCAGACGGTCGCTCATCGCTGGCCTGCTCTGCCTCTGTCAGCAGCTCCTTTACCCTGCAGGATTTGCATGTCCTGTGCGCCCCATTGTACTCCTCTGTTAACAGCTCTGTCTGTTCAGCACTCTGCTCTGTGTCAAACAGTGAGCTTTTGAGAGCGCGGACCAGACGGCGATCAGACGGTGTGCGGACGCTGTCACTGAGTGAACTAGAGTGACTGCACCAGGCATTCAAAGCCTTGCGTTTGGCACTGCTGTAGGCAGTCATCGTTCACCGTGCAGCGGAGAGAAACATACTGAACGACATTTGTACAGCTTCACGTGGGGTGCTGTAAAGTCTGAAAACACAAACTATATTACAAGATTTGGAGAGAAATAAAGTCGATGCAATAGTGGGGTGTACTAGATTGACCGCACCACTCACTGACAGCATGGAGCCTGGTTTGCTTGGCCACTGCTGGTAATCAGTGGTCAGCCTTACTTCAGAGACATTATTGAGAAGAGGCAAGCCTGCTAAAGCAATTTGAATAGAACAGTCTGTTACACCAGAGATGACGGTTCTGCGGCCCACATCCTTCTCCCCCCTAAAAGCCAATCAGCTGCTTTATACAGCCGAAAAGGGAAACATATCTATCCAATCGTGTTGTTGCGTTGATGCAAGCACGCAGTTCCGATTTACAGCAGTTTCAACCCTCCTGGTTTCAACTGATTAGGCGGTTTTGCGTTCTGGTGTTCTGCTGGGATGAGCCCTCTGAGTGCACGTCATTCAGTTCAGTGGGATGAGCTGACGGCAGCACGTCACAGCACACTGTAAAGGAAGGTACTGTCGCGAAACCTTACACAGGTGTTGTAGAAGTATAACCCGGGGGGAGTGTGTTAAACCTTATTTTTGTGCAGTGTCACCAAACCCTTTAAGTGGTTTTTATGGCATTTGTCTGAGATGGTGAAATGGAGAGAGATCGGGGATGACTTGGCTCTAAAGTGTGGTCATGTGATAGAGGAGTGCAATTCCACTAACTGCAAAGACAAGGCTATGAATCCCAGTATCTCTGTAGTAGATGATGTCTTTGCATTATGAACCAGTCATTGTTTTTTTTCTATTTCCCCCCCTCATCATGCAGTGGGACCCCATCAGACCTCTCAGGGCTTTGGAGACACAGGAAGCCTAGGTGTCGTTTGACGGGGAGGGGTTTATCTCCTTGCCTTAATTGTGTGTTGGTGGAGGGGGAGTGGTTTTCAGAGCCTGTAAGACCGTCAGAGTTGACGGATAGCGGCTCGCTGACCCAGAGTCAGCCACAGTATCTCTCTGGGCGACTTGACTGATGGTACAGTTGTGTGCGTTTGCTACTGCTAAAGCTGAGGTCAAAACGTGTTATCAGTGCTATTGACTGAAAATTCTGATGCTGATGTCACCACTGCGACTGCCCACTGAAAGCTGTGGAACTCTGAAACACTCAATTTCTAGAGACCAGTGAATTTAGAAATGACTCTGAAATGGTTTCCTCAGGTTGATTGAGGCTGATTCTTCCTGGGTGATTTCTTGGGTGGATTTGTGCTTGAGGATGATCACGGGCAGCGGGGTGCATTTTCACAGCCTGACCTTACTGGAGCTGAATCTGCCCCCCGGGGCGGTGGGCCTTTGAGCAGATTTCTCGGTCAGGGGTTTGGGCCTGTGGATTAGGGGACAGGTAGGGATGCGTGTGCATGTGAATGGGGTCGGACAATGGCTCTGACGGGGTGTCCTGCACTGAGCTGATCTCTGCATTGTGTTGTCCTGCCCCCAGGAGCAGGAAGTGGGGTGGATTTAGGTGGGCTCAGCAGGACAGGTAGTCACCATGCAAATCAGCAGCTAAGATGCAAATGCATTGTGATCTCTCGCTTTCTCTCTATCTCCCTCTCTCTTTCTCTCTGTCACTCTTGCTTTTGCCCTGTCACTTTCTCTCTCTCCTTTTATTCTCTCTCTTCCTTTGTCTCTGACTGTAACAGTGAACAATGACACACGAGATGTGTGATTAATTCAGTGGAACAAAATTAATGAAAAAAACACTAATAAATTAATAAATGACTGAATCCAAACCTACATGCATTGTTGGGTGACGAACGCTGATGCAGAAGATCCTGACAGCTGTGAAGAATCAGCACAATGGAGACGGAGCCTCACTGATTGTGACAGGAGGCCTCAGGCTGTAGCACCCAGTGCCAACCATTCTCTGTACCACACAGCACTGGGGAGTTCTCCTGTGCTCTGTCATTTGTCATGTATTCTTTCACTCTCTCTCTCACTCTCTCACTCCCTTTCCATCCCTTCCTCTTTCTCTCTCTCCATCCCTGTCCCTCTCTCTCCCTTTCCCTCCTTCTCTTCTTCTCTTTCTTTCTATTTCTCTCTGGCACTTGCTGTCTTGCCCTGTCACTTTCTCTCTGTCACTCTCTCTCCCTCTCTCCATTAGTGTGAATGCTCCTCTGTACAGGAGCTCAGGAGCTGTAGAAGGGTGTTTGTCTCTGAGCTGATGGTGGTTGGTGGGGTGTTATATTACTGCGGTGCTCAGTGTCCCCTGTGAGACTGACAGCAGTGTGCGGCTGTGCTCTGGAGCTGTGCTGCTGTAGGGTGTTTTACACCCTCATGTCGCCTCAGTGCTGCCTGTGCTGTTTTGGGTTTTTTTGCCTCATGTTTTTGGGTAGCCTGGCGGTGAATGTACACACACACACACACACACACACACACACACACACACACACTTTTTTCATGTACAGATGCAGCCCTCATAAACCCCAGCAGCAGGCCCACACAAATGCCATCCATACTGCCCTGCTTTGGGTTTTGTGCACATGGGCACCACTGCTGACTTTTACCCTCTCACTGCCTCTGCGCAGAGTGCTTGAGGCATAGTGCATTCTGGGTAATGTGTTTATTGATTTGTGTCAGAGAGGGAGGTGGAGGCACTCGCTCTGGAACACTGAGCCTTTGTCTCTACCCGGGCCTCACCTGAACATGCCACACCCCAGCATCTCTCCTGCTCCTGTTCCCCATCCTGAAAACAATAAGTTCTCCCTGCTAAGCTTTTTTGGAAAAGTCTGTCTTTTGTAATGTGTTTTCCTGGTCAACCTTTCAGAAAAAGTACCTTTTATTTGTAATTTGTTTTTCTCCCCAGAATTGTGTTAAATTGGTGTTCTTTAACTCTGTTGCTCTGAATAATGTTAGTATTCTTGAACTGTATTGCTTTGAATTCTGTCAGTGGTCTAGATCTCATTCGCTTTATTCTGGAACCTTGTTGCTTTGACTTGCATCAGTATTCTCAAACTCCATTGCTTTGAATTATGTCAGTGTTCTGGAACTCCGTTGTCTTGAATTATGTCAGTGTTCTGGAACTCCTTTGTCTTGAATTATGTCAGTGTTCTGGAACTCCGTTGTCTTGAATTATGTCAGTGTTCTGGAACTCCTTTGTCTTGAATTATGTCAGTGTTCTGGAACTCCGTTGTCTTGAATTATGTCAGTGTTTTGGAACTCCGTTGTCTTGAATTATGTCAGTGTTCTGGAACTCCGTTGTCTTGAATTATGTCAGTGTTCTGGAACTCCGTTGTCTTGAATTATGTCAGTGTTCTGGAACTCCGTTGTCTTGAATTATGTCAATGTTCTGGAACTCTGTTGTCCTGAATTATGCCAGTGTTCTGGATCTCCGTTGTCTTGAATTATGCCAGTGTTCTGGAACTCCGTTGTCTTGAATTATGCCAGTGTTCTGGAACTTCAATGCCTTGAATTACCTCTAGAGGTTCAAATTCAATTCAAGTTTATTTGTATTGTGCTTTTCACATTAGAACTGTCACAAAGATGCTTTGCAGAGCAAAAAAAAAGGGCAGCGCCCAGCCTAATCCCCAACATATCAAATGAGGCAAAACTCTCTCAGTAGGGGGTTGTTTACGGCAGCATTCGAATGTGAATACTGTTGGGAGGATTCTAATAATGCTTTTGTGCACTCGAGCCTTAAAGGGTTAATTATAAGTCTCCCTCTCTCCATAACAGGCTGGAAGATGATGGAAAGTATCATTTGATTTTCTTTGGCTCTGGAAGATGAACAGAAAATAAGCCGACCCCCTTTCACTCTGCTGGGCCTCTCATATTGCCTTAACGCCTAACTCTCCGCAGTTTAGACCAGTGGCCTGTAGGATCTGGCCTGGTGACTGAGGTCTGTTGATTCTTGTTTTAATCTTCCCACTTTGATTAAATAAAGGACAGAATGTCCGTCCTGCTTTGTGAACAGCGAAATAAGAGGCAACCACTTCACTCGGATAACATACAACGGCATAGTTTTATCTTTTATGAGAAAAATATGGGCTTTGTCAAGGGGTAACGGATGCACAGAGCCACTCCTTTTTTGCCCATAACTTAAGAAATAATTACAGCAAAATTATAAACTATGCATCAAAAGATGGGCATTAGTCTCCTTTAAACATATTTTAAAATGAACTCAAAAAAATATTTGATACATATTATTACCAAAAACTTCTCATTAACGGATGCACTCAAACTAGGCATCACTTTTTTATGTTGTGTCCAAATGGCCTGAAGGTGCCGTTCAACTGGCACCAACTTCACCAAAGTTTGTGAACAGAACCTAACTATAGTCTATTTTTCACACCTCAAAGATTGAGGGGGAATTATTTCTTAAGTTATGAGCAAATAAGTAGTGGCTCTGTGCGTCCATTACCCCTTGACCAAGCCCATATGCTCAAATATGCTCAGATGTTTGGTGGAGAAGGATAAATAAATGGTGATTTATTATCATCTCCTTTATTTTACTCCAGGAGTTTACTTCTCTGTCTGAGAAGTGGTGAGGTGTCCTTCAGAGCCTTTTAGATGGATAGTATCTTGCTGTTTTCACCATCATCAATTTTCCTGGATGGTATATTATTTTGGGCCGTTTTTTTCCCCCCCATTTTATTTTGATCAGTGTATCACCCTAAGAGTGTTAATATCGGGCGTTTATCTACACGATAATCCGCATTCACTTTGAATTACCACATCTATCAGGAATCAACTGCAAAATAACCTGTAAGTGTTTTAAATGATCAAAGTGAGCATATTCAAATTTTAGTTGAATTTTGCTAACAGTATTGCTTGATTTGTTGATTAATGATTTGGCTTTCACTCAGTCCAAATCGGTTTCTGTGAATTAGACTACAAAATACACAACATAAATGGGAAGCTGTATGTGCAATACCAAATCACTGTCTTTGATTAGGCTTTTTACAGTCCTTCAAATATGCTACCGCAGAGCGCAGAGTATAATTTTTTAGCAACTTTAAGCTCCCAGAAATATATGATAAACTGAAGGGACACCTTTATAAGTCCATATTCCTCAAGTTATAGTAGCAGATTTTCACCCCTGAAAGTTTGAAGGACTAACTGAAATACTTTTCTTGATATAGCCATATGAAAGTGGCTCCTCAGAAATCGCTGTTCAAAAAGGGACGGAGCTTAGTTGCAAAAATATTTTTTTATGACAAAACTATCAGGAGTTGAGATATTTTGGATTTATCCAATTAGGAGGTGTATGCGCCCGCTGGAATTTTTTCAGCCAAATCTGAGATGGTCAAGTGGGAAATTTCCCTGAAATTCTGACATTTTACATCGAATTACCCACCTTTAAACAGTTGCAGGTGCCTTAATAGCCCTTGTGAATAAGGTCCTGGTGTTGGAGAGTCTGAGACTGAGTGTAAATTGAGTGCTCACCTGACAGTGGGCCTTGAGAAATTAATGCGAGAGGGCTTGGTTGTGGAACATGAAAGCTTTTGGTCGCTGTAAATGACATGTGGATTAGCTGACATGGTGGTGTGTGTGTGTGTGTGTGTGTTTGTGGAAGGGGGAGGGAGCTGTTTTTTCTCATTAACACCCTCATTATGTTCCCAGCTGTCACAAGGAAACACCCCCTCTCCCCCATCCCTGTGGTACAGCAGCCCCCCCCCATTCTAATGTGCCAATTATTCCTCTGACAGATCTCTTTCTCTATCCCCCCCCCCCAAAAAGGACTAAAATGCTGACAGCCTCACACATCCCTGTTAATCCTGTCAGGACAGGGTGTTCGGGGGGTGGGATTGGTGGCAGGGCCCTGTTTCCTTTTGTTTCGTTTATTTTTTCCAGAATGTTCTGGATGGCTCTGCCTCTATGTGACACTCAGGCCTGGACACAAAGGTGGGAATTTGAGGGGGGGGTACAGGGGTTGGGGGGTTGGTTGGGCGTGCGTCAGACCCGCGGCACGCTTAAAGATGAGCGAGGCCTTCCGTCCTGCATGAGGGAGATAACGGCCCCTGGAGAACTGCGAGAAAGGAGCGTCGCTCCCCGTTGTTTTGTGTCTCGTGTATCGTGACCTCATCTGACATCTCGCCGCTCCTCGCTCTCCGCCAGGTCTGCTGTCAATCACCACCCGGCGACATCATAATGGCCCCTAATGTCACTGAAGCTAACGCGGGCGGACAATGCGATGCCCGTCCTCTGAAACACAAGCTGGGCTGGTTTATGTAGCCTGCTGTTTACCCTTCTAAGGTGTGAGGTAACTGATATGTAGTTTGAAGGCTCTTAAGAACAGTTCTGCAGCTGTGACTGCAGACGCTGGCGAATTCTTTGGAGAGAAGAGCCCTTTTCGGAACAATAGTTCAAGGTGGTGAAAGACTGATTTTAATGTCCTTTACGCAACTAGCAATTACCGTGAGGTTTTGCGCTGCCAGGCCCAAATGAGACAGCCATCATGGACGACAATGTCAATGTAGTCAATATGGTCAGAGTAGTGTGCTGCTGATGGTGGTCGGATCTCTCAAGCACACTTTGACTTGTGGGGAAGCGAATCTGTGAACCCGAAGACTGCAACGGACGGTCTCGCCTTGTCCGTGGCCCGAACGAATTTCATTGGTTGTCTGAACACCACCTGCTTCTGTGGCATTGTATGTGTTCCAATCTAACCCTGACCACCAATGAAATTCATTCGGGGGCGTGGTGAAGGCGGGACCTCCCTTTGCCGTCTTCGGGTTCGCAAATCAGCTGCAGGGGAACTCACCTCTGACAAGCAGCCCTGCTGCTCCTAAAATCAGCTGTTGCTGTCTCGAGGGTTAGGCTGCAGCAGCTAAGGTGTGTGGTCAAACGTGCTTTTGCACGTGTCACCTGTTCCCACCTCAGGCCATGTAACTGACCAATAACGTGAAAGCAATGAGCTTTTACTGCCCAATTACAAGACTGATGCAAACATTTATATTTTTTCCCCTTATTGCTGCAGGAGGAAGTGTTCTTGAGATTATAAACCACTCTTTTCAGAACGAGAACGTTGTTTTGACTGGCCTAACGGGCATTTCCGTGGGAATCCTTTGTTCTTTACGGCCACCGCTTAACCTTTTCGTTTGGTTTCGCTTTCTTATCTGAAGAAAACAAAGGCTGGGACAAATAATCTTTCCACGAGTGTGTGTTTCCATAAACACAGCGTATGCACGTACACAAGCAGTGGCTGTTTAAAGGGGACTTTTCTCTTGTTGTGGGATTATTACCTTATGATTGGTAGTTCTCTTTCTGTAGTTGTGCTATAAGAGCTAGACGTTTCAAACAGGCTTACAGTAGTTGGCCGCGGTGCCTGTATTTTCTCTATCATTTGTTTTCTTCAATTTAAAAAGAAGCTGTGAGTTGACACTGTAACCTTTTGTTCCTCATTGAATACCAGTTTGCTGGAGTACAGTGCATGAACTGAAAGATTTGTCTCCATCCAAAAACGGAGACGGCTTGTAATTTGAAAGTTCTCAGCTTTAGTTCGTGTTTTGTTCTGTGCTGTCATGGCGACTGAGCAGTGCTGTAAGTAGGTTACATTGGTTTTATACAGCAGCTGTGTGGGCCAACATTTTGGATATTATACGATGCAGACTCTGGAAGTGTAACCGTGCCCTTCTATATCTGGCTGCTCTGCGAGTTTCACTGTGACCTGGAAGTGAACTGATGCTTGTATTTCCATTTCCCCCTTCCTGGACAAAAGACACTTGAGACCTCTGGTGAAATGTGAGAAAGTGTGTCCTGTCTCGCCCCAAAGCTGTCCTAAATACGCTTTTCACCTGTGTGCTTGACTGGCTTTGACACTATGTTGTTTTGAGGCGGCCACAGCCAGCCCTCGTATGCTAATGCTGCACATATTTATGGACATGTGTGTTGCTAACTTGCTGAAAATTAAAGACAGGGGTGTCCAGTCTTGTTAACCCTTAGTGTGCAGAATAATTTTTTAAGGAATTAAAAATGTAATTATCCTGAGCTGTTGAAAACTTATCATGTGGCAACTCGCAGGGGAGCTCTTTCAAACAAGTTGCCACATGATAGGTTTTCAACAGCATCTGATTCTGATATCCTACATCATTGGGCAACTATAGTTGCCTATAGCGCTCTAAGGGATAAAGAGCTTCTGTCCTGCAGGTTAACAATTCAACCCTAATTTAGTGTCTGATTCTATCGATGAGTAGCTGGATGAGATCCGGGCTCTTTCCCAAACTGCTATCTTAACTCTGGTACTTTACTGTCGAGTGTTGCTCCGTGTGAAGTCTGCCTCTCGGCTGCGGAGGGCACTCTTTTATTAAGGGGCCGGGTGAACATATGCCTGTGAATTTTGTGATGCCCTTGCCTTTGATCCACGAGGTAATGCAAGGAGTCGTCACCATGGCTAACGCTGGGTGTATGGGATGGATGCCATAGTTGTACTGCTTCCGGTAAGGCATTTATGTATTTTTTTTATTTTTTATTTAACCTTCACTTAACCAGGTTGGTCCCATGATTGAGATTAAAATCTCTTTTACAAGAGAGACCTGGCCAAGCTAGCAGCAGTACATATAGTGCATCGACAAACTCACGTCATGACAAGACAATCAAACAATACAATATAAAATATATTTTAAAAACGTGCAGCAGTCACAATTATGATGATGAACATTTGAAGGTTTTGATAGATTCTGCTTCCATATACTTTATAATACCTTTAAATTCATTGAGTGTCACAAGATCTCGAAGCTTAGTCTCCCTCTGTAAGCTGTTCCAGGTTGAGGGCGCAGAGAACCTGAAGGCCTTCTTGCCCAACTCCGTCCGAGTCTTTGGAACATTCATGAGCACAATGTCCTGAGAACGCAATCCATAGGAGCCACTTTTCTGAGACATGTAACACGATAAATAACATGGGATTCTACCAAGAATAGCCTTATACATAAAAACATGGATATACTGGTGAGTGAGATGGGGAAGTCTGCATTGATGCAGATCCGCTGTCTAAGGGTTTTACTGCCCTCTCCTACGCACTGCTAATTGGTCTGAGACAAACTACAAGTGGAGGTCCCTCCATGTGAATGGCCAAATGTAGAGAAAGTGGGCGGGGCAAGGGTGTAACGGGTGATTGGGGATTGAGTCCTGGTCTCGTGCTGTTGAATGAGCTGTGCTTTGTTTGGATTGAGTGGAGACATTTAGGGTGGTAGATCTGCAGGAGCAGGATTGGGCAGCCTGATTTTGGGGCACATTAATACAGCCTAAGTGGTGGTACATGGTAAATTTTGGTGTCCCGTGTACAAAAATATTTGGGGATTTTCAGGCTCAGCAGTGTTTGCTGCCACTGCAGACAGAGCCCATAATTATCTCCTGTCAACTTCAAATTTGGTGTGGACATTGCTTATGATGAGTGAACAAATTTGAGAAATTTTGGAAGTAATCTCATAATTATGAATAATGCTAATGAATATACAAATTTTTTTTTTTAATCGGACATGGCCTCAGTCTCGTGATCGCCTCACAGATTAGAAATGTTGAGTGATTTCTTTCAAACTTGGTTTCACTATTATCAAGATAGGATTAAATCTTGGCATTGATGGAATAGGTTAATGCGAAGTAGTAAGTGACGCACATTCATTTTTAGTCACATTTGCAGAAAAAAAAAAATTTGTCAAGGTGCGAAACCATTATTATTGAGGTTGGTCAGACCGATTTATAAGGCTGCCTTAGTTCTACAGGACATTCAGTCATCTGTGAATAATTAGGTGTTATGTTTTCTCTGGCAGAAAGAATTCTGTGTTAATAAGAGAGCTCCTGGGCCTCAGCCCATAATGCTGTAGGGAGGCGCCATTACTCTATGTGGGTGCTACATACACTGGCCTTCCAAATAAACGGCCAAGCTGTAACAAAGGTTTGTAAGATGTCTACCCTTTTCAAATAACCAGCAACATGATATTGAAAACATGCCACATTCCCTCAAAACTTTGTACCGCAACGCTTTATAGTCGATTCATTTTCACCAGAACCAAACTCGTATAAATCGCACAGCCTGTAACAAACCCAGAGACGAACCAACTGCGCGTGCACACTCACGAGAACCAAACTCACGAGTGCGCAAGCACAGCTGGTTTGTCTCTGGGTTTGTTACAGGCTGTGCGATGAGTTTATGAGAGTTTGGTCCTGGTGAAAATGTATCTATTTCAAAGTGTGTTGATGCGAAGTTTTACAGGAATGTGGCATGTTTTTGATATTATGTTGCTGGTTATTTGAAAAAGGTGGACATCTGACGAACTTTCGCTACAGCTTGGCCGTTTTCTTTGGTAGGCCTGATAAGGCTGTCATTTGGAATGGGAAGAGCTCATGGTATACAGTCTGTCCTATAGCCTTATGGCTTGGTTACAATAATAATTGAACATTTTTGTACCGATATATAAGGACCATGAGGTGAAGTTCCTGACATACAGGGGATATGATTTCGATTTGTGGGTGATGGACTCGTTTCTCCAGTTTGCGCTCATTAGTTTGCAGGAATGTTTTCTCCTATTTTGGGGGAAGTTGTGAATAGGAACTGTGTTCAATGAAGCCCTTCATTGCAGGAGTAACTCTCTGAAGTAAACAGTCACCTCTGTGGTGGTTAATTGTTGTCCCTACGGAGGAGTAATGATGTAACAGTGACCCAGCTAGCCCTGGAACATGTTTTTAAGGTAGAGAGCGTAGAGGTGGGGAGGAGAGAAGAGATTTTTGTGTCAAGGTCTGGACAAATCACTAGTCAGCCTCTCGTCTTTCTCCTGTCGTTGTATGTATAAGCCTAATTCAGTGATTCTCAGCCTGGGTTCTGGAGTCTGTCTGTTTTTCTTGGTTTTTGTTTCAACCACAGCTGTAATCTTGGGATTTTGAGAAGCAGTTTATTTGTCTTAAAAAGATCCATTTGTGGTAAGATTAGTCATTTACTGTCTTAAGCTGCGTGTTGAGAGAAATATCAGTGCATGCATGAAGGATAAAAATTCAATAGTCATATTATGACGTACTGGAAATAACAACATAACGAGATGGAAAAATTTTACTGTTCGAATGAAACAATTAGTGGGTCCTAATTTGTGAAAACTAATTGACACATGAGGTGAAAACCTACTATATAGCCATTAACTACACAAGCAAATGATTGTCAAACTTGTTTTTCTTGTTATTTTTATGCAATTAAGTTCACACAAAGCATTGAACAAAACTTAAAACACTTGTGTTCAGCAAGCTAAATTGGAGCAAACTGATTTTTTTTCAGTGTCTAAATTGATCTGTTTAGAAATGTTGTTCTGTGAAATTTCTTGCGATGTAGAAAGAAGCGCTGTGTGTCCAGGGGTTCTTACTCTTCACGGCACACGTGGATATTGAAACATGAAAAATACCTAATTAAGACAAATTAACTGCTTGTTAAAATCCCACAATTGCGATTGTGCTTGGGACAGAAACCAGGGTACACAGGGAGGCCCCAGGGCCAATGCTGAAAACCGGCGGCCTAACTATACGGTTTTTTTTTTCAGTTGTTGTGATTGAGACCCCTGTAAATTGAGCTGAGTTCAGCCTGTGTGTGTGTGCGTGCGTGCGTTCGTGCATGTGCGTGTGTGTGTGTATGTTTGGCGCTCTGTGCGGTCAAAATTGATAACTTTCACTGGAACTTACTAGCACCTGTGATATCCCCGGTTTTGCTTCTTGACCCTGTCCAGGCACAGTGTCACATGACCACAGTGACACATTGACTGTTCACTATGGCATCACGTGGCTGTCGTGTCACATGGTCTCTCTCGGATATGTGCGCGATCAGGGCCCAGTCTAGTGTTGGTGGCTCCTTGGGAACTTGGTGGTTTCCCTGCTCCAGACCTCATAAATCTCCCACAATCCCCCTCTCTTCTCTTCCCCCCTGCCAGTCTCACAGTTCTCAGAACTCTCCAGTACCCCTGACAAGCTTACAGCTCTCCTTGACCAGCTGGGCGGGGTGGTCCGAGGGGACTCTCCGACACCCGACACCTCTCACCTGCTTTCACTGTGCGAAAACCCCCTCACGGCTACCGCCAGTGAGACTCCCACAGCACAGCCTGTCCACGCTCACATTTTCACTTTGTAACCCTCCGAACTCACACTCTGCCCTTTTGCTAATGATTCGAAACTAGCTGGTGTGCTGTGCGTTTCACAGCGAGATGGGGCTTGGCGTTTAGCAGTGAAATGTGTGTGGGAGAGTGAGAATGTGTGAATATGCATGAGAGGTGTATATTTTGTGTTTGTGTACATAGTGTGAAAAGTGAACTCGCATTTATTTATGTGTAATCGGCCAATACTTATTCGTAGTACATTTGCTTAGTAGTGAAACCATTTTCAGTCATACTAGAGAATTTAGTCCTTATAAGACTTCGTGTTTATAAAGGTCTTGATGGATTGGCTCCAGCCATCCACCAGTAATGCACTTTTCCTTATGTAGGGCTGGGCAAAGGATTGATATTGGGTATCGTGATATCAGAGAATATATAGTTTTGGATTTTGGCTACCATGACATCCTGACATGTGTTGTCTTGTATGGTTTTAAAGGCTGCATTATAGTCATAGGATGCAGTTGACTGTTCTATCTGTGGCTTTTTCCTGCGTGGTCATCATATCCACATTACTAATGACTGTTTATCAAAAATCACACCGTGTAACTATTTCGCTAGAGTGCCCATAGTTATCCCGGCAGTATCGGCACAATATTGATATCAAGGTATTGAGTCGAAAATACTGTGATGTTTGATTTTGTCCGCGTCACCCACCCCTAATCTACGGCATGTCATCATTACCCCGCCCGCAAACGAAGTGTGAGAGGGGTTATGCGTTTGCCTCCGTTTACTTAATTATTTATCTGTGTGTGCTTGTCAGTGGACAGCCTACAGGCCGCAGTTTTGGTCGGATCGTTTTCATATTTCGCAGAGGGGTTGGTAATGGTCCAATTGAGAAATAATTAGTTCTTGGTGCAGATCCGGATCAAACTGTGGATTCTGGATCACTCTGAAAATTTTGTTAACAATGGGAGATAGGGCAAATTTCAATATTTTCTTTAATAACTCTATCAAAAACATAATGAATCACTTGAACATCAACACACCATAGCCCTCCAGGGAGGGCGACAACCCTGAGTAGTTTGATCTGGATCCGAATCAGATAAAAACCCTCTAAAATATCGGCCATATTTGAAGGTCGTGGGCGCGGGCGGGGTATGTGGCCTCCAGACACACCCTCTAGTTCCTTATGTTTTAGTGGCAGTTTTTTTAAAAACACCAGAACAGCTGGGGAGAGCATTGTGTGGTTCCATTGAAGCATGATTTGAAATCCTCTATGGGGAGGCTGGAAATAAAGGGTGAAATTAAGTGCCCTATCAATGGGAGTGACATCTAATGGATCCTCAGGCTGGAGTTTTCCTCACAGGCTTTCAGAACGTCAGCTTTAATTCTCTCTGGGCTCTTTAAACGGTGTCGGCCGAGATTCTTGACTTTGGTCCAGCACTTAGAAGTTTTTTTTTTTTTTTTTTTTTTTTTCAGAGCAGCTTCTTGTGTGCGTTTCCATGGCGGCGCAGTGCTTTTGTCCACTGCTCTGACAAGATTTCATGTGCTGTGGGTTTGAAGCGGGTCTGGGCAAAGTTTGTGCGCCGCTCCGTGAAGGAATCTGATGAATGCTGCCCAAATGCTTCCAGCGTGAGAAGCGTGCGCTTCTGACGAACCTCATCTGATGCACCACACAAGCGCTGGCTTCTGTCTGCAGTTCCAGGCTTTGTTTACTTTACCCCCAATTTCAAATTTAAATCCACATTTCGAGCAGGTGTATTTTAACCTGAAGAGCACTAGTAGAGGTAGCTATTGTTGCCCAATGATGTAAGATAACAAAATCAGATGCTGTTGACAACCTATCATGTGGCAACTCGTTTAAAAGAGCTCCTGTGGGGAGCTCCAAGTTGCTGCATGATAGGTTTTCAACAGCTCAGGGTAACTACATTTATAATTCCTTAAAAATTTACTCAGCGCTCTAAGGGTTAAGATCAGTCCCATCTGGGCGCCCCTGGTGGCTCATCGGTTTAAGCGCGCGCACCATAAAGGCTATGTCCTTCCCGCAGCGACCTGGGTTCGACTCCGGCTCAGGTCATTTGCTGCATGTCTTCCCCCATTCTTCTCCCCAACTTTCCTGTCTCTCTACACTGTATAACTGTCAAATAAAGGAAAAATTCCCAAAAAAAAATCTTTAAAAAAAAAAAAAAAAGATCAGTCCCATCTTCAAATGTTCTGGGAATCTCAAGCTTGACAGATGATGATAATGATAATAATAATAATACGTAATAGCAAATTGACAAGTAAAAATATGTGATGTATGGTTTAATCATAAGGCTTAAGCAAATACTTGTCTGTATGAGTACCTATACGCATTCTTCAATTTTGTTGCTAATAGATTTTTTTTTATGTTAATGAACATCTGAACACGGGACGTCTAATGAAAGCCAAAGGTCTGAGCTCTCAAAAGGTTTTTATTGCATGTTTACATCTGCTCCAGAGGCTGTGAGATAAAGGTTTTGGAGATCACTGACAATCCTGCCAGGTTCTTCAGAAAACCCTCAGGTTTTTGGAGTTTGTTTTAAACTTGGCCCTCGGGTTTGTGACACTTTTTCGTCTTAATGGGTGAGAGACCCTCAGACATTAGATGAAGGATGCGTCTCAATCTTAATCCCAATCTGAGACCATAGAAGAAGAAATGACTTTGTTACCTGATCTCTGTGATGTTAGATGATTGTTACGTAACTGAATGAGTGTTCATCGGCCTTACTGTAATTATGACTGTTGTGTCTTAAATTACTGTGGACTGACTGCTCTCCTCTTCTCTCTCCAGCCTTTCTTCCGGCTGCTGAACCTGAGGAAACTGGGCCTGAGTGACAATGAGATCCAGAGGCTGCCGCCCGAGGTGGCCAACTTCATGCAGCTGGTGGAGCTGGACATCTCCAGGAATGGTGAGACACACACACTGCTTGTACACTCGTGTGCGTATATATATATACATACACACACACACACACAACACACACACATGCATGCACACACACAGGTGCGCACATATGCACAAGCACATATGCTCACACACACACACACCCACCTGCACGCGTGCACCCTGATTCACGCACACACACACACACATACAGACACACATGCGCATGCAAATGCATAGGTACGTGCACGCCTATGCACTGGCTCAAACACAACTGTACACACACCCATGTGTTGCCATGTATCCACATTTGCTACCAAATGAAATGCATTCTCTCACGTGCACATGCATGACATACATGTGCACACAAACCAAAATGCAAGTGCGTGCATGGCCTCACCTAGAATGCCTATCCATACATACTCATGCACATGTACAAACACTATATCCAGACGGGTGCTTTGTGCTTGCTGACATTATCGAATGTCAGAAGTGTGGCTTTGAGCTAGCATAGCCGCTCTGCTGGTGCTGTCTATCGTGATACTGTATCTGTATATAGCTGGGTGTTCAGCCTTTGGAGGTGGAGAATGTGCTTTAGTTTGATCTTGTGGACACAAGCTTACTTTACAGCACTAAGTGCAATGCTTCTGCACCAAACATTGTCTGGACTTAACGTTGCCATTAATCTACCATGCTGCTTATAAGCCCAGGGGTGGGTGGGAAATATAGTCCTAAAGCCCCTGTGGAACTACACTGCTCATTCTCTCACCTCAGGCCAAAGTCCCAGCCTTGCAGTGACTACCACAGGGACCTCTTAATCATTCCTCTCTCCTTTTGCCAAAAGGCATTGCTTTTTTTTAATCAGCGTGGTAAATCAGTAAAGCGTTCCGGCCTGTCTGCGAGAGCTCTTTCGAGCAAGAGGACGGGAACGATATCCAGACTCGGCTGCTGGCTCGCGTACAGCAGTTTCCTGCAACTGCGGATTTTGGGAAACCTCGCGTGCTTTTGGCTCCTCATGATTTGGGTTGTATTCCCGTCAGGTGGTGGGGGGATGAGGACCTCGGGATGAGCCGGCTGTAATATTGTTGACTGGGACTTGTGTCCGTAAGATGGATGGCAGTGCCTTTGTCTCGCCTGACTCCCCCAGCAGGGCAAAGCAATACCCCTGTCCATATTGGTCAGGATGGGGACCCCTGCTGGTTACAATGGGAAATGACATCCTGGAGCAAGGTTGATGTGTTTTGGCGAAGTTATTTGCGGATTGATCCTCGTGTGTCAAGCATAAGACGACTTTTCAGCTCTGGTGCTGTCTGTTACTGTAATAACTGCGGCCTTTAGCCTGTTGTTTTTCCGATTCCCTGGGATGGCGGTCTGATAAGATGATACAGCATCGCCCTCACCGACTTTAGAGACGACATCATGTACCTAACGATGCAGTTTGTCAGCATTTGGACATTGGGACCATTTTTGTTGGTCTGGTCCTTTACATGAGCGTTACATTTTGAATTTAGATTGAATATATATGTTTAAGTGGAGATAATTTCTGCTTCAGTTTGTGGGCGTTTACATCAATATCATATGAGTGCCACTTGTAGAGTCACTTATTCCCTGCTCTGCATGTAACATGAAGGTCTGTTCTCATGCACAAGGGGCAACATGATGATGTGTGATTCTATATTTAGAATAGTGGTCTCCAATCCTGTTTCTGGGGAGCCATCATCCTGTAAGTTTTTACTCCAATCGTAGTAGGACACCTGATGGGGCTAATTTGCAGCTCGTCAAGATGACTGAGGTGTGGCTTGCTTTGGTTGTATTGAAAACTGTGAGGATGGTGGCTCTCCAGGGAACAGAGTTTGAGGGCCACTGATTTACTCTACTTATGACAGGACTTTTTTGCAGTCTATAGCCTCAAGGTCGCAGTGTTTGCCTGGTACACAGAAGTTTGTTGAAAATGCCCCAGTGTTGCCACGCTAAGATCAGTGGGTCTTTTGGACCCTAGAAGAGGAGCCTGAAACCCACATCCACCCCTCAGGTGGGATTGGCCCACACATGGTCTTATCAACTGTAGGTCGCTTTGGATAATAGCTTCTGCTAAATAAGTATGATGTCGTTGCATGTTTAGACAGGAAATGAAACAGGGGTCCTGTGTTCTGGAAATTTCTATGCTGAGCCTCTAGGCTTGTCCACGTTATCCCAGTCAACCCTGTTCGGCCGTCTGGTACTGACCTAATGCAACCCTGAAAATGCATCAATTTTTAAAAATTACTAATTGCCCCCCCAACTCACCTTCTCTCTTTCAGACATTCCCGAGATTCCAGAGAGCATCAAGTTCTGCAAGGCGCTGGAAATTGCCGATTTCAGCGGAAACCCCCTCACCAGGTCAGCCAGTGGTTCGGTCCACCTTGTCTTGCCCATCATGTGAAAGAGGGTGGTCAGTACCATGCTAGCAGCCATAGGGGTTGTGAGAGGCAGGTATCTGTAGAACGCTACAGGAGCAATGTTTTGGTTGGAAGCAGCTATGCTACTACGACAGGCTACTCGAGCGTAAGCTAATCGTTATAGCATGCTCTACCGCAGTAAATTATCGTGAATTGTAATGGATAGTCATTAGCACCTCTTTACCTGGTCCCTGTGCACTAATTAAACGCAACACAAAAACTAGAAAAGAGTCAAATGGCTTGGCTCGCTAGAACCTCTGCTGATCTGGTGCATGGCTAAGTATTAAACACCCGTGAGGATTACTTTGAAACACGTTTCAGAAATCTGACTCCCCAGTTGTGCTTTTCTAGGCAGGGTGTACAGAGGAACAGCTGGTGCACAGACTGCACGTGCTGTGCGGTGGTCTCTGAATTACGGAAGAGGCTCATTAGTCATTTGGGCCACGTTACCATCTGTTTTGGGCATTTTCCTTTAAAGTAGTGCAGTGTGCTTTACTGCCACCCCTCACCACTGAGTTTGAGGAGTGATGTCTTTGCTCCTGAGCAGAGAGAGATGTTTGTGGAGATGTTTGGTTTATGGGAGTTGGCCTTGGAGTCCATCTTTGATCAGATGACTGATTGATGTAAATCTTCCTCGGGTTACCATGGCTGAACTTCAGCTCCTTTATCTTGCGACTCCAGCAGTTACGGTTAGTATGAGGCTAGGATATAGATGGGGAAAGCAGGCGCATGATCGTCGCATCGACTGAATATTTTATGAAGTCGGAACACTGCGAATGTTTCCGCCATTTTCCATTGGAAGAGTGTTCTTTTTGGAATGTTTTTTTCACCGTATTCCAAGTTAGTGTTCTAGACCTCCAATGATTTCAATTACCAGCAGTAATTGTTACATCAGCATTTGAATGTTCAGTTAAAGAACCTCCCAGCGGTGTGCTTTTGACATCACAAAGGACGCAGTTGTTAAACACACATCAGCTGATCAGCTGCCTCATTCTCTCCTGCATACATTGAAGTGCGTTTTTCCTCTGGGAGGTAAATGTGAATGTGGCAGTGACACACACTGATCACGAGGGTTTCATTTGATAATGTAGCCAAAGCAAATACACTCATTGCAACACCCCGCCCCCCCACCACCTCCTGAGCGTTTCTCCGTGTGTGTAATTCATATAACCGCGACAAATATTTAGCTACAGCCTCTCGGACTGCTCGCGGCAATTTCGGAGGAAGCTCTCACCGGTTTATTCAGGCGCATTCAAAAAGCAGGAAATACTTGCTTTCCGAGTCCTTTCGAGTTCGAGTGAATATTCGTGGTTCTGAAGTCGCCTGTTGCATCCGTAGCCCCGCCCAGATAAACATACCCATGGCGTTCATTTGCACGGTGTGAATTTTCCACATTAACTGTTCTATCGTGCCCCCCTTGTTCAGAATCAGGACCAGTTAACTCAGAAATTAAATATTGACTTGTTTAGGGTGGGATTGCGATTGCACTAATTTGAGTTTAGAGTTGTGCACTTTCCCACACAGTTAAGCTGGGCAATATCCGTTTCGAAAGGCCTCTTTCAGGAATGAAACACCTGGGGCAGGACACAAAGCAATTTAGGACTTAAGTTTGGGCTGGGCTGGATGAGATGTTTTCAAAAGCAAGCGCTCCTGAGGTCCTGTGTTTACTCTGTGCGAGAGGTGAACAGAACAGTGGGAGCTTTTGAAGTTGTGAAGCTCACTGCTATATCATCTCTTCCCTACACAACTGTTCAGACCGTCATGTTTTTTTTTTTTTTTGTCGGAACTTTAGGTATGTTCAGAATTCTAAGCTGGTGTTCTAGAACTGTAGAACATTACCTTCAATCAATCACCTGCCGTGATCGTTACATCACAAAATAAGAAAGTTCCATTCATTCTCATGACATATTTGTGACCTCACAAGGGTTTCTGGTTGGCGGTATAGCTGGATTTTTGTGCAAGTAAAAATCTTGTCTTGCATCTTTTTTAAACTGTACAGGACATGACATTACGTGATGTGTGCATGAAGGATTTCTTTGTTTGACTAACACACTCCCCCCTCCCTCTCCCTCTCTTCCCGTCTCCCTCCATCTCTCCCCAGATTGCCCGATGGTTTTACTCAGCTTCGATCTCTTGCACACTTGTCCCTGAATGAGGTGTCACTGCAGTCATTGCCGAATGACATCGGCAAGTAAGTTCAACCTGCGGCACGGAGATGTAAACAAACACACAAGCACATGAATGCAAGAACCCGCCTGTTTGCATGCACAGTAGAGTTTGCCGTCTTATGCTGATGTTTTTGCACTCACTCATACAACACAAACACGCACACTCACACACGTAAATGCACAGAAGAGCACACACACATGGTCCCCAATAGGCACCAAAAACGTGAACACACACACACACACACACACACTTACACAGACACACAAATCCTTGTACTCCTATCCTTATAAGGACATTACATTGACTTCCATTCATTCTTTGTATCTAAAGCCTTTCCCTAATCTTAACCATAACCAACACATCCCTCACTCAAACCTTTACCCTAACCTGATTCCTAATTCTTACCTTAACCCTAAGCTTAACTAATAGGGCACAATTTACCCTTGTAGTTATGAGGACTGGCGAAGCATCCTCTCTTCCCAATAATGTCCTCACACACATGCAGGTACACAGGCACACGCGTTCCTTCCAGCTTGAAGCCATAGCATTTTTCCATGTGTGGCGGCCTCGCCCATCAGCTGTCTCTTGTTTAACACATAAGCACATGCTTAACAGCGCCGCGGTCATAAACACTATTGGCAGGAGTTTCCCTGTAAATCCTGCCTGTTGAGACGAGATGCAGGGATGTGCACCACAGCCTAAATGATCTTTTACACTTCCCTCAAACCCCCCTTACCAAACCCCAAGAGCATTTCTGTGGTGCTGAACAGAGTGAGTAACTCTGTGTTGAGTAGTTTTTTTTTTTTTTTATCCCCCACTGGGTGACAGCCCAAAAGGGGGTTTATATTATGGCGCAGTCCGTCTGTCCGTCCGTATTGGAAGGTACTTGACCAGTGAAATCAACTCCTCCTACAGTTTTCATAGGACATCCCTGAAACTTAGCACTTACAGTAGTTAGCAGCGATGATTATACACTTAACAACCTGAAGATAAATCAGAAACCAAGTATTCAAGCATTTATTTCATGCAATATCTTATAATATAGATGAAAATAAGCAAACACATCACTATATATAGTGAAAACAAAAAATGATAATGTCCTCTTGAGAGAAAAGGTCAATACCTAGTGTGACCACCCTTTGCTTTGATCACAGCATTTAATCTTTCAGTTGATTTCCTAATTCGCTAAAACACTCCATATGGTTTGAAGTTAATTCCAAAGAGAATCTTTCGATGTTACAACAGATTTGCTCAATGGGATTAAGATCTTGACTTTGAGCAGGTCCAGTCATAACTTTTATGTCACGAGATGTAATTCTTGCACAGTATAGAAGTGTGTTTAGGGTCATTATCGCATTGAAAATAAAATCTCGACTGATCAGTCTCTTTCCAGATGGCAATGTGTGCCTCACAGGGATGCTGTGATACCTCTTTTGATCCATGATTCTGTCAGTTTTTATGAGATCACCGGCTCCTTTCAAGCAGACTGAACCCCAAACTATAATATTATCACCTCCATGTTTTACTGAAGGGGTTAAACAGTCATTTTTGAAACATTCTCCAGCTGTACGGTGCACATAAGTTCTGCATTTGGGTGGGAAAATTTCAAATTTTGAGTAATTGGTCTAAAGGACTTGTTCATAGTCCACTGGAGTCTAATCCTTAAATTTTGGAAAACGCAAGTCTTTTTATTAGCTCACCTGGACCAAAGGTCTTTGTGAGCGTTTGCCATCACTTGGTGTCCGTCATTGCCTGTCATCGTCATCGTCGTTGTCTGTCGTAAAAATTTTTCAAAAATCATCTCCTCTGAAACTACTGAACAGATCCAGACTAAAATTGGCCACAAGCATCCTTAGGATGTCTCCTTTAAAAATTGGGTCGATTATGCCCGCTGTCTGAATAACATGGCCGCTGTTTCTAAAAATAGAACACAGGGGTAAAACCACCTATTTTCAGCTACATCTCAGGAACTAAAGCAGCTAAAGAAAACACTGTTACCTCAAAATGATCAGCAGATGAAACTCTACAAAAGTCTCCACAGGATCGAAATCATACAATGCCTCCTTGTAGGAGTTATTGGCCTTGAAATGTCAAATTTGACGATTTTGCTTTTTTTTTTTTTTTTTTTTTTTGGCCTTTACAATGAAAACTAAGAGATGGAGGAAAACTTTAGATTGTTAAAATGATCAGCAAGTAAAACTCTACAAAAGTCTGCATTATACTGAAATTGTACAATGGCTCTTTATGGGAGTTATTCGCCTTAAAACATCAAATATGATGTTTTTTTTGTTGTATTTCACTATAGCATCTGAATAAACCATGACATTCAATTTGCTCATTAGATTCTTGAAATGATAATCAGAGTCCCCTGGAATTTCTGTTTGAATCAAACTGATTTATTTATTTCTTTTCCATTTAAAAATCGATTTTGCGAAATTATGGGACGAGGTCAGAATCGTAATCATGTTTTTTGGTATTTCATTAAGATCCTGTACCATGTTACTTGTATGCTGCAGTAGATTATGTTTCTGTAATTTTAAGAATCAGTTAATTTTCATAAAGATCCAGGTGAGCGATTCAGGCTCTCTCGAGCCTCTAGTTTTGATGTTGCCAGCTCGCGGCGGCAACAAGACCAATCAGACCATTTTCACACAGTCATCTGGAAATATTAGGTCTTGATACTTTCATCTTGTCAGTTCTGACGCTATTAATATCATCGTGAAGTTGTTGTGCTGTCAACTACAAATTTTTTTTTTAATTTATGAGGCTCAGAGGCTCTTAACTTCCATTTTGTACCTCTATTGCCACTAGTTTTCAGCTAATCGGTCTCTTTGAAACCCTTGGTGTTTCTTCCAGTGCCATGGCAGCATTTAAGATCTTCAGCATCGTGTAAGGCCACAATAAAGCTACAAACAATCTCAGAGTGTTCCTTCCGCCGAGCCATCGTGTTTAACATTGATTCTGATCAAAGTTCATATCTCCTTTTATACTGGAGTAGCTGACCATCAGGGGTAATTTAGCAGAATAATGTTGTCTCAAACCAGCTTAAACATTTTTTAGCATCAGTAATCATAGAATGTGCCTATACAAGGGTCAAAAAAATAAAATTTGAGACACCTTTCAACTGTTACAAAAAATTCATGTTTTCACTGTTTTTGTTATATCCATATTTTTACATCAGTACATACGTGGAATTTTTAGCTTACCGGCCCTATGGGCCGATAAGCTATTGACGTGGTGTGGCGTCCGTCATCCGTCGTCCGGACCTTTTTTTATCTTTTTTTGCCAGATGAATTTTCGTGTAAATTTGCAGTAACGAACTACTACTAGACCATATCTCCAGTCGTTTTTCTCGGATTTTTGATTGAATCATTTTTGTCTGTTTCATGGGCCCTTGAAATTTTGGCTCCAATGTTAAAGATAGGACGGAGAAATTCTTAAAAATTATTTCTCAAACACTGTTTGATAAATTTTTTTCTAAATCAGGCAATCAACTTACCTTGGTACCATCAATGTACAGTGCGAGCGCCATTTTGATTTAATCGACGGAAGTGCGTCTATTGGGGGCGCTGTACTTTATGAATATGCAAGATGGCCTGTGGGGGCCAAATGGTTGCAGATAGAGATTAAGTTTGTATTATCGATATATAGGAAGTCATATATGACTTATACATTGGCTATGTTAAAGTTGACCTCAGATGACTTTGAAAGGTCAAACTCGAGGTCAGGGAATATGTTAACAGTGTTTAAAAGATATGACATGAAATTTCAAAAAATTATTTCTCAAAAACTGTCTGATAACTTTTTTTCTAAATCTGGCAATCAACTCACCTTGATACACTTTATGTACAGTGCGAGTGCCATTTTGATTGAATCGACAGAATTGGGTCTAGTGGGGGCGCTGTACTTTAACATTGGGTCTTATGGAGAATGGGCCAAATCGCCTGTGGAAGCTAAATGGTTGCAGATAGAGATTAAGTTTGTATTACTGACATGTAGGGAGTAATATATGACCTATAGTTTGGCTGTATTAAAGTTGACCTCAGATGACTTTGAAAGGTCAAACTTGAGGTCAAGCAAAATGTTACAATTTTCAAAGGTTTCTAGGCTTGAAAATATTGAAGATTGGGAACATATGTGCATTGAACACTTATAGGAAGTCATGTATGAACTCTCATTTGGTGGCCTTGAACTTGACCTTCGGTGACCTTCGAAGGTCAAACTTCACATAGTGAAATTTCAATGACTTCTATCACCAAAACTATTACAGATGGAGCTTAGGTTTGTATTGCGGGCATATAGGAAGTCATGTATGAAGTTTCATTGAGTGTCCTTGAACTTGACCTTCAGTGACCTTGAATGCCCAAACTTCACAGTGAAATTTCAACGACTTGTATCAGCAAAATGGTTACAGATAGTTGCGGTTTGTATTGGAGAAGTATAGGAGGTCATGTATGAACTTTCATTTGGTGGCCTTGAACTTGACCTTCGAAGGTCTAACTTGACCTTGAGAAAATTCAAAGATTTCTGTCACTGAAAAGGTCACAGATGGAGCCTAGGTTTGTGTTACTGACAAAGGAAGTCACATATGAACTTCCATTTGGTGACATTCAGCTTGACTGTTGATGACATTTGAAGGTCAAACTTGACATAATACAATTACAATGACATGTCTTGCTGAAACGGTCACAGATGGAGTCTAGGTTTGTACTCGAGACATATAGGAAGTCATATATGAACTTTCATTTGGTGACCTTCGTATTGACCTTCAAAGGTCAAATGTGGCCTAGTGAAAATCACTAAAACGGTCACAGATGGAGCCTAAGTTTGTGTTACTGACATCTAGGAAGTCACATATGAACTTTCATTTGGAGACATTCAACTTGACTGTCAGTGACCTTTGAGGGTCAAACGCGACAGTGAAATTACAATGACTTGTATCACCAAAATGGTCATAGATTGAGCCAAGGTTTGTATAGAGACATTTAGAAAGTCATATATGAAGTCCATTTGCTGACCACAACTTGACATTCTGTGACCTTTAAAGATCACAATTGACATTGAATACATATTGACATATTGTAATGACTTGTATCACCAAAACTGCTTCAGAGCTTAGGATTGTATTACAGAAGGTCTTATAAATATATGTGAACTTTTATTTAGTGACCTTTAAAATTGATTTTCATTGATTCAAATGTCAAACTTCACATGAAATTTTCATAACTTGTATCATCGCTGTAAGACTGCTTGCTGGTTAGCTAAAGGACCCTTGGTCCTATTTTTTTTTTTTTTTTTCTTATTGCTTACAATAGCTTTTTTCACTGCATTTTCAACAAAAAATTATAGAGAAGTGATATATTAGGACCCCTTTAGACGAAAGTGGTGATGTATAATCATCACTAAACACTACTATATGCTGCAGATAGACTGATGAAATGCATATCGCAGTCGTGGCTCCAGCGGAGGAGGTTGTGCTCTTGTTTGTTTTTTTGGAATGTTCTGGTGATATTTCCATGTTATTGAGCTCGGTCATTATGATTGAGTCTAGTAATTATGATGTCAGCATTAGAATGTTCAGCTAAGAATACATTCATGAGTTACAGTTAATTCATTAACAAATAAATGTGCAGAATATTCCTTTATGGCCTCAGGAGAATCTACCCTGGTGTCGAATTGCATTGTACTCATTTTTAGTAGACTAATTATCTTAATGGATCAATGCACTTTTTTCCATAATTATTCAACTGAGCCAAGTCCTTCCTTTATATTGTCGCCTGCAGTATTTGTAATGTTGCTTCCCTATTGAGTTCTATGCATGCTTGCACCTTCAATTGCACTCAGTTATATGGCGCTCTGGATAAGAGTTTCTGCTAAATGTCGAAAATGTAAGGTAAATATTGAAGGTACATACCCCGATATTAGGGCACACATTTTTCTGCTACCGCATGTGACATGGCCAACGTCATCTATTTTGATTCTGTCAACAAGCTTTTGCTTTGGTGGCTCATTGCCTGGTAAATTAACCTGTCGCTTGTGTCCTGCAGTCTGGCCAACCTGGTGACCCTGGAACTACGAGACAACATGCTGAAATCTTTGCCCACGTAAGTGTACCCCTGACTGGGGGGGGTTAAGCCTTTCTGGCCCCCTCCATTTTTCCCTGGGGGCAAATGACTCTGGATAAAGTAGAGCAAGTGCTGTGTATCTTTGTGATTTTGCATTATTTTCAACCGCATCGGCCCCATCCGGTCTGAAGAAGTATTTTCGTCGTGTTTGTTTGTCCGTCCGTCCGTCTCTGCGTGTATGTGTCCGTAACAAACTTGGAGAACGTGCATGTGCCTGAGAATGTGCATGTGAACAGGCAAGTGCCAAGGTGGTCTTAAGTGCCGAGGCACGCTTTTTTTAAATATTTTTCTAAAGAATTTTTCCGTAATTAGACAGGACAGTATAGAGACGAGAATAGGGAGGTGGGAGAGGGACTTGCAATAAACATTGGCAGCCATATTTGAAGCACCGATATCGCGGCGTATGATGAGCATGGAGATAGAGGTCTTAAATTTAGTTCAGTGTTTGCAAAGTCTTTTGGATGAGACGTTAAACCAAGGTCCTGACTCACTGTGGTCATTAAAGATCCTATGACACTCTTCGACAAGAGAAGGGCTAAATTCCCAACTTGGCCCTTTCAATCTGCCACCTAATCATCCCTTGATCTAATTGGCTACGCAATTTGTCCTCTCCCTCTCCACCTCAGCTGATATGAGTTGAGTGTTCCGGTGCAAAATGGTTGCCGTCACATCATCCAGGTGGGTGATGCACGTTGATGGTGGTGAGATGAGATTACCCCGTATGACTGAGTATCTGAGAGAAGGCGCTATATAAATGCAACCTTCATTTATGCACTACTTTAATTGCTGTGCCTGGAAAACAGAAGTCCTGAGGGATACTAGAATGGTTGTTCCAGATCTCTAAATTATTATTAGCTGTGTGGCTCAGTGTGCAAAGTGTGGCCCTGTGGTGTGTGGATAGCGTACGCGTGTCAGCGCTAGTTAAAGTGCACTCAGTGTGAAGGCCCCTCGGAGCAAGGTCTGAAGTCAGCGTTTAGCCTCTAATGGAGTTATGTAGCTCCTGGCTGGCATGGCCACCCACAGATAAGCCCCCCTGTCCCAGCGACAGCTGGTCTGTGAGAAACTCTGTGCCGCCCCCTTCAGTCTGGGAGGACAGATGGCGGGCAATTAGTGGTGTAGCACGGGCTCCCGGTCCACCTTTTCGTCACGTCCCACTTCCCCCTTCCAATAAAGACTCACACTGGCTGTCACGTTATCTGCTGTGTGTGCTTTCAGAAAGAGGGATGCTGTCTGTCAACAACTGAGCTGCTTTTAATTTGTCAGTCTCTAGAGATGATGCACTTTTATACATTTGGGTGCTCAGGGAACTCATATCTTTCTGATAACATCAGATATTGAGGCATTCCGCGGTATTAATTTTGTTGCGGACGGGACATTTAGTGAAGTAATTCCATTGCAGCTACAAATATGTTGGTCCTCTAAATTGTTTGAATGGGTGAATCAGGTGATATAAAAATGAATGTCATCGACGGTAATTATTGCACTTAATTACATAAAAGAAAAACTGTTATGGACAGGACAGATTGCGACATGGGTTTTTTTGTAAAGTGATTGAATCAATAGTTCTCTTCATTTTGGTGATATTCTTCAGATTCAGCCAGCCAGTGATGTACCCTTATATCAAAGGAATATCATTCAGGAATTTTCAAAAAAATATCTCAACAGATGAATTCAACAGGGGTGTCAGTGTGCATTAGCGACAGAACAGTGCAAAATGTTACGGACAGGGCACTTTAGTCACTCTATATAAATATCAATTAATTACCACTAAAATTTGTGTTGATCAATATTATGGATACATTTGCTTTGTGAGAGAGACAGCGACATATCTTTTAAAAAGAAATATGTCATCTTAATTTCAAATATCAAGACTTACAGCCTCATATCTTGAAGCATGTACTAAGTGTTTATACAACGTAAATGCACGCATCTAAGTCCAATGCCTGGCATGACTAACTTGAAAAATGTACATTTAAATAAAATTCCATATGTTGATGCCGGTCACAGTCATGAAATCGACAATGGTACATAATTGCCATGAGTGCTATGATCCATGAAGCCAGAATACATTTTTCAGAAACTTTTGGATGTCAACTAACACATCCACCAGAAATTTCACGAAAATTCTGAAAAGAACATTTCTGGAGCCATGTCGCAAATACCACGGAATGCCCCTTATATGACATTTATAGCATCATATAGTGTCTGTTTAAGTTTAAAAGTACAGTTGTATGAATTTCTCTCTGTATCACTCATCTCTGTGGTTATTTTTCTCTGTCCTGCCCTCATGCATCCCTCTGCCATATGGCTTTCTCCCTCCTCTCTCTATTCAGTTAAGATTCCCTTTATTGGTACAGCCACTCACTGGCACTATGTTGCTTGAGCATTAATTGTTTTCATAAAACAACAGTTGCTACAATTATATGAGCATCAACAATCTATGGCCCTGTTCCTCTCATCACAGTCCTCAAGGGCCAAGATCTGCTGGGTTCCACCCTCCCTCTACCTCAGAGTTTGGGGTCCAGCCAATCAGCAGTGCTCATTGTTTAGTTAATTACCCGGGAAGAAACTGAACAGGGAACAGATTTGGATTTGAGGGCCAGATTTCAGAGATCCTTGATGATAATAGTAATTCTCTCTCTCTCTGTTCTTCCCTCGCTCCATCTGTCAATAGGTCTCTGTCGTTCTTGGTGAAACTGGAGCAGTTGGACTTGGGCAGTAATGAACTGGAAGCTCTGGTAAGTTCTTATAACCGGTGCTCAGTTACCACTGGGATTTCTGTCGTGGGAGTCACATGGCCCACTGTCCAAAGACCTGTTTGCGTTGCTGCAAAGAGCATCTGAGTAATAGGTGTGATATTCGATTCCGAAACGTGTTTAGGAGTGTATGATGGGTGGCTTGATATAGTCATTGAAGTGCTGAAATTGTCTGTAAACAGTAAACGGATGAATAAATGCTCTACTTCAATCGGCAGTGTCAATTGGTCCAGTTCTCATTTCAAGACTGTAAACAGGAAGTCCAGCCCAGGCTTCAGCTCAAACACCCACAGATTTATTCTGCGTACCTCTTCTCAGGAAATATGTGATGCATTTTTACTGAATATCTGAAGCTACATTACTGAAATAGCCAGGCTACTTATCAGTGGGTTTTAGTTGGTTAGTTCTCAGAAGTGGCCTCCTTACATCTGCCTCTGAGGGAAGAGATGTAATTGGCCCTGCGGAACGTCCCTCCTTTCGACTGTCGCTGGGGTCATCTGTACTAGAGTCCCTAGATGGAGTGGCGACAACTCAAGAATTGGAGCCATTTTGTTTCCATTGCATGAAATTGGACCATTTCTGCAGTGGATTTCTTTAAATCTTTTTGTGATTTTCAGTGAAGAGAAACATTAATTTTGGGGAAAAAAACGATAAACCAGCTAGCAGTGGTTTCAACAAGCGTTAGAGGGAAGAGTGTTCAGACATGAGGGGAGTGAAATCAGAAAAAACGCATTCACGTTGAGACGGTGCTCGATAACGAGATGGAAACAAAATGGCTCCTTGACAAGATTTTCTGGAACCCTCATGCTGCAGCTCTCCATCTAGGAACACTGTTCTGCGCTGAAGGATGTGGAATGTCGTCTCTCAGATAGTAGTGGCAGGATCAGAGCCCCAGCTGGGCTCGTGCTGCCGGTGTTTATTGCACACCTCTCATTTGCCAGCAGGTCTAGGAGTGGAGACTGCCCTCCTGGAACAGTGAATGAGTGAATGAGGGGTTATGTAATGGGAAGGAAGGAGGGAGTTCAGTGTTCAGGACCTGCTGTGAGATTTATTGTTAAAGGAATGGAGCTGTTTTAATGAGAGCAGGAATGTGAGGAGGAGACTCTGTGTCTCCGGATTCTTTGATTGACAGGCCTTGTCAAGGCTCTTTTAACTGTGAAGTTCTCTTCATATTTGATGATGAAGAAAGATTGCTTTGTTTTAGTGTGTGCTCCACACACACACACACACACTCGCATATACGTACACTCTTATGCACCCATCACCTCCCCTGTCACTGGTTGGTAAAGTTGAAACGTGTCCGTTTGAGCTTAAACTGGGCTGGGGCTGCTGGGTTGAATCCTACTGGGGCCCATCAGAGCCTCTCGCCCAGTAGGGGAAAACCTGGGCTGTAGATTTGAAATGGGGAGCAGGTCAGTCTGGCACAGATTGGGTGAGTCCAAGAGTGGGGGTGAGGTGGGGATGTCTGTTTATTCGCCCGGTCTGTGAGGTGTACACCTGGAGCAGGGCCGTGCAGCACAATCGGGAGGCAGAGTGCGAGGTGGGGGGGGGGGGGTGAGTGAGATGCATCTGAGTGAATCCCGCTCCGCTCCGCTCCCTCTGGGGGTGTTTAGTTTCCAGCGCTGGTGGAGCGCTTTTGTTCCACCGCATTCAATAAAGATTTCATTATCATGATTAGTGGGGCTGGATGCCTGGGCTTGACTGTTCTCCTGGGCTGCGGTCTGAGAGAGATCTCTCCGGAACCCATCGACCGGCTTACGCTTATCCTGCATGTTTGTCTGTTTTGCACGTCTTGCGAATTGTGTTTACACATCTCGGTGGAACTGTATTTGCAATATGTCAGCAGATATTTGAAAGTGAAAATGTGGACGGTGCCGTTTTGGCGAGCTCAACTTGACTCCTGTGCCGGGACGGCGCTCTCCGTTTCTGCTTTGTTTTGGTTTTCTGCCTTGAAGACGGAATGCTGTTGATTTTTGCTTGAATTGACTCGAGAGGGATATCAGGAAACGCACTCTGCATCTGTAACCTTTCTGGAATGTTCCTTCAGAACTCTTAGTCAGTATACCAGAATGCATTGTGTTCTTATCCAGAAAGGGCTGGTGTGGTAACATGCTTTGATTTTCCAAACACACATTTACACACCTGATTCTACTAGTCTTGGCCTTTCGCGAGGACCGAGGACTCTTGGGGTTGAGTAATGGATTCTGGTGAGTAATTGCGTTCACTTGCTCAGCTGAGACCATTCTCATCACATGATCTGTTTTATGTTTCTGTTAGAACATGCTTTTTACCAATAGTGTTGCTCAAGGGTGTATATCAACCGGTCCTGGAGGGCCACAGTCAGTGTGTGATATTTGTGCTTTCCTTCCTGTTCAGTCAAGTGCATCCTCTTTAGCCTGTCAGAATAAGATTAATCGCTTGTGCTGAAATGCACACTGTGGTGCAGTGTGCAGCGCTGTTGTCCCACTGTGGGATAATTGTGGGCTCAAATCTCGGGGGTCTTTTTGTGTGGAGTTTGCATGTTCTCCCTGCGTTAGCGGAAGGTTTCTTTGAGTGCTCCAGTGTCGTCCCACAGCCCAGCGACACGCAGGCCATGCTAACTGAAGCGCATAGCTGTATGAGTATGTGAGTGAATGGTGCTGATGGATTTAGCAAACTCTCCAGAGTGTCTTCCTGCCTCTCTCCCATTGCATGCTGGGACAGGCTCCAGTCTCCCCTGTGACCCTGACCAGGAACAAGCAGGCGAGATAATAAATGGATGGATGAAATGCGCTGTGAAGCAGCAGATGTGGAGCTGTGTTGGGGAACACATTAAGCAATGAACTGATCAGGTCTCTCTCTCTCTCTTTCTCTCTCTCTCTCTCCCTCCCTCCCTCTCTAGCCGGACACCATGGGGGCCCTTCCCAACCTGAGGGAGCTGTGGCTTGACCGAAACAACCTGTCCTCACTGCCCCCCGTCAGTATCCGCTGATTTTGCCAGCTGTGTGTCCTATGATTGTAATTACCTCCACCAACGAAGTTGGGGCGGAGGTTATGTTTTCGCCCCTGTTTTTGTTTGTTTGTTTGTCTGTCTGTTTGTGAACAACATAACTCAAAAAGTAATGCAAGGATTTGTCTGAAATTTTGTGGGTGCATTGCTGTTAGATCAAGGAAGGACCCTATTGATTTTCACCACAAGCAAAATCGTATGACACGCGATAACTCAACTTTGCTCCCACTCATGAAGATTTGGACTGTGCTGCCTTGGCGAAGGTTTGCACTCTACGAGTGCCTCTAGTTTTATTGTGTGTTTGTCTTGTTGCATAATTGTAATTTGTTTTGTGTGCGTGTGTGTGTGTGTGTACTGTTATATGATGGTAATCTGTTGTGTATGTCTGTGTGTGTGTAGGAGTTGGGAAACTTGCACAGGCTGGTGTGTTTGGACGTGTCGAAGAATCGTCTGGAGAAGCTGCCTGCTGAAATCAGCGGCCTGGGATCCCTGACCGACCTGCTGCTGTCACACAACCAGCTGCAGCTCATGCCTGATAGTATTGGTGAGAGAACACACAAACGCACACAACCCGCTCCCCCCAAACACACACCCATATACATACACTCATACACACACACGGGCGCTTGCATGCACGCACTCAACCACCTGGAGCTCATGGCTGATTGTTTTGGAAAGAAAACAGTCACACACACGTGCACTCACACTCAAACACACCTACATGGAGAGACGATGCTCAGTGGAGGAAGAATGCACACCTAGCATGAAGTAAACGAGTGAGACAGATCACATAGAGATCACACTGTGCACACAGCAGAATAAGCAAAGCTGGTTCAATGGTAGACTGGTGCCTGCTGCTTGGCTGATTTGCGTCCTGTGACTGTACGGCTGTGTTAGCACTGTGCTGAAGGGCAGTGGGCCCACTGAGTTGAACACTGTGGTCTTAAGAAAAACATTTACACCCCCTACTGGCAAAACTCTGATATTGCAAGAAAGGGAAGAAGCTGCTAAAACAGCATGAAGGTTGAAGCCAAGGACTTCGAGACTGAGGTTTCTGGCAGAGACCACCGTTCGGGGCTAAAAACGCTTGTCGCCCTCCGTAGGGTCCCTGAAGCAGCTGTCCATCCTGAAGGTGGACCAGAACCGGCTCACCCACCTGACCGACGCTGTGGGGGAGTGTGAGAACCTCACCGAACTGATGCTGACCGAAAACCTGCTGCAGGTACACCACCCGCCCGTCCCCCCCGAACCACCCTCACCTGAACCCGCTGCACCCAAGCTGTCCCATCATAATCCAGAATGGCTGGCAAAGGAGGATTTTTTTTTTTTTTTTTTTTTTTTTTTAAGCGTGTTGCTAACCCAAGCTGGCCAACATTAACCTTTAAGGGCTGGCTAGGCAGTGTGTCTTTAGCGTGTTGCTAAGACACCTGGTTTTACGAAGATCTTGATTAGTTCAATCAGGTGCTGTTGTGTTAGGGCTTAAACATAAACTAGACCCCATTCCAGCCCTTTTCAAGTAACACTGGACACCCCTGTTCTACACCTCTCCCCCAGTCTGTCCGTCTTCTCGTTTGGCTGTGTGCGGTTATGAATCTGATGTTTAACTGCTGGTTTTTAGTCTAAGGCCCTCATGGGAGATTTGTTGGCCATTGTGAACTGGTTTGTTCTAGATGGTAACTGTGAGATGTTATTTTGCATTGGTAATTATATCTGTGTTAAGCACAGTCAGGTGAGCAGTTGTTTGTCCCTGGGTAATGAAAGGGATACGGTGGTGTACTTTATGCCTCGGGCCTCGGCACTCAGTCTAATTTCTCAATACTGAAGGAAAATGCCGGCTGTTGGAGCAGCTCTTACAGACTTCTTATTGTCAGTGTTTTCTAACCATCTACCTGGAGATCTACTGGGTCATACGTTTTCAGTGCAACCCTAACAAAGCACCCATCTCATTCAGCAACTAGTCTCTCCGATCTCTCCGAGCCGCTAATTACTGTTGGGGTGTGCCAGACTTGTGGTTGGATCGAAAGCCAGCAGGACAGGTGATCTCCCGGAGAAGGGTTGGTTGTTGTTGTTGTTTGTTGATGAACTGGGAGAGGTGTGTGTTTAGCTTCCTGAGTTTATCACGGTGCGGTGCTGGCTTTCAGCCGGGGCCGTGGTGTTCAGAGCCATGTGACTGAAACCCAACCAGCCACACCACCACACTCTCTGTGCCTCCCCATCTGACCCCTCTGACTCTTCTGTATTTGAATCCTTCTCCATCTGTTATGACTCTACATAATGACTTATTCTCCATCTGACTCTTTCTGCCTCAGTGACTCTTCCCTATTTGACTCATTCTCCATTTGATACCTTTCCCTGCAATGACTCCTTACTGTTTGACGACTTCTTCATCTGACTCTTTCCCCCTCAATCACTCTGCCCTATATGACTTGTTCTCCATCTGACTCCTTCCACTCCAAACACTTCCCGATTTATGTCCTTCTCCATCTAACTTTCCCCCAATGACTCCCCCTCCATTCCACTCCTTATCATACAACGACTTGCTATTTGACTTATTCTCAAACTGATTGCGTCCCCCATAATGACTCTTCACTATCTGACTCCTTTCCTCACAATGACTCTTTACAATTTGACTCATTCTCCATTTGATCCCCCCCCATGACTTCCCTATTTGACTCTTTCCCCATCGAACTCCCTCCCCTCATCATGACTCCTTCGCTCCCTCCAGGCTCTCCCGCGCTCCATGGGTAAACTGAAGAAGCTGACGAACCTGAACGTGGACCGTAACCGCCTGTACGCCGTCCCGGCCGAACTGGGCAGCTGTGTCAGCATGAACGTGCTCTCGCTGAGGGATAATAGGCTGGCCCGCCTGCCCATCGAGCTCGGCCACGCCTCTGAGCTGCACGTATTGGATGTAGCAGGGAACAGGTGGGGCTTCCGTCCCCTCATGCTGTGACTTGAACCCCTGACTGTATTTCACACTGAGCTGATTACACTGAGCCTTAAAGGTGGACCAGGCAAATAATGCAGTGCACGCCATCTTGGATTTGTCGAGGAACTTTTGTTCTCATCATTGACTTTGGCACACTCATCTTCCTCTTGCCTCCTCATCCCTCTCTCTCACCCCTTATAACCGCTCTCTCTCTCTCCCCAGGTTACAGAGCCTGCCCTTCTCCCTCACCAACCTCAATCTGAAGGCCCTGTGGCTGGCTGAGAACCAGTCCCAGCCGATGCTCAAGTTCCAGACGGAGAACGAGGCTCAGACCGGAGAGAAAGTGCTGACCTGCTACCTGCTGCCCCAGCAGCCCTCCAACAGCCTGGGTACCGCAGTCCTGTCCTCTCTCTCTGTCTGTCTGTCTGTCTCGCTCTCTCTCTCACTCCCTCCCTCCCTCCAACAGCCTGGGTACCACAGTCCTGTCCTCTCTGTCTGTCTGTCTGTCTGTCTCTCCGTCCCTCTAACAGCCTGGGTACCACAGTCCTGTCCTCTCTGTCTGTCTGTCTGTCTGTCTGTCTCTCCCTCCCTCCCTCCCTCCAACAGCCTGGGTACCGCAGTCCTGTCCTCCCTGTCTGTTTCCTCCTCTCTCTCTCTCTCTCTCTCTCTCTCTCTCTATACCTATCTTTCTGTCCCTCACTCCCACCCTCCCTCTCTTAATCTCCCTCCATCTCTTAATCTCCCTTTCATTTTCTCTCATTCACTCTATCTGTGTCTCTACTCTTGCTGTTTCTTTCCATTGCTCTCCTTTTCTTTCTCTCCCTTAATCTCCTCCATCTCTCCCTCTCTTTCTATTTCTCCCTGCCTCCGTATCAGTCTCCCACCCCTCAATTCCTCTCTTTCTTTTCCTATTTTTCTCCATCTCTCACTCTCATCCTCTGTTTCTCTGTCTCTTCGTCTCTGTCTCTCTTCCTCATTATGTGTCTCCTTCTCTCTCCCTTTACATGAAGAGTGATTGTGGTTTATGTCTCCTCAAGTGTTAAATGCCCCCCTGTGTTTCTCTCAGAGAACCTTCTGGAGAACAGTCTGGATGAAGGCTTGACGGACAGTAACCTGAACCGTGTCGCCGTGATACAGTTCCAGGAGGGGACCAAAGAGGAAGACGGGAATGAGGACGGTGACGCCGACCACAAGGTGTGTGGGGCAGTCTGAGGTGTGGGCTGGGGAATAACATGCGGAAGAGAGTGGCTTTAGGGCTAGCATCCTGCTACTTCCTGGTTAATTGTGCATTGACGTCTGAGAAATGTAGTGTCCAGTAGTTGCCATCAGTGTAGTTACAGACTTTAGGTGTGATTGGTGGAGTCTCTCTCCTTAGTTTTCCACCAGTGTAGTGGTGTCTTATTTGTGTTTTTCTTTTCAGTTTTATGGCTCAGGAGCTGAGTTTTATTTAAACCTTTTCCTCTAGCTACCCCCCTTCATTGGGTCCCAAAAATGAAACTTTTTGACTGGCAGGACATTGTTGCCATGGTTACCGATGGGTTGGGCAAGTGAGCTGTATTCTGAAAGCTAAACTGTGCACAATCTCAACTGTTTATACTACTACTACTTGAGTAGTACTTGACTACTTTAAACTTGCACTAGGAGTGTTCTGCTCTCTTGGTTGTAGCTACAATTATTGTATGACATAAGGATTCGTTCTCTCCTGATTGGTCGAGGCGAGCTCTGTTGGTGACTGTAAACTGTGATAATCATCTTGTGAAAGTGCACAAGAGGGGAATATAATAATCCGATGACCTCCTGCTAAAAATAGTTTAGGTTTCCCCACAGGAGCTCCTGACTGTGTCTGTATTTCATTTCGCTTCGTCCCTGCGAGGAACTTTACTTTAGAGTTGGGCTCTTCTCTTATTTTTCATTTTCAAGTGGAGTCATATAATAAAACAGTTATTGACTTCAGTTATTAGTGAGTCCAGTGATGTATCTACCTTAGACAAGTGATATTCAACTCGGCTGTGCCTTTGTGAATATCACTTGTCCAAGGTGGATAAATCATTGGTTTCACCTCAGCTGAAGTCAAAAATTGTATAATGTACATTTCTATTGAAAACTAAAGGGTGCAGGTATATAATGTGCTGAACTGGCCTGGCTGTGGTTGTAGCTGTTGTGCTGGAGTGAGTAGTAGCCTGAGTAGCATTTTTGTGTGTTCTGTGTTCAGTGCGTGAGTGTGTACACTCCATTGCTGGGTAATGAGAGTGTGCCTGTGTTAGCCTGCGCTGCCCTGTACCGGAGGTCTGTGCTGACTGTGTCTCCTCCCGCTGCAGGGTTTCCAGAGAAGAGCCACGCCCCACCCCAGTGAGCTGAAAGTGATGAAGAAGGTAATGGAGGAGAAGAGGAATGAGGCCTACACACCTCGCGCTGAGGAAGAGGAGGGTCTCACGAGTGAGGTACATATGCAAACACACACACACACACACACACGCACGCATGTATGCTGGCCCGCTCCCCGACTGTCTCTGTAACATCACTGCTGTGTGCCTGACAGGAGCAACGCCTCAGCCGTCTGTCAAATCAGAGCGACGAATCACACGCCTCAGACAGCACCGCCTCCGCTGGGTCACATGACGAGGGTAGCGGGGAGGAGCCAGTGAATGGGCGGAACCATGATGAGGAAGAGGAGGAGCTGGACGAGATGGAGATGGAGTATATCGAGGTGAGCACTTCCTGTGTCACGTCAACCTCCGCTGTGATCCACATTGACGATAGTTTAAATGTTTAGGTATCTCTTGTGCTCAGAATGTTTGTAAATGCATAGTTCAACAAAACAAAATGCATCATGCAGCACTTTAGTCTGTTTTTATTGTTTGAGAACAATAGAAGGCAGTATCATTGCCAAACATTGATATACAGTACCAATGGCACAATTAAACCTTAGAGCACTGAATAAATTTTCAAGGTATTAAAAATTTTGCTATCCTGAGCTGTTGAGAACCTATCATGTGGCTACTTGTTTAAAAGAGCTCCCCTGCTGGAGCTCTTTTAAACAAGTAGCCACATGATAGGTTTTCAACAGCATCTGATTTTGATTTATTAAATCATTGGGCAACTATAATCGCCTATAGCTGTCTCAGGGTTAAGAAATTAACTCCTTATTTGTCTCTGAATCAGTTTCACTCTGTTTTCATCCTTCTCTCCCTCTCTCTCTCTCGCTCCTCTTCTCTCTCCCATCCCTTCATCACTCCCCCTTTTCTCTCTCTACCTCTCCTCCCGTCCTCCCCTCAGCCCACAGTGCACTTTGCGGAGGAGCCCATAGTCCGCGGGGGCGAGGAGAATGGCGAAGAAGAGGACGGTGAAGGCAGCGATGATGATCAGCCGCCGCCGCTCCCTGCGGAGAAGCAGAGACTGTTCCGGAAGGACACGCCGCATTACAAGAAGCACTTCAAGATCAGCAAGCTGCCCAAACCGGAGACCGTCGCCGCCCTGCTGCAGGGCTTCAGTCCCGAGGCCCCGCCCACGACTCGCGCCTCGACCAATCAGGACGAGGAGGAAGAGGGGAGGGAGGAGGAAGGCTTGCTGCACCCCGATGGAGACGAAACTGATCATGCGGGGAGTAACACCCTCGGGGACCGGGCCAATGCTTCCCTGCAGCCGATGAAGGTAGGGAAGGGCGGGGCCAATTGATTGAGTGATTGATTGTATTTGACCAAAGTGCATACAGTACTGCACTGCAGAATAATCTGTTAAAATTACTGAGGGCATTTAATGCAGTAATTGTGGGTGGATGGGGAAGTGACTGGTGGGTGGATGGGGTCATGTATTTTGGTTGGGCTTGATTTGCGGGTAGGCAGGTTTGTGGGAGGTTAGCTTGGTTTGTGGGAGGGGCATTTATAGCCTCGGTGAACCATGCCATGGATTCAGAGGAGCCAGAGAAATTTATTCTCTCACTTTTTACGAAAAAAAAAGAAAGTTTAAAAAGAAGACATTTTGAAACCAAGTTCTTTCCCTCGGAATATGTACTTATCGAGGAGTTTTCCGAGAACTTGTGTCCTCATGCATGGTGTAAATGGGGTTTAATTCAACACAAAACAATGCCGTCACACCACTCATAAAGACACTGGTGACATTTGTTTTCCGCCCACTTATCCAATACGCTGACTGGCACATTGTCACTGCGTCAAGCTTCTGTTGTATGAATGTCACTCTAAAAGCAGCAGATGACTAACGGCTATGGGAGACCACAGCCCTGCTACACAGAGCTCTGTCTGTTTGTTGAACCCGCTGGCGGTAACAGCACCGCATACAGCTCTTTGATCTGAGTGACCTCTCAATTTGACCTTTATGATGTCACAGAGTGTGCATCACGAGCAGGAAGAGGACGGAATGTCCTCTCACACAGTGTTCCATCCTCAGAAGCACAGAGCCCTCCGTCATGTGGCTTCATTTTTTATTTAGCAGGTTTTATCTTTTTCTGAACTGCTCCTTGTTGAGCAATTTCACTCAGAGTCCCCTCTGCTAAACAGGTCCTTCCCCGGATTAGTTTACAGTGAATCAGAATTGGATTTGCTCATGATTATTTGAAAGGCATGTCCTGTACGGCATGTCCTGGTCAAACGGGCATAGCCTTGTACCTAATAATTAGGGCATGTACATGTGTGTATGTGTGAACATGAGTGAGGAGCGGATGTTTGTGAGCGTGTGCAGCTCGCAGTTATACTGCTGCAGATTTATCAGGGGAGTTGTACTGAGACCGAGTGTCTGTACCTAGGAGTTACGGGAGGGGGTGTGTTTGAGAATGCATGTTATGACACAGTGCGTGTTTGTGTGTGGGCTTGTATAGCTATACTTTGAGAACCAACTCTGGAGAAACCGCAAATGTTTCAAGGACACCAAGGATTAATCCTTATAATTTTCAAAAAATTATAAATAAATGATCTTGTGCTGTTGAAAACTTATCATATGGTGACTTGTTTTAAAGAGCTCCTTAATGGGAGCTCTATTAAACAAGTTGCGGCATGATAGGTTTTCAACAGCCTTGATTTGATATCTTACATCCTTGAGCAACAATATCTGCATTTAGCGCTGTAGGGGTTAAAGAGGATTTAAAGTTAGTGTGGTTACACTTATGATTAATTTAAGGTTAGGGTTAGAATTAAGTATAATTTGGTTATGGTCATGGTTCTGAAAATGCTTTACGCAATTAATCTAAATCACTACAGTGTCCTCACTAGTATAGCTAAACAAACGTGGGTGAGTTTATGTGCCCCCTTTATTCTACCTCAGTGTGTATCCAAGCACAAGATGACACGTTACTGATTAAAAGACGCGGAAGTGGAGCTTCTCACTAAAGTGGGGAGTGAACACACTAGAGTAGCCCCTCACTACCGATGCGTTATTATGGAACCCACCTATGTTCTCGCAAAGACACGCCCCTCCGGAGCATTCAAGCACTAGGATTGGCCAGTCATCCATGCGACAGGATTAGCCAGCCATTCAGCTTTAGGATTGGAATCCCAGCGCTTGAACAGCTGGCCAATCCTAGTGCTTGAGTGCTCCGGAGAGTCATGTCGTTGCAAGAACATAGGTGGGTTCCATAATGACGCAGTACTGGTACTCACAGGATGCTCTGATCCCAAACCTGAGCAAAGGCCGCTGTCGTCACACACCTGCAGAGGACCTGGCACTCTTCCTCTGCCCCCTCCCCCTCACCTGCTCCTGGGCTCTTGGCGTGAGGCTGTGTGTTGGGTTTCTGGCTTGCTGGAGGACCTGGGCTTGTGTGTTTCTGTGTGCACCTGTGTTGGGTTGGTAGAGCTGGGGAGCTGCTTCTATCAGGGTGAATTAGATTTGCTGCCTGTGCTACAGCCAATGGCTCTATCACAGCCACACCGGCCAGGGAGTGTAGATGTGCTGGGGGCTTGTGTGGGTGTCACAGCTGAGTGAGTGAGTGTGTATGTGTGTGAGTCTATACTGTTCTGTTGGAGTGTGCGTTTGTGCAAGTGTACGTGCATGCACGTATGCTGTTCTGTTGGAGCGTGACTGTGTGTGTGTGTGTGTGTGTGTGTGTGTGTGTGTGTGTGCATATACTGTTCAGCAGGAGTGTGACCATTTATGTGCGTACGTGCGTGTGTGTATGCTGTTTTGTCAAAATTTGAGTATGTGTGTAGGTGTGTGTGTGTGTGTGTTGTTCTGTAGGAGTGTGAGAGTGCATGTGCAGGCATGTGTGCATGCTGTTCCTGTTGGAGTGTGAAAGTGTGTGTGTACATGTGTGTATATATCTGTTCTGTAGAAATGTGGGAGTGTGTGTGTGTGTGTGTTATGTTATATCAAAGGAGTGTGAAAGTGTGTGTGTGTGTGTGTGTGCTGTTATATTGGAGTGTAAGAGTGTGTGTGTACTTGTGTGTGTGTGTGTGTGTGTGTGCGCTGTTCTATAGGAGTGTGAGAGTGCACGTGTGGGCGTGTGTGTATGCTGTGGGTGTGTGTTTGTGTGTGTGTGCTGTTCTATAGGAGTGTGAGAGTGTGTGTGTGTGCACTGTGTGTGTGTGTGTGTGTGTGTGTGTGTGTGCGCTGTTCTATAGGAGTGTGAGAGTGCACGTGCGGGCGTGTGTGTATGCTGTGGGTGGATGTGTGTGTGTGTGTGTGTGTGCTGTTCTATAGGAGTGTGAGTGTGTGTACTTGTGTGTGTGTGTGTGTGTGTGTGTGTGCGCTGTTCTATAGGAGTGTGAGAGTGCACGTGCGGGCGTGTGTGTATGCTGTGTGTGTGTGTGTGTGTGTGTGTGTGTGTGTGTGAGCTCCTTTAGGCCTCACTAATGCGCCTGCTTCTCGCTGGTTCCTGTCCTAACAGGGGGTGTCATTTGATCACGTGAATAATCTGCTGATTGAACCTGCTCGTATTGAGGCGGAAGAGGTCTGTATCTCTTTTCTTCTTTTCCTTTGCTCCATCCTTTCTTCTCTCGATTGTGCTCTTCCCCCCTTTCACTCACACCGTGCACCTAAAAATCATTTCCACCAATCAACTAAGAAATGTGAGAAGGGCCAATCAGGGTGCATTAGCACCTGTCACAGTGGGGATGAGGGGGTATCAGTGCTCCAGGGGACTTCTTGGAGATGCACCTGAGTACTTTGAGTCCCTTCTGGTCATACCCAATTTTGAGTATCTTACCCCCTCCAAAAATATACTGTTTATGATGCTTCTGATTGGGCATATAAATCAGTCTGCTGCTCAGGATGCCCTAAGTCTCCTGTTTCACACACCCCTCTCCCCTCACCAGGTGATACAGGTTCCACTACCATGGCCCCACCCTTCTCTCCTCCTTTGTCTGCCTGAGGGTGAAAATCCGAGGGTCAAAGAGGGAGAGTCCTACTATTGCCCGTGTGGCAAATTAGCTATTGGCTATGGGGAAAATTTGCTACTGGTTTTTTGGCATATTGGCCACTGGCTATCTGGCAAATTAACCTCTGGCTACATGGAAAATAAGGTTCTGGCTATCTGGCCAATTAGGAATTGGCTATCCGGTAAATTTGCTTCTGGCTGTGTTGCAATTTAGCAACTGGCTTTCTGTCGAATTAGCTGACTATGTGGCCAATTAGCAACCGCCTATCTGCTAAATTTGCTACTGATTACGCGGCAAATTAGCTACTGGCTATCTTACAAATTAACTCCTGCATATGTGGCAAATTAGCCTCTTGATTCATGGAAAATTAGATGGTGGCTATCTGGCAAATTAGCCACTTGCTACATGGCAAATTCTGCTTTCTGCCTACTGGGCGATTGGGTATGTGGCAGATTAGCAAATCCAGAGAGATGTAACAAAACATTGCCATGGACTTTTACTTTCTGAAACTGGATTGCCCAGCTCTGCTCCTGCAGGTGTTACTTTGCTATGGGTCCTCTTTACTCTCACTCCTCCCTGCTCGTTTCCTCTCATTGTTTAGGGAAAGTTTAGAGGCCTTTGCTCTTGTACACTGGGGCTGTGTTCACATATCCGCACGCAGGCAGAGTGTGTATTGCCCTCCCACTAACACGCGACCCAAGGATTCGACCGTGGGGGTGCATGAATGAAGGTGCATGAATTGGGGTGCATGTGTAGAGGGTACTCTTGTGAGGGCGCTCGTGCGAAGGTGCACATTTTGGGGTGTGCAGGCTTTGTCTCTGTGTGGTAAGGTAAGTAACAATCTACTTTCCTATGTATGCGGCACATTTATAGGTGATCACCAGTGATGTCCATTTTTGTATCTGTTTACTGTTACTGTCTGTGATATAATGGGAGGGTGGACAAAATATCAGAGGCATCCTTGACTAATAGCTGACTTTGAGCTAGCTAAACCACATCTAGAAATGTAGCAACAGAGGTCATTCTTGAAAATGTTAATGCTAATTGGCGGCAGGGTGTCTGCTTAAGAGTTTTAACCAGCCGACCATTGCCAGGTAAGTCATCGATCGAAGATGAGTTTAAAAGCTGCAAAATTGTTGGAGCTGAAATTGCAGGTGTGTTGGTCTCACAAAGAAGAAAATTATCTATGGCGGCGACAAGAATTTTTTTGCCATTGGGCGTATTTCGCCATAAATTTTGTCGCAAGAAGAGCAGCTGAAAGCGCTCCAACTGGGGACAGGCAGACACTTGGTAAAATAATTGCTGATAAAAACAAAAACTACAGCTCTGAAAATCACCATAGAACTGAATGAATCCGTATCTGAATTGGTGTCCACAAAGCCCTGAGAAGTTTTACTGAGCCAATTGATTTTCTGTCAGATATTCTGGAAACGGGCTTATACTCAAGAGTACAGCTGCTCCATCGCTGCCTTGCTTTTATATGGCTGTATTCGGGTTGGTCAGTTGGTGTTGTAATGTGGAAAGACAGGACTGGACAGCAGGTTGCTCAGTTTGGACACAAACTTTTGGAGAAAGAGGGCATCTCCAATACTCGCAAAATGCATCCTCCTTTCCTGCGCTCGCCTCATCCCCTATGTCTTTAGGTCAGAAAGTACACAAGTAGAGAATTAGAGGATACTTTTTTTCAGAGTACTGGGACGCTCTGGAATTTTCAGAGAGTCCTCCAATGTGGTCGCATGCTCGCGGCTGTGCTCGTTGGAGCAGAATGCAGTTTAGGCAAACACGGTTCTCGACAGGTAAACATCCTGATTCCGCACATCCTGTTCCTGTAGGCGCTTTACAAAGCTGTTGATTTAAATCCAGCCAATCTCAAGGGAGAGAAATGAGAAGTTAAAACAAAGTGTGGTTGGCCACAAAATTGAGGAGTGGCAAGTCTGGCATCCAGGGAATCAGGCTGCCCGCATGGCAAGAATTTGTTTGCGGGACTCCCGTGATGTTACTTCCTGGTAATGGTTGGGTGTTGGTCTCAGACAAGGGGTGCGGCCCTTTGCTTGGGGAACATCATCTCCGATTTTTTCTATCCTTACCCCCTTTCATTCTTCCTGATGGGGGGAGGGGAGGGGGACCCTTAATATTTAATATTTCCTACACTGGGACACACTGAAGGGATTAATGAGGGCTTATTGGTTTCAAACTTCCTTGTATCGGTTTACAACTATCCCTGCTTCAGTCTCTTTCGGATTTACATTTGTACCCCGTGGCCAATCATTCTTCAGCTCTCTCCCTCTCTCTGACCGCCCCACCCCCCTTTCCCCAATTTTGCATGTTTCTCCAACCCCCCCCCACCACCACCACCAGCGCTGCATGTTTATTTTTCTTGTGACGTTTGACCTGAGTTTGAGATGAATGTAAGAGACACGTCAGTGGAAGCAAGTAGAATGGGTGTCGACGTAACGCCATCCTTCTAGCTAGCATAGATTGAATCTCGAAATTACGTCTATAGTCTTTTCGTGCGGTGTTTCTGCACCAAAAGTGGGTCGCATCAAGACGACTTTTGTTTAGCCGAATGAATATTAGTCGTCATGGTTTATGATTCACCATTCATGGGGACCGACCATTTTGTTTTCATTCGGATAAAGTGGCAAATATCAGAATGAGGAGTGTATAATCACTGCTAACAGGGTTAAAGGTAATGAAGCTCCCAAATGACTTCTATTCATGTTTCCTGGCCAGTAACAAGCTGAGTCCTCCTTTACAGCATTGTTACCCAAAATCCTCTGTTTCCCTACAGGATGAATGGAATATATGCTAACGGTTTCCGTTACTCATGGGTTGTTTCAGCCAGTGCTACCAAACTGACATGTCTCTTGCAACTATCTCTGCTCCAGTGTATGGATTATTTAAGGATAATGGCAAGCTCTTCCAGGTCATTCATTTCCAGGTGCATGCGGGGCATAGGAAGTGCTTCGGGTGATTCGGGTGCATTAACCCCTTGCTCTCTGGTTCCAGCACACACTGACCATCCTCCGGCAGACGGGGGGGCTGGGGATCAGCATCGCAGGGGGCAAAGGCTCCACCCCTTACAAAGGGGATGACGAGGTTAGACTCAGAGGAGGCACTGTGATTGGTCGGGGGCAGGGGGAGGGCAGTGGGCGGGGATTTGTTTAAGGGTAAACCTTTTACGACGATGTCACGGTGAGGTCTGTCAGTATTGACGATTTGAGACTATTTTTAAAGGGCTCTTATTCCCGCGTAGTTCTCGGTGTGCATATATTAATGCCCTCGTTTTAAAAGATCTTGCGGGGCTGCTGGATTGGCTCTCTCGATAATGGAGCCACTTGTGTGTGAGAATGACCAGCACGGTCACTGCGGTAAATTCGAGCCTAGCCTGGACCGAAAAATTAGGTTTATGGCTGCTAGACTGAAGTTTGCAATATAATAAGTGTGATGAAGAAAAACTTGTGAATAACACTGTCAACAGTGCAGCTATGAACGGTTCATAAATATTTCAAACATTTAAGTGTTATTTTTTCATAAACTTCAATGTAATATTTTTGCTTATTTTTGCATTACCTTGCTAAAATTGCTTTGACACAATGCATGCCAGTCGATACTGGGGAACTGAGCGCTTCTCACTTGAGATTTGTATGATGTGTGTGTGCGTGTGCGTGTGCCTGTGTCTGTGTGTGCGTGCGTGCGTGTGTGTGCGTGCGTGCGTGCGTGTGTGTGCTCTTTCAGGGAATCTTCATCTCTCGGGTGTCAGAGGATGGGCCTGCTGCCAGGGCGGGGGTCAAAGTTGGCGACAAACTGTTGGAGGTATAGTCATGTGTCTGTGTCTGTGCGTCTTTCTGTGTCTGGCTGTATGTGCATCTCAGTGTATCGCCTCATCTGTGCATGTTTATGTCTGTGTGAGTATTTTGCTTTCTTTGATGCTGTGAGTCTTTGTATTACCTCGTATATCAGCAGCTCACGACCCTGGTTCTGTTGGTGTTTTCAGTGCTAATATAACACACCTCCTTTTTTTTTGTCTCATTTTGTGTCCTCTGTCTGTGATGAGCCATGTGTTGTGCTGCTGCTCGCCTTGGCCAGGTCTTCCTGGAACAAGAGATTTTTAACGTTCACTTCAAATGTGAATATCTCAAAAACTGTCTGATAACTTTTGTTCTAATTTGGTGTGAGCCTTCTTTATGATATTCTGAATATTCACTGTGAAAATTAGAAAATTCTACATCACGGTTTTTTAGAAATTCAGCATTTTGGACTTAGAAAATCAGTGTTTGTGCTCATTTTTTCTGTCTTTCATTAATATTTCAAAAACTGTCTGATAACTTTTTGTCTAATTTGTTGTGAGCCTTCCTTATGATGTTCGGAATATCCCCTGCGAGAATGAGAAAATTCTACATCCCGGTTTTTGAGAAATTCAGGATTTTGGACTTAGAAAATCAGTGTTTATGCTGATTTTTTTCAGTCTTTCTTTAATATGTCATGTGTGTTAATATTGCAGTAGTTTTCAAGGATTTCTGAAATTAAGTTTTGACATGGACATTTCAGTCATCCTCAGTGGAGCTCTCTAGGCCGACAGGCCTCTTGTTAATGTTAGTGGGGCTATCGTGGTTAAATAAAGCTTCAGTATATAAAATAAAAAATACAGCCATAGATCTCATCCAGCTTAATCTGATGCATGAAGAGTGGCAGGATGGGGTTAGAATGTTCACCTGTAGGACGATGGTTCTTCAGGACCTGGGTGTGGAACCGCTGATCGACAGAACACGATTCTGCCCCCTTTTCTCAGGTGAACGGCGTGGATCTGCACGAGGCAGAACACCAGCAGGCTGTGGAGGCCCTGCGTACCTCAGGCACGGCCGTTACCATGACGGTTCTGCGGGAGCGTATGGTGGAACCGGAGAACCCAGTCACCACCACCCCGCTGCGGCCGGAGGATGACTACTTCCCCCGCGAGCGACGGGGTGTCGGCGTCCCGCCCTTCTCCTCCGACACCCCCTCCCCCGCCCCCCCCCCCCCGCCCGCCCCCGACGGGCCCCTCCGCCGCCTCTCTGCCTGCCTCGTCCGCAACGACAAGGGCCTGGGGTTCAGCATCGCCGGGGGGAAGGGCTCTACGCCCTACAGGCCTGGGGACAATGTGAGTTACTACACACGCCGACACACACACACACACACACACACACACACACACACACGCACACCCTACAGGCCCGGAGATAGTGTTAGTTACAGGGGCAGTACATGAACATACACACACACACACACACGCACACACCCTACTGGCCCAGGGATAATGTGAGTTAGAGGGGCTGTGGATAAACACACACACACACACACACACACAAACACACACGCACAAAATCGTAAACATACCGCCTACCAGCTAGGGGATGCCCTCTCTGCATAGCAAGTGCAAGACAAACATCCACATGCCTGCACGCACACAAAAACACGCGTGTGCTCACACAGGCAAATGCCTTTGCGCAAATGCACCCTCAGACACTTCTCACTCCCAGACACACAAGCTTACACACTCATCTGACCCGCACATGCATGCATACATTACTCACATACTTACTCATTGTGCATATGGACACAACACACTGAGAGAGAGGGCTTAAGAGTGGCAATACGGATACTTACTAAACACACATAATAGTGCTACTTCATAACCACTCATAACTGCTTATTTCACTGTTCTGGATGCAGAAATACATGTTATGCTACTGAACTAACATTACAATGTCAGACTGTTGTGAGAGACATGCTCACATGCAGTACTAGACCACTGAACTGAGACCACTGTGAGCTAATGAATATTTCATGAAGAGGGGTCTCTATGGAGACCTATAGACCTGCACAGCTGATACTGTTGCACTGTATATAGAGAGGAGAGAGTGGGACAGGGAATTCGCCAGAGGTCGGTCTTACATTGCCGGAATATTCTCCAGGAAAACTCATTTCTTACGGCTGCGTGGGTTTTGGTAGCAGTGTGTGCTACAATGCTAGCTGTTCTCCTATCTAGTGCAAGCTATACTACTGTGCTTGTGGTGCTGCTCGAACTCTTTGGCACTTGCTTTACTATGCTAACTCTTATAAATACAGCAAAACTGTGCTCCTCTATAACTTTAGCTCTTCAGTGCTAGCTATGTGTAGCTTTGACCGAAAACAGCAGGTTTGTTTTCTCCTGCTGGTATCTTCTGTGAAATATCTGGGTTGTTGTGCAGATATTTGTTTCCAGTATTAACAGTGTTATTTTAGGGTAATGCCCTAGCGAGATGCAATATGACTCTTCTTAAAGTTGCTTTGTTCTGTGGTTTGAATTCCGAGTGGGACGATTCTGACACCGGCGTGAAATTGATACGTTTCTATTTGGCGGCGTGTTGTGGAGAGCTGCTTGTGTTTGTAATCCTCTCAGCTTTGTTACTAGGTGTGTCTGTCATGTGTAAGAATAACAATCATTTAAAGTTTTTTTTAAAAGAGTAGTATAACGGTATCCCTCATACAGCATTAACAGTTCACCTCAGAAACAGGTGCTTTACTTGTATTGTCATTTTATATTTGCTGTGATTTGTTACCATCTTTTTCCTGTGATTGAAGTTCAGCAGACCTCCTCAATGACATTTGCTTGATGAGCCCAGTTGTATTAAATGGTCTCTTCGTAAGTCAGCCATTTTATTACGTTCATAATTATGAATGCAATAAAGAGTAGTTTAGGGCCAGACAGTATCTGAAAAATTTGAATTTAAAAAATCGACTCTTTAAAGCTCTGAAGCCCTGTCAACCTCCCTGCCTTTTGATTGGCTTAAACTGTTATAGATTGGCCACACCTTTTCACCAAGCTCCTCCCCCTTCACGAGCCAAGACAGCCGCAGATTGCTTCTGCTGTGAGGTCACCATCGTCACGGTAACCTTCTGTTCCACGCACAGGGCATTTATATCTCCCGCATCGCGGAGGGAGGAGCTGCTCACCGTGACAACACACTGCACGTAGGGGACAGAGTCATATCTGTGAGTAACGTAACACCCCTTATGGGTCTGGCTGTGTCAACCATCCTCCTGTTACTCTCATTCACTCTCTATCTCCCTTTATCCCTCTACCTCCTCTCAATCACTCTCTCTGTACCTCTGTCTCATTCCTGCTCCCCTTTACTCTCAACTGCTTTGTCCGTACCTCTATTGCTGTCTTTCCCCCTTATTTTCAATCACTGTCTCCATCTTTTCCAGCTCTATCTGTCCCTCCATCTCTCTCTCTCCCTGTATCCCTTTCTTTCTGTCAGTTAATCTCTCTCACTTTCTCTCTCTCCCTTTCAGTTTGCAGGCTGTTTTTCCTTGTATCCCTTTCAATCACTTCATTTTTTTCTCGTTTCCAGGTGCTGTATTGTCCAGTACATACAATGTTTTGCCAAAACAAATGCTAGCAATAACAATAACAAAAAAAACTCTGTCTGTTTTAAGCAGGCCACTCACATCCTAAATAAGAACAGACATACTGCCATATGAATGCTTTACCTCTCTCTCACGCATTATGTGTTCGAGATCATGGGCTGGTGTCCCCGGCCCTGGGGCTACTTTAGTTCCAGGTCTTTGTCCCGCCCACCATTACGGAGTTTGCATTCATTCATACTTAATCCAGCCGCACAGTTCGAATTTTGGTGGAACAGAAACCATGGAACATGTTTTGAAGCCCAGGTCCTGTGGAGTATCAGCGGAGCAATGTTGGGTTAAGGCCCTTGCTTGCGTTCCTCAGCTCAATAGTATTGCAAAACTTTGTATTTTATATTAGCTGTAGATGGATGACTATTGCTAGTGTAAGCATGCTTCATAACAAGACTACAGTTCCCATCAGACCCCACCATAATACGAATACAAAATCTTTATTGCCCACGTTCCTGTTTCACACTTTCCTGTACCACATATGGTACTGTACCATGCATGCCCATTTATGGCTTTTACCACAGGTGAGCATTATTTCTGTGCTCCAGGGGTGATCTATAGTTGTAGGTCAAAAATGAAGTACCTATATTTTGAACTGCAAAAACACTGTTGCTTCAGTCTGGGACGATATATTGGCATAAACAATGTACTATGCAAAATACCTGCCACATTATGAATTTGGCTATACCCTCCACAGTGGCAGAGAAAAAATTATGATGTCCTCATTAGAGCTTTGACATTACATTTGACCCACTGGCTGCTATGAAATTGGTGCAGGCAAGTTGATTGATTAGTTGCTTACCAAATCCAGCCTGTACCCTAATTCTTATTGGATGCTTGTTCTCCATTTGTTCTCTTGACATTAAGAGAGAAGGTGTATACTGTGATATATATTCTTAAGTTTTCTGGAAAAACCTAGTAAGTAACGAAAAGCAGATTTTGAGAAAAAGACAGAAAACTGTATCCCTCTGGGGGTTATGCTCTTGTCTGATAATAAAACTAACTTAGCAGTTACTTGTTCATTACATAATAAGGAACATTTAGAGAGGACTCTGTTTCTTTTTGTTGTCTGCATCCATGGCAATATGACTTATGAGACTTTTCCATCCAAAAATGTAAAATGTCAATTATTTAAATAATAGACAAAAACCTGCCCAGTCCTGCTTCTGAAGCAATGGTCTGGTTTGGGAGAGTTTGGAGATGCGTAATTTTTTTTGTCCTACATTCATGCAGCCCTAGATGCTGGAAAACAGCCTGGCATTTAAAATCATACAATATCAATAGGCTATTGTGTTTGACATGTTTAAACACACAAAAGCTTGTTGTTATTCATGTATTTTCTGTTACTCAAAATGAAAAGTGGTGTATATGTGCAAAGAACAGGCCAGATTTTCTGACACAGATTAAGCCTAGCCTTCAGTAAAATGCCATTTTGAATGGAGATTCTTTCATAGGACTTCGTAGAGTCTGTAGAGGTATGCTGAGCTTAAAGCCATGGATTTCAGTGTTAAGAAAGTGGGTCATTTTTAACCTATTATGGTATTTCAAATTGGGAATCTAGGATTTTCCAAGCCAGCTATGCAAAGGAAGTATGTCCAATGTTGAGCTTGATTTGTACTACACTCCCCAGGACTAAGTTTATTCAACATCTGCAAAACCGGCATTCTGCGTCATAGCGTGAAGTGATGCTGTTTGCTGTGTAAAATGGCGCCCTCTGGTGTTTGCTGCGGGTCTGTGCAAGCTGAGCTCTCGCCTGTGTGTGAATGCTAACAGTTTCTCTGTCTCCCCTGCTTCTCTCAGCTGTGGTTACCTGGGTGCTTCCTCTCCGTATACCTGTGTTCTCTCTTCTCTCTACACCTCCCTCTCTTTCTCTCCTCCTCTCCTCTGCCCTCCCTCCCTCTCCCCGCCCGCGCATGCTCCGTGGCTAATTCCGAGCTCTGCCTCCTCGCCTGTGGGTGCGCTGGGCATGGCACTGGGGGATGTGGGCGGCGACTCTGCTCCTGCTGTCACGGTAACAGGTGCACGCGTTGCCGTGGCAGCGGCAGCAGCTGCTCGCCTGCCGGGTCCGGTAAGAGCCGGTACTGCGCGGTCAGTGCTGGGTTCTGTTCTGTTGCTACGACCGTCTGTTACTCTGCACTGTAGGGGAAACCTCCTATTAGCATCAGGGCCTGGACGCTTACCCTGGTTTGGGGGTTCTAGCACAGGAATTGTTCATTTTTTGGTGATACCCCCCACTCCTCAACAGCCCGAGTAAATTTTTATTTAATTCAAGTTCAGTCATATTTGTACAGCGCTTCTTACAGACAGACTGCCGCAAAGATACTTTACCATCAGCTGAAGGGCCGATATCTGGCCAAAGTCCTTGTAGTTGCTTCCATTAGGGTAAATTAACTGAGGCTTTTCCCTGCAGGAAAAATTAGTACTCATTGGACACAATTTCATATTGCGTAGGTCCGAAAGAATCTTTTGATCTGTCAAAAGGGAGCCAATTGAGGCTGGAAAATAAATTTTTAACTACTCCATGAAACTGAGAAAAGCAATGGAGAAATGTTGACTAATGACTTTTTGATAGGCCATTGATCCAGGCTCGAAATTGGCCTGGTTCTATAGGTGTATTTTTTGTCTTGAGTCCAGCTGTCTCCTACACCACTCCTTTCTGGCCTTGCATGGGCTTGCAAACCGTTATGAGAAATGGCTGAATGTGTAGCAGTGACCATGTGACCTCCTCTGCTCCGGCTCTCTCTCCGGGGGTTTCCTCTGTCCCTCTCTCTGTGGGGCGCGTGCTCACTAACCCCACTGCACCCTAATGCAGCGCAATCGTGCATGAACCGCTAACACCTCTCTGCGTGGCTTCTTTTTTGATGTATGCCGCAGATGCTAATGTGATGGTGTTAACCTAGCCGACCAGACGTCGCCATTTTAACTTGTTACGTTGACATTTTTTAATGAGGCTTCGAGAGAACTTTGTGTGCTTGTGTTCCTTGAGGCTGTGTTGTGCATACTAGCTTGGAGTGGGCTAAAGTTTAAAATGTTTAAAGTTCAAAGTTTAAAATGGTCTTTGACCATTTTAGGTCCATTTGGACACTACCCCGTCTGCAGCCATTCTGACTACTCTTTGGTAGAAATGAATTAATTTGATGCTTCAGTCCTCTCTGGCAGGGGGACTAAATTAATTTTAGAGATCTTTAAAAGTTCGAAAGTATTTCCATAGTTTTTTGTTGGGGAGTTTGGTGTCTTGGGTGACCTTCAGCCTTTATACGATTCAAATAGATTGAAGGCGTAGTCTCTGAAGATTGATGCTGCGTGTTTAATTAACACCAATATTACTATAAACTGGAGCAGAAGGTCCCGGGGCTGTGTGTAATGCGGATCTAATATAAGCCGGCCCCTTAATTAAATTCCCGGCCTTGTGGGCGGAGCCCAGTGCGGGCGGCGTGAGCCCTGGCGTGACGCTGCACTGCGATTGGCTGTCGATGCAGATAAACGGCGTGGACATGACGGAGGCCAGACATGACCAGGCAGTAGCGCTGCTTACCAGCACGTCCCCCACCATCGCCCTGCTGGTGGAGCGCGAGCTCGCCCCCTCCTCCCCAAAACCTGGCCGCGCCCGCAGCCACTCCCCGCCACCAGCCCAGAGCCAGGCCAATCATCTTGCCCGGTCCCTGGAGGACGAGTACCCAGTGGAGGTGAGGAGTGGGAGAGGGGTGTGGAAAGCTTGAGGGGAGTAGAGGGGACAGTGTGATGTCATCACGCTCATGAGGACGTTATCATGTATGGATGTACAGTGGGGTCTGTAAGTGCTTGGCGCATGACACCAATTTTAAAAGACTAACTCCTTCCCAGTTACCTCAAAATGTTTGTGAATCATCATTTATGTCAAAATTGTGAGTCTGCTTAAACCCATAATTGACTATTTGTTTTTTCAATTCGAATAATAAAAATGGTATTTCATGGAAAATCGCTAACAGTGACCACTGTGGCCATTCTATCAGATGTAAAGAGGCGAAGGGTGATAATTGTATGGGCATCATGAAGGCATACCAACTCTGTATCTTTTTGTGGACTGCGGCAAACCAGGGGCCAGCTCTATAAATGCACGTCTGTCACTGACTCACTGAGTGATGAAGTTACACCATTGGTTGGTTGAGTATTAGAGCTTCCCCATTGGTCATTGCTCTTTCTAAATAAATTTCCATGAACACGTTCCAGCCATGTAGGAGGTTTTGTCATAGTCTTGTTTAAAACCATTTGTTTAACATACATTAATAATCGTTTAAGTAGATACTCTGGAGAAAAATGTTAAGTTGGTTTGTACATCAATGGGTTATTTATTTGAGGGTATTTGCATCTATGTACATTGAAACTTGTTGGCATTGCGACCACTTAAAATGATGTTGCTGTCCAAACACTTTTGGATCTCATTGTATTTCATGTTATGGCTAATTATTTTGCCTTTTTTGTTTCACGATACAAAGTTTGAATTTTCAGGCATGTCTTTACTGGCAAGATCTCTGGTTTGTAGGATGGTTGCAAATACCAAGTGTGCTACTGTGCCCTATTTGAAAGGGGAGGCGGGTTATTTCACTGTGATTGAATGTGTTATCTTACATTACAGAGTCTTACTTTTGGAAAAATTAAAAACAATAAAGTACCTATTTCCCTTCAGGGCCTCAAATGCCAGTATGATTTAGATACTATTAGTATATTTATACTATACACTGTATATATTTCTATATCTCTTCCTGTCGTACTTGTGTGTTTTTTGACTGTTTTTGCGCTAACATATCACAGCAAATACCTTGTACGTGTAATGTACTTTGCAATAAAGCACATTCTGATTCTGATGCTGATACTTTTATATCTGAGATGCTACATTGGACCAGATATGGAGAATTCGAATGTGTGATCTGTATGTAAGCCCTCTGAAACTTTGGATGAAGACTTGAACCATTTTTGCCCTGAGTATTCAGTTGTTCGCTGAAGCAGTTTGGGTCGTCCTTGCCTTAGACCCACCATCTCACGTCCTCACTTCCTGTCCTGACAGGAAGTGACTCTGGTGAAAATGGGTGGCCCTCTGGGGCTTAGCATCGTGGGAGGCAGTGACCACGCCAGCCATCCGTTCGGAGTCACTGAGCCAGGGGTGTTCATCTCCAAGGTAAGATGTATGACTGGAGGAGGAAGAGGAGGGCGAAGAGCTGGGTTCTCGTGGTTCTCAGACACCGGTCTTTGGAGAGGCCGTCTGGTCCCCTCAATGAGATTCGTGATGCTGCTGACCATGATGCGTTTACCACTGCGACTGGGTGTTTGGCCTCACCAGTCAACTATGAAACACTGTGATAGTGTCAGTATGGTGCCAACCAATCATTTCAAAGGGGAAGACATGTGGGAGGGATGTGTTAGTCGTGTAGCAAGAGAAGACATGTTTGTTATGGGAAAGAGGGGTGATTCTCAGAGGGGTGTGTTTATTAGTGAGAGTGGGCGTTTCGGAATTTGTGAGGAGGGGCATGTTTGTCAGAAACTGGGCGTGTCTGACTTAATGAGTAGGGATGGGTTCCTCAGAGGGGACGTGTTTGTTAGTGAGAGTGAGTGTGTCCAACTGAGTTGGGGGCGTGTTTGTTATAGACAGGAAGTGTGTCTGTTAAAGACAGAGGTATCCCTTAAAGAACGAGGAGGCCTTTCTCGAAACACGTTGAGGGCTTGTGGTGTGACCCTTTGTCCCATGTTTTTTGGTACCAGGTGATTCCGCATGGCCTGGCGTGTCGGAGCGGGCTGCGTGTGGGCGATCGGATCCTGGAGGTGAATGGAATCGACCTGCGGCACGCCACGCATCAGGAGGCTGTACACGCCCTGCTCTCCAACCGCCAAGAGATTCGCCTGCTGCTGCGCCGAGACCCCGCCCCTCCCGGCATGCAGGTGAGACGCCAGCTGACACACTCACACATACACACACGTGCACGCAGACACACACTGCTAAAACCCTGTTCATGAGACCCCACCCTCTCAGCTGTCTCACACACACACACACACACACACACACACACACACACACACACACACACACACACGCTCAGGCATGCCCTGTCCTGCTCATCTTCCAAAAACCCGTTCCTTCCCTGGAGCGCTTAGAAAGTGCCAGCAATGAATCTGAGATCTTGCAGAACACAGGGTGAAGGACTGCTCTCCTTTATTACACTCTCTATCACACAACACCCAGGGATTATTCGGTCTGTGAGCGCGATATTCCGTCCTTATTCCGCATGACGCAGGTAATTTTCTATTGCCATTGTTACTTTTGACCGAGCTAAACTGTGGGGACTAGCCCCGTTAAAACAAGGCGCCTGCTGTCCTTAGGTGCAAGGGAACCTGTTTGACAGTTGTTACATGAGCCAGGGACCAGTGAATGGCTATCGGCTTTTAGTGACATTAACACTTGTAACGTGTGACTTCGCAAGTATGCGATTACATTGTTATTTACTGAAGATTCTGAAATGCTGATGTAACGGTTATTGAAAGAGGTGACATTCTAGAATGCTGGCTTTGAATTCTGAGAAGACACTCGTTAAAAAAAAAACCCTGCCAGTCTTGGCTGTAGTTGGTCTTTTTCTGCTTGCTCGCGAGCCTTTACCCGAAGTTAATGTTGTATGCATGGCCCTGGTTGAGGAGGGTTAGCGGTCACAGTGTTTCGTTTGTTGTATGCTTCTTTTCAGGTAGTCGATATCCTCAAACAGCCTGGTGAGAAACTGGGCATCAGCATTCGCGGAGGCGCCAAGGGCCACGCGGGTAACCCTTTCGACGCCACGGACGAGGGCATCTTCATCTCTAAGGTAAGAGGCCCTCTTTGCCATTTTTTACTTTTCTGTAACATTTCACTTTTTCTGCTGATGGCTGGCTGGGTCTGTTGCTAGTTATGTGACCCACGACTGTCATAAGCAGACTACAATTCCCTTCTGCCCCCTGATTCATGCAAATAAAAAACTTTATTGTCCGCTCTATGAACATTCATCATTAACTTCACCATAATAATACACGAAGTGATCCAAACAAAAAATCGAATACATTTTTAATTTTTAAAGACAACCAAATAAATGTGTGCTTGGACACTGGCCTTAAACTGCACCATTGATGTAGCAAATGTGTAGTGATAACGCAAACAGTAAGCATAGTTTTATATGTGTGCTGATGGGATCTGAAGTCTTTTACATCAGGGTATTAAAATGCTCTTGGTTTGACGCACTGTGTCTAAAGTCTGATAATTCTTCATTGCATGACAAAAGCTGCAATTAGACATTAAAGCTTCACTCGACACTTTGCATTTTTGGTTCTTTCAAGGTCTGTGATGAGGATTTTGTTGTCTCTATGGCAACAAAGCTCCATAAAATGTTTACATTTGTGAAAACTTGGTGGCACACAGTGAAAATACTAGGGGGGAATGCATCCATCGTAGTGAATTCTGACATTCCATTATCTGGCTGTCCATCACTTTATGATGAAGCATTATGTCATTCACGACACAGCAAACAATTGTGTCACCCAGCTCTAATTCATTCCCTAATACCCTACTGACTAGTTTATGCATTCTTGACTGAGTCATATCAGTTATCTGATTTATGTTTTGGAGCTGTTCTCGTGACCTATTGTATGCATTAACAGTGCATTGCTTTGGATAAAAGTCTTCCAAATGACGGTAATGTGAACAGAATTGTTGAAGTGTTTAACAATGTGGTGCGACGCACCCTGCAGGTGAGCTCGAGTGGTGCGGCGGCTCGGGACGGAAGGCTCCAGGCGGGAATGCGCATCCTGGAAGTGAACAACCAAAGCCTGCTGGGCATGAGCCACGGTGAGGCTGTCAATGTGCTGCGTGACGCGGGCGAGTCGCTGGATGTGCTGGTCTGCGATGGATACGACCCCGCTGCCGCCGCCGCCGTCGAGGTCAGTCCCGGTGGGGAGGGACGCTACTGACTCCTAACAGGGCTACAGCGCGGTATTCTAGCTTTCAAAAGCCAAATGACTCCTGTTATACGTATAAGTTGATTAGGCTAAAGTGCTGTCTACATTGAAAATGATATCTCTAACTAAAAAAGGCAGCCATAATTTCGTCCGCACTGACTACAGTGTCGCTCAGTGGTTCAGATTTTAAAATCTGAGCACCTTGTTTTGTGATTAGCGGCGAGTACGTTTAATTTGGATGGTGTTTTAATTGTTCCCATCGTTCAAAGCCGAAAAATATATTGCTCTGAAAGTGATCCTCATTGACATCGTTGGTCATGTCGTTATCATTATAAATGTCCTGCGCACTCGGCAGTCCATTTGAGTCAAACGATATTTACAACCATAAGTTTATAGTCAGCATCTTTGTTGACAGTCCTTAAGCAAAGGTGAATCTCCCTGTGCAGAAATGTAGTGCTGTGGTCTCAATAAGGAGCCAAACAGCTGCACTGATGTATTTCTGTCTGCTCTGGGTCTTAAACCAACAACCATCTGAGGCCCGTTCAAACCATAGGCAATGGGTTACAAGTGGCTGAAGCATACTCTCAATTTATAAGCATTTGCTCCTGAAAATTTCATTTACCCCCCCAGTGATGTTACATGTAACCACTGGGCTCTAGGATGATGCACACCTGCTGGTCTGAATCACAGTGTTTGGTGCCCCAGGCCCTCACTCGCTAACATTACACTCACTTTCTCAAATCTGTCCATTAACGCGAGTGCTCATTAAAGAATGAGATGATACAGATTACATAGTTTAATTTCAACTGTTACATATCTTTTAACAGTTTATATTAAACGGGCTATTTATTCAGATGCTGTTTTGTCACTGGTGTAATTTTGAAAGCATAAGTTTTGCTTTGTCATTGGCAAGATGCGGTTAAACCTGATCCTAGTTCTGTGCGTAGGTGTTGAGCTCCTTGTTATTGACAGTGTTCTGAGAAGCAGATATCCTTCAAATGCTCATGTTCATGTTATGACCATAATGAACATGTTACGCTAATGCTAATGTGGTGTGAAGCGTGTTATGCTAATGCCATCGGTCAGATAAGAACTTATTAAGCTAAAGCTAATTGTGCTGTGAAATATTTTATGCTAATGTTATTGGTTAGGTAAGAACATGTTATGCTAATGTGCTGTGAAGCGTGTTATGTTAATGCTATTAGTCGGAAAAGAACATGTTAAGCTACTGCTAATGTTCGTCAAAGCATGTTATGCTAACGCTATTCGGAGAGGCACGTGTTGTGCCAGTGCTACTGTTTCAACGAGTGTTGCTGCATTAGTTTTAGCATGTTTGTAATTTTGTGTTGCCTCCCCCTCCTTGCCCCAGTCCTCCCCTGGTGTCATCGCTAACCCATTTACCGCTGGTATGGTCCGCAAGAACAGTCTGGAGAGTGTGTCATCCATTGACAGGGAGAGCAGTCCTGAGCACACAGAGGCCGTGCCGCAGGTGAGATGAGCTACTGTCATCCTGCTTCCAGTCACAGGATATGGGGGCCAGGTTAAAGGATAGTTAAACCTTACTCTTGGGATTAATATAATTTTCCATGCTGAATCTCCAATTTGATATTCAGTTTAATCAATGGCTTTGCTTATTTGCGGTCTGTGAACCTGGCCTCATATTTTTGGCCCCAAAATTTTAAACTGTATTTGAATGTTTGAGTCTCCAGCTGCATTGCTGTATACCACAATGAACAGATCAGAGTTTGTATTTTGCTTTATATCGCTCGGTAGATGTGATAATCAAGCTGTTATTGCGAAGGGAGCAGTGTTGTTTGGGGTGTATCACGGCCCTGCCCCCCTCAATAATGCACCCCTTTATCTCTCACTCATTCTTTTATTTTTCCCCTCTCTCACCCCCTTCTCTATTCCCCTCGTTCTTTCCTGCTCTCTCCATCTCTATCTCTCCCATCCAACCCCACTCTCCATCCTTCTCCTCCTCTCCTTCATTCTGGCCCCCCCACCCTCATCTGATGCAGGAAGTAGACACACCGCGAGGCCCCTCCCAGCGGGAGAGAGAGGAGAAGGAGAAAGGGGTGAGTTTTCCTACCATCCTGCGGGTTTAGAATGCGACACTAATGTAATGCTTCTGTGTCTGCCAGTTAGAGCAGTATCTCCTGCTTGTGTGCATGCTGGAATATAGACCTCCCGGTGACCACTGCCCTGGAACAAAGTGCACATGCCAGCCAGGATCCTCTAACTTTCCCACCCTCCAAATTGAGGGCTCCGGTTCTGCTCCACTGATTGTGCCTTTGAGAGGCTCGGTGGCGTATTGCCACCTGTGTATCGACTTCAGCCCAATTTAAAGTTAGGAGCCAAATTAACAAAAGGTGATATTCTGCTTTGCCAAGTCAGTACATTTTGCCTCACCGGGTGATTGACAGTGCGTACAATGGAGGAAGTGTTGTTTAACTTTTCATTTGAGTTGTCACTCACGACCATAATCGGATTATGTGTTGGATGTTGGACGAATTTGTGAACGCATCAAGTAAAAATTGTCATTTTATGACGCTGATTTTGTGATAAAGTTTGTTAAAGTTGGGCACTTTCTTGCTTGATCTGCAGTAGTGTTTTCCTCTTACATGATTCAGTTGAAACTTGAATCACTCTCCATTTTTTGACATCAAATACTTTATAGGTACATACAACAAACTATAGCAAAAAGTCAAAAAAGTCCAAGTGTTATGAAACATCCATTTTTACCCTAGCAGCCCTTTATGAGCTGATGGGGTATTGTGACATCCTATGGTGTCTGGGCGGGCAGGTGGGTGGTGGCTCCATAACTTCTCTGGGCCATATCTCCGAAAGTGTCAGCCACAGGAACTTCAAGTTTGAAATGCAGGTTCTTTGTGAGGGTTAGATGAGCAACGTAAGAGTCATTAGTGGATTTGACCTTTAACCTTGGCACAAGTGACCTTGAACTTGAAAATTTTGTCCGGGCCATATTTCCACAGCAGCTTCAAATTCGATGTGCAGGTTCCTTCTGAGGGATTGGTGTGGAAAGTCAGGGTCATTAGTGAATTTGACCTTTGACCTTGGGACAGTGACCTTGAATTGTTATGCAGGTTTGTATAACAATCACTGCTGCAGGAGCGCAAGGAATGGTAGTTCGTATACCTCTGCCTTGCCATAGGTGTATGCCGCTATTTATTAATAAATAGTTTAGGGCTGTGGGGTTCTCTTGGCACTCAGCGTCAGCTTGTTACTTGATGCGTTCACATTTGTAAAGGAGATGCTCGTTTTGAACCCTTGTAAGGTGTGAGGTAGCTTATGGGTGGCTAGAATATTGTGTACTAAACATTCCAGTGATGTCACAATCACTACTGCCAGTTTATAACAACAGAGTACTAGAATACTGACGTAGAACTGGAAAGAGTATTTGAATCTAAAACAATCTGCTTATCCTCTACTCCTAAGGCGTGCTTGCCAGTACAAAACAAGTGAGTGTGTAATATAATACACCCAGCACAGCGCTGGGTTAGAGTTTCAAAGGGTATTAAAAGCGAGTCCTGATTGTGGATTCTGTTGGGTGTGGCTCTTCTTGAAGATGTTTGCTGGGAGTTATCCTGAGGTGATGGTGCCAGCTCTCTCTCTCTCTCTCTCTCTCTCTCTCTCTCTCTCTCTCTCTCTCTCTGTTGGGTTGTTGCAGGAGTCTTGCTCTGACATGCGCGCATATCTACATCTACCTCTCCCTCCCATTTTGCCTTTTTTTCTGACACCAACTATGTGTTATTTTTTGCGACCCCACTTTCTTCAGGCATCTCCAGGGCCCTTGTCACCATGAAATTCTCACCCAGAACTTTTCCTTGTCCCTCAGTCACCCTCGCATTCTGTTTCATCCCTGCATGTGTGGCTGGGCCCATCCCTTTTTTTTTTTTTTTTTTTTTAAGCCACACCCTGATCAGAAGGAGCCAAGCTTTAGTAGCTTGGGAGGCTAGTCACCTGAGGGAGGTGGAGCTGAGTGGTGACCTGTAGTCTGCTATTCCTCTATTTTCCACTAGGGGGAGATAAAGTGCAGTCACTGGCTCAGGCTGAATGTAATTGAACATCTGAAGCAGCGGAAGTCACTTGCTGGTGCGAATGAATTGGAATTTGGTGCAGCGCCTCAACAAACTCCTCAAAGGGCTGCTATTGAATAAACTTTTGCTTTCTTTTCAATGCTCAGCACAAAAATGATTCCCGCAGAGTCCATGAAGGGGAGGGATCGGAATGTCCGCATGATTTTCCTCTACGCTGAGGCAGGAAAACCTGCTGTTTCCTTTTTAGTGCAGAAAGAAGGTCTCTTGCTGCTCAGGCCTGACCCCTCCTGACCCTTGACCTCCTGACCCCATGTCTGTCCTCTTTTTTCTCAGAACGTTAGTTTGGAGCCCCTCAAACTGGACTACAAGACCCTGGCGGCTCTGCCCACCACCAGCCTACAGAGGGTCAACCGGGTCAGTATCTCTCTGCCTCCACTCTGGTCCTTTTTGAGGCCGATGGTTTTGGGTCCTTTTGGCACTGAGTGCATATCTGAGAGGTTTCAGGATTGATTTCCAAGTTTCATAGTACATGGAGATTTCCTCAGTTTGCACTTTTTCCAGATTTTTTCTTTACTTCAAACAGTTTTTACATGGCAATTGCACTCTTAAGCCCAGTAATGTACCTTGTGCTTCTCAAGTTTATTAGAAATTATTTACTTTTAGGAATACATAACCAGGTGTATAAATTTGCTTTTTAGCTTTAGTCTCATGTATGAGGTACAGACTGTTCTGATCACCTCTGGTTATTATAAGCTACAGAGTTCTGGAATGTTTTAGAATTCAGAAATGTGAAAACCTGCTATTCAAAGGCTTAATTCCCTGTATGAAACAAAGGCGCAGTGTAATTCTCTCAGTAGTTAGCCCCTGGATTAGCCAGCAGTACATCTGCATGGCCAGTCTTGCTCTCTGTTCAATTTTTTGATTCTGGGATTCAGTGGTTACCGTGGTTACTGTAAAACTCCCAAAAAAGAGCGAGCCGTTCTTGTTCTGGCATGATGGAGTTCTTTGACGGTCTCTGGCAGGAATTCTGGAACAGTTTGTATTGTGTTCGTTCCCAAAATCCAGTGCCAGTGGGCAACAGTGTGGCTAAAACATGATTTAGAATGTTTTTGCAATGCGATTCAGGCTATTGGCACAAAACTGCGAGCCTGTTAATTTTATGAAGCAAGAGGCGAGGTGCCGGGGCTGTCCACACGATGTAGGGCCCTCCTGCTCAAATCCTGGCCCTTGAGACCCGAGAACTGCTGGTTCTCCTCCCTCTTCTCACCTGAGAGTGAGTGAAGTGTAGCAGTGCTAATTGCTTGGTTAATTACCCAGCAGAGAGGAAAACTGAGGACAGCTTTGGATTGGAGGGCCAGATTTTGGGATCCCTAATGTAGAGACTTGTTGCCTCCATCAAATTCCTGGAATCTGGCAAAGGGCATGTCTCTGCACTCATTAACTATTGCAGCTATTTTACCATTGGCAAATCTTTCAAACAAACAAGATAATTTCTTTGTTTTCTCCAGTGTTTCTTCATTGTGTTTTCTCTGTCATTAACGACATTTTGTCACCCTGTTTGCATTTTTTGGGGGCTGCTTAGGTGTTAAGGTTTCTCTGATTGGCCTCTCAGCAGGTTTGGGGGCGGGTTAGGTGTTAGGGTTTTTCTGATTGGCCTCTCAGCAGGTTTGTGGGCGGGTTAGGTGTTAGGGTTTCTCTGATTGGCCTCTCAGCAGGTTTTGGGGCGGGTTAGGTGTTAGGGTTTCTCTGATTGGTGCCTTAACAGGTTCTGTGGGCAGGGTGGAAGTTAGGGTCAGTCTGATTGGCCTCTCAGCAGTTTTGAGGGCAGGGGGGTCAATGTTAAGGTTCTTCTGATAGGCCACCCTAGCCCTGGGGGCGGGGTTAATATTAGTTTTTCTAAGATTGGCCTCTCAGCAGGTTTTGAGGGTGGGGCAGATGTTTGGGTTTCCCTGATTGGCCTCTCAGCATGATTGAGGGGTGGGGTAGATGTTCTGGTGTCTCTGATTGGCTGGTGGGTGCGTGACTGTGCCTCTCTCTCCTCTCCCTCCAGACTCCCTCCACGGAGCACCAGGGGACGAGTAGCCCCTGTAGAGAGGGGTCCTACTCCCCCCGCGATACCCTGTTCTCCCCCAGAGATGCCCCAAACTCGCCCAGAGGCTCTCCATACTCACCCCGGGATGCCCCTTACTCCCCCAGCACACAACCGGTGAGCACTGGGTCTTTCACTCCCCCATGAATCTACAGCTCTCTCCAGAATGAGCACTGACTGTGGTAAAGTTGTCCCGTTCCACTCTTAAGTTATGATGCTGAATTTTGACAGTCAAGTGTTTTGAACAGGGGACACCAAATAGTTGCCTTTATACGACACACACTAGTGCACAAGGCTTTGCTGTCAAAAGCAGGGCTGTTATTTTGACAGGGTTGTCATATCTTTGGTGGTGTATACTGGTGTGCGTCTGGCAGTGTTTGGCTGCTTTTGTGTGCCCGACAGATCTACCTTGTCAAAGGAATCATAGATTCCAGCAAGAACCTAGACATTTCGGCCAAAAAAACTTGAAACAATCCCTTTAGGAAGCTCAGACTCTGTTGTTACCGTGAGACGAGGGAATCAAGCGTACCGCAGGATCAACCATGAAATTTGTAGCCAACCACAAAAATGGCAGTTTTTACAGTGACCGCCTCTGGCTGGAGACATGACCTGATGTTGTATGACCTGATGACATTGGCGTGTGTTGTAAGTGGGAGAGCTGTCGGTTGAACTCCCCTCCCCCCTACCCCCCCTTTGTCGCCAGCAGAAGCCCTCCCGCCCCACTTCTCTCCAGACCCCTGCGAGTCCTAGTCCTGGGCGAGAAACTCGCTTCGTAAGTGCTGTCCCCAGCGCGGTTTCTACTCCGCTCATATCGCGCATTGGAGCTTGGCGTGGACTAACGCTTTTATATTTGCGGTGGATGCTAAGATGGCGGGGCCTATGCGAGTTTGAAGAGCTACGCTCCTAACCAGATCCTTTCCAGCAGCGATGCAGTGGCCTAACCAGTTCTCCTTGATGCTTCATTTTACGCCTGAAGTTGTGAGATTCTGACTTAGCAGTAATCTGTTAATTTTTGTTTCACAGGCAAACATCGGTCTCAACTCGCCGAAGGAGAGCTCACTGGTGAGTGTGTGCACGTAATTCAGGTCAAGAAATGCATCTGTCTAACAAAAGTTTAATCTTATCATGAGCCTAAAATTCTTTTTTTTTTTGCTCCCACATAGAAAATATTAGCTTATTTTGACCCTCAGAGCACTAAATGCTGCTGTTGTTGCTCAGTGATGTAAGATATCAAAATCAAAGCTGTTGAAAACCTATCATGTGGCGACTTGTTTAAAAGAGCTCATGATAGGTTTTCAACAGCATTAGAGAATTAAATTTATTTATTTTTTAAATTATTTAATAATAGTTTTAGTTAAGTTACCATGTGCTTGACAAATGAAATTTTCTTTTCCCTTTGGAACGCTGAGAAATGAGTCAGAAGTATCTCACCTCACTGACAGAGTTTTATATGACAGAAATAAGTGTTTTGAGTTTAAATACCAGATTACGATGCTTAGGAAGATGGACGAATTTTTCATTTTTTGCGGTGCTCTGGCTCCCAGCTGTGTTCCTGTGATACACACTCCTGTTGGGGGGTCATGCAGACCCAAACAAAACTTAATTTGCTTTGACTTTTTTAGTGCTAATGGGACACATGTCCCACCATATTTCCAAATATCCTGTCGGGACATATGAGTCCCAGAAACCGCTGCATTTAGGTCAATTCTGTATTATAGTCACAAAAATTATATAAATATATATATATATATATATATATATATATATATATATCTCCAACGAATCAAGAGACAAATTTTGCATAGAAATAAAATTCCCCAGAATGGTCAATCTCCAGTCGGCTTGGGAGCCAGTGACCTGCAGTGACTGTGCTACACTGATCATAAGAGGCGATTTTTATTAGCCATTTATAGGAAAGCTCCTGCACATTTTTATGCCTAATGTCTCGCAGTTATGTTGCTTTGGCAATTCCAAGTCATTCAAATATACATATGCAATTTGGTGCTCTGATTCTGTCTTAACGGTTGCACAGAATTGGAGGGAAAAAAAAAACCATGAAATTTTCTTTTGGGAAAATTTTAAAAAAAAAACAATAATTGGCAATAGTTATATTTCCAGAAAATTCCCTGGTATTCTATCATGCACTCTTTTTTGAAAGTAATGGCGGTAAACCCAGGTAAAAGCTTGTCTCATCACCTTGTGCTCTCTGTCTCACAGACGAGGCCCGGCGTGATCCAGCCCCTCTCTCGGCCGTGGCATGGCGGCTCTTCGCCCAGTCCTGAGGGGCGGAGTAGCCCAAACCGCTTCCAGTACAGCTCCTCCCCCATCAGCTCTTTGTCTTCAGTAAGTGCCCTCAGTGCTCATATTTATCTTGATTACATATGGTGCATTAATAAAAGTTGCTGAAGGCCTCTGGTTCGGTGTAGAGAGGTGAATACTCTGTCCTAAGGTCACACCTGTATCATGTATCATTTTTGAAAACATTTTCTGCTCACCATGCCCTGAATGGTGGCTGAAGTTCTCTTTCTGTGCTTTATTGTTTTGGGCAGTGATAATTTTGGCCCCTACTCTCAAAACTTGCCACATTATGAGAGCACTGATCCGGGGTCAGATTTGTCTTTCGGCTTGTTATCGGAAGTTGTGAGGAGGCGGGCAGGGTAAACTGACCTGAAATTGGTGCCACTGCTTTTGAGGGGTTTAAAAGGGAACCTGTGGTGGTCCAGTTTTGTGTTTTTATTGAGCTCCCCGAGAAAAACACTTTGTAGCTTTAATCAACTTAAATATATGAATTACTCGTCCACAAAAAGATCTCTAACTTGTCAGTGGAGGAGAGGAATGACAGCCCCATTTCTTTCATCTTTGGCAACGAGCGTTCCCTTATTATGAGGTGGCATTTGTTGATAGATTTTCTGCTTTTTTTTCCGGGCAGGTGTAGAAAAAGAGCTTTGCTCTTTGAGTGACTGTTGGATCATTCCTTTAAAGTGGTGGAATGTCTTGACCATGTTCTCAATCATTTTAATTTACTTCTACGGGTTCTAATCATAATAATAATAATCCATTGGCGATAAGAAACGGCTGCTTTCTTAATGCAGTGGTCATCTTGTGTTGACTGCGAAACTGTGCCGCTCTGATAGGACGTGCTCTCTGGTGTCGATGGGTGTTCAGGCTTATGAACGCATCCTTCTGTTTCAGTCACGGCTTGGGCCTCGCTCATATTTACGGGGCGCCTTGCTGAGAAAGCGGAGTTTTCCTCCGATAATGCGTGCGTGGAGTCAACAGTATAACGTCATTTCTGAGGCGACAAGTTGTTTACCTCTATTGTGAGACAATTGGCCAATCATTCAAGTTTATTATATTTTTCCCTGTTGAAAGAAGTATAAGAACTTTATTTTTTTAAGTGCTTTGATTCGTATGTATTCTCACCTAGATTTAAGAAGTAGTGGACCACTACAGGTACCCTGTACTGAATATGGACTAAGGGGGTGTTTATTTGCTTTAAATGTCATGCTGGCCTCTACAGTCGTCATAAGATTGCTTTTATTGAATGTAAATTCAACGGACTTACAGAGGGAATGAAGGGAAATCTCACCTCACTGTCACCAATGTGCGACATCCACAGCAGTGAGTGCACAGAGGCCATTTTGTGCCAGAACGCTCACCGCACATCGGCGTAGGTGGAGATGGAGGGAATTTATGGCCAATTTAACAAACCGCCATTCTGCAGTTTCTTGGCTTAACTGTCACAGATTAGTATAACTGTCACAACTGAGTTTGAATTGAGATTATTTGCCTGCAGTAAATCGTTTTACTCCCAACTAGTTCTACAGCCTCCACAGACTCCAGATACAGATATATTTGTACTGCACTTGACCATAACACCTGGTAATTGTTAATGGAGTCTAGCTTTTTTCCTGTGAATATGATGGTAACCCTGCAGTGACTGTGATACATTGGTTACACTGTAATGTTCTTAAGGGTTTTTTTCAGGGTACCCCGGCCTGCTCATCACTCCTTTTCAACAGGGCCCTGCATTAAAATACAGAATGTTAAAAGGAAAGTAGAATAATAATACAACCCCAATTCCGAAATAGTTGGGACGAAGTGTAAATTGTGAATAAAATCAAAATGCAATGACTTTCAGATCATATGAGCCAATATGTTATTTACAATAGAACATAGATAACATTTCAAATGTTGAAACTGAGACATTCTACATTTTTATGCACAAAATGAGCTTATTTCAAATTTTCTGGTTGCAACAGGTCTCAGAAAAGTTGGGACACGGGAAAAAAAGGGCTGAAAAAAGCAATTAATATATAAGAGAATCAGCTGAAAGAACATTTACAAGTCATTAAGTTAACTGGCATCAGGTGTGTAACATGATTGGCTATAAAAGGGATGTCTTAGAGAGGCTGAATCTTTCAGAAGTAAAGATGGCCAGAGGCTCTCCAACCTGTGAAGGCTTAAAAAAAAAAATTCTGGAATACTTTAAAAAACAATGTTCCTCAACGTCAAATTGCAAAGGCTTTGAAGGTCTCATCATCGACAGTGCATAACATCATCGAAAGATTCAGAGAAACTGGAAAAATCTCTGTGCGTAAGGGACAAGGTCAAGACCTTTACTGGATGCCCTTGATCTTGGGCCCTCAGACGCCACTGCATCACTCACCGGCATGATTCTGTCATTGACATTACTAACTGGGCCCAGGAATACTTCAAGAAACCACTGTCTGTAAACACAGTCTGCTGTGCCATCCACAGATGCCACCTAAAACTCTATCATGCAAAAAGGAAGCCATTGTTGAGCATGATCCAGATGCGCTGCCATGTTCTGTGGGCCAAGACTCATTTAAAATGGACTGTAGCAAGGCGGCAAAGTGTCCTGTGGTCAGACGAGTCCAAATTTGACTTTCGTGTTGGAAATCATGGGCGTCGTGTCCTCCGGGCTAAAGAGGAGAAAGACCACCCCTCCTGTTATCAGCGTTCAGTTCAAAAGCCAGCATCTCTGATGGTATGGGGATGCATTAGTGCATATGGTGTGGGACACTTGCATGTTTTAAAAAGCACCATCAATGATGAAAGGTATATAAAGGTTTTAGAGCAACATATGCTCCCCTCCAGATGACATCTATTCCAGGGATGGCCTTGTGTATTTCAGCAGGACAATGCTAAACCACATACCGCAGCTATTACAATAGCATGGCTTCACAGTAGAAGAGTCCGTCTGCTGAACTGGCCTGCCTGCAGTCCTGATCTTTTACCGATTGACAACATTTGGCGCATAATTAAGCGAAAAGTCTGTCAAAGGAGACCCAAAACTCTCCAGCAGCTGGAAGCCTGAATTAAACAAGAGTGGGATCAAATTCCAATGGCTAAACTCAAGAAACTTGTCTCCTCAATGCCCAGACGCCTCCACTCTGTGTTAAAAAGAAGAGGGGATGTTACACCATGGTAAACAGGCCCCTGTCCCAACTTTTTTGAAACCTGTAGCAGCCATCAAATTTGAAATGAGCTCATTTTGTGGATAAAATTGTAAAAATTCTGTTTCAACATTTGCAATTTTATCTCTGTTCTATTGTAAATAAAATACTGGCTGGTGTGATCTGAAAGTCATTGCATTTTGATTTTATTCACAATTTACACTTTGTCCCAACTATTTCGGAATTGGGGTTGTACCATAAATAGAGTTGTCATCTTAAAATTAAAATGACAACTGCTTAAAACAAGAGCAGTTATTTTGATAAAATGATTTGATCAATGTTTTAAAAAGCCCAAAAGGAAGCAGTTCATTCAGTTTGAGCTCACCTTATTGCTGACTCCAGATGTAAGGGATGTTTTTTACAAAGCAGCCTTACCCTGCACTGTTCTAATATGAAGAACATCTTGACAGAAGTCCTGTGACGTTGTAAGAAGAGAGGAAAGATATGGTGGGATTTTAATTTAAACATTTATAAACAAACAAAAACCAATGGTAGTCTCGTCTAGATTTTGATGACCCTCATCATACTAACTTGTATATTGCACAACAGTTGGTTCGGAAGACAAGACCAGTGATAAACCTTATGGTAGAGTGGAAAGCCAAATCTAAATGTTTTGAAACAGAAGTAGATGCATTTCTGTAAATTACAAAAGTACGTATCATTGAATGCACAGCCTTCCTCTTACTTTCAAAATTAACTGAGCCCTATTTCTGTATCAGAAACCTGTCATCCCTTCTCTTTTTGGTCAAATTTTCAATATGCATACTAGAAGTCAGGTCGTCATCCAGCCAGATACCCAAGTATTTATAATGGGGTGAGGGTCAATTTTTGCACCCTGGCGGGTACAAATATTGAGGTCATAGGGGTCTATTTTTTAAGATTTTGAGGATATTCAATTCAATTTATTTGTATAGCGCTTTTCACAGATGGACTGTCTCAAAGACGCTTTACAGTGAGAGATTAAATAAATGAAAGGGCAATGCCCAGCCTATTCCCCACTACAGCAAATGAGGCAAAAAAAACTCCCAGTAGGGAGAAAAATCCTCAAACAGTGGTGAGAAAAGACTGCCCAGTGGGAAGAAATCTCAGGAGGAACCCGGCTATAGTGGGGAAGCCCATCCTCCACGGGCTAGCTAAATAATAACAAAATAAAGTCAAATAGACTTTATCATGAACTTGGCTTTGTCCTCATTTCAGGCAGGCTTTAACCCAATCGGGGATCTTTGAATATAATTTAAATCTTGCTGAAGATTAGATACTGCCCGCTTAACTGAAGAAGCAGTCGAGTAAATGAAAGTATCATCAGCATATTAATGCAATTTGCTATGATCTAAATATAAGCCAGTGTTGTTAATGCAGATGGTGAAAAACAAAAGTCCAAGAAGTGAGCCTTGTGGGACTCCTATTGATTTTAACATCCCTAGACTGAAGACCTTCAACTGATAAACATGGATTTCTATCCTCAAGATAGTTTTTAAACCAGTTAAAAGCAGATTTATCAAAGCCAATATCTGATAATCTTTTCAGAAGGACATGATCAACAATGTCAAATGCCTTGGGTCAATGAAAAGGGCAGGTCAATGAAGAGCGCTATGCAATGTTGTGTACTATCTAAGGTACTAACAGTATCATTTAAAACTGGGCAAGTAGTAGTAACAGTACTATGCCCAGACCTGAAACCAGATTGGTGAGCATGTAAAATGCAGTTTTTTGTTAAAAAGGATTGTAACTCAGAATTAACTTGGGACTCCAAAATTTTTGCCTTGCATGACATCCTGGGTATTGCACGGTAACTCTTCAAATTGCTGGTGTAATGATATAAATCTATTTAATATTTAGTTTAAAAAAAAGTCTTAAGTTTGTGCTCACAGTACAAATATCCCCTCTTGCTCAAGCTTTCTGTCTAGGTCCTCAAGTCTTATTGTCTCTTCCTTTTGAGGTGTCTCTCTGCAATATCATTTTCCCCTCATCTTACTCAAACCCTCTCCTTGCTCTGCTGTGCCTTTCCTCTCCTCCTCCATTCTCTCTCCTTCCACTCTTTCTCTCCGTTCCGCCCTGCAGCCTTTCACCCCTTCCCCTCTCTCGCCCGACGACTTTCCCGCCAATATCAAGCAGGCGTACAAAGCCTTTGCAGCCGTGCCGCACTCTCTGGCCGTATTGGAGCCGCGTCAGGTAGGCTGGGTCCCTGCATCTGAAGGACCTGATTGGCTGGCTCTTCTATCCCACAATGCCTTGCAAGAGAGTTGTGTGCCTACTGCATGATGTGGCAAAATGCTTGCTCGAGCGATTTGACCTTTTCCATCCATGCATGACGATGACGATCTGAAGGGAATTGTTCTGCACGCCTTCTGATAAACTTTTGGGGTCGGTAGACTTGGATCTCAACGTTAATGAAGTAGTTTTGAGCTATGCGTGTTGTTCATGTAGTGTTGTGTCCTCTCCGTAAATCTGTGAACTCCAGCCCTGTCCTCCCAAAAGCCTTTTGAACTCTTGGGCTGCTTGGTTCCGCTCTGTCGTAATTCAGCTCTGTCCTAATTCCTGGTTCTTTGTGTTTCTGCAGGAACCTTCTGGCCAGAAGAACCATGTTAACTCCAGGCATATGTCACCAGAGGTGAGTCTTGATACAGAGTACAGGTTGCAGTGAGACTTGTGAATTGTGGATTTTTTTTGTGACGTGTAACTTCCCAATAGCATAGCTGCACAAGAAGGGTTTATTTACAGGTGAATCCCTTCCAGCTGTTTCCTCATGGCATCGAGTTGATTTAAATGTGGAAAAACCTGCTCGGTTGTTATGCGTGATCTAGAAGAGAGTGAACATACTCTGACAAAATATTTGTTGTTGGAGAAAAGCGGACAATAAAGGTGCACTGTTCATGTGTTTCCACAGTGTCAAAGGGAGTGTGGAATGTCCTTGCGTGTAAATGGCCTGTGCGAAGATCATTGTGTACACATGGTTTGTGGGGACAGTTCTGGTGTGTAATGGCTTATGAGAAGGTCTTTATGAACACATGGTTTTTGGGTAGAGCCAATGTGTGCAAGTGGTGTGTGTGGCACATGCATGGTGTGTGAGTGTGTTTGGCAGTCCATCCCTGGATCAGAGTCCTCTCTGTGGCTCCTGCAGCCCCAGTCTGACGAGGTGTTTGAGGAGAAGGGGCGGGGCAATGTGAGTAAAGGAAAGGAAAAGCCCCCGATCTCCCCACGCCCCACCCTCACCTCCGACCGCAAGAAGTATATGGACATGGCGGCTGTGCCGCGGGGCTCCCGGCCATCCCTGGAGCTCCAGGTACCTTCCCCGCCCGTGGGCATCGTGCCTGGGCAGGGTGTGGGTCTGACTGGCTGCTGGGCTCTACTGGTGGTGGCCGTAGTGATGGAACTGCATTGTTGGCAGTCATTAGATCACATCACTGGGTGTTTAACTCTGTTCTCCTCTTCCTTACTAACTGTAATGGGTGGTGAAGGTCCTTGTGTGTAAATGGCTCATGTAAATACCTCAGTTGTAGCCCTGTCAAACTATTTGAAAAGTTTTGATGGGTTTCTAACTGAGAGATGGGCTCCCCCAATGTAGCCGGTTTCTTCCTGGGATTTCTTCTACGGTAGTTTTTCTTTTAGCTGTTTGACTGTTTTGTTTCTTCCCTTTGAGTTTTTTTTTTTTTTTTATTTTAAACTTCAAATTCTTGCTGTTTGGTGTGTAGTTCTAGTATTTATTTGTAAAATATAATTCTGGCTGTCACCTGTAAAATGACCAGTACAAAAAATTTCAACTTGAATTGACAGTTCTTGCATGTAAGTGGCTTGTTGTGACACTCCTTGTTAGTGATGAGAGCTAATTCCCTCTGGGGGCAGCAGTTGATAGCAGTGTTAGTGTCGTGTATGACTGTTCTTGCTCGTAAACTGAATGTGTAATGGTTCTTTCGTACATGAGATTTGTGTTGATAGCTTTTGTATGTAAGTGGTGTGTGTGTGTGTGTGTGTGTGTGTGTGTGTGTGAATGCCTTATGGCGAGAGGGCTTGTGTTTAAGTGGCGGGTGTAAATAAGCCCCTTTGTAATTACACTCTGCGCATGCGCGATTTGCCTGTGTTGAACTTTCAAGAAAGGTCATTTGTACATCAACGCGAATTTCAGCAATCGATTGTAACGGTGAGCTCACGTTGAATAACAATATCGAAGTTGAAAATTACACTGCACATGAGCTTAGTTCCTTCCTAGATTATCATTAGCGAGAATTTGTTCGGAATTTCATGGTGGTAAAGTATAATGTACAGTTTTCAAGAATTAAGTGGATTAGATGTATAAATTTTGATGCTTGCATCTTAAGCAGTTGAGTGGCTGTAACTGTCCTTAATAAATGTGGGTAATTCAATTAATGAGGGCCATCTAATATTTTTTTCCACCTTTTGCTGTTCATTACTAGAAGCGTGAAGGTATAGTAATTTAAGCGAGGAGACAATTGAGTTGGAAGCATTTACATTAAATCAGTTTGCATTACAACGTATTCCTTAACACCAACAAGCATTGATTTGTAGGCAAACATTAATATCATGTTGTATTTGTCTGCTACTGGTAAAGCGAACTGAGTTATTTAAGCTGGTTAATTTGAAACAGTTTTAACAGGTGCACTTCCATTACATTGCGAGCAGTCCTACTGCAGCTTGCAGGTTTAACGCAAACTTTGCCCGCCGGTGTCTCCCAAAACAACGAGAACCATAGCTGATGCTCTTGCTACCGAAGCCAGCCTGACTAGCCTATCCATAAGAAAAAAATATATATAGCTACAGCCAACAAACCCAATAAAACGTGTCATTTTTATTCATCTCGTTGATTAGTGGAATGGGATTTCACCATAGGCTTTTAAACTTCACATTGCGGATCATTCACTGGGCATATTTGGCATTTTTAGCACAATTTAATTGTTTAAGTGCTGGGGCATTAAAACCGAAATCTAATGGCCGAGTTGAGTGAATGGCGTTTTTGTTCACGCAGCTTTGAAATTTGTAAATTGCGATTTGAGACATCATATGTGAATTTGCTTTCTCCTGTTTGCTTCTTCAGTAATTTCTTTGATTAGTTATTTTGTTATTTAGAATAGGCTAGATACTTAACATTGTTCGAATCAAGTGAGCTTCTCCTGGTTTATTCTGTATTGCGGTTTCAAAGGAAAAACAAAGCATTTCTTAAGGTAGTCTGCTGGAATGGACTGTAACGTCAGCTGTTTTCTTTAAACATGAATTAAAAGCCGAACAGATTAAATCAATTAATAGCAACAATGAAAACGAAAATAACTGATTACACCCAATTCCTTATTGAATGTTATTTCCACTTTGTGTCTGTCTGAGAGACACTATCAGAGTCCATTAGAATTTTTTAGATTTTACTCCAATAGAATTTCGATAACAACAATTAGCACTTTGCCTTTGTTTGTCGCAAGCTGCATGCAAGAAACACTTCGCACCTGTGTAGGCCTTTTTTCTGCGTGAAATGGATTGATCGAGAAGGTACTGATTGAGCAACATATCGAGAAACCTGTCCTTTCAATCTAGTATCCAACACTGTTCAATACAGCTCAGGTCGGCTCTATGTACAAATGACCTTTGACACGGTGACGTCACGCAGCTCCTGTGGGTAATTACGAAGGGGCTTATTCCTTGTAGAGAAGGCCCTTGTGTGTTAGTGGTCTTTGTAAATACCTTATGGGGACAGTTCAGGTGTATCAAGACAGCTCTTGCGCATTAGCGGTGTGTGTAAATACCTCAGGGGGGCAGTCCTTGTGCACAAATAGCTTATGTCAAGGTCTTCGCGTACATATGGTTTGTAGGTACAGCCCTTCTGTGTAAGAGGTGTGTGTGAATACCTTATGGGGACAGTCCTTGTGTGTAAGTGGTGTGTGTGAATACCTTATGGGGACAGTCCTTGTGTGTAAGTGGTGTGTGAATACTTTATGGGGACAGACCTTGTGCACACATGGATTTTGAGAAGGGCTTTGTTTTCAAATGGTTTGTGGGGTGCGTGAATACCATATGGGGACAGTCCTTGTGTGTAAATGGTTTGTGAGAGGGGCTTTGTGCATACATGGTGTGCATGCGGCGTGCGTGTTTTAGCGGTGTGAGTGTGTGTAGTCTGTGTGGAAGCGGTGTGTGTGTGCGGTGAGCCGGCGGTGTTCGTGCGGCAGTCCATCCCTGGATCAGAGTCCTCTCTGTGGCTCCTGCAGCCCCAGCCGGACGAGGTGTTTGAGGAGAAGGGGCGGGGCGATGTGAGTAAAGGAAAGGAAAAGCCCCCGATTTCCCCACGCCCCACCCTCACCTCCGACCGCAAGAAGTATATGGACATGGCGGCTGTGCCGCGGGGCTCCCGGCCATCCCTGGAGCTCCAGGTACCTTCCCCGACCGTGGGCACCGTGCCTGGGCAGGGTGTGGGTCTGACTGGCTGCTGGGCTCTACTGGTGTTGGCTGTAGTGATGGAACTGCGTTGGTAGCAGGAGTGAGATCATATCACAGGGTGTTTAACTCTGTTCCCCTTTTTCCCTGACTAACTGTGATGTATAAAATAGTTTCTACACTCACTTTAGGATGGGCTTACTAAGCGGCACCCTGGGCTTATAAACGGCTTCTCTGAATACAGAATAGATGGGAAAAAGTCAGGACCGGAGCAGTTTGGGCTCGGCTTATTTACCGATGGCTTAGTAAATGGCAATTTCAGTAATTACTAACCTGCTGTGACGACCAGACTTTTCCTGTGACTCTGGATCTAGCTGATAAGCGCAGTCATCACTGACATGTTTTGAGCAGATCACCGATCCTGATCCATGCTGTATGAATTCTGCTTATTTCCTCTTCACAAAATCCTCCCATGTCTTTTGAATTTTGGGGTTTTTGGAAATTTATGGACCATGATGCCTCTGCTTGCATCGGCTTTATTGTTGCAGTCGTAAAAAAGGCAGACACTTGGTATTTTCTCACAGGAATAATCCATAATTGCAAGTCACGATGAGTGTGTTCTCTGCCGCTGGCTAGATACCCTCTGTGATGTCATTGCAGAAGATCAATTCTTTCCGAGATGATCGCGATTTGCCGTGATTAAAATGGGAATAAATTTGTAGCATCGGATTATAATTTGAAATGACCGGTGCACAAAGGATGTATTTATATTTAAGATTCTGTGGGTCTAATCTTATCTTTGGGTGAATAAGCACTTCAAATGCCTTATGGCCTGTGAGAAGATCATTGTGTACACATGGTTAGTGGGAACACCCCTTTTGTGTATGTGATGCGCGCGACGTGTGTATGGTGCGGGTTTGGCAGTCCGTCCCTGGATCAGAGTCCTCTCTGTGGCTCCTGCAGCCCCAGCCGGACGAGGCGTTTGAGGAGAAGGGGCGGGGCAATGTGAGTAAAGGAAAGGAAAAGCCCCCGATCTCCCCACGCCCCACCCTCACCTCCGACCGCAAGGAGTACATGAACTTGGCGGCTGTACCGCGGGTCTCCCGGCCCTCCCTGGAGCTCCAGGTACCTCCCCCGCCCCGTGGGCACCGTGCCTGGGCAGGGTGTGAGTCTGTATGGCTGCTGGGTTCTACAGGAGTGGGCCTTGGTTGATGGTGCTGCATTGGTCGCAGGATTGAGATCATATCACGGCGTATTTAACTCTGTTCTCCTCTTTTCCTTACTAACTGCGATGAGTGGTGATGGTCCTTGTGTGTACATGGCTTCTGTCGCAATTGTACGTATGTAAATACCTTAGAAGCCATTTTGAAGCTATCTAATAAGTTCTGATAGATTTCTTGGCACAAGATGGGCTCCCCTAATGTTGCCAGGCTCTTCCCAGGATTTCCTCTATGCTAGTTTTTCTTTCAGCAGTTTTAGTCTCTGGTTTTTCCCCTTTGGTTAGTTTTTAAAATGTATTTTAAATTTCAAATACTTGCTGTTTGGAGTTCAGGTCTGGTATGTATTTACATTTTCTGCTTTTGTTTCTTTGGAAAGTATAATTCTTATAGTTTTCTGAATAATGACCAGTCCAAAAAAACAACATGAATTGACAATTCTTGTGTGTAAATTACATATCGGGACATTCTTTCTGTGCTCACGGTGTATGTAAATACTCTCTGGGTATAGCACTTGTATGTAAGTGACGTCTAACTGTCCATGTTTGTAAATTGAATGTTTTACAGATCATGTGAACATGAGATTTGCGTTAATAGCCTCTGTGTGCAAGTAGTATGTGTGTGTTCGTTGATACCTTATGGGGATAGGGCTTGTGTGAAAGTGGTGTGTGTAAATTCCTTGTAGAGAAAGCCCTCATGTGTAAGTCGTATGTAAATACCTCATAGAAAAAAGCCCTTGTGTGTCTGTGGTCTGCGTAAATTTATTTATTTATTTATTTAAGATTCACTATGCTAAAAATATATACAAATACACAAAGACATCAAAAAAACTGTGCATTTTAAAGATAAAACATTGATAAATTAATTAAATATAAAACATATAATTGCTCTTAAAAACTTTGCATCATCGGCATAGAGGCCAGAGTCAGTTAAATCACTGCAAATGGCTGGCAAGTCATAAGTGTACATAGAGAACAATGGAGGCCCCAAAATAGAACCCTGTGGAACCCCAGAAATCATGGGGAAGGGTGCAATGCTCTGCACCTTCTATAATCACCTTCTGAACTCTGTTTGATAAATATGATTCAAACCACTTCAACAAATTACCATGAATACCAAAAGCACATAATTTGTGACATAAAAGGTTATGAGGCACGGAATCAAAGGCCTTAGAAAAATCAATGTACAATACGTCAACCTGACCACTGGAATCTAAAACTTTACCAATCTTATCAAAAGTTTGCACTTACTGAGTAGCTGTCAAGTGACCCTTACGAAAACCATGTTGCGATGGATGTAGACGGGGTTCACGATGATGATTGATCCTATTGAATAAACACCTTTCCATCACTTTGGTCACTACTGATAAAAGAGACACACCTTGGCAATTCTCTACTGATTCCCTGTCCTTTTTCTAAAACACTGGCACAGTATTGACTATTTTTCAGTCAGAAGGTACAGCGCCATTTGAAATTTACATATTAAAAAGAAATGACAATGAAAAACTCAATTCATGAGAACAAAGCTTTAAAATACGAGGAGAGATGTTGTCAGGGCCACGTGCCTTGTTAACATCTAGCTGAGATAAAACTAGTTGAACGTCATTTCTAGAAAACTCCACATTCGCCAAAAATGGGTTTTAAAATGTATTTCGGTATCAGGTAAGACATCATGTGACCTGTTGGTAAAAACAGAATGAAAGTGCTCATTAAATAAACTGCCTTTAGCTTTGCTATCAGAAGCACACCGCTGACCCAGCTTCACAGTGGAGGGCACAGAATTCAACTTAGGCTGCACATTGTTAAAGGACCAGATTTTTTTCGGATTAGATTTGGACTCCTGACCTAGAGAAGTAACATAATTTCCATATTTGTCACGAGTACATTGCCTCAGTTTGTTCCTGAGACCTCTAAATTTGTTCCAGTCTGATTGCTTTTTGCTGCTTTTTACTTTGCGGCATGACGTTTTTACCCTGTTTGACAAGTGCTTTACTTCGGCGTCAGTCCGACGTGGTCTGCGGTTATATCGGACGACACGTTTTGGAACTAAAGAATCTAATGCTTGACTGAGAATTTGGTACCCATCATGCCAAATGTGGTCTACCTGTGACGATCTGTGTTTAGTGACAAGAGAATCGCCGAGGTTTTGATTCAGGAAACCACTCATTCCATTAAAGTCAACCGAACTGTAATCATACACTAAACGTTGAAAACCTCTACTACGTACAGGGTGAAGCATAATGTTTGCGATGACAGGATAGTGGTCAGAGTCAAACATACCAGGCCAGATATCAGTGAATGGAACAGTTTCCGGTGAGTTAGTTAAAATTTGATCCACCGTGTTGCTATCTCTGAGTTGGACCAAAGACCAAAGGTACTAACAGAAAATCATGTACCGCATCACAAAAACGCTGCGCCTCACCTCTGCTTGGAACAAACATTTGTTCCCGATCAATCTCAGGACAATTAAAATCCCCCATTGCACAAATACATGGAAAAACATCTCTACACCTTTCCAAAACAATATTCAACCTTTCCACGTCCTTTTGAAACACACTCACTTTTAAAGATTAGTCGGCAGGTTTATCAGCCTACAGAACTACTAAAATACGCAAAACACCTCGAGACTCGACATAATCCTGAACATCACGTAACGTATGCTTCAAACTCAACTGACCAACATAAATGTCCATCGCAGGGCACGCTGCCTCAATCATAGAGTTCTGAACAGTAATACTCTGAGCTGCATTTGCGGTTTTACATTTTTAACGCTCCCCATGTTTCAGCTTCCTCTTCTGAGAAGAAAGCAACCTGAATGCATCTGCAGGAATGTCCATTTCAGCCTCATAGTTGCACACCTCCACAGTGCTCTCAGTAACCAATTGCACATTGGTAAATATCTTAAAGGGTCAGTCCAGGTGTATAAGGGATATGTGTGTGTGTGTGTGTGTGTGTGTGTGAATACCATATTGGGACAGCCCTTGCTTGCAAGTGGCGTGCGTAAATACTTGATGGGGACAGTCCTTGTGTGTAAATGTGGTGTGTGAATACCTTATGGGTACAGCATTTGTGTGCAAGTGGCCCATATGTGCAGCACGCGTATGGTGTGTGAGTGTGTTTGACAGTCCATCCCTGGATCAGAGTCCTCTTTGTGGCTCCTGCAGCCCCAGTCTGACGAGGTGTTTGAGGAGAAGGGCCGGGGCGATGTGAGTAAAGGAAAGGAAAAACCCCCGATCTCCCCACGCTCCCCCCTCACCTCCGACCGCAAGGAGTACATGAACTTGGCGGCCGTACCGCGGGTCTCCCGGCCATCCCTGGATCTCCAGGTACCTCCCCCGCCCCGTGGGCATCGTGCCTGGGCAGGGTATGGGCCTGTATGGCTGCTGAGCTCTACTGGAGAGGGCCTTGGTGACAGTGCTGCTTTGGTGGCAGTAGTGGGATCATGGGTTCTGATTCTGTCCTGTTTTCTTAACGCTTACTGGACTGAAACTCTACTGAAGCTACTTCAGTGGATGCTGGGCCTTTTCCTCTGGAGCGCACCAAATTGATGCCACAATTCCTCCCTAAACTGCTTATGCCATCGCTTCCAATAGTAACTTGAGGACTGGAAGACTGCTCCTAGTGCATCATTGGAGAGATTGGAATCTGGTACAGTTGTGACCATGGAGATTCAAACGAGAAGCAGGCAGGCATGGTGTAGATTGTCCTGTCAGCGATTCAACCAAAGTGTCTGCCAACTGTCATTTAACCAGTCAACAACGGAGTGGGTGAGAACCAGAGGCTACTCTCTGGCGTTTGATGAAAAATTAGTTTAGTGCGTGTTGCACCTTCTGACTACACGTACATCATAAATATATAACGTCCGTGACTATTTCTTTTAACCAGAAAAATCAACAATCTGGCAAACATCTGAATTTACAGAAAGCAGAAACTCTGAACCTGTTTTACTGAGAATTTTCTATTTGTGGGTTTGTAGACTGCGGTTCTCACCGACTTCGTTGTGCATTCAAAACCCTTTAAAAAGACTTTGTTCTTGAAAGCTGTGCTCAGCTCTTAGTCATAATACCTGCTACTGCTTTCTTTCAATGTATTGTATGTGCTTTTTGATGATGAAATGAATGCCCTACTGTGTCTCCATAAATGGCTCATTGAGATGGGCCTATAGCCTGAAATGTGAGCCTTCCACGTGTGTTTGACTCAAAGACCATTCCTGGATTATCCACAGCACGTGGTCACTAATCCTGTGCCGACATTCCTATCATGTTGTTGCTTTTCATTCAAATTCTAACAAAGCACACCTCCCTCAACAGCAAAATTTCTGCACCGAGCTGCTGATTTATGGGGGGAGAGGGGTACCAAATTAGGTTTGAAATGAAAGCTCCAGCTCCTTGGTGCTCCTTTTGTCAAATGTGCTCCTGTCATCCACTTTCCAGTCTTGGGATTTTAGTAGCATTTGGCACTGTGGCGTTTCTTTCCAGATGGGCCAGGAATCTTCTTGAAAGCTTGGGTATTGCCCTTTGTCGCTTCTGGGTGCAAGTGGTCTTCTGTTTACTTACTGCGTCTCACTCTCATCCTCCTGCTTGCAGTAATTAGCCGTCTTTCAATGTTCGGAAACCCTGCAAGCTACAGTGTGTCTGTATTACTCTATAGGAGAACACTAATGAAAAATGTTTTCCCAAATGTATTTTTTTTTAATAAGAACTCCAACACCAACTAGGAAGAAGTTGGGACGGTAGAGAAAATTTTCGTAAAGACAGAAAGCAGTCATTTATACATTTACTTTGACTTGTGTTTGATGTCAGACAGTTTGAAGATAAGATTTTTTGTGTTTTTTCTGGTGAACTTCATTTTATTTGCAAATATACAACCATTCCTGCCATTCAGGCCTGCAATGCACTCCACAAAATGTTGGAATGAGGGTAATTTTGGAGGGTAATTAATTTAATGAGGTGTTAAAAAATGAATCCTATTGTGATTTGAAACAGCCGATGTCAGCAGGTGATTGTTATCATGATTTGGTATAAAAGCAGCATCCAGGAAAAGCCCAGTACTTCTGGAGCAAAAACTGGCTGTGGGTCACCAAATTGCCCACAAATGTGTGAGAGAATCAAAGGTTAAGAAAACAAATATTCCTCAAAGAAAGATAGGAAGGGATTTGGATATTTCTCTCTCTGCCATGCTTGACGTAATTAAAAGATTCAAGGCTTCTGGAGGAATTTCTGCGTGTGAAAGGCAAGGGTGCCAGCCGAAGCTGAATCTCTGTGATCCGTGAATACTCAGACGGCACTGCATCAAGATCTGTCATTTATTTGTAAGTGATAAAACCAAATGGGCTCACAATTACTTTGCCAAACCTTTGTCAAGTACTAAAATTTGTAGTTTCATCCACAAATGCCACTTAGAACTTTAATGTGCACTTGGAAACCTTATGTTCACAGTGTGCAGAAGCACCGTCGACTTCTCTGAGCTCGGAGGCATCTGAAATGGACCGTCACACAGTGGAAACGTGTATTGCAATCAGCTGAATCTCTATTTCAGGTCTAAAAATGCATGCACTGGGTCAAGGAAGAAAAGTACCATCCAGCAGCAGCAAGTTCTAAAGCTACTGTATGCTCTGTTATTGTTGTGCAAGTGCCATTGGCAAGAGTAACTTGCACTTTAGTGTGGGCACCATTAATGTACAACCCAAAACCAGTGAAGTTGGCACGTTGTGTAAATCGTAAATAAAAACAGAATACAATGATTTGCAAATCCTTTTCAACCTATATTCAATTGAATACACTGCAAAGACAAGTTACTTAATGTTCGAACAGGTAAACTTTGTAATTTTTTGCAAATATTAGCTCATTTGGAATTTGATGCCTGCAACATGTTTCAAAAAAGCTGGCACAAGTGGCAAAAAAGACTGAGAGAGTTGAGGAATGCTCATCAAACACTTATTTGGAACATCCCACAGGTGAACGGGCTAATTGGGAACAGGTGGGTGCCATGATTGGGTATAAAAGCAGCTTCCTGAAATGCTCAGTCATTCACAAACAAGGATGGGGCGAGGGTCACCACTTAGTGAACAAATGCGTGAGCTGATTGTCGAACAGTTTAAAAACAACATTCCTCAACGAGCTATTGCAAGAAATTTAGGGATTTCATCATCTACGGTCCGTAATATCGTCAAAAGGTTCAGAGAATCTGGAGAAATCACTGCACGAAGTGGCGACAAGGCGAAAACCAACATTGAATGCCCGTGACCTTCGATCCCTCAGGCGGTACTGCATCAAAAACCGACATCAGTGTGTAAAGGACATCACCACATGGGCTCAGGAACACTTCAGAAAACCACTGTCAGTAACTACAGTTCGTCGCTACATCTGCAAGTGCAAGTTAAAACTCTACAATGCAAAGCGAAAAGCCATTTATCAACAGCACCCAGAACGCCGCCCGGCCGCTGGGCCCAAGCTCATCTAAGATGGACTGATGCAAAGTGGAAAAAGTGTTCTGTGGTCTGACGAGTCCACATTTCAAATTGTTTTTTGGAAACTGTGGACGTCGTGTCCTCCGGACCAAAGAGGAAAAGAACCATCCGGACTGTTGTAGGCGCAAAGTTCAAAAGCCAGCATCTGTGATGGTATGGGGGTGTATTAGTGCCCAAGGCATGGGCAACTTACACATATGTGAAGGCACCATTAATGCTGAAAGGTACATACAGGTTTTGGAGCAACATATGTTGCCATCCAAGCAACGTCTTTTTCATGGATGCCCCTGCTTATTTCAGCAAGACAATGCCAAGCCACATTCTGTACATGTTACAACAGCATGGCTCCGTAGTAAAAGAGTCGGGTACTAGACTGGCCTGCCTGTAGTCCAGACCTGTCTCCCATTGAAAATGTGTGGCGCATTATGAAGCGTAAAATACGACAACGGAGACCCCGGACTGTTGAACAACTTAAGCTGTACATCAAGCAAGAATGGGAAAGAGTTCCATCTGAAAAGCTTCAAAAATTGGTCTCCTCAGTTCCCAAACGCGTTTACTGAGTGTCGTTAAAAGGAAAGGTGATGTAACACAGTGGTAAAAGGCCCTGTGCCAACTTTTTTGCAATGTGTTGCTGCCTTTAAATTCTAAGTTAATGATTATTTGCAAAAAAAAAAATAAAGTTTCTCAGTTTGAACATTAAACATCTTGTCTTTGCAGTGTATTCAATTGAATATAAGTTGAAAAGGATTCCCAAATCATTGTATTCTGTTTTTATCTACGATTTACATAACGTGCCAACTTCACTGGTTTTGGGTTTTGTAGAAAAGTACGCTGAGATTAAGACATCTCTTCTGGGAATGCCCATGCATATTTTAACAAGACATTGCAAAACCGTATTGTGCGCACATTATAAAGGCTTGGCTGCATAAAAAGAGGGTGCGGGTGCAGGACTGGTGTACCTGCAGTCCCCATTTGGGCCCAGTAGAGAATCACTTGGTGACTTCAGTCCCTAGAAGTATATTTAGTGTTGTGTAAATAAATAGCTTTAGCAAGTGGGAAATACTTTACTGTCCCTACTTTTTAAAAATATTTTGCTGGAATCCAAATTGAGATATGTGTTCATTTGGGAAGAAGCATGGAAATTGTTGTGGTGAAACATTGAATTATGTGCTTTTGTATTGTTATCAATGTAGTACAAGTCAAGGATAATTCACAAATCACTGCTTTCAGTTTTAATTTTAACTGAACAGTTTGTCCCAGCTTGTTCTTGATTTGGGCTTATGGTACTTACATTACAGTTGCTGCATTTTTACCCAGTTGCTGATTTAATTCTGGTCCAGGATCAAGGAATTCTATTTTGTCTATTAATTACGATTATTTTTGCTAGTGAGTTGCATTTGGGATGTTCTTCATCCCAGATGTGTCTCGGTCTGATTTTTCTCAAACGAGAATATCGCACAGCAGTTGAAAGGCAACTTCAAAAACTAACGAATTAATATTTAATCTGAAGTTTCTGAGTTGGCATTTCCCATGGAACCTTATGCAACGATCGCTTTTAAATCTTTATTACCGCCCCAGTGGGGCTGCCTTTGAAATAGACTTCTGATAAAAAGGCTGTTGTGGGTACAGGCTTTCAATACAACCATGCAGTTTCACACCTGGTTCTTCTAATCAATGTCTTTAGCAAAGACTCTTCAGGGGTTAATTTGCGTAATCAGGAGTGTACCTGATTGGTTGGAATGAAAGCCTGCACTCGAACCAGCTCTCTCTGGATAAGGTTGGGAACCTCTCTGCCGCAGCATCATTTTTGATGAAAGATTTTGGTTCTCCTTTGCGTGGTTTCGGCCTTGCTTTTTTTGTAAGACCGCCCCCCCTCTCCCCCTGCCCTTGTCCCTGCAGAGCCCCATGCCCCAGGGCCTCAGTAGCCCCGAACAGCGCTCCTTCCGCGACCGGCAGAAGTATTTTGAGATCGACGTCAAGCAGACCCCAGAGAGCAAGCGCAAGCCCCGCGTGTCCCTGGTGGGGGAGGATGATCTGAAGAAGATGAAGGAGGAGGAAGGTTGGTGGTTTTATCTTCTGCCATCCGCCTCTCAAACTCGGACCCCCCTGTATCTCCTGGTGTGTTGGTTTCCTCCAGTATCCTGCGGTTTCCTCCCACAATTCCAAGACGAGTGTGATGAGGTAGCTGAGAGGATTAGTAGCCCTACCACCGAACTTGAATGGGGCTTATGTAATTGCCTGTGTTTGTTTCTTTGTTTGTTTGTTTGTTTGTCCGTCTGTCTGCGAACAAAATATTTAAACTGCTTAGCCGATGTGGGCCAAGCTTAACAGGGAGGTAGATAGTATTCATTTCTGGAAGTGATTTTATTTTGAGGACGTTATGCCACACCATTATGATGTGATGTTGTAAAAACTTAAAATCGTTTATTTGCGATATTTCGACAACCCGGCGTCATATCGACTTGCTGTTAACGCCAAAAGTCAATTCAGTCCAATATCTGAAATTCTTATTTAATGTTATCATAAAATATTGATAGTTTTTTAGGTAACCTAATCTCAAAGATTAGCCTACCGATGTCAGCGGTTGAGTAGCAGGTTTTTATCATTTTTTTCTACTTCTGGAGGTCTCCACAGTGTCTCTTCAATGTAAAAATTATGCCGTATTTAGACAGAAAAAGTACATCTCGGGATTGTGTTTTTGTGTGGCTATGCGCTCCACTGAATGCTCCTTGTTATTTTTGAGGTTTAAAAGAACATAGCACGCCCCATCAGCATTCCCTGCGTAAATTAAGTTTAACGTGTATAATTGTGACCCCAGGGTTGATTTCTTTTGGACTGATTAGGCCCTGACTCCTTGTCAAACCCAGTTTTTTTGCTTTTCTCAAACCAAATGCCTCTGGCCATCTCACTTGCAGCGAAGAAGATTGAGCGGTGTACCCGCGACCTCCTTCTGGATGACGATGATGACGAGGATGATGAGGATGACCTTGAGGACGTGAAGGCTCGGGGGAAGGTGGTGCTGGACGGGGTGGAGTACAAGGTCGAAACCGTGACCTCCCCTGTCACACCCTCAAGTGCAGGGTATGGCATCCTATTGGTCATGCCTCTTGGCCTTCTTTATTCTGTTCCGCACCTATGCTATATGTTCTCCATTAAGCCCTTGGAGATGTAAGATTAAAGGTAAATGATTAGAATGTTCTTTACCAGACATTGTGATTCTGGTGTAACCGGCACCATTTGTAGTTGAAAACAGAGGAGCTCTTGAACAGTACTTTGGAGCTTTAGGTGAAGGGTAAATTATTGCCTTTTTCTTCAAATGTTTGAAAATCCATATAGTGATGTACAATACCGTGCAAAAGTTTTTGGCACCCAAGGGTTTTTCTTACGTAAATTTGTTATTAGACATTTATTTTTTGTTTTGTGGATTCATCTTGCTATAGACATTAAAAAGAACATTTTAGGCACCAAATATTAGCCCGGAAAATAATCTTAGAAAAAAGTTTGTATTTCATTGAAGACAGTTGGTAAACATAATACAGCCTTTAGGGAGCCCTAATCTCAACATCATTGAGGCCGAGTACGATAACCGGGAGATTGTGAGTCTGCAGAAGAGCTGTGGCGAGTTCTCCAATATGCACTGAACGGCCATATAGCCAATTTCCTAACAAAACCATAAAACAGCTGGAAAATGTTCCTAATTTGTGAGTAAAGGGTAGTCAACCCTAATATTTATTTGATTTACTTTTTAACAGTTCAAAGCTCTTTATACTACATTTTCCAGTGCTTGGAAACCTTTCATTTCTTGATTTTTGGAACCATCTCTGGGAATTGCTTTGAATTTGCCTAAAATATTTGCAGAATACTGTGTTAGTATTTATGATTTATTGTCTGAACACGCATAATCGTTACTGGTGCACTCTGTTTAGCCCAGTTTAAAAGGCTTCCGTAAGAGGACCCTGGGGACAATTTGAGAGCGATTACTAAATATTGGCGCTCTCTCTCACGCACGCACATAGGCACACAACACACCCACACACAGACAGGCACGCACACACACGCAGTTCAGCACCTGCAGTCAGTGCGATGCAGCATACTCTGACGCCACAGGTCTTGATTGCTCCAGCCCGTCTCCATCTACCGTATCCCGGAGTCCCTGAGGAGCTCTCAGGAGAACTGCTTCAGGCTGTAGCAGCAGCCCAGCTCCGTGACTGTGTAAAATCTGAAAGCGCTGATTTTCGCTGGTGAAATCCTCGCTGTCGCCAGAGCGTCTGTGTCGCTTGCCGCACTCTGAGACTGATAATAGGGTCACTACTTTATTCCACAAAAAAAAAAAAACAAAAAACACTTGTCCTCAATTCTCACAAAAAAGCATGTTATGGTCAAGATTATCTTAATTTCTCTCTTTTTTTGTTTAGGAATAAAACCACAACATGACAAATAAATGTTTTAGATTTAAATGTTTTAAATTTTTTCTTTTATTTACTTTAATTGAGTTGGGGCTGAAACATGGTCCAAACACAAGGTACATTTTTAAAACCCCTTTGCGCAGATGAAGTCGTAAATTCCGAAATTTTATTCCGATATATTTCTGTGAATGAATTTCCAAACGTCTTGCTTCGCTGGAATAATTTTCCAGAGTCTATGTGACACAAATACTGAGTAAAAAAAAGCCTGAATAGGCTTGTGCATAACAGGAAAAATTGGCATTATTTATATTCTGCGCAAAGGGGTTAAGGCATTTGGGTGTGTTTGTGCATGCTTGTGTCCATTGCATTACAGTGTATCACATCATGTTACATTCATTATTGTCACTGAGCAGACGCTCTAATCCAGAGTGACGGACAGCCGGTAGAGTAGTGAGCCTGGCTGTGGGAGGGGCGTGACGTTCCCGGTGTTCCCGCGCAGGGCGAGTCCGGTGTTTCCGGGGGACGGGGGCGCCCCGGTGCGCACGGCGAAGGCGGAGCGGAGGCTGCAGGAGAGGCTGCGGATGCAGAGTCCAGAGCTCAGCGTGGCCCTCGATAAAGACCTCTCCCCCGCAGAGAGGCGCGCCCAGGAGGCCGAGAAGAGGGCCATGTGGAGGGCAGCGCGGTGCGGATTACACACACTTTACATTACACACACACACACACACACACACACACACACACACACACTGTACACAATCACACACACACACACACACACACACACTTTACACGATCACACGCACACACGCAATCTCGTTTTTCTATCCTCATGGGGACCGAAATATTGGCTCGGTCTCATTTGCAAGGAAGCATCCTAAGTAGGTGGCATCTTAAGGAAATATGGCTGCTAAGGACTGTCTCAACTCAATAGGAAGCATAAGAAACAACCTAGTTAGGTACCTCATTTTGGCGAAATTTTAAGGAAACATCAAGTGGTTCCTTTTCAGTGAAGGACATCCCGAAATACCTTGCAACAAGCTGGAGATTCACCGTATAGATCACAGATGAGGGACGACAACGGTCTGCATTTGGTCGAGTTCACGTACCGTTTCATCATAGAATTCGCTTCTGATCATTTTTGAAGCAAGAAGTTGACTGAGTAGATTCAGAAAATCGGCTCTTTTGAGGGAAAGGACTTTGAATTAAAAACTTGTGCCAACGTTTTCGAAGCGCTGAAGCTCCACGAACTGGGCTGACTGAAAGCTAACGTTTCCGTTTCCCATGGAAACCGCTGACCCCATGCTGCAACATAAACTGCGCTAGTGACATGAAGCTTCTTAGTTAGTGTTTCTTTTCACATTACCTTTTTAACGAATGGATCCTAATAAGGCGGTGTCCTAACTAGGCACCGAGGTGATAGGAAGCCTCCTTGCAAATGAGACAGAGCCATTGTTTTTGCTCTAAAATCCTATTTCCATTCCTTTAAACCTAAAAATCAGCCTTAATTGTAGCCCCTTCCTAACCCTTACCAATTCACCCTGCAAAATAACCCAATTTTTAACTTATTTCAATATCTCACCTTAACGGAGACCAAAAGTCTAATACTTAACCTTCAACCTAGTCCTAGTCCAGACAGAACCCCAATCTATTGCCAATACAAAAAAAAACCCAGATGCTGCAATCAAGCCCCATTTCCGATGCGATATGGGCGAGGTTGATTGCCAAATGGCTTTCGGTCTCGCGCAGCTGCGGGGGAAAAGTTGCGTTAGCATTCTTGGTTGCAGACTCTTTGCCATACAATACCGAGTGTAGAAGCTGTATTATTTCTTCAGGCAGTCAGTAATTTTGTTGGCTTGATTTTAGCTTTTATATCATTTGCATTTTCTCAAGTATAGCTGTGAAGTGTTGTTGCCATGCTGTTACGCAAGCTGTGCACTGGAAGTGTGGCAGTCCCCGAAGTGTAAGAAATTTTGGCGAAAAAGCCACCTCTGGGTATTTTTTTTTGTATCGGCGATTGCTCGAATTGAAACCCTAGCCCTAAACTGAGCCCGAGGCCCAGAATGAAATCTTTTCTGCCTGGGGGCTCAAGGAACGTCCCCATGGTGCTGTTGTTTCAGACTTTACTATCTCTGTGGGGTTTTTTAAGTGATTTTTTTAATGTCCTCATGAGTATAGATAAACAAGTTCACACACACACTTATTCCCTGTATACACACTCCCACATCCTTTACAACCTCAAATACCCTGTGTACACACTCGCATACCCTGCAAACACAGGAACATGTACACGCAAAAATGCACAAACACTCACACACACTCTAACACACAAACATCCCTCCAATCTAGAGCCAGAGTCCATCCACCCACTCCTTGCATACACGCTCCATGCCCGTACGTACACACAAACCCACATATTCAATCACCGACATGCGTAGCAGTGCGCACAAACACTCAGGGGTGCAAACATGCGCACTCCCCGCACACCCCATCGCCGAACACACACACGTTTGGATGTACTCTCTTGACCAAAACATTTCCATTCTCTGAATCCTCACCTACTGTATCACACACTGGCAGCTCTATCATGATTGTGATGCTGGTAAAATGGTGAAAGGCTTTAAATGTGGGCAGTACAGTTTCAGGCCAGAACAGCCACCCTCTGCTTTCATTTTGGAACAATATCCTCTGTCCTCTCTGTCTCCTCTCCCTCTCTCTCTTTCTCTGGTTAACTATCATTAGAAGTGCCTCTGCTAGTTCATCTCTCGTTACGATGTACATGTTGTCAGCTGGGGTTTGTATCTGACGTCTCAAAGGCTGCAGGGAATTTGACGAGGGAAGAGAATTGGCTGCGGAAAATGGAAAATCGGTCTTTTTCTTTTCTCTTTGCGTGTCCTTTCTCTTCACTGCTTAGATGTAACTCTGAGTTCACTCTTGTTGCTCTGGGAAACAAAGACACCCTGAATTGGAGTGAGTCCATTTTTAGCTCACACGTACGGTCCGCTTGCTGTGCATTTGTGGCAGCTGACTAAATTTTTTTTTTTATCTGAATGTAGTGAGCTTTGCTACTGCAAATACAGGAGAAAATGATAAGCAAATAGAATCTTTCAGAGATTACCAAGTTAAATTCATCGTGCCTGAGGAATGTCTTACTTTAATCCAACTTTTTCGGGATTTGGTTAGTGCCCCAGACTATGAAAAATCAACCAAACGCTGCTGAGTTGGCTCGGTCAGTAAAGGGGTTACTTTATGTGCAAGAATGACCCCCACGGTATTGCATCGAATGCAGCTGTACCAGTGCCGGCTGTGGCCAGCAGCCATGTGAGAGTAGCAAATTGGGCTTTGCGCTACTCAGAGGTACAGGAAGAATGCAGTTTGCTTGGATTGGCATTGTTGTTTGCTCAGACACCTCCTACTGGTCATCTGGGTGCTGGTTAGTTAAATTCTAAAAGAGCGCATGTGCGGGGTCCCTCCGCCTTCTTTCTGAACTCGTGAGGTTTGAAGCTGTGAGCGTAAAGAGGCAGTGGCTGACAGGCGCATGTTTTGGAGTGGGATTGGAGCTGCCAAATTTAAAAAAAATTTCAATAAGACTTAAAAAAGGAATTAAACGATATTTTTTTGTTCACTATGCATTGTAAGCTATGGATTTTCAGCAGTTTATATGGTGTATTTTTGTAAGGTAACATTAGTACTTTTAGGGGTCCGTTGTTACATTTTATTGCCTGTTATTATAATCTTAGATATTCAAATGGAGGTGTATAAACCTTCTGGCATAAATTCCATAAATTCAAAATTTGTTGGCCATTCGCTGCCTGTCAGTTTCTCCCCTCAAAAGAACAGGATAGTGGGCCACTTATACTGTTTGTCCATTGGTTGCACCTAATATAGTAAGCTAATGCTGTGTTAGCATCAAAGCTAACCTTGGACACGTATGGCTAACCAAGATTTTTTTTACGTCACCCAAGTTCCCAAGGCTGTTACACCTGAAAGTTTGAATACTTGAAAACCGTAAGTTACAATGCCATGTGTTTTAATCTCAACTGATGTTTGAGATTCTTGACAAGCCACTAGCCTCTGTAACACGTCATTGCGAAAGATGCAAAAATAGTGATTCAAGGGAGAGCGAGGTGAGGAGGTTGAGTAAGGCTGTGGGAGGGAGCAGGGCACAGAGACAGAGTTGGTTGACGTCAACTATGCAGGGGTGCGTTTCCCAAAAGTGTGGTTGCTAACTAAGTTATCAACTTGCATAGTTCGTCCATTCGTGGTTCCAACTGTGTAAGTTAGCATCTGTGATTGCGGGAAACGCACCCCAGAACGAGTCTACTTGGGATGTAGAAAACTGCAGGATTTTCAAACGGCACATTTAAAACATGGAAATGGACAAGGAGGGTCTCATAGCCTAAACGGCGGAGCCAACCTTCTCTGGGCTGTTGGATACAATTGAGGTCCCAGTAATGGTGGACTTCACTGGGAAAAAATATTTTCCATAATATGGGAGCTTTTAATTTTTGTGGTTCGAAATGTGTGCAGGCGGGGTCACAGTTTGAGTAAACACACTCGCCTACGCTATGCTGTAGCGGCCCAGTGGTGCTTTCACATAGACCATAGATTGTGAGACTTTAGAGATGTGCTTCTTCCCGACGTTTGCGTGCCAGCAAGCCTGTTGGTCCCTAAAGAGTTTTATCATGTAATAACATTTAACTCTTGGTTGCATCAGCTTCCGTGAAGGATTTTCAGTGTATAATATTTTATCTTAAGATTGTAATTTTGGTAATAGATTTATTTTGATCAAAAATGGAAGCTTATAGATAATTAAAATGTACTTTTTTGCCAGAGATAAAATGTAGCCTTTGGTTAGCACAGCCCAGCCTTTCTCCTCTTGCTGTTTGCTGAAATGGTCGGCAGAAAGGCGAAGGAGGTTCAGACGTGGCAAACTCCTGCTTGTGTTCTCCTCCTCCTCGCTGTTCTCCTGTTTCCTTGGTCCTGTTTGTGTTTGCGGATCACCTGTCTGTCTTTTTCCTCCTTTTTCTATATGTCTGTCTGTCCGTGTCTGTGTTTCTTCTGCCCTATAACTTCACTTCCTGCTTGAATCCATCCCTTCCTGTTTCCTTCCACCTGATCCTTTTCTCCTGTCTACTTCCCTGCTCTTCATTTCCTTCATCTCCTTTCTTTTCCCATCTTTTCCTCCTCTACTACTATTCCTCTATATTCTTTCCTTCCTGCCCTTATATTCATCCCTTCTCCTTGCTTTCCTCTCCTTCCATTCCTTCCTCCCCTTCCTTTCTTCTTTTCTCGTTTCCTTCCTTTTATCCTCACTTCTTCCTCTGCTGCTGTTCTGCCTTGCTCCTTTTCTTCCTGTCCTTTAATTCCTCCCCTCTCTCCTTTCCTTACTGTCCTTTGATTCCCTCCCTTCACCTTTCACTCTTTACCTTCCTCCCCCTCCATTCCTCCCTTCTTCTCACTTTACTCCGCTTCCATTCCTTCTTTCCTCCTTTCCTTCTCCTTTCTTTCCTCCCCCTCCTCCTTTCACGGTCTCCTCATTCCCTTTCTCTCCTCCCTCCGCCCCTGGTTTGGTCCGTTCCGCCCCGGTTCAGACCCTATGGTGGTCTGGAGGAGGATGTTAGGCAGTATGAACAGAACCTGGCCAAAAGGCTGTACCAGGCCCGAGTGAGGGCGTCTCAGATCCCCGCCCCCAACGCCCCGCCCACCAGGTCTGCGCTCTGTCCTCTGCCTGCCGCTTTGCATTGTGGGTGGGGTGGGGGCATTTGGCATTTTAACCTATAGCGCGTCCATCAGTGGGGCTGTGTGACATCACATGCGCTCTGGATGCCGCGGTTGGTGGCGTCTGCTCTGCACACACTCACTGTTCTTCGTTCGTCTGACTCATGTCCACAAGCTCTGCTTATTGTTTTGTTTTCTTTGTCTCTGTCGCCTATGAACAATTGTGCCCACATTGCTATTGCCATTTCGCGGTTTCACATTCATTGCAGTGCCCATGTTTGTGTCTCTCACTCATCGCTTGGCTCTCTTCTCCTCCTCTGTCTCTGTTTTATCTCATTTATTCCCCCTCCTCATCCTCTCCATCCCTCTCTTCCCATCCTCCATCTGACACGTGTTCTGCCTCTCTCCATTCAGTATGAAGTCACTGGAACAGGACGCACTCAAGGCTCAGATGGTGATCGCCAAGTCTCGGGACTCCAGGAAGCGCAGCACCCTGGATCAGCTGTCCGAGTCCCCCTCTCCTGTACCCACGCCTTCCCCCACGCCCCTGGAAGGTCAGTCTGAAGCAGCCTCGCCGAGGCACCTTTCTTACCGGTCACATCTCAGTCCATGTCCCAATGCAGTTTTTACTCAGGACAAGTCTCTGTTTATCCCCAATGCTGCTTTTACTCAGGGTCAAGTCTGTCTATGCCCAGTGCAGCTTTTACACAGGCCAAGTCTCACTTTGTCCCCAATTTAGCTTTTACACAAGACAGTCTCAGTCTATCCCCAATGCTGCTTTTACACAGGCCAGGTCTCAGTTTATACCCAATTCAGCTTTTACACAGGGTCAAGTCTCAGTCTATCCCAATGGAGTTTTTACATACAACTAAAGTCAGTCTATACCCAGTGCAGCCATCACATAAATCAAGTCCCAGTCTATCTTCAGTGCCGCTATTAAACAGTCCAGGTCCCATTTTATCCTCAATGCAACTATTACGCAGAAAAAATCTGTCATCACCAATGCAGGTATTACTCAGGTCAAGTCTTAGTCCAACCTTAGTGAAGTTAACACCGGTCAGTCCCAGTCCTCCCCCAATGTAGTTATTTCACATACTAAGTCTGTCCCCATATGCAGCTGTAACACAAAACAAGTCTCAGTCCATCCCCCAATGTAGTTATTACATGCACAAGCCCATCCTGTGGAATTACTACACTAAGTCACTGCCAGCTCTGAGCATTCACAGATCTACACTGTTCACACAAATTTAGCACGCTACTTTTACATCCTTTAGTTCGTACACACTTTCACAGAGAACGATCGTCCCATTAAAACTCATGGACAAAAGACACTAAAGCAAATATGCACAGAATACACTCTCTGGTGCCTGTAAAACCGCCAGATTAAGAAACACAATGGGTCAAATATCGGTTTCACACTGATCCTTTTGTTTTTTTTTCTTTCCTGGCAGACATCAGCCCCAGAAGTGTGACATCGCCGGGCAGATTGGTAAGGACTCGTCATTTTTTGCTCATTTTTATTTCACCACCCCCACCCTCCTTGGTTTGCGTGTCTCACTCAGAAGTAAGTGTGTGTGTGGATGGATGGATGGATGTTTATGACATGTTTTGAGTCGTCTTCTTCAGTGAAGTTCAAGGGACTGGAGGAATTTGCTGTCAATTTTTTTTTTTTTTTTTACAGTTTCCAGTGTAAGAATTCCATACAGTAACCTTAACTGGCACTTTTTATTCCCGTACATAATCTTTTTTACAGGAACCCTACTGTCTGTGTGTGTCTCTGTTCATCCTGGATTCTGTTTCCTCTTTGTACATCCTGGATTTTATTTCCTTCTCAATTATGCAGTCCTTCACTCCTCCACAGGCATCTCAGATCGAATCTGCGTCGGTTCCCAATAAACTTCCGCACTTAATTTTATCTCTTGAACCTATTTGGGCCAGTATTGACAGCCTAAATTTCAGCTGGATTGCACATGTAGATTACATACATAACAGTATGGCAAATAAACAGATACAGGTGCAATGGGTCATAAAATTGTTTCAGTTAACACAATCACTATTATTCTGACTTTTATTTTCTTTTAATGAGGACAAAAAATGTGTAAGGTTGAGTTTTCATAATTACATTCAGCCAAGTAGTCTCCGCTTTTGCACTGTACATTATTGTACCTTGTCTCCTCCCTCTTGTCTGATCACATGATGGACAACCCCACCCCTACCCCCATCTACACTGCGGTCTCCTAGTTAAAGGTAGCCAATCGGCATCTAGGCAGAGGTGCCATGTATTTAGTGGAGTGAACTCAACATTCTTCTATTTGTACACTCAAACCAGATGTGCTCAACTTTAACATTGACTTTGTTTTTTAAAAAACAATTCTCCATGTCCTCCGTTGGGCCATATTACACTGAATAGGCGTGCAATTATTTTCCTACAATGACCAGCATAGAGTTGTATATTATGCCAATACCATGATTACCACACACACATCCATTCAGGACATCATATTTGTGTTTTGTCCAAAATTTGCGTTTATATGCGGACTATTTCCTTTCGCCGCTATTAACTTCTGTTGCAGAGATGCAGTCGAAGCTACCATTGTTACATCCTTAAGTACGGTTGCTAGTTCTGTTTCGTTATGTTACTAATTAAGAGCTGCAGTTACTAGCTTCATAGCGTCATTATTCCAGTTGAAGTTATTGACGCATTGTGCTTTCTCCCTGTTGTCATAATTACTGTAATTGCAAAGATACGAATAGCTATATTGCAAAACTTAAATGTGCTGTCTGTCTTTTCTTGGCCTCCCCTTCTGAACTTCATAATGCAAAGTAATACAAATTTAACCTTGAATTCAAACTTGGAGAATTGATCAAAAGTGTTCAAGGGTTGATGAACTACTTTACCGATGTGCCGTTATTGGGGAATAACACACGAGGGAAGTCTTTGATATGTTGAAAGTGGCTAAAGCAGTGGTAACAAAATGTCATGATTTGTCAACACATCTTTTTTAAAAGTACGCCCACGATATATCCTCTGCTCTTCTCAAAACCCAGTTCATATCCGTATGGTGGACTGCTTTTACCCATCATGCGGGGATGTGTACACTGGTCTGAGGACTACATGCACAAAGTATTATCCATATAGCACAAGTAGTTGTCTGTGACATAATTCAGCAGATTCAGGATGACTGAATTTAACCTTGTCTCCTTGACACCCCTCTTACTTCCTGCCTCATTGTCCTAGTGGCAGTTTCTTGAAACATATCTTTGTCGTCCAAAATTGGTCTATCCCCTTAATACTGGGGGTTTTAAGGTTATTCCACATAACTGGTAAACAGTAAGTTTAGCTAGACTTTGAAAATGTCCTTTAATGCAGGAGACACTGTGCCTTTGAGCCTCTTATTGGGGATTTTTCGCAACAGATTGGTTTTTGAGTGAGAGATATGAACTGGTTTTCTTACCTGGAAACTAAATGATTTGCTAGTAACGTGAAAAGCATTCGCCCTCTTAAATTTATGCCCCTGCTTTGCTGCACACAATTAAAAAGTCACTTGATAAAGGAAGCAGTATTCACTACAGGGGTAAAACCTTGAAATTAGATGAGAAATGATGTAAGTTTTATAAATTGAAAAAATTTGTTCTTGGCTGCAGGTCATGCAGTGGGAAGATAACTTGCTTTTCGTCAGTGGGTGTCCTCAGGATGTTGCCATGTGTGATGAATTTAACTTGACATTTTTAAAGGTTCAGCATTTTCCTCAGTGCGCTTTGCTGGCTGAGATGTTATAAAGCTCTTCTTTGGCATTAATTGAGAATTTCACTCCTGTACTGAAGGTTATCTCACATCTGAGCATTCATTCATAACTCCCTTTTATGAAACTTCGGCCTGTCCAAGGTTTGTCCTTTCGCCTACTGTTGGACCTTCTGCCCTAGGTGCCATGGTTTCACCTAACTGAATAAATCATAGCCCCACCCACTTGTATGGACCAGGGCCCGCCTCCTTGTACGTCTCAGCTCTACCTCCCTATAATGTCACAGCCTCGCCTCCCTGTACATGTCATGCCCTTGCCTGCCTGTAGGTGTCATGGCCTCACCGAACTGTATAGATCATGGCCCCGCCTACCTGTATCGGCCAGGCCTGCCTACATATACATGTAATGGCCCTGCCTGCCCATACATGTTATGGCCCTGCCTCCCCATGCGTGTCATGGCCTTTTCTCACAGCCCTGCCCCCCCCGTATGATTCACAGCCCCACCTTTCAATATGTTAAAGCCTCACCTCCCTTTGTGTTGCTGCCCCACCTCCCTTTAATGAGTCACAGCCCCGCCTCTTTCCTCATTGCTGTTTGCTGTCCCCTTTTAGTCCCACTCAGAAAAGAAGTTTGACTACCGTCAGTTTGCTGCAATCCCCTCCTCCAAACCTGTATACGACATCCAGGTACCCATGCATGCTCAGCTTCCAGGCTTTGGCACTCTCCCTCGAAGTCTCTCTGCTTCTCTTTCGCCCTTGCCCATGGAAGATGGAAATCTATGCCTCAGGTGTTCCTCCTCTAGCCGTGCCTGAGAATTTATGGGAAGAAACCCATTCTCAATACTTTTGAGGCCTCCATCGCTCCTCTCAGTCATAAATAATACCCAGAACAGAGATTTCCCGATCTACGCACCGAAACAGCACTGTCCCTCATGATCATGGCATACTTTTATAGCAGGAAGTCTGGATTTGTAGTTGAAAACATCCCGCTTAGGTTCACTGACAAAGCACTATAAAAGGAGGCCATAGTGCTCAAAGCATTGCGAGAATAACAGCTGCTGCTGTCAAATCGCTCCCAGACTCGTGCGCCTTTGTTTTGCTGCAACAGATACCGGCTAGGAACAGCTTTCTGTTGCTGCCTTCAAATGACTGGCAAATTGATAAGGACTCCAAAATTGTTGAGAGCCAGAGTGCCAATCAGGAGCCAGTTTCAGTCGCTTTAGGACTAAAGGATTCTGGCTGTGATGGCATAAGGCCAAAGGTCAGTACATTCTCACTGTAGCGCCTGCCATAGCTCACTCACTTGGGCAGTGCCTAACTTGTTTAGGGAAGCCAATGTGAAGTATGCAACTTAGCGAATTGGAGGATACCCGGGGAGGCCCCAAATAGGCATTGGAAAGGCCTCCTTGGGGAAGGCTGAGTGAACTGGGGAAAGATTTCCGATTGCTGCCAGTTCGTCTGTGGGTCTGTCCACACTGCTTTCTGTCCATCTATGCAGGGTTGCACTGGTGAGCTAGCGACTGTTGGTATTTTTTGGTGTGTATTGATGTATCCGCAGGTGTTGTGATGGCGTTAAGAGTCTAAAGGCCACCAAATGGTTTGCTCTTGAGTCCAGCAGTTTTAGATGTGTCACTCCCAGGTTTCATCTCCGGAAAATGTGTGTCAGACAAGGTGAAATACTCATTCCTGAACTTAAGATGCCGAAATTTTCCACAAATTATCACAAATGTATTCGTTCACATTTTTATTTTTTTTTTTGCTTTTAAGAACCATTCCATGAGAAATTGACACTCGGTGCACAGTTGACCCCCCTGGAACTGAATGAAACTTGGCACATAGGTAGATATGGGTGCCTGACAGAAAAAGCTGAAGTTTTAGGTCCATATCTCACTTTGCCTGCCAATAGCGCCACCTGGAAGCCAATTAAGTGGCTCAGTTTTGCTGTTGACACCACATTTTACATCAACTATCATGACTTAAGGGTACACAGTACCAAATATGTTATACTTTTATCATGACCTGTGACACTTCAAGTCCGGTTAGACTTCAGCACCGTATCAGCGCCAAGCTGGGTAACTACGTTATCGAGCCAGAATTATTTGAGAAATGACAATAAAAATTGAAAATGGGAATAAAATAATATCCCAGACATATACCAAACTAGAGTGCTTTATTATGTGTTTACTTACAACAAGACTATTATTTTCAGTGAAAAGTACCTTGTTATCTTGCTGTGTTTGTGCAATGGATGGCCAGAAAGATGGTCGAAATTCATTTTTGGTGCATGTTTGCAGTATATTTTCTCTGTAACCCAGATTTGTACTGTGAGGGTAAATGTTGTTTGTTGTGCATTTGGAGCTCTATTTTCGGGAATACCAAGCATTTCTTTGGTAGTATATGCACCTTCAAGCTAGACGGAGCCAATGTTGGAGGAAAACTCGAAATTGACCATTTCATAGCAGATTGTGCCTATGTTTTGGTGGCATTATTTTGTTTACCCAGCAAGATAGAGATCTGAAATTCTCTGGATACATAGTCCCTTTGGGGTATATTACAGCATTAGTAAAATCTCATTGGTAGTATTTTCAATGAAGACAATATTCATCATCAAAAATTGGAAAATTTTGCCCCCAAGGGAGCTGTAGGCTGGATACAAATACTGGCCATCCCCAGCAATGTACCAAATAAATTGTTTTTGAATTGTGATGCGAACATCTAGTTTTCCCCGAAAATGAAGAGTTTAGCTTGGTACTTTTCTGGATGGACAGCCATCTGACCAAAGGTGGTGCTCTTAAGAGCTAATGTTCTACCGACCTAATATTCCATATTCCCAGACATATACCGAAATTCTGTCTTTTGACATATAAAAAGTACATGCACAGTTATACATTAAGTTGTAACCTCTTTGGTATAAAGCTGGGTTAGTTGTAAATTAGAAAAGAATGTTGGTGGTTATTGTAGCCTTGTGTCAACATGCAAGACATTTACCAGTAGTCAGTACAGTGTACAGTTTTGTGGTGTTGGTGCGTTTTCAGAAAATAACACATTCTCCGCATTTTCACTTTACTATGAGACCTGGAGAGCAGGCTTCAGCGTTAATTCTAGGATTTCCCCAGGGCAGGGGTGTCAAGCTGGTGCCATGGAGGGCCAAGAGGCTGCAGGTTTCCATTCTGACCAGAAACTCCACCAGGTAATTTCACTAATTAAGTCCCTTCTCTCTGCTTGAAGGTGAGGTAATCAGTGAAATCACCTGGTGGAGGTTTTGGTTGGAATGAAAACCTGCAGCCTCTTGGCCCTCCATGGCACCAGTTTGACACATGTGCCCGAGGGTATGGTGCTTAGGTATGAAAAAGGGCACAGCAATTGCGTCTGGCGAGTGGTTGTCCTGATAAAGGGCACAGAGGTCCTAGAAAGCAAGAAGCACCCTGCCAAGAAAAGGGCAGTTCATTTGTAGTGGTAACTTGCATGCCTTCATTCCTAACACCTGCCCATGATGTCTAGCCTATGAGATGCCCAATGATTGGGAGGGCAGGGTTTCTTTTACAGACTTCCCATTTCCGTGCGTACCAAGCCATGGGTGCTGGCGCAACTATTGCGCCAAACAGGCTGCAGCACACTATTTAATTCAGACACAGACAAGCTCACTATCAACGGCCTGTAAGCAGCGCTGTTTAGACCCAGGATGCAGTGAAGTAGGGCTTGCCTCGGGCTCGACTGGCTCCGCTGGTAACATCGACCCGGATTGAACGAAGAGGGGCATGGATGGCTGCTCAGGGCCAAGGCCAAGGAGCACCTCTGGCGCGCACCACCAGGTGCCGCCAACCCACAACTGAATTGCAAAAACAGACTGACGGAGAGAGCTAGTCACATGCTGTGTTGAAATCATTTCACTTTGGATAATATGAAAAGTATAAAACAGTTTGAACTTTTGTACTATACATTCTGTCTTCACGTACACGGTTGTGTGACAAAGATTCTTTTTCAGAGTTCAAATTACAGACTGATATTTTATGTAAGTGTACACATACTGTTGATGCATGTCTGCATTCATGCTTATGGTGGTACGCCTTTTACATTAGTTCTTTTTTTGGCATTTAAAAATTTTGGACTGGTCATGTTTTATAACATGCTGCACAATTCTGACTGCGCTGTACCTGTAGTTGGTAATAGCCCATGTATTGTGCGTTTGTAATGCTCACAGTCACCACCAGTTTACAACCAAACAAGCTTTATACCAAAGGGATTACAAATTTTATGTATAACTGTGCATGTACTTCATATATTTCAAAAGACAGAACTTATGGTATATGTCTGGGAATATGGAAAATTAGGTCGGTAGAACATTAGCTCTTTAGAGCACCACCTTTGGTCAGATAGCTGTCCATCCAGAATAGTACCAAGCTAAACTCTTCATTTTCAGAGAAAACTAGCTGTGTGCATTATAATTCAAAAAACAATTTCTTTGGCACATTGCTGGGGATGGCCAGTACTTGCATCCAGCTTACAGTGCCCCCTGGAGGTGAATTTTTCCGACTTTTAGTGTTTAATATCATCTACACTGAAAATACTACCATTTAGATTTTACTAATGCTGTAATGTACCCCAAAGGGAGTATGTATCCAGAGAGTTTCAGATCTCTATCTTGCTGGGTAAACAAAATAATGTTGTCTAAACATAGGCACAATCTGCTATGAAATGGTCAATTTTCAGTTTTCCTTCAACTTTGGCTCCGTCTAGCTTGAAAGTGTAGATACTACCAAAGAAATGCTTGGTATTCTTGAAAATAGAGCTCCAAATGCACAACAAACAGCATTTACCCTCACAGCACAAATCTGGGTTACAGAGAAAATATACTGCAAACATGAACCAAAAATATATTTCGACCATCTTTCTGGCCATCCATTGCACTAGCACAGCAAGATACCAAGATACTATTAATTGAAAATGATAGTTTTGTTGTGAGTAAGCACATAATAAAGCATTCTTGATTGGTATATGTCTGGGATATTATTTTATTCCCATTTTCAATTTTCACTATGATTTCTCAAAAAATTCAGGCTCAATAACAGTTATCCAGCTTGGCGCTGATGTGGTGCTCATGTCTATCCAGACTTGAAGTGTCTCAGGTCATGATAGAAGTATAAAAGATCTGGTACTGAGTACCCTTAAGTCATAATAATAGATGTAAAACGTGGTGTCAAAAGCAAAACTGAGCCACTTTAGTGGCTTCCAGGTGGCGCTATTGGCAGACTAAGTGAGATATGGACCTAAAAATTTGGCTTTTTCCGTGAGACTACCATATCTACCTATGTGCCAAGTTTCATTCAATTCCAGGGGGGTCAACTCCTCAACTTCTTCAAAAAGTGCCATTTTCTCACAGAATGGCTCTTAATATCAATGAGTGTTCTCAGGAGGCCAATTAGATATTCCGTTCTTAATGCTACCATAGGTATTAGACTGTTGATTTGAGTAAACTATCCTCTGGGTCACAATGGAAATGCATAAGTTGATTTTAATGCCGTTTGGTGGACCTTCAAACTGTTGTGGTTGCAGTTGTGTGTCGTGTACAAAATATTTGCTTGTATTTTGGGGTGTAAATTTGCACAGTGGCCGTACCCTCCACCCTTTCTGATGCCTGTAAATGCCAGTTCTGGATACATTGGATTTGCTGTGTCTTTACTGGAGATCTGAAGGAAGCCGTCTAAACCTAGATGTCTTCTGGAGCCTTAGATTGTTCAGGACTGAAGGAGTTAATCCTCAAAAGGGGCAACCTCTGGAACCTCTTTTAGGCTGGGGGGTACGGCCAGCAGCTTTGATGTTGGGTCATGTGTTGGGAGGATCAGGGAAAAGCAGCCATTTTGTTTCCAGAGACCACAGGTCGGACTTCTCCTTCAGCATGTACAGTGTTGGACCTATCCTAGTCTCACTTGCTGAACAATTCAAAATGTGTGTAGACAAGGTAGACAGACCTATCACTGACTGGTTCGATCCAAGGGTCTCAACTGTTGAAATCATTCAGTCAACTGATGACCACTCAACCAGCGAAGCCTGGTTGGTTTCCCACACCACCAATGGAGTCCGACAGGGATCTGTGTTTCTGGGGCATCTCATCCACTGCTCTGGGTCTGTTTACCCCAGGGTAGGTCAAAGGTGGCTGGGGCAGGTGTTTGTGGCTTTTCAGGTGGATTTTGTGTTGCTGTGCAGTTGCATTGGACATCCATGGCTGAGTGTAAAGATGTGTGCTTCTTGCTTTTTGGCTTATTTGAGTTAAAGTAACTGCCATTTGGTGTTTGCGATGTCCCAAGTCTTGGCTAAGGCGAGGACTCCTTCATCTACATGTTGCTCTCCAGAGAGCCTGGGCTGGCAGAGGCTTAGCTGTGCAGAGATATTTTAGATGTTGAGAGATACAAATGCCCACAAATTTAAGTTGATTGCCTTCACAGTAACCAGGTATTCAACTGCAGCCTCTTAATCAATTATTCCATCCCAACACAATTCTAAGATGACTGATTCCCTCGATCAAGGAATTCCTTTTTGAAATATAAATTTCTGCTAAAAAATGAAAATTTCTCTCTTCGGCCGATACTTGAAACATCTTTAAGCTATTACATTTTTCAAAATTTGGTTCAATTCTAAAACGCATATTCTTTTACCATTGTAATTGAGATTTATAGGTTATGAAGCGTACTAAATAGACGTAGACCACAGTTCAATGAAACCGGCTTGAGAGGATTTTTTTGTTAAATTTTTGAGTGGTAAGTTTTGAAGAACTTCATTTAATGTCGAGAACATAAATGGTAGCTTCTTAGACTTGGAGGACTGACCAGACCTTTTTGAGTCTGCTCGCCCACCTGGCCACCTGCCGACCCAGCCCTCTGTAGACCTGGTGGCGGTCGCTTGAGAGTGAGGATTTTCCCCCTCCACTCCTCTGCCTTCACTCTTCTCTTCCCTCTGCTCACTCTCTCCCTTCCTCTTCCAGGAGCCTGACCCTTCTGAGAACCCAAACCCCTCCAACCACAGTCCCAGCAACACCGGTGAGTCAGTCCACCATCCGCACATCATGCCAATTACACGACTCATGTTAAGTACATGCCATGCGCTCACTGTATTCTGCATGCTAACTACCCGCCATTAGCCATATGCTCACGACACGCTATACGCTAACTACACATCATATGCTAACGACATGATATACGCTAACAACATGTAATACGCTGACTGGATGCCACAAGCTAACCACGCGCTAACTGCACATCACACGCTTACCACTCGCCTCATACTCTCCATAGGATAGGCTTCCTGGTGAAAAGCAGTGATTCACCTTTCAGACATTAGATCAGCTTTTGTACAGGTTGCAAATCATTTTACATTTTATACGTTCAGCATTTTACAACTGCCAATTAATTAGTCTCGTACAATGACTGATCTGTTAGATTAATTGTGCTTGAAATGATTAATGGCATGTGTGCATCGCGCATTAATGCTGAAGTTTAGCACCACGCTGCAATGCTAATCAGTCAAATGGTGATGCAGTGAGGTCCAAAGGTATTTGGACATTGACACATCATTAAAGAGCTGTAATACCTGCACTGATCATTCCGCATGAATGCTAATTCCCTGAAATTAAAGCACAGACTGACAGTCAGCATTAATTTAACAGCGCTCACATCCATGGAGGAACTACAACGTTTAATAGTTTCAGTCGCTGTCTAAGTACTTAGATATGTGGCGAGGGCCTTCACTTCCACATTACCACTCTGCTCTGCTGTATGTCAGGCGATGATGTCACCCTTCTCGCTATGCACAGCCACACTGAACTGATCTCACTTTGAATGTCCCTCTGATTCAGGTCTTGTCCAGGAATAAGCGGTTTTCAGACATTGGTAGGATCTGAGCTCCTCTCTGTGTGATTGATGGGCAGATAGTCTCTCCTGTGTTTGCCCTCTGCTTTTCTGTGGGTGCTGGAACTGAGCTGTCAGCTGGGTGTGAGGTGGAGGGGTTAGGGCTGGATCTGTGAACACCGGAGTGACTCATTCGTAGCACCTGTGCTCTGACGTGCACACTCACACGAGCACACGTATGCCCTCACACCTGCACACATGCACACACACAAGTACTCTCAAAACACAAACACTCATATGCACTCTCAAAAACAGACACATGCACACACACACACACACACACACACACACAGTATGCACATATACATACCTCTATTGGATATTTATACTCACGCTTATGAATGGTGCGCTGGAACCTGAGTGGTTCATTGCTGCACATATTTTCACCGGGGAAGCCCGCAGGGGAGCTCTTTTAAACAAGTCGCTACATGATAGGCTGTCGACAGCACCAGATAAATTAATTTATTATTTATATAAAATTTTGGAAAAATTATTTCAGCGCTCTAAAGGTTAATAATCAGTGGGTGACTGTGTTGACTAGTTCCTGATCAGTTACTGCTGTTTTTGTCGCACAAGGGCATAATTTGTGCGGGGTTTTTGCAATTTATCCCCCCAATATCACAAACTTGTCATAAGACGACCCCCCCCCGTCACATAGGTATATAAATATGAACATTCATCCACATCAGCCATTCCCAAAATGGCTAAATTTTCAACCTGCAAAAGTCTCAACAACAAATCACTGATCAATAATCACAAATCACTCGTTAACTTATACTGCAGTGAACTGCTTGGGGAAAAAGCTGGAAGCTGCTTCACTATGAAGCTGAGCTGCTTCACTGTGAAAAGTCAATGCTTTGGAGTACAAGATAATATTACACAAAGACTTGCTTTCCACTGTTGAGAATTTGTTTTCTCAAGAGGAATGATCAGATGTTATTTTTCAGCTCTTCCTTTCAAACAAGGCTGTTTACCGATGAGGTTTACTTAAAGGGAAAGCTGTCCCATTTCAAAGTTACTTTTTATCTCTCTTTAATTGTTGCAAATTTACTGACCGCTGATTTGTTTTTACCACCATTAAAACGTTCATATTTGCCACTCTGGGTTTGGCCTTTTTTTTTTTTTTTTTTTGCCTTAGAACCTATGCGTCTCGACCCCCCCCTCCAGTGTTCAAACCACGTCACAGTGAGAAGGGATTTGGTGCTTCTCCTGCTGATCAGATTGCAGAGCTGGGTTTTCCCTGGTGATTACAGAAGTGGATTGTGGGTAGCTGGTATTAAGTGGGCTTTCTGAGCGGGCAACGCTTTTACAGCACTGTTTTACTAAACCTTTTTTTTTTTTTTTTTGTTTTTGGAAAATGCGGATCATATTCACCAGTGGCAAGGCAGAATAGAGGACTTTTGTTTGAAATGTTCCCAGCTGGCCAATTGTCCACTTTCTGCCTACCTGTGATATTTGGCCCACATCCCTGCTCTAATGCAAAAAAATAAGTAAATAAATAAGTAAATAAATAAATAAGCCGGTCTCAACTGGCATGTTAGTATAATATTTGGACATAAATCTTTAGCCAAAAAAGTAATAGAAATAAGTATGACGGACATATTGCCAGTGAGGTTAATTTTGATTCCTTCCAACTCTTGAATTAATGATTTCAGGATTGCCCCTATGGAGCAAGACTTATAACTTGTCAAGCAAACAGTAACTTAAGCAAATATTTTCAACTTGAGTGAGGAGAAAAAAAGGAGTAAGATTCGAAGTGAAGTTATGGGACTAAAATGCAAGTGAAGACAGACTTTAGCGGTGTGCGCACTGCGTGTGTAGCCTCTCCTGGTACTCTCGGCTGATTTGATTGAGAGTGGAGTGGAGAGCAGTGCAATATGGGATACCAATGCATCATGCTGCCTTCCTCTTGTGCTGTTTAGATGGGCTTCCTCTACTTTATGGAGTCCAGGCTTCCTCTTGATTCTGCTGCGCCGGTCTTTATAAAATTCCCTGCAGTAAAAGGGAGATGCTTTGAAAATGCTGTATCAGAGTTGATCTGAGCCCCCCCCCCCCTCTGTCTCTCTCACTGAACCCCACACAGATTCGGACGCCCAGGTGACCCCGTCGCCCCCGTCTCCGGCACTGGAGGATATGGATCTGTACAGCACTACTCGCAACCTGAGACAGGGCCGAGCCAGCCTGGAGACTGCTGTTCATACATAACTACACACGTGTGCACATACCCTAACGCACCATAAACAAATGCACACACACTCAAACACACACAGGTGCACAGACACACAACGGCTCAGCCAGCCTGGAGAGACTACTATTCATACATAACCTCGCACGCACGCACTTACACGCACGCACACTCACTTGCTCGGAAGAGTTTCTGCTGACAGAAGCATGTAAAATCTCAGCAGCCATTTCCCTTGTGATACGAGCGGACCAGCTGCTCTCTCGCTCCTCGCAGCTTTTATCTCTGATGGGCGTGGCCACTGACCTGCGGCCCCGCCCACCACCGCATTCAAACCAATCAGCAAGTCTGTGTGTTGGAGATGAGGACAGTATACAGCAGGGACCTGTGCTTGCAAAACGCTACAAACCCCATTCTGCGGTTGTATATTTGACTCATTTCAGTTTGCGTTTTAGAAGCTGAATTATTTTTAACTGGTCATGTTTTCAGCTTTCTGGTTCAATTGATTTTCCATAATTTTGAGGGGTTTGAGTTCTCTTCTTTTGCATTGTTTTAATATCTAGTGTCAGAGGGAGGAAAACTTAGTCGATTTGATAAATTGTGAATAAATTAGATTAACCTGGGAGATTTTTTGTTGATCAGGTGATTGTAATATAGGATTGCAACAGAGGGGTGTGAATGCACTGAGCATGCTCACTGGCATCTGCTCGTAGTTGCTCCTCTACCATTGGTATTGATGGGAAGCGGCACGATTCAGACTCTATGCTTTTCTCTCCTGACAGCACTCCGGTCCATTTTAAGTAACTTTTAAGTCATTTTTATTGTAAATTATTTTGGCCCGATCCTTCCTGTGTGATATTAGCAGAATGGAAAACTGTTAAGAGGCGAAAGGCTTTGAATCGGACGCGGTCGGTCGGTCGGTTGGTAAAGTGTTTTAGTACATATCAGTTTGGGTGAGACGGAGATCCACCCAGCTGCCTAATCAGGGCGAGAGACTGTTTTCAGAGATCTGATGGAGATACCGAGGCCTTGGAGTAAAGCTTTAGATTTACACAAGTCACGTAGTGCACAGAAGATATAACTCTACACGCGGTGCTTGTTACATTATAGATGAATGTATTTTCGATGATGCAAAGCTCTTAATTGGGTGAGGAAATTAGCAGTTCTTCACGGAAAATGGTTGGAAATTGCAGTGCGTTTCTGATTGATTTTATTGTGTTGAAGCAAGGAAATCATGGGATTGCCCTTTATATCAGATTGTCATCAGTCACAAGAGGAAAATGTTCTGTTTTATCCAGAATGTTCATGTTTGATGCCCATGACTGATGAAGAGAAGGCTTTTCAGAGGCTGACAAAAGTGGTGCATCCATATGCCATGCAAAAAAAAAGTCAAAAATATGCACACATTTTACACTACTGCTCAAAAGTTTTTATACACCGACTTATTACGATCAGTCCGAGATGGGGAAAAGAAATGGACACCTTTTGTTTGAAAGAACATATAAAAATCTGAGATTTGTCAAATTGGCCATCTTGTAACAAAATTGCTGAGAATATTTTGCGTAATTTTTCCACAAGTCATCTAGGTTTCTGAAAGTTGACTCCCAACGCTACAGTGGATGTTCCCACGGATGTACTACACTTGCGAGTTGCTTCTTGATTGATTGTCCAATTTTCCCAAAGTAGCTTGCTTGCTGGAAAGTTGACATAATTAACATGTTTATTGATGATTTATGCCATTTTCATAAACTAAAAAAATTGGGACACTATCTTAAATTAAGTTTAAAAAATGTGTAAAAAACAACTTGTATTTCACTCAAAGCTTGGCAAAAATAAGTGTACAAAAAACACTTGACTGGCAGTGTTCGTCATCAACAAAAAGCTGGCATAAAAACAGATGTGTAAAAATTAATTGGTTGCACATTGAATTCCTTTTGCGATGCACGCATATTTGCATACCACTCATGTCCAGCCCTCGAGTTTGTAAATGCTAATTCTTCTGATTTTTCATCTGTTGTAAATGGTTTTAGGTTTCATTGCTGTCCTTTAAAAAAAAGTCTGCTTGCAACTGCTTAAGATACTTCAGATCTTGGGTGCTCTTTTTTTTTTTTTTAACCAAACGTGCTCTGAGAAGCCAGTATGATGTTTTCGAGGAATGTACAGAACTTCAGGGCGGTAGTATTTATAGTGTGTAATTGGATAGAACACACATCCATCGGGCTGAATACAAATGCATAGTTTATAAATTGCTTTCTTTTAACAGTCTTGGATAAAAATGTGCGGCGGTAAAACAGGCCTCTGTAAGACTCTCCAGCATCCTACGGACGAGCGATTTCACCTGACTCTAGTGAAGAATGGCTTCCAGGCAGCATATTATTTCTACAGTTATACATTGAGGGGAAATTCATTTGTCATTTCATGCAGTACATTCCAGATACAGCATCTGAGACTATGCCGAATAGTCGAAAGGACACCCATGCAAACTCCAAAATAAATTTTTGCGTTGAAACAAACATTGTCCTTGAACCTTCACGTTCATTGGCTGGGGCAGTAAATGTCATTCATTTGTCTGGAAACAAACTTGTTCACATCTGCAAGATGAAATTTTTTATTTAAAGAATGTTTTCTTGAATATACAGCAGAGATGGACACATCCTGCTTGCGATTAATATCGTACCGTGGTGAAGGTAGCAGATGTTTGTGTTACTGGCTCATTTATTTAAGCTGAAGCCACTGATATGATTGTGTTTTGGTGTGAATTTCCAGACTTAGCAGAAAAGTGAAATTTCAGACTGAGCCCGAGGCTTGAGCTAGCATCTCCAATGGCATAAATAACCCAATGAAATCCAAAGCTGGACAGAGCTAATGTGTATATACCTGTGTAAACTTATTTTTCCAGATGAAATTTACAGTCGTCCCAAATGTATTTCTTTGTATTATTTTCAGTTCAGATTTACTTCCTTTGATCTGCTGTGTAAGAAGAAAAAAGTCAATGGATTAATATGAAATTGACACAAGGATGTGTTGCTGAATTTAGTTTCTACTAATTATATCTTTTTGTACTTGCTAACTGAAAAACGGTCATTTCTGATGATTTTTTTTTTTTTTTTTTAAATCTTATCTGTCTGGGATTTTGCAAGCAAATGGGGTGTACTCCATACACACTACACATGAATGTTATTTTATAATTTAAGTGATTTTTTCTTATGCTTTTCACAGATATTGCTTGGGCTTTTCTTCTCCAAGGGATGGGTTTGTGGGGGGAGGGGAGGAATCAGGTGATGGATCAGAACCAGAGCTCATCCAAGACTGTAACTAGTGAATTTGTACAACCAAAGAAGTCTATTTTGTGGTTCAGGAAATAATAAAAGTTTACTTTTCATTTAACGAGCCGCTGTCCACATGCCTGTCTTTGTGCTGCTTACAGTTACCTCAGAATCATTCATTTAATTTAATATTAATTTTGTTCCTTTGGTGACCTGAGTGGCAGATCGGTGGAAAAATGTATACAATATAATCACAGGTATGAGCCAGTTTGTAGACCATTATTCATATGAACATTTAAGGTGCTAATACAGTTTAAACAGCGTTAAAATTATGCTCTGGATGGGCTGCGGATTTTTGTGTTAAGTTACCCATCCTGAAAAAACAATGGTTGTTACTTATCACTGTGCAGTTAACATGTAGCTCTTCTTGAACACAGCCTTACGACAATGGTGAGTTACCCACAGAGAGAACTTGTACTTGTCATTCAGCTAATGCTTTTATCTGAAGCCAGTTACAGCTGATTTCACTGCACTAGAGCCGATCCCCCAGGAGCAATGTGGGGTTAAGGGTCTTACTATTGGGCCCCAACAGCCACACTTGAAGATTCAAAAATTAGAACTGTTTCTTCCATCTCATCATCATTGGGTATCTGATCATCAGAAAGCAACTCTGGCCACAGCAAACTAGGTGAGGTCAGAGGTCACAGGATGTGCTGGTGCCAAAAACCTTCAGAAAGAAAAATAAAAAACTGTTGGATTAAAGTTCGGCAGACATGATGCATGATGATTTGTGACACTTGTAATTGACATTCCTTCGCGCCTGGACTGCCCAACCCTGTTCCCAGAGATCTACCATCCTGTGTGGTTTCTTATTTTGTCAGTAGAATCACTTGAGCCAAAAAAAAAAAACACAACATGTGGGATCTGTTGATAGGCGCTGGGTGCGTGTAAGCTTGGTGTGCTGACCGACATGACAAGACAGAATCTTTAGGAACTGGGTTGGGCTGTCCAGTTGGATGCCATTGTTAATGGAGGAGAGGGCTCCCCGCTCAGGCAATATTGAGAATGACTAATCTGCGCTGCCGTCCACCCATTTCTGTCAGAAAGGTGACCTGAATACAAAGAGCGGTGGCCTGTAAGCTGTTTATGTTCCCATGACTCATTGTCCATTTGCAAAGGCTCATTTCTCAGACCAAAGGTGGCACTGACCAGAACGGACAGCTGAAGCGGCTTAAAGCCATTCTGCCCTTGCTCTGGCGAATTCACGAACTGTAGTGTTCCTGACTCGCAATATCTCAGCAAATGTCTTGGAATGTGACCAATGAGAAACAGACCAATTCGAGATCACATCACTGATGCGCGGCGTTTGTAGTTGACTCCAAGATTAGCTCGTGAAACTCAAAATGAAATGTCTCATCACGGGTGTTATTAGAATTGTATTTTGCATGGCAACATCTATCCAGTGCCCATGTTAGGAGACAGAAAATCTTTAACCAATACCCAGTCAACAGATCAGGGGAATGATGCAGCCAAACATTGCATTACTTTCAGAAAATTTGCGAAGTTGGAATGCTATGGACTAGTTCTGTTAATTTTGCCAGTGTACATGCTCATCTTGAGCTGTTGAGATTTCCAAAGCTTGACACTTATGCCTAAAATAAAGTCCTGGCTTTGTATACACTGAATTAAATCAATACTTCCTTTGGGGTTTCTTAAATTGTCCACTTGCAGTCTCTTCACATTTCAAAAGCAATTCCACTCGGTCTGTGATGAGCAGTTCGTGCATATGCCTGATTAAGAGACTACCACTGCACTTGTTGGGAGGACCTTTTAGTGGATTTGATTCATGTGTCCTTTCGAGAGGCTCTAAAATGAAAGATCTGCCTCAATCTAAATGTTTTTCCCCGGGAGATCTTCGGCATCATCCCAGCCAGTACGTAGACTGCGCTTTGTAGGACGTTCAAATTCCTTGTAGGCTAGTAAAAAAAAGATTAAAAATTTGTTCCCTAAATGTCAAGAACGAATTTCACGAATCAATATTTTACCTAAGGCCGGCATTCTATGATTTGTGTTTTATATCCCTTCAGTCTTTAGTACTGGAGGAGTATAATTTGCATTATTATTTTGCAGAGCATGTTTCCTACATTCAGCGATGTGACATTCATAGTGTGAATCCACACTGGTCTTTGCAGGCGCGAGCACAATACGTAAATCAGATCTCTTCACTCCTCGCCTAGCCTGCCGAAATATTTGCCTGTCCTATTTGCATCCTTTCTGCTGAGAATGCATTTTTAGTTCATCTAATTTTCAGTTCGATCAAAATTCCGCCCGTTGCGACTTGAACACGAGTCCATGACATTGCAGTGGCACTGGTGACATTTTAACAGCTCTGGAAATGCGGTGTAAGATGCCGTATTATCTCTCGGTAAATAAATCTCTCGACGAAATAATCCTCGTAATTTCAATAATGTTAAACTTTAATCTCCTTACATTCCTAGTTTTTAGAGCTGCAGAGCCAGCCATGGCACATCTGTGACAGCACACAGACATGAAAAGATTGCTTTTGCAAGAATATTGTAGCCATGAATGAGGAAGGATCAGTATGCGCACAGTCGTAGCTAGTAATTCGCTGAGGGTCGCCAGAAACTGATCAAGTTGGGCTACTTGTGCAACAGACACCGGGGAAGTAAGCCACATTCACCCTACGGTGCCTGGTAGGGTTCAAATCTCGGCACTTAGGCGATTTGGAAATTCGGCTCGTTCTTTTCTCAATGAAGATGGGAGATATGATATTCGAAGAACTGGAGGATTTGATGCATTTTTCTGTCCATGACCTTCCGAACCGGGGCTATGCGGTCATGGAGGAGATCAGAAGACAAGGAAAACTCTGTGATGTCACCTTGAAGGTAAGAAAATCGCCCAATATGTATCTTGGTAGCTTGCTTGCTAATTTTGTCAGAAAACAACAGAACTGAATGTCTGCCTGAACGTGTTGCGCTTGGCAGAGTGTAGGGCACGGAAAATAGCCTTCTAACGAAGTACTTGTACACTACAGTGCAGTCAGTAAAATACTTACAGTGCCACTCTTTTTCTGAGTTTTGTTGTTTTGAGTTTATTAATGTACTTAACGGTCGTTTTTGTTGATTTGACTCCGGAAGAGGACAGTAGCTAGCAAGTCAGCTAGCTAGCGAACTACCATAGGATCATTTCACCTCATTTTAATGGCAAGTTATCGATGAAAGCGTCCACTAAGCCACTTTATTTGTCGGCTGTATTTTCTTCCTTATCAGCTCACTTTTCGGTGCGACAATCCATGGCTTTGTTGTGTTAACCAAATGGTTTTTTGTGTTCACCAAATCGCCTCACACATCTACCATTCTGACATAGCTAGGCGGCTATCGCCAGTAACGTTGAACTATCTATGATCAATTACCCAACGTGATGGCAAGTATGGTAATTCCTAAATATCAGGAAATTGGCGTGGCCAGCAGAGCTGAGGTTCATTCGTTAAGCGGGCAGCATGTTCGATGATGGTAGTTCTGTACCCTCTACTCTTTTTCTGAATCAAATGTGTGCTGTAGCAGTAACGTCAGATCAGATAGGCGCTGAAATCTTGCGCTCCCATACTGAGCGTGAATTTTCTGTTGCAGTCAGGAAACCCAGGTGATGAAAGATGTAATCTGCTCCGAAAAAGGAGGCAAGTTACCCGCTCTTAATGCGACGTATTGTTGCCTTACTACGACTATCCTATGGAAATACTGCTCAGCTTTCTGATTACTTGATAATTTTCATTAACGCGGTTTTATTGATAAAAAAAATCTACTCTCTGTTTCTGTTGGTGTCTTGTTGCTATTTTGACTATAATGTTTTTCTTTACTTGGATTATAAAATATTAAAACCGCAGTGGGTTGCAAAATTGGCAGTTTGCTGGCTTGGTGGTCATTTACAAAATGCTCTACCCTATACGCACTGCTTATTTACTATGCAAATAAACTATGGAAAATGACTCGCCTTACAAATAGCGCTGGGGTTTCTTCAAACTTCAGCTCTCTTGGTCTATTTGTGGTCGAGCAATTGGTTTTTTACCAGTCTTGGGTCATCCACGGCTGCAGATTGAATTGACAGAAACCAGTTTGTTCTTGCCTACTTTAGCTGGTCTAACCCAGTGTCCTCCCTGCTGAGTCATTAGTACTGCTGCCTGCCCTTGGTTACTTCGGGAGTAGATTTAGAGATGCCCTCATCACTCAGTTTGTCATATTTATAATTTTCTTGTGGTTATTATTCACTGAGTCAGTTGGCCCATGAACTGGAGTGAAGGAAATACGTGAAATGAACTCATTCCTCGAAATGTGAGTGGACGGTGCCAGTGGACACACCCTTTGTGGTGCATTCACTTTGGCCACAGGTGTTCAACACCTGTTGAACATGGTATAATTCATGGCCACAACATGTTTTGTTTGAGAATAAGCTGCACCGTCATGATTACTCGGCCCTGTTTTTTTTTTTCAAGTTACTGTATTAATCAAGTTGCTTTCAACAATTTTGCCCCACTTACTCAGTAAAAATCTTAGAAATGTTGTTTTCCTACAGCATGCATCCATGTATTAATTATGGTTCCATTTAAAGCATCTGCTGGGTTTCACTGATAAATTAACATTTTGTTTCTGTGGTTCTACACATTTCATATCTAGTTAGGTCCGCTTTGACAGAGCTTGGTGGGGAAAATTGTTGTCATAGCTGTTCATCCGTAATGTCTTCACTGCCCACAGTTTATATGCATCGCCATTTTTGGCAAGTTTTAGTTGGTATTAACAGACATTGCACTAGAACTCTGTTTTATTCCCTGTACTGTATGTGGCAGATCATGCAATCTGTGTAGAAAAAAAATCTGCGTAACGTGTGCTCAGATTCTGTGTAATGTGCTAATGCAGTACTTGCAATATCATTGAGACACTTCATTTGACATAAATGCTGTGTGCGCATCATGGATGCACTCACGGTGAAGCAATACACGTTGTTTCAGAGATGGCGCACATTTGGGGTAAAAGAATTTGGTGCAGTTCGTGTACCGCAGGGCTGCCCAACCCTGTCCCTGGAGAGCTACCATCCTGAAGGTTATCACTCCAACCAAGGCAAACCACACCTGCTTACCCAGTTAGAGATCTTGACGAGCTGCTAATGAGCTGAATCAGGTGTGTTGAATTAGGGCTGGAGTAGAAACCTACAGGATGGTAGCTCTCCAGGAACAGGGTTGGGCAGCCCTGGTGTACCATTTTAAACACGCAGTGGCGGTGTAATGGATAGATTTTTATTCCCTTTCACACACGTACAAGTACTGTTTTCACCAGGGCCTGAAATCGCGCGCTTGGATTCTAGGCTGGCGACTGTCGCGGGAGGAGTGTCCTTGGTACAGTCTTAAGGGCTCAGGAAAGGGGATTCGTGCGTCCAGATTTGTGCCAGTGTCTTCGCATCGTGCTCTCGACGCCTCTGCAACGTGCCTGTCTCAGCAGCATGTCCATTAGCCGGAGCTTACGAGCTTGGGGCTTCGACCCTGTCCGTCACTGCCCCGGCTGACGCTCGGAGTACGCCCTGAAAATCTCCGAATTCCCCACTGACCATCACGTGGGCTTAAACCGACTTGAAGACTGCTGATACCAACCATCACAGGCTTTGTTCTGCAGAGCATAATGGCTTGATTGATTTGTATTGACTCTGAGGGTGGTGGAGGCCATTGGCTAGCACTGAGAAAAATACCAGAGGTTTTCCTCTGACAGACGTGAAAATGACAATACCTTTTTTGTGAAGCTCTCGACATCAAGTAAAACAAATCAGTGTGATTGTACCGTAATAAATTGCTGAAGCAGACACACGGGCAATTTATGAAACACAATCCAGGGATTTGTAATGATAGATTGCTGTTTTTTTCCATTATGAGGTATCTTTTAAAATTGTGGGCCAAAAGCATCTTTAAATCATTGGACAAGTGAAAAGAAACAAAAGGGGATTGTTCTATGTTGAATTCTGAAGACTCACACTCATTTATACTCTTCCTGCCCTGAATATGACCACAAAAAGCCACTATAGAATGTGGAAATTGTCATATGTTTATTGTCCAGTATGACTGCTCCTCAGGGAAAATGTCACTTATTCTGACCTGGCTAGTGGTCACCCTGGCTTTAAAGAGATTCTGACATCACTGCTGTACTTTGATCTGTTTTAGTCATAAGTGGAAAGGAAGTGAGGGTGATTTTTAATGTCCTTTTCCTGCCAGTTCTCGAGGGTACGTAGAGAGATGACTTTGAGCTGAGAAGCAATCGAGCGGGTCCTTCCATCTGCTTGAGTAATTGTTTTATTTGATGTAAGCCTGTGTGTCTGAGATTGCTTTTTATGAGGAATGTTAACAGGAACCAACAATCAATATTCAGCCACTGAAAATTGCCCCTTTGATGATTAAAGAGGGGACGTATTTGTGGCTTTGTTTTCCTTTGTATTAAGTAAACAGATTTAATTACTGAATGAGTGCTTCCTTACAAACCTCCTCGGTTAGTATTAAAAAGAATTTTGTTGAGCATTCAGCCTCTACTCAGCAGGAACAGTGCAGCACATCCACAGATAACGTTCATACTTTATTTCTCTGAAATCATTAACCAAGGTCAGCGATGCACTCCAGGGCCCATACTTGGTTGCTGTGCTCATAATTGTATACTTTCCATCATTATATTTTATGTCAAAAAACCAGGAGCCAGAGACTCCCTCGAGACTGGCTTTCCACCTCGGCTCTTCTCCGAGTCCTTATTTGGTTATAATGTCAGCTCTTGGTTTTCCAGGTTTAAATCATTTCCAACTGGAAAAGGACTTTCTAAAAATTTACAGATCTGCCACTAATGAGGCCTGGACCTGCGTGTTAAATGCGGGGTTGAGCTGTAGAAAGCATGGTCTCAGTGGTACTTTTTGATAGTCAGTGCAGGGGGTAATTTATTACTTAACTAACTTGTTACTTTATAACATTATTAGTTTCATGAGTGACTATCAAGTAAAATTCTGGTCATATTATTACAGTAACTGCATCAATAATCTTATACTCTGCCTTCAGTAATGTTTAAATTTTTCTGATTTATCATATCAATATTGATGCAGCATTGATGCACTCAGGGATGCCTCTTAAAACATTTATGTCCAATTATCATGTCAGAGAAATGGGAGGTATCTCTTCTTAATTTTGTCAGTTAGAATGGCAGAAACGTTGTTTATTGCCGGAAAGTCCAGCGTCAAAAAACGTTAGCAGGAGGTACACGCTAACATTGGGGTCTGGTGAAATCACTGCTCAGTGTGCACCTGCAGCTATCGTGCAGCAGCGAGTATATCATTATACTCAGTTAATTTTTTATTCACGCCTGACAACATCCATTTTTCAAGGTATCTATCTAACTAATGACGGAGAACCTTGTCCAGTTATTGATGTGTGGTGACTGGCACTGTTTATGAGACAGTTTTGTCATGTTCCTATTTGCCACAAGCTCCTAGTTCCTTTGTGCTTGATTTGTGGCTGTTCTTTAAAGCTAGCTCAATAACTCAGTGATGTAACATTTTACTATGAATATACCTTTACTTGGTGATAGTATCATTTCTTGAAAATAACTTCCCCAGAACTATCGTTGGATAGTTGTTCTAATGCAGTTTATTTACACGAGGCTGCAGCGCAATCTTCAGTTGCACAATGAATTTTGTTTTTTTGTAGCTTGAGTGATGGTCTTTTAATGCCCGAATGTTGTATAATTGTAATATGATACAATTAATTACAATTAATATGCAATTATTTTTTCTATCAAAAATATCTTAGACAAAAGTAGGCTCCACAAAATGAAACCAGCACAATTACAGTGTATAGCTATAAAAGCTGCTTTCAATAGTATCACACGCATGTGTGGACCCGATTGATGATTTGCTTAAAAGCAACTTTAAATTAATGCAAAAAGTAATTGCACTATTAAAAAAAAAAAAAAAAAAAAGTTGACTCAACTTTAAAAAAGTAAGGCAGTCGGCTTCAAAACATTTTTGACTTGGCTCAACTTCAAGCTCTGAGTTCTTTTAAAAAGAGTTTACGGAACCTCTGGGTATTAGGATTGAGCAAACTCAAAATGCTTTGCCACTGGTTGCCTTGTACTTTTAAAGTTTTTAGAGGTTATTAGCTTTTTATTTTTTTTCAGTTTAGTAACTGCAATAGAAAGAGATATAGTAAGGTAACATCATACTGTTAATGAAAGGAAATGTGTCACATTATTTTTTTTAAAGTAACGTCCCTAACTGGGTGTGCAGGATGAATGAGCATGATCTTTCCTATTTTCCTATTAGTCTTGTTTTACACTAGATTTTGTGAGTAACCTATAGGTGGGTTATGATGTTTTGCATGTTGGAAAAAAAGATATTTGGACTTCGTGCCGGGACCAAAGTTTTAAGCTGCTTTCACACCGGACGCGAAACTGATTTTTTGCACGACAGATTACATTCAAAGTCAATGCGTTCGCGTCTTTGCTTTGACTTTGAATGTAATCTGTCCTGCGAAAAATTTGTTTCGCGTCCGGTGTGAAAGCAGCTTTATGCTGTGTGTTTGTGGTACAGATGGGGAATCATCAGAAACAAGGTCATCAAAGCCAGTTTTTTAAATCCCATGATGCACTGCTTTAGTTGAGACTGGTTTCACATTTCGATTGATTCAATTATGCGGCGATAGAGCTGTAATTTGGCAATTATTAGCAACTATTCTACCGAGCGAGCATCTGTTTGTGATTGTAGGGGGTTGTAACTTGCAGTCATAGTTCTTTTTTGTCTTTGCTATTTTTAGTGCTTAGTGCATGTCATATTTTTTTGATGCAAATCCTCTGCCACTTTGAGTAACTTTGCAAATTGTTTTTGACCGACACCTGCAAAGTCGGACACCAACTGTTTGGCTCTTTGGAACTCAGTGTCCTCATTTCCATGGATAATAAGTGCTGCTGTTTAGACCTCTCAAGCTCACACATGCTATCAAGTGGCATTCAAATTAATAGGGGTGGCCAGTGTAGTTGCTTTTTGTAATTGTGGTTTGGACGCTTTGAAGTTTAAGGCATTTATCACAGAATGCCGAAGCCGTTGGCTTTGTGAAATGAACTGCATTTTTGGCAGCACCTGTGGTCAGTGTTTTTACCATGGTCATGTTTCCCTCTTGTTATGTGCTTACGTTTTTGTGGGTTTACTGGCGATAAGCCCCTTTTCGCCCAAAAGCCTTTAATGCGCAAGCATGAAAAAAACAGTTGTCTGCAATGCAGTGGCTGTCTCACACACACACACACACACACACATCCTTGTACTTATATCTTAGTGATGACATTACATTGACTTCCATTCATTCTTCCTGTGTCTCTACAGCCTTTCCCTAATCTTAACAATAAGCAATATATGCCTAACCCAAACCCTTACCCTAACCTTAACCTATCCCTAATTCTAACCTTTCTCCTAACCTTAACTAATAAGTCACAATTTGCCTTTGTAGTTGTGATGACCGGCCAAAATGTCGTCACTTCTCCAAAAAAGACTTCACTTTGTTGGTTAAAAACTCATTCCGGTCGTCAGTATGTAGCTAGTACAAGAAAACACACACACACACACACACACACACACACACACTCACACACGGATGTCCATCCCTCTCTGACATTTAAAATCTATTCTGCACAGCAGTGTAGGAGCTCTTCAAATGTTGCTTAGTCATACAAGTGTCCTCTTGTCTAGAGCTCCATTAGAGCATAAATTTAGACCATTGGGTGGAATATCTGGTTCTTTCCGTGTAACTATCTGGTTTTGAAGCTAGTATGGGATTCAAGTCTTGCATTATTCACTTCTATTATTAAGGCCAGGATGGTTTCAGAAATTGCGACATTGGGGTGGCTGTAAAAGTGTATTCAGTGCTGTGGAAGACCTTTCTTTTCCTCATGTTAGACCAAAATTTCAGAATTAAGACTTCGTCGAGATTCACAATGACTGGGTTTCATTCTGGTCTGGTGGCCGCTGTCCTTTGTGATGATGTAGAAGGACTTACGGTGAAAATGGTGTTAAGAATTCGGAAATGAGTAAGCTTGTCTGCCCCCCAAAAAAACCTCACCGTACACTTGCCTTCAGTTGAGACCTGAGACCTTAACTTTCGAAGTCAGTGCTTTCCAAAGGTTTCCCTCAACACCCTGGCCGTAGCTTGGTATTTTAATTGTTCCAAGCACAGATGATGCGAGTAACCACACCCTCGATTGTTGCTTCTCGTGTTCCGGCTATGCAGTCCCTCAAATACTTGGGCATACTCGAGAGGAGGTTTGGGAACTACTACAATTTAATGGCTTGCGTTTGGACCCAAACTGGATACATCAGTTTTAACTCATTTCTAGCTCAGTGAGCTCTCTCACTGCTCTATGAAGAACCAGCAGGACTTGGATCACCAGGACCAACGGTGGGAGTGGTTGCTTTAAGTTGCTTGTCTGTATTTCCCGCCTATAGGTTGGAGACCACAAGTTCAGTGCCCACCGGATAGTCCTCGCTGCCTCCATCCCTTACTTCCACGCAATGTTCACCAACGACATGGTGGAGTGCAAGCAGGATGAGATCGTCATGCAGGGCATGGACCCCAGGTACAGTGGATTAAGCATCATCTGGTGACGCCAGATGGGGCCATTTTCACAGTTTAAGCCTGATCATAGTTCTGTTTTTTGAATGGAGAGTCTTTGTTTGGTCTTGGACCAAATCTAATCTTGGTTGGTAAACCTGGGGCATAGTTCCTAAAAATGTGTTGAAGTGTGAAACTTTGAAATATCTGTTGTTTCAAAGATTGAGGTTTGTCAAATTTTTTCTAGGATATTTATGTTCCTAAGCTTTTATGGTTTTTATTATTCTTCTTCGGATTTGTCAGTTTATTGTTGGGAGTTGTTGAATATTTGATAGATTTAAAAAAGAAATTGAAATGCCTAATTCAGTCTGGAGAAAATGTCTTTCTTCCCAAGTCCATGAACTTCTGTTCCCCAAAGCCATCCCTGTTCCTTCTCAAAATGGCCACATTGGTATTTGTCCTGAAAAATGGTGTGATTATCCTACAGGTCACATCCCTGCCCCTCAGCGAGAGTCTCTGGGCCCATTAGATGCGCCTGTGGAATTTCTTTACCCAACTGACATTGGAATGTGAATCTTCCACCCCCCCTCACAGTCCTCCCCAAAAAAGACGACTGGGTCTCCCTTGACCGGGCCCCTGGTTGCTCTAAATTCCCCTGTCGGGAAGCTTCTCTGGCTGACCCCAGCCTACAGCTTGCACTGGGAATGGGCCACTCCCAACAGGGAGTTAAAACCAGGCTCAGAGGGTAAAATCCCTCTCCAGAATTTTCCTTCAGTCACCTGGATTTTGCTGAATTGGCACATTTCTTCACCCTTGGGGTATTACTAATTGGTGAAGTCATCGGGCTGAGTTCTTGGGCGAAGGACTTGTTACTTTACGACCCCTGGACTTCACCACGTCTGCCTTGTGCCTCGCTATCTTAGCAAAGGTGTGGCATTTTTTTCTGTTGAAAGAAGGACAGTTAGACGAGGAAGGTGTAGGTTGGTCTAAATGTTCTCTTGCCTCTGGTGTTCACGGTTTCTTCCTCGTGCATCCCTCCCCCCATGTCTCTCCTGCTTCTCCCTTGCAGTGCCCTAGAAGCGCTGATAAACTTTGCGTACAATGGCCACGTGGCCATCGACCAGCAGAACGTGCAGGCACTCCTCATCGGAGCCAGCTTCCTGCAGCTGCAGAATGTCAAGGACGCCTGCTGCTCCTTCCTCCGAGAAAGGT